>CM051347.1:28102538-30895331 GCA_028015215.1 Gynostemma pentaphyllum
ACTGCATGGCTTAAATGCCACTCTCTCACTGCCAAAACTCACACTTTGAGAATTGGTATACACCGGCGATTTTTAACACTCATAAAACTTCTTTTAAATGCATATCATGCATTTCACTCGCCTTAGAATAATGACCCCCATCTATTTATGACATCAATAAATTGGCGTACCTTTGAACACAACATGGATAAATCCATAAAGCCGGCAGACGCTGGTTAAGTCAAATATGTGATACAAACTCATACTATCCATAACGCCATCTCCGAAACGCTTTAGAATTTCTTCATCCTGAATCTTTAAACTGGGTTTTTTTTAATCGATCTCAAATCCATTCGAAAAGATAGTTTGTTCCCAACTAATCAAACAATTTCTATCCTGGGAGAGTTGATACTGTTTTTCATATTTAATACTTAATTCTTTATAGTTTATACACAATTGCATAGAGCCATCTTTTCTTTCTCAAACAACACCGGGCCTCCAATCGATCATATAGATCATCAATTCAATGCAATTGATACTGTTTTTATATTGTAACTTGATTCAACCTCGATAATCAATACAGGCTCCCATCACCCCGTCTTTCCTTTTTCAAAACAACGAGGTGCTCCTTACGAGGACGCACTAGGGTGAATAAACCTTGAGTTTAAGAGTTCCAATAACTCACTCTTAAACCCTTTTAACCGCTAGTCTTTGAATGTATATCGACAACACTAGCTGCTATAATCTCAAGTTATATCACTTAGAAGCATTCCAGCTTCTATCATAGATATCAAAGTGGGTGTTACTGCCTTACTAGACCCACGAAGCATAAGCTAGTCCCACATGGACTCATACAATCAAAACTTTCGCGTCTGTTCGGTAATGATGGTACGATTAATGATAGCCAATCCATACCCAATATCACATCAAAATCAGACATATGCATAATAATCATAATAAAATGTGAGCATCTACTCATAATGCAAATGTCATAAGTGCATACGCACTATCATCATAATAAGCTTCCCTCTTGGGTAAAAGCACATATCTCAAAAACTCAACAGCATCTGGCCAAGAGCTACCAACTCAACATAAAAGATAAAATAAAACATTGGCTAGCTCCTGAATTAAACGAAATAAAAGCCAAACGACCTGAAAATAATAAAGTATAAATCACTACCATCTTGGTAGCTTTTCCGATAATCCTAACTTTGCTACTATGTTGTGATGGTTATATCTTATACTCCATAAAAGTGGCGTGAATCCAAATTTGATCACAACATAGCATCTTGATGGAAGTGTACATCTCCATGGGGAACCGACACAACTATTGTAGTAAGGATGATCCAATCCTTGCTGAGCTCCACCTGAACCGGTTGTTGTTGTTGTCGTTCTTGTTGTTGATGATGTTGTTGCCTTCGCCGTTATTGTCCTTCTGCGACATCCCTTGATTAGCGTCGTCATCCTTGCTTTCTTCCTAGAGGTAATCCGTCCAGTAGTAGTAAATTTTCTTTTCCTTTCATAAGATGTAAAATCCAAGATAAGGACGACTCCTTATTCAAATCTCGAATGAACTCGACCTCAGAGATCATTTGCTTTCTTGCAAAGCAAAACTGGTGTCTATCAAACACCTTAGTCCATTAACGTCCTATCCTTCCAACATAGGATTCACTTTAGAGTCTATATTGAAAACACTCGGTAGGTCCAACTATGACCCACAAGTTTCTCAAAGTTCACCATCCAATTAGATGATCAAACACAATGTGAATTGAAATTCACCAAACCATCTCATTGCCTTACAGAAGTTACCGATACCACGGTCCATCAACTTCCTTCTATACTTCAATCAAATACCAACACTCCACCTTAGTGTTAGTCAATCTTGAAAATTTTCCAAATATGGATCTCAATAACTCGACCTCGAGTATAATCCAATTCAAATTAGTACATCATACCGTGATAGTGACCAAACTAGGCCATTAACCAATTAACACAATCTTTAATGGTCCTCGTTGAGACTTATCACGTACAGTCCTTACTTCCACTTTTGAGTGGTAACAAACTTTCCTTTAGCACAATGCTACCATAAGGATTTACCACTTACCATAATTCAACTTTCTCAACTCAAACCAGGAACTTGTCCCTTGAATTGAATCTAGGTTACTGGATTCGATCCAAACCGATTTCTTTTCAACAATTTCTCACCTCAAACAGGTGTTTCATCTCTTAATACTGGGATCTAGACAAACATGTCCCTTTTTTTTACACATAAATGTCCACACACATCTACTAAGACCACTACTTAGCAATTGTGTGACAATAACACTTTAATCAGCTTTAAGGATCAAACGAGTGATCTCTCAGAGTATCTCATCTCCTTTACTTTGACATTATGTCAATACTCTTAACGAGCTGTATAACCTCCAAAACTGAACGGGGTCATCGCTTTTCTTGACACCCTTACCCAAATCTCAAAATAGGTCAAATAAACATAACCACATAGTGATTTTACAAGGATGTGAAATATCACAAACATCATTAACTTTTAACAATATTCTCATAAACTTTCCAATATCAAAAAAAATAAAGTATGAGAATAAAAGTTATAGGCATACCTGGTGCCGCTGATCTCAGATGATGACTTGAGAATGGACTTAAAACAAAACATGAAAACAAACATGCATCACATGTAGTCTACAGAACCCTAAGGCTCTGATACCAACTGTGACGACCCGTCACTTTTAAATAAATTAAATCAGAGAAAACAGCGGAAGTCTTTTATTTTAAGAAAATTTGGCGTGGTTATGTTTGAAAATTTGTGCCAAAACCTTGTTACATCTTAATTTCAAAATCTAAAATACACAAGGAACATTAAGTTCCTATCCAGGAGTTCAAAATGATTATAATCATAAAACAACGACAATAAGCTCTTATGAGCTAATTACAAAGTACAAATCATCAAAATGATATAAAGTTCACAAAACCATGTACATGGATTTTTACATAACACATAGTCCATCTCGAAATCATCATCCTCTCGATCAAGCGCGCACCAGCTCCTCTCCCACGATCCCAAACATTACCTGAAATGTTTGTAATATCATGAGCTAACAACTTAAGCCTAGTGAGAATAATAAGCATAAAAAGTAAAGATAGAACTCAAACTCGCATTTCGATTTGTGTCCAAGTAATCTGACACAATTTACTCCTAAAGTCATCCAAACTCTAGGTGATTTTATTTTATACTTTCTAAGGATGATATTGCTAATAATCGTAGTCAATACTCATCCATTAACATTGTTATGACATAAGTAATAAAAGTAAATAAACTTTGCATAAAATATAACATCTCGATTCTCTATATCATCAATCATAATCACAATTGCATGAGGACATCCCGTAGGATTCTACAATTTCTTTTATGCATGAGGAAGTAATGCGTACGTCCATAACTTACCATTCAACTCCACATGAGGAAGTAACGTGTACGTCCGTAACTTACCATTCAACTCCCTATGCATGAGAAGTAATGTGTGCGTCCGTAACTTACCATTCAACTCCGCATAAGGAAGTAATGTGTACGTCCGCAACTTACGATTCAACTTCTATGCATGAGAAGTAATGCGTGCGTCCGTAACTTACCATTCAACTCCGCATAAGGAAGTAATGTGTGCGTCCACAACTTACGATTCAACTTGTTTTCAATGATGCGAGATGTTATGCATATGTTTACATATGCTTACAAAAGTAAATAAAGTAAATGTAAATGATAAAGCAACCGAAACATACATAAAGTAAAGGAGTAAAAGTAAAGACATAAAGTAAAGGACATAAGTAAAATAGATAGCAATCTCGGAAGAACGATATGTCGATCGAACTCCGGCATCAATAATAAAAATAGAATCATAAATCGAATGATTAACCTAACCTTCAAGGATTTTAAACTTCCAATAACCCGAGGTTCTATTAACCGTTCTAAAAACAAGTTGGATCTTTTAACTTCCAATGATCCAACCTAAGCTTCGAAACGAATCTAACTTAGAACTTTCTAAGGTTCAATGCCTTCCTTGAGAACTCCTAAGTTCTCACTTAAAGAACTAGCTCCTAATCCTAGGGTACTAGCTCATTCCCTCTATTCTTAGATTCGGTTTCTAGTCTTAGTTTCAAATGCTACAAACCTTCATACTCATTCGCTTTCTATAGTTACTTTAAATCCTAACTATTCTCACCTTTGTAAGAGAAGATCTCGCTCTCAACCTCCGATAGAGCGATCAAGCAAACTTCAAAAACACCTACAATAGAAATTATAACTCAAAATTTAATAAATTACCAATTAACGATTAAACAACCACGAATCAAACAAAATGACGAAAATCCATCAAACCTCCCCCACATGGAGGCTCTCGGCCCTCCCATGAAATGGGTCTCGGGTTTGGTTTTTCGACTTTTTGGCAATTTAAATACGTTTTGAGTTGTTTTTAAGCAAATTCGATAATCCCGATTTCAATGGGTATCAATAATTAGGGTTTTTGAATATGATACCCTTTCCCGAATTGAATTTAAATAAACGTTATTTCATTAAATTCTAACCCATAATCAAACCCAAAAGGGTAATTTTCAAACGGGAAGGGTTTCGACTGAAACTCGATTTTAGGGTTATGGGAAAGTTTCCAAAAACTCTTAAAACTACTCCCGTATTTACAAACACCGAGTTTCACGGCAAGAAATCGAAAGGAAACAAAGAAAACTCCATTAAAACACTATTTGGAGCTTAAAGTTTGAAACTTTACTTACCGAGAACTCCACGGATCTCGAGAGAAAAGCACGATCGATGGGTGGAAAAGAATCCTAGACCTGATATCTTTCCAACGCACCCGGAAACAAGTCAATCGGTTGAGAAATAAGCAAAAACCTAAAAATTCCTTTCCCTCCTTTAGCACCCACGGCCATGGTGAAGAAAAATGGATGAAAATGATGACTTTTGGTCAAACTTGTGATTTTAAAGACAAATGAATAGTGTTTGGATATTTTTAAGAAATTGAAAATGACGGTTGCGTCCTTTTATGACTTTTGACTTATAATTCGAAACCCGATGCTCTTAAATAAATCTAAAGGTGATTAATAATTATTAATTGGCCTATTAATAATTATTAATGTCACCGAAGTGAAAAATAAAAAATAAAACGGTTAAAAAGAATTTCGGGCGAAATTAACTACTAAAATCGAAATTACAAAAATAATAATTAATCTAAATACTTAAATTGAAATAAATAAATAAATAAATAAAATTAAATAAATAATAAAATAAAATAAAAAAATAATAAAATAAAATAAAAAATTTCACTTCAAAAAATAACGGGACGTTACAAAGGGACCTGGACTGATTGCAATGTTGTATACTGGATACGTCGGTAACGGTTATAGATTTCAAACGTTGAGGTAAACAAGTCTAAGCATATGCGCACCGCTGATAGGTTTGTCCTGGTTTCACAGGCGATTCAAGTTTATTACCTGATCTATCCGATTAACAGACGAGATCTGACAGATTGGTTAGTTGTTTGTAAAGTTAAACCACGTCAGGTAGAAGAAAACTTGTCCGAGAAAGACGACCATGCAGAGGAAGTTATTGCTTTTCAAGAAGATGAGATAAGATGTCGTGCAATCAACGATGGTCAGAATACAAGTACTGTTCATCCTTTGAACGATGGAACGTTAACATTGCATGATGATGATACAAATGCTTCCACTTCTCACGCACGTGACATTGATGCTGAATTTATTCGAGACGATGAATCCGATGAAGAAACAGAAGAAGAAGAAGAAGAAGAAGAAGAAGACTTTATGTGAGGGACTTCTTTGAGACGATGAATCCGACGAAGAAATAGAAGAAGAAGAAGAAGTGACGACGGAAGAAACTGAGGATGATGAATGAGACATTTTGTAACTTTATGATTCACTGTGTATGTGTTTATTAAAACTATTTCTTTAATGAATGATAAAAAAATATATACATATAGTTACAAAATGTCTAACTAAAACTAATGTAATTGTAACTTGAGTAAACTAATATAACTAAATTAAATTATACTAATTAAAATTTATGTAAACTATTCTAAAATACATAAATTCTAACAAAACTATAATTAAATTACTAATTAAACTAAATGAACTAAACTAAACTAATGTAGATAAAATTAAAGTATATACATTAACATCTGACAATATTAATATAATTTAAACCCCAAATTAAAACTAATCTAATAATATTAATATGATTTAAACCCGAAATTAAAATTAATCTAATTACCTAAACTAATTAACTAAACTAATTTATACAAACAAACAACATAACCTAACCGAGCCTAATTCAACGAATAAAAAATTTAAAAAAACTTTTAAAAATGAAGTTTAGATAACTAACCGGGATTTGAGAGAACAAGCATTGAGGGAACAGGGTTAAGGAAATGGTGTTCGAGGGAACGAGATATAAGGAAACTGTGTTCGAGGGAACGAGATATAAGGAAACGGGATATAAGGGAACGAGGGAGGGTAAAAAACGACAAGGGAGAAAGAAAAGAAAAAAAAAAGAAAAAAAGAAAGAAAAAGGGAGAATGGGGAGGGGAGATCCGTCTGCCCCTTTTTATTTTAATTTTTGCGACCAGATGGCCACAAAAAGTCATTATGACGGAATGTGAGTAGTCACGAGTACAGTGAATTATGACCAGTTGGGTCGTAAATTTGAATTTGTAATAATTACAAATTACGACCACTTGGTCATAAAAGTCAAAATTTGGTAAATTTTCAAAATTTCCGCTAAATATTACGACCATATGGTCGCATCTAACTATATTTGTGACCAGATGGTCGTATTATATGAATATAGCTGTTTATTTTTTTTTACTTTCCCGGGGAAAATTATTACCATCTCGTCGCAATTGTGTTGAAAACATTGTCAAAGAAATTCTTCTCAATATGCATTACATCCAAGTTATATCTGATTAGTAGATCTTCCCAATACGGTAGATCCCTAAAAATACTCCGTTTCTTCAATCAGGTGTTTTTCCAAGCTAACTTGTTTGCATTCTCTGCACCTTCACATGTAATCTTCTACATGCCTAGGGCATCTATACCGTGAAGAATTTCTCGCCCGCTAAACATTGTCGGAGGTATCTCTTTTCATGCACGTCGACCTTTCTTCCAGTCACTATTGTTAGCACGAAATGAATGATTAAAAGGTAGAAATCTTCTATGACAATAGAACCAACAAGTTTTTCGACCGTGTCTTAGAGAAAATACCTCTAAACCCTTAAAATTAACTAAGGTCTACAAAATAACAAACCGTTGAACCCACATATGCCATTCGAAACAACCTAAGGTGTAAGTAAGGGATGATACATTGATGATTAAATATCAAGAAACAAGAATGACTTCTTACCCCATGATTCGAAACACTCCACAAACAAATTGATCAAGGTTTTTTGAATGATCCTAAGCATGCAATCTAAAGCAAGATTACATAGATGAGAGAGATGGCACCCAGCCAAAGTAAGCACAATCAGCTAGTTTTCTTTAATTCTTCAAATTTGTTTATTAATTGAATAATAAAAGTCTTTAAATAGGCAAAACAAGTTTCCTACTTCTAATATGACTCTAACTTTGAAAATATGAGATAAAGTGCTAATAAGGATGACTTGATCATGACATCACCATGATGAGTCATCAAAAATAAAAACTACTACTCTTAGAAATTTAAAAATGCCAAAATTAAAGTCCTACAATACTTGTAACTTCCATTTCTATATAAAGTCTTTAATCCTTTGTGTTGAGCTTCCTTTGAATGTAAATTTGATCTTCTCCACGAATTACCATATATGGAAAGTTTTCATTTTGGGAAAGATTCCATTTCTGGAAAGTTTCAATTTCGGGAAAATTTCCATTTCTCTTCATTCCTAGTCAAACTCCTCTTTCATGTTCCAACTTCTTAGCTCCTGATCCTTGAGTGAAGATAATATCATTCATCTCTTTTGAGGCTCCATGATTCATATCATTCTGTGTCAAGCATGCAATGTGGATATGCATATTTTCCGGCCTTACTCCATCCATTAGGAGGATGAGAGAATGTATGGATTACTTATCTACATATTATGACTAAGCAAGCAATTACGAAAACTAATAAATAGAGAAAAGTATAAATAATATATTGAACATACCTAATAACATCGAATACGCTAGGAAGTCACTAATTGTCCAAATTAATGCAGCGCGCATCAAGAAATTATGTTTCCTTGATATATCGTACGTCATAACACCATCAGTCCATAACTTTTTCAACTCTGCGATAAGTGGTTGCAAATACACATCCAGTTTCTGTTTTGGACTCTTTGGACCAGGAATGATCACAGTTAAAAAAATCACCGAGTCTTTCATGCACATCGAGGGTGGCAAGTTATACAGGGTCACCATCACCGGCCATACTGAATATTGTGCTCCTGACGCCCCAAACGGGTTAAAGTCGTCCTGCATAATCCCAATTTTACATTTCTAAGATCTTGGGGAAAATCTGGATGACACTTATTCAAATGCTTTCATGCCGCAGCATTTGGGGGATATCTCATAACTCCTTCATCTTCAGAATGCTTGTAATGCCATCACATGTGAGAAGGTGTCACATCTGATGCATACAATCGTTGCAGGCGTAAGGTTAGCGGTAAATAGAACATGCGGGTGTGTGGAATCAAGTTGCATCTCCCTTGTTTATATCTTGGCTGAAAGAAAAATTTGCAATGATACAGACTCTCATCCACATCCTATATATCATGTATCCGTTTCGACATGAATCTATTCTCTCCACGGGTAAACCGAAACCCTCCACAATTTTCTTCATGTCGTACAAACTTTCTGGTAGTGTGTTTTCTAGAGGAGCACATCAACGAAACCTGGATGCAATTGAATCAAATCCTCTCACTGGTATGTGGTACTACGCTTTTATATTTAAAAGTTTCGTAGCTGCAGCAAGTTAGCAAACCTCGCATCCTCCATACAACGGTCAACTAGCTGTGGTCAGCATCTCGTGCATTTTACGAGCTTCTGGATTCATTTCCTCCTCAACTAAAGTTTGTTCTTCATCTTCTCTTCCGCGATTCATTTCATTACCAAACCCAACACCATCTATTATCATCTGCTACATTTAACCGAACTGATTTTCTTCAATATGGACTGCAATGTCAACATTCGAGCTGCTTCCTTTGTACTGTTGAGATTCTTGTACTGCAGCGTTGAACATTTCCTTTGTTTCACCTTGGAACACCCAGTGATAATAATTTGGCACAAAACCCTAACTATAAAGATGCTTCTTCAAATTAGGAACCGGTATGATTTTTCTATTTTCACATTTTCTGCATGGACATCATAGCGTCTGACCATATTTTTCGTAATACTCAGTTCCCATACAAAACTCAACAAATTGATGAACCCCTACAATGAATTCATCGTTCAAAAAACCCTTAATTAAACGAATGTACATCCACTCTCTCATTTTATTTTGTGTGTGTTGATAAACTATGTATGGAAGAGCATTTTATAGGTGGTTAATCTGTCATTTTACGATCAAGCCGTCACAAAAATTGGCGGAAAGATAAGTAATATTCCCTCCATATTTGCGACCTGATGGTGGTCAGTTTGCAACCAGATTATTGCAATTGGTCTCAATGTATTTCCCTCTAAAAACAAAGTGACTGGGAATATGGAGAGTCGCTTCAATGCGACCACCTAGATGAAATATATTTGCGACTCAATGGTTGTAATTTTTCCACCATTCTTTCACGCCAAAGTTTGTGACTACCATTGTTTGGGGTCATATAATTATGACCACTAGGTCGTAATCTTGGCGCCATAATTTCATGCGATTTTGGTCAAAGTTTTTCCGACCAATGGTAGCTCTGGGTCAACGCTTGGTTTTACGACTCGGTTAGTCGCAAAAAAGCAACCACATGTTCTGGTCGCAAATTGACAGTTTTCTTGTAGTGGATTCTTTAGTTAGATCCTCTCTTACTGGCATCACTAGGGTGGCCGAGGTCGAACCTTTTTGTGTGTCTCATGATTTTGTCAAGTCAATTGAAGCACAATGGTGGATCCTTTGTGTCAAACCACGTGCATGACTAATGTTTAGGCCATACGAATTTTTCCAACACATTATATTTTAATATTAATATATTGAAAAAGTTAATTAAATATTTTTTTCTTTTAATAAAAAACAAGAATATAGTTTTCAAAATTTGCTATAAAATATTAGGCATTTACAAATATGTTAAAAAATAGGCTCTAATATTTACAAATTTTTTAACCAACAAAATTATTTACAAAAATGTTAAAAACATAGAATTATGGTTACCATTCATTGGGAAATGTCACAAATACCCCTATTTCAAGTAAGTACATATGTAAATCACTGATATACCATATCAATAATAACTACAAAAAGGACAGGTACTAACGATGCGCATGCGTCGGTGATTCTCATTCATATGTTGGCATTGCCAAAAAAAATCTATCATAAAATAAATCATAAAAATGTACCTAAAGTTAACAAAAAAAAAAAAACCTGGGCTTGGAACAGAAGAAATCGATCGAAAAATGGTTGAAAAATGATGACATATAGTGAGAGGGCGCTGCGTTTCTATCGCTATTCATTACAAGAAAACACCTGGTTTGCGAAGCACGATTTGCGACGCAACTTGGACCCATAAAACTGTCAATAAAAATATAGTTTGCAGACGATAACTACAATGAAATCCGTACCAAATTAGTAACTGTACAGACATACATCACTGATATTGGTTGACTTTTATCTACAACGCATGTGTCACTAAATTTTACGACGTATGCTTCGTAATCAATGACTAAACAATTATGCATCATTTATGTTGGTTGTGACGCATGCTGATGAAATTGTCATTTCAATTTGACTATATTGAAGTAAGGCATCACAACATTTGTGAAATCACAAACGTAGAAAAATCATATGTTATTAATTTTGACCTTTACGACGCACTACATCGTTAAAAATATTTTTATAAAAAATTATTTAGAAAATTAAGTAGTAAAATATTATATGAATATTGTAAAAGGAAAATATATTACATGATAATGAAAGTCTTTTACAATTTACCAAAAAAATGTAAAGAAAAATGGTAAATCATAATTCTATGAATACTGGGGTGCTTGGGGGAGGGGGCAGCTGATGAGAAGATGAAGAGAGCAGGGCAATGATCTCCCGCAACAGAACCTACATCCGAACCTCCATCCTGGCCTCGATGGTGACCTTTCGCTCAACTGAAGAGTGTTGTTGCTGCTCAAGACAAACCTTGGGCTCAATGAAAGACTGATGCTACTACTCTAGACGAGTCTCGAGCTGATGCAACTACTTCAGTAATGAAGTGTTGCTCTACCTCGGCTTGGCAATCTTAGAACGACTAGCAACAACGGTGGATGAACGAGGCATGTCAGCGTTATCCCTGAAATCGAGCTGTCAGGACATCTACCATTGTAACGTCCCGTTATTTTGAAGAGAAATTTTTTTTTATTATTTATTTATTTTATTTTATTATTTATTTATTTACTTATTTCAATTTAAGTATTTAGATTAATTATTATTTTTGTAATTTCGATTTTAGTAGTTAATTTCGCCCGAAATCCTTTTTAATCGTTTTAATATTTTAATTTCGCTTCGGTGACATTAATAATTATTAATAGGCCAATTAATAATTATTAATCACCTTTAGATTTATTTAAGAGCATCGGGTTTCGTTTTATAAGTCAAAAGTCATAAAAGGACGCAACCGTCATTTCCAATTTCTTAAAATATCTAAATTCACTATTCATTTATTCTTTAAATATCACAAAATTGACAAAGTTAGACATTTTCTTCTTCTTCTTCTTCTTCTCTTGGCCGTAGCCTTCATCCACCATGGAAGTGGATTTTCTTTTCTTCGTTTCTCTTTCGTTTCTCGATGGATCGTCGTGTTTTCGGTTGCGTTGGATTGGTAGGGACGAGGGCTACCTATCCAACCTACCTTTTCGAAGTTTCCCGTTCTCTAAGGCAAGTCCCAAAAAGTAAGTTTTCAAAACTTTTTAGATGGTTTTGTTTGTTTTTGATTATAAATGAGTTTTGAAGTTGAAATCATGAATTTCTATCATGGAATTTGACGATTTTGAACCCGGATTTTCGAAAAATTCTATTCACCCGAAAACACTATTCACCCGAAATCACTATTCATCCGAAATCACTATTCACCCGAAAATGCACACTTGTTCACATTTTAATTATGAGTTGTAATATGTTGTGCAATTGGTGAATTGTAGGTGCGATTGCTTGTTTTTCGTGGAAATTGGAGATTTGGAGTTATTTGGCTAAGGTGAGAATAGTTAGGATTTAAAATAATTATAGAAATTGAATAAGTGTGAAGGTTTGTAGAGTTTGAAACTAAGACTAGAATCCGAATCTAAGATTAGAGGGATGTGAGTTAGTGCCCTTAGGATTAAGAGTTAATCCTTTAAGTGAGAACTTAGAAATTCTCAAGGAAAGTATTGAATCTTAGAAGTTCTAAGTTAGATTCGTTTCTAAGCTTAGGTTGGATCATTGGAGGTTAGAAGATCCAAGCTTGTTCTTAGAATGGTTAATAGATTAATCGTTCATGTTATGATTCTACTTTTATTATTGATACCGGAGTTCGATCGACATATCGTTCATCCGAGATTGCTATTTATTTTACTTATGTCCTTTAATTTATGTCTTTACTTTTACTCCTTTACTTTATGTATGTTTCGGTTGTTTATCATTTACATTTACTTTATTTACTTTTGCAAACATATGCATAACATCTCGCATCATTGAAAAGAAGTTGAATTGTAAGTTGCGGACGCACACATTACTTCCTTATGTGGAGTTGAATCGTAAGTTGCGGACGTACATATTACTTCTCATGCATAGAAGTTGAATCGTAAGTTGCAAACGCACATATTACTTCCTTATGTGGAGTTGAATTGTAAGTTGCGGACGTACATATTACTTCTCATACATAGGGAGTTGAATGGTAAGTTACGGACGTACGCATTACTTCCTCATGTGGAGTTGAATGGTAAGTTACGGACGTACGCATTACTTCCTCATGCATAAAAGAAATTGTGGAATCCTACGGGATGTTCTCATGCAATCATGATTATGATTGATGATATAGAGAATCGAGATGTTATATTTTATACAAAGTTTATTTACTTTACTTATTCTTTGTCATAACAAGTTAATGGATGAGGATTGTCTACAAGTGTAGTAATGTCATACTTTGAAGAATATGGAATAGAATTACCTAGACTTTGGTGAATTCTAGGAAAGATTGTGTCAGTTCAATTGGACACAAATCGAAATGCGAGTTTGAGGTCTATTCTTACTTTTTATTCTTATTATTCTCACTGGGCTTAAGTTGTTAGCTCATGATATTACAAACATTTCAGGTAATGTTTGGGATCGTGGAAGAGGAGCTGGTGCGCGCTTGATCGAGAGGATGATGATTTCGAGATGGACTAAGTAGTTGTAAAAATCCATGTACATGGTTTTGTGAACTTTATATCATTTTGATGATTTGTACTTTGTAATTAGCTCATAAGAGCTTATTGTCGTTGTTTTATGATTATAATCATTTTGCACTCCTGGATAGGAACTTAATGTTCCTTGTGTACTTTAGATTTTGAAATTAAGATGTAAACAGGTTTTGGCCAGCAAATTTTTAAACATAACCATGCCAAATTTTCTTAAAATAAATGATTTCCGCTGTTTTTCTCTGATTTAATTTATTTAAAAGTGACGGGTCGTCACAACCATCGGTAGCCTATTTAAATGTAGTCTGAATGTCCTCCTAAGCAGGCAGCTGAGAATCAGGAGTTTGAAACCTCTCTTCTAAGAGTGCCTAGTAATGCGTCTACAAAAAGAACATAAAGAAAAATTGTTGTTGAGTATAAAAGTATATTATTTTTAAAAGGAATTTAACTCACTGGTTTTTGGCGAGAAAACTCGTTGACAAAATACTCGCCGTTGTGTCTTTTGATGTGGAGATGCAGGTACAATGTGGTCAGATCGACTTGGCCTCTTTTAGCTTGTTCCTGCGAGAAAAGCACGATTCTTAAATGATTAGTTTAATAAATAAAGATTCAAATTAAAGAACGATAAATTATCTCACTTACCAATCTCCGGTGATGCTCGTGGTGGGAGATGAATCCTCCCGTGTGCAGTGACGGGTTAGCAAACCGATTGGCCTTATTCTGATCTAATAAGTATTGAGCAACCTCCGTCTGACTACTCTCAATAATATGCTGGTGATCTACAGATGGTGCCACTGTAGTGACATCTTACGAATCCCGTACATGCCATCGTTGTACCGTCATCCTACATGTTTGCTCCAGAGATGAAAAAGGAACTCGCCAGGGAGGTCAGTAGGAATGTCAAAGAAAGGCTTAAATGGACAAAAAAACAAAAAAAGGAACAATTACCTATGTTAGCATTAAGGAGAGAGAAGAAAGAAAACGAGATAAAACCTAAACACTAACCTGCCATTGATCTAAAATGCTCCTCTTCAGCACATCCGGGACATCAAACTGCCACTGCAAGAAAGTAGGGGGCAGTGGACTCCTCCTTATAGTCTCCTTGAACCTCAAGAATACAATGCGTGACAACAGCAAACTTCAAGAAAAAACAGATGATGGAAAAAAAAGACTATGCATGTATGTTCATTACTCAATATTAATTATGGTTTAAATCATTGACTTACTAAAAACTTACAGTCCATCAGAACGTGGATCGACGTCATTTGTTACATCAACTTAAAAATCAAAACATCCCTATTTAAAAACCCAAACCCTAAAACACCGTAATTCCTATACCTTAAACCCTAAACCCTAAATTAAAAATCATAAACCTTAGATTCAAAATTTAAAACCCTAAAATCTAAATTAAAACCCAAACAATAAATTAAAAAGCTATAAACCCTAAATTGAAAACCCTAAACAATAAATTAAAAATCGTAAACCCTTAATTAAAACTCAAACCTTAAATTAATAACTATAAACACTAAATAAAAACCCCAAACCCTAAACCCCAAATTTAAAACCTTAACCCTAAATTAAAAACCAAACCCTAAACTCTAAATTAAAAACCTTAAACCCTAAATTAAAAACCCTAAACCCTAAATTAAAAACCCTAAAACCGAAATGACCCTAAACATTAATTTAAAGCCCTAGAACCTAAATTACCCTAAACCCTAAATTAAAACATAAATTACCCTAAACCGTAAATTAAAAACCCAAACCCTAAATTAAAAACACTAAACCCTAAAATAAAACCCAAACCCTAAACGAAAACCCTAAATAAAATCCCTTAAAACCCTATATAACCTTAATAAACCCCTAAACCCTAAAACCAAAATCACATAAGCTTAAAAATCCACCAAAACCGGTTTTTAACCAATACTTAAAAATTATTAACCAACAAACTAAACTAATCGACACATTTTGAAATGTAATTAACACATTCGAAAAATAATGTAAATTAATTGGCACATCTAAAAAAATTCAAATAAATCATAAACTAAAAACATAAATAAAAATCCTAACATGCATATATAATGAAATTATTAATTATCATAATTTAGACAAACCAAAACTATTTTATGAAATTTCAAAATTTAAACAAAAAAAAAACACAAACCTGTGGATGATCTTGTGGTGTAAGTAACTGTAAAAAAAAAACAAAGAAAACAACCAAAGTCAACAAAATGAAATCATATAAGAAATAAGAAAAAAAAACAAAGAATAGAAAAGAAAGAAAAGAAAAAAGAAAAGAAAAGGAAAAGCATAGGGGAAGAAAGAGGATGGAAGGAGAAGAAGGGGAGTCTCACTGATGGCGGCGACATAGATGAACGGAGGAGAAGAGAAGAGGAAAGGGAGGCGAAGAGAAAGAAGAAAGGAAAAAGAAAGAATAAGATAAATTTTTTTGTCTATTTTGTCTTAATTCACGTTTTTATGCCGCATCGGAGAAGACGAGGTTTAAATGAATTGTGATACGATGCGTCGGAAAGTGCATCAGAGAACATGAAGCGATGGGAAGGCGAATGGCCTCTGTGGTTGTGCCGTTTGATGTTTGCGAGGCACTACGTTGTTAAAATTTATTGTACCGCCAAAAAGTTGTTGAAATTTTTATAAAAGTCCGCCCATTTATATAATATTTGCGACGCACTACATCGTTACTTTGCAATTAACCTCCATAATTTTCAGTATGTGCGACGCATTGCGTCGTTACTTTTCAATTAACCGCTGTAAAAATTTGAGACGTTCCTTCAAAGATAATGATGCACTACGTCACTAATGGTGACACACTGCTTCATGAACTAACTCCAAACCACTAAAAATGTCACCCTCACAATTAGCCTACATTCATAATTAAAACTATTACCCTAACCATAATTTCATCCAAAAAAATAGTTTATTTTATAAATATTGTTCGGTACCATTTATTGACAATGTGAATCGTTTTTAAACCGTTAGTCATCATTATGTATTCAAATTCAAACAACTCAAAACTACAATCGACAGTAATTGAACTCATATATAATATAAAAGAAAATGCATTCAATTGGAGTCCTCATCATCATATTCAGATTTGTCATCGTCTTCAATTGAACCTTTAGTGTCTTCCTCGGTGTCTTCTTCGTATGAAAGGTCAGAAGACAACTCATTCTCATTTGCAACTGGAGTATATATATTTTTTGAGTCAGAGATAGTCTCGCTTTCATCATTTAGCGGTTCAGCAGTCTCTGTATTGATGTCATTGTCAATTTCACGAGCATTCACATGATCTTCTTGGAAAGTAACATGTTCTTTGTTTTCTTTATCAGGAATACCGTAGTCTATGATCATCGATTTTATTTTTCAAACAACTAACCAATCGTTCAAGTCGCGACGCCTAGATGTCGAATAATGTAGGTAGTAAACATAAATTACTTGTTGTGCCATTACAAATGTATCACGAGTGCGCGTGTTCTTTGTTTTGTTAACCTCAACAATTTTCAATTATGGTAGCACACGAAGCCTACCTTTTCTTATCTTCTCAAACTGCATGCAGTTAAACACTACAATACATTTCACAGTCCACCCTCTGAATTCAAACTCTATAATCTCATTAATTACTCCAAAATTGTCTTCTGTATCTTATTCAAAAACTTGGCCCTTTATGCATACTCCACTGTTGTTCGTTTCTCAATTCATCGAATGCATTGTTGTTTGAAATTGTTATCGATTGACAACGTAATCTATGTATGCTCTTGTGATTCTTCCTGGCCCTTTAGCGTGCGATATCATGTGTGAGTCGGATATCTGAATTGTTAGCAAATCGTCCTATAAATAGATAGAATGGGTGAGACGGTGGTCGATAATCACGTCGTTGAATAGACTTATTGGTAAAAATAATTACAACAACTCACGTAATTATAGAACCGTGAACTAAATTTCTCTATCCAATATATTCCTCTCTTCAGCTTTTGTGATACCCGGGTGAGATGGTCGGACAAACAAATTCACGAACAGGCTATTAAGTTTAAGCAATACATTATCATAAGTTCAAAATTATAGAAATTCCCAAATAATCTGTGAGTGTACGTATACTTACTCAATATACGATTCCACATCTGCACAATTACATAACAAACATGTTTGGACAACGTGGTACTTCTCCTTGTTCATGGGCCTTCTTATAGATTTTCCCGTAATCTTTCCGCTATAATAAATATTGAAAGGTCAGTGGGATCGACTCGTTCTTGCACATGCTTGATGACGTTGCATCGAATGGGACAAAATGGGTCTGCGATGTGTTAATCGAAATAGTGAGAACATAATGTAGTCATCTCTTGAATTTGATATGCATTACAAATTGATCCTTCAATCTAGCTTTTTTTTTCCAATGGTCTTTTTTAGTCTATACAAATATCTGATCATAAATAAAAACATATGAATCCTCAAAATAAATTGATATATACGACGGCTAGAAACAACTGAGAAATGAGTTCAAAAAGTACCTTTCAAACGTTGAAATGGACCTCCTAGATATGTCTTGTACGGTAAATGAATCGGGAGATGATCAATTGAGTAAAAAATGATGAAGGAAACTATTAGGATTAATGCCCTAGTTCTTGTAATTATATGTAAACATTATTTATTTCGAATAATTTAATATGAATAAAATTATACTCTTTTAAGTGAATATGTGTGTTGTCATATGTATTCAACATAATGAATTCAAGATTACCAATAGCCTCTGAGTTGATAAGATGCAATTAGCTAGGTATGTGAGTCATACAAGAGGATCCAGTTGAGATAGTAACTCAAATAGTCTATAGTAGATAGATAAGATTGGAGAAAATTATCCTGGTAACACTATTGATATGGTTAACTTTGTACTGATTACAAATTATTTAATTCGGATCATTCATGTGAATGAAATGGAAGTGGAGGTATCATGTTCAATAATGATTGTAAAAAACATCACTCAGATTATAAGCATGATAGATCTTAATCTTGAGTGTGTTATGAACTCCTACTTATGGAGTTGTGTTCTTTGATTCATATGATTGAGAGAAATCCGTTGATAAGCTCAACACACTTCTATTTTGGGGACATAACGAAATGAGTAGCTAGGAATATTTCTACATAAGATGGAATTCACAACTTTCCTACTATGACAATGTCAGTACGACACTTCACCATTTAGGAAATTTAAGTAACTTATTTGCTGTAGTGATTTGGTACTTGAACAAAGAGACGTCTCGTCTTCCATTGATCATGGAAGTATTAATTTATAATTGGCCTATAAAAATAGTTTATTAGAGAATCACTGGGTACACAATGATACAAGAGATAACTACGAGAGTAAAATGGTAATTTAGCCCAGCTGTTATTATGAGTTTTACCACGTGAAGGATACGTCACATCTTTACGTTATAATTAATGGACATAACCCATCTATATTGGGGGGAGTTCAACTATGGGTTTATAGTGGAATTACTCATAGTTAATAATAGTAGTTAATGAGTTTAATCAATCGATAAACTTATTATTGGAGCTCATGATCTATAGGTCCATCGGGTCCCTAGGCTAGCCCCAATGTCGTGGTGGTAAAACTAAGTTACTAATTTAACTTAGGAAGAACAAATAATTTAAGTAATTAATTTACTTAAAATTAGGTAATATTAATTATTTGAATAATGAGATTATTTAAATTGAAATTAATATTAATTGTTTGAATAAAGAGTTTATTAAAATGGAAATTAATATAATATTATTAATCATAATATCTTATGGAAAAATTAATTGTCTAAATAAATGGCTTATTTAAAAGGAATTAATGTTAATATTATTAATTATTTAAATAATGAGTTTATTTAAATAGAAATTAATAATTAATATTATTAATTAGATGATTAGTTTATTTAATTTAATAATAAATATTAGAGAGAATTAAACAAATTAGTTTTGGCCCAAAATAATTAATGAATTGGATAAGATCCAATGGTAATTAATATAGCTAAATGTGTTTAATTAGAAATTATTATATGAATTTTTCTAATTTTAAATACATAAATATATAAAGAAAAGTAATTATTAAAAAAAGAGAGAGAAAGTTAGTTTCGCTTCAACGTGCGTGCGTTTGGCTTTCCTTTTATTTATTTAGTTATCTTTTCATTTTATAATAAGGAAACAAATAATTCTAATTAGATTATATATCATATATTTTCCTACAAATATGACCAACATTCTCTTCAAATTTTTGTCAAATTGTCGATTTTCCTTAGGGAAAAATAAGAAAAAAAAATTTCTTCTTTTGTTCTTCCAAATCGATTCCCACAAGTCAATTTTGCTTTCGATCGGGTCATAGTGTAGAAGGCTTGATGATTAAAGAACCGCGAACCAATTCTCTATTAAATTTCTTAGTAAGTATTTTTGAAAATTCTTATACTTTAACTTTAAGGTTGTTTTATTATTTTTGTATGATAATAATGATGATCCTTATTAATTATGAGTTAATTAATAAATCAATTATTTTTTGATGCGCGTTAGATTTAGATTTCACTCCCTTTAGGAACTTCCTCTCAAATTTATAAAGTATTATTGGTATCTCTCTGTTTAATGCATCAACGGTCGCTTGCGTTAAATCTCCACAAGTCAACTCCCTGAAAAAGACACTCAGTTGTGCCAAAGGTTCCCAATGTCTCTTATCAAGGAACAGTCTAAATGCAACTAGAAGCAATCGTTGCATGAACACAAGACATTGGGGCTCTTCATTCCGAACATTGTATTGTTATACACGTCACTATAATGGCTAAGGTTTGAAATGTAATCGTCGGGGAATTTAGTCTTCCTTATCCACTCGAACAAAATTGTTTTCTGTTATGCGGTGAACATGTTCACCTTAGCACAATGTCGATTCTGATCCAACTGCGACTTTGGGTGATGACATATTTCCTTGATATCATACCATGCTTTCAAGTTGTCCTTCATTTTTCCCGAAAAAATTCAGATCTGTATCGAAAACGTTGTCGAAGACGTTCTTCTCTATATGCATGACATCTAAGTTATGTTGAATAATTAAATCTTTCCAATACGAAAAATACCAAAATATACTTCTCTTCTTCCAACCACTATTCTTACTAGGCAACTTATTCACAACTTCTGCCTCAATCTCTGCCGAGAGAATCTAACTCGTGCACTAGCTCTGATCCACTAGACACTGCAGGAGCAAATTGGTTGCGTGCATTCTGTCCGTTATACCAGTCGGTCTTGTTTGTTCAGAAAAAGTGGTCGATTGGTAAGAATCTCCTATGACAATCGAACCAACAGGTTTTTCGTCCGTGTTTCAACAAAAAGCACATGTGTCTTACATGCAATGGGGATATGCAAACAAACTATAAACTACGTATTGGAGCACGAAATTATAACTCTAAAACTAACTACTTTTACTTCCAAATAATACAAATAAACTATAAACTACGTACCTGACAACATCGATTGTGTCGGGAAGTCACTGATCGTCTAGATAACTGCATCTCACATTAAAAAAATTTGTTTCCTCGATTTATTATACGTCAGCATCACGTCGTTCCATAAAGTTAGCTGCCTAGAAATAAGGGGTTGCGGGTACACATCGAGCCTCTGTTTAGGAATTTTCAGACTTGAGATGATCATAGTTAAGAAAAACACTGGATCTTTCATACACATCAATGGAGGCAAGTTATACAACGTCAACATAACATGCCCTAATGAGTATCGTGCTCTAGAGGCCTCAAACTAATTAAATATATAGGTTTATAACCTCAATCTTACATTTCTTATCGCATGTGCAACGTCTGCATGAGAACGATTGAAATACTTTAACACCTCAGCGTTCGAAGGATGTCTCATAATCCCATCCTCCTGCGCGTTCTGTGATGCCATCTCATGTGAGCAGTTATGACATCTGATGCATACAATTGTTGAAGACGCTGAGTGATCGGTAAATAAAACATACATGTATGTGGAATAAGACTACATTTACCTTGTTTGTATCTCGGATGGAAGCAAATTTTACAATGATGAATGCTCGCATCAACATCCACCAATATATCATGCCTCCATTTGGGAAACAATCTATCTTTTCCATAGGTAATCTGAGACCCTCAACTAATTATTCATGTCGTGCAAGCTATCAGGCAACGTGTTGCTTATTGGCACACAACGATGAAACCATTCTGAAATTGAATTGAACCCTCTCTCTGGGATGTAATTGCCTTAATATTCAAAAGTTTTGTCGCCGCAGCGAGTTTAATGACATCACAACCAACGTACAATGGCCTACTCGCTAATTCTAACATCTCATACCTTCTTCTTGCTTCTAGATTCATTTCCATCTGCACATATGTTTCAGACACAACATACGTACTGGACCTTACACCATCATAAACCATCTACTCCATTCGTCCATAATGATCTTCCTCAACATTTTCACCATCCACATGTAGATTCATTTCTAAATACGATGAATTGCTTCTTTAGTTTCATAACAACTCCTGGAGCGCAGCATTAAACACTTTGTCTGTTCACCCTGATAAACCCACTAAGAATAATTGTCCACAAAACCACGACTATACAAGTGTATTTTTACAATTGTGGGCGCAAATATTCTTTGTTCTTGTACTTTCTGCATGGACATCAAATTTGCTACCCGTAATGTTCAAAAACTGGAGTGGTTATATAGAACTCGATAAATTGTTCCACCCCGGCTACAATTTCATCGTTCAGATAACCGTCTACCAAATGAACGTACATTCACTCACATATTTTCTCTCTCATTTTTTTAATATATTTTATGATTTTAATAGATGCTCATGATATTTTATTTATACCAAATTTGGCTGGAAGTTTCCCTCCAATAATTGGCGAAAGGTTTCCCTCCAGTATTTGCAACGCACTATGTCGCAATTTATGACGCACTACGTCCCACATGTGACGAGAAACTTTTCCTCCAATTTAATGTCTCCATTTTTGTGGCAATTTTTTTGCACCATTTTTTAATGATGCAGTACGTCACAACAAAAATCTTTGAAATAAGAATTCATCATTTTCCGGCAGGAAATCATTTGGCGCCTTTTCTTTTTGCAATGCACTCCGTCAGTAAATAATGGCACAAAGCATCTCGCCAATTTAGACGACTTAGTAGTAACATTTTGTGTCCATAGTTTATGACGCACCATGTAACAAAAAGTCAAATACGTAAGTAACAACGCACTACGTCTCAAATCGGTGTGTCCTCATGCCTTCCGTCGCAAATTGACTATTTTCTTGTAGTTATTGTCGCGTGAAGAAAAGAAAGAATAAGAAGAAAAGGATAAGAGGAAGGGGAAGGGGCTTAAGTCTCTGAAGGCATTATAGACGCAAGATGGGTGTTGGGTGTACCTAAGTTGGCGTCGCCAATGCCCTATTATAAACGCATGTTTATACATTGGAGCATTACCTACGTCACGTCGATAATGCTATCAACCAAAATGTGGGTTTCTTAATGGAAGTATTACCAACTCGATGTTGGTGATTATGTCATCCAGAAAGAGCGTCGTTTAGCTCATGGAAGTATCATCGATGCCACGTCAGTGATTCTCTAGCCTCTACCAAACGTTTAGTTATGTCGATATTTGTGACCTCTACCGGTGCCACGCACATTTTTCGATAAAAGCAACACTTTTTGAAGTGGATAGTATATCAAATGATAATATATTTTAGTGCTTGATTATCACTGACTTACCATGATAAACTATCATTGATTGACCAAGATATACTACCACTGATTTACCATGATATACTATCATTGATCTACCATGATATACTACCATAGATTAACCATCGTTGATATACCGCTTTATGAAGTTGGGAGAGGTCTTGCCGAAAAAATTCAAATTCTCATCAAACAACCAGGGAAAAACAAGTCAAAAGCTTTGGACTTCATCAAATATAAGTTTGTGAATTAGTTTTGGTCAAAAAATCAATGATTTTGTAATGTTTTTCGGGTTTGGTTAAGTTCTTGATGGAAAAAAAAATTCATGTTTGAGATCTCACCAGAAAATTTTAAATTTTCTTCGAATAAAAAAAGGATAAGAATTAGAAATTTTGGATTTTCGTCAAATATAAGTTTCGAGATAAATTCAAGCACAGAAATTGATGGTTTTGTGATTTTTTTTTTAAATTACTGTCCGAAAACTTTGTGGTGACGGCGACAACGCGCAGAGAAGGTGGCGACTGTGGTGGAGGTTGTGGTGGCTGGAAAATTAGAGAGAGAAATAGGATGATGCAATTTAGAAAGATGATGATGAACGAAGGAAGATGATGATGGAAGAGGAAGAAAGGAAGACAGATAAGGATAATTTGAGAATTAAAAAAAATCATTACACTTCAAGAAAATAGCAGTTTAGCAACAGAGAATTATCGGCGAAATAGGCCTCATTCCGTCACTATGTGCTAATTAGTGAAGGAAATGATGACGACAAGGCATGACATTATTTTGGGAATCATTAGTAGATATTAACAACGCATTGCATTGTTCAATAGCGATGTAAAAATTCTCCATCGCTACAAAATATTGACCAGAATATGAACAACGAATTGTGTCGCCTTGTTAGTCAAAGTAAAACTTTGACTTTACCAACGGAATGTGTCGTTCATATTCTCGACAATATTTTGATGTTAACGATGACATCCGTCGTTGGTGCAACGTGCAAAGTCAAAGTAAAACTTTTACTTTAATGACGACATGTCTTTAAGATAAATTGTTTTTAGAAATAGTATGGAGACAAAAATGCATTGTTGGTTTAGGGATCAAATGCATAGGAAAGAAGGTCAATGTAAAACCTTTGACTTTACGCCCCTGATTATTATAATTTATTTATTATTTAGAATTGCAAAGGAATTAAATTTTTATTTAGAATTATAAAATAATAAATAATGAATTAAAGTATAATAACAAAAAAATATTATATTAATAAAAAATAGTCTCCAAAATAATACAAAATGTTCTTAAAGAAAAAATATATCGGAAAACTACTGCGGATTGGTAGGAGGATCTAGCGGAGGAATAACCGATAATGAAAAAGCCTCACCTCGCATTTGAGCCATCAATGCATCCATCAAAGCCTTCATTGAAAGCTCGAAATTGCGTTGACCTTATGACTCCTGCTCGAGACAGGTTTCTAGCTAACTGTGAGGAGTGGTGCTACTCAGCATAAAAGATGGGGCCGAGGTTCCCGAGTCCAGGAACACTATAGGCAAGACGTCATGTGACGACCCGTCACTTTTAAATAAATTAAAATCAGAGAAAACAACGAAAGTCTTTTATTTTTAAGAAAATTTTGCGTGGTTTTGTTTGAAAGTTGGCATGCCGAAAACCTGTTTACATCCTAATTTTCAAATCTAATAAAATCACTTGGAACATTAAGTTCCAATCAGGAGTTCAAGATGTAATATCATAAAAACAATGATAAAAAGCTCTTATGAGCTAAATACAAAGTATAATTCACAAATCCTTCAAAGTTCTCAAAAGTAAAATTCATAAACTTTACAACAAAATAGTCCATCTCGAGGTCAGCATCCCTCGATCACGCAGCACCACCTCCTCTCCCAAACCTCTTACAGGGCATTACCTGAAATTTTGTAATATCATGAGTTAACGAACTAAGCCCAGTGAGAATAATAAGCATAAAAAGTAAAGATAGACCTCAAACTCGTATTCTGATTTGTGTCCAATTAATCTGACACAAATCACTCCTAAAGTTCTCCAAACTTTAGGTAATTTCATTCTAAACTCTCCAAAGGATGATATTACTAACACTTGTAGTCAATACTCATCCATCAACATTGTTATGACATAAGTAAGAAAAGTAAATAAACTTTGCATAAAATAAAACATCTTGATTCTCCCTTTTATATATCATAAACATGAATGCATGAGAGCATCCCGTAGGACTTCGCAATTGCCCTTTTGTGCGTGAATGAAGGGTGATGAGAACATCCCGTAGGATCCCATTCAGCCTTATGCATGAGGAAGTAATGCGTCAATCCTGCAGGATACCATTTAACTCCCTATGTATGAAGAAGTAATGCGTCAATCCCGTAGGATACCATTCACTCCTTTTTCATCAAGAGTAATGAGCAAATCCCGTAGGATCCCATTCGTCTCTTTTTCACTTAGAGTAATGAGAAAATCCCGTAGGATCCCATTCGTCTCTTTTTCATTTCTCATTCTTTCTTTTCTCTGAAGGTGATGTGAACTCCACGTAGGGTTCATCATTCTTCCTTCTTTTCTCTTTCACTTTCTTTTCTTTTTTTTTTTCACTTTCATTTCTTTTTCACTTTCGTTTCTTTTTCACTGAAGGTGATGTGAACTCCACGTAAGGTTCATCATTCTTCTTTCTTTTCTCTTTCACTTTCTTTTCTTTTTCACTTTCATTTCTTTTTCACTTTCATTTCTTTTTCACTTTCATTTCTTTTTCATGAATGGTGCGAGAATGGTATGATGCAATATGATATGCATATGCTTGCATATCCTTGTAAAAGTAAATAAATAAAGTACAGAATTAAAGTAGTTGATGCAAGCATAAAGTAAAGGGGCATAAAGTAAAAGATATAAAGTAAATGACATAAAGTAAAATAGATAAGCATCTCGGACGAACGATATATAAATCGAACTCCACTAACAATAATAAAAGTAGAATCATAAATAAAACGATTAACCTATACCTTCAAGGATTCTAAACTTCCAATAATTCGAGGTTCTATTAACCGTTCTAAAAACAAGTTTGGATTTTCTAACCTCCAATGATCCATCCTAAGCTTCGAAACGAATCTAACTTAGAATCTTCTAAGATTCAACACTTTCCTCGAGAACTCCTAAGTTCTCACTTAAAGGATTAACTCCTAATCCTAAGGGCACTAACTCACTTCCTTCTAATCTTAGATTCGGATTCTAAACTTAGTCTCAGACTCTACAAACCATCACACTCATTTACTTTCTATAGTTACTTTAAATACTAACTATTCTCACCTTAAAGAAAGTTAACTTTGCTTCCAAGTCCGGAAGATCGATCAAACAAGCGGTTCGAAAACACCTACAATTGAATTATATCACACAATCAATAATTTTACCAACTATCAATCAATCAACAACCTAACATACAAAACGACGAAAAATCCATCAAACCCCCATAAAGAGGCTCTCGGCCTTCACAAAGAAAATAGGCCTCAGATTTGATTTTTGGCTTTTAGGCAATTTAAAAGTGTTTCGATTTGGTTTTAAGCAAATTCGATATTCCCGATTTCAATGGGTATCGATAATTAGGGTTTTTGAACATTATGTCCTTTCCCGAATTGAATTTAAATAAACATTATTTCATTAAATTCTAACCCATAATTAAACCCAAAAAGGTAAATTTCAAACGGGAAGGGTTTCGACTGAAACTCGGTTTTAGGGTTATGGGAAAGTTTCCAAAAACTCTTAAAACTACTCCCGTATTTACAAACACCGAGTTTCACGGTAAGAAATCGAAAGGAAACAAAGAAAACTCCATTAAAACACTATTTGGAGCTTAGGGTTTCAAGAGAAACTTACCGAGAACTCCTAGGATCTCAAGAGAAACGGACAAAAGCTAGGTGGAAAAGGATCCTTGACTCGAGGGCTTTCCGATGTATCCAAGATCGAGTCGATCCGCCGAGAAACGAACGAAAATCGAAAAATCCCCTTTGCTTCTTGGAACCCATGGTTTTGAGGAGGAAATTGGAGATGATTTTGGTCAATTTTTGAGTCAAGGGTAATTTAAAGATGATGAAGTGAATAGTGTTTAGATATTTAGGAAATTTGGAAATGACGGTTGCGTCCTTTTATGACTTTTGGCTTAAAAATGAATCCCGAACTTCTCAAACTATCCCAATGGTGATTAATAATTATTAATTGGCCCGTTAATAATTATTAATACCATTAAAACAAAAATAAACTAAAAAGGTAATTAAAAGGACTTAAACCGAAATAAACTACTAAATTCTAATTTACCAATAATAAAATAAACTTTAATTACTTAAATTAAAATAAAATAAATAAAAGTTTTTTTTTATCACAAAAATAACGGGATGTTACACGTCAGCCTCTAACTACCATGAGATAGGCCGACTCAATTTCCTCTTGAGTCGGTAGAGTGTTGAAAATCGGTAACCGCTCAGCAATGATCTCAGTGTAATGAGCCTGAATAAAGACAATAAATAGTTTCGTTAGCTAAAATTTTAATTAAAAAAATTAAAACAGTAATAAATTGTCTAATTCACACTTACCGCTCTTTCATTTTGACTTATTATCGACAAAAGTCCTTTGATCACCCTTCTTGGTGTGCAGAACTAGAAATAGCTCTGCAACATAAACCGGATGGTTCAGGGTTTTTTCCTAAAAAAACTTAAAAATTAGCACATTTAAACTTAAAAATGTAGTGATTAGTTGAAAAATTAAATAACTTACAAGTCTCTTATTGTACTCGTAGGCTGAGATTGACCCTCTAGTGTGGATCGAAGGGTTTGTGTTCCGATTAGGTTTGTTGATGGCGGAAATACGTAGTTCATCCTCCATTTGGCTACGTTGTGTGATCTCCTCGAGCTCCTTGGCGGAAACATGCACGAGTTTCTTATCAGTAGGAGTATAGTGAACAGCCCATGTCTCTGTAGCATGTTTCAGCCGGCTGATTCATGGGAGGGCAGATGACCTCGTCTTTGAGCTCAGCAAGAATGTCAAAAATTTGGTGAAAAATAGTTACGTTTAATTTATATATTTTTTAAATGAATGAATAAATTAAAAATGAAAAGATAATAAGTTATGAACTGTACTTACCTTCCAAGATTCGTACAATCGCATCTTGGTCGGAGGTGCGACTCTCTGCCAGCATGGGTGTCCCAGGACTGGACTCATCTTCAGGACCTCTCTAACCCTCGCTGATACGCTCCGCGAGGGTTATAACCTATTAAAATATGAATGTTAAATAAAAATTCGATTAGTTTAAAAAAAATTATTAACAAATACTTACTTGTCGTTCTCCAGGGTCAAGCGAACACACCCCGAGATGGAAAGCTGATTGGGCACCTCATCTTGGTCGCCCTCTTGCTCAATCCGCGTGTCTGGGTCATCCCCAAGTCAGACATCCTCAGGAGGACTGACTCCCCGAACTACCATCTCCCTGAGTGTCAGAAGGTAATGGTGGACGTCTATGAGGCATGATCTACACATAAAAAAGTAAACAAATTTCACTAACATTAAGCTAATATTAACTAAACTATAAAACTAATATTAACTAAACTATAAAACTAATATTGAACTAAAACTATAAAACTAATATTAACTAAATTAAATTAATATAAAATTAAACAAAATTATAAAACTAAATATTAAATTAAATAAATTAACATAAATAAACGCTAACATTAAACTAAATTATAAAACTAATATTAACTAAATTAAATTAACCAAAATTAACATAAACATTAAACTAAATTATAAACATGAACCTAAATTAACATAAACATTAGTAAACTAAATTAAATTAACATAAATTAACACTAACATAAAACTATGTAAATTAACACAAACAAATTATAATAACTAAATTAATATATATATATATATATATATATATATATATATATATATATAAACATTATCCTAAATTAACATACACATTAAACCAACAATTAAAACTAATATAAACTAATTACAAAAAAAAAAACTAATATAAACTAAATTAAATTAACCGTAATTAACACTAACATTGAACTATGTGAATTAACACAAACAAATTAAAAGTAAATAAAAAAATTGAAAGACAATAAATTATGAAAAATTTAAAAAAAATACATACTTGAAATCGTTCCAATGGAATGGAGAATTTTAGAAAATGAAAGGAAAAGAAGGGAAGTAAAAAGAAATGAAGAAGAAGAGAGAAAAGAAAATGAGCAAAGAAAAAAAGAAAAAAAAGTGAGAATGGTGAAAATAGGAGCCCCGATTAGGTTTTCTTCGCGTTTTAGCAACAAATCTGTTGCTAATCACTTAAAAACCTGTCACACGTGTTTTTGTAATGACGGAATGCGTCATTGCATGGTATGAATTACGTCATCTATGTTCTTTTCAAAATAAAGCAGGAGACAGATTTGGTCACTGACATGAGGGAAACGACATAAACCAAATTTCATATTTTGTGTCTATCCGTATTCTCTGGCGACGTATTTCATCGCTCTATCCCGCCACAATTTTTGGTGAAAAATTTGAGCTTCGCGCCTATTAATTACACTTAGCGACCAATTCCGTCATCTAAGAATATGGACATCCGCCAATATTTATGTCACAATATATCCATTACATTGATGTTAACAACGCAATGCATCGTTAATATCACTTCAACACTTAAAAAAAAGCACCCCCTATGTGTTCATGGATCTTAGAAAGGCACTGTGTCGTTAACATCCATGAACACTTAGAAAAAAAAAAGAATTATATCTCTGAGTTTATGGTTATTAATGACGCAATTCGTCGTTAATATCACTTCAACACTTAGAAAAAAAGAGCATCCCCTCTATGTTTATAAATCATAGTGACGAAATGCGTCGTTAACATCCATGACCACATCATGCTTCGTTAATATCAATTATTTTAGTTTTATGAACATATTTTTCCCCTTTTCCTACTCTTATTTATTTTCAATACAGATAAAACATTTCAATCATCGTTATCATAATCATCACTACTGTCTTTTTTAGTTTCTCTTGAGTCATTAGTGTCTTCTTCATTTCTTTATTCATATGTATCATCTGGAGAAGATTCTTTTTCATTTTTATATGCAACATATACATTTGTTTAATCAAAACGTGTCTATGTTGCATCATTCAACGGAGCAGTGTCATCATTAATACCTTCATCGATTTCACGATGTTGCACTCATCCTCCTGGAATGTAATGTAATTCTCTCTATCTTTGTCAAGAAGGGTGTCATCTATTATCATTGGTCTTACTTTACAGACAACTAAAAAATCAGATATATCTCTATGATGCGTGGGATAATTTAAATAGTAAACCTGGATTGCTTGTTGTGTCAACCCGAAACGATCTCTAGTGCACATGTGTTTTGTCCGGTTGACTTCAGTAATTTTCATATTTGGATGCTTGCGAATCCAACCTCGTCTCGTTGTTTTGAACCATGTGCATTAAATACAATTGTACACTTAAGACTCAGGCCTGAAAATTAAAGCTCAATAATCTCATTAATGAGTCCATAAAAATCTTCTGCATTGATCCCGAACACTTGACCTTTTTTGCATACACCACTGTTGTTTGTTGATTGGTTCACTGAATGAGCTTTGGTTTGCTTTACCATTGAACGAGATAATCGGTGTATGCTCTTGCAATTCTTGTTGGGCCTTTTGCTATCCATATTATTCGTGGATTGGATATCGGTAGTATGAGGGAATCAACGCAATTGTAAAACCATGAAAAAAAAATCTATATCCATGGTGTTCCCTTCTTCTGATTCGGTAATTCCAGGGTGTGATGGTCGTACAAAGAAATTTACAAATGATCTGTGATCGATTCGATATGAAGTTTAAAACAAAATTCACTTTTTCAATTTTAAAAAAAAAATTGTCTGTAATTAGATGAAATTACTCAATATACGGCTCAATTTCTTTATAATTGCATAATAAATAAGTTTGAACAACATGGTACTCCTCATCGATTAAGGGTCTTCGCAGATATTTGTCTAAAGATTTACCTGGTATGGTAAAAATATTTAGGTCGTTCAAGTCTACTCCTTCTAGAAGATTGTCAACCATATTACGGTTCATTGGACGAAACTAGTCGGTGATATATTGATTGAAGTAGTATGAACAAAACATTGTAGTCTCGTGTACCAGGTACGCATTGCAAATCGACCCTTCCACTCTTGCCTTATTTCTAATATTTTTCTTCAACCTATGCAAGTATCTGAGAATTGTACAGATTGAGTAAATAAATATTGATATATAATTATGTATTAATATAATAAGAAGGGGAATATATATTATGTGTTACCTTTCAACGGATACATCCAGCTGTATTGAACAGGACTGCCTAGTAGCGCCTCATACGGTAGATGCATCAGATGATGCTCTATTGAATCGAAAAAAGCTGGTGGAAACATTCGCTCCAGTTTACATAATATAACTGGAATCTCCAAGTTTAATGATTCGATTGTCTCTCTTGTTAAGTCTGTGAAAGTCAACTCTCTAAAAAACACACTTAACTGCACCAACGGTTCCCAATGTTTCTGCTTAAGGAACGGTCTGAATGCAACATGCATCAATCGTTGCATGAAAACGTGACAATCATGACCTTTCAATCCGAATATAGTATGACTTCGCACGTCAAGCATCTAGAGAGATTTAGAAACGTAACCATCAGGGAACTTAATAGGTCGCATCCATTCAAACAGTAATTTCTTCTCTTCTGTATTCAACATGTGTTTGGCCTTGCGGTAGTGTCCACTTTCATCCGGCTCTAACTCTGGGTGAATAACCGTTAAGAATTTACGTATAACATTGAATTTATCGGGAAGTCACTGATCGTCCATTATTCTACAAATTAATCAACTCAACAATAAGGGGTTGAAGATAGACATCTAACCTTTGTTTCAGACTCTTTGGACCTAGTACGATAACCGTTAAGAAAATAACAAGATCTTTCATGCACACAGATGGAGGTAGGTTATACATGGTCAACATAACAGGCCACAAAGAGTATTGTGCTCCAAAAGCGCTGAACGGGTTAAACTCGTCAGTGCACAAACCCATTCTGACATTTCTAATCTCCCTTGTAAATTCTGGATGACAATGATCCAAATGCTTCAACGTGTCAGCAACAGATGGATGTTTCATAAGACCATTATCTTGGGAGTGCTCGTAATGCCATCTCATGTGAGAAGTTATGACTTTCGATGCATACAAATGTTGAAGACGAGGAGTGATCGGCAAATAAAACATATGAATATGTGGAATGAGAGTGCGTTTACCTTGTTTATATCTCAGATGGAAAAAAAATTTACAATTATGAAAACTCGAATCTCCATCCCCCAAGAGTATCATACGTCCGTTAGGGAAACAATCAATCTTCTCAACAGGTAATCTGAGACCCTTAACTAATTTTTTTTTGTCGTATAAACTTTTAGGAAACGTGTTGTTCGCAGGGGCGCCACGATGAAACCATTGTAAAATCGAGTTGAAGCCTCTCTTTGGGATATGATATGACGCTTTTATATTAAGAAACTTCGTAGTTATAGCCAGCTAACGTCACAACCCGAGTAGAGTGGCATACTTGTTGATTCAAGCATATGGTATATTCGTTGTGCTTCTGGATTCATTTCCTCCTCCTTCAGAATAGTATGACTATCATCTTGAGTATGATTAAACGTACCTTCAAATATCATCTATCCATACTCTTGTTGTATGTCATCACTCTATTCTTCCACAATTGGCAGTGCTTTTGAGCTGCTGCCTTTGTACAACAAAGGCCGCTCAAACGCCACATTATACTGATCATCAGTTTCTCCTTGATACATCCACTGATAATATTTTTCCACAAACCTATGACTATACAGGTGCTTCTTCACATCAACTGGAGAAATATTTTCTTATTTCTGCACTTTCTACATAGACAGCGTATCGTCTTTTCATTGTGAAAAAAAAATCCGTACTTTCACAAAACTCTATGAACTGTTTCACCCCTGCTATGAATTGGTCGTTCAAATAACCTTATAATAAATGTTGATATATATCCATTCAAGCATTTTTTTATACAAAATATAAAATAACAAGAAAAATCACAAATCGCAAAACATAAGTATGTAAATGTTTTTTTATGATGGTGATATCTTATTGTTTAACACATCTATTTATATGTAGTAAACTACAACTTTAGTGACATAATCCATCGTTCATATGGTGGGAAGTTTTCCCATCATATATCTTAGCGACGAAATTCGTCGTCCATATGGTAGGAATTTTTCCTGCCATATTACTTAGCAACGGATTGCGTCGCTAAATAGGGCGGGAATCTTCACGCCATTTTTACTGAAGTATTCTGTCGTTCATTATTTTCGCGGGAAAATTTAGCGTCATTTTCACTGACCAAACAGGTGACTGATTGCGTCACCAATAGTCAACGCTCATCTGGGCGATAGAATCCGTCACTGATTGGGGAAGCATTATATTCTGTCACTAGATGTGCGTCGTTATTACGATTTTTTCTTGTAGTGTTAAACTCTCTTTTAAAAAAGTAACATACATGTAATTATTTAAAAAAATATATATATATATGTAATTATTTAATCAAATTTTTACACCTTTGCAAATGTCCCTAAAATATAAAGATTTTTTTTTTGAGAATTTTCAAAAATGATTTTTTTAATTTAAATTTCAAAAAATAGCAAATGTTTTCATTCAAAATTAAGCATTCATTTAAAATTAATGAGAACTTTCATCATTTTAATGAAAGTTTCAAAATCATAAAAGCTAATCAAATTTGAAAAATTATTGATTTTTAATTTAAATAGCCCAATTAAAAACATAAAATACAACAATAATATTTATCATTAAATAATAATACAGGAGAAAAAATTAAATGAGAATAAATTTTCATTAATGTAATGAAAAAATTCATTTATTAATGAAATTGTTCATTAAATTAATGAAAGAAAAAATGCATGTTAAAAAATATTCAAAACTTTTGCTAGTTATAAAAATATAAATTTAAAAAGTTCATCAGGTATAATTTCTCTATTTTTTTAAGGGGAAAAAAAACAAAACAACTATTAAGTCTTTGATATTAATGAGAGCAAGGACTCAAATAACATAAAAAGAATGTAATTCTTCAAATAGCATAACATTAAAAAAAAATCTTAAAATAACAGGTTTTATAATTTAATTAAAACTTTATTTTTATTATAAATTCCTAAGTCAATAATTAATTTACTTAATGTCTATAATTTATAACATCCGTTATTTGAGAAATAAACCAAGTAATGACATAAATGGAATTATGTATCTATACTATACCATTTGAGTTAATTTATGTCTTAATAATTATGTTATAATCTGGCCAATATGAATTATATATAATGGGGTAATTTAAAAGTTGGTATTTGTTTTAATTATAAATTTTAAAAGTAGCGAAAAAAAACTTTAGCATTTTCAGAAATCGGTACTTTCATTAAAATAATGAAAAGTTTCACTATTTTAATTAAAGTATCAAATTAAAAAAAAAAAAAAAACCTAACAAATATTAAAAGATTATTGATTTTTAATTTAAAACACTCCAATTAGAAATACAAAACACAATTAAATAAAAGAAAAAAAATTAATGAAAATACACCATCATTCATTAATTCAATGAAATAATTCATTAGTTAATGAAACCATTCATTAAAGTGCAAAATGCAAAAAACACTCCTGTTGTTTGGTCAAAGATAAACACACCCCGGTAGTTTGAAAATGAATATTTATACCCTTATAGTTTTAAAATTGTACAAATTGACTCATCCCCTCTACGCTATCTATTTCTTTTAGTCATAACTTTTTCGTTTGAACTTCAATTGAATTATTCAAAATGTTATGGAAACTCGTTTCGAGCTCTACGATGTAGTCACCAAAAATTTCTAAATCATCTGTATATAAAAGTGTTTACGACTTCAACCCAATCAAATATTTTGATGAAGATTATTATTTTATACACAAATGATTTCTAAGTTTTTAAGTGAATACAACGTAGATCTCAAAACGAGAATTCTATAATATCTTGAATTATTCAAATCGGAGTTCAAACGAAAAAGTTATGACTAAAAGATAGGGGGAGGGATCAATTTACTCAATTGTGAAACTATAAGGGTATAAATATTCATTTTCAAAGTATAAGGGGGTGTTTGTCTTTGACCAAAACCACGGGTGGTTTTTTGCATTATGCTCTTCATTAAATTAATAAAATAACATTGTCATTTTTGAACATTTTAAAAACTTTAACTACTTTTAAAAATATCAATTCAAAAAGTGTTATTTGGTGAAATTTCTAAAAATTTCATATAATTTAAAGGGGGGAAAAAGAAAAAACTACTCATGAGCTATGAAACTTGTGACAAATACTCCCCTAAACTATTTTTGTAAGCAAATAACCCCCTGAACTATTGATTTAGGCAAATGCCCCATGAACTATTGACTTAAGAAAATACCCCCTAAACTATATGAGTTGTAACAAATAACCCCTTAGCTATTCTTTTTAAGCAAATAGCCCTCTGAACTTTCATAAGTGTTTAAAACAAACCATTTTTATTTACACCCATTAAATTTATTTGTTTCTCTTACCACTTGGGTGAATTGTCTTCTAGAGATAAACTTTTAATGTTAAACCAATATTTTTTTATATTATGTCATCAAATTAACCGGTGTAAATAAAAGGGTCTATTTAAAAACTTATAAAAGTTGATGGGGTTATTTGTCACAAAAAGAATAGTTGAGGGGGTTATTTGTCACAACTCACATAGTTTAAGGAGGTATTTGCTTAAGTTAATAGTTTGGAGGGGTTTGTCACAACTCATATAGTTCAGGGGGGTATTTGCTTAAAAAAAGTCCATGGGGTATTTGTCACAAGTTCAGGGGTGGTTTATGATTTTTTTTCCCCCTAATTTAAATTATGAAGAATTTAATGGTAGAGAATGAAAATCGTTCACAAAAGAGCTTAGCTTGAAGGGATGGATTCGAGGTAGTTCCGGACCAAACATCCTAATCGCAACATTAGTGTGGTAGCCCAGTTATGCGCATAAAATCAAGCTTAGTTCAGACTAGCTTGGTCATGATCCTACTTTTGATGGCTATATAAGGCAAGAAAATTCACTAAATGAGAGGTATGCAATGAAACCTGCAATACCTAAATTCATTGTTGCGCCGTTTCCTATTTTGCAATCACTCTATAGGTAACAAAATTGATCATTGGAGGTTCAACCACACCAGTGTCTTTCGATTTAAATTACTTTACATTTCCGGTATTCAAAGCAGCAAGAAGAAAACACGTGCTCAATTATAGAAATCAACCTACATATTAACAATTATTTTTTCAAAAGTACAAAAACCTTGTTTGGGTTATTTAAAAAAATGATTTAAAGGTTATTTTATAAACAGATTCGTGAAATTATTTTCTATCACCATTTAATTAAAAAACTGTTTGGAAAGATTATTTATTTATTTTATATATTAATTTAAAAATATCATATATTTAAATTAACTTATATTAAACATTTTAATAATTTTTTAAAGAATAGTTACTATAGAAAAAATATATGAAAACGATTTTTTTTCTTTTTTGTTTTCCCATAAAAACCGTATTTTAAAATAATTATCTTATTAAACATTTTTTCTATGTATAAATTTAAAAAAAGGAAAACTTATTTTTTATTTTTACATTTTAATCTTGTTTTTTGAATTAATATGGTTCACTGAATTTATCTCATATTTTTTTTTTTTTTTGCTAAAATTAAAAAATTATCTCATATTTAAAAAATGGCAGGGTTTCTTTTTTCCGAGAAAAATTGCATGGGTATTAAATATTATAAAGTGTAACAGAAGGATTTGTTGAATTGAGCAAGGGTCAGGAAACTGAATTATCTGACTCGATAGTTTAGCCCTAGAACAATAATACTTTATTATGTAACTAATAATTAATTACTTTAAAAAAATGTATGGTAGGTTTTTATTTTATTAGTATAATATATATATATTATAAGTAACAGAAGGATTTCTTGAATAGAGTAAGAGGTCAGAAACAGACATATCTTGTTATATAGCTTAGCCCTAAAACAATAATACTTTTTTAAGTAACCAAATAATTAATCACTTAAAAATATTCCCAATCAAGTATTAATTAATGTTTATGTATAAAAAAATAAAACAATCTGAGCAATATAATGTCGATGGGAGGGAGTGAGTAGTGGGTGGTCCGGTCACGCATCAAAATGATTCTTTCTGCTTATTCGAGGAATTGAAAAAACATGTTTGTCGGTTCAATAGAAGAATTATTTATATTTTTTCTTTCTATTTTTCGTATAAAAGTCAGGGCCATGTGATGTGATTACGTCCTTATTATATCCACCACATGTTTGGTTTGGTGGCCGGTCTAAACAGGTTTATTATATCTGAGATTGTTAAGTCTAAGTTTATTAAAACCGTATTTAGATTGTATCGAATAATAGATATGTTAAAATCAGAGTTTATTTAAAATATTCTTAAATAATGAAAAAAAATAGGTTTATTAAAGATAATGGCTTAGATGTTATAAAATTAATCGATAAAAGTGAACTAGGCTTGTGTAGTCCAGTTCCTTAATCTAAACATGTTTTTGCTGTCTAAAAAACATCTTATTTTGTTTCACTTTTATATTCACTATATTTATGATTAAATGTTTTATTTGGATGCTTGAATTGTTTTTTAACAAAAAAAATTGAAATTTAATACTCAAATCACTTTATGGGGTTGTGGCTATTGTTTTAAAATAAATAGAGCATCGCAAGAAAGAATATGATGAATAGAAGAGAGATGTATTAATATGTATAAAGTATTAATACACACAATGACATATTCTTTTGTATAAATTTTGACTTTTGGTCTCCATAAAGTTTCAAAAGAATGATTCATGTATGGAACAAAATAAGGTCACTTATCACACCGAAAAAAAACCCAAATGAAGACAAAAGAAAAAATATATATTAATGTTAGACCCAAGATAGTGACTGTGTCTTTGCTAACGGCATCGCAAAATCAATCAATAACTAAATTATTGTAAATATTAGCGATAGAGACGTCCACGCACGAGCTTTGCGTAGAACCTAATTGATTGACAAAAGAGATTGTCTAATTTATTATAATATATTACATTACCATAATATCACATTCTCAATTAAATCATTTCATTAAAAAAAACACAAAGATAAATTGAGACATCTGGAATTTTGATCCAATGTAAAAATATCTCTTGAAACTAAAAAATTGTACATTACATCCACGTATTTCAAGAATTATGTCAATAAGATCACTTTCTCACTAACACTATTAAATATGTAATGTATTTATCTATTTTTATTTATATATTTTTTCCTCTTTTCAAGGAGTATATGTGCTCTTCAGAAAAACAGGCAATTATTTAATAAAAATAATATTTTTAATGAAATATTTTATCTATTTTACTCTAACACTTTTCTTAGATTTATTTTATTAAATTTCCCCGTCCCTAAACAAATTTATAGGAATAAAAGAAGAAAAAACGAGAGAAAAAAATTGACTCAAACATTAAATATTTAATGATGCTGGTGTTAAGTCTCATTGCTATACTTTAAAACTTCATAAATATAATCTATCATTTTTTTTTTAAGTAGATGGGGTGTTTTTATCGTTGATCAAAACCATTGTGTCTTTATTTTCAACCTACCCTATTAAAAACGTATAAAACAAATTGTTTAGGTTCATAATACAATGCAAGTAGTAGGTGAATTCTCATTTATTTCTAATCCCTCGTGTTCTAAGTTGTAATATTTCCAACTTATTTATGGTTACTGACAAGGTGAGACGAATCCAATTTAATTCCATCTTACGTGAAGACAGCGCATGGGAAAAACCAAAATGATAATAAAAAAAGGAACAGCCCGATTTTGAGGTTGTTCGTTGTCATGTGTGCGTAGTTAGTTGGGGTTACACGACCTTAATTAGTGTTCGTCTCTGAGTTTTGAAACATAATATGATGGGTTTGTTAACCCCTCTCTTAACAAACCTATCAATTTTCACAATTTCAACACATTTTACACTTAATAACATCACTGTTTTGTACAAACCAAACACAGTCTTAACTACTCCCGGTTTAACAACCTCCCGTTTAACAACTCTCTACTTAATAACACCATGTTTAACAACTCAAACCTGACAACCAAACCACCTTCTAAAATAGGTTTTTTTTTTCATGCTCTTCTACAAAATTAAAATATACTTAAATGAGAGTTAAAAAAAAAATATTTCACATTTATTAATAACTCATTTTCTTGACTAATTGAGATAATTTTTCCTACTAAATCATCAATTTCTAAATATTAACATTTAATATATAAGAATCTAGTCCACATTTAAAAAAATAATAATTTTATAATCCTAACAAGTTTTCAAAAATCAAAAGATTTTAGTTCTCGTTTTTGAGATTTCAAAGTATTTTTAATTTTAAGATTTCAAAAGATTTTTGTGGAATTTTTTTTACTCCATGTACTCTTTGGAGCTTGATTAATCTATTTTAATTTTTCTTATCTAATCAATTTAAACTACTACATTGATCTAAATATTATACTTTTACCTATACATCATAAAAAAAATTAGAGCAATAGAACATCTGTTATCTAATCACAATTGATCAAATCTTAACCATAAAAATCAACCATATATAAAATTGGACCATCCAACTACAAATTACTCAAACTTGACTATAAATCTTTAAATAATTGGTATGAGTTCAAACTAATTAAGTTAAAAGTTTGAAGTTGAAATGACATACTCATAAGTATGATGATAAAAAGAAATTCCTTATATTTTTTTGAAAATATAAAAAAGAACAAAGAATTTGACAATAGCCAAGTTTGATTTAATTTAAAAATATTAAAAAAAATCATTATGATATAGATTTTTACCATCCAATTATTTAAGGTATTATATTAAATTAGAGAAGGAAATGCTCGAACTCTTTGAGCTTATAGAAGCAAGTACTATATCTAACCGGTTAAATTATATTCATGGTTCTAAAATATAATTTTTTTAAATCTTTTGAATGTAAAAGTAATTAAACATTTTTACAAATAATATTAAATCCTACAACTTGTAGCAAAGATTTTTTTTATTTGTTTGTTTGGGGAAAAAGTCTATAGAGGCCAACATTCTTTTTAGTTTTTAGGGTGTAGAAAAAAAGGAAGAAAAGAAAAAGGGAAGGGTGAGTCAAAATTGTGTAAAGTTGTAAACGGCGGTGTCAGTCACACTCCAGCGCTCAAAATTTTCAACAAAGGCTGCTTTTTCTGTCAAATTTGGCTTTTAACATAAGACACATCTCATCTAACTAATCCCCATTATCTTTATCTCCAAAATTTTCACTTTTTTTTTGTTTTTGGAAATTTAATGGTTTTCTCCCTAACTTTAAACAACTTAAAAGAAATCCCTTTTTTATTTTCAATGTTGTTTTGTTTCGTTGTTTGTTTTTCAAACTTTAGTGTGCTTTATTCTTTAATTGTACCTTCTTTTAATTTAACTCTTATATTTTAATGCATTGGATTTGGCAACATGAATTACACTATTAGAAGCACCTCCAATGCCCATGTGGGTTTGGTGGAGCTGCAAATTCCCAGCTCAAGATCTTCTATTTGATATACGAATATTTTGTTAAAAAATAGTTTTGGTAATTGAAGCTTGCTCATGTCTCTAGTTTCATCATTTAACTCTTGGAAGATCTATTTTATGTTAGGGCGTGAACAAAATCTCAGATCGGTTAGGTAAAAAGATGATTATGGGTGTATAAGAGGAAGAATATATCTCTATAGGTATAAAGCCTTTTGGGTAAATTCAAAAGCAAATCCATGCGGGGCTTAGCCCAAAGTGGACAATATCATACAAATGTAGACTTGTGGAGACCCAATGTCCCCTTAACATGTGATATCAGAGCCAACTTATGACTGATTTATGAGAATTTCTTTCATGATTCTCAAAATTAAAATCTAATTTTGGTTGATTCTGAAAAATTGTTTTGGTTTGATTTTGGGAAATTATTGGTTTCAGTTTGATAAAGTTAAAGATTTATGAGGGTTTCATCATAATTTCTATATGAAATTTCACTTAGAATTATCTTGAGACAGTCTGCATATATACGACTTCAAACTCCCATTTAGTGGGTTTTTGTGACGACCTGACTCCTTTTAAATCATTTTAAAACCAAAACGCAATGGAAGTCTTAGTATTTAAAAAAAAAAAAGGCACTTGGTATTTTTAAAAAAAGCCATGGTTATGTTTGAAACTTAGACTATCCAAAACATGTCTACATTTTTCACAATCAGAGAATTTTAAAGACAAGAAAACGTATTTCCTGTTGTAAAGTTTAAAGGAGTTCATAGTTATAAAAGTTAAAACAAAAAGCTCTTATGAGCTTATATACAAATGTACAACCCGAAAAAGGAAACATGAAATAAAGTGAGTCCATGGACTTTAAAATATCTCTAGTCTATCTCGCCATCATTATTATCCAAATCAGGTAACACCGGCTCCTCTCCCATGACCACGAACACGAACACGAGTATTACCTGAAAATTTTTGTAATATCATGAGCTAAAGCCAGCCTAGTGAAGATAAACAGAATATAAAGTAACATTAGACTCCAAACCCGTATACGGATTTGTGTCCAAGTAAAACTTACATACTCTTTACCAAACAACAACTTCAAATGTGTTTCACATCAAGTATCCAAATTTCACTTATCAAATCTCCCAAATTCAAGATCTTCCAAAGGAACAAGAACTAGCTCTTAAGCAATTCAAAATATTGTATTTCACTATACAATTCAATCTCATTCCTTTTCCTAGCACCTGACTATACATCAAATTTCATTTCTTTTCTCTATAAAAATGTAGGCTATACATAACGTTTCATTCCTTTATCTTTAATAGTTAATGATAAGCTCACTCAATCTTAACATGTTCAAACAAAGATAACTCGCGATTAATGACGATAATGTTAGCATACATAGTCTCAACATTATTCATTAACTCGCTCAACAAATGTAACTATCAAATGCTTATAATGACAGCATTGAATGCTCACACAAACTAACAATACCTCATTATCTTGCTTTCCAAAAAAAAAAATTGTGACGACCCGACTCCTTTTAAATAATTTAAAATCGAATTGTAGCGGAAGACTTAACATTTAATAAAAATTTGGCGTGGATATGTTTAAAACTCTGATTATCCACAACCTGTTTACAGTTTTCACAATCAGAGAATTTAAACGACAGGAAATACAATTCCTGTATAAAGATTAAAGGAGTTCAAGGTGATAAAAGTTAAAACAAAAGCTCTTATGAGCTTATATACAAATACACAACTCAAAAGATAAAACATGAAATAAATGTGTCCATGGACTTTAAAAATACATCTAGTCCCTCTCGGCATCATCATCATCTAGATCAGACTGCACAAGCTCCTCTCCCACAACCCCGAACATTACCTGAAAATGTTTGTAAGATCATGAGTTATCAACAAGCCTAGTGAAAATAAACAGAAAATAGAGTAACAATAGACTCCAAACCCGAAACCGGATTTGTGTCCAAGAACTTACATACTCTTTGCTATCAATCCATTCAAAGAGATTTACATCAAGTATTCCACTTTTACTTACCAAGTCTCCAAAATGATCGAGGATCTAACTTCCAAGCATTTAAGAGGAAGTGTTTCATAACACACATAATATTGTATTTGATTCTCTTTAATACCTTACACTATACATAAGGTTTACATTCAAGTGTTAATCTCCAATTTCAAGATCTTCCAATTAAAAAATGAGAATCTAGTTCTCTTATATATATAACATAATAATTATACAAGGTTCAATACACCATTGTATTCTCTCATAATACAATTCAATTTCCTTCCTCTTTCATATAGCACTCGGCTATCATCATATTTCATTCTTTTTCTCTTTTGAAAAGTATAATATACAAAATGTTTCATTTCTTTTCTTTATTAAATAATGCTAAGCTCACTCGGTCTTAACGTATTTAAACATTCATTAACTCACTAAACAAGTGAAAAAGGCACACAACCTTTACTTTAATATAACCATCACATGCGAATAATGTCAGGTAATAAAGCTTCCATAGGTCAGTTCATTCACCTTATTATCTCACTTTCCAAAATAAAATATACAAAGTCCTTTCAATAATATCATTCCATCTCTAGTGAATAATGACAGGTAATGAAGCTCCCGTAGGTCAGTTCATTCACCTCACTATCTCACTTTTCAAAATAAAATATACAAAGTATTTTCAATAATATCTTCCCACCTCTAGTGAATAATGACAGGTAATCAAGCTCTCGTAGGTCAGTTCATTCACCTCATTAACTCACTCACCGAATACAGGTAATGAAGCTCCTGTAGGGTCAGTTCATTCACCTCTGTATCTTCGTATATGTATCATAGTTATTATGGATAATACCAGATAATGTGAACTCATATAGTTCCATCATTATCTCATTATCCATCTCCTCCGATCATGCAAAGTCCCGCAGTCCTTTAGCATTCCTCATGTACATATATAGAAACATAAAACGAATAATACCAGACAATGTAAGCACACTCAGTCTATGCATTGCCTCATTATTCCTCCCAATTTCGATTATGCAATATGATATAATATGATATGAATATGCTTTCAAGTGCAAGTAAATAAATATAAACATTCAAAAAAATCGAAAGAACATAAAGGTAAATGGATCACGTAATACTCTTATGCATAAAATAGGAATTAGGAACTTCTAATCAGAAAAAAATAAATAGATTAAGCCAAACGGCCTTTAGTTAAACTTGAATTACTAACTTAATTTTAAAGTCTCCAATTCAATTGATTCTATCGCTTTCAAATAAGTATCCGAAGTTCCATAATCAAGTTTCTTATTCACCCCATTATACTTGAAACCTTCAACTTCCGATAATCATTCTTAAACTTCAGAACGAATCTAAACTTAGAACTTCCAAGAGTTAAATGTTTCCCTAGAGAAATCCATAAGTTCTCTCTCTCAAATATAACTAACTCCAAGCCTAAGCATGTTTGCTCACTTACTTTAATCCTTTTGATTCGAATCTTAATCTCAATTTTTGATTCTACAAATTGTCAACTAATTCGGTTTCTAAAGCTACTTTAAATTCTCTTTATTCTCACCTCGAATGCTCCCGTGACAACAAAGTTCCCACGAACCAACAAACGAGCAATCGCACCTACAATTCATCAATCAATCAACGAATTACAATTCAAATCTAATAAGTGAAAAAGTATGATTTTCGGATGAATAGTGTTTTTCAAAAATCTTGGCTCAAAATCGTGAAATTCCTTGATAGAAATACATGATTTCAAGTTCAAAACTCATTTATAATAAAAAAAAAACAAACAAAACCATGTACAAAGTTTTGAAAACTCACTTTTTAGGGCTTCCCTTAAAGAACAAGAAATTCCAAAAGGTTAGGTGGGATAGATAGCCCACGTCCCGAGAAATCCAACGCAACTAACATCGTCGAAAACGGTCGAGAATTGACAAAAGCCCATGAGCTCAAAGAGCTTGTGTAACGTCCCGTTACTTTTGAAGTGATTTTTTTTATTTAATATGTTATTTATTTATTTATTTCAATTAAAGTATTTTGTTTAATTTTTATTTTTGTAATTTAGAATTTAGTAGTTATTTTCGTCCGAAGACCTTTTTAATCGTTTTATTAGCTTAAATTAGTTTTTGTCGTATTAATAATTATTAAAGGGCCAATTAATAATTCTTAATCACCATTTGACTAATTTAAGAACATCGGGTTTCATTTTACAAGCTAAAATCATTAAAAGGACGTAACCATAATTTTCAATTTCTTAAAAATATCTAAAAACACTATTGATCTTCTTTAAAATCATCAAGGTTGACCAATTGACCAAGAAGCTCATTTTTTTCCCTTTCTCTTCTTCCATACGTGAGCATCCATGGATGAGTAAGAAAATTTCTAGGCTTTTCTTCATTTCTCGATCATTTTCGATGAGGTCAGTTGCGTTGGATTGCTCGGGATGTGGGCTATCTATCCCACCTAACCTTGTGGCGTTTCTTGTTCCTAAAGGGAAGCCCTAAAAAGTGAGTTTTCAAAACTTTTTGCATGGTTTTTTTCGTTTTTGATTATAAATGAGTTTTGAAGTTGAAATCATGAATTTCTATCAATGCATTTGACGATTTTGAGCCCGGATTTTTGAAAAACACTATTCATCCAAAATCACTATTCACCCCGAAAATCCTACTTTTTCTCTTATTAGATATGCATTCGAGGTGAGAATAAATAGGATTTAAAATAGCTTTAGAAACTGAAGAAGTTGAACGATTTGTAGAATCGAAAGTTGAGATTAAAGATTTATCAAAAAGATTAAAGTAAGTGAACTAACATGCTTAGGCTTGGGAGTTAGTTCTAATTGAGTGAGAGAATTAGTAGGTGCTTCGAAGAAAACGAGTAACTTTCCGAAGTTCTAAGTTTAGACTTACTTCGGAGTTTCCTAATGTTTATCGGAAGTTGAAGGATCCAAAGGTAATAAAGATTGTGATTAAGGAACTTCGTTTGTTTAATAAACAATGGAGTAATTATGTTAAGTCAAATCTTGAGTTATCTAGAGGCCGGTTGGCTCGATTCATTTATTGTTTTTCAGAAGTTCCTAATTGTTTGTTTTATGTATATGAATAATTCATGATCCATTTACTTTATGTCCTTTCGATTATGATGAATGATTTTATTTATTTTACTTGCAATTGAAAACATATTCATATCATATCATATGGCATAATCTAAATTGGGAGGATAAAGAAGTATGGTTAGCTTGTGAGAGCTTCCATAATGTCATCATAAGCATGATTGTGGAAAGTGAGATAATGAAGTATAGTTAGCCTGTGGGAGCTTTCATACTGTCATCTTAAGCATTATTGTGGAAAGTGAGATAATGAAGTATATTTAGCCTGCGGGAGCTTTCATATTGTCATTACAAACAATATTTTGGAAAGCGGGATAATGATGTGATGTTAGCTTGCGGGAGCTAATATTATTGTCATTTATCACAAATTGTGTTTATTTGAATATGTTAAGACTGAGAGAGCTTAGCATAAGTTATTAAAGACAAATGAATATAACCCTTATATCTCGTAAGAGGAATTAAGAATAAGGTATAAGAGAGAGAATTGTGATATGAAAACCTTCTTCTAAACATTGGGAGTTATTATTCTCAAGTTTTGGAAGTTTGGGTAAGAAAATGTAAACTTTTATAGCCCGAGTTGTTATAGAGAAAAGAGATGAAACATTATGTATGACATACATTTCTATAGAGAAAAGAAATGAAATATGATGTATAGTCGAGTGTTATATGAAAGAGGAATGAAATGGAATTGCATAATGAGAGAATACAAGGGCATATTGAATCTTGTATAATTATTACGAGAACTAGATTCTCAATTAATTAGAAGATCTTGAATTGGAGATTAAGACTTGATGTAAACCTTATGGATAGTATAAGGTATTTAGGAGAATGAGATACAAATGTTATGTGTGTTATGAAACACATCCTCCTAAAGGCTTGGAAGATAGTTCTTCAATCATTAGGGAGAATTGGTAAGTAAAAGTGAAATACTTGATATAAAACCTTTTTCGTGGTTGAAAGGTAAGGGAATGTGAGTTTTACTTGGACACAAATCCGGATGCGGGTTTGGAGTCTACTGTTACTTTTTATTCTGTTTATTTTCATTGGACTTGTTGTTAGCTCATGATATTACAAATATTTTTCAGGTAATGTTCGGGGTCGTGGAGAGAGGAGCTGGTGCAGTCTGATCTGGATGATGATGATGCTGAGATGGACTAGATGTACATTTAAAAGTCCATGGACTTATTTTGTTATCTTATGTCTTTGAGATGTAAATTTATTTTTAAGCTCATAAGAGCTTTTCGTATTAAGTTTATGATTATTGTAACGTCCCGTTATTTTGAAGTGAGATTTTTTATTTTATTTTATTATTTATTTAATGTTATTTATTTATTTATTTATTTCAATTTAAGTGTTTAGTTTAATTATTATTTTTGTAATTTCGATTTTAGTAGTTAATTTCGCCCGAAATTCTTTTTAATCGTTTTAATACTTTAAATTTCGTTTCGGTGACATTAATAATTATTAATAGGCCAATTAATAATTATTAATCACCTTTAGATTTATTTAAGAGCTTCGGGTTTCGATTCTAAAGTCAAAAGTCATAAAGCAACCGTCATTTCCAATTTCTTAAAAATATCCAAAACACTATTCATATTCTTCTTTAAATTGCCATTGACCAATTTTTGACCATTTGCTTCATCTTTTTCACCTCCAAACCGTGGGCAAGAATGGGGGGAAAGAAAAATTCGGGTTTTGCTTGTTTCTCGGCGGATCGGCTTGATTTTGGTTGCATCGGAAAGCCCTCGAGCCTAGGATTCTTTTCCACCCAACCATCGTGCCTTTCTCCCGTGATCCACGGAGTTCTCGATAAGTTAATCTTCAAACCCTAAGCTCCCAATAGTGTTTTAATGGAGTTTTCTCTTTGATTCTTCGATTTCTTGCCAGTAAACTCGATGATTTTAAGTACGGGGGTTGTTTTAAGTGTTTTTGGAAACAATCCCATAACCCTAAAATCGAGTTTCAGTCGAAACCCTTCCCGTTTGAAATTTACCTTTTTGGGTTTGATTATGGGTTATTTATTGATGAATTATTGTTTATTTAAATTCAATTCGGGAAATGGCATAATGTTCAAAAACCCTAATTATCGATACCCATTGAAATCGGGAATATCGAATTTGTTTGAAACCAACTCGAAACACATCTAAATTGCCTAAAAGCCGGAAAACCAAAACCGAAAACCTTTTTATGAAGGGGGGCCGAGAGCCTCATGTGAGAATTAAAGGGGTATTCGTTGTTTTGTGTACTTAGATGTCGTTGATTGATATTTGGTTAATTATTAATTGTTAGATATAATTCTAATTGTAGGTGTTTTTGAACCTTTCATTGATCGCGTTATCGAAGGTTTGGAACGAAATCTTCTTTTGCAAAGGTGAGAATAGTTAAGATTTAAAGTAATTATAGAAAGCGAATAAGTATGATGGTTTGTGGAATTGGAAACTAAGATTAGAATTCGAATCTAAGATTAGAGGGATGTGAGTTAGTGCCCTTAGGATTAGGAGTTAATCCTTTAAGTGAGAACTTAGGAGTTCTCGAGAAAAGCATTGAATCTTAGAGAATCTAAGTTAGATTCGTTTCGAAGCTTAGGATGGATCATTGGAGGTTAAAAGATCCAAACTTGTATTTAGAACAATTAATAGAACCTCGGATTATATTGGAAGTTTAGAATCCTGGAAGGTATAAGTTAATCGTTTAAGATAGGTTTTACTTTTATTATTGTAGCGGAGTTCGATTTACATATCGTTCTTCCGGAGTTTCCTATTTATTTACTTTATGTCTTTTACTTTATGTCCTTTACTTTATGCCTTTTACCTTATGTTTGTATCGTCTACTTTAATTCCGTACTTTATTTATTTACACCAAAACATATCATATTGCATCATAACATCTCGCATCATGGAAAAAAGTGAGAATGAGAAAGATATGAATGGGAGAATGATGGATCCTACGAGATAGACCACATTACCTTCATATAAAAAAAAGTGAGAATGAGAAAGATATGAATGGGATAATGATGGATCCTACGGGATAGACCACATTACCTTCATAGAAAAAGAAGAGAGAACGAGAAAGACATGAATGGGAGAATGATGGATCCTACGGGATAGACCACATTACCTTAGTAGAAAAAGAAGAGAAAGTGAGAAAGAAAAGGAGGGAGAACGATGGATCCTACGGGATAGACCACGTTACCTTCTTCATGCATAAGGGCGTATGCGAATCCTACGGGATGTCCTCATGCATTCATGCTTATGACTGATAAAATAGAGAATCGAGATGTTATAGTTTATGCAAAGTTTATTTACTTTTCTTATTTTATGTCGTAACAAGTTAATGGATGAGGATTGACTACGAGAGTTAGTAATATCATCCTTTGGAAAGTTTAGAATGAAATTACCTAAAGTTTTTAGAACTTTAGGATTGATTGTGTCAGGTAAATTGGACACAAATCGGAATACGAGTTTGAGGTCTATCCTTACTTTTTATTCTTATTATTCTCACTGGGCTTAAGTTGTTAGCTCATGATATTACAAAAATTTCAGGTAATGCCCTGGCTAGAGGTCGAGGGAGAGGAGATGGTGCTGCATGATCAAGGGATGAAGACTTTGAGATGGACTAGGTGGTTGTAAAAATCCATGTACATGGTTTTGTGAATTTTATACAATTTTGGATTTGTATATTTGTAAATGGATCTTAAGAGCTTTTCGTCTATGCTTTTATGATTATAATTCATTTCGAACTCCTGGATAGGAACTTAATGTTCCTTGTGTATTTAAATTGCGAATTTAAAATGTAACAGGTTTTGGCTAGCCACTTTTCAAACATAACCACGCCATTTTTCTTAAAATATAAAGACTTCCGCTGTGTATTTCTAATTTAAATTATTTAAAAGTGACGGGTCGTCACAATTATAAACTTTTTTAATTTTGGAAAAAGAATTGCATTTCCTTACTTTTAAATTTCCTGATGTGAAGAATGTATACAGGTTGTGGATAGTCCAAGTTTTAAACATATCCACGCCAAATTTTTATTAAATAATAAATCTTCTGCTGCCAATTGGATTTTAAATGATTTAAAAGGAGTTGGGTCGTCACAGCTTGCCATGGTCGGCCATGGAGGAGAGAAAGGAAGGAAGAGAAAAATGAATTTTTTGGTCAAATGGGTCAAAGTTTAGATTTTTAATGAGAGATGAATAGTGTTTGGATATTTTTAAGAAATCGGAAATTACGGTTACGTCCCTTGACTTTTAACTTATAAAACGAAACCCGAAGTTCTTAAACTAGCCAAATGATGATTAATAATTATTAATTGGCCCGTTAATAATTATTAGTATGACCAAAACTAATTTAAGCTAATCAAACAATTAAAAGAATTTACGAACGAAATAAACTCGTAAATTCTAAGTTATAAATTCTTAAATTTAAATTAATCAACTCTAAAATTAAATTAAGTTCTTTACATCAAATAATAATAATTAAATAAAATAATAAATAAATAATTCGTGTAAAATAACGGGACATTACAAAATATACGAATTCTTTTCAATAATATCTTCCCACCTCTAGTGAATAATGATGGGTATTGAAGCTCACTCAGTCTAAGGATTCCCTCATTAACTCACCCAACAAATACAAGGTTTAATACACCCCTGTATCCTCATATATATATCATATTAGTTATGGATAATACTAAATAATGTGAACTCGCATAGCTCCATCATTATCTCATTATCCATCTCCCCCAATCATACAAAGTTCACGCAGCCTTTAGCATTCCTCATGATACATATACGTAAACATAAAACAAATAATACCAAACAATGCAAGCACACTCAGTCTATGCATTGCCTCATTATTCCTCCCAAATACGATTTTATAAAATGAATATGAATGTGGTCTCAAATGCAAGTAAACATAAATATAACCATTCAAAGTAATCGAAAAAACATAACGATAAATGATAAATAAATCACTAATTACCCTTTATACATAAAACAAGAAATTAGGAACTTCTAAAAAACAATGAATGAGTTAAGCCAAACGGCCTTCAGATAAACTCGAGTTATTAACTTTAACATAAAAGTCTCCAACTAATGTTTCCATTGTTTTTAGTAAACATACGAAGTTCCATATCCAAATTCCATATTCACCCCTATTATACTTTGAACTCTCAACTTCTGATAAGATTAGTAAATATGGAAGCGAATCTAAACTTAGAACTTCCAAGCATTTAATCGTTTCCTTCGAAACACCTATGAGTTCTTTCAACTCAATTAGAACTAACTCAAAAGCCTAAGCAAGTTAGCTCACTCACTTTAATCCTTTCGATTCAAATCTTAATCTCAACTTTTTATCCTACATATCGTTCAACTTGTTCGGTTTCTAAGTTTACATTTAATTTCTATTTATCCTCACCTTGGAAAAAGTAGGTTTAGCGCCAAAGTTCCGAAAGAGCGTTCAAGCGGCGGTCCAAAAACACCTATAATTAAATTACATCTAACAATCATTAATTAACACAACATCGAACAAACAACATCTAAAAGCATAAAACGACGAAAAATCCCAGAAATGCCTTAACGGGGGCTGGGTTTCAGGTTTGTTTTTCAGATTTTAGGTAATTTAGAGGCGTTTCGGGTTGGTTTTGAGTACTTTGGAGATTCGTAGTATAAATGGGTAAACATAATTTAGGGTTTTGGACAATATTTCAATCCCAAAAAATTAAGTAAAACATAAAACAATGACAATTAAAACACTCAAGTCATCACGAAGTATGAAAAAATCAAACAGAATGGGTTTTCGGCTCAAACTTGATTCTAGGGTTAGGGTAAGTTTTTAAAAACACATAAAACAAACCACTCCATTGAAATCTTCGAGATTCTCGGCAAGAAATCGAAGATTTCAACCATGGATTCCATTAAAACACTATTTGTAGAACATTTTAGTAACTTTATCATAACTTGAGGCCTTTTGAAAACGGAGGAAAAGCTCGATTAGTAGGTTAAAAATGATGCTTGAATAGAGGGCTATCCAACGCAACCGAAATCGAATCGATCCATCGAGAAATGAAGAAAAACAAAAAATTTCTCCCAAGGAAAGGGGGGCTACGGATCATGGAGAAATGAAGAGAAGAAAATGTCAACTTTTTGGGTAAAATTGTGTTTTTAAAGAGGAGATGAATAGTGTTTTGATATTTTATGAAATCGGAAATTACGATCTCATCCCTTTAATGCTTTTAGCTTATAAAACGAAACCCGAAGCTCTTAAACTAGCCAAAAGGTGATTAATAATTATTAATTGTTCCGTTAATAATTATTAATACGACCCAAACTAATTTAAGCAAATAAAACAATTAAAAAGGTTTAAAACGAAATAAACTCCTAAATTCTAAATTATTAATTCTAAAATTAACTTTAAATACTTTAATTTTAAAAAAAATATTACCTCAAAAGTAACGGGACGTTACAGTTTTACTATTCATTTTTTTATAATGTTTCTGTTAATATTAAATTGGATTAATGGCTAGATATCATATCCTTGTTGATTTGGATTATGATGGTTTTAATGGATTTAAAATTCAAGCATGATAATGTGAATATTGACATTAGAACTCCATACCATCACTTTAATTTGGGGAATTTTAAATATGGGTTCATAATGATGAATGAAAATTAATATTTTTGGGTGGGCCAATTTTTATCATGTTTATTCTGTTGAATGCCTAATAACATCAAGAATCCTAATTGATTTGGATTTCTTATAATAATTTGTGCTCTGAATATTTTTCAAAGTCCAAATATTGAAACTGTAAAAAGAGTTACAATTATGAATTCATTGAGATCAAAATTGTAATATCTTGATGATATTTTGTTATTGTGTTATCCCATACATATAAGAGATGGCCGCTCACAACGGTGGACTAATTTGGAAAATTTGTTCCAAATTTGTTATGTGTTTTCTTAAGGGTATATAATTACGGTTGGCCACATTGGTATATATGGTTTGTATTTGGTAAAATTTCAAATGTATTGTAGGACTATACATATTTGGTTAATAAATTAGACTATGGGTGTCTTATTACTTAAATGATCAAACAAAGTGATGAAATTTTATATAGGACCCATATCTAATTTACAATGGTTTTAGTTATATATTTCTATTTTTTGGTTTTGTAATATATAACTATTTGGGTATCATAAATTCAAAATTTGGCATATATTTCAATTTTTTTAAGGATGTTTAACATTTCAAATTGAATTTATTGAAACAAATTGTTGCCAAAGTAACCTTTCTTGTGTAAATTTTTTCATGAGAGATATTAAAAGTTTAGGGTGTATGTGTATTCATGCAAGTATTAACAGGCCCAAAGGAAGGTTATTGTTTGGCAGGATCGCATATATACTTGTAGTAAATATGTGACGATTATAAAGTCATTTGCATGTAAATAAGAAATCGATCCAAAGATAGTTTTATTATTGGACATGAATTTATTGTCAATATGTTATGATGATATCAAATGCCACTTACAATTAATATTACTGGCCAAAGCCTTGATATTAATGGTGTACTTGGTATCTTAAGATGGGAATTGTCATTCATTGAATTTATTGATTATTATAATAATAAAGTATCGTGTGAGAATAGTTTGCTATCTTCAATTCATATTTGGGGATGTCCATTTAAGTTTGGCCTTATATTGGTCATATGAAGTTAAATTGAACATCAAAATAATAAGAAATTTATTCGCTATGATGAATGATCTGGGGTATAAATTTTGTAATCCCACATTTAGGAAATTTTTAGAGATGGGATCTACAACATTTTTTAGGAAGTTGAGTTTAGGGAAGAAATACAGTTAAAGATAATTGAGGATAAGTAAACTTATAAGGATACTAATTTTATGTTGGGATAATTATTCCCAAAGAACAAACTCCAATAACCTCAAGAATTAGTATATTTAAGGAGATACTCTTATCTCAATAAATGCTTGAAAAACAATCTTGCAGTTAAAGAATACAAAAAATTCTTACTCCTTAGAAGTAAATAGTCTGTTGTATGTTCAGGTATGTACGTTTTCTGATACTACGTACACTATTGGTATGTTAAGTATATATACTTATGTAACCCTTGTATGGATCATTTAAAGGCAGTCGGTTATTTTAGGGAACTAAAAAAAATATGCTCACATATCAAAGGTTGGAACAGTAAAAGATCAATGGGTATTCTGACCATAATTTTGATGGATGTCATGATTAGAGGAGATCCACTTGTGGCTATATTTATATGTTAGAATATGGATCTATTTTCAGGAGGAATGTTGAATAGACACTCATAATTTCTTCTATTTAGTCAGTAAAATTTGAGGCATCTAATCAATGAATATGTTTCTGAACTATTGTAACGACCCAAATCCGTTAAATCCTTTAAATTCAAATGCACAGCGGAAGACTCAATTTTAAAGAAAAACGGCATGAGTTCGTTTAAAACTCGGATAAACCAAAACCTGTTTACATCGACCCAATTCATTGAAAGCAATAAAAATGAATGGAATGCGCATACCAGCTTAAAAGTAAAATTCTAAAAGAACTTTAAAACCATAAGACAATTACAATTTTGGACAAATGCTCTACCGAGCTCAAAACAGAAAGTATGAAGGATGATGAAATTTTACAAGCATTTCAAGAATGCTAAACAAAAATGATTCCATGTTCCTGTCCATCCATCATCTCGACTAGTCATACGGCGCCACCTCCTTTACCACGTCCCCCTCGTCAAGATGTACCTGAAAAAAAAAAGTGAAGTGTAGCAACATTAGCATAAAAATTCTAGTGAGAATAAAATGAAAGCCAGTAACTCTATGGAACAAATTTCATACCGGAAATTGCGTCCAAAGTTCTAAATTTCTCTTTACTACCCATTCTACACTTCCAAATCATAATAATCATACACCAATCAATTTCCCAATTTTCAAATCGTATCAAGCCACATCTAATACCAAATCAGTACCAAATCATAATACCATATCATATTACCACATCTAAATATCTCGTAATGTATTACCGTATGTTACCACCTCAACATACTAACACGTACGGCGTTACCATATCAAGTGTCCTCGTAATGTGATACCGTATGGATCAACATCAACATACTACCACGTACGGTCTTACCAAATCACGTATCATCGTATCGTGTTACCGTATGGATCAACATCAACATACTAACACGTACGGTCTTACCCAATTCTCACATAAAGTATTACCGTCGAAATCCAAACACCATAGATCACATAACACCAAATCTCGAATTACCATCAGTTGCTACATATTACCACATAAGGTATTACCATCGAAAACCAAACACTAGTACAAAGGATAAACATGTATCTACGTAACAACTAACAAACAAGCTGGGATGCTCATTATATGAACTCAACCTATCTGCCAATCTTGCCATATAACACCCGCTCATAGCCTGTTTCATCTATGAACCTGTTATATCACAAGATCATATCACATAGTATCTCGATATGTGACGCCCATAGCCTCTTTCATCTATGGACTACACATATCCATAAGTATCCCGATAAGTGACGCCCATAGCCTCTTTCATCCATGGACTACACCTATCCACAAGTATCCTGATATAGTGACGCCCATAGCCTCTTTTATCCATGGACTACACCTATCCACAAGTATAATGATATAATGACGCCCATAGTCTCTTTCATCCATGGACTACACATATATCTATAAATCGGTTCATTAAATGAGCACCTCAACACAAACAACTAACAAACAATACAATCATACTACAATTACACTCCAATTACACTCAATAACATGCTTATCTTTTGTACTTAAAGTGTTGCCTCTTACCAAAAGACCCAAGTTCATCAATCGTACTATCATCATGATTCTATATTCCACGTTTCTACTACAATTCATATCAAACCTTATTACCATTAGAGCGTTCATACTCCACACTATTACTATAATAAAATACAATCCTTATTACTCACACAAGGTAATAAGTTCGTAAAAACACTAAACAATATCATCACGGATGCCATATTCCACGAAGTCTTATAACTCCTAAATAAGAAAAATCGATGTTTAACATCATCATGTCACGGATGACAATAAATCACCTCAAATCCCAAGAATAATTTCCAAGCCATTACCATAAACCACGAGTTGACTTTCAAACATTTCCTTTACTTTACTTAGTCAAAACTACCTAAAGTAAATTCAATTCCCAACTTAATCTCAATATTTCTATAAACTTTAATACTTCTAAGGATAATCTCTAAGCTACTTTGATCTAAAACTTCTCAAAGTACCTTAAACTTTCACTTTCATCTAAATTCTCCAATTCACCTAAATTCTCCAATTTCGTCTTTCAAGACTTTCACATATACTCAAACTTGTCTTTCCACCCAAATTCACTACAAACTCCAAAGTCACTCCGCTCACTTTCGAGTCTAAGTCACCAACCAATAAGTATTTACTCCTACGAGATTGTTTTGTCACTTAACCTAGATCAACAAATTCGTAATGAAACTTAATTATTAAAATTACTAACTTCCATTTTAAACTCACCTTAGAATTGAAATCGAACATCCAAAGTGTCGAGGTAGATCCCACGCGAGCAATTACCAACCTGCAAATAAGTTACATCCAATAAACATTAATTAACCTGAAATTGAACCATCGACATCTAAACACGTAAAACGATAAAAAAACTCGGCTTTTAGCCTTATGGTGTTCTCGGCCATAGGAGGGAAAATGAGGCTCGGGTTTGGTTTTTCGACTTTTAGGCATTTTAGAGATGTTCCGGGTTGGTTTTAGGTACTTTGGAGGTTCGAATTATCAGTGGGTAACCATGATTTAGGGTTTTACACAATACTTGATTCCCGAAAAATTAAGTAGAATACAAAACAATGACAAACTAAACACCCTAGCCATAACCAAGTGAGAGAAAAGCAAACGGAACGGGTTTTCCATTCGACTCGGGTTTAGGTCCAAGACAACAATCTCATCCAAATTGATTTTTCCTAACTAGAATTCACAAATAACACCCGGGAAAAATGAATCAAGGCTTGCATACAAGATTGGAAAAAAAGAAAACCCAAAAACCCATTTCTTCCTCACCTTTTATCTCCTGGATCTTTAATGGATTGGCTCGATTGATGAGATGGGTAGAAACTACATCTCGAGAGCTTTCCAACGAGCTAAGGCACGATGAAAACGGTTGAGAAACGAAGCTGGGGCGACACTTTCTTTCTCTTCTCTTTTCCTCCTCTCTAGCTACGGGTTTGGCTTCTTTTTTTCTCATCTCCTTTCTTTTTTTCTTGTCATTATCCTTGAAAAATATGAAATAGATATATATAAAGAAATTTTAATAAAAGACCATATTGCCCCTCCTCTTATTTCCTTAAGAAAACTTGTTCCGGGTGCTCGTTATTTCATGTTTCTAATTCCAATTCAACTTAACTACTTCTAATCTATCTTAAAAGTATTTAACAATAAATAATGGGCCTGCTAATAATTTTTAATATGACCAAAACTAATTTAAGCTAATAAAACGATTAAAACGATTTTCAGACGAAATTAGCTACTAAATTCTAAATTTCTAAAATTAAACTAAATACATTAATTAAAATAAATAAATAACTAAATTAAATAAAAAAAATTTACTTCAAAAAAAATAACGGGACGTTACAACTATTATCACCGGGGCTACGCATTTTAGAGGGTGTTGAAAGTGTTGGGATTGATGTCTCTAAAAAAGTTCTCAAACGAAAGTCTAAAGGATTTTTCCTTGCAGTATAATATTATCCTAAATGTAATGCATAAACATAAAACTAACCCTTGTAGAGAAGTGTCAGACTCTTTCTCGTCGTTCTTGGTTAAGATCATGGGACCACCAAAAAGTTCTTCCTCACTAAGTACAAAAGATAATCGGTGTGTGGGCACTATCCTCATTGAAAAAAGGAAGAGGGTAGAAAAACTTTCTTCCATATACCCTAAGGGGGGTGGCGGCAGTATAGACAGAGGGAGGACTGCAAATTTTTTGAGCCTTTACTTTTGCTCTTTTAGTTGTGTGTTTTGGAGTCACCCAAAGTTTCCTATTTATAGGAAAACTAAGGCCTCAAAAAATCTTTTGAATATCTATCAAATAATTAAATAAAGATATTATAAAATATATTTTGAATAATTAAGATATAATATCTTATTCCATAATAAGATATTCCCATATCATAATTTAAATTAATCCATATTAATTTAAGGGTAAAATGCAAATGAGACCCCCGTGGTTTGTTTCAAAGCATGAACACCCCCTTTGATTTGAAAATGGAAAATCACACCCTTGTGGTTCTAAATTTTTTCAATCAGACCCCTCCCCTTTCAATGCCAATAATTTTATTTTAGTCATAACTTCTTCGTTTGAACTCTAATTTGGATGATTTAAGATTTTTTGGAATCCTCATTTCAAGATGTACATAATAGTCACTTACAAATTTTGAAACGATTATTAAATAAAAGAGTTTATTAATATCAAAGTACTAGGTATAATTGATGCCGTTAATTCTTTTGTTTATTGATGAATTAGAGAAGTTTTTAAGTGACCGTAGCGTAGAGACTGAAATGAAGTTTCCAAAACATCTTGAATCATCCAAATCTATAACGTCCCGTTTAATTTTGAAGTGAATTATTATTTTTTTTATATAATGTTATTTATTTATTTAATATGTTAATTATTTATTTATTTCAATTATAGTATTTAGTTTAATTTTATTTTTAGTAATTTAGAAATTTAGTAGTTAATTTCGCTCGAAACCCTTTTAAATTTTTTTATTAGCTTAAATTAGTTTTGGTCGTAGTAATAATTATTAACGGGCCAATTAATAATTATTAATCACTATTTGGCTTGTTTAAGAACTTCGAGTTTCGATTTTTAAGTTAAAACTAAGTTAAGGGACGTAACCGTCATTTTTAAAGTTCTTAAAATATCAAACTACTATTCACTTGTAACGTCCCGTTATTTTGAGGTGAATTTTTTTTATTATTATTTTATTTTAATTATTTATTTGTTTATTTAAAGTATTAAAGATAATTCTAGAATTAGTTATTTAGAGTTAAATAGTTAATTTCGTTCGGAATCCTTTTTAATTGCTTAATTAGCCTAAACGAGTTTCGATGGTATTAATAATTATTAATAGGCCAATTAAAAATTATTAATCACCATTGGGCTAGTTTAAATACTTCGGGTTTCGTTTTAAAAGCTTAAGGCAAGAAAAGGACGTAGGCGTCATTTCCGGAATACTTAAATATCTAAAACACTATTCATTCTCTCCTTAAATATCCAAAAATTAGACAAAGATCATCATTTTTCTTCTCTTCTTCTCCTTGGGGCTGAGAGTAGCAAAGGGGGTTCTCCAATTTTTGGCTTTTCTTCGATTCTTGCCGGATCGTCACAATTTCGGTTGCGTTGGATAGCCACGGGCCCGAGCATCATTTCCAACCTACCAATCGATCTTTTCCACCGTTATCTAAGGGCCTTAAGGTATGTCAAAGTTCAAAACCTAAAGCTTCAAATAGTGTTTTAATGGTGTTTTGGTTTTAATCTTCCATTTCTTGCTGGGGAACTCGGAGATTTAGATCGAGGGAGTTGTTTTATGTATATTTAGAACTTTCCCTAAACCCTAGAATAGAGTTTGAGCCAAAAGTCATTTCGTTAGTTTTTCTCATATTTGGTAATGCTTAGGGTTTTTCAAATGTAATGTTTTTATGTTTTTCATAATTGTTCGGGATTGAACTTTTGACCCCTAAATCACGTTTACCCATTGATGTTACCAACCTCCAAAGTGACCGAAACCAACTCAAAACACCTTTAAAGTGCTTAAAAAGCCGGAAAACCAACTCCACCTTTAACTCCCCTTGGGCCGTGGGCTTCATGGGGCATTTCTGGGCTGTTTTGTCTTTTATTTTAATATCATGACGATCATTGTTCATTTAGGTTAATTAATATACTTTAGGTGTATTTAAATTATAGGTTTTATGCATCGTTCGTGATTTCGGTCAACCGGTGATTCGGAGTTGACTTCTTTAATAAGGTGAGTTTAAAATGGTTGTGATTACTTTTATGTTTTTGAATTGCTTGACGATTATGTTTGATCGAGGTTAAGAGGGTTATTAGATTTTAGAACTTTTCCAAGAATGTATATAATTGAGAGTTAAGGAAAGTGTATAAGGAAAATTAGTTAAGTTTTGGTGTTGTTTAAAGTAAAATGTTATTAGTGGATTAAGTTATATTCTCAAGGAGAATTAGATTCCGGAAATTGGAGAAGAGTATTAGATACTCCATTTATTTCGAGTGGTTATAAGATAGTTAAAAGAAACTTTGGAGAACGTATAGAATTGAGTTAGTATGATATTATTAGCGATGGGATTCGCTATTTAGTACTACCAAAGGGGAGTAGTACGTATGGCGTTATGATATGCGTGATATGTGTTTGGTGACAATGTGGTCACGGTGACAGTGAGGTCACGGTATGGTTTGTAATTGGTGACAATGTGGTCACGGTGACAGTGAGGTCACGGTATGGTTTGTAATTGGTGACAATGTGGTCACGGTGACAGTGAGGTCATGGTATGGTTTTTGATTGGTGACAATGTGGTCACGGTATAGTTGTGATTAGTGACAATGTGGTCACGGTAACAGTGAGGTCATGGTATGGTTTGTGATTGGTGACAGTGAGGTCACGGTATGGTTTGTAATTGGTGACAATGTGGTCACGGTGATAGTGAGGTCACGGTATGGTTTGTGATTGGTGATAAGTGGTCACAGTTGAATTGTGAAATGTGACAATGTGGTCACAATGTGAAATAACGTGTGGAATGACGTAAATGATAGAAATTTACTTTATTATTTACTTTGTTATGCTTTAGTTGTTTTAGTACTTTATTTACGAGCTTGAATGTTTACTTTTCGAAATTACGATATAGTAGAATGAGATTTATTTTTTTATGTAAAGTACTTGGGAATATTGAATGGGTAGTAAGAGCACATTAGGATTTTTGGACACATTCTCCAATTTGGGATTCGGTCCATAGAAGTTCTTGCATCCATCTCATTCTCACTAGCATTTTTATGCTAATGTTGCTACGCTTAAACTTTTTCAGGTAATACTTGAGGGAGAGGACAAGGCCGTGGAGGTGGTGCTACTTGATCCCGAGCGGATGGCTTTTGAGACATGGACATATATGTATATTTTGGGGCATTCTATGAATGCTATGTTGTTAGTCTTTAAAATTGTATTTTGTGGCTCATGAGAGCCTAAGATGTGTTTTACATATTATCGAGTCTACTTTCTCTGATTTGGTTATAAACTGGAGTATAAACTTCTGTTGTTTTAAATTCTCTGATTTTGACTTATGTAAATAGGTTTTGGTAGTCCATATTTTAAACAGATCCACGCCAAATTTTTATAAAAATAAAGTCTTCCGCTGTTTATTCTGATTTAAAGATTTGAGAAAATTCAAGTCTTTACATCACTCCTCTTTAAATATTCAATTGACCAAATGTTTGACCAAGAGCAAGCCATTTCTCTTCTTCTTCTTCTCCTCTTTCCCGTGGGCTTCATCCACCATGGGAGGGTTTTGGATTTCTTGGCTTTTCTTCATTTCTCGGCGGATCGTCGGGTTTTTAGTTGCGTTGGATTGCTCGGGATGAGGGCTATCTATCCAACCTATCTTTTTGAAGTTTCCCGTTCTCTAAGGGAAGTCCCAAAAAGTTAGTTTTCAAAACTTTTTATATGGTTTTGTTCGTTTTTTATTATAAATGAGTTTTGAAGTTGAAATCACGAATTTCTACCATGGACTTTGACGATTTTGAGCTCGGATTTTCGAAAAACACTATTCACCCAAACATACTATTCATCCGAAAATTCAAACTTGTTCTCATCTTAGTTATGAGTTGTAATATGTTATGCAATTGATGATTTGTAGGTGCGATTGCTCGTTTGTTGATTCGTGGGAATTTAGATGTCACGCGAGCATGCAAGGTGAGAATAAATAGGATTTAAAGTAGCTTTAGAAACCGAATAAGTTGAACGGTTTGTAGGATCGGAAGTTGAGATTAAGGTTTAATCGAAAGGATTAAATTAAGTGAACTAACATGCTTAGACTTGAGAGTTAGTTCTAGTTGAGTGAGAGAACTAGTAGGTACTTCGAAGGTAACGAGTAACTTTTGGAAGTTCTAAGTTTAGACTTACTTCGGAGTTTCCTAATGTTTATCAGAAGATGAAGGTTTCAAATGTAATAAGGATTGTGAATAAGGAACTTTGTTAGTTTAATAAACAATGGAGTGTTGAATTGGAGACTTTTATGTGAAGTTAAATCTTGAGTTATCTAGAGGCCGGTTGGCTCAATTCATTCATTGTCTTTTAGAAGTTGCTAATTGTTTCTTTATGTATAAGGAAGTTTATGATCCATTTACTTTATGCCCTTTGGTTACTTTAATGTTCATATTTATATTTATTTACTTTTGAAAATATATGCATATCATATTGCATCATCATGATCCATTTACTTTATGTCCTTTCGATTATGATGAATGATTATATTTATTTTACTTGCAATATAAAACATATTCATATCATTTCATATAGCTTGCGAGAGCTATCACATAGCCTGCGGGAGCTTTCACATAGCCTACGGGAGCTAATATTATTGTCATTCATCACAATTGTGTTTATTTGAATATGTTAATACCAAGAGAAGTTAGCATAAGTCATTAAGGACCAATGGGCATAAACCATATATTTCTTAAGAGTTATTAAGAATAAGGTATAAGAGAGAGAATTGTGATATGACAGCTTTCTTCTAAACGTTGGGAGTTATTATTCTCGAGATTTGGAAGTTTTGGTAAGAAAACTAGATTCTCTTTTAGTTCGAAGATCCTGAATTGGAGATTAAGACTTGATGTAAACCTTATGTATAGTATAAGGTATTTAAGAGAATGAAATACAAATGTTATGTGTGTTATGAAACACATCATCCTAAAGGCTTGGAAGATAGTTCTTCAATTATTTGGGAGAATTGGTAAGTAAAAGTGAAATACTTGATATAAAACCTTTTTGGTGGTTGAAAGGTAAAGGAATGTGAGTTTTATTTGGACACAAATCCGGATGCGAATTTGGAGTCTAAGGTTACTTTTTATTCTGTTTATTTTCACTGGGCTTGCTTTTAGCTAATGATATTACAAACATTTTCAGGTAATGCTCGGGGTCGTGGAGAGAGGAGCTGGTGTAGTCTGATTTGGATGATGATGATGTTGAGATGGACTAGGTGTATTTTAAAAGTCCATGGACTTCTTTTGTTAATTTGTATCTTATGTTATGTAAATTTGTATATAGCTTTTAATGAGCTTCTGGTTTTACTTTTATGGATGTTAACTCTTTTAAACTCCTGAAATATGAATTTGAAATTCCTTGTGTTTAAATTTTATTATGTGAAAATGTAAACAGGTTTTGGCTAGCCTAAGTTTCAAACATAACCACGCCGTTTTTTTTTTGATATAAAGACTTCCGCTGTGTTTTAATGTTTAAATTATTTTAAAGGAGGCGGGTCGTCACAAAATCAGAGTTCAAACGAAAAAGTTATGATTAAAAGAAAATTAATGGCATCGAAATGGAGGGGTCTGATTGAAATTTTTTGGAACCACAGAGGTGTGATTTGCCATTTTCAAACCACAGAGGGTGTTCATGCATATGAAACAAACACAGGGGTCTTATTTGTATTTTACCCTTAATTTAAATAAATTATTCCATATCTTACTCATTTAAATTGACCCTACCCATGGGTCACACGCCCACATTATCATCACCATGATAATATTGGGCATTTTTATCTTTTTAATTTAATAGAACAATTCCATTAAATATTTAAATAAATAACACACCTTTTATTTATTTAATTCCTATTTAATTTGACTACCTCAGATTAAATATTTAAATAGACTCCTCTATTTAAATCCCAATTAATTTTGGACAAGTGCACAAGTAATTTAATTAAATAAATTCTTCTATTTAATCTCTGTATTAAAATAATTAAATAGACTGTTTTCTATTTAATAAATAATTAAATAGACTCCTATATTTAATTCCACCATTAATTAAATAATTAAATAGACTCCTCTATCTAATTTTATTTAATCAATCAAATAGACTCCTCTATTTGTATTTGCCATAATTAATTTGATAACTTCAAATTAAATACTTGAAACCATTTTTCCAAAGAAATAAATTCATATTAATTTATGTTCTCAATAACATATGTTAGCACGGAGGACTTAATGGACCTATAGGAGTAAGCTTTATTGATCTAGAATTACATTGATCAAACGCCTTTAATTAATTAAATCTTATTCATTAACTACTAGATAACTCAACTAAATATCTAGAGATATTAGTAACTACACTTTGATCCTTCACAAATAGTTCGTATCAATGGCTATATAATTTTACCGTATTAACCTCCATGATACATCTTATTCCTTAAGCCAAAATGATTCTATACTGAACAACCTTACATAATCTCCATTATTCGTCTTTGTTTTTTCCTTTATCAAAGGAATATGAGGTTCCACTGTTCAAGCACCGAATCAGTCCATAAGGGAACTACTTATTAATTTTCCTATATGGAAAATAGTGAATTCCAATCTTGTGTAATTACGTTCCCAACTATAAACAAAATGCAATCCCCAAAGTGGGAGACATGTTGAGCTAGCGAAATATATCGAGTCACCCTCACCTATGCAAATCAAAGGTTTGTCTCTTGCAAACATGAGTTCGTAATCCACTCGGGATTAAGATAAATTGAACATGATCAACTGATTGATATACGAAGTGCCTTTCTGTAACGACTTTACCAGAAGACAGTAAGTATATCTTAGTCCAGTCTACTACAATCTCTATTGCAGAAACACTCCCACTCATATGCTCAACATGAGCGATCCAGATGAGATCACTTGTGCCAATTCACATGGTGTTACTAGAAATAAAGCACCCAACCTTTATTCATATACCACAGACTTTTTGAGTTACAATTTAAGTGAATCTTCCCACATCACATGTTTACTTTAAGTTATCATCAGTAACTCTGGATCTTATGATGGATTACATTTATTAAACAATAATAAATGACAATCTAAATATTACTAGTTAATAATTCCTTTATTTATTTATAGTTTAATTGGATTACATAAGATTTAGGGCAAAAATCATAACAATCTCCCATTTGCACTAAAGCTTTATAGAGATTTATCTAGCAATCCTAAACTACCATATGACGCTTGAACACTATAGCTAAAAGCATCTTTATAAATGGATCAGCAATATTATCCTCAATGGCTATCTTTGTCACTACAACATCTCCTCTTTGGACTATCTCTCTTATCAGGTAATACTTTCTCTCTATGTGCTTTCCCCGTTTATGGCTTCTAGGCTCTTTGGAGTTGGCTACAGCACCACTGTTATCACATAATAGGGTTATGAGTTTGTCCATGTCTGGTACTACCTCCAGATCAGTTAGGAACTTCCTAAGCCAGACACCCTCTTTAGCAGCTTTACAAGCAGCTACGTACTCGGCCTCCATTGTGGAGTCAGCAATAAAAATTTTCTTAATACTCCTCCAAACAATGGCTCAACCACAAAGTGTGAAAACTGATCCAGACATAGATGTCCTAGAATCCTTATCTTCCTGGAAGTCAGAATCTGTGTACCCCTTGAGAATCACATTCTCTTTACCGTATACTAGCACAAGTTCTCTCGTTCTCCAAAGATACTTGAGAATATTCTTAACTGCAACCCAATGTTCATAACCAGGGTTTGATTGGTAATTGCTTACTATACCTACTGCATAACAAATGTCTGGTCTGGTACACAACATCGCATACATTAGACTTCCAACTGCTGATGCATAAGGATAGTGTCTCATACTCTCAACTTCTTGAGGAGTTTTAAGAAATTGGTTCTTTGTTTAATAAATCCAATGCCTGAAAGGTAACGCTCCTTTCTTTGATTCATTCATCCCATACTTGGCAATTATTTTTTCAATGTAGGATGTCTGAGATAACTCTAACGTTATGTTCTTACGATCCCTTATGATTTGGATACCAAGAACATATTGAGCCTCTCCCAAATCCTTCATTTGGAATTCGTTAGCTAGCCATTTCTTAACGTATGATAATACCCTTATATTATTTCCAATAAGTAAAATATCGTCAACGTATAGAATGAGAAAAACCACATCTTTGTTGAGTATCTTCTTGTAGACACAATACTCATCAACGTTTGTTCAAAGCCATACGATTTGACGGTAGTATCAAATCTTATGTTCTAAGACCGTGAAACTTGCTTTAATCTATAAATGAATTTTAGCAACTTACAAACCTTTTTTCCTTCACCTTGAACAATGAATCCTTCTGGCTGGAGCATACAGAGCTCGTCAAGATATTGAGCCTCTCCCAAATCCATCATTTGGAACTCGGCAAGATACCCATTCAAAAATGTTGTCTTAACATCTATCTGCCAAATTTCATAATCGAAATGAGTAGCGATGGATAAAAGAGTTCTAATAGACTTTAACATAGCAATAGAGGAGAAGGTTTCTTCATAGTACACCCCTTCCTTTTGGGAATACCCTTTTTCTACAAGTCTAGCCTTGAAAGTCTCCACTTTTCCATCGACTCCACGTTTCCTCTTATAGATCCACTTGCACCCAATGGGTTTTACCCAAACTGGTTGATCTACAAGTTCCCAAACTGAGTTGGAGTACATGGACTCCATCTCAAGATACATGGCTTTTAGCCATTTTTCTTTGTCAGCATTTATCATTGCTTCCTTATAAAACAATGGATCCTCCAGGTCGATACCGCCATCACTGACTTGAGTTAAGCCTAAATATCATTCGGAAAACTTAGGTGCCCTCCCACTATGATGGGAACTTAACTAGATTTGACTTAAATTTCTCTTCCTACTTGAAGAGTTAGGCAAGTCAACAACAATTGTTGGCTAATTAGTGGTTTCACTTGGAACCATCTACTGTAGTACTAATTTACTATGAGATTTATGGTTTCCTATGTAGTCCTTTTCCAAGGATGTAGCATTTGTTGACACAAATACTTTATTCTCTTCAGTACTATAAAACAACCCACTTTAGGGTAGCCTACGAAGAAGAATACCTTAGACCGTGATTCTAATTTCTTACGGTTCTATTTCAGCATATGTGCTGGACAACCCCATATTTGAAAGTGACACAGACTTACTTTACGCCCCGATCATAACTTAATAGGCGTTTCTAAAAAGATTTTAGAAGGGACCCTATTTAGGATGTATAACCTAGTCTCCAATGCGTAATCTCATAAAGATTATGATAATGATGAATAACTCATCATCGATCTCGTCATTTCGAGTAAGGTTCTATTTCTCCTTTTAGATACACCATTTTACTGAGGTGTACCAAGTGCTAAAAGTTGGGATGTTATCCCATTTTCAACCAAGTTGTCTTTGAACTCATAGTCCATATATTCTTCACCACGATCAGATCGAAGTGTCTTGCTTGATTTACCTAGTTGCTTTTCAACTTCAGTTTTGAATTCTTTGATTTTTTCAAGAGGTTCAGACTTTAATTGCAACAGGTAAACGTACCCATATCTTAAGTAGCCGTCTAGAAAAGACACATAGTACTCATATCCACCTCTAGCCTTTACATTCATCCGACCACAAATGTCTAAATGTATAAGCTCTAGTGGTTATGTGGCTCTATTTCTTTTAGTTGAAGAAGGACGCTTAGTCATTTTACCCTTTATACAAGATTCATCTACTAGGAGTGTACCAAGCTCTAAGTCACTTAGAGGTCTGCTTTTAACAAGTTTTTGAATTTTACCTTTACTTGTCTAGACTCTGCAGTCTGGAATAACTAAGTATTATAAACTGAGGTATTTACTAATGATCTTAGTATATCCAAATTGTTATCTTATAATCCTGAATAAATAAAGTTTCCATTTTTAAAAATTTCAACTTCAGTAATATCAAAATCTACTGTATAAGATTGTTTATGAATACAGCCCAAAGAAACTATGTTCTGGTTTAAACAAGAAACATAATAAACAGTGTTAAGAAAAATAAACAATTTAATGCTAAAAGATAACTTTATGTTAACAACAGCTTTAACATCCACTTTCTGGCCTACATTATTCCTTAGAGACACTTCTTCAGGCTTGATCTTCCTCTAAGATTTTCTTCCCTTTTAAGAAGAGAAGAAGTGATTAGTGGCTCCTAAATCAAGTATCCTGGTGGATTTATAATCCTCCACACTAAAGGTTTTCAAGAAGAATAAATCATATTTACCTTCTTTATCCTTTTTCTTCTCTTCTTGGAACTTGGGACAGTTCCTTTTTTAGTGCCCTTCACCATTACAGTGATAGCAATTTCCTTTGGTACTTTTCCTCTCTTGGATTTCTTAGTAGCTCCCTTACCATTCTTTATTTAGAATCTTTGTCTTTTTATTCTTAGTACCTGAGCTAGAGGCACCATGAGCAGCAACAAAATTTGCTTCCACACCTTTCGTCTTCTTGCCTTTTAGCAGTATAGAATCAATAATCTGTAGCTCATTATGAATCTGGGACATGTTCATGTCCACCTTGTTCAAAATATAGTTTCTTTTCAATGATAAGAAGCTATCCGGAATGTTTCTAAGAATCATTCTGATCTGGCTAGTCTCATGTTTGACTTGCTCAGATGGCTTGCCAAACATCTCTTGTGCCGATTGCAGCATCTCATATGTTGTAGGCAGAGGTTCAAGTTTCTTGGATACGACTTCAGTAAGTCTAGCCAAGATATAGACACGAGCTTTCTCGTTAGTTTGGATCCAGCGATCAGAAGCCTCACGAACCGTTCAAACGGCATTAGTAGGTGGTTATGGAGAACACTCCTTCAGAATGGTAAATTTGAGATTCTCAATAACCAGAATGGTATTGATATTGTTTTTTCAAGTAGCAAAATTTTCACAATTCAGTTTTTTAGTAGCAAGAATAAAAATTAGAGAGTTCGACATAATTTACTGTAAATAAATAAGCACATGCTTTAGTAATATAACTTTACATATCCATTCATTCATACTTTTGGCATCTATTAAACGTGATGCATGAATGCATATTTAATGAAATTCTAAAACTTTAAAACACAATTTTAATGCCATGGTATATTAGTGTAACAGGAACGATGCCTACGTAGGTAGGTCAAGGTTCCTTCCTAATAAAATGAGTTTCCTCTCAACTAATCAACATCCCCAGGGTATCTCAATTCCTACAATTCTTTAGTTACCATGTTTTGGTCAGGCGAAACATCTAGATCACTTAAATATTAATTTTGATGAGTGTCAGTGAAGGGAGAGTCAAACATCAACACTCTTAAGCGTCTTTCTAAATGAATCCGTTTCAGTGTTACCCAAGTTTTAGATTAATTAAAGTTATTTTGATGAGTGTCACCAAAGAAAGAGTCAAACATCAAAAGCTTTAAAAAAATCCTATCTTGAAGAGAATCACCTGGGTATTGTTTTATACGGTTACTTTATGGAGGGAATGAATGAAGAGTTACCAACACCACAGAAGCCTTATATTAATCTCACACATTGATTCAAACTTGGAGACCGCATGATTGGTTGTCACTTGTCCTGCTCCCACTCAATATAGCTAGCTAAGGCTTTTACTTAGATATACCCAGGCTACCTCTAATATCTAAGTTCTATCTTACTTATAATAGCTCTTATAAATTGATTAGATTGATTTTAATGTGATAGCCAAGTGATTAATATCTATTAATCCTAACACATTATGCACCGTCTCAATTAAGTGAATTATTAGTAAAATATCACTCCCAGATCGCTCCCAGTTAGTGGGGTCCCGTGTTAATGGAACGATTAAATAACCTCTTATCTAGGGCAGAGCTTTCACGCCAGAGTTCTATTTAAATTAATAAACTCAACTTCATCAATTTTTAATTAACTCTTTAATTAAAAATAATGACACCTCATGTTTTAGGTTTTAGTTTCAAATCTTATTTAAAACTAAATAATAGACCAATTTAATTAAAACCTAAAACATACTGCTAGTAATTACTAACTAACCACTTAATTAAAATTCTTGCATAATAAATATAACATTTATATTTATACAAGACATGAGCATACTATCAATAATCTCTATTAATGATGCATGACCATGATATTTATGCATTTATGATGAGAATAATTATTTATGACCTCGCGTATTGCGTCAGCAAAGCTCTGTTAAAAGAAAAAAATGAGATATATGGAGATTGAACAGTTGGCATTAGCAATGATAACAGCCTCGAGAAAACTCAAACAATATTTCCAAGGCCACTGAATCATTGTACGAACAACATTTCAGTTAAAACCGATTTTCCATAAACTGACGCTTCTGGAAGACTAATGAAGTGGGCAATAGAGCTAGAGGGTACGACATCACGTACAAGCCCAGAACTGGAATCAAATGACAGCTCCCAACAGATTTCAATCTTGAGATGACCCATGATGAGCAACAGAAGATCATCCAAAATGACGAGCAGTATGTTGAGAAAGAGAATAATTGAAAAATTTATGTGGACGATTCTTCTAATGCCAAAAAGAGCATAGCTGGAATCGTGATAAAAACATCCAAAGGTTTCATACTGGAACAATCCATCATATTCATTTTCCAAGCCTCAAATAATGAAGAAGAATTTTGAGGCCGTTGTCGCGGCTACTACCAACGAAAAATAAAAATAAAAATTGGCGACGACGCCAAGATTTAAAACCCTAGGTGCCTCTGGTTTTTTTTTCTAGTTTTTTTGTTTTTCGAGAGATTCTGGAGATATTCGTGATGAAATTTTTTTCTATATTTAGACATAGATTTTTTTTCCATAGATTTGGCCAGTATTTTCCCAACAAAAATTGCTTATTTATTTATTTATTGTATATTCGATATAATTAAATAGTGATTATTCATGTATAAAGTATGTCATAAATAATTATTTCCATCACAAATGTATAAATGCCATTATCATGCATCATTAATAGAGATTATTGATACTATGCTCATGCCTTGTGTAAATATAATTGTTATATTTATTGTGCTAGAATTTTAGTTAAAGGGTTAATTAGTAATTACTTGCAGCATGTTTTAATTAAATTGGTCTAAAAGAATTTAGCAACCAATATTTTAATTCATTGTTTAGTTTTAAATAGGATTTGAAACTAAAACCTAAAAGAGGAGGTGTCATTATTTTTAATTAAGGAGTTAATTAAAAATTAATGAAGCTGAATTTGTTAATTATATAGAATTCTGGCAAGAAAGCTCTGCCCTAGATAAGTGGTTATTTAGTCGTTCCATTAACATGAGACCCCTATAATTGGGAGTGATATTTGATTAATAATTCACTTTATTGAGATGGTGTATAATGTGTTAAGATTAATAGAGATTAATCACTTGACTTTCACATTAAAATCAATCTAGCCATTTTATAAGAGCTATTATAAGTAAGATAGAAGTTAGATATTAGAGGTAGCTTGGGTATATCTAAGTAAAAGTCTTATCTAGATATATTGAGTGGGAGAAGGACAAGTGACAAACAGTCCTGCAGTCTCTATATTAGAATCAATGCGTGAGATTCATATAGGGCTTCAGTGGTGTTGGTAACTCTTCACTCATTCCCTCTGAAAAGTATCTGCACGAATCAATACTTGGGTGATTCTCTTCGAGATATGATTTTTTTTTAAAGATTTTGATGTTTGACTCTTCCTTTGGTGAGACTCATCAAAATAAATTTAAGCGATCGAAAACATGGGCAACACTCAAAGGGATTCATTTAGAAAGACGCTTTAGATTTTTAATGTTTGCCTCTCCCTTCGGTGACACTCATCAAAATTAATATTTGAGTGATCTAAATGTTTCGCTTGACCAAAACATGGTAACTAAAGAATTGTAGGATATGAGATACCCTAGAGATGTTCATTAGTTGAGAGGAGTCTCATTTTAGTGGGAGAGAAGCTTGACCTGCCTACGCAGGCATGGTACCTATCACACTAATATATAGTGGCATAAAAATTGTGTTTTAAGGTTTTGGAATTTCATTAAATGCGCATGCATGCAGCACGTTTAATAGATGTCAAAAGTATGAATGAATGGATATGTAAAGTTATATTACTAAAGCATGTATTTATTTATTTACAGCAAATTATGTCAAACTCTATAATCGCTATTTTTGCTACTAAAAAACTGAATGGTGAAAATTTGGCTACTTGGAAAAAAAACATCAATACCATTCTTGTTATTGAGGATCTCAATTCCACCTTTCTAGAGGAATGTCCTCCAGAACCACCTGCTAATGCTGCTCGAATGATTGTGAGGCTTATGATCGCTGGATCAAGGCTAATGAGAAAGCTGTTGTCTATATCTTGACTGGACTTACTGAAGACATATCCAAGAAGCTTGAATCTCTTCCTACATCATATGAGATGCTGTAATCGGCCAAAAGATTCTTGGCAAGCCATATGAGAAAGTCAAACATGAGACTCTCAAGTTCATCATGAATGCTCGCATGAAGGAAGGAACTTTTGTTAGGTAACATGTCCTTAACATGATGGTCCATCTCAATGTGGCTGAGATGAATAGCGGTACTATAGACGAGACTACCCAGATCAGCATGATTCTTGAAACTCTTCCAGACAGCTTTTTATCGTTAAAATATAACTATATTTTGAACAAGGTGGGCTTGAACATGTACTAGGTTTTTAAGAAGCTAGAGACTTTCAAGTCTATACTGCTGAAAGGCAAGATGACAAAAGCTATGGAACCAAATGTTGCTGCTGCTCATGATGCCTCTGGCTCAGGTACTAAGAATAAGAAGCAGAGGTTCTGCAAAAAGAAGGGTAAGGGAGCTACCAACCCTACCAAGAAATTCAAGACGGGAAAGGTTCCCAAAGGAAAGTGCTATCACTGTAATGGTGAAGTGTACTGGAAACGGAACTGTCCTAAGTTCTTATTAGAGAAGAAAAAGGATAAAAAAATTAAATATGATTTTTTCTTCTTCGAAACCTTTAATGTGGAGGATTGTAAATCCACTTAGATACTTGATGCCAGAGCCATTAATCACTTATGCTCTTTTTATTAGGGAAGTTACTCTTGGAGGAAGATCAAGCCTAGAGAAGTGTCTATAAGGAATAGCATAGGCCAGGTGGTGGATGCTGAAGCTGTTGCTGATATAAAGTTATCTTTTTGCAATAAAATATTTATTTTTCTGAACACTGTTTATTATGTTCCTGGTTTAAAGCGAAACATAGTTTCTTTTGTATTCGTAAACAATCTTATACCATAGATTTCGGTATTAATAAAGTTGATATTTTGAAAGACTGAAACATTATTTGTCCAAGATTAGAAGATGAAAATTTATATATACGAAAACTTTTAGTATATGCAATGCTTTATAATACTGAGTTGCTTTAGACTGCAGAGTCTAGAACAAGTAAAGGTAGAATTTCTAAAGATGAGACCCTTTTATAGAATGGGAGGTTTGGCCATATTAACCGCAATAGAATTCAAAGACTGGTTAAAAGTTTACCTCTAAGTGACTTAGAGCTTTGTACACTCCCAGTATGTTAATCCTCTCTAGAGGGTAAAATGACTAAGTGTCCTTTCTTAGCTAAAGAAAATAGAGCCACAGAACCATTAGAGCTTATACATTCAAACCTTTGTTGTCCGATGAATGTAGAGCTAGAGGTGGATATGAGTACTATGTATCTTTTATAGACAACTATTCAAGATACAGGTACGTTTACCTATTGTAATTCAAGTCGGAAACTCTTGAAAAATTCAAAGAGTTCAAAGTTGAAGTTGAAAAGCAACTTGGTAAATCTATCAATACACTTCTATTTGATCATGGTGGGGAGTATATGGACTATGAGTTGAAAGATTACTTGGTAGAAAATGGGATTACATCCTAACTTTCAGCACCTGGTACACCTCAGCAAAATGGTGTAGCAGAAAGAAGAAATAGTACCTTACTCAATGCCGAGATCAATGATGAGCTACTCATCATTACCCGAATCTTTCCAGGGTTATGCATTGGAGACTGCATTATACACCCTGAATAAGATACCTTCTAAAAGTGTTTTAGAAAAGCATATTGAGTAATGGTCAGCGTAAATTAAGTTTGTGTCACTTTCGAGTATGGGGATATCTAGCATACGTGTTGAAAACGAACCCTAAGAAATTAGAATCACGGTCGAAGGTATGCTTCTTCGTAGGCTACCCAAGGAGACTCGTGGTGGGTTGTTTTATAGTACCAAAGAGAATAAAGTATTTTTGACAAGAAATCTACATTCTTGGAAGAAGACTATATAGGAAACCACAAATCTGCTAATAAATTAGTATTAGAGGAGATGGTTCCAAGTGAAACCACTAATGAGCCAACAAGTGTTGTTGACTTGCCTAGCTCTTCAAGAATGAAGAGGGATTCTAGTCATATCTAGTTAAGTATCTGTCGTAGTGGGAGGGTACCCAAAATGGCCAAACGATATTTAGGCTTAACTCAGGTCAATGATGGCAGTATTGACCCTGAGAATCCATTGTCTTATAAGGACGCAATGATGGTTGTTGACAAGGAAAAATGGCTAAAAGCCATAGATCTTAAGATGGAGTCCATGTACTCCAAATCAGTCTTGGAACTTGCAGATCAACCAATTGGGATAAAAATCCATTGGTTGCAAATGGATCTACAAGACGAAATGTTCAGTCGATGGGAAAGTGGAGACGTTCAAGGCTAGACTTGTAGCAAAGGGGTATTCCAAAAATGAAGGGGTGGACTATAAATAAAACTTCTCCCTTGTCGCTATGTTAAATTTTATTAGAACTCTTTTATCCATTGCTGCCCATTTCGATTATGAAATTTTACAGATGGATATCAAGATAACATTTCTGAATAGGTATCTTGACGTGAGTAACTATATGCTCCAGCAAGAAGGAATCATTATTCAAGGTGAAGGAAAAAAAATTTATAAGTTGCTAAAATCCATTTATGGATTAAAGCAAGCTTCACGGTCTTGGAACAAAAGGTTTGACACTACGGCCAAATTATATGGCTTTGAGCAAAATGTTGATGAGTCTTGTGTCTAAAAGAAGATACTAAAAAAAGATGTGGTTTTTCTCATTCTATACGTGAATGATATCTTACTTATTTGGAATAATGAAAGGCTATTATCGGACGTTGGCTAGGTAACGAATTCCAAATGAAGGATTTGGGAAAGGCTCAATATGTTCTTGGTATCCAAATCATAAAGGATCGTAAGAATAGAACGTTAGTGTTGTCTAAGACATCCTACTTTGACAAAGTAGTTGCAAAGTATGAGATGGATAAATCTAAAAAAGGAGCGTTACCTTTCAGGCATGAGATTTTGTTGACTAAGGGCCAATGTCCTAAAACTCTTCAAGAACTTGAGAGTATGAGACAGTATCCTTATGCATTGGCAGTTGTAAGTCTAATGTATGCAATATTGTGCACTAGACCGGACATCTGTTATGCAGTAGGGATAAAAAGCCGTTATATACCCTAGTTATGAACATTGGGTTGCAGTCAAGAATATTCTTAAGTATCTTCAAAGAAAGAGAGAACATGTGCTAGTGTACGATAAAGAGAATTTTATTCTCAAGGATTACACGAATTCTGACTTCCAGGCAGGTAACGATTCTAGGAAATCCACGTCTGGATAAGTTTTCACACTTTGTGGTGGAGCCATTGTTTGGAGGAGTATTAAACAAAGTTGTTTTGCTGAGTCCACAATGAAGGCTCAGTACGTTATTGTTTACGAAGCTTCTAAAGAGGGTGTCTAGCTTAGGAAGTTCCTAATAGATCTGGAGGTAGTACCAAACATGGACAAACCCATAACACTGTTATGTGATAACAATGATGTTGTAGCCAACTCTAAAGATCCTTGTGGCCACAAATGGGGAAAGCACAAGATAGTCCAAAGAGGAGATGTTGTAGCTATAAAGATAGCCTCTGAGGATAATATTGCTGATCCATTTACAAAGACGCTCCCGGCTAAGGTGTTTGAGCGGCATATGGGTAGTTTAGGATTACTAGATAAATCAATGTAAATCTTTAGTGCAAGTGTGAGATTGTTTGGGTTTATGACCTAAATCTTATGTAATCGAATTAAACTATAAATAAATAAAGGAATTATTAATTAGTAATATTTACATTGTCATTTATTATTGTTTAATAAATGTAATTCATCATAAGATCCAGAGTTACTTATGAAAACTTAAAGTGAGCATGTGATGAGGGAAGATTCATTTAAGTTGTGATATAAAAGCTTAGAAAATTGTAATAGAAACTATTTGAAAGATAAAGAACCCCTAGATGCAAATCCTAAAACCCCAATGAACAATAAGGTAAAACCCTTGGAAACCAAGAAGAGAAAGATTATTCCAATGATCTAATATCTTGAAATAAGAGAACTTGTTCTTATTTCAAGATTGAAACAATCCACAAACACAATAGATCAAGTTATGCCTGAATGTCTCTAAAACATGCAACCTAGAACAAGGCTACAGAATGCAAGGTAAAATCAACCAAACAATAAGCAAAACAAAGCTATTTTATGTCATATTATGTAAAGACTCGAATTTTCTCAAATCTTTAAATCAGAAATAAACAGCGGAAGACTAACTTTTATTAAAAAAATGGCGTGGATCCGTTTAAAATACGAACTCCCTAAACCTGTTTTTATGAACACAAATCAGAGAATTTGAAACACATAAATTCCTACTTCAGATTATACTCAAATCAGAGAAAGTAAATTCGAAAATATATATATAACCGATCTTAGGCTCTCGTGAGCCACAAAATACAAGTTTTAAGACTTCATTTCAAGTTTATGTATATATATGGCATTCCTAAAATGCTCCAAAACATAATTTTACTTGTCCAAGTATACAAAAGCATTCACTCGCGATCACGCAACACCACCTCCACGACCACGTCCTCTACCACGAGTATTACCTGAAAAAGTTTAAGTGTAGCAACATTAGCTTAAAAATACTAGTGAGAATAAGATGGATGCAAGCACTTCTATGGATCAAATCCCATATCGGAAAATGTGTCCAATAAATCATAATGTACTCTTGCACTACCCATTCGATATTCCCAAGTACTTTGCATAAGAAAATCAATCTCATTCTACTATATCGAAATTTTGAAAGTAATCATTCAAACACGTAAAATAAAGTACTAGTGCATAACAAAGTAATTAACAAAGTAAATAACAAAGTAAACTTCACATTTGTGACCACATTGTCACATACACAACCATAATATGACCTAAAAGCCATTGTGACAACATTGTCACCATATACGAACCATAGTATGACCCGAAAGCCAATGTGACTACATTGTTTCCCAATACGAACCATAGTATGACCCGAAAGCCATTGTGACTACATTGTCACCCAATACAAACCATAGTATGACCCGAAAGCCATTGTGACTACATTGTCACCCAATACGAACCATAGTATGACCCGAAAGCCATTGTGACTACATTGTCACCCAATACCAACCATAGTATGAACCGAAAGCCATTGTGACTACATTGTCACCCAATACAAACCATAGTATGACCCGAAAGCCAATGTGACTACATTGTCACCCAATACAAACCATAGTATGACCCGAAAGCCATTGTGACTACATTGTCACCCAATACAAACCATAGTATGACCCGAAAGCCATTGTGACTACATTGTCACCCAATACAAACCATAGTATGACCCGAAAGCCAATGTGACTACATTGTCACCCAATACAAGAATTCTCTCCAAATTCCTTTTTAACTATCTTATGGCCACTCAATTCATCGGAATATCTAATACTCTTCTCCAATTTCCGGAATCTAATCCTACTCAAGAATATAACTTAATCCACCAAAATACATCTCACAAACTTAACTAATTCTTTCCTTATGCAATTTTCTTAACTCCCAAATAATAAGCATTCTTGGAAAAGTTCTAAAATCTAATTACCCTCTTAACTTCGATCGAACAAAATCGTCAAGTAATTTGAAAGCATAAAAGTAATCACAACCATTTTAAACTCACCTTAATGATGAAGTCAACTCCTAATCGCCGGTTGACCAAAATCATGATCGATGCACAAAACCTATAATTAAATACACCTAAAGTATATTAATTTAACGAATTGAACCACGATCGTCACGATAGTGAAATAAAAGACAAAACAACCCGAGAATTCCCCCATGAAGCCCACGGCCCTAGGGAAGTTCAAGGGGAAGTTGGTTTTCCGGATTTTTAAGCACTTTAAAAGGGTTTCGAGTTGGTTTTGGGCACTTTGGAGGTTGGTAATATCAATGGGTAAACATGATTTAGGGTTTAGGTCAAAAGTTCAATCCTGAACAATTTAGTAAAATCATAAAACATATCAAATTCAAAACCCTAACCATCATGAAAAATGAGAAAAACTCAAGGAAATGGTTTTTGGCTCAAACCCGATTCTAGGGTTTAGGGAAAGTTCTAAATATGCATAAAACAACTCCCTCGATCTAAATCTCCGAGTTCCCGAGCAAGAATTGGAAGATTAAAACCAAAATCACCATTAAAACACTATTTGAAGCTTTAGGTTTTGAACTTAAACATACCTTAAAGCCTTGAGAGAATGGACAAAAACCTCGATTGATGGTATGGGTAGAAAGTACGTCTCGAGAGCTTTCCAACGAGCTAAGGCACGATGAAAACGGTCGAGAAACGAAGCCGGGGTGACAATTTCTTTCTCTCCTCCTTTTTTTCTCTCTAAGCTACGGGTTTGGGGAAAAAATGAAGAGAAAAATGTGATGTTTTTGTCTAATTTTGGCTTAATAAAGGAGATGGATGAATAGTGTTTAGATATTAAGAATTTCGGAAATGACGCATACGTCCTTTTCTTGCCTTAAGCTTTTAAAACGAAACCCGAACCACTTAAACTAGCCCAATGGTGATTAATAATGATTAATTGGCCTATTAATAATTATTAATACCATCGAAACTCGTTTAGGCTAATTAAACAGTTATAAAGGTTTCCGAACAAAATTAACTATTTAAATCTAAATGACTAATTCTAAAATTAACTTTAATACTTTAATTCAATAATAAATAAATAAAAAAATCACCTCAAAATAATGGGACGTTACATATTAATTCTTTGTATTTAGGGTTACAAATGAGCCTTTAAATAGGTAAAAAAAACCCTAAAATCACTAGAAAATTCATATTACAAGGAGGCACAAATCTATCAAATCTTTCCTTAAGTGTATTTGGTGCATTTTAGGAAAGTTTTGCCCTAGAAGATATTATATCATTCCTAAACTATTATAAACATTAAAAATGATAAATAAAGACCTAAAATATGTCCAAATACATTGTAAATTCGTGGACATCATATATGAAAAGTTTGAGAACAAATACGGAAAGTGGTCAAAATAAGGAAAGTTTGCAAAAGTGATGCAACTTTCATAATTAGCTCTTCTCTTCAATTCTGATTGAATAAGTTTTCAATACTCTTCTTCAAAATTCATTTTACATAGATTAAAGTCCATCATGTCCTCTTCCATAGCCTCCATGCTTGGATCTTCAAAGCTTGTCTTGAATTTGCTCATGAAGGCTTGTAATGGATGTTTTATGCTTGTCTTGAACTATGATCTTCAGATTGATAATTGAGATATTTGTGATGTCCATGATTCATATCATCCCCTCCCTCTTGAAAAGGATTCGTCCTCGAATCTAAAACATTACCTTCATCGTAACACTTCAAGTTAGTAACATAAATAAAAGCACGTAAAGCATACTTACCTCCGGTATTGTCAACTAGCAACAAAAATAGAAATAATGGTATCTTTGCTTCTCCTTTCAAGTTTACACCTCCTGGGTCAAAAACTACAAAAAAACTGTCAAAATGCGACCAGAAATTTGTGACAAAAAAAAAGTGGCAGTTTTTTGGTGACCACTTGGTCACTTTCTTTGAAGGTTGACTCTAAGTGACCATGTGGTCACTTTTGTTGTGACCAGATTGCGACCAAAAGCAGAAGTAGTCATAAAAAAGGGCGCGAAATTATGGCGCGAAAGAAGCTCTACTAATTAGTCACCTAAAAAAATGACCAGTTGGTCGCATTTATGTGACTAAAATATGCCTTGGTAGCAAAAAATGGCGTGTAATTTTGGAGGGAAAAAAGCTACCAAGTGGTCACAATTAAAAGTGACTATCTGGTCGCAATTTTTGTGACTTTTATTGAGCAGTGGTAGCTTAAAATTGGAGGGAAAAAAGCTACCAAGTGGTCACAATTAAAAGTGACTACCTGGTCGCAATTTTTGTGACCTTTATTGAACAGTGGTAGCTTAAAATTTTGGCGGGAATTAAGCTACCACATGGTCACATTAGAAAGTGACCGGATGGTTGCAAATTCGTGATTTTATATGACCAATAATTTATAAATAACTAGTTTTTTAACACGTGCGATGCACGTGGAATTTTTAGTCTTATTTTACAATTCAATTTTATATTTTAAGAGTTTTATGTGTATTAGTTAAATGTTTGTTAATCAATTTTTAAATTATATTTATTTTATGAACAAATAAAATCTTTAATGATTGTTGATTTTTTCCCACTGTATTTTATGGGGTAAAATAGATAAAGTAAAAGGAAAATTACATTATAAACTTACGAAAGAAAAAATAAAAATAAGTATAGATGATTGAAAAATTGATTACATTTCTAACAATAATAATAATGCCAATTAAATAAAAATTATTCACTTTCAATTAATATAAAACTCTTCAAGATCAAGAAGCTATCTAAACGCCTTTAGATTTTTCTAAAATTTGTGTAGAGTAAATAATAATATTTAACCTCGTCTTGAAATATCCGAATTTCATACAAAGAGAGAACAATAATATTGTACAGAGAAGAATTATATTTTCCTTAAACCTCTAGTTGAATCTAGTCCTTTTGATTATTTTTTGTTCAAGTAAAGCATTTACAATTATGAATAAAGCAATAAACCAAACTTAAAATCAAAAGATGATGAAATACGATGAAAATGAAATTAACTTTTTTTTTATTATAAGAAATATTCCTCTTGATTTCAACTTTGACATGTTTATATCGAATTCTGCAGTGGAATTGCTTCAAATGAATATGTGGATGCAAATTATATATAAATATGTACATCTTCAATAGTCTATTTGGTTCCCTTCTAGCACTTTCTATCTTGAAAAACAAGAATAAAATTATCTATATCCATTTAAAAAACTCTTAAATAGAATCAAATAGTTCCAAATCAAGAATTACAAAAATTTATCTCGAAAATCATGAAGAAAAATATCAATAAATATAACAACATGGAAACAAGAGTTCCCTTCATATGTAAATAACAGAAAGTAACCCAATATAAAAAAAAAGTATATAAATATTAATATTTGCGACCAGGTGGTCACAATTTCACACAAAAGGTGACCACATGGTAGTAATTTAGAAGGGAAAGGCGACCAAATGGTCGCATTTTAGGGTTTAGGGTTTTTTAGGGTTTAGGGTTTAGGGTAGTAATTTTGAAGAGAAAGGCGACCAAATGGTCGCATTTTTGGAAAAGTATAATTATATTTTTTTAAAAAAATATAAGTGAAATTGCGACCATATGGTCGCAAATCTGGGTGGTAAATTTAAATTTTCATGAAATTTATGGCGGTAAATTTAAACAATACGACCATCTGGTCGCAATATTTGGCGGTGAATTTTATTATTGCGACTAGATGGTCGCAATTTTTGATGGGACTCGTGATATGACAGCTGTTCTTGATAATGGTAATTGGGCGACCAAATGGTCGCTTTTTCAATAAATGCTACCAGTTGGTCGCAAATATCTCTGAAAATGCGACCATATGGTCGCATTTTCCCCAGCACGCGCGACCTTTCGTTTATGTTCATTATTACATATTTGCGACCAGTTGGTCGCAAATTATGATTTAAATTTCCATTAGTTTTCCTTTCCTTCGTTTCTTCTTTTCTTCCCCCGTTTCTTCTTTTCTTCCTTTCTCTTTTTCTTCCTCTCTTTTTGTTCTTTTCTCTCTTTCCTCTCTCCCGTTCCCCGTTATTTCTTCCCGTTCCCGTTCCCGTTCTTACTCTAAACCTAAAACCCTCAACCCCCAATCCCGGTTTCTATTACGAGGTTAGTTTTCGTATAAAATTGAAGTTTAGTTTAAGAATTTAGTTTTTAGTTTTCAATTAAGTAGTTTAGTTTAGTTTTGTTAATTTAATTAGTTTTAGTTTAATGAACCTAAATTTATGTAATCAATTACTTAGTTTACTTTTGTTGAATTCATAGCATTTTAGTTTACATTAACTAATTAATTAGTTTAGTTTAATTTTGTTACTTTAATTAATTTTAGTTTAATTAATCTAATAGTTTAATTAATCTAACTTTGTTTACTTTAATTCAATTTAAGTAGTAATTAATTTAATTACTTAATCTAATTTAGTTTTATTACTTATTTAGTTTATTTAAGATAGTTTACTTTAATTTAATAAAACTAAACTAAATTAATTTATAATTACACTAGTTTAACTTTTAATTTTAGTTTAATTAATGTAATTTAGATTACTTTAATTAAATCAATTAATTTAAAGTAGGGTAATTAATTCAAATAGTTTAACTTCAATTATACTTAAGTAGTTTAAATTAATGAATTACACTAATTTAATTAATTAATTTTAGTTTAATTATTAAATAAAAATTGTTTAATTACTTAATTTTAGTTAAATTTGATTAAAGTAAAGTACAATTAGATTAATTAATTAGAATAATTTTGTTTAAGTATTCTAATCAATTAATTTGAAATAAAGTAAATTAAAATTAGATTAATTGAAACTAAAATTAATTCAATTAAACTTATGATTGATTAATTAAAACTAACATAAACTAATCATTTAATTTGAATTAAAGTAAATTAAAATTAGATTAATTGAAACTAAAATTAATTCAATTAAACTTAAGATTAATTAATTACAACTAAAATAAACTAATCAATTAATTTGAATAAAAGTAAATTAAAATTAGATTAATTGAACTAAAATTAATTCAATTAAACTTAAGATTAATTAATTAAAACTAAAATAAACTAATCATTTAATTTGAATTAAAGTAAATTAAAATTAGATTAATTGAAACTAAAATTAATTGAATTAAATTAATTTTAGTTTAATTCAATTAATTTTAGTTCAATTAATCTAATTTTACTTTACTTTATTTCAAATTAATTGATTAGTTTATTTTAGTTTTAATTAATTAATCTTAAGTTTAATTGAATTAATTTTAGTTCAATTAATCTAATTTTAATTTACTTTTATTCAAATTAATTTGATTAGTTTATTTTAAATTATTTACTTAATTTATGTTAGTTTAATTTACATTATTTCATTAATTAATTCATTAAATTTATTTCAATATTTTACTTACGTAATTAGTATTAAATTAGTTTATTTTGGTTGTAGGATTATGACGGGCAGACGACGTCCTCCCCAGTCAGACGAGCCTGACGACGCGGGTGACGAGGGGTCTCCGCAGACGCCTACTGGCGCTGCCCCTGATGCGGACCTGACTACGGAGGAGTTGGACATCCTCTTTAGTTACGAGACGGGACTTGTTGCCACGCTCGATGATGTAGTCCCTGAGACCGAGTCTGCGACACCACGACTGCCGCAGGACTCCCTGGCCAAGACTCCTGGCTTAGCATCAGGGTCTGCATCAGGGTATGCGTCCGGGTCTGCATCAGGGTCGGATCCAACTGGCCCCTCCACTTCATGCACGCAGCCGTCTCGGGCCGCAGACTCTACCCTTCGGATTGAAGGGGATACGTAAGTAATTTTGTTTATTATTTTTCAAAGTATTTTTTATTCCTGTTAACTAATAGTTTCTAATAGCACAATAATTTTTTATGATTTTGCAGAGTACAGCCGCATATAGTCGTTTCAAAACGGTTTCGCGAGGTCCTCCAGAGCATGCCTCTACCCAGCTACCTTCGCTGGCAAAAGATTCCGACGACGGAGAAACGTCGGATGTACGACAATTGGAAGATAAAAAACATCATTTATTTTCATAATTAATTAATTTTAAAATTTATAGAAATAAATTTATTACTTTAACAATTTTTTATTTCATTTTTTTCAGGGCAAGTTTCCTGTTATCGATCCCGATATCACCGACGGTAGATTGTTCCCCCTATGGGACAGTCACGTCCGGGATCGATTCAAGGACCTCATGTACCGGTCGCGTAGAAAGCAAGCAGCAAACCGCCTCGTGTGGATGAGCCCGAAGGACCACGCGCGGCTTCTCGCGAGCTTGAGCACTCCTGAGGGCAAGGCAGTGTCAAGCAGGAATAAGGCCAACCGCGCGAAGAATCCCACCAAACACACAGCGGGGGCGCGGACCCACGACGAGCACCATCGTCGATTGATATGTTTTTTTTTTCGTCGTTTTCTTACTTACGTATTTTTTTCTCATTTTCTTTTTTCAATTACTTATTAATTTATTATGTTTTATTCTTCACTCTTTAATTTTTTAGGAAGCGAAGCACGGGCGCCCCGTCCCGCTCGATGAGCTGCACCGCGTTCTTCACACGAAGAAGGACGGGACGTTCGTCGACGATAAGGCAAAAGCAGTTCAGGTATTTAATAATTTTTTCAATTATTATTTTTTCTTTAAAATTTTTCCTACCTTATATATTAACCATTTTATTTTCCGAATTTAAAATGTTTAGGAACGTTCACGAGTCCTTGACTCGGATTTGCCCACACTCGCACTGGCAACCGACTCGGGAGGAGGAGCAGAGAGGCGTTCTTGGAGGTCTTTGGAGGGGTTCGGCCTGATGGGTCGGTTCTTGGGCTCGGCTCGTGCGGGCAACGCCTTTATGCGGATGTGCCCCGGCCTCAACGGAGCGGAGTGAGCACTAGCTTCGGCCCTTCTCCTGGTTGGAGCGGCACGACGCGGACATGGAGGCTATGCGCGAGGACTTCGTTACTCGAGTCGCTGCTATTGAGGCCGACATGCAAGGCACGAGTCGAGGCCCAGTGTCGCATCCGCTTGGCCGCGTCCCTGGATCTCTAGGCGGCCCCTTCATCATCGACGCCTCCTCCCCACCCCCCGCCCCGCATGAGTAGTTCTAGGATTCTTTCGACTGTATAAAACGTTTTTTGAATATTTGATATATATATTTTTTATTTTAATTCCAATTTTTTTTATTAAATTTTAATATTAATTAAATAAATAATTAATAAATAATTAATAATTAATAAATAATAATAATTAATTAACTAATTATTGAAATTTAAATTTTAAAAAAAAATTCTTGAATGCGACCAGATGGTCACTTTTAAAGCGACCATCTGGTCGTATTTTTACGTAGTCTAAAAGTGACCATTTGGTCACATAACATACGACCATTTGGTCACTTTTGTATGTGACCAATTGGTCACTTATTTTTCACATAAATTACGACCAGATGGTCACTTTTTAGGCGACCATCTGGTCGTATGTTAACTGAGTCTAAAAGTGACCATTTGGTCACTTATCTTCCAGATAAATTACGACCATATGGTCACTTTTAAGGTGACCATATGGTCGTATTTTCAAAAGGTTGACTTTTTTGCGACAAAAAATTTTTGGTCGTATATTTGTGACTATCCAGTCGCACAAATTCTGGACCGACCAGCTTTTTGGCCACCACTTATTTTGTCGCTTTGTTGGTTGCATTTTAGGCAAAAAAACGACCATATGGTTGCAATTTTGTGGTCGCAAATTTACAGTTTTTTTGTAGTGCATTATCTTCTCTTTTCTCAGCAATTGTATGTCCATTGTCTTATCTAGATTTTGTAATTTCTTGAAATGACCTATCTTAGGACAAACATCATCAAAGCTTACAAGATTGTTAGTTACTTGAAATAGCAAGGAAGACTTAGAGGTGCATGGACCATAGTCAATCTCATAAATCTTCTGATAATATGGTAATACTAGCAAAGAAGCAAAACTACAATCATCCTTAGACTTATATGAAACAAATCGAACATTCTTTTTGAGTAAGGGATAATCATACAAAATCATTTTATCAATCAAACAAAAATCATGTAAAACATTAAGCACATCATCAAAATTAGGAAACAAAACAACTCTTTCAATTTGGGAATTATCAAGAAAGTATGTCTTAGCACAAGATGCATAATTATCAATGAAATACATTTGATGTTGTAAAAATTCAGATTTGATACCAATTTTAGGAAGCAAACAATTAATATACATTTCATCAAGAATAGGGTTAGGATACTTTACCATGGTCGTGTTTATCTTATTTTCCATGCATTGAATCATGTGAGATGGTGGTTTATTGAGTATGGTAGCTCCCTGAATATTGTCTTCATGACGTTTTATGCCTTGCATTGGTGACAAATTACTAGGCATCTCATTAGGGAACAATTTTTTGAATTCCTGCAAAAACTCAACAAACATACTAGAAAAATATGGGTTAAGTGTAAAAAAAACCTTTTTGTATAAAAGTACAAATGTAGGTCAGTAGATTTCATTCCTAGCCTCACTTGATCTAACTTTCAAGCTCTCACTCTCTAATTCACTCTCTTTTTGCTCACTAAACTCAAATGTCTCACACTTTGTAATCCCAAAGCACTCTTTCTTTTCACTCTCAATACAATCTTTCTTTTCAAACTCTCTTTCTTTTGAATCAATCTCTCTTTCTTTTTTCTCAACTGTCTTTTATTTAACCCACACATTTCTTTTTGAGAACTCATCTCTCTTTCTTTTGACTCACTTATTTCTTTTGCACACATCTCTCTTTCTTTTGAATCACTCGTTTCTTTTTCATCACTCATCTCTCTTTCTTTTAGCTCACTCTCTTTTTCACAACTTTCATTATTTTTGAAATTAGAACACTTATTTAACTTATAAGTTTCCTCCATACAAATATTAGCATGAACTATTTGAACTTGGTCAACAAGTGGTTTTGGCTCTAATACTTCATTTCGCACTTCAATGCCCTCTTTATAAGCACACATTGACTTTAGAATTCCCTATCTAATCTCTTCCATGCTAAGCTTTGTAAACTTCCTCCACTTTTAAAGATTCCATTCTAATAAATTCAAGCTCCTCTAAAATGATCAATCTTGTATTTTCCTCCATCAATCCATAGGTAGCCCCATTCTCATCCATTAATGTACTATTTGCACCAATTTGATACGGAACAAGATACGAACTACTTGTGAAGGATCAATGTGTATTTAATGATTTTAACCAATGGACATAACTATGTCTATAGTACTAAGAGTGGAACTCTAGATATTTAATGGAGTTGTCTAGAAGTTAATGAATAAGAATTAATTGATTAAAGGAGTTTAATCAATGTAATTATAGATCATTGGAGCTTAGTCCTAAAGGTCCATTACTTCCTCCGAGCTAACACATGTAATTGAGAACATAAATCAATATGGATTAATTTCTTTAGAAAAATGGTTTCAATATTTAATTTGAAGTTATCAAATTAATTAAGACAAATACAAATAGAGGAATCTATTTGATTAATTTATAGATATTAAATAAAGGAGTCTATTTAATTTTTTTAATTAATGGTGAGATTAAATAGAGGAGTCTATTTAATTATTTATTAAATATAAGAGTCTATTGAATTAAATTACTTTTGCAGTTGTCCAAAATTAATCAGAGATTAAATAGAGGAATCTATTTAATTATTTAATTTGAGGTAGTAAAATTAAAGAGGGATTATGGAATATCTTAATTTAAATTAATATGATTAATTTAAATGAGTAAGAAATGGAATACTTAAATTAAATTAATATGGATTAATTTTAATTGTGAAATGAGAATATCTTACTATGGAATAAGATATTATATCTTAATTATTCATTATAATATCTTTATTGAATTAGTTGATAATTAAAAGATATTTAAAGGTTTTTTGAGACCTTAGTTTTCCTATAAATAGGAATCTTGTGGTGACCCCAAAACACACAACTAAGAGAGCAAAAGAAAAAGCTTAGGAAAATTCCTCTTTTTCTCTCTTTGCCACCGCCAACCCCTATGGTCTAAGGAAATAATTTTTTCTTCTCTTTTCCTTTTTTCAAAGAGGATAGTGCCCACACACCGATTCTCTATTTTTTTTTGTGAGGAAGTACTTTTTGGTGGTCCCAGGATCATAACCAAGAAAGACGAAGAAGAGCCGGATACCTCTCGACAAGGGCTAGTCTTTGATTTATGCATTAGCTTTTAGAACAATAGTATACTGCAACAAAAGATCGTTGGGAATTCCGCTTGAGAACTCTTTTATAGGGGCTTCAATCACAATAATTATGGGTAAGTTTTAAGAGAGGTACTAAATTTTGGTGAACTTTAGGAAAGTACCAACGGGGTTAGAGTTAACATTTGATTGTTAACCTAACATGTACTTTAAGGCTTAACTAAAAGGGAAAAGTAGAATATGCTAAGATAATTTATGAAATGATCATGAGTTTGAGTGATCTAAGATTAAAAACAAATGGAATGGAGAGATAGGGTTGCAAAAGAGCATGTCATTTGGGTTTATGTTGGTTACATGAATTAGTTCATTATGAACCAACTTTAGATTATGTTGTATGTGAGATGACTTTTAACCAATTACCTAAAAAGTGACATTTAAGAAAGATATGGTTCTTAAGGCTATTCACAAAATCATTGAATGATCTAATTAGAGAAGCGTGTTCGACATATGTCAAAGTTAAATAAATCTTCAAAGTTTGATCCATGGCTTAATACTTGATCTAAGCATTCAAGCTTTGGATTATGGTATTGGTTTTGATAATTCATTTATGTAGCTAATGATTGAACCAATGAACATATTGCATGCTTAAATACTGTTGTTCATGTGCTATTAAAATAACGATTGAGTCATATACGGATTATGGCTATAAATAGCATCTTGTTATTATATCTATCGGCTAGGTGAAAGCTTGATGATTATCTAGTATCATATATAACCTTATGTATAAATTTGCTTTGTTGTTATGTTAATTGGAGGGTGTAGTTGTGAGTTGGATACAAAATTTTATTGCGATTATTCTAATCGTTAATCAAAAGAGTAGATATTATATAATGGAAGTAGTAACTATCGAGGTTATCTGTGTGATTCCTGGTTAGTTTGAGAATGTGATTAAAGTATGCAATAACATAAGGTTGAGTTGTGTAAGGGTGATCAAAGTATGCAATGACATATTGGTCAGTTATGTAAGGGTGATCAAAGTATGCAACGTCATAGACTAAGAATACAAGGTGATTGACTACACGTTAATACTAGATTGATTCGTGTATGTTCTCAGTTGATCATTGTTATTTTTAAGGTACTAATTATGGCATTGTTGAGGCAAGGAGGTGGTATGCATTGAAAGGTTTGAGGTCAGAATTTTAGAGAACATACTTAGGCGTTTGAAGCTTGATCCAAGTGGGGCGGTTTCATTTTGACTATGGATTATATGTACAGTCTTAGTTGATGGTTTGTAATAGGATCTTTTATAACTATGAAACTCCTTTAAACTTTGCATTAGGAAATGCATATTTCCTTGTCTTTACAAATTCTCTGATTGTGTAAAATGTAAACATGTTTCGGATAGTTCAAATTTTAAACGTTTCCATGTCATTTTCTTAATACTAAGACTTCCGCTGCATTTTGATTTTTTAAATGATTTAAAAGGAGTCGGGTCTTCACAGTTGGTATAAGAGCCTAAGGGTGTTGTAGACTACATGCAATGCATGTTCATTTTTCATGTTTTATTTTATGTCCATTCTCTAGTCTGTTAGGAATGGTCTTCTAGAACTTGTAATTATTTAATAAAGATAATTTATTTTGTATAAATTAAATAAATAAACACAAGTACTTTATATTATCTAGATTGATTCAATGAATGATATTAGGAATATATGGAAATATATTAATATCAAACATTCAAATAGTAAAACCCTAAGTTGCTCTTATGAAATCATGACTAAGTATGTGAGTCATACGAGAGGATTAAAGTCGAGATGAGTAACTTAAAAGTGTCTACAGCAAATGGATAACATTTGGGAACCTTATCCTAGTAACACTGTTGATAGCTTCGCATTTTGTTTAGTGACTAATGGTCTAATCCTAATCATTCATGTGGGTGACATGAAATGGAAGTATCATATGCAATGTTGATTGTATAAGACAGGACCATGATGTTTGATCAAATTTCTTATTAGTACCATTTATGAGAAATGATCGAATATCAAACTAAGTTTATCAACCGTGATAGATCTCAATCCTGAGTCAAATGTGGACTCTTATTTGTGGAGTTATGTTCTTTGATTCACATCGTTGAGAGCGATTTGTAAGAACACTCAATAAACTCCTGCTTTGGGAACTTAACTAGATAAGTAGCTGGGAACGCATTTCCACGAGATGGAATTCATAACTTTCCTACAAATTAACGGTATCAGTGCGATACCTAAATATTTTAGAAACTTTAGGAAACTCCCTTGATGTACTGATTTAAGACATCAACAAGTGGCGCCATGATTTCTATTGATCACAGAAGTATATTATCTGTAGCTTAACTACAAATAATGTTCATTGGACAATCAGCGGGAACACAAGGATAAAACGGTAATTACAGGAGCAAAACGGTAAATATAATCCACCTGTAATTGTGAAGGTTCCACGTGAAGGATATATCACATATATAAATAAAAGATAAACTAAATGGACATAACTCATCTATAGTTAGAGGAGTTCAGCTATGAATCTATAGTGGAATTATTCATAGTTAAATAATAAGTAATTAACTGATTATGAGTTAATCACTTAATTGACTAATTATTAAGCCCATGATCTATAGGTCCATCGGGTCCCTATGCTAGCCCAAATATCGTTGTAGCAAAACTAAGTTATTAATTTAACTTAGGAAGAACAAATAATTTAAGTAATGGAAGTTACTTAAAATTAGACAATATTAATTATTTGAATAATGAGATTATTTAAATATAAATTAATATTAATATTATGATAATATTAACTGTTTAAATAAGGAGTTTATTTAAATGGAAATTAATATAATATTTAAGGCAAAATTATTTGTTTAAATAAATAATTCATTTAAATGGGAATTAATGTTAATATTATTAATTATTTAAATAGAAATTATTAATTAAATAATGTGTTTATTTAATTTAATAATAAATATTATAGAGAGTTAAACCCAATTAGTTTTATGAAACTAATTAGCACTTTAGAATACGTCCTAGGTATTCCTTAATACAGTTTATAGTTTCCTTGATGTATTCTCCCACCAACTATGTGCCTCTCACATTAATGAAAAGATCACTAGTATTACATTCAAATCGTTTGAATATCAAGAAAAAGTGACTGCTCGTTCCACTTGTATCACCCATTTTTTAATCACTCTTGATTCCATCATTGTGCCATCAAATGTGGCTTGGGCATAATCCTCGTATTGTGGATTGATTCTAACTGCCTCAACATTTTGCAATTCTAGAAACTCTTTCCTTGTTTCAAGAGGTATCGACTGTTCCACATGTCTAATTGCATCATGTAGCGAGGTTTTGTAATCCACCTCATCCATAATAATTTGTCATCTTATTTTAAGTGATATATTAACTTATGGCCTCCAAACAAAGGCAGATGATGACGACTTTGCCATGAGTGTGGTATCTATCGGTCGGTTTGAACCCGGGCTTGACCTCTCCCTTGTATAACCACTCTAGCATGAATCTTGGTTTATGTAGCCACATCATGCCAATACATGCTTAAATCCCACTCAAAACATTTCTAAGTACATACAATTTATAATATAACGAAAGCTTTGAGCTCACAGAGAATATTTAATAGGAGGACTTCCATTCTATGATTCACACATAACCTTCGATTTATAGTTCACAAAAAACTTTTCACGTAGTTCACTTAAAACTAGTTCTCGCAAGAACTTTTCATTCAGTTCACAAAGAACCTTACTATCGAGTTTTCACAAGAACTTTTCATCTAGTTCTTGCAAGAACGTTTCTCCACAAAAAAGTGCATTAAGAGTTCGAGGTCTATGTCAACTCTTTTCCATTGACTTCCCTTCCAACTTCACAATCATGCACACACAAATGCAAATCTATATACAAAAGTCATGTAAACAAAATAAAATTGAAATATAAACTCGAATTTCCAAACCACAGGTACAATAGAACTACATTCCTTATCTTTTTTTTATCATTACTCAATTCACTCATAGCATAACTATAAGAGGCACATGTAGTCAACTACTCTGCACTATTCAAAGAATAAGGTTCGGTTAGAACATGTGGTACCGATGATATTAGATGAAAACTTCAGCACATACTTAGTACCTTTTAACTACCTCTCAAACCGACAAACGAGTTTGCATAGACTAACTTGTTGTGATACCAATTGTAACAAACCCTAAACATGGTCCAGATCACGAGTACCTTCAACAAAAGCATCATCAATCTGGAATATAGGCAAGACACGTGTTCTTTTTTAAAAATGCATTCTTAAAATCAATCAGTAAGCACAAAAAAATTTCATACAATTATATACACTAGGTGGACGTTTCCGCCCGAAGTAGACAATGAAGTAGACACTTGGCGTTCATATGATGAATATAAAATAAAAATCCAGAATTAAAAAGATTGATAAATCAATCCCAAAAGCTTACCCGTTAATTGAAATTCAAGAAAAAGGCTTCAGATCTTCCTTCTTCGATTCCGGGCAATTTCCACCGATCTCTTAATTAACAATTGACGAAAAATCCCATCAATATCTACCCTAGACCCCACGGCATCAAGAAGAAAAAGAGAAGAGAGGAATTTCGTTACCTTCGTGACCAAAATCGATTCCAAAACGTCTAAATCCAAAACCCGATTCACGATCAAACGACAAACGAGCGAACGACGGATCTTCTTCTTCTCTTTCACTAAGGGGGGCGGCGGCAAGGGTGTGGGAAGGAAGGGAGAAAATTGTTCTTCTTCTTTTCCTTAGTTAAAATTAGGGTTTGAGCTATCTTGCCACGTCTTCACTACTTGCCACGTCATCACTACTCTCTAATCCATGACTCCTCATTATTTACAAAAAGTGACACTTACCAAAAAGTGTCACCCAAAAGCCTAAATAAATAAAATAGATTATTTATCAAAATTCCAAACCCTTTAATTAAATTCAATAAAATTTTAATTTAATTCCAAAATGAATCTTACCTTGTAACGGGGCGTTACACATGATGAACACAATCAAGAAAAAGATCTTTCAATTTTTGTGGTTTTGCTTGATCCAAGGAATCCACAAAGTTGCTTTAGGAGTATTTTTCCACACAATCCTTGCTTTATATCAAAGAAATGCGACAAAAATGAAGATTTACCATGATCAACATGCTCACGGGTTTGAGCATGAGATTCGTAGGAGAATTTCATCCTCTTGTTGGTGCCTATTATTTTTTATATCAGCAGCACATATAGTAGCATCATTAGCATTTTTTATTAAATTCACTACTATAATATTTGTTCTCCTCTTCATAAGATACAAAAGAACAAGTGAAAGAGATGAAGTGCCAGAAATGTAGCTTTTGATATAAAATAATTAATTGTATCATTATAGTGGTAATTGTTAGACTTGGAGACAATTTGATCAAGCTTATATGATAACTTGACATTATTAGATGGACAATTTACTTAGCCTAGTAAAATAGAACCGTAAGTAGCACTGAAAATATAATACATAACTCAATATTAATGTCAAACTTGATGAAGATCGATATACGAACAAAAAGAAAAATAAGAAGTAAAAAAAGTAATGGATCAATGATAATTTCCATTTAAGTAGTTAACAACTACATTAGGTAGCAAAATGCTACCCCTGTATTCAAGTAATTTTAACCAAAATAAGAATATAATTGTAACGACCCGATTTCCGTTAAATTATTTAAATTCAAATGCACAGCGGAAGACTCAAATTTTTACAGAAAAACGGCATGAGTTCGTTTAAAAATCAGATTAACCAAAACTTGTTTATAACAACCCATATTCAGAGAAAGCGATAAATCAGGAATGCGCATTCGAGCATATAATTTAACCTTCCAAAAGAGATTTAAACTATAAAACATTTGAAGATTTTAAACAAATGCCCTTTCTGGCTCAAAATGACACAAGTATAAAAGATGGAAATAATTTACAAGCATTACTAAGAATGCTAAACCAAAAGTATGCATATTATTGTCCATTCACCAACTCGACAAGTCATACAGCACCAACTCCTCTACCACGCTTCTAGCGACGAGGTTTACCTGAAAATTTGTAAGTGTAGCAACATTAGCATAAAAAAGCTAGTGAGAGTAAAACAAAAGCAAGTAATCCTATGAACCAAATTTCATACTAGAAATTATGTCCAAAGGCCTAAATTGCTCTTTACTACCCATATTCACACTCCCAATTTCCATACAATCATACGATAGTAATATACTTCCTGTAATAGACTTTCAATGCCATATAAAATAGAAATAAAGACTTAAAGTAAAGTATCAACTATCACTAAGTCTTACTACACAATTCTAAAGAATGTATGTAATTGTAATACTATCTATCTTTGTTATCAAACAAGTTTCATCGTAACGTGCTATTATTTGGATCAAAATCAACATACCACGTACGGTCATACTATATCACAAGTCATCGTGACGTGCTATCGCATGGATCGTAATCAATATACCACATACAGTCGTACCATATCACAAGTCCTCGTGATGTGCTATCGCATGGATCGAAATCAACATACCACGTATGGTCGTACCATATCACAAGTCATCGTGACGTGCTATCGCATGGATCGTAATCAACATACCACGTACGGTCGTACCATATCACAAGTCATTGTGATGTGCTATCGTATGGATCGAAATCAACATACCACGTACAGTCGTACCATATCACAAGTCATCATCACGTGCTATCGTATGGATCGAAATCAACATAGCACGTACGGTCGTACCATATCACAACTCATCATAACGTGCTATCGTATGGATCGAAATCAACATAGCACGTACGGTCGTACCATATCACAAATCATCGTAACGTGCTATCGTATGGATCGAAATCAACATAGCACGTACGGCCGTACCATATCACAAATCATCGTAACGTGCTATTGTATGGATCGAAATCAACATACCACGTACGGTCGTACCATATCAAGTGTCGTCAAGTTCCCTAATAAGTTAGATAATCTTAATAGAATTCTACTAAGTTACTAAAGAACCTATCTACCTGGATTACACGAGTTATCACTCAAGTGTAACCTCAAAACCACTTTAACTTCCAAATCACTCAAAGTTCCTTAAACTTCCACTTTCATCTAAAATCTCCAATTCATCTTACAAGGCTTCCAAACCACTCTGATATTTCTTTTTCACCAAACTCACTAAAATTCCAAAGTCTCTCCACTCACTTCTGAGTTATTGTCACCAACCAAACATTAACTCTCAGAAGTTAGTTCCCTCTTAACCTTGATAAACAATAACATAACGAAACTTAATTCATAAAACAACAAACTTCCATTTTAAACTCACCTTTGATTGTAGACAAGCTCCAATCGTTCCGAGGTCGAAAACACACAAACAAATCACAATCCTACAAATGAATTACACCTAAATAACATTAATTAACTGGAAATCGTACAAATAACATCTAAACGCACAAAACGACGAAAAACCCAGATTTCCTCCCTATGGTGCTCTCAGCTATACAAGGAAAAATGGGAGTCGGGTTTGGTTTTCCGGCTTTTATGCACTTTAGAGGTGTTTTGGGTTGGTTTCAGATACTTTGGAAGTTCATAACATCAATGGTATCCGTAAATTAGGGTTTTGTACAGTAATCGATTTCCGAAAAATTAAGTAAAAAGCAAAAACATAACAATCTAAACATCCTAACCATGGCCAAGTGAGTGAAAATCACACGGAACGGGTTTTTGGCTCAAACTCGATGTTAGGGTATAGGGGAAGTTTCGAAAATTGCCCAAAACGACTTTCCCAATTGAAATCTTCAAGCTTCGGTAAACGAATTTGAAGATTTCAAACCAAAACCTCCATTAAAATACTATTCACATCAAATTTTAGAAACTTTATCATACCTTAAGTCCTCGAGAAAATGGGCGAAAATCTCGATTGGTAGGTTGGAAAGGAAGCTCGGACCAAGGGCTTTCCAACGGAACGAGAATCGAGACGATCTACCGAGTAATGAAGAAAACCAAAAATTTGGAAAATCCTACTTGCTTGTCTCGGCCCCAAGGAGAAGAAGAGAAAAAGAAATGAAGCCAAAATGCCTAAGTTTTGATATTTTAAGAGATAATGAATAGTGATTTTTTAGATATTTAAGAATTTGGAAAATGACGCCTACGTCCCTCTTTTGTTTTACTTTAAAAAAACAAAACCCGAAGCTCTTAAACTAATCTAAAAGTCATTAATAATTATTAATTGGACCGTTAATAATTATTAATGTCACCGAAACGAATTTAAAGTATTAAAAGGATTGAAAAGATTTTCGGACGAAAAAAACTACTAAAATCAATATTTTTAAATTTAAACTAACCTTAAAAGCTTTAATTAAAATAAAAAAAAATTACCTCTAAAAGTAACGGGACGTTACAATAATTTTGGTAATTTATTTAAGATTGAAAAATTAAATTCATTAAGACATAAATTTAATAACCAAAATCATCCATTCAAATTATCAGTCAAATACTCATTCATTACAAATGCTACGGATCTAATAATCAATAAAGAAACATGTTCACTCTGTAACATAGGAACTTAATAACTTTAATACAAGAAAATATGAAAAAACTAACAACCCCCCCCCAATAAATGTAATATAAGGAAGCATGATTATCATTTTCATGTCTTCAAACTTAATCTAAATGAAAGAAAGGTTAATTTCACAACTCAAACTAACAGAAGGAAATTCAATTTGTTCCAAATATAAAAGAATCATCATACAACTTTAGTTTTTGTAAAATAAACAAGAATCACACAAAATCTACAATCAGAAACATAGAAATTTTTTTGAAATTAAAGTGGAATGAACAATCGAATATTAAAGAGAAAATGATGGTCGAAAAAAAAATAATAACTTGCTCAAGGTTTGTAGACGAGAAAGGAAAGTAAGAGTGAGGGGCTGCAACGCAAATCAAAGTCAAGTAAAAGATTTCAACCCATCATCAAAGGTATCAAGTGACAATTTTGTTGTACATACTTGCTACGACAAAATCAATTAGAATCTTACTTTTGTGAAGTGTCATGACCACGAATCTCCATAAAGACAAGAGACGAGACTTGCGTCGATGGCAAGCAATGGCTAAATTCCAACACCTACCATCAAGATAAAATAAGACCACAAAACAGAACCCACATATACTTACTTTTCTTTGATCATTTACAAATCAAACCAATGAAATTGAAAACACTAACTCATAAGAGGACTATGAAACCCACAAAATTATAAAATCAATTTTTATTGGTTCATTTTCTTTAATGAGAAATCAAACCCACAACAAGTAATAATCTTTTCTTTTTTTATTATAAAAATCATTACTACATATACTTCCAATGTTTTAAACTTTTACAAAGAAAGAAGAAATTGAGAACAGTTATCAATTTTTCCTTCATGTTTATCCTGATTGAAGCATCTTTTTCTAACATTTGCTTGTCTTTCTTCTATAGTAAAACTCTCTACCTTGTTCTCTTTCTCTTTTGGGTTCAAACCCAACTTTGAATGAGAAGGATCTCTTTTTTAATCTCTATCTACTAGTTGCCAACCACTACACTTTAATGACCATTTTAATAAAATACACATAAACTCCACAATAGAAATGAAGTTTTATTCAAAAAAAATTACTTTAAAAATGAAAAGTGGGGGTTAACATGAAGCTAGAATTAGAGACTCAAATGAAGCTTTTTTCACTAAAGTTTAAGTAGGCAGTAGTTTTGTAAAAGAGCTCGTGACTCTTAATTCAAAAAAGCATCAAAGCTAATATGATAATCTAGAATTAAAAAACATAAAAACAATAAATAATTTTTGACATAAATAAGTTGAGCAATCAGACAAAATAAGGAAAAATAAGTAACATAAAAATCATTTAGAATCTTACTTATCAATTTAACGGTAAGTTGAGAAGATTGCAATAGGAAAAATCTATGTATCAAAATAAGTTAGAATCTTACTTCTGACGCTATAATTCCATAAAGAAGAATCTCAAATACAAATGAATGCCTTTCTAGACATCAATGTCTGAAACGAACTCCAAATGAGCTCCATAAGTCGTTGTGAAAATTTAAGGGCATAAATTTACTAGAGATGGAGGTTACACCAATTTAGGGCTGGGTTGAGAGAAATAAAACAAGATGAGATGAAGATTATTTATGATAGTTGAGAACAGAAACAAAATCGAAATAAATTTGAGAGTAAGAGTGGGAGAGAGATTGGAGTTCGAATGAAAGAGATTGATGTTCAAGAGAAAAGCGTAAAAAAATGTTCTGTTAGGGCTGAGAAAATTGAGCATTTTTTATTATGTTGAGAATAGGCGACTGGTCAGTCGTTCTCCTAGACAAAAAACGTGTGGAAAAAAATTTAGTGTATCGCCTACTTAAAAATCAAGGGTCACTTATTGTCAAATTTCTTATAGTGACTAAAACAGTAGAAACTGAGAAAACTGGTTGAAAATTAGAAGAGTGGGGTACAAAGTAATAAACTAGCACATTTCCATTAATGATGTATTGGTAATATCATGACTATTGTGCCCAAGAGAAAAGCTTTGAATTAGTAAGCAGCTGCTATATGAATAAAGAAAAACTTTGAATGATATAAGGGAAAGGTGGAAAATAAAACAATATAAACACGAGAGAACCAGTACATTATCTTGAATGATATATTTATTATATCATAACTATATTGCCTCAAAAAATGCTTGTAAGACACTAACCAATAACCCTCATAAGTTTTATTTCTTTACTTTAATCAGAGCCCCCACGAGGTTTCGATATAAGTTACCAAGCAAGTCACATGTGAAAGAGTTTAATATTAGTACAAGTATTACTCCTTCAACCCAAATATCCCCTGCAAGTTTGTGAATGGGATGTTACAACTATTTAAAACATGAAGACATTGTCACCATTCCAGTTTGAAAACTGAAATGCCATTTAAAATATCACAAGATCTCACAAATGATTTGGAACCAAGATTCGGCTAATAAAACATACCATAAAAAAGTCAATAGAAAAACATTGCTTTAATGTTCTATGTTAAGGATAGTAGCAGGCAAAATATAAACGTCATCGTCAAGATATTGAAGATAGCTAGAATAAGCAAAAAATCTAAGCTGATAGGGATTTGAACATAGAAAACATTCATATAACTTGCATGGAGATATTAAACGTCATAAACTCCACAACTGGCTTCAGACCATGGTAAGCAGCATCGACACACATCCCAGGAAAACCTAGCCTGCATACAAACTTTGAAAGCAATGGAATAAATAAGAAACAATCATTTTCCTTAATCAAAGAGGCTTAATCAAATTGAAATTAAATTCATGGATATGATTTCAAAATATATTAAAAAAAATTATCCCCCAAATTAAAAAACACTAAAAAAAAACTAAACATTTAAACGAATAAAAGCAAGAATTCAAGCATAGGCAGAATTAGAACAAACATGGTAGAGATCATAGAGAATCAAAGATCTTAAAGTAGAAGATGAAGCAGCCAAGAGGGGAAATTACCGAGTCATTTTGATTAAATTACCAAGTCATTTCGATAAAGCACCCAAAAATACTGATTCATTCCCTAGAAAATCTATAATTTTTTTGAAGGTTAAATCTTAGGGCTTCTCTTCTACAAAAAAGGTAAAATTTAACAAGGAACATGACCAAGACTTTACCGTTTTCCAAGTTTAAAAGCGTCAGAGAATAGTGATGTTGAACTTCATGTTTGAAGTGTAGAGAAATCAAAGGTTATGAAAAAATGTTTGTCGTTCATTTTCCATGAGAGAAATAGAAAGAGATCTAACTACATACGTTTTCCATTAGAGAGAGAAAAAGATATATGAAGTTGAATTTTTAGGTGTAAGGTTAAATTTGAGAGAGAGGCAGAGATGGTCAAGCATTTTTTAAGCCGTAGGGGTTCCTCGCGCCCATATTTTAATTACAAATTAATAGCGAGTGGAGGAAAACGTTATAATTAAATACTATGGAAGACCATATTATTGTCATGAGAGGTGTGTGTCGGCTTCATTTTTTACTACTCTAGCTACTTTAAGAGGTTTGACTATTGATAATTATGCTTCAAGGAATGTTTACTTGAGTGGTTATGCAGTATGGAAAAGTTATTGCCTATGCGGCTAGACAATTTGAAGAGGCATGAAAAGTACTACCACCCTACCCATGACATGGAATTAGCTTCAATAGTTCATGCCTTGAAGCTTTTGAGACCTTATTTGTTTTGGAGAAGATATTGATGTTTACTGATCATAAGAGTCTTAAATATTTTTTCACTAAAAAATAATTGAATATGAGACAACATAGCTGGTTAGAACAAGTTAAACATTATGATTTTGATAATCAATATCACTTTAGCAAGAATAGTGTGGTAGAAAAGGCACTTACCAGAAAATTAGTTTACACGCAAACTTAATTTACTAGACAGTCGTGACTTCAGTGGGAGATAGAGCAGGCTTAGATAACATTCTTGACTATTGAGATGATAACTAGTTTGACCAAACTAAGAGGGAGTTAATCATATTTTAGGGGACATGTTTTGAGTTTGTACATTAGAATTTGGTGATAGTTGGGATACCCAACTATATTTGGTGGATTTTGCTTATATTAATAGCTATCAGGATATTATCAAGATGGCTCCTTTTGAGAACTCGTATGGTAAGAAGTGTAGACCTTCGGTCTATCTAGACAAGATTGGTGATAAGAAATTGTTAGGGTATGAGTTAAGTGCAACTAACTAGTGCGTCCATCAATTTAATAAGTGTAATCATGAAAGAGTTTTTCTTATGTACGTCATAGTGAAAACTACAGAAGGTCTAGAAAGTGGGAAGTTGAGTCGAGGTTTGTAGGAACATTTGAGATTCTTGATAGGATTGAAATAATTTAGTAAAAGTTTTGTTAATGAACCTTACATTAGAAGAAGCTACTTGAGAACGGGAAGATTTTATGAGGAATAATAACTCTCATCCCTTTAACATGCAGTGAAACTTTTTAGTGACGAAAAGCCTTTTAAGGTGGTAAGTTTGTAACGGTCTGTTACAAAGTAGAACGAAAAAATTGAAATTAATATTATTTTCTAAAAATAATATTAATAAGGTTGGATTGATAAATTGGATGAGAAATAACTAGTTCTCTCGATAAAGGCATTTTGGTAATTTTTCAAACCTCAAAAATAAAACCTGAAGTTTGATTTAATATTTTTGGATGATACAAATTGTCTTGTTATTACAATTCCAATGCAACTAACGGCCAATCGTTCTGAGTCTTGGTGAATTAGTTGTGAAAGTTTTAGGACAGTGGGATTTTCGTAATTATTAGTAATCTATTTTCGAGCAGCCATCTTTTCCTCTTCATTCAGCTGCAAATTATATCATCTTCATCAATTTTCACCCATTTTCACCTAATTTAAATTTTGTGGAATATTTCTACCATAATTTCTCCATCCAGACTTCTTTATACGCAAGTAAGATGTCTATTCTCTTTGTTTTTCTTTTATCTATCAATTGAGCTTAATTTCATAGAAATCCCATTTTGTAGAAAAATTATGAGCTAAAAACCCTTTGAATTTGAATAAATTTCTTCATCCATTCATCGTTGTAAGTTGTTTTCTTCTTGATGCTTGAAGTGGGAAAAGTATTGAAGAAGTGGATACTAGTTTCCTCAAGTTTTTAAAAGGTAAAAATTCTTATTTTTTTCTTAAAATTTCAAAATTTAAAGTTATTATTTTAGAATCTATTTCCTCAATTTTACAAATTCTTGAATTTCAAAACGCTTTTCAAACCCTCAAACTTTCTTCATTGAATTCAAGAACTTTGAACCCTAGAAACTTTAACCTTTTTTCATTTTCTTAAACTATCTTATTATGATAGTATCATTAGAAAATAACCAGAAACCAACCCTGAATCATTGCCTAAACGCCTCGGAAGCAGCCCTACCCCTCGATTATCCTTGATATGGGCAATGCTGAAACGTTACATTATCAGCTATTTTATTTTATTTTTATGTATTTTGCTTAATGTTTCTTATAATTATTTGTAGATATTGATTATCTTATATATGTTTCTAGGTTGTGGTTATGCTCATGAAGATTTATAAATTTACTCAAAGAAATAAGCTGTGTGACTACCCGACTCTTTTAAATCATTTAAAAGCTAAAACACAGTGGAAGTCTTTATATTTAAAAAAACGGCGTGGTTATGTTTGAAATTTGGCAAGCCAAAACTTGTTTACATTTTCACATCAGAAAATTTAAACACAAGGAATTTCAAATTCCTATTTTAGGAGTTTAAAAGAGTTAACATCATAAAAGTAAAACCAAAAGCTCAATAAGAGCTATATACAAATTTACATAACATAAGATACAAATTAACAAAAGGAGTCCATGGACTTTTAAAATACACCTAGTCCATCTAAGCATCATCATCATCCAGATCAGATTGCACCAGCTCCTCTCTCCACGACCCCGAGCTTTACCTGAAAATGTTTGTAATACCATGAGCTAAAAGCAAGTCTAGTGAAAATAAACAGAATAAAAAGTAACATTAGACTCCAAACCCGTATCCAGATTTGTGTCCAAGTAAACTCACATTCCTTTACCTTTCAACCACCAAAATGGTTTTACATCAATATTTCACTTTTACTTAACAATTCTCCCAAATAAATGAGGAACTAACTTTTAACCATTAGGAGGATGTGTTTTATAACACATATAACATTTGAATCTCGTTCTCTTTAATACCTTATACTATACATAAGGTTTATATCAAATCTTACTCCCCAATTACAAGATCTTCCAATTTATTGAGAATTTAGTTCTCTTACATATATACCATGATAATTATACAAGGTTCAATACACCCTTGTATTCTCTCATTATCCAATTCAATCCCATTCATCTTTTCTATAGCACTCGGCTATATTCTCTCATTATACAATTCCATTTCATTCCTCTTTCCTATAGCACTCGGCTATACATCAATTTCATTTCTTTTCTCTCTAGAAATGTACGTCTCACATAATGTTTCATCTCTTTTCTCTATAGCAACTCAGGCTATAAAAAGTTTACATTTTCATACCAAAACTTCCAAAACTTGAGAATGATAACTTATTCTAACTTATCTCGGTATTAACATATTCAAATAAACACAATTTGTGATGAATGACAATAATAATAGCTCCCGCAGGCTATGTGTAAGCTCCCGCAGGCTTTGTGATAGCTCCCACAGGCTATGTGTAAGCTCCCGCAGGCTTTGTGAAATGATATGAATATACTTTCAAGTGCAAGTAAATAAATATAAACTTTCAACATAATCGAAAAGACATAAAAGTAAATAGATCGTGATGGTGCAATATGATATGCATATGCTTTCAAGTGCAAGTAAATAAATATAAACATTCAACATAATCAAAAGGACATAAAAGTAAATAGATCGTGAATTACTCTTAAACATAAAACGAGCAATTTGGAATTTCTGAAAATCAAAGAATAATTCAAGCCAACCGCTTTCTGATAACTCGAGAATTTGACTTAACATAAAAGTCTCCAATTTCTTACTCCATTGTTCATTAAACAAACGAAGTTCCTTATTCACAATCCTTATTACATTTGAAACCTTCATCTCCCTATAAACCATAGGAAACTCCGAAGTAAATCTAAACTTAGAACTTCCAAAAGTTACTCGTTTCCTTCGAAGTACCTACGAGTTCTCTTACTCAACTTGAACTAACTCTCAAGCCTAAGCATGTTAGGTCACTTAATTTAATCCTTTCAATTAAACCTTAATCTCAACTTCCGATCCTACAAACCGTTCAACTTATTCGGTTTCTAAAGCTACTTTAAATCCTATTTATTCTCACCTTGCATGCTCGCGTGATATCCAAATTCCCACGAATCAACAAACGAGCAATCGCACCTACAAATCATCAATTGCACAACATGTTATAACTCATAACTAAGATGAGAACAAGTTTGAATTTTCGGATGAATAGTTATTTTGGATGAATAGTATTTTCGGATGAATAGTGTTTTCAGGTGAATAGTGTTTTTCAAAAATCCGGATTCAAATTCGTCAAATTCCATGATAGAAATTCATGATTTCAACTTCAAAACTCATTTATAATCAAAAACGAACAAAACCATGTAAAAAGTTTTGAAAACTTACTTTTTGGGACTTCCCTTAGAGAACGGGAAACTTCAAAAAGGTAGGTTGGATAGGTAGCCCTCGTCCCTACCAATCCAACGCAACCGAAAACACGACAATCCACCGTGAAACGAAGAAAACCCAAGAAAACCCAAACCCTCCCATGGTGGAATGAAGGTCACGGCAAAGGCATGGAGAAGAAATGAAAAATTGGTTTGTTCTTGGTCAAAGTTGATATTTAAGAAGAAGTGAATAGTGCTTTACATATTTTTAAGAAATCAAAATTACAGTTACGTCCTTTTAATGATTTTAACTCATAAATCGAAACCCGAAGTTCTTAAACTAGCCCAATGATGATTAATAATTATTAATTGGCCCGTTAATAATTATTAATACAACCAAAACTAATTTAAGCTAATAAAACGATTAAAAAGGGTTTTGAGCGAAATTAACTACTAAATTTCTAAATTACTAAAACTAAAATTAAACTAAATACTTTAATTGAAATAAATAAATAAATAACATTAAATAAAATAAGAAAAAAAAATTCACTTCAAAATTAACGGGACGTTACAAGGTGAGTGTGGGTTGAGAAAACCTTTTTATTAATCTATTATTTTGGGTGATATAAATTTGAATTTACGATGTTATTGATTTTTTTTTATGATTTTTAGATGAATTAAAGTTGCTGAAATTTCGGTTTAATCATGGTTAATATTATGCAAAAGTTGGAAATTTGGTGGTTTGATCATAGAGTTTTGTGAGAACTTGTCTCGGAGGTTTATAGTTGATCTTTAGAAGTATAAGGAGACTTTTTATGATGTTTTACAATTGATGGTTTACTTTTTTACCAAAATTTATGAGTTGTTTATTTGGTGGTGATTTAGTAAGAATTGATGAAAAGTCGCGATAGTATGAATTTTTGTTGTTCTTGTTGAAACAATATTGCATGTGATTGAATGTGTGACTTGTTCATATTATTTTATGCATTAAAGAATATAGCATTAAAGGTTCGCATTAAGTAAGACCTTACTTAATGAATAATATGTCGTAATATTGACTAAGTAGTACTTTACTATTTAATCTTTTATGGCAAAAGTTCACTTCTTATGTAAATCATTTATATGGAAGAGCATATCTTTTTAGGTTCATTTTATGTAATAGATATACATAAAAGAGAATATACATAATGTTATTTTGTACTTTATTTACTTATTATATTACGTGAAGGTTCACTCAGTACTTGCGAGTTTTGAGAAGAATACAAAGTGTGTAGAATATTTATATGGTGGAACGTGACTTGTGAGTTATGATGTATTTAGAAGTGAATTGTGAGTATTGAGATATCGATGGAATATTACGTTATTAGAGTGAATGTTGAACTTAATGAATTTAGACACAACTCAAGCCATTGTTTTATTGTCCTATTTTTACTCATTGAAAGTTAGCCTCATGATGCTACAATTATCTTTTATAAGTAAAAATGAAAAATTTATGAGGACTCATGGATTTGGTTGGATTGGATTGTGTCGCCGGCATCGTCAATCTTTTTGTTATTTTTCGGTCTTTTGGGAAATATTTTAATTAAGAATATAATTATGTTCTTTGACGTTTATTAAGTTGGTTTGTTTTGACCGGCGAGTTATTTATTTATGGATATTTTTCACACGCCACTTTGCCGATTTTATGGTGATAAAATATGAAGAAAAAATTTCTTCTTTTGTTGTTCTTGTTCGACTCCCACATTTCAGTTTTTCTTTCGATCAGATCATAGTATAGAAGGCTTGATGATTAAAGAACCAATTCTCCATTTAAATTTAATGTAAGTATTTTCAAATACCCTTATACTTTCAATTTGAGGCCTTTGCATTTTTTTACATGATTTTAACGATGATCCTATGTAATTAAAAGTTAACTAATAAACCAATTACATCTCCCTGCACGTTAGATTTAGATTTCTCATTTTTCAACCCTTTCATGTTAGGAAAGTGATTTGAATCTCGAATAGAAATATTTCTTGCTCCACATTTTGTCATGTTCTCAAAACAGTAGTCACTTTAAATGTAAGTCATTCTTACCCATGTGAATCAAAGGACACATCCCCACAAGCAGAAGTTCATAACACACTTAGGATTAAGATCTATTATGCTCGATTATTTGAGTGATGTTTTGATCATTTTCTATTAACGATTATATTAAGGAATTATTACAATATTTTAGTATAGTTTTGTACAATCAATATTTTGCAAGATATCTTCACTCACATGTACTTTACATGAATGATATGGATAAGATCATTTGTAATCATTACAAAATGGATAGTATGGACCATGTTATCAAGATTAAGTTCCCCAAACTTATTTATATATTGTAGACTATCTAAGTAACTATGTCAAGTAAGATCCTATTATATGTTCCACTTACCTAATTGGAAATGCATATTTATACTTAAAATAATATAGTATTATTTCTTTTAAATGTATTCTAAATAAATAATGCTTACACAAAATTACAAGTGCTAGGACATTAATCCCATCCTATCTCTCTTGAGTAATCTTAGTTCCTTTGAGTTTTTCACATTACCCATGTTATAACTATGACGTGTGATTGACAACTCCTTATTTAGAATGGCTTCAAAATCAAATAGGAACTTCTGCAACGAAACAAATTTTTTCTTCTTCCCAAGAAACGTACTAAGCTTTCATGGTATAGTTAGCAACAACTTTGCTTAACACTTCAACCATTTTATAACTACTTCTCCAAGAGTGAATACTAATCGTGACATAAATTTAAAAAATCATTATCAATCTAGACAACAGAATTTGTGTATCCTATAAGGATGACTTCCTTAGCTGCACACACTACTATATGATACTTCATTTATGAAGATACTAAATAATCTTGTGACGACCCGACACTTTTAAATAATTTAAATTAGAAAACACAGCGGAAGTCTTTATATTTTAAGAAAAATTGGCGTGGTTATGTTTGAAAAGTGGCTAGCCAAAAACCTGTTACATTTTAAATTCACAATTTAAAATACACAAGGAACTTTAAGTTCCTAACCAGGAGTTCAAAAGATGTTTATAATCATAAAAGTAAAGACAAAAGCTCTTAAGATCTATTTACAAATATACAAATCCAAAATTATATAAAGTTCACAAAAATGAAGTCCGTGGACTTTAAGTCAACCTAGTCCATCCCGAGGTCATGATCCTGCAATCATACAGCACCAGCTCCTCTCCCACGACCTCTAGCACGAGCATTACCTGAAATTGGTTGTAATATCATGAGCTAACAACAAAGCCCAGTGAGAATAGACAGAATAAAAAGTAAAGTTAGACCCCAAACCCGTATTCGGATTTGTGTCCAAGTAACTCTTACAACTTTCTCACTAAACTTACAAAACTGAAGAATAATAACTCCCAAAGTTTAAATGAAAGCGATCAAACTCAAATTTCTCCTTAAAAACCTTCATCGAAGTATAAGGTTAAAATCCTTTGACCATAAAAACTTATATCATCTTCTCTTGATATAAACATATTTAAATAAAAACAGTTTTGTGATGAATGACAATAATAATAGCTCCCGCAGGCTATGTGTAAGCTCTCGTGGCTTTGTGATAGCTCCCGCAAGCTATGTGTCAGCTCCCGCAGGCAGTGCAATAGCTCCCGCAGGCTATGTGGTAGCTCCCGCAGGCTACGTGAAAGCTCTCTGGCTATGTAGTAAGAATTTGAAAATCTTGTGATTTAAAATAAAATGAAAGTAAGCTGCATAAAGTGTCGTTCATAAAGTAACGTTCATAAAGTGCATCGCATAAAGTAAAGTGCATCGCATAAAGTAAAGTGCATAAAGTAAAATGCATAAAGTAAAGTGCATAAAGTAAATAAACAGAAATTTCGAAAGAACAATAAGTAAACCGAACTCCCGATAATTAAACAAAGTAAATTCTTTCTTAATTAAGTAATCTACACTTCCAAGGATTCTAAACTTCCAAATAAAATCCAAAGCTCTATTTTCGAGTTTCTTTAACCATTATCTAATAGTTTGGATCCTTTAACTTCCAATGATCCATTTTTAATCTCCGAAACGATTCTAACTTAGAACTTCCTAAATTTCAATGTTTCCCTCGAGAAACTCCAAAGTTTACACTCAAAGAACTAGCTCCTAATCCTAAGGGCACTAGCTCGCTTTTCTTTTACTCTTAGATTCGAATCCTATTCTTAACCTCCAATTTTACAAACCGTTCTACTTATTCGATTTCTAAAGCTACTTTAAATTCTATTAATTCTCACCTTAGAAGATGTAATTTCGCTCCAAACCTCCGGAAGAGTGATCAAGAAAGGAAAATCAATAAACGCCTACAAATAATTACATCTAACAATTAATAAATAAACATACATCAATCGATTGACAATTAAAGCCATAAAACGACGAAAAACCCCGAATATCCCAAAGGATGCTCTCAGCCATGATAGGGAAAATAGGCCTCGAGTTTGGTTTTCCGGATTTTAGGCAATTTAGAGGTGTTTTGGATTGAATTCAAGTACTTTGGAAAATCCGGTTTTCAATGGGTAACGATAAACCGGGTTTTTGGACAAAATGCAATTTCCCGAATTGAAATACAATAAACAATATATCATCAATACATATCCCATAATCAAAACCCAAAAGGTAAATTTCAAATGGGAAGGGTTTCGACTGAAACTCGGTTTTAGGGTTTAGGGAAAGTCAAGTAATAGTTACCCAATAAGTTTTCCATCAACATTCAACAACAAAATTGGAAGGGAAAGAGAGTTTTGGCCAAGAACTCAAAAGCTTGAATCAAATTCCATGGAAATACTAAGAGAATTCAAAATCTAGAGCTTACCTTAGAGAGTTGGAAATGTCCAAGAATGGAATGGGTAGAAAGGACTCGGCGAGAGCTTTCCAACGCATCTGAAATCACGCAAAACGGCCAAGAAACGAAGCCGGGGCGACACTTTCTTCCTCTTCTCTTTTCTTCCTCTTGTTGCTCGGGTTTGGAGAGCAAAAAATGAGATGTTTTTGGTCAAATGCTTGGTCAATGATATTTTAAAGAAGAAGATGGAATAGTGTTTAGATATTTAGGAATTTTGGAAATGAAGGTTGCGTCCTTTTATGACTTTTGACTTATAAAACGAAACCCGATGATCTTAAACTATCCCAATGGTGATTAATAATTATTAATTGGCCCGTTAATAATTATTAATACCATTAAAACGAAATTAAACTAAAAAGGTAATTTAAAAAGATTTAAACCGAAATAAACTACTAATTTCTAAATTACCGATTCTAAAATAGACTTTAAATGCTTAAATTAAAATAAAATAAATAAATAAAAAAATTTATCACAAAATAATGGGACGTTACAAATCTCTTTTACTACAACTGCATAGAAGTGTCTAGTCTAGGACACACAATTGTGTATACCATAATTTCTATTGCTAAAGCTTATAGGATGTGTCTCGTATTCTCAACACATTGAAGTGTCTTAGGACAATATTCCGGACTTTTTTAGTGATTGTCCAGTTTTTTCATAGTATTTGGGAGAATATCCAAAAGTTGAAAGTAATTTGCTAAATGTCCATTTTTTGTGAAATCCAGTCTTTAAAACCCGTGTTTAAACATTACTTTTGTGAAGTCCGGTTTTAAAAACCCGACTTTAAGCACGTCATATGACATGCGTGCAAACTCGAGTTTAAAACACCCAAGTTACACATGTGAATGTCACATGCATTCTAAACCTGTTTTTAAGTGATTTTTTTTACCTGTAAGGAGCAAGTGTACAGTTTGATAGGGGTGGAGGAAAAGATTGATTTTACGATGCATCGAAAGCACGTAAAGCACTTCAAAATCGACAAAATGATAGGTTACGTAAAGCTCAAGGAGATGTTTTCGCCAATCAATCTTGTTCTGTTAAAGATTCTCTTCTTCTTCACTACATTCTTCGAATAGAGTTGCTTTTTTGTATTCCATTAAAGTTGCTCCTATTCTTGATTTAGACCCTGTGTTTCTCCTCTAAGTAATCTTGAGCATTTCTTACAGTCTCTTACTCCTTCCGTGCGTTCTCAATATTTCTCTAAGCTTTGAAACTGTTGATGATGAATTTGTTTTTGTTTAAATTTTACTTATGTTACTAAAAAATTGTGTCTTTGATGATTTTTAATATAGTACATTGAGGGGTTGGAAAATGTGTGATTCAGAAACTCAACCTTACTTTTTCCTTGGTGATTAGTAGAGTCTTTCAAGGAGTGGATCGCTTATGGGGCTAGAGTGCCTCATTTGTTGAATGGCAGACATTGTGTATTCAATATTATGTTCCCTATTTGTCTTGAATGGAATCGTCTGCTAAGTCGAGGTACCTTGTTTTTTATAATTAAAATTGTGCATTGTGTATGTGTTTCTTTTTTTTTTAAATTGTGCATTGTATAATCGTCTGCTAAGCATCGAACATTGCATTGAAATTACTAGTTTCTCCTCCTCCTCCTCTTCTTGTTCTTCCTTCTACTTAAGCGTCAAAATTCGCATCAACCTCAAAGTATTTAACACGGGTGAGAATAGGTAAACAAGTCAATGTGGCATTCACATGTGTAACTCGGGTGTTTTAAACTTGAGTTTATGCGCATATCCTATGACGTGTTAAAAGTCAAGTTTTTAAAACCGGACATCACAAAAGCAATGTTTAAACACATGTTTTTAAGACCGAAGTTTATCAAAAATGGACATTTTGCAAACTACTTTCAGCTTTTGGATATTCTCTCAGATACTTTGAAAAAATGGCCAGTTAGCAAAAAAGTCCTAATATTCCTTTGACAATCAAATTTCATTCCGAAAGGAAAAATACTTTCTTAAAATTCTTTGTGGAAAAGCATGCAATTATCTCATCAATGTATGTTGCCTGAGAGAACTACTTCCAAATCTTACATTTGGAAATATTGTTCAAGCCAATTTTCTTATTAACTTTGTCTTTGTTGATTCCCTTTGTTGGTGATGTTGGCCTATAAACGACAATACTTGAAAGTCGATTTATGTCAATCAGATGGTCGATTAATGATTTATATTTAGTTGGAACTTATAATTTTTAATACATATCAGTTAGTAATTGTAAATCACATATTACATGAATAGAACGACAATATATAATTAGCAACTTCATTTGAATGATCTAACGACGATATAATTAAATAGTCATTATATATCGATCAATAACTTGTACTCCCTATAATGTTAAATTTAACTGTATCGTTTAATAATTGTAAAGCCCATATAGCTTAAATAGAATAACAATTCACGATTAGTGATTTCTTCATAATTCGATGATCGAAAATTTTGACAACACATATGTCTCGTCTGAAAATAATAAGGTTTTATCCAGGAGAAAAAAAAATTTAGTTGGCTGAAAAATATAATAGTTATTGACATTACTAAAAGAGTAAAAATTCAAACTGTACTCTATTTTGATACTCACATCCAAGTTTCTTACAAATATGTAAATAATTACCATACGGCTTAGTAATATTTTTCCTTGACACAACAACTGGAGAAAATTGTCAACTTAAGCACGATCATCATCACTAAAGGACAATCCTACATTTAAACAGGTTCTTCGTACAACCATTTGTCTTTCGAGATGCTCACACATAGACCACCTTAATCAAGTTTCTTCCTTCCTCGATGAGTGATGGAGTCATTAGCTGATGTGATAGGAAAATCAAACCTCAGTTCTTTTAAAATGCATCATAACTAATGATATTATCTATGCATCGAGCTATGGATCCACAAGAAGTTGAAGGTCATTGGGCTGGTACGTAATTATGCATGTGACATTTAGTGTTTTTCATCAATAATCAATGATTAGAGAGGATTGAAACACACAATTGGGACGTAGTACGGGTAACGTATTGAAATTGTTGCAACACAATTAAAATATATTTTATGTAGCATCATTGTTTGTTAAATCTTCGTTTTAAGATGCTCGCATATGTAAGGAAGGAAAAGAGGAAGGAAAAGTGCACATGAATGGCTAGAAAGTATAGAATATAAATAGATGAATTGATCATAGACGTAGTACCACCGCTATGCAAAACTTATACCATGGAGGCCAGTGCAAATATTTTCGCTTCATAGTTGAGTCTTTCTCAATTCAAACTTAGATGGTGTGACATGACCGTGAAGTAGATATATTCATTGGCCAGTGGAAATGTTTGAGCTCTATCAAGTAAAGATGAGTTATGGCGAGTGAATACGAGTTATGTGATCACCCAACAATCAACTAATCTGGTTGAGAAAAGTTGTTTTATTCACTATCATGCGAGAAATGTGCAAGGATATATGTTGCATCCTCAAATTCAGATTTGATCTGACTTACATGACGTCAAACGCTGATGAAACAAATATATTAGTTATCTAGCGTTTTCTCATAAGTCTTCGAGAGTAAACTAATGGGTGGATCGGGTTCAATGAATAATATGCTTACTCAAAACTTCACAATAATGTGTTTGAATTTATTATAAAAATAGATGGTAATAACTAATGGTACAAAGGAAACTAGTTGGATTAAGAAAAACGAGTTGTGTTAGCAACCACAATAATATAACTTAAAGACATTATATTTTTATTGGAAAACTTACTTGTTAAGGCTTAAGAACTCTCGAAACCACTGACCTTTAACCTTTTAATTTATTATTACTATTTCTATTTATATAAAATAATTCAATTAGTGTCTAAATCGTAAAAAAATCTCTTATATTTTATTTATTTATTATTTATAAATCATTTCATATAAAAATGAATGTCAGTGATAGTCAAATCTCGATATTCTAGAAATATAAATAGACCCTAATATTTTTTATTTGATTATCAATGGACTCATGTATGAAGTGATACATTGTAACTCAAATAATTAAACAACATAGCATTAGTTGATGAAACGATTGTAACTTGGTAACATGAAAGGTCTATTGTAATTAATGGTATGTATATTTTTGAGTTTGTGTTCATGATACACAGTGAAATGAAAACCATATGGAATTATTCTTAAAACCCTTAAACTTAACTAAGGACTCCAAGAGATCAAACCATAGAACCAAGGATAAAAATGTCGATGTCAACAAGTCAATTTACGAAGATGTTGATGTTGATGTCGATGTCGACAGATATTCCGGGAAGAATCACGGATATCATGATAATCATAGAAATTGTTTGAATTTGTGGATGAAACTTTCATTAGAGCTTAATTAGGCATTAAACCATCATTTTAAGTAGTTATATCAATAAAATACACACACACACACACACACATATATATATATATATGGACATTAGTAGTCCAAAATATCAAAATTTAGGCGCAAAATAACATTTTTATAAATGATAAAGCTATTAATATTGTTTACAAAGATTAATAACTAACAATTACATTACATGAACATCTAATAATGACAAGATGCTCTTAGGGGCTGTTGATTTGCTTTAATAATTTTAATTTGAGAATTACAATATTCCTCCCAAGTCATCCGGTTTTCAAATGGGTTCACATAAGTAACAATATGATGCTCATGTGATTCCATAGAGTTTCCAATTATATCAATTAAAGGGTAACTTTCATCAAACCACAACCCGTCCATGTGGGGATGATCTTTGGAATAAAGAAAATAAAGTGGTGGGGCATCCGATTCTGAATAAAATATTGGTCCACATGTGTAATTGGCTCGGTATGTGGAATGACCAAAACCTAATGGAGAACGAGAACGAGAACGAGAATAATGATCATTGCTACCATAACCACTTACATGAGAATATTTTGTTCCCAAGCTCATCGCGTCCATATTGGCTGAGAGGACGTCTTCATTGTGTTGTTGACTTTTCCCCTTCTTTCGAACAAAAGTCTTCTCAATCAATCCTCTAGTTCTCTCTATTCTAGTCTGATAATTTCAAATGTAATCATCATCTCTAGGTCCTTCATCAGAATCATCATCATCACCTCCCCCATATTGTCTTTTATTCCCATTACCATCACCATCATCATCACCACCATCATCGTCATAATCGTCGTCGTCGTCATCATCCGATTTATCTTTCTCTTTCACTTCATCTTCCTCATTTACATTAGAAAAATTGTGGCCGATTCCTTGCATCAATCGAGCAAAAGAATCATCTAAACTTTTACTGTGATGACTGCTACTACTCGATGAAAGCACTTCTTCTACAATCACTCGACCCACATCTATACCTTCTAATTCGGCAAAGCTTGCAATTTTTGGATCAGGGTTCCTTGCTGCATTATCAAGGTGGGCAAGTCTCACCCACATGAAGAGTGGATCTGTGACGACCCGACACTTTTAAATAATTTAAAATCAGATTGACAGCGGAAGACTTATTATTTTATAAAATTTGGCGTGGATATGTTTAAAACTGAAGGGATGATTTACTAAATTAGCGGAATTTTGTTTAGTAAACTTATTAACATTTAATAACGGATCTATTAACATCATGCAATTTGTGATAAAACATGTAGATTCATGCTTATATTTTCGAAAATTAAAATCAAACCGGAACTTACATTGAGTAAAATCGGAGAATTGGTTGGAGGTTTCTTTACAGCATCAATCCTCAGCAACACCGGATCTTCTATGCTATATCCCGATCGATCAAACGAAATTCGATTGTGGGATCGAACTTTAGAAGAAATTAGGAAGAAGAAAAAAATATTTTTCTTCCCAACAATATGAGAAAATCGGCCAAGGGAGGGAGAAGGAGGAAGAGAGAGTTCCAACTTTCTATGGAATTGAATTGTGTGATTTATGAATGACTCAACCCTCCTATTTATAGAAAAATAAGAATCCTAATCACATTAGGATTAATCTATAGAGATAAATACAAAAAGAAAAAGATAATCTCTTTCCTTTATCTAGCAATTTCGAAAATGCCATGGATAAATAGGAGACTATTTTATTTTCTTTATTTTTATTTATCTTGGGTAAATAAATCTATGTAGTTATTTTAGGATATAATTCAAACAATTATCTCTTCCCAAAATACATCATATGGCCGAAATTAGCATATTAATTTAATAAATAATTCCAAATTATTTAATTAATTATTTTGGGCCAATCTCAATTGGGTTCATTAATCCAATTGGGCTAGAAACTCTCTCTTAAATTAATAAGTCCAACTCAATTAATTTATTTATTAATTACCATTTAAATAAATATTTTATTTAAATAATTAATATTTTCTCCCGTCTAAATATTATCAAATTATATTTAATTATTAATTTCCATTTAAATAATTTTCATTATTTAAATAATTAATAATAAATATTATAATTATTAATTTCCATTAAATAAACTCATTATTTAATTAATAATTTTATTGACAATATTTTATTATTAATTAATTAATTTTAATTATTAATTTCCATTCAAATAAAATTAATTATTTAAACAATTAATAATTGTCAATTAATTTCAAATTATTAATTACCATTTAAATATACTCAATATTTAAATAATTAATAATATCTAATTAATAATATTTCATTATTAATTTCATGTTTAAATAAACTCATTATTTAAACAATTAATAATGTTTATATTAATTACCGCTTAAATATACTCAATATTTAAACAATTAATATTGCCTATTTTAAGTAATTCACTTTACTTAAAATTTCCATTTCTTCTACTTGATTTCGCGACTACGATATTTGGGCTAGCATAGGGACCTGATGGACCTATAGATCATGGGCTTAATAATTAGTCAATTAAGTGATTAACACATAATCGGTTAATTACTTATTATCTAACTATGAATAATTCCACTATAGATTCATAGCTGAACTCCCCTCACTATAGATGAGTTATGTCCATTTAGTTTATCTTTATTTATATCTCGTGATATTATCCTTCACGTGGAACCCTCATAATTACAAGCGGATAAATTTACCGTTTTGCCCCTGTAATTACCGCTTTATCCTTGTGTTCCCGCTGATTCTCCAATGAACTTTATCTTTAGTCGAACTAGAGATAAGATACTTCGTGATCAATAGAAGTCGTGACGTCACTTGTTCATGTCTCGAATCGGTACATCAAGGAGTTTCCTAAAGTTCCTAAAATGTTTAGGTATCGCACCGATACCGGTTAATTTATAGGAAAGTTATGAATTCCATCTCGTGAAAATGAGTTCCCAGCTACTTGTCTAGTCATGTTCCCAAAACAGAGTGTATTGAGCGTTCTTACGGATCGCTCTCAACTATGTGAATCAAAGAACATAACTCCACAAATAGGAGTCCGCATTTCACTCGGGATTGAGATCTATCACGGTTGATAAACTTAGTATGATATTCGATTATTTCTCGTAAACTGGTACTAATGAGAAATTTGATCGAACATCGTGGTCCTGTCTTATACAATCAACATTGCATATGATACTTCCATTTCATGTCTCCCACATGAATGATCAGGATTCGATCATTTGTCTATAAACAAAATGCGAAGCTATCAACAAGTGTTACCAGGATAAGGTTCCCAAACGTTATCCGTTTATCGTAGACACGTTTAAGTTACTCATCTCGACTTTAATCCTCTTGTATGACTCACATACTAAGTCGTGATTTCATAAGAGTAACTTAGGGTTTACTATTTGAATGTTTTGATATTTATATATTTCCATATATTCCTAATATCGTCAATTGAATCAATCTAGATTATATAAAGAACTTATGTTTATTTATTTAATTTATTCGAAATAAATTATTATAATTAAATAATTACAAGTTCTAGGACACCATTCCTAACAAAAACTTGGACTATCCACAACCTGTATACATTTTTCACAATCAGAGAAATTAAAAGTAAGGAAATACAATTCCTTTTCCAAAATTAAAAGAAGATTATAACCATAAAACTTAAGACGAAAACCTCTTAAGAGCTTATAAACAAATTTACATCTCAAATACTGAAATCAAAACAAAATAAGATAAGCTTAGCCCCGGGACTTTTAAATGACATCTAGTCCATCTCCTCACCATCATCCTCTTGATCAAGCCGCACCAGCTTCCCTCTCAAGACCCGTACACCTAAAAATGTTTGTAATATCATGAGCTAACAACAAAGCCCAGTGAGAATAAACAAAATAAAAAGTAAAGTTAGACCCCAAACCCGCATCCGGATTTGTGTCCAAGTAAAACTCACATTCTCTTACCTTTCAACCACCAAAATGGTTTTACATCAATATTTCACTTTTACTTATCAATTCTCCCAAATATTTGAGGAACCATCTTCCAACCATTAGGAGGATATGTTTCATAACATATATTTATACAACATTTGTATCTTGTTATCTTTAATACCTTATACTATACATAAGGTTTACATCAAATCTTATTCTCCCAAATAAGAGATCTTCCAATTTAGTGAGAAACTAGTTCTCTTACATATGTAATTTATTGAGAAACTAATTCTCTTACATATGTATCACATAATAATTATACAAGGTTCAATATGCCCTTGTATTCTCTCATTATCCAATTCAATCTCATTCCTTTTTCCAATAGCACTCGGCTATACATCAATTTCATTACTTTTATAGAAAAGTATGTCATACAAAATGTTCAATTATTTTATCTATAGCAACTCAGCCTATCAAAAGTTTATTTCCCGTTATTTTTAATATAATAATATTAAGCTCACTCCGACTTAACATATTCAACAATCACAGTTTGCGATTAATGATGATAATATTAGCACTCGTAGTCTAATCATTATTCATTAATTCGCTAAACAAGAGTAAGGACATACAACCTTACATCAATATAACATCAATTGCTTATAATGACAGTATTGAAATCCCGCAGTCCTTTCAATACTTCATTATCTCGCTCAAAAAATGTAAAGGACACACAACCTTTACATTAATATAACATCATCAATGCATATAATGACAGTATTGAAGTCCCGCAGTCCATCAATACTTCATTATCTTGCTCAACAAGTGTAAAGTGCACTCAACCTTTACATCAATATAATATCAATATAATCTTCCCACCTCTAGTGAATAATGTTAGGTAATGAAGTCCCGCAGTCCATCAATACCTCATTATCTCACCCACCGAATACAGGCTTCAATGCACACATGTATCCTCGTATATGTATCATAGTAATTATGGATAATACTAGATAATGTGAACTCGCATAGTTCCATCATTATCTCATTATCCATCTCCTCCGATCATGTAAAGTCCCGCAGTCCTTTAGCATTCCTCATGCACATATACGGAAATATAAAACGAATAATACCAGACAATGCAAAGTCCCGCAGTCCTTTAGCATGTCTCATTATTCCTCCCAATAATCGATTATGCAATATGATATAATATGAATTATGCCTTCAAGTGCAAGTAAAGTAAATATAAACATTCAACATAATCAAAAAGGGCAAAAAGGTAAAGTGCTTAAAGTAAAGTGCATAAAGTAAAAGGATCATAGATGTCCTTATGCATAAAGTAAATAAGTAGGAATTTCGGAAGAAGAATAACTAAATCGAACTTCCGATACTTTAATAAAAGTAAGATCCTATCTTAAACTAATGATCTTCACTTTCAAGGATTTTAACTCTCAAATAAAATCCAAGGTTCTATTTTCAAGTTCCTTTAACCATTCTATCTAAAAGTTTATATCCTTTAACTTCCAATGATCCATGTTAATCTCCGGAACGATTCTAACTTAGAACTTTCAAAAGTTCAATGTTCCCTCAAGAAACTCCAAAGTTTTCACTCAAAGAACTAGCTCCTAATCCTAAGGTCACTAGCTCACTTTCTTTTACTCTTAGATTCGAATCTAAACCTCAACCTCCAATCTTACAAAACCGTTCAACTTATTCAGTTTCTAAATCTACTTTAAATCCTATTTATTCTCACCTTAGCCAAATTAGTTTTGCTCCAAGTCTTCGAAAGCACGATCAATCAACGATCCGAAACGCCTACAATTAAAAGTGTATCTAACGATCATTAATAAATCAAACATCGATCAATTAACATCTAAAAGCTCAAAACAACGAACAATCCCGGAAAAACCCAAGGGTGCTCTCAGCCCCTCAAAGGAAAATGGGTTTCAGGTTCGGTTTTCCGGCTTTTAGGCACTTTAGAGGTGTTTCGAGTTGGTTTTAAGTAGTTTCAAAGTTCCCGATTTCAATGGGTATCGATGATTCGGGTTTTTGAACAATAATTGATTTCCCGAATTTAATTACAATAAATAATATATCAATAGATATAAACCCCAAAACAACCCCCACGATGTAAAATTCAAACGGGAAGGGCTTCGACTAAATCTCGGTTTTAGGGTTTAGGGAAAGTTGTCAAAATCACTAAAAACAACTACCGTACTTAAAATCATCGAGTTCCTCGGCAAGAAATCGAAGAATCAAAGAGAAAACTCCATTAAAACACTATTTGGAGCTTAGGGTTTGAACTTTAACTTACCGAGAAGTCCTTAGAACACGGATGGAAAGCACGATTGCTAGGTGGAGAAGAATCCTAGGACCGAAGGCTTTCCGATGCAACCGAAATCGAGTCGATCCATCAAGAAACGAACGAAACCCGAATTTTCCCCCCAAACCCTTGAAGCTACGGTTTCGGAAGAGAAAGAATGAGAAGATGGACTCAAATTTTTGGTCAATGACAAATTTAAAGAGAGAAGATGAATAGTGCCTTGATATTTTAAGAATTTGGGAAATGACGGTTACGTCCTTTTATGACTTTTGACTTATAAATTGAAACCTGAAGCTCTTAAATTAATCTAAACGTGCTTAATAATTATTAATTGGCCCGTTAATAATTATTAATGTCCCCGAAACGAATTTAGGCTATTTAAATAATTAAAAGGGGTTTCGAGCGAAATTAACTTATAAATTCTAGATTATTGAATCTAGAATAATAATCTTTAAATACTTTAATTAAAATAAATAAATAAAAAATTTCACTTCAAAAATAACGGGACGTTACAGTCTACTCTCCTTAAAAGACTTTTCGTCCTCGAAAAGTGCGTTCACTAAGTGACAAAACGAGGGTACTTAGACTGTATCTCATCCTCACGTTCCCACGTTGCTTCTTTTGACACTTGGTTCTTCCAAAGAACCTTAACCAAGTGAATTCCTTTTTATTTCTCATCACTTTTGTTCGAATGCTCTTATCTTATCTGGTGTCTTCTCATAAGACTTAATAGCATTCAAAACAACCAGTTCATAATCAATCACGTGGAATGGATTCACCATGTATTTCCGAAGCATCAATACATGGAAAACATTACCAACGGCCAATAACGAAAGTGGTAAAGCTAAACAATAAGCTACCACTTCTACTCGATTGAGTATCTCGATAGGCCAATAAATCTAGGGCTCAACTGACCCTTATTCCCAACTTTCATAACACCCTTCATTGGTGTCACTTGAACTATAAGAGATCCACTACTACAACTTGAACGGACTACGCCGAATTCTATTGTCAACTTTGGGTAAACCGTTACCTTTCTCTAAACAAATGATAGACTCGCTAGTCATTTGTTACAACTTGAGTACCAAAAGTCTCTTTTCTCCAACCTCATCTTAATGAGCGGGAGAATGACACTATCTATCACAAAGTGCCTAAACAGTGCCACAACTTTGAGGCAAAGTGTATGTTTCAACTTGATACAATCTTCACCGGCACACCATGCAATCTAACAATCGTTCTTAGGTACAACTGTACCCTAGTCTTAACCGGATAGGTGATCCTTCCAAGAGTAAAGTGTGCGGTTTTCATCAAACGGTCTACAATTACCCAAATGGTATCATAACTCTTTGCTCTCTTCGGGAAACCCCTGATAAAATTCATGGAAATCTCCTCCCATTTCCATTCAGGCACTTTCAAAGGTTATGATAACCAGGTGGATCTTTAAGGCCTTGACTTGCTAACAAATCAAGCACCTACTCACATACTTTACAATCTCATGTTTCATTCCAGGTCATCAATAATATTGTCTTGGTTCTCGTACCTCTTTGTATTGCCTGGATGAACATAAAAGATAGAACTGTGAGCCTCCTCCAACACTTCTTTTCAAAAGTCGATCCCAAAGGCACTCAAAACCTCTTACGATGTATTATGAACTATCTGTAAAACAAAGATAGATCGACTAGGCATGACTAACTCTGCCTCAGGCACAACCGTCAGTCTAGGCCAACTGCTATATGCCTCCATCTTAGAGGAATCAATATATAATCCTCTTCTTGATAACACATGGCCCAAAATGCCATTCCTTTTAGCCAAAACTCACACTTTGAGAACTTGGCATACACTTCATATTTCTTAATAATATCAAAATTTCCTTCAAATGCATATCATGCATCTCCTCAGTCTTAGAATAAATCAGACTATCATCATTAATTACAACATCAATAGAATTGATGAACCTCTTTAACATAGTATGGATAAGATCCATAAAAGTTGCAGGCGCGTTGGTTAAGTCAAAAGACATGACTACAACTCATAATATCCATAACGCGTCCTGAAAGCAATGTTAGGAATATCTAAATCCCGAATCTTCAACAGATTTAACCGGATCTCAAACCTATCTTTGAAAAGATAGCGGTTTCTTCCCAACTGATCATATAGATCATCAATCAAATATAATTGATACTTGTCTTTCCCTATAATTTGATTCAACCCTTGATAATCAATACACAGTCTCACTGAACTATCTTTCTTTTCACAACAACAAGGTGCTCCTTACAAGGACGCACTAGGGTGAATAAACCCTGAGTTTAAGAGTTCCTATAACTGACTCTTACGCTCTTTTAACTCAGCTAGTCTCCGGTTCAAAAGTATCGACAACACTAGCTAAATAATCTCAAGCTATATCACTTAGAAGCATTCTAGCTTCTATCAGAGATATCAAAGTGGGTGCTACTCAATCATTAGACCCACGAAAATGTAAACTGGTCCCACAAGGACTCATAAAACCAATAACTTTCTCAATACAAAACGATAATGGTATGATTGGATAATAGCCAATCCATAATCAATATCACATCAAAATCAGACATATGCATAACAATCAAGGTAAAATGGGAACATCTACTCATAATACACATGTCATCATAACTAATCACACCATCAATAAAAGTAAACTTCCCCTTTGGGGTAAAAACACACATCTCGAAACTCAACAGTCTCGACTCAAGAGCTGCCAACTCATCATAACAAGATAAAAAGAAAAGAGTGGCTAGCTCCAAAATTAAACAGAATAAAAGTCAAACGGCCTGAAATTGACAAAGTGTAAATCACTACCATACCGGCAGCCTTTTTCTGATACTACTGACCTTGCTACTATGTTGTGATGGTTGTATCTTATACGCCCTATAAAAGTGGCGTGATTCCAAGTTTGATCACAAACTTAGTATCTTGGTGGAAGTGTACATCTCCAAAAATGGAAACTGGCACAACTATTGTAGTAAGGATGATCCTATCCTTGTACTTTTGGCTGTCCATGTTGAGCTCCACCTCGAACCTGTTGTTGTTGCTGCTGCTGCGGTTGCTGCTGTTGCTGTTGTTGTTGCTGCTTCTGCGGTATCCCTTGCCTGTCATCGTCATCTTCTGTCTTCTTCTCCTGAGAGGAAATCAGTCTATAGTAGTTAGTTTTCCATTCCTTTCATAATAAGCGAAATCCAAGATAAGGATAACTCCTAAGCCTCCTTATTCAAATCTTGAATGAACTCGACTTCAGAGATCATTTCCTTTCTTACAAGGCAAAACTCGTGTCTGTCAAACACCTTAGTCCAAATAAAATTCTAACCTTCCAACATAGGATTCACTTGAGAGTCTATCTTTAAAAGACTCAGTAGGTCCAACTATGACCTACAAGTTTATTAAATTCTCCGTTCAATTAGATGATCAAACACAATATGAATTGATGTTTACCAAACCATCTCAATGCCTTATGGAAGTTACCGATATCACGGTCCATCAACTTCCTTCTATATTTCAATTAAATAGCAACACTCAACTTAGTGTTAGTCGATCTTGATAATTTACTGAATATGGATCTTCATTACTCGACCTCGAGTATTTCCAATTTAGATTGATACACCATATTGTAATAGAGACCAAACTAGGCCATTCACCAATTAATATTGTCGTTAATGGTTTTCGTTGAGACTTATCACGTAAAGTCCTTACTTCCTCTTTTGAGTGGCAAAACATTTTCCTTTTAGCACAATACTACCATAAGGATTTACCACTTACTCTAATTCAACTTTCTCAACTCAAACCAGGAACTTGTCCATTGAGTTAAGTCTAGGTTACTGGACCCGAGCCAGATCGATTTCTTATCAACAATTACTCACCTCCAAATAGGTGCTTTATCTCTTAATTCTGGGCTTCAGACAATCATGTTTCCTTTTACACACAAATGTCAACACAGATTTACTAAAACCACTATTTAACAATTGCGTGACAATTAAACTTCAATCAATCCTTTAGGATCAAATGATCACTCTCTTGGAGTATTTCATCTCCTTTAATTCGACATCATGTCGATACTCTTAACGAGGTGTATAACCTCCAGAATTGTACGGGGTCATTTACATTCTCAGCATCCTTACCCAAATCTCAATCTGGGTCAACATAAACATCACCACATAGTGGTTTTTACGAGGATGCGAACTATCATATTTACAAATAAACAACATTCTCATAACTTTAATACTATAAAAGAATTTAAAGCCTGAGAATAAGGTTCTAGGCATACCTGGTGCCGCTGATCTCAGATGATGACTAGAGAGTGAACTTAAAACAAAACATGAAAACAAACATACATCGCATGTAGTCTACAGAACCCTAAGGCTCTGATACCAACTGTGACGACCCGACACTTTTAAATAATTTAAAATCAGATTGACAGTGAAAGACTTATTATTTAATAAAATTTGGCATGGATATGTTTAAAACTTGGACTATCCACAACCTGTATAAATTTTTCACAATCAAAGAAATTAAAAGTAAGGAAATACAATTCCTTTTCCAAAACTAAAAGAAGATTATAACCATAAAACTTAAGAAGAAAAGCCCTTAAGAGCTTATAAACAAATTTACATCCCAAAGACTGAAATCAAAACAAAATAAGATAAGCTTAGCCCCGGGACTTTTAAATGACATCTAGTTCATCTTCTCATCATCATCCTCTTGATCAAGCCGCACCAGCTCCTCTCTCATGACCCGTACACCTGAAAATGTTTGTAATATCATGAGCTAACAACAAAGCCCAGTGAGAATAAACAAAGTAAAAAGTAAAGTTAGACCCCAAACCCGCATCCGGATTTGTATCCAAGTAAAACTCACATTCTCTTACCTTTCAACCACCAAAATGGTTTTACAACAATATTTCACTTTTACATACCAATTCTTCCAAATATTTGATGAACCATCTTCCAACCATTAGGAGGATATGTTTCATAACATATATTTATACAATATTTGTATCTCGTTATCTTTAATACCTTATACTATACATAAGGTTTACATCAAATCTTATTCTCCCAAATAAGAGATCTTCCAATTTAGTGAGAAACTAGTTCTCTTACATATGTAATTTATTGAGAAACTAAGTCTCTTACATCTGTATCACATAATAATTATACAAGGTTCAATACGCCCTTGTATTCTCTCATTATCCAATTCAATCTCATTCCTTTTTCCTATAGAACTTGGCTATACATCAATTTCATTACTTCTCTTTATAGAAAAGTATGTCATACAAAATGTTCAATTCTTTTCTCAATAGCAACTCAAGCTATCAAAAGTTTACTTCCTGTTATTTTTAATATAATAATATTAAGCTCACTCGGACTTAACATATTCAACAATCATAGTTTGCGATTAATGATGATAATATTAGCACTCATAGTCTAATCATTATTCATTAATTCGCTAAACCAGTGTAAGGACATACAACCATACATCAATATAACATCAATAGCTTATAATGACAGTATTGAAATCTCGCAGTCCTTTCAATACTTCATTATCTCGCTCAACAAATGTAAAGGACACACAACCTTTACATTAATATAACATCATCAATGCTTACAATGACAGTATTGAAATCCCGTAGTCCATCAATACTTCATTATCTCGCTCAACAAGTGTAAAGGGCACTTAACCTTTACATCAATATAATATCAATATAATCTTCCCACCTCTAGTGAATAATGTCAGGTAATGAAGTCCCGCAGTCCATCAATACCTCATTATCTCACCCACCGAATACAGGATTCAATGCACACCTGTATCCTTGTATATGTATCATAGTAATTATGGATAATACTAGATAATGTGAACTCGCATAGTTCCATCATTATCTCATTATCCATTTCTTCTGATCATGCAAAGTCCCGCAGTCCTTTAGCATTCCTCATGCACATATACGGAAATATAAAACAAAGAATACCAGACAATGTAAAGTCCCGCAGTCCTTTAGCGTGTCTCATTATTCCTCCCAATAATCGATTATGCAATATGATATAATATGAATTATGCCTTCGAGTGCAAGTAAAGTAAATATAAACATTCAACATAATCGAAAAGGGCAGAATGGTAAAGTGCATAAAGTAAAGGGATCATAGATGTCCTTATGCATAAAGTAAATAAGTAGGAATTTCAGAAGAGCAATAAGTAAATCGAACTTCCGATACTTTAATAAAAGTAAGATCCTATCTTAAACAAATGATCTTCACTTTCAAGGATTTTAACTCTCGAATAAAATCCAAGTTTCTATTTTCAAGTTCCTTTAACCATTCTATCTAAAAGTTTAGATCATTTAACTTCCAATGATCCATGTTAATCTCCGGAAGGATTCTAACTTAGAACTTTCAAAATTTCAACGTTCCCTCAAGAAATTCCAAAGTTTTCACTCAAAGAACTAGCTCCTAATCCTAAGGTCACTAGCTCACTTTATTTTACTCTTAGATTCGAATCTAAACCTCAACCTCCAATCTTACAAAACCGTTCAACTTATTCGGTTTCAAAATCTACTTTAAATCCTATTTATTCTCACCTTAAGCAAATTAGTTTTGCTCCAAGTCTTCGAAAGCACAATCAATCAACGATCCGAAACACCTACAATTAAAAGTGTATCTAACGATCATTAATAAATCAAACATCGATCAATTAACATCTAAAAGCTCAAAACGATGAACAACCCCGGAAAAACCCAAGGGTGATCTCGGCCCTTCAAAGGAAAATGGGTTTCGGGTTCAGTTTTCTGGCTTTTAGGCACTTTAGAGGTGTTTCGAGTTGGTTTTAAGTAGTTTCAAAGTTCCCGATTTCAATGGGTATCGATGATTCGGGTTTTTGAACAATAATCGATTTCTCGAATTTAATTACAATAAAAATATATCAATAAATATAAACCCCAAAACAACCCCCACGATGTAAAATTCAAGCGGGAAGGGCTTCAACTGAAACTTGATTTTAGGGTTTAGGGAAAGTTGTCAAAATCACTAAAAACAACTGCCGTACTTAAAATCATCGAGTTCCTCGGCAAGAAATCGAAGAATCAAAGAGAAAACTCCATTAAAACACTATTTGGAGCTTAGGGTTTGAACTTTAACTTACCGAGAAGTCCTTAGAACACGGATGGAAAGCAAAATTGCTAGGTGGAGAAGAATCCTAGGATCGAAGGCTTTCCGATGCAACCGAAATCGAGTCGATCCGTCGAGAAACGAACGAAACCCAAATTTTTCCCCCCAAACCCTTGAAGCTACGGTTTCGGAAGAGAAAGAATGAGAAGATGGACTCAAATTTTTGGTCAATGACAAATTTAAAGAGAGAATATGAATAGTGCCTTGATATTTTAAGAATTTGGGAAATGACGGTTACGTCCTTTTATGACTTTTGACTTATAAATCGAAACCCGAAGCTCTTAAATTAATCTAAAGGTGATTAATAATTATTAATTGGCCCGTTAATAATTATTAATTTCACCGAAACGAATTTAGACTATTTAAATAATTAAAAGGGGTTTCGAGCGAAATTAACTTCTAAATTCTAGATTATTGAATCTAGAATAATCTTTAAATACTTTAATTAAAATAAAAAAAATTTTACTTCAAAAATAACGGGACGTTACAGGATCACTATCTTCTCCCCCCGGCTATGCCGCAATTTCCAACCAATCTAAGTAATCTGCTTCTGACATTTGAAGTGTCTGCTTCCATGTCTCTTATTTTCAACTTCATGTTGTAGTAGCAGAAGACTAGCTTCTCCAATTTTACATATGCTAGTCGATTACGTTGTTTTGTGTGGATCAAGGCAAATGTACTCCAATTTCGCTCACACCCACAGGACAAAGCAGTTTGCGATAATATTTTCATTGACAGTTCTCGAACGGTGGGAGTGCTCGTTCCGTACATTGTCCACCACTCAACTACAAATATGAAGCCAATATTTCAATATTAATGTAATGTCTACGAAATTAATTAGTATTTTAAAAGTAATTGACTTGGTATTTGGCAATAGACGTTAGTTAGCATACTAGGAACCATTTTTAAAAAAAATAACACTAAATAGATTTAAAAAAATAAAACAGAAAATTAATTAACAAAAAAACATAAAGTTAATTAAAAAATAGTAAACAAGAACAAGATAATATATCTTTTGAGAAAATTAATTGAGAAGCAACTTGCAAGATTGCTAAATTAAGTTGTAGTAAGAGAGAGACTAAGAGGGATTAGAGATTTCTTGGTGTGAGTGAATAATATAACTGATATATGTAGGTATTTATAGGAAAAATATATGCATATAATATTTTATAAAAGTAATAAAATAATAAAATAAATGTACAAGTGGGGAAATTAATTGGCAAGGTAAAAATATTAAAGTTGTGTCATAGATAGACTCATCACATCACTGCTGCAGGCCTGGGAAAGAAAAAAAAAACCTTCTTTGACTGCTCTTTGAAATGAAATCCCACCCATGACTCCATACTTCAAAAATCGGCGACATGTCGCCGATATCCTTCAAAATTCGACATGTCGCCGAAAGCATGGAGATTTCGGCGACTTGTCGCCGACAAGGGGGGAGAACGATTCTCCCCCCCCCCCTTATCGGTATCAGAAGCCTCATTTTGTCGAGATGTCACCGACAATGTCGGCGACATCACCAATATTTTCGACCTTGCATAGAACCCACATACGCCATTCAAAAAACCCAAGGAAAGGCTAGAAAACATATTACCTTCTGTTGATCTAAAAATAATGAAATGGACAAACATTACGTTCCATCATTTCTGAAGGGGCTACTTTACTAAATTATCCGAATTTCATTTAGTAAACTAATTAACAACTAATTTAGGAACTATTAATATCATGCAATTGTGATTAAACTTTCGATTGAAACTTTAAGGATTTTAAAAAAAATAACTTTTACTTACATTGAGTAAATTATGGAGTATTTGTTGGAGGTTTCTTTACAGCATCAAACCCTTTCAACACTAGATCTTCTACGCTATATCCTGATCAAACAAGCAAACCCGGATTGTTGGATCGAACGTTAGAAGAAATTAGGAAGAAGAAAAAGATTTTTCTTCTTAAAAATAGTGCAAAAAATCGACAAACACTAGGGGAGAGGAGAAGAGAGCAATTCAATTTCTTAGGAATTAAGTTGTGTGACTTATGAATGACCCAAGCCTCTTATATATACGCTAATGAAAAATCTAATCACATTAGGAATATTCCATGGAGATAAATATAAAAGAAAAAAAATTTCTTCCCTTTATCTTGGTATTTTTGAAAATACCATAGATAAATAGGAAAAAAATTTATTTTCATTTCTTGGATAAATAAATACATATAATTATTTTAGGATATAATTCAAACAATTATCTTCCTAAAAATAGTATATATGGCCAAAATTGGTTTAATAAGTAATAAATAAATCTAATTTATTTAATTAATTATTTTGGGCCAATTTCAATTGGGTTTATTAAACCAATTGAACTAGAAACTCTCTCTTGTATTAATAAGTCCAACTTAATTAATTTATTTATTAATTACCATTTAAATAAAATACTTTATTTAAACTGTTAATAATATTAATATTTTCTCCCGGCTAAATATTATCAAACGATATTTAATTGTTAATTTCCATTTAAATAATTTTCATTATTTAAAAATTTAATAATAAATATTTTAATTATTAATTTCCATTAAATAAACACAATATTTAATTAATTAATTTTGACAATATTTTATTATTAATTAATTATTAATTTTCATTTAAATTAAATTAATTATTTAAACAATTAATAGTTATAAATCAATTTCAAATTATATTAATTACCATTTAAATATATACTCAATATTTAAACAATTAATATTGCCTATTTATGTAACTTATCTTACATAAATTTTATTCATTTCTTCAAGTGATTTTGCAACTATGACTTTGCGCTAGCATAGGGACCTGATGGACCTATAGATCATAGGCTTAATAATTAGTCAATTAAGTGATTAACTCATAATAAGTTAATTACTTATTATCTAACTATGAATAATTCTATTATAGATTCCTAGCTGAACTTCACTCACTATAGATGAGTTATGTCCATTTAGTTTATATTTTATTTATATCTGTGATATATACTTCACGTGGAACCCTCATAATTACAGGCGGATTATGTTTACCGTTTTTCCCCTACAATTACGGCTTTATCCTTGTGTTCCCTCTAATTCTCCAATAAACATTATCTGTAGTCGAACTAGAGATAAAATATGTCTGTGATCAATATAAGTCATGGTGCCACTTGTTCATATCTCGATTAGTACATCAAGGGAGTCTCCTAAAGTATTCCTAAAATGTTTACGTATGGCACTGATACTGTTAATTTCTAGGAACGTTACGAATTCCATCTCATGTAAATATATTCCCTGCTACTATCTCATTATGTTCCCACAACCATGTTAATCAAAGAACATAACTCCATGAATAGAAGTCCACATTTCACTCAAGATTGAGACTTATCACGTTTGATAAACTTAGTTTGATATTTGATCATTTCTCGTAAACGGTACTAATGAGATATTGATCGAATATCATGGTCCTGTCTTATACAATCAACATTTCATATGATACTTCCATTTCATATGTAACGTCCCATTATTTTACTAGGTAATTTTTTTAATTGTTTTAATTTATTATTTATTGTATTTAAAGCACTTAATTTATTATACAATCAACACTATCAATCGTGGTAATCATCTAGTCGAATATAGTCATTCCATCTCATCTCAACTACTTAGATATATCATAATCACAGTGTTCAGCTTTGTAATACAGTATCATAGTGGCCACTATGATACGTGCCACACAATCATACGTTATTATCACATATCTGAGTATAACCAACTTAACTAAATCATAACCAAAGTTTCAAATATATTAATATGGGCAAACAATTATAAACTAACAATTAGTCGTCAATAACTCCTCAATCATAACTCACGAATAATAAAATAGAAACAAACAAGAAATATCTAACAACAACACAACATTCATATCACAAGTAGTTAAAAGAAAAGGAATTCACACTATCAAGTCACAACAAGGAAACTATTTAATTATTATTTACATTTATTAACTGACTAAGTCTATCAAGTCTTAATTTTCGGTCATAAAAGTCTCTAAAAATTATCCTAAGTATTAATAAATCATTTAAATTATTTAATAAAAGGTTATTAATTATTAGTGAATTAATTAAAACATCAAATTTTATTATAAGCATTCGAGCATCAACTTATAATAATTAATGTCTACTATGTCTAATTTCATTAATAACATCAAAATAATTATCGAGACGATCCAATAATACTAATACAATAAATCAACCAATAAGCTAATAAGAAAATATCAAATTTAAATCTTTAAGTATGGATTTAACCTACCTTGATTTCAAATCGAGTTAATAAAAGGCCTTAAAATAAATCCACAATACTCCTAAAGATGCTCAAGACCTTGAATAATATTAATTTAAAGTTAATTAGGCAAGAACCGGGCTAGGGTGACGAAAACTGGCTCAAATTGAGATAAAAACAGTCCTGAATCAGTTTGGACCAACAAAACCGGTTCAATAGAACCACCCCATCCGGTCCAATTGGATCGATTCTTCTTCCTCATGACAGCACACACACAAAAAATGCAGGGAACAAGAACGATTTCTTTACCCAGAATCTGGCAGCAACCAAAACAGGATTGCGGTGGCGAAGGAAAGTAGAACGATTAGGAAAATGTTTTAGGATAAAAAATGAATGTCTCCCAACGTAAAAACAACTCAAAATCTCGGCGAGAAAACTTGAGATCTGACGATCAAAAGCAAAAATTCGGCGAGCTCCTCTTCCCGACGATACACAAAGAAAACAACGACTATTTATCTTCGGTTTGGCTAAAAAACAACAGAGAAATTAAAACAAAACGAATTCCATAAATATTACTTATGAAAACAATGGTTTGAAAGAAGTTTTCCTTCACTTTTCCGATGAGACAAACCCAAACTCCGACAAGGGACCTATCTCGAACAAAAAACAATGAAAACAACGTCTAATTAGCTTGGAGATTACTCATATAACACCAAATCATCTAAACAATGAATTGGATCAAACAAAAAAGAATTACCTCACAAGATTCGATGTAAACACCAAAGAACACAACTGTTTTCAGACGAGACGAGATGATTTGAGATTGGGTTTGAATTCATACGTAAAACATTGGAAAAAAGTGAATATAAGGTTCTATTTCAATAGAAATGAAATATAGTTGAAGAAACTCAAATTACCTAGAAAAAACGAACGAAAACAATGAAGTAAAAACGATTTACGAGGAGATTTAATTTCCGGCTGCTGACAAGGAAAGAAATGTGAAAAGTTGACCCTTTTGAGTTTTTTAAATATAAATGATTGGCTAGAAAAAGACTTAAATACCCTTAGGAACCAAAAAAAAGGGCATAACAGATATTTAGGGTATAACTTTTTACTCGAAATTCTAATTAATGAACGATCAATTGCGTTGAACTCGTAACGACATGACAGTTAAAAAAACTAAAAATATAGTTGGTGAAATAGATAAAATGCCCTTAAGTGAAAAACTGGGTTGTTACAAATATATTCACATATATTTCTAATATCGTCAATTAAATCAATATCGATAATAAAAAGAACTTATGTTTATTTATTTAATTAATTCAAAATAAATTATCTTTATTAAATAATTACAAGTTCTAGGACACAATTCCTGACAATTTAATGATTCAAGACACTCCACAAGTAGGATGATCATTTCCACTTGAATGACTACAAAGAGGTGGGGCTCAAGGCTCTCCATTTGTACTAAAGACAACTTTTCATAACATTTTAAATTTTCCTCATTAGGGTTACAAATAAGCCTTTAAATAGGCAAAAGAAACCCTAAAATAGGCTAAAAAAATTCAGAATAAAGAAGAACAAAATCTGTCAAATTCTGTCATTAAGTGCTTTTGGTGCATTTTAGGAAAGTTTCACCCTAGAAGATATTATATCATTTCTAAACTATTCTAAATTTTAAAACTGATAAATAAAGGCCTAAAACAAGTCTAAATACATTGTAAATTTTTTTACACCATATAAGCAAATTAGAAGACAAATACGGAAAGTGGTCCAATTAAGGAATGTTGAAACTTTCCTAAAATGATTTTTAGCACATCTCTTCTTCAAAGTTACCTTCTTTGCTAAGTATCTTGATGTCTTAAATCTTCTCCTTGAATATTCACTTTTCACACATTGATTCACAAGGCTATCTTCGTAGTTGGTAAACTTTTCCTCGGTTTGGCTCTCATTTGATAAGATTCTTGGCTCTTGAACTTTTAATTGTGAGGCTTCATGATTCATATCACATAGTAGTTGGTGAGATGCATTAAAAGGCTTCTTTGGTCTATGTTATTGTAAAGACCCGACTTTTCAGAGTTTAAATTCAAAATACATATTAGAGCGGAAGTCTCAAAATAACTTTATTAATTAAAAATAACAATTGTCTCAATTAAAATATCAACTCCGGAGTTGTTTTATTTAAAGAAACACTAAAAAAGTTTAATGGCATCTCATCAGTTATAAATACAGGATAAATCCAAAAGAAAATATTTCAAATGACATAATATAAATAAAGGAAAGTCAAGACAACATGTTTGATAATAAGATATCAACAAAAATGACAAAGAAACCAACGACTGTCATACAATATGAACCCCTCATCTTCGCTACCTCATCAACCACCACCTCTCGTTCCATTATTACATGGAAAAAAAATATAGCACTGTGAGGCTAAAGCCAGTGAGAGAATGATTTAATTAACAGGTAAAGTTGTAAATACTCTCTAAACAATTCAAATCGAGTCTCAAGCTCTCAATCACTCTCCAATAACCTTTAAATCAATTGTCACTTAAAATCTCAAGTCTCAACTTACTTACATGAATAGGCAATTCTACCTAATTCCATATTCAAGATTTTTAATAATCATTCTCATACATGGATAAATAATTCTGACCAGGCTCATAACCAAGGTTATTACCCATAACTTCTCATAAACTCATTCCCATACATTCGGTAAATCCAAAATGAACAATTATCACTATTTAACAAGCATTCAATAATTAGGATGCAATACTAGAAATGCGGTCCCTCAGGATTACTAACACTTTCTAGTACCTGGCTATAGACGCATGTGTAACTGAACCTCTAATGAAACATTCTTACGAGCAATGTTCATTAGCACCTGGTTATGGAGTCATCCATAGCTAAATATATATCTAGTGTTAAGCTCATGACTTAACACTAGTTTCTCACAACCTGATAGGCCACTAACCATAACCTTCTCTTCATCATAACTTATCATAATATCAATATAATATCATATATAAAGTTAAAATACATAGGTAAACATTCAATTAACAAAAACTTCTGAAAACGGGTAAAAACTGCTGAAAAGCTAAATTTCCTATTTAACATTCCTAAATCGATTCCCATGACTAAAAATCATCTTAAACTCTCAAAAATTTCAGAAACAAGATTAATAACATTCAGAATCGATTCAAACTAAGAAACCTCAATTTTGGCAGAAAAACGCCTAAACTAGCTCTAACTGAAAATAAATTCTCCCAAATGATTTTCGAATGTTCCCAATACCAAAACTCATCCTAAATTTCCAGAATAACTTAAATAAATATTCAAGCAATAGTTTGGGGTTTAGATTTCTCTAAAACCCCACCGTTAATTAAAACATTAACTCACCTCAAGAATGCGTTTTTTCCAAGTTAATTCCCACCACGATTTAAACCTGAAACGAGGATCTAAAATCATTATAAATCATTTTGAAACAGTACCTAACAATACAAAAAGGTTTGGGTTCAACAACTCAGAAAACAGGACACTCAAACGACGAAATGATTCTTCGTTTGAAGGAGCAATAGCATCGAGGTTGCTACCTCTTGGCCGCGACTGAACCAGGATCTTAGGGTCTCGGTTTGTTCAATTTTTGATGTTCAAACTGATTGATTTTGATGGGTAGTTGTTTCGGTGTAGGGAGAATCAAAATCGATTTGGAAAAGGTCGAAAGAATTGGGATCTAAAGGTGAAACAAGAATCAGTTTCTTGATGAGTTTTTCGAAAATCAAGAACCCATCAAGAACATGTAAATTTCAAAATTTAAAAGAATGAAAAATTGAATGAAAAATTACCCAAAACGTCTAGATTGCTAGCCAAACTATTTCCAATCTAATCCTAATTATACGAACGTTTCGAATCGTCACCTAACACAGATAATTGACGGAAAAATTGAATTAATTATAAACCAAGGGGGCATTTTCCATGGAGGAGGAGAAGATGTCCAAAAATCTTGAAAAATATTAAGGCGGAAAGGCTCTTAGGTTAAAATTCCATAACTTCATAATTACGAAACTGCCTCTAACTTAAAACGTTCATAATTTGCTCTACAGAGCTCAGAACGACAAGCCGTCAGTTGCGTTGGAATCACTGTAATGAGAAGATCAGCATCCGATGAAAATATTATAAGTAAAATTTAAATTTTTAATTTTGAGTTTTGAGAAGTTACCAAACTAACCTTATCGAAAGATCAAGTAGTTAAAGTTCCTATCAATCATTCATCCTTATTAATATTAATTGGAAAAAAAAAATTCTCCTAGTTGGTAATGGGTCGTTACAGACTAACCACCTAAATAGACTTTTTATCCCCGAAAAGTTTCATTGGGCGATAGCAAGATGCGGTTACTTCTCTTTCTTCTTTCTTCCCTTAAGTAGCAGCTTGTTCCAACATATGGTTTTACACATAACTTTTATGAAATTAATCCAATCTTTCTAGGATCTTGAGTGGTCATATAACCTCGGCTCAACTTTCCTCTCTTTCCAATTGTAACGTCCCGTTACTTTTGGAGGTAATTTTTATTTTATTTTAAATAAAGTATTTAAGTTTAGTTTAAACTTAGTAATTTCGATTTTAGTAGTTATTTTCATTCGAAAACCTTTTTAACCCTTTTACTACTTAAAATTAGTTTTGGTGACATTAATAATTATTAACGGGCCAATTAATAATTATTAATCACCTTTAGATTACTTTAAGATCCTCGGGTTTCGTATTTTTAATCAAACCACTTAAAAAGAACGTAATCGTCATTTTCTAATTTCTTTAAAAATCACTATTCACTTTCTTCTCCTTTTTAAAGTCAATTTTTGGTCAAAACAAACCATTTCTTCCTTTCTTTTTCTCTTGCCAAAACCATGGCCCTCTCCCTTCTCTCTCTCTCTCTCTTGGCTTTTCTTCAATACTCGGTGGATCGACGTAATTTCAGTTCCGTTGAAAAGCTCTCAGTCCAAGGATCAATTCTAACCTACCAATCGAGGTTTTCGTCCGTTTTCTAAAGGCCACAAGGTATGATAAAGTTTCTAAATTCAAGCTTTGAATAGTGTTTTAATGGAGTCCAAGATTGAAATCATCGATTTCTTGCCAAGAAACTCGAAGATATCAATCGAGGGAGTCGTTTTAGGTGATTTTAGAAACTTTCCAAAATCCTAAAGCCGAGTTTGAGTCTAAAAGTCGTCCCATGTTATTTTCTCTCACTTGACCTTGGCTAGGGTGTTTAGTTTGCTATGATTTTACGTTTTACTTAATTTTTTGGAAATCGATTATTATGTAAAACCCTAAAATACGGTGACCCATTGTTATCTCGGTTTCCAAAGTATCCGAAAACAACCCAAAACGCCTCTAAATTGCATAAAAGCCGGAAAACTGAACCCAAGTCTTTTCCCTTGCTTGGCCATGGGTATCCCTAGGGTCCACTTTCCGGATTTTTGTCGTTTTATGCGTTTAATTTCCGTTTGCTCGGTTTTCGGATAATTAATGATGATTAGGTGTAATTGATTTTGTAGGTTTGTGATCGATTGCGTGGTTTTGATCCCGGCACTTTAGAAGCTTGGATTTCACAATCTAAGGTGAGCTTAAAATGGAAGTTAGTAATTTTATGAATTATATTTCATTACGATATTTTTTATCGAGGTTAAGAGGGGAACTAACTTCCGGAAGTTAATGCTTGGTTGGTGACTTTAAACTTGGAAGTGAGTGGAGTGACTTTGGAATTTTTATGATTTTGGAAGTAATAGATAGGATTTTAGTGGCTTGGAAGTATGGTAAGATGGATTGGATGTCAAAGAACTTTGAGTGAGTTGGAAGTCAAACTGGCTTAGAAGTTACACTTGAGTTTGGATTCGTGTAACTCAAGTAGTTTAAGTTCTTTAGTACTTTAGTAGTTTCTCAATTAAGTAATCTAACTTACTAGGGAACTTGATGATTGTGATATGGTAATACCGTACGGGCTAGTATGTGATATTGATCCATATGGTAAACTTGATACGATGATTGTGATATGGTAAGACCGTACGAGCTAGTATGTGATATTTATCCATATGGTAAACCCGATACGATGATTGTTATATGGTAAGACCGTACGGGCTAGTATGTTGATATTGATCCATATGGTAAACCCGATACGATGATTGTGATATGGTAAGACCGTACGGGCTATTATGTGATATTGATCCATATGGTAAACCCGATACGATGATTGTGTTATGGTAAGACCCGTACGGGCTAGTATATGATATTGATCCATATGGTAAACCCGATACGATGATTGTTATATGGTAAGACCGTACGGGCTAGTATGTTGATATTGATCCATATGGTAAACCCGATACGATGATTGTGATATGGTAAGACCGTACGGGCTAGTATGTGATATTGATCCATATGGTAAACCCGATACGATGATTGTGATATGGTAAGACCGTATGGGCTAGTATGTTGATGTTGATCCATACGGTAAATCCGTTACGATGAAACTGGTTTGGTAATAATGAATGTTAATGTTACAGTTACATATACTCATTAGAATGGATAGAAAGACTTAGTAATAACCGGTACTTTTACTTTAAGTCTTAATATCGTTACTTTACAAGAAGCATATTATGTATGTTGATTATGTATGGAATTTGGAATGTGTAATGGGTAGTAAAAGTGAAATATAGGTCTTTGGACACAATTTCTGGTATGGAATTTGGTCCATAGGATTACTTGCTTTCATTTTACTCCTTAAGATAGGGATATAATCTTTAAAATTTAATCCTTATCTTAAATATTTAAATTTTTAAATTGAGATAACAAGATAATTATGATAAAATATCTTACCAAATTTTTTACCTTTTCTCTCTCCTTGGGCGTGGACATCATTGTTGATGGAGAAAAAAAATTCTTACTATCCTTCCCTTTGGTGTAGCCGATTTTGCTCCTCTTTGGTATGGGAAAATTACAAATTTTTCCTATACCCTAAAATTAGGGTTTACAAATTTTCTACTAAAATTTAAAAACCTAAGTGCCTCAAGAATACCTAAACAGTCAATAAGCAAACCTCCACAATTTATATAGCACAATTTATATAAACATACATAAAACGATTTTTATGCAACCCACCAAAATTTTCGAAAAATCACAAATTTAGCATGATAATTAAAATTAGCTCTGATACCAATTGAAGGGATGATTTACTAAATTAGCGGAATTTTATTTAGTAAACTAATTAACATTTAATTACGGATCTATTAACATCATGCAATTTGTGATAAAACATGTAGATTCATGCTTAATTTCTAAAATTAAAACCCTTTTACTTACATTGAGTAATTAATGGAGAATCGGTTGGAGGTTTCTTTACGGCATCAAATCCTCAACAACACCAGATCTTCTATGCTATATCCCGATCGAAAGCAAAACCGACTTGTGGGAATCGAACCGGAAGAACAAAAGAAGAAGAAATTTCTTCTAAAATTTTTCTCTAAGGAAAATCGGCAATTGGGCAAAAACTTGAGAGAGAATTTTCACTTTTCTAATTAAAGTGAGAAGTGTACAAAATATGAATCTCAATGGTCATATTTATAAGAAAATATAGCATCCTAATCTTATTAGAATTCCTTATTTCCTAATTATTAAATATAGAAAAGATAATAATAAAATAAATATAAAAATATATTAAAACCAAATCTCTTAAACGCACGCTGTACGTAGTGAATGGGTTTTTCCATATTTTTAAATTATTTATTTACTTTTCTTTATTTAATAATTAAATATTAATATTTTATATTAGAAAAAATTCAAATAATAATTTTTAATTTAAATACATTTAGCCAAAAATTAATATATTAATTACCATTGAATCTTATTCAATTAATTAATTATTTTGGGCAAAAACCAATTTGTTTATTAAACCAATTGTATTTAATTCTCTCTAATATTTATTATTAAATTAAATAAACTCATTATTTAATTAATAATACTAATTATTAATTTCCATTTGAATAAACTCATTATTTAAATAATTAATAATATTAATATTAATTCCCGTTTAAATAATTTATTTATTTAAACAATTAATTTTGCCTTACATTATTATAATTGATAATGTTATATTAATTTCCATTCAAATAAACTCTTTATTTAAACAATTGATTTTGTATCAATATTAATAATATTAATATTAATATTAATTTTCATTTAAATAATCTCATTATTCAAATAATTAATATTGCCTAATTTTAAGTAAAATCAATGACTTAAATTATTTGTTCTTCCTAAGTTAAATTAATAACTTAGTTTTGCTACAACGCTATTTGGGCTAGCACAGGGAGCCGATGGACCTATAGATCATGGGCTTAATAATTAGTCAATTAACTGATTAACTCATAATCAGTTAATTACTTATTATCTAACTAAGAATAATTCCACTATAGATTCATAGCTGAACTCCCCTCACTATAGATGAGTTATGTCCATTTAGTTTATCTTTATTTATATCTGTGATATATCCTTCACGTGGAACCCTTGAAGGGATGATTTACTAAATTAGCGGAATTTATTTAGTAACACAAATTAACACTTAATTTAGGATCTATTAATATCATGCAATTTGTGATAAAACATGTAGATTCATGCTAGTTTTTCGAAAATTAAAAAAAAACTTTTACTTACATTGAGTAAAATATGGAGAATCAGTTGGAGGTTTCTTTACAGCATCAATCCTCAGCAACACCGGATCTTCTATGCTATATCCTGATCGATCAAATGAAATCCGATTGTGGGATCGAACTTAAGAAGAAATTGGGAAGAAGAAAAATATCTTCTTCCCAATTTTGAATAGCAAAATCGGCAAAGGGAGAGAAAAGGAGGAAGGGAGATTTTTCAATTTCCAAAGAATTGAATTGTGTGATTTATGAATGACCCAACCCTCCTATTTATAGGAAAATAGGAATCCTAATCACATTAGGATTAATCTATAGAGATAAATATAAAAAAGAAAAAAAGATTATATCTTTCCTTTATCTAGCAATTTAGAAAATGTCATAGATAAATAGGAGATTATTTTATTTTCTTTATCTTGGGTAAATAAATCTATGTAATTATTTTAGGATATAATTCAAACAATTATCTCCTCAAAATACATGGCATGGCCGAAATTATCATCATAAAATAATAAATAAATTCAATTTATTTAATTAATTATTTTGGGCCAATTCCAATTGGGTTCCTTAATCCAATTGAGCTTGAAACTCTCTCTTAAATTAATAAGTCCAACTTAATTAATTTATTTATTAATTACCATTTAAATAAAATATTTTATTTAAACAATTAATAATATTAATATTGTCTCCCGACTAAATATTATCCAATTTATATTTAATTATTAATTTCCATTTAAATAATTTTCATTATTTAAATAATTAATAATAAATATTATAATTATTAATTTCCATAAATTCATTATTTAATTAATAATTTTATTGACAATATTTTATTATTAATTTAATTAATTTTAATTATTAATTTCCGTTTAAATATAATTATTTAAACAATTAATAATTGTTAATTAATTTCAAATTATTAATTACCATTTAAATATACTCAATATTTAAATAATTAATAATGTATAATTAATAATATTTCATTATTAATTTCATGTTTAAATAAACTCATTATTTAAACAATTAATAATCTTTATATTAATTACCGTTTAAATATACTCAATATTTAAACAATTAATATTGCCTATTTTAAGTAATTCACTTTACTTAAAATTTCCATTTCTTCTACTTGATTTCGTGACTACGATATTTGGGCTAGCATAGGGACCGATGGACCTATAGATCATGGGCTTAATAATTAGTCAATTAAGTGATTAACACATAATCGATTAATTACTTATTATCTAACTATGAATAATTCCACTATAGATTCATAGCTGAACTCCCCTCACTATAGATGAGTTATGTCCATTTAGTTTATCTTTTATTTATATCTCGTGATATATCCTTCACGTGGAACCCTCATAATTACAGTCGGATAAATTTACCGTTTTGCCCCTGTAATTACCGCTTTATCCTTGTGTTCCCGCTGATTCTCCAATGAACTTTATCTTTAGTCGAACTAGAGATAAGATACTTCTGTGATCAATAGAAGTCGTGACGTCACTTGTTCATGTCTCGAATCGATACATCAAGGGAGTTTCCTAAAGTTCCTAAAATGTTTAGGTATAGCACTCGATACCGTTAATTTATAGGAAAGTTATGAATTCCATCTCGTGAAAATGAGTTCCCAGCTACTTATCTAGTCATGTTCCCAAAACAGGAGTGTATTGAGCGTTCTTACATATCGCTCTCAACTATGTGAATCAAAGAACATAACGCCACAAATAGGAGTCCGCATTTCACTCAGGATTGAGATCTATCACGGTTGATAAACTTAGTTTGATATTCGATTATTTCTCTTAAAAGGTACTAATGAGAAATTTGATCGAACATCGTGGTCCTGTCTTATACAATCAACATTGCATATGATACTTCCATTTCATGTCTCCCACATGAATGATCAAGGATTAGATCATTTGTCTATAAACAAAATGCGAAGCTATCAACGATGTTACCAGGATAAGGTTCCCAAACGTTATCCATTTCGTGGTAGACACTTTTAAGTTACTCATCTCGACTTTAATCCTCTCATATGACTCACATACTAAGTCGTGATTTCATAAGAGTAACTTAGGGTTTACTATTTGAATGTTTGATATTAATATATTTTCATATATTCCTAATATCGTCAATTGAATCAATCTAGATAATATAAAAAATTTATGTCTATTCATTTAATTTATTCTTAATAAATTATTATTATTAAATAATTACAAGTTCTAGGACAACATTCCTAACAATCTCCCACTTGTCCTAGATCTTTGGAGATTTGACTTGTAATTCCAGTCAAACTGGATGACTATCAACTATTTAGCCATGGTAGTCATTTTAATACTTTATCAGTAACGTTTTCATCTGTTTAGTACGTATTTCTTTTGTCTGATGTTAGTTTCATTAAGTTTAATAGATTCCATATTTTATCGCCATAAAATAAACTCTATTAACTATTGATTTGAAACCATCATGCTCATACACCCTTCATTTACTAACAACTTAGCAATCACGCGAATTTAGAGTTTAGTTAGTAAAAGCTCATTTTACTTATACCTAACTCATTTAATGTTTAATTCGCAAAGGTCTTTTGTCAAATTCTTACATGGAAGTAAATTCATGTTCGAATTTGAGCCTGTGCAACTCATAAAATCTCCCATTTTATCTATGTGCACTAACATACTATTTGTAAATTTTATTTTAGTCACATTGGTTCTAGGATTCTCAAAATTCTTAAGCTCCCACTACAAAGTAATTCTCCATTACTTTCATTTGTTTAATGATTACAATTTTATACTTGTTATTATTTCAAAAATAATGTATAAGTATAAGTGACTCTTTTCAACTCTACTATTGAAAATTCGTGTCGGTTTTATTTCATTTATTTTTGAACTTTATTCATTGATTTTGAAGTCAATGAGTTTCACTTGGACTTCTAAAAGTCCCTTTGGTTCGTACCATGACGCTCCCACTCAAATAAAGTTCTACAAGTAGTTTAACCATTTAAACTTTTAAATAACTACTTGTTTTATTGTGAAATAAAATCATTGTAATTCTTTTCTATCTTAAGTAAGGTTCAAAGCTTTCAGTATCACTGATTTACTGAACTTATCTTTAATAATTTGTGAATTCAATTATCCACTAATTATTGCATTTCAATTTCCTTTTTGTTTATTCCATATCAGTTAGTACTCCTTTAAAACATCCTTTTAAATAACTGAATATTTGGAATGTAAGAAATTGATTGTATGTTTATTTATCACTTAATTTCTAACATCTGAATGTTCAAGCTTTAGTGATATTTAAGTCTAGTTATCTTTGATAAATCAAAGATGTTCCATTTTACTTATCCCATAAGTTCGTGGATTAATATGGTTATCATCTCAAATTCCTTGAGAACCATCTTTAAGAGATTAATCCCTCTAACTTATTTAAGTAATTTTAGACTTAAGTATTTAAAAAATTTTAAACCTTATAACTCATTTAGATATACCGGAGTTTAGAATTTGGATTTGGAATTTATTTGTTTTATACTAAGTATTTTGAATAACCATCCAATCACACTTTGGAACTTTGTAATATAATTGTAAAGGAATATCTACCTAAATAACTCTTATTTAAAATATTCCCATACTTGGTTCATACGAAATGAGAACCAATAGTTATTACATATTTCAAAATAAAAAACAAATTGATAACTAAACTAAATTAGAAAACTATGGTTTTGGGAAGAAAAATATTTTCTTCCCTTTTAGACTATTGTAAAATCGGTTATGAGGAAAATAGGAAGAAGAAGGGTCTTCAATTTCGAAAATTGAAATTAGAAGCTTTTGAATGAACAACCAAGACATTTGTATTTATACACAAAATAGTTTTCCAATCGAATTAGGACATACTATCAAAATAAATACAAGATAAATGCCAAGAATAAAATCAAATTTTATTCCTTATTTATCTTACGTGCCGATTTTATGTGTTATAAAAACAATAAGAAAAACTAATTTTTCTTTGTTTAATTTGTCTTTGGTTAAACATTTTTTTATATATTTATTTTAGACAAAATAATTCAACAATTATTTCCTAAAATATTATATACGAGCCAATTTTGGTATTTAATAATTTGAACCAAAATCTATTGAATTCATTAATGCAATTATAGATTCTTCCTTATTAATAAATCTTATTTATTAACTCTTGATTTTTATTTCAATAAATCAATTATTCAAATAAAATATCATATTCTGATTTTGTATTTTATTATTAATAAATATTTATTATTTTCTATTTAAATAATTGATATTATTTAACTTAATAATAAATATGTTATTTACTATTATCCTTTTAAATAATCCCTATTATTTAAAATTCATAATAAATGTTTAATTATTGATTTCCATTCAGGTAAACACATTACCTAAATAATTAATAATATTTTATTATTAATTACCATTTAAATAATTAAACACATTATTTAAATAATTAATAACAATGATATTAATTTCCATTTAAATAAACTCATTATTTAAATAATTAATATTGTCTGTCTATTTAAGTAAACTGCTTTACTTAAATTATTCATTTCCTTTTCTAGGAAACACGGTTCCCATAGTTCAGTTTGTTCTTTCCAAGTATAGTGACTAAAACAGATGCTATATTACTGAAATTTAAATAAACTTTATCTTAATAATCTAACATGCATTCAACATTCAAATACTCAAAGTTTCGACATATAATTAAATATGATGCATGAATGCGAACATATTAATGAACAGAAAAACCCTAAAACATGTTACTATGTCACGATATTTTAATGATACCGGTGAAGTGCCGTCGAATGGTAGGTCAGTTACCATCATTAAAACGAGATGTCACTCGAACAATTGACAACTCCAGAATAACTCATATTTCTATGTCATTGTTTATCATGTATTTGGTCCAGAGTTTTGATAACAAAATTTATCAAATTTCTTTTAAGTGTGACCCACTAATTTAGTCTTTTAAATAAAATTGAAGAGTGTCTACGAAGTGTAGATTCAGTCTTCAATCAATCTCATTTAAAATTCTTTATCCCTTTCTGGAGACCCAACTTGATATTGATTTATACAATAAACCTTCCTATGGGAATGAACACCGCAGCAGTGTTTACGAGGCCATGTATAAATCTCATGTTTCGAGCCCATTAGTGGAGACCATAGGATACATTGACATGTTTCCTTCTCCCACTTAATATTTTGAGTTAGGGTTTCATAACTTAGACTAATTCAGGCTAATTTATTAATCCAAGTTTTAATTAACCTAATCAACTTTAACTCTTAAATTGGTTAGATTAATTTTATAATTGTGATTATTCAAGTTTTCCTAATTTAAACTAATCACATTATGCGCCGTCTTAATAATTTTGATTTATTAATTTGAACTTTTCTCCCAGGATCGCTCCCAAGCTAGAGGCGCTCCGGTTGAGGGGAACTTTATGAAACCTCATCGCCTGGCGAGCTTTCTCGCGTAAACCGTTCAATTTAATTAATCTCAATTATTAATTTTTAATTAACCTTTAATTAAAAGTTTCTATTTGTTTATCTTATATGGATTTTGGCCCAATTGTTTAAACAATAATTCCATATTACAAATAATTCATTTAGTTTCTATTCAACTTTTAAACTAGATTTAACTTTTGAATTTTAACTAAATAAGCATGTTTTTAATTCTAAAACAATTAGAATATAATTTTCGATAATAACATTTATAAAATAAAATTATAGCATGCTTCACATACATTAGCATATAATAACACATATTATATCATGATGCATGTATGTACAATTAATAAAATCATACAACCTATGGTGGGATTTTCTACATGACATACTTTTATGCATGAACATTATTTAAAACAATTATATCATACATATAAACAATTTAAATAATAAATAGCTAAATTGACCGGTATTCTTGGCACTATTTCTAAAACGGAAAATTAAAATTACAACTTAATTTAAATCTTCCATTGTAGAACTTGAGGCTTCAACTTTCTCTCTCCTCCATGGTGTAGGTGTGGGCATGGGTAATTATGGAGGCAATATTATCTCCCATAATATTTCCATAATTACTTGTTTTAAAATAATTATCTTTTAATTATATGGAAAGAATAATAAAAAAAAAAAATTTCCATATAATCTTATATCAAATCTAAATTCATAATTTAAAATATGGAGATAATCTTAAAAAAAATTTATCCTTATCTTAAATATTTGATTTCTTCAATTTGATATAACAAGATAATTATCTTAAAATATCTTACCATTATCTTGACTTATCTCCTCATTTTCTCTCTCCTTGGGTGTGGACCTCTTGGAATGGTGGAGAACAATTTTCTTCTCTTCCTCCCTTGGTGTAGCCGATTTTGCCATCATTGGGTATGGGAAAATTACAAATTTTTCCTATACCCTAAAATTTAGGGTTTACAAATTTTCTACTAAAATTTAAAATCCTAAGTGCCTCAAGAATACCTAAACAGTCAATAAGCAAACCTCCACAATTTATATAGCACAATTTATATAAACATACATAAAACGATTATTATGCAACCCACCAAAATTTTCCAAAAATCACAAATTTAGCATGATAATTAAAATTAGCTCTGATACCAATTGAAGGGATGATTTACTAAATTAGCTGAATTTATTTAGTAACACAAATTAACACTTAATTTAGGATCTATTAATATCATGCAATTTGTGATAAAACATGTAGATTCATGCTAGTTTTTCGAAAATTAAAAAAAAAAACTTTTACTTACATTGAGTAAAATATGGAGAATCGGTTGGAGGTTTCTTTACAGCATCAATCCTCAGCAACACCGGATCTTCTATGTTATATCCCGATCGATCAAACTAAATCCGATTGTGGGATCGAACTTAAGAAGAAATTGGGAAGAAGAAAAATATTTTCTTCCCAATTTTGAATAGCAAAATCGGCAAAGGGAGAGAAAACGAGGAAGCGGGATTTTTCAATTTCCAAAGAATTGAATTGTGTGATTTATGAATGACCCAACCCTCCTATTTATAGGAAAATAGGAATCCTAATCACATTAGGATTAATCTATAGAGATAAATATAAAAAAGAAAAAAGATTATCTCTTTCCTTTATCTAGCAATTTCGAAAATGCCATAGATAAATAGGAGATTATTTTATTTTCTTTATCTTGGGTAAATAAATCTATGTAATTATTTTAGGATATAATTCAAACAATTATCTCCTCAAACTACATGGCATGGCCGAAATTATCATCATAAAATAATAAATAAATACAATTTATTTAATTAATTATTTTGGGCCAATTCCAATTGGGTTCATTAATCCAATTGAGCTTGAAACTCTCTCTTAAATTAATAAGTCCAACTTAATTAATTTATTTATTAATTACCATTTAAATAAAATATTTTATTTAAACAATTAATAATATTAATATTTTCTCCCGACTAAATATTATCCAATTTATATTTAATTATTAATTTCCATTTAAATAATTAATAATAAATATTATAATTATTAATTTCCATAAATTCATTATTTAATTAATAATTTTACTGACAATATTTTATTATTAATTTAATTAATTTTAATTATTAATTTCCGTTTAAATATAATTATTTAAACAATTAATAATTGTTAATTAATTTCAAATTATTAATTACCATTTAAATATACTTAATATTTAAATAATTAATAATGTATAATTAATAATATTTCATTATTAATTTCATGTTTAAATAAACTCATTATTTAAACAATTAATAATCTTTATATTAATTACCGTTTAAATATACTCAATATTTAAACAATTAATATTGCCTATTTTAAGTAATTCACTTTACTTAAAATTTCCATTTCTTCTACTTGATTTCGCGACTACGATATTTGGGCTAGCATAGGGACCTGATGGACCTATAGATCATGGGCTTAATAATTAGTCAATTAAGTGATTAACACATAATCAGTTAATTACTTATTATCTAACTATGAATAATTCCACTATAGATTCATAGCTGAACTCCCCTCACTATAGATGAGTTATGTCCATTTAGTTTATCTTTTATTTATATATGTGATATATCCTTCATGTGGAACCCTCATAATTACAGGCGGATAAATTTACCGTTTTGCCCCTGTAATTACCGCTTTATCCTTGTGTTCCCGCTGATTCTCCAATGAACTTTATCTTTGGGTATTGTTTCGTAATGCATATAGCATTTATATCTCATTTTCTTTATATACCTTATACTATATACAAGGATTATATTCAAAAGTTTAATCTCCAATTTCAAGATCTTCCAATTTGTTGAGAAACTAGTTCTCTTACATATATCACTTAATAGATATACAAGGTTCAATACAACCTTGTATTCTCTAATTATCAATTCAATCCCATTTCTTTTCCTATAGAATTCGGCTATCAAAAGTTTACTTTCCGTTATTTTTAATATAATAATGTTAAGCTCACTCGGACTTAACATATTCAACAATCACAATTTGCGATTAATGACGATAATATTAGTACACGTAGTCTAATCATTATTCATTAATTCGCTAAACAAGTGTAAAGGACATATAACCTTTACATCAATATAACCATCACATGCGAATAATGACAGGTAATGAAACTTTCGTAGGCTAAGTTCATTCACCTCATTATCTCACTTTCATAAATTAAATATACAAGTCCTTTTAATAATATCCTTCCATCTCTAGTGATTAATGACAGGTAATGAATCTCCCGTAGGCTAAGTTCATTCACCTCATTAACTCGCTTTTCATAATAAAATATATAAAGTCTTTTCAATAATATCTTTCCAACTCTAGTGATTAATGACAGGTAATGAAGCTCCCGTAGGCTAAGTTCATTTACCTCATTAACTCACCCACCGATACAGGTCATGAACTCCCATAGGCTAAGTCATACTCTGTATCCTCGTATATGTATCATAGTAATTATGGATAATACTAGATAATGTGAACTCGCATAGTTCCATCATTATCTCATTATCCATCTCCTCTGATCATGTAAAGTACTGTAACCTTTACATTCCTCATGATACATATACATAAACATAAAACGAATAATACCAGACAATGCAAAGTACTGCAACCTTTACACGTCTCATTATTCCTCCCAATTTCGATTATGCAATATGATATGATATGAATTATGCTTTCGAATGCAAGTAAAGTAAATATAAACATTCAACATAATTGAAAGGGCATAACGTAAAGGACATAAAGTACAGTGCATAAGGTAAATGGATCATAGATGTCCTTATGCATAAAGAAAATAAATAGGAATTTCGGAAGAACAATAAGTAAATCGAACTTCTGATACTTTAATAAAAGTAAGATCTTATCTTAAACAAATGATCTTCACTTTCAAGGATTCTAAACTCCCAAATTCCAATGATCCATTTTAATCTCTGAAACGATTCTAACTTAGAACTTTCAAAAGTTCAATGTTTCCCTCGAGAAACTCCAAAGTTTTCAGTCAAAGAACTAGCTCTTAATCCTAAGGTCACTAGCTCACTTTCTTTTACTCTTAGATTCGAATCTTAATCTCAACTTCCGATCCTACAAACCGTTCAACTTATTCGGTTTCTAAAACTACTTTAAATTCTATTTATTCTCACCATGTCCCATTTAGTTTTGCTCCAAATCTCCAATTTCCCACGAATCAACAACCGAGCAATCACACCTACAATTCATCAATTGCACAACATATTATAACTCATAACTAAGATGAGAACAAGTTTGCTTTTTCGGATGAATAGTGATTTCGGGTGAATAGTGTTTTTCGAAAATCCAGGCTCAAAATCGTCAAATTCCATGATAGAAATTCATGATTTCAACTTCAAAACTCATTTATAATAAAAAACGAACAAAACCATATAAAAAGTTTTGAAAACTTACTTTTTGGGACTTCCCTTAGAGAATGGGAAACTTCGAAAAGGTAGGTTGGATAGGTAGCCCTCGTCCCTACCAATCCAACGCAACCGAAAACATGACGATCCGCCGAGAAACGAAGAAAAACCATGAAGCCCTCAAATGGAGATGGGAGCTACGGCCTTGAGCAATGGAGGAGAAGAAAAATATGACCTTTGGTCAACTTTGATGATTTTAAAGAGATGAATAGTGTTCTTAAGATATTTTTTAAGAAATCGGAAATTACGGTTACGTCCTTTTAATGATTTTAACTCATAAATCGAAACCCGAAGTTTTTAAACTAGCCCAATGGTGATTAATAATTATTAATTGGCCCGTTAATAATTATTAATATGACCAAAACTAATTTAAGCTAATAAAACAATTAAAAAGGGTTTCGAGCGAAATTAACTACTAAATTCTAAATTACAAAATAATAATTAAACTAAGTACTTTAATTGAAATAAATAAATACCATAATAGATAAATAAATAAAATAAAATAAAAATTTCACTTCAAAAGTAACGGGACGTTACATCAATATTAAGACTTAAATAGCTTAAGTGTCAAGGCAAATAACAAACGTACTACTTGGACAATGAATGAATCTTAAAGACTTGTTACTTGAGATACTTGGTGCCGATGAGTGTGAGGATAAGGTTCATATTATTATTGTATGCTTAACATACGGTCTTCAGAACCATAAGGGTTCTTATACCAACTGTAAAGACCCGACTTTTCAGAGTTTAAATTCAAAATACATAATTCAACAAAAGTCTCAAAATAACTTTATTTATTAATAATAACAACTGTCTCAATTAAAATATCAACTCTAGAGCTGTTTTATTTAAAGAAACACTAAGAAATTTTAATGGAATCACATTATTTATAAATCAAGGATAAATCCAAAAGAAAATATTCCAAATGACATAATATAAATAAAGGAAAGACCCTTCAAGACAACATGTTCGATTATAAGATATAAAAAAAAATGACAATGGAACCAACGACTGTCATACAATATATCTTTGCTACCTCATCAATCACCACCTCTCGTCCCATTATTACCTGAAAACAAAATATAGCATTGTGAGGCTAAAGCCAGTGAGAAAATAATTTAATTAATAGGTAAAGTTTTAAATAGTCTCTAAACGATTCAAACCGAGTCCCAAGCTCTCAATCACTCTCCAATAACCTTTAAATCAATTATCACTTAAAATCTCAAGTCTCAACTCACTTACACGAATAGGCCATTCTAACTAATTCTGTAGTCAAGATTTTTAATAATCATTCTCATACATGGATAAATAATTCTAACCAGGCTCATAACCAAGGTTATTACCCATAACTTCTCATAAACTCATTCCCAAAAACTCGGTCAATCTAGAACGAACAATAATCACTATTTAACAAGAGCATTCAATAATTAGCATGCAACACTAGAAATACGGTCCCTTGGAACTACTAACACTTTCTAGTACCTGGTTATAGACACATCTGTAACTGAACCTCTAACGAAATATTCTTACGAGCAATGTTCATTAGCACCTGGTTATGGAGTCATCCATAACTAAATATATATCTAGTGTTAAGCTTGTAGCCTTAACATTAGTTTCTCACAACCTGACAGGCCACTAACCATAACCTTCTCTTCATCACAACTCATCATAATATCAATATAATATCATAAATAAAGTCAAAATACAGAAGCCCAATTAGTTAAACATTCAATTAACAAAAACTGCCAAAAACGGGTTAAAACTGCCAAAAAACTAAATTTCTAATTTAACGTTCCTAAATCGATTCTCATGACTAAAAATTATCTTAAACTCCCGAAAATTACATAAAAAATATTAATAACATTCAGAATCAATTCGAACTAAGAAACCTCAATTTGGCAGAAAAATGCCTAAACTAGCTGTAACCGAAAATAAATTCTCCCAAATGATTTTCGAATGTTCTCAATATCAAAACTCATCCTAAAATTCTAGAATAACATAAATAAATATGTGGAATCATTCAAGCTATGGTTTGGGCTTTAGATTTCTCTATAACCCCACCGTTAATTAAAACGTTAACTCACCTCAAGAACGCGTTTTTTCCAAGTTAATTCTCACCACGATTCAGACCTTAAACGATGATCTAAAATTATTAAAAATCATTCTAAAACAGTACTTAACAATACCAAAAAGGTTTGGGTTCAACAGCTCGAAAAACGAGACAACCTTTGAAAGGGCGACAGCATCTAGGTTTCCACCTCTTGGCCGCGACTTAACCAGGACCTTAGGGTCTCGGTTTGGTCAGTTTTTGATGTTCGGGGTGATAAATTTTTATGGGTTGTTGTTTCAGTGTAGGGAGAATCAAAATCAATTAGGGAAAAGTCGAAAGAATTGAGATCAAAAGGTGAAACAAGAATCGGTTTTTTGATGAGTTTTTTTAAAATCAAGAACATGTAAATTCCAGAATTTAAAAGAATGAAAAATTGAAGGAAAACTTACCCAAAACGTCTAGATCGCAAGCAAAACTATTTCCAAACTACTCTTAATTGCACGAACGTTCTAAATCGTCACCTAACACATATAATTGATGGAAAAATTGCGGAGACTTCCATGGAGGAGGAGAAGATGTCCAAAAAGTTCGAAAAATAATAAGTAGGAAAGGCTCTTAGGTTAAAATCTCATAACTTCATAATTACGAACCTGCCAATGACTTAAAACGTTCATAACTTGCTCTACGGAACTCAGAATGACGAGCCGTCAGTTGAGTTGGAGTCACCGTGATGAGAAGATGAGTGTCAGATGAAAATATTAAGTAAAACTTAAAGTTTTCATTTTGAGTTTTGGGAAGTTACCAAACTGATCTTATGCAAAGATCAAGTAATTAAAGTTCCAATCAATCATTCATCCTTATTAATATTATTTGAGAAAATAATATTAATTAAAAAGAAATTATCCTACTTGGCAATGGGTCGTTACAATTATCAATTTCATACTTAAATTTGAGTTGGATGTTTACTACTATATGTATCCTAGCATCTACACTTCTTCTCGATATGGCACCATATTTCGATGACGTAAAACTATAACGAGAGTTGGTTTCTAGTCGTAGAGAGATCAATCATCTACATCGTAATATGAAGAAAATATGAAATGGTTTAAATGATATGGACACTAAAATCTGAACCTTTAGAAATGAAACCATTCAAGTGGAGAGAATAATAAAGTTTCAATACATCAAATCCAGCGAGTCCCTCCAGCTTATACGTCAACTAATCACAACATAGATGGGTAGATTATGAGGGGACTACTTTACAAAATTAGCGGAATTTATTTAGTAAATTGATTAGCTATTAATTATGGATTCGTTAATATCATGCAATTGTGATCAAACCTTAAGCTGAAAGTGCAAGGTTTTTGAAAACTTACATTGTATATTTAATGGAGACTATGGTTGAAGGTTTCTTTACATCATAAAACCTTCTACGCTATGACCTGATCATAAATCAACCTGACTTGTGGGAATCGAACAAGAAAAACAAGAGAAGAAAATTTCTTCTTAATTTACGATGCCAAAATCGGCTAAGGGAGAGGATGGGAGGGAGGGATTTCTGAAAAATAACAACTTATGTCAATAATGAGCTCCAAAATGATCCTATTCATAGGAAAGGATTAGGTTATATTAATCTCATTAATATTCTTATTTAGCTTAAAGTAAATAAATAAAAAAATTCCTTCCTCTCATTGGATCATATTGCCGATTTTACCAATAAAAATAAGGGAAGATATTTTTCAACTTTATCTTTTACCATTTATATATTTGTCTCATTATTTTATAATTAGAAAAATCAAATAACTTTTATCAAATAAATACTTATAGCCGAAAATACTACTTATTAATTAATATTGAATCAATTTCATTTAATTAATTATTTTGAGTAAAATACTAATTTGTTTCATAAAACGAATATATTTAATTCTCTCCTTTTATTATTAAATTAAATAAACTAATTATTTAATTAATAATATTAATTATTAATTTCCATTAAAATAAACTCATTATTTAAAAAAATAATAATATTAATATTAATTTACATTTAAATAAACTCGTTATTTAAATAATTAAACATAATTTGTTCTTCCTAGGTAAACAAATAACTTGGTTAGTTACTATGATATGTGGGTTAGCATAGAAACGTGATGGATTTATAGATCATGGGCTCCAATAATTATTTATCTATCAATTAAACTAATTAATTAATTAATCATATCTAAAAAAAAATCGTGAATGATAAAGGGAGGGAAGGGGAGAGAATATGATCAACCAATGGTCTTATTAGTAAGCTAAGATATTGCCTAATCACTTGAAAGAGTTAAAAAAAATTGTTTTATTTGCCTAAAAAATTAGTTTAGAACTAAAAATAAAAATTTAATGAAAATATATGAATTCAATAATGAGATAGTTGGTGTAGGTCGAGATCCAATGTAATGTAACTAGAAAGAGAACTAGAATAGAAAGGGTCAATTTAGTCCATTCATTCAACTCTTTTACAGCACTATTGTGTGACATGATGTGGGCCCAGTTTTCAGGATTCCCTATCCTTACTTACCTTTGCCTTTTTTTCCTTTTTAAAGAAAAATCAGTTACCACGGCTTCCAAGTTTGGACGATCCAGATCAACCCCCACGTGTAACGGACACGCCCTATCCTCATCAAATCATCACTCATTATTAAAATAATCAAAAATCCCTACTAACAAACAAATCCGACTGCATGAAACCAGAGGGGGGGGAAAGTAAAAGTAAAAGCAAAGGGAAAGTTCAAAGTAGGAACAGATATCAGATATTGAATGGCATTAAAATTTGAAAAAACAAAAAACAAAAAACAAAAAGTTATTAATTATTAATTTGACAATCTTACATCCTTAAATTTTAAAATTACACCTTTAAAAAAGTTTTCAAAAACGATATTTTATGAATTAATATTTTTAAAAATTAAAAGAAAATTCAAAATTTTCAAAAATGATATTTTTCAGATTGGTGAAACCTCATTCATTTTTTTAAAAGATTAAAAACATTTGCTATTTTTTAAGTTATTGATTTAAAAAATGTGTGCTATGATTAAAATTTCTCTAAAAAATAATTATAGACACAAAATTACATCTCTAATATTAACGGAACGGAAAGAATGATATCATAGAAGAACTTTTAGTCGTAACCCTTGTCATGGTTTAGGGTCAAAACCAAACAAGGGGTCGAAACAGGCCGGAAGGACTCTAGATACAAAACTCTATAGAGATTATATAGTAAATATTAATAAATTAATATTTTTTAAGGAATAATTTATTAAAAATAAAATATTGCAAGTCCAATTTTAATAGTTTGTAAAATTTAGGAGATTAATTGTTTAATTAAAAAATGAGAGAGAATAATTATTATCATCCTATTAATTAAAGGGTAGTTTATGGAGAGAGAGAGAGAGAGAGAGAGAGAGAGAGGGAGGGAGGGAGAAGGAAATGACAAATCCAAAAGCAGGGTTTGGTTTACTGAGGAGTGAGCTGACTGACTTCACTGAAGAGACTGACTGAGTGTACGTCATGTTTAAAATTAAACGTTACGGTTTTTAAAAACGAAAACCAAAATCAGAAGCAATGACTTTACAGATAGATAAGTTGTTTGATTTTGAAACTGAAACCGTTTTGTTTTTGCTTCAACTCCAGTCGCGTGTGCCAATGCCAATCCAATCTCGTAACGTACTGTAACGATTCTTTTCTCTGTTTGGTAATTGTGATTTTCCCCTCTTTCTCCATCTTTTTCTCTGCTTTTTCTTCACAGCAAATTAATAAAACAAAAAACAATCCCTCTCTCTTATAAAGCAACTTTTTTTCCTTTGCTTTCCCTTCCACTGTTTCATTTCTTTCTGATTTTTAACTGATTGAATTACATTATATATATATTGTATAAATTTTGCTTTTCCATGATATCATCCTATAAAATATATATATATATATATATATATATATATATATATTTTGTACAAATTTTGCTTTTCCAAGATATCATCCTATAAAATAAATAAATAAATAAATATACAAATTTTGCTTTTCCAAGATATCATCCTATAAAATAAATAAATAAATAAATATACATACATATATATATATATATATATGGGCTCTTGCAAAAATAGTAAAAATACATCCAATATTTATAAAAATAGCAGTAAAAAAACATATTTACAAAAAATAGCAGAAAAATTAAATTCCCAACTAAAATATTACAAAATTGTCACTAGTAATCAATGATTAGTAATCAGAGATTAGTAATCACTGATATCGTGATATTTTGTGCAAGAATCACTGATTACCTGCTAGTAATCACTGATTATTTTTTAAGTTATCACTGATATCTCTGATCACATGAATGCGGGTTTTTAAAAATCTGCTATATTTGCAAATATTTTTAACAAATTCTATATTTATAAATATTGCTAAAAATTCTGCTACCCAATCAAATTTCCCATATATATATATATATATATGGTTTTTTATTTTGATTTCAATAAGTTTTTTTTTTTCGCATTCTAATAACTATATAGTTGTTCATAAAATGAAAAAAATGAAGTGATTCGTATTTGTTAGTGATTTTGAACTTAAAATCCCTACTCAAAAGACCATTTGTTTTTTTCAAGATGAATAACTTAAATTTTTTTACAAGAGGATGAACCTATCACAATAAGGGATAAATACAAAATAAAACCCAACACTTTAGATTATTGTTAAATAATACCCTTACATTTTTTTAAAATACCCCTACATTTTATTAAAATTGCAAATCACACCCTTCAATCGATGAGTTTTAATGAAATTGAGATACATTTATATTCTACGTATGTCATGTATTATGATTTCATGAAAATAACAAACAAACAAAAAAATTGACAAATGTGTAGAATTTTCGAATAAACTCTTATATTAATAAGATGTAAAATCTATAAATCACACTCAAATGTTCAAAATTTTTAATGATTTTGGAACACGTGTTATGCTTATAATATAGATGTGTTTGAATTTCGTTAAAACTAATCGATAGAAGACTGTGATTTGCAATTTTCCCAAAGTGCAGGGGTATTTTAAAATAAATGTTGGGGTATGATTTAACAATAACCCAAAGTGCAGATTATATTTTGCATTTATCCCTAAAAATAATAAAATTTATCTCAAACAACAAAATTTAGAAATTTATTTACATTTCATCATTACTTTTGAATTTTTATTAAAATAGTAGATTTATTTTTCAATAAATTATTAAAAAATAAAACTATATTATAAAAATTAAATTAATAACTAACTTAAAATTAATGAAAGTTTTAATTCGTAAAAACAAATTTAGACCAAAATAAAAGTTAAAATAACAAATATTAAAAGTCAATAGTTCAATAATTTATTGAAATAAAATTAATTTGTTATTTTAATAAATATTTAAATTTTGTGGATATAATTAATTAGGGAAATTTAATTCAGCAGCAGATTTTGATGCAATATTTATAAAAATAGCAACTCTAAAAAATACTTGCAAATATAACAATTTTTACTATGTTAATTAGTGATTAGCAGTGATTAATGTGCGTATTAGTGATAAACTTATAGTATAAATATATAATTCAATGTTTATCACTGATTCACCCAATCAAAATTTACTACATTTACAAATATTTTTTAAAGCTCCTATTTTTACAAATATTACTAAATAAAATTACTAGATTTGCAAATACCCCAATTAATTACATGTTTTTTCTACTTTTCTTGTAATTGCCCCAAATTATAAATTATAAATTAAAGATAAACAATCGTCTAAATATCTAATGAACATACCCAAATAAATACGAGTCATTACTCAAAAATAGGAAAAATGTTTAAAAGAATAATAAATGCATTTAGACAAGAAAGTAAGCCATTTTATCATATAATTGGCGAAATTTTATTGGGTGGCAGATTTTTATGCAATATTTGTAAAAATATCAACACAAAAAAGTATTTGTAAATATAGCAATTTTATCATGTTTATCAATGATAAACACCGATTTATGTGTTTATCAGTGATAAACATAGTGTAAAAATATGTAATTCAATGTTTATCATTAATAAACCTAATAAAAATTTGCTATATTTGTAAATATTTTTTTGAGCTTTTATTTTTACAAATATTACTAAAAAAATTGCTAGATTTGCAAATGCCCCAATACTTCATAATTCTCAAAACTAGTAATAATTATATATATTAGTAAATTAAATAAGAGAAATTTCAATATATAACACTTATTTTATGAGTGATTTCAACCTATGATACTTGTTTTATGAGTGAATTAAATAAGAGAATTTTTTCAGCCTCTACTTTGTTCTATGTTTATTAAATAATGAGAACAATGTGCAGGTTTTAATAATAGGAATTGGTGAATTAAATATAAGGGGTTTTTGATTTTAAGAAAGACATAATTGTAATAGAAAAATAAAATATAATGAAAAAAATTTTCAATTAGAAACTTCCACATGAATGAATACGATTCTTCAACCTTTTTTTTAATATATTACATTAAATTAGGGGAGGGGACACTCGAACCTTCAAATTCATGAGAAGAGAACAGATGTCTAACCACTTGAGCTATGCTCGTGACTACGATTCTTCAAGTCAATCGTTGGTATAGAGATTTAATGATCGACGATGCCTTGGAAACGAGTTTTCGTGACGGCAGCGACAGTTGGGCAGAAAAACTGCCAACTTTAGTTTATTCTCTTTAATATATTTTCCTTTATTTATCTTATTCCCTTGTGATAATTATCTTTTCCTTTTATGTTTATCTTTTCCTATTTAGTTTATATTTTTCTATTTAGATGATATTTTCTTTATTTATCCCAAGCCACCAATAATGCTGTCTCAAGTCCATGTACATCTTAGTACTACTTGGATGCACAGAAAAGATAGAACTGTGAGCCTCCTCCAACAGTTCTTTTTTGTAAGTTGATTCTAAAGGCACACAGCCTTCTACGATACATCAATGTATTATCAGTGGAAAAAGTGAAATGGCTAGGTAAATCGGACTCTGCCTCACGAAAACCCACAGCCAAGTGTTTCTCTCCCCTCTGTACCTCTATCATTCTCTGTCTCAGAGTAGGGCCAACTGTCAAACTTGCCAAACTCACAGTAACCTCAGCTGTAAGAACGGTAATCTCAACTCTTTCCATCTTCCATCTGAGCCTCAATGAAATAGTACTCAAAGCGGACAAGTGTGATGACTTCCGACTAAGTGCATCAGCAACTACATTGGCCTTTCCCGGATGATACTGTATGTCACAGTCATAATCCTTCACAAGTTCTAGCCACCTCCTCTATCTCATATTTAGTTTTTTTTAGGTGATAATAGAACGGTCCCAGGAATCACCTCTATCTAGAAGTCTAACTCCCTCACTAGCGGCAAACCAGGTAACTCATCTGGGAAAATATCAATGAAATCCCTCACAACAGGCACAGAAACTAGAGTAGTCACACTAGCAGTCGTGTCTACTACGCTAGCTAAGTAACCCCAAGCACCATCACTGAAAAGTGCTCTAGCCTGGATCACCGAGATAACTGCAGGTGTCACTCTACGTCGGGTCCAATAAAATTGAAAACTAGTCTCACATGGACCAATAAAGTCTAACACTTTCTCACTACAACAGATGTTGGCGTGGTTGGCTAACAGCCAATCCATACCCAAAATAATATCAAAGTCAGACATCGACATCACAATCAACATAGCATGCAGAAAGCAACCCATAATACACAAATCATTAGTATAAACAACTCTATCCACAATAACGGATTTTCTGAATGGAGTAGTAACATACAACTCATGCCCTAACGACTCAAATTAAAGGCAGCAGACTCGACAAACTTAGCATAAATGAATGAGTGACTAGCCCCAGAATCAAATAATACAAGAGCAGAGTGTCCTAAAACTGACAAAGTACCTGTAACAACGGTACCTGATGTCTCATCATCCTCTCAAGTCGTGGAAAAAACACGGGCTTGCTGTCATGTCTGAGGCTGTGCCTGAACTACTGGCGGTGCTCACTGCTGCTGATTAGGCCTAACCTAGCCTCTACCACCTATCTGACCATGCCTCTGGCTCTGTCCCCGGCCCTGACCCGAACTCTGACTCTGACCCCCACGCTACTGTGGTGTCTATAAACTAAGGCAGAAAGGTCTAATATGTCCGGTCTGTCCACACTGAAAGCACCTCCTCACCTTGCACTGACCTAGGTGATACTCAGTACAATCTTGACAATGGGGCAAAAGAGGAGCCCGAACACTAGACTGACCTGTGTGAAACTGAGGTCTTATCTGTCCCTTACCCCTACCAGGAGCTTGTCTATGTGGCTGTGTCCCTCGACTTTGAAGGCCGTCCTCAGCTTTCCTCTTTTGAGAAGAGGTCTGTGCAACAGTCACCTTAGCCTTTTTCTCATATTCCCCAATATCTAAAGCCAAAGCAGCAGCATACGTCGCAGGCTGCAAAGCTCGTACCTGCCCTTATAGGTCTGCTCTCAAACCCACAAAAAATCTCTTTCTCTTGCTCTCAGGATCAGTAACATGTCTAGTGGAAAATTTTGACAATCAGTCAAACTCCCTCTCATACTCCACAACAGACCTATCATCCTGTCTGAGTGTGAGAAACTGTATCTCCAACTGATCCTGTGTATCCTACTTTTTGTAACATCCCGTTATTTTGTGATAAAAAAAATTATTTATTTTAGTTTAATTTAAGTAATTAAAGTTTATTTATTTATCGGTAAATTAGAATTTAGTAGTTTATTTCGATTTAAGTCATTTTAATGGCTTTATTTATTTAAATACTTTATAATGGTATTAATAATTATTAACGGGCCAATTAATAATTGTTAATCACCATTGGGATAGTTTAAGAACTTCAGGTTTCGTTTTATAAGTCAAAAGTCATAAAAGGACGCAACCGTCATTTCTAATTTCTTAAAAAACTATCCAAACACTATTCACCTCATATTAAATATGTCATTTGACTATCATTGACCAAAAATTCATCTTCATCTTCCTCCTTTCCTCCTCATTGTCGTGAGCCTCCCTCCCCTCTTTCCCAATTTTTCGTTTTTGTTCGTTTGTCATCGGATCGCATCGATTCTCGTTCTGTTGGAAAGATATCGGTCCTACGATTCATTTCCACCTAACCATCGTACTTTCCACTCGTGTTATACGGAGATCTTGGTAAGTAAAGTTTCAAACCCTAAGCTCCAAATAGTGTTTTAATGGAGTTTTCCTTGTTTTCTTTCGATTTCTTGCCGTGAAACTCGGTGTTTGTAAATACGGGAGTCGTTTTAAGTGTTTTTGGAAACAATCCCATAACCCTAAAACCGAGTTTCAGTCGAATGGAAATTTACCCTTTTGGGTTTAATTATGGGTTATAAATTAGTGATATATTGTTTATTGAAATTCATTTCGGGAAAGGGCATAATATTCGAAAACCCTAATTATCGATACCCATTGAAATCGGGAATATCGATTTTGCTTAAAACCAACTCGAAACACTTTTAGATTGCCTAAAAGCCGGAAAACCAAACCCGAGGCCCATTTTCTTTGAGGTGGCCGAGAGCCTCTTTGGGAGGGTTGTTGATTTTTTCGTCATTTTGAACGTTTAGTTGATGTTTGATCGATAGTTGGTAAATTATTGATTGTGTGATATAATTCATTTGTAGGTGTTTTCGAACCGTTTGATTGATCGCTCTTCCGCATTTAGGAGTGAAGTCATCACTTTTTAAGGTGAGAATAGTTAGAATTTAAAGTAACTATAGAAAGAAAATAAGTATAATGGTTTGTAGAATTGAAACTAAGATTAGAATCCGAATCTAAGATTAGAGGGATGTGAGTTAGTGCCCTTAGGATTAGGAGTTAATCCTATAAGTGAGAACTTAGGAGTTCTCGAGGAAACTAATGAATCTTAGAAGATTCTAAGTTAGATTCGTTTCGAAGCTTAGGTTGGATCATTGGAGGTTAAGAGATCCAACTTGTATTTAGAACGGTTAATAGAACCTCGGATTATATTGGAAGTTTAGAATCGTGGAAGGTATAGGTTAATCGTTTAAGTTATGTTTTTACTTTTATTATTGGTAGCGGAGTTCGATCGACATATCGTTCGTCCGAGATTCCTATCTATTTACTTTATGTCCTTTACTTTATGTCTTTACTTTATGCCCCTTTACTTTATGCTTGTTTCGGTTACTTAATCATTTACATTTACATTATTTACTTTTGCAAGCATATGCATAACATCTCGCATTATTGAAAAGAAAAGAAAGTGAGAAAGAAAAACGAAAGGTTAATGGTGGAATACGAGAAAAGTCCACATTACTTCCATGCATAAGTACTGGTGGATACTACGGGAAAAGTTCACACTACTTCCATGCATAAGTACTGGTGGATACTACGGGAAAAGTCCACACTACTTCATACATAAGGGTAAGGGTGGATAGTATGTGAAAAGTCCACATTACCTTCATTTCATTCATAAAAGGCGAATGCGTATCCTACGGGATGTACTCATTACCTTCATGCATACGATCGATGAAATATATATCCTGGATAGAGGATCGAGATGTTATATTTATGCAAAGTTTTATTTATTTTTCTTAACTTTTTCATAACAAGTAATTAAATGAGGTTTGACTACGAGAGTTAGTAATATCATCCATTAGAGAGTATAAAATGAAATTACCTAGAGTTTTGAGAACTTTAGGAATGTATTGTGTCAGATTATTTGGACACAAATCGAAATGCGAGTTTGAGGTCTACTTTTACTTTTTATTCTTATTATTCTCACTGGGCTTAAGTTGTTAGCTCATGATATTACAACCAATTTCAGGTAATGCCCTGGCTAGAGGTCGAGGGAGAGGAGGTGGTGCTGCGTGATCGAGGGATGATGACCTCGAGATGGACTCAGTTGTTGTAAAGCTTATGTATTAACTATTGTGAACTTTAAAGGATTTTGTGAATTGTACATTGTATTTAGCTCATAAGAGCTTATGGTTATTGTTTTATGATATTACATCTTTGAACTCCTGATTGGGACTTAAAGTTCCATGTGATTTTATTAGATTTAAAAATTAGGATGTAAACAGGTTTTGGCTAGCCAACTTTCAAACAAAACCACGCCAATTTTTCTTAAAATAAAAGACTTCCGCTGTGTTTTCTAATTTAAATTTATTTAAAAGTGTCGGGTCGTCACACTTTTCAAAGAACTTTTCCCTGAACATCTCCCAACTAACCTGCAACTCAGGACTGAGAGTACGGGACAAACCATTCCACCAGTACAATGCATCATCTACTAAAGAATAGGTCCCACAGTGGACCTTCAAATGATCCGGACACCGAATGAAACCAAGTACCCTCTCTACTTTGGTAATCCATCTTTTAGTGACTGTCGGGTCAGTAGATGTCCCATGAAACTCAAGAGTGTTATACCAAATATATTCCTTCAAATTTTTCGCAGCATCAGTAATACCTGACTAGTCTACCACTGGAGCGGGTGCTCTAACAAAAAGTATAACCTGATCAGCGAGTCCTCCACCACCTCATAACAAATCTAGATAGTCCTCCTCTGAGATGGTAATACTACGACCACACCTAGTAAGCTTATCCACTGGAGGCTCATCCTCCCTATACACAGATGAAGGTGGTGGTGGTGGTGTAACTGCTCTAGTCTGATCACTGCCTCGTACCGCAGCCGATACTCTACTCCTACCTCTCCTATGTGCCACTGTCTTCGGAGGCATACTGAAATCACAAACAGAAAGGCCTCACGTGAGATACTAGGAAAGGAAAAGCAAAACTACAATTGAACTTATCAAAAGAGAAAGTTCTAAGGATACCTTACGTCATTGACCTCGAACGATGATTGGACAAGAACAAATATCAAAACATGAAAAACATGCGACGCATGTGGTCTACAGAACCAAAGAGGCTCTGATACCAACTATAACGACCCGATTTCCGTTAAATTCTTTAATTTCAATGTTAGCGAAAGACTTGATTTTTTTTTATAAAAAAAAGGGCATGGGTTCGTTTAAAATTCGGATTATCCAAAACCTATTTACATTGGCCCAATAAGAGAATGTAGTAAAAATGGAATGCGCATTGCAGATTATGATTTAAACTTATAATAGAGCTTTAAAACCATAGGACATTTACAATTTTAAACAAATGCTCTTCCGAGCTCAAAAACATAAAGTATGAAAGATGATAAAAAAATTTACAAGTATTTCAAGAATGCTAAACCAAAATGAGTCCATGTTCCTGTCCATCCATCATCTCGACAAGTCATACGACGCTACCTCCTCTACCACGTCTCTTGCGACGAGATTTACTTGAAAAAAAATTGTAAGTGTAGCAACATTAGCATAAAAATGCTAGTGAGAGTACAAGTAATCCTATGAACCAAATTCCATACCGGAAATTATGTCCAAAGGCCTAAATTTCTCTTTACTACCCATTCCACACTTCCAATTTCCACACAATCATGCAATTGTAATATAACTTCCCATAAATAGACTTTCAATCCCGTAAAGTAATGAAATAGAGACTTGAAGTAAAAGTACTAACGACTACTAAGTCTTTCTACACAATACTAATGTATATAAATAATTGTATCTCAAACTTTCTTCGTTGCCAAAACAAGTTTCATCGTAATGTGTTACCATATGGATCAACATCAACATACTACCACATACGGTCTTAACATATCACAAGTCATCGTAACATGTTACCGTATGGATCAACATCAACATACTACCACGTACGGTCTTACCATATCACAAGTCATCGTAACGTGTTACCGTATGGATCAACATCAACATACTACCACGTACGATCTTACCATATCACAAGTCATAGTAACGTGTTACCGTATGGATCAACATCAACATACTACCACATACTGTCTTACCATATCACAAGTTATAAAGTTCCCTAGTAAGTTAGATAATTTAAATAAAAATTCTACTAAGCTACTAAAGAACATAATCCACTTCGAATTACACGAGTTAACTCTCAAGTGCAACTTCTAAACTACTTTGACTTCCAAGCCAATCAAAATACCTTAAACTTCCACTTCCATCTAAACTCACCAATTTCATCTAAACTTTCCAATTTCACCTTACAAGACTTCCAAATATATTCAAACTTGCTTTTTCACCCAAAATCACTAAAACTCCAAAGTCACTCCACTCACTTCCGAGTCTAATGTCACCAAATGTCACCAACCAAAGTATTAACTTCTAGAAGTTAGTTTTATCACTTAATCTCGATCAACAATATCGTAACGAAACTTAATTCATAAAATTGCTAACTTCCATTTTAAACTCACCTTAGCCAAGAAGTCGAACTTCCTAAGTGCCGAACGAATTACCTCTCGTACGATTACCAATACCTACAATAACACCAATCGAATAAAATTGATAAACCATAACTAAAATGAGAAAAAGTGATTTTCGGATGAATAGTGTTTTTGGGTGAATAGTGTTTTAGGGTGCATAGTATTTTTCGAAAATCCGAACTCAAAATCGTCAAATTTCTTGATGGAAACACATGATTTCAACTTCAAAACCCATTTATAAACAAAAATAAAGAGATTTATAGGAAATTGTTTGAAAACTCACTTCTTAGGGCTTCCCTTAAAGAACAGGAAATGCCACGACGCTAGGTTGGATAAGTAGCCCACGTTCCGAACAATCCAACGCATCTGAAATTACGAAGATCCACCGAGAATTGAAGAAAAACCAAGAGATGGTTTATCATCAATGGAGGCTACGGCTTGATAAAGGAGGAAGAAAGAAAAGATGAAGAAATTGATGACTAAATGGTTATTTAAAAAGAAAATGAATAGTAAATGGATAAGTTTAAAGAAATTAGAAAATTACGATTACGTCCTTTTAAATAATTTAGCTTATAAAACAAAACCCAAAAATCTTAAACTAATCAAGAGGTGATTAATAATTATTAATTGGCCCGTTAATAATTATTAATACAACCAAAACTAATTTAAAGTAATAAAGGAATTAAAAAGGTTTGAATGAAATTAACTACTAAATTTAAACTAACCTTAAATACTTTAATTAAAATAAAATAAAATAAAAATTTACATCAAAAGTAACGGGACGTTACAGAAGGTATTAGCATCCCATTATGTTCATTTTTAAAACGATTGTTGTTTTTTTATTTTTGTGTATTATTAAAGAAAGTCTTTATCTATAAAACAAAAATTATTTTTTTGGTTATTTTTAAATGTCTCATGTTTATTAATCAATACTTTAGTAAAAGACATGATTAAATAAGTATGAGTGGTGTAAAGCCATTAGAGAAATATTGTCGGGAATTTTACCTCAGTATCCCGAGGTAAAATTCCCTACCTCAAGAATGTTTAGGAGCATGGTATCCCAACGCCTCTATATTCCATCGTCGGAGTTTTCGAAAACAATTTTTTTTTTGGTTGTTTAAGTTTTAAAATGAATATTTTAGTTAATTATTAATTTTTATCTTTGTTATTAAAATAATTATTTAGCTCAATATTAGGTTTAGTGTAAGTTTCACTTTTGACCCCTAGGTTTTAAATAGGAAAATTTTATTTGACAAATCTTTTAATTATAGTATAATTGGACAATTAGTAAATTAATAAATTTTAATTTTTTTATTTAAGGTTTAAATTATTAATCTTTTGTGTTTTTTTTTTTTGGAAAGTTGGTAAATTTATACCCTAATAAATTCCAATTAATATTTAAAATTTCATTGTTAATTTTTATGATTTGGAAAATTAGTATCGTAATTAATTCCAATTTTTATATTAAAATTTTATTGTTAATTTTTATGTTTTGGAAAATTAGTATCCTAATTGATTCCAATTTCATTACTTTAAATTTGGTATATTAAACAAATTATGCCTTTTGAGAAATTGAAAAATTAGTATCCTAATAAATTCCAATCTCTTTTTTAAAAAATTATTGTAATTTATAGCAGAGGTCTCAAACATAGAAAGTTAAACACATTCCTAGCATAATAATTTAATAAAAACATAGTAAAAATCAAAACAATCATATTAATTAAATCGAATTAAAATTTTAACACTATCAAAATCAAACATACACAAAATAAAAATAAAAAATTGAACTAAATATAGAATCCAGTAACAAGATATATGACTATTTAAACAAAGTTAAGTTAATATATAGAGCCAAATCCTAATTGATAAAAATAATAAATACATAATTTTATGAAAACACATCATACCAAAATATGCATAGACAAAATTTTAAGAGAAAATTCATATTACACACACACAAATTTAAATATTAAAATAAATAAATAAATAATATAGGAAAGAAAAGAACAAATTTACAAGATGATAATAGTATTACACCATACTTATATTATATAATATATATATATATAAGAACTATATAAAACCCAAAGTCAAATAAGTCTGCTAATTAAAGTTTGAAACTTGCATCATTGATAAAAAAATAAAAAAAAATAAAAATTAAAAGAATATCATTATTAATCCACGAGAATATCAAGACAGAGAGAAGAAAGTTTTGTGTTTTACCAAAAGCTGGTTATATTTCTTCATTGTTTCACAAAAAATGGCAGACGAAGAGATTCCAACGATTTCCATGCCTTTTCCAATGAGATAGAAATACAATGAAGGGTTTTTACCTCGTCGGGGGTTTCTTGACGGTATGGGTATTTAAGAAAACGAGAGAGAGAGGAGGGAAAATATGAATTTGGTTCAGTTTATGAGTGGAAAGAAAAGATTTTTGGCTTGATAGAATTTGGGATGTGAGGTAGACGAGAGGCCTCCTACTCCCGAGCTGAGTTGAGATTTGAGTTCAATGCTGCTTGGGAGTATTCTATCAAAATGGAATTTTACCTCGGTGATTTTTCTAAAAATATTCTAAATGTTGAAGTTCGTATCTTGAATTTTCTATCTTTGTAGGCGTCAAAATTTTGAGAAAATACTTGGAGCTTGCTAGGATGAATTTTCTGTCTTGGTTGTTTTGGAGTTGGGTTGCATGTCCAAGTTGTCACGCTTAATTATCACACACTTCATCCCCTTTTGATTTTAAGAGTAAAAGTTCTCTTGAACTCAAATATATTAAAATCTTCCATCTATTATTAGAAAAAGGATCACAAAATTCAAAAAGAAATGGAATTGATAAAGAGTGGAGAATAAAGAGGGAAGAAGGAAAAAAGAAAATAAAAAAATAAAAAAACAATGGGGCGGGGGTTTTCCAGACCCGCGAGTAAAGATTTGACCCATGGGGGCGGGTCAGGCAATGACCCGCGTCCCTTTCCCCCTTTTTCCCTTTTTTTTGGGTCAGCTGGTGCATTTGACTTAACCTTTTTGTTTTTCCCCCTTCCCTGCTGCGTTTGATGACGTTGACGCAACAGCTTTTTCAATTTTTTTTCTCCTCAGCTGCGCAACAGTTTTAACCTTTTTTTTACCTCCTTCTCTTCTTCTCCTATTTTTCCTTTAAGAGTAAAAACCCGTGGGTTATGCCAACCCATATATTGACCCGCAGATTTTTTTTTTCATACCAATTTTAAATTGGTTTTCGAGGTCGACTTGTCGTTGAGTCTTGACACAGTCTTGATGGATTTACAAGCCCTGGACTCTTCGTAGACTTAAAAAATTTTCTTCTTCTAAACTCTTCTACTAGGTGTGGCTCGTTAGAGCCTTGAACTCCTTAGTATGACTTAGAAATTTTTTCTCATTTTAAATTCTTCTACCAGGTGCAGCTCGTGCGAGCCCTACACTCTCTAATATACTTAGAATTTTTTTTGTCGATTTAAATTCTTCTACTAGGTACGGTTTGTGCAAGCCCTGCACTCCCAGTAGACTTAAAAAATTTTGGTCATTTTAAATTCTTCTACTAGGCTCGGCTCATGCGAGCCCTGCACTCCCTAGTATACTTATAATTTTTTGGCCGTTTTAAATTCTTCTACTAGGTGTGCCTCGTGCGAGCCCTACACTAACAAGTATAATTAGAGTTTTTTTCGTTTTAAATTCTTCTACTAGGTGCGGCTCGTGCAAGCCCTGCACTCCCGAGTAGACTTAGAATTTTTGGTCTTTTTAAATTCTTCTACTAGGAGCGACTCGTTCGAGCTCTGCACTCCCTAGTAGACTTATAATTGTTGGTCGTTTTAAATTCTTCTACTAGGTGTGGCTCATTCGAACCCTGCACTCCTTAGTAGACTTAGAGTTTTTTGTTCGTTTAAATTCTTCTATTAGGTGCGGCTCATGCGAGCCCTGCACTCCCTAGTAGACTTAGAACTTTTTTTTGTTTTCAATTCTTCTACTAGGTGCGGCTCGTGCTAGCCCTACACTCCCAAGTAGACTTAGAATTTTTTATTTAGCTCATCCACCTTGGCAGACTTAGAACTTTTTTTGTTTTGTTGTAGTAGATTCAATATGTAGAAAAACACAATCTTATTCATTTTATTGTTGAAGCTCTTACAATAAAAAAACTTTATTGGAAATGAAAAGTGCAATAAAAAAATTGGTGAGATAAAATCTAAGTTGCTTGACATCTTCATAGGTATAGTAGAGCCTTTTAGATGAGTTTAATCAATGTGTTGATTCCTTGGCCAATACCTCAGTGATCGAGCATGATCCTTTCTAGGACTTGGGCTCTTTTTCAATAGTCAGGCCCTAAAGATGGTTCTTATTTCTCCATCTAGAAAATCTTGATCATCACGGTCCTGAACTTCCTTATCTACTTTACTTCTCACGAATTCCTTCAAGTACCCTCTTTGAATAAGGGTCTCAATTTCTTCCTTAAGATCTAAGCAATCAGAGGTTGTATGGCCGTGGTCTTTGTGGAAAAGGCAATACTTGTCTTTGTTCCTATTTGACCCTTCTTTCATCCTAGGCGGCCACCTAACTAAGTTTTTGTCTTTGATCTCCAAGAGTAGTTGTTCGATCGAGATGGGGGTGGGAGTGTATTTTTTAAACTTACTAGGAGGAAAACTCAGCTTCTCAAGTTGGTCTCCCAACTTATGTCTCTTGTCATCCTCGTGACGCTCAGTCCTCCTGGTGAGGTCATCTGTTGAGCTTTTTATTTTATACTCAGAATTTCTACTACTACCCACTTCATCTGGAGTTTCTTTTGTACTGAGTAACTCTCTAGCGCTCATATATTTCTGTGCTTTGGTAAGTAGTTCTGTTTACGTAGTAAGTGTTTTCTTTCCTAGAAACCATAAAAGTTTTTCATCTTTCAAGCCAGTCATCATAGCAGTTAGAGCTATGCTGTCACTGTAACCTTCCACATTCAATGCCTCGTTGTTGAATCTTACTATATAAACTCACAGGCTCTCCCCTGACTTCTGACGCACAGTCAACAGATGAGTAGCTGGATTATTGTGATCCATTCCGTCAAGAAACTGTGTTACAAAAGATCGAGTAAGGTCTTTAAATGAAAAGATAGACCTTAGCTTAAGCTGCCTGTACCATCCGCGTGCAGGGCCTCCTAATGTAAGAGGGAATGCCCTGCACTTGATAGCATCTCAGATTCCCTGGAGCTCCATCTAGGTCCAAAACGTATCAACTTGCTCGATTAGATCCTTTGAACCATCATACATGGTTATAGTTGGCATTTTGAACTTGGTGGGAAGTTCCACCTACATTGTCGGTGAATGGCGGATTAGTTTGCTCGAGTAGATCTTCTAGTGAAAGATGAGACTTTTCTCTATACTCTTTCTTCATATGTCCGAGTTAATCTTGGAGTTTTTTCAACTCTGATGCCCATGGCTGGGCACTTTCTGCAGTAGAGTTCACAGCATCTGCATGTTTTTTTCTCTTTTGATTGAGAACTTCTCTGAGGTCGGACCTTCCTTTCTGACTAGGTTGTTTATTGCGAGAAGAGTTATGAGAGGAAGAGGATCTGTCCTGGATATTTAACCTCGACTTTCCCTTTGAACCACCATTCTCTTGATTCTACGATTCACTTATATGCTCTATAGGTTTTTTTCCTTTTCCTTTTTTGGATAGTAATTCCTGGTTGTCAGCAGAGGCATGTTGGTTAGACTTCTGTGTGAGAATTTCGAGTACTTTAGCAAGATTTCGACTTACACCTCTCACTTTCTCTTCTAGGGCATCTACCCTTCTGTCTGGCACAGGTGCAACCCTTACCAATTCTTAGTTTTCATCAACTTGATGTAGCTCCCTAATGCTACGAGTTTGATATCTCGTATTACGAGGGTTACGATTTTCACCGTCATCTATATCATCATCATGTTACTGATTTCTATGACTCATCCTTGATAGTAGAGCACTTAGTTATATACTTTTCCCATAGACGACGTCATATGTTGTTGCGTACAAATGGAAAGGTTCCACGTATGCAACGAAATTAAAATATGGGATGAGTCAGAGGTACTGCGCTGCACTGGAGGTGCTACATAGGCAGTGTGATGAAGAGATGACGAGCATAGTATGTACCTACATAGGAAATGAAGAAAGTACTGGTGTGGTGCCGGCCTACACCCTCCGATGCTAAAATCAGAGCAAACAAAGCTAGTGTGACAGATAGAATTATAGTAGAAATTAGTTGCCTAATGAATGAAATCATGGTACTATTTATAGGAGAAGAAGTTGATGACATCATCATGCCACGTGTCGCACGGGATTGGGCCATGCATGGCTTCTCAATTACATGTCGCTTGCGAGTTACACCGCATGTCATTTCCCAAGTGGATACTTGTATTCGATCTCAAATATGTAAGTCTGTGTTGGAGACTGCATAGTTATGTCTTGTCAAGTGCGTAGACTTTATGACTAGGCACGGTGCTCAGACGGCGTGCCCAGGTACTCAGCTCAGACGATGTACCTAGGTACTGTGCTTAGATGATGTGCGTAGATATTTTTGTCAAGTTGTAAAATTCTATGTGTTATCAAATTTCACTTCACAACATAACGGAATCTTAGACTACCTTAAACCAAACGAGTACTTAGTAATTATATGCTTTTGTGCTTTTTACTTGATATGTTTTACTCACTAAATCTAGAGAGAGAAAAATCACGTGACATAAAGCACCCCATGTTGATATATTCAAAAGAAATTACACTTGATGACAATTTTTCCACTTTAATTTTAAATATAAAAAAAGTTTGGTTTATTTATTTAAAAAATAATAATTCATGAATTTTTTTTTCTCTATTATATTACTCAATAAAAAAAATTTCATTATTATTTTTTTATGATTGTTATTCGAATGCTTTTTAATTTAAAAATCAATATTTTTGTTTAAAATTTTGTTAGTTTTTATTATTTTGATAATTTCATTTTTTTTTCTATATTAAATTAATGAATATTTAAAGTGTTATTTCATACAACTTTGAAAACTTTTTATAATATTCAAAATCTACTATTAAACTAGTGTTATTTTTTAAATGCTTCTATATTTAAAGGAAAAGAAACTTACAATAAAAAGAATTAAAGTCAGAAAAGGAGAAACTATCATTTCTCAGTCAAAAAGATTCACACAAAGTAGACAATGAGAAAGATAGAAAATAAAGGGAAAAGTATAATTAATGTAGCTCTTAATCAACGTTTTGAATCTATAATGTGGGTTAAGGAAGGGAAGCAATCTTGAGATGGAAATGAATAACTACAATCATTCTTTCATTTTCTGTTTTTAATTTTTAATAAATAGTATTTAACAAATAAGAAATAAACAATTATTTTTTAGTTTTTGAATTAAAAAAAAGGTTGGTTTTAAATTTTAAATTTTACGTTATTGGTTCTTTTGGGTTTTATTTTCTAACCCAAAAAAAAAAAATTATTACATGATTCTGTCTTCTAAAACTAAACACAACAAGTAATATAATTTTTAACGGGTTTTATTTATTTGACAATATGGAAAATAATCAAATTAATTTAAAGCAAACAATTAAAAGGAAAAAATTGAAGGGAGTGCTGTGAAGTATCACTAAGAAAAAGAAAATTGCTCAAATACAATGAATGTCCCCTTTCTTTCGTTTGTCAAAACCAGTCAAGCACTCGGTTTCCAAATTATTTGCTTGCCTTGTTTGTTTCTATTATTTTATTTTTTTTCGTTTCGGTTGGTAGATTTTCCATCATTTTTTTGAAATTGCTAGATTTTCCATCTTTTAGGTAAGTTTCGTGATCAAATTTACTTTTAACACAAAACTTTTACATGATTTTAAGAAGGGTGTATTTTTTTTAAAAAAATATTTTAAAGTTCTTTTAGAAAAACTTCGTGGTGTTTATTATATAATTAAAAGTCTTTAAAAATATTTAACAATGTGAAACATTTAATTAATGTTTATTGAATATTTAAAAGGGAAGTAGTTGAATATCTAACTTAAAAACATAACTTCAAAAAGTCATCCAAACCCACCTTTTTAACAATTTGAAAAGAAAGAAAATAAATTATTTTGGTACATGGATATGTTCTTTCTTTGTTTTATTATATATACGGTGGATATTTTCCGCCTACTGTCGATCACGAGCGATAAACGTGCAATCGTCTTACTCACATTTCAATTTCCTGCAATTGAAGAGTAAGAAGACATCGGTGTGGTGCTTGCCAAATGGTCTCTGGCAATCAAGTCATTAAAGTTGGAGGCAAAAGATAGAAAAGAGTTTAGATGGTTCTCCAAATAAAATTGCTTCACTCGTTTCATTACGTTATGACATTGGGATTGAGGCCTCTTTAAAAGAGTTCAGTTCTCAAGTGGAAGTCCCAAAGATCTTTTCTTGCACTATAATATAATTAAAAAACAAATGCATAAAAGAATTACTAACCCTTGTAGAGAAGTGTCTGACTCTTCCTCCTCATTCTTGGTTACGATCCTGGGACCACCAAAAAGTTCTTCCTCAATAAGCACAAAAGAGAATTGGTGCGTGGGTACTAATCTCTTTGAAAAAATGAAGAGGGAAGAAAAAACTTTTCTTCCCTATACTCTAGGGGCAGCAGCGGAAGAGAGAGAAGGAGGAGATCAATTTTTCCTGAGGCTTTTCTTTTGCTCTATTAGTTGTGTATTTTGGGGTCACCCCAAAGTTCCTATTTATAGGAAAACTAAGGTCTCAGAAAATCTTTGAATATCTTTTTAATTATCAAATAATTAATATAGATATTATAAAATATATTTTGAATAATTAAGATACAATATCTTATTCCATAATAAGATATTCCCATATCACTATTTAAATTAATCATTATTAATTTAAAATAATTATTCCATATCTTACTCATTTAAATTAATCATATTAATTTAAAGGGTAAAATACCATTTTAATCCCTGAACTTTCACTTCAGTTTCATTTTCGTCCCTAAATTTTAAAAAATTGTGTTTTTCGTCCCTGAACTTTACAATTTGTTTCATTTTGGTCCTTCCATCTTTTTTTCGGTCTAGGATACTAATGAATGGCTCACTATAAGAAACTGTCGGATTAGCAACGGACAGCTAACGACGAAAAGCCGTACGTCCCAAGATAACGACGGAATGCATCGCCCATTCAAGAGTTGATTTTCTGCGATGCATTCCATCGCCTATTAGGTCGGAAAAATGGGCGTGAGGAAGTACTTTATCAAGGGCAAGCGAATTCGTCACTATAGTTGGCGAAATAATTTCCCGCGAAAACTATGGGCGATGCACGTCGTCGTTAACACTGGCGCGAAATTTCCCACGAAAAGGGACGACGAATTCCATTGTCCTCTGATAAGGCGGGAAAGCTTCCCGCCAAGGTGACGATGAAATCCGTCGTCCCATAATGTGGAGAGAAAAATTCCCGCTATAGGGAGCGACGGATTCCATCGCTCCTTTACAGTTTATAAATAGAAGTGTTTATCAATCAGATTTATTCATCATCAAAAACACTTTTTTACTTCTTTTTTCGATTTTATTTGTTATATTATCTTTCAAAATGCGTGAATGGATGTATGTTTATCCTTTAGAAGGCTATTTGAGCGATCAGTTCATAGCAGGGGTTGAAGAATTTGTGGAGTTTTGTGAAAGTACGGATGATTATGATTGTAATGGAAAAATGATACGGTGCCCGTGCAGAAAATGTAAAAATAAGAAGTTATTTACTTCATTTGATGTGAAAAACACTTGTATAGTCGTGGGTTTGTGGAGAATTATTACAAATGGGTTTATTAAAGGGAATCTGACGATCAGTATAATGCGGCGTTGGAGCGAGCCGTGTTCTACCAAGGAAGCAGCTCAAATGATGTACCGAATTTGGAAGAAGATCGTGATGAAAGATAGCAAGAGTATGGATGGATGCAGCATATGATATACAAAGGTACGTTTAATCATACTCAAGACGATAGTCAAATTATTCTAGAGGAGGAGGAGGAAATGAATCCAGAAGCGCAACAAATGTATCATATGCTCGAATCAGCAAGTATGCCATTGTACCTGGGTTGTGATGTCAATCAACTGACTACAGCTACTATGACGACCCGACTCCTTTTAAATAATTTAAATCAGATTTCAGCAAAAGACTTTGTATTTAATAAAAATTTGGCATGGATATGTTTGAAACTTAGACTATCCAAAACCTGTATACATTTTGCACATCAAGAAATTTAAAAGCAAGGAAATGCAATTCCTTTTCTAGAGTTTAAAGTAGTTTATAATCATAAAAGTTAAGACGAAAAGATCCTATGTGCTTATATACAAATTTACATCTAAAAAGATACAAAATAAAACAAAATGAGTCCATAGACTTTTTAAAATGTATCTAGTCAATCTCTGTATCATCATCCTCTCGATCAAGCCGCACCAGCTTCTCTTCCACGACCCCGAACATTACCTGAAAATGTTTGTAATATCATGAGCTAACAACAAGCCCAGTGAAAATAAATATAATATGTAGTAACAATAGACCCCAAACCTGCATCCGGATTTGTGTCTAAGTAAAACTCACATACCCTTACCTTTCAACCACCAAGAAGGTTTTGTATCCTTTCAACCACCAAGAAGGTTTTGTATCAAGTATTTCACTTTTACTTACCAATTCTCCCAAATAATTGAGGAACTATCTTCCATACCTTTAGGATGATGTGTTTCATAAAACACATAACATTTATTTCATTCTCTTCAATACCTTATACTATACATAAAGTTTACATTCAAGTAATAATCTCCAAATTCAGGATATTCAAATTTATTGAGAATCTAGTTCTCTTACATATAACATAATAAATATACAAGGTTCAATACACCCTTGTATTATCTCATTATACAATTCAAATTCCTTCCTCTTCCTTATAGCACTCGGCTAATTATCATATTTCATTATTTTTCTCTATAGAAATGTATGTTAGACATAATGTTTCAATTCTTTTCTCTATAGCAAACTTAGGCTATCAAAAGTTTATATAACCTTTACCAAAGCTCCCGAACTCAAGAAACTAACTATCAAATATTTGGAAGAATGTTTTCATATCCCATAATCTCTTCCTGGTTCATCCCTTTGATATCTCATACTATATATAACATTTACCTTTCCTTTATGTTCGATAACATAATGTTAATCCCATTCAGATTTAACACAATTCACAATCACAATGTACGATACAAGATGATATTACTAGCATACGTAGTCTAATCCTCATCCATTAGCTCATTAAAACAATTATAAAAGGAGTAAATAATCTTTACATAAGCATAACATCTCAAACAAATAATGTTAAATAATGGTAGCTTCTGTAGGACTAACATTCACCTTGTCTTCTTACTTTCCATAATAGAATATACAATTCCTTCTCAATGATATAATTCCACCGATAATATGAATGAAGGTCACGAAAACTCCCGTAGGATTCGCATTCACCTTTTATGAATGAAGGTAATGAAAACACCCGTAGGTTTTTCATTTACCTTTTATGAATGAAGGTAATGAAAACACCCGTAGGTTTCGCATTCACCTTTTATCTCACTTTCCTCTCAATTCAATGATGCAAGATATTATGCATATGCTTTCAAAAGTAAATAAACATAAATATGAATTATAAAGTAACCGAAGGGCATAAAGTAAATGGATCATAGATTTCCTTATACATAAAGTAAATAAATAGGAATTTCGAAAAAACAATAAGTAAATCGAACCAACGATACTTTAATAAAAGTAAGATCTTAACTTAAACAAATAAGTCTCCACTTCCAAGGATTCTAAACTTTTCAAATAAAATCCAAAGTTCTACATTCAAGATCCTTAACCATCCCATTAAACTTGAATCCTTCAACTTCCAATAAACCATCCTAAACTCCGGAAAGGTTCTAAACTTATAACTTCAAAAACTTAAACGCTTCCCTTGAGAAATCTATAAATTCTCTTACTCGATTTGAACTACATCCAAGCCTAGCATGTTAGCTTATTTTCTTTTATCTTTTCTAATAAAACCTTAATCTCAACTTCCAATCCTACAAATCGATCAACTTATTCGGTTTCTAAAGCTACATTAAATTCTATTTATTCTCACCTTAGCAACTCAAAGTATAGTCCAACGGTCCAACGAGACTTCAACGTACACCCAACACCTACAATTCATCAATAGATCAATGAATTACAATTAAAATCTAATAAGAGAAAAATTATGATTTTCGGGTGAATAGTGATTTCAGATGAATAGTGTTTTCGGATAATAGTGTTTTGGGTGAATAGTGTTTTTCAAAAATCTGGGCTTGAAATCATCAAATTCCTTGATAGAAATTCATGATTTCAACTTCAAAACTCATTTATAATAAAAAACGAACAAAACCATGTAAAAAGTTTTGAAAACTCACTTTTTAGGGCTTCCCTTAGGGAACGAGAAACGCCACAAGCTTAGGTGGGATAAATAGCCCTCATCCTGAGCAATCCAATGCAACTGACCTAATCGAAAACGATCGAGAAATGGAGAAAAGTCAAGAAATTTTTCTTCTCATCCATTGATGGAAGAGGCTCACGTAGGAGAAGAAGAGAAATGAGAAGCTTGGTCAAAGTTGGTCAATTTGAGATTTTTAAAGGAGAATGAATAGTGTTTTGGGATATTGTAAGAATTTAGAAATTACGGATACGTCATTTTAATGATTTTAACTCATCGAAGTTCTTAAACTAACCCAATGGTGTTTGATAATTATTAATTGGCCCGTTAATAATTATTAATACGACCAAAACTAATTTAAGCTAATAAAACGATTAAAAAGGGTTTCGAGCGAAATTAATTACTAAATTTCTAAATTACTAAAAATGAAATTAAACTAAATACTTTAATTAAAATAAATAACTAAAATATTAAATAAAAAAAATTAAAAATAACGGGACGTTACAGCTACGGAGCTTCTAAATATAAAAACATCATATCATATTTTAGAAAGAGGTTTTAATTCGATTGCACAATGGTTTCATCGTTGCGCTCCTGTGAACAACATGCTACTAGAAAGTTTATACGACACGAAAAAATAAGTTGAGAATCTCGGGTTCCCTGTTGAGAAGATTGATTGTTGCCCGAACGGATGCATGATATTCTGGGGTGATGGAGATTCGAGTCTTCATAATTGTAAATTCTGTTTCCATCCGAGATATAAACAAGGTAAATGCACTCTCATTCCACATACTCGTATGTTTTATTTACCGATCACTCCTCGACTTCAACAATTGTATGCATCGAAAGTCACGGCTTCTCATATGAGATGACATTATGAACATTCTCAAGAGGATGGTCATATGACACATCCATCTGATGCTGACGCGTGGGAGCATTCTGATCGTTGTCATCCAGAATTTACAAGTGAGATTAGAAATGTGAGATTGAAGTTATGTACTGAGAGTTTTAACCCGTTCGGAGCTTCTGGTGCACAATACTCTCTATGGCCTGTTATGTTGACACCTTATAATCTCCCTTCATCGATGTGTATGAAAGATCCTGTTAAATTCTTAACGGTTATCGTACCGGGTTCAAAGAGTCCAAAACAAAGGTTAGATATCTACCTCCAACCTCTTATTATTGAGCTGACTAATTTGTGGAATAATAGAGCATTGACATACGATGTATCAAGAAAACAAAATTTCTGTATGAGAGCCGTAGTAATTTGATTGATCAAAGACTTCCCAGCATATTCAATGTTGTCTGGTAAGCACGATAGCTTATTAATTATAAATTATTTTCATTGCATAATAATATGTATAATTAATTTAAACTTACCGTAGGTTGGAGCACATCCGGAAAGTTTGTTTGTCCTCATTGCATGATTGACACTAGAACTTTCTCTTTGAAACATGGATGAAAAATTTGATGGTTCGATTGTCACGGAAGATTTTTACTGAGCAACTATTTGTTTTGATCAAACAAGACAGATTGGTATAAGGGTCATAATGCAAGCAACCAAGACTCGCCCCGATTTTCACCGGAATCAAAATATTACACGGGTAACATTTTATTGGCATGAAAAAATTACTCAGATAGGTCCTGAGGTTGCAAACAAGGCCGCTAGTAAAAATAGTGGATGGAAGAAACAAAGTATATTTTGGGATTTATCATATTTGAGAGATTTACTAATTAGGCACAACTTTGAAGTCATGCATATCGAAAAGAACGTGTTCGACAATGTCTTCAATACAGTTTTAAATGTGTCAAATAAGACTAAAGACATCCTGAAGGCACAGTATAACATCCAAGAAATATGTCATTGCCCTGAGTTAGAGCCAAATGAAAATGGGCACTACCCCGAGGCCAAGTACATGTTAAATACAGAAGAGAAGAGAAGAAATTACTGTTTGAATGGATGTGATTGATCAAGTTCCCTGATGGTTACATTTCTAATCTCTTGAGATGCATTGACGTTTAGAGTCATACCATTTTTGGAATGAAAGGTCACGATTGTCACATTTTCATGCAACGATTGATGCCTGTTGCATTCAGACCATTCCTCGAACAGAAACATTGGGAATCGTTGGTGCAATTAAGTGTGTTCTTTAGAGATTTGACATGCGCAAATTTAACACGAGAGACAATCGAATCATTAAACCAAGAGATTCTAATTATAATATGCAAACTGGAGAAAATGTTTCCAATTGGATTTTTCGATTCGATGGACCATCTTCCTATTCATCCACCGTATGAGGCACTACTTGGCGGTCCTGTTCAATACAGATGGATGTACCCGTTTGAAAGGTTAAATATAATATGTTAATTATCTTTTTAATATATTTAAATATATATGATGTTAAATTTTATGTTTACTTTACTGCACGGATTATAGATATTTGCATAGATTGAAGAAAACTGTTGGAAATAAAGCACGAGTGGAAGGATCGATTTGTAATGCGTACCTGGTACACGAGACAACTACGTTCTGTTCATATTACTTTGATCAACATATCTCTGACCAATTTCATCTAGTGAACCGTAACATGATTGACAATCTTCCAGAAGGTGTAGATGTTAGCGACCTGGATATGTTTATCATACTAGGCAAAGGTTTAGGCAAATCTATGCGGAGAAACTTAAGTGATGAGGAGTACCATGCGTCCAAACTTATTTATTATGCAATTGTGCAGAAGTAGAGCCATATATTGAGTAAGTTTTTCTAATTCATGAAGTTTTGTTTTATTTAACATGAATGATTTTGTTTAAATTCTCATTAATTCACACAATTTCTTTAGATTATTTGTGAATTCATGTGTACGACCATCACACCCCAGTATTAATGAATAAGAAGAAGGGAACATAATTGATAAACATTTTTGTTCCTTGTTTTACAATTACGTTGACAATCCCACAATTTGGATTAAGGTATAATATGGATCGCAAAAGGTCCATCCAGAATTGCAAGATCTTACACCGGTTATCTCATGTAAGGTTACAAATTTCAAACCAAAACTCATTCAGTGAACCGAGCAACAAACAACAGTGGCGTAAGTATAAAGGGTCAAATGTTCGAGAACAATGCAGAAGATTTCTATGGAATCATTTATGAGATTATTGAGCTTTAATTTGCAGGTCCGAGTCTTAAATGTACAATCATTTTTAACAGCACATGGTTTGAAACAACGCGACGAGGTGGAATTCGCAATCATACCAATCTTAAAATTGTTGAGGTGAACCGGACAAAACACATGCACACCCAAGATCATTTTGTTTTGGCACAACAAGCAATTCAAGTTTACTATTTAAATTATCCCGCTCATCATTGAGATTTATCTGATTGGTTAGTTGTCTGTAAAGTAAGACTGATGATAATAAATGACAGCCTCCCTAATAAAGATAGTGAGAATTATGTTGCATTCCAAGAGAATGAAGTGCAAAATCGTGAAATCGATGAAGGTATTAATACTGACATTGAGCGTCCGTTGAATGATGCATCAGAGACACTTTTTGATGAAGGAAATGTGTATGTTCTACCTGAAAATGACAAAGATTCTTCTCTAGATGAAAAAAACAAAGAAGAAACTGAAGAAGACTGCATTGATTCAAGAAAGACGAATGATTCTGATGACGATGATTGAAGTGTTTACTTGTAACGGGGGAAATAATTGAATGTAAAAAAAAACATAGAATAACGATGCCAGGCGTCATTAACTTCAGAGATTGGATTGAATATAACGATGCCATGCGTCGTTAGTTTTACAGAATAGAACGTTGGGAGAAAATTTTCTAAGTGTTGGAATGAGGCTTAACGATGGAAAGCATCGTTAACATCGGAGATGGATTGAATATCACGATGCCATGCGTCATTAGTTTCACAGAACATAACGTTGGGAGAAAATTTTCTAAGTGTGGAATGAGACATAACGACGGAAAGCATCGTTAACTTATTGTAACGGATAGAGTTATGGTAGATGCAATCTGTCACACAGAAATATGAAAAGTCACCTTGACTTTATTTGAAGTTGACTCATAACGACGAATTCCATCGTCTAAATACAATCAGCTATCAATTGCATCGTGTTGTTCATCTTCATAAGAACACAGACGACGTTCTTCATAGCATGGACGATGGAGTTCGTCGTTGCAAAAACACACACGACAGATTTTTAAGTGATTAACGACGCAATACGTCGTTAATTCATGAATAAAACAGCACCGTGGCTGCCATTTTCACCATTTCTCCTTCCCTTTTTCTACTTTTCTCTCAACTCCACTTCTTCTCCCTTCGATTCCCTCAGTCAATTCCATTCCATTTCTCTAAAAATCCTTCCTCTCTCTCAAAACCTCCATCCTTGGAACGAATCTGAGTAAGTTTCGTCAAATTCATTATTATTATTTTTTATCTAATTAGTTTAAATTTGTAATTAGTATGTTAATTAGTTTATTTAGTTTGAAATTAGTTGATTTTAATTTAATTTTGTGTAATTTGGATAATGTATGTAATATGTATGTAATTTTATGTAATAGTTAAATTTATTTTAATTATATGTAATTATTTTATAATGTATGTAATTAGTATGTTTTAATTTAATTATATGTAATTAGTTAGTTTTAATTAATTATATGTAATTAGTTATAATGTATGTAATTAGTACATAATTAATTAATTTTATCTTAATTATGTGTAATTTGTATATGATGTATGTAATTAGTATGTAAATAGTTAGTTTTAATTACTTAATTATATGTAATTAGTTATAATGAATGTAATTCATTAATTTTATTTTAATTATGTAATATGAAATTAGTATTTAATTATATAATCAATTAATTATAATGTAATTAGAGTCTAGGGTTTATAGTTTAGACTTTTAATTAGTTAATTATTGTATTGTAGGTCATGCCTCCCCGTAGACGCCCTCCAGTACCTTCTGACACACCTGGTGCCAGGAGCTTGGCATACCCCTAACATGACCGTTCAACGGGAGGATAGCGACCCGGCGCAGGAGTCAATTTCAGGGAGGATTCACCTGACATTTGAGGGCGGCAAGCAAGTTTTGTTTTATTTTTATTTTTATTTCATTAATTATTTATTATTTACAAAATCTAACTTTTAAATTTTTTTTCCTTCGTTTCAAAAGGTTACATTGATCACGGAGCGTCTTGTTCGAAATTTATGGAGGTATGAAGATGCTTCCGATATGGGGACACCCTCGCTGCCAGAGCGTCTCTGGTCCGCACAAGATGCGGATGTTCGAAGCTTGGAAGGTAAACATATTCAAAATTTTATATTTATTATTCATTCATTCGTGTATAATATTTCTAAAACTGACAATTATTTTTTTTCTGCAATATTTTGATATGACCGACGAGGTTATATACGCTCTCTTGCATCAGCAGGTTGGCGTTCGGTATAGGGACGTTGGCTACAGTATTCGTCACGCCCCTGCCAATAAAAGGTCAGCCCACATTTCCACAGAGGACTTGGCAGAAATCTTGGGGTGTACTCAGACGACGGAGGCTCAGCGCATTTCTGCTATCAATAGCCCCAACTGAAACGCCAACCTGTCGAAGGACACTACAGGGTCACTCTTGGCATACGACCACAAGAAACGACTTGTAAGTTATTTTCTGTAATTAACTTTTACTTTATTTTAATTATTCATTATTTAATAATTTTTTAACTTTCGCAGGAACAAAAATTGGGTCGTCCGGTTCATGCTGCCGAGTTGCTTCTCCATCTCCACACCAAGGGTGGAGATAAGCAGACTATTGTCGATGATAAGGCAAAAGAGAAAGCGATAAGTGTTAATTATTATTTATTCATTTTTCAAATTTATTGATTTTTAGTATTTTAGCTAATGAAATTATTTGGTCTTTTTTTTCAGGCTCGTTACGAAGTGATTCTCGCTGATCGGTTACCAAGTTCCGACACTCTACCGAATCAGGAGGATATCGAGTCATCTTTTCTCTAGGCAGCAGGAGGCAGACGTCCAGACGACACTCTTCATGGACTCTGTCACCTCGGGCCTATCATTTACACTGATCAACCACGGTCTTCCCAGGCAGCTCGTTCGAGCGAGGCTGCCGAGCTTCGCGAAAGCAACAAGTCGCTGAGGGCTGAGACTGTAGAACTTTAGGAGAGCAAAGAAACACTCAAGGCGGAGGTGACAGGAATTACGGCTCGTCTCGATGAGTCCGAGCAGTCTAGGCTTGAGTTCCAGAGGTCGATGAAGGCAACGATGGAGGCGAGAGTTCTTTGACTTCCAGTTTTACTGGGCCTACTCTCGATCCTCCTGTTGATTAGGCTTTTAGGTTTATACATTATTTTGTATTATTTTGGGATTTTTAATATTATTTATATAATATGCTTTTTCTTATTAATATTTTATTTATTAATTCTATTTTTTATTAAATTTAATTTGTAATTCATAATAATTTATAATTCAATTTTAAAAAAAATTGAAACACATGAACGACGCATTCTGTCGTTAGAGTCAAAGATCACTTTGACTTAAATAACCACGCAATTCGTCATTATAGTCAATCTATATCTTTGACTTATAAACGACCCAGTGCGTCATTATGGTCAACGATTACTTTGACTACCATAATGACGCATTCCATCGTCCATTTTCTGGTCAACAAAAGCCAACGATGGAACACTTTTCCTTTGTAATATAATGATGTATTTCATCGTCATTTTTGTCCAACGATGACAAAAATAACGTTAGGCCTTTCCATCGTTAATTCCATCGGTAATTAAAGCTAACGACAGAAAAGAGGCCCATTTCGTCACTATTTCACAGTTTTCTTGTAATGGCTTATGTGGCATGTAATTGATAATGTGATGCTATAGAAATATACCGGGAGGTATAATACCATGGAAAAATGAATACATAGTGAGGTTAATCTCACATTTTTCTCCTTAATTTTAGTCTTAAACCTCACTGTATGGTCGTTTTTCCACGTCATTTAACCTCATTGTATATTTATATAATGTCACATCATCAATTACATGTCACATAAGACTCCCCTCCCCCCTAGTAGTGTCCTAAACGAAAAAAACACAGAGGGAGGGACCAAAACGAAAAATATAACTTTTGAAAGTTTAGGGACGAAAATGAAACCAGGGTGAAAGTTCAGAGACCAAAATGGTATTTTACCCTATTTTAAATTAAGATATTTCATATCTTACTTGTTTAAATTAATCATATTAATTTAAATTAAGATATTCCATATATTTTAAATAAAATAAATGCAAATAATTGGTTAATAATTAACCAAAGTCGCTTGTGACTCTACCCATGTGTCAAACGCCCACATCATCATCTCCATGACAATATTGGGCATTTTATTTTTCATTTTTATTAAATAGAACAATTCCATTAAATACATAAATAAAACTCCTTTTATTTATTTCCTCTTTAATTTGACTTCCTCAAATTAAATATTTAAATAGACTCCTCTATTTAAATCTCATTAATTTTGGACAACTGCAAAATTAATTTAATTAAATATAATCTTCTATTTAATCTCTCTATTATATAATTAAACTGACTCATCTATTTAATTTCACCATTAATGAAATAATCAAATAGACACTTCTATTTAACTTCATTTAATTAATCGAATAGACTCCTCTATTTGTTTTTTCCTTAATTGATTTGATAACTTAAAATTAAATTTACTAATTGATAATTTCTTTATTCCTTTATGGTTTAATTGGATTATATAAGATTTAGGGTAGAAACCCCAACATATGGCACCTTTGATAGCCATTCTGATAGGCCTCATGTGTATGGGCTTTACATGATCTTAGGGAAGATATATCTTCAATGATCTTTGGATAAGATATCGCTAATGAGCTGTTTAATTGACAACCTAGTCATCATGAAATTTATCTTTATCCCTCACCTAAACTGGAATGTTTCATTATGTCTGAGTTGGACTAAAACAAGACATGAAATGTTGGCTTTGATCTTTGGGACGAATAACGAATCCTCAATGGTCGTTGTTGTGGGCCTTGGAAGCTGAAAGGCATTTTACGGGTTGTATATCTGGGGTGGTCTTATCTTATGGGGTGATTTTATTCTCTATAGATTTTTCCTGCTTTCATTTCTAAGTAAGCTCAGGAAGTGGAAGCACGTAGAGGTTTGCATGATTAATTCAGGTTGATTCATACCCGATTGAAGCGGTTCTTTTCCTTTTCTATTGATGAGATGCATGTTTTCCCGCTTGGGATTTGGAAGTATTTAAAATCGGGGGGATTTCGAAAATGCTAATTTGCATTCTAGAAATTTTTATTTCTTCCTGATTTCTTTGTTTCTTGGTGGCTTTAAATTTTCTAGCAATTTCTATTTGTAACTGAAGGTTCATGCTCCCTGTGATTTCTACTTACATTCATTCAACAAAAATGGGGGAGGGTTCTTTAATTTGCATAGCTGCTCTTTGAATTTTAAGGTGAGTTTCTATGAAATTATAGGGTTTTAAGTTTTTCTTGTTTTCTTTGTAATTAAGTTTGCCCATATTTAGGTTGAGATTTATTTTGGTCTATCAGTATACTTTCAGGCTTTAACTATGACCGTTAAGTATTGGAACATTGCTAGGATTACATTCAATCAGTAGGGTTAAAATGGATGCTGATCAATATGATCATAAGACCACTGCATGACACACTCTGCATCGTTCAAAAGTTATGGGTCAAAACTCATAGGGAGAGCTAGAAGAAATGATCTCACCTCGGTCGACCTCAAGGGTTGAGGAGTTGGCCGAGGAAGCCTCATAAGATGCGTCAAGATCTGACGAGGAAGAAAAATCTGAAACTGCATCTCAAAATTATAGGGAGTATTTTGAGGAGACTAAAAGTCTTAAGGCTGAGGTTGATAGTCGTCATCGAAATAGAAGAAGACGGGTCAGCTCACCTATTTATAGTAGTGTCAGGATGAAGAGTCATCCTTCTGTGTTCAAATCTATTCTTAAGAAAAAAGATTTAGATCGCCTCATATCTGTTTATAGGATTCCCCTAGATGTAGAAATGAGGCACCTCACTCCAGACGAGCATGCTCATCATGATCTCGAGGACGGGTGGACTTCGTTCTACTCGATCTCTTTAAAGTGCGGTATTAGTTTCCCCATTTCTTCTTGTCTGGCCCATTTCTTGAGAAATTTGGATGTGACACCTGGTCAGATTATGTTGAATACATGGAGGGGCCTCATCTACTGCTCTGCTGGAAATGGATTTGACACAAGGGATGCTTGCTTACTTCTAGTCTACTCAGTCGAACAAACAAGACAACTTACGTTTTCATTTTCATCTCTTTAATGAGAGGGTTATGGTTTATGGGTTGACTTTTAGTGAAAACAGGTGGAAGGATAAGTGGTTTTTTATTTGTGGAATTTTAACCTCAGCTGGGGTTACAGTTCCTTTGGTCTGGAGAGAAACCAGCGAGAAGAAAAGACGGTGAATTTGTTTTCCTCGCTAACCTTAGTCGTCCTTATTCTTTTTTTTCTTTGTGTAAAAAGAATCTTATCTATAAAGGATGTTCTTCCTTCTGACATATCAATTTGTCAGGAGTTGCACAAAATTGGGCCATTTTTGTTAGAGGCATTCACAGTTGAGGAAGAATTAATCTTGACAAGCCTACAAACTCTTTTTCGCTTGATCCCATTTTCTTCCGTCCAAGGTAAGTTCACTTAATTTGATTTATTTTGGTCACTTTTTTCTTAATAGTTCTTCTTGTTCTGCAGGTAGGGTGTGAAAAATCATATTGAAGCTGAGAGTTCCGAGGCAAATAATGGGTGACCGAGCAGGGTTCAACACATTTTTTCAAGTAGCCAAGGATGAACTGGTTGCAGTTAAGACTTCTAGAAAGGAGAAAATAGATAAGAAAAAAGCAAAGGTTGATCATGCCCCTTCTCCTATCCATTCAAAGAAAAGGTTCAGATCTTCTTAGTCCAAACTGGACTCATCAGTGAGGGAAGGGTGTTAATTTAGATGACATTGAGCTTAACAGTGCAAAGCTTCCAATGGAAAATTTTGGCTCTACTTCTGACATAGTGGGAGTTGAGGCTGGATCAGCTTTCAAGCATCTGCCCCGTCCCAAGATGGATCTGGTGACAATCGACTTTGTTTTTCCTGTAGTTCATTTGGCAGGGTGGGTTTTGGAGTAGTCCATGCAAATGAACTTTTGAGAAGAGTTGGTCATCATTCAGATTTCAAAAAAATCATACCGCCTCCTACATTCTGCTTTTTTCATCCAGAGGAAACGGTGGATCAATTGACCAACCGAGCTATGTTGGTGAGTTTTGTTCCTTTGTCATTGATTTTGTCTCCTTCGATTAAAGGTTTTATTAGGTTTCCTTTTTCGCAGGAGTTCCAAGCTCAGGCTCAGATGGCCATACAACTGAAGATAGCCCTGCGAGAGTGCCAAAAACTGAAGAAGTCTCTCAAGGATATTGCGGCAAGAGCACTTAATGTCAAAGTCAGTTATGAGCCCTTTTATGAGCACTTTATGCTCTTTGCCCATTCAGTTCTTCATCGTTATCCAGCTTATTCATGCACCTTATTTAATGTGTTGCACTGTTTTCCTTTTCCATTTCATATTCCACAATTTCCCCTATTTACGTGGCTATTGGTATTTGAACAATCATGTAAATAAAGTAATAGGTTCTACTTTTGATTTTTGTAAACCGTAAGTCCAAACTATGACTTGATTTTAAAAAATAAATTACATTCAATTCATTCCTTGGTCATGAGAGATAGATCATTTCACGTTTATCATTTATCAGATTTGCTACATGCGAACAAGGAAAGATTTTTTTATTTAATTCGAAATAGATGGGTGTTATGACTAGGAAAGAAATAATCTTGGGTTTAGTTTAAATATACTGGATTTGGATGTCCTTTCAGCTTCCCGATTTTCTTCTTCAGCTCATCGTTTTCACGATGAACGAGCTGAAGTTCAATGACTCACTCACTTACTAATTAGTAACCGAACATTATTTCCTTAGCATCTTCTTTTAACAGCTTGTTTTTCTCTATGAGTTCCTCAATTTTGAGATCATCGTAGGGTCATCCTTCTGCTGTCTGTTTTCTTTTCAGCTTCTTGTCTTGATAGATTTTTTTGTTCAGGAGATACTTTGTTATCTTTGGTTTGCTTTTGAATTCATCTCTCTCTCTCTCTCTCTCTCTCTCTCTCTCTCTCTCTCTCTCTCTCTCTCTCTCTCTCTCTCTCTTCTGCTTTCTTTTTTTCCGTTTTGGTGAGTTCCAAGTTGATGTGAAGGATTTGGAGTTCTTGTTCTTGTGTCCACTGGGATTGAAACTGCTGAAAAATGAGAAGATTCCATATTCTCTGTTTTTGTGGAGCCTTGTGCATTGGAGCTTCGCCTTTAATAGTATGAGAGATCGTCGGGATTCCCTTAATTTCGATTATTTGCTAGGAAAGTTCATTTAGATGATCAGAATCTGATTGACTATTCGAGCATGAAGCCTTCCTGTATGTGTATTAGTACCCCTACTGCGCTGCCCTTGCAATTCGAAATTCATCAATATGAATTGTACAACATTCCCCATTTCCAGTCAGCGTTTTTTTCGACCCGTTTGGCATAGCTGAGTTACTAGCTTGATTTGTTTCAGTTGTTGCCATTTTTGTCAAGAAGTTTGCCATGATCTGGCCTTTTACTGTCGTTCTAAATTCATAACGGATTTTATGTTCGAACCAGGATCCTATGCCATTGGAATTAATGTTTCAATTTTCTAGAGGCAATTGTCAATGCTAAAACTAGCTTCTCGGTCTACATGTAACATGTTTTTTCATTTATGAGAGCTTTCCTGACGTAGTAGCTGGGAAATTGGGTTTTTCCCTCTTCTCAAACAAGTGCCGCAGTGACTGCCATTTTTGATAGGGCGAGGTAAACTATCAGTTTTTCACCATCTTTTGGTTGTGACAACAACAGGGGTTTTGAGAGGTAAGTTTTCAGCTCTTTGAATGCCTTCTATAAGTTCTCGTTCCATCCAAATTCTTTACTCTTTTTGAGGGAAGGAAGGCATTTGTTCGATGAGCGAGATATGAAACATACCAAAGCTGCCAAGCATTCAGTTTATTTTTCCATTCCTTTGATGTTTTTTAGGAGCTTCCATTTTGAGTATTTCCTTAATCTTGTCGGGGTTAGCCTTTATTCCTTTTTTGGTCACCAAATATCCTAGAAATTTTCCAGCTAGAATGTTTAAAGTGAATTTATTAGAGCTTAATTTCATTCTATATTGATTTAGGATATCGAAAGCCTCCTATATATGCTTGGTGTGGTCTTCATCCTTTTAAGACTTTATCAGAATGCCATCCATGTAAATCTCCATACTTTTTCCCAGTTTTTTCTCGAACATCTTATCCATCAATTGTTGGTAGGTTGCCCCTATGATTTTCAATCCAAAAAGGCATTACGCGATAGCAGTACGTACCTTTTTTAATCACAAAAGATGATTTTTTTTCTTGGTCGGTGGGATTCATGAGTATCTGATTGTATCCACAAAAGGAATCCATGAAACTTAAAAGTTCGAAGCCAAACATCGCATCCACCAATTGATCGATCTTTGGCAGCAGAAAAGAGTCTTTCAGACATGCTTTGTTTAAGTCTGTAAAGTTTATACAAACTCTCCATTTTCCATTTTTTTTCTTCACAACTACCACGTTAATCAACCATATATTTGACTTCTCAAAAAATCTTGTTCCTAGTTATCGTGGACTTCATCGTCCATGTCTAATTTCTTTCTAGAGTGAACTTTCTCCTTTTTTGCCACACTGGTAGATGCTTTGGATCAAATTCAAGTGTATGACTAATCATCCGTTCTTTTATTCCTTGCATGTTGGTGTGATCCAAAGCAGAGGTTTTCCACCTCGAACATAGAAAACATGCTATTTCTTTTTTCATATATTTACTTAACTTAGCCCCGACTTTGGGTTGTCTTTGAATTATCCTCGAGGTGGATCATTATCTCCTTCGAGTCTCCTGTTTTAGTTGCTATTTTTCTTGAGATTTAAGCTTCATAACATCGACCATACAGCTTCTTGTCGCACTCTGATTTCCTTGCACAATGGCTACATCATCTTTTTTAGGGAACTTGAGTTTCTTATGTTCTGTCAAAGATTAAGCCTTCATCGAGTGTAACCAAGGTTGATTGAACAACATGTTGTAGATCGACTTAGTGTCCAAAATATGGAATGGTGTCATCTTTGTTATGCCTCCCAATTCTATGGGAAGTTTAATTGTTCCAAATGACTAAGTGATTGCATTATTAAAACCCACTAGTTCTTGCTTACTGGATCAAATATTGGCCTCAACTAACTTCATATGCTCGAATGCTACTTTAAATATGATATTCGTCCTTGAGCCCTAGCCGATCATTACTCTGTGAACATCATAATTGTCGACCCCAACGAAAATGACTAGCGCATCATTATGTGGTTGATGAACGTCTTTTAAATATAAGTCCGAGAGGGTTATCTGATTCGTTCATCTGAGGCCTACCCTGCGATAGGGATCCGAGCATCCCTACTTTTTTGTTTAGCCTCATGCACGGGTGATTCTGAGTTGGATTAAATTTAACTCGACCTGTTTCTCGACATTCATTTGATTTAGGAGCTCGACAGCGACTTCTGAAATTTGAGGCTCTGTATGCTGAATTAGGTTCAAGTCAATTCTTTCTTTTATGTTTCCTCAGGCTATAGGTTCGATCATAACCTACTCGCCCTATTTTTTTTCACAATGAATCATATTGAGTTCGATCATTTCTTGTATGTTGTCCCACGTTAAGGGGTCAATCGTTTTCTCTTTAATATTGGGTTCTAGACAATTGATCATGTTCAAAACTACACTTTCGTTTGGTTTATCATCCTATTTATCCTTTAGGATGGTCTCATTCACTGGGGGATAAGCTTGCTTGACTTTATCCTTATCTTTGCGGCCCCCATTTTGCTTGAAGAACGGTCTTTCCCTTCTTTCCTTCTTCTGTTCTTAGTTTCCTTGCCATCTGTGCCATAAAAAGTTTCTATTTTTCACAGATTTCCATTATTAACGCCTCTTGCTACGCTACGGCCAGTTGCTCATTGTCACGAGTTTTCTTCTCACGTCTGGTAACGTCATCTGTCGTCATGTTGTTCTGATCATCAGCTGGGTTTTTCGTTTGCAAGAAGTTGTCCACTTCTCGTGTTCTTCATAATTTTCTTTCAATCTTCACTGATAAGGCATGCGTGATTTTTTTTACGAGGCCACTCAGTTGGCACCAAACTATAGTGGATATTTTCCGCCTACAGTCGATCACATACAATTTACGTGAACGTCACACTTCAAGTTCCACCAATGAAAGATTAAGAAAGCGCCAGTGTGATGCCTACCAAATGGTCTCCGTGATCAAGTCAGTAAAATTGGAGGTAAAAAGTAGAAAAGAGTTTGGATTTTTCTCCAAATAAAATTGCATTACCCATTTCATTTGGTTAAGGGACCTTTTATAGCCATTCTTATGAGCCTGGTGCGTATGGGCTTTTCGTGATCTTAGGGGAAGATATATCTTCCATGATCTTTGGAGAAGATATCATTAATGAGCTGTCAATTGACAGGCTGAAATATTTTTTCTAATGTAGGTTCTTCAAATACGTCATTTTATTCCCCTTTCAAAGAGGAAGTCAAATAATTTATGGCTAAATTGTTTTCGTGATATATTTTCCATTTACAGCTAACTGACTGTTGGGTCTTAAAATAATTTCTCTTATGGAATGTTTATGTTGTCTTATGAGTTGGCTTTTATAACGATTCTCACAACATCCCTTTTGCTTCAATTTCCTTTTACAATAGATTTCTTGAAGCTATTTATATAAACGTCTTACAGGTAGCTTTTTCTTTCAACTCACACTATAAATTTCCGTTAAATTCTTTAAATTCAAATGCACAGCGGAAGACACAATTTTTAAAGAAAAACGGCATGGGTTCGTTGAAAAATCAGATATCCAAAACCTGTTTACAACAACCCATATCCAGAGAAAGCGATAAATCAGAAACGTGCATTCTAGCATATAATTTAAACTTCCAAAAGAGATTTAAATCATAAAACATATGCAGATTTTAAACAAATACCCTTTCGGGATCAAAAGGACACAAGTACGAATGTTGGAACTAATTTACAAGCATTTCTAAGAATGCTAAAACAAAAGTGTGTTTATCATTGTCCATTCACCAACTCGGCAAGTCACACAGCACCACCTCCTCTACCACGCTTCTTGCGACGAGGTTTACCTGAAAATTTGTAAGTGTAGCAACATTAGCATAAAAATGCTAGTGAGAGTAAAACGAAAGGAAGTAATCCTATGAACCAAATTTCATACCAGAAATTGTGTCCAAAGGCCTAAATTTCTCTTACCATTCCACACTTCCAATTTCCATACAACCATACGATAGTTAAATACTCCCCCGAATGGTCTTTCAATGCCATGTAATAGAAATAAAGACTTAAAGTAAAAGTAACAACCATTACTAAGTCTTACTACACAATTCTAAAGAATATGTAATTGTAATACTAACTATCTTTGTTACCAAACAAGTTTCATCGTAACGTGCTATTGTATGGATAGAAATCAACATACCATGTAAGATCGTACAATATCACAAGTCATCGTACCATGATACCGTATGGACCGAAGTCAACATACTATCATGTACCGTATCACAAATCATCGTACCATGATACTGTATGGACCGAAGTCAACATACTATCATGTACCGTATCACAAATCATCCTACCATGATACTGTATGGATCCGAATCAACATACTATCATATACGGTCTTACCATAGAACCATTCATCGTAATGTGATATTGTATGGATCGAAATCAACATACCACGTACGGTCTTATCATATCAAGTGTTGTCAAGTTCCCTAATAAGTTAGGTACTCTTAATAGAATTCTACTAAGTTACTAAAGAACCTAACTACCTGGATTACACGAGTTATCACTCAAGTGTAACTTCTAAGCGACTTTGACTCCCAAACCACTCAAAGTGCTTTAAACTTCCACTTTCATCTAGAATCTCCAATTCATATTACAAGACTTCTGAACCACTCCGATATTTCCTTTTCACCGAAATCACTATAATTCAAAATTCTCTCCACTCACTTCCGAGTTAAAGTCTCCAACCAAACAATAACTCTCAAGAGTTGGTTTCCCTCTTAACCTCGATAAACAAAATCGTAATGTAACTTAATTCATAAAATCACTAACTTCCCACTTAAACTCACCTTGGATTTGTAGTCAAGCTTTCCCAAGCGACGAGATCAACACCACGCGATCAATCATAATCCTACAAATCAATTACACCTAACAATCATTAATTAACCTGAAATCGTACAACAACATCTAAACGACAAAACGACAAAAAACCCGGATTTCCTCCCTATGGTGCTCTCGGCCATACAAGGAAAAATAGGTTTTGGGTTTGGTTTTCCGGTTTTTATGCACTTGAGAGGTTTTTCGGGTTGGTTTCAGCTACTTGGGAAGTTCGTAACATCAATGGGTAACCTTAATTTACGGTTTTACTCAATAATCGATTTCCGAAAAATTAAATAAAATGCAAAAACTTAACTCTAACATCCTAATCATGGCCAAGTGAGGGAAAATCACACGGAACGGGTTTTCGACTCAAACTCGGTTTTAGGGTTTAGGGGATGTTTCTAAAATTGATCAAAACGACTTTCCCAATTGAAATCTTCAAGCTTCGATGAACGAATTTGAAGATTTCAAACGTAAAACTCCATTAAAACACTATTCACATCAAATTTTAGAAACTTTGACATACCTTAAGGCCTCGACAAAACGAGCGAAAATCTTGATTGGTAGGTTGGAAAGGAAGCTCGGACCAAGGGCTTTCCAACGAAACAAGAATCGAGACGATTCACCAAGAATCGAAGAAAAACCAAAATTTTGATATTCCTTCTTGCTATCCTCGGCCCCAAGAAGAAGAAGAGAAGAAAATTGAAATGGTTTTTGTCTAATTTTTTATATTTAAGATGAAGATGAATAGTAAAAAGTAGATATTTAAGAATTTGGAAAATGACGCCTACGTCCCTCTTTTGTTTTTACTTTAAAAATGAAACCCGAAGGTCTTAAACTAATCTAAAGGTGATTAATAATTATTATTTGGCCCGTTAATAATTATTAATATCACCGAAACGAATTTAAAGTATAAAAAGGATTAAAAAGATTTTCGGACGAAAATAACTACTAAAATTGAAATTACTAAATTTAAACTAATCTTAAAAGATTTAGTTAAAATAAATAAATAAAATAAAATAAAAAATTTACCCCCAAAGAAACGGGATGTTACACACACTGAACATTGTTTGGTGATTAACTTTGTCTCTTTTGTTCTTATAAACATTATTGAAAGATATTTTTTTTAGTTGAGTTGAATTGGATTTTACATGGAATATAGTGTAAGATACATGAAGTGAAAGCATAGTAAAAGGTAAATAAAATTGAAGTGGAGAGGAGATGTTGCAATCCTTACTAGGGCATCCAATCTTGCCACAAAACCAAAGTGTTGTGAACATTGTTACTATAAATACCAATGCTTCAAACTTTCCTGCACCAAACCAAAATACTACAAACTTTACTGCACCAAACCAGAATGATGCTTATAATACTGTAACAAATCATACCGGTAAGTTTCTTCCAAGTTTCTATTAGAAACCAATTCATACTAGAGATGCACCATAATTCAACAATTAAGATTACAAGAGATTGTAACAAAATTGTTGTTTTCCTCACAACATCAAATCTTGTAAATATTTTGAATGAGACATTACTAGAGATTCATAAAGACTTCATCATCTATGAAAACCTAATGGATGAAGATCAATGGCTTCATACCGATTACCTATGTAAACATTTGCAAACCTAGTTGAGGCTGAGAGGCATAAAAATAAGAAAGTCAAGAAGAAGTATGATCTGGGACCCAAATGTGCAAATAACTAATGCATCACTAGGAAGTTCTCTACTTGTGGAAAACCTAGTCATAAAGCTAAAGATTTTAAACATCATAAGAATTCAGAGAAAAGTTCAAACAATAGGCCAAATAACAAGACTAATAATCATGGCAACATGGCCAATAGAAATGATGACGACGAACTGGTTTTGGTAATCTCAGAAGTATGCATGACCACCAATGTTAAGGGATGGTGGTTTGATACGGGTGCTACTAAGCATATTTGTGGAGACAATACTTTGTTCTCTAGGTATAAAAAATCGGCGGCACTGATAAAGTGATGGGAAACCCTAGTACTACTATTGTGGAAGGTAACATGAAAGTTATGCTTAAATGGACTTCTGAAAAGATTCTCACCCTGATTGATGTCTGTCATGTTCCGAAGGTTAGAAAAAGAAAGTGAGCCAAAAGAAAGAGAGATGAGCGATCAAAAAGAAATGAGTGAGCCAAAAGAAAGAGAGATGGGTGCTAAAAAAGAAATTAGTGAGTCAAAAGAAAGAGATAATAGTGATAAAAAAATGAGTGAGTCAAAAGAAAGAGAGATGAGTTCAAAAGAAAGAGTGCTTGAAAATAATGAAAGAGAAATTGAAAAGCAAGAGAGTTTTGAATCCAAAAAAAATGAGAGTAATGGTGAGAACAAGGTGAAATTTGTAGCAAGAGAGGCTAGGAAAACTATGTTTTAAACAAAACCCACTCCGTACTTTGTGGAAAGATTCTTGTTTTCTAACTTATGACCTCAACCTTTGCTTTTGTAGTGTTTTAGCAAATCTTTTACAAAAATACAAGGATCAGATTTAAATTGAAATACAAAACTAAAGGATGGAGCACAAGCTAGATACCTTACAAGGGGATGAATTACTTATGGCCCCAACATATTTCTTGGAAAACAATGTTGTAAATGGGATCCAAAGCTATAAAAGGAAATTGCTCACTTTTAAACCTAATGCATTTTTTAGTTCAAATGATTATTTCTTGTTTAATAAATCTGTTTTTCAACACTATATATGATCCAAACCAATTATGTTTTCATGATACACTTCCATTCTTTTCTAGGAAAGTTCATTTAGATGATCTTTACTTGTTTGATAGCTTATCACTTGCAAAAGATGTTAAGCTAACCTATCCTTTTACTTGTGATGATTTTCATAGTTCTTATTTATTTACTATAATTTATCTTATATTTGAATTTCTACAACTTTTAAGTGAATTATGATGTAAAGCATTTCTTTTGTGCTACAAGAGTTGTACTTGATAGATCATTTGATGGGTTTATGGATTTTGTACCTTTTGTGGATTGCCCGAACACTTAGAACTATTTGAGATTGAGAATAGATCATATGCTTTAACTAATTTCTGATCACCATCTAATCTTATTGTGAGTATTGTTAAGTATGAGAAAAAAATTTAGGGTCCACATGTTCTCTTAGACTTGTTTTCACTAACCATTAACCATATTGTGAGTGTTGTGGTCTTTCATGAGCAAGATTATGTTGTGGATCTAAGAGACGAAAACCAAGAATATTTGACCTGGGAGGTGATAACTATTTCAAACATTTGAAAGGATAAAGAAGGACAATTGTTACTGTTTTCTTGCTAATTGACAATTCCTGAGGTAAATATGCTTTAAGTACTTTTTTTTATGCTACTAACTTAAGTTCTTGGGATGTAGAGGATGTCTTAGATTCAAGGACGAATCCTTTTCAAGAGGGAAGGGATAATATGAACCATAGAGCCTCACAAATAGCTCAAAGACCAATCATAAGATCAAGAGCCAAGAAGCTACAACAAGTTTTGAACATCCATTGTCAAGCCTACATAAGCAAAGAAAAGACAAGTTTTAAAGATCCGAGTATGGAGGCAAAAGAAGAGAACTTGATGCACTTTAATATATTACAAGTGCATTGGGAAACAGAGTATCGAAGACTTGTACAGTCAGAAATGAAGAAGAGATCTAATTTGGAAAGTTGCATCACTTTTGCAAATTGTCCTAAAATGGACTACTTTCCATATTTATTCCCAAACTTTTCATATATGGTTCCCACAAATTTACAATATATTTAGACTATTTTTAGACCTTTATTTATCAGTTTTGATGCTTAGAATAGTTAAGGAATGATATTATTCTCCTAAGGCAAAACTTTTCTAAAATGCACCAAATGTACTTAAGGAAAGTATTTGGCAGATTTTTTTCTTTCTTTATTCCAAACTTCTTAGGTTATTTTTTTATGGTTTCTTTACCTATTTAAAGGCTTTATCTATAGCTCTAATAGATAAGAATTGATACCATTTTTTTTTTGCTTATTACTTATTGTTTGGTTGAATTTACCTTGCTTTTGTAGCCTTATGCTAGGTTGCATGTTTTAGAAACATTCAAGCATAACTTGATCTAGTGTGTTTGTGAATTGTTTCAATCTTGAAATATGAATAAGTTCTCTTATTTCAAGATATTAGATCATTGGAATAATCTTTCTCTTCTTGTTTTCCAAGAGTGTTGCTATTTTATTCATTGAGGTTCTAGGGTTTGCATATTCAAGAGTTATATATAATGAGTTCTTGTTTTCAATTCTAGGGTTTTCCTATTAGTTACCTTGGCGTATGGTTTTGTAAGGGTACCAAAGTTTTTACAAGGCCCGAGCACTTATAACGCACCACTATCGCCTGCCTGTTCTGACTCGACTTCGAGCTCTCGGATCTTTGAAATATAAAAATATTTATTTGTATTAAAAATTATATTTAATTCCATTATGTTAATCTTTATTTGAATGAAACAGAAACATTTATAGATAATGCATAGTTTAAACGAAGTTGAGTGTTTCAAGCGATGACTAGCCATTTTCCACGGTATTTATTTTTCTGGCATCACCACAGCTGCAGATAGCTGTTTTCAACATCGGTTTTGTTAGTTACCGTGTAGCTTTTATTTCCAATTTATTACAAAAATTATTTTCAGAATTAATTACGTAGAATGAGTTATAAATTTGGCTTCCTATAAATAGAAACCCAATTTGCCTCTGATTTCATATCTATCTTCTCTCAATTTTTTTTCTTCATCTTGCTATTTTCTTTCCTTTTGCAGAGTACGTTCTAAATTAGTTTTGCCAGGTTTGAACGTTCTTTTTGTTGTTCGTTCAAATACGTCTTCCAATCTTTCCCAAACAAACACCACTTATTGTAAGCAACCCTATCTAAATGAATTTTGTCTTCAGAATAGTGCAATTACACGATTTGACTGTCGTCATTCATGTTTGTTGTTCATCATAAAGTTGTTGCTACTATTTCATTTAATTTTATTTTTTATTATACTATTCTCTTTTGTTTGTATAAGACAGTCCTTTGGTTTTTCATTGTTGTTATTTCTGCTCTATTTCTAATAATTTATGGTTTACATATTATCACTCATAACTTAAAAGGTCTAGAGGTTCTTGAGGATTGAAGCCATTAACTCAAACATTAAAAAAAGGGAGTTTTCTTGAATCAAACTACCACAAGGGCAGCTAAAAAATAAAATAAAAAACAGTTTCTTAAACCCATTAAGCACAAGGGGAGCTTATGAAAAATTCCAACGAAAAGAGATACACTTGAAGAAACATCAATAAGGGTGAAAAAAAAAAGTTTTTCTTAATCCTTGATTTTTTATTAAAAAAAATTTCTTGATCAAAAGTGTAACTGATTCGTTTTCTAGTGGACTCAAGGTTTTCTACACCTTCAAGTTTTTCCTGTTTAAAAAATTATTGGCGTCTCTCTTTCTCTACTCACTTTACATTACATCACTATCATTACAGTGACTGCTACAACAATTAAACACAATTTCATAAGTTTTGTATAAATGAGATTTAATCTTGTTTTTATCATTCTTTGTACATGTATAAAAATTTAATTTAACTAAATTAAAGAGTAAAGGTCTTTCATTTTAAAAAATGAACATGTTTATTTTTTAAATACAAAAACTCAGTATATTCTATTTTAATCCCTAAACTTTAAAATATTACAATTTAGCTCATAAACTTTTACATAAATATAATTTAAGTTATTATTACTTAAATCATTTTATAAAAACTTGAATATGATTCAAAATCGCCGACTCCCAAACCACTACATGTGACTCCAAACATTTTTTTTTGCTAGATATTTTCTCATCATTTAATTAAACCAATGATGTATCACACTAGGTTTTTATTCAAAATTTATGAAAAATAAAATAAAAAAATAATAAAAATAAAATGGGTTTTGTATGAAGTTTAATGACAGAACTATAATATTTAAAAACTCAAAAATTCTAATAAAATATTGAAAAATTTAGGTATCAAAACAAAAGAATTACAAAAATTTATAATCAAAATAGGATTTATACCTTAAACAAAAGTTATAAGAAATAAGTTTAATTTAAAAGGAAAGTGAAGGAGATCTAAACCTTATCAGAGAGACTCCCTCATTAAAAATAGATAATTATTTATGGATGTGAGGCAAGATATGACTACTTTAAAGGTGATTAATCAAGACTTTGTGAATATGGATAGATTTGATGGAACAAATTTTACTCGATGGCAAGACATAATGTTGTTTCTTTTAACTGTGTTGAAGATATCCTATATTCTGGATCCTGATTTAGCACAATTTCCTGCATCAAAAAATGATGACACGGAGGCAATTAAAGATGAAAGAAAGAAGCGCGAAGAAGATGAACTTGTATGTAGAGGGCACATTCTAAACACACTCTCTGACAGATTGTATGATTTGTTTACTGCAATCAAGTCACTGAAGAAGATATGGAAGGCTCTTGAAGATAAATATAATACAGAGAAACAAGGTGTGGATAAATTTTTAATTTTAAAATATTTTGAGTTTTCTATGGTAGATAATATGTTTGTAATAGATCAAGTACATGAGTTACAAATTCTCGTAACTAAACTACGAGTTGTTAAAGTGAACGTTTCTAATGAAATGCAAGTGGGGGCGATTATAGCCAAACTTCCATCAAGTTGGAGTAATTATAGAAAGAAACTCTTGCATTCAACCAAAGATTTTACTTTAGAGAAAATTCATAAACATATATGAATTGAAGAGGAAACTCGATTTCGGGAGAAGAAACTTTCAGTTCAAGATTACTCGAAAGTAAATCATGTTCAAAGAAATAACAGTGGAAATAAAAATTCAAACAAAAAGATGCCTGAGAATTTCTCTAAGGATTTTAACAAGAAGAATATTGATTGTTTCCATTGGGTAAGAAAGGCCATATGAAAAAAAAATTGTACATTTTGGAAGAAACTAAAGAAAGAAGGAAATAAAAATTCAAACAACGCAAATGTTGTTGAGACTGAAATGAACGATGTGGTTGCTTGTAACGTCCCGTTATTTTGAGGTGAATTTTTTTTATTTATTATTTATTTACTTAAAGTATTAAAGTTAATTTTAGAATTAGTCATTTAGATTTAAATAGTTAATTTCGTTCGAAAACCTTTATAACTGTTTAATTAGCCTAAACGAGTTTCAATGGTATTAATAATTATTAATAGGCCAATTAATAATTATTAATCACTATTGGGCTAGTTTAAGTGCTTCGGATTTCGTTTTAAAAGCTTAAGGCAAGAAAAGGACGTATGCGTCATTTCCGAAATTCTTAAATATCAAAAACACTATTCATCATCCCTTAAATAAGTCAAAATTGACCAAAGGTGCTCATTTTCTTCCTTTCTTCTTCCTTGTTGCCATGAGCATCATTTGGAGTTCTCCAAATTTTGGTTTTTCTTCGATTCTTGCCAGATCGTCACAATTTCGGTTGCGTTGGATAGCCACGGACCCGAGCATCATTTCCAACCTAGCAATCGATCTTTTCCACCATTATCTCAAAGCTTTAAGGTATGTTTAAGTTCAAAACCTAAAGCTTCAAATAGTGTTTTAATGGTGATTTTGGTTTTAATCTTCCAATTCTTGCTCGGGAACTCGGAGATTTAGATCGAGGGAGTTGTTTTATGCATATTTAGAACTTTCCCTAAACCCTAGAATCAGGTTTGAGCCAAAAGCCATTTCTTTGAGTTATTCTCATTTTTCTTGATGGTTAGGGTTTTGAATTTGATATGTTTTATGATTTTACTAAATTGTTCGGGATTGAACTTTTGACCTAAACCTTAAATCATGTTTACCCATTGATATTACCAACCTCCAAAGTGCCCAAAACCAACTCGAAACCCTTTTAACGTGCTTAAAAATCCGGAAAACCAACTTCACCTTGAAATCCCTTTGAGCCGTGGGCCTCTTGGGGGCATTTCCGGGTTGTTTTGTCTTTTATTTTAGTATCGTGACGATCGTTATTCAATTCGGTTAATTAATATACCTTAGGTGTATTTTAATTATAGGTTTCGTGCATCGATCGTGATTTTTGGTCAACCGGTGATTCGGAGTTGACTTCGATTATAAGATGAGTTTAAAATGGTTGTGATTACTTTTATGTTTTCGAATTGCTTGACGTTTATGTTCGATCGAGGTTAAGAGGGTTAATAGACTTTAGAACTTTCCAAGAATGTATGTTATTTGGGAGTTAAGGAAAGTGCATATGGAAAATTAGTTAAGATTGGTTGTTGTTTATAGTAAGATGTTATTGGTGGATTAAGTTATATTCTCGTGGAGAATTAGATTCCGGAATTTGGAGAAGAGTATTAGATACTCCTTTTATTTCGAGTGGTTATAAGCTAGTTAAAAGAGACTTTGGAGAGATTCTTCATGTAGAATCAAGTTAGTATGATATTATTAGCGATGGGATTCGCTATTTAGTACTACCAAAGAGGAGTAGTACGTGTGGTGTTATAATACGCACGATTTATGTTTGGTGACTGTGAGGTCACGGTGACAGTAAGGTCACGGTACGATTTATGTTTGGTGACTGTTAGGTCACGGTGACAGTGAGGTCACGATACGATTTATGTTTGGTGACTGTGAGGTCACGGGGACAGTGAGGTCACGGTACGATTTATGTTTGGTGACTGTGAGGTCACGGGGACAGTGAGGTCACGGTACGATTTATGTTTGGTGACTGTGAGGTCACGGTGACAGTGAGGTCACGGTACGATTTATGTTTGGTGACTGTGAGGTCATGATATGGTTTGTGATTGGTGACTGTGAGGTCACGGTGACAGTGAGGTCAAGGTATGGTTTGTGATTGGTGACTGTGAGGTCACGGTGACAGTGAGGTCATGGTATGGTTTGTGATTGGTGACTGTGAGGTCACGGTGAGAGTGAGGTCACGGTATGATTGTAATTGGTGGCTGTGAGGTCACGGTGACAGTGAGGTCACGGTATGGTTGTGATTGGTGACAATGTGGTCACGGTGACAGTGAGGTCACGGTATGGTTGTGATTGGTGACAAGTGGTCACGGTTGAATTGTGAAATGTGACAATGTGATCACAATGTGAAACAACGTGTGAAATGACGTAAATGATAGAAATTTACTTTATTATTTACTTTGTTATGCTTTAGTTGTTTTAGTACTTTATTTTACAAGCGTGAATGTTTACTTTTCGAAAGTTTGATATAGTAGAATGGATTGATTTTCTTATGTAAAGTACTTGGGAATATTGAATAGGTAGTAAGAGCACGTTAGGATTATTTTGGACACATTTTCGGATATGGGATTCGGTCTATAGAAGTGCTTGCATCCATCTTATTCTCACTAGCATTTTTATGCTAATGTTGCTACACTTAAACTTTTTCAGGTAATACTCGTGGGAGAGGACGAGGTCATGGAGGTGGTGATGCTTGATCCCGAGCGGATGGCTTTTGAGGCATGGACATATGTGTATTTTGGGGCATTCTATGAATGCTATGTTGTTAGTCCTTAAACTTATATTTTGTGGCTCATGAGAGCCTAAGACTTGTTGTACATATTATCAAGTTTATTTCCTTTGATTTTATAGTGAAAAGAAGTATGTACTTCTTCATTTTTACTTTCTTTGAAATGGGCCTATGTAAACAGGTTTTGGTAGTTCATATTTTAAACGGATCCATGCCACGTTTTTATAAAAATAAAGTCTTCCGCTGTTTTGCTTATGATTTAAAGATTTGAGAAAATTCGAGTCTTTACAGTTGGTATCAGAGCCTACGGGTTCTATAGACCATATGCATCACATGTTTTTCATATTTTCGTTTAAGTCCTTGTCCAAAGCATCACTCGGATCGACAGCACCAGGTATCCTCTAAATTTATACTTTATAGAATATTTTACCGAAAGGTTAAGTGTAGACTTGTAAGTTCCTGATTTATGTTTGACTCATAAGGAACTTATCTAATTGTGATTTCAGTATGCCTCCCAAAGTAGCTGCACTTAGGAGGAGTCAGCGTAGTGTACCGGCTACAGTACGAGGCTGAGGTAGAGGTCAAGGTCGTACTAGGGCAGTTACTCAACCTCCGTCGGAGGATCATACTGATGCTAGAGAACCGATCCCGGGTGTTGTGCGAGAGGATGATGCTCCAGTCAACGGGCCACCTATGCATGGGGGTAGTGTTACTATTCCCTTGGGGGAATATATGGAGTAGATACATGGTGGTGGAGGACACCAGGATCGTGTTGTACCACCTACTAGAGTACTTGCCCCAGTTGAGTCACCTGAGAGTAGCGATGCTGCTAAGGTTTTGAAGGACTATCTGAGGCATGCCCCTTTTGAGTTTGATGAGACATCTACTGATCCGGCGCTTGCCGAGAGATGGGTTACGAGGGTTGAGAGAGCCCTTGAGTCTAGTCAGTGCCCTGAGCGACTGATGGTCCACTGTGGGACCTGCTCTCTGGTTGACGATGCATTATATTGGTGGCGTGAACTTTTTCGCTCTTTGAGTCCTACTTTGGTAGTCACGTGGGAGATGTTTAGGGAAAAGTTCTTTGACAAATATTACCCGGAGGATATCAGAGATCAGTTAGAGGTACAGTTTCTGACTCTAAGACAGGGAGATCGTTCTGTAATTGAGTATGAGAGGGAGTTTGACCGTTTGTCCAAGTTTGTTACTGGGCAAGTCGCCGATTCTGAGAGTAAGAAGAAGAGCTTTATTGTGGGCTTGAGAGCTAACATCCGAGGTCACATACGAGCTTTTCGATCTACCACTTATGCTGAGGCTTTAGATTTTACCTTGGCTATAGATATTGGGCCTTCTGAGAAAAAGGCCGAGATAACAGCTGCACAAACCGCCTCTCAGAAGAGGAAGGCCGAGGATGTGACCCACCCACCGAGACATGTACAAGGTAGGGGAGGAGGACCATCTGGATCTCAGACTCGTCTGGCACCGCAGCATAGTGGTCAGAAGTTCTATCACTGTGGTCAGTATTGGCATATTCAACAGCATTGTCCGAGACTTCAGGCTCCACCGCAGTATACTGGTCAGGGCTAGGGACGAGGTCAGGGGCATGGTCGTGGTCAGACAGGAGGTAGGGACCAGGTTAGGCCTACCCAGTATCAGAGAGCACCACCACCTGTTTATGGACCCTCCCTCGGCGACCTCAGCAGGCTCGTGTCTTTGCCACTACTAGAGAGGATGTCGAGGCATCAGGTACCGTTGTTACAGGTACTGTGACAGTCTTGGGACATTCTGCTTTAGCTTTATTTGATTCGGGGGCGAGTCATTCTTTTATTTTTGCTGAGTTTGTTGAGTCCGCTGCTTGTGAGTCTGCGCCGTTAGGGCATGATTTGCATGTTTCTACTCCGCTTGGGAAATCTATAGTTGTGGACAGAGTTATTTATACCGATGATTTGTGTATTTGGGGTTTTTGTCTGCATGCTAGGTTGATTGTGATGCCTATGTGTGACTTTGATATTATATTGGGTATGGATTGGCTGTCAGCCAACCACGCCAACATTGGCTGTAGTGCCAAAATTGTGGATTTTATTGGTCCATGTGGGACTAGTTTTCGATTCCGTCGGACTCGAGGTAGAGTGTCTCCTACAATCATTTCTGCGATTCAGGCTAGAGCTCTCTTGTGTGATGGTGCTATGGGTTATTTGGCTAGTGTAGTAGACACGTCTGTTAGTGTGACTACACTTGAGTCGGTACCGATTGTGAGGGATTTCTCTGATGTTTTCCCTGATGAGTTACCCGGTTTACCGCCGGTGAGAGAGATGGATTTTCAGATAGAGGTGTTACCTGGGACGGCTCCATTGTCCAAGGCACCTTATCGTATGGCACCAGCGGAGCTGAATGAGCTCAAGAGTTAGTTACAAGGACTGTTAGATTTAGGGTTTATACGCCCTAGTGTGTCCCCGTGGGGAGCACCAGTGTTGTTTGTGAGAAAGAAAGATGGTTCAATGAGGTTGTGTATCGACTACCGAGAGTTGAACTGAGTTACTGTGAAAAATAAATATCCTTTGCCAAGGATTGATGATTTATTTGATCAGTTGAGACGTGCTACTATCTTTTCGAAGATAGATTTGAGATCCGGTTATCACCAGTTGAGGATCCGAGAGGATGATATTCCCAAAACGGCATTTCGTACACGATATGGGCATTATGAGTTTGTTGTTATGTCATTCGATTTGACTAATGCGCCGACGGTTTTTATGGATCTTATGCAAACAGCGTTTAGGAGGTTTATTGACTCCTTTGTTATTGTGTTTATCGATGATATTTTGATCTATTCTGAGACCGAGGAGTTGCATGCTATGCACTTAGAGAAAGTTTTGACGGTGTTACGAGAACAGAAATTGTATGCAAAGTTCTCTAAGTGTGAGTTTTGGCTAAGGGAAGTGGCATTCTTAGGCCATGTGGTTTCCAGTAAAGGAGTGATGGTGGATCCATCTAAAGTTGAGGAGGTTAGTAGTTGGCCTAGACCAACTAGTGTGACGGAAATTCATAGTTTTCTTGGACTTGCAGGTTATTATAGACGGTTTGTTCAAGACTTCTCTAAGATAGCATCGGCTTTGACACGTTTGACGAAGAAGGGAGTAGAATTTGTATGGTCCGAGGAGTGTGAAAAGAGCTTTGAAGAGGTCAAGAAAAGACTTATAACTGCACCTGTTTTAGTGTCACCCGATAGTAGTGGTGGTTTGACGGTTTATACCGATGCTTCGATGAGAGGTTTGGGTTACGTTTTGATGCAACATGGGAAAGTCATAGCTTATGTTTCCCGTGAGTTGAAGGAGCATGAGAAGAAGTATCTGACTCACGATATGGAGTTGCCGGCGGTTGTACATGCTTTGAAAATTTGGAGGCATTACTTGTATGGTGAGAAAATCTTGATATTCACCGATCACAAGAGCCTCAAATATTTCTTCACTCAGAAGGAATTGAATATGAGACAAAGGAGATGGTTCGAGCTTGTGAAGGACTATGATTGTGATATTCAGTACCATCCCGAGAAAGCCAATGTAGTGGCGGATGCACTTACCAAGAAGTCTTCGCACTTGTCTGCTTTACCGATGAGATTGAGGTGGGAGTTGGAGTGTGTTGAGATAGCCCTCCTTACTGCCGAGGTTACAGTGAGTTTGGCTAGTTTGACAGTAGGGCCTACTTTGAGACAAAGGATGATTGAGGCTCAGTGGAGCGAAAATCATTTACAGGCCGATATTATTGAGGCAGAGTCAGGTGTACCTAGCCACTTCACTTTTTCCTCTGATAGTGCTTTGATGTATCGTCAAAGGCTATGTGTACCTTTGAGTTCGACATTCAGGAGAGAATTGTTGGAGGAGGCTCACAATTCTATCTTTTCTGTTCATCCGGGTAGCACCAAGATGTATAGAGATTTGAGACAACATTGTTGGTGGCCCGGGATGAAACTTGAGATTGCGGAGTTTGTCAATAGATGCTTGACTTGTCAGCAAGTCAAGGCTTTGAGGACGAGACCAGCAGATTATCTTATTCCTTTGAGTATACCCGAGTGGAAATGGGAGGAGATCTCTATGGATTTTGTTTGTGGGTTGCCTAGAACATCCAAAGGGTATGATACCATTTGGGTCATTGTTGATCGTCTGACAAAGTCCGCACACTTTTTACCGGGGAGGATCACTTATCCGGTTGAGACTTGGGCACAGTTGTACTTGAGGGAGATTGTTAGACTACATGGTGTGCCTGTGAGGATTATATCAGACCGGGACACTAGGTTTGTGTTAAAGTTTTGGCAGAGTTTACATTTAGCCATGGGTACCGGTTTGGATTTTAGCACAGTCTTTCATCCTCAAACCGATGGTCAGACAGAGAGAGTTAACCAAACTTTAGAGGATATGTTGAGGGCTTGTGTTCTAGACTTTGGTGGTAGTTGGGACTCTCATTTGTACCTGGTAGAGTTTGCATATAATAATAGTTTCCAGGCTACCATCGAGATGACACCATTTGAGGCACTTTATGGTAGAAAGTGTCGTTCTCCCGCTCATTGGGATGAGGTTGGAGAGAGGAGACTGTTGGGACCTGAGTTATTACAGAGGACTAGTGAGTCCATTATGTTGATTAAAGAGAGGATGAGGGTTGCCCAAAGTTAACAGAAGAGCTATGCCGATAAGCGACGCAGTCCACTTGAGTTTGCAGTGGGGGACCACATATTTCTGAAGGTGGCACCTATGAAGGGTGTGATGAGGTTTGGGAAGAAGGGCAAGTTGAGCCCTAGGTTTATCGGTCTATTTGAGATTCTGGATCGGGTTGGGGCAGTTGCTTACCGTTTAGCCTTACCCCCTTCCTTGTCGGCCGTTCATAGAGTTTTTCATGTTTCGATGCTTCGAAAATATTTGGCTGACCCTTCACATGTGATAGATCATGAGCCTGTTGTTCTTGATGCTAACATGTCTTATGAGGAGACACCGGTGAAGATTCTAGCATCGAAGCAGAAGGCTTTGAGGAACAAGACTATCGGCTTAGTGAAAGTTTTGTGGAGTAACCAAGTGTCAGAGGAGGCCACTTGGGAACGAGAGGAGGAGATGCGGGATAAATACCCTCATTTGTTTACTTAGAAGCTACTTTTCGAGGACGAAAAGTCTTTTAAAGAGGGTGGACTGTAACGTCCCGTTATTTTGAGGTGAATTTTTTTTTATTTATTATTTATTTACTTAAAGTATTAAAGTTAATTTTAGAATTAGTCATTTAGATTTAAATAGTTAATTTCATTCGGAAACCTTTATAACTGTTTAATTAGCCTAAACGAGTTTCAATGGTATTAATAATTATTAATAGGCCAATTAATAATTATTAATCACTATTGGGCTAGTTTAAGTGCTTCGGGTTTCGTTTTAAAAGCTTGAGGCAAGAAAAGGACGTATGCATCATTTCCGAAATTCTTAAATATCAAAAACACTATTCATCATCCCTTAAATAAGTCAAAATTGATCAAAGGTGCTCATTTTCTTCCCTTCTTCTTCCTTGTTGTCGTGAGCATCATTTGGAGTTCTCCAAATTTTGGTTTTTCTTCGATTCTTGCCGGATCGTCACAATTTCGGTTGCGTTGGATAGCCACGGACCCGAGCATCATTTCCAACCTACCAATCGATCTTTTCCACCATTATCTCAAGGCTTTAAGGTATGTTTAAGTTCAAAACCTAAAGCTTCAAATAGTGTTTTAATGGTGATTTTGGTTTTAATCTTCCAATTCTTGCTCAGGAACTCAGAGATTTAGAACGAGGGAGTTGTTTTATGCATATTTAAAACTTTCCCTAAACCCTAGAATCGGGTTTGAGCCAAAAGCCATTTATTTGAGTTATTCTCATTTTTCTTGATGGTTAGGGTTTTGAATTTGATATGTTTTATGATTTTACTAAATTGTTCGGGATTGAACTTTTGACCTAAACCCTAAATCATGTTTACCCATTGATATTACCAACCTCCAAAGTGCCCAAAACCAACTCGAAACCCTTTTAAAGTGCTTAAAAATACGGAAAACCAACTTCACCTTGAAATCCCTTTGAGCCGTGGGCCTCTTGGGGGCATTTCCGGGTTGTTTTGTCTTTTATTTTAGTATCGTGACAATCTTTATTCGATTCGGTTAATTAATATACCTTAGGTGTATTTTAATTATAGGTTTCGTGCATCGATCGTGATTTTTGGTCAACCGGTGATTCGGAGTTGATTTCGATTATAAGGTGAGTTTAAAATGGTTGTGATTACTTTTATGTTTTCGAATTTCTTGACGTTTATGTTCGATCGAGGTTAAGAGGTTTAATAGACTTTAGAACTTTCCAAGAATGTATGTTATTTGGGAGTTAAGGAAAGTGCATAAGGAAAATTAGTTAAGATTGGTTGTTGTTTATAGTAAGATGTTATTGGTGGATTAAGTTATATTCTCGAGGAGAATTAGATTCCGGAATTTGGAGAAGAGTATTAGATACTCCTTTTATTTCGAGTGGTTATAAGGTAGTTAAAAGAGACTTTGGAGAGATTCTTCGTGTAGAATCGAGTTAGTATGATATTATTAGCGATGGAATTCGCTATTTAGTACTACCAAAGAGGAGTAGTACGTGTGGTGTTATAATATGCACGATTTATGTTTGGTGACTGTGAGGTCACGGTACGATTTATGTTTGGTGACTGTTAGGTCACGGTGACAGTGAGGTCACGGTACGATTTATGTTTGGTGACTGTGAGGTCACGGTACGATTTATGTTTGGTGACTGTGAGGTCACGGTGACCGTGAGGTCACGGTATGGTTTGTGATTGGTGACTGTGAGGTCACGGTATGGTTTGTGATTGGTGACTGTGAGGTCACAGTGACAGTGAGGTCACGGTATGGTTTGTGATTGGTGACTGTGAGGTCACGGTATGGTTTGTGATAGGTGATTGTGAGGTAACGGTGACAGTAAGGTCACGGTATGATTGTAATTGGTGACTGTGAGGTCACGGTGACAGTGAGGTCACAGTATGGTTGTGATTGGTGACAATGTGGTCACGGTGACAGTGAGGTCACGGTATGGTTATGATTGGTGCAAGTGGTCCGGTTGAATTGTGAAATGTGACAATGTGGTCACAATGTGAAATAACGTGTGGAATGACGTAAAGGATAGAAATTTACTTTATTATTTACTTTGTTATGCTTTAGTTGTTTTAGTACTTTATTTTACAAGCTTGAATGTTTACTTTTTGAAAGTTCGATATAGTAGAATGGATTGATTTTCTTGTGTAAAGTACTTGGGAATATTGAATGGGTAGTAAGAGCACGTTAGGATTATTTTGGACACATTTTCCGATATGGGATTCGGTCCATAGAAGTGCTTGCATCCATCTTATTCTCACTAGCATTTTTATGTTAATGTTGCTACACTTAAACTTTTTCAGGTAATACTCGTGGGAGAGGACGAGGTCGTGGAGGAGGTGCTGCTTGATCCCGAGCAGATGGCTTTTGGAACATGGACATATGTGTATTTTGGGGCATTCTATGAATGCTATGTTGTTAGTCCTTAAACTTATATTTTGTGGCTCATGAGAGCCTAAGACTTGTTGTATATATTATCGAGTTTATTTCTTTTGATTTTGTCATGAAAAGAAGTATGTACTTCTTCGTTTTTACTTTCTCTGAAATGGGCCTATGTAAACAGGTTTTGGTAGTTCATATTTTAAACGGATCCACGCCAAATTTTTATAAAAATAAAGTCTTCCGCTGTTTTGCTTATGATTTAAAGATTTGAGAAAATTCGAGTCTGTACATTGCTATGCTTTTTGAATTACAAATAGACGTGGTTATTGAGTTGAACATGGCTACAGAAACTAAGTCAACGAATTGGTGGTATGACTCTGGTGCCATAGTCCATATGTAGCAATAAACAACAATTCAATAGTTATGAAGAAATGACAGATGGTCAGGAAGTTCTTATGGGAAATCACAATTCTACAAAGGTTCGGGGAAAAGGAAGCGTTGAATTTCAATTCACTCCTGGAAAGAAGATGATTCTACAAAATATTCTACATATTCCTTATATGAAGAAAAAAATTAGTTTCTGCAAATTGATTATGTAAGAATGGCATTAAAGCCTTTCTGGAATCTAATAAGTTCATTTTGTCTAAAGGTCGGGTCTTTATTGGAAAATGCCACTCATGTGATGGGATGTTTAAACTCAGTATCAACAATAATAATATAAGTGTCAATTCTTCTTATACTGTCATGTCTTCTACTCTATGCCATTTTCGTTTAGCACATTTAAATTTTAGATCTTTAAACCATATGTCTAAGCATGGTTTAATTACTTATAATCACGGTCTTAATGAAAAATGTGAAATTTGTGTTCAAGCAAAAATGACTAAGAAACCATTTCCAAATTCAGAAAGAAATTCTCAATTACTTGAACTAATTTGCTCTGATATTTGTGAGCTTAATGGTGTCTTAACTATAGGAGGGAGTTGTTACTTTATTACTTTTATTGATGATTTTTCACGATATACATATGTTTATTTAATGAAAAATAAATATGAGGCATTTGATTTTTTCAAGAAATTCAAGTCTGAAGTTCAAAATAAAAAAGGCAAGAAAATTAAAATATTGCGTAGTGATAGAGGAGGTGAATATTTTCCAAATACTTTTAATTCTTTTTGTGAGGAATTTTGGTATTATTCATCAAAAGACTGCTCCATATACCCCCACAACAAAATGGTTTGGCAGAAAGACAAAAATAGAACTTTGATATGACAAATGCATTATTGTTGAATGCTAAATTACCTTATAATTTATGGGGTGAAGCATTGCTAACTGCATGTTATTTACATAATAGAATAACATCCAGGAAAAATGAATGTTTCACCTTATAAGTTATGGAAAGGAAGAAAGCCAAACCTAGAATACTTAAGAGTATGGGGTTGTATAGCTTTTTATAAAGTTCCAGATCCAAAAAGATCAAAATTGGGACCAGGAGGATTTAAAAGTGTTTTTGTAGGCTATGCACAAAATTCTAAAGCCTATAGGTTGTTGGATTTAAATTCTAATGTAATAGTAGAATATTCAGAAGATAAGACTAATCCAACTCAAACATTTGAACAACTTGACTTGGTTATATTTCATCTCAAGGTATTAAGAGGAAAGAACAAGACAATTCAATAGAACCAAGAAGAAGTCAGAGACAAAGAAAAGAAACAAGTTTTGGTGAAGATTTTATATCTTCGAAAGTTATTGTTTTCTTGTTAAAAGGAAATAGAAATGAGGTATTGAATACGATACCTATAGTACTAAATATAGAAAAAGATCCTAAAACTTACAAAGAAGCTATGACTTCTTGAGATGTTGCTTTTTGGAGAGAAGTAATAAATTATTAAATGGACTCATTAATGTCTAATAACACTTGGGTCTTGTTAGATTTACCACATGGTTCTAATCCCATAGGTTGTAAATGGGTATTTAGAAGAAAATACAATACATAAGGCATTGTTCAAACTTTTAAAGCTAGATAAGTAGCTAAAGGTTTTAAACAAAAGAAGGAAATAGATTATTTTGATACTTATGCTCCAGTAGCAAGAATAAGATCCATTAGAGTTTTTTTTTTGCTCTCGCTTCAATTTATAATTTATGCATTCATCAAATGAATGTCAAAACTAGCTTCTTAAATGGTGATCTTGGTGAAGAGGTATATATGGAACAACTTGAAGGTTTCATTATACCTGGACAAGAAAAGAAAGTTTGTAAACTTATAAAGTCATTATATGGTTTTAAAGAAGCACCTAAACAATGGCATGAGAAATTTGATCATGTGATCTTTTCTCATGGTTTTGTTCATAATAATGTTGACAAGTGTATATATTCAAAGTTCACAAATGATGATGGTATCATAATTTGTTTATATGAATGACTTGTTAATTTTCAGAACAAATATAAAAGGCATTTTAGAAACTAAGAAATATCTTACTTCTTATTTTAAGATGAAAGACTTAAATGTGGTTAATACTATTTTAGGAATCATTGTAAATAAAAATAGTGGGGGTTATGCTTTATCTCAATCACATTATATTGAGAAAATCATTCTTAAATTTAAACATTTAAGAATAAAGGAGGAAAATACTCCATATGATTCCTCTTTTAAGTTAACCAAAAATTCTAATTGATCAATAGCCAAACTAGAATATGCAAGTGTTGTTGGAAGTTTGATGTATGTTATGCATTGCACAAGACCTGATATAGCATTTGCGGGTTACAAACTCTCAAGATTCACAAATTATCCGAGTATTGATCACTGGAAAGCTATTGGTAGAATTTTAGGATATCTTAAAAGAACTAGTGAGTTGTGTCTCTTCTATAATAATTTTCCAGCAATGCTAGAAGGTTATACATATGCTAGTTGGATTACTAGTATAAGCGATTATAAGTCAATGTCTAGGTGGATATTTACACTTGCCGGAGGGGCAGTTTCATGGGCTTCCAAGAAACAGACGTGTATCTCACATTCTACAATGGAATCAAAATTTATAGCTTTAGCAGCAGCAGGAAAAGAAGGAGGGTGGTTGAGAAACATGTTGTTAGAGATCAAGTTGTGGCCACAACCCATGCCACTTATATCTTTGCATTGTGATAGTGAAGCAACTATGTCTAGAGCATATAATAAAATTTATAATGGAAAATCTAGACATATTTGTTTAAGACATTAATTTGTGAGACAATTAATTGTGGATGGAAAAATCACTATTGTGTATGTAAAGTCAAGTAATAATTTGGCTGATCCTTTTACAAAAGGGCTCTCGAGAGATTTAGTAAGAAGTACTTCAAAAGGTTTGGGCTTAAAACCTTTTATTAAAGAAAATCATCAATAATGGAAACCCAACCACTAATAAATTTTTGTCTTAATGGTTTAATGGGTAATAACAAGTTACTGATACGTGGTTGAGTTAAATGATATTTTATTTTGTCATGCCAACAGAGGTTGAGTTTTTAGCTCTTAATAAAGTACACGGTAACTTCAACTATACAGATAAAGAAGTGGTGCCGCTTCTAACAAAATTAAAGAAAATAATTTAGTAAATATCCATGAGCCCAAGAGGTAGCATGGATGAAATAGTGCTAAGTAAAATAAGTAAAATGAACTATTCAAAGGAAATTATATTTTTATGTGTGAAAACATTTCCCGTTTTAGTGTTTTAAGTTTCAGTTTAATCAATTTAATGACACTGATAACTTAACTAATACCTTGAGTGTTTTCACTAATTGAAAGTTTAAATCGAAAGATACTTTCATGAAAGCATGATAATAATTGAGTGAATATGAAATTTATTACAATCTAAGTGGGGGATTGTTGAAGATATAGATTGAAATAAATCTATTTAGCGGAGTAATTAGTTATATCCGATGATGAAAAGTTGTAATGTTTATCAATGGATGTGACTATTATGAATAGTCATGTTTGTTCCCAAGGAACATAACCATTCATATATGAATAACTAATTATTGTTATGACTATTTGTTTCCATGTAACGTCCCGTTATTTTGAAGTGAATTTTTTATTTTATTTTATTTTATTTATTTATTTTAATTAAAGTATTTAAGGTTAATTTAAAAGTAGTGATTTCGATTTTAGTAGTTATTTTAGTCCAAAATTCTTTTTAATCGTTTTAATACTTTAAATTTCGCTTCGGTGACATTAATAATTATTAATAGGCCAATTAATAATTATTAATCACCTTTAGATTAATTTAAGAGTTTCGGGTTTCGATTTATAAGTCATTAAAGGACGCAACCGTCATTTTCAAATTACTTAAAATATCAAAACACTATTCCATCATCTTTAAAAACACTTCATTGACCAAAAGTTGACCATTTCTCATTTTCTTCTTCTCTCAAATGCCGTGGGTCTTAAGGGGGGAAGAGAGATTTTTGGTTTTTCTTCGTTTCTTGACGGATCGACTCAATTTTGGTTGCATCGGAAAGCCTTCGGTCCTAAGATTCTTCTCCAACTAGCAATCGTGTTTTCCATCCGTATTCTAAGGACTTCTCGGTAAGTTAAAGTTCAAACCCTATGCTCCAAATAGTGTTTTAATGGTGTTTTCATGTTGAATCTTCGACTTCTTGCCGAGGAACTCGATGATTTTAATTACGGGAGTTGTTTTTAGTGATTTTGGAAACTTTCCCTAAACCCTAAAACCGAGTTTCAGTCGAAACCCTTCCCGTTTGAATTTTACATAGTGTGGGCTGTTTTGGGGTTTATTTTTATTGTAATTAAATTCGAGAAATCGATTATTGTCCAAAAACCTGAATCATCGATACGCATTGAAATCGGGAACTTCGAAACCACTTGAAACCAATTCGAAACACCTCTAAAGTGCCTAAAAGCCGAAAAACCGAACCCGAAACCCATTTTCATTTGAGGGGCCGAGAGTACCCTTTGGGTTTTTCGTCGTTTTGAGCTTTTAGATGTTAATTGATCGATGTTTGGTTTATTAATGATTGTTAGATATACTTTTAAATTGTAGGTGTTTTGGATCGTTGATTGATCGTGCTATCAGAGATTTGGAGCGAATCTACTTTGGCTAAGGTGAGAATAAATAGGATTTAAAGTAGATTTAGAAACCGAATAAGTTGAACGGTTTGTAGGATCGGAAGTTGAGATTAAGATTCGAATCTAAGAGTAAAGAAAAGTGAGCTAGTGACCTTAGGATTAGGAGCTAGTTCTTTGAGTGAAAACTTTGGAGTTTCTCGAGGGAAACATTGAACTTTTGAAAGTTCTAAGTTAGAATCATTTCGGAGATTAGAATGGATCATTGAAAGTTAAAGTATCCAAACTTTTAGATAGAATGGTTAAAGGAACTTGAAATTAGAACCTTGGATTTTATTTGGGAGTTTAGAATCCTTGAAGGTGGAGACTTACTCATTAAGATAAGAACTTACTTTTATGAAAGTATTGGAAGTTCGATTTATTTATTGTTCTTCCGAAATTCCTATTTATTACTTTATGCATAAGGACATCTATGATCCATTTACTTTATGTCCTTTACCTTATACCCTTTACTTTACGCTCCATTCATATTTACGTTTATTTACTTTTGCGAGCATACCATAACATCTCGCACCATAACATCTCGCATCATTGAAATGAAAGGAAAAGAAAGTGAAAAAGAAAAAGAATGGTGAATGATGAATCCTACGGGAAGTTCACATTACCTTCAGTGAAAAAGAAAAGAAAGTGAAAAAGAAAAATAAGGGAGAATGATGAATCCTACAGGAAGTTCACACTACCTTCAGAGAAAAAGAAAAGAAGGGAGAATGTGGATCCTATGGGAAGTCCACATTACCTTCATTCATTCATAAAGGAGAACGTGGATCCTACTGAAAGTTCACATTATCTTCACTCATGCATAAAAGGTGAATGTGAATCCTACGGGATGTCTTCATTACCTTCATGCATATTATCGATGGAATTATATCATGGAGAAAGAATTGAGACGTTATGCTTATGCAAGGTTTATTTACTTTTCTTACATTTGTTTTAACGAGTTAATGGATGAGAATTAGACTACGTGTGCTAGTATTATCATCCTCTAGATATTATAGATTATGAAAGTTAGTTTTTTAGAGTTTAGAGGACTATAGAAAGGATTATGTAAGACGTTCATTTCTAGAGAGAAAAGAAATGAATTTGATGTATAGCCGAGTGTTGTAGGAAAAAGGAATGAGATTGAATTGGATAATGAGAGAATACAAGGGTGTATTGAACCTTGTATAATTATCATGTGATAGACATGTAAGAGAACTAGTTTCTTAATAAATTGGAAGATCTCGTAATTGGAGAATAAGATTTGATGTAAACCTTATGTATAGTATAAGGTATTAAAGAGAACGAGATTCAAATGTTATATATATATATTATGAAACATATCCTCCTAATGGTTGGAAGATTGTTCCTCAAATATTTGGGAGAATTGGTAAGTAAAAGTGAAATATTGATGTAAAACCATTTTGGTGGTTGAAAGGTAAGAGAATGTGAGTTTCACTTGGACACAAATCCGGATGCGGGTTCGGGGTCTAACTTTACTTTTATTCTGTTTATTCTCACTGGATTTTGTTGTTAGCTCATGATATTACAAACATTTTCAAGTAGTGTTTGGGGTCGTGGGAGAGGAGCTGGTGCGCGCTTGATCGAGAGGATGATGACACGGAGATGGACTAGATACTTTTAAAAAGACCATGGTCTCATTTTGTTTATGTTATGTCTTTTGAGATGTAAATTGTATATATGCTCATAAGAGCTTTTTGTTTTGATTTATTCAGTCATAAACTCTTTAAACTTTACAAAAAGGAATTGAAATTCCTTGTCTTTAATTTCTCTGATTGTAAAAAGTGTAAATAGGTTATGGATAGTCCGAATTTTAAACATATCCATGCCAAATTTTTATTAAATTTAAAGTCTTCCGCTGTCAATCTGATTTTAAATTATTTAAAAAGAGTCGGATCGTCACATTCCAAGTAACACAACCATTCATATATGAATACCTAATTATTCTCAATGGTTATAACTATTACCAAGAGGTCGTAATTGTTCTGAACAAATATAATTCTTCAAAATGTAACTTTCTATTATTATAAATAGATGACTTCCTACATATTTTCCTGTAGTAATTTGATTCTCTCTCCCTCTCTATATAATACACTATTTTCTTTGGGTCAGCAATCGAAAATCTGTAAAATAACTACCTACATATTTTGGCTTTGTTGTATCTTAGAGGTGATTTGTCGGATACCATAATAATAGAGGACAAATATCACCTTAAAGACAGTGTTTTGTTTCATGCCTCAAAGTCATATCAATCCCATCATTATTTTTCTAATAATATAAACCTTCAAAGTTGTCTTAATTTTTTGGTTTAGTTATTTGAACAAACTTTATTTTAAAAAAATTATTCTCTAAAAACTCTATAAAAACTGCCAAAAGAAATTTATATTTTCCATATTTCAGTTTAATATTTTTTTCAAAAACAATATTTATTTACAATATTATTTTTTTTTCTTTTCACTTAAAATATTTATTAAAAACATCATCAAATGAGTCCACCTGCAAAATTAAACTCCATCCAATACAAAAATAAATATTTATTTATACTAATTAAAGATAATAAATCTTCATTCATTCAACAAAAAAAGATAATAAATTTAAATTAATTAAAATCGAATAATGTTGAAATTTGTTTGCAAAAAATTATTCAGATGAGAAAATGATTGATCATTATCGATTATCATCATATTTATGCACACACGTTCAGTTGTTTTAATTATGAAAAAAAAAAGTAATGGAAAATTTACTTATCGATAATTCCAAAAATAAAGGATATTATTTATACGAACATAAGCCAACTGATGATATTTATAACAACACGTGGTTTAAGAGACATGCTTATTATCAACCTTGAATCATTGTGCATGAACTTAAAATGGACAATTTTGGCTCTAGAATCATTCAGCAAACATATTAATAAAAACTAGGTTCAAAATCACATGGAGATTGTGAATATAGAAAAAAAAATCATTTGAAACTTGCAAAGCGTGAAAAGGTGTGTTTGAAATAGATCAATTCATGCAAAAAACACATCTATGGTAGGGTGAAAGTTCACTCCTTATAATATTTATGGGTAGAGAGGTTTGACCTCTAATTTTTCTAACATCTTTTTTGTATTGTTCGTGTTATCACACAAAATTTAAGGATTGATTTGAAAATAATTTTTTTACCAAATAACATTAAATATAAAAATACGTCAAATTCATGTTGATAACATAAAATAAAAATGAAATTTTAAAATAGTTTCTTTCAATTTTTAAACCTAACGTTATTAATTTCCCATAGATTAAGTCCTATGTAATGTAATGGGATGGAGAGAAACTTGAAAGAGTGGTTGGGAGGCGTTGGTTCCATTGGAAGACACGATCAAACTTGCATTGAACCATGATGCACGCTCATGCAATCCAAGTGATTGATGGCCATGCTTTAACGTCTTGTTTGGATATATAGTATAAGCACAACTGACATAATTCAATTCTATAGTTTAGTAAAAAGATTTAGTTTGATTTAATTTATATATTGAGTTGTAAATTACAAATTTAATTTTCAAAAACAGAAAATATAAATATCATCAAATGGGCCTTCAATTTTCACATTAAATATGTAGAGAAATTAAGATATCACATCAGAAAGAAGTAGGGAACCTAATAAAATTTAGGGTAAAATGTAAATAAGCTCTTCTGTAGTTTAAGAATGACAAATTATACCGTTGTGGTTCCAAATTATCTCAATAAAACACCTCCCTTTCAACAACATTAATTTTCTTTTAGTCATAACTTCTTCGTTTGAACTCTGATTTGGATGATTCAAAATGTTTTGGAGTCCTTATTTCAGGCTCTAAGTTATGGTTAGTTCAAAACTTCAAAAATGTTAAAAAATAAAAGAGTTTATTATCATCAAAATACTAGGTACGATTTAAACCAATAATGCTTTTGTTTACTGATAATTAGAAGTTTTGAATTGACCATAACTTAGAGCCCGAAATGAGGATTCCGAAACATCTTGAATCATCCAAATCAAAGTTTAAACGAATAAGTTATGGCTAAAAGAAAATTAATGTCGTTGAAGGGGAGGGGTCTTATTGAGATAATTTGTAATCACAGTGGTATGATTTTCCATTTTCAAACCACAAGGGGGTGTTCATGCATTTGGCAAAATGCACAGGGGGGCTTATTTACATTTTACCCTAAAATTTATAAAGTTTATGAGTAACTTCTCTTTTCATCACTAAATCTTGGCAGGATATTAAGAATCCAGCATTGAAATGATGAACGGGTCTAGCAATGTTCATAAAGTCTCCGTCATTACCAATTGGTTTTGACATGAAAAGTCATACTTATTAAGAATTGAACATGATATAATATTTGAGATTTATATATATATTCTTTATGATTCTTATAAAATTGTACGTTCAAATCTCTTGTCTCTATTTGATGTAATATGTAAAAATAATACACATACTTAACATTAAGATTATTTATTAAATATGCAAACTCATGAAGAAAAAAACACGTGGTCAAAGGAGTCAATTGTACCGATTTGAATAGATATTTTAGAGGGAATTTTCCCTATGTCAGACCTCAGGACATGAGATTTATGAATTAAAAAGAGATAAATGCAAATAAATTTTGTTTGGTTTCCTTAAATTATAAATTGGGGCAGATACAAATCTAGCAAACTTTTGAGTAATTTTTTAAAAATAGTATATTTTAAAAACATTTGTAAATATATTAAGTTTTAATCGGGTGAATCAATGATAAAAATTAAATTACATATTTTTAGACTTAAAGTTCATCACTAATTCACGCGTTAATCACTTATTAATAAAGTAAAAATTACTATATTTGTAAATAGTTTTAAGTGGTGATATATTTATAAATATTACATCTAAATCTGCTACCCAATTAAATTTTCCTATATTTAATAACATTTTACCTAGAATAATTTACTCAAATTCCAAACCCCTCTAATTTATTTATTTATTTGTCAGTTTTCTCCAACTATAACACAACTCATTATATATTATGAAAGATTAGGCTATAGATATTGTGCATATGTAAGTAGACTAATCAATAGTTATACCTTCTATTAAGGATAATGAGCTTCAACAATCTTCATATTAATATGATAAAGTCCACTTTGACCTAAGCACGCATAGCTATATATTTTATTTCACCCAAAATGCCTTATACCAATGAAGATGTTGTCCTCTTTTTATATACCTAGATCATCCTCTGATCTAAACAATGTGTGATTTTGTTTACTCTCAACAATCCTTTCCTTGAACAAAGGATCACTAAACTTGATCACCTTCATGATCTGCCCACTTTATTCAAGCCAACTCTCTTTCTTCATAATATATCGCCTATCTAATTGAGCTCCAACCATGGGTCGAGTCACCGAGGCTCACCCCTTTTTCAATGGAGGAATCTATCCACATGGTTAAATTCAGAGCATGACTTTGATACACTTGTTAGGGACAATATGCCTCCACAATCTTCACGCAAGTATGATATTGTTCACTTTGAGCCTAATGTTGCTTTACTTTACTTTTAGTTTTACCTAAAAAGTCTTCATATCAATGTAGATGTTGCCTCTTCTTATATATCCATGATTAATCTCTTGATCTAACCCATGTAGACTTTGCACCTTAATAATCTATTGACAATAATGATAATTAATGGAGAAATAGAAAAATATTATAGTATCTCAATCATCCACTAATATTATTTGGGTCAATCAAAGCGTAAAGTACACTCATCACATACAATTTACTCTTTAAAACATAAGCGACAAGTAGCAGTAGCTTAAAAATGATAAGAACAAAAAACAATTTATTGAAATCAGAACAATAAATTATTAAAATTAGAAATAAATTAACAATTAACTTGTAATAAAATGAGATTTTTAGTTGTTGAAACTTCATTTAAATAATAATTATGTTGCAAAAAATAAAAAATAATTTATTTAATTATAGATAATATGTAATTCTGATAAATTTTAAAAAGTGTTAATATTCTAGATAGCCACATCTACTTTCGCTGTTAATTGATAAATATATATTATTTTTATTATGTATATGAGGCCTAATAATCATCTTTGTCTATTTACATTGTATTGTTATGTGTCTACTCCCTCTTTTTCTCTTCTTCTACTTACTTTCTCTATTTTAACTTTTTTCACAGTTTTATATCTAGAGAAAACCGAACCCATTTTGAATCCCCATAAATAATTTCCATAAAAAACTTGTAGTAGTGGAGCGACAACCCTTACGGCGAAGACAAAAAGCGACGGCTACTCAGGTCACTTTTCTGGAGAATTTGATTTGGTTTTAATTAATTGAAGAAAACGGAGGAAGCTCGTAGGAATGGATCACCAAAAATTGTGATTTGTGGGGATAGTTTTACGGTGAAGAAATCTGGTTTAACGTCAGAAAAGGATAGTTTATCGATTTGTATTATAAATAAACGTGAAAATTTGGGTGGATCGAAGCTTTCTGGGCTGGATTTGGAGGTTGTGATGAATTATAAATCTTCAGGATTGCTGGTTGCAGAAGTCACATAAGCTTTGGAGAAGACCGGTTCAATTGAACCGGTCCAGATTGGTTTGGTTGACAGAGAAGAAAATCGGTCCGTTTCACAAAAAAACCAGTCGATTCTTGAAAAAATTGACCCGGTTCTGGATGACTCTTCGACTCTAGATATATCTAAATCATTTTCAAGTAATTCTGAGGTTCCAATGGGTCCAGTTAGGGGGGGTTTTTTATTTGAATTCAAAGGATAATTTTGTTAATTCGGCTATGGATGGTGTCAAAGGTCCATGGGGAGGTAACTCTTTTGCTAACCTTTTTAAAACTTCGGATAAATCTTTGACTTCTTTGAAATTTGTGCCTCCGATGATTACGGATGGAGTTATGTCTATTATTGCATCTTCTGAAATGATTGAGAAAGGTCGTAAGATTTGGGCTAACACTTTAGTGGGTCAGTTTATGGGGCTACATTACCTTATTCGGTTGTTACTACCATTATTAAGCGTATATGGCGTTCGGTGGAGGAGCCTAAGGTTGTGTTGATGGAAAATGGGCTATATTTTTTTAGCTTTAATCAGAGTACGGCTTGTGATTGGGTTTTTTAGAATGGCCCTTGGCATGTTGGTGGAAAACCACTATTCTTACGCAAGTGGGATCCGTCTATTGTTTCGGAGACTTTTGAGTACACAAAAGTACTTGTCTAGGTCAAGATGAGAAATGTTCCGATGGAGATGTGGCACCCGGAGGGTTTGGAGGCTATTGCAAGTGTTTTTGGTTGTCCACTTTTTTTGGATAAGGCTACTGAAGCTCGTGATCGTCTTGGTTTTGCCCAAGTTAGTGTGGAAGTAGGGATTGAGGATACTCTCCCTGATTCTGTGTGTGTTTCTGTGTCGGGTATTGCTCATCATGTGACCATTGTTTATACTTGGAAACCGTCTCGATGTACAACTTGTATGTGTTAGGAATTGTGTCCTAGAACTTGTAATTATTTAATAAAGATAATTTATTTCAAATAAATTAAATAAATAAACGTAAGTTCTTTATATTATCTAGATTGATTCAATTGACGATATTAGAAATATATTGAAATATATTAATATCAAACATTCAAATAGTAAAACCCTAAGTTACTCTTATGAAATCATGACTTAGTATGTCAGTCATACGAGAGGATTAAAGTCGAGATGAGTGACTTAAAAGTGTCTACAGCAAATGGATAACGTTTGGGAACCTTATCCTAGTAACACTGTTGATAGTTTCACATTTTGTTTACAGACAAATGATCTAATCCTGATCATTCATGTGGGAGACATGAAATTAAAGTATCATATGCAATGTTGATTGTATAAGACAGGACCACGATATCCGATCAAATTTCTCACTAGTACCGTTTGCGAGAAATGATCGAATATAAAACTAAGTTTATCAACCGTGATAGATCTCAATCCTGAGTGAAATGCGGACTTCTATTTGTGGAGTTATGTTCTTTGATTCACATGGTTGAGAGTGATCTGTAAGAATGCTTAATACACTCCTACTTTGGGAACATAGCTAGATAAGTAGCTGGGAACGCATCATCACGAGATGGAATTCATAATTTTCTTATAAATTAATGGTATCAGTGCGATACCTAAACATTTTAGGAACTTTAGGAAACTCCCTTGATGTACTGATTCAAGACATGAACAAGTGGCGCCACGACTTCTATTGATCACAGAAGTACATTATCTCTAGTTCGACTAAAGATAAAGTTCATTGGAGAATCAGCAGGAACACAAGGATAAAACGGTAATTACAGGGGCAAAACGGTAAATTTATCTGCCTATAATTATGAGGGTTCCATGTGAAGGATAATATCACAAATATAAATAAAGATAAACTAAATAACTCATCTATAGTCAGGGGAGTTCAACTATGAATCTATAGTGGAATTATTCATAGTTAGATAATAAGTAATTAACTGATTATGTGTTAATCACTTAATTGACTAATTATTAAGCCCATGATCTATAGGTCCATCGGGTCCCTATGCTAGCCCAAATATCGTAGTCACGAAATCAAGTAGAAGAAATGGAAATTTTGAAGTAAAGTGAATTACTTAAAATAGGCAATATTAATTGTATAAATATTGAGTGTATTTAAACGGTAATTAATATAAACATTATTAATTGCTTAAATAATGAGTTTATTTAAACAGGAAATTAATAATGAAATATTATTAATTAGACATTATTAATTATTTAAATATTGAGTATATTTAAATGGTAATTAATAATTTGCAATTAATTAACAATTATTAATTGTTTAAATAATTAATTTTATTTGAACAAAAATTAATAATTAAAATTAATTAATTAATAATAAAATATTATCAATAAAATTATTAATTAAATAATGATTTTATTTAATGGAAATTAATAATTTAAATATTTATTATTAATTATTTAAATGATGAAAATTATTTAAATAGAAATTAATAACTAAATATAATTTGATAATATTTAGTCGGGAGAAAATATTAATATTATTAATTGTTTAAAAAAAATATTTTATTTAAATGGTAATTAATAAATAAATTAATTAAGTTGAACTTATTAATGTAAGAGAGAGTTTCAAGCCCAATTGGATTAATGAACCCAATTAGAATTGGCCCAAAATAATTAATTAAATAAATTGTATTTATTAATTATTTTATTATGATAAAATCGGCCATATAATGTATTTTAGGAAGAGATAATTGTTTTAATTATATCCTAAAATAATTACATAAATTTATTTAGGGAAATTTCATTGGGTGACAGATTTTTATGCAATATTTGTAAACATAGCAACTAAAAAAAATATTTGTAAATATAGCAATTTTTATCATGTTTATCATTGATAAACAATTATTTATGTGTTTATCAGTGATAAACTTAGTGTAAAAATATGAAATTCAATGTTTATCACTGATAAACCTGATCAAAATTTGCTATATTTGCAAATATTTTTTTTAGCTTTTATTTTTACAAATATTACTAAAACAATTGCTAGATTTACAAATGCCTCATTTATTTATCCAAGATAAATTAAAAGAAAAGAAAATAATATCTTATTTATCTATGTATTTTTCGAAAATACAAGATAATGGAAAGATAATATCTTTTTCCTTTTTGTATTTATCTCCATAGATTAATCCTAATATGATTAGGATTCCTATTTTCTTATAAATATGAGGCATGGGTCATTGATAAATCACACAATTAAATTCCATAGAAAATTGGAACTCCCTCTTCCTCCTTCTTCCCCCCTTGGCCGATTTCCCTATAGTTCATTGGGAAGAAAATATTTTTTCTTCTTTCCAATTTCTTCTTAGGTTTGATCCCACAATCGGGTTTCGTTTGATCGATCAGGATATAGCATAGAAGATCCGGTGTTGCTGAGGATTGATGCTGTAAAGAAACCTCCAACCAATTCTCCATATTTTACTCAATGTAAGTTCCGGTTTAATTTTAATTTTCGAAAATATAAGCATGAATCTACATGTTTTTTCACAAATTGCATGATGTTAATAGACCCGTTATTAAATGTTAATAAATTTACTAAATAAATTTTCGCTAGTTTAGTAAATCATCCCTTCAGTATGGTGTTCGGACATGTTTCTGCTTCTTGCCTTAGATGGGTTCAAAATATTCAGAAAGTACAGAAAAAAGAGTGGGCTCCTATAAAGGGACCAGTTGCTAATCGAGTTAGTGTGAAACCTTTCAGTAGTGCAAATGGAAAAGAGAAAATGTTTTAATCTTCTCATTGTGATGATGTGACAATGGTTATCCCTTTAGTTACGAGAAAAGAAAAGATAAATGAGTCTATTCAGTGTGTTACTACTATAGTAGATGAGTCTCCAGCTCCTATTTTCAAGATGTCAGTTGATATTGACACGTCGAAGGGGAGGAGTCGGGCACCTCTGACTCTCAGTTTCAAGATGATATTATTGCTCCTGATGAGGTTGAGATTGATTTGATGAATAAAGATGGGTTTTCACCTGTTGTATCGAAAAGTACTAAAAAGAAGAGCAAACAATAGAAAAGGTAGGCTGCCTATTTCTGATGATTAGTTGGTGTTCGTGGAATGTGCGGGGTCTTAATAATCGCTGCAAACAACGAGAGGTTAGAGATTTTTTACGTTCTTCTAACTTCTCTTTTTGCTGTTTATTGGAGACACGGGTTAGAGAGGTTAATTTTGAGGCGGTGTCTCGTTGTTTTGGTTCAGAATGGTCTTTTTGTACTAATTATGAGTTCTCCCACAACGGTCGTATCTGGGTTTTGTGGAAGTCTCTTTTTGAGTTTTACCCTAATTTTATTTCTGCTCAGATGATTTGTGGTAGTGTGGTTCATTATGTGACAGGTTTTGTGCGTGCGGCCTCTTGTGTTTATGATTTTAATCACACGGAGGAGAAACGTAGTTTATGGCAAAATTTACTCTCTGTTTCTTCTTCTTGGTCTAAGGTTCCTGGAATTGTTATGGGAGATTTTAATGCAGTTAGATCTTCTGAGGAGTTTCTTGGTGGTTCTCCTTCTTTGGTAGCCATGCAGGAGTTTGATGATTGTATTATTAGTCTTGATCTTACAGAGTTACTCACTACGGGATTCAAGTTAACTTGGAAGAACGGTCAAGATGGTGATATGCTTAAGTATCGTCGGTTGGATAGAGTTTTGGTTAATGATTCTTGGAATGTTTCTCTTTCTGATTTTGTTGTTAAGGTGAAGGTGTGGGGTGTTTCTAACCACTCCCCGTTGGTTATTGTGATTAATGCAACTGTGGTGAGGAAGAAATCTACTTTCCGTTTTTTTAACCATTGGTCAAAAATGATAACTTTCTGGCTATTGTTCAACATAGTTGGGTTGGAGGTCGGGGATCCACTCCTTTGACTAGATTTATGAGCAAGTTGAAGGTCTTAAAGCCTATTTTACGTCGTTCTTTCAAGACTTTGTTGTCTACCTTAGCCCATGTAGTTAAAACTGTCAGGGACTTAATGTTTGCTACTCAGTCTGCTCTAATTGTTGACCTTTTTTGTTCTAGGCTACAAGAGGAAGGGAAGATGACTACTAAGAATTTCTAGTTGTGGGCTGGGAAGGAGGAAGCTTCTTTTCGCCAGAAATCTCGTGTTTAGTGGCTGAAAGAGGGTGACCATAATACTGCTTATTTTCATAAATGTGTGCGTGGGAGGATTTCCCGTAATGGAATTTCTTCAATTTTAAGTTCAGATGGTTGTCGTCTCTCAAAGCATGAGAAGATAGTAGAGGAGGCAGTTAGGTATTTTATGAGTATTTTGGGTTCTGACTCGATCCCTTATCGCGATCTTACAGTGCGATTACAGGAGATTTTGGGTTTTACTTGGTCTGCTGATTGTTTGACAAAGTTAAAAAGGCCTATTACTGATGTTGAGATAAGAGAGACATTTTTTCATATGAGTAGTGATAAAGCCCCTGGGCCTGATGGTTTTTCAGCAGGTTTTTTCAAATTGGCTTGGTCTGTGGTTGGTTAGGATTTCTGTGAGGCAGTGCATTCTTTCTTCGCTTCTACTTTTCTTCCCAAGGGTGTGAATACGACTATGATTGCTTTGATTCCAAAGACTCAAGGACCTTCTGGTTTCAAAGATTATCGATCTATTTCTTATTGTATAGTGGTGTATAAGTGCATCTCTAAGATTATTTCCAACAGATTGAAGGTTTTTCTTCCGTTGTTTATTAGCCTTAATTAGTCGGCTTTTATCCTGGGGAGGAGTATTGTTGATAATATTTTACTATGTCAGGAAGTTTTGCATGGTTATCAATTGAACTTGGGTCATCCTTGGTGTACTATTAAGATTGATCTTCATAAGGCTTATGATTCAATTCATTGGGATTTTGTTATTGGCAATTTGTACTCCTCCTTCCTTTGTTTAGTGGATTAGGTGTTGTATCAAGTCCCCTATATTTTCCATTTCCATTAATGGTAGTTTGGAAAGTTTTTTTTCATGGTAGGAAAGGGTTGCGTCAGGGTGACCCACTTTCTCCCTATCTTTTTGTTATGGTGATGGAAGTGTTGATGCGTCTACTTAATTTTCCTCCAGCTACCTTTCGATATCATTTCAGATGTGGTAGAATTCGGTTTAACCATCTTTGTTTTGCAGATGATCTGATGTTGTCCAGTTCTGCGGATTCTCAGTCTATCAGTTTTATTCAAGAGAGCCTGAGTTTATTTGAGGAGTTGTCTGGCCTTGTTGCCAATTCTTCAAAGAGTTCTCTTTTTTGTGCAGGAATGACTGTAGAGAGGTCAAAGGAAATCTATGAGTAGTTGGGTATTGGGATTGCTTCTCTTCCTGTGTGTTATCTAGGTTTGCCTTTGATCTCGTCGAAGTTGACTCTGGGGGAGTGTCAGTCTCTTATTGATCGTGTCGCTACTCATATTCGAAGTCGGGCTGCTCGAGTACTTTCTCTTGTTGGAAGGGCTCAGCTATTAGGTAAGTGCTTCAGAGTTTTCATGTGTACTGGTGTAATGTTTTTGTCATTCTTGCTAGGGTGGTTCGAGAGATTGATAAGATTTTGTGTAGTTATCTTTGGAAAGGTTGGGGAAATGGTATTGGAGGTGCAAAGGTTCCCTGGGTAGATGTTTGTACACCGTTGTCTGAGGGAGGGTTAGGTATCATTCCTCTGGTTAGTTGGAATGTGGCTAATATGATGCGAAATTTATGGAGTCTTTTAACTCGTGCTGGCTAGCTTGGGGTGGCTTGGGTGAAGAGTATTATTTTGAGGGGGTATAGTTTGTGGGCAATTAAGCCTTCGTATACGTATTCGTGGTGTTTGAGGTGAATGTTGAAAGTTTGGGATCAGTTTCGGCCTTTCATTCGTTGTGTGGTGGGAGATGGGTCTTCTTATTTTGCATGGTATAATACGTGGCTATCTTGTGGCCCTCTTCAGGTCCTCCATGGTAATTCAATTGTTCGTCATGCTGTTAGTCAACATGAGACTATAGTAACTGATTTTATTGATATTGAGGGTCAGTGGTCTTGGCCTACGTCAACTTCGGATCTTCTCCTCATTCAGCCTTTTGTGGTGAATATTACGCCCAGGCTGCAAGTTGCTGATCGATTTATTTGGTCTCTTTCTATCTCTAGTGAGTTCTCTATTTCTAGTCCTTGGGATTCTATTCGTGAACATCGAACCAGGGTGTCGTGGTTTCATCTTCTTTGTTTTGATGATAGTATCCCCGACATTCTTTTATTTGTTGGCTTGCTATTCGTGATCGTTTGGCTACTCTTGATCGAGTTCATTTGTGGAACCATGATGTTCTTCCAAGTTGCTTACTTTGTCCTGGAGGGTTCGAAAGCAGAGACTACCTTTTCTTTGAATGCCCTTTTAGTGTATTCATTTTTAGAGGGGTTCTTAATTGGGCTTGTTCTTCTCACATGATTGGTACTTGGTTGACGGATTTGTCTTGGGTTTGTACTCTATCTAAAGGTAAATCTCTTGTTCGTCGACTTTGGCGTATTTCTTGGTACGCTATGATATACCACATTTGGGAGGAGAGGAATAATCGTCTTCATGATCGGTCTATTTCGTCTCCTCACATTGTTCTTCAACTGGTCCAACATGATATTTTTTTTCGTACTGTTACTTGGTGGGGTAGTAATCATAGTGTTTTTGATTCTATGGATTGCTCTGCTTGGGATCTTTTTCTTTAGTGGCTTTTCTTTTGTTGTTTTTTGTTTTGGTGTTGTGTTTTGGCTTGATAGTTTCTACTTTTAAGTAGGGAGTTCTTGTTTTATTGCCTTGATCTCGGGTTGTGAGATCCCATTATTTTTATTTTTTAATTTTACAACTCTTTTGCAACAACAAAAACTGAACCCATTTTTTTTATTATCCTTCATTTTTGTCTTCATATATATCAGATCTATGTTTTTCTTGAAGATCCAAAGTAAGAAAAGTATAAATCTTGAAGATCTAAAGTTCAAATAGCATGGAACTAATGAAAGATTTGTTGTTTCTATTGTTGAAATCAATTTCTTCATTTTTCTGAATTTTTTCTCATATTCTCATGATTCTCTGGATTTTTCGTTCTTTGATGTGTATTATAACATACGTAAATTTGCTGAACGTGTATATTGTAATATACGTAATGTACGCTATCTCTGCTTTTCTAGAAATAAATTATGTAATGCACGTAATATACATAACTGCAAGAGGGTCAACAGACATCCCTCTTCATTATGTTTTCTTTATACACTCCGTTTTTATTTTTTATTAACATTATGTAACATTCATAATATACAGAATGTCATGTTTCAGTTTCGCTGTTAATTGATAAATGTATATCATTTATACTTTGTATATGAGGATTAATAGTCATAATTGTCTGTTTGCATCGTACTGTTATGTGTCCATAACAATTATATTTTATGTTGCAACTACAAGAAAAACTGAAATTAGCGAGCAACATTAGCGACAGAACTAATGGGACGCTGGTTAACGATGAAATGAGTCGCTGATAGTGAGTTTGACTTTTAGCGATACAAATGATCGCTATCTAGTGTCAGCAAACACTACATCACTAACTCTGATAGTAAGTTTGACCTTAGCGACACATTTCATTGCTATTTGGCATTCTAATACAGACCATCGTTAATGATTTGTCCCAAGAAATGGCACGAAGCTTCCCGCCAAATCAGTGACTCTTTAAGTCTTTAAATTAGCGATGGAATCTGTCGCTGAGGTACTATTTCAGATAAGAATAGTTCTCTTCTTATTCAGAGACGTAGCTCGTTGCAGTTGAAATTTTTTTATTTTTGTTAGAGACGCAGTTCGTCACTAAAACATGGCAGGAAATTTTACCTCCAATATTATTCCAGCCAAATTAGAGATAAATTTGGTCGCAAAAAAAGGCTGTAGAAAAATTATAAATAGGTGTGCAGAATCACTTCAAACAAATGTAAATTTCATAAACCATATTACCGAGAGAGAGAAAATGCGTGAATGGACAAAAGATACGATGTAGCCGGGGTCGAAAAGTTTGTTGAATTATGTCAATCCACCATGAGACAGAAGATACGATGTCCATGCAAAAAGTGTAGAAATAAGAAGATATTACTGAGAGACGATGTGAAGATATACTTGCACAGTTGTGGTTTCGTAGATAATTATTATCAGTGGGTGTATTAGAGAGAATCTAAAGAAAATGTTCAATGCAGTAAGGGACGAGTTAGTTCGAAATGAAGGAAGTAGCTTGTAGTTCAATTTGAATGTGAATGAAATTTCAGATAACATATAACATCAGTACGGTCAATTAGAACAGATGGTTTTTTATGGTTGCGGTTATCAAGGAGATGATCCTCAAACTTTATTTAATGAAGATTTAAACTCAGATACGCAAAGAATGTTTCAGATGATAGAATCAGCGAGTAGGCCGCTGTATGTAGGTGTTGATGTCACGCAACTCGCAGCTGCAACCAAACTATTGAATAGCAAGGCAGAGTTTCACATCACAGAAAGTGGATCCAACTCTATTTCACATTGGTTTTATCAGTGCGCTCCTGCAAACAACATGTTGCCACATAGTTTGTACGACACGAAGAAATTAGTGGAGGATCTCGGTTTACCGGTGGAGAAGAAAGATTGTTGCCCAAATGGATGTATGATATATCGAGGTGAAGATGCAAGTTTTCATATGTGTAAAATGTGCAATCATACGAGATACAAACAAGGTTAAAAAAGTCTTATTCCACATACTCGCATGTTTTATTTACCGATCACACAACGTCTACAATGGTTGTTACGCATCAGAAGTCACAGCTTCTCATATGAGGTGGCATCACGTGCACTTTCAAGATGACGGAGTAATGAGACATCCTTCCGATGTTGTGGCGTGAAAGCATTTAAATCGTTGCCATCTAGAATTTACGCGAGAAATTAGAAACATTAAATTGGGTTTATGTACAAATGGGTTTAACCCTTTCGGGGATTCGGGAGCTAATATTCATTATGGCTAATTATGTTGTCGCCGTATAACTTGCCTCCATTGATGTGCATGAAAGATCCTGTGATTTTCTTAACGGTAATTGTATCAGGCCCGAAAAGTCCGAAACAGAAGTTGGATGTGTACCTCAAACCATTAATTGCTGATCTCTGTGGTTTATGGAACGAAGAAGTTTTGACGTATGATGTTTCACATAAACTGAATTTCGTGATGTAAACAGCAGATATTTGGACAATAAGTGACTTCCCGACATATTCAATGTTATCAGTACGTTTGTAAATTAATTCGTATGAAATTAATATTTGCGTACTTTTATAAGTTATAGGTTTTCACGATTAAATTAAAGTTTATGGTTTTACGCCCAACGTAACAAATTTACTACCCTAACTAAATTCGTTTGGGTGGAGCACTTCGGGAAAGTTTGCATGGCCCTCATTGCATGGACGATACTGGTGCCATCTCGTTGGTACATGGTCAAAAAACGTGTTGGTTTGACTGCCATAGAAGGTTCTTAAAGCTAAATCATTCATTTCGAACGAACAAAACTAACTGGTATAAAAGGCGGAGTGTAAGAAACGAAGGCCCTCCTAAAGTTATCAATGGATACCAAATACTGCAACGGTTAGATGCACTTGACATGCGAAGTCTTACAGAGATTCGTGGTGAGTCTTGGAATAAGACGGCAGGGAAAAATACAGGTTGGAAAAAAAGAAGTATTTTCTGGGAACTACCGTATTGGGGAGATTTAATGATCAGGCATAACTTAAATGTCATGCATATTGAGAAGAAAGTTTTCGACAATATCTTCAACACGGTTCTAAATGTACCGAAAAAACGAAAGACATTCTGAAATCACGTTATGACATTTGAGAAATCTGTCATTGACCTGAATTAGAGTCGGACGACACTAGAAAAAAATACGTGAAGGCAAAGTACATACTAACTGCAAACCAGAAGAAAATATTGTTTGAGTGGAAGCGATCAATTAAATTTTCTGATGAATATGTATCAAATCTGAGCATGTGCATTGACGTGCACAGTCATACTGTGTTTGAGATGAAAAGTCATGATTGTCACATATTCATGCAACAACTTATTCCACCTGGATTCAGACCATTTCTTGAGCAGAAATATTGGGAACCTGTTGCACAATTGATTGTTTTCTTTAGAGAGTTAACATGTGCAGAGCTGTCCCAAGCCACTGTCGAGTCATTGAGTAGTGAGATTGCTGTCATAATTTGCAAGTTAGAGAGAATGTTTCCACCATCCTTTTTCACTCGATGGAGCATCTACCAGTGCATCTACCATACGAGGCATATCTAGGAGGCCCAGTTCAATACCGATGGATGTATCCATTTGAAAGGTAAATAATTTGATTGTTCTGTTATTATATCCTAAATTATTGGTTGTATCTCATTCATTTTGATGTCAGATATTTGTGTAGGCTAAAAAGAACTGTATGAAACAAGGCTAGAGTTGAATGATCTTCATGCAATGCACACCAAATACATGAGATGACCACTTTCTGTTCATATTACTTTGATTAATGAATTACAGAGCAATACAGAACAGTGAAGTGTAATTTTGTTCTAGATACACTTCCTCTTGGAGTTGATCCATATGATTTGTCTATTTTTATAGTATTAGAAAGACCCCTTGGAAAGTTCATGAAGAGAGCGTTAAACGAGCAAGAGTATCACATCGCACAGACCTACGTGTTATGTAATTGTCCAGAGGTGGAACTATATATTGAGTAAGGATCAACTAAATTAACACGTCAAACGGTTATATTAATTGTGTTTCATTATATATTATTTCAATTATAGGTTATTAGTTGAGTTATTCATATGACGGTTAAGCCTAGACTCAACGCAGCCAGGGAGGGGATGATAATTGACAGAGACTTCCGTTCATGGTTTTATGCTTACGTGAGTATGATTACGTGTTAAAGTTGTTCAAATTAACTGAAATGATGTAATTTCTCAATCCACGTTCATTGTCGTGCAGGTTGATTCATCCACGACCCCAGTTACAAACAATCATATAGTCCTGTTGGCAAAATTAGCTGCTAGAATTGCCAAATCATACTCTGGTTATCTTGGGAAGGATATATACAAGAAGAATCCCGAGTTTGGGAAACGGAAGGATATTTATGAAATTAGTAAGTTACGGTGGTTTCAGACATGGAAGGTAAAAGTTAAAATTTTAAAAATCTTTTTATTTACAATTTTTTAAATTGCTAACAAATTTTTGATTTTTTTACAGACACGCTTTACAATCCCTGAAGATCTCACTGATGAGATCATTTACCTACTCTGGAGCAAACAGGCTAGGAGGCGTTATAGGAACACCATCAACAAAACGAAAGAGAAACCCGCTGAGAAAACTTTGTGGTTGGGTGAGCAAGCTCGTCAGAAGTTGATTGAGGATAGTCAATCTGTCGAGGAGTTGCGCATCTCCCAAATCAACTCAGTTAATTGGAAGGCGAACCCAGCTATGTACACTGGCAGGACTCACAGCCACGACGAGCATTGTGAGATACTGGTAAAGTAATTTTAATCTTTCGTTTATATATTATTTTTCTTGTTCTCATTTTCACAGACTCGGGATGGACGTGAGGTCACTACGGCTGATTTGTTTCTCCATCTGCACTCGAAGGGCCACGATGTTTTGTGGATGATCGAGCACGGGAATTAGCGGTTAGTTTATTTCTTTTCGTGCTTTCAAATAAATTTAATAATATTATCTTTTTACTTTTGCTCAAATAAATGTTTGGTTAATTTTTGTAGACAAAAGTTAAAGAAACATTCGAAGCGGTATTTCTCACTCCTGAGTCTCAGCCTACTTAGGAAAACCATCGTGATGCTTTCCTTATGGCAGTCGGTGGTGTTCGTCCTGATGGCTCAGTCCTTGATATTGGCTCTTATGGGAAGGATCTTTATGCAGACCTGCAGCGTGCTTCGAGTTCTACTCGTGCTGAGACCGAGTCTTTGAGGCGAGACAACGCCTCATTGTGCAACGAGATTGAGAAGATCAAGCAAAACACTCAATCTTTCAAAGATGATCTCCAGGCTCAGCATGATCAGTTGAAGGCTCAAGTCATGGGTTGGTTGAATCTCCAAAGGGAGGCTGGCTCCGGATCTACTTCTCAACATCCAAATTCCGAGCATACGAGCCCTCTCTAGTTTTTTTTTGGATATTTTATTAACTTTTGTGTATTTTTTTTAATATGAATATTTAATGAAATTTTTGTTTTGTTTTAATATTATATATATATATATATCTATTAATTATTGTTTTCTTTTAATATTAATAATTAATTTTAAAAGAATTAAAAAAAACCTAATATAGCTACGAAATGGGTCGTTTTTATCCATTTGATCATATTTTTAATTTCATCTATAGCGATGGATTCTATCGCTAAAGGCAATCAGTTGACTTTATTAGCGAACAAATATGTTTCTACATCAGCGATGGAATGCGTCGCTAACATTAGCGAATAATTGTGTCGCTAAGCTAAGCGACTCATCTAAAAGATAGATGTAGTGAGTCATTGTGTCGCTATTGTCAGAGATAAATTGCGTCGCTAAAATAGTCAACATTTTATTAGCGACTCATTTTTTTTCTGTCGGTTTAACGATACATTTCGTTGCTAATATCAACAAGCGATGACTTTTTTTACGATCATCCAGTTCGTCGCTAATTCCTTTTTTTCTTATAGTGTGTACTGTTATGAATTTCAAATTTTATAAAGTAAAAGGAAAGATAAAATAATAAAAAAAAAAGAATTTTTTTTTGGCATAAGAAAAGAAAAAGTCAGAAATGTCAGAAACATACACAGCATATATGAAGAGGGTAAAATATGAATAAACGGTATAAAAATGACTATTTTATTTACTTTTCAAAAAATGACCATTTAAGTGAAAACCCACCCCGAATAGGTATTATAATTTTTTTATTAAATATTAACTAACTCCATTCTTTTTTTTTTATTATTTTTGTAATAGTAGTACAATTTATCATTTTAAAAAACCACACGTGTGTAGTTTACATTTATTGCTTTAAAAAAATAAAATTTTGGGTTGGACGTTGGAAGGAATTAAAAACAAGAATGGATTATGCCACTCCGAGTGATTACTTTGCTCCAATATCAGACTGAGCTCTTTTTCTTTCCTTTTTTTCATTTTTCTTTTTTATAAAAAAAATAAAATAAAAAGAGTAACGTTTAGCAAACAGACAAACTGAGTCTGTTTTACTTTTTTTTTTTTTTTTTTCGCTCAAAACCCGAGAAAACACAGAGAAAGCAAAGCAAACCCCAATACCAATTCCAATGCTAAGCATATGTTTTTTCATTTTTTTTTTATTTATTTAAATGAATAGACCCCACCCCTTACCCCCAGGCCACACGAGCGTTTCTCGATTTGCATGCGGGGGAACAGACTCTCTCTCTCTCTCTCTTCTTTGTTTTTTGTTTTTAGAGAGAGAGATATTGAACCCTGAACTCTCTGACTCTTTTTATTTGAATGTTTAAAACAGATAGTAAAAGAAGCGTGTTACTTCTTCCTTCTCTTCTCTTTTTTCAGTTTTTTATTTCCGTTTCTCTGCTTTCTTCCTTTTAAATCCTTTCTCTCTGTTTTTTTTTTTGGTTATAAACTATTTTTTTGGATCTGGGTTTTTCACAATGAGTCTTCAATGCTCAAAAAATGGCTACAGTCTGTATCAAAACCTAAACTTTATGCCTCCTCCTCCTCCTCCACCACCACCATTTTCTGAAATGGGGTTACAGTTTTTAAATCCTAAATCAGAAAAAGCTGCTGGATTTAAGCCATGGAACAAAGGGAATGAAAAAAATGAACAGACTTTGAAAGAAGAAGATCAAGATTGCAGTGGAAAAAATGGACACACGAAGCTATGTGCAAGAGGGCATTGGAGACCAGCTGAAGATTCAAAGCTGAAAGAGCTTGTTGCCCATTATGGCCCTCAAAATTGGAACTTGATTGCTGAAAATCTCCCAGGAAGATCAGGTAAAAAAAACAGAATCAGAATCAATTTTGTGTTTTTTTTGTTTTTGTTTTAATAGCGATTTCTGTTTGTTTTTTTGGGGTCAGGGAAAAGTTGCAGATTGAGATGGTTTAATCAATTAGATCCAAAGATAAACAGGAAAGCATTCAATGAAGAAGAAGAAGAGAGGTTATTAACAGCACACAGAGTGTACGGAAACAAATGGGCAATGATAGCTCGTCTGTTTCCTGGAAGAACTGATAATGCTGTTAAAAACCATTGGCACGTTATCATGGCTAGAAAACACAGAGAACACTCCAATCTTTACAGAAGATCAAGAAAACAACCTATCTTTCCTAAGGAATTTCATGTTTCCAAATCTTTTCACAATTTTAATAATGTCGTCTCCACCACTGAATCAACAACAACGACGACGACCACGACAACTTTCTCTAGTACTCTTGACCAATCACCTCCCTCCACGTGTACTCATCTCTCTCTCAACGTCGGTGAGTTCAGTTTTCATATAAAGTTGCTTTCTTTCTTTTCCCCATTTTCTTCCTTCACAATACTCGCCTCCTCGTCGGTGAGAATGAGTTCATTTCTTTTATTTCTATTGAATTTGTTTCTTAAAATATGATTGAAATTTTTAGAAAACGGTATTTCTCATATTCACGAGTCTCAAATCGAGATTGGTCTAATTTAAAAATATTTTTCTATTTTTAAAATTAATCATAAAGATACCATCTATTGAAATACTTCTCATAAAATTTATTAAAAAAAAAAAATCAAAACGAGGTCGATGGATGTGCAAGTAAGTATTATTATTATTATTTTAATAAATTTGATTGGGTGATTTACAGGATTATCAGGAGAGAGAGAAGGACCAATGGGAAAACTGGGATATGGTAATGGCTTATCAGGGAAGTCGGATTCAAACTCAGAAGTTTCAGGCGGTGAATCAGTTGAAAATGGAAATGTCAGTATCAAAATGGGCTTCATTGATTTTCTTGGAGTCGGAGCTTCTTAAAGAAAAAAAACAGTGTTTTTTTTTATTTTGAATTATGATCAACAACTGCTGGTTAAAAGGAAAATCTGGCAAATTTTTTTCTCATCTTTTTTTACTTTTCGTTTTTACCTTTCTTTATTGAAAGGGGAGTCTGGAGCGGAGTTAAATATTTGTTTTTCAAATACTCGGTCTCTTTTGTACAGTTTTTTCCATAAGTGGAAATGAGAACTTGAGTAAAAAAAACATGCAAATGAGAGAGAAATAAATCAATCCGAAAAACTGAACTTGAATATAACTCGACCGGTAAGGTATTAGTATTCCCTTCTCCAATAAGTTTCGAGTCTCTCCTACCCAACTCATGTAATATAAATTGAAGACTTGACAAGAGGCAAATGGTAAAAAGAAATTTATTTGGACATTTCAAAATGGGTTTGGACTGGAGGAAAAGTTTGACCAAGTATTACTTACCTAAACAGGGACAGAGGCTTTTTCAGGTTATTGCATTTATTATATTCCGTATTTTCTTCTATCTTTACGATTTACAAGTTACAACCCTTTCTTCCGAAATTTAATGAGGCTGTATGAATTTGATGACACTACATTACCATGCTACCTTACCTGACACATCAAAGTTTGGTAATCCTGTGTGGTCCCCTCCTTTTTCTATTGTAACTACTATTTTCTTTTTCTTCTTTAAAATTTGAAGCCTTTTTTTTTATAAATTGGAGTAGGTATGATTGCAAACATAACATTTTGTTTTTTTTTAGTTTTCATAAATATAGTACACATTTAAAAAATAATAATTTTAAAGTTTACAAGATTTTTATATCATATTTACAACATTATTTCTATTGAATGAGTTGATCAATGATTTATTATGATTAGTGTCAATCAATATCAAAATCAGTTAGGGATGTTTAGTAGAATGATAGAGATGGGTTGGATTCTTAATTAGCCTAATTGATGTTTCTTATCTAGTTGGGGTTTGTTAAATTTTAATCGCATGAGTTTTAAATAGTAAAAGGTAGAGGTTTGATTAATCCTCATAAAATATTTAACAACACAAACTTTATATTAAAACTCATCTACCAAACACATGCTACATAAACCCAAGTTTTAGAAACTCATAACTCAACACATTGAAACACATATTACATAAACCCATATTTTAGAAACCCATAATTCAGCACATTGAAACAGATATTACACAGTAACAGGCTTCACAATCATAGACTATACAAAAGCTCACTTAACAACTCCTACCAAACATCTATTCATGAATTTATGTAAATTAATAGTTATCACATGAGGTGATTGTCGTAGATCACAATTTGGATGATCAAAATTCGCACCAAGGGAAACAAGCACTAGGGTATGGATGATAAAAAGGATTTGAGGGGCTTCCCCACGAGATTGTTCGAGTTATGTTCGTGTTGTAGAAGTAGGCACTTGTCCAAAACGCCCTATCTAGAGTGACCTTAGGATTTCTAATCGTGCTGACCAATATGGTGCTCATTGATCATTTGAGAAGCCCTCAAATTAAGTTGACTCTTGCGTTAGCCCAAAGGAAAAGCCCAAACAGGCCTAACCAACAAGGTTATAAGTATGTTAACCTTTTTTAAAGGAATGTACAATGATCATTTCCTTTTTTTTTTTTTAATCAACTTTTTATGTTCTTACTTAATCTCTCCAGCGTCTAACTTGACCATAAGAGCCTCTTTGAAGGACACTACCTCGGTGCCTTCTTCGAGGTGATCGTGATAGTTATAACTTACGATATATTATCAAAGTTACAACAAATAGAATTAAGCAGCATTTTAAATAACGGGGAAGGGAAATGAGACTTGAGAAACGATTTACGTGGGAAACCAAACGGGAAAACCCATACAGCCCACATCCAAAGAAAAATCCACTAGAAGTTTCAAAGTCAATTATACAAACAATCTAAAGCAAATCTCGAATATAGAAACAAGAAAAACTCCTTTTTTCTTGACTTTGATTTTGCTCGTTTGTTGTTGACGAACTTCGAGTTGGAATCCACAAGCTCCCCTTAAAGGTTTCTTATCAAGAAACTCCCTTCCTTTAGTTACGTATCATCGACTTCTTTCTCCCAAAGATTCTATTGATACTCAAGATAGAATTCGTGTGTTTTGTAGAATCAAGCACTTACACATAACCAAAAGTCTCGTCACCGATTAACACAAATTAGAAAAAGATTACAAAAAAGTGCAATAACGAAATATTCAAATCGGTTGTCCAAATCAACAACATGCATAAGTTCAAATAGAGCTTATTCGAACCAAAATCAGTCGGCAAAAAAATAGAGGATGATTTCATCAATTTTGGACTGAAATTAATCAAGCTTCCTTTAACTAAATCAAACAATAGAATCATTTGTTAAGAATTCTAAAACATAATTAAAAAAAAAGAGTCGTTGGTATGTTGGAATAAAGGACCTGCTATTTAAATGTATTTAGAAGAAAAGAGCTGGACAAATACAATTAAGGAAACATCAATCTTTGAAGAACTTTCCTTGTGGAACAACCATGAACGAGTAGGGGAAAAAAGGGGAAATGAGAACTTACCTTTTTTTCAATTAATTTAGCATATTAGAGGGTCAAAGATAACAGATGTCATTTTTTAACAAAAAAATGTCGAGATGATAAGAATACAAAATTAATTGAAAAGTATCCAACAGGAAACAACTCATACCTTAAGTTAGGTAATGTAATAAAAGAGAATAGTAATTGCTTAAAACAAAAGGCCGAAAAAATGAAACTTATATTTTAACAAACTCCCCATTCGACTTTGATTTAGAAAAATAATGTAAAGGCAAAGTTCTTTTAAACACCACTACCTCTAAGAAAAATAACTCTCCCATAGTAAAACAAGTCTTTTTCTTCCCTTGTTTTTGTGCATAAATATTAAGCCAAAGATCGCCATAGTCGTCAAGCATTTATCGAATTCATAGAAGTTGCGTTCAACAGCTACCTGTTGCTATGTATTCTGCTTTCACGGTGGAAAGAGAATTAGAGTTTTGTTTCTTGTTATGCCAGGAGATTAAGTTGTTTCCTAGATAGAAGCAACCTCCACTAGTACTCTTTCTATCATCAGCATTACTACCTGCCCTATCAACATCACTATTATCAACCAAAGAAAAAGTACTATTTTTTAAAAAATGGATACCATAATCGACAATCTCATTGAAAAAATTAATTATTCTTTTGACACCATTCAAATATGATTCCTTAGCTACAGACCGATGTCTAGCACAAACAACCGACATTATTGGAGGGATTGATGTCCTAACACTTGTAATTTTTGTAAACAATAAATATTATAAATAAAATTCATTCTTTTGAGTCAATCTGTGTATTTATTTTATATATTCAATATATTAGATTCAAATTATTGAAAAGCTCCTGAGTTACTTAAAATGTAATCTTGACTAATGTTCGATATAAGAGAATCTAGTGCAAGATAAGTAACTCAAATAGTCTGTAGTACATGGATACGATTGAGGATCCCTATCCTATATACATTGTTGATATTGTTCACTAATTTGATCCAAATCATTAGCATTGTAGATATGCAAGTGGAAGTATCATATATAACAAGATTATATAAGAATGAACCGAGATAATAAATCAATTCCTAAATAACACCGTTATATGAAATGATTTATCATCAACGCTAGATGATTAAAATTGATACATCTCAATCCTAAGAATGTTATGAACTCACATTTGTGAAGTCGTTTCCTTTTATTCACATGGTTGATAGTGATCTGTTGATACACTCGATAAACTTATATTTTGGGGAATTACATAAAAAGTTATTTAAAAATCATGTTCGAGGGTGGGGCGGGCTGGGCATGTATTTCCCATCCTCGAACCCGAAAACAATTCGGGGGATTTTTTCCCCGTCCCTACCCTAAATTCATTTTAAACGGGGATTCCCCCCTCGATCGAGTCGGGGCACATAACCCACGGGGATTTTTGTCATCCCTATTGTGCTTCAAACATTAATATTTACATGAAGTTTTATTATTTGAATTCATCAATATTCTTAATTTTACATATAAATTTGATCAAATTAAACCAAATGTTTTAGTGGGTTCAATTACAAATTTCATCCCAATAGTATGATTTGTTTCAATTTAGTATTTATAGTTTTAAAAGCTTCAATTTTATCATATAGTTTGGATTTTGGTCAATTCAATCCTCATAGTTTTAAAAGTTTCAATTTAATTATTATGATTTGATAAAAATCCACAAAACGTCCCGATAGTTAACAAATTATTTATGTATTTATTTTCTATGTACGTGTCACGTGACAGTTGTGACAACCAAATTATGATGTCATATTAACTAATATGTAAATATGAACTTTTTGGCAAGTAAATTTGATAGTTGTAAGGATACTTTGTGAGTTTTTATCTAATTATAATGAATTGAAACTTTTTAAAGCAGGAATCCATAGAAGCTGAATCTCATCATTAGATGCAATGAAATTAATTAGTTTTTTTTTTAATTGTTGTTGATAAACCTAATTGAATGCACATGCTTGCTTTCATATTTAAAAACCATGAAAGATCATTCATGCACTTATAAAGACTGTCCCAAATCTCAAAGCTCCTCAATTTTGAGAGCAAAATTATATATCTAAAAATTGAACCTTTCAGGATAATTTTACATTTAGCTAAATAATTCTAAAGGTGCTCTGCTCTGTTCAATTAGACAATTCTGATCCATTGACAAAGTACATCTTTCCATTTTCCAAGAAAAAAAAAACAATTTTAGTAACCTGTCAGAAATTCATCGAATAAATTAGATATAATCCATCAGCGGTGAAATTCAACAAAGAATTTCAACTGCCATGAATGTCATCTCCAAAAACTAGTCACTAACAATCAAAACTTGTGGCGGGGATGGGAGAACCATGCCACCATTACCGAAGATTATATGTAAGAACTCACGTCACACATGTGAAACCAATTTCTCAATGAGCCATCTGAAAGTCTTTGTTTTTCAAATGTTCGGGCCCGCCTGTCTCGAGCAGAGTCGACTTCGAGCAAGAACGTGACATTCTCAAGGCGAGGGCAAGTACAACCCAAAAGTCATTAAACTAAATTACACAAGTTCATAAAAAGAAAGGGATTCAACTGCATATCTTTGACATAATCTTGTGTCACTTTGTACAACATAAGAATGGGATGCAAGAGCTTCTATATTAAAACAATTCTCCTTCCCACTACATCCATTAATCTCAGACATCCTACCTACTATCAATCAATGAACTGAAAAGAATTTTAAAAAATAAAAAAATTAAAAGCTTAAACCTATCCCTGATTCCCTTTCTCATTTAAACTATTCAAAACCGACCTAACGACATTATACAACTCTAACTAAAAGAATGAATTCTACATCCAGAACAATGGTATTGAAAATGATCATATTTTTTTTCTCTGCTTTGAATAAAATTGAAGTGGATTTACAAAGGGAAAAGACTAAAAGACTGGTATGAGGCCTTATGGGTATTATATATATAAGAACCATAACCTTAATCCTGTAAAAATTGGAAGGCCGGATTCTCGAGCAGTTCTGCAGGAGGCTTTATATCTGAAAAACTCTTTTCTTGCAGGGAACTGGAAATGTCTTCAACTGAGAAAGGTATACTGCAATCATAAAGCTTAATTAGTGTTATATTCCTTAAAAAAAAAAAAAAGTTTTTTGCTGGATTTTTCATTCCATATCCTGTTTTTTATTCTTCTAACAAAAATACCTGGAATTGTCATCCAACAAAAAGGAATTACTATCTTCATCTGAATCGTCAGTCATCAAAAGCGTCATGCTAGAAATAACCTAAGAGAGAAAAGTGGTAGGATTTTGATATAAAATTGTTAAATGAAAGATCGAAGAGATACATTAGTCAATCCTGCATGAACTTACCTCTGGAGCTACACTCCTGGTATTGTAATTGTCGTCCCAATAAAGAGTGCATATTCTATAAAGCTGTTGAACACTCAATATCTGGAATAAACAACGCACATGTTAGAGATAAGCACGAAGAAGAAAACATAAGCATTCAGAGAGATAGAGAGAGACTAACCGGACAGAGGTCATTTGTAATATCATCATAAGATATTCTTGACTTCTGGTGAATAACCTGAATTTAGAATTTGTAAAACCAAATTATTAAAAACTCATAAAATATAGGGGTATCACCTTAACAAAACACCCAAAAAAAACGAAAACAAAATATACATACATACATACATACATATATATATACATATACACATACATATATACATACATATACATATATATATACATACATACATACATACATACATATATACATACATACATACATACATATATACATACATACATACATACATATATATATACATACATACATACATATATATATATATATACATACATACATACATACATACATACATATATATATATATATATATATGATTTTGCTTATTTTTCTTTTTGGAACCTTCACAGATTCCAGAAAACAGGAAATTGATAGTATACAAACTAATATTAGTATTGAAATAGTAAATCAAAGCATTCGAGAGGCTCAGAGCTCTCCCTTACAATAGTCAAGAGACTACAATTCTCATAATAATGGATACCTTCTCTTCTCTCCTCTCCTCAGAAACACTCTGTATAACCACCCTCCCTAACAAATTCTCACACTAATTACTAATCTACCCTTTCATTCCCATCCTAACGAGAGATTTCTTCCCCATAATTCATAAAGCAGAAAATCATAATAAAATATTATATTGATGAAGTGCCACTGTAGCTTGACCTGCAAAAATGTGTTTTAGTATCCAGGATTGAAAATCAAAGATTTAAGGGTAGTCACGCATGTAAAAATAGAAGTCGTTATATGGAAAGATGATAATAAAATAGTATATCAGGAGAGTATTTATATGTGATAGAATTCACAATATATATGGCACAGTTGAAATTAAGGAGAGCTAAAAAAACAAGTTAAGGAAGATACCAAAAATCCAACTGCTTGCCTCAAGTTTATCAGCTCATCCCATGATGACCCAGCATACTGAAAATATACAGAATTCATTGAAAAAAATCATCAAAACGGGAATATTGGGATGTAATACAGTAGTGAACACATTAAGCTAATTCAGCAATCAAATTGATAACTAATTACAAATTTTGTTTCCTTTCCTATTAGAAAAATAATCAATAAGTAATTGAAAAGAAAAAAGGTAATGCTTGGGGATGCAAGTTGTTTGCAAAGTTAACTTGCAAAAATATTTTAGTGCATACCTCTTCTTTTGCTTGGCCACACCAAAGCTCTAATTCAGCCAACCCTGACTTCACATATTCTCCATTGCTAAACGTGCAGCACTCTCGACGAAGTAGTAGACTGCAGCAGCAGCACAAGCAACAATGCAAGTACATCTTAGAGTGTCATGAGAAAAGGATCTACAATTTATCTCCAAATGAACCAAAAAAAAAATACCTGTTGAAGATCTGTACATTGATATATGAGAAAACCTGCGTGAATATCCTCTGAATCAAAATAGAAGGCACCTGAAAGAAGCTTGACATAAGTTCATATCGATATAGTAAATATTATTAACATCAATACCAACAGAAATTATCACATACAAAATTTTCCTTCAATCTACACAGAAAATCATTAAGGTTCTCAATGATGCTGCACCAAGGACTAGCGGGAGTGCTACTACCATTTGTCTGTCCAGATGATTTTAAAATACTTCCTCTCGAAGTTCTGGGAGCCTGGATGCCATGAAACATGTGTCAGGAATGCTAGACTTGGATCTAAGTCATACTACTATCCAAATAAGGATATAGTTCATGAAAACTTCAACCAAGGACATATCAAATCTTTTGAACCTAGTAAGTCAATCCCATTAAATAACAAAGATAGTGAAGAGAAAGTTGGAAGTAAATTGCAACTAATAAATTTGACTGTCAGAAAGTTTAGGTAGTTCCTACCTGGATACAAGATGAAAGCAATGGTGACAATTCCTTCTTTAGATTGTCTCGAATTATTCCATATATTTTTTCTACATATGCTGTAAGCTGTTGCTTGAAAAGTAGAGCGGGATATTTGGCATCAACCTGCCGCACTACATCAAGAGCACCAACTGAAAGGTTGGCAGAAGATGAACGAAAACCCTAAGAAAACCAACATTTCGTTACCTTTCCATTTACTTGGTTATTGCCAAAAAAATAACATGATTTTTTTCTTCATATGAAAAAATAAGATGACTTCTCTGTTTAAAAAATCCACGTTTATTACTTGAGTCATCCGCCCAAACAATGATGTTGGGGTAGGAGGTTTCCGTGCAGTTGTACCAGTGGCTTTTAAACTCTTCTGGAGAAGGAACAACAATGTAGTTGTATTGGATAACCAATAAGCCATATGGTCATTATCATCCTGATTCTGCAAATACATCAAATACAAAACTTAAAGACAAAAAAAAAAGAGAGACACGGAAACTGAGAAGATCAAAAGGTAGAACTAATATCTACAATTTGATTGGTAGCCCTCTTTTTCTTTAAATACTGCTAATAACTTCCATAAGTTTGCAGCTTAGCTTTAATCCTTTCTGGGCATTTCAATTAAAACTATATATTTTTTAGATGAGGACCTCTACGAAAACAATAAGATAGATTTACATTGGACAATACACTTGCATTTTTGGAGTTTAATGCGAGAGACTGAAGTTTGGTAATTTAGACCACCACTTTCCACTGGGAGTGACAACAGTTTCTCTATTATTGCCAAAATCTACAACTTACCTCAATTGCAGAACCAATCAGCTGAATGAGCCGATCAAATACACTTGTTTTTTCTGCTTCAAATGACCTCCAATGGATAAGAGATTTATATATTGTAAAAGCTGCAACAGGTTTTCCCTCACTGAACCCAAGATCTTGTGTTAGGCAATTCATAAGAGCATCTACACTTTCCTGCATGGATATAAAATGATCAAATATGACGAATACATAAGTCAGATAAACCATAAAGCATAAAATTGATATAAAAAAATCACATACATGCTGCCTTTCAATTTGAGACCTCCTCAATTTAGTATCAGCATCTGTACCATACTTTTTTGATGGGGCACTGCTTAGTGATTCCTGTAGAACATACGGCACGCTTTTTTATTCACGGTTTGATGTTATGGATCAATAGACATCCACATCAATATGCAAATACATACTATTCACAATATTTAATCAACTTACATGGTGGCCATTTTCCAAAGACTGCAGATACAGGGAAAGAACAAGGATCAATGAAAATACCTTAGAAAACTAAAAATAAAATATCCATCAGCATGCCTACCTGATTGGCTGCAATTGTTAAATGTTCGGACATTTTTCTTGAAGAAGAATTTAGTAGTGCTTGCTGCCTCAGAATTTGGTCCTCGGTTTCCATGTCAGATAACTTTTCCTCAAGCCTGAGACACAACACAATTTTAAAATAAAGAAATGCTCTCAAATAACATATTTCTACATATTAATTACTGAAATATGAGAACTTTATAAAAACTAAAATCTTCATCACAAATCCCACAGTATCCATGACAAAGAGACTAAAGATCTTTCTTAATAAAATTTAAGAGAGAGAAATAACTGAAAAACCTTTGCATGGAAGTCTTCAATTCTATAATCTTTGACTCTGCCTCCATTGCCTGCTTCAGCCTCTCTTCACTAAGTCTGGTGTTTTCTTCACATTTTTTTTCTGTTTCATCAATTCTAGTTTCCAAAGAATTTACAAGAGCCTGTGATTGCTCAAAGTCAGAAAGATATCATTACAAACAAATGTGAGAACCAAACAACAAACACACATTCATTTTTAGGACACCAAAAACCTAACATCCACATGACCTCAGGTGGATTTCTGGTCTACCTATTTTTTATCTTTGTGACTTTTTAATATATACTATTGAGTGTCTGTGTGCCCTTTGTCCTATAAAAAAGTTAACATCCACATAAATGAGATCTGAAAACCATACCTTCAGTTGTTCATTTTCAGCAGTTAGCTTATTGACCAGTTCGTGATCAACAACAGTAACCTCCTGAATGACTGGTACATGCTCAACAACCATCTTTGCAGCATCACGCTCCTTAATAAGCAGCGCTTTTGTTTCCTGAAATTGAATTTGCATTTCTTGCAAAGCAGATTGCAATTTTGTGTTCTCCTGAGCTTTGGCTTCCTCGATATCAGTCTGCATTGAAACGGTAGCCAAACAGCTTACTAAATAGTTAGAAGGAATTTTCACAGATTATAGTTAAAAGAAATTTTCACTGAATAATAATCTCAGTCTAAATGGGATGCTTCTTTTATTAGTCTTTTTATAAGGTTAAAAGAAGAATTAGAATGAAATAATATGATATAATACATTAAGTGATGTAAAATGCTAAAATAACAAATGAATAAGAATACGATGACAAAAATTCCGCAACACCTGCTCAAGAAGGATATCAATTTCTACTTTGACACAATTTACACATGAGCTCAGCTGCAACTCAATAATTAATAAACAACATTTCTGTCGTAGTTACAACTTACAACCACCCTCATGTAAGTTATTATTTATTGGAATGGGGAAGAAGTGTACCCTCATTCGTTTCTCTAGCTGCAATCTCCATGTTAGTTCTTCCACTTGCTTCTCCAGTTTATTTTTAGCAGCTTGTAGAGCACCAGTTTCCTTAGCAGCCTGCAAATGATTGCAGTTAAAAAGATTCATTTTTCGTAGAAAATTATTGAAAGAATTAATAAACATTAACAATTTTTGTAACTTCCACTGTTTTGGGGATTCCCTTTGTACATTTTGTTTTATATCTGTGAGTGTCCAAGCACCTTGTTGCTTGCACCTCTTATGCATTTCTTTTTTTTTTAATGAAATATATTTGATTCTTTATTATAAAAAAATAGATGCAAGATTTAACCTAATAAAAAAAATCTTAAGGAAAAGAATTGGAAGATACCAATTTAAGCTTTCGAAGTTCTTTGCGTGCAGCCTTTCCTCTCCAAGCACATTGTGTAGCAATAGCAGCTTTTCTTATCTTAAGATACTGATTACGAGCCAAGTGTTTCCGACAATGACTCTGAAATATCCAGGAAACATGCAAAACCAAAACGAGTTAAAAATAAGAAAATAGAAGAAATGGAAATTCAAAGACTGGCAAAAAAATGAAAAAGGGCAATTCCTGCAACTTCTACAGTTTTACATGTTTAATCCCCCTTGAATTTTATCGCAGAAGCTCACAAGGTTTATGTACATATTTTTTTGAAAAAGAAACCTCATAAGGCCATTTCATTGATATAATGAAAGAAAGAAAAAAGAAAACAAATACAAAGGAGTGGCAAGACATACCAAAAGCCACAAAAGAAAAGAAAACATATACCCTATACCCAAAAAAGCCCAAGTCCGCCACCTAATTACAAGTATGCGGGCCAACAATTTATAATCAAACCTAAAGGGTAATTACAAAAGAGTTTGGTAGTTGACACCTAAAAAGAAGCATTTACATGCGCTAAATCCCAAACATACTCTCATGATTTTTTTCATCCCTAAAAACTCTTCTATTTCTCTCCAACCATATACCCCAAGTAATAGCACAAGAACCCGCAAGCCAAAGTAACATCCCCTTCTCTTTGAAGGGAGGGTTTAGCAAGGTCTCCTCCAAAGATTGACGGAAAGTATCATTATCAACCCAAGACACACCAAAGGATTGAAATTTTTTTTGCCAAATAAGCCTCGAAAAATTGCACTTCCACATGATGTGATTGTGGTCTTTTGACCCAAGGTTGCACAGACTACACTAGTGAGGGTTAAGCGTGTAGGAAGAAGATCGCTGAAGAAACTCTAGGGTATTAATTTTACCAAGAGCCACGGACCAAATAAAAAACTTGACTTTCTTCGGGATCTTCTTTTTTGATGATAAACAAGCTATTTCATTGATGTATGAAAGAGCCAAAAAACGGCCAACGAGGATTAAAAAAAGCTTTCCAATTGGAAGCAATAATAGAGAGAGGATAATTACAAAAGGATTTACAAGTTTTTCTCCACATGGAGGCATTGATGACACATGCCTCCCACACCTCAAACCAAGATCTATCCTTGCCTTCAAAAATCCGTCTATTCCGTTCTAGCCACACATTCCAAAGAATAGCTCTCACCCCATTGTCCCACAATATTCTTTTCTTTTTATTGGTGAAGAGCATTAAACCTCCAATAAGAGCCTTAGTATTAGCCTCATGATCTTTGTGGAAGATCCACACCATATCAAAAGTCTTCAAAAAGGACAGCTATATATTAAGAGAAAAGCTGCAATCGAACAAAAGATGCGAGGTGGACTCTGAACACTTCTTACAAAGACTACACAATTAGGTTGGAGAGTGATCCAACGATTTCCAGATTGAAATTTTTAGTTGGAATTGATGCCATCAATGATAATCAACCATAAGAACACTTCTTAAAAGGGGACTTTCCTTTCCAAAGATAATTAATAACACAATCACTAGGATTGTCATCCACACCATCCACAAAGTCTTAAGAGCATACTTACTAGAGAAACCTTGGGTTGCATCCGGGATCCACAATCTAATATCCTCCCTATCATTTAAGCGGATGGGTTCCAAAAGATTGAAAAAATTAATCCACTCAGCCACTTCAACATCTTTGAGGTGTCTTCTGAAAACCACCACCTAGGAAAAATGCTCACAATGCCAAAAACTGCTAATCGGCTGCTTCTTTAGGAATGCAATACGATACAAAGGAAGGGAAGAGAGAAGCAAGGGTCTTGTCCCCAATCCACACATGTTCCCAAAACAAAACAGCAATGCCTCTACCCACACAGAACCTGCAATTAGCCTTCATAGTCTGCTTGAGGTTATAAATGTTCTTCCAAGGGGATTTATTACCACTGTTAGTCTTGATAGCCGAACATCAACCCATCAAATCCAGCCCATGAATCTCCCAGATGATCTTGTGCCACAGAAAATTAGGTTCCAAAGGGAAGCGCCACAACCATTTAAGAAGGAGAGCTTTGTTCTTGAGCTTCAACCCACATAACGCCAAACCTTCATTAGCAAGTGGTGGAGGGATTTTATCCCATTTTACAAGATGACAGCCTTCGGGATCTTCAACTTCCACAAAGTGGAGAAGAAGAGTGAGGAGCAACTCAAGGGACTCGGATTGTAATAGTCAAGAAAAGATTTGCAAGAGAATGTGAGTGAAGGACTAAGAGACCAAAGTCTTAAATCAGGGGAACCCTCTCTTACCGAAATGCCATCAAGGTTGGTAATAATAGATGACAATTCACCCATTCCCTATCCCGGATTGGTCTACTAAAATGGAAATCAATTTTCACACTTGACCCTTCCCGATGAATGAAAGACGAAATTGGCAAGTTTTTTGCTAAAGAAAGAGAAAACATAAGGGTATATAAGTCGTAGGGCAGTGACTCCTAACCAGACGTCTTCCCAAAACCGAATTTGATCCCTCTCCCCAACCTTCAATTCCACACAGTAGCATTTCGATATCGCCTTCCAGGAGCTTTTACCCGTACCCCTAGCAACCATGTTTGTGTCCCAACCATTTGAATGTAATCCATGCCTACTTACAATCACCCTGTGCCGTGCCACACATTGAAAGGTTCAATAGGAAATCTCCACAACCATTTTACAAGCAAAGCCATATTCTTCCTATCCATGTTTCCAATTCCTAGTCCACCCTCGTCCAGAGCATCTTCCAATTCACCAAATGGGACCCTTTTCCTTCCCCCAAGCCTTTCCATAGAAAATTCCTCATAACATGACAACCCACAATTCCAGCCCTCGCCCTCACTATTTTTTTAAGATTATTATATACGTATTATATGTACTAGTGTGGAAGAGTTTACTTCTCTAGCTTTCTCAAGTAAAAATTCACTGTTTTAATGAAATTTTATGTTCCCTAAAAAAATTAAATAAATAAACGTTTTCAACATAAGATCCCAAGAAAATTCATAAACATAGGTTAGCAGAACATTGCATCAATACATACTATCAAAGCAAGCGTGCAAGGAAAGAAATAGAGGAGAATGCCAGTGAGAGAAAGGGTGGGAGGATAAATTTAAAATTATATTTTAGTGATAAAATTCAATCAGATTGAGAGGTTGACAAATAAAGCCAAAAGCCTTTTTGAGAAGCTTCTATTTGAAAATTACATCTACATAAAAATAAGAATTTTCTGAGGAAAAAGGGTATACAAAAATAAATTAGCTTACTTTCTGCCAATCTGCCTACTACAGAATTACCACACCGCTTAACCAATGTACCAATGAAAAAATAACATCACACCATCTATTCTATGGCACCATTTGTTAAATACAACTACCAACGGCAATAAGATATTATCTTTAGTAAAAGGCGAAAGAATAGTTCGCTATGTGTTTACCGCGCGGCTGCGTAACGGCAATACGATATTATCGTATTTCAAAAGGAACAAACAGAAGCAATAGCATCATAGAGAGGAAACAACTCAGTTATCAATTCCTCGGTGATTTTTTCTTTACCTGAATGATAATCGCAGCTCTTGTCTGCCTCCTAATCTTCAGCTCTCTACGAGCAACCATACCGTGAAATCCAGCTTGAATAGCTACAGCTGAAGAACATAATCTTTTATAACAACATAGGGAAAAATACATGCGCCAATTCTTCTGGATTCTGATAGAAGCAGCTTCCATTCTGATGTTCGCATACTGCTGGCGTGCAACTTGCCCTGTTAAAAAAAGGCACATTTCCTATGAAAAAGATTGCTCTACTTAATAGCAATGCATTTTCATTCTGTTTTTTCCTTTCTATTTTACATGCATAATCTCAACCTCATTATATTTATAGCAGACGATTGTTAATAAGCTAAATAAATAATGAGCACAATGCATCCAAGTAAACAACTTAATACCTCTACATATGGCTTGCATTTGAACAGCAGACAGCCGCAACAAAATGAAGCTTCTACGTCCCAAATATGAGCGAACCTTCCTTTGAATAACAATAGCAGATCTTCCCAAGACCTCACTTCGGCAAGCATCCAATTCTGCCATTTGACCAGCTCTAAGAAACACTTTAGTTTTACCAATCTGCAGAGAAATGAATCAAGAAATTATTCCTTTAACTTCAACATGATATGCTACTATTTATCTGACCCTGAAACAGAAAATACATAGACTGTACAATGCAATATTAGCTCTCAGTTTCTTAATATTCTTTTTTTTAATAATAAACGAGTAATTTCATTGAATAATGAAAGGGCCAAGAAGGCCGAAGATTGCAGACTTAATATCTGAAACAAAGAAAAAAAATCAGAAATCTATTTACCATAACCAAATACAAAAAACACACCCAAAGAGAAGATGTTCCGTTGACTCCAAGCTATTTCTACACAAACTACACCAATTAGGTTGGAGAGGGATTCAAGGTTGATTGGATCTTAAGATTGGTATTAATACCATCTTTAAAGACTAACCACAAAAAAACTTTAATTTTCTTTGTGTACTTGCCACCCCAAATCAGCGAAAAATGGTCAATCTCAGGGTTACATTCGGTGTTCCATAGCAAGGAGAGGCTGGATTTACAAGAAAAGCCATTAGTCTTATCTGGGATCCAAACTCTAATGTCCTCGTGCTCCCTGATGCATATTGGCTCCAATAAAGCCATCGAACTGATCCACTCTTCAACCTCCTCATCCTTGAGATTTCTTCTGAACTCAATCACCCAAGAATGCACCTCCAAGTTCCAGAAATTCTTGACAGGAAGCAACTTAAGCTTAGCTAAATTAAACAATCTGGGAAATTTAACAGCAAAGGCAGTCTCACCAACCCAGATATGCTCCCAAAACAGAACATTAGTTCCTTTTCCAGCCGAGAAAGCAGTGTTTACCTCCATAACATCTTTGAGTTTATAAATGTGCTTCCAAGGACTTCTATTGATGCAATCAGCCTTGAGTTTTGAGCACCATCAACGCCATGAATGTCAGTGATTACTTTATGCCAAGAAAGTTAGACTTGAGAGGGAACCTCCACAACCACTTAAGGAGAAGGGCATCGTTTCTTTAACTTAAGCCACCGAAAGCCAAACCTCCCCTACTCAAAGGTGGGGGGATAAACTCCCATTTAACTAGGTGACTGCCACCATCCCCATCCGCGCCTTTCCAGAAAAACTTCGTCAAAACCTTGTCAATAGCATTAGTAACACTCATTGGGGCTTTGAAGACCGAGAAGAAGTAGGTGGGAAGAGTATTGAGAATAGAATGCACAAGAGTCAATCTACCACCTCTAGAGATGAGAACATTCTTCCATTTAGTAATTCTCTTGTTAATCTTATCCACAACCGGATCCCAAAAGACCTTAAAAGAAGGATTTCCACCATGGGGGAGACCAAGGTAACTCATAGGTAAAACTCCCATCTCATAAGGATTATTATCAGCAAGCCACTTTAACTCATCTTCCTCCAAATTGATACCAACCACCATTGAATTTGTATTATTAATAATGAGGCCAGAACCAGTTCAAACATCTTCACTGAATCAACAAGGCAGATGATGCTATCCTTGTTGTTAAAATGGGAGAAAAGAAGAGTGTCGTTTGCAAATTGTAGATGGGTAGCTTCCAAATCACCAGCCTTGATGCCATGGATCCACTGTCTAGCTTGATTTCTCAAAAGAAGTCTAGTAAAACTGTCTGCCACAGGAGGAAGAGAAAGGGGGACAAAGGGTCTCCTTGTCTTCAGTGTTTCAAAAATCGTAAGAGGCTTACGCCTTGAGGCTCGCCTCGCCTCAAGGCGGCAACAAAACGCCTCTGTTCCTACGCCTTTAGTGTGTTTGAAGAGGCTTACGCCTCAGGAAGGTGAGGCGTACGCCTTTGTTTATTACGCCTTGGGGCATGAAAGGCGTACGCCTCATGAAAATGCATATTAATATTGCATTTGGATATTGGGCTTTGAGCCCAAATAGATTATTTCTTAACAGAATGCACTAAGAAGCCAAAAAGGGAGACCACCACTTGGACTAATTACTTTTATAACATTAAACCCATTATTTTAATAATATATGTAATGTAATCTCAAAAACCAAAACCCTACACATTGTCCGCTGACCTGAAACTACTAGTTGTTTTTCTTCTTTCCTGTTTTTGTCATTATTATACTCATATTTTATGTATTTTATACTAGTTTTTTTCCTTGTCTTTTCTTGTATATATTCAACTATAATATGACATTTCATATATTTATTTTATTCATACAAATTGTTCAGTAACCCTAAACCTATAATTTTCTTGTTTATTCCTAATATTTAATTATATTTTTTCAGCTTCATTTTCTGTTTTTTTTATGTATTTTTGCCTCTATTTTTCCTATAGGAGCACAATAGGTTTTAATGTAAGGTTTTACCTTTTTTATAAATTCTTTTTCTATATAAAATGAGGCTTACGCCTCACCCCGCCTTGAGGCTTACGCCTCGCCTCTCCATGAGAAAACGCCTCGAGGCCGCCTTAAGACTTTTAAAACATTGCTTGTCTTAAACCTCTAGAAGCTTCAAATTTCCCTTTAGCCTTGCCATTGATAAGAATAGAACAATTCTCACTTCTAAGACAACCATTCATCCACTTACTCCACTTTGAATTAAACCCTTTCTTGATGAGAATTTTCATAAGGAAAGACCAATCAACACTATCGTAGGCCTTCTCTATATCAAGCTTTGTAACCACTCCCTTTTCCTTTCTTCTCCTACAATCTTCAACAAGCTCATTAGCTATCAAAATGGAGTCAATGATCTCCCTCCCTCCAATGAAAGCATTTTGATAGATAGAAATAGTCTTGGGCAGCACCTCCTTCAGTCTTTCAGCAAGGACTTTGGGCTACATTCAACATGAAGTGGGCTCTTCATAACGATCCCAAGCTCAACTTAATAGCTCTCCTGGGAGGTTCCTTGTTCAAGGGCAGGAAAAAAAATTCTATGGGATAACGCAGTGTGAGCTTTAGTTTGGAACATTTGGTTGGAGCGGAAAAGACATATTTTTTTTGGATAAGGATAAGCATTGGCAGGAAGTTTGGGAAATTAGTGCTCTTAATGCCTCCATGTGGAGTGTAAATTGAACATCGTTTACTACCAAAAAAAATAACCAAATGCAAAAACACAAACTGAAAGTGGAGAAACATCAGTTGTGCCTCTTGATTCTTTACTCAAGTAAATATATTGAACAGTTGAAATGTCAGGATTCCAGGAATGCTGATGCAAGCTTCTTCAAAGCTTCAGCATAATGTGGTGTTTCCCTCACTTCGAAGGAAGGTTTACTTCAACTCTAGTGTGGTTCATGAGTCAAAAGAAAAGCAAATATTTTGCAGTCCAACACAGTGAAGTTTGGTTGACGATAAATCATACGACATTTAAAATTTCTCTTTAGAGATTAGAGAAATCTAGCTAAGTAAAGTTATTTCATCAAAAAAGAAAAATCTAGCTAAGTTTGGTGCTTCCACTTTTTTTTGGATAAGAAACATTTCATTGATGAATGAGAAGGGAATACAAAAAAAAAAGGGGCACCCCAAGGATTACAAAAAAATTGTCCAGTTGGGGGCGATAACCGAAGGCGAATAATTAAAAAAAAAAAACATTATGTTTACCAGCCCAAAGGGAGCTAAACCTAATAGCCTGATCCCACAAAAAGTTAACATCTAAAGAAACGTCATTGAACACCCAATTATTCCTTTCCCACTTAGTGAACACCCGATTAAGTTTGGTGCTTCCACTTAGGTTATTATTTCTAAATTTTTAATAATTATGATTCTTTTTTTTTTATTGATATCGTTATTTACGAATAATGACAGAGAAGGACATTACATATGCTTGAAATCAAATGCCAGAAATGAAATCTACCCCATTACTTTGGGAATAAGAACACCAACCTGAGATTAATATGCCCACAATCTAAACGTTGGAAGAGGTTTTGGTATCCCAAACCCATAGCCCATTCCAACACTCAAACACCCCCTTTGAGATTAGAGAAATCTAGCTAGGTTTGGTGCTTCCACTTGGTTTATAATTTCTAAATCTTTTGTAATTATGATTCTTTTTTGTATTGATGTCAATTGAGATTTTTCCCTTCTTTTCCATGGAAACATTTCTGTTATCTTATAATACATATGCGACAAACAGCAAGAGCAGTGTTATTACAGACAAGTAATGAAATTGCACAATCATACCTGATATCCTTTCATGTTCACTTTATCCAAAAGCCTCTTACACGCAGTGACTTCATCACAGCTATCAACCAGTAAAAATAAGTTAATAGACATCTGAGATTCTAAAAGACAAGCTTCTAACATAACAATTTCAAGAATTGTCGTAATAGGAACAAAGAAAATATAATGCTTTTAGTGTAGAGTAAACAACCTCCCATTCAAAACATCAGGTGCCAAGATACTAAACCGACCAACAAATTCATCAAATATCTTCCTAGTGGGATATCCAGCACAACTGATCCTGATTGCTTCCATCACTCCCTACAAGTAAATATTACTCAAGTTTACACGAATAAGAAATGAATCATTGCATAAATAAGATTGACCAAAAATATAAACTTACCCCACAACGGAGCTGCTGCAGAACATTATTATTCTCAAACATGGCTGGCTTAAGAAGGTTATTTGGCTTTACACAGCGTATGTAGTGTGGCTCAGTGGCATTTAGTGTCTCAAGCAAAGACTGAAGTTGTAGCTGAAAAGGCATAGCATGAATTTAAACCAAGGATATGATGATATGCAATGAGACTTAAGAGTCATTAAAAAAATGCATAATTAAATCAGAAACACACCTTAAATCGTGACCCTATCGATGAGAACTTAGATGATTTAGAAGATTCCTCGGGTAAGGGGGGAAACAACCCTGACACAAAGGTGCACTTAGAAGCACTCAACAGCGCTTGATGCTCTGCAACAACATAATCTTTGTTTTTGTCCAAGAAGTGTTCAGTTTGGTAAGTAACCTAGAACAAATATTATATCCATGAAGTTAAAAAAAATTCGAGCAATTAATTTATGGAAAAATAAGACAAGGTAGTGCTAAAGATCCACTGGCAAACAAAATGTCAAAAAGGATATCACGAGTACTTACATCACCAGCATAATGACAAATTGTGAAGTCTGTTTGTGACAATTTTGGCTTGCTAAAGCGCTTGTGATCCTTAAAAGTTTGGTATAGTTTATGTGCAAAAGTCTCATGAGTGGATCTTGGAAACATGCTACATAGTGTAACAGAGGAAACCATCACCTTCTCTATCAAAAATTCATTTCTAGCTATGGAGTATGACCATTCAAAACACAAAAAAGCTTAATGTAGTACATACCAAGCCTCATCCAGAAGAGCAATGACACCACCAGGTTTCTGAAAGATAAAAACAAAATATTAGAGTAAAAAAAAAAGTTAAATGAAATAGTATGGAATTTCAATTCAATAAAAATTTGAAAAGAACTACAGAATTTTCCTAGAAAAATCTAGAAGTTGGGAGCATGTAGTTGAGAAATCTAAGTTCAATGCACTGCAGTATATTGTTGTTCATTAGAAAAGCTTTATGTAATTTAACTCCAATTGGAACGCCTTTTTTTAAGCTTAGGGAAAGTATTTTTATACACTAATCAATGAATAATCGTTCCTAAAAAATTCTCCATAGCAATCCCAATTGATTTTTTTATAGGAAACGAGAGAGTCATTAAAGAACCAAGAGAGTACAAAATGGGTCATAAGTGGACCATCCCAGAAGCAAAATTACAGAAAACAGCTAGAGAATCGGTTGAATAAATATATTGAACTAATTTAAAACAAATAATAAATTTTAGGCAAGGAACAATTTATTTATTTTGTTTTTTAACACGAGATTCCAAACTTTAATTTGATTAACGAGGCCAATGATAGTTGACAATACACAACATGGAACTTAGCAATCCATGCATTGAAAAAAAGAAAAGAAATTATAACAGATGGCAAAATTTAATTCTTTTTACAAGAGACAATTTTATTGATAAATGAAAAAGGTATACAAAATTTAATGTTTTAATTACCAGAATAGCAGTTGTTTTAATTTTCTACAAAAATAGCACTCAATAATCACTTATTCTAATTCAATAAATTATTAAAATGTTTCAATCATTATACAAGATGTTTAATAAGGATAAGATCTTAGGAATATTAGAAAAATCTAAAAAAAAAAAAACTGTAGACATGACCCAACTTAAGTAATGTAGGAAAAGGAAAACTTTCTGCACCTTCTCAATGAGGTCAAGAATATCTTGATTATCAATAAATTCAATATAACTCCAATCAATTTCTTCTTTTGTATATTCTTCTTGCTCCATCTTGAAAACGTGCTGTATACAACATTTTTAATGTTAAAATTCAAAAACTAAAAAAAATAAATAAAGAATGGGCATGCAATTCAAGCTCCACCTGGTTAAAATGTTGCTGTAATTTCTCATTTGTCAAGTTAATACAGAATTGCTCAAAGCTGCATAAACCAACACATTCTAAGAAAAAATGAGCTAAAAAAACACAAGAATTTATAGAATCACAATATTAATATGAGAGAAAAAAACAACTAGAACCAAAAGGTCCTAGATAAAGCAATCACAAAGTCGGTATCATTCTTTCTTCTCTGGCTTTTACACTTAAAAATTATTCTCTTGTCACCTTATTACCAATTGGGATGTTAGTTCTAAAGGCTATACTAGAATGGGGCAGTTACTGAAATAGCATATTGTAATTAACTTTTCAAAAATTACTCAAAGAGCATAATTTTAGTTCAATAAATTATTGAACTAAAAAAAATTAAAAATTTTAACGAATTCATTGAAAATAATAATAAAAAAAGATCAAATACTTCAATAAATTATTGACCTTGAACTTAAAAAAACCAAAAAACAAACAAATTCGTTAAAAATACCTATGAAAAATAGTTTAGTAATTAATTGAACTATAGTTCAATAATTTATTGAACTATAATTATGCTATTTGAGTAATTTTTAAAAAGTTCTGATATTTTAGTAATTAGTATGCAGATTTATGCTATTTGAGACAAATTCTTATTCTTTAGAATGCCAAAAAAAAAATAACACAATAAAATAGAAAAAATCCTTGAAAATAATAATGAGTTCTTTGTTTTAACTGCAGCTCTAGGAGAAATAACATTGCTGGACGTTGCTTAGCTGTTATATGTGCCTATCAGAAGATCTACAGCATTTGTATCTTCACTAGCCCCACATACTGTAGGATGCTGTAATAAGTTTTGAGTCATCATGCTGACTCCCTAACAAAGCTCCTTATTTTAGAGCAAATCCTTCATGGTCAACGCTTATTTGGAAATTCAATCGGAGAAAAACATAGCAATTTTGATAACAAAGATAAAGATTGGGGGATGTTTGGGAGTTTTTCGAGTTTCTAAAATCCTTCTAGTGTAATTTCTCTAAGGTTTTCCATAATTATATTTTTTTCATTAACGTAACATCAACTAGATTTTTTTTTTCTGGGCAAGCTCCTGTGGCTTTTTCTGGATGGATGACTTATCTTCCACTCTCAATCTCAATCTGTACCATTTTTCTTCTTAATGCAAAGTTGCTTAAGTAGAAAAAAAATAAAAAAAAAAACTGATAGCCAGAAAAGATAATTAAGACCATCCATTCATGAAAAAAAAAAATTAAACTATTGCAAAAATATTCTACATGCCCGAATAAACAATCCACACGAAATTGCTTGATGGGATTAGTCATTCGCTAAAATCATCCTCCATTACTGATGAAAGCAAAAGCGTACCAGTTAAGCACCTGTTTGTCTTGAAACTTTCAAATCCATAGATATCCAGAACCCCAATTAAGTTCTTTGAATCAGGATCTTGGCCAATTGAGTTATTAATCTTGTCAACAATCCTGAGTAAAAAGAAATTATGTTTAAAAGAGGGTCACTACATGACAGAACAACAACTGAAAAAATTCAAACTAATGACAATTTAAGCAGCAAACACAGAGCCTACCAATCAAATAATCTTGAATAAACAATTTTGGCTAAAGCATCCCTACTAACAACTGCAGATTCTGGATCAAGACATTTTGTAATGGTTTCATCACGTGTGACTATCACACGACTACACATGGAATCTTCAAGAGACTTCTCATCACACCTGTTAACAGAATTGCAGATTATGAGCCGTTATTCTTAAGAACCACTTCACTGAAAAGAGCAAACTAGTTACATGAATAGTTCTGCTGCCATTTTGAGGTGGAACCGAGATTGGTCATTCTTAGGTTCAGAAGAATCTGCATCCTCCCCTCTTGCAAACTCAACATTGCCCAGATGAAGTATTGCAGCCACAACTCGGAATATTGCATCCTAAGAATAAAAATCTAGAGTCAATTACCTGATATGATTATATTTACCACCGGGTAGAATATTCAGAATTCATACCTGCTCACTAGTACTTATTCCAACAACGCCCATAGCTTTCCTTGTAGAAAGATACTCCTTGGAATCATCCACTCCATCAAGTTCGTAGCAATTAGTTTGATTGAGATAGTGAAATGTTGTTGGGTTCCCTAATTTATACTTTTCAATATCCTAATGACAAATAGTGAAAAATAAAATCTATCAATGAAATTGCTTGTTTATTATCAAAAAAAAAATCTATCAATTTCATTACAAAAAAAGTAGATCAAAAGGGGATTTTAAATTGAATAAAAATAAATAAATAAATAAATGTTTGCGTGGCAAAGGACAAGAAATTTAACTACAGCTACTTCCCAAATTTAGGTAGAAAAGAATAATTGAGAATAAAATGAAGCCAAAGGTCTTTGACACATCTTGGTAATGTTACTTTATTGGAACAATGAATTTTTCTGAACTATTAACAATCTTATCTTCCAGATTGTAATTGCCATCCAGATAATATAGCAACTTTAAATCTATGCTTTCAATTTTCAACATCCTATACTGCATCCACAATAACAACTTTAAAGTATCAAGTTTCTTTACATGAGTGTCTGGTGCTTAAGCCCATCTCGACTAATCTCACGAGATAACCGTTGGACCAACATTTACTTTTGAGAAACATAAAATAATATTTTAGGTAGGTGGTCAACCATGGTTAAAACTCATGGCCTCAAGGCTTCAAGATATCCCTTTGACCACCAACCGATCCATGGTTGGCTTACTTTTGAAGTATCAAGTTACAAAATTGTCAGAGCAATTTGCCATTTTAATTGTGAGGAGGTTGCCTACAGTTACTCTAAATTTGAAATAGTAATAAAGACCAACATTGCTTATTTCTTTTTATTTGATGACAAATCATATTTATTAGCTGCCTAAAACAAGACAGCATGCCTTGGATGGTGCGCACGTGCACATAAATGCAATTGGATAAATAGGGGAAAATAGGAGAAAAAAAGATGAAAAAAACTGAAGAGGGTGATTTAAAGATACACAAAAAGGTACTCATTATTATCCATACCTCTGCTGGTGCAGCGCAAAGCATATAAAAGCAATGATAATTTCTCTCAGGATCAGACACTTGGCAAACACGGGAACGTTCTAATAAATAAGTTCTAATAGCAGCACCAGAAATTCTCCCCCTGTGGTCAAACTGGATCTCAACAAATTTACCAAACCGGCTGCAAATACATGTCAATCCACTCAGAAATTCTATTCTCTTAATATAATTGTTGTGAATTCTTCTAAAAAAAAAAGATGAAAATATTGAATTCAAAAAATAGGCCGCACACCTTGAGTTATTGTTTCTGAGAGTCTTAGCATTGCCAAATGCTTCAAGAACTGGGTTGGACTGCCAAACAAAAATGAGACGCAAACTGGATTAGTCACTGATTCAAGTTCAAAGCCAAACAGAAGGCTACAATATTATCAGTTGGTGAATATAATTGTTGAAACAGTTTAAATTAATCATGATTTCACATTACGCGTTATGGATGAGTGGGTAATTTAACATGACAATAAGCAGAACATCCTCTTCTCTAGAACCTAAGTTCAAATTCATGCATATTACTAATCAAAATAGGGTTTGAGCCCAAATGTTAAAGGAATTAAAAAACCATAAAAAGGTAATATGATTCTAACGTATTGACTTGACCTTTCACGAACAATGATAATTTAACAAATCAGTTACAAATCCATACCTCTAGGACTTGTTGCTCCACAGACCGTGCCCCCCCAGCCGCAGCCTTCCCTCCAGCTCGCCCTCCAACATAGGCAAGGTAGTTCATAAGCATCTTTGTACTTTCTGTTTTACCAGCTCCACTTTCCCCACTAACCAAAATTGCCTGGCTGATGCCCTCATTGATCATGATCCTGCATTTATTTGTCACTTTCTAAATTATTAATGTAAGGAAAAAATAATGTTTAATCATTTAAAAAGAAAAATAACAGATGTCGGTACCTATAAGCAGAATTCGCAATGGCAAAGGGATGAGGGCTCAGCTCCCCTAACGCGGCACCTTTATATTGTTGCATCATGTGATTATCATATAAATGAGGAAGTCTTCGAAAAGGATTTACAGCTATTAATATACTTCCAGTATAGGTCTATTGAATTGTAAAAAAAAAAAAAAATTAGCCAGGTCTAAACTTCAAATTGATGATAAAGATGTATTATACAGCTATAACTATAGGGCATACATAAGCAAACAAGAACACTTCTCGACCCTTAACACAACAAAGAAAGGACAATAAAAGTAATCAACAATAAGATACACCATGTAGAAACGGATTCAAAATACCCACCCAAAGGATTGAATTTGCTAGGGATACCATAAGGAAGGAAGAAAGAGCAATGAAACTAATTACTAGTTCAGTAGAACTCACATAGATTTCATTAATGTCATAACGACATTTTAAATTTTGTAGAAGCCCTGGCTCATGCAGATAAGCTAATCTTGTCATATCATCAACACCACATGAGGGAAACTCGGGATCCTTTGGATAGACATTTGACGATTTAACCTCAACCTTAAATAAAACAAACACGGTCATAAGAATTGAATTCAGCAGTTGACTTTGTATAGCAGAAAAGTACAGTAGGTCAAAAGGTTAAACACTGTTTCAGCATGTTGGCCATATAAGAAGAATGAAGGTTTTTTTTAGTACAAGAATATAATAAAAAGGAAAAAAGAATAATAGAATGGCTGTGGATAGACTGTTGAAACGAAGAATATGAAGCCAACAAACATCATGGTTACGACATCAATAAATTCTTTTTGAAAAAGTTGAAAAAGATAGTGTAAAAGTTACGACATCAATAATTTTTCTTTGATAGAAAGTGAAACTTTCATTGATCAAGGAAAAAAACAAGTAAATACAATAGTAGAAAAAGGATGAGAAATCCTCAAAAGCAAAAAAAGTTAAAAACTAAAGACGACGTCAATAATCATTATTGTTAAAACAACTAAAATAACATAAGTTAAAACAAAGTTAAAAACATAAATCCATCAACTTGGTCTTGCTAAAGTAAAAGTTGGTATAGATATGCCATGTCTCTCAACTTCAGGTAACCTATTAAGCCATATTTTCTAGCTCTTCTGATGGTTAAATGCCTTATCCTATGGAGTGAAATTAACATCAAAAAAATTATAACTCAAAATTCAGATGGCAGAAAAAGGAAAAAAAAACATTAAAAAATCCCAAGAGCGTACATCCAAACAGCAAAACTGAATTCTTAGGCTGGATACCTAAGAATGAATAGCAATAAGAAGTAAAACTTAATGTTTCAGGATTCATGCCCTTACATTAATAGCCAAGCATGACCCAAAAAAGCATAGATAAGAAGCAGAACCTAGTGTATGACAACACTAAAGAAGATGATAAATGGATAGCAATAGGTTTTCTGCAACTTAACAGTCTGTTATGAACAATTCTGGTGTTAAAACAGTAAATAAACTAGAACATTCTGCAAGCTATAACTTACAGTCTTTCCTGATGTACAGCTTACTGTGATATCTTCATCATTAACTTCCACTACTTCCCCATCTATCCAAGCTACCTCAGGATCCTCGATCCAAACATGAGATCCGACGACTAGATTTGTTTGACCAGCCTGTCAGACCAATGAGATGAATGATACAGCGAATAAAAAGCGTGGTCATGTTTAAGTTGTAATAAAAGCATAAAAAAAACAGTACTAAACAAGCAGGATAAGACGTGAACAAAAACAGTGAAATCACCCTGACATCAACATGAATGTGAGAAACTGAATTAGTCATAAGAGGGGAGTAAAAGATTACAGGAGCACGGTGACGAATTTGATTCGTGATGCATATGTCAACGTTAAATGATGCAGCAAATACATGAAATTCAAATATAATATTCAACATCTGTGTTAATCATTTTGGACTGATGTAGCATTTTGCAAATCAAAATGTAGTGCCTGGTCAATCACCGTTCAAACTTTATTTTAGCTTGTCAGAGCTTGGAGTTTTCACCAGACAGTTAGATTAAACTTCCACAAAATTAACTCCAAACTAAGCACACGAGTTAACTGTTCATTAAGTTGTAATATTTGACCCGTTAGCAATGCATTTATCAAATTCAAAATGGATAGGTGAGATCAAATGTAGATCTCAAGGGATCGAATTGATTATAGAAGACTTCACTCCAATCACTAGCTCTGCCTTCATCATCCCCCTCCTAGCTGTTAAGGTAACGACTTCGTGCATGGCAGCTCCCATATTGTGACGATTGGTGTGTACAAGGCTTAGGAACGAATTCACAGCCGTATGGCTTACCGGCGATTACTAGCGATTCCAGCTTCATGTAGGCGAGTTGCAGCCTACAATCCGAACTGAGGACAGGTTTGTGGAGTTAGCTCACCCTCTCGAGATCACGACCCTTTGTCTTGGCCAATGTAGCACAAGTGCACCCAAGGCATAAGGGGCATGATGACTTGACAATCAATTGGATTGTTGCGAGCGGAACGAACGGGGCGTGCTTTGGAAGAAGTGATCTGTTACCGAGCCATATTATTGGGAATAACGAAAGCATCTCTAAATACTCAAAGTTTCATATCCGAAGCAAGTTTTCAAGAAACTGCTCGAGTTTTAGCAAAAGTTGCCCTCTATGGTCGTATCGTTGGTACCGGATTCAGAGAATTAGCGCACCGTTCGAGGCAACATAACAACATTCCTTTAGAAACCCCCAAAAATAATTTTTTCGAGGGAGAAATGAGAGATATTTTGTTCCACCACAAAGAATTATTTGATTTTTGCATTTCAACGAATTTACATGATACATCAGAACAAGCATTTATAGGATTTAATGATTCATAAAAGTGGAGTCATCCTGTTAATGTCATTTGATTTGTTAATAATAAAGATAATAACGAATAGAAAGAAGATGCGGACTACCTGCACCTGGACAGAAAGACCCTATGAAGCTTCACTGTTCCCTGGGATTGGCTTTGGGCCTTTCCTGCGCAGCTTAGGTGGAGGGCGAAGAAGGCCCCCTTCCGGGGGGGCCCGAGCCATCAGTGAGATACCACTCTGGAAGAGCTAGAATTCTAACCTTGTGTCAGGACCTACGGGCCAAGGGACAGTCTCAGGTAGACAGTTTCTATGGGGCGTAGGCCTCCCAAAAGGTAACGGAGGCGTGCAAAGGTTTCCTCGGGCAAGACAGAGATTGGCCACCGAGTGCAAAGGCAGAAGGGAGCTTGACTGTAAAACCCACCCGTCGAGCAGGGACGAAAGTCGGATCACTCCATTATGTATTACAAATTACTATAAAGTAGGAGGGTTTAAAATGCGAGATCTAAAAACATATCTCTCCGTGGCACCGGTAGTAAGTACTCTATGGTTCGGGTCTTTAGCGGGTCTATTAATAGAGATCAATCGTTTATTCCCAGATGCCTTGGTATTCCCATTTTTTTCATTTTAGTTATTGACTTGGGAAGGGGTGAAGAAGATTAGAAAAACAATCAAATCTGTGACTAATCCCCTTCCTCTTCTTTATATTTTTTTTTAGAGTTTTTAGACTTAGAATAAGTTAGAAAAGAGAAAGAATAAAAGTGGATTCAACCTCAGTCAAACTCGGACTCGGCGCCGGGTTCCAATTGAATTAATAAAAAAAAGAGTGAGAACGGAAATGAAAGAGAAAAGAAGTCATCCAAGATGCTTCAACATCTAACATATCGCAAATGCCGCAGCTATGCTACCAAGTATAAACAGCATTGTTTTTTCTTTTTTGATAGAAAGTATAAACAGCATTGTGTCGTCAAAACTCCTGGTCGAAAGCTTGAGTGCCAAACAACCAAGAAAAAAGCAAGTGACCCCAAATGTCCAATAACTAGGAAAAGAATGCAGGAAATTTCTCACTCAAGACCATTTGAATATAAGAGGTCTAAACTACCTAGGAACCAAAGGACTGTGTATATGTAAACATATTATCTAGATGGGACCTTAGGGAGAGGACCATTTGAGCTTTTCCAGTTAAAAAGCAAAAGATTATGAAGAATGCATTGAAGCCAGCCTTGATGTTATCATCAAAGAGCTAAATTGTATTGGGGATTTTAAAAATAGAACAAATTGAAAGAAAAATTTGACTTAATGACTTGATTTTTTTTTTAATTAAATACACTGGCAATCAAGTTCCAGCCAGTGTTTCAAAAATCGTAAGAGGCTTACGCCTTGAGGCTCGCCTCGCCTCAAGGCGGCAACAAAACGCCTCTGTTCCTACGCCTTTAGTGTGTTTGAAGAGGCTTACGCCTCAGGAAGGTGAGGCGTACGCCTTTGTTTATTACGCCTTGGGGCATGAAAGGCGTACGCCTCATGAAAATGCATATTAATATTGCATTTGGATATTGGGCTTTGAGCCCAAATAGATTATTTCTTAACAGAATGCACTAAGAAGCCAAAAAGGAGACCACCACTTGGACTAATTACTTTTATAACATTAAACCCATTATTTTAATAATATATGTAATGTAATCTCAAAAACCAAAACCCTACACATTGTCCGCTGACCTGAAACTACTAGTTGTTTTTCTTCTTTCCTGTTTTTGTCATTATTATACTCATATTTTATGTATTTTATACTAGTTTTTTTCCTTGTCTTTTCTTGTATATATTCAACTATAATATGACATTTCATATATTTATTTTATTCATACAAATTGTTCAGTAACCCTAAACCTATAATTTTCTTGTTTATTCCTAATATTTAATTATATTTTTTCAGCTTCATTTTCTGTTTTTTTTATGTATTTTTGCCTCTATTTTTCCTATAGGAGCACAATAGGTTTTAATGTAAGGTTTTACCTTTTTTATAAATTCTTTTTCTATATAAAATGAGGCTTACGCCTCACCCCGCCTTGAGGCTTACGCCTCGCCTCTCCATGAGAAAACGCCTCGAGGCCGCCTTAAGACTTTTAAAACATTGGTTCCAGCATATTAGTAAGTTTTCATGTAACTAAGAAATCTACAGTATTTGATCAATGCCGATTGGACGAACTTTTGGTAATCCTTTGGCTTTTGGTGATTATCTAATCACCTCTTTTGTAACTCCTCTTAAGATATATATAAATATCTATGTTTCTGATCAAAAAAAAAAATCTACAGTATCATCAAATCCAGTTTCTCTATCATTTTTGCCCATGCCCACGCCCACTAATTCAAACCATATCAACAGTTTGGGTACTACTATATTTTCAGATCAAAATGCTTCCTATCTAATCTAAATAACAGATGGCTACTCATCAAAGGTTAGATTTTCCTAAGTATTAAAATGTCAGCTAACAAATGGTTGAACATAAATCTAAATCCTACTTCGACTCCTAAAGCACCTACTTTCCCCTTTTAACTGTTCGATGCCTGCAAATCAGGCACTGTATCCGATAACTCCATCACCTATTGCTCCATTTTTGCTTTCCAATTAAACAACTTCTGAAACACATTTCCTAAAACATGACTTGATTTTATATCAAAAATAACAAAACATCTCCCTTGCGAGACTCGGCCACATCTTTGAAACCATGGTCTCTTGAATCTGCCAAAAAGCTCATAATTATATTTGGTTGAAGGCAACAATATCGCAGCTCTGGACGTACTCGTTTATGGGTTCAACAGTCAGATATTCCTCTAGGTCATCGACAATTGTGAGCATTATCTGCAATTTCTTACTGCCATATCCAACATGGACAAGTTTGGATGCTCCCCAGATCAAGCCTTCTATCTTTATGCTTCTTACAGCCTCTTCAAGTTTCTTCGTGTCGGTCTCATCATCCCAGGGCTTAATATGCATCAGAACTGATGACTTGCCAGATTCCTTCTTCTTTATAGAAGCCTTGACAGCAGCTGCACGCTCCTCAGCAGCCTTCTTTTCCTCTTCAGTCTCTTCACCAAACAGATCCATATCATCGTCGTCGTCATCTTCCGCACCAAGGCTCATCTTTCCCACCCGAAGCCTTGGTATCCACCGCAGGTGGGGTAGCGATAGCTATCCACCGAACTTAACGCCAGAGCCCTCTCCGAAAACAGCAGAAATTCTCAAGAGTGCTTCAATGTGATTACTCCACCTAGATACATTAACATATTTGCCGGACACATGTTTAGGGAGAGCTTCATAAACAGTAATATCATCCTTTGAAGCTTGATAGCCGGAAATGTAGCTAGAGTAAGAAGATATTCATCAAGTTTCTTCACACCATCTGCCGACTTGACGTCATGAATTGCGACCGCCATTGATAGCTGAGGTGATTTCGCCGGCAGAGACGTCGGAATTTGATGATTGCATTGTTGAAGTTTAAGGACAATTGCCGATTAAACATGACTTGATTATAAATCTTCAGCTCTATTCATTTTAGTTCTTTGGAACAAATGAAATAAGATTTAAGCTCACAAATTCATTACTAATAAACATAATATACTAGCATCACTGTAAGTATTAAAGAAGAAAAAAAAATCTAAAACTTGAAGTAAAAGAAAATGCCAGTAAACAAAATGAAAAATGAATACCATTATGAAGCAAACTCAATCAGCAACAGATCCAAGGTCAAGCCAGCAAACCCTAATCACCTCAACAAAAAAATCAATACCCAATGTGGATCGAAAACATATCAAATTTTCACTAAAAAGGACAAGTACGAGATCCAATCATCGACTAAATTGCTGTACTAATCCTCCTGGAGCTCAAAGATACAAACTTTATCCACCATTAAACAAGCATTAACGCATTAACACCACTTTTCAAAAAGAAACAAACTTTTTTCTTCTCCCTTCCAAATGAAAAAATGGGAAATGCGAGGTTGCAGAGGATTGATAATGGCAGAATTTAATCCTCTTGAAACAATAAGAAGATCCTCTGCAACTTTTTTTTCCCAAAAAACTGACGATGATTTTTTTTTTTTCCTCACGTTCTTCGTCTTCGTTTTTCCTCTTCGTTTCTGGATTTTTTCTCGTTGGTGTTAGCAGGAAGGAGAGATTATTGTTTTTTTGACCAACGATGCACATTACATCTCTCACTTTTTTATTTTCTATATTTACTTGAAGTGGAACGGAAGCAATATTTGTTTCTTTATTTTTTTTTTTTAAAATAGAATTTCTCAAATAGTATAACTCTTAATACTAATTACTAAAATGTCAGAACTTTTTAAAAATTACTTAAATAGCATAATTATAATTTATTAAATTATTAAACTAATTTTTCATGGGTATTTAATGAATTTTTATGTTTTTTTACTTTCTTAAGTGCAAGTTCAATCATTTATCGAACTATTTGATTATCTTTCATTATTATTTTCAATGAATTTGATAGTTTTTTTACCTTTTTTTTCAATAAATTATTGAATTATAATTCATTAAATTATTGAACTATAATTCATTAAATTATTGAACTATAATTATGTTGTTTTATAAATTTTAAAAAAATTATAACATTTCAGTAATTAGTAGGTAAAAATATGTTATTTCAGTAATTACCCCAAAAAAAGATGTATATAATTCAATTATTAAGTTTAAATCTGATTAGAAATATTCTATTAATCCAACATAAAATTAAAACTTCAATGCAAAGTAAATATTTGATTAAAATTTACAAGTTGAAGAAGATGGAAACGAGATTATTAATTATGGTTTTTTTAATCTTTAATTTTTTATTTTTAGTTTGAATATGTAACGACCCGATTTTTCGTAAAATCCATTAAAATAAATGCGCAGCGGAAATCTAGATTTTACAGAAAAACGGCATGGGTCTGTTTAAAATTCGGATAAACCAAAACCTGTTTACAACCAGTTTTTCCAGAAAAAGCAATAATACTAGAATGCACCTTCCATGATATGATGAAAATGCTAAAGAAAGTTTAAAGTTCAAAATATATATACAAACGCTCCATCGAGCTCAAAATGTAACAAAATAAAAAGTGATGCAATGTTCATGAGCATTCAAGAATGCTACTCTCAAAATAGGTTGTGTTCCTGTCCATTCATTATCACGACCGGTCACGCGGTGCCACCTCCTCTACCTCGTCCTCTACCACGAGTCTTACCTGAAAAATTGTAATTGTAGCAACATTAGCATAAAAATGTTAGTGAGAGTAAAATGAAAGCAAGTAATCCTATGAACAACATTTCATGTCAGAAATCGTGTCCAAAGGCCTAGATTTCACTTTTACTACCCATTCCACATTTCAAAGTCCACATATAATCAACATACATAATAAACTTTCTTAACTTCGTGGCTCAATGAATCTTATGAGTTATGGATTTCCTCGAAAACATTCTATCATCAAAAAAGAAATACTCAAACCAAGATACAAGTAAAAGAATGTGATATACTAAGTGCTAATAAAGTCGCAACCACACATGCTCAAATCTTCGAGTGCCAACCGTATCACCGCATGTGTAGTACTATAATAATGATAACAATAATAACACATCCATACACGCTCAAATCTTCGAATGCCACCCTTACCACAGGCGTGTATAGTACTATAATAATGATAACAATAATAACACATCCATACACGCTCAAATCTTCGAATGCCACCCTTACCACAAGGTGTATAGTACTATAATAATGATAACAATAATAACACATCCATACACGCTCAAATCTTCGAATGTCACCCTTACCACAACGTGTATAGTACTATAATAATGATAACAATAATAACACATCCATACACGCTCAAATCTTCGAATGTCACCCTTACCACAAGTGTGTATAGTACTATAATAATGATAACAATAATAACACATCCATACACGCTCAAATCTTCGAATGTCACCCTTACCACAGCGTGTATAGTACTATAATAATGATAACAATAATAACACATCCATACACGCTCAAATCTTCGAATGTCACCCTTACCACAGCGTGTATAGTACTATAATAATGATAACAATAATAACACATCCATACATGCTCAAATCTTCGAATGTCACCCTTACCACAGCGTGTATAGTGCTATATCACAAATCATCGCACCATGATACCGTATGGAGCGTATCACATACTGTCATGTGCCATATCACATAACCTCGCACCATGATACCGTATGGAGCGTATCACATACTGTCATGTGCCATATCACAATCCTCGCACCATGATACCGTATGGAGCGTATCACATACTATCATGTGTCATATCACATAACCTCGCACCATGATACCGTATGGAGCGTATCACAGACTATCATGTGCCATATCACAATCCTCGCACCATGATACCGTATGGAGCGTATCACATACTATCATGTGCCATATCACATAACCTTGTAGAATCCGTCAAGCTCCCTAGTAAGTTAGATAAAGTTCCACTAAGCTACTAAAGAACATAAACCGCTTGAATTACACGAGTCAATACTCAAGTGTAATTTCTAACCTCTTTGACTCCCGAATCACTTAAAGTTCCTTAGTCAATCACTTTCATCTAAAGTCTCCAAATCACCTTACAAGACTTCCAAACCACTCATAATTCCTCTTTTACTTCCAAAACCATAAATACATCAAAATCACTCCACTCACATCCGAGTTAAAGTCTCCAACCAAGTATAACTTCCGGAAGTTAGTTCCCCTCTTAACCTCGATAAACAATAACGTAATGAAATATAATTCATAAAATTACTAACTTCCATTTTAAACTCACCTTAGATGTGAAATCCAAGCTTCCAAGGTGCCAGAGTCAAACAATCGATCACCAACCTACACATCGAATACAACTAACAACCATTAATTATCTGAAAATCGAGCAAACGATATCTAAACACATAAAACGACGAAAACCCCGGATTTAACCCCTAGGGGACCCACGGTCCAACAAGGAAGGGAGAGTTCGGTTTTGGTTTTCCGTCTTTTATGCACTTTTGAGATGATTTGGGTTGATCAAAGACACTTTGAAAGTCGAGATAACAGTGGGTCACGATATTTTAGGGTTTTACATAATAATCGATTTCCGAAAAATTAAGTAAAACGTAAAATCATAGCAAACTAAACACCCTAATCTTGGTCAAGTGAGAGAAATTAACACGGGACGGGTTTTCAACTCAAACTTGATTTTAGGGTTTAGGGAAGTTTCTAAAACTTGCTAAAACGACTTCCTCGATTGAAATCTTCAAGCTTCGCGGTGTGAATTTGAAGATTTCAATTCAAAACCTCCATTAAAACACTATTCAAAGCTTGAATTTGAAACTTTGCCATACCTTGAGGCTTGTAGAAAATTGACGAAAACCTCGATTGTTAGGTTAGAAATGATCCTCGGGATGAGAGCTTTTCAACGGTGCTGGAAATACGGCGATCCACCGAGCAACGGAGAAAAGCCAAGAGAGAGAGGGGGGGGGGTGCTACGGCCCAAAGGAGGGAGAAGAGAAAAGGAAAAATGAAGAATTTGACCAAGGGTTGACTATTTAAGGATGAGGATGGTGAATAGTGATTTTTTAAGAAATTGGAAAATGACGTATACGTCCCTTTTAAAAGATTCGATTAAAAATACGAAACCCGATGGTCTTAAAATAATCTAAAGGTGATTAATAATTATTAATTGGCCCGTTAATAATTATTAATGTAGGAAACATGAAATGAAAGTATCATATGCAATGTTGATTGTATAAGACAGGACCACGATGTTCGATCAAATTTCTCATTAGTACCGTTTACGAGAAATGATCGAATATCAAACTAAGTTTATCAACCGTGATAGATCTCAATCCTGAGTGAAATGTGGACTCCTATTTATGGAGTTATGTTATTTGATACACATGGTTGAGAGCGATCTGTAAGAATGCTCAATACACTCCTGCTTTGGAACATAACTAGATAAGTAGCTGGGAACGCATTTTCACGAGATGGAATTCATAACTTTCCTATAAATTAATGGTATCAGTGCGATACCTAAACATTTTAGGAACTTTAAGAAACTCCCTTGTTGTACTGATTCGAGACATGAACAAGTGACGTCACGACTTCTATTGATCACAGAAGTACATTGTCTCTAGTTCGACTAAAGATAAAGTTCATTGGAGAATCAGCGGGAACACAAAGATAAAGCGGTAATTACAGGGCAAAACGGTAAATTTAATTCGCCTGTAATTATGAGGATTCCACGTGAAGGATATGTTACAGGTATAAATAAAGATAAACTAAATGGACAATAACTCATCTATAGTGAGGGGAGTTCAGCTATGAATCTATAGTGGCATTATTCATAGTTAGATAATAAGTAATTAACTGATAATGAGTTAATCACTTAATTGACTAATTATTAAGCCCATGATCTATAGGTCCATCGGGTCCCTATGCTAGCCCAAATATCGTAGTCGCGAAATCAAGTAGAAGAAATGGAAATTTTAAGTAAAGTGAATTACTTAAAATAGGCAATATTAATTGTTTAAATATTGAGTATATTTAAACGGTAATTAATATAAACATTATTAATTGTTTAAATAATGAGTTTATTTAAACGGGAAATTAATAATGAAATATTATTAATTAGACATTATTAATTATTTAAATATTGAGTATATTTAAATGGTAATTAATAATTTGAAATTAATTGGCAATTATTAATTGTTTAAATAATTAATTTTATTTGAATGGAAATTAATAATTAAAATTAATTAATTAATAATAAAATATTATCAATAAAATTATTAATTAAATAATGAGTTTATTTAATGAAAATTAATAATTAAAGTATTTATTATTAATTGTTTAAATAATGAAAATTATTTAAATGGAAATTAATAATTAAATACAATTTGATAATATTTAGTCGGGAGAAAATATTAATACTATTAATTGTTTAAATAAAATATTTTATTTAAATGGTAATTAATAAATAAATTAATTAAGTTGGACTTATTAATTTCAAAGAGAGTTTCAAGCCCAATTGTATTAATGAATCCAATTGGAATTGGCCCAAAATAATTAATTAAATAAATTGTATTTATTAATTATTTTACTATCATAATTTCGGTCATATGAGATAATTTGTAGGAGATAATTGTTTGAATTATTTCCTATAATAATTATATAGATTTATTTACCCAAGATAAATAAAATAAAGAAAATAAAATATTCTCTTATTTATCTATGGCATTTTACAAATACCAAGATAAAGGAAAGAAATAATTCTTTTTTCTTTTTGTATTTATCTCTATGGATTAATCCTAATGTGATTAAGATTCCTCTTTTCCTATAAATAAGAGGCTTGGGTCATTCATAAATCACACAATTAAATTCCTTAGAAATTCGGAATTCTCTCTTCCTTCTCCCTCCCCCCTTAGTGCCGATTTTCCCTATTCATTGGGAAGAAAAATATTTTTTCTTCTTTCCAAATTTCTTCTTAAGTTCGATCCCACAATCAGGTTTCGTTTGATCAATCGGGATATAACGTAGAAGATTAGGTGTTGCTGAGGATTTGATGTTGTAGAGAAACCTCCAACCGATTCTCCATATATTACTCAATGTAAGTTTTAAAGTCTTAATTTTCGAAAATTTATAGCATGAATCTACATGTTTTTATCACAAATTGCATGATGTTAATAGATCCGTAGTTACATGTTAATTAGTTTACTAAACAAAATTCCGCTAATTTAGTAAATCATCTCTTCACTTCCTTTGGTTGGGTTATCAAGAAGCATTGTCTTCAATAAACATGTTATGTCGATATTATACAGTTTTATTATCCTCAATCATATGTCTCTGTAGTTGGTGAATTTATCAAGGACTATTTTAGGTTTGGGGATGGTACTTTAATGACTTCTACTATAGTACAATATTTTATGCAATCAAAGCATGGTATTCATATTGTATACGTTAAAGTATAGAGGAATAGGGAAATGGTTTTGAACGAGATCAGCGGCAACCTAGAAGAGTCATATGTCATGATTCAAAAGTTTTGTCATGTAATCCTTTAGAATAATCCAGGTTAGTACGTTTTATAATTGTTACACTCATTCAACGTTTTATTTTTTAATTGTTTTCTCTTAGATCAAATGTTTTTAATTTATTTACTAATGTTAATTTTGTTAAATAATATATTTCATTTTACATGTGGACTTTTTTTTACTTTTACAAAGTTTTTTTATTGTTAACCATATTATCTAATTTATATAATTTTTTTTACATCTATTAGGATCTCATGTCACTTATGAGCTGGCTAATAACAATCATTTTAAATACCTTTTTATGAGTCTACGTGCATCAGTTGCTGGTTTTTCTCATTGTAGTCCAATATTTTCGTTGATAGAACCTTTTTGAAGGCTAAGTATGATGGGACTCTGATGACAGCCTGTGCTTTAGATGGTAATAACCAAATTTTTCCAATTGTTGTCTTAGTTGTTGACTCCGAGAATGATGATTCTTGTTAGTGGTTTTCACTCAACTTAAGCCCATCATCGGTGATACTCCTAATATGTCCATTATTTCTGATAGACATCCCAATATGTATAAGGTCATTTGCATTGTAATCCCTGACGTTCACTATGGTGTATGCATGCAAGATCTCTCTCAAAACATTAAGACCTATTTTAGGAAAAAAAGATTTGGTGGAACTTTTCACACATTGTGTGAAAGCATACAATACGGATGAGTATAAAGTTTTGTAGAATCAATTAGGTTGATAAATCCTAAGATTATACCATATTTGAATGATATTCAACAAAGAACTTGGTCTTGTGCTCACTTTCCAGGTGTTCGTTACAACATAATGACTACAAATATTTGTGAGAGTTATAACACTGCTTTGAGTCATACCCGTGAACTTCTTGTTGTTTCATCTTTGGAAGAGATTCGTTTAAAACTTGAAGAGTGTTTTTTTTAACGACGTTGATCAGCTGCATTAGTACGATCCAATATAACTCCTTGGGCAGAGTCTGTTTGAGGAGTAACATCGAATCTGACAGGAGGATGGTGGTTTGTTTATTTTTACGTTCTGATTTTTTCTTTTATTTTTTTTATAATTATGTTTATAATTATTAAATCATTTCCTTCGTTTTAATATTTATTAATTTGTTTACTTTTATTAAATGTTTTTCTTTTCGTTTTTTTAAGATACGACAACTGAATGAGAATGAGTTTGTAGCGGTTACATATGATATGGAATACCATGTTAATTTATACAAACATATATGTGTTTGCAAACATTGGAATTTACTGAAGATTCCTAGTCGCATGCTTGTGCTTCAATTATTTTGAAAAACTTACCTCTGTCTAATTATGTTCACATATTTTACTCCACACAGTCATTATTAGACACATTCAGGAATTTCCTTCAAGAAATTAAACGATTTCGAGTTCGGAATGTGATAAAACACTATTCATTTGAGATCACTGTTCACTTGAAAATCACTCTTTTTTCTCATTTTAGTTTTGGGTTCAAATATTCAATTTCTTCTCATAGATCACCAAATTTCTTTTCAAAAAACAGTGGTTGCTTGTTTTAAATGATACAAATGTTTGTTTTGTGTTTTCTTTGACTTTGGGTGGAAAATTCATGTCCAAATGCCCTAAACCTTATCACTCATCAATAAATACCACCTAAAAGTACCCTAAATGAACCCAAATCGTCCATAAATTGCTCGAAAGCCGAAAAAATGCCCCCTTTAAAGCAGCCCTTGTTTTGGTAGTGAGTTTCAAGAGGTTTTCCAATATGTTTTGAGCCTTTCATTTGTTTAGGTGTCGTTTGCTTGTTGTTTGGTCAATTAATGTATGTTAGATATAATTTAACTTGTAGGTGTTGGTAATCGTTCGCATGATCGATCGTTCCGCATTTAGGAATCTTATCTACTTTGTTAAGGTGAGTTTAAAATGGTGGTTGGTAATTTTATGTATCGAGTTAGATGACGATATTGTTTGATCGAGGTTAAGAGTTTCGGTTGTTGTTAAGAATTATTAAATAATTGGATGGTGACTATAAACCTTGGAAGTGAGATTTGAGCTTCTCTTTGTATTATGAGTTTACTTGAAGTTTAATTAATAGTTTTGGGTGCAAAGTAAGTTTTAGTACGTCCTTGAACGTCTTGTAAGGCTATGGTGGATTTAGAAGAATCTTGGAAGTGGAAGGTACCGTAAGTAGTCATTGGACCAAAGTAGTTTAGTGGAATACTTGGGAGTTGTTATGCAATTTAAAGTGTTTTATTGTCATTGGTAGCATTGATGTGTTAAATCTTGATAATTGTTTACTTTAGAAACTATGGTCCTCGCGTAATTTGGTAACGGCTTGGAAGTTATTCTTTGTGATTTTAAAGTGTTTTATTGTCATTGGTGATATTGAAGTGTTTAACCTTGATTTTGCTTACTTCGGGAACTATAGACTTCGTGGAATTTGATATCGGCGGTGATTATTGATGTTGTTTTATTCGGTCTTGTTACCTTATGTAATGAGTGAGGGTTATGGTTTGATAGCGGTAGTACCGTGGATTATGGAATTCTAATGTTAATATGATTGATGTACTTGGGATTTCTTGGAAAGAGACAACACCTTGAGGAGTACAAAAGATAAGCATGTGTTGAGTGTAAATTATATTGTAGATTATATTGATTGTTTGTGTTGTGATGCAACAGGGTCATGGACAGATTTATGTGATGTGATCTTGGGATATAAGGATCCATAGATGAAACAGACTATGAGTGTTATTATATGACGAGATATGTGAGAAATTATGTGGTGAGATCTTGGGATATAAGGATCCATATATGAAGCAGGCTATGGGTGTTATTATATGACGAGACATGTGAGAAATTATGTGATGAGATCTTGGGATATAAGGATTCATAGATGAAACAGGTTATGGGTGTTATTATATGATAAGATTTGTGGATATAATGGGTTCATGGATGAAACGGGCTATGGACGACGTTATATCGAGGTTATGTGGTACAATCAAGGTGTAAAATGTTGATATTGACGAGAATGTCGAGGTTCAAATTTACGAAGATGTCGATGGAAATTACCGGAAAAATCATAAAAACGATGGAAACATGGGTGAATTTTTGGACATTATGAATGATACTTTCACAGAAGATTAATTAAATAATAATTTATCATATAATGTAATTATAGACCTAAAAGTGATAGTAAACGTAACAAAATGTAAAAAGTACAAATTTTCAAATATCTATTTTGTGAAGAAAGATACTTAAATACTTATAAGTTATAATGAATTTTTATATGTCTCAATCTCGTTAGATAAATATTTTAGTTGCAATAAACATATGATTTTCAATAAATATAAATATCTCAATATGTTTTTTTGAATGACACTTAAAAAAAATGACGAGAAACTCTTCGTGACCACATGGTATAAAATATTACTTACTAAATGTTAATGCAAAATTTAATATGAAATTAAAAATCTCAAAGTCAAGATTATTAAATCGTGAATTGAAACGTGGTATATCATGTATTGTAACGTATTATGTATCATAAGATGATTTTTTATTTATATAAAAAATATATATAAGATACAAAATATTAATGTTAATATTTAATTTCAACCAAATCTTAAATTAATATGAACAAATTTCAATTATAAATAATTTTCAATTGTTACTAATATCAAGTCATTAGAATTTTGAATTCAAAAGTATTTCCATGTTAAATATTAAAGAAAATATCTGCCTTGTTTAAAGAAAATAATTTGCTTCTTAAAAAAAGATATCTTAATAAAAAGACCCATGACCCAACACCTGTCAACAATATTCCAATCTAGATTTTTCTCTTTCATCTTCCACGTTCTTCCCAAAATCCTATCCCCAACTTGAAAACTCTAAATCTTTCTATATCCCTAACTCTTTAACCTTTCAATTTTCAAATCACACAATACCCATTCCATCATCTTCCATTTCTGATTCAAAATTCATTCTTCATGTCTTAAGGATTCATCCAAATTTGAAAAGTCGAAGAATTGAAGGCAAAAATAAGAGATGAGCTACTTTTTCCCTTTCTCTTCCATTTTTTAAGAATTCTTGGTTGAAATTTCCAACGACACCCCTTAAATGTTGTCGACATTTTTTAAATTTCCTCGAAATATCGAAGATGTGGGAGAATCTGGTTGACGCTTAAAAAATTATGTGCCACGTAGCTCCGAAGTTCAACCAAAATTTTGATTGAAATTCAAATTCGACGATATATCCATGATTTTCAGAGATTCTGGAGAAAAAAACTTCTCCCCAACTTTTGTATCGAGCTCATATTTCATCAGTCGAAATGTCGATCCTTTCGATGAAACTTGACTCCCTATGTACGATGATAAATCGAGTTCATGACATGGGCATCTCAACTTATTTGTTGTTTGTTATGGAAAAACGTGTTTATCCTTTGTGCAAGTGTTTTGATTTTAATTGTAATACTTTATGTGGTTCAATGTGTTTGGAATTGTGATTGTGATTGGAGTTATGCTTAGGATGTATCAGAAATATAGAATGGGTAGTAAAGACCATGCTAGGCCTTTGGACACAATTTCCGATATGGAATTCGGTCTATAGGATTACTTGCCTCCATTTTACTCTCACTAGTATTTTTATGCTAATGTTGCTACATTTACTTCTTTTCAGGTACTCCACGTGGTAGAGGGCGTGGTAGAGGAGCGACGATATCTTGGACATGGACTTGGTTTTGAGCATTCTATGAATGCATGACTTAAACAATTTCATTATCGTTCTACTTTATTTCTATTTTCGGGATGTTTGTAATTTGGGCTCATAAGAGCTCCTAGACTTATTTTCTTATGTTTAAATGTCTTTGTTTTTTGAATTTACTTATAAAAGAAATGTGCATTTCCACTTTCTATCTGTTGTGAAATGTCCTACAGGTTTTGGGATAGTCCAAGTTTTAAACGTTCCCATGCCCTTTTTTTATATAAAAATTACTAAGTCTTCACCCGTGTCTTTGAATTTAAAGGATTTAATGGAGTCGGGTCGTTAAAGTTTTTTTCTTCATATTTTTATTCTTGATGCATCTTCCTACATGGTGGATTGGAACATTTGAGATACTTTGTAATCTTCTTATGAATTTTATGTGATTCTATTCTAGTTGTTGTGGGTAAAATTTTAGAAGATCCAACGCCCATGTATCACGCATCTATAAAGACACGTTGAATGGCTAAATATGTTCAACCAACGTAAATTAGCCTAGTCAGATGAGCACGTTAGGCTAAGCAAGGGTAGGTTGATCATCTTGAAAAACCTCTTTAATGGAGCATGGTCATTAGAAGACCTCATTTATGTTAGGAATAGTGTCATAAACTTGTAATTATTTAATAAAGATAATTTATTTTGAATAAATTAAATAAATGAGCATAAATTCTTTTTATCTATATATTGATTTATGGACGATATTAGGAATATATGAATATATTAATATCAAACGTTCAAATAGTAAAACCCTAATTTACTTTTATAAAATCATGACTAAGTATGCGAGTCATACGAGAGGATTAAAATCGAGATGAGTAACTTAAATTGTCTACAGTAAATGGATAACGTTTGGGAACCTTATCCTGATAACACTGTTGATAGCTGTCCATTTTGTATAGTGTACAAATGATCTTATTCGAATCATTCATGTGGGTGACATGAAAGTGGAAGTATCATATACAATGGTGATTGTATAATACAGGACCAAGATATTTGATCAATATCTCAATTATACCGTTTACGAGAAATGATCGAAAATAAAATTAAGTTTATCAAAAGTGATAAGATCTCAATTCTGAGTGAAATGTGGACTCCTATTCATGGAGTTATGTTCTTTGATTCACATGATTGAGAGCACTTAATACAATCTTGTTTTGGGAACATAACGAAATAGTAGCTGGGAACACATTTACACGAGATGGAATTCATAACTTTTCTAAAAGTGACGGTATCAGTGCGATATCTAATCATTTTAGAAACTTTAGGAAACTCGCTTCATGTACTGGTTCGAGGCATGAACAAGTGGCGCTACGACTTCTATTGATCACAGAAGTACTTTATCTCTAGTTTGACTGCAGATAACATTTATTGGAGAATCAGTGGGAACACGAGGATAAAGCAGTAATTACAGAGGTAAAACAGTAAATTTATCCCATCTGTAATTATTAGTTTTCCACGTAAATGATATATCACAGACATAATAAAAGATAAACTAAATGGACATAACTCATCTATAGTGAGGGAAGTTCATATATGAATCTATAGTGGAATCATTCATAGTTAAATAATAAGTAATTAACTGATTATGATTTAATCACTTAATTAACTAATTATTAAGCCCATGATCTATGTGCCCATCGAGTCCCTATGCTAGTCCAAATGTAATAGTCGTAAAATCAAGTCATTAATTTGATATTTGAAGAAATAAACAATTTAAGTAAGTTAAGTTACTTAAATAGGCAATATTAATTATTTAAATGATAATTAATAGAAATATGATTAATTGTTTAAATAATGAGTTTATTTAAATAGGAAATTAATAATGAAATATTATTAATTGTTTAAATATTGAGTATATTTAAATGATAATTAATAACTAGAATACTATTATTTGGTATTCTAATAAATGATAAAACATTATCAATTAGTATTATTAATTAATTAAATAATGAGTTTATTTAATGGAAATTAATAATTAAAATATTTATAAATATTATTAATTGTTTAAATAATAAAATAATTAATTAAATAAATTAGATTTATTTATTAATATGTATTAATATTTTCAGCCATATATGTATATTTTAGGAAGATAATTGTTTGAATTATATTCTAAAAATATTGACATAGATTTTATTTACCTAAGATAAAGCAAATAAAGAAAAACAATTTTTTCCGTTTATCATAGTGTGAATTTTGGCCACTTGGCAGATAAAGGAGAGAGAAAAATATTTTTACTTTATATTTATCTGTGACGATCCGACACTTTTAAATAAATTAAATTAGAAAACACAGCGGAAGTCTTTATATTTTAAGAAAATTGGCGTGATTATGTTTGAAAATTGGCTAGCCAAAACCTGTTTACATCCTAATTTCAAAATCTAATAAAATCACAAGAAACTTTAAGTCCCAAATCAGGAGTTCAAAGATTTATAATCATAAAATAAAGACAATAAGCTCTTATGAGCTAAATACAAACGTACAATTCACAAAATCCTTAAAGTTCACAAAATTAAATCCATAGGCTTTTACAACCACTAGTCCATCTCGAGGTCATCATCTCTCGATCACGCAGCACCATCTCCTCTCCCACGACCTCTAGCCAGGGCATTACCTGAAATTGGTTGTAATATCATGAGCTAACAACTTAATCCCAGTGAGAATAATAAGAATAAAAAGTAAAGTTAGACCTCAAACTCATATTCCGATTCGTGTCCAATTAATCTGACACAATCATTCCTAAAGTTCTCCAAACTCTAGGTAATTTCATTCTATACTCTCCGAAGGATGATATTACTAACACTCGTAGTCAAATTCTCATTCATTAACTTGTTATAACATAAATAAGAATTGTAAATAAACTTTACATAAATTTAACATCTCGATTCTTTATCCATGATATATATTTCCATCGATCATATGCATGAAGGTAATGAGGACATCCCGTAGGATTCGCATTCGCCCTTTATGCATGAATGAAGATAATGAGTACATCCCGTAGGATACCCATTCAACCTTATGAATGAAGAAGTAATGAGTACATCCCGTAGGATACCCATTCAACCTTCTTTTCTTTCTCACTTTCTTTTCTTTTTCTCTGAAGGCGATGCGGACATTCCCTGTAAGGTCCAACATTCTCCCTTCTTTCCTTTTTCACTTTTTTTTTCTTTGAAGGTAATGTGAACTTCCCGTAGGATTCATCATTCTCCCTTCTTTTCTTTCAATGATGCGAGATGTTATGGTGCGAGATGTTATGGATATGCTTTTAAAAGTAAATAAACGTAAAGTGCGAATATTAAAGTAGCCGAAACAAGCATAAAGTAAAGGGGCATAAAGTAAAAGACATAAAGTAAATAGATAGGAACTTCCGGAAGAACATTAAGTAGATCCAACTTCCGATACTTTAATAAAAGTAGATCTTATCTTAAACGATTAATCTATTCCTTCAAGGATTCTAAACTTCCAATAAAATCTGAGGTTCTATTAGCCATTCTATTTAAAAGTTTGGATCTTTTAACTTCAACGATCCATCCTAAGCTTCGAAACGAATCTAACTTAGAAAATCCTAAGATTTAATGTTTCCCTCGAGAAACTCCAAAGTTTTCACTCAAAGAACTAGTTCCTAATCCTAAGGGCACTAACTCACTTTCTTTAACTCTTAGATTCGAATCCTAGTCTTAGTTTCAAATTCTACAAATCATTATACTTATTTGCTTTCTAAAATTACTTTAAATACTAACTATTCTCACCTTCGTAAAAGATGATTTCGCTCCCAACCTTCGATAGAGCGATCAAGCAAAGTTCAAACCACCTACAATTAGAATTACATCTAACAATCAATAAATTATCAAATAACGATCAAACAACATCTAAGCGTACAAAACGACGAAAAACCCAACAACCCCAACAATGAGGCTCTCGGCCCCCCCTCCATAAAAGGGTTTTGGTTTTCCGGCTTTTAGGCAATTTAGATAAGTTTCGAGTTGGTTTCAAACAAATTCGATATTCCCGATTTCAATGGGTATCGATAATTAGGGTTTTTGAACAATATGTAATTTCCCGAATTGAATTACAATAAACATTATTTCACTAATTAGTAACCCATATTCAAATCCCAAAAGGTAAATTTCAAACGGGAAGGGTTTCGACTGAAACTCGGTTTTAGGGTTAAGGGAAAGTTTTCAAAAACTCTTAAAACAACTCCCGTATTGACAAACACCGAGTTTCACGACAAGAAATCGAAGGAATCAAGAGAAAACTCCATTAAAATACTATTTGGAGCTTAGGGTTTGGAGCTTTACTTACCGAGAACTCCGTATATCATGGGTGGCAAGCACGATGGTTAGGTGGAAATGAATCGTAGGACCGATATCTTTCCAACGGACCCGGAATCAAGTCGATCGGTTGAGAATTAAACAAAAACAAAAAATTTCTTTTCCTTTTTTGGAACCCACGGGTATGGAGAAGAAAATGGATGAAAATTATGTCAACTTTTTGGTCAAAGGTGTTTTAAAGAGATGAAGTGAATAGTAAATAGATATTTAGGAATTTTGGAAATGACGGTTGCGTCCTTTTATGACTTTTGACTTATAAATCGAAACCCGGAGTTCTTAAACTATCTCAATGGTGATTAATAATTATTAAGTGGCCCGTTAATAATGATTAATACCATTAAAACGAAATTAAACTAAAAAGGTAATTTAAAAAGATTTAAACCGAAATAAACTACAAATTTCTAAATTACCGATTCTAAAATAGACTTTAAATGCTTATATTAAAATAAAATAAATAATTTTTTTTTATCACAAAATAACGGGACGTTACATTATCTCTATGGAGTTTTCCTAATTTGATTAGATATTCCATTAACCTATAAATAAAAGGCTTGAGTTATTCATAAAACACATCAACTTAATTCTTTAGAAATTGAAAATCTCTATTCCTCTCTTCTCCCCTCATTGTCGATTTTATCAGTTTAAAATAGGAAGACAAATTCTTTTTCTTCTTACTAAATTTCTTCTAAGTTCGATCCCACCATCAGGTTTGTTTGTTCGATCGGAATATAGCGTAGAAGGCTTGATGCTGTAAAGAAACCTTCAACCAATTCTCTATAATTTATTCAATGTAAGTAAAGTTTTTAGTTTTTCGAAAAACTTGAATTTTTCAGTCTAAGATTTGATCCCAATTGCATGATATTAATGGATCCAAATTAAATGTTAATTAAATTACTAAATAAATTCCGTTAATTTAGTAAAGTAGTCCCTTCAATTTCATCTTCGTGAGATGAAAGAATTAAGTCTGATAAGGTCTGTATTTATCCTACAAAGATCTACTTACTTGAATTTGTGAGGGCAGGTATCTATCCCAATTAAGAATGGAAGGATGAGCTCGTATAGATCCGGCAACGCATGAGTTCACCCTTATGTGGTATCTGTTTTGTTCTTAGGTGAGGAGCTCCAAAGCTTCTCGGAGGAAAAGTTGAGCTTAGAAATCTCCATGGATTGTGCACCCCCATACAACTGAGGGACGACACATAGCCTAATCCACTTTTGGCACCTAGCCAATAACGTCATCAACTCCAATCCTATAAATTCAAGGATTGAGATCACTATAAGGGTAAGAAATAATTTCTCCTTAACTCAGGAATTGAAGGGGGTTAGGCCGACACTACACAAGTTTTTTTCTTCTTTTCTTTTCTCATGTGCAGGTGCTCTTCAGCTTTCAATCATTTCTTTTCTTATTTTATAGTTCATGTGCGTACGTGGAAGCCCGGGCAGCACTAACATGGAGTGGATCAACTCGGTCAGCTTCCTAACCATTTTTCACAACAATTACACTTATTGAAAATAATTTGAAAAATATTGTAACTCTACAAAGTAGGATAAATGCAAATCTTGTAATTTTTTAGATAAAAATTACATATTTTCTTTTACAAATAATTGCAATTCTAACAAGCATTTTAAAATATAGCAAACGTTGATCGGGTCAATCAATGATTAGTATTGATTTGCATGTTTTAAAATAAGTTAATCACAGATTCATTGTGATAAGTGATAATAACTTTATGTTATATAACTATTGATTTACATATTTCAGTTATTGGTTTAGCGTGTAAACCAATGATCAATAGTAATCAATGCCAATCCTTAATTAACACAATAAAATTTGATTTACTTGTAAATAATTTTAATTGATGATATATTTCTAGATATTTTATAAAAATATTATATATATAAATACCACATAAAATTATGCTATGTAATAAATTTTTCCTAAAAAATATTTTAAAATCTATGATAAATCGTTTTGTGCTACTAAGTTAATAAATTATCTATAGATAATTTTTCTGTCACTGAATAAGATTACATATAGGTTTTAAAATATTTCAAAACCATCTTATTTTTCAAATTACTTAAAAAAAATATAATATTATGTTTAAAAAATCTCCAATATCACATCTATTTAGGGACTTTTTTTTGCTAGTTATCCTCTTTTTCTAAATTAAGTATATGTCCAAACGTTTAAGGTATTTAGGAAAATGTAATTTTTTTGGTGAAATTGGGTTTTGGAAACCCGTCTTTGACTTAGTCTTTTCTATGGTGTCAAAGACAGGTTTTCAAATTCCCCCCCCCCATCCCCCATTCTCTCTCTCCCTCAGATGTTTAGTTCTGGGTAAAGATGTTTACCTTTTTTCTAACAATAATTTATGAATTTTTTTTCGTAAAATTAAGATACTTTCTTTTTGAAAACAGATTCAATAATTAATTGAACCTACTTGTTCAATAACTTATGAGTTTAATAATTTATGAGCTTTCGTTTCTTCTCTAAACTCGTTGTCTTCTTAATTCAATAATTAATTGAACCTACTTGTTCAATAACTCTTTTCTTTTTATTAATTAGATATTTCGGTTTTAGTTCAATTAATTTTTGAACTAAAAAAGTGTTTAATTTAGACTCACTGTTTTAGTTTAATAAATTATTGATCTAAAACAATGCTTTTCTTTTTAAGAATGTGTCTCAAATAGCATAAATCTGCATACTAATTACTAAAATGTCAGAACTTTTTAAAAATTACTCAAATAGCATAATTATAGTTCAATAAATTATTGAACTATAATTCAATTAATTATTGAACTATTTTTTATAGGTATTTTTTAACGAATTTGTTTGTTTTTTGTTTTTTTAAGTTCCAGGTCAATAATTTATTGAAATATTGATAATTTTTTATTATTATTTTCAATGAATTTATTAAAAATTTTAATTTTTTTAGTTCAATAAATTATTGAACTATAATTATGCTATTTGAGTAATTTTTGAAAAGTTCAAATATTTCACTAATTAGTATTCAAAAATATGTTATTTCAGTAATTCCCCCTAAAAAAAAAAATGGACTTTTAGTTGTGGGCCGTGGCATTATGGGTAAAAATAGAATATTTTGGGGGTACCTTGGGATTTTCAGATAATGTATTTATTTTTCTCCAAGTTCCAACGATCCCGGCAAAATGTTGATCTCGATGACGTAAGTTATACTCGAATGGACGGTCAGGATCTTCCACATAATAAATGGAGCCCTCGACAAAATTTTTTCATAATTATCCACGACCGCTCCGACATTTTCGGGATGCCTTTTTTAACTGGTCAACACGAATACTTCCAATCACGTTCTCTTTATATATATATTTTTAATTTTTTAAACATATTTTGAAATGGTGTTCAATAAGAAATTAGCCCATATGATATAAGGTTTGATTCAATTTAATTCTATGGTTAATGAATTAAATTGAGTCTCTTTGATTTTTTTAATTTAATCTTTATAGTTTGAGAAAAACTCATAAATGTGATATTAATTAACATGTAAATAAAAGGTTTTAAAAAAAAAATTAAAAACATGAGGATTAAATTGAAACTTTTAAAACCATTGAGATTAAAATGAAACATAATATTAATACAATTTATAAATTTATTATATCTAGTTTGTTTTTTTAATATTGAGAAATTAAGATTTGATACATTCAAACTCACCATCAGGTTGTTATGATAAATTTTATTTAATGATGTTTTGAATGATTGAGTGCTAAGTACAATACAATAGAATGAGAGGTTGTCGACTAAAATTTCTCCCTTTTCAAGATGAAATCCATGCGTATTTCAACCGTTTTTAGGTCATTCATCTATTAATAATAATATTATTTTAAATAATTTAATCCAAATTTCAAATTTACAATAATTTTTTTTTTTTTTTTTTTTTTTTTGAAAACCTCATCCCCCTATTTAACCAAAGAGGGAAAAAAACAGACACAAAAATTTTAATGGATAGAATTAGTAGAGGCAAAATCTTACTCCAAATAAAAGACTCAAGCCAAAAGCCCAATCCTTGACTTGGTTGGCCCACTACAAGGAAGCACATGAAGCCCACATAGTCGAACCCAGTTATAAGGCCCGAAATACTGCGAGCACGGTCCAAACATTAAACCTGCAGAAGCTCGAACCGACTCAGACGTAATAAGGCTGTTCATTTGGCCAAAGACAACATGTCAACCTTCATTTTCCGGCGATATGATTATATCTCCTCCCAAAAATCATGGAATAGAGATATTATATTCAAAAGATATTATCTTCCTAATATCATGGAAAATTACCATATTGAATCCGAGAAATCCTCTATATAAAACACCTTACAAGACCTAAACGGTAGACTTTTCAGAATATATTCACTATCATATTCTATTATACTCCTATTATCTGCCTTCAAATTATTAACTTGATCGTCGGAGATGGTTTGGCAGGCACCACATCCATGTTTTCTTGTTCTTGTTTTGCAGATATTCAAGATCGAGGGAACGCATCACACGTTGAACACACGTGATCGACCGTAGCGGAAATCATCCTCTACAATTTGGTGCCTACCGTGGGGCCTTGAGAAAAACATTCACGCAGACTTCACAACAACAAAAAGACGGAGAACATGAAGAACACGAGAAGCAAGCAAGCGATCGTGAACAACAATCCGACAATCGAATGTACGAATAATGTCAAAGAGAGAAACACTAACCTCGAAAACGATCGCACAAACCATCTCACTACGATAGCGACCCAAGAAGCGTTAATCCGTGAGCTATGAGAAAAACAAGTGCTATTCATGCAAGAGATGCAAGATAAACTAAACGAGGCCTTTGAAAATGGATATCACGCCGGTACAGATTGTCGCAGGAACATGATGCAACCCCGACTGAAAAGCCCCTTCCAGCACGCTGTTTAACCACGACTCAAAAACAAAAGTGGCAGATCAATGATGCTCCTGAACCGTCAAGGGTAAATCAAACGAGAATAGATGATTCAGAGATAGATGGGGTCGGATCCTCAGGACGGATATCTGCCAAGAAGAGGATAGTCCCTAAAGGTGCGAAGTACACAGAGGCAGCGCGTTTTGAGGAGGCAGAAGTCGGGCGATAGCGAAGGCTTCATGGAGAAATTGATTTCTCTTCACATAATGGATCCTCAAACCAAGAGATCCCTCAGAGAAATCGGAAGCAAACTAAGGAGAATAGTCATTCGGATCTGGGTTCAGGTGAAGTGAGGAAGAATGAAGAAAACATCCTTGGACGCTTCGGATCTAGGATGGAAAAAGTCATCATTAACATACGGGCTCCAGGAGAGTCCTCACTGGATCCATACATCTTAGCCATGGAGAAGCCAGGTCAATTCAGTATGTCGACCTTCGAACTTTATGATGGAACTGGCGATCCTACCTAACATATCACCCACTTTATCAATATGATGGAATCAACTTACATACCATTATGGGACCTGGAAGGAATGACATGTAACTCCCCTTTTTTGATAGTTTACCATCATAAAAAAGAGGAGATTGTTGACTTTTAGAGTCAATTAATCTTGATTATCCTTGTTTTAATGATAACAAACATGCTTAAATACTAATTAATTTTTGTATTTAAGTTTTTTATTTCGTAGAGTATAACTTTATGGATCCAACGCAATTTAAATCGTCCCAATCGGATGTCAAACGCCCAAGATATTAATTATAGAAAATTGGAAATTAAATTAAATTTAGTTTTGAATTTGGTGTGGTCGTGTCTGTTGTGCTCTATGTGCGCTTGCACTATATATCGTTAGATCGGATCTCATTTAAATCCAACGTCCCAAGTGAAGGGATGATTTACTAAACTAGCGGAATTTTATTTAGTAAACTAATTAATATTTAATTACGGATCTATTAATATCATGCAATTTGTGATATAAACATGTAGATTCATGCTTTAAATTTTCGAAAATTAAAACTCTAAAACTTACATTGAGTAATATATGGAGAATCAGTTGGAGGTTTCTTTACAGCATCAAATCCTCAGCAACACTGGATCTTCTAAGCTATATCCAGATCGATAAAATGAAATCCGATTGTGGGATCGAACTTAAGAAGAAATTGGGAAGAAGAAAAAATATTTTTCTTCCCAATTACAATAGGGAAATCGGCAAATAGGGGGAGAAGGAGGAAGAGAGAATTCCAAATTTCTAAGGAATTGAATTGTGTGATTTATGAATGACCCAAGCCTCCTATTTATAGGAAAATAGGAATCCTAATCACATTAAGATTAATCCATGGAGATAAATACAAAAAGAAAAAAGAATTACCTCTTTCCTCTATCTTGGTATTTCGAAAATGCCATAGATAAATAAGATGATATTTTCTTTTCTTTATTTTTATTTATCTTGGGTAAATAAATCTATGTAATTATTATAAGATATAATTCAAACAATTATCTCCTACAAATTATCTATTATAGCTGAAAATTGTATAGTAAATAATTAATAAATCAAATTTATTTATTTAATTATTTTGGGCCAATTCCAATTGGGTTCATTAATCCAATTAGGCTTGAAACTCTCTCTTAAATTAATAAGTCCAACTTAATTAATTAATTTATTAATTACCATTTAAATAAAATACTTTATTTAAATAATTAATAATATTAATATTTTCTCCTGACTAAATATTATCAAATGATATTTAATTATTAATGTCCATTTAAATAATTTTCATTATTTAAACAATTAATAATACTTTATTATTAATTAATGATATTAATTTAATTATTAATTTCCATTTAAATAAAATTAATTATTTAAACAATTAATAATTACCAATTAATTTCAAAATTATTAATTACCATTTAAATATACTCAATATTTAAATAATTAATAACCTCTGATTAATAATATTTCATTATTAATTTCCTGTTTAAATAAACCCATTATTTAAACAATTAATAATGTTTATATTAATTACCGTTTAAATATACTCAATATTTAAACAATTAATATTGCCTATTTAAGTAATTCCCTTTGCTTAAAATTATATTCATTTCTTCTACTTGATTTCGCGACTACGATATTTGGGCTAGCATAGGGACCCGATGGACCTATATAGATCATGGGCTTAATAATTAGTCAATTAAGTGATTAACTCATAATCAATTAATTACTTATTATCTAACTATGAATAATTCCACTATAGATTCATAGCTGAACTCCCCTCACTATAGATGAGTTATGTCCATTTAGTTTATCTTTATTTATATCTTGTGATATATCCTTCACGTGGAACCTTCATAATTACAAGTGGATAAATTTACCGTTTTGCCCCTGTAATTACCGCTTTATCCTTGTGTTCCCGCTGATTTTCCAATGAACTTTATCTTTAGTCGAACTAGAGATAATATACTTCTGTGATCAATAGAAGTCGTGGCGCCACTTGTTCATGTCTCGAATCAGTACATTAAGAGAGTTTTCTAAAGTTCCTAAAATGTTTAAGTATCGCACTGATACCATTAATTTTTAGGAAAGTTATGAATTCTATCTCGTGAAGATGCGTTCCCAGCTACTTATCTAGCCATGTTCCCAAAACAGGAGTGTATTGAGCATTCTTACAGATCGCTCTCAACCATGTGAATCAAAGAACATAACTCCACAAATAGGAGTTCGCATTTCACTCGGGATTGAGATCTATCACGGTTGATAAACTTAGTTTGATATTCGCTCATTTATCGTAAACGGTGCTAATGAGAAATTTGATCGAACATCGTGGTCCTGTCTTATACAATCAATATTGCATATGATACTTCCATTTCATGTCACCCACATGAATGATCAGGATTAGATCATTTGTCTATAAACAAAATGCGAAGCTATCAACAGTGTTACCAGGATAAGGTTCCCAAACGTTATCTGTTTACTGTAGACACTTTTAAGTTACTCATCTCGACTTTAATCCTCTCATATGACTCACATACTAAGTCCTGATTTCATAAGAGTAACTTAGGGTTTTACTATTTGAATGTTTGATATTAATATATTTCCATATATTCTTAATATCGTCAATTGAATCAATCTAGATAATATAAAGAACTTATGTTTATTTATTCAATTTATTCGAAATAAATTATTATTATTAAATAATTACAAGTTCTAGGACACTATTCCTAACACCATCATCTTTCAAAAGAAATGAAAATAAAATAAAAAGAGGATGCAACAGTCATTTCAAGATTTCCAGATGTATGATAACTTCAGCGTGACATTGGCATCCATCCCAGCCATTTGTCTTCATCCATCCAGCAGTCCTGCGTGCTCCACATCATTGCTCAGTCCTATCTGTCCGATCTGATAAGATCCAACACTCCTAGAGTGTCCACGTAGTCGATTCTTCACGTCCGTTAGATTGGATCTCCATAAGATGGTTTTGATCGCGCCAACGTCACTTTCTCATCCCCCTTTTCTCGTGGGTCCCACTTGACACACCCACTGATTCTTCAAGAAGGAGAAGATGTCCAATCATGATTTCTGAATTTTTGGAATTAATTTTTAATTCATAATAAAGAAAAAGAGAGCCTCTCATACGCTGACACGTGGACCAACGGTAATATTAGGCTTCCACCTTCATTTTTTAACCAAAAATGGCAGAATTAGAATTAGAAATATATTGGGAAAATCATCATCTTCTTGCTCTCAGGTCTAGCGAATTTTCCACTATTTTTTAGCAATATTTGTGAGCTTTAAATTGTAATTTATATAACCATTGATAGGGCTTTATTGGGGGAGTGATTTCTCCATTACTTGTGAGGTTTAAATTTACCAATCTACTCTTTTTTAGAGAGTTTGTAATTTGTATGAAACTCTATAATTCACATTTTGTGTCGGTCTCCTATCCTGGAAAAATAGGAACGATTGTTGAGTTTGTTATTGAACCCGGAAAATTGAACGTTTGTTGGGGTTTGATCTTGATCCCATGAAAAGGATTGGGTTTCACTTGCTCCTGGAAAAGGCGCTAATACAAATTCCTAAGAGGCATTCGGGGAGTGGACTAGGCCGTGTTTTTGGCCGAACCACTATAAATTTTGGTGTCACATTCTCTAACACTTACTCTTTTATTTATTGCACTCGTTGTCATCGCTAAGTAATTATTTGAATTTTATGTTGCTTTGCATATTTATTGTATAAATTAAATTGAAACAATTTTAGTTTTAGAAATTAATTGTGACTTAGTATTTCCCACTCTTATTAAAATTGAGCTTACTTTGAATTTTGGTATGAAATTTACATATTAATTATTTGAGCTTAAAAAGAGTTATTAATTGTTAATTAAACCCTATTAGCCTTAAAAAGTGGTTTAACATCCTCAGAAGAGGATCAATCAAGAGTTTCCAAGAACTCTCTGCGGCCTTTCAAGGAGAGTACAGCGTAACCAAGAAATACGTGAAAACGAACAAAGATCTCTATAATGTCATGATGAAAAGAGACGAATCTTTAAAAGATTTTATCTGTCGATTTTGCAAAGTGTAGTTGGAAATCCCTAATTATAGGGAAGAAGAGGATGTTTGAACATTTGCTCTAGCCATTCACCTAGACCATGCACTACGGAGATCGTTCAGCAAGTCAATGCCCAAAACAATGATCGAAATGCTTGAATGGACGCCAAAACAAATCTCTATCGATGAATCGGTAGGAATGCACGAGAATTACGCAAGAGCGAAGGAAAGGGAAAAAGCCAAGCCTCGAAGGAAAAGAAAAAATCTGATTCCAAGAAAAACGAGGAATCGTGGAAGAATAGGAAGGAAAAACCGGATAAAAAAGACTGGCGTCAAGGTAGTGACAACAATGCACCAATTTGTGTAAACCAGATAGAAGCCAAACACTACGGAAGAAACTCGCAAAGCCAATCCACAAAAAACACCAAGACAAAGCCCCTTTACTGCGCTATCCACGATAATAACTTTCATTCTATCGAGAAATGCAGAACTCTCAACAGAGAAGCGATGCGGATTTGCAAAGAGCGAGCCGCCAGTCGAGAAAATTGGTCCTAATCTAACTGGGGATCCCCCAAAGAAGAGAAGACGGAGAAAAAATCTGGCTCATCCTAAAGAAGTTTTCTAGAAAACAATGTTGACAATAAGTAAAAGACATGATTGATATGCACATGATCCATTGTTTAGGACCAGAAATTATTGAGGCCATGGCTGAAGTAATTCTCTGAGACACCGAGCTTGAGGAAAGTAAAGCAGCACAACTCAATAACGGATTGAATATACTCAAGTCTGAATATGAACCTCGTGAGGAAGTAGTTGAACTGGAACAGAGGGAAGAGCCTGAACATGCAGATTCTAAAAGCCTCCACGAAAAGCCGACGGAAGCTCGATCCAAGGATTTGACACTAGATGAGGAAAATATGCGGCTCAGAATCAGCTTGATTCATTGTGCGAAGTTTAGCGTGAATGAGGCCAAGAGGAAGAGTAGGGATGCCGGAATCCTTGTTCTCCGAGCTGAATTCAAACGAACCAATGTGATTGCTTTCTTAGATCTTGACCTGACAGACATTCCCCAACCCCATAATGATGCCCTAGTAATCACGAAGATAATGCACCAGTACAATATCCATAGAGTTGATAGGAATGTGTCCTAGAACTTGTAATTATTTAATAATAATAATTTATTTCGAATAAATTAAATAAATAAACATAAGTTCTTTATATTATCTAGATTGATTCAATTGACAATATTAGGAATATATGGAAATATATAAATATCAAACATTCAAATAGTAAAACCCTAAGTCACTCTTATGAAATCACAACTTAGTATGTGAATCATATGAGAGAATTAAAGTCGAGATGAGTAATTTAAAAGTGTCTACAGTAAATGGATAATGTTTAGGAACCTTATCCTCGTAACACTGTTGATAGCTTCGCATTTTGTTTATAGACAAATGATCTAATTCTGATCATTCATGTGGGAGACATGAAATGGAAGTATTGTATAAGACAGGACCATGATGTTCGATCAATTTTCTCATTAGTACCGTTTACGAGAAATAATCGAATATCAAACTAAGTTTATCAACCGTGATAGATCTCAATCCTGAGTGAAATGTGGACTCCTATTTGTGGAGTTATGTTATTTGATTCACATGGTTGAGAGCGATCTGTAAGAGCGCTCAATACACTCTGTTTTGGGAACATGGCTAGATAAGTAGCTGGGAACTCATTTTCACGAGATGGAATTCATAACTTTCCTATAAATTAATGGTATCAGTGCGATACCTAAACATTTTAGGAACTTTAGGAAACTCCCTTGATGTACTGATTCGAGACATGAACAAGTGGCGCCACGACTTCTAGTGATCACAGAAGTACATTATCTCTAGTTCGACTAAAGATAAAGTTCATTGGAGAATCAGCGGGAACACAAGGATAAAACGGTAATTACAGGGGCAAAATGGTAAATTTATCCGCCTGTAATTATGAGGGTTCTACGTGAAGGATTATATCACAAATATAAATAAAGATAAACTAAATGGACATAACTCATCTATAGTGAGAAGAGTTCAGCTATGAATCTATAGTGGAATTATTCATAGTTAGATAATAAGTAATTAACTGATTATGAGTTAATCACTTAATTGACTAATTATTAAGCCCATGATCTATAGGTCCATCGGGTCCCTGTGCTAGCCCAAATATCGTAGTCGTGAAATCAAGTAGAAGAAATGGAAGTTTTAAGTAAAGTGAGTTACCTAAAATAGGCAATATTAATTGTTTAAATATTGAGTATACTTGAACGATAATTAATATAAATATTATTAGTTGTTTAAATAATGAGTTTATTTAAACAGGAAATTAATAATGACATATTATTAATTAGACATTATTAATTATTTAAATATTGAGTATATTTAAATGGTAATTAATAATTTGAAATTAATTGACAATTATTAATTGTTTAAATAATTAATTTCATTTGAACGGAAATTAATAATTAAAATTATATAATTAATAATAAAATATTATCAATAAAATTATTAATTAAATAATGAGTTTATTTAATGGAAATTAATAATTAAAATATTTACTATTAATTATTTAAATAATGAAAATTATTTAAATGGAAATTAATAATTAAATATAATTTGATAATATTTAGTCGGGAGAGAATATTAATATTATTAATTGTTTAAATAAAATATTTTATTTAAATGGCAATTAATAAATAAATTAATTAAGTTGAACTTATTAATTTAAGAGAGAGTTTCAAGCCCAATTGGATTAATGAACCCATTTGAAATTGGCCCAAAGTAATTAATTAAATAAATTGGAATTATTTATTAATTATTATTCAAATTTTCGGCCATATATGTATTTTTGAGAGAGATAATTGTTTGAATTATATCCTAAAATAATTACATAGATTTATTTATCCAAGATAAATTAAAAGAAAAGAAAATAATATCTTATTTATCTATGTATTTTTCAAAAATAACAAGATAATGGAAAGATAATATCTTTTTCCTTTTTGTATTTATCTCTATGGAATATTTTAGTTAGATTAAATTTTCCATTAGCCTATAAATAGGAGGCTTGGGTTATTCATAAAACACACAATTCAATTCCTTAGAAATTTGGAATTCTCTCTTCCTCCTTCCCCTAGTTGCCGATTTTCCTATAGTCATTGGGAAGAATTTTTTTTTTCTTCTTCCTAATTTCTTCTTAAGTTTGATCCCACAATCGGATTTCGTTTGATCGATCGAGATATAACATAGAAGATCCGGTGTTGCTGAGGAATTGATGCTGTAAAGAAACCTCCAACCGATTCTCCATATATTATTCAATGTAAGTTTTAGAGTTTTAATTTTCGAAAATTTAAAGCATGAATCCATATGTTTTTATCACAAATTGCATGATGTTAATAGATCCGTAATTAAATGTTATTTAGTTTACTAAATAAAATTCCGCTAATTTAGTATATCATCCCTTCAATTAGTATCAGAGCTAATTTTAATTATCATGCAAATTTGTGATTTTTTCGAAAATTTGGTGGGTTGCATAAAAATCGTTTTATGTCTGTTTATATAAATTGTGCTATATAAATTGTGGAGGTTTGCTAGTTGACTGTTTAGGTATTCTTGAGGCACTTAGGATTTTAAATTTTAGTAGAAAATTTGTAAACCCTAATTTTAGGGTATAAGAAAAATTTGTAATTTTCCCCTACCAAAGGAGGCAAAAATCGGCTACACCAAGGGAGGAAGAGAATAAATTTTTTCTCCATCATCCATGAGGTCCACACCCAAAGGAGGAGAAAAGATGAGATATGGTAAGATAATTTTAAAATATTATCTTGTTATATCAACTTAAAAATCAAAGATTTAAGATAAGGAAATAATTTTTTTTAAAGATTATTTCAATATTTTAAATTATGAATTTCATATTGATATATCTTGTCAAATCCGAGAAGGTAGAGGACCATCTGTAGCACCTCAAAGAAGCCTTCGATATATTGGACGAATTCAGAATGAAGCTCAACCCCAGTAAGTGTACTTTTGGTATCCTATCGGGGAAGTTCCTAGGATATCTGATAACTAAAAGAGGGATCGAGGCCAACCCTGATCAAATCAGAGCCATCCTAGAGATGGAGACTCCGAAGAATATCAAAGGAGTGTAAAAATTAATAGGTTGCTTAGCCGCACTCAGACATTCCACCTCACGCTCTTCAGACAAATGCTTCTCATTTTCAAAATGTTGAAAGGAAGCAAAGAATTCGGATGAGACGAGAAATGTCAGAAGGTTTTCAAAGACCTGAAAGCCTACCTATCAAAACCCCCGCTCCTATCCAAACCTAAAGAAGATGAAGATCTGATTGTCTACCTGGTAGTGTCCGAAACAGCCGACAGTGTAGCTTTAATCCGAGAAGAAGGTCAGGTACAATTTCTAATCTATTATGTGAGTAAAGCTTTATTAGACGTTTAAACCAAGTATACTGAAACTGAAAAATTGGCGCTAGTATTGATAACAACTTCCAAGATATTGAAACATTATTTCCAAGGCCACAAGATCGTAACCCGAACAACTTACCCCCTTGAAGTCCATATTGCACAAGCCAGATATTTCCGAATGCCTCATGAAATGGGTAATTGAACTCGACGAACATGATATAACGTTTGAGCCGAGAATGGCCATCAAAGGCCAAGCCTTACCTGATTTTGTGGCAGAAATGACTCCGAATGGGCAATCGAGTAGAGATACCTTCGGTGACAACCGACCAAGCGAGATTCGAATCGACACTGGGGAAAGTTGGGAAGTTTATGTCGATGACTCTTCTAACGCCAAAGGAAGCGCAGCTGGAATAATGATTAAAACTCTGAAGGCTTTCTACTAGAGTAATCCATTAGGTTCGCTTTTAACTGAGGGGACTACTTTACTAAATTAGCTGAATATTATTTAGTAAACTAATTAAAATTTAATTAAGGATCCATTAATATCATGCAATTGTGATTAAACCTTCGACTGAAACTTTAAGGCTTTTCGAAAAACAATAACTTTTACTTACATTGAGTAAATTATGGAGAACTGGTTGGAGGTTTCTTTACAGCATCAACCCTTAACATCGGATCTTATAGACTATATCCACGAACGTTAACAAAACCCCATTGTGGGATCAAACTAGAAGAAAATTTAGGAAGAAGAAAAATATTTTTCTTTCTATTTTATATAGGTAAAATCGGCAATGAGAGGTGAAGAAAAGAAGAGAGATTTTCAATTTCTAAAGAATTGAGTTAAAGTGATTTATGAATAACCCAAGCTTCCTATTTATAGGCCAATGGAATATCTAATCAAATTAAGAAAATTCCATGAGATAAATATAAAAGGAAAATATTTTTCTCTCCTTTATCGACACATGATCGAAATTAGCATTAGATAAATGGAAAAATTGAATTTTCATTTATTTGCTTTATCTTGGGTAAATAAATCTATGTAAATAGTTTTAGGATATAGTTTAAACAATTATCTTCATAAAAATTACATATATGGCCGAAAACTATGTCATTATTGTAAATAATATAGATGTCCCCTCATAACTCCAAATTGTATAACCTCCCTCTTATTTCAAATTGTTATTTACTCTCCCTATTCAATTCTTTGTAACTCATGAAATAGCATTCAATTCCTCATGTATTTGTGAGCCTATAAATAGTGATTGATAGGATGAATATTCTTATCCCAAAAGTGAATAAGATCGTTTATCTCATTCTCTTATGTCTTCATCTTTCTCTCTTTCTATTTTCTTGTTGTTCTTCCTTTAGTTTATAAAACGTTATCAGAACGAGTCTTTACTATTCTTACTTTGCTTAAAATTTTTCCTACTTCTATTTCTTTGATTTCAAGGTAAAGATTTTTTTTATCAATTTTGTTTTTGTTTTTGTTCTTTTAATTATTATTTTCTAACACACTACTAAATCAATATTTTAGTTAGATGTGGAGAATTTGTATTGTTTTTTTTAATTATTGTTTTCTCACGCACTACTAAATCAATATTTTAGTTAGATGTGGAGCATTTGTAGAATATATATATTTTTTTATGTATACCGTATCATTATTTTTTTAATTATTCAAACAAAAACTAAAAAAAAAAAAAAATCAATGCCGTCAATGTTTTCAAATTTGGTATCATTTTTTTCTAGGAAATCAGCAAGTTTTTTTTATAACCGTGTTCTAAATAACTTCAATTTTTCAAATTTGACTTTGTTCCAAATAAAATTAATTTTTAACTTGTAACGACCTGATTTTCGTTAAATTTTATAATTTCAAAGTCATAGCGGAAGACTTGGTTTTTTTTAAAAAAAAGGGCATGAGTTCGTTTAAAAATCGGATTATCCAAAACCTGTTTACCTTGGCCCAATTCAGAGAAAGCAATAAAAATGGAATGCGCATTCCAGATTAATATTTAAACTTCTAAAAGTGCTTAAAACCATAAGATATTTATAAATTTAAACAAATGCTCTACCGAGCTCAAAACACAAGTAAGAAAAGTAGCAAATATGAACAAAGCATTTCAAGCATGCTTTACAAAATATGTTCATGTTCTTGTCCATCCATCCTCTCGACAAGTCAAGCGGCACCACCTCCTCTACCACGTCCCTTACGACGAGATTTACCTGAAAAATTGTAAGTGTAGCAACATTAGCATAAAAATGCTAGTGAGAGTAAAATGAAAGCAAGTAATCCTACAAACCAAATTCCATACCAGAAATTGTGTCCAAAGGCCTAAGTTGCACTTTACTACCCATTCCACACTTCTTATTTCCACACAATCATACAATACGTAATATAACTTCCCATAAATAGACTTCCAATTCCGTAAAGTAATGAAATAGAGACTTGAAGTAAAAGTACTAACTATTACTAAGTCTTTCTAACAATTCTAATGAATATAAATAATTGTATCTCAAGCTTTCTTTGTTACCATACAAGTTTCATCGTAACGTGTTACCGTATGGATCAACGTCAACATACTACCACGTACAGTCTTACCATATCACAAGTCATCGTAACGTGTTACCGTATGGATCAACATCAACATACTACCACGTACGGTCTTACCATATCACAAGTCATCGTAATGTGTTACTGTATGGATCAACATCAACATACTACCACGTACAGTCTTACCATATCACAAGTCATCGTAACGTGTTACCGTATGGATCAACATCAACATACTACCACATGCGGTCTTACCATATCACAAGTCATAAAGTTCCCTAGTAAGTTAGATAACTTAAATAAGATTCTACTAAGCTACTAAAGAATATAAACCACTTAGAATTACACAAGTTATCTCTCAAGTGCAACTTCTAAGCCACTTTGACTCCCAAACCACTCAAAGTACCTTAAACTTCCACTTTCATCTAAAATCTCCAATTTCATCTAACTCTTCAATTTCATCTTACAAGACTTCGAAAAAACACTCAATTTTGCTTTTCCTCCCAAAATCACTAAAACTCCAAGGTCACTCCACTCACTTCCGAGTCTAAAGTCACCAACCAAAGTATTAACTTCTAGAAGTTAGTTTTACCACTTATCAACAATATCGTAATGAAACTTAATTCATAAAATTACTAACTTCCATTTTAAACTCACCTTGGATTTGTAGTCAAGCTTCCCAAAGTATCGAGATCAAATCCGTGTGAGCAATCACAACCCTACAAATCAATGGCACCTAATGATCATTAATTAACCGGAAATTGAGCAAACGATATCTAAACGCATAAAACGACAAAAAACCGGGAATGGACCCTATGGAGCTCTCAGCCATACAAGGGAAAAAGGGGCTCGGGTTTCGGTTTTTCGGATTTTATGCATTTTAGAGGCATTTCGGGTTGGTTTCGGTTATTTTGGAGGTTCGTACTATCAATGGGTTACCCTAATTTAGGGTTTTGCACAATAATCGATTTCCGAAAAATTAAGTAAAATGCAAAATTATAACAAACTAAACACCCTAGCAATGACCAAGTGAGAGAAAAACAAACGGAACGTGTTTTCGACTCAAACTCGGTTTTAGGGTTAGGGAAAGTTTCTAAAATTGCCTAAAACGACTTCCTCGATTGAAATCTTCAAGCTTCGGTGTGTGAATTTTAAGATTTCAAGCTTGACCTCCATTAAAACACTATTTAGAGCAAAATTTAGAAACTTTGTCATACCTTGAGGCTTTTAGAAAACGGATGAAAACCTCGATTGATAGGTTGGAAATGATCCTTGGACCGAGGGCTTTTCAACACAACTGAAATTACGTCGATCCACCGATTATTGAAGAAAAGCCAAGAGAGAGAGGAGAGGACTCTCGGCCAAGGAGAAGAAGAGAAAAGAAAAGATGATGAATTTGTTGACTCTTTTGACTTTTAAAGATGAAGATGAATAGTAAATGAGATATTTTAAGAAATCGGAAAATGACAATTACGTTTTTTTTAAATGATTTAGTTATAAAACGAAACCCGAAGATCTTAAATTAATCAAAAGGTGATTAATAATTATTAATTGGCCCGTTAATAATTATTAATACAACCGAAACTAATTTAAAGTGATAAAAGGATTAAAAAGGTTTTTGAACGAAAATAACTACTGAATTCGAAATTACTAAATTTAAACTAACCTTAAATATTTTAATTAAAATAAAATAAATAAATAAATAAATAAAATTTACCACAAAAGTAACGGGACGTTACATAACTATTTCTAAAATCAGTAAGTGAACATATTTTTTTTTAACTATGTTCCAAACTAAAGGAAGAACATAGTTATTTCAACAAGTTTTCAAATTTGGTAACATCAACTTTCCTGTTTCACCATAACATCAATTTTTCATGCCATTCCCTTTATTTTTTTTCTTTCGTTCCTTTATTTTTATTTTCTTTTCCAATTTTCTTTATTTATTTTGTTCTTTATTTTTCTTTTATTATTTTTTTATTAATTGTACAATATGTTTTTTTGTTTGTTTTTATTGGTTATGTTATTATTATTTATTTTAATCAATTTTTTAAAACTAGCTATATTATATAAATGTTTTAGTATCATGAACTATTCATTTTCATTGGATCTTATTTTTCTTATTATTTTTTCATCATAATTTAGATTTTAAATGAATAAAATCAAGATGGTTTTTATAATATTATAAATTTTGCTTTATTATTGCTTATCTTATTTTTATGTCTCACCTTTTGTTTTGTATGGTTTATAAAACTATGATGTTTTTATTATAATTCTAATATAAATATTCTTTATGATAGTTTTACAATGGCAAATCTCACAAAGTTAGAGTTTGAAGCTATTTCTGGAAAAAATTATCTATCATGGATACTTGATACTGAAATCCATTTGGATGCCATGACTCTAGGCAATACCATTAAAGAAGGGAAAACGACATCTAATCAAGAAAAGGCAAAGACAATGATTTTTTTACGCCATCATATACATGAGGGATTAAAGGTTAAATACCTTACGGTAAAGGATCCTTTTGTTCTTTGGCAAAGTTTGAAGGATAGATTTGATCACCAAAAAACTGTTATTCTTCCAAAAACTCGTTATGATTGGATACATTTAAGGTTGCAAGATTTTAAATCAGTAAGTGATTATAATTTCGCGTTATTTAAAATTAGTTCAAAATTGAAATTCTGCGGAGAAAATATTATTGATGCGGATATGTTAGAAAAAACATTTTCTACTTTTCATGCTTCAAATATGCTCCTACAGCAGCAATATCGAGAGAGGGGATTTAAAAAAATATTCGGAATTGATTTCATGTCTTCTTGTGGCTGAGATAAACAATGAGCTTTTGATGAAAAATCATGAAGCCCGACCATCTGGTTCACAACCATTCACTGAAGTTAATGCTATGGTATATAATGAGCATGGTCGAGGTAGAAATAATTTTTCTTACCATGGTGGTTATAATAATAATCCTTCAACTTTTAAGAAGACCACACATTATGGCGAAAAAGGAAAAGCTCCATCAAATATGAATAATCAAAATAGAGAAAACTTGTGTTTTAGATGTGGTATGAAGGGGCATTGGTCTTGTCCTATCGTACATCCAAACATTTAGGGATCTTTATCAGGCCTCGTTACAGGAAACGAGAAAGAATGTGGAAGCCAACTTTACTTATCAAAATGATGATGCATTTGATCTACTTGATATGACACACTTGGATGTTACTAATTTCCTTGAATATCCAGAAGAGAAGATTAATTTTGTTGAAGGAGAAGTCAACACTTCAACTGTTTTTGAAAAAGTTCAAAATTAATTTTACCTTGTTGTTGTTGTTGTTGTTATTGTTTTTTTTTCCTTCCTTCCTTTAAATTCCAATTAGTTTACTTTATTTTTATTTTTCTTATATCATGTTTCATTTTGTAATCCTTTTTATTTATTTTTAATGAAGAAATATGAGCAGTTCTCATTTTTTGGCTATCTCGAAGATCAACGATGAAGATATATCCTTAGCAGATAGTGCGACAACATACACCATACTTAAAAGTAGAAAATATTTTTGAAATTTGATTATGCTGGAAGCAAATGCTAATACAATATCTGGTTCTGCAAACTTGATAGAAGGATTTGGGAAAGCAGATATAATATTGCCTAGAGGAACAAGATTTATTATAAATCATGCCTTGTTCTCTAGTAAATCAAAAAGAAATTTGCTAAGTTTCAAGGATATATGTGGTAATGAGTACCATATTGAGACAGTTAATGAAAATAATATTAAATACCTTCATATTACATTTATTATCTCATATGAAAAACATATCCTAGAAAAATTATCTGCCTTATCTTCTGGTTCGTATTATGCACATATTCATACATTTGAAACATATGCAACAGTGAACTTGAAGTTCGCTAATCTAGATGTATTTACAGTTTGGCATGATCGATTAGGCCATTCTGGATCAATAATGATGCGAAGAATTGTTGAAAATTCACAATGACATTCATTAAGGAACCAAAAGATTTTTCAATCTAATGATTTTTCATGTGTGGCTTGCTCTCAAGGTAAATTAATTATTAGGCCATTACTAGCTAAAGTTGAGATTGAATCTTCTGCATTTTTAGAACAAATTCACGGTAATATATATGGACCTATTAATCCATCAAGTGGATCATTTAGGTATTTTTTGGTTTTAATTGATGCTTCTACTAGATGGCCGCATGTGTCTTTGTTATCTTCTTGAAACCTTGCATTTGCAAGATTACTTGCTCAAATTATTAGATTAAGAGCACATTTTTCAGATTATGCAATTAAGAAAATTCATCTTGATAATGCTAGTGAATTTACATCTCAGGCATTTAATGATTATTGCATGTCAATTGGGATAATCGTTGAACATCCTGTAGCTCATGTTTATACACAAAATGGTTTAGCAGAATCATCTCTACTATATTAAAAGGGGCTTAAGGGGAGAAACATTTTTGGACCATTTTATACTTCAAATTTTCTTTAAATTACATAACATGCCATTTTTTACTACCTTTAACTTAATATTTTAAATGAATTAATTTGATAACTTTTATACATTTAAATCCCAAAAAAAAAATTAATTATAAAAAAATAAGGACCTTCTCGTAAATCGTAATTAAACATATTTGGCCAAACTTTATCTTTTGATTTTCCCACGAGCCGTTTAAGTCCAACCTTGGTATCCTTTGACCTTCATATAAATGGTTTTGTTTACTTTCATACTTGATATATTCAATTATTATATATCAGATCAAATGATTGTACTTGCAGTCTTCAAAATCAAGGCTCTATTCCTTCATTTCCATGGCCAAAAATTGTAACGTCCCGTTATTTTTGAAGTGAATTTTTTTTATTTAATTTAATATTTAATTTATTTATTTATTTATTTTAATTAAAATATTTAGTTTAATTTTAGAAATTAGTAATTTAGAATTTAGTAGTTAATTTCGTTCGAAAACTTTTTTTAATCGTTTTATTAGCTTAAATAGTTTTGGTCGTATTAATAATTATTAACGGGCCAATTAATAATTATTAATCACCATTTGGCTAGTTTAAGAGCTTCGAGTTTCGTCTTAAAAGCTAAAAGCAAATGAGGGACATATTCGTAATTTCTGATTTCTTAAAAAAATATCAATTCACTATTCAATTGTCTTCTTTAAATAAACCAAAAGCAAAAAAATCAAACCATTTCTTCTCTTCTTCCTCATCAAGTCGTGGGTCTCCATTAGAGAAGAGAGAAAAGCTTGGGTTTTTGTTGTTTCTCGGCGGATCTTCGTGATTTCAGTTGCGTTGGATTGCTTGGGACGAGGGCTACCTATCCAACCTAGCCTTGTAGCGTTTCTCGTTCTCTAAGGGAAGCCCTAAAAAGTGAGTTTTCAAAACTTTTTCTATGAATCTCTTTATTTTTGTTTATAAATGAGTTCTGAAGTTGAAATCATGTGTTTTCATCAAGAAATTTGACGATTTTGAGTTCGGATTTTTGAAAAACACTATTCATTTGAAAACACTATTCACCCGAAAGCACTATTCATCTGAAAATCATTTTTTCTTATTTAGTTATGGTTTATAATTTGTATCCGATCGGTGTTATTGTAGGTTTTGATAATCGTACAAGAGGAAATTCATTCGACACTTTGGGAGCTCGATTTCAAACCTAAGGTGAGTTTAAAATAGAAGTTAGTAATTTTATGAATTAAGTTTCATTACGATTTTTTTGATCGAGGTTAAGTGACAAAACAATGTCCTAGGAGTAACTACTATTTGATTGGTGACTTTAGACTCAGAAGTGAGTTTGAGTGACTTTGGGACTTTTTAGTGATTTTGGGTGAAAAAGTAAGTTTAAAAAACATTTTGGAAGTCTTATAAGGTTATGGGAAGTTTTAGAAGAATTTGGGAGTTTAAGATACTTTGAGTAGTTTTAGATCGAAGTAGCTTAGAGGTTATCCTTAGAAGTATTAAAGATTATAGAGATTTTGAGATAAAGTTGGGAATTGAAATTACTTTAGGTAGTTTTGACTAAAGTAAGTAGGGGAAATGCTTGAAAGTTAATTCGTGGATTATGGTAACGGCTTGAAAATTATACTTGTGAATTAAGGCGATTTATTGTCATTCGTGACATGGTGATGTTAAACCTCGATTTTGCTTACTTGGGGAGTTAAGAGACTTCGTGGAATTTGGCATCAGTAATGTTAATGGTTAGTGTTTATATAATCTTATTACCTTGTGTACGGAATAAGGATTGTGATTTGATGTGGTAATAATGTGGAATATGGAAGTCCTAATGATAATAAGGATTGATGTTAATTGTGGTAGAACCGTGGAGTATGGAATTCTAATGGTAGTACGATTGATGTACTCAAGACTTTTGGTAAGAGGCAACACTTTGAAAAGTACAAAAGATAAGCATGTCTTTGAGTGTAATTGTAGTATGATTGTATTGTTTGTTAGTTGTTTGTGTTGAGGTGCTCATTTAATGAACCGATTTATAGATATATGTGCAGTCCATGGATGAAAGAGGCTATGGGCGTCACTATATCAGGATACTTATGGATATATGTGTAGTCCATGGATGAAAGAGGCTATGGGCGTCACTTATCAGGATACTTATGGATATGTGTAGTCCATAAATGAAAGAGGCTATGGGCGTCACATATCGAGATACTATGTGATATAATCTTGTGATATAACAGGTTCATAGATGAAACAGGCTATGAGCGGGTGTTATATGGCAAGATTGGCAGATAGGTCGAGTTCATATAATGAGCATCCCAGTTTATTTGTTAGTTGTTACGTAGATACATGCTTATCCTTTGTACAAGTGTTTGGTTTTCGATGGTAATACCTTATGTGTCACCATCATCAATGGGCCGAGCAGAGCCGGCTCGGCCCAAACATTAGAAGGCTCCAGCTCGGCTCGGGCTCGAGCCCAACGAGCTTTTGCTTTTAGTCGAGCCGAGCCGGCTCGGCCCAATCTAAAATGTTAAGGCTCGCGGCTCGGCTCATGAGCTAGGCTCATCGAGCCGAGCTTGGGCCTGGCTCGTTGGAGCGAGCCGAGCTCGGCCTATCATATAAGTTTATTTTTGTATTATATTGTCTCAACAACCAATAGTGTATAACTTTCGAATCACTTTTTAAAAAAAAATCAAGTGTTAACAAAATTAACATATTAAACTTATTATTTTAAATAACAATTTTATCCGTTAAATAAATTAACTATTTTATTTTATCTTATTTAGTAATTACACAAAAGCATCAACTTTAAAAAATATATATTTTTATTAATTATTTCATACATGAATATTTGACTCTATTGTTAAGTTATAATAGAATTTTTTATCTTAAATTTAAAAAATGGTAATAATACAAAATTTTATTTAAATAATAAATAAATATTGCGAGCTTTATTTGGGCCGAGCTCGAGCCGGCTCGTTGGATCGGCCCTATGGAGGCTCAAACGAGCAGGCCCACGAGCCGGCTCGTTTAAAAAAAGGGAGGCTCATATCCAATCCAAACAATTAACGAGCCGAGCCGAGCCGGCCCGTCAAACGTTGACTTCCGGGCCGAGCTCGGGCCGAGCCCGAGACGAGTCAGGGCCGGCCTTTAGGCCGCGAGCCATATGATGATGGTGACTTATGTAGTAATATGTGGCAACTTATGGTAATTCGAGATTTGGTAGTATGTGATATGTGATTTGGTAAGACCGTACGTGTTAGTATGTTGATGTTGATCCATACGGTAACACGTTACGATGATATGTGATATGGTAAGATCGTACGTGGTAGTATGTTGATGTTGATCCATACGGTAACACGTTACGATGACATATGATTTGGTAACAGCGTACGTGGTAGTATGTTGATGTTGATCCATACGGTATCATGTTACGAGAAAATATGAGATATGGTACTATGACTTGGTAGCGCCGTACGTGTTAGTATGTTGAGGTGGTAACATACAGTAATACGATACGAGATATCTTGATATGGTGTAAATTGGTAATAGTTGTGGTTCGATATGGTTCATAAATTGGGAAGTTGATTGGTGTATGATTATGATGAATTGGAAGTGTAGAATGAATAGTAAAGAGAAATTTAGGACTTTGGACACAATTTCCTGAATAAAATTTGGTTCATAGGATTACTGGCTTTCATTTTATTCTCACTAGCATTTTTATGCTAATGTTGCTACCTTTACATTTTTTTTCAGGTACTTCTCAACATAGGAGACTTGGTAGAGGAGGTGGTGTCGTTTGATATCTTGAAGCGATGAATAGCAAGAACATGAACACTTTTTGTAAAGCATCCTTGAAATGCTTTGTTTATACTTCCTACTTTTCTTACTTTGTGTTTTGAGCTCGGAAGAGCATTTGTTTAAAGTTGTAAATGTCTTATAATTTAAAGTTCTTTTAGAAGTTTAAATCATAATCTGGAAGGCGCATTCCATTTTTATCGCTTTCTCTGTTGTGAAAAATGTAAAAACAGGTTTTGGTTTATCCGAGTTTTAAACGAACCCATGCCATTTTTTTAAAACCAAGTCTTCCGCTATGCATTTGAATTTAAAGGATTTTACGGTATCAGGTCGTTATAAAAATTCAAGATTCACGGTTTTCTATGCTCTTGACTTTTCTTGGAAAGTTGGCCAATTCAAGAAATTAAAGACTCGATGTGGAATTGAATTATGATCAAGATAATTGGAACTCCAACCTAATTTAAACGGAATATCAGTTGATTCCGTATGTTCTTCGACTGGCTGGGATCTCATTTTAGTGATTTAAATTTATAGGCACCTATTTTTCAGTATCAATATCTACCATTGATTCTCCAGGTATATTTTTTACCCTTTCGATTAATATGTACTAATTTTGTTAAAAAATTAACGTCATTACAATTATTTTAGTATGTTTTATAAAATTAAAAAACCTTCTGGGTTTATTGAATATTTAGACGTGTGTTGGATAACTTGATTATATTTTTTAATTGCAATGCAACTCTTACGTTGAAATCTTTTCTCTTAGATCGTTAATTCTAGTAATGACCCTAACAGACAACAATAATAATGACTTGTTATGTATTTTTTAAGGTAAATACGACACATTTTTTATAGGAGCCAAAACAAATAGATAATTTGGAGAAATATTTTGAGGAAAAACTATTGTTTAATTGTGGAATTGTTTGTCCATTATCCAATCGAGGTGCCCTTTTCAATAGGAAAAACTATGGCCTATTCTTATCTTCAAATTATGTGAATGTGAGTACAATATCATGAAAAAAAGAGACTAATACTAGATTATAAAAATTAATTTATCAACTTTGGGAGAATTTGAACCACTAACAAATTAAAAAAAAAATTCTAGAAATTTAAGGGTACTAGTATAAAATTTATTATACAAGGAAAGTTAAAAAAAAAAAAAATCGAACCAAACTACTTTAGTTTTACTCATTTGATTATTGAATTTAAAATTTTTAATCTTTCAACAAATTAATTATTATGAAATTTAAACTTTTTAGAATATATTTTAAAATGTATATCACTTTTAATAAAAACTAATGGGTTACACTAAAATTTTATAAAAATGCAAACCAAAGTATATAACTCAATTCAATTTCAAATTAAAAAATGTAGTTCAATGATAAAAATAATCTTAACATTGATATTATTAATCCTTACAAAAAAAAAGAACTAAATATTAGTATACCTTGAAAATTTTAATTTTTTTTAGACACTTGCAAACTATTTATATATTAAAATTATAATTAATATTTAAAAAATAAAGAACTAAATATTCAAAATAAAATTATAAAGAATCAAACATTGAAAAGAAAAGTGCGTGCAACGCACGTGGTAGAAAACTAGTTTATTAAACGTTTTCAATTGATTGCTAGGCCATTACTTATGAGAGAAAAACTTCCTGTAGTTATGTGGGGTCATGCTATTTTACATGCTGCAATATTGGTACGTATTAAACCAATGTCTTATAAAAAATTCTCCCCATTGCAAATGCCAGAAGCCAAATATTTTCCATTTGAGAATTTTTAGTTCTGCAGTATACGTGCTAATTGCCCCACCACATCGTACTAAGATGGGTCCTCAAAGAAGGTTAGGAATATATGTTGATTCTCCTTCAATAATTAAATATCTTGAACCCTTGACGGGTTATTTATTTACTGTGCGCTTTGCTCATTGTCACTTTGATGAGATAAAATTTCCGACATTAGGGGGAGAAATTAAGAAGTTGGAAAAATAAATAGCATGGAATACACCATTATTGTCTCATTTCGAACCTCGTACAAATCAATGTGAACAAGAAGTACAAAAGATAATTCACTTACAAAATATAGCAAATAAGCTACCTGATGCATTTACTGACGTAAAGAAAGTGATAAAATCATATATACCAGCTATAAATGCACCATCACATATTGATATCCCAACAAAACAATTTGTTAATGCTACAACTAATGAGTCTAAGTTGCGCCTGAAGCGTTGGAGACCAGTAGGTTCCAAAGATAAAAATCCTCGAAAAACAAAGGAAGTTGATAATCAGAATAACTCAATTCAAGAAGAAGAAGTTCTCAAAGAAACCTTGGACATAACTAATCCTGAAAAACTAGAAGAAAGTCAAATACTTGAGAATAGTGAAAATAATGAGATTTCGATTGATTATGTCACAACAGGCCAGAGATGGAATCGAAGAGATATAATTATAGATGATATTTTTTTTATAGTGTTGCTCTTGATATTATAAAAGAAATTGAGGATTGTGAACTAAAATCGGTCAAAGAATGTCGACATAGAAATGATTGGCCTAAAAGGGAAGAAGCAATACAAGAAGAATTAGACTCGCTTTCAAAACGTGAAGTTTTTGGACTAATATCCCCAACACCTAATGGTGTTAAACCAGTTGGATATAAATGGGTATTTGTGCGTAAAAGAAATGAAAAGAATGAAATCACAAGATATAAAGCACGCCTTGTTGCACAAGGTTTTTCATAAAAAGTCGACATTGATTATGAAGAGACTTACTCTATCGTGGTGGATGAAATTACATTGAAATATCTTATTAGCCTAGTTGTATATGAAAAACTTGATATGCATCTTATGGATGTAGTCACACAATATTTATATGACTCTCTTGATAATATACAAGAAAATTCTTGAAGGATTTAAGATGCCAAAAGCATATAGTTCAAGTTCTTGAGAACTATATTCAATAAAATTGCAAAAATCATTATATGGCCTAAAGCAATCTGGACGAATATGGTACAATCGTTTAAGTGAATATTTATTGAAAGAAGGCTATCAAAATGATCCTATTTGTCTATGTGTCTTTATTAAAAAATCACAATTAGGATTCACCATTATTGCTGTATATGATGATGACTTAAATATTATTGGAACTCCTGAAGAGCTTTCACAGGTAATAATCTATCTTAAAAGGGAATTTGAGATGAAAGATCTTGGAAAAACAAAGTTTTGCCTTGTTTTAAAAATTGAACATTTAGCGGATGGAATTTTTATTCATCACTCAACTTATACAGAAAAAGTCTTAAAAAGATTTTACATGGACAAAGCACATCCATTGACCATTCCAATGATTGTTCGTTCCCTTGATGTGAAAAAGGATATTTTTTGACCCCGAGAAGACAATGAAGAAATTATTAGTCCAGAAGTAGCGTACCTTAGTGCAATATGTGCACTTATGTATCTTACTAATAATACACGACCGGATATAACATTTTTAGTAAACTTATCTGCCAGATACAGTTCTTCTCCTACAAAGAGATATTGTGTAAGGCCCGAGTTTAAAGGAGGTTAATTGAATTATTATTGATATTTAGTGTACTTGTGTGTTAGGTGTTTAGCAATTAGGAAGTTAATTTTTATCCTTGATTTGATTATTTTTTGGCTAACTATAGTTAAAAACTAACCAAGGGTAGGAAATTTCATAAAAGAGAACTTTTAATCATGGTTAGTTATTAAAAAGGGCTAGTTAGTAATTAGATTATGGGGCAAGGGTTGATTAACAAAGGGAAGAGAATGGAAGGACTTGGGGTGATAGGTGAAGAGGTGGAGGGATGTTTTTACAATTAGCTAATTTTATTTTCAGAAAATTGGAAGTATAAAAGGATAAATTAAAAAAAAAAACATTTCTCCCCATTTTCTTCTTCTCCACCGTCGGCTCCCTCCCCCTTTTCTCTCAATGGTGATTTTCGCTTCCTCCTTCAAATCTTCACGAATTTTGGTGGAATCAAGTTGGGTTTTGGTTGATTTGTGATAGGATTATCATCCTAGGAAGGTTCAAGCAAGAATCATTTGTTTCCAATAAGAATTAAGGTAAGATTTCAAATAGGAAATTCTAGGTTTTTCATAAAGTTGTTGGGTTGTTCTTTGTTAATGTTTTAAATCACTATGGGTATTGTTTTCTTTCTTTTTAAAATTCTGGAATTCTATTTTCAAATTATAAATATAAGCTTTAGGTTTCACCTATTTAAGAAAGAAGAGGATGGAAGCCATGGTTGGGTGTAAGCTTTCAAAAACTCCATTAATGATGGTTTTTCTAACCTTCTAGTTTTTCTAAATTTTGGGTTTTCTTGACTTTTATTGAAAGGTTTTCAATTCTGGAATTTTTGAGTGATTAAATATATATATATATATATATATATATATATATATATATATATATATATATATATATATATATATATATATATATATATTATACATGAAAAACACTTTAGAAGAGCAACCCAATGATTTTATGATAGTTTTCCATTTGGCCGAAAATTTCACCTTAAAAATGGCTAGTTTTGGGACTTTTTTCCACTAACCGGGTATGAGAATATGTTTGAATATGTTGTGCTGAGTTAATTGTGTTATTATGTGTCTAAATATGTTTGGAATGGTTTTTTGTAGGATAAGAAGACAAGCATAAGCAAATTTGGAGGTTGTTTATAAGGTGAGAACAAAAAGAATCAAAATGGTGATGGTGGTGTTGTTATGGTTGTTAGTGGAATAGTGTAAGATGATTGTTAGAGTATAAAATAAAGAGGAATCGGAGGTTGTGAAAGAAACGAAAGACAAGAGTTAAACTTGGCCTGTTAGCGAAAGGAGCGGAATTGCTTGAGCCAACTTACTTTCAAATATACCTTGAGCTATTCCTACATTATTTCTTGCATTCATACATGATTCATGATTACTTGCTTTTATTTGAGTTTCAAGTCAAAGATCGAGTCATATACTGATATGGGATTTATTTTCATTTATGATCGATGCGTTTTGGATTGATAATTGATGAGTGTTGCATAGTTTAAATGCAAAGACGATAATGCTTGAAGTTTGACCTTGCATGCTTGTTGTGCACTTCGAAAGAGTCAAGTGAAAGATAGAGTCATATGCTGATTGGAGGATTATCCTACTTGTGCTCGTTATGCCAAAGTTCATTTTTGATGAGAATTGTAAAGAAAGCATGTTTAGTTACATCCCATTTTATTCATGCATATCATGTGTTTGTTGAAATGCCATGGGGTCGTAACCCAAGTAATGGTGAGTGGCTGTTGGACGTTACATGTGGTTATCTTGGTAGATGGTTTGTAGTTCCGAGGCACTGTGTGGTGGATGACCTGGATGCTAGAGTGGTTATTACGATAACCTGGAAGAATATAATGAGCTACGACTCGAGTGATAAATGTGATGGTATGTGAAATGCGCGTAGTGAGATGCGGGAATTATGTATGGAAGTAAATGTTGGTTGAAAGGAATAGTGAAATGTAGTATTGAAATGATTGATGATTACTCGACTTGGTTATGAGTTGAAATGCCCACGGTTTGATCAAACATACATGTTTATATTTCATAGCACATTTTATGCATTCATTAGTGTTTGAATCCGCTTGAGCATAACATTCCGAGCATCGCATATCATCGTTTTAATTATTTTTGCTTTCACTGAGTGTCATGCTCAAAGGTGCTTTATATCACCTTTCAGGTACCGGTAGGGGACGAGACCGAGGCGCGGCAGGTGGTGCTCGTTGATGTATCGGGATGGAAGCTTTTGGGTTAGGCCACCGGTCATGCGAAGCTTTGAATATGGAAGTGGTGTTTGGTTTTTTTGAGTTTCCAATTTATATAGTGTCTTTTGAAATGTTTGTATATTCTTGTGTATGTTTTACAGGATTGTAAAACTATGTCTTAGGTGCACCACGTACTTTATGTATTTAAAATATACTTGTTATTTTGAAACGGCCGATGAGCTGAATGTGAATATTAAGAAGGTTTTATAAATAATTTATGTATACTTCATGCCCAGATTTTTTTTTGTCGTTTATTTCTATACTAAATGTGAAAGCCCTACGCTTCCGCTTTGCGTATTCGCGTCCTAAGCTTGTTTTACAAGCCGGGTCGTTACATATTGGAACGTAATTAAACATGTATTTCGTTATCTTCAAGGAACACTTGATAAAGGCTTGTTTTATTCTAATAAGTCAAATTTTGAGTTAGTTGGTTATGCAGATGCAGGATATTTATTTGATCCACACAGAGCTAGATCTCAAACATGTTATTTATTTACATGCGGAGGGATTGTAATCTCATGGAAATCTGTAAAGCAAACTATAATAGCCACTTCTTCAAATCATGCTGAAATTCTAGCTATACATGAAGCAAGTCGAGAATGTGTATGGCTAAGATCAATGACTCAACATATTCGTACATCATGTGGTTTATCATCCCATAAGAAAGCTCCAACAACATTATATGAAGATAACACTGCATGTATAGCTCAAATAAAAAGAGGATACATTAAAGGAGATATGACAAAACATATTTCCCCAAAACTCTTTTTCACACACGACCTTGAAAGAAATGGTGATATCAATGTGCAACAACTTTGTTCAAAAGATAACTTAGCAGATTTATTCACAAAATCATTACCAAAAACACCATTTGAAAAGTTGGTACATGGCATCAGAATGCGATGACTTAGAGATCTTAAGTGATGTGTCCATGAGGGGGAGTATATTTTTAATGAGATAATTCTTACTATATGAATTATGTACTCTTTTTCCTTCACTAGAATTTTTTCCCACATGGTTTTTCCTAGTAAGGTTTTAATGAGGCATAATCATATACAATGAACATTTAAAGGGGGGGGGGGTATTGTAAATAATATAGATGTCCCCTGATAACTCCAAATTGTATAACCTCCCTCTTATTTCAAATTGTTATTTACTCTCCATATTCACTAAATTGTAACTCATGAAATTGACATTCAATTCCTCATGTATTTGTGAGCCTATAAATAGTGATTGATAGGAAGAGTATTCTCATCCCAAAAGTGAATAAGATCATTTATCTCATTCTCTTGTGTCTTCATCTTTCTCTCTTTCTATTATCTTGTTGTTCTTCCTTTAGTTTATAATAGTCATTAATTAATTATAAATCTAATTTATTTAATTAATTATTTGGACAATTTTCAATTGGGTTCATTAATCCAATTGGGTTAGAAAGCCTCTCTTAAATTAAATAAGTCCAACTTAATTAATTATAAATTTTAATATAAATTTATTTATTAATTACCATTTAAATAAAACACTTTATTTAAAAATTAATAATATTAATATTTTCTCCCAACAAAATATCATCAAATAATATTTAATTATTAATTTCCATTCAAATAATTTTCATTATTTAAACAATTAATAATAAATATTTTAATTATTAATTTCCATTAAATAAACTCATTATGTTTCTATTAACTACCATTTAAATATACTCAATATTTAAACAATTAATATTGCCTATTTAAGTAACTTAATTTACTTAAATTCTTTATTTCTTCAATAGTCAAACAAATGACTTGTTTTGTTACAACGTTATTTGGTCTAGTCCAGAGACTCGATGGACCTATAGATCATGGGTTAAACAATTAGTCAATTGAAAGATTAACTCATAATCAGTCAATTACTTATTATCTAACTATGAATGATTCCACTATAGATTCATAGCTGAAACCTCTCACTATAGATGAGTTATCATTTAGTTTATATTTTATTATATCTGTGATATATCCTTCATGTGGAAAACTCATAATTATAGATGAGATAAATTTACGTTTTACCCCTGTAATTATCGCTTTATCCTTATGTTCTCATTGATTCTCCAATGAACGTTATCTGTAGTCAAACTAGAGATAAAATACTTCTGTGATCAACAGAAGTTGTGGCGCCACCTGTTCAAGTCTCGAATCAGTACACCAAGGGAGTTTTCGAAAGTTCCTCGATCGCATTAATACCGTTAATTCATAGGAAAGTTATGAATTCCATCTTGTGTAAATGTGTTCCTAGCTACTATCTTATTATGTTCCCAAAACGAGAATGTATTGAGCATTCATTCAGATAACTCTAAACCATGTGAATCAAAGAACATAACTTCATGAATATGAGTCCACATTTCACTCAAGATTAAGATCTATCACGGTTGATAAACTTAGTTTGATATTTGATCATTTCTCGTAAACGGTACAATCGTGAAATTTGATCAATTATCGTGGTCCTATCTTATAAATGATCGAGATAAGATCATTTGTAAACTATATAAAATGGACAGCTATCAACAGTGTTACTAGTATAAGGATCCCAACGTTATCCATATACTTTAGACACTTTAAGTTACTCATTTCGACTTTAATCCTCTTGTTGACTCACATACTTAGTCGAGATTTCATAAGATTAACTTTGGGTTTTACTATTTGAATGTTTTGATATGAATATGTCAATATTCCATATATCGTCTATGAATCAATGTGGTTACAAAGATACTTGAGTTTATTTATTTAATTTATTCAAAATAAATTATCTTTATTAAATAATTATAAATTCTAGGACACCAATCCTAACATTAACACCTCAAACAATGAAGCCGAATATGAAGCACTCCTGATCGAGCTACGCAAAATGAAAGAGTTGGGAACCAGAACGACGGTCATCCATTCAGACTCTATGTTAGTGGTGAAGCAATACAATGGGGAATTCGAAGCCAAAGATCCGAACATGGACGAATACCATGAAAAAGTAAAAGAGCTCTCTAAAGGCTTCAGATCTCTCAACATAAAAAAAATCTTGAGATCAGAAAATGAGCACGAAAAAGTAAAAGAGCTCTCTCGGCCGACACCAATTTTTTGTACGCGTAAATGACTGTTTAGCCACTTCACCTTCATACAGCGCCATTTTCAGAAAAAATGCCATCTGGGCTTGAGCTTGGAATCCCTGCAAACGAAAATCAAAGCTCACCTTTGCAGAACGACAACAATAAATAAACGAAGAAAAACAAGATGAGATCCTCACCAGAACAGCCCACAAGACCAATAGGTCCACAGACTTTTATGGATGATGTGCTACATACACAGGACGAAGAAAGATTGTCCCAAAGTTAGACTGGAAACCCATCCTGACAAGAAGACACTACATCCACTTTTCATCCAAAGCGGACCCTGAGCATTGAGAAATGACCACAACTGGATCTACTCTCATCGACTCCATAATTGGCCGAGGAGAATGAACAAAAGGAGCCATAAAAGTTACACCCCCGTTGTTTTCTCTCTCTTTTTCTCCCTAATCGAAGAAACTGACTCATCTACCACAATGTTCTTCCTCTTGATCCTCCTCTCTTGACGAGTCTCCCAATCCTTTTGAGCATTCTTTGCAATCCCAAATAGCTCCCCAAGCTCCTCCATGCTCGGTCTATGGGTGGACAATTTAAATACTTCTTTTTCTCTTCTAAACTACAGAATCCACAAACACAATTAATAAAGGAAAATAAAGCCAAAGCTCTAAACAAAAAAGGAGAAGTATAAAGACACTCACTTTTGACTCCGGGAAGCGGAGTAGGATGAAAGGGAACTCAGAGACCAGTCAATAACAACTCTTCTTTAGATATAAAGGCCTCCCCTATTTCCTTCAGCTTCTCACAGTAAACGACGTTAGAAGGGATGGTATATGACTTGGTCAAAGATCAAACTGTAAAAGAAACTAGAGTAAGTTAAAAGTTCGAAGAAAACAGTTCAAAAGAGATGAGACTTCACTCATTCTCACTCGATTCCTTCCAGACCTAAGGTATCTCAATTCCACCAAAAGTTAGTTCTCCCTGGACATAAAACCATTTATCTTTTGTAACGTCCCGTTACTTTTAGAGGTAAAATTTTTTTTATTTTATTTTATTAATTTATTATTTTTTTTATTTATTTAAAGCTTTTAAAATTAGTTAAAATTAGTAATTTTCAGTTTTATTAGTTATTTCCGTCCGAAAATCCTTTTTTATCGTTTTAATTCGTTTCGGTGACTCTAATAATTATTAACGGGCCAATTAATAATTATTAGACACCTTTAGATTTATTTAAGACCGTCGGTTTTCGTTTTATAAGCAAAATGTCGAAAAGGGCAAAATCGTAATTTCGCAAAACCCTAAATATCTAGATATTTTCTTTGAAATATCTTCTTAGACTTCCTCATTAAGCAAAAAAAAACTATCTTCTTCCCTTCTTCTTTTCCTTTGGCCTTGAGCCATTTCCACCATGGATGTGATTTTTTCTTTTCTTCGTTTTTCTTTCGTTTCTCGATGGATCGGCTTGTTTTTAGTTGTGTTGGATTGCTCGGGATGAGGGCTTTCTATCCCACCTACCCTTGTGCCGTTTCCCGTTTTCTAAACGAAACCCTAAAAAGTAAGTTTTCAAGACTTTTTATATGGTTTTGTTCATTTTTGATTGTAAATGCGTTTTGATGTTGAAATCATGAATGGTTATCATGGAATTTGACGATTTTGAACCCGGATTTTCGAAAAACACTATTCACGTGAAAAACACTATTCATCCGAAAACACTATTCATCCGAAATCACTATTCATCCGAAAATGCAAACTTGTTCTCATATTAGATATGAGTTGTAATATTCTTGTGCAATTGATGAATTGTAGGTGCGATTGCTCGGTTGTTGAATTGTGGGAAATCGGAGTTTTGGACCAAAACTAATTTGGCTAAGGTGAGTTTAAAATGGTTGTGATTACTTTTATGTTTTCAAATTGCTTGACGTTTATGTTAGATCGATGTTAAGAGGGTATTTAGACTTGAGAACTTTCCAAGAATGTATGTTATTTGGGAGTTAGTTTCTTGAGTTCGGAAGCTTTGGTAAAGGTTATATAAACTTTTGATAGCCTAAGTTGCTATAGAGAAAAGAATTGAGACATTATGTCTAACATACATTTCTATAGAGAAAAGAAATGCAAGTGATGTATAACCGAGAGCCTTAGGAAAGAAGGATGAGATTGAATTGTATAATGAGAGAATACAAGGGTGTATTGAACCTTGTATAGTTATTATGTTATGTGAGAGAACTAGATTCTCATTTATTTGGAAGATCTTGAAATTGGAGATTGTAAATTTTGATGTAAACCTTATGTTTAGAATAAGGTATTAAAGAGAATGAAATAAGATTGGTTGTTACTTAAAGTAAGATGTTATTGGTGGTTTAAGTTAGATTCTCGAGGAGAATGAGAATCCAGGAACTTGGAGAAGAGTATTATGTACTCCTTTTATCTTGAATAGTTTTAGAGTAGTTAAAAAGACTTTGGAGAGATTCTTGTGTAGAATCAAGTTAGTACGTTATTTTAGTGATGCGATTCACTTTTAGATGTCACGGAATGATTGGTGACTTGCATAGTATCGTTATGCATAGATGTCACGGTGACTTGCATAGTATCGTTATGCATAGATGTCACGGAATGATTGGTGACTTGCATAGTATCGTTATGCATAGATGTCACGGTGACTTGCATAGTATCGTTATGCATAGATGTCACGGAATGATTGGTGACTTGCATAGTATCGTTATGCATAGATGTCACGGTGACTTGCATAGTATCGTTATGCATAGATGTCACGGTGACTTGCATAGTATCGTTATGCATAGATGTCACGGAATGATTGGTGACTTGCATAGTATCGTTATGCATAGATGTCACGGAATGATTGGTGACAAGTGGTCACGGATGTTATTTACTTTGTCATTTACTTTGTCATTTACTTTGTCATTTACTTTGTCATTTACTTTGTTATTTACTTGTTATTTACTTTGTCATTTACTTTGTTATTTACTTTGTCATTTACTTTGTTATTTACTTTGTCATTTACTTTGTTATTTACTTTGTTATTTACTTTGTCATTTACTTTGTCATTTACTTTGTTAAGCACTAGTACCTACTTTATTTTACGAGCTTGAATGTTTACTTTCCGGTTTACGAGTTAGTAGAATGGTTTGATCTTTTATGTAAAGTACTTGGAATATTGAATGGGTAGTGCAAGAGTACATAGAATTATTTTGGACACATTCTCCGATATGGAATTTTGGTCCATAGAAGTGCTTGCATCCATCTTATTCTCACTAGCATTGTTTGCTAATGGTGCTACACCACAATATTTTCAGGTAAACCCCGTCCTAAGAAGCGAGGTAGAGGAAGTGGTGTCGCGTGGCCGCCGAGAGATGGTGTAAGGACAATGTTTAAACACTTTTGATAAGCATTAGTAGAAATGCTTGTAATCATATACTTTTTACATACTTTGTGTCATTTGAGCCCGTGAAGGGTGTATGTATAAAAGTACTTTGATGTTTTATGATTACACTTTACTTTGGAATGCGAATTCCCGATTTATAGCTTTCTCTGGACTTTGGGTTCTAAAACAGGCTTTGGTTATTCGACTTTTAAACGAACCCATGCCATTTTTCTTTAAAAATTAAGTCTTCCGCTGTGCATTTGAATTTAAAGAATTTAACGGAAAATCGGGTCGTGACATCCACCTCTTATCACTGGTGGTAAGTCATATGAGAATCTTTTTTCCCACGGAGCTGTGAAAATAGAACTTGGTGGTATCCTATTGATTTGACTGAGAAGACTAGACATGTGCCAGCATCCCTAACATCAGGTCCATTTTTATCCTAGATTTGATGGCAAGAAGCATAATCAGACCTCTCCAGGTATTTGACATTACTTGGCCTATAGTGACATCACGATCCCTCAAAAGAGATGAAATCTGTGCACATATAGGAAATCGAACGCTGCATTCAAAGAAGATGGTATAAAAGGGGGTCCAACCTTCCCCAACATCATGATGGGCACACTCTTCAGGCGTAAGAAGTCTCATCTTTACACATAGGGGAACATGATAAGAAAGCCTATAAGAGTTTAAGTCCTTTTGCATAAGCACATACATTTATAATGAAATGTGGCCAACTATCCTAGGATTTCCTGAGGTAGAGCCCTCAACTCGATCCTCTATAGTCTGAATTGATAATGCCAAAAAATTACACCAGGAACGGCTCAGGGAAGGGATCGTACGTTTAGTGTGGAAATGTAAGAGGACGTTTTCTGATTCTTGAAATTTAAATACCCAAACTTTGAGCGGGAAACACGTGTCAAAGTCAACACGCTATGTGGACGATCCAAGACAACCCATATCGTGACATGCAAACCTCTACTTGTTTTCATCCCCAAGCAAGCTCAGACATAAAAATAGGTGAAATCTGTAGAGGTAAAAGCTTACTCCAAATAAATGGCCCAAGCCAAAAACCCAATCCTTGACTTGGTTGGACCAACTACAAGGAAGCACATGAAGCCCACCATGGCCGAACCTACTTATAAGGCCCGAAGTGCTGTGAGCACGGTTCAGACATTGAACCCGCAGAAGCTCAAACCAGCTCAGACATAACAAGGCGGTTCATTCAATCGGAGACAGCATGGTAACCTTCCTTATATGGAAATAAGAGTATATCTCCTCCCAAATATCATGGGATAAAGATATTATCTTCAAAAGATATAATCTCAATAGTATCATAGAAAAGTACCAGGATCCAAGAAATTATCTATATAAAGAACCTTACAAGACCTAAATGGTAGACTTTTATGAATATATTCACTACCGTAGTCTATTATACTCATATTATTTGCCTCCAAATTATTGACTTGATCGTCGGAGACGGTTTTGTAGGTATCACATCGGTGTTTTCTTGAAATTCTTTTGAAGATATTCAAGATTGAGGGAACGCATCACACGTGATCGACCGTAGTGGAAATCATCCTCTAAAATTTTATCACAAGAGATTGAATTCTCCAATGAAAGAGAGATTTTTTCACAACTCAATTTACGTTGATCCTTAAATTAATAAGGTAGAAAAAATCAATAACTTTAGAACCAAAATTTCAATTTTTCTTTTCATCCATTCTAGGTGTGTTCTTCCCACTTTCCACAGAACCTTAGAGCCATATGCATCACCTGCTCTCCAGTCTGCATATCCGATTAATATGTTAATCATATATTAATTAAAGCGTAGACCATAATTTTATTTTTTTAAATTTGAAATTAAGGAAACTATAGATTGAAATACTAAAACTACTATTGAAGGCAGTTGCCTTGGCAACTGCCTCATAGCAGTTTTGTGGAACTGCCTTGGCAGTTCCATATCTGCAAAGATATGGGATGCTTTTTCCCATATCAAACTAACGTGAAGAAAAGAGACAAGGGAAATCTCTGAAATAAGTCTGTCACTCAATTATTCATCATTGAGAAGAAAAAACAAAGGATCTAGGCTGTGAATGTTATAACAAGTCCATAGGTGATTTGTTCATATCGACTGTCAACATCAACCGGGTTTTCTAGTTCGTTATCCGCTGCGTCATCAAGAGGTTAGTCTCTCTTCATTATACAAAGAAAACCTACAATGGTATCAGAGCCATATAATTAAAGGAATCAGTTTTTTTTTATGTATAGTTAATTGATTTCTTATTAAGAAAAAGAAGAAAACTTGAATCCTTTAATGGTAACTTGTGATAGACTAAATAAAATCAAATGAAACTTTGCATGATGATTGTGTCTTATATCATGAAATTTACTGCAAATTTTCATAACATTTGATCCTATATTGAGTGAATTGTACCAATCTGAAGATATTTTTTTTTAATTTTTAACAGTATGTTCTTGTATTGATAATTTTATGTATATTAGTAAATTTATGACTAAACTTATATTTTTGGAATCTACGTCAAAAATGCTTTCCGAACATATATTATACATGAAAATCGGATAAGAATTCAAGAAGTTGTGTTGAATTGAAATTAAAAAAAAAAAAAAAAAAATCTGGGCGCTACATGTTCGTCTCTGTTTCAGCGTTTTTTTTTAAAAAAAAAAAAAAAAAAAAAAAAAACAACGCTGATTAAAAGCAGAATTGCGCCTGCTAGGATTTGATCCCAGGAACCTACATATATTAAATGTTAAACATATGAGAATGCAAGCCACTGGGCCATGAACCCAACTTCAAATGTATTGGAGTTTATTTAATACATATCGATATAATATATGAATAAATATTAATAGTAAATCAAATGGATTTCTATTTTAAATTTTAGATTAATTCGGATTTTTTCGAATTTTCAAAATTAAAATTTTAAATTCCTAATTAATTCTTGATATTTATATCAATATGACTAAATTTGTTTTATTCATATATGTTTACGTAATCATTTGTTGGTTAATTTTTCTGTATTTGTTATAGAAAATATATCGAGAATGATAAGAATTAGGATGGTCTCGAAGATGGAGACTCAATAAAACAATTAAGAGAAAATTAGATTAATTTTTTTTTATATAATATTTATATATATATGGATAAAATCAAATAGATTTTAATTTAATTTAAGATTAAATTTGGGATATTTAAATTCTCCAATTTTTTATAAATTAAAAATTTTAAATTCCCAAATACTTCTCGACATAAACACTATGATTAAATTTGTTTTAAACATATATGTTGTGTTATGTCATAATCATTTGTTGATTATTTTTTTCTCGTATATGTTACGATAAAAAAAAAAATAAAAGGAAATTTGTCAAGAATGTTAAAAATACCGACGGTTCCTAAGACAAAAGCACAAAGAGCAAGGCTTGAGAAAATGATAGAAGATTTATCAAGAGATACAAATCGAAGATGTTTTTCGATGTAGCTTAGTTCATATGACGAGTTTATCATAAAGTTGAACAAGCACTTCCAGGAATATAATATGGAAGGGAGGTTTACGTGAAGAAACCCAACGAATTGAAAAACTGAAGTCCTTACTACCTTGTCAAGGACACAAGGACTTACTTGATCACATTTTGAACACAACTAATGGAGTTATAAAATACCGCAAAATCACGATAGAATTCCTTAAACAACTTGAGATTCGTGGTGTGAAAAGGGAAAATTTTAGGATATATGGACCTAAATGTCGTCTGTGAAAAACAACGAACCAAAGATCCTTGTTCCCGACATTGAAATTCCATATAAGCTTGTAAAAGATTTACATATTTCATTCCCAGTACTAGGAAATGGTTGTAAATATGTTTTATACTTGTATTGGAATTATTTCTTTTATTCCATTTTGTGTAAATTTTTTGTTTATGAATATGTTTCATAATTTACGTTTACATTAATGAATAAGTTTCATTATAATTTAATTACTTAATAATGATTGATGTATCATTATTTTTTTTACAAGGTGATAATTTTTCGATAAAGTTATTTAAAGACCATTGACGATGATTTTGAAACTAAGTGATATTTCGACTCAATATTCTTTCAAATAATCGGAATCGAAATTATCTAATTCATGTAAAATATAAGATGTATGATAAACTATAAAGTGAATCATCTATGTATGTTTTGTAGAATTTGGTAAGATGGCTTCTGTTTCTAAAAACATAATAGCTGAATTGAACAAAGGGGAAAAGCTTAATGTGGATAACTATGAAATTTGGGCAATGAAAATTCAAGATGTCCTGGAAGAGCAAGAGGCTCTTGAATTCTCGAATCATGTGTTGACTGAGCCTGAGGAAGGCAATACTGCTCAACACAAAAGGGACCGTGAAGCTTATGAAGTTTGGAAAAAGAAAAACTCATTGACTCGCATTACTTTGCTGAGTAGCATGGAGAATGACATCATGCGTGAGTTTCAAGCTATGACCTTGTAATGGACATGTGGGTCGCTTTGAAGTTGAAGTTTGGTGGAACTTCATCTACCAAACTACGACAACTGACAATTAAGTTTGACACTTATAAGAAGCGTCCTAATCATAACATGCGACAACACATGAGGGAAATGTCCAATATGATTAGTGAACTTAAGGAAGCCAGCACGTCCTAATCGATGAACAACAAGTTCAAGCGCCATCCGATCACTTCCCCATAGCTGGGAGCACATGAAGGTGCACCTATCTCATAATGAGGGTATTAAAACCCTCGTTGATGTTACACGTCACTTGGAACTTGAGGAAGATCGCATTGAGGCAACAAGGCCTGAAAATGCTGACGTGTATATGGTCGCCCAAGCTCTCATGGGGGTAAAGGGAACAAGCGTAAGCATCAATGGGGAAATAAGGGTAAGGGTGGCAATAAGAAGAAGAAATATAATCAAGGTCCAAATAACAAAGGAAAAGGTCCCATGGTTCGCCCAAAGAAGAACAAGGCTAAGATCAAGTGCTATAACTGTCAGAAAAAGGGTCATTATGCTCGCGAGTGTACTGAACCCAAGAAGGTATCAACTTTCAATTCATTTAAGATTCGTTCTTTTTATGAAAGTAGATCATATGTTTCCAGCTCTATTTTTTTAACTGATTCTCATCCTTCGTGGACTGTAGACTCAGGAGCCACGGACCATGTAGCCAAAGAGCGTGGGCTCTACGTGGAATTTCGTCGGATTCCACAAGGTGCAAAATGGTTATATGTTGGAAACAATGCAAGAGTACCTGTGAAAGGGATTGGTTTCTGCAAATTGAATATGCGGAATGGACGTACACTGTTTCTGCATGACGTTTTATATGCACCTGATATACGACGGAATTTAGTTTCTGTATCTGTTCTTCTAAGACTTGGTTTTACTTTCGTTATGTTTGGTACTAAACTACTTTTAAGTTTGAACAACGTACACTATGGCTGTGGTTATTTAATGAATGGTTTTATTATGTTAGATGTTGTTGATATGATATCTGATAATTTAGCTAGTTTTTCCCTTATTACATCATCTGTTGATGCGAATGTTGACATTATTATGTGGCATGCTAGATTAGGTCATATAGGTCAACATAGGATAGCTAGACTAACTAAAGAAGGTTTGTTAGGCCAAATTGATAGGGTCGAACTACCAACATGTGAGAGTTGTCTAGCGGGAAAAATGGCAAGAAAACCATTTGGTAAAGGAACTAGAGCTGAAATTCCATTACAATTAATTCATTCTGATATTTGTGGGCCTATGAATGTGAAGGCACGACATGGGGGTGAATATTTTATCACTTTTATAGATGATTTCACTCGTTTTGGTCACATCTATTTGATTTCCCACAAATCTGAAGCATTAGAGTGTTTTAGAAAATTTGTTACATTAGTGGAAAATCAATTGGATCTAAAGGTTAAGTCTTTAAGGACAGACCGTGGACGTGAATATTTGTCTAATGAGTTTAAACAAATGTGTGAAGAAAAAGGAATACATAGGCAACTAACCATTCCCCGAACCTCGCAACAGAATGGGGTTGCTGAAAGGAGAAATAGAACTCTTTTAGAAATGGTTAGGTCAATGATGGCGCAAGCAAAATTGCCAATCACTTTTTGGGGTGATGCCTTATTGACTGCTACTTATATTCTTAATCGTGTACCTTCAAAATCTGTTGCTTCTACACCCTATGAGTTATGGACTGGCAGAAAACCAGACCTTAGTGGTTTGAGACCATGGGGATGTGCAGCTTACGTTCATGAGCCGTCACATCAACATGGAAAACTAGGTCCAAGGGGTAAAAAGAGTATTTTCATACGATACTCTGAAACCTCAAAAGGGTATGTTTTCATTGGAGAACAAGCAAGTGGGAGTGTAACAGAATTCGAATCACGTAATGCTACATTCTTGGAAAATAATTTTCCATCAAGAGGTGAGATTGATCAGGAGACGTCTCTTTATGAATTAAATATTCTAAATAATTTGATTCCATCAAACGAATTGAGCAATACTCCTAATCAGTTATCAACAGTATCTCATCCAAGTGGGAGAAATTTGAACACTCTGTGTGATTCAAAAGAACCACAAATAACCCGTGATTCAGAACCACAAATAAGGAGTAGTAATCGTGGTAGAATTCCAAAACGTCATTATGATGATGAAATTTTCATGATTACGCCTCAAGACGATGAAGAGCCGAATAATGTTCAAGAGGCTCTTCAAAGTTCTAATAAGGATAAATGGATAAATGCAATGGAAGAAGAAATGGAGTCAATGAAGTCAAATAGTGTTTGGGAACTAGTTGATCTTCCTAAAGGACGCAAAGCAATTGGTAACAAGTGGATTCTTAAAATCAAACGTAAAGCTGATGGCTCTATCGAAAGATATAAGGCCAGACTTGTAGCCAAAGGTTACACACAACAAGAAGGAATAGATTATGAAGAGACATTCTCTCCTGTTGTGAGGTTTACCTCTATTCGTCTCATCCTAGCAATAGTTGCAAGTTTAGATTTGGAATTACATCAAATGGATGTTAAAACAGCATTTCTAAACGGTGAATTGGAAGAAGAGATATACATGCAACAACCCATTGGTTTTATTACCGAAGGGCAAGAACAAAAGGTGTGTAAATTAATGAGGTCAATTTATGGCCTGAAACAATCTTCCGGCATCGGTACATCAGATTTCATCAAGTTATCACCTCATATGATTTTCATATGATTGATGAGGACCACTGTGTGTATGTCAAAACACATAAAGATAAGTTTGTGATTCTTTCATTATATGTGGATGACATACTGTTGGCTGGGAAAGACAAGGAGTATGTATTAGCCATTAAAGAATGGCTATCATCAAACTTTCAAATGAAAGATATGGGTGAAGCAGCTTATATACTTGGAGTCAAGATTGAAAGAGATCGATCCAAAAGGATGTTAGCCTTGTCACAAGGTCAATACATCAAGAAAATCCTTGAAAGATTTAAGATGCAAGACTGCAAACCTATTGATACTCCCATCGCAAAAGGCGAAAGCTTAAGTCAAAGATTGTGTCCAAAGACTCCGGAGGAAATAGAGTATTCAAGTGCTATTGGAAGCCTAATGTATGCCATGATGTGTACGAGACCAGATATATGCTTTGCTGTGGGTATGGTAAGTAGATACCAGTCAAACCCAGGACAAACCCATTGGAAAGCTGTAAAAAGAATTCTCCGGTACCTTAAGGGCACCATGGATTATTCACTATGTTATCAAGGAAACTATCCAAAGTTAGAAGGCTACACAGATGCTGATTGGGGAGGAGACCTCGATGAACGTAAATCCACTTCTGGATATGTGTTCTTACTAAATAGTGGAGCAATATCGTGGAGTAGTAAAAAGCAGACCTGTATAGCCTTATCCACAATGGAAGCTGAATTTGTGGCCCTATCATCGGCAGTACAAGAAGCAGTATGGCTTAAGAGATTCTTAAGTCACTTGGGTTTCTTTGAAATTACGTCTAACTCAGTGTTAGTAAATTGCGATAGTCAAGCTGCTATAGCATTCACAAAGGATCCCAAGTATCATTCTAAGACAAAACACATCGATACAAAATACAATTTTGTGAGAGATAAAGTTGCACAGAAAGAAGTGAATGTGCAATATATATCTACGCGTGATATGGTTGCAGATCCTTTTACAAAGCCCATACCTAGAGACGTTTTTTATGGCCATGTTAAATCTCTAGGCTTGCGTAGAATTTAATTTCACAAGACATGAAAATTGTATTACTGATTTGCTTTGGTTATGAAATAAAATTTAGTATTTTTTTTCAATTTTTTTTTCATACATAGAATGTTTAGTACATTAAACAAAAAGTATGTCTGACAGTAGATTGACCTTCTCACATAGGTAATCACTTCTACGACTTAGTGTCGAATAGAAATGAGATATTTTAAGCAATATTGTTGTTAATTGATAACAACACTATGAGAGCATATGCTTAACCTAGATATCACCTTGATAAAGAATCGAGATGAGATTATATTTATAATCGAAGGTGAATAGATCTCACTATTCACCTAACGTCTATAAGCCAGGATGGAAGTCCTGTAGTCATAAGTTGATAAAGTAGAGTTGTGGACTCAAGTTAGATATTAAGTATATCCGAACTATCATCCTGTCGGGATAAATTGAGACATACACTCCAATGAGAATGGAGAATAATATCGTAACATGTGTTTCATACCACATGTGCTATAAACGACCTAAATGGGTAATGGAGTTAGATCTCTACTTCTTAATAATGTGAGACCCATGAGACTAAGAAGTCTTACAAGTACCCTTAAGATCTTTGACTAAAATCTTGAAGTTTCTCTACGATTTAGCTATCTTAGAAAGTTACCAATGGTCATGAAAGATTCGATCTAATGGGACTTATCTAGAGAGCAATCGTTTTTGGGATGGAAATTTTTTGAGGAAAAGAGAAGATTATTTTAAGTGTCACATCATATTGTATTCACCGGTCGACCAATTGTATTTTCGTAATATAATTGTGAATACAAAGGTAATATTTTAAAAGAGATTTGGAATTACAAATGTGACTAAATGATCTAGGGAACTACATCATACACTCTACATAATACACTATTGAGTTACATTACATACTTAACCGTTGTAAAGTAACAAGCTCTCGAATTGAAAGTATGATGGTCGCACGGCCTATTTTCTTGTATGACTTAGATGCTGATGAAAGAGAATATGTTTCTCCTTGATTGATGCGTGATAGAATATCTCGTTACAAACGGAACAATGTAAGAGGTACGCCCATGATGGGTAACCCATAATGTGCGAGTGGGAGATGAAGGCAGTTGCCTTGGCAACTGCCTCATAGCAGTTTTGTGGAACTGCCTTGGCAGTTCCATATCTGCAAAGATATGGGATGCTTTTTCCCATATCAAACTAACGTGAAGAAAAGAGACAAGGGAAATCTCTGAAATAAGTCTGTCACTCAATTATTCATCATTGAGAAGAAAAAACAAAGGATCTAGGCTGTGAATGTTATAACAAGTCCATAGGTGATTTGTTCATATCGACTGTCAACATCAACCGGGTTTTCTAGTTCGTTATCCGCTGCGTCATCAAGAGGTTAGTCTCTCTTCATTATACAAAGAAAACCTACAACTATATTGATAGATGTAACAAATTTAAGAATAGAAAGTAATGAATTCAATCACTGACAGATCTAGAACTTAAGTTGAAGAGGGGTAAATATATATAAAAATAATAATATTCAATCGTCAACTCAACTAGAAATGTATATAGTTATTATGAGCTATTCTCCTAAGGTTGAAGGTTTAAATCTCCTCTCTTTATTTGATGTAATATGTCTAAATATATATATATAATAGTTTTATTCTATTTAAGGACACTCAATAAATCTGGTTTAATTTTAGTGATCTTGATGTTACTTTTTATAATACATAACAATGAGGATTAATAATTAAGGATGTAATATACATAGAGAAAAAAGTATTAAAAAAAAACAAAAATTAAACATAAATTTGATTGTTAAAATGTCTAGCGACTATGAAATTATGATAATTCTTGTTATGAATATATTCTACATGATTAAAAATAAAATAGAAAAGAGGAATACGGTATTTATACACCAATTTTTTAGGAGAATTAATAATTCAAATAATATTATTTAGATATAATAAATATATAAAAATACTTGTTATAGACACTTTATAAATGTATTAAGAATATTATATTTAGTATAAATATTTTAAGAAATCATAAAATATAGACTAAATTTTAATTAACCGATACCGACATATGTTACAAAATGAAAATAAATGTGTAGATTAAATTTAAGATTTAAAAAATAAATAAGAGAAATAAATAAGAGAGGATTTGTTGAAGAAAAAACTATATTGGGCAAGACTTGAGGGGGGAGGGGCACGTGACCCCTCTGGACCTATGCTAGGTTCTTCTATGAATTCAATATCCCGTATAATTATTTATTTTGGGAACCGTTTTAATATCCGAACTGCTACGTAGGAAAGAAGAGAGTAAAAAATGATATAAAAGAAAAGAAGAGAAGAGCACCTGCTGGAGGAAACCAACACTCTCATCTTTGTCTTTGTTGGTTGAGTCCTTTGCTCATTGAGCTGCATCAACTGTCTTATCTCTTGCCGTGTTTGCAGCTTCTTTCCCGATTTCAATCCATTCTTCTGTCTTTGCCTTCACATACCAAATGTCATTCTCATGCAATGTTAATCCACATTTTTTAAATGGTCACATTCATACATTCTAGATAAAAATAAATGGCAAAAAGGTCTAGATTTTGTAACAAAAAAGTATAGCTGACAAATACCAGTTGGTGTAAAAAAATCGAGCAATGTAAGAAGTTTAAATCTCTCTACTCCCATTTTCTTAGTAGAGTTTTATTTACAAAAATTAGAGTTATTTTCAGTAATGGACAATTTAATGGTGTTTATTTCAGAGAAACACATGTTTATAATCATAACTATCCAAAACCACTACCAGTGAAAAGACGAAACATACCCCTGATTTAACTTTCCTTAATTTATACAAGGTTTAAGGAAAGTTATAAAATCTCTTAAATTTTGTAAAATTAAAGGAAAATTTAAATTAAAAAAAAAACTATAACAAAAAAATATATCTTCAAGCTTCTGAATATTTAATTTATTCAAGGAAAAATTGAGTTTCTTTCTTTTTCGATCATCCTCCAACCGCCATTAAAATACTTCTTCAAGTTTTGAAATTTTTTAAACAATATCACCGTTTGTTTAACAATGATAAACTGTGTATAATTGATAAACCAAAAAAGAAACAAAAAATAATAAGTATTCATTTTCTTAAAAAAATGTTAACAAAAGTAAACCAAATACAAGTTTAAATTGAAAAAAAAAACACAATGAAATAGATGACGTATCAGTTCCATCCTCATACCTTTTGACATTGTTATGAGTAATTAGTTTCATTAAAAGTCTATGTTTATCTGTGTTAAACAGAGCCTTCCGTTTAACCCTCCTTACCAAATCAATAAATAGTGAGTATTTGTAATATGTTTATATTAAATAAATGGTATATTATTAATAAGCCAATGTGTAGCAGCAATCATATATTTCTTCATCAAATATCCTAAAACCCAGAATTCTCTCTATTCAAGAATATCGCGAACGCTCTCTCTCTTCAAGCATTCCACAAATGTAAAGATTCAGACCTTCATTTGAAATTGAGGGTTTTTTTTTGTTCTACTCGCATTGCTAAGAACCTCCATTTGAACTCTTCAACTTTATGAAGATCTCCATTTACAAAACCAATCGAGAAGTTTTTTCTCTCGTTTCTTTGTCGACGAAAGCAACCCAGAATTTTGTTGATCTCGTTTGGTCTTACTTCCATCTATGGGAAGAGCATCTCATATTATTTTTTTTGTTTGCATTTAGTTTTCAAAACGAGTTGTGGTGCCCCATTGATTATAATCACTTTCTCTAAATTGGGCTGCGAGTAAGTATATTAGGTTGTTTTCATGTTATTTTGTGTTTTGTTTGTTTTATTGATTGTTATGGAATTGTTAAAGAATGGTCAATTTTGGAGAAAAAGGATTCTCAATGTTCCATACAGATTGCGAGACATTATGGTATCATTGAAAAATCTGGCATGGTTGCTAAGAATTAAATGAGAATTGTATATGATTGGGAATGTAAGGTTTGTAGTTCTTTCTTGTCACTACGAAAGAAGGGCGTATTTATAGTCCCTAGATAAAGTGAGGCTATGGTTGTGTATCATAAGTTAGGATGTGTTCCGTTCACTAGCAAGATCTAAGGCTATATAAGCCAAAGACTTGTCCTTTATTTATTGGACACCTTTCTAGGGTATTTCTATATTGATGGATCCAAGCAAGAAAGAGTACATATACTGTATTCCATTTAGATTGATTGTTTGAGTTGCCTCGGGGGTGAGGTGATGAATTGTTTGATTATTATAAATGGAAAGTTACAAGAGAAAAGAATTAATAGGTGGTTTAGAAAAGAATGAATTAATTAAGTTATTCCAAGAAATTTTTGGATGTTGTTTTCAAATATTATTTTCTCACTTAGCGAGTTTAGCTAATGGTATTATTAACAAAACATTTCAGGTATTGGGAGGGGTACAGATGTGCTTGATGGTTCTTAACGTGTAACATCCTCAAATTTCCAAAACATGGAATAAACAACATATAACAGCGGAAGCAATATAAAACATCGAAATTCCCTTCTTATTTCATAAAGATGCAAATCAAAACAAGTTTATGGTTCGATCGAACTTATTTCAAAACAAATCCATAAATTTCCAAGTATCGTTTTAACCAAAAACATCGATATTCGAAAACAAAAAGACTTCACTATAAAAGTATTAACACAAATCCAAAGTTTAAATCCCACTAAAACAACTAAAGAAGAGAACAAAAGTTGTCGGCGGTGTAAATCCACTCCAGTTAAACCACCGATCATGAAGCATCATTAGTTACCACCTTTCTTCTTCTTTTTACCTGAAAAAAAATGTGTAGCATTATGAGACTACGCTGAATGAGTAGAAAATGTTTAAAGAAAAGTAACGCCATGAAAAGTTTATCTAAATCCTTTAAGTCCATATCGTCCTCACAACTTTCAACAAGTTCTCTCAACTCTAAAAGAGTCTAAATTTACATAATGCCTTAACTCAACTAATGTCTGCAAACAAAAGTGAGTTTCTCGCTCAAAAGCATCAAACACGTATTTCCACATTTAAACCTTTTGAGGTATTCTTCTTATGTGTTTGCAAGACACACAAGAGAACCTACACTTGTATATTCTTTCCCATTGATCAAATGGAATGAACCTGCCCCGCTAAGTGAAATTATGTCATGCACAACTATAATTTTTCTCTTAACGACATATTCTTCATTAAGTATGACCCTACTTAATGCGAACCTCCAACCATGTTGTTTAAGGCACCAAAACAACATGATTTACCTAAAAGCATCACTACCAGAATGCTTGACAAGCCTAAGTATAGTTTCTAGCTTAGAAATAACGTTTCTACCCAAAACCGACTTTTACGTGGCTTAAACTTGGAGATATTAAATTCTGGAAAATAGGAACTTTCCTAACCTTAGGATGATCTAAAATCACCCAAAATCCAAAGTTTATCTCACAAAACGATCACCCAAAGAACTCCCACTAAAAAGAGCAAAACTAGCCTAAACTAGTGTAGTTTTGCTCTAATATCTGACACTAGGATGAACTAAAATTTCTAAATAAAATTCGGCAACATAACGCCTATTTTATCACTTCCAAAAAAATTTTACATCACCTGCAAATAATCCAGAACCCAACAAAATTCTAATTTATAAAACTAGAAAAGGCCTAGGCTAGTCTTCCTATTGGGCACTAAACATGCAATTTTTCTCATAACAATCAGCAACTTTAAGGGACTTTAAAACTCACATAAAGTAATCTTAAACCTCATACAATAGTTCAGAATTAACTCCAAATAAGTTGCATAATATAAAGAGGCAAAACATCCAATTAACATGCCTTAATTCCAATTTGAAACACTTTACAATTCAAATTTCTGCAACTTTATAAAGCAGACCCATAATCTTATTAAACATGCTTAGAACATCTTCTTAATGCCCAAAAATTTCTAATAACAAATTAAAAAAGAAAAGAAAAACAAAGCCTGAAATTAATTAACATTAGACAAATTCTACTCACATTAGGTTAATGAAATATCAAGGTTTTATCCCTTTTCTTTCCAAGAACTTCCACCACCTGATACATCACATAAACCTCTTAAAACCCAACTAAAATGACTATCCTAATATAAATAAAGGAAATACCACCAACGGGCAACTACCGACACACGGGACTGCACAAAGCAGCCCCAGGGGCTGCCTTGCCCCCGACACAGCAGTAGCCCAAGAGGGGCAGCTGTTGCTGCTTCCTTGAAGCGGCGCGGTGGCTCCACGATGGCTTTTCTTTGCGTTCGCTTGGGTAGGTCATTGATCAAAAACAAGTTTTTTCAAGAAAGGTAAAGGTTTCTAGGGTTTGGAGAATTCAATGAGAGGTTTCCAAATAGGTAAAAGAGAAAGAATTCAAGAAGCTTTTTCAAGAATGAATTTAATTAAAATTAAATTCTGAAATTTTGAAGGAGAAATTGAATTTACCTCTTCTTGAATCTTGGGAAATCGTCTCCAACAACTTCAATTTTTCTCCAAATCATAACCCGCAAAAGACTACACCTAAAACACGAGAAAGCGGAAGAGATTGATCAAATACATGCCAAATAAACCCTATATGGGCGGCGACAGGAGAAAGAGGAAGAAGAAAAGATGGAGAAAACCCTACCTTTTCTCTGTAGAAGCGTTTCACGTTCAACCCACGTCTGTTTCCCCCTTTTTTTAATTGCCTTTTCATTTTCTTTTTTCAAAACACTAAAGCCTTTAATTAATTAATTCCTAAAAAATAATAATTAATTAATAAATTCCCATCTCTTTAATTTCATCATTTTAAATATTATAACTCAATAATATTTAAATAAAGAAATACTTACCGAGAATACGGGCCGTTACATAACGATGGCGAGATGGTGGACTATTGCACTCTTTGTTTTTAGGATTTCTAGTTGACTTAGACTTCACTTTTCTTTATGACTCATGGATACTTGTATACTTTATAATCATTTGGGATATTTATGTTTATGGCTTTGATGAATGTTTTACTAAACTCTATGAATCCCGGGATTCGTTTGAAAGAATTTAAATGATGAAATATTTGCAAAAGGTCTTTCGCTGCTTTATGATGCTTCAACATGTTTATTATTGTTTTAAGGTCGGGTCTTTATAGTTGGTATCAAAGCCCTGTCGATTCTGTAGACCACATGCATCACATGTTAGATTTAGGTCATGTTTTAAGTAATAGTCTATTGAACGCCAACAAAGAATCATCAAGTCAGGTTTCTCTGTATGTTTTAAGTTGAAAATTGTTTAAAAAAAGTGAACTATGATTAAAGTCATGCTAACTAGTGGGGGTCTCTTATGTTTCTGTTATGGTAATTGTTACCTTAGTGGTGTCAAATGAGAGGAAGGTTGAGTCTCTTTCCTTCTGAAAGGAATTTTGGGTGTCATGGATTGGGATAAGTTAAATGTGATGTTCCTGGAATTCTATTAGGAGTGCGTGGGCACTCATAAAAAATGTTTTGTGATGAACTTCTGAGAAGATCTATAAAAGGTGATGTTATTTGGTTGATGACCCAATCTTTTGTAGCTGATACATTATGGGGTGTGCGAATTTGAAATTGGAATACTTGAAATCGAGTTATCGAGATCCACACTCAATAGGGTATGAAGCTTAGTTAATCCTAAGGTTAAGTGATTAAAAATCTAAAGCAACATTGGTTGTCTTTGGTAACCGTCGGTTTTGATGAGAGTTTTGGGTTGACTTGGTTAATGGAAGATCATTTTGTGGTTGTCTATTGGATTAGAATGGTGATTTGTAAGCTAGTTTCAAGGTTCAATTCTCGAGGAAGATTTCTATGGAGATCCTGCTGTTGAACAACTAGAATGTAACTGGATTTAAGCTTCTTAAAAGAGAATCCAATTTACTTGCAAAAAAAAAAATCTAGGTGGTTTTTTTTATTACATAGCTGAATGATGTTACCTAAGGGACTAAGGATGTGTGATGTAGCATCTAGTATTATCTTATCAGTTTAAGGGAATTGTTGTGTTTTACAGGTGGGTCTTTGTTTGGATTGTCGAATAGGGAGTGTAGACATCAATTTTCATCCGGTGTTATCTAAAAATAATTTTTAGTCATGAAACAAAAATACCAAAAACTAGAATTGATTTAGTTTTTTTTTTTATTTTAGTAAATAGATTTTTAGGATAAAATTAATATAATTGCAATTTTGTTTTCTTTAGATTTAATTAGTTAGAATAATAAAGTAAAAAAATAATAATAATTCAATTTCATTAATGTTGTTGCCTAAAAATGGAGAGCTTCCAAGTAAGCAACAAACTTAGAAGATGGAATTAGTCGAGGGTCGTGCACTGCACTAGAGGTGCTGCGTAGGCAGTGAGCTGAGTAGTTGACGAGCACTGTGTGTACCTACACAAAAAAGGAACAGAGCACCAGTGTGGTGCCGGCCTAACACCCTCTGATGCTTAAGTCAGAACTAGTGTGTCAGAGAGAATTAGAGTAGTATTAGTTACCTAATGAATGAGTTTCTTCTCCTATTTATAGGAGAATAGGTTGATGACATCATCATGCCAAGTGTCCCGTCAGGATTGGGCCATGTGTTGCTTCTCAATTACGTGTCACTTGCGGGTTACACCACGTGTCATTTCCCAATTAGATACTTGTATTCAGTCTCAAGTATGTAGGTTTGTACTAGAGGCTGCGTAGTCATGTCTTGTCAGGTGCGTAGATTTTATGACCAGGCACTGTGCTTAGACGGCGTGCCCAGGTACTGTGCTCAAACGACGTGCCCAGGTACTATGCTCAGACTATGTGCGTAGACATTTTTGCCAAGTTGTAAAATTCCACATGTTATAAAATTTTACCCCACAACAGAGTCTCCCTACTCCCGAGCTAAATTGAGATGTGAATTCAATGTCGCTTGGGAGTATTCCTTTAAACTGTAATTTTGCCTCAGTGAATTTTCTGAAAATATTTGAATTCTTGAATATTGTAGCTTGAATTTTCTTCCTTTGCAGTCATCAAAATTTGAGAAAAATATCACCGTTGGAGCCTCGTAGCTTGACTTTTGTCTTGGTCGTCCTCAAAAAGTAAGAAAAACATCAAGTGTTGTAGTTGGAGCCTGTTAGTTTGAATTTTTTTTATCTTGGTTATCAAATTGAATTGATTGTCGACTCCATCGTCGGATACATTTTGCCCCGTTAGTTTTAAGAGCAAAATTTATATAATCATAGTATAAATATGTGAACTTGATTAAAAATAAGCAAGAGAGTAAAAAGAATTAGAGATAATTATAAAAAAAGTAAAAAGATTTTTTTTCCTCCTGCTACAGCCTTTTAATTTTTTTTTCTCTTTCCCCTGCTGCAGCAGATGCAACAATTTTTTTTTCTTTCCTTCCTTCAAGAGTAAAGACCCATGGATTTTATCCCGACCCTCATATTGACTCGCGGGTAAAAGCCAGACACGCTGACGTGGGTCAGTGTTTGACCCACAGGTTTTTGAGTGACCCGTGTTGACCGGTCAACCAGTTGAATTTTTTTATACCAAATTCAATTTGGTTTTCAGGAGTTGATTTCTTGTTGAGTCTTGACACAAGCTTGATTCTTCTACGAGCTCCGCATTTTTCGTAGACTTAGAATTTTATCTTAATTCTCCTACGAGTTTTGCACTCTTAGTAGACTTTGAATTTTTCTTAATTCTTCTACGAGCCCTGCACTCCCAAGTGTACTTAGAATTTTTTCTTCTTTTAAACTCTTCCACCAGGTACGATTCGTGAGAGCCCTGCATTCCCTAGTAAACTTAGAATTTTTCTCTTTTAAAATTATTGTAAAAGGTGTGGCTCGTGCGAGCCCTGCACTCCCATGTAGACATAATTTTTTTTTTCTTTTTAAATTCTTCTACCAAGTGCGGCTCATGCGAGCTTTACACTCCCTAGTAGGCTTAGAATTTTTTTGTCGTTTTAAATTCTTCTACTAGGTACTACTTCTGCACTCCCTAGTAGACTTGGAATATTTTTATTTTAAATACTTCTACCAGGTGCGGCTCGTGCGAGTCCTGCAATCCCTAGTAGACTTGGAATTTTTTTCATTTTAAATTCTTCTACCAGGTGCAGCTCGTTCGAGCCCTAAAATCCCCAGTAGATTTAGAATATTTTTGTCGTTTTGAATTCTTTTATGAGGTGCGGCTCGTGCGAAACCTGCAGTTCCAAGTAGACTTAGAATTTTTTTTGTCGTTTTGAGTTCTTCCACCTTGGTGGACTTAGAACTTTATTTTTTTATGTAGTGCTCTTCCACTTTTGTGGACTCGGAACGTTTTTATTATGTTGTAGTAGATTCACGTAGTTGGCCCCCCTCTCGAGTAAAGCTTTATGTCTTGTAGTCTAGCTCGAGCCCAAGGGTTCTCAGAATGATCTGGCTTTACATAGATGCAATAAAGTAGAAAAAGTAAATTCTTACTTCATTTATTATCAAAGCTCTCTCAATATAAACTTTATTAAAAAAAAATTGCAATAAGTAAAATTCCTTAAATTAAACCTAAGTTGCTTGACATTTTATAAGTGGAGTAGAGTTTTTCAGTTGAGGTTAATCAATGTGTGGATGTCTCGGCCTACTGCGTTAGTGACCTAACATGCTTCTCTTCTGAAGGGATGATTTACTAAACTAGCGGAATTTGATTTAGTAAACTAATTAACATTTAATTATGGATCTATTAATATCATGCAATTTGTGAAAAAACATGTAGATTCATGCTTTAAATTTCGAAAATTAAAATCAAAACTTACATTGAGTAATAAATGGAGAATCGGTTGGAGGTTTCTTTACAAGATCAAATCCTCGAGAACACCAGGATCTTCTATGCTATATCCCGATCGATCAAACGAAACCCGATTGTGGGATCGAACTTTAGAAGAAATTGGGAAGAAGAAAAAATATTTTCTTCCCAATGGACTAAGGAAAATCGGCTAAGGGGGAGGGAGAAGGAAGAGAGAATTCGCAATTTCTAAGGAATTTAATTGTGTGATTTATGAATGACCCAACCCTCCTATTTATAGAAAAATAGGAATCCTAATCCCATTAGGATTAATCTATAGAGATAAATACAAAAAGAAAAAAGATTATCTCTTTCCTTTATCTTGCAATTTCGAAAATGCCATAGATAAATAGGAGATTATTTTCTTTTCTTTATTTTATTTATCTTGGGTAAATAAATCTATATAATTATTATAGGATATAATTCAAATAATTATCTCCTACAAATTATCTATGAAGGCCAAAATTAATAATAAATAATTAATAAATCAAATTTATTTAATTAATTATTTTGGGCCAATTTCAATTGGGTTCATTAATCCAATTGGGCTTGAAACTCTCTATTAAATTAATAAGTCCAACTTAATTAATTTATTTATTAATTACAATTTAAATAAAATATTTTATTTAAACAATTAATAATATTAATATTTTCATATTATCAAATTATATTTAATTATTAATTTCCATTTAAATAATTTTCATTATTTAAATAATTAATAATAAATATTTTAATTATTAATTTCCATTAAATAAAATCATTATTTAATTAATAATTTTATTGATAACATTTTATTATTAATTAATTAATTATTAATTATTAATTCCCTTCAAATAAAATTTATTATTTAAACAATTAATAATTGTTAATTAATTTCAAATTATTAATTACCATTTAAATATACTCAATATTTAAATAATTAATAATATCTAATTAATAATATTTCATTATTAATTTCATGTTTAAATAAACTCATTATTTAAACAATTAATAATGTTCATATTAATTACCGTTTAAATATACTCAATATTTAAACAATTAATATTGCCTATTTTAAGTAATTCACTTTACTTAAATATTTCCATTTCTTCTACTTGATTTCGCGACTACGATATTTGGGCTAGCATAGGGACCTGATGGACCTATAGATCATGGGCTTAATAATTAGTCAATTAATTGATTAACTCATAATCAGTTAATTACTTATTATCTAACTATGAATAATTCCACTATAGATTCATAGCTGAACTCCCCTCACTATAGATGAGTTATGTCCATTTTGTTTATCTTTATTTATATCTCGTGATATAATCCTTCACGTGGAACCCTCATAATTACAAAGGATAAATTTACCGTTTTGCCCCTGTAATTACCGCTTTATCCTTGTGTTCCCGCTGATTCTCCAATGAACATTATCTTTAGTCGAACTAGAGATAATATACTTCGTGATCAATAGAAGTCGTGGCGCCACTTGTTCATGTCTCGAATCGGTACATCAAGGGAGTTTCCTAAAGTTCCTAAAATATTTAGGTATCGCACCGATACCGTTAATTTATAGGAAAGTTATGAATTCCATCTTGTGAAAATGAGTTCCCAGCTACTTATCTAGTCATGTTCCCAAAACAGTGTATTGAGCATTCTTACGGATCGCTCTCAACCATGTGAATCAAAGAACATAACTCCATAAATAGGAGTCCGCATTTCACTCAGGATTGAGATCTATCACCGGTTGATAAACTTAGTTTGATATTCGATCATTTCTCGTAAACGGTACTAATGAGAAATTTGATCGAACATCGTGGTCCTGTCTTATACAATCAACATTGCATATGATACTTCCATTTCATGTCTCCCACATGAATGATCAGGATTAGATCATTTGTCTATAAACAAAATGCGAAGCTATCAACAGTGTTACCAGGATAAGGTTCCCAAACGTTATCCATTTACTGTAGACACTTTTAAGTTACTCATCTCGACTTTAATCCTCTCGTATGACTCACATACTAAGTCGTGATTTCATAAGAGTAACTTAGGGTTTACTATTTGAATGTTTGATATTTATATATTTACATATATTCCTAATATCATTAATTGAATCAATCTAGATAATATAAAGAACTTATGTTTATTTATTTAATTTATTCTTAATAAATTATTATTATTAAATAATTACAAGTTCTAGGACACCATTCCTAACAATCTCCCACTTGTCCTAGATATTTGGGGATTTTGACTTGTAATTCCAGTCAAACTGGATGACTATCAACTATTTAGGCATGATAGTCATATTAATACTTTATCAGTAACGTTTTCATCTGTTTAGTATGTATTTCTTTTGTCTGATGTTAGTTTCATTAAGTGTAATAGATTCCATATTTTATCACCATAAAATAAACTCTATTAACTATTGATTTGAAACCATCATGTTCAACCACCTTTCATTTACTAACGACTTAGTAATTATGCGAATCTAGAGTTTAGTAAGTAAAAACTCATTTTACTTATACTTAACTCATTTGATGTTTAATTCGCAAAGGTCTTTTGTCGAATTCTTATATGGAAGTAAATCCATGTTCAAATTTGATCCCGTGCAACTCATAAAATCTCTCATTTTATCTATGTGCACTAACATACTATTTGTAAATTTTATTTTAGTCACATTGGTTCTAGGATTCTCGAAATTCTTAAGCTCCCACTACAAAGTAATTCTCTATTACTTTCATTCGTTTAATGATTACAATTCTATACTTCTTATTATTTCCAAAAATAATGTATAAGTACAAGTGACCCTTTTCAACTCAACTATTGAAAATTCATGTCATTTTTATTTCACTTATTTTGAACTTTATTCATTGATTTTGAAGTCAATGAGTTTCACTTGGACTTTGAAAGTCCTTTGGTTCGTATCATGACGCTCCCACTCAAATAAAGTTCTACAAGTAGTTTAACCATTTAAACTTTTAAATAACTACTTGTTTTTTCGTGAAATAAAATTATTGTGATTCTTTTCTATCTTAAATAAGGTTTAAAACTTTCAGTATCACTGATTTACTGAACTTTTCTTTAACTAATTTGTGAATTCAATTATTTACTAATTATTACTTTCAATTTCTATTTTGTTTGTTTATTCCATATCAGTTAGTACTCCTTTAAAACATCCTTTTAAATAACTGAATATTTGGAATGTAAGAAATTGATTGTATGTTTATTTATCACTTAAGTTCTAACATCTGAATGTTCAAGCTTTAGTGATATTTAAGTCTAGTTATCTTTGATAAATCAAAGATATTCCATTTTACTTATCCCATAAGTTCGTGGATTAATATGGTTATCATCTCAAATTCCTTGAGAACCATCTTTAAGAGATTAATCCCTCTAACTTATTTAAGTAATTTTAGACTTAAGTATTTGAACATTTTTAAACCTTATAACTCATTTAGATATACCGGAGTTTAGAATTTGGTTTTGGAATTTATTTGTTTTATACTAAGTATTTTGAATAACCATCCAATCACACTTTGGAACTTTGTAATATAGTTGTAGAGGAATATCTACCTAAATAACTCTTATTTAAAATATTCCCGAACTTGGTTCATACGAAATGAAAACCAATAGTTATTACATAATTCAAAATAAAAAACAAATTGATAACTAAACTAAACTCGAAAACTATGGTTTGGGAAAAGAAATATTTTCTTCCCTTTTAGACTATTGTAAAATCGGTTACGAGGAGAATAGGAAGAAGAAGAGTTTTCAATTTCGAAAATTGAAATTAGAAGCTTTTGAATGAACAACCAAGACGTTTGTATTGTTACGCAAAACAGTTTTCCAATCGAATTAGGAAATACTATTAAAATAAATACAAGATAAATGCCAAGAATAAAATCAAATTTTATTCTTATTTATCTTACGTGCCGATTTTATGTGCATAAAAATCAATAAGAAAAACTAATTTTTCTTTGTTTAATTTGTCTTTGGTTGAACATTCTTTTATATATTTATTTTAGACAAAATAATTCAACAATTATTTCCTAAAATATTATATATGAGTCGATTTTGGTATTTAATAATTCAAATAATTTGAACCAAAATCCATTGAATTCATTAATTCAATTATAGGTTCTTCCTTATTAATAAATCTTATTTACTAACTCTTGATATTTATTTCAATAAATCAATTATTTAAATAAAATATCATATTCCGATTTTGTATATTATTAATAAATATTTATTATTTTCTATTTAAATAATCGACTTTATTTAAATTAATAATAAATATGTTATTTACTATTATCCTTTTAAATAATCACTGTTATTTAAAATTAATAATAAATGTTAATTATTAATTTCCATTTAGGTAAACACATTACCTAAATAATTAATAATTATTTATCAATAATATTTTATTATTAATTACCATTTAAATAAACACATTATTTAAATAATTAATAACAATGATATTAATTTCCATTTAAATAAACTCATTATTTAAATAATTAATATTGTCGGTTTATTTAAGTAAACCGCTTTACTTAAATTATTCATTTCCTTTTTCTAGGAAACATAGTTCTCATCGTTCGGTTTGTTCTTTCCAAGTATAATGACTAAAACAGATGCTATATTACTTGAAATTTAAATAAACTTTATCTTAATAATCTAACATGCATTCAACATTCAAATACTCAAATTTTCGACATATAATTAAATATGATGCATGAATGCGAACATATTAATGAACAGAAAAGCCCTAAAACATGTTACTATGTCACGATATTTTAATGATACCTGGTGAAGTGCCAGTCGAATGATAGGTCGGTTACCATCATTAAAACGAGATGCCACTCGAACAATTGACAACTCCAGAATAACTCATATTCCTATGTCATTGTTTATCGTGTATTTGGTCAAGAATTTTGATAACAAACTTTATCAAATTTCTTTTTAAGTGTGACCCACTAATTTAGTCTTTTAAATAAAATTGAAGAGTGTCTACGAAGTGTAGATTCGATCTTCAATCAATCTCATTTAAAATTCTTTATCCCTTTCAGGAGACCCAACTTGATATTGATTTATACAATAAACCTTCCTATGGGAATGAACACTGCAGCAGTGTTACGAGGCCATGTATAAATCTCACGTTTGAGCCCATTAGTGGAGACCATAGGATACATTGACATGTTTCCTTCTCCCACTTAATATTTTGAGTTAGGGTTTCATAACTTAGACTAATTCAGGCTAACTCATTAATCCAAGTTTTAATTAACCTAATCAACTTTAACTCTTAAATTGGTTAGATTAATTTTATAAAGTGATTGTTCAAGTTTTCCTAATTAAAACTAATCACATTATGAGTAGTCTTAATAATTTTGATTTATTAATTTGAACTTTTCTCCCAGGATCGCTCCCAGGTTAGAGGCGCTCCGTGTTAGCGGAACTTTATGAAACCTCATCGCCTGGGCGAGCTTTCTGCCGGAGATCCGTTCAATTTAATTAATCTCAATTATTAATTTTTAATTAACCTGTAATTAAAAGTTTCTATTTGTTTATCTTATATGGATTTTGGCCCAATTGTTTAAACAATAATTCCATATTACAAATAATTCATTTAGTTTCTATTCAACTTTTAAACTAGATTTAACTTTTGAATTTTAACTAAATAAGCATGCTTTTAATTCTAAAACAATTAGAATATAATTTTCGATAATAACATTTATAAAATAAAATTATAGCATGCTTCACATACATTAGCATATAATAACACATATTATATCATGATGCATGTATGTACAATTAATTAAAATCATACAACCTATGGTGGGATTTTCTACATGACATACTCTTATGCATGAATATTATTTAAAAACAATTATATCATACATATAAAAATTTAAATAATAAATAGCTAAATTGACCGGTATTCTTGGCACTATTTCTAAAACGGAAAATTAAATTACAACTTAATTTAAATCTTCCATTGTAGAATTTTGAGGCTTCAACTTTCTCTCTCCTCCATGGTGTAGGCGTGGGCATGGGTATTTATGGGGTAAATATTATCTTCTTAATATTTCCATAAATACTTGTTTTAAAATAATTATCTTTTAATTAAATGGAAAAAATAAAAAAAATATTTTCCATGTAATCTTATATCAATTTATAAATTCATAATTTAAGATAGGGATATAATCTTTAAAAAGATTTTATCCTTATCTTAAATATTTAAATTTTTAAATTGAGATAACAAGATAATTATGATAAAATATCTTACCATATCTTGAAAAAATCTCCTCCTTGGCCGTGACCACATGGATTGTTGGAGATGAATTTTCTTCTCTTCCTCCCTTGGTGTAGCCGATTTTTGCCTCTTTGGTATGGGAAAATTACAAATTTTTTCCTATACCCTTAAAATTAGGGTTTACAAATTTTCTACTAAAATTTAAAAACCAAGTGCCTCAAGAATACCTAAACAGTCAATTAGCAAACCTCCACAATTTATATAGCACAATTTATATAAACATACATAAAACGATTTTTATGCAACCCACCAAAATTTTCGAAAACTCACAATTTTGTATGATAATTAAAATTAGCTCTGATACCAATTGAAGGGATGATTTACTAAACTAGCGGAATTTGATTTAGTAAACTAATTAACATTTAATTATGGATCTATTAATATCATGCAATTTGTGAAAAAACATGTAGATTCATGCTTTAAATTTCGAAAATTAAAATCAAAACTTACATTGAGTAATAAATGGAGAATCGGTTGGAGGTTTCTTTACAGCATCAAATCCTCAGCAACACCGGATCTTCTATGCTATATCCCGATCGATCAAACGAAACCCGATTGTGGGATCGAACTTTAGAAGAAATTGGGAAGAAGAAAAAATATTTTCTTCCCAATGGACTAAGGAAAATCGGCTAAGGGGGGAGGGAGAAGGAAGAGAGAATTCTAAATTTCTAAGGAATTTAATTGTGTGATTTATGAATGACCCAACCCTCCTATTTATAGAAAAATAGGAATCCTAATCCCATTAGGATTAATCTATAGAGATAAATACAAAAAGAAAAAAGATTATCTCTTTCCTTTATCTTGCAATTTCGAAAATGCCATAGATAAATAGGAGATTATTTTCTTTTCTTTATTTTATTTATCTTGGGTAAATAAATCTATATAATTATTATAGGATATAATTCAAATAATTATCTCCTACAAATTATCTATGAAGGCCAAAATTAATAATAAATAATTAATAAATCAAATTTATTTAATTAATTATTTTGGGCCAATTTCAATTGGGTTCATTAATCCAATTGGGCTTGAAACTCTCTATTAAATTAATAAGTCCAACTTAATTAATTTATTTATTAATTACAATTTAAATAAAATATTTTATTTAAACAATTAATAATATTAATATTTTCATATTATCAAATTATATTTAATTATTAATTTCCATTTAAATAATTTTCATTATTTAAATAATTAATAATAAATATTTTAATTATTAATTTCCATTAAATAAAATCATTATTTAATTAATAATTTTATTGATAACATTTTATTATTAATTAATTAATTATTAATTATTAATTCCCTTCAAATAAAATTTATTATTTAAACAATTAATAATTGTTAATTAATTTCAAATTATTAATTACCATTTAAATATACTCAATATTTAAATAATTAATAATATCTAATTAATAATATTTCATTATTAATTTCATGTTTAAATAAACTCATTATTTAAACAATTAATAATGTTCATATTAATTACCGTTTAAATATACTCAATATTTAAACAATTAATATTGCCTATTTTAAGTAATTCACTTTACTTAAATATTTCCATTTCTTCTACTTGATTTCGCGACTACGATATTTGGGCTAGCATAGGGACCTGATGGACCTATAGATCATGGGCTTAATAATTAGTCAATTAATTGATTAACTCATAATCGGTTAATTACTTATTATCTAACTATGAATAATTCCACTATAGATTCATAGTGAACTCCCCTCACTATAGATGAGTTATGTCCATTTTGTTTATCTTTATTTATATCCGTGATATAATCCTTCACGTGGAACCCTCATAATTACGGCGGATAAATTTACCGTTTTGCCCCTGTAATTACCGCTTTATCCTTGTGTTCCCGTGATTCTCCAATGAACATTATCTTTAGTCGAACTAGAGATAATATACTACGTGATCAATAGAAGTCGTGGCGCCACTTGTTCATGTCTCGAATCGGTACATCAAGGGAGTTTCCTAAAGTTCCTAAAATATTTAGGTATCGCACGATACCATTAATTTATAGGAAAGTTATGAATTCCATCTTGTGAAAATGAGTTCCCAGCTACTTATCTAGTCATGTTCCCAAAACAGAAGTGTATTGAGCATTCTTACAGATCGCTCTCAACCATGTGAATCAAAGAACATAACTCCATAAATAGGAGTCCGCATTTCACTCAGGATTGAGATCTATCACGGTTGATAAACTTAGTTTGATATTCGATCATTTCTCGTAAACGGTACTAATGAGAAATTTGATCGAACATCGTGGTCCTGTCTTATACAATCAACATTGCATATGATACTTCCATTTCATGTCTCCCACATGAATGATCAGGATTAGATCATTTGTCTATAAACAAAATGCGAAGCTATCAACGATGTTACCAGGATAAGGTTCCCAAACGTTATCCATTTACAGAGACACTTTTAAGTTACTCATCTCGACTTTAATCCTCTCGTATGACTCACATACTAAGTCGTGATTTCATAAGAGTAACTTAGGGTTTACTATTTGAATGTTTGATATTTATATATTTACATATATTCCTAATATCATTAATTGAATCAATCTAGATAATATAAAGAACTTATGTTTATTTATTTAATTTATTCTTAATAAATTATTATTATTAAATAATTACAAGTTCTAGGACACCATTCCTAACATCTTCTTCACTAGTCGGCCCCCCAAAGATGGTTTTTATTTCTCCATCTGAAAAATCTTGATTGTCACAGTTTTGATCTTTCTTATCTCCTTTATTTCTCACAAATTCCTTCAAGTACCATATTTGAATAAGGGTCTCAATTTATTCCTTGAGATCGAAGCAATCAAAGGTGGTATGGCCATGGTCTTTGTGAAAGAGGCAATACTTGTCTTTATTTCTCTTGTTTGATCCCGCCTTCATTTTAGACGGCCACCTTACTGAGTTTTTATCTTTAATCTCTATGAGTAGTTGTTCAATAGGTACCGTGGTAGGAGTGTATTTTTTAAACTTACTAGGGTCTCCTAACCTATGTTTCTTGTCATCCTCATGTTAGGAATGGTGTCCTAGAACTTGTAATTATTTAATTATAATAATTTATTTCGAATAAATTAAATAAATAAACATAAGTTCTTTATATAATCTAGATTGATTCAATTGACGATATTAGGAATATATGGAAATATATAAATATCAAAACATTCAAATAGTAAACCCTAAGTTACTCTTATGAAATCACGACTTAGTATGTGAGTCATACAAGAGGATTAAAGTCGAGATGAGTAACTTAAACGTGTCTACGATAAACGGATAACGTTTGGGGAACCTTATCCTGGTAACACTGTTGATAGCTTCGCATTTTGTTTATAGACAAATGATCTAATCCTGATCATTCATGTGGGAGACATGAAATGGAAGTATCATATGCAATGTTGATTGTATAAGACAGACCCACGATGTTCGATCAAATTTCTCATTAGTACCGTTTACGAGAAATGATCGAATATCAAACTAAGTTTATCAACCGTGATAGATCTCAATCCTGAGTGAAATGCGGACTCTATTTGTGGAGTTATGTTCTTTGATTCACATAGTTGAGAGCGATCCGTAAGAACGCTCAATACACTCTGTTTTGGGAACATGACTAGATAAGTAGATGGGAACTCATTTTCACGAGATGGAATTCATAACTTTCCTATAAATTAACGGTATCGATCGCGATACCTAAACATTTTAGGAACTTTAGGAAACTCCTTGATGTACCGATTCGAGACATGAACAAGTGACGTCACGACTTCTATTGATCACGTATATCTTATCTCTAGTTCGACTAAAGATAAAGTTTATTGGAGAATCAGCGGGAACACAAGGATAAAGCGGTAATTACAGGGGCAAAACGGTAAATTTATCCTCCTGTAATTATGAGGGTTCCACGTGAAGGATAATATCACGGATATAAATAAAAGATAAACTAGAATGGACATAACTCATCTATAGTGAGGGGAGTTCAATATGAATCTATAGTGGAATTATTCATAGTTAGATAATAAGTAATTAACGATTATGTGTTAATCACTTAATTGACTAATTATTAAGCCCATGATCTATAGGTCCATCGGGTCCCTATGCTAGCCCAAATATCGTAGTCGCGAAATCAAGTAGAAGAAATGAAAAGTTTAAGTAAAGTGAATTACTTAAAATAGGCAATATTAATTGTTTAAATATTGAGTATATTTAAACGGTAATTAATATAAACATTATTAATTGTTTAAATAATGAGTTTATTTAAACAGGAATTAATAATGAAATATTATTAATTAGATATTATTAATTATTTAAATATTGAGTATATTTAAATGGTAATTAATAATTTGAAATTAATTGACAATTATTAATTGTTTAAATAATTAATTTTATTTGAACGGAAATTAATAATTAAAATTAATTAATTAATAATAAAATATTGTCAATAAAATTATTAATTAAATAATGAGTTTATTTAATGGAAATTAATAATTATAATATTTATTATTAATTATTTAAATAATGAAAATTATTTAAATGGAAATTAATAATTAAATATAATTTGATAATATTTAGACGGGAGAAAATATTAATTATTTAAATAAAATATTTATTTAAATGGTAATTAAAAAATAAATTAATTGAGTTGGACTTATTAATTTAAGAGAGAGTTTCTAGCCCAATTGGATTAATGAACCCAATTGAGATTGGCCCAAAATAATTAATTAAATAATTTGGAATTATTTATTAAATTAATATGCTATTTTCGGCCACCATGTATTTTTGGGAAGAGATAATTGCTTGAATTATATCCTAAAATAACTACATAGATTTATTTACCCAAGATAAATAAAAATAAAGAAAATAAAATAATCTCCTATTTATCCATGGCATTTTCGAAATTGCTAGATAAAGGAAAGAGATTATCTTTTTCTTTTTGTGTTTATCTCTATAGATTAATCCTAATGTGATTAGGATTCCTATTTTTCTATAAATAGGAGGGTTGGGTCATTCATAAATCACACAATTCAATTCCATAGAAAGTTGGAACTCTCTCTTCCTCCTTCTCCCTCCCTTGGCCGATTTTCTCATATTGTTGGGAAGAAAAATATTTTTTTCTTCTTCCCAATTTCTTCTAAAGTTCGATCCCACAATCGAATTTCGTTTGATCGACGGGATATAGCATAGAAGATCCTGTTGCTTGAGGATTGATGTCAGAAAAGAAACCTCCAACCAATTCTCCGATTTTACTCAATGTAAGTTCCGGTTGATTTTAATTTTCGAAAATATAAGCATGAATCTACATGTCTTTCACAAATTGCATGATGTTAATAGATCCGTTATTAAATGTTAATAAGTTTACTAAATGAAATTCCGCTAATTTAGTAAATCATCCCTTCAATTGGTATCAGAGCTAATTTTAATTATCATGCAAATTTGTGTTTTTCGAAAATTTGGTGGGTTGCATAAAAAGTTGTTTTATGTATGTTTATATAAATTGTGGAGGTTTGCTTATTGACTGTTTAGGTATTCTTGAGGCACTTAGGTTTTTTAAATTTTAGTAGAAAATTTGTAAACCCTAAAATTTAGGGTATAGGAAAAATTTGTAATTTTCCCATACCCATTGATGGTAAAATCGGCTACACCAAGGGAGGAAAGAGAAGAAAATTTTTCCCCATCATTCATGATGCCCACGCCCAAGGATGAGATAAGGTAAAAATATGGTAAGATATTTTAACATAATTATCTTGTTATCTCAATTTAAAAATTTAAATATTTAAGATAAGGATAAAATCTTTTTAAAGATTATATCTCTATCTTAAATTATAAATTTAGAAATTGAGATAAGATTACATGGAAAATATTTTCTTTATTTTTCCATATAATTAAAAGATAATTATTTTAAAACAAGTATTTATGGAAATATTAAGGAGATAATATTTGCCCCATAAATACCCATGCCCACGCCTACACCATGGAGGAGAGAGAAAGATGAAGCCTCAAGATCTACAATGGAAGATTTAATTAAGTTGTAATTTAATTTTCCGTTTTAGAAATAGTGCCAAGAATACCTGGTCAATTTAGCTATTTATTATTTAAATTGTTTATATGTATGATATAATTGTTTTTAAATAATATTCATGCATAAGAGTATGTCATGTAGAAAATCCCACCATAGGTTGTATGATTTTAATTAATTGTACCTACATGCATCATGATATAATATGTGTTATTATATGCTAATGTATGTGAAGCATGCTATAATTTTATTTTATAAATGTTATTATTGAAAATTATATTCTAATTGTTTTAGAATTAAAAGCATGCTTATTTAGTTAAAATTCAAAAGTTAAATCTAGTTTAAAAGTTGAATAGAAACTAAATGAATTATTTGTAATATGGAATTATTGTTTAAACAATTGGGGCCAAATCCATATAAGATAAACAAATAGAAACTTTTAATTAAGGGTTAATTAAAAATTAATAATTGAGATTAATTAAATTGAACGGATCTCCTGGCGAGAAAGCTCGCCTGCCGATGAGGTTTCATAAAGTTCCCCTAACACGGAGCGCCTTAACCGGGAGCGATCCGGGAGAAAAGTTCAAATTAATAAATCAAAATTATTAAGACGGCGCATAATGTGATTAGTTTAAATTAGGAAAACTTGAACAATCACTTTATAAAATTAATCTAACCAATTTAAGAGTTAAAGTTGATTAGGTTAATTAAAACTTAGATTAATGAGTTAGCCTGAATTAGTCTAAGTTATGAAACCCTAAACTCAAAATATTAAGTGGGAGAAGGAAACATGTCAATGTATCCTATGGTCTCCACTAATGGGCTCGAAATGTGAGATTTATACATGGCCCTGTAACACCGCCGCAGTGTTCATTCCCATAGGAAGGTTTATTGTATAAATCAATATCAAGTTGGGTCTCCCGAAAGGGATAAAGAATTTTAAATGAGATTGATTGAAGACCAATCTACACTTCGTAGACACTCTTCAATTTTATTTAAAAGACTAAATTGGTGGGTCACACTTAAAAGAAATTTGATAAATTGTGTTATCAAAACTCTGGGACCAAATACACTGGAAACAATGACATAGGAATATGAGTTATTCTGGAGTCATCAATGGTTCGAGTGGCATCTCGTTTTAATGATGGTAACTGACCTATCATTCGACTAGACTTCACCTGGATCATTAAAATATCGTGACATAGTAACATGTTTTAGGGCTTTTCTGCTCATTAATATGTTCGCATTCATGCATCATATTTAATTATATGTCGAAACTTTGAGTATTTGAATGTTGAAAGCATGTTAGATTACTAAGATAAGGTTTATTTAAATTTTCAAGAAATGGCATCTCGCTTTAGTCACAATCCTTGGAAAGAACAAACTAAATGGAGATAACTACACCTCCTGGAAAAATGAAATGAACACCATTCTCGTGGTAGAAGACTTGAAATTCGTTCTTAGTGAACTTAAACCTGATACACCGCTACCAATGCTCCTAAAGTCAAAAGGATGCATACGAGCGCTGGTCCGGGCCAATGAAAAGGCCCGTGTTTATTTGATGGCCGGGATGAGTGACGCCTTAGCCAAGAAACATGAACCAATGGAAACGGCTTTGGAAATAGCCGATTCGTGCGGGGCATGTTTGGCCAACCATCAAAACAAGCACGCCATGATGCTATAAAGTCGGTTTATAACACTCAAATGAAAGAAGGCACATCCGTTCGTGATCATGTTTTGACAATGATGAACTACTTTAACGTAGTCAAACGAACGGGGCCATGATTGATGACGAGTCCCAAGATAAGCTTTATATTGGAATCTCTCCCATCGAAGTTTTTTCAGCTTTTAAAAGCAATTTGGTCATGAACAAACCGAGCTACTCCCTTACCCAATTGCTAAACGAACTTCAAACCTTCGAAGCAATGAAAAAGGAAAACAAGAAGTCGGGAGAAGCAAATGTTGTCTTCAATGCTTCTAAGAAGAAGAAGAGCTCTACTGCTAAAAAGACCAAGCTCAATGCTAAGAAGAAAGCATTTAAGGCTGAGACCAAAGAGCCTAAGGGGAAATGTTTTCATTGCAACATAGATGGACATTGGAAGAGAAATTGCCCCAAATATCTCGAAGAAAAGAAAAAGGGGAAAGAAGGTAAATTAGATTTACTTAGTGAAAAATTTGAGAAATTTATTTTGAATGGTTGATTCAATAGTCACTAACACAAAGTTTTTTTTAAAACTTTACAGTGTGCAACTTGATTCTTCAACACCCTGGTTTGAAGATGACTCAAGATAGAAGTAGATTGGATTTATGTTTTCGGTCTTTAAATTTTTCATATTTCTAGTTTAGTTTAGTTTTAAATTTTGTTTTAAATTTTGAATTATGTAATAAATATTGATTCTCACCCTATAAGAATCAAATTAGGAATTTTTTAATAAAAGTCGTTTAGTTAAATATTCCTTTGCAATTTTATTACAACGTTCCAAAGTGTGATTGGATGGTTATTCAAAATACTTAGAATAAAACAAATAAATTCCAAATCCAAATTCTAAACTACTAAATACCTAAACAAGTTATGAAGGTTTAAAAATGTTTAAATGTTTAAGTCTAAAATCACTTAAATAAGTTAAAGGATTAACCTCTTAAAGATGGTTCTCAAAGAATTTGAGATGATAACCATGTTAATCTACAAACTTAAAGAAATAAGTGAAATTGAGCATCTTTGATTTATCAAAGATAATCGACTTAAAATCACTAAAGTTCAACACTTAGATGTTAAACTTAAGTGAAAAATGAACAAAGAATCAATTTCTAGTATTCCAAACATTCAGGTTATTTAAAAGGATGTTTTAAAGGAGCACTTACTGATATGGAATAAACAATATAGAAATTGAAAGTAATAATTAGTGAATTATTGAATTCACAAACTATTAAGGAAAAGTTCAAGAAATCGGTGATACTGAAAGTTTTAAACCTTAATTAAGATATAAAAGAATTACAATGATTTTATTTCACAATAAAAACAAGTAGTTATTTAAAAGTTTAAATTGTTAAACTACTTGTAGAACTTTATTTGAGTGGGAGCGTCATAATACGAACCAAAGGACTTTCAAGTCCAAGAGAAACTCATTGACTTCAAAATCAATGAATAAAGTTCAAAATAAGTGAAATAAAAATGACATGAATTTTCAATAGTTGAGTTGAAAAAGGTCACTTATACTTATATATTATTTTGGAAATAATAAGAAGTATAGAATTGTAATCATTAAACAAATGAAAGTAATGGAGAATTACTTTGTAGTGGGAGCTTAAGAATTTCGAGAATCCTAGAACCAATGTGACTAAAATAAAATTTACAAATAGTATGTTAGTGCACATAGATAAAATGGGAGATTTTATAAGTTGCACGGGCTCAAATTCGAACATGAATTTACTTCCATGTAAGAATTTGATGAAAGACCTTTGCGAATTAAACATCAAATGAGTTAAGTATAAGTAAAATGAGTTTTTACCGACTAAACTCTAAATTCGCGTGATTACTAAGTTGTTAGTAAATGAAAAGGTATTTGAACATGATAGTTTCAAACCAATAATTAATAGAGTTTATTTTATGGCGATAAAATATGGAATCTATTACACTTAATGAAACTAACATCGACAAAAGAAAAACATACTAAACAGATGAAAACGTTATCGATAAAGTATTAAAATGACTACCATGGCTAAGTAGTTGATAGTCATCCAGCGTGATGGAATTACAAGTCAAATCTCCAAAGATCTAGGACAAGTGGGAGATTGTTAGGAATGGTGTCCTAGAACTTGTAATTATTTAATTATAATAATTTATTTCGAATAAATTAAATAAATAAACATAAGTTCTTTATATAATCTAGATTGATTCAATTGACGATATTAGGAATATATGGAAATATATAAATATCAAAACATTCAAATAGTAAACCCTAAGTTACTCTTATGAAATCACGACTTAGTATGTGAGTCATACAAGAGGATTAAAGTCGAGATGAGTAACTTAAACGTGTCTACAGTAAACGGATAACGTTTGGGAACCTTATCCTGGTAACATCGTTGATAGCTTCGCATTTTGTTTATAGACAAATGATCTAATCCTGATCATTCATGTGGGAGACATGAAATGGAAGTATCATATGCAATGTTGATTGTATAAGACAGGACCACGATGTTCGATCAAATTTCTCATTAGTACCGTTTACGAGAAATGATCGAATATCAAACTAAGTTTATCATCCGTGATAGATCTCAATCCTGAGTGAAATGCGGACTCCTATTTGTGGAGTTATGTTCTTTGATTCACATAGTTGAGAGCGATCTGTAAGAACGCTCAATACACTTCTGTTTTGGGAACATGACTAGATAAGTAGATGGGAACTCATTTTCACGAGATGGAATTCATAACTTTCCTATAAATTAACTGGATCGGTGCGATACCTAAACATTTTAGGAACTTTAGGAAACTCCCTTGATGTACTGATTCGAGACATGAACAAGTGACGTCACGACTTCTATTGATCACGAGTATCTTATCTCTAGTTCGACTAAAGATAAAGTTTATTGGAGAATCAGCGGGAACACAAGGATAAAGCGGTAATTACAGGGGCAAAACGGTAAATTTATCCGCTGTAATTATGAGGGTTCCACGTGAAGGATAATATCACAGATATAAATAAAAGATAAACTAAATGGACATAACTCATCTATAGTGAGGGGAGTTCAACTTATGAATCTATAGTGGAATTATTCATAGTTAGATAATAAGTAATTAACCGATTATGTGTTAATCACTTAATTGACTAATTATTAAGCCCATGATCTATAGGTCCATCGGGTCCCTATGCTAGCCCAAATATCGTAGTCGCGAAATCAAGTAGAAGAAATGAAAAGTTTAAGTAAAGTGAATTACTTAAAATAGGCAATATTAATTGTTTAAATATTGAGTATATTTAAACGGTAATTAATATAAACATTATTAATTGTTTAAATAATGAGTTTATTTAAACAGGAAATTAATAATGAAATATTATTAATTAGATATTATTAATTATTTAAATATTGAGTATATTTAAATGGTAATTAATAATTTGAAATTAATTGACAATTATTAATTGTTTAAATAATTAATTTTATTTGAACGGAAATTAATAATTAAAATTAATTAATTAATAATAAAATATTGTCAATAAAATTATTAATTAAATAATGAGTTTATTTAATGGAAATTAATAATTATAATATTTATTATTAATTATTTAAATAATGAAAATTATTTAAATGGAAATTAATAATTAAATATAATTTGATAATATTTAGACCAGGAGAAAATATTAATTATTTAAATAAAATATTTATTTAAATGGTAATTAAAAAATAAATTAATTGAGTTGGACTTATTAATTTAAGAGAGAGTTTCTAGCCCAATTGGATTAATGAACCCAATTGAGATTGGCCCAAAATAATTAATTAAATAATTTGGAATTATTTATTAAATTAATATGCTATTTTCGCCACCATGTATTTTTGGGAAGAGATAATTGCTTGAATTATATCCTAAAATAACTACATAGATTTATTTACCCAAGATAAATAAAAATAAAGAAAATAAAATAATCTCCTATTTATCCATGGCATTTTCGAAATTGCTAGATAAAGGAAAGAGATTATCTTTTTTCTTTTGTGTTTATCTCTATAGATTAATCCTAATGTGATTAGGATTCCTATTTTTCTATAAATAGGAGGGTTGGGTCATTCATAAATCACACAATTCAATTCCATAGAAAGTTGGAACTCTCTCTTCCTCCTTCTCCCTCCCTTGGCCGATTTTCTCTTATTGTTGGGAAGAAAAATATTTTTTCTTCTTCCCAATTTCTTCTAAAGTTCGATCCCACAATCGAATTTCGTTTGATCGATCGGGATATAGCATAGAAGATCCTGTTGTTTGAGGATTGATGTTTGAAAGAAACCTCCAACCAATTCTCCGATTTTACTCAATGTAAGTTCCGGTTTGATTTTAATTTTCGAAAATATAAGCATGAATCTACATGTCTTTCACAAATTGCATGATGTTAATAGATCCGTTATTAAATGTTAATAAGTTTACTAAATGAAATTCCGCTAATTTAGTAAATCATCCCTTCACCTCATAACGGTCAGTCCTCTAGAAAAACTCTTCTGTTAGGTCTCTCTTCTTGTGCTCTGATTGTTTATTACAACCTCCTTCATCTGAAGTCTTATTTGCATTAAGAAACTCTCCAGCACTCATATATTTTTACGCTCTAGAAAGGAGCTCGATGTACGTAGCAGGCGTCTTCTTGCCTAGTGACCACAAGAACTTTTCATCTTTCAATCCGGACATCACAACAGTCAGAGCTATGTCGTCACTGTAACCTTCCACCCTCAACGCATCACTGTTAAATCTCACTACATAGTCTTGTAGGCTCTCCTCTGACTTCTGACGCACAGTCAAAAGGTGTGTGGCTGGTTTCTTATGATCCCTTCCACTAAGAAACTGAGTTACAAAATATTAAGTGAGGTATTTGAATGAAGAGATGGACCTTGTCTTGAGCTGTCTATACCACCCGTGCGCAGGGCCTCCTAATGTAAGAGGGGATCACCCTAGACTTGATAGCATCTCGGACTCCTTGGAGCTGCATCCAGGTCCTTGTAACAACATGCTCGATTGGATCCTTTGAACCATCATACATGGTCAGAGTTGGCATTTTAAACTTGGTGGAAAGCTCCACCTCCATTATATCATCTGTGAATGGCGTCTCAGTTTGCTTGAGTAGATATTCTAGTAAAAAAGAAGTCTTTCCTCTATACTCTTTCTTTATATGACCAAGTTGATCTTGGAGTTTTTTCAACTCTAATGGCCAAGCGTGAGCACTTTCTATAGTAGACTTCAAAACATCTGCATGTTCTTTTCTCTTTTGATTGAGAACTTCTCTGAGGTTGGACCTTTCTTTCTGACTAGGTTGTTTGTTACGAGAAGAGTTATGAAAGGAAGAGGAATTATCCAGGATATTTAGCCTCGACTTTCCCTTCGAACAACCCTTCTCATGACTCCGTGATTCACCTATGCGCTCTATAGGTTCTTTGTCTTTGTCTTTTTTGGATAGTAATTCCTGGTTATCAGTAGGGGCTTGGTGATTTGACCTTTGTGTGAGTATATCTAAAACTCTTGCAAGATCTCGATTCACACCTCGAACTTGCTCTTCCAAGACGTCTACTCTTCTGTCTGGCATGGGTACAACCCTTAACTCTTCTTGATTTTCATCAACTTATTGTTGTTGTCGTTCTCTAGTGCTACGAGTTTGACATTTCGTATTACGAGGGTTACGATTTTCACCGTCATCTATATCATCACCGTGTTGACTTCTTTGACTCATCCTTGATGGTAGAGCACTTAGTTATATACTCTTCCCATAGATGGCGCCAAATGTTGTTGCCTAAAAATAGAGAGATTCCACGTAAGCAACGAACTTAGAAGATGGAATGAGTCGGAGGTCGTGCGCTGCACAAAAGGTGTTGCGTAGACAGTGAGCTGAGTAGTTGACGAGTACTGTGTGTACCTGTACAGAAAAGGAATAGAGCACGTTGAGATTTTTGCCATGTTGTAAAATTTCACGTCTTATCAAATTTCACCCCACAACAATTAAGAAATTTAATTTCAGTGGAAAATAGGTTTAATTTATATTTGATTTTTTTAGGATAAATTGAATTTTGTTTTAAATTGATTCTCAATTAAAGTTTGTTGACATTTTTGCCTCGTTGTAAAATTTCAGGTGTTATCAAATTTCACCCCACATCAATTAAGAAATTTAATTTCAGTGGAAAATAGGTTTAATTTATATTTGATTTTTTTAGGATAAATTGAATTTTGTTTTAAATTGATTCTCAGTTAAAGTTTGTTTTTTTACTGTTTCAAAAATTGATTGGAAAAAAAAGTAAATTAATAATTTTAAGGGGATAATTTGATAAATTAAATTTTGTTAGGTCAAATTTTAACATTTTACATAGTTCAGGGGAAATTGCTCAAATTAAAAGGTTAAGGGTGTAAGTGTAACAACCTCTACAGTTCATGGGTGGTTTGTGTAATTTTCCTTATATTTTTTTCACCGTAACCCCTCTCATCGCAAAACAAAGAACCCTTCATTTTTTTTATTATCTTTCACAACCATAACCAACCAAAAATCCAAACTCCAAGTTCCAAATCTATCTTTCAGTATTTCTATCGCGGGTCCCCATCATCAAAATCGAACCAACACCACTCATCCAATTTCATCAAAATAAGCCACCGAAAATCATATTGTTGCTGCTATCTTACAGGATTCTTGTTTTAGGGCCCGTCCGAGAGAGCAAGACGAACAACACCCATCCTTTTCTTTGCACGATTCTCTGGTATATAGCCATTGCAATTTTTGAATTGTTAATTTAATCTATTTTATTGTTATATTTATTGATTTATCTTTATTTTCATTTAGGTTTGTTATTGGATGGCTATGGAATTTTATTCCTTTTGTTTTGTTTTTTTTATCTTTTTTTAAAGCTATAGTTATTTAATTTTGTTTTAATATTTTTTACTTTTGGCAGAAGGATTGTATTATCAATTTAATATGGTTTTACAAAGCTTTTTTTTTTTTCTCTTAATAATAATTTAGACGTAAATTGAACCATAATGTTTAGTGTAATGATTAGGGTTTCATGATCAAGTATACTGACTTCTTTTTTTAGATGATTTTAATTTTAGATAATATGCCTATACTAAATTTTATGTTTTTTTTTTATATATACGTATAAAATCCATTTAGTTATAAATTTAAGTTTTTTTACTAAATGTAAATATATTTCATGCCTTATTTGATTGATATGGAATTAATTAATGAAATTTTAATTGAATAAAGTAATAAATAAAGAATGAAATTTAAAAAAAAAAAAATTGATTTGGTAAGAAATAAAAATTGGAATTGGAATTTAATTAGGATACTAATTTTCTAATTTTTCAAAGCATAAAAATTAACAATCAAAATTTTAAATATAGAAATTGGAATTAACTGGGATACTAATTTTCCAAAGAATAAAATTAACAATCAAATTTTAAATATAGAAACTTGAATTAATTAGGATACTGATTTTCTAAGCATAAAAAAATTAATAATTTAAGCCTTAAATAAAATTTAGAAATTATTAGGGTACTAATTTTTCAAAGCATAAAAATTAAAAATCAAATTTTAAACATAGAAATTGGAATTTATTAGGGTATTGTTTCTCCAGCGTTCCAAAACATAAAAAAAAATAAAAAAAATAACAATTTAAGTCTTAAATAGAAATTAGAATTTATTAGGGTATTAATTCTCCAACTTTTCAAAACATAAAATATAATAATTTAAGCCTTAAATAAAATTTGGAATTTATTAGGGTACTTAGGGAAAAACGTAGAGGAAACTCACCAAACAGGCGGTGTCCAAATATCTGAAGTTCCCATCTCTCTCTCAGGCTCCAAACATGATTGCTCTAATTCTGTTGGTGATCGACCATGGAAGAAGAACAAAGAAGTTGAAACTCCATCAACGCAGCTATTGGCGAAGGTTGCTGAGCAACCTCGCCTTTCATCATGAAAATACTAAGTTGGAATGTTCGGGGAGCAGGGAATCCTCAAACATTCAGGGCTTTGCATCATTTGATGCATTCAAAACATCCCCAAATTGTTTTTCTCATGGAAACTCACTGTGGGAAAAACATGGAAAACACAATGAAGCAAAAATTGGAAATGGTGAATTGCTTAACGGTCCCATGTAGAGGTAAAAGTGGGGGGGGCTGATGTTGCTGTGGAAGGAGGAGGTTCAGATTTCAATTCTCTCATATTCGTTGGGCCATATAGATTCAGAAGTCACTACAAATGGTCTAACCTGGCGGTTTACTGGGTTCTATGGAAATCCGGCTACGGCTTTACGAAAGGACTCTTGCGTTCTCCTTCGAAGATTGCGTTCTCTCTCTCAATTACCATGGCTGGTTGGTGGAGATTTCAATGAAATCCTCGAGGATAGTGAAAAGTTGGGAGGGGCAGTCAGATCCTCTACTCTCATCTCAGATTTCCGAGAAGTGCTAGATTTTTGCTCTTTAACTAGTGTGGAATTCAAAGGTGACTCGTTTACTTGGACGAATAGAAATTTCAATGGTACACTTATCTGGGAACGCATCGATAGATTCTGTTGGACCAGGGAATTGCAGAACTTATTTAGTGAATCTGCGGTGGAACATCTGGATTTTTTAGCTTCAGATCATCGTTCAATCCTCATTTCTCTTAGAGTGCCTCGTCAATCTCACATCAGGGGTTTTCAACCTCGTCCAATTAGATTTGAGGAAAGTTGGACTAGATTTGAGGATTGTAAAAGAATTGTGGAGGATATTTGGGGAAGTCAAACTCGATCTACCCTGTCTAAAATCAGATATTCAGTAAGTAGTCTATTGTCCTAGAACAGGAAAAGACTGAAAGGTGGTATTTCCGAAGCTATTGTTTTGTTGAAGAAAAAAATTGATATCCTTTATAACAGAAAGGAACCAACTGAGATGCAGAATGTTAAAGTTCTGGAGAAAGAGCTTGAGCAACTCTTAGAGGAAGAAGAAATCTATTGGAAGCATCGGGCAAGAGAAAACTGGCTTAATTGGGGTGATCGCAACACGAGTTGGTTTCCTCAACGAGCAAGTTACAGGAAGCAGAAAAATAAGATTGATGGCATTTTTGATAGTCTAGGAGTTTGGCAGGATGAAGAGGCAGAGATTGCTCATGTGGCTGTGAGTTATTTCGACAAGCTGTTCTCTTCTTCTAATCCTTGTGAAGATGCTATAGCCAAGGTTCTGGAGTGTATTCCTTGTTTTGTCTCAAATGATATGAATGCAAGTCTTACTAAGGAGTTCACAAAAGAAGAAATTGAGTCTGCGCTACGAGGTATGCATCCATCCAAAGCCCCAGGTCCTGATGGGGCCCACGCAAGTTTCTTCCAGCATTATTGGAGTTCAGTTGGCACTGATACAATTGAAGCGTGTTTAAGCATTCTTAATGGAAGGAGATCCGTAGCTGAGATCAATGACACCTTCATTGCTCTCATTCCAAAAACCAACAAGCCCCAATACATTACGGGGTTTAGGCCCATCAGTCTTTGTAATGTCATTTACAAATTGGTGGCAAAAATGATAGCAAACCTATTGAAAAGGGTGCTTGATAAAATTATTTCTCCTTCACAAAATGCCTTCGTCCCCAACCGGCTGATTACAGATAATGCTATTCTCGGGTTCGAGTGTATTCATGCCATCAATAGTAAAAATTCTGGCAATACTGGGGATATAGCTTTGAAGCTAGTTATGAGCAAAGCCTATGACCGGGTTGAATGGATATTCATAAAGAGGGTGATGGCTAAAATGGGCTTTGCAAGCAGCTGGATTTCTCTTGTTATGGACTGTGTGGAGTCTCCTTCTTTCTCTATTTTGGTTAATCGAGTTCCTCAAGGACACATCATCCCTCGGAGGGGATTAAGGCAAGGAGATCCCATCTCCCCTTACTTATTTCTAATATGTGATGAAGGTTTTTCAGCGCTGTTCCAATCAGCAGAAAGGGAAGGCCGCTTATCTGGGCTTAAAATTAATAATCATTGCCCTTCAATTTCGCATCTGTTCTTCGTAGATGATAGTTTGATCTTTGTTAAAGCAAAGGAAAGGGACTGCAACTCGCTGAAAGAAATTCTGGATACATATGAGCAAGCGTCTGGTCAATTGATTAACTATGAGAAGTCCGTGTTTATGTCAAGTAAAAACACTCCGCCTGAGATGAATGAGTTCTTTACTAACCATCTAAAGTTAAATCAAACAGCTTCTTTGGGTCATTATCTCGGCCTTCCGTCACAAAATGCAAAAAATAAAAAAGCCATTTTTAGGGAGGTAAAAGACAGAGTTTGGAAATCTCTTCAAGGATGGAAAGAAAATTTTTTCTCAGCAGGGGGTAAAGAAGTCCTAATAAAAAGCAATTGCTCAAGCTATTCCAACCTACACCATGAACTGTTTTAAGCTTCCTTCCACCTTGTGTGATGATCTTCATGCCACCTTTGCAAGATTTTGGTGGGGTTCAACAGATTCTAAAAGAAAAATCCATTGGAAATGCTGGAATAAAATGTGTATCAGTAAATTTGATGGAGGGATGGGGTTTCGTGATCTCGGAATTTTTAATCAAGCTCTTCTGGCAAAGCAATGTTGGCGAATTATTTGTAATCCTCAAAGTCTTGTGGCAAGGGTTTTGAAGGGTAGGCATTTCAGCAACACAAGCTTCTTGTGGGCTGGCATCGGAAACAAACCTTCTTTTATTTGGAGGAGCATATTATGGGGGCGAGAACTTTTTACAAAAGGCTATCGCTGGCGGGTTGGGAATGATTTTGAAATCAACATTGATACAGACCCTTGGCTCCCCAAAAATGATTCTTGCAAAGTTGTTTGGACGCCTATTCAGTTGAGAGGGAAGTGTGTGACTAACTTGATGGATGAGAATGGTAATTGGAATGAACATTTTGTCAGACACAACTTCACAGTTGAAGACTCTAATTTAATCCTCAGTATTCCTGTTGGTGATAGGCGAATTTCTGATTCCATTATCTGGCGAGGTACCTCCAATGGCGTTTTTTCTGTTAAAAGTGCCTATCAAATGGGATGGTTGATGCTCTTGCTCTCAATGCTTCTTCCTCCTCTCCAAGTTATACTGCTCAATGGTGGAATTCGCTTTGGCATGCCTCTGTTCCTGCGAAAATTAGAATTTTTGGGTGGAATTTGTTTAATGATATTATTCCTTCCCTTGTTAATCTTCAGAAGAAAGGTATGGCCATTGATGTCTGGTGTTCCAGGTGCAAAACCAACATTGAAACCTCTAGCCATGCGATTTGGGGCTGCTCCTCCATGAAGAAAATTTGGTTGAATCTATTCCCCGAGGTAAATTTTGATTTTCAAGATCACTTTAGTCCTGCTGATTGTCTTCTTTGGTTTTTTGAGGTTTCTAAAAATCATATGGATCGCATTCTGATAACAGCTTGGCATATTTGGAACTCAAGAAATTGTTGGGTGTTTAAAAATATTCAATCTAATATTTAGGAATCGGTGAATAAAGTTTTGGGTTGGGAAGAAGAATTCATGGCTTCACACAAAAATTCTACCCCACCTCTCATTGATGGTAGATCGTCACCCAATTCCTTATGGAGTCCCCCAATAGAGAATTGTTTGAAGCTTAATGTTGATGCGACTTTGAACATAAATCGTAAAAAGGGAGGTTTAGGTTGGGTGCTCCGAAATCATATGGGATCTGTTTTAATGGCTGGTTGCAAAGAGGTTGAGAGCAATTCCCTGAAGATGTTAGAAGCTTTGGCAATTAAGGAAGGTCTTAGATCTTTGGACTTCCTTGGAGTCGGGACCTTTATTGAATCAGATTGTCTTGTGGTTATTAATCTTATTAACGAGAAGTCTTCTGATCTTACAGAGATTTCTCAAATTATTGAAGATATTCGGGGAATGTCGACGGAAAAATTGGTTATGGGTTTTGCTCATGTTCGGCGTGATTGCAATAATTGGGCTCATAGACTCGCCAAAGAAGCAGCTGCGAGAGGTTCTAATGGTTGTTGGAAGGGTATCCTTCCACCTGGAATCCAGTTCCTTTTAATTTGATGTTATGTTTTGGTGTTGTTCAAAAAAAAAAAAAAAATTCCAACTATGCCATAATTAAAAGATTTGTCAAAAAAAGTTTTCCTTCTAAAATCTATGGGCCAAAAGTGTAACTTTCCCAAAACCTAATTTTTAGTTAATTAATAATTTTTATATTAAAGATAAAAAAAGTTATAATCTAAAAAAAACGTTCTTTTTAATCTAAACAAAAACATTTTCGAAAACTATGGAATATGGGACATTAGGATATCAATCTCCTAAACATTCTTGAGGTAAGGGATTTTATCTCGGGATACTGAGGTAAAATTCCGACAATATTTTTCCTATTGGCTTTACGCCACTCATACTAATTTAATCACATCTTATTATTTAAAAATAACCCAAAAAATAATTTTGTTTTTATACATAAAGGCTTTTTAGTAATACATCAAATAAAAAACAACAATCGTTTTAAAATGAACATAATAGGGTGCTAATACATTTCCTATGTGTGAATAAACTCTCGAACCTATTATCAAAAGTTAGTAGACCATCTTTAATTAATGATTAGGTGACTAATCACACCAATTTTAAAAATCCAATGATTAGTGGTGACTCATTATTTTTCATGTCGCTGGTACGTAGCGATAGCATGACGACTCTACTGGGGACCAACTTTGAGAGTCTTGTTGTTGTTGTTTTTTTTTGTGTACTATTGTTTGAGCCTTTATTTTGTTTGTGTTTATAATTGATATATCGCATGGATTGCACACACTTTCACAGCCCTCTGCCCGGGCTTCACCCTTTTGGAATAGATTGGGATGGTAATGTTGCCTTTGTGGAGTTTACTCCCATGCAGGCTCATGAAACTTACTACCCAAGTCAACTTGACCAAGATAATGCAAGGGCTACTTTGTTATGATTGGTTTAATTTTATCAGGATACTAATAAATAAATAAAAAACCTTATCATAACTAAGAAATCTCGGGGCCTTTTAAACCTTATACAGAGCTTAATACCACACTAAACCTCTGCGTGTTTTTTATAATATTTTCTTGTTAGAGACCGTTTGATTGTTTATTGTTAAACCTTTTCCTTTTCTATAACTTCGCATCTACATCACTTTTCCCAAAATCATAACATAGAAAATATGTTTTCAACTCATTGTGAAATAAAATTTGAAAAAAAAAAATTCTACCATCATTTAATTCAGTGAAATATAGACTTTGATAGAAATCATTGAACAGAGGGAGGTTCGTCTTTGGTCTAAGGATATCCAGGATGCTCATGGAAATCCTCCTACGATAGAGGTTACATAACCATTAATGCTGAAGGATGTGTTCACTGCAAATTTATATAGAAAAGAAGACTTGAAGAAGGTGTGGAATGAATTTACCGAGGCTTGAATGGAAGAATTTAAAAATAGATATGGGCAATTGGTAGATTTGCTTAATATTTTGATCAATGAGCATGCTCTGAATGGTGCACTTATGTTCTAGGATTCAACTTATCAATGTTTCTCTTTTAACGCCATCAAATTGACTCATACTATTGAAGAGTACACTGAGCTACTACGGGTACCAATTAGAGCGGAGGGAAAAAATCTATAATTTTGAAGGAAGACAGACTAGAAAAAGAGTATTAGCAAAAATCCTAGGAGTTCAGGCATCAAGGTTAGATGATGATTGAAGAAGTATGGCAAATATAAAGAGAAGAGTGAAGCAATATCTACAAATTAGCTCATCCGACTTGTTAGACATAATATGAAAAAAGACAAATGGCGTTATATGCACTTTGCATATATGGTTTGACATTTTTTGAACATCCAAGGCTATATGGATGTCAAAATCATAAAATTATTCTTGTAAATTTAAAATGAAAAAAACATCATTTAGATTCTGGATGAAACATACCGTTCTTTGGATTTCTGTAGAACTTAAGGAAAGGGGATATTTATTGAATGTGCACCACTACTTCATATATGGTTACAGATTCATCTGAGATGAATATTGATTTCCTCATGTCACTTTCACAATGTCTTACTTGTCATATAAAAATCCAATTTATGATTATTGAAGTAAAAGGAAATTTTGAGTTTCCAAAACAATATGTGTGAGAGTCTTTCTTCGCAACCATGAATACGAATTATGTAATTTGGAAAGCAATATTGATGTCATTGAATTATGTGATTTATCGATGTGGAAATTATTAATGTGTTCCGCTTCTAGGTCCTTGGGGAAGTACCAGTTATGCTCCCTTTGTGGCTTTACAACAGTTGTTGATCAAACAGTTCCCTTCTGTAGTAAATGGTAAGAAAGAGTTGGAGTTTGATTATGATCAAGAAAGTACTGGTAAGATGATTACGAAAATATTGGGAGCTTGAAAATCAATCAAGAAGGTAAAAAAGGAGGAAGGTTGTGATGTAGCTACCAAGGAGTATGATATATGGCTAATGAACAAAAAGAAGTTGGAGGTTCTAAACAAAAGAAAGGAAAAAGTAGCTGAGTCAGAACAAATCTATAAAGTGGGGGAAACAAGGATTGAGCTTTTAAATAAAGAAAATGGGAAGATAAATGGGCCAGAAAAAGTCTTTGAAGTGGGAGAGACATCATTTACTGAATTATAAATAAAGATGATCTTATTAGATGCCCGTGCCTTAGACGCACAAAGTGATTGGGTTGCAAGAAATGAAGGCCTCCTCGATGACCTGCTCCCCAATCTACAAACACTCTAGCCCTCCTGATCAACATCCTCAGGTTCTGAATTGTATTATTTTATATAGAAAAGATGAGCTTCATTCTGATGACGCAAGTGGCCTATCTCACCATACAAATCTTTATGTTGTTCTTTTAAATGCTCGTTCACATATAATATATCCTCAGCTGAACTCTAACATTTATTCAATTGATACTGCAAGTTCAAAACAGCCTTGCGCAATGACTCGTTATTTTCCTCAATTTTTACAACTTGTCCTCTTTTTGCCTCAATTATAATATTCAACTCAGATATTACTTACTGAAGGGCATCAATGTTACCTTCCAAATCTGTGATATGTTCGTCTTTAGCCTCCATCTTCTTTTGTAGATAAACACTTTTCTCTTTCCATCTTCTTGCCGCTTTGGCTAATCGACGATTCTCACTATCTGAATCCTAATTCTCCTTTTCAAGTTTCACCTGACTCTTCTATTGTTTCCCCTGACTCTTCAATAGCTTTTGTGCTTCAACCAAATCAATTTCCACTTCTGAGGCACGAGCTTCTAATGAAATCATCTTTTTTTGTAATTAAGCAAATGATGTCTCTCCCAATTTAAAAAAAAAATTGGCTCAGTTATCTTCCCATTTACCTTACTCAGAGGCTCAATCCTTATTTCTCATACTTTATACATTTGTTCCGACTCAACTAATTTTTTCTTTTCTTTGTTTTGAAGCTCCAACTTCTTTTTATTCATTAGCCATATATCATACTCCTTGGTAGCTACATCGCAGCCTTTCTCCCTTTTACCTTCTTGATTGATTTCCAAGCTCCCAATATTTTTGCAATCTTCTCACCAATATTTTCTTGATCATAATCAAACTCCAACTTCTTCGTTCCATTTACTGTAAAGGGGAACTGCTCGATCAACAACTGTCGTAAAGCAATGAGGGCAGCATAACTGGAACTTCCCCAAGGACTTAGAAGCGAAACACAGTTATAATGTCCATAACGATAAATCATATGATTCGATGGCATCCATATTGCTTTCCAAATTACAACATTCATATTCATGGTTGCGAAGAAAGAATCCCACACATCTTACTTTAGAAACTCAAAATTTCCCTTTACTCTACAATAATTGGAAATTAGATTTCTATATGACAAGTAAGACATTGTGAAAGTGACTTGAGGAACTCAATATTCTACTAGACATCTCAGATGACTTTGTAACCATATGTGAAGTAGTAGTGCACATCCGATAAACTTCCCCTTTTCTTGTGTTCTACATAAATCTAATGAGCGGTATGTTTCAACCAGAATCGAATTGATGGTTTATTCCATTTTGAATTTGCAAGAATTATTTTATGATTTTGACATCCACATAGCCTTGGATGTTAAAAAAAAAACGTTCAAACCATACGTGCAAAGTGAAAATAACGCCACCCTTTGTTTTCTTTCATATTCTACTTTATGAGTCGGATAAGATAATTTGCATATATTGCTTCATTCTTCCCTTTCTTTTTTTACATATTTCGTGAAATCCTAATCTAAACTTGATGCATGAACTCCCAGCGCTAACGCTCTCCATTCTGTCTTCTTTTAAAATTATAGATTTTTCCCTCTGCACTAATTGGGGTACCCTCAGCAGCTCAGTGTAGTCTTTGATAGTAGGAATCAATTCGATGGCGTTAAAAGATAAGAATCGATAAGTAGTATCCCAGAATGTAAGTGCACCATTCAGAGCATGTACGCTGATTGGAATATTAAGAAAATCTGCCAATTTCCCATCTCTATCTTTAAATTCCTTTTGTCGAGCCTTAGTAAATTTATTTCACACCTTCTTCAAGTCTTCTTTTCCATATAAGTTTGCAACGAACACATCTTTCAGCAATAATGCTGATGCAACATCTATCGTAGGGAGATTCCTAAGAGCATCCTGGATTTTTTTAGACCAAAGATGAACCTCCCTCTATTCGATGATCTCTACCAAAGTCTGTCTTTCAGCCATATCTAAAGGCCTACCCCATGATTTATATGATGGTCGAGATTCTTTCAATTTTTATTGCACAATGAGATGAAAACATATTTCCTGGTCAGGTTGACTTGGGTGGGAAGTTTCATGGCACAAGAGTAAACTCCATGAAGGCAACATTACCATCCCAATCTATTTTTAAAGGGTGAAGCTCAGGTAGAAGGATGTGAAAGTGTGTGTAATCAGGCAATACATAAATTACAAACACAAGTAAAAGGCTCAAACAATAGTACACTAAAAAATAACAAGACTCACAAAGTTACTCCCCAACAGAGTCGCCATGTTGTCTCTACCAACCCGTGACGCGGAAAATAAAGAGTCAAATTGAGTGTGATTAGTCACATATTCATTAAATTACGGATGGTCTACTAACTTTTGAAAATGGGTTCGGGAGTTCATTCACACATAGGGAAGGTATTAGCACCATATTATGTTCGTTTAAAAATGATTGTTGTTTTTTATTTGATGTATTATATTGACGAAGCCTTTATCAATAAAACAAAAATTATTTTTTGGTTATTTTTAAATGTCCCATATTTTATTAATTAATACTTTAGTAATAAGGCGTGATTAAATAAGTATGAGTGGCAGAAGCTAGTAGAAAAATATTGTCGGAATTTTATCTCAGTATCCCGAGATAAAATTCCTTACCTCAAGAATATTTAAGAGATCTGTATCCCGATACCCCTAATTCAGTCGTCGGAGTTTTCAAAAATGATATTTTTTGGTTTTAAAAATAATGTTCTTTTTAGATAATTAAAAAAAAGGATTATCTTTGTTATCAAAATGATTATTTAGTTCAAAATTAGGTTTAGGGTACGTTTCACTTTTGACCCCTACATTTTAGAAGGAAAATTTTATTTGACAAATCTTTTAATTATGACATAGTTGGAAAATTAGTACCCTAATAAATTCCAATTTAAAATTTTGATTGTTACTTTTTTATACTTTTGGAAAATTAGTATCCTAAATTGCAATTTCATTATTTATTTATTACCATATCAAATTTTAATTTTTAATTTTCAATCTTTATTTGTTACTCTATTCAATTTCAATTTTACTCCTTATTTATTAACCTTTTCAAACAAAATTAATATTTTATACAAGGAAAGTAAAATCACAAAGATCATATTTTCAAAATATCAAGTATGTTAATTAGAGTATTTTAATCCCATTATAATCCAAAAGTATTCAAACATGATGACTTGATTAAATTGGACTAAAACTAAATATGGAACAAGTCATCCCAATTACGACTTATTAAATGAATTAATACTGATACAATTTAACTAATTATAAAAAAACTTAAACATGCTAACTATTTAACATACGTATATTATTTGATCTAAATTTTAAAAAAAAAGTTTAATAAAATAAGACAAACATTCATTCTAATTAATGACTAAAATAATAAATATTATTATGTATACCCAAAACATACGTAGACGTTGGAAATATTACGAGGCTACATGTAAAAAGAAAACATAATAAATAAATATAAGATGTTTTTTTAAAAAAAAATTGGACCTGAGACCACAAGATAGCAAAAATATAACAAGCAATTAATGAAGAGTTCAACAAATATGTTTTAAATTAAAAAAAAAATCCTAATAACTCTAATAGCCGTCAATCTAATGAGACCCGGTCAATGGACCATCAATTTAGTACCAAGGGTTTTGAATACACAACGAATCGATAAATAATGGTTATGGATCTAAGTTAGGGAAAAGGGATTGAGATAGAGAGATATAATTTTACCGTGGGGAGTAAATTTTGGCTCTTGTGGATATTGTGTGTCATTTAGGGTTAATGTGAGGGTGTTTTATATAGCCCAATAGGTAAATTAAATTTGGAAATCACAATTAATGAAAATTATATAAAATAAAAATCTTTATTAATTCTCACAAAATTATTTTAAAAAATTTGATTTTTATTTGACTAATCACAAAGATAATTCTCCTACTCATCTTTTCAAAATTTAAATTGATTCTCATTTAAAACGTATTTTTCAAATCTTTTTAAAACAAATTTCAATTCAAATCAATTTTAACCAAATTTGACATAATGTTATTATTATTTTTTTAATTCTAACTAATAAAACACTAGAACGAAAATTGTAATTATATTTACCCTAAAAATCTATTTACAAATTTTTAAATAAATAAAAATCAATTTTCTTTTTTAGAAGATTGTTGGAAAAATGACAATTACATATAAAGACTGGCACGAGATGCTTCCTTATGCATTGCATGGTTACCATACAACTATTCGCACATCTACTGAGGCAACGCCCTTTTTACTTTTTTATGGTATGGAGGTTGTCCTTCCAATTGAAGTAGAAATATCATCTCTCAGAGTTTTAATGGAAGAATAGTTAGAAGAAGTAGAATGAAATCAGAGTAGATATGATCAGTTGAACTATATTGAAGGAAAAAGACTAACCGCATTATGTAGAGGCCAACTTTACCAAAGAAGGATGACATGAGTATATCAAAAGAACGTACACCCCCAACATTTTTAAGAAGGAGATTTAGTTTATTGTTTCTATTATTAGTTAACTATGGAGACCGACTATATCAAGTACGCAAGAGCATGTAGTAAGTGTCAAATTTATGCTGACAAAACTCATGCGCCTTCATCTCAACTACATGTTTTATCGGCACCTTGGCCTTTTTCTATGTGGGGAATGGATGTGATTGGTCCTATTGAACCCAAGTCCTGAAAAGTACATCGTTTTATTCTTGTAGACATTGATTACTTTACAAAATGGGTTGAACCTACCTCATATCAAGAAGTGACGAAAGGATTCGTGGTTAAATTTTTGAAAAAGGAAATTATCTGTCGTTATGGCATTCTAGAGCTAGTGATTACATATAGTGGTAGAAATTTGAATAATAAAACAATGGATGAATTATGTCAGCAATTCAAGATCAAACATGTGAATTCATCTCCTTATCGATCGAAAATGAATGGTGTGGTTGAAGCAACTAACAAGAATATCAATAAAATTGTACAAAAGATGAATACCACATACAAAGATTGGCATGAAATACTTCCTTTTTCTTTGCATGAATATCGCACATTTGTTCGTACTTCAATCAAGGTGACACCATTTTCTTTAGTTTATGGGATGGAAGCAGTTCTCCCGATCGAAGTTGAGATCCCATCATTAAGAGTTCTTATGGAGACAAAATTAGAAGAGTCTGGATGGAAGAATCGTTGATGGGATCTCAACTTCGAATTAGAAGAGTCTGAGTTCAGTTGAATTTCGTAGAAGAAAAGAGACTGGCGATATTGTGTAGAGGCCAATTCTATCAAAAAAGAATGATGAAAGCATATAACAAAAAGATTCTCCCACGGGCATAAAAATAAGAAGATTTGGTAATAAAAAGGATCCTTCCATTTCAAAAGGATATCAAGGTAAATGGACTCCAAATTACGAAGGACCGTATGTCGTGAAGAAAACTTTCTCAAGAAGAGCTCTGATTCTGACTAATATGGATCGAGATGAATTACCAAACCTCATTAGTTCTCACTATGTTCGAAAATACTATGTGTGAAGCCAAATGAAAAAAACTCAACAAAGTTATAAGAGTTTCATGAGTATCCTAAATTATTGTGGTTTCGTCTTAATTGAATGTTTAAGGTGTCATGTGATGTACCCAATACTTTCACTCTTATCCTTTTTCTTTCTCTACCTTTGTTGAAACCTTCTTCATTATCTATAAAAATATCTCTCATTTTGAATTCCATATTCTTGACCTTTCCTTACTCTATTAATGTTGACAGGATTACTCTTTTAAAAAAAGATAGAGAAAGAGAGAAATATTGTGAGTTTCTTTGATATATAATTAATTACGCTAAATTTGTTTGATTCCAACTCAAAAGCAAGAAACAATGGATCAATCGAGTCATGATCGTAAAAAAGGTTTTTGAAGCAAAACTCAGATATTAGGGTTTGCATTGGTATATTGATGATTTTATAACAGAAGTCAAAGATATTTCAGTTGGATAAAAATATTTTTAACCCTATGTTCATGAACAAGGTATCACATTGATTGGCATCAAGGTCGACAAAAAAATGAAAAGAAAAGTAAGTAAAAAGTATTATGTGACTCTATGACTAGGTCAAATATCTTTAGAGAGGTTGTGAGTGTGATAATCAAGTTTATCCTTTAAAAAATTAGCCAATTAATTTTTTAGCGAAATGCTTTATTTTAATACTACTCGTGGTTTTTCCCCCAGTAGTGATCAGATCCTGGGACAAAGTCCAAATTTGTTACATCTCACTTATTTTTTGATTAAATCGAATCCTATTCACGGTTTAAGACAGACTTGTGCATGTCTTTCTAAATGCGTTCCTCATAACTCAATCTCATACATATCTTACTATATGCATTTCTCAGTTTGTCAATGAAAACTCTCTTAAGAATACTCATTCATCTTTAAAAAATTTAAGGTCACCAAAATACCGAATTCACCCTCAAAGCATAATAAACTTGAAGCCAGCCGTTAAACATAATAACACAACCCATACCATGCAGCAATAAATCTCAATCAATCAAATATACTCTTTTCCAAATCAAGTAAATATTTAGAGTTATCCAAAGATTTATCAAACTTGGAATCTGTTAGATACTCAACAAGATGTCACTTTCTTGGCTCTACAAAAAATTTGGTTTATTCACAGAATTTTCACAAAACAATGGTCTTAATCCTCAGAACTCAGAACTCATTTTTCCCCCATAATCTCAACCGACATCTACTCTATCCAGATATAATATTGACCCAATAAATCTCATACTAAACTTGTCATTATTTCCATATCTCATAACTTCCTCCATCAGAGTAACTTGCAAAATAACATGATTCTTCATCTCCACCTTGAATCCCGACTTAAACACTATAACTGATATTGTAAACAAAATCCAGTGAATCTTAACCAAGCACCCCAACTATTCTAAAAATCTAAAGTATGAACTAGTTACATATTTTTCCAAAATTTGTTTATCTTTCTTCAACTGACTAATTATTTGTGGATGAAAAGTTGTGCTAATTTTTAACTAGATTATCTAAATATTTTGGTAACCTTTTCAACATAGTGGCAAACGAGAACTCTCTTATCTGAACTATAACCACTGGTATCCCATACAACCTTACTATGTTCTTATGATACACTTACGCTTAAGGCTCAACTAGACAAGTCAGCCTACATGGAAAAGAACAAGACATATCGGTTTAATGGTCCACTCTTATTCAAATGGTTATCTTTCCTTTAATATTCTGATGGTTTTAATAAGGAATCATCAAAACAGTTTTACATCTCCACTCGAAATCTCTTAAGGGTTGAAAATAATCAAAAGATTCTTATCTCAAGCTTAACCTGTTGGCACTTTACACACTTACTGACAATCTTTGATGACATTTCTTCCATAATTGGAGACTAATAAACTTACTGCGAGTTCCAAATGCGCCTTCTTACTATTATGGCAAAAAGAGAACATAAAGCGATATTCTCCTTCTAAAACCGTCATCTTAGGCATCTCATCTACTAATATACACATAAACGTCCTCATAACAAGAAAGACAGATCTATAGCAGAAGATAACTCACTCACGCCATCTTTATCAATCCATTCCATCTTCCCATGTTGTATTAAAACGCAACTGGTATAGTTGGTCTCCATAGTTAAATAAATAAAATGGACCAAAAATAAAGATAATATAGGAAAATTTAAAGTAAGTAAAAATATTATGTGACTCTATGACTAGGCCGAATATCTTTAGAGAAGTTGTGGGTGCGATAGTCGAGTTTCTTCTTTAAAAAAAATAGCCAATTAATTTTGAGCGAAATGCTTTATTTTAATAGTACTCACGATTTTCCCCCAATAGTGATCGAAACTTGGAAAAGTACAGGTTTGTTACATCTCACTCATTTTTTATTAAACCAAATCCTACTTGCGGTTTAGAAATTGAATCCTACTTGCGGTTTACTTCTTGTAGAGATCAAAGCCTGAAATAAAATCCAGGTTCGTTATATTTTACTTTGTTTTTCGATTAAATCGAATTCTACTTGCGGCTTAGTCCCTTTAGAGATCAAAGCTTGGAACAAAATCCAGGATCATTATAATTTACTTCATTTTAGATTAAATTGAATCCTACTCGCGGTTCAGTCCCCGTAGAATTTGAAACCTGGGACAAACTCAGTTTCGTTATCACTTTAACCTTTTTCGAATCTTACTGGCATGCCTTTGCAGGTAAACTTTGAAACTTTTACAAACTCAATTCAGTTACATTTACTTCTCTTGATTAAATTGGGTCCAATTGTTTGGCCAAAATGCTTAAAATAAACCGTATTTTTTTTTAATCTTTTTTTCTTAATAAAATTTTCGCTTTATCTTTTCCATTATCCACCTCTTAATTCTTAAATGATGTACAAGGGGGATAAACTGTAGATATCGTATTTTGCCCGGTTCAATTTCATTGAGAAATTAAATTAATTTGGAGTTTAATATTAAATTCTAATTAAAAAAATTCTTCCATGGTTTAAAAAAAATCTTATTTTGAGTTAATTTACATTTAAAAGATAGATTTTTAAATAAAACTTGATTAGAAAAAACCTGAAAGAAAAAGAAAAATAAATCTGATATTATTTGAATTTCAAATTTACTTTGATTAGAGAATCATTTAGGGAAAAAACCAATTTGTTATTGATGTAGACTAATTAGTGATAAGGTTAATTTTTAATTGATTTAAATTATAACTTTTTCTTATTTACTATTTCTAATTGGCCCATAAATAGACCATTCTTTAGACCTAAAAGGATCGCCTCATAACCTCATCAGTCACGACTTCACGACTCAGAATTTGGTTAAAAATCCCTACGCCTATCTTGAATCCCCCTCTCTCATTTGGTCGTTGGATCACTCGAAACCTTCCATTGTAACCAAAGATTGAATCCCACGAAAAAATTACATTGGTAAAATACTTTTCCATTGTCAAAAGGGTATTGCTCATCTAATTCTGAGAAAAATCCATACTGTAAGTTGTATTTTCTTTTATTTTCTTTGCAAATTTTACATTCTATCTATAATTTTTATTTTCATTAGTTTTATATTGTTTGGTTTGACTTTGATTATTAGATATTGGTCCAATATCAATTACTTTACGGAAAGCAATTTTTTTAAAAAAAGTTTGACAAATTTTTAATCAAATGTTCTCAAAGTGGTATTTTTATTTTATTTTTTTAAAGAGATCCAAGAATTAAAGAAACATGTACATAAACTGGAAGGTTTTTTTTTTTTTTTTATATGTTCCTTATATTATTGATTTATTTATTCTTTTTGTATTATTTTATGTTGGTTTAAGTTGGCTTGGTACGTAAAAAGTGGAAAAAAAATGAGCGTGTTCTTGTTTCAATTAATTGAGAATGTAAAGAATTGATACAAATATAGTAGGTGCATATAGTTAGAATAAGAATTAAACATTTACAATTAAACTCTGTACTATTTAAAAATTTCTTATTATTTATTTAAAATAAATAGTATTTTTAATTAAAATTAATTAAGAGTAAAGTATTGTGTTTGTTGGGATCTCGATAAATGTGTGGAAATCATCACAATTAATTTTCTTATCGGGGTCCTCATATCAATCTACGAAAACACTAAAAACTATAGAATAGAAAAATTATTAAAAAAATAAACAACATTACATATATTATTTCAAAAATAAAAGGAACTTATATTAAATAAGTTTAAATATTATTTCAAAAATAAAAGAAAAGTATTTTAAATAAATTTAAATATTATTTCAAAAATAAAATGAGTGTGTTTTAAATAAATTTAAATATTATTTTAAAAAATAAAATGAGGGTATTTTAAATAACTTTAAATATTATTTCAAAAAAAGAAAAATAAAAGGAAAGTTTTTAAATAAAAATTAAAGCTTTTTAAAATATAAATACAATTCCTATGATTTTGAGAAGTAAAAACCTCAATTTTTTAAGGTGGAATTTTCTAAATCCAATATTGTTCAATTAACGATCGTAACTTTGAAAATTTTAATGTTTATTAAAAACAAAACAAATTTAGAATATAAATACAATTCCTATGATTTTGAGAAGTAAAAACCTCAATAATAACAGCAGAAGCTAAAATTTAACAAAAACTCTTCTCATTTAAATCAAATTTAGAATGTTTCACATTCGATCGATCTTATTTTAAATACCAAAATCCATAATAAAAACAAAACATCAATCTAAAATCTCATCCAGTTTCAATATGTTTTAAAACAACAAATAACAAAATGAACTAAAGTCATTTAACCAAAAATATCCCAAATAAATAAAAGAGAAGAAATATTCATTGCCGGCATGTAAATCCTCCCAACCGATCCACCGATCACGAGACATCGTCAGTTGCCAGCTTTCTTCTTCTTTTTACCTGAAAAAAAAAAGTGTAGCATCATGAGGCTACGCCCAATGAGAATAATGTTAATTTAAGAGCAATGCCATGAGAAATTTTCTAAATTCCTTAAGTCCGTAATCGACCTCAAAACTTCCAAGAAATTCTCTCAACTCTAAAGAAATTCTCTCAACTCCAAAGAAGTTCTCTCAACTCCAAAGAGTTCAATTTTCTACACAATGCCTTAACTCAACTAATGTCCGCAAACAAAAGTGAGTTTTTCGCTCAAAAGCATCAAACACGTGTTTCAACGTTTCAACCTTTTGAGGTATTCTTCTTATGTGTTAGCAAGACACACAAGCGAACCTACTTGTATATTCTTTCCCATTGATCAAATGGAATGAACCCGCCCACTAAGTGATATTATGTTGTGCACAACTATAACTATCCACTTAATGACATATTCTTCACTAAGTATGGCCCTACTTAGTGCGAACCTCCAACCATATTGTTTAAGGCACCAAAACAATATGATTTATCTAAAAGCATCACTACCAGAATGCTTGACAAAGCCTAGGTTCAGTTTCTAGCCCAGAAAACCCGTTTCTTCCTAAAACTGACCTTAAATAGGCTAAATCTCGAAAATTCCAAAATCTGGAAAATCAATGTAATTACAGCGTTCAAAGGGTAAAAAAAAAATACCTAAATTAGATCTTTAACTCACAAGATGGTTCCCCAAAGAAAACCCACTCTAAAAAGCTAAACTAGCTTAACTAGTGCGGTTTTGCTTCTTTTTCGGCGACAACCGATAAGGAAATTTTATAAAAATTTTCAGCAGCTTAAAGGACTTAAGATCAGCCCCTAAGTCATCTGGACTCACTTAGGAATCATCCAAAAATAATCCCCCACCTAAACTCCCAAGAAAAGGTCTTCGACTGGACTAATCTCCATCTAAAGCTCTATTGATCCTACTACAATAATGTCAAATTCCAGCAGCTTAAACACTCTTTAAAACACCCAAAACAAAGTTAAAACTTAAGCCAAACTTCAGAATAATCCATCCAGTCAGAAATCCAAAATTTAATATCAAAAGAATAATTCCAAGCATGCATGCAACTTAATCTTTATAATCCTTAACTCCCAAAAACAATATTATCAACCATCACCAAACATGCTTATAAAATTCACCCACTTTAAATCATTCAAACCACACAAACCAGATTCTAATTATACTTATAAAGAAGCAGAAAAAGAAACATGAAATTGATCAAAGATTAACAAAACTCTCACCTTAGATTCTTGAATTTTTTTTTCAAGAATTAAAAATCTTCTTCCCAAGAAATCTCACAACCTCTCTTGTAAGTTGAATAAACCTTTCTCAAATCTCATCCTCACTGCAAGGAAAAGCCTTTCTACATCTATACGAAAAATTTACAAAATAAATCGATCAAAATCGGATAAAAACCTAATGGATCCGAACTGGCTTTTGGCTCATAACGTTTTACAGAGAATTCAGATTAATACGAAATTATACTCAAAAGAAAGAGAACGAAAAACCAATAAAGATAAACAGCTTACTTGCGTAAATCGAAGTTTGGATGAGGGAGTTATGGCCAAAATACTCTGGAGAAATTAATTTGGGCGAAAATTGGAGAAAAGAAGATTAATGGAGGTTGGCTTACGGATTAGGGAAGAAGAAGATGAATTTTTAGGGTTTAATCCCGAGTTATGATAATTACGAAAATGCCACTACACTAAAACGATCATAACTCATTCACCGGAACTCCGAATGATGATCCGTCAGTTGCGTTGGAATCATAATAACGAGGCGATCAACATCATCTAAAAATATTAAAGTAAACTTGTGGTTTTAATTTTGAGATTTGGGAAATTACCAAAATACCCTTACTTGGTAACGGGTCGTTACAGACATTTGTTTTTATAAATAAAAATTAATTTTTTATTTAAAACTATTTAAATTAAGTACAATCATTTTAAAAAAATAAGATAATATAATATAAAAATATTGCAACCATTTTAAAATGGGTGTTGTAGGGTGTTGATACCTTCCCTGCACACAAATGACTCTCGAGCCCAATTTGATTTTTAGTAGACCATTTATTTTTTTATAATTAATTTGGTGATCAATCACACTATAATATGGTTGATGGCGAATTCCACTTTATTTTCACATAAGAGGCCTAAAATACAAGGATGTCGGCCGCTCCGCGTTGCAACGGCGTTGTGATAATTTGGACAACTTCACTGGGGACACTTTTCTTTAGAAAGTCAAGCCATTTATTTTTATTCTATATTATCTTTATTTTTGGTCTATCTTATTGATTTAAATTGTTATCATTGTTTTGATTTGTTTATTTGTTTTACATTAATTTTGTTTAGTTGTATATTAATGGCAGATTAATTATTATTTATTATTATTATTATCATTACATATCAATCGTTCATTTCACACACATATTCACGGGTCTCCTACCCGGGCTCTACCCTTTAAGATTAGATAGAGGACTGAGTATCTGTTGTCTTCGTGGAGTTTTGGCTCCCGTGCAGATGGTATGAAATTGCTCACTCAAATTATTCATTTACAATTTCAATTTAGAATTGTATTATGGGTAACTTGGAACCTAATATCTTTTAAGTCAATTAGAATCTTAACTTTATACTCATAATTACCCTAAACCAACCTAGTGTTTTAGGTTCCCTTTCTTTATTTATCACCCTCATGTTGTCATTACATTATTCTTATGCTTATTTTAGATACAAGTATTTTTTTTTATTCACTCATTTTCTTTTCCTTTTTTTCTAAATAAAATATTACAAAAATTCTTTCTATTTCTTTCTCTTCACCCCAATTTTTACATAACAGTTTTTTTCATACATTATTTTTGTTTATTTTCTTTTTCGTACTTTTAAAAAAAAATTAATGCAAATTCTTTTCTTTTCTTTTTTCCTTTTGCATAACTTAGTTCTTTTTTTTTCTAAAAAGGTTATAAAAATAAATCTAATTTGTTCCTCCTTTATTTTATTTCCTTTTAAAGACCAAAAAAAGTTAACCATAAATATTACCTTTTTTTCTTTAACAAAAATTTACATAAAAAAAACAACAAAAAAATATTTTTAAAAAAATGTAATTTCTCATGCATATCATTCTTTTTGGGATAACATTGTGCAAAAAAAATTATAATCGTTTTAATTCATTAGCATTTAAGAGTAAACAAAAATATGAATATCAATAAAGCATCCTCGTCGGCCATTGAATTGAAAGTAGAGGAGTGTGCACTGTTAAATCTTGGTTAGACACACAACACACCTGTGGAGAGACAGTTTGTTAGAGAATGTTTCACAACCAATCAAAAGCATTAGTTTTCCAGGAACTCAGCTTGAGCCTCTGAAGCAAGTGTGGGAGAGTCTCGCTTTAAAAAAAGGAAGAATTTGTACAGAAATATGTCCATATAGCTCAACTTTTATTTGTGCCAATCAATTATTCTGTCTTGAGAGCATTGATGCAACAATTGGATCTTGCATACAGTTGTTTCACATTTGGGTCCATAGATATGACTCTCACTATTGAAGATTATCAATCTCTTCTTCATATGCCTTGCCTGGTTGAGAATAAAGTTTATAGCTATGATAAGGACTTCACAATGAAGAGGGAATTATCTACATTTTTAGAGAAGATTCGTGCTACTGAAGTGGATAAACGGATAAAAAAGAAAGGGGGGAGTCTTTGTATCTTCATGGAGTATTTTATGAGTCTTTGTTGAAAATTTGTGAATGATTCAAGAGAGCTCTCATTATTAGCTCATGGTATTTACAATGCGGTTTTGTTTCTGAAGGTTGCAGGATATGTTGAAGAACGAGTTGTGAACCTATTTGTTAAAATATAAGATGTGGGTAAATCCTATCATGCTCATCTTAGCAGAAAGTTTTTTTATCATTGAAATATTGTCGAACGAAGAAAACAGGAAAATTTATAGAGTGTGCTCCACTGCTTTATGTCTGGATCCTCAGCCATGTTGAATGTCCACCTGAATTCAATATTCCGAGAATAAAGTTCATTAGTTCTTAGAATATGATGCAGAATCCTATCTTAGAATTCACTCAAACAAACCTGGATACTAGAAAAAAAGGTTTGGATAGATTTCTTCTCAACCTTGAAGCCTGAAAATGTACGACGAAAAGCGTTATGAATGTCACTTAAGCCCATAATGTATAAATGTGGCGACTTTCAAACACTTCCACTTCTGGGACCATGGGGCATATCTTATTCCCCATTATTGGTGTTGCGACAAATAGGGCAAAATTAGTTTATTCCAGCTACAAATGACTTACAAAATTCAAAATTTGCATATGATTCAAAAGGTTCTGAGCAGAAAATACAACTAATAGAGAATGCATGGAGATCTGTTTTTGCTATTCAAAATGGGCTACATTGTCACATTGCAACACTTGGGCATGAAATTCAAAAAGGGATAAGAGCAAAGTTAATTTACCGACTCATGGAGGAGAAGAAAAGATGGATGAATATATAAAAGTAGCACACTTTCTCGAGCAAAAGTCAGGTGAGGAAAAATTTCTTATCATTCAAGAGAAGAATTCGACTCTTCTTGAGGAAAATGAATGCTTGCAAGAAGATATAATGTTGGGATAGTTATGAAATACATTGTTGGAACAAGAGCTGCAGAAAATGAGAAACAATACAAAGAACCAAGAGAAATTAGAAAGAGAGGTTCCTGCATTAGACACAAAAAATCGTGATATTAATCAGAAGATGCATAAACTAAGAAGAGATAAGTCGATTCTACAAACAGCTATGAAGTCACGAGATGATCAAATTGAGAGACATTGGTCAGAAATTGTCTCACTCAATAAGTTGGCTGAAGGATTGGAGGAAATTATCAATACGAGGAATCGAAGAACAGTTGAAGACTAGCGGTTAAGTGTTAATAGGCGAAGTAGATTTTATTTAGGAACTGAACGAAAAGAGAAGTTTGAGGGAGACGGCTAAATCACTTGTGAATCGCTTGAGAAATGTCAAAATACCTCTGAGAGTTTGATGGGGGAGCATAAACTTTTAGAAGATCATTATCGCGAGCTGAGAAATGATTTTGAGTTAGTACAACAAGAGAATGTTATGATAAGTCGTGATATAAAGTGAGTAGTCATGAAAATCCGGAAGGAAGCTAAAAGAGTAGATCGATTAGCACGAGAGGCTTCTACTTTGGAGGCTTTCAACTTTCCGACTCAACCAAATGGCCAAAAGATGATAAAATTCTTGAGAAAGATTCATGAAGACTTGTAGCGCTGAATGACATTTTATTCATTTTTATGTTTATGTTTATTTTTAAATTTTCATGAAGCCGTGTTTCAATTGAATTTTGGTGATTTGAAACACTATTAGCTTCATGAAAATTTAAAAATAAACATAAACATAAAAATTAATAAAATGTCTTTTAGTGCTCCAAGTCTTCATGAATCTTTCTCAAGAATTTGATCATCTTTTAGCCATTTGGTTGAGTCGGAAAGATGAAAGCCTCCAAAGTAGATGCCTCCAGTGCTAATCGATTTGTTCTTCTAGATTCTTTTCGGATTTGCATGACTACTCGCTCGATATTACAACGTATCATAGCATTCTCTTGTTGCACTAACTCAAAATCATTCCTCAGCTCGCGTACTGATCTTCTAAAAGTTTAAGCTTCCCCATCAAACTCTCAGAGGTATTCTAACATTTCTCAGGGGATTCATAAGTGATTTAGTCGTCTCCCTTAAAATTCCCTTTTCGTTTAGTGCATGAATCAACTTCGCTTCTATTAAAACTTAACTGCGGTCTTCAACTGTTCTTCGTAAGAGACAATTGCCTTATTCTATTTCAGCTAATATTTATTCTTCGTATTGATAATTTCCTCCAATCCTTCAGCCAACTTCTTGAGTGAGATAATTTCTGACCAATGCCTCTTAATTTGATCATCTCGCGACTTCACAACTGTTTGTAGAATCGACTTATCTCTTCTTAGTTTGTGCATCTTCAGATTAATATCAAGATTTTTTTGTGTCTAATGCAGGAACCTCTCTTTCTAATTTCTCTTGATTCTTTGCATTGTTTCTCATTTTCTGCAGCTTTTGTCCAGCAATGTATTTCATAACTGCCCCAACATTGATTCTTTTTACAAGCGTTCATTTTCCTCAACAAGAGTCAAATTCTTCTCTTGAATGATAAGAAATTCTTCCTCACGTGACTTTTACTCGAGAATTTGTGCTACTTCTATATATTCATCCATCTTTTCTGCTCCTCCATGAGTCAATAAATTAACTATGCTCTTACCCCTTTTTGAATGCCATAATTCATGCCCGGGTGTTGCAATGCGATAATGCAGACCATTTTGAATAGCAAAAACAGATCTCCATGTAGTCTCTATTAGTTGTATTTTCAGCTTAGAACCTTCTAAATCATATGTAAATTTTGAATTTTGCAATTCATTTGTAGCTGGAATAAACTGTTTTTGCCCTATTTGTCGCAACACCAATAATGGGGCATAAAATATGTATCCCCATTGTCCCAGAAGTGGAAGTGTTTGAAAGTCACCACATTTATACATCATAGGCTTAAGTGACATCTATAATAACGCTTTCCATCCTATATTCTCAGGCTTCAAGGTTGAGAAGAAATCTACCCAAACTTTTTTTTTCTGGTAAATTTTGACCCAGGTTTGTTCGAGTGAATTCTACGATAGGATTTTGCATCATATTCCAAGAACTAATGAACTTTATACTCAGAATATTGAATTCAGATGGACATTCAACATGTATGGGGATCTGTTTATAAAGCAATGGAGCACACCCTATAAATTTTCCTGCTTTCTTCGTTCGAAAATAATTCAATGATCGAAACGTTTCCGGTAAGACGAGCATGATAGGATTTACCCTATCTTCTATTTTAGAAAATAGTTTCACCACTCGTTCTTCAACATATCCTGCAACATTAGGAAACAAAACCACATTGTAAATACCATGAGCTACTAATGCGAGCTCTCTTGAATCATTCGTAAATTTTCAACAAAGACTCGTCAAATACTCCATGGAGATACAAAGACTTCCCCCTTTCTTCTTGATCCGTTTGTCCTCTTCAGTAGCACGAATCTTCTCTAAAAATATAGATAATGCCATCTTCATTGTGAAGTCGTTATAATAGCTATAAACTTTATTCTCAACCAGACAAGGCATATGAAGAAGAGATTGATATTTTTCAATAGTGGGAGTCATATCTATGGACCCGAATGTGAAGCAACTGTATGCAAGATCCCAATGTTGCATGAATGCTCTCAAGACAGAATAATTGATTGACACATATAAAAGTCACTATATGGCCATATTTCTGTACAAAATATTTCTTCATTTTTTCAACGAGACTCTCCCACACTTGCTTCAGAGGATCAATCTGAGTGTCTGGAAAACTAATGCTTTTGATTGGTATTGTAACATTGTCTAACAAAGTGTCTCCACAAGTCTGTTGTGTGTGCTCTGACCAAGATTTAACAGCTTCACACTCCTTGACTTTCAATTCAATGGCCGACGGGGATGCTTTACTGATATTCATATTTTTGTTTACTCCTAAATGTTAATAAATCATTTTTGCACAATATTATCCCAAAAAGAATGATAAGCATGAGAAATTACATCTTTTCCTTTTTAATATTTTGTTGTTTTTTTTATGTAATTTTTGATAAAGAAAAAAAAAGGCAATATGCATGGTTAACTTTTTTTAGTTTTGAAAAGGAAATAAAATAAAAGGAAGAAAAATGTGGATATCTTTTTTAACCTTTTTAGAAAGGAAAAAAAAACAAAGTTATGCAAAAGGAAAAATAAAAGAAAATAATTTGCATTAATTTTTTTAAAAAAAAGTACAAAAAAGAAAATAAACAAAAATAATGTATGAAAAAAATACTGTTATTTAAAAATGGGGTGAAGAGAAAGAAATAAAAGGTTTTTTTTTAATCTTTTATTTTTTAATAAAAACAAAGAAAATAAAAAGAGTGAATAAAAAAATTACCAGGTATTTAAAATAAGCATAAGAATAATGTAATGACAACATTAGGGTTATAAATAAAGAAAGGGAACCTAAATCTCTATGTTGGCTTAGGGTAATTATGAGTGTAAAGTTAAGATTCTAATTCACTTAAAGGATATTAGGTTCTCAAATTACCAATAATACAATTTAAAATTGAAATTGTAAATGAATAATTTGAGTGAGGAATTTCATACCACCTGCACGGGGAGCCGAAACTCCATGATGCAATAGATACTCAGTTCTGGATCTAATCTTAAAGGGTAGAGCCTAGGTAGGAGGCCTGTGAATATATGTGTGAAGTGAATGATTAATATGTAATGATAATAATAAGAATAAACAATAATTAATCAGTAATTAATATACAACTAAACAAAATTAATGTAAAACAAATAAATAAATCATAAAAATATAAATAAATAAGATGGACAAAAAATAAAGATAATATATAATAAAAATAAGGGAAAAAGACACTTTTGGTCCCTGAGTTTTCAATTTGGTCCCTGAGTTTTAGAAACAGACATTTTAACCCCTGAGTTTTCATTTTGTTTACTATTTGGACCCTGCTGTCAAAAATCTGTTAAATATTTAACAAAATGTTGACGTGGCACTCTTATTATTAATTATATATATTATATTAGTTTATGTGGCAAATTTTAAATGATGTGACATATTTAATTAGTTTTGTATTAATATTTATATTTTCATATTTTTAAATAATTATCTCTAAACATTAACAAAATATCTAAAATGAAAGAAAAACTTCAGTTTTGTAAAATGTAAAATTAAAAAAAAACCCAAATTTACTCATCTTTTCATCTGTTCTTATTCAACCCAAAAAACCCCAAGTTCAGCCTCAACAAAACAAAACGATGCTCCGATCTCTGAGGAAAAGGGAAACGGAAACGAAATGATAATGGAACCACCATTTTACCGATTGATTCTAATGGAGGGTTTTCTTTTGTTCAATTTGATTGAAATTTTAAAGATAAGATATTTGAATCTTCCATAAGGTAAATGGAATCAAGAAAAAAACGAGAAGAGTTTTTGTTTCAGATATAACAAATGGATTCTTTAGGCTTTTCTCTCGCTCTGTTCTTTCACCTCGTTTTAATCAGTCATCATCCAAATCACGAAAGTTGTATCCTCGATAAGATTCACATCGTGAACCTCAACTCCCTCATCTCACGAGCTATCGTTGAATCCACCGATGCTATTGAAAAATCTAATCGAGTTCGATTACAATTTGATGAGGGAGAGAGATCTAAGATGAGAGGGAGAGTGAGATTTGAGCAAAAGAAAATTTATTTGTAGATCTGGGATGAAGACCCTCTAACCATAGTTTTTTTCTTAATCCAATATTTCTTTGTAGATCTAGAATGGAGATCTGGGATTTTTAGGTTTTTTTATGCACCAGTAAAAGGAGTAAGAAGATCTGAAGATAGTAAACAAAAAATCAACACATTTGAGTTCTTTTCCTTGTAATTTGAATAAACCATTGAAGGAAGAAGAAAGCTTCACACTTACAATAAGAAATAAATTTGATTTAAAGTCTTCTCATCAGATTCAACTTTTGTTGGCCACGATTCCATCGGTTTTACATTAGGGTATGTAAAAATATAGAGCTTGGTGGCGGCGTTAATGGCGTTAAAGGTTTTGGGGTCGGCGTTAATGGTGCATCAGGAAGGAGAGGGGAGGAAGAAAGATTAAAGTAATTATTAAAGACCAATTAAATAAATATATTAATATTAATTTATTAATCTTATCAAATAAATTAAATGAAAATACATAAATAAAAAAAATATTAATATGATACTCATTAATTTGCCAACTAATTTAAAAATACGCCATGTCAGCAGTAAAATTAATGCCACATCATTTTAAAATTAATAAAATAATACCCAATAGATATAAAAATAATTAAAAAATGCCATGTCAACATTCTGTTAAATATTTAACAGATTTTTGACGGCAGGGACCAAATGGTAAACAAAATGAAAACTCAGGGGTTAAAATGTCGGTTTTTAAAACTTAGGAACCTAATGGTAAACAAATTGAAAACTCGGGGACCAAAAGTGTCATTTTCCCTAAAAATAAATTGTTTGACTCTCGAAACAAAAATGTCCCTAGTGAAGTCAACAAGCTATCACAACGTCGTTGCAACGCGGAGCGGCCGACCTCCTTGTATTTTAAGTCTCTTATGTGAAAATAAAGTGGAAGTTGCCATCAACCATATTAGGGTGTGATTGATCACCAAATTAATTTAAAAAAATGGTCTATGAAAAATCAAATTGGGCTCGAGAGTCATTTGTGTGTAGGGAAGGTATTAGCATTCTACAACACCCATTTTAAAATGGTGACCATATTTTTATCTTATATTATCTTAATGATGGTCCTTAATTTAAATAGTTTTAAAAAAAAAATAATTTTTATTTATAAAAACAAAATGTCTCATTTGATCATTTCTCAACTTCAAAAATGAGTGAGCAATAAACATTAAAATGAGCGAGGTTACGATCGTTAATTGAACAATATTGGAGTTTAGAAATTAAACCTTAAGAAATTGAGGTTTTTACTTCTCAAAATCCATCATATGAATTGTATTTATATTTTAAAAAGCTTTAATTTTTATTCAAAATATTTTCCTTTTTATTTTTGAAAAAATATTTAAACTTATTTCAAATACCCTCATTTTATTTTTAAAATAATATTTAAATTTATTTAAAATACACTCATTTTATTTTTGAAATTATATTTGAATTTATTTAAAATAATTTTCTTTTATTTTTGAAATAATATTTAAACTTAATTAAAATACTTTCCAATTATTTTTGAAATAATATATGTAATGTTGTTTATTTTTTTAGAAATTTTCTATTCTATATTTTTTTAGTATTTTCGTAGACTTAAATGAGAACTGTGATAAGTACATTACACAGTCTTCACAAACATGATGATTTCGTCACACTTATCGAGATCCCAATAAGTACACTACTTTACTCCTAATTAATTTTTTTTATAATTAAAAAAAACAATTTATTTTGAATAAATAATAAGATTTTTTTTTAAATATATAGAGTTCATTTATTCTAAGCCCCCGTTTGGCTCTCTATAATCTAAGATTCCCTTATGAGGGGTATCTAATTCCATTGTTTGTTTGAGGGTTATTTAAAAATATTTTTGTAATCTCAAATTCCTAGAATCTATATTTTCCCATATATGACGGTATTTTATTACCCTAGAAAACAGGTGCTTTCTATGATTCCCATGAGAAGGTAATCTTCTTTTTTACAATTTTAACCCTATTTAATTAGAAAAAGTTTGGAAAAATTAAAGAAAAGAATATTTATGAATAAATTCCCTCAAGAAAACGTAAGCAAAGTGTGGTAAGGCGTTGATATTAAAAAAAATGTATCCTTGGCCAGGTGTACAAGATTTTTCTTAAAGTATATTGATTTATGACTAAAAAAATGATTTAAAAAAAATTTAGGAAAATTTATCTTGACACATTTTTAAATCACTTGGAATCAAAAGATTTCATTATTTCTCATATTGGAAATAAGAATGTTAAAAACTGAGTATTTGTCAAGTTGGAAAAATGTGGAATTTAATATGAATATGTTTTAATTCTTTTGTTAAATAAATGTATTAATTGTAAATAAGGGTATTTTAGAGAAAAGACAGAAACATATCATATTTCCCTGTACAACATAGTAATGTATAAATTACTAAGAATCCTCTTATTATTATTAAGTTAAACAAACGCTCTAATCTAAGATCACCAGTAATAAAAAACACTAACATCAGATTCCCAGGTATTTGATTACTGGAGGTATTTTAGATTATAGCGAATCAAACGGGGGCTAATTAAATGTTTAATTCTTATTCTAATTATAAGCACCTACAATATTTATATCAATTCTTTACATTCTCAATTAATTGAACAAGAAAATTAATCTTTTTTTCACTTTTTACGTACTGAGCCAACTTAAACAAACATTATTTAAAGGGGGGGATTGCAAACGTGGCATTTTTCAGCCCAATATCAGCAAATATAGCAGCCCAAAAAAGATATTGCAAATATAGCAGAAATTTCACTTAAGCTCAATTTTGTGTTAGTCTTTTTACCAAAACACCCTTGATTGACCGACTTCTCCATTCAAACAATTAAGAGAAAAATTAGGGCTCTTACTCGACTTCTCCTTCTCTTCTCGTTTCTTAGCATCTTTTTTTGTTATTTCTTTTCGTTCAACTTCAAATTTCCTCTCAAGAGTCCGATATCTTTATTATTGTTTAGATTGTGGATGTTTTGTGAATTGACTACAAGTGAAATCTCTTATGAATGTTAAAACTCTTGTGATGTTTTAGTTGATTAATTGTCTCCTAAGCAATTTATACTTGGATTAGTATTAATTGATCCATGTGATTATTTTATTAGTAATCATTGAGTACATTGTTCCTAATCAGTGATTATACTATTTTAATCATTGGCTCACTATTATTAATCATTGGTTCAACTATTATTAATTATTGATTACTGTTCTAAATAACTGATTACACTATAATTAGCCACTGACTGCACATATTACAATCACAAATGCTGTTTAAATTGAAAATTTGTTACTCGAGAGATCAAGTCTTAAAATATTTGTTAGTTGCTTCAACTATCTGAATCCAACGTTCCGGTTTATTTGCTAAAGAAAAGTGAGAGAATATTAAGACCGCGAAGTTCAAAAATAAAAATAAAAATTAACCCTCTAATCGATCACTCTCCAAATCAAGGGTATCAAATTGAAAAAAATACACATTGTAGAGCTCATTCAAATTCATAATGCAAAGTTAAAATTTCTTAATTGACTGAAGCAAGCTAATAAATGAATACTTATAATAAGTTGAACAAAATCATTAAAATAAGCCAAAATCTCACATGTATTTTTACTATACTACCTCTCATTTTACTAATAATCGAAGTAATCGCTGATTACTTCTATAGGTAATCTTTGATAATCAGCATAATCAGTAGTTACTTCTATCGGTAATCATTGATAATCAACGTAATCACTGATTACTTCTATCGGTAATCATTGATAATCAACGTAATCACTGATTACTTCTATCAGTAATCATTGATAATCAATGATTACTCCTAAAATAATCAATGATTACCATGATTATTATAGTAATCATCGATTTCTTCTTCTATCTCACGTTCACGTTCCTCCCTTTTACTCTTTAACTCATAATCAGTGATTACTCCTGTTAGCATCTGCTACCCATAGATATCCATCTTCATCATCATCATATTTCTTCAATCTCATCTACTACCTCTGCTTTTCTTAAAAAGAAAAAAAAAATCTACCTCTACATCTAGCTCTCTTTCTTTCTTCGTCCGCATAAAAAAAATTCATTTTATTCTTCCATCCCCAATTTCTATTTTCTTGGATTGTTGTATAGAATTTTTTGTTCGAAAACCAAAACACCACATAAAGAATTGATATCCCCAAATTTTTATTATGATCCAACCACTAAAAAAAGAGATCGATCAAAAATATAAAATTGCTAAACAATAAGAAACAACTAAAAAAGAATATCAAACAAAGTTGCACGAAGAAGAAAATGAAGTTTGATGATGATGAATGAAAATCGTAGAACAAAGAAAAAATTGAAAGAAATTGCAGGTCTAAATGATGAAAGAAAGAAAGAAAAAACAGAGAATGAATTCAAGAAAAAAAGCAGAGAGCGAATAAATGAAAAGACAAACAAAACGAAGAAGAAAGATGTGCAAATGTGCGAGTGTATATCAGGCATATGGGAAATATCAGTACACGTGTTAGCTAGGATTTTAAAATAACTGCTATTTTTGTAAATATGTATTAAAACAAACATATTTATAAATAATAAGGGAAAATCTGCCACCCATTCAAATTTCCCTTATTTAAATCAATCAACAATTAACCTTGTCACGAATTAATCTAAATCAATGATAAATTGGTTTTTTTCCTATATGATTTTCTAATAAAAGCAAATTTGATATTCAAATAATATCAGATTTATTTTTCTTTTTATTTAAGGTTTTTTCTTATTAAGTTTTATTTAAAAAATCTATCAATGTAAATTAGCTCAAAATAAGAATTTTTATTTTGTTTTGAAACTATGGAAGATTTTTTTTAATTATAAATTAATTATAAACTCCAAATTAATTTAATTTTCTTAATGAAATTGAGCCGGGAAAAATACGGTGTCTACAGTTTATCCCCCTTTGTACTCCTTTAGTAATTAAGAGGTGGACAAAGGAAAAGAAAGATTTTATTTAAAAAGAAAGATTTTATTTAGAAAGAAAGATTAAAATAAAGAAAAATACGGTTTATTTTAAGCATTTTAGCCAAACAATTGGACCCAATTTATTGAAGAAAAGTAAATGTAACTAAATCGAGTTTGTAAAAGCTTTAAAGTTTATCTGCAAAGAAATACCAGTAAGATTTGAATAAGTTTAAAGTGATAACGAAACTGAGTTTGTCCCAAGTTTCGAATTCGACTGAGACTGAACCGCGAGTAGGATTCGATTTAATCGAAAATGAAGTAGAGTCTAGTTATCGTAAATTTTGTTCTAGGCTTCGATCTCTACATGGACTAAACCGCAAGTAGGATTCGATTTTATCAAAAAAACAAAATAAAATATAATGAACCTGGATTTTGTTCCAAGCTTTGATCTATACAGGGACTAGACCGCAAGTAGGATTCTATTTAATCAAAAAACAAAGTAAAATATAACGAACCTGGATTTTGTTTCAGGCTTCAATCTCTAGAGGGACTCAACCGCAAGTAGGATTCGATTTAATCAAAAAATGAGTGAGATGTAACAAACCTGGACTTTGTCCCAGATTTCGATCACTACTGGGGGAAAAACCACGAGTAGTAATAAAATAAAACATTTCGCTCAAAATGTATTGCTAATTTTTTTAAATGAGAAACTTTCTCTAAAGATATTCGGCCTAGTCATTAGAGCCACATAATTTACTTTACTTTTATCCTATATTTTCATTATTTTTGGTTCATTTTATTTATTTAACTACGGAGACCGACTGTTTCGGTTGTGTTTTGATACAGCACGGGAAAATGGAATGGATCGAGATAGAGGGCTTGAGTGAGTTATCTTCCGCTTTAGATTTGTCATTCTTATTCTGAGGACGTTTATGTATATCAGTAGATGAGATGCCCAATATGAAAGTTTTAGAAGGGGAATATCGCTCTATGTTCTCTTTTCACCATAATAGTAAGAGGGTGCATTTGAAACTCGTAATAAGTTTATTAGTCGCCAATTATGGAAGAAATGTCATTAAAGATTGTCAGTAAGAGTGTGATGTGCCAGCAAGTTAAGCTTGAGATAAGAATCTTTCGATTATTTTCAACCTTTACTGATCTCGAGTGGAGATGTAAAATCGTTATGATGGTTCCTTAGGGATTGTCAGAATATTAAAGGAAAGATAACCATTTGGATAAGAGTGAACCATTAAACTGATGTTTCTTGTTCTTTTCCATGTAGGTCAACTTGTTTAGTTGAGCCTTAAGCGTAAGTGTATCATAAGAAGATAGTAAGGTTGTATGGGATGCCAAGGGTTATAGTTCAAATAAGAGAGTTCACGTTTGTTACTATGTTAGAAAGGTTACCGAAAGATTTAGATAATCAGGTTAAGAATTAGCACAACTTTTCATCCATGAATAGTTAGTCAATTGAAGAAGGATGAACAGATTTTGGAAAGATATGTAACCAGTTCGTAATTTAGGTTTTTAGAATTGTTGGGGTTCTTAGTTAAGATTCAGTGAATTTTGTTTATAACATCAGTGTAACGATCTGACTTAATAAGTAACCTGATGTCGCGAGTACGCAAGGCAGAAGCGTAGACTCTAATACTTTGTGATAAAACATAAAGAAAAAAATGATAAACCTGAACTCAAGGTTTTAAATTAATATTTTCAAGTTAAACCTGTCCTAGGAACAAAATAAGCCACGTCTGCCCTTTTAATAACACACGTGTTTAAAGTTCAAAGAACGGAAAACCTGGACATCCAAAATAACACTTAAGACATTTACAAGTGTTGTTGTGCAAACTACAACATTGAGTTCAGACGGACACAAAACGTCTTTCAAAAAAACCTAAGCCTTGTAGTACAAAGCCAAACCAAAAGTCCTCTCCTCGAACCTCAACGTGCACTAGCCGCCCTGCCCCGACCACGACCTCTACCATCACATGAAAGGTGATATAAAACACCTTTGAGCATGACACTCAGTGATAATAAAATGAGACAAGTGATGAAATATTTGAATGCGATGTATGCAAAGTGACAAAGATCAAAGCATGGATGTAATAAAGTCATGGAACCTCCAGCGATTACAAGTATTGTTAGCATTTCCTTATGTAATAACTGGAGCCGTAACTTGCTTTCATTTGCTTGTGTCTTCCTACGCATATCTCGGAAATCATTTAAATATGTAAAATTTAATCACAAGGCTATCTTAGTAGCCGCACATAAACATTAGGCTATCTTTGTAGCCACAAATAATCAAAAGGCTATCCTTATAGCCAATTATAGTCACAAGGCTATCCTTGTAGCCAATTATAGTCACCAGGCTATCCTTGTAGCCTCTCGAGCTTTTGCTCATTACACTTCTAGGCTATCCCTGTAGCCCCTTAGCTTCTGGGCCATCCTTCGCACAACGTCTCGGAGCCGTTCACAATACGCCACGGTAATCATATGTAACGTTCAACATCAATTCACCATTACATAGGTTATGACCGTATGGCTATCAAACAAAGTGAATCAAATGAGATGCATGTATGCAATAATATGCGAGCAGTCATGTTAGTTTCGTAACACTCATCGGTTCTTAGCTTAACACATCATGCATATAAGTAAATATAACCCAATCAGTATATGACTCAATCTTTCACTTCACACTACTAGTAATCATTGGTAAGCATGCTAAAGCAAGTAATATTTTTCATTCTCCTTATTTCCTCGGTCAATCTGTTATTAGTACGGCTTAATGATTTTCCTTCTTCTCATTTCCTTTCCTTTTCCTACTTTTAGGTCCATGGAATAAGGTATCATATCATCCCCTCCCATCAATAAACACAACTCCAAACTCATTCCGAAAGCAACCTCGATCATCCAACCATTTCGTCACTCGAGCCCGTTTTATTCTCACCTTGTTAATCGTTGCAAAATACGCCTTAAGCTCGACCTCCTCATACAATAATAATGTCACACTTATTAAGTTCACTAATATCATAAAATTCCAGAAATTAGCCACCAAGCAAAATCCAAACGGTTCAATTTGAAAGACACAAACTAGCTCGTTAAAAGTCAAAATTTTGACAAATCTTTGGGGGTTTTAAAAAATATCATGGCTTGCCAGTCCAAGTTGATTTTCCTATGCTAAATATATATATATATATATATATTTAAACATACATATATTCCAGAATTGAAAGTCACCAAATGGAAAGTCATTAAAACTCAATTTAGAAGAAAACTAGAAAGCTTAAATTTATCTTTCATGGAGTTTTAAGCCTATGTTCTTCCATGGCCTCTTGAATCAAGTTTTGATTTGAAATTGAAATTCCTAGGGTTTGAAATAGGTTTGATGAAAGATTATTTCCATAAATTTAAAAGTTACTTAACTTGATAGGAAGAAGATTTAACAAACAAACTCAAGAGAAACAATGAAATTCTATAACCTAGGAGATGAAACCTTAAGTTTTCCATTGATGTTTTCTTACCTTAGCTTCTCCATTCATAAGATTCTTCACCCAATCTTGTCTAGCTTGATGTTTCCTCAACAAATCACCCAACTTTTACTTGATTTCACCAAGAATTAAAAAGAAATTGAAGAAGCAAAGAAAACTCCTCTTGTCTTCAATGAGGGGCCGAGGGTGGGTGAGCAAAAGAGGAAGATGATGACTTTTTTTTAATCTAATTATATATATAATAAGTGGCTGAAATTGAAAGTTACCAATTGCTTAAAGGTCCTCCCACCTCCTAAAATTACTTTCAAGTTTCTAAAATATCTAACCCATCCTTGCTCAAGCCTAATTTGTCAACTAACCCTTCTCCCTTAATTAACCATAGTTAAAAGCTCCACTCTGCTTCCACCTCCTACTATACTAACAAGCCAACACCTCCTCCTTAACACTTCCAACTCTTGCTAACAAGCCAACAACTCCTCCTTAACACTTCCACCTCTTGCTAACAAGCCATTAACTTAATTTTCTTAAAAACTAACAACCATTAAATATTAACTTATAGTTAAATTTTTCCTAACTTCCATTAGCCCTAATCATGGTTAAATGTTCTTTTCCAATTAATTACCACCCTTAGTTAACCTTAACTATAGTAAACTTACCCAATAATCAAAACAAAATAATAAATAATTTCTAAATTAATTAACACCAAACACATTAACAAACAACAAAAAAGAAATTCTATAATTAACCCTCTTAATAAAAACATGCGGCCTTACAATAAGTTATAGTGTTTAAGTTGGGATTCAAGGTGGAGACGAAGAATCATGTTATCTTGCAAGTGACTCTGAAGGAGGAAGTTATGAGATATGGAAAGAATGGCAGCTTTAGTATGAGATTTATTGGGTCAATCTCATATCTGGATGGAGTGGATGTTGATTAAGATTAGGAGGGAAAAATGAGTTCTGAGTTTTGAGGATTAAGACCATTGTTTTGTGAAAATTCTTTGAATGAACAAAAAAAATTGTAGAGCAAAGAAACCGACATCTTGTTGAGTATCTAACAGATTCCAAGTTTGATAAATCTTTGGATAACTCTAAATATTTACTTGATTAGGAAAATAGTATATACGATTGATTGAGATTTATTGCTTCATGATTGGTAAGGGTTGTGTTATTATTATGTTTGATTGTTGGCTTCAAGTTTAATATGCATTGTGGGTGAATTCGGCATTTTGGTGACCTTAATTTTTTTTTAGACGAATGAGTATTCTTAAGAGAATTTTCATTAACAAACTTAGAAATGCATGTAGTGAGATATGTATGAGATTGAGTTATGAGGAACACATTTAGTAAGACATGCACAAGTTGAGAACCAAGTATCCCCACCCATTTGCATGACTAGAGTCACTTTTCGAGGACAAAAAGTCTTTTTTTAGGTGGTTAGATTGTAACAACCCGGTTTTTTTTTCCAGATAAAATATAAAAAATATTTTTGTCATTAAGTTCTATAAACTATGTTATGGGTTTTTCTTTTATAGTACTCAAGATAGATTTCATAGATTTCAAGCTCCTAGAAGTTGAAAACTAGAAGCAAAGTGTTCTTTCCTTCACTAATTTTTTTTCCCTCAACTTAGATTTATCCAAATCAAATAAAGTTTTCATCCCCACCATTTATGCATCTTAGTTTCAAGTTCCACCACTTTTTCTAATTTTTCAATGAAGATTCTGGTGACTGGAATCCGAACCACATAAAGACTCATTCCAAACACCTAAAAAACAACCCGAAATTCGTAAACTATTGTCAAAAAATGAAACCGGACTCCCCCTAAAAAAGTAATTATATGTCTGAATGGATCCCCTCTCTTTAGTCTTGGTTTTGGCTTCTTTTCGGTGTTATGGGTTTCCATTTCATGACGTTTAATGTAATTTTGTGCTTTGAGATAGTAATTAATATAGTTTAAATTGGTGAATTTTGTAGGTGGTGGTCATTAATTTTTCTGAATTTCTACTTAAGGAAATTGTGTTATTTTAAGTAATCCAAGAGGTGAGAAATGGATGGTAAAAGAGAGAGGTTATTTGGGAATGACCCAAATTTTTTTGGTAGATTGTAATGAGCTTAATCTTTGATGTTGTATTTATCGTGATTAGAAAGTATGACCAATTTTTAAAACCTCATAAAATTTGCGTTAGTTAGGTTGTGCTTCCATATGTGGGAAGAGCATCTCATATTGTTTTTTGTTTACATTTAGTTTTCAAAATGGGTTGTCGTGCCCCATTGATTACGATCACTTTTTCTAAGCTGGGCTGCTAGTAAGTATATTAGGTTGTTTTCGTGTTATTTGTGTTTTGTTTGTTTGATTGGTTGTTGTCAAATTGTGATGTGAATTGTTAAAGAATAGTGAATTTTGGAAGGAAAAAGATTCTCAATGTACGATAGGGATTGCAAAATCTAAGACTATCTAAGCCAAAGACTTGTTGTTTACTTATTGGACCACCTTCTAGGATGTGTTGCTAGATTGATGGAACCAAGTAAAAAAGAGTACATATATTGCATTCCATTTAGATAGAAAGTTACATGAGAAAAGAATTAATAGGGTGTTTAGAAAAGAATGATTTAATTAAGTTATCCCAAGAATTTTTGGATGTTGTTTTCAAATATTTTTTTCATTTAACATTATTTTCTCACTTAGTGAGTTTAGCTAATGGTATTATTGAAGGTTGTTACAAGTTAATGCAGCGGAAGTTATTCTAAATTACTTACATTGGAAGAGGCGAATCTATTTTAATATCATGTAAAATTGTTAAACAAAATGTAGATTCATGCTTTATTTCGAAAACTAAAACTTTTTACTTTGAGTAAATTATGGAGAATTGGTTGGAGAGTTTCTTATCACCGGATCTTCCAGACTATATTTATGAATGTTAAAAAAATCCGATTGTGGAATAGAACTAGAAGAAATTTAGTTTGGGATAAATCTTTTTTCTTCCCTTAAGACTATGGGAAAATTGGCCAAGCGGGGAAAGAGGAAGAAGAACATCTTTCAATTTTAAGAATTGAATTCAAGTGTGAAGAATGAAAAGCCAAGACCTCATATTTATAGGCAAAGTGGTCTCCTAATTAAATTAGGAAAACTACAAAGATAAATATAAGATAAATGCAAAGAATAAAATCAAATCTTATTCTTTATTTATCTTCATTTAACCGATTTTATGTATATAAAATCAATAAGAAAAAACTAATTTTTCTTTATTTAATTTTCCTTGGATAAATATTCTTCTATTTATTTATTTTGGACAAAATAATTTAACAATTATTTCATAAAACACTATATGTGTGCCGATTTTTGTTATATTTTATTTAAATAAATCTTTATTTATTTAATTAATAATTTGAACCAAATATCTACTGAATTCATTAATTCAATTATAAATTCTTCCTTATTAATAAATCTTATTTATTAATTCTTGATATTAATTATTTGAATAAATCAATCATTTTAATTTAAATAAATATCATTTTTCGATTTTTTTAATTTATTATTAATAATTATTTATTAATTTCTATTTAAATAGTTGACATTATTTAAATTAAAAATAAATATATTATTTATTATTATCATTTTAAATATCATTATTATTTAAAATCAATAATAAATGTTTTATTATTAATTTCCATTTATGAAATCAATTTGCATAAATAACTAATAATTAATTATTAATGATGTTTTATTATTAATTACCATTTAAATAAACTCATTATTTAAATAATTAATAATAATGATATTAATTTCCATTTAAATAAACTCATTATTTAAATAACTAATATTGTCAGTTATTTAAATAAACTAGTTTACTTCAATTATTCATTTTTTCAATAGTCAAACAAATTACTTGTTTTGCTACAACGTTATTTGGGCTAGTTCATATATCCAATGGACCTATAGATCATGGACTTAATAATAAGTTTATTAATTGATTAACTCATAACCAGTTAATTACAATTATGAATAATTCCACTAAAAATACATAGCTGAACTCCCCTCACTATAGACGAGTTATGTCCATTTAGTTTATCTTAATGAGTCTATGATATATTTTTCACGTGGAAAATTCAAAATTATAGATAAGGTAAATTTACTGTTTTACCCCTATAATTACCGTTTTATCTTTGTGTTCCCGCTAATTCTCCAATGAACATCATCTATAGCCAAACTAGGATAAAATGTGTCACTTGTTCATGTCTTGAATCAGTACATCAAGCGAGTTTCGTAAAGTTCCTAAAAAGATTAGGCATCGCACTGATACCGTCATTTTTCAAAAATGTATGAATTCCATCTTGTGTAAATGTGTTCCCAAAACTGAAGTGTATTGAGTGTTCATTCAGATCAATCTCAACCATGTGAATAAAAAACATAACTCCATGAATAGGAGTTCACATTTCATGGGATTAAGTTTTATCACTGTTTGATAAACTTAGTTTGATATTCGATCATTTCTCATAAACGGTAAAAGTGAGACATTGATCAAATATCTTGGTTCAGTCTTATACGATCTTCATTGTATCTGATACTTACATTTTCATTTCACCTACATGAATGATCCAGATAAGATCATTTGTAAACTATACAAAATGAATAACTATCAACAGTGTGAACATGATAAGGTTCTCAAACGTTATCCATTTACTGTAGACGATTTAAGTTACTCATCTTGATTTGAATCCTCTCATATGTCTCACATACTTAGTCGTGATTTCATAAAAGTAACTTTGAGGTTTTACTATTTGAATGTTTGATATATATATATATTTATTTATATATATGTCTTTTATGGTCTATGAATCCATGTTGATAAAAAAAGCAACTTGAGTTTATTTATTTAAAATAAATTATATTTATTAAATAATTATAAGTTCTAGGACGCCATTCCTAACAATTATTACCAAAACGTTTCAGGTATTGGTAGGAGTACGGGTGCTTGATGGTTCTTGACAATGGCGAGATGGTGGACTATTGCACTCTTTAATTAGGATGTCTAGTTGACTTAGACTTCCTTTTTCATTATGACTCATGAATATTGTAAAACTTTATAACTATTTAGGATATTTTTGTTTATGGCTTTGATGGATGTTATACTAAACTCTATGAATCCCAAGATTCATTTGAAATGATTTTAAATGATCAAATATTTGAAACAAGTCTTTATTGTTTTAGGGTTAGGTCTTTACAGTAGCATCGGAGGGTGTTACACCGGCACCACACCAATGTTCTATTTCTTTCCTCTGTAGGTACCTTCGTAGCATACTGTCAAGACAACGCACTTACCTCCGACTCGTCCCACATTCTAAGTTAGTTGCATACGTGGAAGCTTTACAATTTTTACGCAACAACACACATGTATGTCAATTCCATTACAAATAATTGGTAGAGGGGTGAGTTTTACAATTTTACAAACTATAGGTGTGTTCAAAATAATTTTAAAACCACATAGGTGTGATTTGCGAATCAGACAAACTATAAGAATTTGTTGAGCGTGATTTGATGGATGTTATACTAAACTCTATGAAACCCAAGATTCGTTTGAAATGATTTTAAATGATCAAATATTTGAAACAAGTCTTTATTGTTTTAGGGTTAGGTCTTTACAGTAGCATCAGAGGGTGTTACACCGGCACCACACCAATGTTCTATTTCTTTCCTCTGTAGGTACCTTCGTAGCATACTGTCAAGACAACACACTTACCTCCGACTCGTCCCACATTCTAAGTTAGTTGCATACGTGGAAGCTTTACAATTTTTACGCAACAACACACATGCATGTCAATTCTGAAGGGATGATTTACTAAATTAGCGGAATTTTATTTAGTAAACTTATTAACATTTAATAACGGATCTATTAACATCATGCAATTTGTGAAAGACATGTTGATTCATGCTTATATTTTCGAAAATTAAAATCAAACCGGAACTTACATTGAGTAAAATCGGAGAATTGGTTGGAGGTTTCTTTACAGCATCAATCCTCAGCAACACCGGATCTTCTATGCTATATCCCGATCGATCAAACGAAATTCGATTGTGGGATCGAACTTTAGAAGAAATTGGGAAGAAGAAAAAATATTTTCTTCCCAATGACTAAGGAAATTTCGGCAATGAGGGAGGGAGAGGAGGAAGAGAGAGTTCCAACTTTCTATGGAATTGTATTGTGTGATTTATGAATGACCCAACCCTCCTATTTATAGAAAAATAGGAATCCTAATCACATTAGGATTAATCTATAGAGATAAACACAAAAAGAAAAAAGATAATCTCTTTCCTTTATCTAGCAATTTCGAAAATGCCATGGATAAATAGGAGATTATTTTATTTTCTTTATTTTTATTTATCTTGGGTAAATAAATCTATGTAGTTATTTTAGGATATAATTCAAGCAATTATCTCTTCCCAAAAATACATGGTGGCCGAAAATAGCATATTAATTTAATAAATAATTCCAAATTATTTAATTAATTATTTTGGGCCAATCTCAATTGGGTTCATTAATCCAATTGGGCTAGAAACTCTCTCTTAAATTAATAAGTCCAACTCAATTAATTTATTTATTAATTACCATTTAAATAAATATTTTATTTAAATAATTAATATTTTCTCCCGTCTAAATATTATCAAATTATATTTAATTATTAATTTCCATTTAAATAATTTTCATTATTTAAATAATTAATAATAAATATTATAATTATTAATTTCCATTAAATAAACTCATTATTTAATTAATAATTTTATTGACAATATTTTATTATTAATTAATTAATTTTAATTATTAATTTCCGTTCAAATAAAATTAATTATTTAAACAATTAATAATTGTCAATTAATTTCAAATTATTAATTACCATTTAAATATACTCAATATTTAAATAATTAATAATATCTAATTAATAATATTTCATTATTAATTTCCTGTTTAAATAAACTCATTATTTAAACAATTAATAATGTTTATATTAATTACCGTTTAAATATACTCAATATTTAAACAATTAATATTGCCTATTTTAAGTAATTCACTTTACTTAAACTTTTCATTTCTTCTACTTGATTTCGCGACTACGATATTTGGGCTAGCATAGGGACCCGATGGACCTATAGATCATGGGCTTAATAATTAGTCAATTAAGTGATTAACACATAATCGATTAATTACTTATTATCTAACTATGAATAATTCCACTATAGATTCATAGCTGAACTCCCCTCACTATAGATGAGTTATGTCCATTCGGTTTATCATTTATTTATATCTCGTGATATTATCCTTCACGTGGAACCCTCATAATTACAAAGGATAAATTTACCGTTTTGCCCCTGTAATTACCGCTTTATCCTTGTGTTCCCGCTGATTCTCCAATGAACTTTATCTTTAGTCGAACTAGAGATAAGATACTTCGTGATCAATAGAAGTCGTGACGTCACTTGTTCATGTCTCGAATCATGACATCAAGGAGTTTCCTAAAGTTCCTAAAATGTTTAGGTATCGCACCGATACCGGTTAATTTATAGGAAAGTTATGAATTCCATCTCGTGAAAATGAGTTCCCAGCTACTTATCTAGTCATGTTCCCAAAACAGGAGTGTATTGAGCGTTCTTACAGATCGCTCTCAACTATGTGAATCAAAGAACATAACTCCACAAATAGGAGTCCGCATTTCACTCGGGATTGAGATCTATCACGGTTGATAAACTTAGTTTGATATTCGATCATTTCTCGTAAACGGTACTAATGAGAAATTTGATCGAATATCGTGGTCCTGTCTTATACAATCAACATTGCATATGATACTTCCATTTCATGTCTCCCACATGAATGATCAGGATTAGATCATTTGTCTATAAACAAAATGCGAAGCTATCAACAATGTTACCAGGATAAGGTTCCCAAACGTTATCCATTTCATCGTAGACACTTTTAAGTTACTCATCTCGACTTTAATCCTCTTGTATGACTCACATACTAAGTCGTGATTTCATAAGAGTAACTTAGGGTTTACTATTTGAATGTTTTGATATTTATATATTTCCATATATTCCTAATATCGTCAATTTAATCAATCTAGATTATATAAAGAACTTATGTTTATTTATTTAATTTATTCGAAATAAATTATTATAATTAAATAATTACAAGTTCTAGGACACCATTCCTAACAAATTCCATTACGAATAATTGGTAGAGGGGTGAGTTTTACAATTTTACAAACTATAGGTGTGTTCAAAATAATTTTAAAACCACATAGGTGTGATTTGCGAATCAGACAAACTATAAGAATTTGTTGAGCGTGATTTGTATCACATTCTTGAGAATCTTCGTTTTCCTCCATTTTATTTTCTCCAAAATCTTAGATCTTGTGAATCTTGATGATCTAAACCAAGAAAAACATTTTGCTTAAAAAAAAAAACCCAAGAAAAACATAGATCTGATAAAAGGTATTGTTTTTTTGTTTTTGTTTTTGTTTTTTCTTCTCATTATCTTATAAATTTCCATATTTTTTGTTCTTTGTTGTGTTCAATAATATACATACTTTTGCTAATAGTGTATTATGTAAATAATCTGCAATATATGTAATGTATGTTCTGTCTGTTTTTTTAAATATATATTTTGTAATATACGTAATTTACATAAGTGACGAAAGAGTCAACATACATCCCGCTTATGGCTGTTTTTCTAATGTATATTTCATTATATACGTAATATACATAACTGTGTGTTTTTCTTTTGTTCGCTTTGTTTGTTTCGCTAAATGTACATTCTCTAATATATGTAATATATAAAAACGACAAGAGAGTTGATGTACACCCCCTCTTCTTTCTATTATGTTTTTTTTTGCTAATTGTACATTATGTAATATACGTAATATACATTTATATGGTCTGTTTTCGTATTAAGTATTTTGTAATTAACACTCTTTTGTTTTTCATTTTGTAGATTAAATGACATGTATATTACGTACATTATATTTACAAAGCGGAGGATGATGTATCCAACATACCAGAAGACAAAACATTTACATGAGAGGGAAAACTAGAAATAATATACTAAAACGATCTACAAAATTGAATTAAAATTGAAAATTTTAGTTTAAACATTTACACAAAATAATGAAAATGTACAAAATATACTGAATACAATAAATAACTAGGAACAATATACTGAAAATACTAAAGACTGGAAAGAAAAAATGCATTGTAAAAGAAAATTTACATTGAGAAAGAAAAAATGTCATAAGTGTCAGACAATACGTAATATACGGAAATGTCAGAATTTTAGAGGTGTCACATTATACATAATATACAGAAAAGACAGTTTTGGTACATTGAAAATTTGACAAGTAAAAAGTGACTAGATACTCTATTTTTTCAAAACATTTACATGGCCATCTAGCTAAGAACTCACCTCCAAGTAGCTATATTGATTTTCCTCCCATATTATTATTGTGTTTTATGTTTCTAATTGAGATGTTTTAAATTAAAATAATAATTTTTTAAATTTAATTAGTTTTTATGATTTTAAAATTTGTAGTTCTCAAAATTCCGAAAACTTTACTATTTTTGAAATTTACAATTAAAAAATACCATTTTTCAAAATAGTGAAACATACGAGATATGACATAGTGAAGGGGCGAATGGTCCCTCCCTCACCATTACGAATACCTGTGTTGTGAAGGTTGAGAGCGTAGGGTTTTAAGCCGTTTTCCCTTTTATCGCAACTCTCTCTCTCTCTGCCCACTACAATGGGTGGAGCCACCAGGTTCTTCGTCCTCCTCTCCGGACCTCTACCTCTCCTTCGCCATCACCGCCCTTCCTTTCTACGCCTTTCCTTTCATTACCACAAATACTCTTCTTCTTCTTCTCCTCTTCATACTAACAATGCCCGTTTTCCTCCAATCTTATCTTCTTCTTTTCAACCAATTCGAACTTCACGACACCTTCATTCTCATGTCTCCACTGTCGGTGATGATTTTCTTAGTTCTGAAGATTCCACTTCTTCCAATAATCTGTCTTCTCCTCCTCCTAATTTCTTTAACTGCCCAGAATGGTCGAAGCTTCTCCAAAACATATCGACTTCTGGGTTCTTTGCTCGCCAGGATTTTGGTGGAATTGCTCCTGAAACTGAGTTTGTCGATGTGGATGAGTTACCTGCTGAGTTTGTTCGTGTGGCAATGGCTTGCTTGGCATTTGCCCGTGACCGAGCACATCTATTGGGGTTCGTATAATCACTGATTGCCTTATTGAATTTTCCATATTTTCTGTTATTTTTTTTATTTTAAATAAAGCTAAATTTGTTATAACCCCTTTGTAAGTTTTTTTTTTTTTTTTGCCTTCCGTTTGTTTAATTAAAGAATGGTATTTTTTTTTCTGGTACAGATTGCTTTCTAGGAGGGATGTTGAGGTGGTAGTGGAAAACGGGAGCCCATATCTGTTCAGAGACGCGGATGCAACGATGATGAAGATGAAGCTGTTTTTACAAGGCAAAGAAACTCATGTGAGTGTAGTTTCATGATTGGTGTCTGATAAGTCTTTACATCATATTGTCATTGAGGGTCTTCTTGCGTATTATTGTAGGAAACAACTTGTATTCATGAGCCTCTAGTGTTAATCCTTTCAAGGGCTTCTTAAAACTTTTATCCTTCATCTAAGGAGCGTTGAGTGTGTTTGGATACAATAGCGAATTGTCAAATTATTAATCCACGAGATACGATCTCGTCTCATTTCTTTACAGATGCTTTAGAGATTAGTGATTAGGACTTTGGATTGATGAATCTTATAAATATTCTCTTTATATAATTTAGAAGATTCTTGCCTTAGGGAACAAACAATATTGATAATTGTCATATTCCAATTTCAAGGTGTTTTGTCGAAGAAAACATCAAATATGATGTTGTTACTATTGAGGGATGGAGCACTATAGATTGTGATGTTGTTACTGGAAAGGTTATGGTCGTTTTTTCTCTTGCAAAAATGGTTTTCGTACCCTTACTTCAAACATCAACCACCTCCTTCTGATCTAGTCAAAGCTTTGTTGAAAGATCATCACCCTAAGAAAGTCAAGGTGTACCTTTGGACTGTTCTTAAAGGTGGCCCGCCTCAATACTAATGACAGACTGCAAATCAAATTTCCAAAGCTTGCCCTTTCCCCTAATAGATGTGCCCTCTGTGAGACGGATAGTGAAAGTGCTAATCATATTTTCCCACTTTGCTCCTTCACTGCTGTTTTGTGGAAGAATCTCAACAATATTTTCAAGTTCCACGGCCCCTTCCCCTCGATGCTTGGTCTGCCATCCTTGGTTTTCTGTGTGGAAATATCTTTCAGGCAAGGCTAAAATGTTGTGGCGTAATGGTGTGCGTGCTATCCTTTGGCTTACTTGGTGGGAAGGAAACAATAGAGTTTATAATGATGAGAACAATCTTCCTTCGGTGTCTTGGGATTCGGTTGTTCGCCATGTCTCTTTGTGGAGCTCTCTAGATTTTTGTAACTACTCCCCTTCTTATATTGCCCTTAATTGGATGAAATTTTGTAACCTTTTTGGGCTTTTTGTAAATTTCATATATCAATGAAATTGTTTCTTATTTTTTTAAGAAAGTATTGTCTTTAGAATCGACATTGTAAAACTTCCAATCACATGAATTGAACTTTACATTGGAGAGAAGGTTTTTTTAGTAAATGGAGGTCTTGGATAGGAAATCGTCCTACATTTTCCCCTTTTTTGTGGATAAGAGAATTTGAAATTAAATTTAATATCCACACCAAAATGAATGTTTATAAATAGTTGGCACGCATACTTGTAATTAGGTGGCGGCTTGGGTATATTTTCCTTTGGTATACATGCATATACTTTATGCTTTGTTTTATTTTTGTTGGTACTTTTGTCTTTTTTACATCTTGTCTCGTATCTTTCATTATATCAATGAAATAGCTTTTGAGCCATCTTAAAAAAAAACAACCAAAATGTTAGCGAGACTAGAAATTCACCTATAACCACAAAATCAAGAAGGATTACAAAAACGGTGTCTAGTTGGTTTCTATGGTGGAAGAGGAGTAATGACAACAAAATTTGGATGAGGAGCTCCATTTGGAGGTCGTTAAGCAAGCCTTATCACAAACCTCACTAACCATCTACCTTAGTCATTCAGAGGAAAATTTCGAACAAGGTCAAACAGCGGAAGTCAATGGTCCCTCAATTTTTTATCTTGTTAAATATAGGATCTTTCATTATATCAATTCTCTATTGGATGGAGAGAAACTATAGGATCTTCAACAACTCTAGAAACGTCAATGAAGTGTGGGACGCTATGAAAATCAAAGTCTCTTAATGGAGCTCTCTTAATAGCAATTTTTGTAACTATGACTGTTTTATGATCAATGCCAATTGGAGGACTTTTTGTAATCCTTTGGCTTTTGGTGATCCCTAATCAACCCTTTTGTATCTCCTCTTTATTAATGATATACATCTATGTGTCTTATTAAAAAAAATTCTCCCAAGGGGGATGTTCCAAGGCATCAAGGCGATTTCCTTTTTTTCACTTTTAAATTTTTGAATTTTTTAGAACAATTTGTTTAAAAGTTGATTGAAATAAACAAGTATCAGTTGGCAGCTTTGAGTTGGAAGGGATGCTCCATTCTATTGATTTGTTATTTATTTATACTTGTTTCTAGCTATTTTTTTAATCTGGGCATTCTATAACTTTTTCCTAAAAAAACAAGCTTTTCATTTCTTTTAGATAAGGGAAGAAACAAGCTTTTCATTAATAGTAAAAAGGGAAAAAAGTGGAACAGTAAAAAACACTTCAATTTGCACAAGTCACAAGGAATCGTGATTACAAAATGTACTGCAAGAGTACACTAAGAACTGAAAATTTTAACGGTGCTTCAATTCCAAACTCAAGCTACTCTCTAAAATTGTCTTCAAGCTTTCATGATCTCTTTTTAACCACCCAAGGAACGACAACCATGATTGCACAAAGATCAAACTACTTCAGCTTTTTGTTTAATTTGGTGCCTAAGAAGTTGTCTTAACAGTTAACAATTAACATTGCGAAATATTGTGGGAAAGGATCCAAAAAGAGGGATAATATCGAGTTTTATCCACTCAAAGTATCCGTAGAGAAAACAAAGTACTCTAATTCATTAAATTTTCCTTTTAATTCTATGTATTTAAAAATGCAACTCATTGTAGTTCCTTGCTTTGTTTTCTTATTTTTAGTGGACTTCTTGTTCTCTGTTTTTGTATCATGTATATTTCATTTTTCGATTAATGAAAGAATTATCTTTCCATAAAATTAAAACAAAACATGTAATGTCGGTTTCTTGGCTTTGTGAAAAAGGGAGGTTCCTTTGGCGATTTGCTTGCAAAGTTTTCCTTTGGAACTTGTGGTCAGAAGGGACGAGTCTTAAATGACAAAGGAGTTCTATAGTTTTTTATCATGTTCATTTCATCATTTTGTGGCTAGCTCGTGAATAGGACCTTTGTAATTACTCTATTAACACCTTTGAGTTTCTCAAGTGATCTTCTCCTTACACCCTTAATCCCCAATGGTGTTGTTTATGTCTAGGTTTTTGTTGAGGGACTTAATATTCCCCCATGATTTTGTTAATCTCCTTTTTGTTTAAATACGGAGTTGGTTTCCTTTATAAATAAAATTAGGTAAATGGCATGAAGCATTTACGGTAACAAATATCTGGTTGGAAGCAACTAGATAGAAAATATGTTGTGATATGTTGATAGTGTCATAGCCTCTGTATCCTGTGATTATACATCTTTTTACTTTTAAGTCTACTAAAGAGATTGCTATTCTGCTGCTTTTCATTTATTTCTGTGCTCTAATTGGATCTTGTGAGTGTTACAAAACTTACAATATGCTCCTTGTGTTTGTGCTGTCACCTTGTTAGGTTTTGGATTCTGATAAAGCGCAGACAATTGATTTATTCAAATTTATCTTGAGCTATACAAGGAACCCAATTGTTTCTTCAGAGAGCAATCCATATAGTAGAGATTTGGTTGAATCATCGATGAGGAATCTGTTGGGTGAAATATGGAAGCTTTGTTTTAGTGATCCAAATCTGAAGTTTATGGAGAGGGTCAATCAGTTTCCTGACAAATATGAACAACCACGAGAGCCTTATGGACAAAAAGTCGAAATGAAGAGAGGTGATTGGATTTGTCCAAGGTAGAGGCCTGTTTACTTTGTTTTCATTGCCATTATTGGATCTTCAAGTGATTACAAATGATGTATCCTTATTTTGATTTAGTGTGTATAACATGTTATTGTGTTTTCTGTTGTAACATTTTTTGGAAATTTATGAGCAGGTGTAGTTTCATGAACTTTGCTAGAAATGTGAAATGCCTTGAATGTGAGGAGGCACGACCAAAGAGACAGCTGAGTGGTGGGGAATGGGAATGCCCTCAGTAAGGAGTGATTCAATACTGTTTCTGCAGGCTTAATATATCTTATTCCAACTTTCATTCTGAATGACTAACTGAAAACTTGTCTCCTGATTGTTTCTTTGGCAGATGTGATTTTTTCAATTATGGGAGAAATTTAGTGTGCTTGAGGTGTGATTGCAAAAGGCCAGGACCTCCCTCTCTTAGTAACATAAACATAAATTCTGGAATGGGATATGAGAATGGTAGTAATTCAACTAAGGTTGATATTGATAGTAGGTTGGCTGCAAATGAGGAGAAGGCACAGCGCTGGTTTAGTAAGATTTCTCAGCTGGACAGTGCTTCTGACTTGGGAAGCTCAATAACAGATGAGGATTTCCCTGAAATAATGCCATTGAGAAAAGGAGTTAATAGATTTGTGGTGAGCACTCGGAAGACTCCTCTAGAGAGGAGGTTGGCTAATGCTGAATTCAGAAAAAACTTGGGCAATGATGGTGTTCCAGAAAATGATAGCAGCCAACTTGGGGCTGCAAACAGATCGCTTGACAAAACAATAAGCCAAAGTCTGGATGACATTCTTGGTCGCACATCTGGTAATTCTCAATCCACGAATGTTGAAAATGGAAAAAGTACTGGAATCAATCGTGTTTCATCCTCTGGTTCAGGTTCTTTACAGTATGAATCTACGAAAGGAAGCAATTCGGGTTATGTTCCATTTGTTCCATTGCCTCCAGATATGTTTGCAAAGAAACATCATAATTCAAGTGTAGAGAGTGATAAAGTTTTCAATGATACTAACATATCCATTTCATCAAACTCTGTTGAGCAGACGGGGAGTGCTTTTCAGAGAAATGAGTTCAATGGAATTGGAGATAATCACAATACAGAGGAGAAAACTCTAAACCAGTCGCAGAAAATCGACAAAGGAAAGGAGGAAGCTGAAAAATCTGAGAGATGGTTTAAAAGGGTTGCTGAGCTGCACAATGAAACAGATCTGGCTAGTGCAATTTCTGATGAAGACTTCCCTGAGATCATGCCAATGCGCAAGGGAGAGAATAGATTTGTAGTCAGTAAAAAGAAGGATCGTTCTTTAACTTCTCCAGCGTATAAGAAGCGTGTGGCCATGGAGCAAGATGGCAGTTCCAATTTTGTCCAATTTGTTCCCTTCCCACCTGATTATTTTGCTAAAAAAGATGAGCCACTGTCTGATGATTCAACTAATAAAGTGACGGGTAAAGCTTCATCATCTGCTATCACAAATAACCATACCGAGCAGTTGGATGATGCTAGAATTGGATTACAGGGTAGAGATTATGCGGAACTGTCTGGTAATCAACAAAGTCAAACAGGGAGATTTAACTCGGAATCTCGTGCAGAGAATCGGAGTCAGAATCAGAAAGGTGCAGAGTACCAGATGCCAACCTCTCAAAGCTCAAGTAAGAATTTTGGTAGTCCCCATTCTAATAGTCAGAATGTCTCAAGTACTGATTATCTTGGCAACGAGACCAATAAGAACACAAATGCAGCAGGAAGCCCATCCTCAGTATCTGAGATACAGAACATAAAAGAGAAATGGAGTGGAAAGAGTTTGGAGGGTTCAGCAGTTACTGAACCAGATCCGTTGGACATGTCGGAGGAAGCGAAAGCCCAGAGATGGTTCCGTCGTGTTGCTCAGATAAAGGACATCTCAGAGCTAAGTCAGATTCCTGATGAAGATTTTCCGTCAATCATGCCGATGCGAAAAGGTGTGAACAGGTTTGTAGTTAGTAAGAGGAAAACGCCATTAGAAAGAAGGTTGACGTCGCCTCAATACAGACGTAATCTGCCCATTGTTACTTCAGACCCACCAAAGAGAGAAAATGAGGGCAGCTAAAAACCTTCTTTTATTTATTTTCTTCCAGGAACAAGAGAATGTTGATGTTGAATTATTCTGTTTATAATGTATCGTGAAAAAAACAAGAAAGTCCCCATATGGCTTCTATTAATTATATTACTCGATAAGATTAATGATTAAATTAAATCGAATAATGTTTCAACAATACAATTTTGAATTTTAATGTTTAGAAGATTTTGACTAGATTTCCTGTTAGGTTTTAACACTAGGTTGATGAATAGCAACCAGAGTGGTTTAACCCCTAATGTTTAGGAGACTTGACTTTTAAGTTCTGTATAGGATTAAACCCATATCGTGCCTCTTAAGGCTCGTCCCCCCCTATTTTTATTTGGGATGAGTACCCTCCCTTCATAGTCCAAGTAGGAAGATCTTCTAATTAAGGATGAATAAATCCAAATCAAACTAATCGTCTAAATTGGGTTTGGTTTGGTTTTCAAAACCAGTATCTGTTCAAACCAACTAATTATAGTTTTATTTGGTTCCAAAGATTTATACAGCGATATAAATCATTTCAAACCAATAAATTATATATAACATGTTTGAATTTTAAAATCTTAATTATAACTTCATAAAATAAAATAAAAAATAGGAAGAATCTTCTACTCTATATTTATAATATTTGTATAATTATCACAAGACTTTGTGAACTTTATTATGTTTATATTAGTAATTTGTGTTTTAGTTCTAACATTGGCTTCTAGATGATTTGAAATTAGTTCAACTATTTTTTGAGGTTAATTTTAGAGTTAAATGCAAAATATATCTTCATACTTTACGTTATTGTTAAATAATACCCCTTTATTTTAAAAATGTTTTAAAGTACCCTCGCACTTTGTAAAATTACAAAGCAAGCCCTTATGTCAGTTGGTTTTAACAAAATTAAAAAAAAAAACCATATTCTACGCATACCACAGGTTCTAATCATGCAAAAATTTGAACATATGGTTGTCATTTATAGATTTTATATCTAATTAATATGGGTTATTCTACAAATCATACTTATTGTCAAAAAGTTATGTTACTTTTATCAAAATTGGAATATGCAACACACATAGAATATACATGAGTCTCAATTTCGTTAAACTAACAGACTGAAGAGTGTGATTTACAATTTTACAAAGTAGAAGGGTGTTTAAAATCATTTTCAAAATATTGGAGTATGAATTAATAATAGTCTAAAATGTAAGTGTGTATTTTGCATATAACTCTTAGTTTTAAGATCTTATTGTACTTGTCATGTAACTATAATGTAAATTAAGTGTATAAGAATAATTGAGGGAAAACAAGAGAAATTTCAACATATAACATTATGGTTAATTTAAAAAATAACAAATGTTTGAAATATTTGTAAAATTTCACATATTGAGACTCCACCAATCCCAGTCTATAAATACCATTTCTCAGATTGGCCAGTGCCACATTGGTGCATCCTCATCCTATTAAGTCTTTTCTTATCTCCTTGTCCATGGGATCTATTTCACTGGAAGGAATCCAATACCAACTTTGACTGTAGATGCCGTCAGAGAACACCTTTACAATTATTGCATAAAATAAAATGATGTACAAATTTATGATCAAGTATGTTTTCTAGATAGATATGGGAAAAGTAACAACTTGAGATAAAAAAAATGAAGTGTAGAAACTTTTCTCCAAAAGATGATGTATTGTTTATGAGGGAGGTGTCCTTGTATATATAGATTGTCGAAACTGATTGAGTGGCCCTAAGACCATGAGCCTTGGTGTAGTAAAGAAATCTTCCCCAAATATTCTATGTCACAAGTCAAGACATGGCTGCTTGATACTTGGCATCTATCCATCGCAGAGGTGTGATAGTGGCATGGCTCGATATAGGAGGGCCCAAGGTGACGTTTGATATGCCTAAGGAAGCGAGGTAGCTGAGGCCGAGTTAAAAAATTCTCGAGCTTTTAAGCTAGTCATGTTGTCGAGGAGAGCTTCTAGCATCACACGTTGAAACATGCTTGACTCATGAATCTATTGTACAAAATTTTCCCTTTACAATTACCATTAATCCTACTCAATTAGAAATACTATATTAACAATTAGATCTATTTGGATTTAACTTTTAAATGTTGTTTGTAATGGATAATTTCCGCCTACGGTCGATCACGTACGATTCATGTGCAAACGTCTTCTTCGCTCCTTGAATTCCTGTAATCAAATAGTAAGAAGACGCCGGTGTGGTGCCTGCTAAATATTCTCCGATGATCAAGTCAGTAAATTGGAGGTAAAAGTAGAAAAGAGTTTGAATAGTTTTTCAGATAAAAATTGCATTACCCATTTTATTAGGTTTTGACACCTTTTAAGCCAGCTCTATGGGCATGGTGTAGATGAGTTTTCCATAATATTTGGGGAATAATATATTTTCCATAATCTTAGGAGAGAATATTTTTTATGAGCTATCAAATACCAGGCTGTATACCATGACACTTTTTCTAGACCTCGGCTAAACGGTCTGCTTAACAAGTCCGAGCTAGACTAGGGTTCATATGGATGAGTTAGACTCGTCCATGAACACTTGCCTTTGAGGCGCTTGATGAGCCTTTTAGTTTGCCATGATGGGCCTTAAAGGTAATTATTTTCTTTGTGGGCTGAGATTATTGGGGTTTTAGGTCTATAATTTGGGCTTGTCTTATGGGGTGATTTTGCTTTCTACAGATTTCTCCTACATTTACTTCTAATTGAACTCAGGGAATGAAAACAAGTAAAGGTTTGCATGCCTAACTCGAGTTGACCTAGATCTGGTTGGAAAAATTCTTGTCTTTTACTGCTAATGAGACGTATGTTTTCTCACTTGATATATGGAGTATTTAAAATTGAAGGAACTCTGAAAACGACCATTTACATCTTGAAAATTTTCACTCCCCTAAGATCTCTTCGTCTTCTGGTAATTTAATTTCTGGGGGGTTCGTTGATAGCTGGGGGTTTGCATTTGAAGCGATTTTTTCCTGCGCGTTCCTAGCTAAAAAAGGGAAAAAGGTTCTTCATCAGTCTGTTATTTGAATTTAAAAGCGAGTCTTTGTGATTATGTGGGGTTTATTTTTACTGATTTTCTTTGTAGTTAAGTTTACACTGATTTAGATCGAGGTTTGATTTAGTCTGTCGATTTGCTTTATGGCTTTAACTAGGATCGTTAACTATAGAGACAATAGGTGAATTTACATTCAGTCAAATGAGGTTGAAATGGATGTTGACGAATATGATCAGCTGCAACTCGGTATACCCTTCGTTGTTTTGAAGTTAGATGTCAAGCATCTCTGTAGAAGGAGAAAATTTGTCAAATTATAAATTATTCAAGCCAATGAAAAAATTACATGTCATTAAATAAAGACCAATCATAAATTGACACGTGTCTTTAAATTAAATTAAAAGACATTAAATTGGCAAATCAAATGATGCCACATGTCTTTTTCTTGGCCATTGGATGACATAAATTAGTCCAATGAAAATATGTCACGTGGCGATTGGGCCCAAATCAAATAGCCCATATCCACCAAAGGTCCATAGAAAACTCTATAAATAGAGTAGGCCATTCATCATTAGGAGGTCGACAACAGAGAAGATTCAGAGAAAAAGCGGAAGACTTTGAAGATCAAAGAGCTCAAAGAAGAACAGAGGAAATTCAGAGAAAAGACTGAAGACTTTGAAGATCAAAGACCTCGAAGAACAACGAAGAAGATCGAGATTAAAGAGTTCGATGATCGAAGACCAAATTTTCTTTGAAGATCGAAGACCTCAAGATCAAGATTGAAGACTTTAAAGAAAGAAGCCTTGAAGATCGAAGATTTCTCAAAGACTAAAGACTTTTTGAAGACCAAAGACTCTTTGAAGACTTCTTGAAAACCGAAGATCTCGAAGATCGAAGACCCTAAACGTTGACGACTCCGAAGACTTTAAAGCCTCTCGTGACGACCATCTTGAAGACAAATTGTTGAAGACTAAATTCTCAAAAGTTCCAAAGACTTTAGTGTTCAAGCTTCAAAACCGCAACAAATCGATTGACTCTTCACAAGCTCAAAAGCTGAAGATTCATCCTAACGATCCGAGAAATTCGCCAACGGGACCTCGCATCGAAGTTTATATTTTAGAGAAAGAATCAGAGGATAAATTCATTAGAGATTGTAACACTAAATTCATCAAATACAAATATATTCATTCCGCATTTAATTTCTTTACTTAGAAATTTTCTCTGTGTGAACAAATTGGCACGCCCAGTGGGACAAAAGAAGATGAAATCAATCAAAAGCCCTCTATCTTCGAACAAGTTACAGCTCCAACTTCCCTCAAATCCATCTTTCAAAGATTGAGCGTAGCTACAACGAAGAAAGGGGATCAACATCAAACTTCCGCTTCTTATCGCTCTTCAGTCTTCCAAAGGTTAAGCGTATCTACATCAAGCAAGAAAAATCAGGTTCAAACTTCCGCTTTCGACTGTCTCAAAGTATCAAACGATCAACATCACGGTGAAGCGAAGATGTCGAAGAAAAGATTGTTGGAAGAAAATGATGAAAAAGAAATCCAAAGTATCGTCCCTTCACGGATGAAGATAAAATCTTCCCTTCTCATAAGTACAGAAGGCTCTTTGAAAGTGAACTGATATTTCGTCATTCCCACAAATCTAACTGAACAAGTACATGAAGAAGGTGATATCAAACGTCCCACAAAAGGGAATAATCTCCTTCGATTTTGAGCTTGAAATGTAAGCTCCACGTTGCAAGAGCCTAAACCGCATGATACTCCTGGCCCGCATGAATTTAAAAGGTGAATGGCCCACCCAAAAAAAAAAATCTCATTGAACTACGTTATGACTTGATCCCTGTTCATATAAAGGGTACATAGGCAACTTATAGAAAATTTTAAGTTCAGTCAACCAACCAAAAAAAAATCAATCAAACTACGTTATGACTTGATCCTTATTCATACAAGGGTACGTAGACAGCTTAAAACAAAATTTAAGTCCAGTCCAAACAAAAAAAAAATCAAAACTCTTACCTCATCATCTTTCTCAAGAATATCACGTTAAGTTCAAGTAATGGATTGATGCGGGTAACAAAACAAATATGTCGCTGCGACTTCTTCTTTTGTCATGAGGGTCAGGAGGAGAGTGTTTCGCCTTGGACATCTTCAGGAGGTGGGAAGACAATAGAGGCGGCTTCAGATGAATCATTAAGATCTTGTGTAGGGGAAGAGTGTGTAACTGCTTTTGAGAATTCCAGGGGGATTTTGAAGAAGCTAAAAGCATTGAAGCTGCGGTTGACAGTCATTTCTGAGCTAAAAGAAGACGGGTTGATTCGTTCATTTCAAGTAACACTAGAACGATAATTTCAAGGCTGCTTATAGAATTCCTCCTGACCTGGAGATGAGGCTTCCTACTCCAGATGATTGCGCTCATCATGACCTCGGGAATGGATGTATCTCTTTCTATTCTATCGCTTTTAAGTGTGGCATTCGCTTCCCCATTTCTCCTCATGTGGCCTGCTTTCTAAGGTATTTGGATGTGGCGCCTGGCCAGATCATGTTGAATACATAGAAAGGCGTCATCATTCTTCTTACCGTTACTGCTCGACTTGGGATTGTGATTCTTCTGTTGTGGAGGGAAACTGGTGAGAAGAAGTCGCAGCGAGTTTTGTTTTTCACTAACTTTAATCTTCCTCACTTTTTTTCTTTGTGCAGTGAGGAGCTTGTCAAAGGAGAACGTCGTCCCTTCTGATCTCCATAATTTTCAGGAGCTGCAGGACCTGGAGCCATTCCCGTGGGAAGCTGTTCAGTGTGGAGCCAATCAGAAGTTATGGATAGAGAGCAAGAAATTTTCATGGTTTAAGGGGACCTATTTTCCCACGAGTGACCATAGGATGGTGATTAGTGGGAGAAGGGGAAGGTGATGGTGATTGGCTCAGGACTGAAGGTCTAGGAGAGGGGATTGTAGGTGTAACTTGGGAAGAAGGAGGTAGTTCTTGTGGAGCAAGTGAAATAGGATGTGTTGGAGTGGCTGGGGAAGAAAGAGGTAAAGAGAAAATGTTACTTGGAATAGGAGAAGGTGGACTGGTAGTTGAAGGAGGAAGAAATGGGGTAAGATTAAGCAGCTAAGTAATAGGGAGGTGTCTAAAGTAGTGTCAGTCAGAAATCCTGTGCTGAAGTGAAACGAAGCCCCATTGAACACCACATAACGACTGATATAAACTTTTCCTGAAGATGTCAATCATTTGTAACCTTTGTAAAAGTTACTATACCCAATGAAGACACAATGAGTGGTGTGGAATTGAAATTTAACCTTATGATATGGTCACAAACAGGGGTAAATGGAGTTTCCATAAATCCCGAGGGTGGAATATTCAGGAATTCTATGGTTCAATACTTTATTAGGAGATTTTCCATGAGTGACATCAAAGGGCAATCGATTGATCAATTAGCAAGTTGTAGCAAAAGTTTCAAACCAGAAAAGAAGAGGCATAGATGCCTAAGCGAGCAAGGTGAGGCTAGTTTCTACAATGTGGCGATGCTTACGATCAATTCTTCCATTTTGTGGAGAGGTGTAAGGGCAGGTGAGTTGAACATCAATCCCATTTTACTTTGCAAACTTAGTGTCTGGATCTTAGTGGAGAGGTTATTTTTAATCAATCTTTTGAAGGTGATGAAGGCCTGCAAAGCATCACTTCTGAAAACAAGAGGAATGATCCATACATACCTGCTAAAGTCATCAAGAGACTAAATAAAATATTTAGCACCTACACGAGAAGTAATGGGAGCTGGATCCCAAATATCAGTATGAATAATACTCAAAGGTCTATTAGCTCTAGAAACAAAAGTATTAAGGGGAAGCTTATGAGCTTTGCCAAACTGGCAAGCTTCATAAAAAGAGTGTGTTATCATTGGAAGAGAGTTTTAGGTTGCACGAATTAAGAATTTGGTTACAATAGATGGAGAAGGATGGCTTAAACCTCTATGCCAATCCTTCTAAGAGTAAAGTAAAATACAAAAGTTCTTGTTGTTGTTTGAATGGCTTGAACAAAATTGTTGGACAAAGTGCCATCAGAAACTACAACAACAGACACAAAAAGGGTGGCTTAGAGAAGAAAATTGATTAGTGGAAGGAAGGCAATATAGTCCATCTTTAACGGTTCCCAGAAGAAGAACCTTGCTTGTAGTTTTGTCCTCCACAACACAAAAATCAAAGTGAAATTATACAAAAACATTATTATTATAGGTCAATTTAGAGTTACTAATGAGATTTTTTGTGATTAAAGAAACATGTAGGATATCTGAGAGATGCAAAAGTTTGTGATTTGAGTTTAAGACAGTAGAACCAAGAATGAGAATTGGAAGTTGCTCACCATTACCAACAACTACTTTAGTCTTACCAGAGAAATTTGAGCGAATAGAAAGATTCGATAAGTCATTAGTGACATGGCTGCTTGCTCCAGTCTAAAAAAACCAGGCTTAGTGTAACATCTCGTTGATTTTACAAGGCAATTTATTTATTTTATTTAAAGCACTCAATTTAATTTTAGGGTTAATTAAATTAATTTAGAATTTATAACTTAGAATTTACGAGTTTATTTCGTTCGTAAATCTTTTTAATTAGTTTTATTAGCTTAAATTAGTCTGGGATGTATTAATAATTATTAATCACCTTTTAAAAAGTTTAAGTGCTTCGAGTTTTGTTTTAAAAGCTAAAAGCAAAGGAAGGACGAGTTCCTAATTCCCGAATTCTTAAAATATCTTTTCACGATTCACTTTCTCTTTTAAAAGCACCCAAATAGTGAAAAATCACATTTTTTTCTTCATCTTTCTCTTCTCATGACCGTGGGCATCATATCCTTGGAGATTTCCTGGGGTTTTGTCGTTTCTCAGTGGATCGTCCCAATTTCAGTTGCGTTAGATTGCTCGAGATAAGGGCTACCTATCCATCCTAGCTTGGTGGCGTTTCTCGTTCTCTAAGAGAAGCCCTAAAAAGTACGTTTTCAAAACTTTTAATATGGCTTTCTTTGTTTTTATTTCTAAATGAGTTTTGAAGTTGAAATCATGTATTTCCATCAAGGAATTTGACAATTTCGAGTTTTTCGAAAAACACTATTCATCCGAAAACACTATTAATATGAAATCACTATAATGGGCCATTTAAAAAAAAATTTATATTTCTTAATATTTATATGAATTATGAATTTAACAAAAATCTAAATTATGTTATCAAATTTTAAGAGGCGTTTGGTTTACCGACATCAGATCTAGATGTGAGGAAATTAAAATTCCATGATATTTTTAAGATTAACATCTAAAACACACAATATAAAGATTAATCATTCCATTTAATTTCATTAAATTTTAATTATTCCTTTTGCTTACTAAAAGTAACTAATTTCTAATTTAATATTTGTGTGGGGTATTTTTCGTTGAGGGTTTCCTCCACACGGTTGAACACGCTAGGTCACGTGCTAGTCCCTCACGGCGAAGCTACCTGAAACACTTCAAACAACGACGATCAGAAGGGCACCGGTGTGATACCGACCGAGAACCCTCTGACGATCAAGTTAGGTGGTGGTAGGTGAGAATATGCCTTGCGGCGTAAAGAAGATTAGGTCAAAATGTATCACTAATGGTTTTTAGGTTCGCATATACCTGATTTGATTGGTCAGGTTGCCTTTTATAGTTCCTTGATCGTGGGATCGTCGACTGGGCTAGTTTGAGACTAGACTTAATGGGCTTTCACTCGGCCTGTGAAGGATAAGCTCCTTCAGAGCTGGTTTGGATGGGCCTGACCCCATGTGAACCGGCCTGGTGTGAACGTGGCCCGTAAAAGTGCTATTTTTACCCTTTATAGTTTTCCTCTATTTTCTGGGTCAGAAAGTCCGGTGCAGGGAATAGTAAATATTCGAATCGGACGTGTGACGCTCGTCCTGATCCTTGTATCGTCCTGGGATAGTTGGGGGTCACGACTCCTCAAAAAATATACCACTTCGGCCTCATTGCGATTCGGACCTTCAGTGGCTTCTTTTCGTGGGTCGTCGCCCCCCTTCGTGAACCTATCCGTTCCAAGAGATTTGGTTATTCATAAAATCGACCCGTTGGACTTTCAGATGTTTGGGTTCCAATGGGTTTAGGGGGGTTCAGATCGTTACGTCCCTCTCCACGTGTCGCGATTGTTGGACGCGTGATCCCCCCTTTAAATAGAGTTTTTCTTCAAAAATAAAAGCTCGTTTGCTTTTCGAATTCTTGAAGTTGTCTGTAAATCACCCGCTTACGAACGATTTTTCACCGTCTTCACTCTGTTCCCTCGAAGCTTTCCCTGTTCTTCTCTAAATGTTAGTTTTTCCTCTTTGTCTTTTGTTCCCCATTCTTTCTGTAATGGATAATTTTGAGGGAAACTCCGTAGTTAGAGGTCATAGGACTCCGAGGATAGTCGTAGGGGACGATGATTATGACGGTTTGGTTTTCGAGAGGACTGAGTCTGGTGCTTCCCCTTCCTCTGATTGTATTAGTGGAGCTAACACTATCCCCTCATCTCGGGGTGAGCCTGAGGGGAACGAACCCACGGTTGTATCGATGAGGATTCCCTTCCTTCCGTGAGTGAGTTTGGGTCTATCTCTGAGATCCAGGCGAGTCTAGATGTAGATCCCACTCCTTCTCCTACCTTTCGCCCGTCGGGGAGAATGGATTCTGTTCAGATAGGCTCAACCACAATTCCCGACCTTTCCCATCCCCTTTCTCCTGTTCCTGCCGTGGAGGCGGCTCAAAAGAAAAAGAAGAAAAGGAAAGGTCACTCTAAGGGAAGTAAGGCCACATCTCAGGTTCTGTCCTTACGTTGTTGGGGGGAGAAGGTTGCTCTGAGGCTGTTGTCTTTAGCTCTCCTGGCACTACAAAATATAAAGACACTACCGACGAACATGTGCGTCGGGGATGCTCTCGTTGCATGTCGGGAATTTACGCCGGTAAAGGTTTGTCGGGTTTTCCCCTTTTTAGCATCCTCGATGTGATATTTTCATACGCCGGTGATGCTTTACGCATCCCCGATGTATCATATGCCAACATAAAATTCAACGTCGGTGTTAGATGAGGGCATTGCCGATGCCATGGCGCCGGTAATAGGTTCACAAAATTGTAAAAAACGGGGGTATTTCCAGCGCCACAGCGCCGGCAAAGGGTTTGTTTTTTTTTAAAAAAAATTTGCTTGTTTTAGGTGCCCCAAATGCCACCTGTTTCACTCTTAAATTACTTTTTGTTAATACAACAACTTCCTGCCTTGAAAGAAATCCATACATTGTTGTGCTAGTGTCCTAAAATAAACTAAAACTAAAACTTTTGATGAGTTACAATTTTCAGTCTTTTCCCATTCAAAATGTATTTGTCTTCATCTTAGTCTTCTGAGAAAATATCCTGGAGTTCTGATGAAAAATCATGTAGAAGATTATAAGAATGAAACAAAGGGGGATAGGAAACAAAAAAAACAAGAGATTGAAAGTGCGTGAAAAGTGAATTCACCTTTTGAATATATATTTTTTAATTTGAATATAAAATTTACATGAAATGAAAATTGTTCGTGGTCATAATTTTACAATTACTTCATCATTAAATTAAAAAAAAAATCATACATAATGTTTAGAAGATGAAACCTTTTATATAAAAACTACAATTATATAATTGTTACAAGGGAAGTAATCCTAACTAAACAAATCAATCAAGAAGACAAGTCCTAATTTCTAGAGAAAACATAACAATTCTTTAAGAAACAGTTAAGTTGGAGTTTTTGGGTTCATAGGTTTTTCATAAATACCATTCGGGATAAAGCACCCAATGAAGGAATTAGGTTACATATACTTGAAATTTGGGCTATATCATACAGTACTTTTAGTTAAAATGTCTATAAATACATCTTATTAACAATGTATTTATCACTTTATGAAGATTGCATCAACGTCCACATCACTAATATAGAATGAATCGTTTTCTATTGTTTATTCATAAGAGTTGGTAAAATATATATACAAGTGAGATGAGGAGTAAATCCTAACCGAATGCCTATTATTAAGGAATGACAACTAATTCTTATATCCATAATAGATTACATGGGATTGCAATCAATATTAAAGAGAAATATTGTCTAAAATAAACCAGTACTCAAAGTAAAGAGTTAAAATACCATATGCTACAAAGAAAGGTGACTGACAACCAACCTCCATGATTGAAGTAATCCAATCAGATCAGTTTCTTATTTTTCATCATACCAATTGGAACTACAACTACTTATTGTAAGAAACTCGATTTTTAGTGTGGGTCTACTCCATTTTCCTACTCTTTCTTTCGTACTACTCAAATATCATTGGAAAGCCTTGTTTCTCTACAAATTGAAAGAAAGTACACATAAACTTACTTGAACATAATGCATAAAAGTGATTGTCTTTCGCAACAACAAGCATATGACAACTTGGCAAAAGGAGTAAGGTATGACAACTTCAGCAGATTCATCATCGAAGTAAACTAGTTAATAATTACTTTCTTCACATGATCAAATGGTCATACTAAGTTAATATCTCAATAGTCAATCCTTTTAGAAGATGCCAAAGTCTAAAAAAACTTTGGAAATATTGACACCACATAAAGGATTCAATGTAGAATGAGAATTAGCTACAACAGCAAAATTAAAGCTTAAATTGCTTTAAAAATGGAGGAAAAAATGGCCATTTTTGATATCAGAACCACAAAAAAAGCATGAAAAGGATCAAATTGCACCAACCTTAGTGCCAAAAGGACCAACAGGATGATTTATATCAAGAATGTCCCTACCCTGTAAACATTAAAACCAATTGAAATCAGAACTTATTAACACAAACCAAACTCAGATTCATAAAAACATAACAATTTATTCACTTTTTCATGAAAATGAAAGCAATCAATCACAAAGAGAAGAAACACTATAACCTCAAGCTTAGCTTGAAGCTCTTCGCGTTCATGTCCAATAACAATCGGAATTACATCCTCAGGCTTCTTCTTCAAACCTAAACCTAAATCAGCTATACATTACAATAAAATCATACAAATCACAAATTAAAAAAAGGGTAAACAAAAAAAAAGTAAGATTTACTAGAATCGGAGGAGTAATAGCGAGAGAAGATCGAAGGAGAGGAAGCAGAAAATCGAGGGGGATAGGAAATGGATCTTAATGGAGTAGTTGAAGAAGGAAGAAAAGGCTTTAGGGTTTTGAGATTGGAAGAGAGTAATCTTCTCCACATCTTAAATCGGGATTTGATGAATTTGAAGAATATGATCTCAGGTCGCTCCCTTTGGATTTGGAAGACGAATCAATTCAAAGGATTACCAGATGGAGAGATGGCTGAGTCACTATCGCGCGCTTTTGTCTGCGTTTTTTTTTGTTCTTTATGGAGAGATGGCTGAGTCGATGTGAGACTGACCAACAAAAACGCACGGGGTTGGAGGGGAGGGAAAGAAAAATGAAATGGGGAAGAAAGGTTGGGGGGGAGGGCAAGATTTCTTTTTAGTTGTATTGCCGGTGCAAAGCTTCACGCATATAATGGGTCGGCCCACCTGCGTATATCAAGCCAAGCCGGCTCTGACGATGGTGGTCTCTTAAGTTGTATTGCCGGCACGAAAGCGGTGCGTTGGAAACGATGACATCGGTAGAACTCCATATTCTTGTAGTGTGGATCTCCTTCTGTTAACCCGAAAGAAAAAAAGGTTACGAAGGAGAAGAAAAAGGAATCTCAGTCGAAAGGTAACCGAGAGGATGTGGGCCCACTCCATTATGTGTCGGAGACAACGCAGGAAGATCTTGATAAGCTGAAGGAGGACTACGTCATCTTCGAGGAATTTGAGATGAGACTCCCCACGCCATCGGAGGGGGTTTACGTTTCCCCGGGAGATGGTTGAACTTCTCTCCATCCAAAATTTCTTCAGTGGGGAGTTCGATTTCCCCTTTCTCCTTTCTTAACTGAATTTCTTTTGAGTTTTGGCATTTCCTTAGGTTAGCTTATGCCAAACACTTTGAGGTCTCTGCTCACCGTTGAAGTTGTGTGCTCGAGTTTAGGCTTCCGACTCACTTTGGGCATGGCTTCCCACTTCTGGGTCCTTCGTACGAATGTTCGGGACAAAATGCGTTTTCTTCTTCAAAGCCACGCGACGTCTTCCCTGGTAGATGAAAACTCATGCGACAAGAAGCGGAAAGAATTCTTGTTCTTCATCCGAGGCCCTATCTCATCTGGAAGCCAGACTCTCCCTGCCGCTTGGGAGGACGAGGGTGAGGAATGGGTTCCGAGTTACTTTACGGCTTGATCAGCTGCGGCAATAACTGACTGTTTTTTTTCTTGTTCAGTGAAGAATCCTCTCCCTAAGAGTATTTCCACGGAGTCTCTCAAGTATTGTAAGACTCTTGAGGAATTGGATCCTTTCAACTGGGAAGAGCTTACCCAACATCCATGGCTGGTTTCTTCACGTCTTTGGACTCCTCCACCAAACTTCGTTCCGATTGCTCCCCATAAGTGTTCCATCCTGATTGGTTTTATAGGGGATATGGTTCAGAGTTGATTCAAGTTATTCGTCTTGCAGGTCTCTATAAGAAAATGTCTCGTGTTCCTCTCACCCCGGCTCCGGACTCCAATGATCCTGAAGCTTTCTTTGCCCTTCTCCAGGATATGGGGAAGAAGAGGTCCACGAAGGCGCCCCCTCCTGCCCAGAAGGAAAAAAAGGTGGTCGTTCCTAAGCGTCTCCGTCCTTCCGGAAGTGGGAAATCCGTGGTGATCGGCGCTGCGGAAATCTCTACAGAGGGTGCAGTGGCTCCTTTTGTGGATCCTCCCGCGGATCCTCCCTTGGGTTCCCTTACGGGTCTCCCTACGGACTCTCCCGCTTCAAACTGAAGAAGCGGTGGAGTCATCGGGGCGCTCGACCACACGGTAAGGGGTGCGGATGCGTATATTTTGAAGCATCCTGAGATGGCTTATCAATCATTTCCTTCCGAGGCGGATTCACCTTCTTCTGATCATGCCCATATTTTGTCTTCTGATACGGACTTTGAACAGGAGGATGATCAGACGACTGATGGGCCTGTTGATGCGGGAACTTCGTGTCTACCCGGTCCAACTAAGCAGGTTATTCCCCTCCAGCGGGAGCGGTCCCATCGGTGGCAAGTGGATCAGGTGCCGCGAGTGGTGGATCCTCTTTGCTTCGCCTATTCACTCCTCCCGACCTTAGCTTTGACCGGGGATCCCTCTCCAACCACTTGTGCCTCCGACAAGCCATGGATACATTCAGATTTGCTCGTGACTTGGGGGCCATGCAGTTGGAACCTCTCATCGACTACGATAACGAGGACGAGACTTTCAGCCGTATGTGCTACATAAGTTGGCTAGTTAGTGCGTTCACTCTTTTGTCTTCATTTACTCTGTTATTTATCCAGTTGATTTCGATGTCTTTAAACGTGTTTGCTTCTTCAGGGGACTTAGGCTACGACCCAGATGGCTCTCAATATGGAGAGCCAGCTTTGGAAGTATCGTGATCTTGAGTGGAAACTGGTAAAGGCAACAACTAACGATCGACGGCCCATCGTCCTTGACTCGATGCTGGCTAAGGGTCTTCAGTTGAAGTCGGATCTTATGGAGGCCAAGAAGAGAATCTCTTCACTAGAAGCTGAGGGGTTCGAACGATCCGTCGAGCTTGAGCGCGTCCGGAAGGAGTGTGAGGATCTTCAGAAAATCAACGAGGGCAGCAAGAAGATGCTCGATGAAGTCGTAGCTGCTTGGAATAAAGAGTTGGAGGACCTGGATGTTGCTCGCAAGGAGGTCCAAAGCCGTGGATGATTTCAATAGGGAGGTCGAATCTCTTAAGAAGGTTTGGGAGGACTTGGACGCGACCATCTTGGAGAGTGACTCATTGAAAACCCAAGTGTCTGAACTTCCAGCCCTTCGAGATGCTGTGAGTGACCTCCGTCGAAAGTTGGCTCGGGAAATTGAGGCTTCTGTCGAATCCACTCTTGTTGGTCTCACCGTCGGACGAGACTCGATCAAGGCACCAATGAATTTGTCAGAGAAACTGGGGGGCCCAATCAATCCGATCGCCTATGAGGACGCTATCGACCGCTGGTGGGAGTTGTTTGAGATAGCCAATAAACTGAAGGCTTCTAAGGGCAAAGCTTCAGTTGAAGGTGAGGTTGATGGTGGTGAGAGCGTCCTTCCTGGTGAAAATGAGGACGCGACGTTGGGGGATGCGGGCATCCCCACTGATGGAGCTGAGGACGTGAATGTTGAAGATGCTTATGAGGATCTTCCCTCGATTGAGACTGTTTACGTCTCTGATTGATTTTTTCAGGGAAAACTCCGGACTGTGGAGCCTTTGTACTATCTGTTGTCTTGAACTATTTTCATTTTTTGCGTCGATTTTGTGAACACATATTTCCTTTTGCCTGTGAAGACATATATATATATATATATATATATATATATATATATATATATATATATATATATATATATATATATATATATATGCTCCTTTTTTACGTCTGCTTGATTTGTTTTCCTGCTTACTTTATGAAACGCTTTTGACTTGGACGTGAGATTGCAAACATTCTTCCTTATGCTTAAAACGTTTATTGGTTTCGTTCGTCCGAAGATCCTGCTTTCGCAAAAGGCTTGGAATACTTGAACGGACCGAGATTTTCGCTTCTGGAGAAGGCTTGGGATACTCGGATAGACCGAGATTCTCGCTTCTGGAGAAGGCTTAGGATACTCAGACGGACCGAGACTTTCGCTTCCAGAGAAGGCTTAGGATACTCGGACGGACCGAGATTTTCTTTTTCAGAGAAGGCTTAGGAGACTGAGACGGATTGAGATTTTCACTTCCGGAGAAGGCTTGAGTAGGGCAAGACTTTCTACGTTTCAATACTCCAACGTCTTCTATTTTTATGAATAGGAAATGCTCGGACGGACCTAGACTTTTACTTCCTAAGAAGGCTTTTAATGCTTGGACGGACCAAGGCTTTTGCTTCCAGAGAAGGTTTTTAATGCTTGGACTGACCAAGGCTTTTGCTTCTAGAGAAGGCTTTAAATGCTTGGACAGACCAAGGCTTTTGCTTCCGAATAAGGCTTGGGGGGCTTTAGGCAGAGAATGTATGCAAGCTATGCGAAGCAACATTATATAGTTTCTTTTTTCTTTGCTTGTACATTAAGTAAAACAAAAAAGAAAGCAATACTAATTACAAGTTTTTGACCCCCTGTGCAATCCTTCTAATCTTCATCGCTATCGATGATGATCGTTGGAGTTAATCTCCTTCGCCGCTTCATGGAAGCTGGTTCTTCCTTCAGGGACTTGTTTTCCCTCTTGTAATAGTCAGTGAGGTTTTTTACCACCTGAAGGCGGTCTCTGAGCGCGTAATAGCACTCGGACGGTTTGTAGCCCTCCACCTTCTCTACGATCTCTAGACTTTCTTGGAAAGAACGGTTCTCTTATTCAAGTCGCTCTGCCCTGTTATTTGCCGCCTCTAGAGCTCCTAGGACGCTGTTGAGCTCATGTCTCAAAGCTTTCGTGTCCCCTTCTCTCTCCTTTTTGTTCAGGAGGGCGAGTTCAAGCCTTGCATTTTCTGCACGCAACTGTTGGTTTTCCCATTTTAAAAATCTCTTAGTTACCTTTGAAGTTGCAGTCGAGTGATCCATATCTTCAGTCAGAAATTAGAGTAGACTGTAGGATATGTTCGTGATCGTTTTCCTTTTATAGCGGGGGAGGTGACGTTTTGTCCGGGAGTCGAAGAGGCTTGCCATTAATTCGGAGTCATTCGATGCATCGAGTCGTTTCATCTTTTTAAGTGATGACATCAAGCAGTGATTAGTCGTATCAAACGTCTGTCATTCCCATCAAATCACTTTAAATGCGGTTACATGAGGGGTTAACAGGCTTAACTACGGGTTAACGCACACGTCGTTTTGCATGTCTGATTATTCGTCTAATGGCGCCCGATGTTTGACAAATGTCGTGATCGTGACGGTTGCTCGATCCTTTAAATAGGCCTCTTGGAGCTTCCCATTTGCATCTTTGAACCATTTTTCCTAGAAAGGCTTCTCTTTCATTCTCATATTCTCAAATTTCTTGAGCGAATTCAAAACTTCACATTATGGGGTTTTCCAATTTCTTCCCATTTCTCTTTCACGTGGTCTTCCTTAATCGTGGCCTGCGTCTAGAATGTTTGGTCCTGATCTTCTATGCCTGTTTGGTTGGTCTCGATGGATTTGAACCTCTTGGTCGTCATCCTCTACTCCTGTGAGGATAGACCGTAGGGTTCAAGCTGTCTGGGCCGATTAGTCACTCCACCACCTCCCACCGCAGCTCCAGAGTTTGTCCCAGCCATACTCGGAGACTGGAGCGAGCGATGGAGGGGGCAACTCCCTTGTCGGCCCTCGATGGTTCTCTTCATCATGACATCGTCAGGGACTTCAGCATGGGAGGCGGTGTCTTGTTTGGTGTTTAAGGAGGTGAGAAATGCGCTTCCCCCTGAGACGAGCGCGGAGCGATGTTAGATGAGAGCTGTAGCCCTCCGGTTCTCCGCACCTGGGCTTGCCTTGACTTGATTGGAGATGCAGCCTCCTACGGAGTAGGAGAGCGGTGGGAATGGTGATATGAATCATGGAACGTCACAAATAGCTCAAGGATCAATTTCAAGATTAAAGTTCAAGACAAGCATTAACATCCATTTACATGCCTACATTAGCAATGTCAAGACAAGCTTTGAAGATACGAGCATGGAGGCTTACAAAGAGGACTTGATCAACTTTAATCTATGGTAAATGCATTTGGAGGAAGGTTATTGAAGACCTGTTCAACCAGAAATGAAGATGAGAGCTAATTTGGAAAGTTGCATCACTTTTGCAAACTTTCCTTATTTGGACCACTTTCCATATTTGTTCCCAAACTTTCCATATATGGTTCCAACGAATTTATGATGTATTTAGACATGTTTTAGGCCTTTTATATTCAGTTTATATGTTTGGAAAGGATTAGGAAAGATATTATTCTCTAGAAAAGATTTTCCACAAAATCTGCCAATTTCGTATAAGGCAAGTTTTGGGCAGATTTTGTGCTCTTTGTAATCCGAATTTTCTAGCTTATTTTTAGGGTTTCTTTGCCTATTTAAAGGCCTCATTTGTAACCCTAAAGATGAAGATTTAACATGATAATAATATTGCTTTTTTCTTAGCCGAAATTGCTTAGTTTTGTAGCCTTGTTCTAGGTTGCATGTTTTAGAAACATTCAAGCATAATTTGATCTAGTATGTTTGTGAATTGTTTCGATCTTGAAATAAGAAAAAGTTCTCTTATTTCAAGATATTAGATCATTGGAATAATCTTCTTCTTCTTGTATTCCATGGGTTTTACCTTATTGTTCATCGGGGTTTTAGGATTTGCATCTAGGGGTTCTTTGTGCTTTCAAAGGGTTTCTATTTCAATTTCCTAGGGTTTCATATCATTTGGTATCAGAGCTTAGGCTCAAGGGAAGATTTCTATCTTACTTGCTTTCTTGTTGTTTTAATTTTTATTGTCTTGTTCTTCGTTCATCAAAAATTCCAAAAAAAAAAAAACCGTTCCAGAATTTCCTTCTTTAGCTACTGTTTTTGTTCTTTTTCTTATAGTTTCAATCCGAATCTTAGAAAGTCATAAACTATAAAAGTGTTTATATTTTAGTCATGATTATTTGTTATTCAGAAAAGTTTGTCAAAAAAAAAGTGGAAGATTGAGAAAAAAATAGATTTTCGCAGACTGTCGGATTGTCCAGAAAATTGAAAAAAAAAAAAAAGTGTTCTTGCTTGATTTGTTGAAGTTTCTGGAAAAAAGTGTTTAGTGTTCTTATTGTTCTTGAAGAGTTCATCTTAAACTCATCATTTATGCATCTTGAATCCGAAATTATCAAGTTGAATGAGCCAAAGTTGTTTGTTTCCTAAAAAGCTAGAACTTACCATAAATAGCAAAAACTGTTTTAGGAAAGTTTCAAATCTGTCCCATATTCAAATATATGCATATCTTGCTTAAGGAAAGTCATATTTTCTGATCTAAATTGCTTTAGGGAAGTCTAATTTCGAATTTTTCTCTTTTAGGAAAGTTTATTCTTGCTTGTTTTCTTTCTTATTCTTTCCTTGTTACAAAAATACACCATTTGAAAAATCTGTCCTTTTATTTCTCTAGCCACCCAAGCTGATTGTTTCTTATTTCTTTATTGATACTTTTTACAAATATCATTAGTATCTTATTTGTTTGATAGTTGCTAAAGTGTGCTAATAGTTCAAGGTTACATTTAGGCCCTAAAATCTGTTTTGAGTGCAAACACGAGAGAACAAATATCATCGAGTGTAAACACTTAGGGAGTGATTGAGAGGTCCTATTTTTTATTATTAACCTTTTTATTTGCAGAAATGTATCATGAAAGGTTTGATCAAATGAGAAGTAAGAGTTTTCGAGAGGTAGAAACAGACCCGGAGCCAAAATAGAGAGGTTTATCATGGAAGGATGGAGCATAGAAGCTTAAGAGGTGATAAGCTCAAGTTAAATACTTTCTATGGGAGTTCTAATCAAGAGGAATACTTGCAATGGGAGATAGAAACCGAGCATTTCTTTGATTACAACAATTATAGTGAGGAAAGAAAGGTAATGCTTGCTATTTCCAATTTCACTAATAATGCTCATGTTTGGTGGTCTCAATTGAAAGTGAAACTAAGGAGGGAGAGGAAACGACCAATAGAAACATGGTATGATCTTAAGTGCCTTATGAGAAGGAGATTTGTTTCAAGACAACATCAAGAGCATCTTGTGCAAATGTTGGATAAGCTAATTCAAGGATGTAAAAGTGTGGATGAATACTACATGGAGATGGAGTTGCTCAAGGCTAGGGCTAATGTGGAGGAAGATGAGGAGTCTACTATTGTAAGGTTCTTCAATGGATTGAATATAGATATTGCTTGTCAAGTGGAGTTACAACAATTTGATGAGTTAGGAGAGTTAGTGTATTTTACCAATAAGGTTGAAAGAAAAATCAAAAGAAAAAGAGATACACGGTATGCTTCTAAACCTATTTCCAATACTTCTTCTTCTTCTTCTTCTTCTTCTCAAATGGGTGAAAATGATACATTAATGGATAAGAATGGGGCTGCCTATGGCTTGGTAGAGGAAAATGCAAATTTGATTTTAGAGAAGGTCAAGATGATTGAAAGAGAACTTTTAAAATCAAAGGAAGTTTTCAATGCTAGCATGGAGGAGATAAAAGAGGATATTCGTGCTAATGTTTTTGTGGAGGAAACTTGTGAGCTACAAAAGAGTTCTATGTTTGAAAGTAATGAAAACGTGACAAAAAGAGTGAGCCAAAAGAAAGAGAGATGAGTGCAAAAGAAATTAGTGGGTTAAAACAAAGAGAGATGAGTGAAAAAAAAGAAATGAGTGCTCAAAACAAAGAGAGTTGTGAGTTTGAAAAGAAAGAGTGTAATGAGATTGAAAAGAAAGAGTGCTTTGAGGTTACAAAGTGTGAGACACTTGAGTTTAGTGAGCAAAAAGAGACTGAAATAGAGAGTGAGAGCTTGAAAGTTAGATCAAGTGAGGCTAGGAATGAAATCTACCAACCTACATTTGTACTTTTGTACAAAGAGGTTTGTTTTACACTTAATCCATCTTTGCCTAGTATGTTTGTTGAATTTTTGCAGGAATTCAAAAGATTGTTACCTAATGAGATGCCTAGTAATTTGTCATCAATGCAAGGCATAAAACATCATGAAAACAACATTCAAGGGGCTGCCATACTCAATAGATCAAGACCTCACATGATTCAATGCATGGAAAATCCGTTTAAAACGGCCATGGTCAAGTATCCTAACCCATTTCTTGATGATATGTATAACACTTGGTTGCTTGCTAAAATTGATCTCAACTCTGAATATATACCTTTTAAATTGCATTCTAATGATAAAAAATTGTTTTGTGCTACAAGAGTTAGATCATTTCATGAAATTATGGATAGTATGGATTTAACATCTTATATGCATTTCACGAACATATTAGAAATATTTGAGTTTGACAATGGTTTACTTGATTTTACTGATTTGATATCTTCACCATGTGATCATCTTGAGAGTATTGTGGAGTATGAGAAAATTTTTGAGATTGAGTATGGTCCACATATTCTCTTCGGCTTCTTATCACTAAGTATTACCTTTTTTGTGAGTGTTGTGGTCTTTCATGAGATAGGTTATGATGTGGATATAATGGGAAGGACGTTCAAAGTTTTTGATCCGGGAGGAGTTAGACAATTCAAGGCAATAGGGAGAAGACATCAAGATGCTTATAAATCGATTTCCAAGGTAAGTATGCTTTAGGTGCTTTTATTTATGTTTTTAACTTAAGTTTTTGCAATGTAGGTAAAGTTTTAGATTCGAGGACGAATCCTTTTCAAGAGGGAGGGGATGATATGAATCATGGAACGTCACAAATAGCTCAAGGATCAATTTCAAGATTAAAGTTCAAGACAAGCATTAACATCCATTTACATGCCTACATTAGCAATGTCAAGACAAGCTTTGAAGATACGAGCATGGAGGCTTACAAAGAGGACTTGATCAACTTTAATCTATGGTAAATGCATTTGGAGGAAGGTTATTGAAGACCTGTTCAACCAGAAATGAAGATGAGAGCTAATTTGGAAAGTTGCATCACTTTTGCAAACTTTCCTTATTTGGACCACTTTCCATATTTGTTCCCAAACTTTCCATATATGGTTCCAACGAATTTATGATGTATTTAGACATGTTTTAGGCCTTTTATATTCAGTTTATATGTTTGGAAAGGATTAGGAAAGATATTATTCTCTAGAAAAGATTTTCCACAAAATCGCCAATTTCGTATAAGGCAAGTTTTGGGCGATTTTGTGCTCCTTGTAATCCGAATTTTCTAGCTTATTTTTAGGGTTTCTTTGCCTATTTAAAGGCCTCATTTGTAACCCTAAAGATGAAGATTTAACATGATAATAATATTGCTTTTTTCTTAGCCGAAATTGCTTAGTTTTGTAGCCTTGTTCTAGGTTGCATGTTTTAGAAACATTCAAGCATAATTTGATCTAGTATGTTTGTGAATTGTTTCGATCTTGAAATAAGAACAAGTTCTCTTATTTCAAGATATTAGATCATTGGAATAATCTTCTTCTTCTTGTATTCCATGGGTTTTACCTTATTGTTCATCGGGGTTTTAGGATTTGCATCTAGGGGTTCTTTGTGCTTTCAAAGGGTTTCTATTTCAATTTCCTAGGGTTTCATATCAAATGGTGTCTCTCTGGGTCTGCTGTTTGGCCTCAGAGTACCACCATCCCTACCCTTTCCTTCTCGAGCGAAAGCAAGGCTAGTTTCCAAAATCCATCAAGGGTGGTCAGGGTGCAGCGAGTTGGTGGGCCCCCTATTTTTCATCTGTCGAATTTTTTAGAGCCTTGGACTTGATGAGTTAATGGAGTAATCGGCGGGTGACTCGGCGTTAGTTAGTTGCTCTTTGGGCAATACCCTCATCCTCTCCTATTAGAACATCTTCATTGTTTCTGACGTCGACACCTCGAATGGCATAGCTCGGAGTCGCCGAGGACCTTAATTTGTTTTTTGTACAACTTTTGTAATTTCTTTAGGCTGAGTTCCCGACGTGTGGGTCCGGGCCTTACTTGTTTGTTGTGAAATAGAACTTGGCATTTTATTTACTTGTTATCTCCTTGCTTTGCTTTCTGTACAAATTCCTTTTTCGTGCTTCCGAACGCTTAACTATAGGATTAGGGCTTTTAGTCCACGGGGGACTTAGCAATTTTCCTAACGGATTAGGGCTTTTAGTCCGTGGGGGACTTAGCAATTTGTCTAACAGATTAGGGCTTTTCATTGTAAAGGCATCAACTAATCGTGTGGAAGAAAACATGTAATACTTGTACATTAATTTGAAAATGCTTCGGCCAAGTACTTACATGGTTCTCTCATCCTCACACACGATAAATCCTCAAATGTGTGGCGTTCCAAGCCCTCGGAATCGGTTCACCTCTCTGGTCTTTGAGGCGATAATTACCTAGCTTGACTTCTTCGACCACCTTGTACGGACCTTCCCAGTTTAGTCCCAGTTTTCCAGCTCCGGGCTCTTGCGTGTTCTGGAATACTTTTCTCAGGATAAAATCATTTACTTTGAAGCTGCGCTGCTTTACTTTCTTTTCGAAGTACTTGGCCAAATTTTGCTGGTAATTGGCAAGACAGATTAGTGTTTGTTCCCTTTTTTTCTTATGCCAAATCCAGTACTTCCACCATCATGGTGTCATTTTCTGCTTCTGGAATTGAACTCCGGGTCGTGGGAATGATCATTTCTGTGGGGATGACGGCCTCTGCCCCAAAAGCCATGGCGAATAGGGTTTCATCGGTTGGGATTCTAGAGGTGGTCTGATACGCCCAAAGGACTCCCGGCAGTTCATCCACCTATCTTCCCTTTGTTCATTCCAATCTCTTTTTCAGAGAACCCATGATGGTTTTATTCGACGCTTCTACCTGTCCGTTAGCCTACGGGTAGCGGGGTGTCGAATATCAGAGTTCCACTTTTCTGTCCGCGTAATACTTCCGGATGGACCTTCCTGTGAACTAAGTTCCGTTATCAGTGATGATGACCTTGGGGATTCTGAAGCGGGTAGAGATGTTCTTCCAGAGGAACATCTTGATCTTCCGTTCCGTAATCTTTGCCAGTGCCTCGGTCTCAATTAAATAGCATTTTTGACCCGGGGATAATGGTAGTTTTACCACTAGGTCTAGACCTCATTGCATGAAGGGCCAAGGTGCTGAGATTGTTGTCAACGCCAATGGCGGCACATGAATCGTTTTTACAAACCTCTGACACTTGTCACATCGAGAGACGAAGTCTTTGACCATAGTAGGCCAGTAATACCCTTGTGTTAATGCTTTGTGACTCAAGGACCTTGGTCCTGCATGATTTCCATAGTGTCCAAGGTGCAACTCTTTCAGCACGTAAGAGCTTTCTAACTTCCCTAGACATTTTAGATAGGGTCCGCTGAAGGACCTCCTGTATAATTCTTCCTGGATGATCGAGTATATGGCGGCTTTAAATCGGATTTTTCGCGCTTCTAGTTTCTTTTATGATATTTGACTAAAAAATAATTCTATTAAGTTTTTTAATCTAAATAAATATATAAATATTTGTAGTAAAAAAATAAAAATAAATAAATAAATACATAAATAATTTCATTATAGAGTGATTCATAAATGATTTTTTGTATTCAATAATTCATTTATAAAAAAAGAAAATCATCTTTTTTAGTTCTTGAGATGTAACTTATTTATTTATTAAATTAGTTCATTTTTTTATTTATTATAAAATATTAATTAACTGTTGTAATATTATAATTATAATTTTTTAATCAATTTTTACCAATTTTTTGTGTACAAATGATCAATTAGTTTTATTATTTAGAAACCACCCCATTGTAAAATTAGTTATTGAAAAATTAATTAATGATATTAAATTAAATAAAATTAATATTATCAACTATATTTTATTTATAAGTTTGGATTTCTTTTTTTATTTCCTTTTAAGTATTATTTATAAGTTTGGATATTTTTCTAACAAAATTTGAAAAATTAATAAATTATATTTCATAAGATCCAAATAACTTTGATAAGAAACATCAATGTGCTTTTGCAAAAAAAAAAAAATTCAGTGTGGTTTTTATTGTATAATGACATGAGAGAATAATTCAATGAAAAAAAATTTATTAATTTAAAAATGTATATTTTATCATAACTTTTAACAATTTAAATGAGTATATATAAATGAATCATAAATACAAGAAAATCATTTTTTAATAACTATTTATTAATTAGCTAGTTAAATAATAATTAATGTTTTAATATTAACTAAAATTTAAAATAATTATTTTATCAATTAATTATTATTTTCTTGTTGAAATGATCAATTTAATTATTTTAAAACTCAAAATTTTAGAAACCCACCACATTCCATATCCAAACACAGGTTACACAAACTAAGGCTTATATAACTCATACCCCTACACATCCAAACATAGACTAGCTAAACCCAGGCTTCACCACCCCACCCCACCCTACCCCTCATTCCAAACACCCGGGTGTTTGGTATGAGGGTTAGGGTAAGGTGGAGTTGGCTTAGATAGCCTAACCCATGTTTGGTGGAAGGATTAGCAATACTGGGATTTGGGTTTACTTACCCCATTGGATTTTAAATAGTAAACTTCATGGGTTTGGTTAAACCCATCGGGTTTAAATAGTAAAAATGAGGGTTTTTTTTTTCCTTTTAAGTAAAAATGGAGAGTTTGCAAACCAAATTGATATGTTTTATGATATTTGACTAAAAAATAATTCTATTAAGTTTTTTAATCTAAATAAATGCATAAATAATTTAATTATAGAGTGATTCATAAATGATTTTTTGTGTTTTGTAATTCATTTAAAAAAAAAGAAAATCATCTTTTTTAGTTCTTGAGATGTAACTTCTTTATTTATTAAGTTAGTTCATTTTTTATTTATTATAAAATATTAATTAACCGTTGTAATATTATAATTATAAATTTTTAATCAATATTTACCAATTTTTTTGTGTGCAAATGATCAATTAATTTTATTATTTAGAAACCACCACATTGTAAAATTAATTATTGAAAAATTAATTAATGATATTAAATTAAATAAAATTACTATTATCAACTATATTTTATTTATAAGTTTGGATTTCTTTTTTAATTTCCTTTTAAGTATTATTTATAAGTTTGGATACTTTTCTAACAAAATTTGAAAATTTGAAAAATTAATAAATTCTATTTCATAAGATCCAAATAACTTTGATAAGAAACATCAGTGTGCTTTTGCAAAAAAAAAAATCAGTGTAATTTTTATTGTATAATGACATGAGAGAATAATTCAATGAAAACAAATTTATTAATTTAAAAATGTATATTTTATCATAACTTCTAACAATTTAGTAACATGTTTTTCTCCTATACGTTTTTGGTCATTTGAGTTTCTTTTTCATCTCGTTCTTATACTCTTTATTCATAAGCCTTTCTACTTTACGTTTTGTCGTTCAACTGGGTTCATCTCCTTATTAATTGGTAATATTTACATTGTCATTTATTATTGTTTCCTAAATGTAATCCATCATAAGATCCAGAGTTACTAATGATCACTTAAAGCGAGCATGTGATGCGGAAAGATTCACTTAAGTTGTAACTCAAATAGTTTGTGGTTATGCATAAAGGTTGAGTGATTTATTTCTGGTAACACCACTAACAGAGCCCATTTGTGAATTGGCACAAGTGATCTCATCTGGATCGCTTATGTAGAGACATATGAGTGGTGGTGTTGCTGCAATAGGGATTGTAGTAGACTGGACTAAGATATACTTACTGTCTTCTGGTAAAACCCGTTTACAGAAAGACACTTTGTATATCAATCGGTTGATTATGTACAATTGATCTTAATTCTAAGTGGATTACGAATTCCTGTTCTCAAAAGACAAACATTTGATTTGCATAGGTAAGAGTGAATCGATATAGTTCGCTCAATATGCCTCCCATTTTGGGGATAACATCTTGCTTATAGCTGGGAATTTAATTACACAAGATTGGAATTCCCTTATGGACTGATTCGGTGGTTGAACAACAGGGCCTCATATTCCTCTGATCAAGGAAAAATCAAAGATGCATAATGGAGATTATGTAAGGTTGTTCATTAGAGAATCAGTTGGGCGTAAGGAATAAGATGTATCATGGAGGTTAATATGGTAAAATTACCTAGCCATGGATACGAACTACTTGTGAATGATCAAAGTGTAGTTAATGATTTTAGCCCATGGACACAACTCTGTCTATAGTACTAAGAGTGCAACTCTAGATATTTAGTGGAGTTATCTAGGAGTTAATGAATACGAATTAATTGATTAAATGTGTTTGATCAATGTAATTCTAGATCATTAGAGCTTAGTCCTATAGGTCCATTAAGTCCTCCGAGCTATCACATGTAATTGAGAACATGATTAATATGATTAATCACCTTGGAAATTGAAGAAAATAAATACAATAGTCTATTTGATTAATTAAAAGAAATTAAAAAGATGAGTCTATTTAATTATTTATTAAACAGAAGAGTCTATTTAAATATATAATGGAGAGATTAAATAGAAGAGTCTATTTAATTAAATTAATTTTGTAGCTGTTCAAAATTAATGGGGGATTTAAATAGAGGAGTCTATTTAAATATCTAATTTGAGGTATTCAAATTAAAGAGGAATTAATAAATAAAATGAGTTTTATTTATTTAAATATTTGATGGAATTGTTCTATTAAATAAAAAGGAAAAATAAATGCCCAATATTATCATGGTGATGATGATGTGGGCGTGTGACTTGGTTGGGTCACACGCCACTAAAATATATGGAATATCTTAATTTAAATTAATATGATTAATTTAAATGAGTAAGATATGGAATAATTAATTTAAATTAATAAGGATTAATTTAAATTGTGATATGAGAATATCTTAATATGGAATAAGATATTATATCATTATTCAAATATATTTTATAATATCTTTATTTAATTATATGATAATTAAAAAGATATTCAAAGATTTCTGAGGCCTTAGTTTTCCTATAAATAGGAACCTTGGGGTGACCCCAAAACATACAACTAAGAAGCTCAGAAAATTCATCCCTCTCTTGCCGCCTCCAGTATAGTGGTAGAGGGAAGAAATTTTTCTTCCCTCTTCCTTATTCCAAGAAGGAAAAGTGCCCACGCACCGATTCTCTATTGTGCATAGTGAGGAAGATTTTTTGGTGGTCTCAGGATCGTAAGAAGAGGAATTGTCAGACACTTCTCGATAAGGGTTAGAATTCTTCTTTATGCATTTACTTTCAATAATATTATACTGCAATGAAAGATCCTTGGGACTTCTGTTTGAGAACTCTTAGAGGCCTCAATCCCAACATAGAGGAGCTAGACGTTACATGTGGTTACTATGGTGAGTGAGAAAGTTTCGTGGTACTGTGTGGTTGATGGCCAAGAAGCTCAAGAGGCTAGTGTGAAGCCTTGAATTGTGAAGTGAGCGAAAGCTCTATGAGTGGCTACTGGGATAGCCTAGAATGTATGAGTGGCTATTGGGATAGTCTAGAAATTATGAAAAGAGCTACTGAGATAGCCTAGAATTATGGAGTAAGCTACTAAGATAGCCTGCGCATAGTAAGACGCGTGGAAAGTATAAACGAGAAAAGGTATCGGTTTGAATATAAGTTTGAGATGACTTGACTATGTGTTTGCATTGTTGTTGATAATTCTTTTAACATACATGTTTAAGCCTTTAGTTATTATTTATGTATTTTCTCATTAAGTCATTTAGCCATTTTGAATGCATCATTTCAATCATTACATACCATTATTATAATTCATTTTATTTTCACTGAGTGGCATGCTCAGGGTGTTACATATCACCTTTCACGTACCGTCAGAGGTCGGGGTCAAAGCAAGGCGGCTGGTGCTCGTTGAACCTTCTAGGCAAGACTTTTAGATAGACTAGCGTGTCTCGTGGCTTGAGATGCTTTTTTAGTACAGTCCATGTGTTGTAAATAATGTGTTAAACTTGTATTTTGAGATGTAACATCGTGTGACTCCTATACGACTTAAAGTTAATCCAAACTTTGTTTTTCTTCTCTAAGTTTTGGTTTTAATTTAAAGAGGCAAACGTGCCTATTTCTTACTGAACTATGATTGTTTATAAATATTGTCTTAAGCGTCTTTGAAATAATGATTTTGCAAGTGAACTTGTGTGGGTCTATGCTTCTACTGGGTGTACTTGCCACTTAGACTTAGTTATTAAGTCGGTTCGTTACAAGTAGATTTAGTAAGTGTTCTATTTTTTCTTTCAGATTTTCCATTCATTTCAGGTTAGTAAAGTGCAGTTTTTTCATGTATAATTCCATGTGATTTATAAAATTCAATAAACATACTTGATTCATATTCAGTGCCTCTATCTCTAGGAAATCTTTTTATCTTTCTATTCAACTGATTTTCAATTTAAGCTACAAACGTTTCAAACATATTGTACATGAATCACTTTTATTTTTCATTATGTACAAAAAAGTATTATCAGAACAATCATCAATAAAAGTGATAAAATGACGTTTACCATTTTCAGTCAAAGTTCCGTCAAGTTCACAAATGTCAGAATGAATTAAATCTAGAGGCTCAGTTTCTCTAGTCACAAATTTATGTGATGTTTTTGTAAATTTAGCTTGGCTACAATAATCACATTTTTCAAATTCATTCAAAGATAATTTGGGAATTAATCGTAAATTACTCAAGTTCTTAATTATACGTTTATTTACATGACAAAGTCTAGCATGCCAAATATTAAAAGTACACAACATATAAGTGTTAGGAATGGTGTCCTAGAACTTGTAATTATTTAATAATAATAATTTATCTCGAATAAATTAAATAAATAAACGTAAGTTCTTTATATTATCTAGATTTATTCAATTAACGATATTAGGAATATATGGAAATATATTAATATCGAACATTCAAATAGTAAAACCCTAAGTCACTCTTATGAAATCACGACTTAGTATGTGAGTCATACGAGAGGATTAAAGTCGAGATGAGTAACTTAAAACTGTCTACACTAAATGGATAACGTTTGGAAACCTTATCCTGGTAATACTGTTGATAGCTTCACATTTTGTTTATAGACAAATGATCTAATCCTGATCATTCATGTGGGAGACATGAAATGGAAGTATCATATACAATGTTGATTGTCTAAGACAGGACCACGATGTTCGATCAAATTTGTCATTAGTACTGTTTACGAGAAATGATCGAATATCAAACTAAGTTTATCAATCGTGATAGATCTCAATCCTGAGTGAAATGCGAACTCCTGTTTATGGAGTTATGTTTTTTGATTCACATGGTTGAGAGCGATCTGTAAGAACGCTCAATACACTCCTGTTTTGGGAACATGGCTAGATAAGTAGCTGGGAACTCATTTACAAGATATGAAATTCATAACTTTCCTATAAATTAGCGGTATTAGTGCGATACCTAAACATTTTAGGAACTTTAGGAAACTGCCTTGATGTACTGATTCGAGACATGAATAAGTGGCGCCACGACTTCTATTGATCACAGAAGTACATTATCTCTAGTTCGACTAAAGATAAAGTTCATTGGAAAATCTTTGGTTTTACTTAATCTTCTCCCCCTTTTTGAGGAGCCATGCTTTTATTAATGCATTTAAAACATTCATTGGGCCGCTTGGGATGTCTATATAGTACCTATATTTCCTTCCTTCCATCTCGAGGAGGCACTTCGTCAGGTTTTATGAAAAATAACCCTTTTAGAATTTTATCTCTTTTATTATAAAAGATTGCTACATATTTAATCCTAAGATTGCACATCATTCGATGCCACTTGGATTCATGTTCTTTTCATTTAAGTTTTATTCATACAATCTTGCTCATGCATGTTCTTTGACTATTGAATTGATGGCACATAAATCATAGAGAGATTGAATGCAAAAATACTTAAAAAATTGTATTCTAGCCTTGATCAGTTCAAAAGTTTTTGTGAAATAATAGGAAACTTAAATGAATATAGAATTTTTTGTGAATATAAAAACAATTTAGAGAAATTTCACATCATAGCTTGGGTGCAAAAACAAGTGAGTTTTCAATGGTGTTCATGCCTAATGTGCTAGAAAAAAAAAGGAATCAAAAGAGAAGAAACGTGGGGACATATTTGTTTAATACTGAGAGGAGGTTGTGGGTACTAAGAAGTCACAGAAGGATTCTCAAAGCAAGTTGTATTGAAATCCTAACATATTTTGCAATCAAACTTTTGGAGGCTGGGGTGAATTTAAATTTGATTGATTTAATCTATTAGGTTTTGGTTTGTAAATACTAATGCATTAGAGATTCTATGGGTTTTGAAGTTGAGAACCATGAGAAAAATGTAATATTTTTACTCTATCACCTCCATGTTGAAAGTTTTATTGTTCAAGAACAAGACCTAGCCCTTATTTTCAGTTTCTTTTGTAAGTTTGCATTTTTTTCCTTTACGGGTTTACTGGTTGGTTTCAGAAAAAAAAAAATATTTAAGTACTTGGAAGAAATGATACATAGATTCTCTTTATGAGAATGTTGCTTTTTATGTACATGTATAGACAACAATTGGATAACACTGCAATATATATTGAAAACAAAGAAATGCTAGAGACTTTGTCCATTGCGTGTGAAATATGTTTATTAAACCTTAGTTAAAGGGTTTTAGACTTTGTCCATGTATTGTTGACTTTGTCTTGAGTCCATGAAATCTTATAGTTAGAGGTATTAAAGAATTCTATAATCAGCTAAGTTGGAAGAGTTAGTAATAATACTATATTTCAAACACCGACCAGAAATTGATTAAAAGAAATTAGAGCATTTTACTTTTTCATTTCTTTTTGGCCCTCACTAACATTCAACAAATGTAGCCTATCCTTTGTATTATCTACAGTAAATTGTATATTTCCATACAGCTTCTAAAACTTCATATTAAAAAAATTGTAATAACACGTGAAACGCATGTGATCTCAACTAGTATAATAAAAGAATAGAAAAAATAGACACATAATCATTAAATTATAATTAAAATCTCAACTAGTATAATAAAAGAATAGAAAAAATAGACACATAATCATTAAATTATAATTAAATATTATTATTTTAGCCACATCATCATTAAAAGTAATAAATTTAATTAAAAAATTACACAGTCAACTTTCCGTTACTGTAGCGGATGGAAAACAAACGGTAAGGACCTCTTTGTTCTATTTCAAATAACTCAGGGACCAAATAGACATGAAATGAAAATTCAGGGACCATATAGACACAACCCTCAAAACTCAGGGACCGAAATGGTACTTTACCCTTAAAATAAAAGGCCTCCATGTAAAAATAAGTAGAATGTAATAAGAGAAAATAGTTTTTATAAGGCAATCATCAAACAATCTTTTCAATTTCAATTCTAAAATGCAGAAACCTGCTTTTGAAAACAACATTCAAAAGGGCCATTTAAAAAAAAAATCTATATTTCTTAATATTTATATGAATTATGAATTTAACAAAATTCTAAATTATGTTATCAAATTTTAAGAGGCACTTGGTATACCCACATCAGATCTAGATGTGAGGAAATAAAAATTCCATGATATTTTTAATATTGACACATCTAAAACACACCATAAATAATTAATGTAAAGATTAATCATTCCATTTAATTTAATTTCATTGAATTTTAATTATTCCTTTTGCTTACTACAAGTAATTAGTTTTTAAGTCAATATTAAATAATTTTAAAACAAAATATAATTAATAAATTTATTTTTATAAAATTAATAAACTAATTTTTTTTTTTTTTAAATATGACATCAAATTGAGAAGGGGAGATTCAAACCTTCAACTTCAGAAGAAAAACAAAAACAAAAACTTTGAGGATCGACATCAAACCAATTAAATTATGTTTATGACTTTACGTTAGACAAAGATAATTAAATTTTAAATAATAATTAAAAAAAAAATCTAAATCAAATTATACAAATGGAATATATGAAACGTTGCTTAAATTTTACATTTGAAGACTTCTTCACGAGTGCCGTTTGTTTTGTCCCATTTCCTTGTTTGTTTCGTCAATTCTTTAAACGTGTTTCCATAATGGTCACACAGTTTTATAAAACCCCTCAACCTTTAGAATAGAAGCTCATACATTTTTCCTGATTACTTCTCTAAATGTTACCATGAAATACTCTAAATCCGTTGTATTAGGCAAATGGGAAATCAAACCATTAAAAAATCTCCTCGCTTTCATAAATTTTAGCATTTTCATCATCTTCGATTTTCTCGATGCTGTTCTCTGCATAATTTATAGAATCCTTGATGAATTTATGGAAGGAAAAGTCAGTGAATGTTACTGTGGATCCAGGAGTGAGAATTTAGCTGAAAATGAACTCTCAGAGACTCTTTATGGTAGAAGAAACATTTTCCGGAAAATTACTCGTCTGGGATTCCCTGGAAAATTGCAAGTTTCCGAGAAACGAAATGTTGGTTCGATCCTTAATAGATGGTCCGATTGTGGGTGCGATTCCTGTTTATCTTGGATGACAAATCAGAATCAGAAACTTTATGTTGCTGTTCAAGAGCCTTCACTGGGTACTATCATTTCTTATTCGTTTGATTGTGATTTGTTAAGAATATATAAATTGATTAAATTGGTCTAGACCTAATAATTTAATTTTTAAGTTTTATCGGTGATTTAATATGGTACCAAAGTGAGAGAATTGTTTTTTCCACCCTATTTATTAGTGATCCATGTGATAAGGTTTCGTGCAACCCACATATGAAAGGAAGGGAGTATTAAATTTTTAAGTTTATTGATAATTTATATGATATGTGATTACAGGAATGGAGTCAAGAATATTTTTTAAGTGACAAAAAAATCGTAAGACTATTTTTGAGATATTAAGGAGGGCAAAATTAAAAAAAAAAAAAAAACAAGAAAAACAAAAAAGTGAATTTTTTTACACAAAAAATTGAACTTTATATCTATATATGTATATATATATAAATTTTGATTTTTTATCGCCCCCTCTTACTTATAAATCCACCCCTAAATATGTGAACTTACATGTAAATGGGAGTATTAAGTTTTTGGGTCAATTCAATTGATGATTTAATATGATATGCAGTGGTTTTTAAACATGATTTCGGAAGATAGATAATAAATTTATTATCTATCTTCCGAAATGGGTTTTAAATTTATTGTCTGATTATGATATTTATTGTTCCCCCCTACTTTTTGTGTGTGTTTCTAGGTGGAAGTGAGAAGCCAACTGAAAATGTAATATTCCTTCATGGATTTCTTTCTTCTTCCTCATTTTGGATAAAAACAGTATTTCCCAACCTTTCAGAGACAGCAAAACTTAATTACAGACTATTTGCTGTTGATCTCTTTGGATTTGGAAGAAGTCCAAAACCAAAGGATTCTTTTTATACTCTGAAGGATCATTTAGAAAAGATTGAAGAGTCTGTGATTCATCAATTTGACTTGAATTCCTTTCATTTGGTTGCACATTCCATGGGTTGTATAATTGCTATAGCCTTAGCTGCAAAACACTCAAACTCTGTCAAGACTATTACTCTCATTGCACCTGTAAGTCATTGGCTTTAGAATACAAATGCTTTTTCATCTTTGGCTGTTACTTATTCTTCTTGTTTTTATTTTAATAATTGTGTTTACCTGAACCAATTTACACGTATCCACGGAGAAATTGTTTATCCTAAGTAGATGGCCGCTATTGTTTTAATCCGACTTTAAAAACATCTAGATTTCTGGTTGTCGCTATGATTGGCCAAAAATCATGACTTCAACTTTCCAAACAAGAATGAGTAGTCATGTCATAATGGTTTTGATTTATATGCTGAATTGCTGATTGATATTTGTTCTCTTTTAGCCTTACATTCCTTCAAAGAATGGGGCAGCCATGACAGCTCTTAAAACACTTGCTGCAAAGAGACTCTGGCCACCATTGTTATTTGGCACTTCAGTGATGTCCTGGTATGAACATCTGGGTCGGTGTGTTTGTTTCCTCTTTTGTCGGAATCACAAGATATGGGAGTGGCTTTTGAGGCTTGTCAAATATAGAAGGTGACAAATCACATCTTAATCAAAATAAAGAAAAAATGAATACAAATTTGATGTTTTCCTTTTGGCATCTGTTTATATATATATCTACGTGATTTTGTTTGCTTGTCTAGGGATATCGATTTCAGGACGATTAATCTTACAAGACACACCCATCATTCAGCTTGGCATACTATGCATAATGTGATCTGTGGGGGAGCAAAACTAATGGATGGCTATCTGGATGTTCTTATTAAAGCTGGAATCAAGATTAACGTCTACCATGGCGATAAGGATGTGGTAGCCCCGATCGAATGCAGTTACAACCTGAAGAACAAGGTTGCAGATGCAGATGTTCACATTGTTAAAAATGCTGATCATCAAACCATATTACTGGGTAGAGAAAAAGAATTCACAAAAGATCTGGAATGTGTATGGGCATCCATTGCTGATAATGCCAGGACATGAAATATTGTTTGATCACCAAAGATAGTTGAATTACCCCATATTGAGAAGAAAATTTTGGGGAATACAGTGTTGAAATCTTTTTGAGGGCAAAGAACAAACGGTATCGAAATCTTAATGGATTTCCATTTTGTAATCTTCAATGCTAAACGGACAGTTTGAAATACTTTTTAGCAATTAAGAGCATTAAATTTCTAACCTATTTGAAAATGATCCGATTTTTATTTCTTGCTTTCCATTTCTTATAAACATTTTTAAAATATTGTACAAATTTAACAAATAAAAAAGTCTGATTTATCTCCAAATTTCACTTATGATAACAATTTTAATATCTTATCTAAATTTCAAGAACAGCAAAATAGAAAACTACTTAATGAAGTTTAGGATTGGACTTTTGCAAATATAGCATTTCTAGAAATTTATAAGTTTAATAGATATTTTAAAGTATAAATCAATTATCATCTCATGAAATGATTAATATTGATCACAATCAATCTTTCATTGACATGCTATAAAATAAGATTTTTAGTAGGATTTTAAAAATGCCTATAAAAATTATAGGGTGTCCCTACGCTTTCAATTGAGTTTCATTTTCGTCCTTGGACCTTGAAAAATGACGTTTTTGGTCCCATAGACTTTGAGAAACCTACTTTTTTTTTGTCCTTTCTATTTAGTTGGCCGTTAATGGCTTGATGATGTGGTAATTTTATTGACGTGGCTTATTTTATTAATATTTTAATATTATTTTAACTTATTGTCAATCTCTCTTCTCTCCACCTCTTTCTCTCTCCTCCATTAATTCATATTCTCTATCTTTCCCTTCAACTTCTTTCTCCGGCAAACCTCATCTACTCCGACGAAACCCCTTCTACTCTGGCGAACCCTCTCTACTCCCTCGAATCCCCTTATTCTCCTCTCCCACTATTTTAATATTTATTATAAGTGACCTAATTCTCGTGTTATTTAATTAACAAAAATCGTTTTTGTAAAGACCCGACTTTTCAGAGTATAAAACAAACGTATTTAAAATAGCGGAAGACTCAATAAATGATCTTTATTGAAAACATGCAAACTGTCAAATCAATAAATGCTTAAATCAAAACATAAACTCCGGAGTTCAAACTTTGAAAACAAAACAGTAATCCAAAAACATAACCTCAAATTCGACAACTCAAAATCATAAAATAAAGTTCCGATGACCAAATAAAACGCCAAGTAAAATATGTATATTATTCATAAATATTAATGAATAAATAAAACCGGCGCCGATATGACATGAACCCTCATCTCTTCCACTTCATCAACCGCCACCTCTCGGTCCATTGTTATCTGAAAAAAAAAACAACAGATAGCACTGTGAGGCTAAAGCCAGTGAGAAAATGACTTAATCAAAGATGAAGTCTTAGATAGTGTCTAACAATTCAAACCGAGTCCCAAGCATTCAAACACTCTCCAATAACATCTAAGGCACGAAATCACTTAAAGCTCAAAGTCTCACTCGCTTACATGAATAGGCAATTCTCACTGATTCCATATTCAATACTTTTAACCACCAATCTCACTTAGATCACCAATCTTTCCGTTCTCATAACCATTGTAAAAATCCACATTTTTCATAATATCATTCTCATACATGAATAGGCAACTCTAACTAGCTCCATATTCAAGACAATGCATAATAACTTCTTACATGAATAGGCAACACTACCGGGTTCCATATTCAAGGTTTCTCAATAAAACTTACTTTACATGGGTAGACAACTCTCACTAGTTTCATACCCAAGGTTTTCATTCACAATATCCCAACACCAATACTTAACATTCCGGATAACTGGGTAACTCTATTTTAACAAACAAATAATTTAACAAACAAACATAATCAATCAATTATTCATACTCTCCACTAAGAAGGCGGTCTCTCGGGACTACAAACCTTTCTTAGGCACTTAGTTACAGTCGTAACCATAACTAATCCCCTAATGGATCATTCATACGAGCAATGTCCATAGGTCGTTATGAGCTCACTTTCATAACTATTTATTTTACTAAGTATGAGCTCGTAGCCTCATACTAGTTTAACACACCTGTCAAGCCATCATTCCACAATCTCTTTACATTATCCTCTTGATAATGTTCATTCACAATCAGAAATCACAATTAAAATACAGTAGCTCAAAGATTCTAATTAAAGCATGCACAATACATCATTACGACAAAACTGCCGAAAACCGTCAAAACTAATAATTCAATCCTAATCATGCTCAACTCAAAACTCATGCCAAATCACCATAAAATACTCCATAATATCCCAGAATTAACTCTCAAATCAATCAGAATCAAATAGAATAAAAAAATATCAAAAACTGCCGAAAAACGACTAAACTAGTTCTAACCGAAAAAGTTAATTCTCCCAATAGATTTTTCTTATGATTCCAATATCAAAACTCATCTTAGAACTAAATAATTTCCAGAATTAACATTCATCTCAATCAGAATCAATTCGATGAAAAGAAAACTCACTTTTACCAAAAATTGACTATTTTAGCTCTAACCGAAAATCTAATTTCTCCCAAATTAAAAACGATATCTTCGATGGTCTAATTTCATCCAAACGTTCCAGAATATCATGATTAAATATAATGAAATGAATAAACTACGGTAAGAGCCTTAGATTTCTCTAAAACCCCACCGTTGACTAAATCGTTAACTCACCTTGTCTTTGCTAAAATTCCAAATCCCAAGCTAGTTTCCACCACCAATCAGACCTGGAACAAGGGTCCTAAATATTTAATTTACATGCTAAAACAGTACCAAAAGGTGTTAAAAAGATTGGGGTTCAATGGCTCGAAAATCGGGAAAAAGATAAACGACGAATGGTCACCATTTGAAGGAGACAGCAGCTACGAAGCTGCTGTCTTTTGCTGTGGCTGAACCGTGGCCTTCGGGTCATGGTTTGGTCACTGTTTCGGGTTCCGGGTGATCGGTGTTGATGAGTTTTGGTTTTAGGCAAAGGGAATCAACACCAATTAAGTTTTAGGCGAAGAATTAAGTGACAAAAGGCAATATGGAATGAGTTTTTGGGCAAGGTTCAAGAACATCATAATTTCATAATTAACACCAATTTCCAGAATTTAAAAAGATTAATAATCGGTTCGAAACACTCACCCAACGATAGGAAGTCACGAAATCAATCTCCAATCTTCTCCTAACGACTCACCACGATCAAATCGAACACCTAACAATAAAATTTGACGAACCGAACATCGATTTCAAAAGCCTAAGGCGGTGGCAACTTGGGAAATTCAAAAGAACAAGAAGATTTACCTTTTGATAAAATAAGGATATTCCAAACACTCCAAATACGAGATCGATCCTTGAATCGATGAAGAAACGATGACCAAATCGGAACACAGGTCTTCTCAAGGGGGCAGCGGCCATGGAGGCAAGAATGAGAGTCCAAAAATATGATCAAGCCAAAAGGGAAGTCATCCTAGGTTAAAATTCACGAGTTGGCATATTTACGAAACTGCCACTCACCTTAAAACATCTATAACTTGATCACCGGGTCTCAGAATGACGAACCGTCAGTTGCGTTGGAATCTTGATATCGAGACGATCAATTTCATGTCAAAATATTAGTCAAATCATAAGGTTCAAATTTCGAGGTTTTTCAGGAAATATTACCATAATACCCTTGTTGAAATAACACAGTATTTCTGTTCTAATTAATCGATCAAGCCTGATTAATATTATTTTAAAAATAATATTCATTTTTAACTTTCTCGTAATGGGGCGTTACAGTTTTTCACGCTTTACTTGCAAAAATCAGATTTAACAGGTTCGATTATAAGTTCGTCGATAGAAGCATAGTTGCAATAGTGATTGTGAAAGTTGTAACTTAAGACAGATTGAAAAACAGAACTTTAACAGTATATAAAAGATCAAGGGAAGGAAATGACACAAGAAATGATTAACGTGGGAAACCAATCAGAAAAACCCATGAGGCTACGCTTAGAGAAAAATCAGTGTACATCCAAACAAGAAATTTAAAGCAAATATGCAAGAACAAATGAAAAACTCCCTTTTTCTTTGTCTTCGATTGCTCCTTGTTGATGATGATCTTCAAGCCGGATTATCCACAAGTCCCCTTGCAGATCTCGATCTAAGGAAATCCCTTCCTTATCACGAAAGTGTCAAAACCCGAACTCCTTTCGGTATGTGTTAGTCTTCTCACAAGACTTTCATGAATTTGTATAATGAAAAAGACTAAAGAACACTCTCTCATATATAACTAAATCTCATAAAAGAAGTTGAAGACGAAGATGAATAAAGTTGATTCTGGGTTGAATATTAGTTGTTCGAAAAATCTCTCCTAAGCCTTTGATGGCTAATAGAGAGTGGTGGTGGAAGAGATCGGAGATGGGTACTAACATTTGCTGGTAAGGAGATTTTATGAAATTGGTAAAGTCATCATTTTTATTCTTTTTAAGTAATAGTATGTTGATATATGAAATTGGGGTGTTTAGACCTTTCATGGATCTGTGCTTGAGTTTGCTGAAGAAGAAAAGATTCTCTAGAGTAGGAGTTCGCCGTAGATTAAAATGAAGAGGAAGGTAGAGAAAGAGACCAAATGAATTAATAGAGGAGAAATAAAGCAAGTGGAGAGGAGATAGAATAAAAAATTGACAATAAGCTAAATTAATATTAAAATATTAATAAAATAAGCCACGTCAGCATGCACATCATTAAAATTGTCACATCATCATGCCACAGAAAACTTAATAGAAGAACAAAAAAGTAGGTTTCTCAAAGTCCAAGGACCAAGAACGTTACTTTTGAAAGTCCAAGAATAAAAAATGAAACTGGAGTGAAAGTGTAGGGACCAAAATGATATTTTACCCAAAACTATATTATTTCGTTGGACAACGCTCAACTTGAAGAAATCACACAACAATTTGAGTACTTAGTAACTTGGTTAAGTTATAGTTGTGCTAGTATCAATAGTCATAAACAAACAGTTTAATGGGTTGAAGGAAAAGAGACATAAGTACGAAAAACTTATGAATATAAATCCATAGTATAAAATGAGTAAGGCGATTTTTATGTTTGGGTAAATCCACTTTCCATTTTTCGTCTTTCATAACACTTTTAGAACTCGATGAGTTATAATTAGAGTCTTAGAAGTTTAAGACGATGATTAAGTAAAGAAATCAAGTACTGAACTATGACAGAAGACTTCACTCGATCAAAAAAATTAGTTTACTTAACTGAGTGCATACAGAAAGTAGAACTTCATAAAAGTGACCTAAATCTCGTGTAATTTAATATATGATTCGTTTATCTTGATTTAACTGCCAAAAATCTGAATTGTTTGTTTCACCAATAAAACCGTTAATTATAGTTGTATCAGTTTATTCACAATTGTAACCATTGCAGAATGATAATGCAGAGAATAAAAATATAGCAACTTGATCAAGAGAATGACACAAGGAATTTTATAGTGAAAAAACTTGAACAGGAAAAAAAAACCACGAGGCAACGCCCATAGAAAAATTAACTAGAAGAAATTAGTATTTATCAAACAAGAAAGCAAAATGAAAGTACAAACGAAAAAACTCTCATTTTTCGTTGTCTTCAATTACTCGTTGATGATTGCGATCTTCAAGTCGGATTGTCTATAAGATTTCCTTGTAGATCTTGATTCAAAGGACTCCATTCCTTGTGCAAAGTCTCAAACAGACTCCCTCTAGTATATATTCGTCTTATTTCAAGACTAATATCTTAATTTTTATAATGAAAATTCTAAGGAACACTCTCTCTGAACAAAAATATTCACAAGAGATTACAAATGAGATTAAACAACGAGCACTCTATTGTGAAATATGATTGAAGCTTGAGTGCATGAGGTTGTCTTGAAATTTTTTTTGCCATGTTCTTTTAAAAGTAGCCAAGAGGAACAATATTTTTAGAGTTAGCAATCAGCATAAATCAAGTCAACTCATTACCAACACATTCGAACGGTAATAAAATGAACCAATAATTTTGATTGGCCAATCTAATCTAAATACAGAAACATCTAGATAGTACACAAATAAGCCCAACCTAGAAAGAAAGTAAAAGGAATTATAAACAAACTTTCTACCATGTTAATAGAGCAAGATTGAAGGTGAAAGAAAAATCACATATTAACAAAATAATGGAATTATAAATTTTGTTGTTGCATAAAAATAAAGGACCGAAAACTGACCTGAGGATCAGACGTCTCTCGAACTTGAACCTCGCAACGAACTTGAAAGAAGAAGAAAAGTGAGAAGAGAGTTGAAAACTGTGGCCTGAGGTGACCTGCACAGGAAACAACTAAGCACCGGTGTGGTGGCGGCCTACCCACTTTGATGCCTAAGTCAGACCAAAGGTGGTGCCGGCCTACCAACTAGCTACAACGCAAGCGATGGTTCGCCAGGTAAAAATCTGGAGTTCTCCTAAATGTTCAAGCGATGGCTCGCTTGTATTGATTTTTGCCAACTTATTTCATTTTTCCCTTAATAAGCAAATATCTTACAAAACCTATATAAAAAGAGAAAAATTAGTTAAAGTAGCATAAAAACCAACAAAAACTAATTAAATTAAGCGTAATCTTATAATATAAAATCATGTTAACAAATACCCCAAACTTAAAGAATTGCAAGTCCTCGAGCAATCAAAACAATTATGCATTAAGAAATTTTAATACTCTGGCCCCAAGAATAATTTTCAGAAAAAACAAGAAAAAAATTATGATGCCAAATGCTGTTTATAATTAAGACTCACAAACATGCGCCAAACCATATAAAATCCCAAACGTGTGTGTTATCAATTCATTTTACCTTGTCAACCATCAACTAAGAAAAATTCTCACAAGTTATACAAAAGCAATCACCCTAGAATCTCATCAAAATAAAAGACAAGTAGTTAAAGGATACTCTCACATGGCTGCACTCAATACACTCAAAGTTTTTAAGGGCAAAGTAATTCTTTCAAGTCAAAACATAGAAAATCTTTACCAAGAGCTTTCAAATTTATCATATCATAATCAACAAATGAGAAATTGAATGTAGGAATCTACGGGTCTTTATAGGTTGTAATGGGGCTTAAGTGAGGTTTGATGGAAGGAATATTTAAACTATGGAATTTAGAAATTATTTGAACCCTTACAGGAAGCTTCAATCAAAACTACTTTAACCACAACTTAGTGATTTTTATTTTTCTTTTCTTTTCAATCTTTTCTTTTCTTTCCTTTTTTTTTCTTTTTTCTTTCCTTCCTTTTCAAACACATCAATCCAAAATATATATAGCACTCAAAACGATGAATAACTAGTTTGCATCAATATGGTCAACTTTTAAGAATCAATAACCTTTTCCCAAAAAGTTCAACCAACCCCAAATTCAAAGTTGAAAAGGATTTAACACGAAGGAAAATGATCATTAAAATGTGGTTAATTTTCCAATAAAGAATTGACCAAGGCTCAAAGTAGGCTTACTAAATATAATGATTAAGCTTAGTTATTTTTTAATCTAAAAATGGTTTCACATAAATGCCCAAATTATTCCATACAATCAATGTCAACAAAGCAGTAGTGATATGTATAACAATGCAAGATCCATAAAAATCAAATATGTAAGACAGTCTCTTAAAAGAATAAAAAATAAAGCATGATGTAGTAAATTTTCTCTTTGGCCCAAAAACCTCACAAGGTAATATGTATCGAATCCTATATATCTCTCAATTGATTCGATTTTAAGGAAAATTACTCAAGATATAGCAAGTGAGTTTTAAGTATCAAGTTGAAAGTGATAAGCATAAATCTAGTGCTCGAAAAGGTACAAGTGAATGTCAATAGGACAGAGCATGCACGGATTCTCAAAGATAAACAAACTTAACACTAAACTCTCTTCAACTCTGAAAATACTAAAGAACCAATCATAGACCATAATTGTCTTTTAGGGGGATTAAAACAAAAACAAAATAGGAAAAATATGAAAAGAAAAGAAAACTAAATTAAAATAAAAAGAATAAACACCACCCAAACTTACTCCAAACATTGTCATTAATGTGAAGAAAACAAAACAGAAAACAAACAAAAGCAAAAAGTAAAAGAAACTAACAAACTACCCAAAAAGTGGAGAAGCACTAAGCATCATCAGGCGGAGAGTCTTGCAATGCAGCAGGAAACGGAAAAGGACTCGGTCCAAGATGAATATTGGACTCATTCAAGAATTGAGCCAAAGAATTGTTGAAGTTGATCTGATAAGAAGTTAAGCGCTCCAAGTGTCGATCTCGTCTGATTGAGTCTAATTCTAACCTATCCATTCTAGATGCCAATGTTCTTGAACTACGGGAAGATGTGGAAGCGGGCCTAGGCAGAGGAATAGATGAAAAAGCTCAACTAGTTGTGTTATCCCAACACACATAGTCAGTGATGATCTTCATAGTTAGAATTCCCTTAGGAGCAGTATGCTCTTCCTCTCGAGACCAAGGGACACATACCCTTGAATTTAAACCTAAATTGTTGACGTTCCTCAATTTTTGGATAAAACGGCTAGATTTAACCTCCTAACACCTTAAAAATGGAAAGAAATCAAGAAATTGAGTTAAGATGAAGCAATATGGGGTTGCAAGGTTCAAATTTTAAAGAGAAAAAGAGAGAAATTTTGAATGGGTTGCTAATAACTGTATAAAATAGAGTTATTTGGTCCTATTTTAATGCCTATGTGATAATTATTTGATTGCACTTTGCTCATATTTTGCACACTTTGAACTCATTTTTGAATCATTCTTTAATTAAGCTTACTTTGAGAAAACTCGAGTTTTTAGCACTTTAAATAATATGGTGGAAGTGTTATAGACTTTCGGTATTTTAATCGTGTCATTTTGAATGAAAGAAATCCCTAAAAAGTTGTAAATTTCACGCTGGAACAAAGAAGAAAATAGTAGTTTTTGGCACAGAACTATAGCAGCTGCAGCACACTGAAGCAGTTTTGGACAACAACTTAGTCACGATTTTCAGCCCAAAATATCAATTTTTTGGGGCCCGTATTAGCTGATTCACGTGAGAAAGCCCACTAATGAGATCTAACTTGGAGCTATTATTTGGATGTATTGAATGAAGCCCAAGCCCGGTTAGAAGAGGTGAATTAAAAAAAGAAGATTCATTAAAAAGAAAACCCTAAGGTGAGAACCCAGAAGGAGCTAAACGTGAAGAGGAGGAGTTTGGCGATTTCGCAAAGGAGTTTCTTCATCTTTGGGGAACTTCGTTTGGATTTCCTTCTCAAATGGATTATTCTTACTCTTAATTATTTATTCTTGTCTTCTTCTCCATTGTTAGATTATGGGATTTGATTTACTTTTGTTTAGGTTGGAATTGATAGATGAACCCTAAGGGGATTAGTTTTCATTGCTTTAATAAATTCAGTTTTTGTGATCAATCAATAGTTTGATATTTTTGTCTCTTTGCTTATGCTTGATCAACCTAAGTGAATTGTTTAGTTTAGTTTTAATTCAGAAAAGGTTAAAAATTGAATGGAAAAATATTGATTGATAGGGGTTAACGATTCTTGAAATTGTTTTTAGTAATGCAGCCTAAAGCCTAAACCGGAACACTAAAACATATTTCTTAATCTAATTTTACCTAGACATAGAATTTAAATTGGATTAGGAATTAGAATCATGTTAGGCTTGACAGAGTCACTTGAACAATTGGGTTTACTTACATAAAAAGTGTATTTGTTATTGCAGATTGCCACAACACAGCCACAACACTGCTGCAGTATTGTGAATTCTAAGGCTCTTTAGAGAGATTCTTGATTTTCCAACTATTTGTCTCTACATAGTTTAATCACTTTAATATTTTTGCATATTTTAGGTGTAATTTAAGCCACTTTAGACCATCGTACTTATTTTCCATAATTAATTTAGAATTTATATATTTAGTTTTGCATAATTTCATAATTTTATTTGTTTAGCTTCATAAACCATATCACCCCAAATTATCATTGTTTTTATTTTCTTTAAATTAATTTTTAAACACCTACTTAATCTACTAATCCTCGTGGGAACGATATCTTACTTATCATTTATTACTTGTTAGACTACGTGCACTTGCGTAACACAATTTCACACAACAAGTTTTTGGCGCCGTTGCCGGGGATTAGTTTAGGTTTAATTGGTCTCATAAAATTTAGTTTAATTTGTTATTTATTTATTTATATTTATTTTTCCTTGTTCTTTGCAGGATATTAATCTTGTATAAGCGACGAGGAAACAACTGCATTCATTCCGTACAATCGAGAGATTGAACGAACTTTTCACAAGAGGAAAAAAGGGCAAAAAGAAAAGAAAGTCGTTCAGAAAGAAGAGATGGAAAACCGGCAGATAGTTGTGCCTGATGAATGAGACACTGTTATTCAAGAGTATAAAAGGCCTAACTTCGGTCTTGTGATTTGTTAGGCCCAAAATCGAAGCAAATAACTTTGAGCTGAAGCCAGTTATGTTCCAAATGTTGCAAAGTGAGGGACAATTTAATGGAACACCTAATGAGGATCCACATGCTCATCTGCAATTATTTGTCCAAGTAAGTGATTCTTTCAAACTTAATGGAGTTTTGGAGGATGCCCTTAGGTTAGAGTTATTTTCTTATTCATTGAAAGGCCTTGCAAAAGATTGGCTGAATTCATTGCCTCAAGGGTCGATAACTAGTTGGAATGATCTTGTGGAAGAGTTTCTAACTCAATATTTCCCTCCTACTATGGGAAAAAGCTTAGGAGCCAAATAACTTCCTTTGAACAATTTGAGCATGAATCCTTGTATGACACTTGGGAGCGATTTAAAGAGATGATTAGAAAGTGTCCCAACCATGGAATCCCGTATAAGATCCAAATGAAAATTTTCTATAATGGATTGTGTTCTCACGCTAGAGATAGAGTGGATTCATCATCGGGAGGAGCATTACTTTCTAAGACTTACAATGAGGCTTGTGCCTTGAACAAAATAGCGAGGAATAACCTTAGTTGGCCAAATCAACGCTTGAATCAAGATAGGAAGACCACTACCAACTATGTTGGAAATGAACCAAATACTGTGATGGCACATTTAGCTGCTTTGAATAGTGCTTTAACGAAGATGGATTTTGGTGGGAATAACCAAACGGTGAATGCACTTTCTAAGACTTGCGTATTTTGTGGAGAAGGTCACCGATATGAATGATGTCCATCTAATCTTGAATCAGTGAATTATGTGGGGTATAATAAGAACTTCAATCCTTACTCTAATTCATATAACCCCAGATGAAAGCAACACCTAAATTTTTCTTGGAAAGATCAGGGTGCTGGACATACACATATTTAACAAAGACTGGTTGATTCCTTACCTCCTCGAATGCCTCAAAGTGAAGATCACATAGCCGCCCTTGCTAATATGATGAAAGATTACATGGGTAGAACTGATCTTATGCTCCAAAATCAAGCTGCTTCGATAAGGAATTTAGAAACTCAAATAGGACAAATGGCTTCATCAATGAGTAATCGAGCTCAAGGATCCTTACCAAGCAACACTAAAAATCCTAGAAATCAAGGTAAGGAATCATGCCAAGCTATTACTCTTAGGAGTGGTAAAGATTTGGAACCACCTAAAGGTACTCAAAGTAAGGCAACAGAGCTCACTTCAATCCAGAAAAGTTTTGAGGATGGTGGTGAAGTAGAAAATTCAAGAAAAGAGAGGTTGGACGGTGATGATTATTCAAATCAGAGTGCTGCTGCACTGTCGTAGCACAATTCCAGCAGCCAACCTATTCAAAAAGATGTGCCGATTGCTAGGCTGCCTCCACCATTCCCTCAAAGACTTCAAAAGAAAGCTCAAAACCATCAATTTGGTAAGTTTTTGGATGTCCTAAAGCAACTTCATATCAATATCCCACTTGTGGAGGCACTTGAACAAACGCCTAATTATGCCAAATTCATGAAAGACATCCTTACCAAGAAAATGAGATGGGGAGAATTTGAGGTTTTTGCACTTACTCAAGAGTGTAGTTCTATCTTGCAGAATAAAATTCCTCCTAAGATGAAGGATTCCGGGGTTTTCACCATTCCAATTTCCATTGGTAAGGCCTTTCACGGGAAAGCACTTTGTGATTTGGGTGCAAGCATAAACTTAATTCCCATGTCTATTTTCAAAAAGCTTTGTATCGGTGAGGCAAGACCGACTACTGTTACATTGCAATTGACGGATCGATCTCTTGTGTACCCCGAAGAAAAAATTGAAGATGTGTTAGTTGGGGTAGATAAGTTTATCTTTCTTGCAAATTTTCTCATTATGGACTATGAGGCGGACAAAGAAGTGCCAATCATTCTTGGGAGAGCTTTCCTTGCCACAGGAGGAACATTCATTGATGTCCAAAAATGAGAGTTATACATGAGGGTCAATGAAGAGCAACTGACTTTCAATATATTAAAAAATGTAACCTCTCCCATTGGTGTAGAAGAATGCTCAACCATTAGTGTCTTAGAGGCTCCTAATGATGGAAAGTACACTGAGAAACGACCTCCAAAAGAACGTTTTGAATAAGAAAAGTCATCAGGGAGAGTATTTCTTTTGAGAAAGAGAAGAAGAAAGAAAAGGAAGAAAGGGAAAGATCGAGGACATGTCTTGCAAGGTGGAACATGTTCAATGTCATTCAAAGTTCCCTGATTAGAGGAAGAAGTCGAGTCGTCGACTTTAAAGCAAGGCGCCTGTTGGGAGGCAACCCATCGAAGTTACGTAGTTCAATTTCGTTTCTTCTTTATCGTATTTGTCCATTTAATTTAATTTCAGTTTTAGTTGCAATTTTTTTTATATAGAAATAGGTGCTGCTGAAGTTTTCTCATTTATTTTTTTTTCAGGATATTTTTGAGCCATTAATCAAAACTTGAATAAGAAAAGGATATCCTACATTGGTGGACATTTGAAGTGGCTGTTGAAAAAAATGAGAGAGGTTGTGCAGCTTCAGCTTTTACTCTTTAGTTAATTGAGTTTAAAAAAAAAAGACTCCCTCCAACCCGCGTCCAACCCCAGACCCGCGACCCAACCCGCCCCAATTCCTCCCCCAAACCGCGTGTCTTCCCCCCTCCCATCCCCTATCTTTTATTTTATTTTATTTATTTTTTTCGTTGTCTCGCCTCCTTCCAGTTGCCGCCATTGCCAACACACCCCATCCAATTTTCTTCTCTCCACCCCACCATAAACTCTAGGGAACTCCATGCTTAGATATTTCCATCCTCTTCATTCTCTATATCCTCCATGTCTGCTGCCCCAATTTCGACTCCGTGAGGCGATTTCATATTTTTTTTGTTTAGGGTTTAAGTTTTGGGGTTTTCAAGCTGCCATTTGTGTTGTAAGAGGAAAGAACTTATGATTTTTGAGTTTATTCACCATGACTACACCATATTCCATCCACGTTTCATTTTCATATTCCTGATTTTGTTGGTTCTCTGACTGATCAAACTTCCTTTTCTGCCCAGAATTCTGCCCTTGAGATGTCGGTTGCTGATTTCTAACATTACACCCCTTATCTAGGATTAATGCAATGCTAAGGGCACTAGCATAAGTAGTGGGAAAATGAGCTTCCACAAATCCCTGGATATCCTCTCTAAGTCCCATGATGAAAGCTTCCATTTTTTTAGCTTCAGTATCGACATGCTTAGGAGCAAAACGAGATAATCTGTCGAAATCTCTCTCGTACTCGGCAACAGTTCTTGACCCCTGAGTCAAAGTCAACAATTCTTTCTTCATCTGATACTTGTATGATCTCGGATAATATTTTTCAAAGAATTTCACCTTGAAAATTTCCCAAGGTATAACACCTTCAACTCGCTCAATAGATCTCGCAGTAGAATCCCACCAATAATGAGCTTCTTCTTTCAGCATAGCAACCCCACAATGAGTTTTCAGTCTCTCAGGAACATTTATCTCATCAAAGCCAGTCTCTAACTGATAAACCCAAGCATCAGCAACTACGGGTTCCATAGACTTCCCATCAAAAGTTTTTATCAAATTCTTGCGAAGCATTGTAAGAAATCTCGCCTCCGCAGTCAACCCAGATCGGTCCAATAATGGCTCAAGTGCCTGAACTGGCGCAGCTGGCGCTCTACTCATCGCCTGTAAGAGCATACTAAACTGCTCATCCGAAAAGGTCACGATAGGAGCTGGTGCCACTGGAACATGCTGATTTTCCCCATCATCTTGTTCATCCAGAGGTACTTGATTCACAGGTGCCCTACAAGGAGGCATTTTGAATTCACAAACAAGAATAAACCTCTTAGGGTTTTATCTTTTTTTTTTATACAATTTCCAACTTATAAACACAACAATATTATTTGAATATAATTTGATTTATTAAGTTCAAAGCATACCTGGCGCTGACGAGGTGCTACACTGGCCCAAAAGATAACTCTAAATGTATGTGACACATACAGTCTACAGAACCCTTAAACTTAGGGCTCTGATACCAATTGTAATGACCCGACCCAAAATAACTGGGTAAATAAGTAAATACATGACTCATTTGAAAAATTAAAATCAAATCAGAGTTAAACCAAATAGTAACGGAAGCATTTATTTATAAACCAAAAGATATTCAAAATAAAACATTTATTTTGGCGCCATTATAAATAACTAAAACAAATAAAATAGATAAAAAAAATGAAATCCTATGAAAATAAAGACTAACAAGATAGTCAATAAATGAAGTATTCAAAAGAAAAGAAAATAAATAAATAAATAACAAATCCTAAGGGCTCTCAGTATAGCGCCATCCTCGTCAATCGCCATGATTTCCACTATCAACAGTATTACCTGCAAAATAAAAGTTTGCAGGGCATTCGAATACCGTGAGTTTTTAGCTCAGTAGATTAAATCCATACTCAAATAAGTAAATTAAATGCAGTTTATCTCATAATTATAATAACGTATGGATACTCGTCCATTTCCACCATTCATCAACAACTAGTAGGTACTTAGCCTACAAAGATCATAACCACAGTGTTCAGCTCTATAGAATAGTATCATAGTGGCCACTATGATACGTGCCACACTATCCATCGTGGTAATCACTTGTCCAACTCATCTCAACTACTTAGATATATCATAATCACAGCGTTCAGCTCTATAGAATAGTATCATAATGGCCATTATGATACGTGCCACACTATCCAACGTGATTATCATATATCTGAGTAAAATCATTCAAATAAATATCAAACAATAATCAATCTTAAAATAACTCCCCGATCATAACTCATGAATAATAAAATAACAACAAAGAATAAATATTTAAATCAACACACATTTGCATCACAAATAGTTAAAAGAAAAGAAATAACGCAATCGAGTCACAACAAGAAAATCATCTAGTTATTATTTAATTTTATAAATTAACTATATTATTATCTCGTAATTGGCTCTAAAACTTATCCTAAACATTTTTGTAAATCATTTTAACTAATTATTAGGTGGTTGTTAATTATTAATATTAATTAATTAAAATATTAAATTTAATATGAGTTTATTTAACTTAAATATTTTATAGGCTCTAATTATATTTAAAAACTAATTAACCATCATAATTAGAATATAAACATTAATCACGAGTTAAACGGGCATATAATGATTTTAAAATAAATAATTATATCACCCATAACTATACTAATAATCACACAATAAACAAATAATCACATGGAATTTAATTTAACTTCTAAGTAGGAACTAACCTACCTTATCCGCAAATTGAGCAAGCAATTGAGCTCAAAATAGATCCAATAAACTCCTAACGGTGCCCAAGACCTGTATTGACATTAATTTAAAGTCAATTTTACGAGAACCGGGCTTAAGGGATGAAAACCGGCTCGAATTGAACCAAAATTGACCCTGAACCGGTCTGGACCAGCTGAACCAGCCCCAAATGGACCAGCCAGCCGGTCCATCTGGACCGGTTCCCCTACCTCCAGTCGCACGCAGGAATGCTGCTGCGTTTCTTTTCTTTCTTTTTTTTAAAACGAGCGAGGAACGGAGATCAAAGCGGCTAGAAATCAAGTGGGAGAGATTGAAACACGAAAGAGACTAAAACCTGATGAAGAACTCGTCCAGCAACGATCCAAAACTCGAAGAACGGCGGCTGCCAAAACCCAGAATCCGGCGAGAGAGCAACTGTGAGATGACGCATTTTGGAGGCTGGGAAAACGACTGAAAGGTCAAGAAAACATCTTAGAAAAGAGGTACAACGGAACCCAACGTAAAACGACTCCAAACTGGAAAAAATAACTTGAATTCCGGTGAATCTCCAAGCTTGCGAAACAGTGATGATAAGGTCCGAATTTAACTTGAATTATAATCGAAAACGAATAAGAAAAGAGATCATTTCATTACCTGCTGAAAGTATCGATGAAAACACGAAGACTTTGTTCACAAACGAAACTCGTAGACACGGCAGAGAGAGAGAGAGAACTAGGGTTTTGTGTTAATAAATAAGTAGGTAAAAGACCAATTTGCCCTTATTTGAAATAAGAAGAGTTAAAGGCATAACCGGTATTTAGGTCATATCTTTTTACTCGGAACTCGGAATTGAGCGTAGTCAATTCCGTTGAATTTGTATCGACGTGACGGTTCGGGAAAACTAAAGATCACATTGATTAGATCAAAATTGGTGAAATGACTAAAATGCCCTTGGGTGAAAATCCGGGTTGTTACACTAACAGTCTTTTTTTTTTCTTGTTTATACTGCTTCTGGACTATGCCTTTTGTCATTTTATTGTGTCCCTCAACTACTGATTATGTTCTTTATTTTCATATTATTTGTTACTCATGTGGCCTACTGTTGTCTGTATTTCATGTTACTTTTGTGCTATTTTGCTGTGAGGACACACCAACTTTTAAGTTTGGGGGTGATTGTCCATTTTATTAGCACTAATGTACAATTTTCATGTTCTTAAATGATAAATTCTTGCTGATTAGTTTCAAATTTTATGTTTTCATTGCTTCTTTGGTTAGAATGGTCCAAATGATATAGTTGGCTTTTGCATGATTTTTAGGATAGTTCTAATTTTGGTTAAGTGAATTTTGGGCTTTAGATTCTTCTACATTTCCCCGTTCATGTCAGTTCATGGTAAACTCGTTTAGACAGTTAAGATTCTTGAGGACTACTTCCCTAGGTGAGAGTAAAACATTGAATAACTAATCTTAGTGAACCAAAGTAGAAAACTCTTGCATTCCTTCTTAGTAGGCTTCAATGTATTTGTTTCAATAAGTTTGGGAGTGACATAGTTACCCACCATTTAAAAAAAAAAAGAGAAGTACTCCAACGTCTTGAGGTAAGTCAGGATAAGAGTATGCTTTTGCGGTTCGAGTTATCTAGTGGCTAAGTAAAAAGGCACTAGGGACACAAGAACTTTCTAAAAAAAAAGAAAGAAAAAAAAGAAAGAAAAGAGAAGTGTTCCAATGTCTCGAGGTAAGTCGGGATAAGAGCATGCTTTTGCGGTTTGAGTTAACTAATGTCTAAGTAATAAAAGGCATTAGGGACACAAGAACTTTCTTGCACATAGTGCAAAAAAAAAATGAAACTTCAGATCTTTATGTTTCTTTAAGTCCATTGTAAGCCTTTCTTTCATTGTATTCAAGAGTTCATATGGAGGGGATCTTGGTGAGGTTGTGATTTGTTGAGTTTAAGCTTAGGAAAAAGAGTCTTAGGATAGCTATCTTTGCTTGCTAGATGGATTTTACCATGAATTGTTTGATTCGGGATGCACACACTTTCACTTGAGAATCTATTGCCCTTTATGTACTTGGCTAGTTTTAGAGTTGTCTTGAAGGGAATTGCAAAGGTCTATGATGGAAAAAGTCCTAACCAAACCAAAGCATAAAAAAAAGTGAATTGTTGAAAGCTTGTGCTTCAAAGTTTTAAATCTTTATTCAAGTCATGGTTTTATTTTTGCATCACTCGAGGACGAGCAATGAGTCAAGTTTGGGGGTTTGATAACTCTATAAAATAGAGTTATTTGGTCCTATTTTAATGCCTATGTGATAATTATTTGATTGCACTTTGCTCATATTTGCACACTTTGAACTCATTTTTGAATCATTCTTTAATTAAGCTTACTTTGAGAAAACTCGAGTTCTTAGCACTTTAAATAATGTTTTGGAAGTGTTATAGACTTTCGGTATTTTAATCGTGTCATTTGAATGAAAGAAATCCCTAAAAAGTTGCAAATTTCATGCAGGAACAAAGAAGAAAGTAGCAGTTTTTCGCACAGTGCTGTAGCAGTGCTGCAGCATACTGGAGCAGTTTTGGACAGCAGCTTAGTCACGATTTTCAACCCAAAATATCATTTTTTTGGGCCCGTATTAGTTGATTCACGTGAGAAACAAATAGCCCACTAATGAGATCTAACTTTGGAGCTATTATTTGGATGTATTGGATGAAGCCCAAGCCCGATTAGAAGAGGAGAATTAAAAAAAGAAGATTCATTAAAAAGAAAACCCTAAGGTGAGATAGAGGCAGGGGAGAACGTAAAAAAAACCAAAAGGAGCTGAATGTGAAGAGGAGGAGTTTGGCGATTTCGCAAAGGAGTTTCTTCATCTTTGGGGAACTTCGTTTGGATCTCCTTCTCTAATGGATTATTCTTGCTCTTAATTATTTATTCTTGTCTTCTTCTCCATTGTTAGATTATGTTAGGATTTGATTTACTTTTGTTTAGCTTAGGTTTCATTATGAACTAAATTTCTTAGGTTGGAATTGATGTTGGGATTGAGGCCTATAAAAGAGTTCTCAAACGGAAGTCTCACGGATCTTTCCTTGCAGTATAATATTAACAAAATTCTAAATGCATAAAACGAATACTAACCTTTGTCGAGAAGTGTCTTGCTCTTCCTCGTTCTTCGATGGTTACGATCCTGGGACTACCAAAAAGATCTTCCTCGCTAAACACAAAAGAGAAACGGTGCGTGGGCACTATCCTCTTTGGAAAAAGGAAGAGGGAAGAAAAATTTCTTCCCTATACTCTAAGGAGGGTGGCGGCGGCAAGGAGAGAGGGAGAGGAATTTTCCGAACCGCTTAACCGTGTGTGTTTTGGGGTCACCCCAATGGTCCTATTTATAGGTAAACCAAGACCTCAGAAAATATTTGAATATCTTTTTTAATTATTAAATAATTAATAAAGATATTCTAAAATATATTTTGAATAATAAAGATATTATATTTTATTCCATAATAAAATATCTCATATCTTTTATTTAAATTAATTAACATTAATTTAAATATATTAATCCATATCTTCCATTTAAATTAATCACATTAATTTAAAATAAGATATTCATATATTTTAAATAAAATAAAATGCAAAACTTAGTCAACTCTTTGACCAAGGTGGCGTGTGACCCACCATGGGTCACACTCCCCTATCATCATCTCATGACAATATTGGGCATTTTATTTTCCTTTTTATTTAATGGAACAATTCCGTTAAATAATTAAATAAATAAAATTCCTTTTATTTATTTCCTCTTTAATTTGACAATCTCATATTAAATATTTAAATTGACTCCTTTATTTAAATCCCCATTAATTTTTGACAACTTCAAAATTAATTTAATTAAATAGACTCCTCTATTTAATCTCTCTATTATATAATTAAATAGACTCCTCTATTTAATGAATAATTAAATTGACTCTTCTATTTAATTTCACCATTAATTAAATAATTAAATAGACTCTTCTATTTAATTTCTTTTAATTAATCAAATAGACTCCTCTATTTGTATTTGCCTTAATTGATTTGACAACTTCAAATCAAATGCTTGAAATTGTTTTTCCAAAGAAATTAATCATCACTGATTTATGTTCTCAATTACATGCGTTAGCTTGGAGGACTTAATGGACCTATAGGACTAAGCTCCAATGATCCAGAATTACCTTTGATTAAAACTCTTTTTTATCAATTAATTCTCATTCATTAACTCCTAGATAACTCCACTAAATATCTAGAGTTGCATTCTTAGTACTATAGACATAGTTATGTCCATTGGCTATAATCATTAACTACACTTTGATCCTTCACAAGTTAGTTCGTATCCATGGCATGGTATTTACACCGTATTAACCTCCATGATACATCTTGTTCTTTAAGCCCAACTGATTCTCCAATGAACAACCTTACATAATCTCCATTATGCGTCTTTAACCTTTTCCTTGATTAGAGGAATATGTGGCCCCGCTGTTCAAGATCGAATCAGTCCATAAGGGAACTATTTATCTATTTTCCTTATGGAATAGAGTGAATTCCAATTCTTGTGTAATTACGTTCCCAGCTATAAGCAAGATGCAATCCCCAAAGTGGGAGGCATATTGAGCGAACTATTCGAGTCACTCTTACCTATGCAAATCAAAGGCTTGTCTCTTCCGAACAGAAGTTCGTAATCGACTCAGAATTAAGATCAATTTTACATGATCAACCGGTTGATAAACGAAGTGTCTTTCTATAACGGCTTTCCCAGAAGACAGTAAGTTTATTTTAGTCCAGTCTACTACAATCTGTATTGCAGCAACACCCCCACTCACATGTCTCTACATAAGCGATCCAGATGAGATCACTTGTGCCAATTCACAAGTGGGCCGTGTTAGTGGTGTTACCAGAAATAAAGCACCCAACCTTTATTCATGTACCACAGACTATTTGAGTTACACTTAAGTGAATCTTCCCGCATCATATACTCATTTTAAGTTATCATAAGTAACTCTGGAACTTATGATGGATTACATTTATTAAACTAATAATAAATGACAGTGTAAAGATTACTAATTACTAATTCCTTTATTTATTTATAGTTTACCGGATTACATAAGATTTAGGGCAAAAACCCCAACAATCGATATATGAACCCTAAAGGGGATTAGTTTTCATGGCTTTAATAAATTCAGTTTTTATGCTCAATCAATAGTTTGATATTTTTGTCTCTTTGCTTATGCTGATCAACCTAAGTGAATTGTTTAGTTTAGTTTTAATTCTGAAAAGGTTAAAATTGAATGGAAAAATATTGATTGATAGGGGTTAACGATTCTCGAAATTATTTTTAGTAATGCATAGACATATGTGTTTACACCCTAAAGCCTAAACCGGAACACTAAAACATATTTCTTAATCTAATTTTACCTAGACATAGGATTTAAATTGGATTAGGAATTAGAATCATGTTAGGCTTGACAAAGTCACTTGAACAATTGGGTTTACTTGCATAAAAAGCGTATTTGTTACTGCAGATTGCTGCAGCACAACCACAACACTATTGCAGTATTGTGAATTCTAAGGCTCTTTAGGGGGATTCTTGATTTTCCAACTATTTGTCTCTACATAGTTTAATCACTTTAATATTGTTGCATATTTTAGGATTAATTTAAGCCACTTTAGACCACCGTACTTATTTTTCATAATTAATTTAGCATTTTTTTTATTTAGTTTTGCATAATTTCACAATTTTATTTGTTTAGCTTCATAAACCACATCACCCCAAATTATCATTGTTTTTATTTTCTTTAAATTAATTGTTAAACACCTATTCTTAATCTACTAATCCTCGTGGGGACGATATCTTACTTATCATTTATTATTTGTTAGACTACGTGCACTTGCGTAACACAATTTCACACAACAGCTGTTGTTCTGTCGAATTGAACAGACCTGTTCTAAAATTTTTATTTGAGTGATGTGTCATTGAAATTGCAGCGATGGCTCTCTTGATATCTTTTTTTTCTTCTGAAATTTATATGCAGTGAGGTGTCGCTAGAAAACGAGTGATGCATCTCTTAGGCCATAACTTTTCTCTCCTTTTTTTTTCGTTAAGCGAGCTGTCGCTAGAAGGATAGCGATGCGTCGCTTGACCTTTTGCATTTCAGATTCATTTGGTTTAGCGTGCTATCGTTGAAGTTATAGTGATTCCTCGCTGAAATTTAGCCTATGGCCTATCTACTTTTTTTTAAAAAACAAATAAAAACAAATGGTTAAAAAAAAACTAAACTAAACTAAACTAAAAATAAATGAATAAGGTTAAGGGTTTGGAGATTGGGTTTCCTTCCAAAAGCGCTTAATTTAACGTTGTGAGCTCGATGATATCCCTCTATTTCTATTAGGGAAGTATGAAATTCGTCAAATTTTCCCGGTTCCTTCTTTCTTGAATCTTTTTTGCCCAGTATATCACATGAATTTCTTTTTAGCGTACATAAGAAAGAATAGAGAAAATGCTCTTGTAATTGTTTTAACTCACGGTCAGGAGGTTTTGTTTGCTCATTCTTCTTCTCATCAAGTTCTATAATATTTGTCTTAGCCAAAGAGTTAACTAAGCTTATTTTTAAAGAATCATTAAGAATTTTGTTGCCTACTGAATTAGATAACAAATTATCAAGAACATCAATCTTATGGTAAGTACTCACCTCACTGGAAAATTTCAAAGAACGATAGATATTGAAGTGTACCTCTTCGTTGTCGACCTTTAATGTTAACTTACCTTGTTGGACATCAATCAAGGCATGACCTGTAGCTAAGATTGGTCCCTCCAAAATGATAGGAATCTCTTCATCTTTTTCCATGTCTAAGACTACGAAGTCAGCTAGGAATATGAACTTATCTACCTTTACCAACACATCTGCAATGACTCCACGAGGGTATGTGAGTGATCTATCTGCAAGCTGAAGACATAAAGGTTTATCAAATAAAGAACTATCAATAGTACAAGGGATAGTAAAACTCCCTGGATCTTTAAGCTTTTATGGTAATTTCTTTTGAAGTATGGCACTATATTCTTCTGTCATCTTTATTCTTTCAAAATTCTACAGTTTCCTTTTATTAGACATTATCTCTTTCATGAACTTCACATAATTATGCATTTGTTCTAGCGCATCTGCAAAAGGAATGTTAATGTGAATTTTCTTAAAAATATCTAAAAATTTAGAAAATTGAATATCAATCTTTTTCTTTTGAAGATAAGGGAATATAAATTGGATTTTCTGCCAAACTATGTATAGCCTCCTGTTTTTCTTCTCCCTTACTATCAAACGTTTCAGTGGTGGAGTTCGTTCTTGAAACTCTTTTCCACTCCTCAATGTGATGACATTGCATTTTCCCCTTGGGTTTATTTTAGTATCACTGAGAAAGTTTCCATTATGAGGTGCATTCACGTAGTTATTTGTCCCATCTATACCTCTAGATTTTAAAAATAACACTATGATTGTCAACTTTTGCTGCTAAAATTTCTATTATAAATAAATAAAGGAATTATTAATTAGTAATATTTACATTGACATTTATTATTGTTTAATAAATGTAATCCATCATAAGATCCAGAGTTACTTATGATAACTTAAAGTGAGCATGTAATGCAGGAAGATTCACTTAAGTTGTAACTCAAATAGTCTGTGATATATGAATAAAAGTTAGGTGCCTTATCTCCACTAACATGGCCCACTTGTGAATTGGCACAAGTGATCTCATCTGGATCACTTAGTTAGCGACATGTGAGTGGGGATGTTGCTGCAATAGAGATTGTAGTAGACTGGACTAAGATATACTTACTGTCGTCTCGTAAAGACGTTACAGAAAGACACTTCGTATATCAATCGGTTGATCATGTACATTTGATCTTAATCCTGAGTGGATTATGAACTCTTGTTCGCAAGTTACAATATAGTTCGCTCAATATGCCTTCCACTTTGGGGATTGCATCTTACTTATAGCTGGGAACGTAATTACACAAGATTGGAATTCACTATTTTCCTTATTGGAAAATAGATAAGTACTTACCTTATGGACTGATTTGGTGCTTGAACAACGAGGCCCCATGTAACGTCTCGTTATTTTAGAAGGATTTTTATTATTATTTATTCTATTCAAAGCACTTAATTTAATTTTAGAGTTAATTAATTTAGATTTTAGAATTTATATTTTTTTATTTGACGTTTATTATTTTAGTAGCTTAAATTAGTATTGGGAGTATTAATAATTATTAACGGACCAATTAATAATTATTAATCACCTTTTAGCTAGTTTAAGTGATTCGGGTTAAGTTTTAAAAGTTAAAAGCAAACGAGGAACAAGTTCGTAATTCTTGAATTCTTAAAATATCTATCACTATTCATTCATCTTCTTAAATACACCTAAAAGCCAAAATTAGACAAATTTTCTCCTCATCTTCTTCTCTCCAACCGTGGGTAGCATCCAAGGGAAGAAAATTCTTGGGTTTTCTTTGTTTCTCAACCGTTTTCGGTGATTTCTTTTGTGTTGGATTGCTCGAGACGTGAGCTATCTATCCAACCTACCCTCGTGTGTTTCTCATTCTCCAAGGGAAGCCCTAAAAAGTGAGTTTTCAAAATGTTTCCTATGGTTTTCTTTATTTTTGTTATTATATGAGTTTTTAAGTTGAAATCATGTGTTTCCATCAAGAAATTTGACGATTTCAAGCTCGGATTCTCAAAAAACACTATTCACTTGAAAACACCATTCATCCAAAAACACTATTCATCTGAAATCACATTTTTCTAATTTTAGTTATGATTGCTCGTTTGACGGTTTGTTGGAACTTTATTTTCACTTGAATATTCGAGGTGAGGATAAATAGAATTTAAATGTAAACTTAGAAACCGAACAAGTTGAACGACTTGTATGATCGGAAGCTAAAATTGAGATTTGAAATGAAAGGATTAAAGTAAGTGAACCAACTTATTTAGGCTTGGGAGTTAGTTCTAATTTGAGTTGGGAGAACTCATGGATCTTTCAAAGGAAATGGCTAACTCTTGGAGGTTCTAGGTTTATGTTCGCTTTGGCATTTCTTAATGATTATTAAAAGTTGAAGGTTCCGAGTATAACAGGGTGAATAAGGAATTTGGATATGGAAATTCGCTTGATTAGTAAAATAAGGAAATGGGACTTTTATGTTAAGATAATAACTTGAAATTATCTGAAGGTCGATTGGCTTGACTTTTATATTGTCATGTGATTATCTGAAGACCGATTGGCTTGACTTTTATATTGTCATGTGTTTATCTAAAGGCCGATGGGCTTGACTTTAATATTATCATGTGACTATCAGATAGCTTTAAGGCTTGACTTTATTTCTTGCTATGAGATCTTATGGAATTGCAGGTTATGGAATTTTATGGAAATTCTGAATTATGAGACTATGGGTACTTTCTTGTTTTATGCAAATAAACGTAACTAATGATATAGACATCATTGATAGTGTTGCTACGTGATAGCGACGCGGAAAGAGGAGGAGTCGCCACTAATCATTGGTTTTAAGGTATAGTGTGATTAGTCACCTAGTCTCTAAGTTAAGGATGGTCTGCTAACGTTTGATGGTAGGTTCAGGAGTTTATTCACACATAGGGAAGGTATTAGCACCCTATTATGTTCGTTTGAAAACGATTACTGTTTATTATCTTTGTTATTTAATATTAAAACCTTTTTATCTTTTAACACACAATATGTTTTTAATTTTTAGTTTTAAATGTCTCATATGTTATTGATTAGTACCCTAAACATTAGAAGGCATAATCAAATTGGATGAGTGGCATAAAAGCCATTAGGAAAAAGTTTTAATAGAATTTAATCTCGGTATCCCTTAATTAAATTTGTATTCCTTAAGAAATATAGGAGATTAGTATCCTGAAAACACCTAACTCCATCATAGGAAAGTTTTATTATTATTTTAATTATTTTTTAAATTTTTATATTTTATGAAAAATCATTATTTAGGGTTATCTTGAATTAAAGTTAATCAATTTTATATATGGAAATTTATTAAGGTAAGATCTTCTTTTATTATATTTTTATTAAGGAAAGTATTGTAACATCAAATTTGGAGATTTTTAAGTATTTACGATTTTATTGATTTTTTTTATTTAGGAAAAGTTTATTTTTTAAAATTTGAGAGATTCGGAAAGTTAGTATCCTAAAACTTTCCGATCCCTAATTAAATTCCACTTGCCTTAATTAAATAATCATTTTTTTAGAAAATTAGTAAAACTAGTATCATGATTAATTCCAAATTTATATTTAAATTCAAATTCCTAATTTTTATGCTTTTGGAAAACTAGTATCCTAATTTATTCCAATTTCTATATTTAAATTCAAATTGTTAATTTTTATGCTTTTTGGAAAATTAGTATCCTAATTAATTCAAATTTTTAAATTTTAATTCAAATTGTTAATTTTTATGCTTTTGGAAAATTAGTATCCTAATTAGTTCCAATTTTTATATTTATAATTTAAATTTTTAATTTTTATGCTTTGGAAAATCAATAATCTAATTGATTCCAATTTTTATAATCAAAATCTTATTGTTACGTATTTACTCATGTCAAATATAGTCTAATGTTTACAATAATAATAAAAAAAATGTAAAAAAAAAAAAAAAAGAAAACATCCAATATATCGAACAAAAACATGGGATATTAATTTGACATGATTTAAAAAATTCATATAAACAAAAAAAAACTAAACAAACAAACTAATACCATTTGAACAAATTATTTAAATTACGTATACATTAAACCTGAAGAAATCTAAATGAAGGTAACCTATTATTTGAATTGAGCTCAAACAAAAATTAATATTGACACAACAAGTTAATTTAAACATATTAGAAGCTCCTAAGTCAGATTGTGTGGGCATATCAATTTTGAACTAAGAAGGAGAAAAAAACAAAATGATTTAATCCTTGATCTTATCCATAAAAGCTCTTAATTGAATATTAAAAAAAGAATATCTCATATATGATCAAATATGCAAATTGGATGACAAAAGAAATTTGGATATATGTAAAAGGATGAAGTTTAGCATATGATATTTGAGTCAAAGGTATTTTATGCTTCTTACATACCTCAGTGGTAGTCTTGTTTGACCAAACAAAAATCTTGGTGAATAAGAAGGCTCACCCACGTATGATAATGGTTTTCTCCAACGATACCAAATCCCAAAGGACGGTGGAGGATTTGGGGTGTTAAGGGTATTGGCTTCCAAAATGACTCAATCGAGGGAAGAGACGATCAAGATTTTTAGGCTACCGTGTGAGGGAAAATAAGAGTCATGAAGAGAAAAAAAAGGTTTGGCTATGTGTTCACCGTGAGAGAGGGAACGTGGAGGCTAGGTTTTCTTAGAAATTTTTAGTGTCTTTTAGGGTTGATCCTAGAGTCCTTTTATAGCCAAGAATAAGATTTTTTTAAAAAAAAGAATTTTTTTGAATTAATTGATAATTACCTCCCTAATTTACTCAATCACCCAATCATCCCGTCACTAATTGACAAAATTTAAGCTTGTTTCCAAAATTGTTTTTCCATTCAAAAATCAAATCAAATTTCGAAAATCTACAAACTTCTTTTTTCTTTTTCTTTTACTATTTTTTTTATTGAATTTTTTTAAAATAAAAATTAAAAAATTAAAAAAAAAACAATTTTTTTATTAAACCATAGAAAATCAATTTAAATCGAAATTTCATTTCATAATTTAAAATTAAATCTATTTTCATAGAAATTAAATTACATTATGAAAAATGAAATATTATTATTATTTTTAATTTTATCATTCAACTCAAAAGTCAAACAAATTGCAATTATATTAACTTTTTCCTCAAAATCTAATTACTAAAATTTAAATAAAAATTAAAAAAAAAAAACTATTCTCTCTTTTTTTTTTGACATTTTTCACAACTAAAGTTAATTTAATTAACACCGGACAAAAATAGGTGTTTACAGATAGTTTATGATTCCTTTGGTTATTTGAATGATTAGATTTATGTTTACTCCCACTTGAGACCTCGTTTATGTTTATTTTGCATTTGGGAGGAATAAAGAGACAATGCACAGATTGAGTGTGCTTGCATGACTGTTATTTTTCGTTTTATGTTTACATATATAAATCATGAGAAATGCTAAAGGCTGCGTGAATTTTGCATGATTGGGGGGATGGATAATGAGATAATGTTGGGACTGCGCGTGCTCACATTATCTAGTATTATCCATAATTACTTTGATTCATATATGAGAGAATGCAAGGGCCAAGTGTACCTTGTATTTGGTGGGTGAGATAATGAGGTAATGGTTAAGAGTGAGTGAGATTTCATGACTTATCATTATTCACTAATGGCGGGAAGATACTTATAAAAGACTATGTGTACTTTGTTTTGGAAAGCAAGATACTAAAATTTAAATAAAAATTAAAAAAAAAAAATTAAAAAAAAAAACTATTCTCTCTCTTTTTTTTTTGACATTTTCACAACTAAAGTTAATTTAATTAACACCGGTCGAAAATAGGTGTCTACAGTTTGCCCCCGTTTGTTCATCTTGTAGAATTATAAGGTGGACAAACACGTAGACCTTACTTCGTTTGGTATTATTTAGCTTTAAATAAATGAGTGACAAGTGGTTCGGTTCTCGACCAAAACAAATGCAGGGTGGTCCGGTTCTTGACTGTAACGTCCTGTTATTTTGTGATAATTTTTTATTTATTTATTTTATTTTAATTTAAGCATTTAAAGTCTATTTTAGAATCGGTAAATTAGAATTTAGTAGTTTATTTCGATTTAAGACATTTTAATGGCTTTATTTGTTTAAATAAGTTATGGTGGTATTAATAATTATTAACGGGCCTGTGACGACCCGTCACTTTTAAATAATTTAAATTAGAAAACACAACGAAGTCTTTATATTTTAAGAAAAATGGCGTGGTTATGTTTGAAAATTGGCTAGCCAAAACCTGTTTACAGCTTAATTTCAAATCTAAAATACACAAGGAACATTAAGTTCCTATCCAGGAGTTTAAAATGATTTATAATCATAAAAGTAAAGACACAAGCTCTTAAGAGCGATATACAATTCACACCTCAAAGACATAATATAAATAAAAAGAGAGACCATGGTCTTTAAAAGTTATCTAGTCCATCACCGTGTCATCATCCTCTGGATCAAGCGCGCACTAGCTCCTCTTCCACGATCCCAAACATTACCTGAAATGTTTGTAATATCATGAGCTAACAACTAAGCCCAGTGAGAATAATAAGAATAAAAAGTAAAGATAGACCTCAAACCCGTATTCCGATTTGTGTCCAATCAATCTGACACAATCAATCCTAAAGTTCTCCAAACTTTAGGTAATTCCATTCTATAATATCCAAAGGATGATACTACTAACACACGTAGTCTAATTCTCATCCATTTACTTGTTACGACATAAATAAGAAAAATAAATATACTTTGCATAAAATAAAACATCTCGATTCTCTATTTCATCGATCATAAGCATGAATGCATGAGGATATCCCGTAGGATTCGCATACGCCCTTAAGCATGAAGAAGGTAACGTGGTCTATCCCGTATGATCCATCGTTCTCCCTCCTTTTCTTTCTCACTTTCTCTTCTTTTTCTATGAAGGTAATGTGGTCTATCCCGTAGGATCCATCATTCTCCCATTCATGTCTTTCTCATTCTCTCTTCTTTTTCTATGAAGGTAATGTGGTCTATCCCTTAGGATCCATCATTCTCCCATTCATGTCTTTCTCATTCTCTCTTCTTTTCCATGATGCGAGATGTTATGATGCAATGTGATATGTTTTGGTGTAAATAAATAAAGTGCGGAAATAAAGTAGCCAATACAAACATAAAGTAAAAGGCATAAAGTAAATAAATAGGAAACTCCGGAAGAACGATACGTAAATCAAACTCCACTACAATAATAAAAGTAAAACTATCTTAAACGATTAACTTATACCTTCCAGGATTCTAAACTTCCAATATAATCCGAGGTTCTATTAATCGTTCTAAATACAAGTTGGACCTTTTAACTTCCAATGATCCAACCTAAGCTTTGAAACGAATCTAACTTAGTAATATCTAAGATTCAATGCTTTCCTCGAGAACTCCTAAGTTCTCACTTAAAGGATTCACTTCTAATCCTAAGGGCACTAACTCAGTTCCCTCTATCTTAGATTCGAATTCTAGTCTTAGTTCCCAATTCTACAAACCATTATACTTATTTGCTTTCTATAGTTACTTTAAATCCTAACTATTCTCACCTTAGTAAAAGTTGACTTCTCTCTTAAAACCGTTAGAGCGATCAAGCAAGCGATCCAAAATCACCGAGAACTCCGTGGATCTCGAGAGAAAAGCACGATGGTTAGGTGGAAATGAATCCTAGACTCGAGAGCTTTCCGATGCAACCAAAATCGAGTCGATCCGTCGAGAAAAGAACGAAAACCAAAAAGCTCCTTCCCCCCCTTGATAGCCACGGTTTTGGGATGAAAATGTATGAGAAAAATGAAGACTTTTGGTCAATGGGGTATATTTAAAGATGAATGAATAGTGTTTTGATATTTTTAAGAAATCGGAAATGACGGTTGCGTCCTTTTATGACTTTTGACTCCTAAATCGAAACCCGATGCTCTTAAATTAATCTAAAGGTGATTAATAATTATTAATTGGCCTATTAATAATTATGAATGTCACCGAAACAAAATTTAAAGTATTAAAACAATTAAAAAGAATTTCGTGTGAAATTAACTACTAAAATTGAAATTACAAAAATAATAATTATACTAAATACTTAAATTGAAATAAATAAATAACATTAATAAATAATAAAATAAAATAAATAAATAAATAAAAAATTTCACTTCAAAATAACGGGACGTTACAGGGCCAAGTAATAATTATTAATCACCTTTAGATTAATTTAAGCCATAACCACGCCATTTTTTCTTAAATTATAAAGGCTTCCGCTGTGTTTTCTAATTTAAATTATTTAAAAGTGATGGGTCGTCACATTGACCTAAATAAAATCAAGGTGGTCCAGTTCTCGACCAAATTAAAAGACAAGGTGGTTCGGTTCTTGACCAAAATAAATGCAGGGTGGTCCGGTTCTCAACCAAAATAAAAGACAGAGTGGTCCGGTTCTCAACCAAAATAAAAGACAACGTGGTCCGGTTCTCGACCAAAATAAAAGCAAGGTGGTCCAGTTTTAGACCAAAAAAACTTCAATGTGAATCAATATTTCACATTGGATATGACCTTGAAATAGAATGGTCCGGTTCTAGACCAAACTAGAAAAACGGTGGTCCGGTTCTCGACCAAAATGCAAAAATGAGATGGTCCGGTTCTCGACCACAATAAAAGCAAGGTGGTCCGGTTCTCGACCAAAAAACTTCGATGTGAATCAATATTTCACATTAGAAATGAGCTTGAAATAGAATGGTCCGGTTCTAGACCAAACTAGAAAAACGGTGGTCCGGTTCTCGACCAAAACGCAAAACCGAGATGGTCCGGTTCTAGACCAAAACTTTGATTTTCTTTGACTCATTTAAGGATGAATATATGCATCTTTATAAAACCATGACGATTGAATCGTGATATATGGACATCTTTTCATGAAAAATTGACAAAGTTAATAACGAAACTGAGCATAATAATTTTTTTTTTATTATTATTATTTTTTTATTTTTGCCATCTCAATATAATCTTCCTTATCATTGACAGTATAAAACAAATCATGAGCAAAAGATGAGTTACTCTAAGGGTCCAAATCCTAACTTATCCCGGTGTCAAATATCATTAAACCTTCTGAAGCGGCAGTGTTTCGTGATACAAAACAAAACAAATTTTGAATCCAAAATTGTCCCAGTATCCATTTATAATGATGTTTCACAATTCAAGATCAAAACAAATTTTACCCCAAAATTTTCCCCAGTATTCCTTCTCAATTTGCAAGCAACAGTTATCATTTGCTCAGTGATGAACATCATGATCAACTTTCTTCGGTAATTGAAATCAAATTTTGCTCATAGCAAAATTTGCCCCAGTTTGTTAATTTGAACATTACAACTGTTATTTCAAACATATTTTCATTTTAATGCAATCAATAATTCATGTATGAAGGAATGTGAAGGAAAGTGTAAGTAAACGAAATGGAGATTCTCGTACAGACAAGAATTGGTTCAGAAAGGCCATTTTATTAATAATGTAGCTTTGAGATTTATAGCTAGAAAGGGTAGCACATTTTGAGTGAGATAATGACTGTAAATAAAGAAAATAACAGAATTAATTGTGGCTATCCAAAAATTAATCTATGCCCTGGTAAAAATGCTTGCTTGGTAAAGCCATTATTACGCGAAATATCTCTTGACCACATCTGAATTGATCGGGTTCGGTAAATCTTCCCCATCCATATCAGTCAACATTAAAGCCCCTCCTGAAAAAGCCTTCTTTACTACGTATGGTCCTTCATAATTCGGAGTCCATTTCCCTCTATGGTCTTTCACAAAAGGAAGAATCCTCTTCAAAACTAAATCTCCTTCTTGAAAATGACGAGGGTGTACTTTCTTTTGATATGCCCTTGTCATCCTTCTCTGGTAAAGTTGGCCCCTACAGAGTGCAGTTAGTCGTTTTCCTTCAATGTAGTTCAACTGATCATATCTGCTGTAAATCCACTCTGCTTCTTCTAACTCTGCTTCCATTAAAACTCTGAGAGATGAGATTTCCACCTCAATTGGAAGAATAGCCTCCATACCATAAATAAGAGAAAACGGCGTTGCCCCAGTAGATGTGCGAATAGAAGTGCAGTAACCATGCAATGCGTAAGGAAGCATCTCGTGCTAGTCTTTATATGTAATTGTCATTTTCCAACAATCTTCTTGATGTTCTTATTAGCAGCTTCTACAGCACCATTCATCTTTGGTCGATAAGGAGTCGAATTTGAATGTTTGATTTTCATCCCTTCACAATACTTTGCCATCAACTTGTTGTTAAAATTCTTAGCGTTATCAGTGATAATCTGCTCAGGAAATCCATATCGACATATTATTTCTCTTTTCAGGAATCTTCAGACGACATTTTTCGTAACATTTTGATATGATGCAGCTTCCACCCATTTAGTAAAATAATCTATGGCCACTAGAATGAAACAGTGATCATTTGAAGCTTTTGGCTCAATCGGACCAATCACATCTATTCCCGACATCGAGAATAGCCACGGTGATGATAAAACATGTAATTTAGAAACCGGTGCATGGGTCTTGTTGGCGTATATCTAACACTTGTGGCATTCTCTGGCATACTTAATACAGTCTGTTTCCATAGTCAACCAGTAATATCCTGCTCTAAGGATTTGTCTTGCCATCATATGCTCACTAGAATGGGTCCCACAAATTCCATCATGTACTTCCTCCATAGTTTTTTGAGCTTCAACCGCATCAACACACCTTAAAATAACCATATCATGGTTTCGCTTATATAACACTTCCCCATTCAGAAAGAAACCCATAGCAAGTCTTCGAAGTTTTCTTTTATCATTTTCTGATATCCCCGTAGGGTATTCTCGACTCTTGATGAAATTCTTTATATCATGGTACCATGGTTTTCCATCTAACTCTTCTTCAATGTGCATACAGTAAACCGATGATTCTCGCTTTTCAATCTGTATCGGTGGTACATCTTCATTTGCTTCTATTTTGAACATTACTGATAGAGTAGCTAGTGCGTCAGCTATCTGATTATTTTCTCGCGGGATATGGTTGAAGGCCACCTCATCAAAACCTTCACATAATTCAAGTATGTAATCTTTATACAGGATTAACTTGGAATCTCTGGTTTCCCATTCTCCTTTCAGTTGTAGAATAACTAACATGGAATCCTCGTATACTTGTATTTTTTGGATCTTCATATGTCTAGCAGCCTGAATTCCCATGCTACATGTTTCGTATTCAGCTACATTATTAGTACAATCAAAGTATAACTTAGCTGAAAGTGGGAATAACTTTCCTTTGGGGGAGATCAATATCGCTCCAATCCCATGCCCTAGTTCATTTAACGCTCCATCAAACAACATGGTTTATAACTCAGGATCAATGGACTCATCCTCCTCTTCTTTGACAACTGCCATGATATTTTCATCGGGAAAATATAAATTTACTGATTTATAATCTTCTATTGGTAAGCCTGCCAAATAGTCTACAAGTATGCTTCCTTTAATTGCTTTTCTTGTAACATAAACAATGTCATATTCAGATAATAGAACTTGCCACCTTGCAATTCTTCTTGATAGGGATGGCTTCTCAAAAATATATTTGATTGGATCCATTTTTGACACCAACAAGGTAGTATAGTACAACATGTATTGTCTGAGACGCTGAGCGGTCCAAGCTAAGACACAACATGTTTTCTCAAGCAATGAATAATTTATTTCACAAATGGTGAACTTCTTACTCATATAGTAAATTTCTTTCTCTTTCCTCTCAGATGTATCGTGCTGACATGATATACATCCCATGGAATCCTCTAGCACTGTTAAGTACAAGATAAGAGGCCGACCAGGTGTCGGGGGAACCAAAACTGGTGGATTCTGTAAGTATTGATTTATCTTATCATAAACAATTTGACAATCTTCATTCCATTTGCTTGTGTTACTTTTTCGAAGCAATTTCAATATTGGTTCACAAGTGGCGGTCAAATGTGAGATGAATCGTGAAATATAATTCAATCTCCCTAGGAAACTTCTAACTTCCCTTTCGGTACGCGGCGATTTCATGTCTGTAATTTCTTTGACTTTAACCAGATCTAATTTGATCCCTTCTTGACTCACGATGAACCCCAACAACTTCCCTGAGGATACTTTAAAGATACACTTCGAGGGGTTTAGCTTAAGCTGATATTTTCTTAAACGTTCAAAAATTTTGCGAAGAATGGCATCATGCTCATTTTCAGAACGAGATTTGGCTATCATAGCATCAACATTAACTTCAATCTCTTTATGCATCATATCATGAAAAAGAGTAACCATAGCTCGTTGATAAGTTGCTCCAGCATTCTTTAAACCAAATGGCATGACCTTATAACAAAAGGTCCCACACAACGTGATAAATGTTGTTTTCTCCTGATCTTCTGGAGCCATCTTGATTTGATTATATCTTGAGAATCCATCCATGAACAAAAAAGTAGAAAAACCCGCTGTGTTGTCAACAAGCACATCAATATGAGGTAAAGGAAAATTGTCTTTTGGACTTGCTTGATTTAGATTTCTATAATCCACACACATTCTCACTTTTCCATCCTTCTTCGGAACTGGGACCACTATAAGAATTTTGGGTTTAGGTGACGGTTGTCAAAAGAAAGGGTTACGGTAGCAAAGAAAATCACGGATGAACAGTAAAATGAAAAATAAAAGCGTCACCCAATCCCAAATCTCACACTCACGAATGAAGACTTGGGAAGAAAAAAAAACTCAAATCGTGAGCGCTTAAACGAAAACGAAAAGAAAAAGGTCTCAGTCAAACGAAAACTCAAACTCAGACGAAATCAAAATCGAAATCGAAATTGAAATCTCGCTCTCGATCTTAAGCAAAACCCTCAACTCTCGCTTTCGATCATCTCAGAGGAAACCCTCATCTCTCTCTCTCTCTCGATCTCAGATGAAACCTTTCATCTCTATCTCTCTCGCTCTTGATCTCAGACGAAACCCTCATCTCTCTCTTGCTCTTGATCTTATAAGAAATCATTCATCAAGCACTTCGATTCTTAGTCTTTCAAAGTCTCAGTTCATCACTCAACAAAAATTAAGATGAAAATCAAACGATCTCTCCAAGTCTCAGTCTTTCAAAGCCTTGTTATTGCTATAAGATGTGTTTTGTCTACGCTCACTCAAAGAAGCCATGAAAATCATTTCTAGCTTTTTCTCTCGTATGTCATCTCAGACTAACACACTCCTTTTTTCTGCCCTAATTTATCTCGTCTCTGTCTCGATTCAATTCTTCAATCTCTGGATCTGTTTGAGTTTTTATTTTAAATTTTTAGTTCATTAATTTTTCTCACAATGATTTTCTTTAATTCAATGTGCAGATCATTCGTTTCACAATTGTAGGAAAATCAACGATTTTTTGGAAGGTGAGATTGTAAATTTTGATTGTTGATTTTGTTTACATTTCTACTCAGAGCAATTTTTTTGATGTTCATGATCTGGTTTCTCACAAAACAGTTATGGGACCTACGACTTTTCGAAATGGAAGATGGATTGTTGATTTTTTTTTAAATGTAAGCCTGTGTTTTATCTCAAAAGAACTCTAGAATCTAACATCTTAATTAAAATATGATTAATAAATGTATAAAAATCCATCCTAAATTGGCTAAATACAATATTTATTCATTGGATTCTTGAATAATTAACCTTTGGTTTGATTGCCTAACTTAACCTCTTCCATATATATACTTATTGGTTTATTGAAAAAGTTTTTGTTATTCAATAATGATGCATTTTTCCCATTTTATGCTTTTAATGTCTATTAGATGCATTTTTCACTTGTCAGACAGTTTTGAACAAACTATAGACAATACCCAAAAAATAGTGTGTTGAATATGGATTATAATTTACTATACATTTATTTATGATGCCACTTATCAAGTTCAATTGAATTATGATCTATAATCTTTTCAATCTTCATTTGTTATTGATTTCCTTTTCTTCCCCTTTTTGGTTTTCATATCAAGATTAGATCATGATGTTATAACTAAAATTCTTTCACTTCATTTTAGAAGGATTCTGGTTTTGCCCTCTTAGAATGACACCTAGTAAAAATCATGTCTATCTCCTCGGGCTCCAGTAAAAGGTATGACTTCCACTCTTTATTTAATTTTAAACTTTCAATTAATGGTTTTTGATATCTTGCAACTGCTTATGTGTTGTATTATAAGCATGGAGGATCAAACCAAATGCTTTTATTTTTTATCGATCATTTGGGGAGATTTTAACTACTTTAAGTGGTCATTCAAAGAAGGTTTATTTGATGAATTCTTGTGAAATGCTGTAGTTTTCATTTTACTATAATTATTTTTCTAATTGGAGTATTGCACCTTGTTCCTTTAGGCAACAACTGTGAAATTTGTGGCTTGAGATGATTTATTCTTGATCGGTTCAGCTGACAAGGTGATTCTCTTCCCTCCCTCAATATATATATCTAAACTTGTCATGGTTATGGGTTGAAATGACCTTTTTTTGTAGATGTTTGCTTAAACATTATCTATAACTCCATATGATATGCCCTTGTAATCGTGAGATTCAGTTATTTTATTTTCTTGTTAATAATATTTGTGTGTAATATTAATGAATTAATTTTTATATTAGGTTCATTTGTAATTATTTTGAATTTATTACATTGTGACTTCTTTAATTAGTTAGTGTCTTTGTTAAATAACCTTTTGTAAAGGTTATGATTCAATCCCATTTTATATATTCTTTAAAATTTAAGTTCACTAACAATTTTTTTTTCTTGTGTGTTTTTTAGTGTTCTAAGGTTATCATTGCTTACCTTTGGATCCTCTAAGTCAGCGACTATGACTCTGCTTCTTCATTTGCTCATTTCTTATATTATATGACATATATTAGCATGTAAATCAGCGATGCAGTGATCACCATTTTATGTTTAATTTATGAAACTTGTTTATGTTTAATTTATTAAACTGTGATTGAAGGTAAGAAGAGCACTAAGTTAAAACGAGTTGCAAGTTAGTATCTCGTAGTGTTTTTTTTGGTCAATCATGTCTACTCGGTGTTTTATTTATAATAGTTAGTTATCTCCTTGAGATTCATATGGGCATGTTATTCATGTTGATTTGCAGGATCAAGCACTAGCTTCTCAATCAAATACTGGAATTGATCTATCCCGTTCGACTCCTAATAACCTTGCCACACAACTGGCATCCGAATCTCATAGCAAATACTGGTATTACTTTGTGATTTTGGCTGTATTATCTGAATCTCATAGAAAATACTGGTATTCCTAATAACCTTGCCACACAATTGGCATCCGAATCTCTTCCAAATGTTATGTGAAGAATACCTCTTCTTCACATTCTATTAACTTGTTATTTGATTTGGTGATTTTGAAGTTAATTTTTTTTATGTTAGTGTTTCAATCTTAACAAATTGATCTCTTATCTGTTCGTATCTTTCTTTTTGTTGTGATAGAAAGTTTTGATAAAAGAAGGAATAATAAAAAGGAGCCTTACAGATTTGTAGTAGTTTCTTATTTTTGTTGTTCTCATTGTATAATAACTTTAAAGCAGTTCTTTTATTGTTATGTATTGATCTCTCTATTCATTTTTTTGACATAATCCATTTTTACTTCCAGATTTTTTTTTGGGTCATGGCTCCAATTTCGGGTATGAAATAGTTCTCATTTTGATACATTATTCTGTTTGTTTTCCCATAAACTTATGATTTCTAGTTTGTCAATGGTAATATTTATAAGGTACTATGTTAAGAATGAACTAAAAAAATTCCTTATAAATCATGTAGCAGTATTACTAATTTTTGTTTTAATGTGATTACAGGATCTCTAAAGCTAGAGATTTTCCAAACCGGGTAAGCAAGGAGAAATAGAACGAGTAATCAACAATTTGGGTTGGGGGCGAATTATCCCATCTTGCTAAGTACCCTTTTCTTTCGTACATCTCATCTTATTCTATATTGATTGTCTTTTTTTTTGTTCTCTTCCAGCATTGTGTGAACTTTTTTAGATCACTTGTGTCAGCTGGAAAAGAAGCTCTCAAGCTTATAGTCCACGTAGACTAAAGCAATGAGTTTGGTTATCATTGACATTCTCTTTTGCTTTGCTTAATTAGTTATACTTATTTCTAATTGAAAGGAGTAATTGAACCACTCAATGTGTGCACAGTGCTAAGACATACATTTAAATTTATATTTTTTGAGACTTCTTTGACATTATGTTTGCTTTATGGATCGTATGCATACTTGTTCTATTTTTTTTTCTGTTCCCAGAAATTTCTTGTGCAACATTTGCTTCTTTTATTCACCATGTTGGCAAATCTTCCCGAGCTCTTCACATTTTAGTTAGCATCTCAAAACCGTTTTTTCATTTTTTTCTATATTGATTGTTTATGTGGCTTATATTGTACATATGATTATATATCTCTTAATTGTTTCATTTTTCATAAGCCTTAAGTTGTAGATTGATATTGCATTAAGTGTAGCCAACATGAACCTATATTGTAGCAATGTAACTCAACTGCTATCCATTTTAAGAAAGTCGTAACGAATTTGTAGAAAATATAAAATTGTATTTTTGATAGGAAACCGGGTTTTAAGATTTTATGACTGTTTGTTTCTGTTCATATAGCGGTAAGATAGTCAACAGTATAACTTTCAGTCATAGTTTGTATGGTTGGTAATTGACACACTGTTCACACACTTGTATCACTAAACTTTTCCCAACTCGTTCACACATTGTTGTAGCTCTAGAAATCTAATAAGAACCTACTGTTATGATAAACCTTTGCTATTCAATTTGTTAACATCTATTCCTTATTTTATGGTTGGATGAGACAATTTTGATTGTTGCAATAGTGTATGTTTATAATTGATCTTAACTTTTGTGCACAGTTGTAATTACCCCCTCTCTTATTGCCCTCAATTGGAATAATTATTTGTAATCCTTGGTTTTGTATACATTTCAGAAGACGAAGGGTAATTTTCTCACTTCGAGCAGCTTCAGTAGCTTTACTTTGAAATTACTACAAATCGAGAAGTGAACTGATTTTCCCCCTATAAATTCTACAATTCAAATTCTGATTCTTTAAGCGAATTTCGGCACTAAACTGAGCTGATTCTTCCACTTCTTTGTTTGGCTTTAATTCGCAGCTTCTGATCCGTAGTTTGAGGTGTGAGAACAGTCCAGCGAGCATCGAAATCATAAGGTGATTCACTTTGAAATTTCCTAAACTCATTAGGCATTTCATTGATTAAAAATGTTGGATTCTTTTTAAATAAAGAACTAAACTATCAGTACCAAAATTTGTGATTTGAGTTGCTTTGGTATGTATTTTAATTAAAAATGTTGGTTAATATTTTGTTTTTCTATAGGATTTCAATTATGATGATCTTTTTTTGGTCACATTTCCAAGCATTAAAAAGAATGGAATTTTGATTAATTTGGTTTCTATTTCCAAGCAGAAGGTCTTGATTGTTATCAAGATTATGTTTGACTTACATTGTTTCATTGGTTGTTGAGTGTTAAATGAAGAATTGAAGTGTTAAATGGTCAATGTCTTTTTTGTTTACTATTTTTGTTTGTAATTTTTTAGGCTTCCGTAAGAGGAATATGGATCTTGATTATGCGAGATGCTTGGTGATCTTGAACTTCAGGAAGAACAATAATTTGTTATAATTATTTGTCTTTTTATGTATGCTGATTTAATTTTTTTTGTTTATAGAATGTAATTCATGTAAATGTTGAGTAATATTTTATTTGAGTTGTAATATTTAGTTAAATTGGAGGTGTATTATAAATTTGATGTAAAATTAATTTATTAAAAATATTTTTTTTTTCAAAATTTAGACAAAAGGTGACGGTTTTTCCCCGTCACATTTTCTAAAAGGTGACGGTGGTTTTATGACCGTCACCTAATCCAGTGTCACCTATTTAAATAGGTGACGGGTAAAAACCGTCACCTACTCGAATAGGTGACGTTCTTTTGGTGTCACCTATTCGAACATGTGACGTTCTTTTGGCGTCACCTATTCGAACAGGTGACGTTCTTTTGGCGTCACCTATTCGAACATGTGACGTTCTTTTGGCGTCACCTATTCGAACAGGTGACGTTCTTTTGGCGTCACCTATTCGAACATGTGACGTTCTTTTGGCGTCACCTATTCGAACAGGTGACGTTCTTTTGGCGTCACCTATTCGAACATGTGACGTTCTTTTGGCGTCACCTATTCGAACAGGTGACGTTCTTTTGGCATCACCTATTCGAATAGGTGACGGTTTTTTTTTGGACGTCACCTATTTAAATAGGTGACACTGCCATAGGTGACGGTCAAAAAACCGTCACCTATTCGAATAGGTGACACCAAAAGGATGTCACCTATTCCCGAAATTCTTATAGTGGACTATATCGGCAACCCATTCAGGGTATTTGGAAACAACAAGAAAACAAGCATCAAACTGTTTCTTGACTTTTTCTTTGATTTTGATGAGCATATCCGGCTTCAACCTCCGTAATTTCTATCTTACTGGCGCAAAACCTTCTTTCAACGGTAAATGATGTACTACAATGTCTGTATCCAGCCCTGGCATGTCTCGATAAGACCATGCAAACATATCTTGGTAGTCATGCAATAACTCAACCAACCTTTTCCGTACATATTTCGCAATCAAAGTTCCTACTCTCACTTCTTTAACCTCCTCGTTAGTCCCTAAATTAATAGTTTCTAACGCCTCTTGATGCGGTAAAGTCACTTTTTCCTCTTCTTTGATAAGCCTCAACAGCGCAGGTGATAACTCATCGCTATTTTATATCCCTTCACTCTCATTCTCCTCACCAAGTTCAACATTAAATATCGGGGTGTTAAAATCAATTTCTGGATTACTACAATTTTCATCTTTTAATTCAATATTTTCAGTCCTGTAGGGGATTTGGAGAAATGGTGGGAGAAAGAGAGAAAAGAAACAAAAGCTAGTAAATAAAGGATTCGGAGAGAAAGAAGATAAAAGATAGATATGCTTTTAAAGTGAAAAATACGTTTATTAAGATAGAAGCCCTTATTACAAAAATAAAGCATCCAATAGCCTTGGGCATAGCTAAAGGATATGAAAATTTAAATGACTGAAGCTTTAAATGACTAAACTTAAAGAAAACAAGAAATTACTGTTGCATTAAATCGAAAATTGAATGAAACTCTTCAGATTCCTAGTTATTCAGTTCAAAGTCTGGTGCACAACGATAAACAAATTGGTCATCTTCAAGCTGTTCCTCGAGAACTGCAGCGATTGATAGGTCAGACATTTCAGCTGTTAAACTCTCTTCATCTTCCTCTAGATCGATTACAACTTCACTCTTCGTATCAGAGTAAAGAACTTCTCTCTTCACAAAAGTTTCATAAAGATAAGGAAAACACATCTTCTTAGTGTCTAGTAGCTTGTTCATCCGAGCAACTTTTTCTTTCTTCTTCTTTTCTCTCATTTCTCTTTTATTTGCTGCTGAAGGCTTAAACCCTAACCCAAATCTTTCAGGAAACTTATGTAAATTGACTATTTGTTTTCTTCACTGCTTCTGCATCCCAAGTCCATCTCCAGGTTTAAAATCTCCTCTTATCATGACTTTAGCAACCATGATTGAAGCTTTTGACAATGATTTTATAATTGGTCGTTTAGGGCCAACGATCGAGGCACTTGCAATTTCAAAGGAGCGAAATGAGCATTTAAAAGCCTCTTCTGCTGCTTCTACATAAGATAATGTCGTTGATTTTGAGATCAAGTAGTCTTCCTCACCAAATATGCAGATCAACTTTTTTTCAAAAATAAATTTCAACCTCTGATGCAAAGATGAGGGAACCGCTCCAGCAGAATGAATACATGGTCTTCCCAACAGAAAACTATAAGCAGGGACCATATCCATCACTTGAAATTTTATGGTGAAGGTACATGGCCCGATTTGAATAGGCAATTCGATATCTCCAATGACTTCTCTGCGGGATCCATCAAAAGCTCTTACTTGCATGTTGCTTGGCTTAATATGTGATAAATCTATAGGAAGGTTCATCAATTTTGATTTTGGCATTATATTCAACGAGGATCCATTGTCAACTAGAACTTTTGCAACCATATGATCTTTGTACCTAACAGAAATATGCAGAGCTTTTGTATGTGTTATTCCTTCTGGTGGGATCTCATCATCATTGAAAGCTATGAAGCTAGATGCAGTGATATTTCCCACAATGTCATTCAACTTCTCAACTGTGATATCATGTGTTACATGTGTTTGGCTCAATATGTCAATCAAGACCTTTCTATGTGGCTCTGAACACATCAAAAGTGACAAGATAGATATTCGGGCTGGTGTACGATTAAGCTGCTCTACTACCTTGTATTCACTTTGTTTCATGAATTTTAAAAATTCACCTGCTTCTTCATCAGTCACCGGTTTTAAAGGCTTCTCTTTTGTGATCGGACACTCTTCAATATAGACTTCTTCAGAGTTGTCTTTTTCTTTGCCCTTACATTTTTCTACTAGAGCTTTTTCAATTCTCTCCTCATGATACGAAAACCCTTTCAAAATGCTTTAACAACCCTTAAACTTAACTAAGGACCCAAAAAAATCACAACCAAAGAACCCACATATGCCATTTGAAACAACCAAAAGAAAAAGGCTAGAAAATTATTATCCTTATGATCAATGATCTAAAGATAAGAATTGAATTTCTTGCTCTAGATTCGAATCAATCCACCAATTTGGAATGATCAATCCTAAAGGCTCGACTCTACAGCCACCCTAAACACAAGGAATGATAAAATTGAAATGGTAAGCTCGGGCTCACAACAATTTCAAAGAAAAGCTCTCAAGAGTTTCGTATTTTTATCTCATGAATAATCTGATTGTTTACAATCTAAAACATGGCTATATAAGCCTTACAAAGCCAAGATAAAACCGAAATTGTCATGAAGTAAAGGAATAAAAACGGCTAGAAACATAAAGATTTACAATTGTAACCGAAAATGGTCATAAACAACATAATTAAGACATTAACTAATTAAAAACTTGTAACTGAAATTAAAGGAGTTACAAATCTGATTTTAAAAACTTTGTAACTTAAACTCATTGATCACAAGTCTTGATGAGAGTCTTTAATGAAGCCTTGAGTTGTAATGAGCTAGTCTTGAGTTACATTTAATGTAACTGGAGTTGTCATTAATGCAACCGAACTTGCAATAAATGAATCTTCATTTTGGACTTTAATCTTGAAAACATTGTATGCTTCTTCAATACAAACTCCTTTCCTTGTAAGAAAGCCCTTGGAAGAATCCATATTTGCAAAATAGTCCTTGGCCGAATTCACTAGTGCTTGTACATGTAGATTGAGGTTGGCTTGAAGCTTCCTTGCCCTTGATCTTGTTATTGAACCTTGAGGTAAGATGATAGAGCTTCCTTGATTGTCATCATTTACCCCCCTCTTCAAAAGGATTCGTCCTCGAATCTTGACCATCGCCTACATCAAAAGTACTCAAATCAGCGACATTAAAAGTTACACTAGCAGAAAACTCACCGGGTAGATCAATCTTGTATGCATTGTTGTTGATCTGCTCAAGAACTTGAAAAGGACCATCTCCCCTTGGATTTAGCTTTGATTTCCTTTGAAGTGGAAACCTTTCCTTCCTAAAGTGCACCCAAACCCAATCACCTTGTTTAAAGATCAACTCCTTTCGACCTTTGTTAATCCTTGAAGCAACCTTAGCATTTTGCTTCTCAATTCGTTCCTTGACTTCCATATGAATCTTCTTTACTAATTCAGCCTTGGAAATAGCTTGATCACTCACAAAATTGTTAGGAGGCATAGGCAATAAATCAATAGGAGTAAGAGGATTAAAACCATAAACAATTTCAAATGGAGAACAATTAGTAGTGATATGTATAGCCCTATTGTAAGCAAACTCCACAAATGGTAAACTATCCTCCCACATTTTTATGTTTTTATCAAGTATAGCCCTAAGCAATTGAATTAAAGTCCTATTTACTACCTCTGTTTGCCCATCAGTTTGTGGATGGTATGTAGTAGAAAATAACAACTTAGTTCCAAGCTTCCCCCATAACACTCTCCAAAAATGACTAAGAAATTTTACATCTCTATCACTAACAATGCTCTTTGGAATGCCATGAAATTTAACAATATGAATGAAAAACAAATCAGCCACATGCTTTTCATCATCAGTTTTGTGACAAGGTATGAAATGAGCCATTTTACTAAATCTATCAACCACAACAAAGATGCTATCATGACCCTTCCTAGTTTTTGGCAAACCAAGCAAAAATCCATAGAAATTTCTGTCCAAGGTTCATTAGGCACGTGAAGAGGAGTATACAGTCCATGTGGTTTCATTTTAGATTTAGCTTCTTTACAAACAATACAAGAATTACAAACTTTATGCACAAGATGTCTCATTTTAGGCCAATAAAAATGTTCATTTAGCATAGCATATGTCTTAGCCTCACCAAAATGACCCATCAAACCCCCTCCATGAGCATTTTTAGCTAAAAGCTCCATAATAGAACAATTGGGTATGCATAATTTGTCTTTCTTAAACAAGAATCACTCAAACACATAAAAGTCATTCAAAACAGCCCCATTAATGCAAGATGCATAAGTATTACCAAAATCAGAATCATGCATGTATAATTCTTTAATATGCTCAAATCCTAAAACTTTTGCACTTAAAGAATTAAAGAGATTGTACCTCCTAGATAATGCATCAGCCACCATATTTTCTTTACCTTGCTTGTACTTAATAACATAAGGAAATGTCTCAATGAATTCCACCCACTTGGCATGCCTTCGGTTAAGCTTGTTTTGTCCCTTCAAATGTTTCAAGCTCTCATGATCCGTGTGAATCACAAACTCTTTTGGCCAAAGATAGTGTTGCCATGTTTGCAAAGCTCTAACCAATGCATAAAGCTCCTTGTCATAAGTTGGATAGTTCAAGGCAGCCCCTCCAAGTTTCTCACTAAAGTACATCAAAGGCTTTTCTTCCTGCATCAAGGCTCCAATGCCTACACCACTAGCATCACATTCAATCTCAAATGTATTCTCAAAGTTAGGCAAAGAAAGAAAAGGTGCATTACATAACTTAGCTTTCAGTTCATTAAAAGCCTTCTCTTGTGACTCTCCCCAAACAAATACAACATGCTTTTTAACTAATTCATTCAATGGAGAAGCAATAGAACTAAAGTCCTTAATGAACCTCCTATAGAAACTAGCTAAACCATGAAAACTTCTTACCTCACTTGCATTCTTGGGTGTTTGCCATTCTTTAATTGCCTTAATCTTCTCTTCATCAACTTCAACCCCATTTCGAGAAATTATAAAACCAAGAAAGTTAATCTTAGTCATGCAAAAACTACACTTTTTAAGATTAGCATACAACTTTTCTTTTATAAGTGTAAGCAAGACAAGTCTAACATGCTCAACATGTTCATCTAAACTCTTGGAGTAAATCAGAATATCATCAAAATATACCACAACAAACTTTCACAAAAATTTCCTAGGAACATGGTTCATCAATCTCATAAAAGTACTAGGTGCATTAGTAAGACCAAAAGGCATCACAAGCCATTCATACAAGTCATACTTAGTCTTAAAAGCTGTTTTCCATTCATCACCTATATGCATTCTAATTTGATGATAACCAAATTTAAGATCAATTTTTGTAAATAAAATAGAACAATGCAATTCATCTAACATATCATCTAGCCTAGGGATAGGATGACGATACTTTACTGTTATTTTGTTGATGGCTCTACAATCAACACACATCCTCCAAGTTCCATCCTTCTTTGGAACTAAAATCACAGGAACCGAACATGGGCTCAAACTTTCCCTCACATAGCCCTTGGCAAGCAACTCCTCCACTTGCTTTTGAATTTCCTTTGTCTCCGTTGGGTTGGCCCTATAAGCTGGCCTATTAGGTCTAGTTGCCCCGGGAATGAAATCCACTTGATGCTCAATGCCTCTTATTGGGGGCAAAACACTCGGTATCTCCTCAAGAAATATATCCTCAAAGTCCTACAAAAGAGACACAAAAACACTAGGCAAAGTAGGGTTAGGTGTGTTAGTCATAAAACAAGTTCGTTTGTACAAATGTACAAGGAAGTTTTGTTTTGAAAACAAAACATGCCTCACTTCACTCTTAGTAGCAATTAAACTCACTTTTCTCTCTTTGTCTCTTTTGTTTTCCTTTTCTTTTCTCTCATTATTTTCACTCATGATTTTTCCACTTAAAACATTCTTTTCTCTCTTACTCATCTCTTCACTCAATTCTTCTTTCAACTCTTTTTCTTTCATCTCAAACTCAAGCCTCCTTTGTTCAAGCTTACATTGATCAATGAAAACCTCTTTGGAAGACAAAGGCACCAAAGTAGTTTTCCTTCCATCCTTGGTAAAAGTGTATCGATTAAGGTAACCATCATGAATAGCCTTCGTATCAAACTGCCATGGTCTTCCCAAAAGTATATCCCCGACATGCATTGGCACTACATCACAAACTATCTCATCCTTATACTTCCCAAGATGAAAAGAAATGTTAGCTTGCTTAAGCACCTTCACCTCACCACTATTATTTAACCATTGTAACTTGTAAGGTGTGGGATGTGGAATGGTAGGCAAATTGAGTCTCTTGACAAGAATTGAACTCGGAACATTGGTACAACTCCCACTATCAATCACCACACTACAAGGAGTCCCTTGCACCAAACATCTAGTATGGAACAAATTGTCCCTTTGATCATCAATGTCATTCTCCTTCACTTGAGCACTAAGTAGTCTTCTAGTAACAAGTGCTACTTGATTTCCCTCTTCTATGCTTGCATCACTATCCTCATCAATATCACACTCGTCCTCCTGAACTTCACAATCTTCATCATCCGTGACTACTTCCCCATTCCTAATAATCATAGTTCATTTATTAGGACAGTCGGGGCTAATGTGCCCAACTCCTTGACATTTCCAACATTTAAAATCCTTATTTCTCTCAACTTTTGTTTCATCCACCCTCTCCTTCCCTTTCCCCTTAGAAGACTCCCCCTTATCCTTCTTGGCAGCCTCAAATGTGCCTCTAGGTTTAAAGTCTCCTTTGGAACTACTAACTCCCTTTTTCCAAGGATTGGATGGTGGAAAAGTGGATTTAGAAGTATATTTCTGGGAGTTATCTTTCTCTCAAGCCACTTGTTTCTCAATCTTCTCGACTATATGCAAGAGTTCCTCTATGTCAAAGTAAGGATACATATCTACTCTATGAGCCAACTCTTCATTCATTCCTCCTAAAAACTGTGACATAATATCATCTTCACTCTCTTCTATATGTGATCTAGTCATTAAAACATTCATCTCCCTATAGTATTCTTCAACACTCTTTGATCCTTGCTTTAAGTAAAACAACTTATTTCTGATTTCTCTATGATAGTGCTTTGGTATGTATCTCTTCCTCATCAAAACCTTAAGCTCCTCCCAAGTTTCAATTGGTTGCTCATAGTTTCTCCTCCATTCAGCCCTAAGATGACTCCACCAAATATTAGCATAATCACAAAACTCAGCAACGGCAAGCTTCATTTTCCTCTCCTCACTAAAATTGTGGCAATCAAAGACATGCTCTATTTTATCTTCATATTGCAAGTACTCCTCCGGGTTAGACCTCCCATGGAAAGACGGAATTTTAAGCTTAACACCCCCTGGATTTCTCTCTTCCACTCTTTCTTCTCATAACTCCCTCATAAGCCTCCTAGGTGGTCCTATGTCTCTATCTCTTCCTCTACCTCTACCCCTTCCTCGGCCCTCTCCTTGCTCTCTCCTACGGTTTACTCCAGCCAATAAGGTAACATTGTCTTCCTCTTCATGTTCAACACCCTCATTTAAGTTGTCTTCCACCCGCTGATTGTTAGCTAACTCCAATCTACCTATGCGATCGCTAAGCTCTTCTAGAGTTTGAGTAAGTCTAACAAAAGCCCCGGTTTGTGCCTCCCTCCACCTAGCATCACTAATCTCACCCTGATTATTTTCTCCTTGTGACATGATTCTGGACCTCACAACACTCCCTCACAAAATTTCACTCAAGGGAACTCTCGTGTTTAATCACTCAAGGTAGGCCAAAATATCAAGTAAGGCTATTGGATAAGTTGGAAGCAACTTGTGTTTAAAGTACTAAAAATCAAGCATTCAGAATTTAAACAACCTAAAATAATGAAAAGAAACAAAAATAAAGCAAGAAAAACATATGAGAAAGGTGAAAACTTAAATGGAAAGAAAAATCAGAAATTTAATGCAAAGAAGTCAAGAATAGTGGTAGCAACAAATTTCCAAATTCGTTGAGTTCAAGGATGAATTTTAAAATGGAAGCCAAGATGTAGCTTATTTAGATGGTAATAAAAAGTAAACAAAAAGTCAAATTCAAAAATTCGTTCTGAATTGAAAACACTAACTCACAGAATTGAAGTTGCTGGAAATTAGGCAAATCCTGCGCACAGAAATAAAAATCCAGATTTGGTATGCTTCCGTTATGAAATTGATAAAGAGTCCTTCTGAACTTTGAAAGCTAACAAGAAGAAAAAACTTTTTTCTTCGGACAAAAAAGGCAAAGTAAGATGTTAGATCAGAGTTTGAATAGAAAACAGTAGCATTAAATGCGGCAGTTACAAAACGGGACAGTTTTGGAAAATATAACTTATAGCCATTTCTGAGACTTTAAATCAATGTGAAACTGATATATTTCAATGGTAAATCTTATATAAACACAATTATATCAGTTATACACGAAATTATATGAATCAAACTTTGAAAAGTGAAGAATTTTCAAGAAGAACACAAGATGTACAGATTAGCGCTCTCGGATGCAATTGCTCTCCTCTTTCTTTCTTTCTTTCTTTTTTTTTTTTTTTGATTTTCAAGATCTAATCGTGATCTTTAATATCGATATGAAATCAGAATAAAATGATGAAGAAAAATGGATGAAAAGGCATAAATGAATTCGATGGACAGAATGTGTAGAATTGAAAAACAAGTGCATAAAAGTAAGATAAAATCAATTCTAGAGATCGGCCACTAAGATGCAACCTTGCTTTGATACCAAATGATACGAAAACCCTTTTGAAATACTTTAAGAGCCCTTAAACTTAACTAAGGACCCAAAAAGATCACAACCAAAGAACCCACATATGCCATTTGAAACAACCAGAGGAAAAAGGCTAGAAAATGATTATCCTTATGATCAATGATCTAAAGACAAGAATTGAATTTCTTGCTCTAGATTTGAATCAATCCATCAATTTAGAATGATCAATCATAAAGGCTTGATTCTACAGCCACCCTAAACACAAGGAATGACAAAATTGAAATGCTAAGCTCGACTCACAATAATTTCAAAGAAAAGCTCTCAAGAGTTTCGTATTTTTGTCTCATGAATAATCTGATTGTTTACAATCTGAAACATGGCTATATAAGCCTTACAAAGCCAAGATAAAACTGAAATTGTCATGAAGGAAAGGAATAAAAACGGCTAGAAATATAAAGACTTACAATTGTAACCGATAATGGTCATAAACAACATAATTAAGACATTAACTAATTAAAAACTTGTAACTGAAATTAAAGGAGTTACAAATATGATTTTAAAGACTTTGTAACTTAAACTCATTGATCACAAGTCTTGATGAGAGTCTTTAATGAAGCCTTGAGTTGTAATGAGCTAGTCTTGAGTTGCATTTAATGTAACTTTAGTTGTCATTAATGCAATCGAACTTGCAATAAATGCATCTTTATTTTGGACTTTAATCTTGAAAACATTGTATGCTTTTTCAATACAAACTCCTTTCCTTTTAAGAAAGCCCTTGGAAGAATCCATATCTGCAAAATAGTCCTTGGCCGAATTCACTAGTGCTTGTACATGTAGATTGAGGTTGGCTTGAAGCTTCCTTGTCCTTGATCTTGTTATTGGACCTTGAGGTAAGATGATAGAGCTTCCTTGATTTTCATCACCTCATCTGGCTTGTAAAATCTTCCACTTCTGGTTACTCTATTAGTTCCAGAAATATTGGTCACATCAGGTTGCCCATCTATGATAACTTTACAATCATAATTCCAGGGTACTGCATTATTGCTTTGATATTCAAAAGGGCTTGGCACTTGAAATGTTACAATGGTAGGAATTTTAGGCACCTCTGCAGCTACTTCTTCATATTAAGTGATCAAAGGTCGAGGGGAGGAATATTCAGTGATCATGAACACATTGTAACATTTCAACATCTCTAATGCGTCTTCAGTTTCCTCATTCTCAAGCACCTCCTTATCTTCAAACACCTTCTCATCCTCTAGATATTCTTCTATGGCATTGATTCCATGGTCAGGAAGAGGATTTTGGTTGACGTCGGGAGTTTTCTTCGTTTCGAACTTCACAACTCCTGCTTTTATCAAAGACTGTACTTTCGATTTGAAAGCGAAACAATCTTCAATTGAATGCCCGAAATTTCCTGCATGATATTCACAACACACCTTCGGATTATACCATCTGGGATATGGTGGTTTCAAGGGTTCCACATGTATAGGAGATACTTGGTGAGTTTGTAATAAACGAGGGTAAAGCTCGGCATAACTCATAGGAACTTTATCGAAATATGTTTGTCTGTTGTTGTTTCTGAAATTCCCTTGACCTGAGTTCTGATGATAATTATTATGTGAATAATTATTTACTCCTGGTCCTCCTCTTTGATTCGGTTGAGTCATATAATACCCTTGATCTACATTATTCACATTTTGGTATTGAAAAGGGGTATATCGATTGTTTGTTTGTCTCTGATCATGTCCTACTTGGTGGACCTCCCCTTCCTTTTTCTTTGGGATAAAACTCCTCTTTGAATCAATCATGTTGTCAGAGATACGACCATTTTTAATTTCGAAATCAATACGATCCCCGATCGTGATAATGTCTGAAAAATTAGTGGATGCATTACCCACCATACGGTCATAATAAGGAGACCGAAGGGTATTGATAAACATGGCAGCTGCTTCCTTATCAGTCAAAAGTGGCTGAATTTGTGAAGCTGTTTCTCTCCATCTTTGAGCATACTCCTTAAAACTTTCAGATATCTTTTTCTCCATCCTCTGTAAGTCTAAGCGATCAGGTGCCATGTCCAGGTTATGCTTATATTGCTTGAGGAACAAATCAGTGAGATCTTTCCATTTACTCACTTGTGTGCTATCTAATTGCATATACCATCGATAAGCCACCCCAGTTAAACTATCTTGGAAAAAATGAATCAGCATTTTTTCATCATTAACATACGCAGCCATTTTCCTACAATACATGATAAGATGGCTTTTTGGGCAGGATGCTCCTTCATACTTTTCAAAGTCAGGTACTTTGAACTTTGCTGGAATAACGACATCGGGGATCAAGCACAGTTTGTTTGCATCAATATTTCCAAACACATCTGCCTCTTCTGCTGCTCTCAACCTCGATTCAAAATATTCATTTTCCCTTTTGAAGTCCCTTCAGAAAATTTGGTCAGGTTATCAACTTTCGGGTGGATTGTTTGTTGGGCTTGAAGAAATTGATCAGGTATGAAAGGGAAAGCCATGCCTTCTTGTCTCGGTAATGCATTTGGTTGAATATTTGGGGGTGTAGAAATAATCTCAGGTGGGTATAATGCAGGCTCCTTTGGTGGTGTCGGAGTGGAATTATGAGATTGAGAGGTTTCTGCAACGCCTTTTGCTTTGTACATCTTCTTTATCATTCCCATCATTTCTGCCATTTGTTCTTTCAGTGCATTGATTTCTTGACGCATTTCCGGATTTTGAGTTCCTTCTTGATCACTCATGGTTTTTGTCTTTGACCTAGTTTGATAAGGATGATGATGTTGAGTTGGATGATCAATTTTGAAAGTGAAAATCTTTAACTCGTGCTTCGATAAAAGAAAAGAAAAATGCAATTTTAATAAAGAGATGACTCAGAAAAGAAAGTGAAAGTAAAAGATGTGTGAAATTTTATTCATTGTGCGATAAAAAATAGTCTGAATTTCAAACATTACATAAATCAAATAACAAAACTGAAAAAACATAAACTGAAATACAACGACATATAATAAGATCCATGCCTACATAAAACGACCAACATATCTATGTTTTCTACATAGGATCGATAACAACTCCATCAGCTCCTCTCCATTGGGTTGCAAAAAATGAAGGCCTCCTCGAAGATCCGCTCCCCAATCAACAAAGACACTAGCCCTCCTACACAACATCCTCAGGTTCTGCATTGCGTTGTTTATGTAAGTAAGATGAACTTCCCTCTGATGATGCAAATGCTCCGCTTTCATACAAATCTTTGTATTGCTCTTTCACATGCTCATGTGCCTGCAGTATCTTCTCAGCTGAGCTCTGGCATTTATTCAATCGATACTGTAAGTTCATAAAGCCTGGAGCAATGAATCATTATGTTCCTCGGTTTCTACAACTTGTGGTCTTTTTGCCTCAACTGCAGCATTCAATTCAGATATTACTTATTGTAGGGCATCAACGTTACCTCCAAATCTACAATATATTCATCTTTAGCTTCCATCTTTTTTTGCAGATAAACACTCTTTTCTTTCCATTTTCCCCTCTGCCTTGGCTAAATGACGGTTATCACGATCTAGCTCTTGATTCTCCTTCTCAAGTTTCATCTGACTTTTCAATCGCTGTCCCTGGCTCTTTAGTAGTTTATGTGCTTCAAACAAATCTCCTTCTGCTTCTGAGGCACGGGCCTCTAATAAGATCATTTTCTTCTGTAATTCAGCAACCGATGTCTCTCCCATTTTAAAGATTTTTTCTGGCTCAATCGTCTTCTCATTTTCTCTACTTAAAGGCTCGAACCTTATTTCCCCTACTTTACAGGTCTGTTCTGACTCAAATAATTTTTCCTTTCCCTTGCTTGGAGGCTGCAACTTCTTTTTGTTCGCAAAACACGTTTTATAACCTCTAGTAGTAGTATCATGGCTATCTTTATTCTTTATCTTTCTTATCACTTTCCAAGACTCTAGTGCTCGGTGGATCTTATCTTCTGACCCTTCATCTCCATACTTGAAATCCAAATCTCTCAATCCATCTACAGCTGGTATGAACTGCTCTGTCGACATTTGGCGTAAAACCAAAAGTGGAGCATAACTAGTACCTCCCAAAGGACCAAGAAGTGGAACAGTGTGACTTTGCCCACATCTATAGATCATAGGTCTCATTGGCATCCATAATGCTGTCCACTCTACATTCTTAGCCTTGAGTTGTGATAAAAAGGATATCCATGCATTACGCTTTGGAAGATCAGAACTTTTATGAATTCTTGCACACTCTTTGATTGGATCGGCATTTGTCATCCAAGATACTGAAAAATTCATTTTCAGCATATGTAAGTCTAGTGAAGGGTACTTCAAATGACTCATCAACCAAACATGAAGTAGTGACACACAACTAATGAACCTGCCTTTTCCTTCAATTCTACAGTAATCTAAAGATCGAATCGTCTCAGCTAAGATTGACAAAACTGGATTGTATCCATGTTGGATTTGTTGAAAGAATTTGACAACTTTAATATCAATGTGTCCTCGTATGGATGGGAAAAATACTACTCCATAGAGACATAGAGCAAACAAAGTTAACACCTTACTGTCATTCATATTCTGCTTCCTGAGTTACACAAATAGGTATATAGGCACTCCTTCATTATTTCCCTGCTTATCAATAATGTTTTCAATTTTCAATCCCGGAATGCTCCCCACAATTCTCGTTAGAGTCCTCTTCCCAGTCTGCGTTTTGTCAAAGTAATAGATTTTTCCTTCAGTTTCTACCAGAATTTTCAACATTTTTCGTATTCCTCAATGGTAGGTGTCATTTCTATCATATTGAAGGAGAAACATCTGTAGGTGGGGTTCCAAAACTCCAATGCAGCTCTCAAGGCATCAACATTGATTGTGATATCAAGCAGCTTTGCTATATTGCCATATTTTCTAACAAACTCAACTTTTTGTGCTCCACTAAACATCTTCCAAATTTCTCTCAAATCACTGCTTCCTTGAATGTCAGCAACAAACATATTATTTGGCGGCAAGCGTGAAACAACGTTTACTGGGTGAGGGTCTCCATGAGTGCTTTGGATATGTTGAGACCAATCGCGAACTGTCTTCGTGTCTTCGACCTCAGTTTTTTGCTTTTTCCCAACCTTTTGTCTTTTTTCAGTCATGTCTACAGCCTGGTACATGTTTTAAATAATGTTTGAGAATTGTCCACATCTTTATCGCACAATGAGATGAAAACATTATGTTTAGAAAGGGATGGATGATTGAACAAATAATATGGAAAAGTTATGGATGAATGAAAGATAATATTGAAAGCATGGCGGAAGTCTTAAGATGAGGTAATAACCCGAATTCCAACACGGATCAAGAAAGGTTTCAGCGTGGTAAACATATCTATCTATGCAAGGTTCCCAGTCTATTTTATAATAGGTAACCTTTAGCAGTATCCTGATAAGGTTTTCCCATTATAGCAAAGTACCCTTTCTAGTATCCTGGAAAGGTTGACTTGGGTGAGATTTTTCATGAGCCAAATACGGGAGTAAAAACTCCACGAGAGGCGTCATTATTAATCTCGACTAATCTTACAGGTAAAGCCCGGGTAGGAGGATTGTGATTGTGTGAATTATACAAAAGAATAACAAAAGGCTCTAATATACCAACAGAGATAAATCATAACAGTAAGACTCACAAAGTGTCCCCAGTGGAGTCGCCATGCTGTCGCTATGTAATAGCGACGCGAAAAGAGGAAAAGTCTCCACTAATCATTGGTTTTAAAGTATGGTGTGATTAGTCACCTAATCTCTAAGTTAAGGATGGTCTGTTAACGTTTGATGGTAGGTTCGGGAGTTTATTCACACATAGGGAAGGTATTAGCACCCTATTATGTTCGTTTGAAAACGATTACTGTTTATTATCTTTGTTATTTAATATTAAAGCCTTTTTATCTTTTAACACACAATATGTTTTAATTTTTATTTTTAAATGTCTCATATGTTATTGATTAGTACCCTAAACATTATAAGGCATAATCAAATTGGATGAGTGGCATAAAAGCCATTAGGAAAGATTTATAATAGAATTCAGTCTCGGTATCCCTTAATTAAATTTGTATTCCTTAAGAAATATAGGAGATCAGTATCCTGAAAACACCTAACTCCATCATAGGAAAGTTTTATTTTTTATTTTTTTGAAAATCATCTTTGAAGTATTTTAATTATTTTTTTAATTTTTATATTTTATGAAAAAACATTATTTAGGGTTATCTTGAATTAAAGTTAATCAATTCTATATATGGAAGTTTATTAAGGTAAGATCTTCTTTTAATATATTTTTATTAAGGAAAGTATTGTAACATCAAATTTGGAGATATTTAAGTATTTACGATTTTATTCATTTTATTTATTTAGGAAAAGTTTATTTTTTAAAATTTGAGAGATTCGGAAAGTTAGTATCCTAATAATTTCCGATCCCTAATTAAATTCCATTTGCCCTAATTAAATAATCATTTTTTTAGAAAATTGGGAAAATTAGTATCATGATTAGTTCCAAATTTATATTTAAATTTAAATTGTTAATTTTTATGCTTTTGGAAAATTAGTATCCTAATTTATTCCAATTTCTATATTTAAATTCAAATTGTTAATTTTTATGCTTTTTGAAAAATTAGTATCCTAATAAATTCCAATTTTTATATTTAAATTCAAATTGTTAATTTTTATGCTTTTGGAAAATTAGTATCCTAATTAGTTCCAATTTTTATATTTATAATTTAAATTTTTAATTTTTATGCTTTGGAAAATCATTATTCTAATGATTCCAATTTTTATAATCAAAATCTTATTGATACATATTTACTCTCATGTCAAATATAGTCTAATGTTTACAATAATAAAAAAAAATGTAAAAAAAAAAGAAAACATCCAATATATCAAACAAAAACATGGGATATTGATCTGACGTGATTTAAAAAATTCATATAAAAAAAACAAACAAACAAACTAATACCATTTGAACAAATTATTTAAATTACATATACATTAAACCTGAAGAAATCTAAATGAAGGTAGCCTATTATTTGAATTGAGCTCAAACAAAAATTAATATTGACACAACAAGTTAATTTAAACATATTAGAAGTCTCCCAAGTCAGATTGTGTGGGCATATCAATTTTGAACTAAGAAGGAGAAAAAAAAGATTTAATCCTTGATCTTATCCATAAAAACTCTTAATTGAATATTAAAAAAAAGAATATCTCATATATGATCAAATATGCAAACTGGATGACAAAAGCAATTTGGATATATATAAAAGGATGAAGTTTAGCATATGATATTTGAATCAAAGGTATTTTATGCTTCTTACATACCTCAATGGTAGTCTTGTTTGACCAAACAAAAATCTTGGTGAATAAGAAGGCTCACCCACGTATGATAATGGTTTTCTCCAACGATACCAAATCCCAAAGGACGGTGGGGGATTTGGGGTGTTGAGGGTATTGGCTTCCAAAATGACTCAATCGAGGGAAGAGACGAGCAAGATTTTTAGGCTACCGTGTGAGGGAAAATAAGAGTCATGAAGAGAAAAAAAAAGGTTTGGCTATGTGTTCACCGTGAGAGAGGGAACGTGGAGGCTAGGTTTTCTTAGAAATTTTTAGTGTCTTTTAGGGTTGATCCTAGAGTCCTTTTATAGCCAAGAATGAGATTTTTTGAAAAAAGAATTTTTTTTGAATTAATTGATAATTACCTCCCTAATTTACTCAATCACCCAATCATCCTGTCACTAATTGACAAAATTTAAGCTTGTTTCCAAAATTGTTTTTCCATTCAAAAATCAAATTTTGAAAATCTACAAACTTTTTTTTTCTTTTTCTTTTATTATTTTTTTTATTGAATTTTTTGAAAATAAAAATTAAAAAATTAAAAAAAACAATTTTTTTTATTAAACCATAGAAAATCAATTTAAATCAAAATTTCATTTCAAAATTTAAAATTAAATCTATTTTCATAGAAATTAAATTACATTATGAAAAATGAAATATTATTATTATTTTTAATTTTATCATTCAACTCAAAATTCAAACAAATTGCAATTATATTAACTTTATCCTCAAAATCTAATTACTAAAATTTAAATAAAAATTTTTAAAAAAAATTAAAAATTAAAAAAAAAAACTATTCTCTCTTTTTTTTGACATTTTTCACAACTAAAGTTAATTTAATTGACACCAGACAAAATAGGTGTCTACAGATAGTTTATGATTCCTTTGGTTAATTGAATGATTAGATTTATGTTTACTCCCACTTGAGACCTTGTTTATGTTTACTTTGCATTTGGGAGGAATAAAGAGACAATGCACAAATTGAGTGTGCTTGCATGACTGGTATTTTTCGTTTTATGTTTACATATATGTATCATGAGGAATGCTAAAGGCTACGTGAATTTTGCATGATTGGGGGGATGGATAATGAGATAATGTTGGGACTGCGCGTGCTCACATTATCTAGTATTATCCATAATTACTGTGATTCATATATGAGAGAATGCAAGGGCCAAGTGTACCTTGTATTTGTTGGGTGAGACAATGAGGTAATGGTTAAGAGTGAGTGAGATTTCATTACCTATCATTATTCACTAGTGGCGGGAAGATACTTATAAAAAAACTATGTGTACTTTGTTTTGGAAAGCAAGATAATGAAGTATTGTTAGACTGTGTGTGCTTCAATACTATCATTATAAGCATGATTATGATTATATTAATATAAAGGCCGAGTGTACTTTAAATGTATTGAAAGAGTTAATGAATAATGTTGAGACTGCGTGTGCTAGCATTATTGACATTAATCGCGTGTCTTTCTTGTTTGAAGCATGTTAAGACTGAGTGAGCTTAGCATGATTTTGGTTATATTAATGTAAAGGCTGAGAGTACTTTACATGTATTGAGTGAGTTAATGAATAATGTTGAGACAGGATATGCTAACATTATCGACATTAATCGCGAGTTATGTTGTTTGAATATGTTAAGACCGAGTGAGCTTAACATGATTTATTAAAGATAAAAGAATATAAACCTTATGTACAGAGGAGTCATTAAAGAGAAAGAAATAAGAATGATATGTGTGTTATGAAACACATTCTTTTAAATGCTTGAGAGCTAATTTCTTGATTAATTGGGAGATCTCGTAAGTGAAAGTTGGATATTTGTTGTGAAACCCTTTTTAAGTGGTTGAAACATAAAGAGTATGTAAGCTTTATTTGGACACAAATCCGGATATGGGTTTGAAGTCTAATGTTACTTTATTTCCGTTTATCTTCATTGGACTTTAGTTCATGATATTAAAATTTTTCAGGTATCGACTGTGGTCGAGGTCTTGGGAGAGAAGTTAGGGCTAATTGATCTTGGTGATGATGATGGCTAGATGGACTAGAGAAAGTGTATAGTCCTTGGAATAATGTTTACTTTACGTCTTTCATCTTTTGATGCACGTTTGTAGATAAGCTCATGAGAGCTTTTTTGTTTTAAACTTTTATAATTCTGCCCCATTTGAACTTTACTTTAGGAAATACACATTTCCTTGTCTTTGCGATTTCTCTGATTATGAAAAATGTAAATATGTTTTGGATAGTTCACATTTTAAACGTGTAACGTCCCATTATTTTGAAGTGATTTATTTATTTATTTATTTATTTATTTTATTTAATATTGTTTATTTATTTAATTATTTCAATTTAAGTATTAAGTTTAATTAGTAATTTGTAATTTTGATTTTAGTAGTTAATTTCGCCCAAAATTCTTTTTAATCGTTTTAACACTTTAAATTTAGTTTCGGTGACATTAATAATTATTAATAGGCCAATTAATAATTATTAATCACCTTTAGATTTATTTAAGAGCATCGGGTTTCGATTTAGAAGTCAAAAGTCATAAAAGGACGCAACCGTCATTTCCAATTTCATAAAATATCTAAATTCACTATTCCATCATCTTTAAAAGTCACAAAGTTGACCAAAACAACTCATTTTTCTTCTTCTTCTTCTTCTCCTTTGGCCGTGAGCCATTTCCTCCATTGATGAGAAGAAACTTTTTCTTCTCCTTCCATCGTTTCTCGGCGGATCGTTGTGTTTTCGGTTGCGTTGGAATGGTAGGGACGAGGGCTACCTATCCAACCTAGCTTTTCGAAGTTTCTCGTTCCCTAAGGGAAGTCCCAAAAAGTAAGTTTTCAAAACTTTTTAGGTGGTTTTGTTCGTTTTTGATTATAAATGAGATTTGAAGTTGAAATCATGAATTTCTATCATGAAAAATGACGATTTTGAGCCCGGATTTTCGAAAAACACTATTCACCCGAAAACACTATTCACCCGAAAACACTATTCATCCTAAATCACTATTCACCCGAAATTGCACTTTTGTTCGCATATTAGTTATGAATTGTAATATGTTGTACAATCGGTGAATTGTAGGTGCAATTGCTCGGTGGTTGTTTCGTGGAAATTGGAGATTTGGAATTATTTGGCTAAGGTGAGAATGATTAGTATGTAAAGTAACTATAGAAAGCAAATGAGTGTAATGGTTTGTAGAGTATGAGACTAAGATTAGAATCCGAATATAAGATTAGAGGGATGTGAGTTAGTGCCCTTAGGATTAAGAGTTAATCCTTTAAGTGAGAACTTAGGAGTTCTCAAGGAAAGTGTTGAATCTTAGAAGATTCTAAGTTAGATTCGATTCGAAGCTTAGATTGGATCATTGGAAGTTAAAAAATCCAGCTTGTTTTAGAACGGTTAATAGAACCTCGGATTATTGGAAGTTTAGAATCCTTGAAGGTTTAGGTTAATCATTTATTTATTGATTCTACTTTTATTTTGATACCGGAGTTCGATCGATATATCGTTCATCCGAGATGCTTATCTACTTTTATCTTATGTCATTTACATTTTGTCCTTTACTTTACACCTTTACTTTATACTTGTTTACGATTACTTTAATTCCACACTTTACTTATTTACTTTTACAAGGATATGCAAGCATATGCATATCATATTGCATCATACCATTCTCGCAACATTCATGAAAAAGAATGAAAGTGAAAAAGAATGAAAGTGAAAAAGAAACGAAAGTGAAAAAGAAATGAAAGTGAAAAAGAAAATGAAAGTGAAAAGAAAAGAAATTGAATGAGAAAAGAAGGAAGATTGATGAACCCTACGTGGAGTTCACATCACCTTCGGAGAAAAGAAAGAATGTGAAAGAAAAGAAGTTAAATGGTAACCTACGGGCTGTACGCATTACTTCTTCATGCATAGGGAGTTAAATGGTAACCTACGGACTGTACGCATTACTTCCTCATGCATAAGGTTGAATGGTAATCCTACGGGATGTACTCATTACCTTCATTCACGCATAAAAAGGGCAATTGCGAAATCCTACGGGATGCTCTCATGCATTCATGGTTATGATAGATGCAAGAGAGAATTGAGAAGTTGTATGTTGTGCAAAGTGTGTTTACTTTACTTATTTACATTATAATGATGTTAATGGATGAGTATTGGCTACGATTATTAGCAATATCATCCTTAGAAAGTATAAAATGTTTTTACCTAGAGTTTGGAGGACTTTAGGAGTGAGTTGTGTCAGATTAATTGGACACAAATCGAAATGCAAGTTTGAGGTCTATCTTTACTTTTTATGCTTATTATTCTCACTGGGCTTAAGTTTTTAGCTCATGATATTACAAACATTTCAGGTAATGTTTGGGATCGTGGAAGAGGAGCTGGTGCGCGCTTGATCGAGAGGATGACAACTTGAGATGGACTAGGTTGTTGTAAATCCATGTACATGGTTGTCTTGTGAAATTTATATTACATTGTGATTTGTATTTTGTAATTAGCTCATAAGAGCTTATTGTCGTTGTTTTATGATTATGATCATTTTAAACTTCTGGATGGAACTTAATGTTCCTTGTGTTTTTAGATGTTTGAATTTAAGATGTAAACAGGTTTTTGGCTAGCCTATTTTCAAACATAATCACGCCATTTTTTCTTAAAATAAAAGACTTCCGCTGTTTTCTCTGATTTTAATTTATTTAAAATGACGGGTCGTCACAAAACGTATCCATCCCATTTTTTTTAAATACTAAGACTTCCGCTGCATTCTGGTTTTAAATGATTTAAAAGGAGTCAGGTCATCACAGTTGGTATCAGAGCCTTAGGGTTCTGTAGACTACATGCAAGAAATGTTTGTTTTTCATGTTTTGTTTTAACTCCACTCTCTAGTCATGGTCTGAGATCAGCGGCACCAGGTATGCCTAGAACTTTTGTTCTTAAGCTTTATTTTCATTAGTAGTGGGAAAGTTTATGAGAAGGTTGTTACACGTGATCTGTAATTGTGATATTTTACCTCCTCGTAAAACCACTATGTGGTGATGTTCATTTGAGCCCAGGCTGAGATCTTGGTAGGGTGCTGATAATGTGAATGACTTGTGTAGTTTTGGAGGTTGAACATCTCGTTTAGCGTAATGACGTAATGTCAATGTAAAGGAGATGAGATACTCCAAGAGATTGATCATTTGGTCTGTTTGATTAAAGTTTGGTTGTCACACAATTGCTAAGTAGTGTTATTAGTGAATGTGTTTTTGTCGTTTTATGTGTCAAAAGGGGGCATGATTGTTTGGAGCCCAGTATTAAGAGATGATACTCCTGTTTGAGGTGAGTAATTGTTGAAAAGTAATCGGTCTGGCTCAAGTCCAGTAACCTAGATTTAGTTCAAGGAACAAGTTCCTGGTTTGAATTGAGGAAGTTGAATTATGATAAGTGGTAATTCATTTTGATAGTATTGTGTTAATTGAAAGTGTGTTGCCATTTAAAAGAGGAAGTTAGAACATTCTGTGATGGGCCTCAATGGGGACCATTAACGGTTGTGTTAATTGGTTAATGGCCTATTTTGGTCACTATCACACTACAATATACCAATTTGAGTTTGAAATACTTGAGGTTGAGTTATTGAGATCTACATTTGGTAAATTGTGAAGGTTAATTAACACTAAGGTTGAGTGTGTTTTTTTAGATTTAGAGGGAATGTTGTCAGACCGTGGTATCGGTGACTTTTATAAGGTGATGTGATGGTTTGGTGAACTTCAAATCACATTGTGTTTGACCATCTAATTGGGACGGTGAACTTTAAAAAAAAACCTACAGGTCTTAGTTTGGACCTAATGAGCCTTTTCAAGATAGACCCTAAAGTGAATCCTATGTTTGAAGGTTAGAACGTTATTGAACTAGGGTGCTTGAGAGACACTCGTTTTGCTTGACAATAAAAGAAATAATTTACGAAGTTAAGTTCATTCAAGATTTGAGTGAGGAGACTATAGAGCTTGCCATTTCTTTGGATTTGGCATCTTATGAGAAGAAGGGAAAACTAGCTACTACGGGACAGACTTCCTCTTAGAAGGGGAAGGCAGAGGATGACCATGCTAATTGAGGGATATCACCACAATAGAGGTAGTAGAAACAAAAGCAGGTTCGAGGTGGAGCTCAGCATGGATAGCCAAGAGCACAGGGACTTGCTCACCCTTATTGTCATAGTTGTGCCTAATATCATTCTGGGAGGTGCACCCTTCCACCGAGATGCTATATTTATGATGAAACTGGAAATCATGCCACTTTTATAGGGCATATTAGACACAGCCACCACAACGTAGTAACAAGGGTTAGGATAGTTAGAAAAAGTTGCAGCATGCACCATCAACTCAGTATGCTCCCCAAGGTAGGGGCAGAGGTCAAGACAGTGGTAGAGGTCACGACAGACAGGCTCAACAGTACATATTTCTGCTTGTTACCTCCTCCACCTGCTCAGCATCATACTTGAGTATTTGCTACTAGAAAGGATGTTGAGGCTGCAGGTATGGTAGTGACTAGTACTTTGTCAGTTTTGGGCCATTTGGCTTTTGTTCTGTTTGATTCTAGAGCAAGCCACTCTTTTATTTCATCTCAGTTTGTTGAGTAGGCTGCTCTTGAGTTTGGACCATTGGGTTTAGATGTGTGTTTCTATCCCAGTGGGGAAGTTTATTATTGTTAATATTATGATTAGTACTAATGACATGTGTATTCTGAGTAGTTGGTCACATTCTACTTTGATTGTTATGCATATGTCTAATTTTGATGTGATCTTGGTTATGGATTCGCTATCTTCCAATCATAACACTATCGATTGTACTGAGAAAGTTATTGATTTTATGAGTCCATGTGGGACCAGTTTACGTTTTCATAGATCTAGAGGCCGAGTAGCACCCACTTTTATATCTATGATAGAGGCTAGAGCACTTCTTAGTGATGGAGCATGTGTTATCTAGCTAGTGTTGTTGATACGTCTGTACCAGAGACTAGCTTGAGTTATATACCTATTGTGAGGGATTTCACTGATGTGTTCCCTATTGAGTTACCCGGTTTATAGACGGTAAGGTAGTTAGACTTCCTGATTGTTTTCAGATGATTTTATGATTGTGTTTATTGATGATATTCTGATATATTTTAAGATTGAGGAATGCATTATTTGCATTTGAAGAAGGTCTTGACAGTGTACGAAATCAGAAGTTGTATGCTTAGTTCTCAAAGTGTGAGTTGTGGATAAAAAGAAATGGTATTTAGGCCATGCGGTATCGAGTAGAGGGGTATATGTTGATCCCTCTAAGATTGAGGCAGTTAGTAGTTGGCCTAGGCCAACTAATGTACCTAAGATTCACAGTTTTCTGTGGGTGACAGGCTGGTTTTCGATAGGCAGAGTCAGATACGCCTAGTTTATCTATCTTTTCTACAAATAGTGTGTTGATAAATCATAAGAAACTTTGTATGCCTTCGTGATCGATTTTAAAAAAAATTAATAATAAATAAAAAAAAACTGTTGGAGGAGCCTCACTGTACTATCTTTCCTGTTCATCCAGGTAGTACAAAGATGTACAAGGACCTGAGACAGCATTATTGGTGGCCTGGGATGAAACATGGGATTGCAGAGTATGTGAGTAGGTGCTTGATTTGTCAGCAAGTCAAGGCCTTGAGGAAGAGTGCACCAGATTAACCTAACCTTTGAGAGTGCTTGAATGGAAATGGTAGGAGATTTCTATGGGTTTAACCTTGGTTTGCCGAATATGGCAAAGAGTTTATGATACCATTTGGGTGGTTGTAGATTGTTTGACGAAGACCACCTACCCAGTTGAGACTTGGGTACAGTTGTACCGATGAAGGATTGTTAGATTGCATGGGGTGCCGGTGAAGATTGTATCAGATAGGGACACTCAGTTTGTCTCGAATTTTTGGTAGAGTTTACATATAGTTGTGGGTACTGGCCTGGATTTTAGCACAACCTTTCACCCTCAGAGTGATGGTCAGAACGAGAGGGTTAGCCAAATTTTGGAGGATATATTGAGGGCTTGTGTTCTTGATTTTGGTGGCAGCTGGGACTCTCAATTGTACTTGGTAGAGTTTGCTTATAATAATAGTTACCAGGCTACTATCTAGATGTCACCGTTTGAGGCACTTTATTGTAAAGATTCGAATTTTTTCAAATCTTTAAATCATAAGCAAAACAGTGGAAGACTTGTTGTTACAAAAATTTGGCGTGGATCCGTTTAAAATACAAACTTCCTAAACCTGTTTACATGGGCTCAAATCAGAGAATTTAAAACAACAGATATTTCACTCCATTTTATACCCAAAATCAGAGAAAATAACACGAAAATATATACAAGTTTAAAACATCAATATCAAGTTTATATTTAGCATTTCTAAAATGCTCCAAAATATGCCTTTTCTAGTCCAAGTATCCAAGACATCCACTCGCGATCACGCAGCACCACCTCCACGACCTCGCCCTCTCGCACGAGTATTACCTGAAAAGTTTATGTGTAGCAACATTAGCATAAAAATGCTAGTGAGAATAAGATGGATGCAAGCACTTCTATGGATAGAATCCCATATTGGAAAATGTGTCCAAAAAAAATCCTAATGTGCTCTTACTATCCATTCAGTATTCCCAAGTACTTTACATAAGAAAATCAATCCCATTATACTATATCGTAATTTCAAAAAGTAAACATTCAAGCTCGTAAATAAAGTACTAAAACAACTAAATAGTACTAAAGCATAACAAAGTAAATTTTTATCATTTACATCATTCCACACGTTATTTCACATTGTGACCACATTGTCACATTTCACAATTCAATCATGACCACTTGTCACCACTTGTCACCATTTGTCACCATTGACATTCACACCGTGACCACATTGTCACCATTCACAACTCACACCGTGACCTCACTATCACCAATCACAAACTATATCGTGACCTCACTGTCACCAATCACAAACAATACTGTGACCTCACTTTCACCAAACACAAAACATATCGTGACCTCACTGTCACCAATCACAAACCATATCGTGACCTCACTGTCACCAATCACAAACCATACCGTGACCTCACTGTCACCAAACACATTATCACGCGTATCATAACGCCATACATACTACTCCCCTTTGGTAGTACTAAATAGTGAATCCAATCGCTAATAATATCATACTAACTCAATTCTACACAATGAATCTCTCCAAAGTTTCTTTTAACTACCTTATAACCACTCGAAATAAACGGAGAAATCTAATACCTTTCTCCAATTTCCGGAACCTAATTCTCCTTGAAAATACAACTTAATACACCAATAATATCTCATTTTTAACAACACCAAAACTTAACTAATTTTCCTTATACACTTTCCTTAACTCCCAATTACATATCCTTGGATAAGTTTTAGAATCTAATAACCCTCTTAACCTCGATCGAACATGATTGTCATGCAACCCGGAAACATAAAAGTAATCACAACCATTTTAAACTCACCTTATAATTAAAGTCAACTCCAAATCACCGGTTGACCAATTTCATGATCGATGTACGAAACCTATAATTCAAATACACCTAAAGTATATTAATTAATCGAATTGAACAACGATCGACACAAACTAAATAAACGGAACAAAAATAGCCTGGGATAAAGCCAAGAGGTCCACGGCCCAAGGGAAAGGAAAGAAATGAAGTTGGTCTTCCGGGTTTTAAGCACTTTAGAGGCATTCCGGGTTCGTGTTAAGCACTTTTAGATGGTTTCAATCAATGGGTAAACTTAAATTATGGTTTAGGGCTAGAATCAACCACACCAATTCAAAGGAAAACAAAATAAGGTATTTTCCACCATGACCAAGACAGTCCACGGCAAGGGAGAGGAGGGAATTTCGGATTCTTCATTTGGCTCGGTTTAAAGTCTAAGTAAAGTTGAGGAAAATGGTTCCCAAAGGTTTCCCAACAACATTTAGTAACAATTTTGAGAAGAAAGTGGAGCTTTGTTAAAGAAATCACAAGTTTCACTCAATTTCCATGAAGAAAAGTGTTGAGATTCGAAATCTATGGCTTACCTTAGAGAGGTGGAATCGTCCCAAGAGTGGAATGGGTAGAAAGGTCTCGGTGAGAGCTTTCCAACGCATCTGAAATCACGCAAAACGGTTGAGAAACGAAGTCGGGGCGACCATTTCTTTCTCTTCTCTTTTCCTCCTCTTCTTGCTCGGGTTTGGGGGAGGAAATAAGAGAAGAAATGTGATGTTTTGTCTAAATTTGGTTTAATAAAGAAGATGAATGAATAGTGTTAGGATATTTAAAAAATCGGAAATGACGCCTACGTCCTTTTCTTACCTTAAGCTCTTAAAACGAAACCCGAAGCACTTAAACTAGCCCAAAGGTGATTAATAATTATTAGTAGGCCCGTTAATAATTATTAATACGACCAAAACTAATTTAAGCTAATAAAGCGATTAAAAAGGTATTCGGATGAAAATAACTACTTAAATCTAAATAACTAATTCTAAAATTAACTTTAATACTTTAATTCCATAAATAAATAAAAAAAATTCACCTCAAAATAATGGGACGTTACATTTATGGTAGGAAGTGTCGTTCTGAAGCTCATTAAGATGAAGTTGGAGAGAGGAGACTTTTGGAACCCAAGTTGTTACAAATAACTAGTGAGTCGATTGCTTTGATTAGAGAGAGGATGAGGGTTGCCCAAAGTCGACAAAAAAGTTATGCCGATAAGCGGCATAGTCCGTTCGAGTTTGTAGCGGGGATCATGTATTCTTGAAAGTGGCACCTATGAAGGGTGTTATGAGATTTAGGATGAAGGGCAATTTTAGCCCTAGATTTAGTGGCCTTATCTAAATACTCGATCGAGTTGGAGCGGTAGCTTACCGTTTAGCTTTACCACTTCATTCTTAACCTGTTCCATGTATCGATGCTATGGAAATACATGGCGGATCTGTCCCACGTGATTGTTATAAGCCTGTGGTTTTAGATGCTAATTTGTCTTATGAGGAGACATCGATTGAAATCCTAGCATTCGAACAAAAGATTTTGAGAAATAAAAGGACCCACTTGGTTAAGGTTTTGTGGAGAAATTAAGTGTCAAAAAAGCCACGTGGGAACGTGAGGATGAGATGTAGTCTAAGTACCCTTACTTTTTCACTTAATGAGGGCACTTTTCGGGGATGAAAAGTCTTTTAAGGAGGGTAGACTGTAACGTCCCGTTATTTTGCAAGGAATTTATTTATTTATTTTACTTAAAGCACTTAATTTAATTTTAGAGTCAATTAATTTAGATTTTAGAATTTATATTCTTTTATTTGACGTTTATTACTTTAGTAGCTTAAATTAGTATTGGGCGTATTAATAATTATTAATCACCTTTTAACTAGTTTAAGTGATTCGGGTTAAGTTTTAAAAGCTAAAAACAAACGAGGGACGAGTTCGTAATTTTTGAATTCTTAAAATATCTATCATTATTCATTCATCTTCTTAAATACACCTAAAAGCCAAAATTAGACAAATTTTCTCCTCATCTTCTTCTCTCCAACCGTGGGTAGCATCCAAGGGAAGAAAATTCTTGGGTTTTCTTCGTTTCTCAACCGTTTTCGATGATTTCTTTTGTGATATGAATCATGGAAGCTCACAATTAACTGAGGATCAATCACAAGATCGAAGTTCGACAAACATAAAACATCCATTACAAGCCTACATGAGTAAAGTAAAGACTAGCTTTGAAAATCCGAGCATGGAGGCTAAAAGAATAGTATTGAAGACTTGTTCAATCAAAAATGAAAAGGAGGGCTAATTAGAAAATTTCCATCACTTTTGCAAACTTTCCTTATTTGAACCACTTCACATATTTGTTCCCGAACTTGACTTATATGTTTTCCAAGAATTTACAATGTATTTAGACATGTTTTAGGCCTTTATTTATCAATTTTAATGCTTAGAATAGTTTAGGAATGATATAATATCTTCTAGGGAAAAACTTTCTTAAAATGCACCAAATGAACATGAGGAAAGTATTTGGCAGATTTTGTGCTCCTTGTAATCTAAATTTGCTAAGTTATTTATAGGGTTTCTTTGCATATTTAAAGGCTCATTTGTATGGTTTACAACCAAGAATTAATATGATATAAAATGGCTTTGTTTTGCTCTTTGCTTGGTTGATTTTACCTTGCATTTTGTAGCCTTGTTCTAGGTTACATGTTTTAGAAATATTCAAGCATGATTTGATAATTTGTGTTTGTGGATTGTTTCAGTCTTGAAATAAGAACAAGTACTCTTATTTCAAGATATTAGATCATTGGAATAATCTTCTTCTTCGTGTTTTCCAAGGGTTTTACCTTATTTTTCATTGGGGTTTTAGGATTTGCATCTAGGGGTTCTTTGTGTATCAAAGAATTTCTATTTCAATTTTCTAGGGTTTCATATCATTTGGTATCAGAGATTAGGCTCAAGGGAAGATTTCTATCTTACTTGCTTTCTTGTTATTTGAATTTTCTTGTCTTCTTCTTCGTTCATCAAAAAATCCAGTAAATAAAAATAAAAATTATAGTTCAACTATTTTCGTTCTTTTTCGTATAGTTTCAATTCGATTCTCAGAAAATCATCAACTACAAAAGTCTTTATATTTCTGTCGTGTTTATTTGTTATTGTGAAAAAAATTTTAAAAAAAAAGTGGAAGATTGAGGAAAAAAAATAGATCTTCCCAGACTATTGGATTGTACAGAAAATTGATAAAAAAACAAAAAGTGTTCTTGCTTGATTTGTTTGAGTTTTTGAAAAAAAGTGGTTAGTGTTCTTATTGTTCTTAAAGAGTTCATCTTAAACTCATCATTTATGCATCTTGAATCTGAAAATTGTAAAGGAATTGTGCTAGAATTATTTGTTTCCTATAAAAGCTAGAACTTAACATAAATAGTCGTGCAAACACGAGTGAACTAACATCATTGAATGTAAACACTTAGGAAGTGATTGAAAGGTCCTACTTTTTATAACTAATTTGTTTACTTGCAGCAATGTATCATGAAAGGATTGATCAAAGGAGGAGTAATAGATATCGCGAGGTAGAACATACTCAAAGGGAAATTGGAGAGGTTTATCACGGAGGAATAGAGCATAGTATCTTAAGAGGTGATAAGCTCAATGTAACAACCCAGATTTTCGCTCAAGGGCATTTTAGTCATTTCACCAATTTTGATCCAAATAACATTATCTTTAGTTTTCCCGAACCTTCACGTCGATATGAATTCAACGCAATTGACTACGCTCAATTCCGAGTCCCGAGTAAAAAGTTATGGCCTGAATACCATTTACGTCCCTAACTTATATTATTCTTTCAGGGGCACTATCGTCATTTCTCAGTCAACCTATTGACACAAAAACCTAGGTCAAACGTTTAACAATTATTTTTCTCTCCTCTCCCTCTTACTCTCGACCAGCCGCACCTTCTCAAGCTGTCTTCTTCTTCTTCTTCTCACTTCGAGTTCTTGTAAGGTAATCGATCATTCATTGCTAATCGTTGTTTTCCTGTTGATTTCAAACTGATTTCAAATCTCCTTGGCTGCCATTTAATGACAGAAACAAGGGTCGCCGGAGGTCAGGCCATTCGCCAGAAAAGTTGAAGATTCGTGGAGTTTCATTCAAGTTTTCTTTCGGTAAATCAGCCGTTCTTATTTCCTTCGAGTTTCCTTAAGATTTCAAGCTAATTAGAGGTCGTTTTCGTTGGTTTTAGAGCTTGCTGGACCCTCGCCGGAAACTAGGCATCTTTACCGCCGTCGTTCATCGCTTTTTGAGTGGATTCGAGGTCGTTTAATACCGGGTTCTTTGTTACGTGTGATCCGAGATGTTTTGGGCATTTTTCATTTGAGTTTCGTAAGTTTCTGTTCTTTAGTTTTAAAAATTAAAAAAAAAAGAAAGAAACTGTGTTTTCTTGCGTGCATGGCTGAAGGTAAGGGAACCGGTCCATCTGGACCGGCTGGGCTGGTCCATTTGGGTCGGTTCAGCTGGTCCAGACCGGTTCAGGGGTTGTTTTTAGTCAATTAGAGCTGGTTTTCGTCCCGTTTTTCCGGTTTTCACCAAATTGACTTCAAATTAATATTATTACAGGTCTTGGGCATCGTTAGGATTATTATCAGATTTATTTCGAGCTCAATTGCTAGTTCAATTTGTGAATAAGGTAGGTTAATTCCTACTTAAAGTGTTAAATTGAAATTTCTTTTGTTTGTTTGTTTTGTCTTTGATTAATGGTATGACTTGGGAGATGATTTATTAGTTGCAAGGAATTATTATGTGATTATTGTGACTTCTGATTTTTATTTAATTATAATTTATGTTTGGTTAGTCGATAAGTGATAAATAGAGCCTTTAGGTTTTACAATTTGGGTTGAACCTATGCATAATAAATAACACTTATTAAATTTGTAGAGCGTATACTATGTCACGTGTCATGGGTGGCCTTATACCCCACTATGATCATATTTTCAAGCGTATAGTATGGCACGTATCATGAGTGGCCATATGCCCCACTATGGTATATATATGCAAATTTAATTAAAACTAAGATTAAAGAGTTGTTGTAGGCTAAGTACCTACAAATTAATTAGGCTAAGTACCTAGATAAAAATGATGAATTATAAAATTGGACTAGTATTCTTGAATTATTATATATGTGATGTGATTTTAATTTAGCTTACTTATATAAGTTGAAATTAATCTACTGAGCTAAAAACTCATGGTATTCGAATGCCCTGCAAATTTAAATTTTGCAGGTAACGATAATAATGTTGGGAATCGAGGCGCGTGACGAGGATGGTGCTACATGGAGGCCTTAGGGCTTATTCATTTTCACTTTTCTCTTTCGACTTTTCATTATTGGTCAGTTTTCATTTATTTGGGATATTTCGTTTTCATTATTAAACTCGTGCATTTTATTTATTTTATTTAGGATTTTATTCTTTAAATTGGCACCACAATTAAACGTTTTGTTTTTATCTCTTATCAGTTATTTAATAAAAAGGCTTCCGCATTTATTGATTTTACTTTGATTTGTTTATAAAATTAAATGAGTTATTTTATTATTTATTTATTAATTTTACATTGAGTCGGGTCGTCACACTCAAGGTACCAGGGTTTCAAGGAAGATCAAATCCAGAGGTTTACTTGACATGGGAAAGAGAGGTGGAGCTTTGTTTTGAAGAACATCCATGTAGTGATTCAAAGAAGGTACAACTTATAACCACTCAATTTTGTGATTATGCACTAACATGGTGGAAAAAATTGGTGAATGATAGATAGAAAGAACTTTGGAGGATACAATTAAAACTTGGTATGAACTCAAATACATTATGAGGAAACGATTTGTATCAAGGCAATTTCAAAGAGAGCTTGAGCGAAAATTTGAAGATTTTACACAAGGATTCAATAGTGTAGATGGGTACTACAAGATGCTTAAATACTCATGACTAGGGCTAATATTGAGGAGGATGAAGAGATTACTATGGCCTGTTTCTTAGATGGTTTAAACTATGAGATTGCTAGCCAAGTAAATGGGTATACATATGTGGAGTTGGATGAAATGGTTCACTATGCCACCAAGATAGAAAAGAGGCTCAAAAGAAGAGTAGATACACGGTATGCTTCTAAACCTTTTTTCGATTCTATTTCTTCTCATCAAATGGGTAAAAATGGTTCATTAGTGTATATGAATGGGGCTCCCTTTTGCTTGATTGACGATAATGAAAATTTGATTTTAGAAAAGGTTAAGATGATTGAAAGGGAACTTTTAAAATCGAAGGAAGTTTTCAATGCTAGCATGGAGGAGATAAAAGAGGATATTCGTGCTAATTTTTATGTGGAGGAAACTAATGAGTTACAAACGTGTAATATATTTGAAAAAAATGAGAATTGTGAAAAAGAGAGTGAGCCAAAAGAAAGAGAGATGAGTGATGAAAAAGAAATGAGTGAAATAAGTGAGCAAAAAGAAAGAGAGATGAGTGATAAAAAAGAAAAGAGTGAAAAAGTAATTTGTGCTCAAAAGAAAGAGAGTTGTGAGTTTGAAAAGAATGAAAGAGAGAATGAAAAGAAAGAGTGTTTTGAGATTACAAAGTGTGAGACATTCGAGTGTAGGGAGTAAAAAGAGAGTAAAATAGAGATTGAGAGCTTTAAAGCTAGATCAAGTGAGGTTAGGAATGAACTCTACCATCCTACATTTGTACTTTTATACAAAAAGGTTTGTTTTACATTTGACCCATCTTTTCCTAGTATGTTTGTTAAGTTTTTGCAGGAATTCAAATGAATGTTCCCTAATGAGCTACCTTGTGAATTGTCATCAATCCAAGGCATAAAATATCAAGTTTATCATATTTCAAGGGCTGCTATACTCAATAAATCAAGATTCAAAATGGTTACATATGCTTGTCATTTGATTGAGAAGAATGTAGGATTTATGTATGGACACACATATGAGTGTGTTGAATGTACATTTGCATCATTATTTGTGTTACCATGTTATGAGAAAATTTATGAAATTGACTATGGTCCTTTGGGTTCTAATATGTTACTGCAATCTAATAGTGTAGCTAGATATCTTGTTATTTGTTATGAGACAGAATTTAAGAAGAAGCTACAGATACTTCAATACCTAAGTCGGACCAAGGGAATGCAATTAAATGTCAAAGAGGGAGATGCATGGAAGTTCAAGGTTTTTGATCCAGGGAGACTTAGACAATTCAAGACACTAGAAAGATATCAAGATGCTTACAAATCTGATTGGCAAGGTAAGTATGCTTTAGGTGCTTTATTTATGTTACTAACTTGAGTTGTTGCAATGTAGGTAATGTTTTAGATCCGATGACAAAACATTTTCAAGAGGGAGGGAACGATATGAATCATGGAAGCTCACAATTAGCTGAAGGATCAATCACAAGATCAAAGTTCAAGACAAGCATAAAACATCCATTACAAGCCTACATGAGTAAAGTAAAGACAAGCTTTGAAGATCCGAGTATGGAGGCTAAGGAAGAGGACTTGATGCACTTTAATCAATGGAAAATTCATTTGAAAGAAGAGTATTGAAGACTTGTGCAATCAAAAATGAAGAGGAGAGCTAATTAGGAAATTTGCATCACTTTTGCAAACATTCCTTATTTGGACCACTTCACATATTTGTTCCCGAACTTACCTTATATGTTGTCCATGAATTTACTATGTATTTAGACATGTTTTAGACCTTTATTTATCAGTTTTAATGCTTAGAATAGTTTAGAAATGATATAATATCTTCTAGGGAAAAACTTTCCTAAAATGTAACAAATGCACTTTAGGAAAGTATTTGGCAGATTTTGTGCTCCTTGTAATCAGAATTTGATAGATTATTTTTAGGGTTTCTTGGCCTATTTAAAAGCTCATTTTTAAGATTTACAACCAAAAATTAATCTGATATAAAATGGCTTTGTTTTGCTCTTTGCTTGGTTGATTTTACCATGAATTTTGTAGCCTTGTTCTAGGTTGCATATTTTAGAAACATTCAAGCATGATTTGATCTTTTGTGTTTGTGGAATTTTTCGATCTTGAAATAAAACAAGTTCTCTTATTTCAAGATATTAGATCATTGGAATAATCTTCTTCTTCTTGTTTTCCAAGGGTTTTACCTTATTGTTCATTGAGGTTTTAGGATTCGCATCTAGGGGTTCTTTGTGTATCAAAGAGTTTCTATTTAAATTTTCTAGGGTTTCATATCATTTTGTATCAGAGCTTAGGCTCAAGGAAATATTTTTATCTTACTTTCTTTCTTGTTATTTGAATTTTTCTTGCCTTGTTCTTCGTTCATAGAAAAATGCAGGAAAAAAAAATTATAGTTCCAAAATTTCCTTATTTAGTTTAGCCTACTGTTTTCGTTCTTCTTCGTATAGTTTCAATTTTATTCTCAGAAAATCATCAACTACAAAAGTCTTTATATTTCTGTCATGTTTATTTGTTATTTAGAAAAGTTTGTCAAAAAAAAGTGGAAGATTGAGAAAAAAATAAATCATCCCAAATTGTCGGATTGTGCAGAAAATTGATAAAAAAAAAGTGTTCTTGCTCTATTTGTTTGAGTTTCTAGAAAAAAGTGGTTAGTGTTCTTATTATTGTTGAAGAGATCATCTTAAACTCATCATTTATGCATCTTGAATCTGAAAAATTGTAAAGGAATTGTGCTTGAATTGTTTGTTTCCTGAAAAAGCTAGAACTTACCATAAATAGCCAAAACTGTTTTAGGAAAGTATCAATTCGGCCCCAAAATTGAATATATGCATCTTTTGCTTTAGCAAAGTCTTATTTTCTAACTGCTCTAAGTTTCTCCAGGGATTAAGTTTCCCACGAGCCCTACCCGAGAGGAGAGCTCATTGAGTAACAAAATATCATAATTCTACCAAGATGAATGAGCTCCTCGGGGTTCTCCCTAGTGGAAAAGATCTTAGGTCCGATTTTGCCGTCAAGGAAGAGCTCTCCCGAATGGAATAACTTAGAAACTTATAATTCCGCCTAGACGGGGAAGCTCATCAGAGCTCTCCCCAAGGGAAAGATCTAAGTTATGATTCCACCATCAAGGAAGAGCTCCTTATGGCTCACCTGAGAGGAAGTATTTAGAAAATCATAATTTTACCATACGGGGAAGCTCCTTAGGGCTTTCCCCTAGTGGAATGACCTAAGTTTTTATTTCGCGGTCAAGGAAGATCTCTTTAGGGCTCTCCCGAGAGGAAGTTCGTCGTCTGGGTGCTCAGTCCTCTTCCTGAGGACGAGCCCTTTAGAAATGGTCTTCCAGGATGAGAACCTGTCCTATTGGGTTTGGTGTTCTCATCTAGCCCACTCCACAAATGACGTGGATGGCTTTGATCATCCAACGTGGTCCTCTAGATGGGTGCCACATGAGCACTTAGTTAATTGAAATTTCACCCATAACAAATTTGATGTATAATCAAGCTCATAAGACCAAAACTTTTCTTTCATAAAAATAAAAATACCGTTGGCACTAAAGATATTTTAAACCAAATGCTTCACTGTCCAGAATAAGAGTACAAGTAATTTTGTAGTATAAGGCAATTTTTTCAATTTCAAATAAAAACCTTTAATTAATAAATAGGCAAACCTAATTCAAATAATATAACTTGACTACATGAAAAATTACAAACAAAATTTTGACAAGATGAAATGTCAATCCAAAATCATATGGTAACAATTCACACTTGTCACACTCACTCCATTGAAGGAAGATAGAGACTTTTATTTAGTTCGCATGATCAAATACTTTAATTCAAAGAAATAATTTAAGTTATTGATTAAACTTAGGAAGAAACAAATAATTTAAGTAATTTTATTTACTTAAATATTGGCAATATTAATTGTTTATAATGATATTAATTTAAATGGAAATCAATATTAATATTTTTTATGGTTTAAATAATGATTTTATTTAAATGAAAATTAATAATAAAATATTATTAATCATTTAATAGTGAGGTTATTTAAAGGGAAATTTATAATAAAATATTTATGAATATTATTAATGGTTTAAATAATGAGAATTGTTTAAATGGAAATATATTATTTTTTGATAATATTTACGTGAGAGATAGTATTAATATTATTATTGAATATTTAAACAATGAGGTTATTTAAAAGGAAAGTAATAATTAATTAATATTAATACTTGATGAGTTGGAGTTATTAATTCAAAAAGAGTTTAAAACCCAATTGCTTTTAGCCTAAATAATTAATTGTATGGATGAGATTCATTAATTAATTATTAATGAGATTGGACCATATGATTAATTGTGGATTAGTTATTTGATTTTTTTCAAATTAATTACAAAAGTTAGATTATCTTCAAGTTTAGGAAAAAGATTTCCTTGATGAGATTATGAAATCTTGTGCATGTATAAAAGACTCTTAGGTAGCTATAGTATTCGTTCCAATTCAATTATTAAAATTGAAAACTCTCTCTTCCTTTCTTCCTAACTTTGTTAATTTTTCCTAGTAGAAGAAGAAATTTTTATTTTTCTAAATTTCTTCTAGTTCAACTTTCACGGTTAGGTTTTGCTTACAATTGGAATATTTTGTAGAAGATTTGGTGAAGTTTAAAGAAATTCCAACCAATTCTCTATTAATTCTATATGTAAGTATTATTTTTGAAAATTCTAACTTTTCAAGTTCTAGATTTATCATTTAGTTTACATAATAATAATAGTGTAGATCCGACTCTAGCATGTTAATTAAAGTGTTCAATTAAAAGCTAATTAATTTCACTGTGTTAGACTTAGATCTCAGTTTCTTTATGAGCAACATTGTTGATCCATTTGAGAAGATACTCCCAACTAATGTATTTGAGTGTTATATAGGTAGTTTAGGATTACGAGATAGATCTCACTAGATTTGTGTGGAACTGGGAGGTTGTTGGGGTTTATGCCTTAAAGCTGGTAATCTATTTAACTATTAAATAAATCAAGTTGTTTATTTTTAATAATAAATTAGTAATGTTTGCATTTATATTTATTTCTTCATATTGTTAATATTTATCCATTGTTTAAATCCCAAGTTATTTGATGTGACTTCTACTGAGTATGTGAGACGTAAAAGAAGATTCAATCAAGTTGCAACTCAAAGAGTCTATAGTATAGAGCAAACGATTGAATGTCTTATCCTGGTAATACGCTAATGCGGCCCACATGTAAATTGTCACTAAGCACAAAGGAGAGGAAGGAGAGGATCAATTTTTCTAAGTTTTATTTTCAACTCTTGACCTCAGTGTATTTGGTTTCTCAAACCCCTTCCATATTTATAGGAAAAAAAGAGATCTCAGAAAATCTTTAAAATTTGAATTAAATCTAACATTTGAATTATCTAAATAATTAAATAAAGATATTCAAAATTTTATTTGAATAATTATGATATAATATCTTTCAACTAATTTTATTAATTATTCAAAATATTCCTTATCATATTTTAAATTAATCAAATTAATTTAAATTAATTATTCTCATATCTAAATATTTAAATTAATATAATTAATTTAACCATAGATACTTAAATATATAAAATACTCAATAATAACTTTTTATCATTGATGTTGGTGTGTGGCCCTTTACTGGGAAGGTCCACACGCCCACTTCATCCACCATTGAGCTCAGGCCATCGTGTCTGGGCTAATTAGAAATGATTGGGCATTTTAAACATCCTCTTTAATTAATAGACTTGTTCTATTAAATAAATAAAACTCTTTTTATTTACTCTTCTTGTAACGACCCGAACCCGTTAAATTCTTTAAATTCAAATGCACAGCGAATGACTCAATTTTTAAAGAAAAACGGCATGGGTTCGTTTAAAAATCGAATAACCAAAACCTGTTTACAACCCAAATTTCCAGAGAAAACTATAAATCGGGAATGCGCATTCCAAAAGAGAGTTTAGTCATAAAACATCGAAATACTTTATACAAACACCCTTCGCGGGCTCAAAAGACACAAGTATGTAAAAAGTATATGATTTACAAGCATTTTTACGAATGCTTAACCAAAAGAGTTTTAACATTGTCCTTACACCATCTCGTCAAGTCACGCGACACCACTTCCTCTACCACGCTTCTTGGCACGGGGTTTACCTGAAAATATTGTGGTGTAGCACCATTAGCAAACAATGCTAGTGAGAGTAAAATGAAAGCAAGTAATTCTATGAACAAAATCTCATAACCGAAATCGTGTCCAAAGGCCTATAATGCTCAATACTACCCACATCCACACTTCCAATTTCCATACAAACAAACGAAAAATAACATACTACCCGTACTCGTCATTCGATACCAAGAGATAGGAATAAAGACTTAAAGTAAAACAAACATTCACAACTAAGTCTCTTTACACAATTCAAAAAAATAGGTAAAAGTAACATTAACTATCTTTATTACCAAACAAGTTTCATCGTATCGTACTATTATATGGATCGAAATCAACATACCACGTACGGTCGTACCATGTCTCAAGTAACCGTACCATGATACCGTATGGGCTGAAGTCAACATACTATCATGTGCCATATCTCAAACCATAGTACCATAGTACCGTATGGATCCGAATCAACATACTACTATGTACTATTTACTTCCTCGCAACATGATACGTATGGACCGAAGTCAACATACTATAATGTGCCATATGTCAAACCATAGTACCATGGTTACATATGGATCAAAATCACATACTACCATGTACTATTTCACAAATCATCTCACCATGATTACATATGGATCAAAATCACATACTATCACGTGCTGAATCAATGTGTTCAAGGTTCCCACAAATCATCACACCATGGCTACATATGGATCAAAATCACATACTACCATGTACTATTTCACAAATCATCTCACCATGATTACATATGGATCAAAATCACATACTATCACGTGCTGAATCAATGTGCTCAAGGTTCCCACAAATCATCACACCATGATTACATATGGATCAAAATCAAAATACTATCATGTTGTGAATCAATGTGCCCTAGGTCTCCAAAAGTTAACCAAACTCCAAAGAATTCTACTAAGTTAATTAGAAACCTAAATAACTAGATTACACGAGTTATCACTCAAGTGCATCTTCTAAATACTTTAACTTCCAAAATCTATCAAAGTAACCTTCATTCTCACTTTCATCTAACATCTCCAAATCACATTACCATACATCCAAACCACTCCGATGTTTCCTATTCATCGAACTATCCATAAATCCAAACTTTCTCCACACACACTTCCAAGTTAAAGTCTCCAACCAAAACTTAATCCTAAGAAGTTATCACCCTCTTTACATCGATAAAAAATTACATAATGAAACTAAATTCATAAAACCACTAACTTTCACATTAAACTCACCTTAGCTTGAAGACAAGCTCCAAATAATCCGAGGTTGTAAATTCACGATCAATTCACAATCCTACAAACGAATTATTCCTAAATTACATTAATTGTGACGACCCGTCACTTTTAAATAAATTAAATTCAAAGAAAACAGCAGAAGTCTTTTATTTTTAGAAAATTTTGCGTGGTTTTGTTTGAAAGTTGGCATGCCGAAAACCTGTTTACATCCTAATTTTTCAATCTAATAAATTCACAAGGAACATCAAGTCCCATTTCAGGAGTTCAAAGATATATATCATATAAACATCAACATTTAAGCTCTTATGAGCCAAATACAAAATACAATTAATTTAAGTTCTTAAAGTTAATCAAAATAAGACATAAACTTTACAAACAAAAGTGTCCATCTCGAGGTCAGCATCCCTCGATCACGCAGCACCACCTCCTCTCCCTCGACCTCTGGCCAGGGCAATACCTGAAATTGGTTGTAATATCATGAGCTAACAAACTAAGCCCAGTGAAAATAATAAGCATAAAAAGTAAAGATAGACCTCAAACTCGCATTTCGATTTGTGTCCAAGTAAACTGACATAAAACACTCCTAAAGTTCTCCAAAGAATGATACTACTAACACTTGTAGTCAAATCTCCTCCATTAACTTGTTATGACAAAGAATAAGTAAAGTAAATAAACTTTGTATAACATATGACATCTTGATTCTCTATATCATCAATCATAATCACGATTGCATAAGGACATCCCGTAGGATTCCACAATTTCTTTTATGCATGAGGAAGTAATATGTATGTCCGCAACTTACGATTCAACTCCACATAAGGAAGTAATGTGTGCGTTCGCAACTTACGATTAAACTCCCTATGTATGAGAAGTAATATGTACGTCCGCAACTTACAATTCAACTCCACATGAGGAAGTAATATGTGCGTTCGCAACTTACGATTCAACTTCTATGCATGAGAAGTAATATGTACGTCCGCAACTTACAATTCAACTCCACATAAGGAAGTAATATGTGCGTTCGCAACTTACAATTCAACTTCTTTTCAATGATGCGAGATGTTATGCATATGTTTACATATGCTTACAAAAGTAAATAAAGTAAATGTAAATGATAAAACAACCGAAACATACATAAAGTAAAGGAGTAAAAGTAAAGACATAAGGTAAAGGACATAAGTAAAATAGATAGTAATCTCGGACGAATGACATGTCGATCGAACTCCGACATCAATAATAAAAGTAGAATCATAAATCCAACGATTAATCTATTAACCATTCTAAGAATAAGCTTGGGTCTTCTAACCTCCAATGATCCAATCTAAGCTTAGAAACGAATCTAACTTAGAATCTTCTAAGATTCGATACTTTCCTTGAGAACTCCTAAGTTCTTACTTAAAGGATTAACTCGTAATCCTAAGGGCACTAACTCTCAAGCCTCTAATTTTATACTCGGTTTCTAGTCTTAGTTTCAACTCTACAAACCTTCACACTTAATCAATTTCTATAATTACTTTAAATTCTAATCATTCTCACCTTAATTAAAAGATGACTTTGCTCCTAAGTCCGAAGGAGCTATCAAGCAAGTGGTTCAAAAACACCTACAAAGAAATAATATCCCCGAAAATTAATAAATTACCAACTAACGATTAAACAACGACTAAACAAGCAAAAAGACGGAAAAGCCCACCAAACTACCCCTTGGAGGCTCTCGGCCCTCCCTAAAGACAAGGGTCTCGAGTTTGGTTTTTCGGCTCTTTGGCAATTTAAATACGTTTTGAGTTGGTTTTAAGCAAATTCGATAATCCCGATTTCAATGGGTATCGATAATTAGGGTTTTTGAACATTAAGCCCTTTCCCAAATTGAATTTAAATAAACATTATTTCATTAAATTCTAACCCAAAATCAAACCCAAAAGGGTAAATTTCAAACGGAAAGGGTTTCGACTGAAACTCGGTTTTAGGGTTAAGGGATAGTTTCCAAAAACACTTAAAACTACTCCCGTATTTACAAACACCAAGTTCTACAACACGAAATCGAAGGAAATCAAGTAAAACTCCATTAAAACACTATTTGGAGCTTAGGGTTTCAAGAGAAACTTACCGAGAACTTCGTATAATACGAGTGGCAAGTACGAAGGGTAGATGGAAAAGGATCGTAGGACCGATACCTTTCCAAAGGAACGAGAATCGAATCGATCGAGCAAGAAATGAACGAAAACCGAAAATTCTCTCTTTTGCTCTTGATGCTCACGGCTTGGAGGAAGAAAGAATGAGATGGTTTTGGTCAATTTGTGGTCAATGGTTCATTTAAAGAAGATTAATGAATAGTGTTTAGATATTTAGGAAATTTGGAAATGACGGATACGTCCTTTTTATGACTTTTGGCTTAAAAACGAATCCCGAACATCTCAAACTATCCCAATGGTGATTAATAATTATTAATTGGCCCGTTAATAATTATTAATACCATTAAAACGAAATTAAACGAAAAAGATCAATTAAAAGATTAAAACCGAAATAAACTGCAAATTCTAAATTAACAATTAATAAATAAACTTTAATTACTTAAATAAAATAAAATAAATAAATAAATAAAAAAAATTATCACAAAATAACGGGACGTTACATTAATTAACCGAAAAGCAATCAAACAACATCTAAACACAAAAACCACGAAAATCCTGGATTCTACCCTTATGGAGCTCTCGGCCAAGCTAGGGAAAAAGGGGTTCGGGTTTGGTTTTCCTGCTTTTATGCATTTTAGAGGTGTTTTGGGTTGGTTTCGAATACTTTGGAGGTTCGCCACTACAATGGGTAATCGTAATTTAGGGTTTTGCACATTAAATTATTTCCGAAAAATTAAGTAAATAGTAAAAACACAATAAACCTAACATCATAAACATAGCCAAAAGAGGGAAAATCACAAGGGACGGTTTTCCGGCTCAAACTCGGTTTTAGGGTTCAAGGAAACTCAAGAAAAAGTTACTCAAAGTGTTTCCCAACATGGATTTAACAAGTTTTGGAAATGGATGAAGGTTTGGCCAAGGAAAACACAAGTTTGAATCAAAACTCATATAAAATGTTTGAAATTTCGAAATCTAGGGCTTACCTTAGAGAGGTGAAAACGTTCCAATGGTAGAATGGATAGAAAGGTCTCGGCGAGAGCTTTCCAACGCATCCGAAATCACATAAAACGAACAAGAAACGAAGCCGGGGCGACGATTTCTTTCTCTCCTCTTTTTTTCTCTCTAAGCTACGGGTTTGGGATTGAAAAATGAGAAGAAAATGATATTTTTTTCCTAAATTTGGCATAATAAAGGAGATGGATGAATAGTGTTAGGATATTTTAAGAAATTGGAAATGACGTCTACGTCCCTCTTTTACTTTTGCTTTAAAAACGAAACTCGAAGCTCTTAAACTAATCTAAAGGTGATTAATAATTATTAATTGGCCCGTTAATAATTATTAATGTCACCGAAACGAATTTAAAGTATTAAAACGATTAAAAAGAATTTCGAATGAAAATAACTACTAAAATCAAAATTACTAAATTTAAACTAATCTTAAAAGCTTTAATTAAAATAAATAAATAAAATAAATAAATAAATAATTTCACCCCCAAAAGTAACGGGACGTTACACTTCTTCCTTTAATTTTACAACTTCAAATTAAATAATAAATTGACTCTTCTATTTAATCTCCTATTGATTTTGGTAAACTTCAAAATTAAATAATTAAATAAAATTTTCTATTTAATCTATCATTTAATTAAATAATTAAATAGACTCTTTTATTAATCTCCCATTAATTAAATAATTAAATAATTAAATAAAATCTTCTATTTATTTTGCCTTTAGACTTAATTTGACAACTTCAAATTAATTATTTAAATTTATTTTCCAAAGGAATGAATCTTATTAAAGATTAATTATTGTTCTCCTTTACATGTGTTAGCTCGAGGACTTAATGGACCTACAACAGTAAGCTCTAATTATGTATAATTGAATAAAATAAAACTCATTTAATCAATATATTCTTATTCATTAACTCTCGAGATAACTCCACTAAATATCCAGAGTTGCAATCTTAGTTCTATAGACATAGTTATGTCCATTGGATATAATCATTAACTACATTTTGATCCTTCGCAAGCAGTTCATATTCACAGCTAGGTAATTTACCGATTAACCTCTATGATACATCATATTCGTTAAGGTGCAACTGATTCTCTAATGAACACCCTTACATAATCTCCATTATGCGTTTGACGAGTTGCTCAATCAGAATTAGTCCATAAGAGAACTACTTATTTATTTTCCTTTTAAAGAAAAGAATGAATTCTAATCTTGTGTAACTACGTTCCCAGTTATATGCAAAATCTAATCCTTAAAGTGGGAGGCATATTGAGTGAATTATATTAAGTCACTTTCACCTATATAAATCAAAGGTTTATCTCTTGCAAACAGGAGTTCGTAATTCACTCCGGATTAAGATCAATTGTACATGATCAACCTATTGATATACAAAGTGTTTCTCTGAACAGTTTTACCAGAAGACAATAAGTATATCTTAGTCCAATCTACTACAATCTCTATTGCAGCAGTACCCCGCTCACATGTCTCTACATGAGTGATCCAAATAAGAATCACTTGTGTCAATTTATAAGTAGGTCGTGTCAGTGGTATTCACATAAATAAGACACCCAACCTTTATTCATAATACCCCAGACTTTTTGAGTTACAACTTAAGTAAATCTTCTACATCCAATGCTCACTTCAAGTTATCATAAGTAACTCTAGATCTTATGATGGATAACATTTATTATAAGTAATATGGCAATGTAAATATTACTAAGTAAATAATAATCCTATATTTATTTGAATTAATTTCAGAAATAACCACTTTAATTTACCAAATTTTAAAATTAATGGTAAAATACAATCAATATAAAAAATACGCAATAACCACCATTTTTTGTGGTGATCAGGTGGTTTTCATTTTTAATATTGTCCATCTGACCCTTTTATCTCTCATAATAATTATATCTCATTAATTACATATCATTTAATTTATAATTTTTTTTTAATTCAAATCAATCTTGATTTTATGAATCTTTGTTTAAGGACAACCTAAATATAGGTTTATTTTTAGACAGCTCCATCGTTCTCTTCCTTTTTTGCATCTCCCTCCTCAGCCATATTTTCTTCTCCAACTATCTCCTCGATTTTTTTGATGAGAGTATGATAGGTGTTAATGGTGTCTTCATGAGCCTTTATTCTTCCTTCGCTTTTGTTGACGAGAAACCAAGGAAGTTGACTACCATATATTTCTTCTCTTATCGGCCACTCTTGTTAAACGTTCCCTCCGCCGGAGATGACGATGACATTAATGGCATCTTCGTGAGATTTTACCGATTCAACACATCGGTGATCAAATTCTCTCATAATCTTGAAGGTTTTATCCTAAGAAATGGAGTAGATTAAACTGTTGTGAATGGCGAGTTCGATGATGGTGTTAACGTGTTGAATCAAGATAAGCTTCTTACGATAGCGGACATTGATGTAATTTTTCTTGTTATTCATGACTGCTGCTTTAGATTTATTGGCTGCTACTACATGTTGGTTTATCTATAATACAACTTTTATTAAATATAAACATGTTTATATATGGCTGCTGCTACAAGTTGGTTTCTCAATAATATACCATTTATCAAATATAAACATGTTAAACTGTGTATATTTTTATAATATTCACCCAAACAACCATTTATGATTACTACTATATGTTTTCATAGCCGTGTCTACAAGTGTTGGTTTTTCAGTTATACACCGTTTATCAAATATAAACGTGTTAAACTATGTATGATTTAATTTTTCAAATATTTTTTTAATGTTTTATTTTCAATTTAACCTTGTATTTAGTTTTGTTAAACTTCTTTTAAAGAAAATGAATATTTATTACTTTCCCTTTGTTTTTTGTTTATCAATTATACACAGTTTAACATTGTTAAACTAACGGTGATTTTCTTTTAAACTTTTTAGAGTTTAAAGAGGTATTGATAACGGTTGGAGGATGATCGAAAAAGAAAAAATTCGATTTTTCTTGGTAGAAAGAAGTATTCAGAAGCCTAATTTTTTTTTTGTTATAGTTTTACTTTTTTTTAGATTTAAATTTTACTACATTTTAGGGATTTTATAACTTTCTTTAAATTACAAAAATTAAGGAAAATTAAATTGGGGGTATGTTTTGTCTTTTCACAATATAATATAAATTGTTCGGTGGTGGTTTTGGGTAGTTTTGATATATGTATATATATATATATATATATATATATATATATATATATATATATATATATATATATATATATATATTGTAACGACCCAAATCCATTAAATCTTTTAAATTCAAATGCATAGCGGAAGACTTGGTTTTAAAGAAAAACGGCATGGATACGTTTAAAATTCGGACTAACCAAAACCTGTTTTACACTTTTCACAACAGAGAAAGCGATAAATGGTGGAATGCGCATTCCAATTGAAAATAAAACTTCTAAAAACAACTTATAAACATAAACCATAACAAATTTAAAATAAACGCTCACACGAGCTCAAAATACAAAGTATGACAAGTGGAAAGTATATAGAAGCATTTCAAGAATGCTATGCAAAAATATGTCCATGTCCATGTCCATCCATCGCCTTGAGAAGTCGAACAGTACCACCTCCTCTACCACGTCCCTACCTCTAGGAGTACCTAAAAAATGGTAAGTGTAACAACATTAGTATAAAAATGCTAGAGAGAGTAAAATGAAAGCAAGTAATTCTATGGACCAAATTCCATACCGGAAATTGTGTCCAAAAACCTAAAATACTCTTTACTACCCATTCTACACTTCCAATTCATCCTAATCATACACCAATCAACTTCCCAAATTCCAAATCAAATCGAGCCACATCTAATACCAATTTCATACCACATCAAGTTACCTTGTAACGTGTTACCATATGGATCAACATCTGCATACTACCACGTACGGTGTTACCAAATCATCTGTCCTTGTAACATGATACCGTATGGATCAACATCAACATACTACCACGTACGGTGTTACCAAATCATCTGTCCTCGTAACGTGATATCGTATGGATCAACATCAACATACTACCACGTACGGTGTTACCAAATCATCTATCCTCATAACTTGATACCGTATAGATCAACATCAACATACTACCACGTACGGTGTTACCAAATCATAGATCACATACTACCAAATATCGAATTACCATAAGTTGCCACATATTACCACATAAGGTATTGCCATTGAAAAAGAAACACTTGTACAAAGGATAAGCATGTATCTACGTAACAACTAACAAACAAGTTGGTATGCTCATTATATGAACTCTATCTATCTGCCAATCTTGCCATATAACACTCGCTCATAGCCTGTTTCACATATTACCCTATTATATCACAAGTTCACGATCTCCTCATATAATATCGCTCATAGCCTATTTCATCTATGACCCTATTATATCCCAAGATCATATCACATAGTACCTCAATCTCCTCATATAACATCGCTCATAGCATGTTTCATCTATGACCCTGTTATATCCCAAGGTCACATCTCATAGTATCTCGATCTCCTCGTATAACATCACTCATAGCCTATTTCATCTATGACCCTGTTATACTCACATAGTAACTATAAATCGGTTCATTAAATGAGCATCTAAACACAAAAAACTAACAAACAATACAATCATACTACAATTACACTCAATGACATGCTTATCTTGTGTACTTATCAAAGTGCTGCCTCTTACCAAAAGTCTCGAGTACATCAATCATACTATCATCATGATTCCATATTCCGCGGTACTACCACAATCCACATCAAACCACAATCCTTATTCCTTACACAAGGTAATAAGATCGCATAAACACTAACCATTATCATCACCGATGCCAAGTTCCACAAGGTCTTTTAATTTACCAAATAAGCAAAATCAAGGTTCAACATCACCATGTCATGAAGAACAATAAATCACCTTAAATCACAATTAAAATTTCTAAGCCGTTACAATAATCCACGAGTTAACTTCCAAACATTTTCTCTACTTTCCTTTAGTCAAAAACTACCTAAAGTAATTTCAATTCCCAACTTTATCTCAAAACCTCCATAACCTTTCATACTTACAAGAATAACTCCTAAGCTACTTTTTTCTAAAACTACTCAAAATATCTTGAACTTCCAAATTCCTTCTAAAACTTTCCATAACCTTACAAGACTTCCAAATCATTCTCAAACTTACTTTTCACCCAAAATCACTAATAAGCTCCAAAGTCACTCAAACTCACTTCCGAGTCTAAAGTCACCAACCAAATAAGTATTAACTCGTAGAAGTTTGTTCTGTCACTTAACCCCGATCAACAAAATCGTAATGAAATTTAATTCATAAAATTACTAACTTCCACTTTAAACTCACCTTATATTTTGAAGTCAAGCTTCCAAAGTGTCGAGGTCGAATCCACGCGAGCAACCACAATCCTACAAATAAATTACACCTAATAAACATTAATTAACCGAAAATCGAGTAAACGACATCTAAATGCGTAAAACGACGAAAAACTCAGATTTTAGCCTGATGGTGCATTTTAGAGGGGTTTCGGGTTGGTTTGGAGTACATTGGAGGTTCGAATTATCAGTGGGTAACCGTGATTTAGGGTTTTGCACAATAATTGATTCTCGAAAAATTAAGTAAAATACAAAACAATAACAAAATAAACACCCTAGCCATCACCAAGTGAGAGAAAAACAAACGGAACGTATTTTCGACTCAAACTCGGGTTAGGGAAAGTTTCTAAAATTATCTAAAACAACTTCCTCAATTGAAATCTTCAAGCTTCAGTGTGTGATTTTGAAGATTTCAAGCTTAACCTCCATTACAAAGATACTTGAGTTTATTTATTTAATTTATTCAAAGTAAATTATCTTTATTAAATAATTACAAGCTCTAGGACACCAATCCTAACACAACTACCTTCGCATGCCTCGAAATCCTCAATGTTTTCCTCCGTATTATCACCCTCTTCGGCTTCCTCAAGAAATTCTTCCTCAATATCGCTTTCTTCCCAATCTGTGACTATTTCTTCTTCAACATCACTTACTAACTCTTTTTCAATTTTACCCCTCCTTTGTTGATTACTAGCCTTTAATAATCTACCCATACACTTATTAAGCTCCTCTAAAGTTTGAGTAAATCTAGCAAAAGCTCTCGTTTGTGCCTAGCTTTACTAATCTCACCCTGATTATTTTCCCATTGTGACCTTTTTCTGGACCTCACAACACTCCCTCACAAAATATCACTCAAGAAAACTCTCGTGTTTAATCACTCAAAGTAGGCCAAAATGTCAAATAAAGCTCATGGATAAGTTATGGTCAAATGGAAGCTACTTGTGTTTAAAGTTCCATAAATCAAGCAATCAATATTTAATCAACCTAATATAATTAAAATAATTAAAAACAGAACAAGAAAAACATATTGGATAGGTAAAAACAGAAATGGAAAGCAAAAACAGAAACGTGAAGCAAAAAAATCTAGAAAAGGGGTAGTTGCTAATTTCCGAATTCGTGGACTTTAAGAATGAAGTTTTGAGTGGCATCCTAGATGTAGCTTATTAAGATGATTATAAAGAGCATACAAATGGCCGAATTCAAAATTTCATTTAGAATTGAAAACACTAACTCACAAAATTTAAGGTGCTGGAAATTTGGCTAAACCTGCGCACAGAAATGAAATACTAAATTTAAATAGTTTTCGTTATGATTTTGACTAAGTGTCCTTCTGAACATGGAAATATAACAGTCAGAATTAACTTTAATCATCAAGAAAAAAAATTCAGGTGTTAGCACAGAGTTTGAATAGTGAACCAAAGCATTAAATGCGGCAGTTACAGAATTAGACAGTTTTAGAAATTTTGAACTATAGCCGTTTCTGAGACTTTAAATACATGTAAATCAATGTGAAACTGCTATATTTCAATGGTAGCCGTTATATAAACACAATTATATCATATCTACATGAACTTATATGGATCAAACTCATAAATTTCAAGAACTTGCAATATGAACACACGATGAACAAATTTGGTGCTCATGCAAATGCACTCTTCTTGCTTTTTTTTTCAAGATCTAAACGTAATCCTCAGTTGAACTAGGCTTGAACTTGACTTGCATTTATTGAACTTAACTTCTAGCTTGAGCTTGTCATGAACTTGGAGAGTAATGAATGCATCTTCGGTAAAGATCAACATGAAGGCTCCTTGATTCATATCAGATTGAGCCCACATGTCTAATGATTAAGTTGTCATCATATTTTTATTTAATTAGGTATTTTATTATTTGTAAAATAACTATAATCAGATTAATTAGATTAATTTAAATATGATAAAGGAATAACTTAAATAATTAATTGGATTAATTGAAGATATAATACCATATTTCTTCAAAAGAATTTGAAAATATTTATTTAATTATATTGATAATTAACTTAGATTTGATTTTCAAGATTTTAAATATTTTTCGAGATCTCATTCTTCCCCTATAAATATGGAAGGGTTATAGAAATCAAATACACATGCCAATAGTTGAGAAAATGGCTCAGAAAATTCTTCCTCTTCCTCTCCCTTCTATTGTGTTTAGTGAGAAAGATTATTTGGTGGTCCCAAGATCGTATCTAACGAAGAATGAGCAGACACTTTTCTTCAAGAGTAAACATTTATGCTTTGTAGTTTAGATTTATATTATACTGCAATGGTTGATACCTGGTGCTTATGTTGCGCATATATGTTTTAGAGGTCTTATTCTCAAAAGTTCTATTGATCCATTTCTTGTCCCAGGCTAGCTCATAATATTGGGAAGTAAATTCATTACTATTTGATTAATTTAAAATTAAATGGAAGATTAAATAAATTATATTTCTTTAAATAATAATAGATCATATATATTAAATAATATAAAAAAATTACTCAAGCTCAAATTAAAAGGTTTGGGCACATTACCCAATCCCATTGTAAATAGGGCTTCGGTGTGTGGCCCTCTACTATGCCTAAGGGTGAGCTATGTGGACTTAGTTTTGTGTCTTTTGAAGAAACAAAATTAATTCTTTTTATTTAACTAATTGATGTCATATTTTAATTCTCATGGTAATTAAAAAAAAATATTTTCTAATTAAAAAAATCTTAAATATATGACTTCTTTTCTATAAACTAGTAAAAAAAATGTGCATTGCACGTGGTGATATTGTTTGTATATTGAATTATAAATCTATGAAAAAATAATTGTATTATTAAAAATATACGCGTCAATTAAGAATTTAAAAAAAAAAACATAAAAATAACAAAAGTACGAAAAGAAAACAATTAGAATTTAAGGTATAGAGAAACATATATTAGAGCCTAATTGTATTTGTATAAAATAATAATGAAAAAGTATGAAGTTTGTTGGGTTTGAAAATTTTATTTTAAGAATAACTCACTTTTTTTATACTATTCAAATGGTTTAAATTAATATAACCTAAGTTATTGTTGTTGGGATTGAGGCCTCTAAAAATAGAGCTCTCAAGCGGAATTTCCATGGACCTTTCCTTACAGTATAATATTAATCAAAATTAAAATGCATAAAAAGAAACTAACCCGTGTAGAGAAGTTTCTGACGATTCCTCCTTGGTTACGATCCTGGGACCGCAAAAAAATATTTCTCACTATGCACAACAGAGAACGGTGCATGGGCACTTTTCCTCCTTAGAAAGAGAGAAGGGAAGAAAAAACTGTTGGGAAATTTCTAAATTAAGCCCATGACTGATTCAAGAGAAATGAAAGAATACCGAATGCGGAAGCGTACCTTACTTCATGATTGGAAGCGATTACCATACGGGTTTGGATCTTCCAATCCTTTTGCAATCACTATTCTCTGTAATGTTACAGAGAGCAACCAATCTGATAGGGAAGGAGAGGTTACCTATTAATTGCACAGGATTGGGGACCATAACCCCCTTTTGTAAACTGACAAATAACTAATGATCAGTTATACATTTTAATTATTTCCAATTTGGCTCCTCATCAAATTGGAAATACTAAAGGTATTTATGCTTATATAATTCCATGGAATTATGTAATTTTCTTAAGCCAACATTAAAACATTAATAGATCACTTTATTTGGCTAACTCATGATAGCATTTACATTTAATAATTACATGTGTGGTCCCATATATTGAATTTTTTTCCAACAATCTCCCACTGAACAACATATGCAACTTTACAAATGTATTTAACTTTATGAGCTCCCAAAAGATGCTATCAAAATAAAGAGTATCTTGACAATCTCGTCCATTAGTTATATCAGTATTGGATCAAAGCGGCTTTCGTCACATTTATCATAACTAAACCCATCAATGGTCACAAACACCAATATAACTAAATGACATAGATCAACCATGAATGCATAGCATGGAAATTATATGTAGTGTGATCTTTACATATCTATTCCAACTGGTCCAACCTTACTTTAGTTAGATCAAAACTTTAACTCAATGTAACAGAGTGAAATTAACTTATTTTTCTTATTTTTGATCAGAAAATATCCAAAATACTTGAAAAATATATCCATAAAACTATAGATAGAGCAATATAAAATTACTCAAACTCCCACTGAAATAACATATCCTGATATAGGATAACACCCTATGAGCGGTCTGCTCATGAAAGACTCTGGGTGATAATTCTTAGTGGATCCACTATCGTGGAGTTTGACCGAATGTGCTCTATTTGATATATGTTCACTCTGTTTCTTTCCTTCATAACTAGGAACATACAAGCTCCTATTGTTATTAAAATATGGCATTACTAATTTATTATCACGATAAATTTTGAATGGTCTTTCAACAACCTCTAAAATGCGCAGCCCCGTGATAAATATTCAAAACAATATTCAATCATTAGATGCCTCATATTTTGCTGCCTTAATAAAAGAAATTATGAGTGTCTATTTGACACTTCCCCAAATCTTAGATCCACCAACTAACATACAAATATAACCTTATAGTGGATTCCTTATTATCTTGGCATCTATTAAAATTAGAGCCGGAATACCAAATGATCTCTAACTTATCCGACCTCTTATATGTGAGCATATAATCTTTAGTTCTCTACAAATACCTCATAACTCACTTGGGTACCTTCTAATGATCCATACCAAGGTTACCAAAAAATGTATACGATATTCGAAGACGTACATATCTTGATCATACATTAGACTATTTACTTCTACAGAGTAAAGTCTTTTGTATTTGTTTAACTGTAAAAATTGCTTTTCGATCACTTATTGAGATTAAAATTATCTCCTTAAACATATTTATTCTTGAGGTTGTTGAGTTTGTTACACAGGAATAATTATACCAACATAAAATCGGTATCCTTATGAGTTTCCTCATCCTTAATTATCTTTAACTTTATTTCTTCTCCAAACTCAACTTCCTCAAAAATGTTGTAAATCCCATCTCCAAAAAATTTCCAAAGTGTGGGATCATTGAATTTATACCCCTGGATCGTTTAGTTTAGCCAATAAACTTCTTATTGTTTTGGAGTCCAATATATTTTCATATGGCCGGTAATGCCTCGACTTAGTTGGACATCCCCAAATATGAATTAGAGAGAACAAAACAACCCAATGCTCACATTATACTTTATCATTATAATAATCAACAAATTCAAGAATGGCAATTCTCATCTCAAGATACCGAGTACAACATTAATATTAAGTCTTTGGACAGTAATATTAACTGTAAGTGATATCTTGATTCACTTATAACATATTGACAATAAGTTAGTGTCAAATAATAAAACTATCTTTGAATCGATTTATTATTTACATGCAAATGACTTTATAATCATATAATCGTCACATATTTATCACAAATGTGTATGTAATTCTGCCAAACAATAACCTTCCTTTGGCCCGGCTAATATTCGCATGAATTCACATACACTTTAAATTTTTTTAACATCCTTCATGAAAAAAAATTTACACAAGAGAGGTTACTTTGGCAACATCTTGTTTCAATTAATTCAATTGAAAATGTTAAAGATCCTTAATATATATATGCCAAATATTGAATTTATGATACTCACATAGTTATATATAATATATAACAAAAAAAAATCCATATAAATTAAGATATGGGTCATAAATATCATAATATTATGAATATAAGATTTCATAACTTACCCATATTCTAATTTATTAACATATGTAGCCGCATGATACAATTGAAATTTTACCAAATACAAATTGTATATATCAAATTTGCCAACCATGAATTGTATAACCTTATAAATATCACGAACAAACACCAAACACCATGAACTGAGTACATGGTAAAAAATAGAAAGTTAATAGCCACCATTTAATATATATATCCACATATTAGTGAAACATGACGGTGGCACCGCTCACAGAAAATTCACTTTAAAAAAAAATGGACATTAATTTATCACCAGGGTATACCAGTTTTGTTTCAAGCAAATGTAATCATGAATTCATGATCACCTAATATATCCATTTTTTTTTTTAATAATGTCCACCATCATGAGCAGCTCTCATCAACCTTATAGCCATGGTATTATAGTAACAGTGCATTACCATGAGTTTGATTTCCTTTACATACTTTATTCTTAACCCAAAAATATACAAAGTTGATAACATTGCACCACATATGAATCAATTTCATAAAAATTGTATATAAAAAATAATTGATTCACTAGATATTGCATAATATCAAAAGAGAGATAGCTTTGGTACAAGTTTCTGTTCAATAAACCATGGCTTAGTTCATTTTGACAAAGTGAAATCACAAAGTCTATATTCCAAATATATTGGTGTCAAGTATTTCATTTCACATGAAATATAAAACCAAACTTTGATTCTAAATCATGGTGATAGAACATACATAATGCCATCAATTTGAATTTATAATACTGAAACATATAAATTAACCTGCCTACTCAACTTCATGGCATGTGAGACAATCAACAATTCCAAAACATGGAATGAATATATAACCATATAAGTTTGTCAAATTAAAATAATTTGTTTTGGCCATACACAAGCGGTTTTCAATTTTTTTTTTTTTTTTTTTATTATTCGAAAACCAAATCCTTAAGTTATGGCCATCAGACGAAAACATCGGAAACAAATTACATAAAAAAATGTGGTCTCCATTGAAAAGAATGAATTGATTTAAATTTCAAATTTTTTCATAATGGAAATTGAAACTACCAAATCACAAATTTCATATTGGAAACTGAAACCGTATTTTCAACCTTTTTTTTTTTTAATAATAATACCAACAACTGAATTGCAACTTGCAAACAAAAGTTCTTTCACTGAGATCTATATTCTTCAGTTTTAAACCAGAAGCAATTTTCGATGAGCATTCGTCCAACACTACATATCCAATTTTTTATTTATTTAATAAAAACTCTTTTGAAAGCCGAATTTGTGATTTCTTGGCACATTCTTTATTTAAAAAAAAATCTTCTCCATAATTTGAAGCGATGAAACGCCACAACAACCATCTGATAGATCTTACGAAGAACAGAACAGAACCCCAAATCAAATTGAAAAACATGAACAATATTTCTCAAAAATCAGTTAATGGGTGGCTCTGATACCACTTGTTGGGAGATTTCTAAATAATTAGCCCATGACTGATTCAAGAGAAATGAAAGAATACCGAATGCGGAAGCGTACCTTACTTCATGATTGGAAGCGATTACCGTACGGGTTTGGATCTTCCAATCCTTTTGCAATCACTATTCTCTATAATGTTACAGAGAGCAACCAATCTGATGGGGAAGGAGAGGTTACCTATTAATTGCACAGGATTGGGGACCATAACCCCCTTTTGTAAACTGACAAATAACTAATGATCAGTTATACATTTTAATTATTTCCAATTTGGCCCCTCATCAAATTGGAAATACTAAAGGTATCTATGCTTATATAATTCCATGGAATTATGTAATTTTCTTAAGCCAACATTAAAACATTAATATATCACTTTATTTGGCTAACTCATGATAGCATTTACATTTAATAATTACATGTGTGGTCCCATATATTGAATTTTTTTCCAACAAAAACATTTTCTTCCCTACACCACTTGGGCGGCGGCTGCAAGAGGAGAAAGGGAAATCAAATTTTTCTGAGCCCTTTCACTTCTCTTAGTTGTGTGTTTTGGGGTTACCCCAAGATTCCTATTTTTAGGAAAACTAAGGCTTCAGAAAATCTTTGAATATCTTTTTAATTATCAAATAATTAAATAAAGATATTGAAAATATATTTTGAATAATTATAATATAATATCTTATTCTATAATAAGATATTCCACATTAGAATTTAAATTAATCTCCATTAATTTAAATAATTATTCCCATATCCAAATATTTAAATTAATATAAGATTAATTTAAATAAAGCATATCACAAATATATTTTCCAAACGTGTGACCCATTGGTTCACCACCCATATCATCATCATATGACAATATTAGGCATTTTATATTTCTTCTATTTATTAATAGAAATATTCCATTAAATATTTAATTAATTAAATAAACTCTTTTATTTATTTAATTCCCTTTTAATTTGAAATTCAATTTAATTAATTAAATTGACTCCTCTATTTAATTCCCAATTAATTTTGGACAACCTCAAAATTAATCAAATAGACTCTTCTATTTTAATCTCGTCAATTAAATAGACTCCTCTATTTAATTTTCATTAATTAAATAATTTAATAGACTCCTCTATTTAATTTCTTCTAATTAATCAAATAGACTCCTCTATTTATTTTTCTCAATTTCCAAGGTGATTAATCATATTAAACATGTTATTAATTACATGCAATATCTCGGAGGAGTTAATGGACCTATAGGACTAAGCTCCAATGATCTAGAATTACATTGATTAAACTCCTTTGATCAATTAATTCTTATTCATTAATTCTTAGATAACTCCACTACATATCTAGAGTTGCACTCTTAAAACTATAGGCATAGTTATGTCAATTGGCTAAAATCATTAAGTATACTTTGATCCTTCACAAGTAGTTCGTATCCATGGCTAGTTAATTTTACCGTATTAACCTCCATGATACATCTTGTTCCTTCAACCCAACTAATTCTATAATGAACAACCTTACATAATCTACATTATACATCTTTGCTTTTTCTTTGATCAGAGGAATATGGGGACCCCTTGTTCAAGCACTCGAATCAATCCATAAGGGAACTACTGATCTATTTTCTCTTGTTACTGCATTCATAGGTTTAGAAGAAGACATTTTGCAAGGGAAAGAGATATGAGCAATTTATTTTGGTTGGAGGATGTTTTTTCATTTGAAGAAGATAGGATTGATGGCAAAGGTTAGACCAAAGAAGAGTCAGTAGTTGAAATTCTTTTTTTTTCTTTTCCTCTTCCACGCTGCCGCCACCCCTCAAGAGAAGATCCAGAGGTTTGATTTGATTCTTTGTCGTTTTGGGTGATGGATCAAAGTGATTTCAAGTTTAGGCGTCATTTAGATTTCAATTTACTTTTGAGAGGTAGTTTTTCTTCTTCTCTTGGACCCTCATGCTGCCGCCGCCCCCTAGGGTTTGGAAATGATGTGTTTTCATCAATTTTAGTTTTAGGTGATCGTCTTGGAAGCATGGTTGATCATTGGGTGAAGATTGAAGATAGTATCGTTGTTTCTTAACACTTTGGGTAAGTTTGGAACTGATTTTATTCTTATTTAAATTCTGGATTTTTATTAAGTTCATGAGTTCTTGATTTTCAAGATCTCATTTTGGAAACCAACTCTTTGACTTCAAACCCTAATCCAAAAGCCTAAAACTCTAATCGATTTTGATTCACCTTGCCGTAAAATAAAAACTCATCGAAATCGATCACCCTGACCTTGACCCACTACTAAACTGAGACCCAAGGCCTCGGTTCAGCCACGGCAAGAGGCAGCAGCGTTCAAACGGTGAACCTTTTTCGTCGTTTGGTTGTTCTGTTCGTCAAGCCTTTGAACCCCAATCTTTTTGGTATCGTTAGGTACTGTTTTAGTATAGTTTTTAATTATATTAGATCATCGTTTCAGGTCTAATTCATGGCAAAAATTACTTTGGATTTATTGCATAATCGAGGCGAGTTAACGGTTTAACTAACAATCGGGTTTTAGAGAAATCTAAAACTCAAACCGTAGCTTATTTGTTTCGATATAATTATTAATGTTGTTCTGGAATGTGTAGTTGGATTTAGACCTTAGGAGAATTGGATTTTAATTTGGGAGAATTGGATTTTCAGAGCCAAATTAGACAATTTTTGGTAAAAAGTGAATTTCTTTAAACTGTTTCGATTCTGATTGATATGAAAGTTAATTCTGGAATTTTTGGGAGTTTAAGGTGATCCTTTGATAAGAGAATTGACTTAGGAAGCGTAAAAATGAGTTTTTGGGTTTTCGGCAGTTTCTGCAGTTTTCGGCAGTTTTTGATTCTGAGTGCTAATTAATTGGGCTGCTGTGTTTCTGACTTTATAATTGATATTATAATTTATTTTTATATATATTTAACGAAGGGAAGGTTATGGTTTAAGTCCGATCAATTTTTTAGAATTAGTGTTAAGGCTACGAGCTTAACACCATTTATATGTTCAGTTATGGATGAGTCCATAACCAGGTGCTAATATACATTGCTCGTAAGACTGTATTATTAGAGGTTCAATTATTGATGCGTCTATAACTAGGTACTAGAAAGTGTAAGTAGTCTCAAGAGACCTCATTTCTAGTGTTGCATATTTTTCGTGTTTATTGTTATTAATGTTATTTATGCGTTCTGGATGGGTTTTATGCATGAGTTTAAGGTTATGAGGAGTTGTAGATATTTATTATGGTTATGAGAATGGAAGGATTGATGATCTAAGTGTGTTTTTTGTTAAAGGTCTTGAATATGGAATTAGTAAGAATTGCATATTCATGTAAGTGAGTGAGACTTGAAGTCTAAGTGTATTTTTGTGCCTTAGAAGTTATTGGAGAGTGTTTGAGTGCTTGGGATTCGGTATGATTTGTTTGGAGATTATTTAAAATCTTACCTGTTAGTTATACTGTTTTCTCAACTGGCTTTAGCCTCACAGTGCTATCTTTTTTTTTCTTATGTAATAATGGACCGAGAGGTGGCGGTTGATGAAGTGGCGAAGATGAGGAGTTCATGTCGATTGGTGGCCATCCTTGTCATTCATATCTATTTATGAATAATATGTCGATATTGAATTATACTTTCGGTTATTTTAAATTTTGAGATTTTATATTCTTATTGTTTTGATTTCTCAACTGAGACGATGTTCAATGTTTTCATACAGTTTTTATTTAAACTTTGTGATTCTGAAATTACTATTCTATTTGAAATGATTATTTGAGACGATATGAATTGCATATTTCAATAAAGATTACTTATTGAGTCTTCCGCTTCTTTTATTATATTTGAAATTGAACTCTGAAAAGTCAGGTCGTTACATTGAGCGAACTATATCGAGTCACTCTCACCCATAAAAATCAAATATTTGTCTTTTGCGAACAGAAGTTCGTAATCCACTCAGAATTAAGATCAATTATACATGATCAAACGATTGATATACGAAGTATCTTTCTGTAACCGTTTTACCAGAAGACAGGAAGCATATCTTAGCAAGACTACTACAATCTCTATTGCAGCAACACCCCCCTCAACATGTCTCTACATGAGTGATCTAGATGAATTTCCTACGTGAGACACCCTCTAGCGGCTACGTACTCGGCCTCCATTTTGGAGTTAGCAATACAACTTTTCTTATTACTCCTCCAGACAATGGCTCCACCACAAAGTGTGAAAACTGATCCAAACATGGATTTTCTAGAATCCTTATCTGCCTGGAAGTTAGAATGTGTACCCATTGATAATCAAATCCTCTTTACCGTACATTAGCAGATGTTCTCTCGTTCTCCGAAGATACTTGAGAATATTCTTGACCGCAACCTAATGTTCATGACCAAGGTTCGACTAGCTTACTACCTTACTGCATAACAAATGTCCGGTCTAGTGCACAACATCACATACATTAGACTTACAACTGCCGATGCATAAGGATACTATCTCATATTCTCAACTTCTTGAGGAGTTTTAGGACATTGATCCTTAGTCAAATAAATCTCACGCTTGAAAGGTAATGCTCCTTTCTTGGATTTATCCATCCATACTTTGAAACTATCTTGTCAATATAGAATGTCTGAGATAACACTAACGTTTTGTTCTTGCGATCCCTAATAATTTGGATACCAAGAACATATTGAGCCTCTCCCAAATCCTTCATTTGGAATTCATTAGCCAGCTATTTCTTAACATCTGATAATACTCTTACATTATTCTCAATAAGTAAGATATCATCCACAAACAGAATGAGAAATACCACATCTTTGTTGATTATCTTCTTGTACACATAAGACTCATCAACATTTTATTCAAAGGCATACAATTTGACTGTAGTGTCAAATCTTTTGTTCCAAGACTGTGAAGCTTGCTTCAATCCATAAATGGATTTTAGCAACTTACAAAATCTTTATCTTTCACCTTGAACAATGAATCCTTCTGATTGGAGCATATAGATACTCTCGTCAAGATACCCATTCAGAAATGTTATCTTGACATCCATCTGCCATATTTCATAATTGAAATGGTCAGCGATGTATAAAAGAGTTCTAATAGATTTTAACATAGCAACAGGGGAGAAGGTTTCTTCATATTCCACCCCTTCCTCTTGGGTATACCCCTTTGCTACAAGTCTAGCTTTGAAAGTCTCCAATTTCCCATCAGCTCCACGTTTTCTCTTGTAGCTCTATTTGTAACCAATATGTTTTATCCCAACTGGTTGATATACAAGTTCCCAGACTGAGTTAGAGTACATGAACTCCATCTCAAGATCCATGGTTTTTAGCTATTTTTCTTTGGCAACATCCACCATTGCTTCCTTATAAGACAATAGATCATCCAGGTTAATACCACCATCATTGACCTGAGTTAAGCCCAAATATCGTTCGGGCAACTTGGGTGACCTCCCACTACGACAAGAACTTAACTGAATTTGACTAGAATCTCTCTTCCTACTTGAAGAGCTAGGCAAGTCAACAACACTTGTTGGCTCATTTGTGGTTTCACTTAGAATCAACTTCTCTAGTACAAACTTACTAGGACATTTATGGTTTCCTACATAGTCTTCTTCTAAGAATGTAGCATTTGTTGTCACAAACACTTTATTCTCTTCAACACTATAAAACAACCCACCATGAATCTCAATAGGGTAGCCTATGAAGAAGCATACCTTAGACCATGATTCTAATTACTTAGAGTTTGATTTCAGCACATGTGCTAGACATCCCCATACTCAGAACACTATAAGAAAAATAGGAATATGACACGCTAACTATTTTAATAGGTGACACATAGAAAGAAAAAATGGATGAATAGTGGAAAATTTCTTTCTGCACCTCACCTATTGTTTGAGAAAAAAATAAATCATTTCTTTTGGGGAAAAAAATGAATAGTAGAAAAATCTTCTTCGTGATCTCTGTCTCTTCTAATCTGTCTCTCTCAACGAAACCCTAACACCAACTTCAACTCTCATCTCCTCTTTATATCGATCTTACACCGTACCTCAGCCATTCTCGTCTCCTCTCCTAAATCCATCTCACGCTATAGCTCAGCCATTCTCTCTAACTGTGAAGATGCGTAACACAGCTAGCTTAGGTTCAAATCGAAGGATCTCCGCCATTATTGGTGTTGATCCAAAGCTCGGCTGTTCTTTCGCTTCTAAGTTCTCTCACGAAGGCTATACGTCCGTCGCTATTCTCACCGGATATCTAGGTTCTGTTAGAAATTTGTCTTAGATTTCTCTGATTTTTCTTTTCAAAATATTTAGGATGTCTTTTTAGGAAGATTTTGTTTTCTATTGATAGATCCTCGTTGTTGTCATTATTTTCCCCAATGACTAATTGTCTCTACTATTATTGATCATTAAAGGTTTTGTTTCACCATTCTGAATCTTATTCTTCACTTTTTTTTCTGTTTAAAAGATTGCTGATTACTTGTTGAACATTTATTCACTTTGTAAACCTTGAGCTTCCATTGTAAACTTTGAATGATGGAGTTATACTTTCTTCTTTTGCAACTTTCAATTATCAATGAAAATTGTCCTTTGTTAAAAAAAACTTATTGTAGATTTAGTTTTGATATATGTCATTTTCCTTTATAAAGTTGTTATTGCTTGAATCTTGACAAGGTTGAGATAATTTGATTGTAAACAAAGTTGATGTATTGCGAGAAAATACAGAATCTGTTTTTACAGCATGTGATTTCATGGTAGAGGGCCAAACTCCTTGGTGTTCGAATTCTATTTCATCCTAAGTTGAGACTACAAGAATTTTTAAGCATATATAACATCACACAAGATTTTATAAGTGCCACTGAAGAGGTACTCACATTTTTATTTGAAATATGAGCTCTCAAGAATACAAAACCACTGCTAATCTGAATACTTGTGATTCCATCATCTTCTAACTTAAACAGATTGGTGGAAGGTTGGGATATAGTATTCGTGGAACATTGTAGTCACAGCCCAAAGCTTTTGTTGATTTCCAGCATGAATCTCGTGTAAGAATCTTATTTTTCTTTCTTCCTTTTGAGTTATAGTTGTACCTAAATATTTTTCTGGGCTAATTAATTCCATGTATGATTTGGTTTTATTTGATTTTGTTATGAGATTTTTTCATTTGCTATAATGGATCCTGCTAATGGCTTATATATGCAAGTGTAGTTATCTCATTCTCAACATGATTTTGTTATGATATTTTTTCATTTTCTATAATGGATCGAGGGTCTTTTTGTTATGACATTCGGCCTTTGCATTTTCTTGTTGTCATTCATTTTTAGTCTTGTCTGAAATTAGTTTTCTTTCAATTGTCCCATCGAGTATCATGTCGATGTTGTGACTGTTGTTTTGTGTTTTATAATATAGTTCAACTTCCAAATGGTTTCGTTCTACCTTTGTTAGATTTTTTGTGTTGAGGACCTTATTGTTAATGGGATTATCAAGGGAAGCATTATTCACATACACCGGGCAAGAACAGTTATTATCAATAGCACTAAAATCATCTATCATTGTGAGTGCAAATTTTCCCTCTGTTGTCATTATTTATCCAACTTTTTTCTAAGTTATTAAAAGATCAAAGGTCATCTTCTAATTATATGGAAAAGTGAAGAAACATATCAATCCGATCATGCGAGGAATTCTCATTGATTGGCTAGTGGAGGTAAGTAATTCACGTAAAAACAAGTTGAGTTGAATCAGACATTCATGCTCAAATTTTACAATAACTCATTTGTCCACTGATACTGATTTTTCTATTCAGCAACCTTTGATTCTAAGTCACTCCATCTCTTTACAGGTTTCTGAAGAATACAAGCTTGTTTTTGAAACGCTTTACCTCACCGTGAATCTCCTCGATTGGTTTCTTTCTCAAAGTTAAATTGAAAGACAAAGATTGCAACTCCTTGATGTTACTTGCATATATGTATACATTATTGTGTAATGTGTGATATGTTTCTCTGTTATGCTTGAAGTAAATATGAAGAACTCTGTGCACCATGTGCGGAAGACTTCTGCTTCATCACAGACAACAGGTATACGAGAGGAGAGGTAGGATCCTGGTCACTCGGCATCACATTTGAAAAGTAGTTCGAGAAGTATCTTATTTTTTCAAAGGAACATAATCACCCTTTCTCCATTTTGAATCAATTTTTATATTTAATAATTGTATTAAAAGCAAGTTCAAAAGATTGAGGGGATCTTCATGAATATATAGCATGCAAGTCATTTGAGGCCTTTCCTTCATTTAATTTCCCCCCTCTCACAAGTATAGTTCATGTAGGATTTTCAAGGATCTACGCTTTAACTTAATCATTCAATGTACTGAATTAAAATCATGTGACAGGTACTGTTCGTCAATTGTTGTAGCCCCTTCATTCGGAAATCGTTTATATGAGCAATAGTTCTCCAAGCATTCCAGGTGAAATTTCGCTTTGATATCTCACCAATTTAATTTGATCTACGATTTCATGAATAATCTTCTTCCTCTTGTTTTATTTTTTGAATTAGAGTAAAAAGTTTCAGATTTCGATTCCATAATTTCAATCATAATTCTTATCTTTTTTTTCTCTCGAAATACCAAGGAAAAGATTCGATTAATTATTGTTTTTGCTGGTTTGTATTGATTTGTTAATCTTTTAGGTTTTTTGACCGTCACCTCTACGTTGAGATGGACCGACTTTGGCACTCCGTTGCCGCTAAATCTCAACGTGATTTATGGAAAAGGTTCATACCTAGTTTGTTTTCTTGGTCTTTTGTCAAATGTTGATTTGAATTACATTCGTTTTGAGTTTCTTGAGTTGTGAATTCATAGAATTGCATATGGAGTTATGAACTATGGTTTATGAGGGTATCCTTCCCTTCCCTTCCCTTCCCTTCCCTTCCCTACCCTTTTTCCGATGTACTTTTTATTTTTTCGGAGTTAAATGCATTTGTCTTTTACAACAAAAAATGATGGGAAATTACTAATATAAAAGAGAAATTGTATTGTCTATTGAATTCAGTCTTTACTTTGGTTTCAAAAGTTCTTGTTTATTTTTTACATTTAATATCATGGAATTTTTTATAATTCTGCATGATGATCTTACCATTGATTTTACAATTTGATAACCATGTAACCTTGATGTGTTACAACTGGGATTTGTCCTGCAGAAAGGTGGAGCAGGTTGCAGAGGAGGCTGACTCTATGAAACAAAGTTTGGATAATTATTTTCTTAGAAATCAAAATCGGACGTTCGAAGCAAAAGAGAGAGCTGAATTGCTTGGAAGAGTTGTATGTACTCATTAGCTCTAATATTGGCTTTGTGACTGAACCAATTTAATAATTTTTTTTTAATTATTATGCTTGTATAGTGGAGATTCTGCTCACGTTTTAAGGATTTTTTATGATGAGGCACAAGCTATGCACTCAGTTCGAAATTCGTCCCGGATGTTGGAAGAAGCTAGTGCGACCGGGGAAGCAATCATTTTCAGATATTCTGAATAGAGGGAACGCTTGAGGGTATATGCATAAATATTTGAAGTAACAAATATTTTACATAGCGTGTGCTTATGTGAGATCACGTAGATAGATATATTTTTATTTACTCCGACTAATGTTCATTGTTATATAAATCATTGAAATTTTTTATAAGTCTTCCATATAAATGTGACTATGTTAAAAATTCTCTTATATACTCAATAGTCTCTCTTTGCTTGAGGGCAGCAGCGGGTATGACTTTGAGACATGGTAGTTCTTTGGCCGTTGTATTTGCCTATGAATTATTACTATTTGAGTTTTTATTCATGTAGTTCTTTAACATTTGGATTTTTTGGCCAAAGAACTACCAAGAGAATCATTCATGGATATGGATGGGATTAGTTTCTTGGTCTATTAAACTCTCTAAAAGCATGTGTTCGTCTTTATTTTTTAAGCTTTGGAATAATGATGTATGGAGATTTTGTCCATACATGTGTTATAGTGAATATTTTGTCCTTACCTTGCAGCTTTGGAAGCAGTGGAGCAATGGTTTTGTTGGTCATCCCTTTTCCATTTCACGCCAAAACCCACTTTCAAGCTCAGCCCTTTTCTCCTTTTTGCTTAAGATGGAAGAAAAAAGGTTTTTTTTTTCTTTTTTCTTCAAAATTTTCTGTAGCTTTTGTATGGCAGTGAGATTATTTTGGCATGAAATTTGTGATCTTTGCCTCGGAAAGCCTGGGTTAATGTTGTTAAATGGTTTTTTGTGGAGGTTTAGAAGTAATTCTTTTGTGTGTATAATATTCTAGTTGTTGAGAAGCATCATTTGTAAATATTGTACTTTAAATTTGTGACGTATTCTTGTTATTGTATATAAAGTTTGTGGCTCTATTTCTTGTAATGACCGTGTATTTACCTTTTATTATGTTAGATTGATCAATATAAGGTTCATAGGTATCAAAAAGTCACTAAACGGTGGTATTATTAAATTATAATTTTTTTTCTCTAATTTGTTACTTTTGATGACGGGGAAAAACCACACCTTTTTAACAGGAAAGAGTATTTTTTTTTTTAAAAATATTTTTTTACAAAAGGTGACGGGTAAAACAGGTCACCTTTACTAATAGGTGACACCAAAAGGATGTCACCCATTGGAATAGGTGACGCCAAAAGGATGTCACCCATTGAATTAGGTGACGCCAAAAGGATGTCACCCATTGAAATAGGTGACGCGAAAAGGATGTCACCCATTGAAATAGGTGACGCGAAAAGGATGTCACCTATTGGAATAGGTGACCTATTTTACCCGTCACCTATTCAAATAGGTGACGGTTTTTTATGCTCGTCACCTATTTAAATAGGTGACACTGCCATAGGTGTCGGTCAAAAAACCGTCACCTATTCGAATAGGTGACGCCAAAAGGATGTCACTTATTCCCGAAATTCTTATAGTGGAAGTGACGCAAACTTACTTTACTCCCCGATCATAACTCAATAGGCGTTTCTAAAACACATTTAGAAGGTACCCTATTTAGGATGTATAACGCAGTCTCCAATGAGTAACCCCAGATATATTCTTGTAATGATGAATAGCTAATCATTAATCTCATCATTTCGAGTAAGGTTCTATTTCTTCTTTCAGCTACACCATTCTGCTCTGGTGTACCAGGTGCTGAAAATTGGGAAGTTATCCCATTTTCTGCCAAGTAGTCTTTAAACTCATAGTCCATATACTCCCCACCACGATTAGATCGAAGTGTCTTGATAGATTTACCAAGTTTCTTTTCAACCTCAGCTTTGAACTTCTTGAACTTTTCAAGAGTTTCCGACTTGAATTGCAACAGGTAAATGTACCCATATCTTGAGTAGTCATCTATGAAAGACACATAGTACTCATATCCTTCCCTAACCTTTACATTCATTAGACCACAAAGGTCTGAATGTATAAGCTTTGGTGGTTTTATGGCTCTATTTGCTTTAGTTGAGAAAGGACGCTTAGTCATTTTACCTTCTATATAGGATTCATAGACTGAGAGTATACCAAGCTCTAAGTCACTTAAAGGTCCACTTTTAACCAGTCTTTGAATTCTATTGACGTTAATATGGCCAAGCCTTAGATGCCATAGAAGGGTCTCATCTTTAGAAATTCTACCTTTACCTGTTCTTGACTCTGGAGTCTGGCACAACTCAATATTATAAAGCATTGCACATACTAACGACCTTAGTATATATAAATTATTATCTTATAATCCTGAAAAAATAAAGTTTCCAACTTTGAAAATATCAACTTTATTAATATTTAAATCTACGGCATAAGATTGTTTACGAAAACAACCCAAAGAAACTATGTTCCAGTTTAAACCAGGAACATAATACACAGTGTTCAGGAAATTTTATCGCTAAAAGATATTTTTATATCAGTAACAACTTCAGCATCCACCATCTGCCTCACGTTGTTCCTTAAAGACACTTCTCCAGGCTTTATCCTTCTCCAAGAGTTACTTCCCTTGTAAGAAGAGAAGAAATTATTAGTGGCTCATGAATCAAGTATCTAGGTGGATTTATAATCCTCCACATTAAAGGTTTTCAAGAAGAATAAATCATATTTGCCTTCTTTACCCTTTTTCTTCTCTTCAAAGAACTTGGGACAAATTTGTTTGCAGTGCCCTTCATCGTTACAGTGATAGCACTTGCCCTTGGGAACCTTTTCACTCTTGGATTTCTTGGTAGGGTTAGTAGCTCCCTTACCCTTCTTCTTCTAGAACTTTTTCTTCTTAGTACCTGAACCAGAGGCACCTTGAGCAGTAGCAACATTTGCCTCCAAAGCTTTCACCTTGTTGAAAATATAATTACTTTTGAACAACAGAAAACTTTTAGGAAGAGCTTGTAGGATCATGCTGATTTGGCTAGTCTCGTCTATAGAACCACCATTCATCTCAGCCACATTCAGGTGAACCATCATGTTAAGGACATGTCCCCTAACATAAGTTCCCTCCTTCATGTGAGCATTCATGATGTACTTGAGAGCCTTATGTTTGACTTGCTCAGATGAGTTGCCAAACATCTCTGGAGCCGATTGCAGTAGTTCATATTCTTTAGGCAGAGGTTCAAGTTTGTTGGATACAACTTCGATAAGTCTATCCAAGATATAGACATAAGCTTTCTCATTAGCTTTGATCTAGTGATCATAAGCCTCTTGAACAGTTCGAGCGGCATTAGAAGGCAGTTCTGGAGGACATTTCTCTAAAATGGTGAATTTGAGATCCTCAATAACTAGAATGGTATTGATGTTATTTTTCCATGTGGTGAAATTTTCACCATTCAGTTTTTCAGTAGCAAGAATAGAAATTAGAGAGTTCGACATAGTTTGCAGTATATAAATAAACACATGCTTTTGTAATATAACTTTACTTATCTATTCATTCATACTTTTAGAATCTATTAAATGTGATGCATGAATGCACATTTAATGAAATTCTAAATAACCTTAAAAACTCAATTTCTATGCCATGGTATATTAGTGTGACAGGAACGATGCCTACGTAGGCAGGTCAAAGTTCCCTCCCAATAAAATGAGACTCCTCTCAACTAATGAACATCCCCAGGGTATCTCATATCCTACAGTTCTTTAATTACCATTTTTTGGTCAGGCGAAACATCTAGATCACTTAAATATTAATTTTGATGAGTATCACTGAAGATAGAGTCAAACATCAAAACTCTTAAGTATCTTTCTAAATGGTTACCCAAGTTTTAGATCGCTTAAAGTAATTTTGATGAGTGTCACCGAAGGGAGAGTTAAACATCAAAAGCTTTAAAAAAATCCAATCTCGAAGAGAAACACTCGGGTATTGATTCATACAGTTACTTTTTGGGAGGAATGAGTAAAGAGTTACCCACACCATTGAAGCCCTATATGAATCTAACACATTGATGCCAACTTGGAGACCACAGGACTAGTTGTCACTTGTCCTTCTCCCACTAAATATAGCTACTTAAAACTTTTACTTAGATATACCCAGGCAAAACTCCAATATCTAAGTTCAATCTAACTTATAATAGCTTTTATAAATTGGTTAGATTGATATTAATGTGATAGACAAGTGATTAATCTCTATTAATCCTAATACATTATGCACCGTCTTGATGAATTGAATTATTAATAAAATATCACTCCCAGATCGCACCTAGTTAGAGAGGTCCAATGTTAATGGAATGATTAAATAACCTTTTATCTAGGGCAGAGCTTTCTCTCCAGAGTTCTATTTATATTAAACAAATCAACTTCATCAAATTTTAGTTAACTTCTTAATTAAAATCATGACACCTCATATTTTGGGTTTTAGTTTCAAATTCTATTTAAAACAAAATAATTAATTAAACGGTCGGTTGCTAAAAACTTTTAGACCATATTAATTAATCCCCAAAAAAATGCTACTAGCAATTACTAATTAACCCCTTAATTAAAATTCTAGCAATAATAAATATAACATTTACATTTATACAAGGCACGACCATAATATCACTAATCTCTATTAATGATGCATGATCATGGCATTAATGCATTTATGATGGGAATAATTATTTATGGTATACTTTATGCAAGAATAATTTTATTTAATTATATCTAATATATGATAAATAAATAAGCAATTTTGGTTGGGAATATATTGGCCAAATCTATGAAATTAAACCTATATCTAAATATAGAAACAATCTTCATCTCCGGGATCTCCAGAAAATGAAAAAATAAAAAACCGGAGGTACCTAGGGTTTTAACCCTAGGCGCAGCCCCATAAAAAACTTTCTTTCTTTCATATCAACTACGACAGGTAGCGCCGCTGCGATGGCCTCCTCCATGACCACTTCACGATATTGACTCTTTCGATACCGACCACAATCTAGTTGCCTTTTCTTTCCTTTGTCGTTTCGATCAAATAAAAACAACTAGAAAATTTTCCTATATCCAACTAGTGGGTTTACAAAATTTTATAGGAAAGAATAAGAACAACGTAGGCCAATAATTCCTAATTCAACCAAAATGCAAACCCCATATTTTAAAACTCCTTTTAAAATAGATTTTTCTTCCCATCATAACAAAACTTTTGAAAAACATTATAGATACAAGACTGCTCTTATACCGGTTGTTGGGATTGATGCCTCTAATAAAAGAGTTCTCAAGCGCAATTACCATGGAACTTTCCTTGCAGTATAATATTAATCCAAAGTGAATGCATAAAAAGAACTAACCCTTATAGAGAAGTGTCTAACAATTCCTCTTCCTCCTTGGTTATGATCCCAAGACCACTAAAACATCTTCCTCACTATGCACAACAGAGAAACGTGCGTGGGCACTTTTCCTCCTTAGAAAAAGAGAAGGGAAGAAAAAAAATTCTTCCCTACACCACTTGGGCGGCGGCGGCAAAAGGAGAAAGGGAGAGGAAATTTTTCTGAGCCATTTCTCTACTTGTATTTTTTGGGGTTACCCCAAGCTTCCTATTTTTAGGAAAACTAAGGCCTCAGAAAATCTTTGAATATCTTTTTAATTATAAAATAATTAAATAAAGATATTGAAAATATATTTTGAACAATTATAATATAATATCTTATTCCATAATAAGATATTCCATATTGGGCATTTTATTTTTCCTCTATTTATTTAATAGAACAATTCCATTATATATTTAATTAAGTAAATAAACTCTTTTATTTATTTAATTCCCTTTTAATTTGACAATTCATATTAATTAATTAATTAGACTCTTCTATTTAATTTCCCATTAATTTTGGACAACCTCAAAATTAATCAAATAGACTCTTCTATTTTAATTAAATAGACTCATCAATTTAGTTTCTTTTATTTAATCAAATAGACCTCTCTATTTATTTTTTTCAATTTTCAAGGTGATTAATCATATTAGTCATGTTCTTAATTACATGCGATAGCTCGGAGGACTTAATGAACCTATAGAACTAAGCTCCAATGATCTAGAATTACATTGATTAAACTCCTTTAATCCATTAATTCTTATTCATTAACTCCTTGATAACTCCATTATATATCTAGAGTTGCACTCTTAGTATTATAGACATAGTTATGTCCATTGGCTAAAATAATTAAGTATAATTTGATCCTTCACAAGTAGTTCGTATCCATGGCTAGGTAATTTTACCGTATTAACCTCCATGATACATCTCATTCCTTAAGCCCAACTGATTCTCTAATGAACAACCTTACATAATCTTCATTATGCGTCTTTGCTTTTTCCTTGATCAGAGGAATATGTGGGCCCGCTGTTCAAGCACCCGAATCAGTCCATAAGGGAATTACTTATATATTTTCCTAAGAAGGAAAAGAGTGAACTCCAATCTTGTGTAATTACGTTCCCAACTATAAGCAAGATGCAATCCCAAAAGTGGGAGGCATATTGAGCAAACTATGTCGAGTCATTCTCACCCATGCAAATCAATGGTTTGTCTCTTGTGAATAGGAGTTCGTAATCCACTCAGGATTAAGATCAATTATACATGATGAATCGATTGATATATGAAGTGTCTTTCTGTAATGGCTTTACCAGAAGACAGTAAGTACTTCTTAGTCCAGTCTACTACAATCTCTATTGCAGCAACACCCCCATTCACGTGTCTCTACATGAGCGATCCAGATGAGATCACTTGTGCCAATTCACAAGTGAGCCATGTTAGTGGTGTTACCAGAAATAAGACACCCAACCTTTATTCATATACCACACACTATTTGAGTTATAACTTAAGTGAATCTTCCTACTCACTTGCTCACCTTAAGTTATCATAAGTAACTCTGGATCTTATGATGTATTACATTTATTAAACAATAATAAATGATAAAGTAAATATTACTAATTACTAATTCATTTATAGTTTAATTGGATTACATAAGATTTAGGGCAGAAACCCCAACAATTGTAAATTAGACAAGTAAATTGATTATCTTGCAAAAGAGTCAAATTCCCAGCATTCTCTCAATTAATAGTTTCTATGAACGGATAACCATGAAGACACAAACTATTCATTGACTGCTTTGTCACCACATTGATAAAATCTATCATGCTACCCTTAACTTGATTAGTCGTCATGAATTCTCTAAATATCCCACTGAGTGTTACTATTTTAGAATGAAACAAACAACACCATAAAAGAAATTACAGTCCATTGAAATTCTAGCATCAAACCGACTAAATTATATCGCATACAATTATATTTATCAAATGCACTGGATCTCTCAACGCAAATAATATCAATTATTAACACATTACTACTATACAAATTATTGTCATCTAATACATCGCTGAAGTGTGAAATTATTGTAGTTTACATAATAAAAAAATAATAATGAAGGAAGATTGCAAGAATGAACTCTATTAAACATACCTTCTTTCATTGCAAATCTGTGATGCTATTTGTTGTAGTGGATTTTTAAGGCTAATATTTATTGACACGTATGTAATGACATAGCTCCTCCTTCAAAAAGTGGTTGTAGAGAATGAGTCTATCTCGAGATGTGGGTTGTAGAGATTGAACTGTTGCACACATATCGAGATAGTTGAGAACAGTATAGTACATTCTAGAAGTATTACACATATCGAGATAGTCAACAATGACTATGTTGCACATATATCAAGGTGACGATGGCATTACACCTAAGAGATACGGAGCAATTATTAAGGCTAACAAAGACATTTAAACGCGCAATCTTCCTTGTCGCCCGTCACACTCAGCTTGTTCATACAGCCGACCAAGGATGTCAATATCTCTGTTGCTACGTCTAGCTCTAATAATTACAGAGATTAAGGGCGGGAAACTAGTAAGTGAGCTCTCTAAAATCGAGAGAGGAAAACTGATTCAAGTATCCTACAAAAACCTAATAAAACTTTGCTAAAATTTCGACTCTAACTTGATCGTCGGAGTGCAGGTGACTAGTACTACACTAGTGTCATTTTCTTTACAAACTCGTGATTTCAAGTGATACATCCCCTGTCTACACCGTTGGAGCACAAGTGGAGTTGACGTGCCAATCTAGTCAGCTTGAAAATGCGCAATGACATTTGGCACCGTCTGTGGGGATCATGAAGATCGTGTTACCGAGAATGACTATGAGTCAGCACAGTGATAACCATTATGATGAGGAGGAGTAAGAAGAGGCTCCAAGATAAAGGAAAAATCCCTGAGAGATTGTCAAGCCTAGGGAGATCAGCAACCACCTAAATGACCACCAAAATAGGGTGAAAGGTTCGCAGAGTTGAAAGTGCAACTGCAAGGCTTCAATAGAGATATGTCCAAGTTATTGGATATCCTAACTCGAAAGGATAATACCAAGGGAAAAATTCCTTTGGAGCAAAAAGAAGAGTCCTAATTTCGTAGGGAGGGTGGTTCGAAGAAGAAGAACACCCATCGAGTGGCCTCTCCTGACCACAAGCGTTCTCACCATCCAGGGGGAATAGATTTATGAAACATCCTCAAGCAAAAGAGAAAAGCTCAACAAGATGTGAAGAAGTCAACTACTGAAAGCCAACAACTATGGGCATCAAAGTTAAGGAAGCTGCAGGACCAACTAGGCAGCATGCAGAAAGTATACAAAGGCAAAACTCCACTGGCACTAGAAGACGTATTAGAACAAACAAAACTGCAATTTATAGAAGACATCATGGAGGCTGAGTTACCCTCCAAATTCAAGATGCCTATTGTCACACCTTCACGCGACCCACTGGAGCATATTGACACGTTTTGGACTTAGACGGAGCTCCAGGGAGTCTAAGACATGATAAAGTGCATAGCTTTCCCACTCACCTTAGTTGGCCCAGCTAGAGGATAGGATAGGAAATTGAAGCCACGTTCAATCTCTTCTTTTAAGGAACTGACTAAGATGTTTGTGACGCAGTGTTTGGGAGGAAGAGATTATAAAAAACCAGCATGTGACGACCCGACTATTTTTAAATAATTTAGATATAAAACACAGCAAAAGTCTTTTTATTTTAAGAAAAATGGCGTGGTTATGTTTGAAAATTGGCTAGCCAAAACCTGTTTACATCTTAAATTCTGAAATCTAAAAACACAAGGAACATTAAGTTCCTAACCAGGAGTTCAAAAGAGTTATAAACATAAAAGTAAAGACGAAAAGCTCTTAAGAGCTATATACAATTTACATCTCAAAAGACACAACATAACAAAATGAGACCATGGTCTTTTACAAGTATCTAGTCCATCTCTGTGTCATCATCCTCTCGATCAAGTGCGCACCAGCTCCTCTCCCACGACCCCAAACATTACCTGAAATGTTTGTAATATCATGAGCTAACAATTAAGCCCAGTGAGAATAAACAAAATAAAAGGTAAAGTTAGACCCCAAACCCGCATCCGGATTTGTGTCGAAGTAAAACTCACATTCTCTTACCTTTCAACCACCAAAATGGTTTTACATCAATATTTCACTTTTACTTACCAAATCTCCCAAATATTTGAGGAACAATCTTCCAACCATTAGGGGGATATGTTTCATAACATATACATATATAACATTTGAATCTCGTTCTCTTTAATGCCTTATACTATACATAAGGTTTACATCAAATCTTAATCTTTAATTTCAATATCTTCCAATTTATTGAGAATCTAGTTCTGTTACATGTTTATCACATGATAGTTATATAAAGTTCAATACACCCTTGTATTCTCTCATTATCCAATTCAATCTCATTCTTTTTTCCTATAGCATTTGACTATACATCAATTTCATTTCTTTTCTCTCTAGAAAAGTACGTCTTACATAATCCTTTCTATAGTTCTCTAATCTCTAGAAAACTAACTTTCATAATCATAATCTCCATAGGATGATAATACTAGCACACGTAGTCTAACTCTCATCCATTAACTTGTTATAACATAAACAAGAAAAGTAAATAAACTTTGCATAAATATAACATCTAGATTCTCTATCCATGAGATATATTTCCATCGATAATATGCATGAAGGTAATGAGGACATCCCGTAGGATTCGCATTCGCCCTTTATGCATGAATGAAGGTAACGTGGACATTTCCCGTAGGGTCCAACATTCTCCCCTCCTTTTCTTTCCCACTTTCTTTTCTTTTTCTCTGAAGGTGATGCGGACATTCCCCGTAGGGTCCAACATTCTCCCCTTCTTTTCTTTCTCACTTTCTCTTCTTTTTCTATGAAGGTGATGTGGACTTTCCCCGTAGGATCCATCATTCTCCCCTTAATTTCTTTCTCATTTTCTTTTCTTTTTCTCTAAAGGTGATGCGGACATTCCCCGTAGGGTCCAACATTCTCCCCTTCCTTTCAATGATGCGAGATGTTTTGGTGTAATATGTTATGGTGCGAGATGTTATGGTATGCTCGCAAAAGTAAATAAACGTAAATATAAATGGAGCATAAAGTAAAGGGTATAAAGTAAAGGACATAAGTAAAAGGATCATAGATGTCCTTATGCATAAAGTAAATAGATAGGAATTCCGGAAGAACATTAAGTAGATCGAACTTCCGCTACTTTAAATAAAGTAGATCTTATCTTAAATAAGTAATCTACACTTCCAAGGATTCTAAACTTCCAACTAAAATCCAAAGTTCTATTTTTGAATTCCTTTAGCCATTCTATCTAAAAGTTTAGATTATTTAACTTCCAATGATCTAATTGATCTCCAGATCGATTCTAACTTAGAACTTTCAAAAGTTCAACGTTCCCTCGAAAACTCCAAAGTTTTCACTTAAAGAACTAGCTCCTAATCCTAAGGGCACCAGCTCACTTTCTTTTACTCTTAGATTCAAATCCTATCCTTAACCTCCGATTTTACAAACCGTTCTACTTATTCGGTTTCTAAAGTTACTTTAAATCCTATTTATTCTCACCTTAGCCAAAAAGTTTCGCTCCAAGTCTCCGATAGCGCGATGAAACAACGATCTGAAACACCTACAATTAAAAGTATATCTAACGATCATTAATAAATAAACATACATCGATCGATTAACATCTAAAAGCTCAAAACGATGAAAAACCCTATAAACCCCACTATGAGGCTCTCGGCCCCCCCCATGAAAAGTGGGTCTCGGGTTTGGTTTTCCGGCTTTTAGGTACTTTAGAGGTGTTTCGAGTTGGTTTTAAGCAATTTCGAAGTTCCCGATTCTAATGGGTATCAATGATTCGGGTTTTTGAACAATAATCGATTCCCCGAATTTAATTTCAATAAACATCATATCAATAAAAGTAAACCCCAAAACAACCATCACAATGAAAAATTCAAACAGGAAGGGCTTCGACTGAAACTCAGTTTTAGGGTTTAGGGAAAATCAAGTAATAGTTACCCAATAAGTTTTCCATCAACATTCAACAACAAAGTTGGAAGGGGATGAGGGTTTTGGCCAAGAACTCAAAAGCTTGAATCAATTTCCATGGAAATGCTATGAAAATTCAAGATCTAGGGCTTACCGTAGAGAGGTGGAAACGTTCCAAGAGTGGACGACGAGAGCTTTCCAACGCATCCAAAATCAAGCAAAACGGCCAAAAAATAAAGCCGGGGCGACACTTTCTTCCTCTTCTCTTTTCCTCCTCTTCATGCTCGTGTTTGGGAGAGTAAATGAGTGAGTTTTGATCAATTTTGGTCAAATGACATTTTTAAAGAGGAGATGAATAGTGTCTAGATATTTTAAGAAGTTTGAAAATGACGGTTACGTCCTTTTATGACTTTTGACTTATATACCGAAACCTGAAGCTCTTAAATTAATCTAAAGGTGATTAATAATTATTAATTGGCCTATTAATAATTATTAATATCACCGAAGCGAATTTAAAGTATTAAAACGATTAAATGAATTTCAGGCGAAATTAACTACTAAAATCGAAATTACTACTTTTAAATAAACCTTAAATACATAATTAAAATAAATAAATAAAAATTCACTTCAAAATAACGGGACGTTACACAACATCACATTTCCTGAAGCTGCGTCAAAGGTTAGGAGAGAGCCTTAGCGATTACGTGATGAGGCTTCATAGTGAAGCCTTTAAGGTTAAAGACTACAGTGATGATATAGCTCTTATTTCCATGATGATTAGGATCAAAGATGAACAACGGTTGTGGTCCCTCGAGAATAAAACTCCGACCACTTATACTGAACTCCTTTCAAGAGCACAAAAGTACATAAGTGCTAGTAGGGATGGTCAAAAAAACCGGTGAACCGAAGAACCGAACCGAACCAAACCGAACCGGTCGGTTCGGTTCGGTTTTTATAATGAATTTGGTTTCATCGGTTTCAAATATTGGAAAACCGAATTTCTTCGGTTTTTATCGGTTTGGTGGTTCGGTTTAACCGATAAAACCGAACCGAATTTTATATATATATATATATATTTTTTTTTTTTTTCTTTTTTTCTTTTTCATTTTTTATATCATATATATAACTTTTGATGTTGATGATAAACTTTTTTATGATGTGAATGGTGAAATTTAAATATATTCATGATGCGAATGTTTGTATTTTTTACATTAATTTTTGAATTTCTATTAGGTGTGAATAATTAATGATTTTATGTTGGATTGCTCGTTCAATTTTGATTTTATTATGTGTGAATAGTTATTTGTGCCTAATTCAATCCATCTAATTGAATTATTGGCTTAAAATATTGTATAAACCGATTTTTTTTTTAAAGATATGAACCCAAATTAATAGGTTTAGAATTAAAAATTCTCAAGGCCCAAATTTATAGGCTCAAAACCCAAATTAATAAAATTTACAAATAGTATGTTAATGCACATAAATAAAATGGGGAGATTTTATGAGTTGCACGGGCTCAAATTCGAACATGAATTTACTTCCATATAAGAATTCGACAAAAGACCTTTGTGAATTAAACATAAAATGAGTTAAGTATAAGTAAAATGAGTTTTTACTAACTAAACTATAAATTCGCGTGATTACTAAGTTGTTAGTAAATGAAAGGTGGTTGAACATGATGGTTTCAAATCAATAGTTAATAGAGTTTATTTTATGGCTATAAAATATGGAATCTATTACACTTAATGAAACTAACATCAGACAAAAGAAATACATACTAAGTAGATGAAAACGTTACTGGTAAAGTATTAAAATGACTACCATGGCTAAGTAGTTGATAGTCATCCAGTTTGACTGGAATTACAAGTCAAATCTCCAAAGATCTAGGACAAGTGAGAGATTGTTAGGAATGGTGTCCTAGAACTTGTAATTATTTAATTATAATAATTTATTTCGAATAAATTAAATAAATAAACATAAGTTCTTTATATTATCTAGATTGATTCAATTGACGATATTAGGAATATATAGAAATATATTAATATCAAACATTCAAATAGTAAACCCTAAGTTACTCTTATGAAATCACGACTTAGTATGTGAGTCATACGAGAGGATTAAAGTCGAGATGAGTATCTTAAAAATGTCTACCGTAAATGGATAACGTTTGGGAACCTTATCCTGGTAACACTGTTGATAGCTTCGCATTTTGTTTATAGGCAAATGATCTAATCCTGATCATTCATGTGGGAGACATGAAATGGAAGCATCATGTGCAATGTTGATTGTATAAGACAGGACCACGATGTTTGATCAAATTTCTCATTAGTACCGTTTACGAGAAATGATTGAATATCAAACTACGTTTATCAACCGTGATAGATCTCAATCCTGAGTGAAATGCGGACTCCTATTTATGGAGTTGTGTTCTTTGATTCACATGGTTGAGAGTGATCTGTAAGAACGCTCAATACACTCCTGTTTTGGGAACATGGCTAGATAAGTAGCTGGGAACTCATAGATGGAATTCATAACTTTCTTATAAATTAACGGTGTCAGTGCGATACCTAAACATTTTAGGAACTTTAGGAAACTCCCTTGATGTACTAATTCGAGACATGAACAAGTTGCACCACGGCTTCTATTGATCACAGAAGTACCTTATCTCAAGTTCGACTAAAGATAAAGTTCATTGGAGAATCAGCGGGAACACAAGGATAAAGCGTTAATGTAAGTCCCAATACTTTTGGAGGTAATTTTATTTTTATTTTAAATAAAGTATTTAAGTTTAGTTTAAACGTAGTAATTTCAATTTTAGTAGTTATTTTCATTCGAAAACCTTTTTAATCCTTTTATCACTTTAAATTAGTTTCGAAGACATTAATAATTATTAGCGGGCCCATTATTTATTGTTAAATACTTTTAAGATAGATTAGAAGTAGTTAAGTTTAATTGGAATTAGAAACGTGAAATAACGAGCACCCGGAACAAATTTTCTTAAGGAAATAAGAGGAGGGGCAATATGGTCTTTTACCAAAATATCTTTATATATATCTTCTACATATTTTCAAGGATAATGATAAGAAAAAAAGGAAGGAGGAGTGAAAAAAAAGAGGGCCAAACCCGTAGCTTAGAGAGAAAAAAAGAGGAGAGAAAGAAATTGTCGCCTCGGCTTCATTTCTCAACCGTTTTCATCGTGCCTTAGCTCGATCGAAAGCTCTCGAGACGTACTTTCTACCCATCCCATCAATCGAGCCAATCAATTAAAGATACAAGAGATACGAGGTGAGGAAGAAATGGGTTTTTGGGTTTTGCTTTTTTTTCCAGTCTTGTATGCAAGCCTTGATTCGTTTTTCCCGGTTGTTGTTTGTGAATTATAGTTAGGAAAAATCACTTTGGATGAGGTTGTTGTTTTGGACCTAAACCCGAGTCGAATGGAAAACTCGTTCCGTTGGTTTTTCTCTCACTTGGTGTGGTTAGGGTGTTTAGTTTGTTATTGTTTTGTATTTTACTTAATTTTTCGGGAATCAAGTATTGTGTAAAACCTTAAATCACGGTTACCCACTGATAATTCGAACCTCCAAAGTACCTAAAACCAACCTGAAACACCTCTAAAATGCCTAAAAGTCGAAAAACCAAACTCGAAACTCATTTTCCCTCCTATGGCCGAGAGCACCATACGGCTAAAAATCGGGTTTTTCATCGTTTTACGCGTTTAGATGTCGATGGTTCAATTTCAGGTTAATTAATGTTTATTGGATGTAACTTATTTGTAGGTTGATAATTGCTCGCGTGGGATCTACCTCGACACTTTGGAAGTTCGATTTCAATTCTAAGGTGAGTTGAAAATGGAAGTTAGTGATTTTGTGAATTATGTTTCATTACGACATTGTTTATCAAGGATAAGAGGGAAACTAACTTTTGGAAGTTAATACTTGGTTGGAGACTTTAACTCAGAAGTGAGTGGAGTGACTTTGGAAATCTTACGAATTTGGAAGTGAAAGGTAACATTTGAGTGGTTTGGAAGTCAAAGAGGCTTGAAGTTGCACTTGAGAGTTAATTAGTGTAACTGATGTAGTTTATGTTCTTTAGTAGAATTCTATCTAACTTACTAGGGATACGATGATTGTGATATGGTAATACCGTACGGACTTAGTATGTGATATTGATCCATATGGTAAACCCGATACGATGATTGTGATATGGTAATACCGTACGGGCTTAGTATGTGATATTGATCCATATGGTAAACCCGATACGATGATTGTGATATGGTAATACCGTACGGGCTTAGTATGTGATATTGATCCATATGGTAAACCCGATACGATGATTGTGATATGGTAATAACGTACGGGCTTAGTGTGTGATATTGATCCATATGGTAAACCCGATACGATGATTGTGGAATGGTAATACGTACGGGCTTAGTATGTGATATTGATCCATATGGTAAACCCGATACGATGATTGTGGTATGGAAATACCGTACGGGCTAGTATGTTGATGTTGATCCATACCGTAAATCCGTTACGATGAAACTGGTTTAGTAAAAAGGAATGTTAATGTTACAGTTACATATACTCATTAGAATGGATAGAAAGACTTAGTAATAACCAGTACTTTTACTTTAAGTCTTAATATCATTACTTTACAAGAAGAATATTATGTATATTGATTATGTGTTGAATTTGGAATGTGGAATGGGTAGTAAAAGTGAAATATAGGCCTTTGGACACAATTTCCGAAATGGAATTTGGTTCATAGGATTACTTGCTTTCATTTTATTCTTACTAGCATTTTTATGCTAATGTTGCTACAATTTTTCAGGTAAGAATCGTGGTAGAGGACGAGGTAGAGGAGGTGGCGCCACGTGACTTATCGAGATGATGAATGGACAAGAACACGACTGGTTTTGGGTGTAGCATTCTTGAATGCTTACAAACATTTCATCACTTTTTCTTATGTTTCATTTTGAGCTCGATGGAGCATTTGTATAATTTGTATATGTTTTTGAACTTTAAAACTTTCTCTAGAAGTTTCATCATAGTATGGAATGCGCATTCCAGGTTTATTGTTTTCTCTGAAAATTTGGTTGTAAACAGGTTTTGGATAATCCGATTTTTAAACGAACCCATGCCGTTTTTCTGTAAAAATCAAGTCTTTCGTTGTGCATTTGTATCAAAAAGGATTTTACGAGTTTTGGGTCGTTACAGGTAATTACACAGGAAAAACGGTAAATTTATCCGCCTGTAATTATGAGGGTTCCACGTGAAGGATTATATCACAGATATAAATAAAGATAAACTAAATGGACATAACTCATCTATAGTGAGGGGAGTTCAGCTATGAATCTATAGTGGAATTATTCATAGTTAGATAATAAGTAATTAACTGATTATGAGTTAATCACTTAATTGACTAATTATTAAGCCCCTGATCTATAGGTCCATCGGGTCCCTATGCTAGCCCAAATATCCTAGTCGCCAAATCAAGTAGAAGAAATGGAAAGTTTAAGTAAAGTGAATTACTTAAATAGGCAATATTAATTGTTCAAATATTGAGTATATTTAAACGGTAATTAATATAAACATTATTAATTGTTTAAATAATGAGTTTATTTAAACAGAAAATTAATAATGAAATATTATTAATTAGACATTATTAATTATTTAAATATTGAGTATATTTAAATGGTAATTAATAATTTGAAATTAATTGACAATTATTAATTGTTTAAATAATTAATTTTTTTTTAACATAAATTAATAATTAAAATTAATTAATTAATAATAAAATATTATCAATAAAGTTATTAATTAAATAATGAGTTTATTTAATGGAAATTAATAATTAAAATATTTATTATTAATTATTTAAATCATGAAAATTATTTAAATGGAAATTACTAATTAAATATAATTTGATAATATTTAGTCGGGAGAAAATATTAATATTATTAATTGTTTGAATAAAATATTTTATTTAAATGGTAATTAATTAATAAATAAATTAATTAAGTTGGACTTATTAATTTAAGAGAGAATTTCAAGCCCAATTGGATTAATGAACCCAATTGGAATTGGCCCAAAATAATTAATTAAATAAATTTGATTTATTAATTATTTATTATTAATTTTGGCCATCATAGATAATTTGTAGGAGATAATTCTTTGAATTATATCCTATAATAATTATATTGATTTATTTACCCAAGATAAATAAAATAAAGAAAATAAAATATTCTCTTATTTATCTATGGCATTTTAGAAATATCAAGATAAAGGAAAGAGATAATTCTTTTTTCTTTTTGTATTTATCTCCATGGATTAATCCTAATGTGATTATGATTCCTATTTTCCTATAACTAGGAGGCTTGGGCCATTCATAAATCACACAATTCAATTCATAGAAATTGAGAATTCTCTCCTCCTCTCTCCCATAGCCATTGCCGATTTTCCTATAGAATTGGAAAGAAAAATATTTTTTTTCTTCTTCCCAATTTCTTCTTAAATTCGATCCCACAATCGGGTTTCGTTTTATCGATCGGGATATAGCATAGAAGATCCGGTGTTGCTGAGGATTGATGTTGTAAAGAAACCTCCAACCAATTCTCCATATTTTACTCAATGTAAGTTCCGGTTTGATTTTAATTTTTGAAAACATAAGCATGAATCTACATGTTTTTTCACAAATTTCATGATGTTAATAGATCCGTTATTAAATGTTAATAAATTTACTGAATAAATTTCCGCTAGTTTAGTAAATCATCCCTTCATTGAGGAAGTTCCAAATGAAGCTCAACACTGATTAAATGGGAAGATTGCAACTCTCAATAAATCCTGACAAAGGAAAGTTCTTTGGGTTTCATGGTTCACCAGCGAGGCATTGTAGCAAATCCTGACAAAGTGAAAGTTGTGTTAGAGATGAAGTCTCCAAAGAACCTCAAGCAACTGCAAAGCTTAAATGGGAAGATTGCAACTCTCAATAAGTACATCTTAAGCTTAAATGAAGCTCAATCGATTGATATACAAAGTGTCTTTCTGTAACGGCTTTACCAAAAGACAGTAAGTACATCTTAGTCCAGTCTATTGCAATCTCTATTGCAGCAACAACCCCACTCACATGTCTCTACATGAGCGATCCAGATGAGATCACTTGTGCCAATCACAAGTGGGACGTGTTAGTGGTGTTACCAGAAATAAGGCACCCAACCTTTATTCATATACCACAAACTATTTGAGTTACAACTTAAATGAATCTTCTCGCATCACATGCTCACTTTAAGCTATCATTAGTAACTCTGGATCTTATGATGGATTACATTTATTAAACAATAATAAATGACAATGTAAATATTACTAATTAATAATTCCTTTAGTTATTTATAGTTTAATTGAATTACATAAGATTTAGGGAAGAACTTACCCTGAATTTATCTTCAAGGGAGTTGTCTTGATGCACACCCCCCTGAGATCGCCACATGCATGTCATGCATAACAGACTCTACCTCCACCTGGAAGGGATTAGGCAAAGGAACATTAGTAACTTGAACTTTGACTGTTGGTGGAGTAGCCTAAACAACCGGTGCCTCTTGTGACGCTGGCTAGCGGATTCATCCCGAAGGGCTTGAGCTAGAGCCAGTCGACGACGATGGCTGTCCTCATCAATACGTGGTGGCATATCTGACAAATGGGTGAAATAAATAAATAAACAAAACAAAAAAATCAAATGAAGAAAAATTAACTTATAGCTTTACCTGGACGATGACTGAGCCTTGAATCACAAAAGCATTTTTCATGAATTAATGCTGAAAAAGATCTTTCTTTATCTGGGAGATTCAAGATATGTTGAATGCGTTCGACTTTAAGTCTCAAATCGACTGCTAGCTGCTCAGCAACTAGAAAATACAAAATAAATATGCGTGAGACACATTGATGTATATAGTGCGACGAAGTTCAAAAAACTTAAAAGGTGAACAGACCAGTTACACTGAAACACACAAGAGTAGGATATGCATAGTTCAGACTAAAGGTACGCATTAACCAGTCACCTCCTGTAAAAAACCACCTACGCTTCTAGTTTCTCGCCGGAGCAGAGCCAAGTACTAAAGGGTTATTCCGGACATCGACTAGGTTAGGAAAAAACAATTGCCGACCCGATCGGGTCAGCATATTTATATTAAAAAAAACAAAAAACAAAAAAACAGAGAGAAAGACTAACCTCTAATGTTCTCAAGTCTCCAAGGATATAAAGTGGGAAGTAATTGAAAAACTTCCCCCACTCTTTATAGAAAAATATAACCGACTCACTTTTCATTATTTTCTCCTTTTAAAAATATTTTGGATAACTTCTATAGTTGCCATAAATATGATTACATACTCCCTAGTTAGTAAATCTCCACGTGGTTATTAAAACTACTAGAAAGCCTACCAAGCTAGGGAGTAGGTAGCCACTGTTGTAGTGGATTTTTAAGGCTAATATTTATTGACACGTATGTAATGATGTGGCTCCTCCTTTGAAAAGTGGGCTGTAGAGATTGAGTCTATCTCGATAAGTGGGTTGTAGAGATTGAACTGATGCACGTATATCAAGATAGTTGAGAATAGTACAATACATCCGATAAACATTACACATATCGAGATAGCCTGAGATGACGTTAATATGAACAATGACTATGTTGTTAGGAATGGTGTCCTAGAACTTGTAATTATTTAATTATAATTATTTATTATGAATAAATTAAATAAATAAACATAAGTTCTTTATATTATCTAGATTGATTCAATTGACGATATTAGGAATATATGGAAATATATTAATATCAAACATTCAAATAGTAAACCCTAAGTTACTCTTATGAAATCACGACTTAGTATGTGAGTCATACGAGAGGATTAAAGTTGAGATGAGTAACTTAAAAGTGTCTACAGTAAATGGATAACGTTTGGGAACCTTATCTTGGTAACACTGTTGATAGCTTCGCATTTTGTTTATAGACAAATGATCTAATCCTGATCATTCATGTAGGAGACATGAAATGGAAGTATCATATGCAATGTTGATTATATAAGAAAGGACCACGATGTTCGATCAAATTTCTCATTAGTACCGTTTACGAGAAATGATCGAATATCAAACTAAGTTTATCAACCGTGATAGATCTCAATCTTGAGTGAAATGCGAACTCCTATTTATGGAGTTATGTTCTTTGATTCACATGGTTGAGAGCGATCTGTAAGAACGCTCAATACACTCCTGTTTTGGGAACATGGCTAGATAAGTAGCTGGGAACTCATTTTCACGAGATGGAATTCATAACTTTCCTATAAATTAACGGTATCAGTGCGATACCTAAACATTTTAGGAACTTTAGGAAAATCCCTTGATGTACTGATTCGAGACATGAACAAGTGGCACCACGACTTCTACTGATCACAGAGAAGTATATTATCTCTAGTTCGACTAAAGATAAAGTTCATTGGAGAATCAGCGGGAACACAAGGATAAAGCAGTAATTACAGGGGTAAAACAGTAAATTTATCCGCCTGTAATTATGAGGGTTCCACATGAAGGATATATCACAGATATAAATAAAGATAAACTAAATGGACATAACTCATCTATAGTGAGGGGAGTTCAGCTATGCATCTATAGTGGAATTATTCATAGTTAGATAATAAGTAATTAACTGATTATGAGTTGACTAATTATTAAGCCCATGACCTATAGGTCCATCGGGTCCCTATGCTAGCCCAAATATCGTTGTAGCAAAACTAAGTTATTAATTTAACTTAGGAAGAACAAACAATTTAAGTAATTGATTTTATTTAAAATTAGGTAATATTAATTATTTGAATAATGAGATTATTTAAATGAATATTAATATTAATATTATTAATATTGATACAAAATTAATTGTTTAAATAAAAATTTTATTTAAATGGAAATTAATATAACATATCAATTATAATATTTTACGGCAAAATTAATTGTTTAAATAAATGAATTATTTAAACGGGAATTAATGTTAATATTATTAATTATTTAAATAAGGATTTTATTTAAATGAAAATTAATAATTTGTATTATTAATTAAATAATGAGTTTATTTAATTTAATAATAAATATTAGAGAGGATTAAATACAATTAGTTTAAGAAACAAATTGGTTTTGGACCAAAATTAATAATTAATTGAATAATATTCAATGGTAATTAATATATTAATTTTTGGCTAAATGTATTTAATTAGAAATTATTATTTGAATTTTTTCTAATATTAAATACATAATAAAGAAAAATAATTATAAATAAATAAATTAAAAAAAAAAGGACAAGTCAATTTTGCTTCAGCATAGGCGTGCATGATGGCATTGTTTTTTCTTTTATTTTTTGTTTTTTAATTTAAATTATTTATTTATCTTCTCTATTTTGTAATTAAGAGATAAGGATATCTAATAAGATTATGATATCATATTTTCCTATAAATATGACCATCGGGATTTATATTTTTTAACACTTCTCACTTTAATTAGAAAAGTGAAAATTTTCTCTCAAATTTTTGCCCAATTGCCGATTTTCCTTAGGGAAAAATTTAGAAGAAATTTTTTCTTCTTTTGTTCTTCCGATTCGATTCCCACAAGTCGGTTTTGCTTTCTATCGGGATATAGCATAGAAAATCCAGTGTTGCCGAGGATTTGATGCTGTAAAGAAACCTCCAACCGATTCTCCATTAACTACTCAATGTAAGTATATTTGATTTTAATTTTCGAAAATACAAGCATGTTCTTCATGTTTTATCATAAATTGCATGATATTAATAAATCCGTAATTAAATGTTAATTAGTTTACAAAATAAAATTCCGCTAGTTTAGTAAATCATCTCTTCATATGTTGCATAGATATCGAGGTGGCTAAGACATTAAGCCTAAAATCCCACCACAGATATAGAGCAATTATTGAGGCTAACAGAGACATTAAACATGCAATCTTCCTGACATGGGAAAGACGAGTGGCTAAGAATCAAGAAATCCAGAGCTCTGTATTGTCCAACCTCACATCCACTTGTCGCCCGTCACACTCAGCTTGTCCATATAGCCAACCTAGGATGTTAGTAGCCCTGTTGCTACATCTACAAAATGTCGAACGAAATCTGTAATGTCGAGCGAAATCGGGGGAAAAGTGAGATGTCGACGAAATTGGAGTGAAATGTCGATGAGATTAGAGGAGATTAGGGCCCTTTTTTGGCAGATCTGCGATGGAGGAGAAGGTTGTCAGGAAGAAGATGAAGTGTTTAGGGCAAAAATATTAAAATAAATAAAAAGAAAGCTGATTCAATGATTTATAAAGTTTTTTAAGCAAATGGGATAATGATGGGACCCTAGGCTTGCTTGGGCTTTGATTTGGGCCTAAGGGTTTTGAAAGTGAAAAGAAAAGGTGATTGTGTTCCTCATTTTTTAATAAAAGAATTCTTAAAATTTAAAATTCTAATATTTAAAAGTGAAAATTCTAAAATCTCTATAAAATTGGATGTAAAATTAAATAAATATACATAATTAACTGATGTATTTTGATTATAATGATATATAGTTGTGTATAAATTATTTGGAGGGAAAAAATCATTGACACCAACATCGACACTTCCCAGAATATCCGTCGACGTCGACATCGACATCTTCGTAAAATTGACTTGTCGACATCGACACCGACATTGACATTTTTATCCCTGTCCCTACCCTATTAATATGAAGACACTTTCTTGGTCTCCGATTCCAACAACTTAATTTAATGAATAAATTTATGTAAATTTTCTTACAACCACATGTCTCTTAAATATTTTTTATCAATTTAAAAAAATATTTTTTGGGCCTAATTTATCAAATATTTTTGGTAAATATTTATCAAATTATTTATTTTTTTGGTTTAATTTTAATATTTAAAATTTCAAGGGGGTTAATTACTCAAATAAATATTTAGGAAGGTTAAGTGTTACAATTTTTAATTCGGGGTGGTTAGTGTAATTTTCTGGAATTCTTTTCCGTATGTTTGGGTGAGTTTCACAAATTATTTGACTCATTAGCCGCTGATTTTTTTTTTTTTAAATATAGCCGCTGATTTTATTTGACTTTATTCCTAAATTCGATAATCTAGATATGGCGGAATTTGACATCAAGATATCGCCACCAAACTCTAATATAGTGGTACGTACACCATCACCTGCAATTTTATTCATCGAGGATTTTAAAAAAATATATTCATTGAATTTATGATTTGAAAATATAAATCCTACCCACATTTGACACAATTAAATTTATTTGGTAAATTTAACTAAAAAGTCCAAGTCACTTTAAATTAACCCACAATTTGTGGTTTTTTTTTTTTTTTATTTTTAAATATTATATTAAACTGGATGTCGGGAGTTTCGAACCTGTTATCGTATGAGAGAGTACTCATGTCATGTCGACATAGTCTTTATAATTATAATACATATATATTTTGAGCTAATTCAAACTTGAAATTTAGTGATATTAACATGGTTGGGTTGATCACCGTTTCTACAATTTTTTTAATTTAATTTTGTTAAATGTAAAAAAAGAAATTATCTAATTTTTATTTTATTATTTGGTTTTTTTACTGAAATAACATATTTTTGCATACTAATGACTGAAATGTTTGAACTTTTCAAAAATTACTCAAATAACATAATTATAGTGAACTGTAGTTCAATAATTTATTGAACTAAAAATATTAAATTGTTTTAACAAATTCATTGAAAATAATAATAAAAAATATCAAATAGTTCAATAAATTATTGACCTTGAACTTAAAAAACCAAAAAACAAACAAATTCATTAAAAATAACTATAAAAAATAGTTGAATAATTAATTTAGTTCAATAATTTATTGAACTATAATTATGCTATTTGAGTAATTTTTAAAAAGTTCTGACATTTTAATTAATTAGTATGTAGATTTATGCTACTTGAGATAAATTCTTTAAGAATAATTCTAAGAGTACTATTTTCATATTAAACACAATTTTTTTAATTAAAATAAATACTCCCTTCATCTTCCATAAACATTACAAAATGTCTTTAAGGTATTTTTAATTTTTATTAAATATACTACAAAATATATCATTAATTAATTAAGAATATTTCTAAATTATTTATAAAAAAAAAAAAAAAACTAAAAGAAGACAACTTGGATTAAAAAAAAAACGAGAAGAAGACGACTTGAAAATAGTTTAAATAGTTAGGTCTTCGGGCCAACCTAAGTATAGCTCACCTTTTCTAAGAGGTTGAAGGTTCGAATATTCTCTGTCTGACATAATATCTTAAAAAAATAGTTAGATGTTCGATGTTCCCTTCCTTAATAGGCACCAATATAGAGTGTAATATAAAAAAGAAAACTAAAAAGAAAAGGAGGCAATTATGAAAATGATAACAAAAATAATATATAATACTCTATATACTCAAACTTTAAATAATTTAAAACAAAAGTAAATATAACTCAACTGATTATACACACTTTCTTTTCATGAAGTCTAAAGTTCGAAGCTCTCTCCCCTAATTTAATATAATAACCGGAAAAAAAAAGGATCAAAATAATATAGTACTTTGAATTCAAGAGAAAAGAATTGTTTTAGCGAACTAACTATGACATCCAATCCAGCAACCAATGACAATTGGCGACTGGAAAGTGTTTGAAAAATTGTCTCATTCTCCCCTGTGGTCCCATACTGCTGATGGAAGAAGAAAGATCCGTTCTTTCCCTTCCCATCCAAAGCCTTACCTACCCCCCTCGCCTTCATATAAAATTCTTCAAATCTTTCCCAAGCTTTTCTTCCTCCATTTTTGAATCATATTATGGATTTCTTACAGACCCTCGACACTCAGATTCTTATCGGTTTTGCATTGGCATCTGTCGCCATTGTCGTTGCTTCTGTCTTCCTCTTTTCCCCTAAGAAACGTTCTTCCAAAGGTATTTCAAAATGGGGATGGAGGATTTTGTATTTATTTGATTTTGTGTTTGTAAATTGGTGGTTTTGTTTGATACAGATTGCTTGGATCCAGACAATTTTAAGGAATTTAAGCTGATTAAGAGAACTAAGCTGAGCCATAATGTGGCAAAATTCACCTTTTTACTTCCTTCTCCCACTTCTGTTCTTGGTCTTCCTATTGGTCAGCACATAAGTTGCAGGTTTTGTTCATCTTTTATATTATATCACTAGTTATTAATCCTACTCTGTTTGAATAACATCTATTTGTTTTTAAGAATAGTAATTTAGTGATAGTAAGTTAAAGAATTTGTTTTAGCAAAATCATAAACCAAATAGATCCAGTTTCTATGGCTTGTGATGGTTATGATACTTGGGGCCGTTTGAGATAGTTTTTTAAAGTGTTTTTTTTTTTTTTTTTTTTTTTTTAATGATTATCAAAAACACTTTCTTTATTAAAAATATTTTTAAACACTTCCAAAAGTTATCCGAAACGGGCACTTACTTAGTTGGCATAATGTTCAGTTCCGTTTATAGATTTGAAGGAAATCAATCTCCTGCTACTTTCTCTCTAATATCTACTAATTTATGAGCAGGGGGAAGGATAGCCAAGGTGAAGAGGTTATTAAGCCTTATACCCCCACTACATTGGATTCTGATGTAGGGTATTTTGAACTGGTCATAAAGGTATATATCGAAAGCTGTCTGAAGGTTCTCGATGTCGCATTAGTTTTTGTGTCCAATGCCAATTTAAAATGAATGTTTGTATGTGTTCAGATGTATCCCCAAGGCAGGATGTCACATCATTTTCGTGAAATGCGTATCGGGGAATCTCTTGCTGTGAAGGGACCAAAGGTAAATGACCTCATTCTGATGTTTGTTTTGAGAGTGTTTGATTATTTTATGTACTATAGAGGTCCGCATGCCACACTTTGTATCCAAATTTCTATATAATACCTTGTATATTATTATGATGCTTGAACCGAGAGAGAATGTAAAACTTACTTCAGAGTGCTATGGATTTCCATCAAGTTGAATTGCACACAATTATTGTTAATCTGATTTTGATCAGTGGCAAGCAGGTTTAGAGTGAATAAAATTATGAATAAAACATTTCCTTATCTTCTTGCTTATGAATATTTTTTGTATGAAACTTCTTTCTATTAAGCAATTATCTTGTTTATGATAAAAAAAGATGTCTGGGTTTTGCATGCTCTTCTGGGGTACATAATTCAATGAACATGACCTTGAATGTGAACATAAAAATTACAGTTATTCTTGTCTCATAGTTTGGTGAAGTTTGAATATTTAAAAACCTCTTTCACTTTAATAAGCTGTATTTGTGAGAAAAAGAGAGTGTAAATTGGAAGATGACAGAAAATGGAAGGAGAACTTACTGAATGATGGTAGGAAAAATCGAGTGACAAGAATGCCAGGATTTTTTCCCTTTTTTTCCTCAGCTCCTTTTAAGCCTTGAATTGAGTGATGAAATTGCTTTTGCAGTATTCTGATAGTGATACTACTGGATCACAATTATTATTTAGATTCTGAGTTATCCTTTAAGTCATAATCTTTAGATGGAAGACACCCTATGCTTAGTTCCAGTTGACTATGATTTCCATCATGGAAGTGTATGAATACACATTATTCTGGTAATTATAGTAGAAATTAAGATATCATTGAACTGGGCAATATAATGATCGAGTTATTGCAAGACGAAATTGCTGAGAACATATATGTCATGCTGAGTTTAATCATGGAGGTTTTAGTTGAGAAATTCAACGCAGCTATTCTTAAATAACTTGGATTTGGGTACGAATACCACCTGTTTATGCAATTCATGTACTCTATTAATTATTGCAGGGGCGTTTTAAGTATCAACCTGGTCAAATTCGAGAATTTGGAATGCTTGCTGGAGGCTCTGGCATCACTCCCATGTTTCAAGTATCTAAAAATATAAAATTTTCTTGTAGATTATGTTTCAATCATTTTTTTAATCTTGGCTATTATAGTATTTTTTATTCTCTTATTAAAATTTGAAAAATATTAGGATGTTCTATCATTTCTACTTCATTTTAGGTTGCTCGAGCTATATTAGAGAACCCAAGTGACAAGACAAGGGTTCACCTTATTTATGCCAATGTTACGTATGAAGATATTCTTGTGAAGGTAATTTCTTCTTCTTTTCCTTGGTCTTTTTTTTTTTACTCATTTATTTTGATACTGTCCTTTCATTTTCAGTACTATGTTGTTTGTATGTGTTTTGTTCTACTTCTCTTTTTTCTGTGCTAGTGGTGTATATGCTGAGACAAAATTCCATATTTCAACTTGAACCTGTTTGGTCAAATACTTCATTTTCATGCTTTCATTATTTGGTGTAAAATGTATTATCTAGTCAATCTCGCAGTCTTCATCAAAGTCCTTCTTCTGAGTCCTTCATATTACAGAATTTGTTAGTCAACCTGCAAATATTGGTGTAATTTTTTTCTAAATGGGATGTTACAGTTTTTGAGCTGCATGCATGGGAGATTAAATTCATATGGAGTAACAGTAGTTAAATTTAAAATTGGAGCAACTAGGAAAGAAAAGTCTTGATAAATGCAGTTTCAAGTGGAATCCATGAACTTTCAATATCTTTGGTTTTTATTTTTATGTGAATTATCAATCTTCACTATGAAAAACAAAGAAAATATGTTTTTAAATCCTGCCATTAAGCCAGCTGTTAAATACTCTTTTTTGCTGAAGTCATCTCACCAAGACCTTCATTTCCATGGAAGGAATATTTTTCCACGAATCATCTTCTTGTCAAAGGCTTGATATCTGATAGGAACCAAAATGATATTCATCTTCATGTGAGAAAAACAATTACAAAAGGATGGGGAAGACATTTGAGAGCCCTCCCCTTGCCTTACTCTCCCAATTCCAATAACTTTACAAATACTTAATAATTGCGTAGCTCAATCTATCTCCACTCACTCTATTTATAATCACTAATCTCTAACAAATGATTGTTACGTCCCTCTCAATAACAACCCCATTAATTTCTTCTCTAACCACTATTAACGTCTGTAGTATTGTTCATAATATTCCCATTTTACTAAGTGGGTGCTTCTTTTTGTTTTGCACATATATCATGTTGATGTTACACAAAAGTAGATATTTTTAGATACAAGTCCTAAGTGCTTAAAAAGAATTGTTGGAAGATAGCTTTGGGCTCAAGGCAGGTTCTTGGAAAACATAGGAAGAATAATGAGAAATGTCGTATGAATTGGTGCTTATTATCACATCAATCCATCAATTCTAAGAGAACACCATTGCTTAATATGTTAAATTACCACTAGACCCAAAAGGCCAAAAGCTTAAGATGATAGGCTAAGACAAATTTAATATTTTATGGTATTCCCAAAACTCCTCACATGACAGCTAGGTTTCAACCCAGAACTTCTTGCTTAAATATGTTAAATCACCACTAGACCCAAAAGTTTATCCTAATAGGCCAAGACCAATTTAATCTTTTAAGATATTCTCAACAACTATCTCTTATGCTACTTGTCACTTCTATTCTTTCAATTTTGTGTAAAAGAAAAGAAAAGGTTTTACTTTCCCATTCTTCTCATACACCAACTGACCCCCTCCTACTCTAAGCAAAGCCCATAATAATTCTTTAATTATTATGAATACACAATAATTAATTAGAGATGGTCGATTCCAAGGAAATGATTCAAACACATTCCCTGCACCTGCGCCCGGTATTCAGGTAATTTTCTTTAATATTCTTGAATGTTATGCAAAACTTAATTAGAGATGGTCGATTCCAAAAGCAGGCTTATTGTATACCTTGTTGGTTTTGGAGCTGAAGTCATCATGGTCCATAATAAAGATACTGAACAAAGTTTTTTGGTTAGTTCTGTGAAACCATCTTAATTACTTGTATTTGCAGGAGGAGTTGGACCTTCTTGCCACTAGATACCCTGATCAATTCAAGATCTACTATGTGTTGAATCAGGTCAGTTGTCACTTTATTTATTTTCTTGTATGTTTAGTTTTTTTCTGTCTGTAAAATACTTGAGTGTGCTTCTTTACTTCTGTTATTTAATTTTAGTTAGGGAGGGAAAACGGTTTCCTTTTTGTAATTGTCAGGTAGCATTTATGCATTGGAGTTTGAACCTTTTGTAAGGTAGATTTCTGTTTAGATTTCCTAAGTTAATGTGATGTTTGGTGAAGTACCAGCCAGGTGTGGTAGATTTAGAAGCACTTGGTCCAGTGGGGTCTGTGTTTGTTTGTTTTTTTCTTGGTTGGGCCTTGAGGCTTGTGCAAGAGTGGGCGTTTAAGCCTTTTAGGAAGGTCTCATTGCAATAACTCTTTCATGTTGCCTGTTTTATTCTAGAAGTCCTGCTATCATGTTTAGTGTCATTAGTGATGCCATATCTTTTGACAAATCTCTATTGGAATCAGCCACCTGAAGTTTGGGAAGGTGGCGTTGGCTTTGTGTCCAAGGAAATGATTCAAACACATTTCCCTGCACCTGCTCCCGGTATTCAGGTAATTTTTGTTTGTGTATTCGTATTTGTCTACCATGTGCCAAAAGTTATTTGAAACTCTGTTCTGCACCTTGATTTTATAGCAGACTTTCCATTCTCCCCCAAAAGAAAAATTCCCGCTTAATAATTTTTTTAAAATCGAATTTTGTAGATTCTTAGGTGCGGTCCACCGCCCATGAACAAAGCCATGGCAGCTCACCTTGAAGACCTTGGATATACTCCTGAAATGCAGTTTCAGTTCTGATCCTATCATGGGCTTTTGATCTTTCATTGTAGAGTCGAGCACTTGACTCGATCCAACTCCAAGTATTAATGTATTTCCCTTTCAAATTAGTAATTGAGTGAGTTGTAAACAATTTTGTAGTTTAAAAAGAAGGGTGTTTTTATGAATTGCAACTTCAGCACTCTATGAGACTAGTGATGTTCACTGAAGAAATTTGAATTCCACCCTTTTAAATTGCACATGCCCCCATTAGTTTATATTGCCTCATCCTTCTTAAATTAGCTCAAAAATCTAAATTTCTTTGTGCCGTACATTCAAAAGCATTGTTTAAAATATTGAACAACTTGCCCAAGCATACATAAAAACGTTTTTGGTATCATAACCCTAAAGGACAGCTAAAATGGCTCCCCTCTTCTACGTTGACAACCTCTTTTCTATCAATATAATCTTTTTTTTTATTCCAACTCAATCTATTTAGACCAACCTAGCTGTGGCATTGTCAACTTCCAGTCTCCTAAAATCGCTAAGCCATTCTCTTACGAAAAAACTTGATAATAAAAACTTCTATTTTTATGTAAACCTATTCTTTGATATGCCTTGTGGTGATTGTTTTCCATGTTTCTCATGAGTATTTGGATTCCCATGTTGGCTTCATAGAATGTTGGATTCTTATCCTTCTATTTTTTATACCTATGGAGAAGCTTGAGTTTCTTTGTTGTCAATCCCATTGGAATCCAATTTTTATAAAATTGCACTTTGATTAATGAAATTTTACATATACACTAGGTCAATTTTTTCCCATGTTTAATTGTTTATAAAATCATAAAATTGTATCTATAGTTTGAAGTAGGTTCCCATTTGGTTTTTGTAGTTTTAAAATTGACATTTTAGCCCCTTGAATTTACGGAATACATACTTTTAACTCGTCAAGTGTTTTGATGTGATAAATATCATAGTCTTGAAACTAATCAAGCTAACCTCAATGTCATCCTGATGTTTTGTTAAGTCAACAAACAACTAAAACAAGAAAAGTTGTCCAATCTAGTAAAGTTTTCAAAATGAAGCAAACTTTTCTAATTCAAAATGTCTTCTTTATTCTTGAATGCTCATGCTTCTAAGACTCTTCTTGCCAAAGGTTGAAGTGCAATTCTCCCATGGATTGTTTATGATACATAATCCTAATGTTCAGCAACATCTGGTTTATAATTGAAGTCTCTTACGGTTTTAATCATAGTAAAGCACAATATGAGAGAGCATGTGGATTCTGAACCTAAATTGAAAGATTCTCCTCGATCTCCAACTGTTGTCATTCGCGACCAAAGTTTTGTCATAATGGAAAGGAATGGATTCTCATAGTTTATTCACGACCCAAGTTTGAAACACAAAATTTGGTTGGTATTCCTTTGAAAACCTCTCCTTCAAACCCAAACTCCCATGGAAAAACCTTGGTTTTACCGAGCTATAGCTGATGGATAAAAGCGAGAAACATTCCTCTCCATCCTTGCTGAGTCCACAAAAATTTGAATCTTCGTAGGAGACTATCGAGAAAGAGCTTGGCGACAAAAAAAGTCCTTATTCACAAAGGCTTCTCTCGAAATGCCACTGACAGGTTTCTTGCCTCCTATAATGATCTTTGACCCGTGGACAAAAGCAGAAGCAACCTTGAGACCTGTGACTTCAATAGGGATTATCATTCTTCTCGAGCAACGCAGGCAGTAATAAAAGGTGATGAAAAAGACTTCAGAGACTTCTTACCTTCTTTTGGGGGCGTTTGGTATGTTGGAATTGACCATGGGAATGAGTTTTTAAAAGGAAAAAATATTTAAGTGGCACCTTTTTTAGTCATCTTTTAACCCATAGCCACTATTTTTTTATTGGTAAATATTAGCCATGTATGTATTTGAGATTTTTCAAAATACATGGAATACCCTTTAGGCAATGATTGCATCTTCCCTCTATTCATCCTTCCGCTTATGTCATCTCACGAAATCCAAGGCTTGGTATACGTTCAGCTTCTTGTGGTTGTGAAAGGAGTCTTCCATTAGAAGCTTGTGGAGTACAATTCATTTTTATATTATTTTTTAGGGTTTTCAAAATTTTCCCTCCTTTTTGTGTGTGGCTGTACATGCATTGGCATTAGCTTCCTTTGTAAGTTTCATTTTTATATCTTCCATCGATTACACAATAGACGATAAAGGTTTGTATATATAGTAAGCCATTGTATTCCTTTTCAGTCTTTGTTTATTCTGGTTTCAGCCCCCACCATGTCTTGAGCTTTCCATGTTTGGTGAACTCGTTGTTTAAGACTGGGGTAATCATTTTGTTTCATGTTTTTGTGGGTGCAATGGTTGTAGTGAACATTGAAACGAAGACAGATGGGATGTGGGATGCCGCGAATAACTATGTGTCATTCTCATCTTCCATCATACCCATTTCCGTGACGCACGTTGTAACGTCCCGTTACTTTTGGGGGTGATTTTTTTTTTATTTATTTTAATTAAAGCTTTTAAGATTAGTTTAAATTCAGAAATTTCGAATTAGTAGTTATTTTCGTCCGAAATTTTTTTAAAATCGTTTTAATACTTTAAATTTGTTTTGGTGACATTAATAATTATTAATAGGCCAATTAATAATTATTAATCACCTTTAAACTTATTTAAGAGCTTCGGGTTTCATTTTTTAAAGTTAAAACAAAAGAGGGACGTAGGCGTCATTTCCCAAATTGTTAAATATCTAAACACTATTCCTCCTTCTCTTTAAATAAGCCAAAATTAGACAAAATATGAAATTTTCTTCTCATTTTTCATCCCAAACCCGTAGCTTAGAGAGAAAAAAAGAGGAGAGAAAGAAATCGTCGCCCCGGCTTCGTTTCTCGACCGTTTTGCGTGATTTCGGATGTGTTGGAAAGCTCTCGCCGAGACCTTTCTACCCATCCTAACAATCGAGGTTTTCGCTCGTTTTCTTGACGCTTAAAGGTATGTTAAAGTTTCTTAATTTTGATGTGAATAGTGTTTTAATGGTGGATTTGAGTTGTAATCTTCGAATTCGTTCACCGAAGCTTGAGGGTTTCATTCGGGGAAGTCTTTATAGTCAATTTTAGAAACTTTCCCTAAACCCTAAAACCGAGTTTGAGCCGGAAACCCGTCCCTTGTGATTTTCCCTCTTTGGGCTATGTTTAGGATGTTAGGTTCTTTGTGTTTTTGCTTTTTAGTTAATTTTTCGAAAATGGATTAATATGCAAAACCCTATTTTTCGGTTACCCATTGATTTTGCAAACCTCCAAAGTATTCGAAACCAAACCAAAACACCTCTAAATTGCATAAAAGCCGGAAAATCAAACCCGAACCCCTTTTTCCCTAGCTTGGCCGAGAGCTCCATAAGGGTAGAATCCGGGATTTTCGTGGTTTTATGTGTTTAGATGTTGTTTGATTGTTTTCCGGTTAATTAATGTTCTTTAGGAATAATTCGTTTGTAGGATTGTGAATTGATCGTGAATTTACAACCTCGGATTATTCGGAGCTTGTCTTCAAGCTAAGGTGAGTTTAATGTGAAAGTTAGTGGCTTTATGAATTTAGTTTCATTATGTAATTGTTTATCGATGTTAAGAGGGAGATAACTTCTTAGGATTAAGTTTTGGTTGGAGACTTTGATTCGGAAGTGTGTGTGGAAAGTTTGGATTTATGGTTAGTTCGATGATTAGAGAACATCGGAGAGGTTTGGAAGTATGGTAATGAGATTTGGAGATGTTAGATGAAAGTGGTTTTGGAAGTTACTTTGATGGATTTGGAAGTAAAGTAATTAGAAGATGCACTTGAGTAGTAACTCGTGTAATCTAGTTGGTTAGGTTTCTAATTAACTTAGTAGAATTCTTTGGAGTTTAGCTAACTTTTTGGGGACCTACGGCACATTGATTCTGCACGTGATAGTATGTGATTTTGATCCATATGTAATCATGGTGAGATGATTTGTGGTGACCTTAGGCACATTGATTTACACATGGTAATATGTTGATTTTGGTCCATATGTATCATGGTGTGATGATTTGTGGGTACCTTGAGCACTTTGATTCTGCACGTGATAGTATGTGATTTTGATCCATATGTAATCATGGTGAGATGATTAGTGGGATAGTACATGGTAGTATGTGATTTTGATCCATATGTAACCATGGTACTATGGTTTGTAACTAGCACATGATAGTATGTGATTTTGATCCATATGTAATCATGGTGTGATGATGGCACTATGGCTCATGATAGTATGTTGACTTCGGTCCATACGTATCATGTTGCGAGAGTTTGTGATACGGCACATGATAGTATGTGATACGCTCCATACGGTATCATGGTGCGATGATTTGTTATATGGTGAAATTCCTTATACCTATATGGTGAAATTCCTGATACCTATATGGTGAAATTCCTGATATCTATATGGTGAAATTCCTGATACCTATATGGTGAAATTCCTGATACCTATATGGTGAAATTCCTGATACCTATATGGTGAAATTCCTGATACCTATATGGTGAAATTCCTGATACCTATATGGTGAAATTCCTGATACCTATATGGTGAAATTCCTGATACCTATATGGTGAAATTCCTGATACCTATATGGTGAAATTCCTGATACCTATATGGTGAAATTCCTGATACCTATATGGTGAAATTCCTGATACCTATATGGTGAAATTCCTGATACCTATATGGTGAAATTCCTGATATCTATATGGTGAAATTCCTGATACCTATATGGTGAAATTCCTGATATCTATATGGTGAAATTCCTGATATCCAATGTGATGAGAGTCACGATGATTTGTGATATGGTACATGATAGTATGTTGACTTCGGTCCATACGGTATCATGGTACGGTAACTTGAGACATGGTACGACCGTATGTGGTATGTTGATTTCGATCCATACAATAGCACGATGCGATGAAATGTGTTTGGTAATAAAGATAGTTATTGTTACTTTACATATTCCTTAGAATTGCGTAGTAAGACTTAGTAATGATTGTACTTTACTTTAAGTCTTTGTTTCTATCTTATGGTATCGAATGACGATTACGGGTAGTATGTTACTATCGTATGGTTGTATGGAAATTGGAAATGTGGATATGGGTAGTAATGAGCATTTTAGGCCTTTGGACACGATTTCGGTTATGAGATTTTGTTCATAGGATTACTTGCTTTCATTTTACTCTCACTAGCATTGTTTGCTAATGGTGCTACACCACAATATTTTCAGGTAAACCTCGTGCCAAGAAGCGTGGTAGAGGAAGTGGTGTCGCGTGACTGTTCAAGATGGTGTATGGACAATATTAAGAGTTATTTTGGTTTAGCATTCATTGAAATGCTTGTAAATTATTTCCATCTTTACATACTTATGTCTTTTTGAGCCCGAAAGGGTATTTGTGTAAAATATGTCTATGTTTTATGATTTAAATATCTTTTGGAATCCGCATTCCCAATTTATCGTTTTTTCTGGAATTTGGGTTGTAAAACAGGTTTTGGTTATTCGATTTTTAAACGAACCCACGCCGTTTTTCTTTAAAAGTCGAGTCTTCCGCTGTGCATTTGAATTTAAAGAATTTAATGGGTTCGGGTCGTTACACACGTATTTCAGGAGTTTAAGAATTCCATCAGTAGGTTTGTGCCTGTGCCTGATGATTTCAAGTTGTTTATTGAGCTAGTCACGGAAGGGAATATTTGCAAATATATTCCTATGAATATAGACGATGATTGCAAGTTTCCGTTCAACTTTACGAACCTTCCGTGCGTAAGATGCTCTGTCGTTATTGTTGGCGAAGATGTGGGTTTTCATAGCTGCCAGGAGGATGAAGGTTGGAAGATGGAAGAAGACGTCTCGAAACTTAACTGGAGAAGTAGGTGCGATGTACTAAATGATTCGGATATTGAGAGTGTGCCGTAGACGGGTTCTGACGAACATGTTTCTAAAACTATGGAAGCCGCATGTGAGGATATACACAGTATAAAAGACACGCAGGATACCTGCTGCATGCCTTCAGGGGGTCGACAACCACCCACTGTAGTTGGAGCTGATGTTATTCAAGAAGAGAACGACTTACAGGATGCGTGTGGAGCTGATATACGCAACATACAGACTGGATTAGAAGAAGTTTACAGTGATAACATTTGCTCTCCACGTATATGATCATCATATTTTCATGGAGTTTTTATTTCAGATGGTGTTAGATATATTGATAGACTCGATATCCGTGATTATCGGAGCACATTTGACGTCCACATTCATGATATATATGCAAGAAAAAAGCTTCTCATTCACGCATTCAAGGTGTTGGCAATCAAGAAGAACTTCAATTTTAGTGTTGTTCGATCTAACCGGAAGCAGGTATATCTTGCATGTATTAAGGATGTGTGTGACTGAAATGCCCATTGTTCGAGTTATGCAAAATCTGATGCGTTCAAAGTCCATACATTTAACAATGTCCATACATGGAAGTTTGACTATGTTCGATATGATCATCCTCAGGCAAGTTCTGAGATAATTGCTGAATTCATTAAAGAGTTTTATCCTCCAATTCTTGGGAAAATAATGAGACCGTATGAGATAAAAGAAATGATTCGGGTTGAGCATGGTGTACATGTTAGTTACGCCAAGGCTCGTAAGGCGTGGGAGTTAGCATTAAGTCACTTCCGGTGTAGTCCTGAAGCTTCCTACAGAACCTTACCAAATTTCTATATTTTGTGAAGGAGAGGAACCCCGGTATGGTAAAAATCTTACTGTTTGTTTTCTTCTAATATACTAGACTTTTTGAGTACTGACTATACATAACATACGCATGTACTGTACAACAGGAACCATAACATATGTGGTACACTGAGAGGAATTCCGATTCAAGTATATGTTCATTGAACTGCAGGCTTCTATTGTTGGGTTCAGATACTGTAGACCGGTAATATCGGTTGATGGAACGTTCCTTAAGGGAAAATATGGCGGGACGATGCTCACTGTTGTATGTATGGACGTGAATAACCAAATCTTCTCAAATGCAATGGCCATTGTTGACGCGGAGAACGATGCTTCATGGGAATGGTTTTTTACGAAACTGAAGGCTGCCTTACCAAATGATATATCGGGTCTAGTAATTATTTCTGATGGGCATGGGAGCATTAAGAAAGGGGTCGAGAAGGTGTTCCCTGAGGCGCACTATGGGTATTGTATGTACCACTTAGCTAACAACATCAAAAGTCGTTTTAAGAAAAAGGGAATTGGTGAGATTTTTATGCGGGCCGCTAGTTCATACACAATCGATGAGTTGCATTTTCATTGCAACCAAATGTTTAACATATGCCCTCAATTCAAGGAGTATCTTGAAATTGCTGGGTTCCCACTCTGGGCTCGATCCATGTTTAATGGTTTCCGATTTTCGATAATGACGACGACTATCTCAGAAAGCTTCAATAATGTAATGAAACCTTTCTGAGATTTTCCATTGGTTGGTCTCGTAGAAGAGTATTTGCTGAAAATGTGATCTTGGTTTCACACCTGTCGGACGGCGGCAGCAAAGTTTCACAATATGCTTGTTGATGTTGCACAGGAGTTGATTCAGAAGCGTATAGCTGCTGGACGTTGCATGCAGGTTAGTGCTTTCTACCAAAATGGGTCTATTTCTATGTGGTCTACGGAATATACTCCTTCAACATACTTAATATACTGTTTTGATCACACTCATTTTATTTTGTTTTCTTCGAAAGGTAATGATATGAATCAGGGAACGTCAGAAAAAGCCCAAGGACAAATCACAACATTAAAGTTCAAGAGAAGCATTGAAATCCATTTACAAGCCTACATTAGCAAAGTCAAGACAAGCTTCGAAGATTCGATCATGGATGCTATGAAAGAGGACGTGATGAACTTTAATCTATGGCAAATGTATTTGGAGGAAGAGTATTGAATACTTGTTCAATCGGAATTGAAGAGAAGAGCTAATTAGGAAAGTTGCATCACTTTTGCAAACTTTCCTTATTTGAACCACTTTCCATATTTGTTCCCAAAATGGTTCCAACGAATTTATGATATATTTGGACATGTTTTAGGCCTTTATTTATCAGTTTTAATGCTTAGAATAGTTTAGGAATGATATAATATCTTCTAGGGCAAAACTTTCCTAAAATGCACCAAATGCACTTAGGGAAAGATTTGGCAGATTTTGTGCCCCCTTGTAATACGAATTTCCTTGTTGTTTTTAGGGCTTCTTTGGCTATTTAAAGCCTCATTTGTAAGGTTTACAACCAAGAATTAATATGATAGAAAATAGTTTTGTTTTGCTTATGGCTTGGTTGATTTTACCTTGTATTTTGTAGCCTTGTTCTAGGCTGCATGTTTTAGAAACATTCAAGCATAACTTGATCTATTGTGTTTGTGGATTGTTTCGATCTTGAAATAAGAACAAGTTCTCTTATTTCAAGGTATTAGATCATTCGAATAATCTTCTTCTTCTTTGTTTCCAATTACCTTATTGTTTATTGAGGTTTTAGGATTTGTATCTAGGGGTTTTTGTGTTTCAAAGGGTTTCTATTTCAATTTTCTAGGGCTTCATATCATTTGAAATAAAAACCCTAGAAAATTGAAATAGAAACCCTTTGAAACACAAAGAACCCCTAGATGCAAATCCTAAAACCCCAATAAACAATAAGGTAAAACCCTTGGAAACAAAGAAGAAGAAGATTATTCCAATGATCTAATACCTTGAAATAAAAGAACTTGTTCTTATTTCAAGATCGAAACAATCCTCAAACACAATAGATCAAGTTATGCTTGAATGTTTCTAAAACATGCAATCTAGAACAAGGCTACAAAATACAAAGTAAAATCAACCAACCATAAGTAAAACAAAGCTATTTTCTATCATATTAATTCTTGGTTGTAAACCTTACAAATGAGGCTTTAAATAGCCAAAGAAACCCTAAAAACAACAAGGAAATTCGTATTACAAGGAGGCACAAAATCTGCCAAATCTTTCCTTAAGTGCATTGGTGCATTTTAGGAAAGTTTTGCCCTAGAAGATATTATATCATTCCTAAAAAATTCTAAGCATTAAAACTGATAAATAAAGGCCTAAAACATGTCCAAATATATCATAAATTCGTTGGAACCATTTTGGGAACAAATATGGAAAGTGGTCCAAATAAGGAAAGTTTGCAAAGGTGATGCAACTTTCCTAATTAGCTCTTCTCTTCAATTCCGATTGAACAAGTCATCAATACTCTTCCTCCAAATGCATTTGTCATAGATTGAAGTTCATCACGTCCTCTTCCATAGCCTCCATGATCGAATCTTCGAAGCTTGTCTTGACTTTGCTAATGTAGGCTTGTAAATGGATGTCAATGCTTCTCTTGAACTTTAATGTTGTGATTTGTCCTTGGGCTTTTTGTGACGTTCCCTGATTCATATCATTCTCTCCCTCTTGAAAAGGATTCGTCCTCGAATGTAAAATATTACCTACATTGCGAAAACTTAAGTTAGTAACATAAATTAAAGCACCTAAAGCATACGTACCTCGTGTTTCATCAATTGTCAACAAAAGCAGCAACAATGGTATCCTTCCTTCTCCTTTCAAGTTAACACCTCCTGGGTCAAAACCATCATCTTCCTTGATATCTTTCCTTTTCTAAGCAATTGTATGTCCATTGTCTTATCTCGATTTTGTAATTTCTTGAAATGACCTATCTTAGGACAAACATCATCAAAGCTCACAAGATAGTTAGTTACTTGAAATAGCAAAGAAGACATAGAGGTGCATAGACCATAGTCAATCTTATAAATCTTCTGATGATAATATGGTAACACTAACAAAGATGCAAAACTACAATCATCCTTAGACTTATATGAAACAAATCTAACATTCTTTTTGAGTGAGTGATAATCATGCAAAATCAATTTATCAATCAAACAATAATCATGTGAAACATTAAGCACATTACCAAAAGTTGTAAGAGAATCATGAATTCTTTCAAATTGAGATTTATCAAGAAAGTAAGTCTTAGCACAAGATGCATAATTATCAATGGAATTCATTTGATGTTGTAAAATTTAGATTTGATACCAATTTTATAAAGCAAACAATTAATATGCATTTCATCAAGAATAGGGTTAGGATACTTTACCATGGACGTGTTTACCTGATTTTCCATGCATTGAATCATGTGAGATGGTGGTTTATTGAGTATAGCAGCCCCCTGAATGTTGTCTTCATGATATTTTATGCCTTGCAATGGTGACAAGTTACTAGACATCTCATTAGGGAACAATCTTTTGAATTCCTGCAAAAAAAAACTCAACAAACATACTAGGCAAAGATGGGTTAAGTGTAAAACAAACCTCTTTGTACAAAAGTACAAATGTAGGTTGGTAGATTTCATTCCTAGCCTCACTTGATCTAACTTTCAAGCTCTCACTCTCCAGTTGACTCTCTTTTTTCTCACAACACTCAAATGTCTCACACTTCGTAATCTCAAAGCCCTCTTGCTTTTCACTCTGATTACACTCTTTCTTTTCAAACTCTCTTTCTTTTGAATCAATATCTCTTTCTTTTGACTCACTCATTTCTTTTCAAGCACCCATCTCTCTTTCTTTTGGCTCACCCTCTTTATGACAAATTTCAATCTTTTCAAATATAGAACACTTTTGTAACTCACTCGTTTCCTCCATACAAACATTAGCACGGATGTCCACTTTTATATCCTCCATGCTAGGATTGAAAACTTCCTTCAATTTTAAAAGTTCTCTTTCAATCATCTTGACCTTCTCTAAAATTAAATTTGCATTTTCCTCTACCAAGCCATAGGCAGCCCAATTCTTATCCATTAATGTACTATTTTCACCCATTTGATAAGAAGAAGTAGTATTGGAAATAGGTTTAGAAGCATACCGTGTATCTCTTCTTCTTTTGAGTCTATTTTCTACCTTGGTGGCATAGTAAACAATTTCTTCCAACTTCACATATGTATACCCATTAACTTGGCCAGCAATCTCATAATTTAATCCATCTAAGAACCATGCCATAGTCATCTCTTCATCTTCCTCAATATTAGCCCTAGCCATGAGATATTTAAACTCATTGTAGTACTCACAAACGCTCATGTTTCCTTGTGTAAGATCTTCAAACTTTTGCACAAGGTCTCTTTGAAATCGACTTGGTACAAATCGTTTCCTCATGATGTATTTGAGTTCATATCAAGTTTCGATTGGATCTTCCAAAGTTATTCTTTTCCTATTGTTCACCAATTGTTTCCACCATATTAGTGCATAATCACAAAAATTACCGGTTATAAGTTGTACCTTCTTTGAATCATTACATGGATGTTCTTCAAAGAAAAACTCTACCTCTCTTTCCCATATCAAGTAAACCTCTGGATTTGATCTTCCTTGGAAATTAGGTAACTTGAGCTTATCACCTCTTATTCTTCTATGCTTCATCCCTTCATGATAAACACCTCTATTTTCCCTCTGAGTATGTTCTCTCTCTCGACATATATTACTCCTCCTTTGATCAATTTCATGATCAAGTAAACAAGTTAGTAATAAAAATAGGACCTCTCAATCACTCCCTAAGTGTTTACACTCGATGATGTTCGTTCTCTCGTGTTTGCACTCAAAAACATATTTTAGGCCTAAATGTAACCTCGAACTATTAGCACACTTTAGCAACTATCAAACAACTAAGATACTAATGATATTTGTAAAAAGTATCAATAAAGAAATAAGAAAAAATCAGCTTGGGTGGCTAGAGAAATAAAAGGACAGATTTTTCAAATGGTGTATTTTTGTAACAAGGAAAGAATAAGAAAGAAAACGAGCAAGAATAAACTTTCCTAAAAGAGAAAAATTCGAAATTAGACTTCCCTAAAGCACTATGGATCAGAAAATAATACTTCCCTAAAGCAAAAGATGCATATATTCAAATATGGGCAGATTTGAAACTTTCCAAAAACAGTTTTAGGCTATTTATGGTAACTTCTATCTTTTAAGGAAAAAAACAATTTTGGCTCAATTTTCTTGCAATTTTCAAATTCAAGAAGAAACTTTGATGAGTTTAAGATGAACTCTTAAAGAAAAATAAGAACACAAACCACCTTTTTCTCAGAAACTCAAACAAATAAGGAAGAACACTTTTTTTTTCAATTTTCTGCATAATCCGACAGTCTGGGAATATCTATATTTTTCTCAATCTTCCACTTTTGATTTGACAAAGAACTCTTCATAACAAATGAACATAACTCACTGATAAACACTTTTTTAGTTGATGACTTTATAAGATTCAGAATGAACTATACAAAAAAGAACAAAAACAATAGCTAAAGAAGAAAGTTCTGGAACATATTTCTTTTTCCTTTTTTTCTTTGTGTTTTTCGGTTTACGAATGAACAAAGAACAAAATAGTAAAAAATTGAAATAATAAGAAAGAAAGTAAGATAGAAATCTTCCCTTGAGCCTAATCTCTGATACCAAATGTAAAGACTCGACTTTTCATAGTTTAAAACAAACCTAGTTAATGCAGCGGAAGACTCAATAAATGACATTTATTGAAAAATATGAAAATCCTCAACCAAATAGTCAATTAAATAAAATCAACAATTCCGGAGTTATAATCTTTCAAACAAAAAGAAACAATGAGCTAAATCAAATAACGAAATGTTTCAAAACTAACATGAATCTCAAATCTCACAAAAACAAAATATAGTCAATAAAATTCAAGTACTTTATTCTTAATCTCAATGAAAATTAAAGATGCATTGGCTAGCCACCATGACATGAACTCTCATCTCTTCCACTTCATCAACCGCCACCTCTCAGTCCATTGTTACCTGAAAAGAAACCATAAATAGCACTGTGAGGCTAAAGCCAGTGAGAAAACGATCTAAACGAAGGTAAAGTTTCAAATAGTCTGTAACAACTTATTACGAGTCCCAGCACTCAACACTCTCCAATGTCTCTTTCACACAAAACATCACTTAAACCTCACATTCAATCTCTTTACATGAATAGTCAATTAATAACTAATTCCATATCCAAGACCAACATTCATAATAATCCTCCCAATACATATCCCAATCCGAAACAATAAGTCAACTCTAAATTAACAAACATAAACAATCAATCTTTCAAACCATCCACTAAGAAGGCGAACTCTCGGGACTACAAACCTTTCTTAGGCACTTAGTTACAGTCGTAACCATAACTAATCCCCTAATGGATCGTTCATACGAGCAATGTCCATTAGTCGTTATTAGCTAACTCTCATAACTATATTTTTACTAAGTATGAGCTCGTAACCTCATACTAGTTTAACACACCTGTCAAGCCATCATTCCACAATCTCTTTACGTTATCCTCTTGATAATGTTCATTCACAATCAGAAAACACAATTAAAATACAGCAGCTCAAAGATTCTAATTAAAGCATGCAAAATACATCTTTATGATAAAACTGCCAAAAATCGTCAAACTAATAATTCAATCCTAATCATGCTTAACTCAAAACTCATGCCAAATCACTATAAAATACTCCATAATATCCCAGAATTAACTCCCAAATCAATCAGAATCAAATAGAATCGAAAAACATCAAAAACTGCCGAAAAACGACTAAACTAGTTCTAACCGAAAAATTGTTTCACCAAATGATTTTTCGATGTTTCCAACATGTGTTCACTTCCTAAAACTCCAGAATATTGTATTTAAATATATTGAAACATACAATCTATGGTAAGAGCTTTAGATTTCTCTAAAACCCCACCAACGAATAAACCGTTAACTCACCTCAAAATCGCTTAAGTCCAAAATCAACGCTACTTCCCTTGAAGAATCAGACCTGAAACGAAGGTCCTAAATAACTTAAAATAAAAATTAAAATATCCTAAAATTATACAAAAGGTTTGAGGTTTGATGGATCCAAGAACGGAAAACAAACGACGAAGGAAAGTGGCTAAGGTTGGGGCGTGGGTGGTGTGTGGGCCGAGGCTGGTCATGGCCTTCGGGTAGTGGTTCGGTCTCGGTTTCAAGGCTACGGTGATCGATCTTGATGGTTCTAGGTAATAGGATCGGTAATCAAAATCGATTGGGTGTTTGGCCAAGGTTTGGAAAATTGACAATTATGGAGGTTGGATCAAGGGTTAGGGTTCTTGGTGTTCATAAGAAAAATAAATAATAAATTCCAGAATTTTAATGATTGATAAATCAATCATGAATTCTTACCCGTTACTTGAATTTCAAGAAAAAGGCTTCCGATTTTCCCTCCTCGATTTCGTGTGATTCTAACGATATCCTAATTAACAAAATTGATGAAAACTCATCAATTTCTAAACCTAGGCTTCACGGCAACAAAAAGAAAAGAAAAGGAGGGTTTTCTTTACCTTCGTGTCCAAAATTGATTCCCAAAATGCTTGAATTCAAAACCCGAATCACGATCAAATGAAGAATGAGACGAAACGACGAACTTTTCTTCTCCTTCTCTAAGGGGGGTGGCGGCAAGAGGTGTGGGAGAGGATGAGGAAATTTTTCTTCTTCTTCTTTGCCTTAGTTAAGATTAGGTTTTGGGGCTAACTTGCCACATCATCAATTATCTCCTATTCCAAGACAATTCACTATTTACAAATGTGACACTTATCATAAAGTGTCACCCAAAAGCCTAAATAAATAAAGCATAGATTATTTATCAATAATTCCAAACCCGTTAATTAAATTAAAGAAAATTTTAATTTAATTCAAAATTGATCTTACCTTGTAACGGGGCGTTACAGAACCTCCCAATTAACAAGGCTTTTCGTCCCCGAAAAGGTTCACTTCTCAAGAAAAAGATGAGGGTAGCTAGCTCGCATATCCTCTTCCCGTTCCTAAGTGGCTTCCTCTGATGAATGATTTCTCCATAGAACTTTAACCAACTCGATGGTCTTATTTCTCAACACCTTCTGTTCCTTTGATAATATCTCAACTGGCTCCTCTTCATAAGACAAGTCCGCCTCTAACTCCACTGGTTCATAATCTATCACATGTGTAAGGTCGGTAATATACTTCCGGAGCATAGACACATGGAACACATTATGAACACTAGATAGTGCTGGTGGCAAGGCCAACCTATAAGCAAGCGGTCCAATCCTCTCAAGAATCTTGAAAGGTCCGATGAATGGAGGACTCAACTTCCCATTCTTCCCAAATCTCATCACACCCTTCATCGGTGCAATCTTTAGGAAAACATGATCACCTACTGAAAACTCAAGATCAGTGCGCTTCTTACCTGCATAACTCTTCTGCCTACTCTGGGTAGTCTTCATTCTTTCTCTAATCACATTTATAGATTGACTCGTTAACTGCACAAGTTCAGGTCCCAATAATTTCCTCTCCCCAAGTTCATCCCAATGAACTTGCGATCGACATTTCTTCCCATACAAAGCCTCAAAAGGAGCCATCTCTCTTAGGAATGATGTTCTAGAACTTGTAATTATTTAATTATAATAATTTATTTTGAATAAATTAAATAAATAAACATAAGTTCTTTATATTATCTAGATTGATTCAATTGACGATATTAGGAATATATGGAAATATATTAATATCAAACATTCAAATAGTAAACCCTAAGTTACTCTTATGAAATCATGACTTAGTATGTGAGTCATACGAGAGGATTAAAGTCGAGATGAGTAACTTAAAAGTGTCTACAGTAAATAGATAACGTTTGGGAACCTTATCCTGGTAATACTGTTGATAGCTTCGCATTTTGTTTATAGACAAATGATCTAATCCTGATTATTCATGTGGGAGACATAAAATGGAAGTATCATATGCAATGTTGAATGTATAAGAAAGGACCATGATGTTCGATCAAATTTCTCATTAGTATCGTTTACGAGAAATGATCGAATATCAAACTAAGTTTATCAACCGTGATAGATCTCAATCCTGAGTGAAATGCGGACTCCTATTTATGGAGTTATGATTCACATGGTTGAGAGCGATCTGTAAGAACGCTCAATATACTTCTGTTTTGGGAACATGGCTAGATAAGTAGCTGGGAACTCATCTTCACGAGATGGAATTCATAACTTTCCTATAAATTAACGGTATCAGTGCGATACCTAAACATTTTAGGAACTTTAGGAAACTCCCTTGATGTACTGATTCGAGACATGAACAAGTGGCGCCACGACTTCTATTGATCACAGAAGTATATTATCTCTAGTTCGATTAAAGATAATATAATGTTCATTGGAGAATCAGCGGGAACACGAGGATAAAGTGGTAATTACAGGGGCAAAACGGTAAATTTAATCCGGCTATAATTATAAGGGTTCCACGTGAAGGATATATCACAGATATAAATAAAGATAAACTAAATGGACATAACTCATCTATAGTGAGGGGAGTTCAACTATGAATCTATAGTGGAATTATTCATAGTTAGATAATAAGTAATTAACTGATTATGAGTAAATCACTTAATTGACTAATTATTAAGCCCATGATCTATAGGTCCATCGGGTCCCTATGCTAGTCCAAACATCGTTGTAGCAAAACTAAGTTATTAATTTAACTTAGGAAGAACAAATAATTTAAGTGATTGAATTTACTTAAAATTAGGCAATATTAATTCATTGAATAATGAGATTATTTCAATGAAAATTAATATTAATATTATTAATATTGATACAATATTAATTGTTTAAATAAAGAGTTTATTTAAATGGAAATTAATATAACATTATCAATTATAATATTTTAAGGCAAAATTAATTGTTTAAATAAATAAATTATTTAAACGGGAATTAATGTTAATATTATTAATTATTTGAATAATGAGTTTATTTACATAGAAATTAATAATTAATATTATTGATTAAATAATGAGTTTATTTAATTTAATAATAAATATTAGAGAGAATGAAATACAATTGGTTTAAGAAACGAATTGGTTTTGGCCCAAAATAATTAATTAATTGAATAAGATTCAATGGTAATTAATATAATAGTTTTTGGCTAAATATGTTTAAATTAGAAATTATTACTTGATTTTTTTCTAATTTTAAGTATATAAATATACAATTATTATATAAAGAAAAGTAAATAAAAAATATATATATAAATATAAATTTTTATGTCTTCAGCGTCTGCATTCAATGTTTATAAATAATATATATATATAATTCATCGTGGGCGGACGCTGAAGACCAAATAATTTATATATATAATTATTTATTATTTATTTTTTCTATTAATTTAATAATTAGGATATAAGCATATCTATAGAGATTAGATATCATATTTTCCTATAAATATGACTATTGAGATTCATATTTTGTACACTTCTCACTTTAATTAGAAAAGTGAAAATTCTCTCTTCGGTTTTTGCTCAATTGCCGATTTTCCTTAGAGAAAAATTTAGAAGAAATTTCTTCTTCTTTTGTTCTTCCAGTTCGATTCCCACAAGTCGGTTTTGCTTTCGATCGGGATATAGCATAGAAGATCCAGTGTTGCTGAGGATTTGATGCTGTAAAGAAACCTCCAACCGATTCTCCATTAATTACTCAATGTAAGTAAAAGGGTTTTAATTTTCGAAATTAAGCATGAATCTACAAGTTTTATCACAAATTGCATGATGTTAATAGATTTGTTATTAAATGTCAATAAGTTTACTAAATAAATTTCCGCTAATTTAGTAAATCATCCCTTCAATCTTGATAGTAGCCTGATAGATATTATTGTATGCAAACTCCACCAAATAAAGTTGATCATCCCAACTTCCTTTAAAATCTAGGGCACAAGCTCGAAGCATATCTTCCAAAATTTGATTAACTCGCTCGGTCTGACCATCCGTCTGAGGGTGGAAGGTTGTACTAAAATCTAATCGGGTACCCATAGCTTTCTGAAGACTTTGCCAAAATTTAGAGACAAAGCACGTGTCCCTATCCGATACAATACAAACTAGCACTCCATGCAAACGCACTATTTCTCTCAAATACATCTGAGCCCAAGTCTCTACTGGATAAGTCGGTTTTCTAGGAAGAAAATGCGCCGACTTTGTCAATCTATCAACAATCACCCAAATAACTGAATTACCTCGAGAAGTTCTAGGTAATCCACAAATAAAGTCCATGGAAATTTCTTCCCACTTCCATTCAGGAACACTCAATGGTTTAACATAACCATGAGGATTTCTTCTCAAAGCTTTTACCTGTTGACAAACTAGGCACTTACTTACAAATTCAGCTATATCTTTCTTCATCCCTGACCACCAATAATGCATTTTTAGATCTCTATACATTTTTGTGCTCCCGGGGCGGATGGAGAACATCGAACCACGTGCCTCTTCCAACAACTCCTTCCTTAAGGTTTCATCCTTGGGAACACATAACCGACCCTTATAAAGTAGAGCACTGTCTCAAGCAAAAGCAAATACCCCCGACATATTGGTCTCGACATCAAGAAAACAGCCAGCTAAACTGTCATCTGCTCTCTGCGCATCTATAATTCTCTGCCTCAAAGTCGGCCTTACTGTCAAACCAGCCATACTAACTGTCATCTCAATAAGATCAACCCTATCCATTTCCCACTGTAACCGAGGATGCCTAGCCAGAATCGCCACTGAATGAACTGTTTTTCTACTAAGTGCATCTGCCACTATATTCACCTTTCCAGGATGATACTGGATATCACAATCGTAATCCTTCACTAACTCTAACCATCTCCTTTGCCTCATTTTTAATTCCTTCTGACTGAAGAAATATTTGAGACTCTTGTTGTCAGTGAAGATTAAGATCTTCTCACCATAAAGATAATGCCTCCAAATCTTTAAGGCATGAACTACTGCTGCAAGTTCTAAGTCATGAGTATGGTACTTCTTTTCGTGCTCTTTTAGTTGTCTAGAAGCATACACTACTACCTTGCCATGTTGCATTAAAACACAACCTAACCCCTTTTTCGATGCATCACTGTAGATTGTCAAACCACCTGAGCCATCAGGGGTAACCAAAACCAGAGCAGTCACTAATCTCTTCTTCAACTCTTCGAAGCTAACTTCACATTCCTCATTCCAAGCAAAGGCCACTCCCTTTCTAGTTAACTTGGTCATTGGAGAAGCAATTCGTGCAAAATTTTGCACAAACCTCCTATAATATCCAGCCAGACCAAGGAAACTCCGAATCTCAGCCACACTAGTAGGTCGTGCCCACCCACTAATTGCTTCGATTTTTGAAGGATCCACAAAAATACCCTGTTCCGACACTACATGCCCCAAGAAAGCTACTTTCTTCAACTAGAACTCACATTTGCTAAACTTAGCATAAAGTTTTTCATCTCTCAGAATAGACAAAAGCTGCCTCAAATGCATGGCATGCTCAACCTCATTCTTAGAATACACTAAAATGTCGTCAATAAAAACAATAAAAAATGTATCTAAGAACTGTTGAAAAACGGTGTGCATCAAGTCCATAAAAGCTGTCAGGGCATTAGTCAATCCAAAGGACATGACAATGAACTCAAAATATCCATACCTAGTCCTGAAAGCTGTCTTTGGAATATCAGTCTCACAGATTCTCAACTAGTGATATCCCGATCTCAAATCTATCTTTGAAAACACGGTGGCCCCTTTCAATTGATCAAACAAATCTTCTATCCTAGGCAAAGGGTATTTGTTCTTGATAGTTACCTTATTAAGCTCATGGTAATCTATACATAACCTCATCAATCCATTCTTTTTCTTCACAAATAGGACAGGTGCACCCCACGGTGATACACTTGGGCGTATAAAACCCAAATCTAGAAGTTCTTGTAACTGGGTCTTAAGCTCTTTTAGCTAAGCGGGAGCCATTCTATAAGGTGCTTTAGAAATAGGGGCAGTTCCAGGTACAACTTCTATTTGGAAATCCATTTGCATAGGTGGGGGTAATCCAGGTAATTCATTAGGGAATACATCAACGAACTCATTCTTGACTGGCACAGAATTTAAACTGACCTCCTCGACAGTTGTATCAACCACATTAGCTAGATAGGCCAAAGCTCCCTCATCAATCAACTTACTAGCTTGTAAAGCTGAGATAACTACTGGGGCTAGTTTACTACTGGTTCCCTTAAACTTAAACTCTTTTCCACATGGACTCTTAAAAAGCACCACTATTTTATAGCAATAAATAATAGCATGATTGGCACATAACCAGTCCATCCCCAAAATAATGTCAAAATCAGACATATCAATCACAATCAGAGTTGCAGGCATACAATTTTCAAGCACACAAAGTTTGTCAGTTTTAAACATTCTATCAACACAAACTGTCCCACCAACCGGTGTCTTAACATTCAAATCAAATTTAAGGGGCTCAGTAACAAATTCAGCACACTTAACGAATTCAGCAGAAACAATGAAATGAGTAGCACCAGAATCAAACAAAACAAAATAAGAATGACCAAGGACCGATAAAGTACCTGTGACAACATTCTGAGCCGCCTCGGCCTCACCTCTAGTGGTAGCAAACAACTGTCCCTGCTAAGGAGCCTGTTTATGCTGACCCTGATTAGCAGTTCTGTTCTGTCCCCTAATCATAGGTGCTTTCATATTCATCCTACAATTAGCAGCTATATGTCCCTCCTGACGACAGATAAAACATTTCTTAGGCTGGTTACATACTCCAGTATGCCTCTTACTACAGTTCCTGCACTCAGGAATATTAAACTGCTTCCTACCACCCAGATTCAGCTTGTTCTGATTGAACTGCCTATTTTGTGATGACTGTTGCCCCCTATTACTACCCTGATTCTGTTTCTACTGAGGCTCAGTCTCAGCTTTCCTCTTCTGCCCAACTGCAGCCTCAGTCGGTTCTTTTTCTATATACTTGCCTCTACTCTTCGGGTCGAGAGAGATGGCAATCTTCAAAGTAGAAGCATAGTCTGTAGGCCCAATAGCCTCAATTTGTCCCAGTAAATCATCATTTAATCCCATCATGAATCTATGCATTCTCAACGCAAGTGTAGCAACCTGATAAGCAGCAAACCTCGAAAGTCAATCAAATTCCTTCTCATACTCAAGCACCGATTTGTCCCCTTTCTTCAAGGTCAAGAACTCGCACTCCTTCTAACTTCTATACTTCTTAGTATAGTATTTTTCATAGAAACTCTCTTGGAATTTACTCCAAGTCACCGGAGTAGTAGATTCCCGGGTATTCAGTGTGGTCTCCCATCAATACATAGCATCCCCCACCAAAGAGAAAGTCCCACAATGAACTTTCAAATGCTCGGGACAGTTAACAACCTTCAAAGCTCTCTGAACTCTAGTAAACCAATCCTCAGTTTCTTCAGGATCAACTGACCTTCCATTGAATTCAGGTGGTGCATACCTCTTATATCTCTCAGCATCTTGGCCTCCTCAGTCACACCACCAACTCGAGCTAACGCTCTACGCATTTCATCTAATTCAGCCTGGGGCACAAACTCGCCCTGAACAACTGGTGGTACCGGGGCTAAAGGAACATCCTTCGGTTCATCCATTCCAACTGGGTCCACATGCCCATCAACATTCCCCACAACAGGGGTAGCATAAGAGTTAACCTGTGACGACCCGTCACTTTTAAATAATTTAAATTGGAAAACACAGTGGAAGTCTTTATATTTTAAGAAAAATGGCGTGGTTATGTTTGAAAATTGGCTAGCCAAAACCTGTTTACATCTTAATTTCAAAATCTAAAATACACAAGGAACATTAAGTTCCTATCCAGGAGTTCAAAAGAGTTTATAATCATAAAAGTAAAGACAAAAGCTCTTAAGAACTATATACAATTGTACAAATCTCAAAATTATATAAAATTCACAAAACCATATACATGGACTTTTACATAACACCTAGTCCATCTTGAAATCATCATCCCTTAATCATACAGCACCATCTCCTTTCCCACGACCTCTAGTCAGGGCATTACCTGAAATTTTTGTAATATAATGAGCTAAAAACTTAAGCCCAGTGAGAATAATAAGAATAAAAAGTAAAGATAGACCTCAAACTCGTATTCTGATTCATGTCCAATTAATCTGACACAATTAATCCTAAAGTTCTCCAAACTCTAGGTAAATTTCATTCTATACTCTCCAAAGGATGATATTACTAACACTCATGGTCAATTCCTCATCCATTAACTTGTTCTAACATAAATAAGAAAAATAAATAAACTTTTCATAAATATAACATCTCGATTCTCTATTCCATCGATCATATGCATGAAGGTAATGAGAACATCCCGTAGGATTCACATTCGCCCTTTATGCATGAAATGAAGGTAACATGGACATTTCCCGTAGCATCCACCATTCAACTTTATGCATGAAGGTAACATGGACATTTCCCATAGCATCCACCATTCAACCTTATGCATGAAGTTAATGTAGACATTTCCCATAGCATCCACCATTAACCTTTCGTTTTCTTTCTCACTTTCTTTTCTTTTTCACTTTCTTTCAATGATGCGAGATGTTATGGTGCAAGATGTTATGGTTATGCTTGTATATGCTTGTAAAAGTAAATAAAAGTAAAGTATGAATATTAAAGTAACCAAAACAAACATAAAGTAAAGGGCATAAAGTAAAAGACATAAAGTAAATAGATAATAACTTTCGGAAGAATGATAAGTAAACCATACAACCGATACATACTAAAGTATGATCTTTATCTTCCAAGGATTCTAAACTTCCAAATAAGATCCAAGGTTGTACATTCAAGTTCATTAACTGTTCTATCTAAAAGTTTGGATGTTTTAACTTCCAATGATCCATCAAGTTTCGAAATGAATCTAACTTAGAATTTTCTAAGATTCAATGTTTTCCTCGAGAACTCCTAAGTTCTCACTTAAAGGATTAACTCCTAATCCTAAGGGCAATAACTCACTTCCCTCTAATCTTAGATTCGAATCGTAGTGTTAGTTTCAATTTCTACAAATCATTATACTTATTCGCTTTCTAAGGTTACTTTAAATCCTAAATATTCTCACCTTTGTAAAAGATGGTTTCGCTCCCAACCTCCGATAGAGCGATCAAGCAAAGTTCAAACCACCTACAATTAGAATTATATCTAACAATCAATAATTAACAAAATAACGGTCAAACAACATCTACACGTACAAAACGATGAAAAACTCAACAAGCCCCACATGAGGCTCTCGGCCCCCCATGAAAAGTAGGTCTCGGGTTTGGTTTTCTGGCTTTTAGGCAATTTAGATGTGTTTCGAGTTGGTTTCAAGCAATTTCGATATTCCCGATTTCAATGGGTATCGATAATTAGGGTTTTTAAACAATATGCCATTTCCCGAATTGAATTACAATGATCATTATTTCAATAATAATTAACCCATTATCAAACCCCAAAAGGTAAATTTCAAACGGGAAGGGTTTCGACTGAAACTCGGTTTTAGGGTTATGGGAAAGTTTTCAAAAACTCTTAAAACAAGTCCCGTATTTACAAACACCGAGTTTCACAACAAGAAATCGAAGGAATCAAGAGAAAACTCCATTAAAACACTATTTGGAGCTTAGGGTTTCAAGATGAACTTACCGAGAACTCCGTATATCACGGGAGAAAGGCACGATCGTTAGGTGGAAAGGAATCCTGGACTCGAGGGCTTTCTGATGCAACCGAAATCGAGCCGATCCGCCGAGAAACGAGCAAAACCCAAAATCCCCCTAAGGAGCCACGGTTTTGAGAAGAGAAAAGAATGAGGAATGGTCAACTTTTAGTCAATGAGGTGTTTTTAAAGATGAATGAATAGTATTTTGATATTTTTAAGAAATCGGAAATGACGGTTGCGTCCTTTTATGACTTTTGACTTACGAATCGAAACCCGAAGCTCTTAAATTAATCTAAAGGTGATTAATAATTATCAATTGGCCTTTTAATAATTATTAATGTCACCGAAGTGAATTTAAAGTATTAAAACGATTAAAAAGAATTTTGGGCGAAATTAACTACTAAAATCGAAATTACAAAAATAATAATTACACTAAATACTTAAATTGAAATAAATAAATAAATAAATAACATAAAATAAAATAAAAAAAATAATAATAATAAAAAATTTCAATTTAAAAAAATAACGGAACGTTACATAACCTCATTCGATGACTCGGCGTCACTCTGGTACTCGAGGTTGACACCACGGCCTCGACCTCGTCCACCCCTACCTCGACTTCTACCATGGCTTCGTCCTCTTCCTCTTCCAGGCATAACCACAGGAGGCATCCTGGAATACACAAACACTATAATTATCGAGCTTGAACAGTTAAACTTTAACATTATCTATCAAGCTACTAAGACAAGGTATAAATTTAGAGACTATTTCTTGAGATACCTGGCGTCGATGAGTGTGAAGATGAGGTTCATGTCAAAAGAAAAATGTATGTTTAACATACGGTCTTCAGAACCAAAAGGCTCTGATACCAACTGTAAAGATCCGACTTTTCAGAGTTTAAAATATCCTAAAATTATACAAAAGGTTTGGGGTTCGATGGATAAAAGAACGGAAAACAAACGACGAAGAAAAGTGGCTAAGGTTGGGGCGTGGGTGGTGTGTGGGCCGCGGTTGGTCATGGCCTTCGGGTCATGGTTCGGTCGCGGTTTTAAGGCTACGGTGATCGATCTTGATGGTTCTAGGTAATAGGATCGGTAATCAAAATCGATTGGGTGTTTGATCAAGGTTTGGAAAATTGACTATTATGGAGGTTTGATCAAGGGTTAGGGTTCTTGGTGTTCATAAGAAAAATAAATAATAAATTCCAGAATTTTAATGATTGATAAATCAATCATGAATTCTTACCCGTTACTTGAATTTTAAGAAAAAGGCTTTCGATTTTCCCTCCTCGATTCCGTGCGATTCCAACGATCTCCTAATTAACAAAATTGATGAAAACTCATCAATTTCTAACCCTAGGCTTCACGGAAACAAGAAGAAAAGAAAAGGAGGGTTTTCGTTACCTCCGTGTCAAAAATCGATTCCCAAAACACTTGAATTCAAAACCCGAATCACGATCAAACGAAGAACGAGATGAAACGATGGACTTTTCTTCTCCTTCTCTAAGGGGGGAGGCGGCAAGAGGTGTGGGAGAGGATGATGAAAATTTTCTTCTTCTTTTCCTTAGTTAAGATTAGGTTTTGGGGATAACTTGCCACATCATCAATTATCTCCTATTCCAAGACACTTCACTATTTAAAAATGTGACACTTATCATAAAGTGTCACCCAAAAGCCTAAATAAATAAAACATAGATTATTTATCAATATAATTCCAAACCCGTTAATTAAATTAAAGAAAATTTTAATTTAATTCAAAATTGATCTTACCTTGTAACGGAGCGTTACACCAAATGATATGAAACCCTAGAAATTTGAAATAGAAACTTTTTGAAACACAAATAACCCCTAGATGCAAATCCTAAAACCCCCAATAAACAATAAGGTAAAACCCTTGAAAACAAAGAAGAAAAAGATTATTCCAATGATCTAATACCTTGAAATAAGAGAACTTGCTCTTATTTTAAGATCAAAACAATCCACAAACACAATAGATCAATTTATGTTTGAATGTTTCTAAAACATGCAACCCAGAACAAGGCTACAAAATACAAGGTAAAATCAACCAAGCCATAAGCAAAACAAAGCTATTTTCTATCATATTAATTCTTGGTTTTAAACCTTACAAATGAGGCTTTAAATATCCAAAGAAACCCTAAAAACAACAAGGAAATTCGTATTACAAGGAGGCACAAAATTTGCCAAATATTTCCTTAAGTGCATTTGGTGCATTTTAGGAAAGTTTTGCCCTAGAAGATATTATAATATTCCTAAACTATTCTAAGCATTAAAACTGACAAATAAAGGCCTAAAACATGTCCAAATACATCATAAATTCGTTGGAACCATTTTGGGAACAAATATGGAAACTTTGGGAACAAATATGAAAAGTAGTCCAAATAAGGAAAGTTGGCAAAAGTGATGCAACTTTCCTAATTAGCTCTTCTCTTCAATTCCGATTGAACAAGTCTTCAATACTCTTCCATAACCTCCATGATCGAATCTTCGAAGCTTGTCATGACTTTTCTAATGTAGGCTTGTAAATGGATGTCAATGCTTCTCTTGAACTTTAATGTTGTGATTTTTCCTTGGGATTTTTGTGACATTCCCTGATTAATTTTAGGTAAGGGCATCTGATGCATCAAAGTTCATGGTTTCTGATTCACACGGTGACTACGACGTTGATATAGGTGATCGTTGTTGCTCTTGTGGGAAATGGCAAACACAGTTGTTTCCATGTGCACATGCATGCGTGATGTTGAATTTTAACTGTATACCTATAGTGCTATTTGTGCATGAATTCTATTCACGGGCTGCGCTTTTGGAAACATATGGGGGGTCCATAAATCCCACTGAACGTATGAGGCAGTGGGATGTCCCCAAAGAGCTTGTGTTCTTGCATCTACTACCACCTCCCTTTAAACGCCAGGATGGTAGGCCTCACGTTACTAGGATCCCGTCTATGGACGAGTATAGACAGGTATTAAAATGTGGTCGATGCAATGAGAATTGTCACAAAAGGAGCAAGTGTCGGAGCAATCTTCCAATAATCCCAGTGATGTCCTTTAAAAGGCACAAACATGACACTTTTGAACTACCTTCAATATTTTTCTTTTCTTTTTTTGTATATTGCATACACAAGCCATGTAACATCATTTTGATCTCCCGTATGGGTCTGTTATTTATTTTGAGTAAGATCAAAGTAATGTTTTAAGGGGTTGGTTACATCGTTGAACCTCATTAAATTTTCTTGATGCTTGGTATTTTTTTGGATATTTTGATTTGCATGTATTTCACTCTACTTTTGTATATCGTTTTGGATTGAATAGATATTCATATGGCCTGTTGGTTAACATACTGTTTCGGGGTGCAAGTTTCGTGTCTTAATATTTTACATTGTTTTATCAGTGTAACCATGTATAATATACGGAGCATACTTTTGCAGAATAATATGTACTAGAATAAACACTACCAAAGTATGATACATATACTATGTATGAGATATATGCAACTCGTTGTATATTGCGTATACTTAATCACTTTTTGTAAAACGACATCCCTTTTTACTCACCTTTTATGTGCACGCAATATAGATTGAGATGTATGTGTACTATACAAATCATACGTTTACTAAATATCAACAACGAGAGGTAGATAAACAGCTTTTGATGCTCTTTCAAAAATATCGTCTTGTCTTGTTTTCGTTGTAAATCTTAGTGGGTTCATTCTTCATATGAGTTGCAATGAAACCCTATATAATATACGGAGCATACTTTTGTAGAATAATACGGATTAGTGTAAACACAACAAAAGTATGATATGTATACTATGTATAAGATATATGCGACTCGTTGTATGTTGCGTATACTTAACCACTTTTTGTAAAACGACACCCCCTTTTTCTCATATTTGATGTACATGCAATATACATTGAGATGTATGTGCACTATACAAACCATACGTTTACTAAATATCAACAACGAGAGGTAGATAAGCAGCTTTTGATGCTCTTTCAAAAATATCGTCTTGTCTTGTTTTCGTTGCAAACCTTAGTGAGATCATTCTTCATATGAGTTGCAATGAAACCCTGTATAATATATGGAGCACACTTTTGTAGAATAATACGGATTAATGTAAATACTACCAAAGTATGATAAGTATACTATGTATAAGATATATGCGACTTGTTGTATGTTGCGTATACTTAATCACTTTTGTAAAACGACACCCCTTTTTACTCACCTTTGATGTACACGCAATATACATTGAGATGTATGTGTACTATAAAAATCATACGTTTACTAAATATCAACAACGAGAGGTAGATAAGCAGCTTTTGATGCTCTATAAAAAAATATCGTCTTTTCTTATTTTCGTTGCAAATCTTAGTGAGTTCATTCTTCATATGGGTTGCAATGAAACCCTGCCAAAGTATGGTACGTATTTTTGTAGGTTCATTCTTTACACATATGTGTGCATTTTTTTTTGTATATATTCGGCATTTTTTTGTGGTACGTATATTATACACAATATACAAGTAGAATAAGTGCAAGTATATTGTGTATCGTGTATATACCATTGGGCACGTATAGTATCATCGCTACATATGGTTGTATGTCATATATATTTTCCACGTGCGATTGTATGGAAATTAACACAGTGAGTTTATTACCCCCCCTTATATGTTGCGTATATTCTGACACTTGCGTATATTATTCCTTTCTAAATAATTGTCATACTATACACATCGCTGCGTATAGTATCATCCCTACATATGGTTGTATGTAATGCATTTTTTTCCACGTGCGATTGAATGGAAATTAACACAGTGAGTTTATTAAACCCCCTTTATGTTGCGCATATTCTGACACTTGTGTATATTAATCATTTCTAAACATTTGTCATGCTATACACATTATGCACAAGTGAGACCATAAACTATACATAATATACGTGTAGTTAACTCCAGTCATATTGCTTAGCCGTCTAAATACTATCTTAAACTTGTCGGCGGGAAAATACCTCGCCTCCATGAGGATGCTATCGCTTACCATTTTCCACTCTTCTTTTTTTATATTTTCGCCCTCCATGAGGATGCTATATGTATGCTACGTATATTATCATTGTAACTCTATACACAATTGTGCACATACACTATACACAACATACACAATTGAGCACGTATAGCATCATCGTTGCGTGTGGTTGTATTCATGCATATTTTTCACATGCGGTTGTAAGGAAATTAACACAACGAGTTTTTATTGACCCCTGTATGTTGCGTATATTATGAAAAATGCGTATGATAATCCTGTTAGGAATGGTGTCCTAGAACTTGTAATTATTTAATAAGGATAATTTATTACGAATAAATTAAATAAATAAACATAAGTTCTTTATATTATCTAGATTGATTCAATTGACGATATTAGGAATATATGGAAATATATTAATATCAAACATTCAAATAGTAAAACCCAAAGTTACTCTTATGAAATCACGACTTAATATGTGAGTCATACGAGAGGATTAAGTTCGAGATGAGTAACTTAAAAGTGTCTACAGTAAACGGATAACGTTTGAGAACCTTATCCTGGTAACATTGTTGATAGCTTCGCATTTTGTTTATAGACAAATGATCTAATCCTGATCATTCATGTGGGAGACATGAAATGGAAGTATCATATGCAATGTTGATTGTATAAGACAGGACCACGATGTTCGATCAAATTTCTCATTAGTACCGTTTACGAGAAATGATCGAATATCAAACAAAGTTTATCTACCGTGATAGATCTCAATCCTGAGTGAAATGCAGACTCCTATTTGTGAAGTTATGTTCTTTGATTCACATGGTTGAGAGCGATCTGTAAGAACGCTCAATACACTTCTGTTTTGGGAACATGACTAGATGAGTAGCTGGGAACTCATTTTCACGAGATGGAATTCATAACTTTCCTATAAATTAACGGTATCAGTGCGATACCTAAACATTTTAGGAACTTTAGGAAACTCCCTTAAAGTACTGATTCGAGACATGAACAAGTGGCGCCACGACTTCTATTGATCACAGAAGTACATTGTCTCTAGTTTGACTAAAGATAAAGTTCATTGGAGAATCAGCGGGAACACAAGGATAAAGTGGTAATTACAGGGGCAAAACGGTAAATTTATCTGCCTGTAATTAGGGCTGTAAATGGGGCGGGGTGGGGCGGGGGTGGGGTCCCCCGTTTATCCCCCGCCCCGTTTAAGGGATAAAAACACACCCCGCCCCCGCCCCTGTTAACCCATTACCCCGCCCCTGTCCCCGCCCTGTTTATGAGGCGGGGACAGGGGCGGGGCGGGGTCATTTAAAAAAAAAAAGAAGATAGAGAGATATGAAGAGACAGGGGCTGGAAAGGGGCCGGGGGATGGCGGCGTGGCGGTGTAGGCTTGGCCGTGGCGGTGGAGGCTTGGCTGTGGCGGTGGCGGTGGTGATGGAAGCTTGGTGGTGGCGGCTTGGCGATGGAGGACTGTTACTGATAACTGATAGATAGAGAAAGATGGAGAGATGAGTGAGAGAGTCAGAGAGCGAGAGAGAGGTTGAGAGTGATGAGACAGATAGGGTAGGGAATTCAAATCATGAGGATAAGAGAAAGAAAAAAAAAAAGAAAAAAGAAAAGAAAAAAGAAAAAGGAAATGAAAAAAAGAAATTCAAGTGGGCTGGGCCTTCTTTCATGTTTTGATGGGTGGGTTAACTATACTATGTATACATATATTTAAAAAAAAAAAAAAAACAGCTTCTTAAACGGGGGATTGTTTTTCCCCCCTGCCTCGCCCCTGCCCCTGCCCCAGCCCCATTTACAAAGCGGGTTTAGCGGGGTCGGGGCGGGGAAGCGGGGCGGGGGATTTTTCTTTCACCCCTACCTGTAATTATGAGGGTTCCACATGAAGGATAATATCACAGATATAAATAAAAGATAAACTAAATGGACATAACTCATCTATAGTGAGGGGAGTTCAGCTATGATTCTATAACGGAATTATTCATAGTTAAATAATAAGTAATTAACTGATTATGAGTTAATCACTTAATTGACCAATTATTAAGCCCATGATCTATAGGTCCATCGGGTCCCTATGCTAGCCCAAATATCGTTGTAGCAAAACCAAGTTATTAATTTAACTTTGGAAGAACAAATAATTTAAGTAATTGAATTTACTTAAAAGTAGGCAATATTAATTATTTGAATAATGAGATTATTTCAATGAAAATTAATATTAATATTGATACAATATTAATTGTTTAAATAAAGAGTTTATTTAAATGGAAATTAATATGACATTATCAATTAAAATATTTTAAGGCAAAATTAATTGTTTAAATAAATAAATTATTTAAATGGGAATTAATGTTAATATTATTAGTTATTTAAATAATGAGTTTATTTAAATAGAAATTAATAATTAATATTATTGATTAAATAATGAGTTTATTTAATTTAATAATAAATATTAGAGAGAATTAAAAACAATTGGTTTAAGAAACAAATTGGTTTTAGCCCAAAATAATTAATTAATTGAATAAGATTCAATGGTAATTAATATATTAATTTTTGGCTAAATGTGTTTAAATTAGAAATTATTAATTGAATTTTTCTAATTTTAAATATATATATATATATAATTTTAAATATAGAAAAGTAAATATATTAGAAATAAATAAAAATATATATATAAACTTGAATTGGCTTGGCTGGTGGCATGCGCATGGTGCCCAAAGCCTGAAGCTAAAGTTTTTATATATATATTTAATTTATTTATTTATCTTTTCTATTTTTATAATTAGGAGATAAGCTTTATCTAATTAGATTAGATATCATATTTTTCTATAAATATGACCATTGAGATTCATATTTTATACACTTCTCACTTTAATTAGAAAAGTGAAAATTCTCTCTCAAGTTTTTGCCCAATTGCCGATTTTCCTTAGGGAAAAATTTAGAAGAAATTTCTTCTTCTTTTGTTCTTTCGGTTCGATTCCCACAAGTCGGTTTTGCTTTCGATCGGGATATAGCATAGAAGATCCGGTGTTGCTGAGGATTTGATACTGTAAAGAAACCTCCAACCGATTCTCCATATTTTACTCAATGTAAGTAAAGGGTTTTAATTTTCGAAAAACTAGCATGAATCTACATGTTTTGATCACAAATTGCATGATGTTAATAGATCTGTTATTAAATGTTAATAAATTTACTAAATAAATTTCCACTAGTTTAGTAAATCATCCCTTCAAATTCTTCCTAAACAATTGTCATGATTTACACATTATACACAAGTGAGAACTTAAACTATACATAATATACGTGCAGTTAATTCACCCAGGGTTAAATACATTTTGTATACTGAAATTATAAGAATATACGCAACATACAAGGGGGGGGGGAGTTGTTTGTTGGAAAAATACCTCGCTATGCATAATGAACGGTGTGGTTCAATGCTGCTATACATAGCATACATGCAACAAAAAATCATAAATTTATAGACTTCTTTGCAATATTCAACGTATGTACAATATATGTAACATAGTTTCATATACTTCAAAAAAATTGAAGCATAACATACGTACTTCAATATACATACACAATATACAAAATATACAAAACCCACTGCAAAATACGCGAAACCTGGATGTTGCGGAGTTCATGTACTTGAAATCCAGATTTTGTTTTTTAGCATCTAATTGGTTAGCATTTGTCCCAATAGCAAACCTAGAGAGTCAGTCAAACTCTCGCTCATACTCTGCCATAGTCTTGTCACCCTATTTTAACATTAAGAAATCTACCTCCATCTGATCTCGTAGATCCTCTGGATAATACTTTTCATGAAACTTTTCCTCTCAAGTAATCTCCATGGTGAGAGAAAGGGATCTGAAAATACCCTGACACCAATAAAGAGCATCATCAACCAGGGAATACGTACCACAATGGACCTTCAGTCAGTCCAGACACTAAATAAACTCGAAGGCCCTCTCAACCCTCGTAACCCATCTCTGAGCTATAACTAGATGCATACATATCCCATCAAACTCAACAGGTGCATATCGTCTATACTCTCGCAGTGTCCTTGCAGCATCAGTAACCCCAGACTGATCGACTACCAAATCTGCTGATCTAGGTGGAGGTATAACAGGCTCCGCGAGCCTACCAACATCCCGTAATAAATCAAAGTAATCCTCCTCGACACTATAAACTCTATGTCCCTACCTTGTCGGCGGCACAATAGGAATCTCATCATTTCCCTTTCCATTACTAGGTATCAAACCTCTAACACCCACGCGATCCTTAAGTGGTGGGGGTGGAGTGGGGTTTCGAGCTCTGCCTCGCACAGGAGCAGCCACCCCTTCTCTTACTCACCTAGCACCCCTTCCAGGAGGCACAATGCATCGCAACCAATAGAACTTGATAAGCTACTAGTAAAAGAGAACTCACTACTTCATTACTAAATCGTTAATCAACACCCAAGTTTAAAGATAAAGGTCTAGGGATACCTGGTGCCGCGGATCTCAGATGATGACTAAAGAATGGACTTGAAACAAAACATGAAAAACAAACATGTGTTGCATGTAGTCTATAGAACGTTTAGGCTCTGATACCAACTGTGACGACCCGAATCCTTTTAAATCATTTAAAATCAGAATGCAGTGGAGGTCTTAGTATTTTAAAAAAAGGGCATGGATATGTTTAAAATTTGACTATACAAAACCTGTTTACATATTTCATAGTCATAGAAATCATAAAGACAAGGAAATGCATTTCCTGTTACAAATTTTAAAGGACTTTCATAGTTATAAAAGTTTAAAATAAAAAGCTCTCATGAGCTTATATACACATGTATAATACCAAAAGAGAAACGTAAAATAGAATGAGTCCATGGACTTTAAAACATCTCTAGTCCATCTCGCCATCATCATCATCTAGATCAGACCATACCAACTCCTCTCCCACGACCCCAAAACACGAGCATTACTTGAAAAATTGTATTATCATGAGCGAAAACCCATTGAAGATAAACGGAAAGTAAAGTAACATTAGACTCCAAAGCCATATCCAGATTTGTGTCCAAATAAACTCACATACTCTTTAACACTCAACCACTTCTAAAGGTTTCACATCAAGTATCCAACTTTCACTACTGGATCTCCCAAATAATCAAGAATATTGTTCTTAATCCTTTAGAAGGATGTTTTTCATAACACCAATAACATTCTTATTTCATTCTCTTTAATACCTTATACTATACATAAGGTTTGCATTCCTTATACTATACAATGTGTATGTTCCACCTGTAGTAAACGACAAAGATACTTTTCTAGATGAAACAAACAAAGAAGAAACTAAAGAAGAGAGCATTGATTCAAGAAGGACGAATGATTATGAGGACGATGATTGAAATATTTATATACAACGAGTGAAAATAATTGAATGTTTAAAAAAAACATTAACGTAACGACGTAAAGGGTCATTCCTGACGAGGCAAGACGTCGTTACTAACGACTCATATCATTGTTCATATCTAAGGGCAGGAGAGTAACAAATTTTTTTTAAGTATTATTATGGATAAGAACGATGCATTCCATCATTACACTTGAAAAGAAAAGTGGTGATATTTTCTAAGTATTATTATGGATAATAACGATGAATTTCATCGTTAATATAAAAAAGAAAAGGGGAAAATTCCCTAAGTATTATTATGGATAAGAACGATGCATTCCATCGTTACACTTAAAAAGAAAAGTGGTGATATTTTCTAAGTATTATTATGGATAATAACAATGAATTTCATCGTTCATATCGAAAAGAAAAGTGGGGAAAATTTCCTAAGTATTATTATGGATAATAACGGTGCATTACATCGTTAATATCATATAACGGATAGATTTTTGGTAACTTTTCATATTCGTCAACGATGTAATCTGTCGTTAATAGCAATTAATAATGCGCGAAAATCAAACATTTCATGAAAATTTAGGTGGTACGAACCGAGGCAATTCGTCACCTCATATTCAAATTGACTGAATTTGAAGTTGGCTGTTAACGACGGATTACATCGTGTGTATCAAATCAGCGATGCAATGCGTCATGTTGTTCATCTCTATATGAACATAGAAGACGATGTTCATGCGCTTGAATTATGGATTCCATCGTTAACAAAACACGTGCAACGGATTATTAAGTGATTAACGATGGATTCCATCGTTAATTCACGAATAAAACCCACCCGAGGCTGCCATTTCTTTCATTTTCTTCTTCCGTTTTCTTCTTTTCTCTCTACTACATTTCTTCCCATTCCTCTAAATTCATTTCCCCTATTTCAATCCTTTCTACGTTGGAACGATTCCAAGTAAGTTTCGTAGACTTCTATTTTTTATGTTTATTTGTTTTAAGACTTGTGTAATTTTTATGAAATTAGTTAAAATTTTGAAATTGTTGCGAACTTACTAATTATGTAATATTAATTAAGTTATGTAATTTATAATTTGTTAATTTCAATTGTTTTTTATGTAATTAGTATGTAATTTATTTCATTAAATAAATAGTATGTAATTTGATTAATTAAATAAATAGTATGTAATTTGATTAATCAAATAATTAGTATGTAATTTGATTAATTAAATAAATAGTATGTAATTTTATTAATTAAATAAATAGTATGTAATTTGATTAATTAACTAATTAGTATGTAATTTGAGTAATCAAATAAATTGTATGTAATTTGATTAATGAAATAATTAGTATTTAATTTGATTAATGAAATAATTAGTATTTAATTTGATTAATGAAATAATTAGTAATTTGATTAATTAAATAATTAGTAATTTTATTAATTAAATAATTTATAATTTGATTAATTAAATAATTATGCATTCTCTAATTAATTAGTTGTATATCTTAGGTCATGCCTCCTCGTAGACGTCCTCCAGGACCATCCAACACACTGGGGGCTAGTAGTTCTGGGAGTGAGCCTTATATTGAGGGTATCCACCTCACGGATTCTCCTGATCAGCAAGAGGAGGATCAGGCGACTGAGCCTGAGGAGCTTTCCATCAGCGGGCGGCCTCGCCTGACCTTAGAGGCTGCCAAGTAAGTCGTTAAATAATATATTGTTTTCTTTATTTATAAATTTTTATCTAACTTAACTTTTCATTCATTTAAATAGGTTACAGCCATCACGACGCATTTCCGCCAGGTGTACGGATGTGCTGAAGATGCTTCAAGTACGAGGACACCCTCGCTGGCTGTTTGTCCCGCTACGCATAAGACGCGCTTGTTCGAAGCTTGGAAGGTAAATAACTTTATCCTTTTCAATTCATATGTCTTTTATTTATTTAATTGTTATATAACATTTTATAATTTGGTCTTTTTCAGCAATACTTCGATATTCCACCAAAGCTAACCGACGAGGTCATCTACGGTCCCTGGCATCATTAGGCCGACATTCGGTATAGGGACACTGGCTATAATATTCGCCATGCACCTGCCGATAAAAGATTGGCCCATATATCTGCGAAGGACTTGGCAGATATCTTGAGCCGTTCATAGACTCCAGATGCCCAGCGGATTTCAGCGATCAACAGTTCCAACCGGAACGCAAACCCATCGAAGCACACTGGAGGATCGCTCTCAGCTTACGAGCACCAAAGGAGGCTTGTGAGTTTTTTCCTCATGTTTAACTTTAAATTAATTGATTTCAATTGAATATTAACTAATTCTGTACTTTTGCAGGAAAAAGAGCTTGAACGTCCCGTACATTAATAATTAAAGGTGGAGATAAGGAGACCTTCGTCGATGACAAATCTAGAAAGAGAGCGGTAAGTGTTTCATTAATAATTAAATACGATTAATCTAAAATTTCATAACTAACGAAACTCTTTCTCATCTTTTTTCAACGTCATTACGAAGAACTCCTCACTACATGATTACCGAGTGGGACACCCTTCCCATTCCGGAGGATATTGATGGGGCCTATCTCTAGGCAGCTGGAGGCCGACGACCAGATGACACTGTTCCTGGGCTTGGTAACCTCGGGCCTATCCTTTACGCCGATCAACCTCGCTCGTCTCAGAAGGCTCGTACTACTAGAGAGACTCAGGAGCTCCGCGAGAGAAACGTGTCTCTTAGGGCACAGACTGTTCAGCTCTAGAAGAGCAACGAGCGTCTAACGGAGGACATGTTGACCGTTCTTGCTCGTCTCGATGCATCTGAGCGGGCTCGTCTTGAGTCTAAGTGGGAACATCGGGAGTTTGAAAGGTCGATGAAGACGACAGTGGATAGTCTTATGGCTGTTGTGCGAGGATCAGAGGGTTCAGCCACTTTCGGTATTGTTGCACCGCGACACGAGCCTCCGCCTGATCTGGATTTGATTTTGTATATTTTTGGGATTTTTTTGTATTGCTGTTTTATATACACTTTGATACTTTTTTATTATATTTATATATTATTCATTTTGTTATTTTATTATTTATTTAATTTACATTTTTTAATTATTAATAATTTAATTAATTTTTTTTTTAAATATAGTCATTTTGAGCGATGAAATGCATCGCTAATATCTTAAGCGACAAAATGAATCGTAAAAGTTCAAAATTGGACAATAGATTCCATCGTTACATAACTATGTATCAAGTCGTAGTGATTAATATAACACACAATGTAGTGCGTCGTTAAAGTCAAAATACATATTGACTTTGGTAACGACGAATTACGTCATTCCAATCGTGGTCAACATTAGATAACGATGGAACAGTTTTGCGTCGTTACTAACGAGACATTCCATCGTTAATTTTCACCAACGACGTCAAAAATAACGTCCAATCGTTTCGTCGTTGATTCCGTCGTTATTTCTTTCTAACGACGTAATACATTCCCCATTACGTCGTTAAATTTCGTCATTATTTTCCAGTTTTGTTGTAGTGAAAGAGGAAAGAAAGTCCCGGATCTCCGTCGATTTTTGGGAGATTGTTTCGTGCCTTAACTCATTGGAAAGCTCTTGCTACGTACTTCCTACTCATCCAACTTGTTGAGCAAATCCATCCAAGTTTCAGAAGTCAAGAGGTGAAGTAAAATTTAGATTTATGGATTTTATTGTTTTGAAAATTCAATTCTTGGTCCCTGCCTCATTCCTCCTCTTCCCTTTTGTTAATTGAAGTTGCTAGTTAAAGAAACCTACCTAGTCTAATGTATGCTCACTATGTCAAGAAATTCGAATTGAAATGAAAACCCGGCCCCCCTTGAACCAAATCGTGGCTGCCATATAGGGGATTTACCATGCTTCTTTTTCAATTTCTTTGACTTTGGGTGGGAAATTCTTGTCCTAAAGCTTTCAACTATGTTACCCAATGTAGATATTATACCCTAGACAACTCAAAACCAACCCGGATTGATCGTAAGACATCCAAGAGTCAGTACAGGGGTTGCTATGTAGGAATTATTTTGGGACTTTACCGAGCTGTTTTGAGCATTAGTTGTTGTCGGGTATTAAAACGTTGTTGTTTGGTAATTTAATATACTTTAGGTGCGATGTAATTATAGGTGTGGATCTTAGTTCGCGTGGTTGATCGTTTGACGGGAGGTGAGACCGTTCTCATCGCTAAGGTGAGTTTAAAATGGATTTGGGTAATTTTATGTTTTCGATTTACTTGACAAATTTATTTGATTGGGGTTAAGGGATACGCTTGTTGTGAATGATAATAATATTGAAAGTTGGTTGGAGTTAAGGAAAGTGGTATAGATGGTATTACATCTTTGGTTGGAGACAAATAAATCTTGGAAGAGAGAGTTGAAAGGCTACGGAATTGGGAAAAACTTAGTTAGAATGTGACTGTTGGTTGGTTTGGACCAAGATTATCTAAAAGGAGGAAGGATGGCAGTCATGGTATCGATTGGGTGTTAGTGATCTTAATAGAAAACGACATTCAATTAGTTGATTCTTTATATAATTTAGGAATTGTGATAAGACAACATTGAAAGTGTTGTGATTCGCTTAAGGTAGCGGTGTGATTCTCTTATGGTAATGTGATTAGCGGTATGATTCGCTAAAGGAAACATTGTGAAAAGTGGTGTGATTCACTATGTAGTGGCATTAAGCAAGTTTGGAAATATGGTTGTGCTTACGTAGTAGCTATGGTATAGAAAGACTTGTTTTGTGTTAGTACCTTTATTTTGTTCCTAAATGAAATTCTTAATGTAGTTCGATATTTTTGAAAGTGGGTTTACTTTGATTATGCCTATAATGCGTGGATGATTAAAACGGGTAGTAATGAGTACGATAGTCCTATTGGACACATCTTCCGTTTTGGATTTCGATTCATAGATTTACTCATTTCCGTTTTATTCTCACTAGCTTTATGCTAATGTTGCTACATTCACAAAAAGTTTTAAGTACGTCTCGTGGTAGAGGACGGGGTAGAGGTCGTGGTGCCGCTTGACTTGTTGTTTTTTATTTTGGGACATGGATAGGAAGAATTGATGATTGCTAGTCTTTTGATGTTGTCTTGTGATTATACTTTGTGTCTTGAGCTCAAGAGAGCATGTCTTCATGCATAACTTGCATGATGTTGTTTTTAAATCTTCTTTAATATCGGAAATGCATATTTCCTACTTTTTCTAGTGGAAACCATGTAAACAGGTTTTTGGTTAGTCTACTTTTCAAATGGAACCACGCAAATTTTTCGTAAAAATCTTGCCTTCCCCTGCGTCTTGTTTTATATATGTTTGAAGGAGTCGGGTCATCTCAGTTGGTATCAGAGCCTATAGGCTTTGTAGACCAAATGCAATGCATGTTTTCGTGTTTTGAATTTAAAATCCATGTCCATATCATTGACTGAGGTTAACAGCACCTAGTAACATTAGACTTTACACTTTTAGGACTTTCTTTACTGTTAAGTTAGAAGTGTGGTATTGAAATATCTCTTCTTAGTAACTCATTTTGAACTCTTCTTATTGACTTTCCAGTAAGCCTCCGAGAGAACCTAGGAGAAGAAGAGGTGTAGCACCGGTTGCGGTACGGGGACGGGGTTGGCCTAGAGCCATCAATCCACCACCACCACCACATATGGATCATGTTAGTGATGGAGGTGCGGCTCCGGGAAATGTTAGGCTAGAGGATGAGCCTCCGATTTACCAACCGCCTACGTATGGGTGTAATGTTACCATTTCTGAGGAGGACTATCTGGACTTGCAATGTGGTGGAGGAAAACACACAGATCATGTTATACCACCTGCTAGGGTGTGCGATCCAGCAGTTGACTGGCCTAAGGTTGACGATGTTGCTAATATTTTGACAGATTATAGCAGGCATGCCCCGTTTGAGTTCGATGGGACATCTATCTATCTGGCGTTCGCCGAAAGATGGGTAATCAGGGTAGAGAGAGCACTTGGATCCATTCAGTGCCCTGAGCATCTGAAGGTCCACTAGGGACCTACTCCTTAGTCAATGATGCACTACATTGGTGGGAGGGATTATCCTGTTCACTATCCCCTACATTAGTGATTACCTGGGAGATGTTCAGGAAGAAATTTTTCGATAAATATTACCCAGAGGATATCATAGATCAATTGGAGGTGCAGTTTCTAACGCTAAAATAGGGAGACCGATCCGTGGTTGAGTATGAAAGAGAGTTTGACTAGTTTTCCAAATTTGCCACCAAGTATATCGCCAACCCTGAGAACAAGAAGAAGAGGTTCATAGTGGGGTTGAGAGCAGACATCTGGGAGCACGTATGAGCTTTACGACCTGCCACGTATGTAGAGGCTTTAGCTCTCACTTTGGCTTTAGATATCAGACCCTCTGAGAATCAGGTCGAGTTCGCAGCTGCACAGTCTTCTTCGCAGAAGATGAAGGAAGAGGACGACCATTCGGGTCGAGGGACTTAGACACAGAGACAATTCCAGAGTAGGAGCAGAGTACCGATCAGACCTCCGGTTTACACAAGGGAGATGAGCCAGTTTAGAGCTCAAGTTCCTCTTATGCCTTACTGTTATACTTTTACAGAGCACCATTTTGGGAAGTGCAAGATGAGGAGATGTTTTCGTTGTAGCTAGTTGGGACATGTTAAACAGAACTGCCCGAGACTTGAGAACCCAACAATAGCGAGGTGGTGTAGGTCAAGGTTGGGATCAGAATCAAGGTCACAGAGACAGAGCCAGAACCAGGCCAAGGGACGAGGTCAGATAAGGGGTAGATTCGCTAAAGGTAACAATGTGAAAAACGGTTTGATTATCTTACGGTAATGTGATTCGTGGTATGATTCGCTAAAGGAAACAATGTGAAAAGCGGTGTGATTCGCTATGTAATGGTATTAAGAAAGTTTCGAAATATGGTTGTGCTTACGTAGTAGCTATGGTATAGAAAGACTTGTTTTGTGTTAGTAGCTTTATTTTGATCTTAAATGAAATTCTTAATGTAGTCTCGTGGTAGAGGATAGGGTAGAGGTCGTGGTGCCACTTGACCGATCATTGTTGATTTTGGGACATGGATAGGAAGCATTAACGAATGCTAGTCTTTTGATGTTGTCTTGCAATTATACTTTGTGTCTTGAGCTCAAGAGAGCATGTCTTCATACATAACTTACATGATGTTGTTTTGAAAACTTCTTTAATATCGGAAATACGTATTTCCTGCTTTTTCTATTGGGAACCATGTAAACGGGTGTAACGACCCGATTTTTCATAAAATCCTTTAAAACAAATGCGCAGCGGAAAACTTGATTTTATAGAAAAACGACATGGGTTCATTTAAAATTCGGATAAGCCAAAACCTGTTTACATCCCATTTTTCAGAAAAAGCAGTAAATCTGGAATGCGCATTCCATAATATGATGAAAAATCTAAAGAAAGTTTTAAAGTTCGAAAGCATATACAAATTATACAAATGTTCCATCGAGCTCAAAATGAAACATAGTAGATGTAGTGAAATGTTTTAAAGCATTCAAGGATGCTTAACCCAAAACCATATATGTTCTTGTCCGTTCATTGTCTCGATAGGTCATGCGGTGCCACCTCCTCTACCTCGTCCCCTACCACGAGTCTTACCTGAAAAATTGTAATTGAGCAACATTAGCATAAAAATGCTAGTGAGAGTAAAATGAAAGCAAGTAATCCTATGAACCACATTTCATGTCAGAAATTGTGTCCAAAGGCCTTGGTTTCACTTTTACTACCCATTCCATAAACCTAATTCCACATATAATCAACATACATAATAAACTTTCCGAAAAGCAATGATATCAAGACTTAAAGTAAAAGTACCCGATATTACTAAGTCTTGCTACACAATTCTAAAGATTATAAAATTACATTACTAACTATCTTTATTACCCAACATGTTTCATCGTATCATAATACCGTATGGACCGAAGTCGACATACCACGTGTGCCATATCACATATCCTCGCACCATGATACCGTATGGAGCGTATCACATACTATCATGTGCCGTATCACATATCATCGTTGTAACGTCCCGTTAATTTGTGATAAAAAAAATTTATTTATTTTATTTTATTTAAGTAATTAAAGTTTATTTATTAATTGTTAATTTAGAATTTTTATAGTTTATTTCGGTTTTAATCTTTTAATTGATCTTTTTAGTTTACTTTCGTTTTAATGGTATTAATAATTATTAACGGGCCAATTAATAATTATTAATCACCATTAGGATAGTTTGAGATGTTCGGGATTCGTTTTTAAGCTAAAAGTCTTAAAAAGAGCATTTTCGTAATTTCCAAACCACCTAAATATCTAGATATTTGTTGTCATCTTCTTTAACTATCAACCTTGACCAACTTTGACCACAAAAACTCCATTCCTTCTTCCTCCTATGCCATGAGCTTCAAAGAGAAAAAAAGGAATTTTGCTTTTCGTTCGTTTCTTGCCCGATCGACTTGTTTCCGGGTCCAGTGGAAAGGTATCGGTCCTATGATCATTTTCCATCTACCCTTCGTACTTGCCGCTCGTGTTTCACGGAGTTTTCGGTAAGTAAAGCTTGAAGCCCTAAACTCCAAATAGTATTTTAATGGAGTTTTCTTTGATTTCCTTCGATTTCGTGTTGTAGAACTCGGTGTTTGTAAACTCGGGAGTAGTTTTACGTGTTTTTGGAAACTATCCCTTAACCCAAAAACCGAGTTTCAGTCGAAACCCTTCCCGTTTGAAATTTACCCTTTTGGGTTTGATTTTGAGTTAGAATTTAATGAAATAATGTTTATTTAAATTCAATTCGGGAAAGGGCTTAATGTTCAAAAACCCTAATTATCGATACCCATTGAAATCGGGATTATCAAATTTGCTTAAAACCAACTCGAAACACTTTTAGATTGCCAAAAAGCCGGAAAACCAAACCCGATGCCCTTTTTCCTTGTGTTGGCCGAGAGCCTCTTGTGGGGTTTTGTTGGGTTTTTCGTCGTTTTGTATGTTTGGTTGTTGTTTGATCGATAGTTGGTAATTTATTGATTGTATGATATAATTCTTTGTAGGTGTTTTTGAACCACTCACTTGATCGCTCCTTCGAACTTAGGAGCAAAGTCATCTTTTAATTAAGGTGAGAATAGTTAGGATTTAAAGTAATTATAGAAATCGAATAAGTGTAATGGTTTGTAGAATTGGAAACTAAGATTAGAATCCAAACTAAGATTAGAGGGAGTGAGTTAGTGCCTTAGGATTTGTAGTTAATCCTTTAAGCGAGAAACTTAGGATTTCTCGATGAAAGCCTCGCATCTTAGAAGATTCTAAGTTAGAGTAGTTTCGGAGTTTAAGATGGATCATTGGAAGTTTAAGATCCTTGAAGGTTTAGGTTAATCGTTATGTTTGATCTTTACCTTTATTATTGATACCGCAGTTCGATTTATAAATCGTTTGTCCAAGAATTCTTATCTGTTTCTTTACCTTATGTCATTTACTTATTGCCCCTTTACTTTACGTTGGTTGTGATTTCTTTAATATTCGCACTTTACTTTATTTACTTTTGCAAGCATATGCAAGCATATGCATAACATTTTGCACCATTATTTATTATACCATAACATCTCGCATCATTGAAAAGAGAAAAAGAAAAGAATGAAAGGAACGGTGGATGAGTTGGATACCCACGTTACCTTCATGCATAAGGAATGGTGGATGAGTTGGATACCCATGTTACCTTCATACATAAGGTTGAATGGTGGATGAAATGTGAAAATCCACATTACCTTCATTTCATGCATAATTGGCGAATGCGTATCCTATGGGATGTACTCATTACTTTTATGCATATGAAAGATGAAATTGAAAATCGAGATGTTATAATTATACAAGTTTATTTATTTTTCTCATTTAAGTCATAACAAGTTAATGGATGAACAATTAGACTAAGTGTGCTAATTAGTATCATCATTTGGAGAATATAGAATAGAATTACCTAATCTTTGGTGAATTCTAGGAAAGATTGTGTCAGTTTAATTGGACACAAATCGAAATGCGAGTTTGAGGTCTATCTTTACTTTTTATGCTTATTATTCTCACTGGGCTTAGTTTGTTAGCTCATGATATTACAACCAATTTCAGGTAATGCCCTGGCTAGAGGCCGTGGAAGGGGAGATGGTGCTGCGTGATCGAGGGATGCTGACCTCGAGATGGACTTGTTTTTGTAAAGTATATGTAAATATTTTGTGAATTTCAAGACTTTGATGTTGTATTTAGCTCATAAGAGCTTTTGATATGGTTTTTATGATATGAAATATTTGAACTCCTGATTTGGGACTTAAAGTCCATGTGAATTTATTAGATTGAAAAATTAGGATGTAAACTGGTTTTCGGCATGCCAACTTTCAAACAAAACCACGCAAAATTTTCTAAAAATAAAAGACTTCAGCTGTTTTCTCTGAATTTAATTTATTTAATAGTGACGGGTCGTCACAGTTGGTATCAGAGCCAGGTTGGTTCTGTAGACTACATGCGATGCATGTTTGTTTTCATGTTTTATTTTAAGTCCATTCTCAAAGTCATCATCTAAGATCAGCAACACCAGGTATTCCTAGACCTTTGTCTTTAAACTCGCATATTTATTTCGATTTGGTAAAGGAGTGGTGAATCCTCTTTAACTAGTAACTTATCATGTTATATTGACTTTAATGCAGTATGCCTCCTAGAAGGGGTGCTAGACGAGCCGGTGTTAGGGCGGCTGCTCCTGTGAGGGGCAGAGGCCGAGCCCGTAACCCTACACCTCCACCCCCACATGTGATTCCTGTAGTACCTCCACCAGTGATTCCTGTTATACCACCACCTGTTCAGGGGCGAGGAGTTTATATTGCTGAGGAGGATTATCTGGGATTATTGCGAGATGCTGGTAGACCAGTTCTGCCTGTTGTACCTCCACCTAGACCAGCTGATGTGGCAGTTGATCAGGTTGGAGCTACTGATGCTGCTAGGTTTCTGAGGGAGTATAGTAGATATGCACCTGCTGAGTTTAATGGTAGGTCTTTGGATGCCTCTTTTGCAGAGTTCTGGATTGATAGAGTTGAGAGGGCTTTCGAGTTCATTAGGTGCTCGGACCATCTGAAGGTCCATTATGGTATGTACTCTTTGGTTGATGATGCCCTGTATTGGTGGAGAAGCCTTTATAGATCACTTTCTATGACTATGGAGGTTACTTGGAAGGTATTTCGCGAGAAGTTTTATGAGAAATACTATTCTGCTGATTTGAGAGATCGATTGGAGGTGGAATTTCTGACCCTGAAATAGGGTGATAGCTCGGTGACAGAGTACGAGCGAGAGTTTGACCGACTGTCCAGGTTTGCTGCTGGACAGGTTGCTGACCCTGAGAGCAAGATGAGGAGGTTTTTGGTAGGGCAGAGAGCCGAGATTAGGGGTCATTTACGCACCTTGCGTTCGACCACCTATGAGGAGGCTTTAGACTTTGCAGTTTCCTTAGATTTGGCATCTGAGGAGAAGAAAAGCAAGTTACCTGCTACCGGAGAGACTTCCTCTCATAAGAGGAAGGTAGAGGATGACCCTGCTAGTCGAGTACCACCGCCACAGCAAAGACAGCAGCAGCAGCAGGCTCGTGGTGGATTTCAGTTTAGACAGTCGAGGGTACAGGGGCTACCTCTTCGCGGTTGCCAAAACTGTTTTAGTCGGGAGATGTACCCTACCACAGAGGTGTTTTACTTGTGGTCAGAAGGGTCACCTATCTAGGTACTGTAGAGCTTATCAGGTTAAGCCACTACAGTATGGTTACCCAGGTCAGGGTAATCAGCAGAGACCTTATCAGGCACCACCTGCTTTTTATGCTCCTCCGGTTAGGGGTAAAGGTCATGACCGAGGCAGAGGTCAGAACCGAGGCAGAGGACAGTACAGAGGTAGAGGTCAGGGTGGCCAGGCACAGTAGTTTAGACTTCCGCCTGTTGTTTAGCCGCCACAGATTTTACCTCCACCACCACCGAGATTTCCTCCACCTGTTCAGCATCAGGCACGTGTATTTGCCACCAGAGAGGAGGCCGAGGCTGCAGGTACTGTAGTTACTGGTACTCTGACAGTTTTGGGCCATTCGGCCTTTGTTTTATTTGATTCTGGAGCTAGCCACTCTTTTATTTCTTCTGCATTTGTTGAGTCGGCTATGCTTGAGTCTGCACCGTTAGGTTTTGAGATGCATGTTTCGACCCCAGTGGGGAAGTTTGTTATTGCTGATAGCTGAAGGGATGATTTACTAAACTAGCGGAATTTGATTTAGTAAACTAATTAACATTTAATTATAGATCTATTAATATCATGCAATTTGTGGAAAAACATGTAGATTCATGCTTTAAATTTCGAAAATTAAAATCAAAACTTACATTGAGTAATAAATGGAGAATCGGTTGGAGGTTTCTTTACAGCATCAAATCCTCAGCAACACCAGATCTTCTATGCTATATCCCGATCGATCAAACGAAACCCGATTGTGGGATCGAACTTTAGAAGAAATTGGGAAGAAGAAAAATATTTTCTTCCCAATTTTGAATAGGGAAGATCGGCACTCAAGGGGGGAGAGGAGGAAGAGAGAATTCCGAATTTCTAAGGAATTTAATTGTGTGATTTATGAATGACCCAACCCTCCTATTTATAGAAAAATAGGAATCCTAATCACATTAGGATTAATCTATAGAGATAAATACAAAAAAATAAAACATTATCTCTTTCCTTTATCTTGCAATTTCGAAAATGCCATAGATAAATAGGAGATTATTTTATTTTCTTTATTTTATTTATCTTGGGTAAATAAATCTATGTAATTATTTTAGGATATAATTCAAGAATTATCTCTCCCAAAATACATGTATAGCCGAAAATTGGCTTTAATAATTAATAAATAATTCTAATTTATTTAATTAATTATTTTGGGCCAATTTCAATTGGGTTCATTAATCCAATTGGGCTTGAAATTCTCTCTTAAATTAATAAGTCCAACTTAATTAATTTATTTATTTATTACCATTTAAATAAAATATTTTATTTAAACAATTAATATTTTCTCCCGACTAAATATTATCAAATTTATATTTAATTATTAATTTCCATTTAAATAATTTTCATTATTTAAATAATTAATAATAAATATTATAATTATTAATTTCCATTAAATAAACTCATTATTTAATTAATAATTTTATTGACAATATTTTATTATTAATTAATTAATTTTGATTATTAATTTTCGTTCAAATAAAATTAATTATTTAAACAATTAATAATTGTTAACTAATTTCAAATTATTAATTATCATTTAAATATAGTCAATATTCAAATAATTAATAATATCTAATTAATAATATTTCATTATTAATTTCCTGTTTAAATAAACTCATTATTTAAACAATTAATAATGTTTATATTAATTACCATTTAAATATACTCAATATTTAAACAATTAATATTGCCTATTTTAAGTAATTCACTTTACTTAAAATTTCCATTTCTTCTACTTGATTTCGCGACTATGATATTTGGGCTAGCATAGGGACCCGATGGACCTATAGATATGGGCTTAATAATTAGTCAATTAATTGATTAACTCATAATCAGTTAATTACTTATTATCTAACTATGAATAATTCCACTATAGATTCATAGCTGAACTCCCCTCACTATAGATGAGTTATGTCCATTTAGTTTATCTTTATTTATATCTGTGATATAATCCTTCACGTGGAACTCTCATAATTACAGGCGGATAAATTTACCGTTTTGCCCCTGTAATTACCGCTTTATCCTTGTGTTCCCGCTGATTCTCCAATGAACTTTATCTTTAGTCGAACTAGAGATAAGGTACTTCTGTGATCAATAGAAGTCGTGGCGCCACTTGTTCATGTCTCGAATCAGTACATCAAGGGAGTTTCCTAAAGTTCCTAAAATGTTTAGGTATCGCACTGATACCGTTAATTTATAGGAAAGTTATGAATTCCATCTCATGAAAATGAGTTCCCAGCTACTTATCTAGTCATGTTCCCAAAACAGGAGTGTATTGAGCGTTCTTACAGATCGCTCTCAACTATGTGAATCCAAAGAACATAACTCCACAAATAGGAGTCCGCATTTCACTCAGGATTGAGATCTAACACGGTTGATAAACTTAGTTTGATATTCGATCATTTCTCGTAAACGGTACTAAGGAGAAATTTGATTGAACATCGTGGTCCTGTCTTATACAATCAACATTGTATATGATACTTCCATTTCATGTCTCCCACATGAATGATCAGGATTCGATCATTTGTCTATAAACAAAATGCGAAGCTATCAACAATGTTACCAGGATAAGGTTCCCAAACGTTATCCGTTTCATCGTAGACACGTTTAAGTTACTCATCTCGACTTTAATCCTCTCGTATGACTCACATACTAAGTCGTGATTTCATAAGAGTAACTTAGGGTTTACTATTTGAATGTTTGATATTTATATATTTCCATATATTCCTAATATCATTAATTGAACCAATCTAGATAATATAAAGAACTTATGTTTATTTATTTAATTTATTCTTAATAAATTATTATTATTAAATAATTACAAGTTCTAGGACACCATTCCTAACAATCTCCCACTTGTCCTAGATCTTTGGAGATTTGACTTGTAATTCCAGTCAAACTGGATGACTATCAACTACTTAGCCATGGTAGTCATTTTAATACTTTATCAGTAACGTTTTTCATCTGTTTAGTATGTATTTCTTTTGTCTGATGTTAGTTTCATTAAGTGTAATAGATTCCATATTTTATCGCCATAAAATAAACTCTATTATTGATTTGAAACCATCATGTTCAACCACCTTTCATTTACTAACGACTTAGTAATTACGCGAATCTAGAGTTTAGTTAGTAAAAACTCGTTTTACTTATACTTAACTCATTTGATGTTTAATTCGCAAAGGTCTTTTGTCGAATTCTTACATGGAAGTAAATTCATGTTTGAATTTGAGCTCGTGCAACTCATAAAATCTCCCATTTTATCTATGTGCACTAACATACTATTTGTAAATTATTATTTTAGTCACATTGGTTCTAGGATTCTTGAAATTCTTAAGCTCCCACTACAAAGTAATTCTCCATTACTTTCATTTGTTTAATGATTACAATTTTATACTTGTTATTATTTCAAAAATAATGTATAAGTATAAGTGACCATTTTTCAACTCCACTATTGAAAATTCGTGTCATTTTTATTTCACTTATTTTGAACTTTATTCATTGATTTTGAAGTCAATGAGTTTCACTTGGACTTCGAAAGTCCTTTGGTTCGTATTATGACGCTCCCACTCAAATAAAGTTCTATAAGTAGTTTTACCATTTAAACTTTTAAATGACTACTTGTTTTATTGTGAAATAAAATCATTGTAATTCTTTTCTATCTTAAGTATGGTTTAAACTTTTTCAGTATCACTGATTTACTGAACTTTTCTTTGATAATTTGTGAATTCAATTATTCACTAATTATTACTCTCGATTCTGTTTTGTTTATTCCATATCGGTTATTACCTTTAAAACATCGTTTTAAATAACTGAATGTTTGGAATATAAGAAATCGATTTAATGTTTACTTATCACTTAAGTCCTAACATCTAAATGTCCAACTTTAGTGATGTTTAAGTCTAGTTATCTTTGATAAATCAAAGATATTTGATTTTACTTATCCCATAAGTTTGTGGATTAATATGGTTATCATCTCAAACTCCTTGAGAACCATCTTTAAGAGATTAATCCCTCTAACTTATTTAAGTAATTTTAGACTTAAGTATTTAAACATTTTTAAACCTTTATAACTTGTTTAGATATTTTGGAGTTTAGAATTTGGTTTTGGAATTTATTTGTTTTATACTAAGTATTTTGAATAACCATCCAATCACACTTTGGAACTTTGTAATATAGTTGTAGAGGAATATCTACCTAAATAACTCTTATTTAAAATATTCCCAAACTTGGTTCATACGAAATGAGAACCAATAGTTATTACATAATTCAAAAATAAAAACAAATTGATAACTAAACTAAACTCGAAAACTATGGTTTGGGAAAAGAAATATTTTCTTCCCTTTTAGACTATTGTAAAATCGGTTACGAGGAGAATAGGAAGAAGAAGAGTTTTCAATTTCGAAAATTGAAATTAGAAGCTTTTGAATGAACAACCAAGACGTTTGTATTTATACGCAAAACAGTTTTCCAATCGAATTAGGAAATACTATTAAAATAAATACAAGATAAATGCCAAGAATAAAATCAAATTTTATTCTTATTTATCTTACGTGCCGATTTTATGTGCATAAAATCAATAAGAAAAACTAATTTTTCTTTGTTTAATTTGTCTTTGGTTAAACATTCTTTTATATATTTATTTTAGACAAAATAATTCAACAATTATTTCCTAAAATATTATATATGAGTCGATTTTGGTATTTAATAATTCAAATAATTTGAACCAAAATCCATTGAATTCATTAATTCAATTATAGGTTCTTCCTTATTAATAAATCTTATTTATTAACTCTTGATATTTATTTCAATAAATCAATTATTTAAATAAAATATCATATTCCGATTTTGTATTTTATTATTAATAAATATTTATTATTTCCTATTTAAATAATCGAAATTATTTGAATTAATAATAAATATGTTATTTACTATTATCCTTTTAAATAATCGCTATTATTTAAAATTAATAATAAATGTTTAATTATTAATTTCCATTTAGGTAAACACATTACCTAAATAATTAATAATTATTTATCAATAATATTTTATTATTAATTACCATTTAATAATAATAAAATATTATTAAAACCCTAAACCCTGAGTGTTTCACCGTGGGGAGCTCCAGGGACTTTTAGACTTGGGGTTTATACGCCTGAGTGTTTCACCGTGGGGAGCTCCGGTGTTGTTTGTGAAGAAGAAGGATGGTTCTATGCGATTATGCATTGATTATAGAGAGTTGAACCGTGTTACGGTGAAGAACAAGTGTCCTTTGCCTAGGATAGAAGACTTGTTTGATCAATTGAGAGGAGCCACTATCTTTTCGAAGATAGATTTGAGATCTGGCTATCATCAGTTGAGGATTCCGGATGAGGATATTCCCAAGACTGCATTCAGGACGCGTTATGGACATTATGAGTTCGTAGTTATGTCCTTTGGCTTGACCAACGCGCCTGCAGCTTTTATGGACCTTATGCACACGGTGTTTAGGAGGTTCATTGACTCTTTTGTGATTGTTTTTATCGATGATATATTGGTTTACTCCAAGACAGATGAGTTGCATGCTATACACCTTCGAGAGGTTTTGACGGTACTACGAGATCAGAGATTGTATGCCAAGTTCTCCAAGTGTGAGTTTTGGCTGAGGGAAGTGGCATTTTTAGGCCATGTAGTATCGAGTAGGGGGGTATCTGTTGATCCCTCTAAGATTGAGGCAGTTACTAACTGGCCTAGACCGACTAGTGTGGCTGATATTCGCAGTTTTCTGGGGCTTGCAGGCTATTATAGACGGTTTGTGCAATATTTCTCTAAGATTGCTTCAGCTTTGACACGTTTGACTTGGAAGGGGGTTGATTTTGTATGGTCTGAGGATTGTGAGAGGAGCTTTGAGGAGCTCAAGGGGAGACTTGTGTCAGCACCTGTTCTAGTGTCGCCTGATGGGACTGGTGGTCTGACTGTTTATACAGATGCTTCCCACAGAGGTTTGGGATGTGTGTTGATGCAGCACGGGAAGGTTATAGCCTATGCTTCCCGTCAGTTGAAAGGGCATGAGAAGAAATATCCGACTCATGATTTAGAGTTGGCAGCTCTTGTTCATGCATTGAAGATATGGAGGCATTATTTGTACGGTGAGAAGATTCTGATATTTACTGACCATAAGAGTCTCAAATATTTCTTCACTCAGAAGGAATTGAGTATGAGACAACGGAGATGGTTAGAGCTCGTTAAGGATTATGACTGTGACATTCAGTATCATCCTGGGAAAGCCAATGTAGTGGCTGACGCGCTCAGTAGGAAGTCTTCTCATTCATCAGCTTTGTCAGCCTTACCTTTGAGATTGAGATGGGATATGGAACGAGCTGAGATAGCATTGCTTACTGCCGAGGTCACTATGAGTCTGGCTAGTTTGACAGTGAGGCCTACTTTGAGGCAGAGGATGATTGATGCACAGAGAGATGAGGTTCATTTGCAGATCGGTTATAGAGAGGCTAAGTCAGATATTCCTAGTCATTTTACCTTCTCTACAGACAGTGCTCTGATGTATCGTAAGAGGCTATGTGTGCCTTTAGGATCGACTTTTAGAAAAGAACTATTGGAGGAGGCTCACAGTTCTATCTTCTCTATACATCCAGGTAGTACTAAGATGTACAGGGACCTGAGAGAGCATTATTGGTGGCCGGGAATGAAGCTTGAGATAGCGGACTTTGTTAGTAGATGTTTGACTTGTCAGCAAGTGAAGGCTTTGAGGAAGAGTCCATCGGGTTTACTTAACCCTCTGAGTGTGCCAGAATGGAAATGGGAGGAGATTTCCATGGACTTTATCAGTGGTTTGCCGAGGACGCCCAAGGGTTATGATACCATTTGGGTGATTGTAGACCGTTTGACGAAGACCGCGCACTTTATACCTGGGAGGATCACCTACCCAGTGGAGACTTGGGCACAGTTGTATCTACGGGAGATCGTTAGATTACATGGTGTGCCTGTGAGGATAGTATCAGATCGGGACACTCGTTTTGTCTTGAAGTTTTGGCAGAGTTTGCATTCAGCCATGGGTACTGGCTTGGATTTTAGCACAACTTTTCACCCCCAGACAGATGGTCAGACCGAGAGAGTTAACCAGATTCTGGAGGATATGTTGAGGGCTTGTGTTCTTAATTTTGGAGGCATTTGGGATTCTCAATTGTATTTGGTAGAGTTTGCTTATAATAACAGCTACCAGGCTACTATTGAGATGGCACCATTTGAGGCACTTTATGGTAGAAAGTGTCGATCTCCAGCTCACTGGGATGAGGTTGGGGAGAGAAGACTTTTGGGACCCGAGTTGTTACAGTTGACTAGTCAGTCTATTGACGTGATTAGAGAGAGGATGAGGGTTGCTCAAAGTCGACAGAAGAGTTATGCAAATAAACGACGTAGTCCACTTGAGTTTTCAGTGGGGGATCACGTGTTTTTGAAGCTAGCACCTATGAAAGGTGTTATGAGATTCGGGAAGAAGGGTAAGCTACGTCCTAGGTTCATTGGCCCTTTCGAGGTACTTGAGCGTGTAGGAGCAGTGGCTTACAGATTGGCTTTACCACCTTCTTTATCGGCAGTTCATAATGTATTCCATGTATCGATGCTTCGGAAGTACATGACAGATCCTTCTCACGTGATTGATCATGAGCCGATAGTTTTGGATGCTAACATGTCTTACGAGGAGACACCAGTTGAGATTTTAGCATTCGAACAAAAGGTGTTGAGAAACAAGACTATTCGCTTGGTTAAGGTCCTATGGAGGAACCAAGTGTCTGAAGAAGCTACGTGGGAGCGTGAGGATGATATGCGGGCAAAGTATCCTCACCTTTTCACTTAGTGAGTTTACTTTTCGGGGACGAAAAGCCTTTTAAGGAGGGTTGACTATAACGTCCCGTTATTTTGTGATAAAAAAAATTTATTTATTTTATTTTATTTAAGTAATTAAAGTTTATTTATTAATTGTTAATTTAGAATTTTGTAGTTTATTTCGGTTTTAATCTTTTAATTGATCTTTTTAGTTTACTTTCGTTTTAATGGAATTAATAATTATTAACGGGCCAATTAACAATTATTAATCACCATTGGGATAGTTTAAGATGTTCGGGATTCGTTTTTAAGCTAAAAGTCTTAAAAAGGGCATTTTCGTAATTTCCAAACCACCTAAATATCTAGATATTTGTTGTCATCTTCTTTAACTATCAACCTTGACCAACTTTGACCACAAAAACTCCATTCCTTCCTCCTCCTATGTCATGAGCTTCAAAGAGAAAAAAAGGAATTTTGCTTTTCGTTCGTTTCTTGCCCGATCGACTTATTTCCGGGTCCAGTGGAAAGGTATCGGTCCTACGATCATTTTCCATTTACCCTTCGTACTTGCTGCTCGTGTTTCACGGAGTTCTCGGTAAGTAAAGCTTGAAGCCCTAAACTCCAAATAGTGTTTTAATGGAGTTTTCTTTGATTTCCTTCGATTTCGTGTTGTAGAACTCGGTGTTTGTAAACTCGGGAGTAGTTTTACGTGTTTTTGGAAACTATCCCTTAACCCAAAAATCGAGTTTCAGTCGAAACCCTTCCCGTTTGAAATTTACCCTTTTGGGTTTGATTTTGGGTTAGAATTTAATGAAATAATGTTTATTTAAATTCAATTCAGGAAAGGGCTTAATGTTCAAAAACCCTAATTATCGATACCCATTGAAAGCGGGATTATCGAATTTGCTTAAAATCAACTCGAAACACTTTTATATTGCCAAAAAGCCGGAAAACCAAACCTGAGGCCCTTTTTCCTTGTGTTGGCTGAGAGCCTCTTGTGGGGTTTTGTTGGGTTTTTCGTCGTTTTGTATGTTTGGTTGTTGTTTGATCGATAGTTGGTAATTTATTGATTGTATAATATAATTCTTTGTAGGTGTTTTTGAACCGCTCACTTGATCGCTCCTTCGAACTTAGGAGCAAAGTCATCTTTTAATTAAGGTGAGAATAGTTAGGATTTAAAGTAATTATAGAAATCGAATAAGTGTAATGGTTTGTAGAATCGGAAACTAAGATTAGAATCCAAACTAAGATTAGAGGGAGTGAGTTAGTGCCTTAGGATTTGTAGTTAATCCTTTAAGCGAGAAACTTAGGATTTCTCGATGAAAGCCTCGAATCTTAGAAGATTCTAAGTTAGATTAGTTTCGGAGTTTAAGATGGATCATTGGAAGTTTAAGACTCTTGAAGGTTTAGGTTAATCGTTATGTTTGATCTTTACCTTTATTATTGATACCGCAGTTCGATTTATAAATCGTTCGTCCAAGAATTCTTATCTGTTTCTTTACCTTATGTCATTTACTTATTGCCCCTTTACTTTACGTTGGTTGTGATTTCTTTAATATTCGCACTTTACTTTATTTACTTTTGCAAGCATATGCAAGCATATGCATAACATTTTGCACCATTATTTATTATACCATAACATCTCACATCATTGAAAAGAGAAAAAGAAAAGAATGAAAGGAACGGTGGATGAGTTGGATACCCACGTTACCTTCATGCATAAGGAATGGTGGATGAGTTGGATACCCACGTTACCTTCATACATAAGGTTGAATGGTGGATGAAATGTGAAAATCCACATTACCTTCATTTTATGCATAAATGGCGAATGCGTATCCTATGGGATGTACTCATTACTTTTATGCATATGAAAGATGAAATTGAAAATCGAGATGTTATAATTATACAAGTTTATTTATTTTTCTCATTTAAGTCATAACAAGTTAATGGATGAACAATTAGACTAAGTGTGCTAATTAGTATCATCATTTGGAGAATATAGAATAGAATTACCTAATCTTTGGTGAATTCTAGGAAAGATTGTGTCAGTTTAATTGGACACAAATTGAAATGCAAGTTTGAGGTCTATCTTTACTTTTTATGCTTATTATTCTCACTGGGCTTAGTTTGTTAGCTCATGATATTACAACCAATTTCAGGTAATGCCCTGGCTAGAGGCCGTGGAAGGGGAGATGGTGCTGCGTGATCGAGGAATGCTGTTCTCGAGATGGACTTGTTTTTGTAAAGTATATGTAAATATTTTGTGAATTCCAAGACTTTGATGTTGTATTTAGCTCATAAGAGCTTTTGATATGGTTTTTATGATATGAAATATTTGAACTCCTGATTTGGGACTTAAAGTCCATGTGAATTTATTAGATTGAAAAATTAGGATGTAAACTGGTTTTCGGCATGCCAACTTTCAAACAAAACCACGCAAAATTTTCTAAAAATAAAAGACTTCCCCTGTTTTCTCTGAATTTAATTTATTTAAAAGTGACGAGTCGTCACAATCGCACCATGATACCGTATGGAGCATATCAACATACTATCATGTGCCGTATCACATATCCTCGCACCATGATACCGTGTGGAGCGTATCACATACTATCATGTGCCGTATCACATATCTTTGCACCATGATACCGTATGGAGCGTATCACATAGTATCATGTGGCGTATCACATATCCTCGCACCATGATACCGTATGGAGCGTATCACATACTATCATGTGCCGTATCACATATCCTCGCACCATGATACATTATGGAGCGTATCACATACTATCATGTGCCGTATCACATATCCTCGCACCATGATACCGTATGGAGCGTATCACATACTATCATGTACCGTATCACATATCATCGCACCATGATACCGTATGGAGCGTATTATATACTATCTTGTGCCGTATCACATATCATCGCACCATGATACCGTATGGAGCGTATCCCATACTATCATGTGCCGTATCACAAGTACCGTATAGAAGTCAACAAGTTCCCTAGTAAGTTAGATAAAGTTCCACTAAAATACTAAAGAACATAAATTGCTTGAATTACACGAGTCAATACTCTAGTGTAATTTCTAAGCCACTTTGACTCCCAAATCGCTTAAAGTTCTTTATTCAATCACTTTCATCTAAAGTCTCAAATCATCTTACAAGACTTCCAAACCACTCATATTTCCTCTTTTACTTCCAAAACCATAAGTACACCAAAACCACTCCACTCACATCCGAATTTAAAGTCTCCAACCAAGTATAACTTCCGGAAGTTAGTTCCCCTCTTATCCTCGATAAACAATAACGTAATGAAACATAATTCATAAAATTACTAACTTCCATTTTAAACTCACCTTAGATGTGAAATCCAAGCTTCCAAGGTGCCGGAGTCAAAGTCACGCAATCGATCACCAACCTACATAACGAATACACCTAACAATCATTAATTATCCGAAAATCGAGCAAACGACATCTAAACGCATAAAACGATGAAAACCCTGGATATAAACCCTAAGGGACCCACGGCCAAACAAGGGAGAGAGGGTTGGGGTTCGGTTTTCCGGCTTTTATGCACTTTAGAGGCGTTTCGGGTTGATTTAAGATACTTTGAAAGTCAAGATATCAATGGGTCACCCTATTTTGGGGTTTTACAAAATAATCGATTTCCGAAAAATTAAGTAAAACGTAAAATCATAGCAAACTAAACATCCTAATCATGGTTAGGTGAGAGAATTTAACACGGGACGGGTTTTCAACTCAAACTTGATTTTAGGGTTTAGGGAAGTTTCTAAAATTGCATAAAACGACTTCCTCGATTGAAATCTTCAAGCTTCGGTGTGTGAATTTGAAGATTTCAATCTCAACCTCCATTAAAACACTATTCAAACCTTGAATTTAGAAACTTTATCATACCTTGAGGCCTTTAGAAAACGGACGAAAACCTCGATTGCTAGGTTAGAATCGATCCCCGAGATGAGAGCTTTTCAACGGAACCAGAATTACGGCGATCCACCGAGCAACGGAGAAAAGCCAAAGAGAGAGGGAGGAGGGGAGGGGCTCTCGGCTCAAGCAAGGAAGAAGAGAAAATGAAAATGAAAAATTCTTTGACCAAAGTTGACTATTTAATGAGAAAGGAGGTGAATAGTAATTTTTAAGAAATTGGAAAATGATGTATACGTCCCTTTTAAAAGATTTGATTAAAATACTAAACCCGAAGATTCTAAAATAATCTAAAGGTGATTAATAATTATTAATTGGCCCGTTAATAATTATTAATGTCACCGAAACTAATTTAAAGTAATAAAAGGATTGAAAAGACTTTCGAACGAAAATAACTACTAAAATCGAATTTACTAAGTTTAAACTAAACTTAAATACTTTATTTAAAATAAAAAAAAATTTACCTCCAAAAGTAACGGGACGTTACAATCTACCCTCCTAAAAGGGCTTTTCGTCCCCGAAAAGTAGACTCCCTACGTGAAAAGGTGAGGATACTTTGCCCGTATCTCGTCCTCACGTTCCCACGTGGCTTCTTCTGAAACTTGATTATCCCAAAGTACTTTAACCAAATTTATAGTTTTATTTCTCAGCACCTTTTGCTCTGTAGCAAGAATCTCAACTGGTACCTCCTCATAAGATAGACTAGCATCCAATGTAACTGGCTCATAATCAATAATGTGTGAAGGGTCAGCCACATATTTCCTGAGCATGGAACACATTATGCACTGCCGACAAGGCCGGTGGCAAGGCCAATCGATAAGCAACAGACCCAATCCGATCCAGGATCTCAAAGGGGCCTATAAATCGAGGGCTCAACTTGCCTTTCTTTCTAAATCTCATCACACCATTCATAGGTGCCACTTTCAGGAATACGTGGTCACCAACTTCAAACTCAAGTGCACTACGCCTCTCATCAGCGTAACTTTTCTGTCTACTCTGAGCCACTCTCATCCTCTCTCTGATAAGAGCAATGGACTCACTAGTCATCTGCACTAACTCTGGTCCCAGAAGTTTCCTCTCACCAACTTCATCCCAATGAGCTGGTGATATGCACTTCCTACCGTAAAGTGCCTCAAAAGGTGCCATGTCAATGGTAGCCTGATAATTGTTGTTATAAGCAAACTCAACAAGATACAACTGAGTATCCCAACTATCACCGAACTCTAAAGCACAAGCTCTCAGCATATCCTCTAGAATCTGGTTGACCCTCCCGGTCTAACCATCTGTCTGAGGATGAAAAGCAGTACTGAAATCTAAGCCAGTGCCCATAGCAGTATGCAGACTCTGCCAGAATTTCGAGACAAAACGGGTGTCTCAATCTGAAACAATCCTGACTGGCACTCCATGAAATCTGACAATCTCCTTCATGTACAACTGTGCCCATGTCTCAACAGGATAGGTTATCTTCCCTGGTATGAAATGTGCACTCTTAGTCAACCTGTTCACAATCACCCAAATGGTGTCATAACCCTTCGCGGTCCTCGGCAAGCCACTAATAAAGTCCATCGATATTTCTTCCCATTTCCACTCAGGTACGCTCAAAGGGTTAAGGTAACCAGGTGGACTCTTCCTCAAAGCCTTCACTTGCTGACATATCAAGCATTTACTAACAAATTCAGCAACTTCCCGTTTCATTCCAGGCCACCAATAATGCTGTCTCAGGTCCCTGTACATCTTAGTACTACCTGGATACACAGAAAAGATAGAACTGTGAGCCTCCTCCAACAGCTCTTTTCTGTAGGTCGATTCTAGAGGCACACACAACCTCCTATGATACATCAATGCATTATCAGTGGAGAAAGTAAAATGGCTAGGTAATTCGGACTCAGCCTCACGAAAACCCTCAGCCAAGTGCTTTTCACCCCGCTGTGCATCTATCATCCTCTGTCTCAGGGTAGAGCCAACAGTTAAACTTGTCAAACTCATAGTAACCTCAACTGTAAGAAAGGCTATCTCATCTCTTTCCATCTCCCATCTAAGCCTCAGCGGGATAGTATTCAAAGCCGATACGTGGGATGACTTTCGACTAAGTGCATCAGCAACTACATTGGCCTTACCCGGATGATACTGTATGTCACAGTCATAATCTTTCACAAGTTCTAGCCACCTCCTCTGTCTCATATTTAACTCTTTCTGGGTGAAGAAGTATTTGAGACTCTTATGATCAGTGAAAATCAGAATCTTTTCACCATACAAATAATGTCTCCAAATTTTCAAGGCATGTACGACAGCTGCTAGCTCCAAATCATGAGTCGGGTACTTTTTCTCATGCTCCTTTAACTGCCGAGAAGCATAAACTATTACCTTCCCATTCTGCATCAGTACACATCCCAAACCGTTCTTGGATGCATCAGTATACACTGTCAGACCCCCAGACTCATTAGGTGATACTAAAACTGGGGCCGATACAAGTCGTCTTTTAAGCTCCTCAAACCTATTTTCCCACTCATCAGTCCACACAAAATCAACCCCCTTTTCGTCAAATGAGTCAAAGAGGATGCAATCTTGGAAAAATCTTGCACAAATCGTCTATAATAACCTGCAAGTCCAAGAAAACTCCATATCTCAGCCACATTAGTAGTCAGGGCCACCCACTAACGGCTTCCACCTTAGAAGGATCGACAGGAATCCCTCTACTAGATACTACATGCCCAAGGAAAGCCACTTCCTTCAACCAGAATTCACATTTAGAGAACTTCGCATACAACTTATAAGCTTTCAAAGTCGATAACACCTTCTCTAAATGTATAGCATGTAACTCCTCAGTCCTCGAATAAACAAGGATATCATCAATAAACACTATCACAAAGGAGTCAATGAACCTCTTGAACACTGTATGCATTAGGTCCATAAAGACTGCAGGAGCATTAGTCAAGCCAAAAGACATGACAACAAACTCATAATGACCATATCGTGTCCTGAAGGCAGTCTTGGGAATATCCTCATCTCTAATTCTCAACTGATGATATCCCGACCGAAGATCGATCTTCGAAAAGACAGTAGCTCCCCTCAGCTGGTCAAACAAGTCCTCTATCCTGGGCAAAGGATACTTGTTTTTCACCGTGACTCGGTTTAGCTCTCTATAATCAATACACAATCTCATGGAGCCATCTTTCTTCATTACAAACAATACCGGAGCTCCCCAAGGTGATACACTTGGGCGTATAAACCCCAAGTCTAAAAGTTCTTGCAACTGCCTTTTCAATTCTTTCAGTTTAGCTGGTGCCATACGATAAGGTGCCTTGGACAATGGAACGGTCCCAGGAATCACCTCAATCTGGAAGTCTAACTCCCTTACTGGTGGCAAAGCAGGTAACTCATCAGGGAAGACCTCAATGAAATCCCTAACAACAGGTACAGAAGCTAAGGTAGTCGCACTAACAGACGTGTCCACTACACTAGCTAAGTAACCCCAAGCACCGTCACAAAAAATTGCTCTAGCCTGGATCACTGAGATAACTGCAGGTGTCACCCTACCTCGGGTCCCATGAAATCGAAAATTAGTCCCACATGGACCAACAAAGTCTACCACTTTCTCGCTACAACCGATGTTGCCGTGGTTGGCTGACAGCCAATCCATACCCAAAATAATATCAAAGTCAGACATCGGCATCACAATCAACATAGCATGCAGAAAGCAACCCATAATACACAAATCATCAGTATAAACCACTCTATCCACAATCACAGATTTTCTGAGCGGAGTAGTAACATGTAACTCATGTCTTAACGGCTCAGAATCAAAGGCAGCAGACTCGACAAACTCAACAGAAATAAATGAGTGACTAGCCCCATAATCAAATAATACCATAGCAGAGTGCCCTAATACCGATAAAGTACCTGTAACAACAGTACCAGATGCCTCAGCATCCTCTCGGGTAGTGGCAAAGACACGTGCTTGCTGTCGTGTCTGAGGCTGTGCCTGAACTGTCGGTGGTGCTCTCTGCTGCTGAGTAGGCCTAATCTGACCTCTACCACCTGACTGACCACGGCCCAGACCCTGTCCTCGGCCCTGTCCCTGTCCAGAACTCTGACCCTGTCCTGAGCTCTGACCCTGACTCCCACGCTGCTGTGGTGTCTGTAAACTAAGATAAAATCGTCTAACATGTCCGACCTGTCCACAATGGTAGCACTTCTGCACATAACACTGACCCAAGTGGTACCCAAAACAATCAGGACAATAGGGCAAAGAAGGGGCCCGATCACCAGACTGACCTGAATGGAACTGTGGTCCTGTCTGTCCCTTGCCCCTACCAGGAGCCTGTCTATGTGACTGTGTCCCTCGACCAGGGAGGTCGTCCACAGCCTTCCTCTTCCCAAAAGAGGTCTGAGCAACAATCTCATTGGCCTTTTTCTCAGAATCACCAATATCTAAAGCCAAAGCAGCGGTCAAAGCATCAGCATACGTAGCAGGCTGTAAAGCTCGCACCTGCCCTCGTAGGCCCTCAGACCCACGATAAACCTTTTTCTTTTGTCCACAGGATTAGTAACATGTTTAGTAGCAAATTTTGACAACCTGTCAAACTCTCTCTCATACTTCACAACAGACCTATCATCCTGTCTGAGTGTGAGAAACTGTATCTCTAACTGATCACGGGTATCCTCTGGATAGTATTTCTCGAAAAACTTTTCCCTGAACATCTCCCAACTAACCTGCAACTCAGGGCTGAGAGTACGATATAAACCTTTCCACCAGTACAAGGCATCATCCACTAAAGAATAGGTCCCACAGTGGACCTTCAAATGATCCGGACATTTAATGAACTCAAGTACCCTTTCTATCCTGGTGATCCATTTTTCAGCAATTGCAGGATCAGTAGATGTCCCATCAAACTCAGGAGTATTGTACCTGATATACTCTTTCAAAGTTTTTGCAGCATCAGTAATACCAGACTGGTCTACCACAGGAGTGGGTACTCTAACAGGTGGTATAACCCGATCAGTCTGTCCTCCACCACCTCATAACATGTCTAAAAAGTACTCCTCCGAAATGGTGACACTACGACCCTGACTAGGTGTCTGATCAACTGGAGGCTCATCCTCCCGATAAACAGGTGGAGGGGGTGGCGGTGTAACTGCCCTCGCCTGACCTCTACCTCGTGTCCCAGCCTATACTCCGCTCCGACCTCTCCTAGGTATCACTGTCCTCGGAGGCATACTGAAATCACAATCAGAAAAGCCTCACATGAGATAATAGGAAAGGAATGGCAATACTACAATTACACTTATCAAAAGAGAAGGTTCTAAGGATACCTGGCACCGTTGACCTCGAACAATGATTGGACAAGAACTAAATCAAACCATGAAAACATGCGATGCATGTGGTCTACAGAACCAAAGAGGCTCTGATACCAACTGTAACGACCCGATTTTTCATATAATCCTTTAAAACAAATGCGCAGCGGAAAACTTGATTTTATAGAAAAACGGCATGGGTTCATTTAAAATTCGGATAAGCCAAAACCTGTTTACATCCCAATTTTCAGAAACAGCAGTAAATCTGGAATGCGCATTCCATAATATGATGAAAAATCTAAAGAAAGTTTTAAAGTTCGAAAGCATATACAAATTATACAAATGCTCCATTGAGCTCAAAATGAAACATAATAGATGTAGTGAAATGTTTTAAAGCATTCAAGGATGCTTAACCCAAAACCATATATGTTCTTGTCCGTTCATTGTCTCGATAGGTCACGCGGCGCCACCTCCTCTACCTCGTCCCCTACCACAAGTCTTACCCGAAAAATTGTAATTGTAGCAACATTAGCATAAAAATACTAGTGAGAGTAAAATGAAAGCAAGTAATCCTATGAACCACATTTCATGTCAGAAATTGTGTCCAAAGGCCTAGGTTTCATTTTTACTACCCATTCCATAAACCTAATTCCACATATAATCAACATACATAATAAACTTTCCGAAAAGCAATGATATCAAGACTTAAAGTAAAAGTACCCGATATTACTAAGTCTTGCTACACAATTCTAAAGATTATGAAATTACATTACTAACTATCTTTATTACCCAACATGTTTCATCGTATCATAATACCGTATGGAGCGTATCACATACTATCATGTGTCGTATCACATATCATCGCACCATGATACCGTATGGAGCGCATTAACATAGTATCATGTGTCGTATAACATATCCTCGCACCATGATACCGTATGGAGCGTATCACATACTATCATGTGCCGTATCACATATCATCGCACCATGATACCGTATGGAGCGTATCACATACTATCATGTGCCGTATCACAAGTACCGTATATAAGTCAACAAATTCCTTAGTAAGTTAGATAAAGTTCCACTAAAATACTAAAGAACATAAACTGCTTGAATTACACGAGTCAATACTCCAGTGTAATTTCTAAGCCACTTTGACTCCCAAATCGCTTAAAGTTCTTTAATCAATCACTTTCATCTAAAGTCTCCAAATCATCTTACAAGACTTCCAAACCACTCATATTTCCTCTTTTACTTCCAAAACCATAAGTACACCAAAACCACTCCACTCACATCCGAATTTAAAGTCTCCAACCAAGTATAACTTTTGGAAGTTAGTTCCCCTCTTACCCTCGATAAACAATAACGTAATGAAACATAATTCATAAAATTACTAAATTCCATTTTAAACTCACCTTAGATGTGAAATACAAGCTTCCAAGGTGTCGGAGTCAAAGTCACGCAATCGATCACCAACCTACATAACGAATACACCTAACAATCATTAATTATCCGAAAATCGAGCAAACGACATCTAAACGCATAAAACGATGAAAACCCCGGATTTAAACCCTAAGGGACCCACGGACAAACAAGGGAGAGAGGGTTCGGGTTCGGTTTTCCGGCTTTTATGCACTTTAGAGGCGTTTCGGGTTGATTTAAGATACTTTGAAAGTCGAGATATCAATGGGTCACCCTATTTTGGGGTTTTGCAAAATAATCGATTTCCAAAAAATTAAGTAAAACGTAAAATCATAGCAAACTAAACATCCTAATCATGGTTAGGTGAGAGAATTTAACACGGGATGGGTTTTCAACTCAAACTTGATTTTAGGGTTTAGGGAAGTTTCTAAAATTGCATAAAACGACTTCCTCGATTGAAATCTTCAAGCTTCGGTGTGTGAATTTGAAGATTTCAATCTCAACCTCCATTAAAACACTAATCAAACCTTGAATTTAGAAACTTTATCATACCTTGAGGCCTTTAGAAAACGGACGAAAACCTCGATTGCTAGGTTAGAATCGATCCCCGGGATGAGAGCTTTTCAACGGAACCGGAATTACGGCGATCCACCGATCAACGGAGAAAAGCCAAAGAGAGAGGGAGGAGGGGAGGGGCTCTCGCCTCAAGCAAGGAAGAAGAGAAAATGAAAATGAAAAATTCTTTGACCAAAGTTGACTATTTAATGAGAAAGGAGGTGAATAGTGATTTTTAAGAAATTAGAAAATGACGTATACGTCCCTTTTGAAAGATTTGATTAAAATACTAAACCCGAAGATTCTAAAATAATCTAAAGGTGATTAATAATTATTAATTGGCCCGTTAATAATTATTAATGTCACCGAAACTAATTTAAAGTAATAAAAGGATTGAAAAGACTTTCGAACGAAAATAACTACTAAAATCAAATTTACTAAGTTTAAACTAAACTTAAATACTTTATTTAAAATAAAATAAAAAAAAATTACCTCCAAAAGTAACGAGACGTTACAACGGGTTTTTGGTTAGTACGATTTTCAAAGGGAACCACGCGAATTTTCCGTAAAAATCTTGCCTTCCACTGCGTCTTGTTTTATGTGTTTGAAGGAGTCGGGTCATCACATTAATGTCTTAATTGTACCATTTACAAGAAATGATCGAATATCAAATAAAGTTTATCCACTATGAAAAATCTCAATCTTGAGTGAAATGTGGACTTTTATTTATTATGATTCACATGGTTTAGAGCGATCTGAATGAACGCTCAATACACTCACGTTTTTGGAACATAACAAGATGTTAGTTGGGAACACATTTACACAAGATGGAATTCATAACTTTCCTAAAATGACGATATGAGGGTGCTACCTAATCATTTTAGGAACTTTAGAAAACTCTATTGATGTACTGATTCGAGACATGAACAAATAACGTCAGGACTTCTATTGGTCACAAAAGCGTTTATCTCTAGTTTGACTACGGATAATGTTCATTGGAGAATCAGCGAGAACACAAGGATAAAGCAGCAATTACAGGGACAAAATTGTAAATTTAATCCATTTATAATTATGAGTTTTTCACGTGAAGGATATATCACAGATATAATTAAGATAAACTAAACGAACATAACTCATCTATAGTGATGAGAGTTTATCTATGAATCTATAGTAGAATCATTCATAGTTAGATCATAAGTAATTAACTGATTATGAGTTAATAATTTAATTGACTAATTATTAAGGTCATAATCTATAGTTCTATCGGGTCCTATGTTAGCCCAAACTCAGTAGTCATAAAATCAAGTCATTAATTTGACTAATGAAGAAATAAACAATTTAAGTAAATTAAGTTATTTAAAGAGACAATATTAATTATTTAAATATTGAGTATATTTAAATGGTAATTAATAGAAACATTATTAATTGTTTAAATAATGAGTTTATTTAAACAGAAAATTAATAATGAAATATTATTAATTAAACATTATTAATTGTTTAAATATTGAGTATATTTAAATGGTGTAAAGGGTAAAAATCTCCCTCTTACGGGCCGAGCAAGTTGGATAGGTCCACACGGGTTCAAGCCCTTCGAAATCATCACATGGGGAAGCTAATCCTTACCAGGCCGAAGAAAAGCCCATCAAAGCCTAATTCTTAACTATCTCAGCCAAAGCAGGCCCACGATCAATGGAGTATAAAGGTACGGTTAACCTATCAAAGTAAGTAAGTGCACAAATCCAAAACCCTACTATCTATCTTGCGGCGCACTCCACCGGTCTCACCTAACTTGATCGTCGAATGGTCCTTGGCTGGTACCAAACTGGTGCCCTTCTGATCTTTCTTTGTCTATTTCAGAGAGTCGTGATAATAAGAACCCAACACATGTCCTCACGTGCTCAACTGTGTGAGAAATATCCCACATAAATGGTAATTAAAAATTGGAATACTATTAATTGGTAATTATTAGTTATTAATTTTTTAAATAATTAATTTATTTAAATGGAAAATAATAATTGAATTAATATTATTAATTAATAATAAAATATTTTCAATTAATATTATTAATTAATTTAATCGAATTAATATTCTTAATTATATTATCAATTAGTATTATTAATTAATTAAATAATGAGTTTTTACAATGGAAATTATTAATTAAAATATTTATAAATATTATTAATTGTTTAACTAATTAATATTATTTAAATGAAAACTAACAATTAAATATTACTTGATGGTATTTAATTGGGAGAAAATATCAATATGATTAATTATTTTAATAAAGTATTTTATTTAAATGGTAATTTATGGTGTAACGTCCCGTTATTTCACACAGAATTTTTTTTATTTATTATTTATTTTAATTATTATTATTTGATGAAAAGCCCTTAATTTAATTTTAGAATCTATTAATTTAAATTTTAGATTTAATTTAAAATTTATAACTTAGAATTTACGAGTTTATTTCGTTCGTAAATTCGTTTAATCATTTTAATAGCTTAAATTAGTTTTGGTCGTATTAATAATTATTAACAGGCCAATTAATAATTATTAATCACCATTTGGCTAGTTTAAGAACTTCGGGTTTCAATTTATAAGTTAAAATCATTAAAAAGGAAGTAACCGTAATTTCTAAATTCTTAAAAATATCCAAAACACTATTCATTTTCCTTTAAAAACAACAAAGTTGACCATTTGACCACAAATCTTCTCTTCTCATCCTCATATGGTCTTGGGTCTCAAAACCCATGAGAGAATTCTTGGCTTTTGTTCGTTTCTCGATGGATCGGCTTGATTTCGGTTGTGTTGGATAGCCCTCGGTCCAAGCATCCTTTCCAACCTAACAATCGGACTTTTCCTCCATTTTCTAAAGGCCTCCAGGTATGACAAAGTTTCTCAAATTTGCTTCAAATAGTGTTTTAATGGAATTCATGGTAGGAATCTTCGATTTCTTGCCTAGAAACTCAAAGATTTGAATAGAGGAAGTTGTTATATGTGTTTTTGGGAATTTACCCTAACCCTAAACCCGAGTTTGAACCGAAACTCGTCTCGTTTGAAATTTACAAGTTGTGGACTGTTTTAGGATGCTTTATTATTGATTAATTGTATATTGCAAGTAAATTCGGGAAATCGTTTATCGTCCAAAAACTCTAATTATCGTTACCCATCGAAATCAGGAACTTCAAAACTACTTGAAACCAACCTGAAACACCTCTAAATTGCCTAAAAGCTGGAAAATCAAACCCAAGGCCCATTTTACCTTATAAAGCCGAGAGCACCATTTGGCCTTTTCTTGGGTTTTTCGTCGTTTTATGCTTTTAGATGACAATTGATCGATGTTTGGTTAGTTATTGATTGTTAGATGTAATTTAATTGTAGGTGTTTGTGGACCGTTTGCTTGATCGCTCTTTCGGACATCGGGAGCGAATCTACTTTTGCCAAGGTGAGAATAATTAGAATTTAACGTAGCTTTAGAAACCGAATAAGTAGAATGATTTGTAGGATTGGAAGTTGAGTTTAAGGTTTGAATCGATGGATAAAGAAAGTAAGCTAGAATACTTAGGCTTGGAGTTAGTTCTTTTTTAGTGAGAACACTTATGGATTTATTGAGGGAAACGTTTAATTTTTGGAAGTTCTAAGTTTAGAATCGTTCTGGAGTTTAGGATGGATTATTGGAAGTTGAAGGATTCAAGATTAATAGGATGATTAAGGAACTTGAATATGGAACTTTGGATATTTATTGAAAGGATTAGAATCTTTGGAAGTGGAGACTTCATCAGTAAAGTTAAGAACTCACTTTTACTAAAGGACCGTTAGCTTAATTTACTTATTGTTCTTCCGAAATTCCTACTTATTTATTTTATGTATAAGGAATTTATGATCCTTTTACTTTATGTTCTTCGGTTACTTTGAATGTTTTTGTTTATGTTTACTTACTTTTGAAAGCATATGCATATCATATTGTATCATCGAATTGAAAGGAAAGTGAGATTAAAGGTAAATGCGAATCCTACGGGAGTTTTCATTACCTTCATTATTCATTTGAGATGGAATTATATCATTGAGAAGGAATTGTATATTCTATTATGGAAAGTAAGATAATCAGGTGAATGTTAGTCCTACGGGAGCTACCATTACCTAGCATTATTTGCATAAGATGTTATGTGTAACGACCCGCTTTCCGTTAAGTTCTTTAAATTCAAATGCACAGCGGAAGACTCGATTTTTAAAGAAAAACGGCATGGGTTCGTTTAAAAATTGAATAACCAAAACCTGTTTACAACCCAAATTTCCAGAGAAAGCTATAAATCGGGAATGCGCATTCCAAAGTAAAGTTTAATCATAAAACATCAAAGTACTTTCCACATACACCCTTCACGGGCTCAAAATGACACAAGTATGTAAAAAGTATATGATTACAAGCATTTATACTAATGCTTATCAAAAGTGTTTTAACATTGTCCTTACACCACCTCGGCCAGTCAAGCGACACCATTTCCCCTCCCACGCTTCTTAGGACGGGGTTTACCTGAAAATATTGTAGTGTACCACCATTAGCAAACAATGCTAGTGAGAGTAAAATGAAAGTAAGTAATCCTATGAACAAAATTTCATACCAGAAATCGTGTCCAAAGGCCTAAATGTTCATTACTACCCATAACCATACTTCCATATTTCCATACAAACATACGATAGTAACATGCTACCCGTAATCGTCATTCATTACCATCAGATAGAAACAAAGACTTAAAGTAAAGTACAATCATTACTAAGTCTTTCTACACAAATCTAAGGAATATGTAAATCTAATATTATCTATCTTTATTACCAAACAAGTTTCATCGTAACATGCTATTGTATGGATCGTCATCAACATACCACGTACGGTCGTACCATATTACCATCATCGCACCATGATACGTATGGATCGAAATCAACATACTATCATGTGCCGTAGTGCCATATTACCCTCATCGCACCATGATACGTATGGATCAAAATCAACATACTATCATGTGCCGTAGTGCCATCATCGTAACGTGCTCGTATGGAATCGAATCAACATACCACGTACGGTTGTACCAACAACCATGATACATATGGATGAAAATCACATACTATCATGTGCTAGTTACAAACCATGCTACCAACATCACACCATGGCTACATATGGATCGAAATCACATACTATCATGTGCTAGTTACAAACCATGCTACCAACATCACACCATGACTACGTATGGATTGAAATCACATACTATCATGTGCTAGTTACAAACCATGCTACCAACATCACACCATGACTACGTATGGATCGAAATCACATACTATCATGTGCTAGTTACAAAGTGCTCAAAGTTCCCACATATCATCACACCATGACTACATATGGATCGAAATCAACATACTACCATGTGTGAATTAATGTGCCCTAGGTCTCCAATAAGTTAGCTAAACTCTAAGAATTCTACTAAGTTAAAAAGAAACCTAACTAGCTAGATTACACGAGTTATCACTCAAGTGCATCATCTAATTACTTTACTTCCAAATCCATCCAAGTAACTTTCAAATCCATCAAGGTAACTTCCAATTCCACTTTCATCTAACATCTCCAAATCACATTACCATACTTCCAAACCTCTCCGATGTTTCCTAATCATCGAACTATCCATAATTCCAAACTTTCTCCGCACACACTTCCGAATTAAAGTCTCCAACCAAACTATAATCCTAAGAAGTTATCTCCCTCTTTACATTGATAAACAATTACGTAATGAAACTAAATTCATAAAATCACTAACTTTCACATTAAACTCACCTTAGAAAGAAGACAAGTTCTGAATAATCCGAAGCTGCGAATTGACGAACAATTCACAATCCTACAATCGAATTAATCCTAAATTACATTAATTAACCGGGAAACAAGCAAACAACAACTAAACACATAAAACCGCGAAAATCCCGGATTTTACCCTCTAGGAGCTCTCGGCCAAGCTAGGGAAAAAGGGGGTTCGGGTTTGGTTTTCCGGCTTTTATGTATTTTAGAGGTGTTTCGGGTTGGTTTCGGATACTTTGGAGGTTTTCAATTTCCGTGGGTAACCGTAAATTAGGGTTTTGCATATTAATCAATTTCCGGAAAATTAACTAAAAAGTAAAAACATAAAGAACCTAACATCCTAAACATAACCAAGTGATGGAAAATCATACGGGACGGGTTTCCGACTCAAACTCGGTTTTAGGGTTTTAGGGAACTTTCTAAAATTACTCACAACGGCTTTCCCGATTGAAATCAACAAGCTTTAATGAAAGAATTTGAAAATCCCAACTCAAATCTACCATTAAAACACTATTCACATCAAGGAAATGAAACTTCAACATGCCTTTAAGCCTCGAGAAAACGAGCGAAAAAACGTACGGTAGATTGGAAATGATCTACGGGACGAAGGCTTTCCGATGGATGTAGTATCGAGACGATCCACCGAGAAATAAACGAAAACGAAATTTGGGGTTTTGGGGTTTTGGGGTTTCGGCCTAGAGGAGAGAAGGAGGGAAAAAGATGATCAAATTTTTGCTTAATTGCTAAGTTTAAAAGATATTTGTAAAGAAATATCTAGATAATTAGGGTTTTGGGAAATTACGGTTTTGCCCTTTTTGACCTTTTGCTTATAAAACGAAAACCGATGGTCTTAAATAAATCTAAAGGTGTTTAATAATTATTATTTGGCCCGTTAATAATTATTAAAGTCACCGAAACGAATTAAAACGATTAAAAGGAATTTCGGACGGAAATAACTAATAAAATTGAAATTACTAACTTTAACTAATTTTAAAAGTTTTAATTAAATAAATAAAATAAAAAAATAAAAAAAAATTTACCTCTAAAAGTAACGGGACGTTACATTATGTTTATGTAAAGATTATCTACACCTTTTATACTTGTTTTATTGAGCTAATGAATCATAATTAGACTACATATGCTAGCAATATCATCTTTTATTGTAAATTGTGATTGTGGATATGTTAAGTTTCAATGAGATTAACATTATTTTATCGAACATAAAGGAAAATTAAACCTTATATATAGTATGAGATATCAAAAGGATGAACCATGAAGAGGTTATGTGATATGGAAGTATTCTTCCAAACATTTGAAGGTTAGTTTTCTTGAGTTTATAGAACTTTGGTAAAGGATATATAAACTACTTGGACATAAATCAGAATACGGGTTTGGAGTCTATTGTTACTTTATATTCTGTTTATTTTCACTGGGCTTGTTGTTAGCTCGTGATATTACAAACAATTTTAGGTAATGCTAATGCTCGTGGTGGTGGGAGAGGAGTTGGTGTGGCTTGATCGAGAGGATGATGATGCAAAGATTGACTAGATACTCTTTTAAAAGTCCATGGACTCATTTTGTTTATGTTGTGTCTTTTGAAATGTAAATTGTATATAAGCTCATAAGAGCTTTTCATTTTAACTTATTGAGTCATAAATTCTTTTAAATCTTATAAAAGGAATTGCAATTCCCTGTCTTTTAAATTCTCTGATTGTGAAAAGTGTAAACAAGTTATGGATAGTCCAAGTTTTAAACATATCCATGCCAAATTTTTATTAAATATAAAGTCTTCCGCTGAAATCTAATTTTAAATGATTTAAAGAAGTCGGGTCGTCACATATGGATAAATTAATTTTAAAGTTTATAATTAGTTAAGTTGGACTTCTTTAATTTAAGAGAGAATTTATAGCCCAATTAGTTTAATGACAGCTTAAAATGGCCCAAATTAATTAATTAAATCAATTGGATTTATTAATTAATTTATATTGGTATTTTTGGTCATACATGTATATTTTAGGAAGATAACTGTATTTATATAGATTTTATTTATCCCAAGATAAAGAAAATAAAGAAAGATCTATTTTTTCTTTAGCATAAGCCTATTTTCAGCTAAATGGGGATAAAGGAGAGAGAATTTTTTTTTCTTTTATATTTATATCCATGGATTTTTCATGTTTGATTAGAAACCTCCAACCAATTCTCTATATTTTACTTAATGTAAGTAAAGATTTTTAATTTTCTAAAATAAGCATGAATCTACATGTTTTATACAATTTTACATGATATTAATGTAGATCTGACTCTTCCATGTTAGTTAATTAGATTAATTAGAACCTCACTTCCACTGTGTTAACTCTGTAATATCCTTTCAGTGGGTATGTCTTTACCCTAGATGGAGCGAAAGTTTCTTGGAAGTCATCAAAACAGACGTGTATTAATAAAAAAACGCTATGATTGATGTTTCATAGCATTTTTCGCGCCATGGTTGCCCACGTAATTAAAAGTCTGATTCACGTTATCACATATGCTATAAACGTTACAGTTGATTGCATACTTTGAATGTTATGAAAATATAACATAGCAGTTATAAAATGCTACCTTTAATATAACTGTTTTAAAATGCTATTGTATAATTGAAATAAAATTTTACCAATGTAGTAGTTATTGCACAATTTATGATGGAATCAAAATTTAGTACCTCGATAAGGCTAGTAAAGAATAAGAATGGTTTAGGAATTTCCTAGAAGATATTCCTTTATGACCAAAGCTTGTTAACACAACATGTATCCATTGTGACAATTAGCTACTTCCATGAGAGCTAAAAATGTCATCTATAATGGAAAGTTGAGACATATTCGGCGTAGACATAATTCGAATTAGACAATTGCTCACTAATTTAGTAATGTCAATTGACTATGTGAAATCCAAAGAGAATATTGTTGATCCTTAACTAAAAGAGTGACGAAAGAGAAAGTATCTTGTACATCGACGAAAATGGGATTAAAGCCTATTAAATGAATTATCTGGTGGTAACCTAACCTTGTTGACTAGAGATCCCAAGATCTAGGTTTAATAGACAAAATAAACTAGAATTGTTCGACACACAAGGACTTTTAATCCAAACCCATTTCTATAAATAGTGTGTGTCTATGTAGAAGTTAAGATAATATTGATAAAGGTCTATTTTTAGAATACTATAAATCAATAGTATTCTATATAAGAGTAGAATTGGGTCGATTCTATGAGAACAATACAGGCTTGTTTTGTCTAAGTCTCTCATAAATTGTGGGATCGAGTCCAGGACCAAAACGGACTCATACGAATAGAACTCAATAGAATGAGTTAACTTATGTGTGACAGATTGTTGTCTCAATTTACCAATAGTAGGAAAGTGTAAAATATACATTTCACTATTTCTTCCGTAAGTTCTATAGTCAGTCACTAAGGAAGGTTATAGTTCAAAAGACACATTTTCCTGATGTATAACCTAACCAGTGCTCTAAAAAAATGACAAATTTTTACTTTTCATGTTTTCTGGGTTTGTTGTGGGGGATTGTTGGATTTTATACATACGTGTATATATATATGTATATATATATATATATATTGAAGGGACTACTTTACTAAATTAGCATAATTTTATTTAGTAAATTAACTGAAATTTAATTAAGGATCTATTAATATCATGCAATTGTGATTAGACCTTCAATTGAAACTTTAAAAATTTTTGAAAAGCAATAACTTTTACTTACATTAAGTAAATTATGGAGAATTGATTAGAGGATTCTTTTCCGCATCAAACCCTTCAACACTGGATCTTCTAGACTATATCCACGAACATTAACAAAACTCGATTGTGGGATCAAACTAGAAGAAAATTGGGAAGAAGAAAAATAATTTTCTTCCTAATTTTGCTATGTAAAATCGGCAAGCATAGGGGGGAGGAAAAAGAGAGCATTTCAACTTCTAATGAATTGAATTGTGTGATTTATGAATGACTCAAGCCTCTTATTTATAGGCCAATGTAAAATCTATTCACGTTAGGAATATTCAATAAGATAATTATAAATTATAAATTATAATTTAATTTATCTTGGTATAGCCAAAAATACCATAGATAAATAGGAAAATAATTTATTTTCTTTTATTTGCTTTATCTTAGGTAAATAAATCTATGTAAATATTTTTAGGATATAATTCAAACAATTATCTTCTTAAAAATAACGTATATGGTCGAAAATTATGTCATTAATTAATTAAAAAATCTAATTTATTTAATTAATTATTTGAGCCATTTTCAATTGGGTTCACTAATCCAATTGGACTAGAAAGTCTCTATTAAATTAAATAACTCATACTTAATTAATTATAAATTTTAATTTAATTACCATTTAAATAAAACACTTTATTTAAACAATTAATAATATTAATATTTTCTCCCAACTAAATATCATCAAATAATATTTAATTATTAATTTCCATTTAAATAATTTTCATTATTTAAACAATTAATAATAAATATTTTAATTATTAATTTCCATTAAATAAACTTATTATTTAATTAATTAATAATTCTTATTGATTATATTATATTATTAACTAATTAATTTAATTATTAATTTCTATTTAAATAATATTAATTATTTAAACAATTAATTAATGCCAATTAATTACCATTTAAGTATGCTCAATATTTAAATAATTAATAAAGTTTAATCTATAATATTTCATTATTCATTTCATGTTTAAATAAACTCATTATTTTAAACAATTAATAATGTTTTTATTAATTAACGTTTAAATATACTTAATATTTAAACAATTAATATTGCCTATTTAAGTAACTTAATTAAATTCTTTATTTCTTCAATAGTCAAACAAATGACTTGTTTTGTACAACGTTATTTGGGCTAGTCCAGGGATCCGATGGATCATTAGATCATAAGCGTAATAATTAGTGTCAATTGAGTGATTAACTCATAATCAGTTAATTACTTAATATCTAACTATGAATGATTCCACTGTAGATTCATAGTTCCTCCCTACTATAGATGAGTTATGTCCATTTAATTTATTTTTTATTATATCTGTTATATATCCTTCACGTGGAAAACTTATAATTGCAGATGAGATAAATTTACCATTTTTCCCCAGTAATTACCGCTTTATCCTTATGTTCCCACTGATTCTCCAATAAACGTTATATGTAGTCAAACTAGAGATAAAATACTTTTGTGATCAATAGAAGTCATGGCGCCCTTGTTCATGTCTCGAATCAGTACATCAAGGGAGTTTCCTAAAGATTCTTGAATGATTAGGTATCGAACTAATACCGTTAATTTATAGGAAAGTTATGAATTCCATCTCGTGTAAATGTGTTCCCAGCTACTATCTCGTTTTATTCCCAAAACAGTAGTGTATTGAGCATTCATTCATATCGTTCTCAATTATGTGAATCAAAGACACATAACTCCATGAATAGGAGTGTAACGTCCCATTATTTTTACAAGGATTTTTTTTAATTATTATTATTGGATGTAAAGCACTTAATTTAATTTTAGAATTGATTAATTTAAATTTTAGATTTAATTTAGAATTTATAACTTAGAATTTATGAGTTTATTTCGTTCGTAAATTCTTTTAATCGTTTTATTAGCTTAAATTAGTTTTGGTCGTATTAATAATTATTAACGGGCCAATTAATAATTATTAATCACTATTTGGTTAATTTAAGACCATCGGGTTTCGTTTTATAAGTTAAAAATCATTAAAGGGATGTAACCATAATTTTTGAAATTCTTAAAATATCCTACACTATTCATCTCTCTTCTTTAAAATGCCATTTGACCAAATTTGACCACAAATCCAATTCTCTTCTCCTTCATCTTGCCGTGGGTACCATCCTCCATTGGAGAGGTTTGGGTTTTCTTGGCTCTTCTTCATTTCTCGACCGTTTTCGATGAGGTCAGTTGCGTTGGATTGCTCAGGACGAGGGCTATCTATCCCACCTAACCTTGTGGCGTTTCTCATTCCCTAAGGGAAGCCCTAAAAAAAAGTTTTCAAAACTTTTTACATGGTTTTGTTCATTTTTTATTATAAATGAGTTTTGAAGTTGAAATCACGTATTTCTATCAAGGAATTTGACGATTTTAAGCCCGGATTTTCGAAAAACACTATTCATCCGAAATAACTATTCACCCGAAAATCATACTTTTTCTCTTATTAGATACGAATTGTAATTCGTTGATCAATTGATGAATTCTAGGTGTCGGGTGTACGTTGCAGTCTCGTTGGACCGTTGGATTATACTTTGACTTGCTAAGGTGAGAATAAATAGAATTTAAAGTAGCTTTAGAAACCAAATAAGTTGAACGATTTGTGGATTGAAAGTTGAAATTAAGGTTTGAATCGAAAGGATAAAAGAAAGTGAGCTAACATGCTTAGGCTTGGAGTTAGTTCTAATTGAGTGAGAGAACTAATGGATTTCTTGAGGGAAACATTTAACTCTTGGAAGTTCTAAGTTTAGATTCGCTTTGGCATTTACTAATGATTATCGGATGTTGAAAGTTCCAAGTATAATAGGGTGAATAAGGAAATTGGATAAGGAACTTCGAACGTTTATTGAAAGCAATAGCATCATTTTAATTGGAGACTTTATGATTAAGTTAGTAATTCAAGTTTAACTGAAGGCCGTTTGGCTTGATTTATTTATTGTTTTCTTATCAGAAGCTCCTAATTTCTTATTCTATGTATAAAGGCTAATTCGCGATCTCTTTATCTTTATGCCTTTCGATCACTTTGAATATTTATATTTATTTTTACTTGCACACTTTGAATATTTATAATTATTTTACTTGCACTTGAAAGCATATTCATATCATATTGCATTATCGATTATTGGGAGGAATAATGAGGCAATGCATAGACTGAGTGTGCTTGCATTGTCTGGTATTATTCGTTTTATGTTTCCATATATGTACATGAGGAATGCTAAAGGACTGCGGGACTTTGCATGATCGGAGGAGATGGATAATGGGATAATGATGGAATTATGCGAGTTCACATTATTTGGTATTATCCATAATTTACTATGATACATATACGAAGATACATGGTATGACTTAGCCTACGGGAGCTCATTATCTGTATTCGGTGGGTGAGATAATGAGGTGAATGAACTTAGCCTACGGGAGCTTCATTACCTGTCATTATTCACTAGAGGTGGGAAGATAATATTGAAAAGACTTTGTATATTTTATTTTGGAAAGTGAGTTTAATGAGGTGAATGAACTTAGCCTACGGGAGATTCATTACCTGTCATTATTCATTAGAGATGGAAAGATATTATTGAAAGAATTTTGTATATTTTAAAAAGGAAAGCGAGATAATGAGGTGAATGAACTTAGCCTACGTGAGCTTCATTACCTGACATTATTTGCATGTGATGGTTATTTTAATGTAAAGGTCGTGTGCCCTTTACACTTGTTTAGTGAGTTAATGAATGTTTAAATATATTAAGACCGAGTAAGCTTAGCATTATTTATTAAAGAAAGAATTGAAATATTATGTATATTATACATTTCCAAAGAGAAAAAGAATGAAATATATGTATAGCCGATTACTATAGGAAAGAGAAATGAGATTGAATTGTATAATGAGAGAATACAAGGGTGTATTGAACCTTGTTTAATTATCATGATATATATGTAAGAGAACTAGATTCTCATAAATTGGAAGATCTTGAAATTGGAGATTAGTACTTGATACAAACCTTATGTGTAGTATAAGGTATTGAAGAAAATGAAATAAAAGGTTATGTGTGTTATGAAACACATCCTCCTAAAGGTTTGGAAGAAAGTTCCTCAATTATTTGGGAGAAATGGTAAGTAAAAGTGAAATACTTGATGTAAAACTCTTTTGGTGGTTGAAAGGTAAGGGTATGTGACTTTTACTTGGACACAAATTCGGATGCGGGTTTGGAGTCTAATGTTACTTTTTATTCTGTTTATTTTCACTGAGCTTGTTGTTAGCTCATGATATTATAAATATTTTCAGGTAATGTTTGGGGTCGTGGGAGAGGAGCTGGTGCAGTCTGATCTGGATGATGATGATGTCGAGAGGGACTAGAGATACTTTTAAAATCCATGGACTCACTTTGTCTTATATTTTGTCTTTTGAGATGTATATTTGTATATAAGCTCATAAGAGCTTTTCGTCTTAACTTTTTGAGTCATAAACTCTTTTAATCTTTACACAGGAATTGCATTTCCTGTCGTTTAATTTCTATGATTGTGAAAAGTGTAAACAGGTTGTGGATAGTTCAAGTGTTAAACATATCCACGCCAATTTTTTTTATTAAATATTAAGTCTTCCGCTGCAATTTGATTTTAAATAATTTAAAAGGAGTCGGGTCGTCACAAGGAGTCCACATTTCTCTTAGGATTGAGATCTATCACGGTTCATAGACTTAGTTTAATATTTGATCATTTCTCGTAAACAGTACAATTGAGAAATATGATCAATTATTGTGGTCTTGTCTTATACAATCAATATTGTATATGATACTTTCATTTCATGTCACCCACATGAATGATCCGGATAAGATCATTTGTCTACTATACAAAATGGATAGTAATCAATAGTGTTATCAGGATAAGATTCCCAAACGTTACCCATATACTATAGACACTTTAAGTTACTAATCATGACTTTAATCCTCTCGTATTGTAAAGACCTGAATTTTCAACAATACTTTAAATCAGAAATAAACAGTGGAAGACTTGATTTTACGAAAATTCGGCATGGTGCTGTTTGTATTTTGAACTTGCCAAAAACAAAATACAATGTTCACAACCAGAATAAGCGATAAAACAGATAAATCATGGAAATACACATTTCCAACATTGTTTTAACTTAAAAGAAAACGACCTAAAGTCATAAATCATTCAAGTGCTCTTTCGAGCTCCAAAATCACACAAATAAACAATGAAAGCGATAAATTGTTCAAAGAGTGTCTAAAGTTCATGCATTCTTAGAATGCACGTATCGATCTGATCTGAGTCCAAACCATCATCCCGCGATCACGCGGCACCACCACCTCTACCACGTCCTCTACCTCGGGGCGTACCTGGAAAAAATTAAAGTGTAGCAACATTAGCATAAAAATACTAGTGAGAGTAGTAATGGAGGCATGTAATCCTATGGACGAATTCCTCATCGGAAATTGTGTCCAAAATCCTAGCTTGCTCTTTACTACCCATTCTATACTCCCAAACGACTTATACCCACATACAATTCAATCCCGAATTTACATTCCACATGTTACTGAAGGAAACATTTAAACCACCAATCAATATCCACAATCCATGTATTACCACTAATGTTCTTGATCAAGAAGCATTAGCAAAATAAGAACGTTACCTCTAATATTCTCGACCAAGAATATTACCAAAATGAAATTACAACCACTAATGTTCTCGACCAAAAAGCATTAGCTAAATAAGATATGTCTCTAATATTCTCAACCAAGAATATTACCAAAATAGATCTGCCACCACTAATGTTCTCGACCAAAAAGCATTAGTAAAATAAAGTGTTATAGTCTCTAATATTCTTGACCAAGACTATTACCAAGAATGAAATTACCACCACTAATGTTCTCGACCAAGAATATTACCAAGAATGAAATTACCACCACTAATATTCTAGACCAAGAATATTACCAAGAATGTAATTACCACCACTAATGTTCTCGACCAAGAAACATTAGCCTAACAAGATATTGTCTCTAATATTCTCGACCAAGAATAAAATTACCACCACTAATGTTCTCGACCAAGAAGCATTAGCCTAACAAGATATTGTCCCTAATATTCTCGACCAAGAATATTACCAAGAATGAAATTACCACCACGAATGTTCTCAACCAAGAAGCATTAGCCTAACAAGATATTGTCTCTAATATTCTCGACCAAGAAAATTACAAAAATGAAATTACCACCACTAATGTTCTTGACCAAGAAGCATTAGTAAAATAAAGTACATGCATAGGAAGCGATAAATCATGCAGTTAACAATTCTATGAAAGAAAGGCAAAATTGAAAGAACATAAGTAAATAAACGAAACCGGAAACCCTCAATCCACCATCGATATAACCCAACACTTAGTTTCCCATAATCAAGTTTCCAAGTTTCACCCTTAAGCTTTGATTTTCTCCAAACTAACCCAAATACCCCAATTCGTCTAAAAAACCACCAATTACACTCATATCTTAACTTTCAATTCCGAAATTCTATATATAACTCCAAAAATAAATCCAAGTATAAAACATAATACTTGCACCCAAAACGTCTAAACAACCAATATCCTCTTAGGATCTCAATTTCACATTCCCTCTTAAACTCAATTAACAATTCGTCATGCAATTCATACATAAAACCACATGAAACCAATTTAAACTCACCTTTGAAGCTTAGGGAAGTTGCTAAAAAAAAGAATCGACCTCAATTAAATAAGATTACTGCCCCTAGAGTTTCTCAAAACCTGGAAAATCATGAGGGAAATTTCTTATATGACTAGTGAGTTGAAAGAAGCTGGCCACGTTCTGACTGATGAACAACAAGTTCAAGCTGCCATTCGATCCTTTCCCAATAACTGGGAGCATATGAAGGTGCATCTTACCCATAATGATGGTATTAAGACCCTTAATGATGTTGCACGTCACCTGGAACTAGAGGAAGATCGCATTGAGGCACTAAGGCCTGAAAATATTAATGGTGATGTGTATATGGCTTGTCCTAGCTCCTATGCGAATGAGGGCCACAAGAGTAAATATCAAGGGGGTCGTAAAGGGAAAGGTGGAAATAAGAATAAAAAGTTTAACCAAGGTCAAAATGATAAAGGAAAATGTAACGACCCGATTTCCGTTAAATTCTTTATTTTTCAAATACACAGTGGAAGACTCAAATTTTAAAGAAAAACGGCATGGGTTCATTTAAAAATCGGATTATCCAAAACCTGTTTATAACAACCCATATTCAAAGAAATAAATAAACAAGGAATGCACATTCCAGCATATAATTTAAACTTCCAAAAGAGATTAAAAACATAGGGCATTTACAGTTTTTAAACAAATGCCCTTTCGGGCTCAAAAAGACACAAGTATGAAAGATGAGAAATAATCTACAAGCATTACTAAGAATGCTAAACCAAAAGTGTGCATATTATTGTCCATTCACCAACTCGGCAAGTCATACAGCGCCACCTCCTCTACCACGCTTCTTACGACGAGGTTTACTTGAAAAATTGTAAGTGTAGCAACATTAGCATAAAATGTTAGTGAGAGTAAAACGAAAGCAAGTAATCCTATGAACCAAATTTCATACCAGAAATTGTGTCCAAAGGCCTAAATTACTCTTTACTACCCATATTCACACTTCTAATTTCCATACAATCATCCGATAGTAATATACTTCCCGTAATAGACTTTCAATGCCATATGAAATAGAAATAAAGACTTAAAGTAAAAGTAACAACTATTACTAAGTCTTACTACACAATTCTATGGAATGTATGTAATTGTAATACTAACTTTCTTTGTTATCAAACAAGTTTCATCGTATGGATCGAAATCAACATACCACGTACGGTCTTACCATATCACAAGTCATCGTAACGTGCTATCGTATGGATCGAAATCAACAAACCACGTACGGTCTTACCATAAGTCATCGTAACGTGCTATCGTATGGATCGAAATCAACAAACCACGTACGGTCTTACCATATCACAAGTCATCGTAATGTGCTATCGTATGGATCGAAATCAACATACCACGTACGGTCGTACCATATCACAAATCATCGTAACGTGCTATCGTATTGATCGAAATCAACATACCATGTACGGTCGTACCATATTAAGTGTCGTAAAGTTCCCTAATAACTTAGATAATCTTAATAGAATTCTACTAAGTTACTAAAGAACCTAACTACTTGGATTACACGAGTTATCACTCAAGTGTAAACTTAAACTTCCACTTTCATCTAAAATCTCCAATTCATCTTACAAGATTTTCAAACCACTCCGATGTTTCCTTTTCACCCAACTCACTAAAATTCCAAAGTCTCTCCACTCACTTCCGAGTTAAAGTCACCAACCAAGCATTAACTCTCAGAAGTTAGTTTTCTCTCTTAACCTCGATAAACAATAGCGTAACGAAACTTAATTCATAAAATAACTATTTTCCATTTTAAACTCACCTTAGATCGTAGTCAAGCTCCAAACGTGTCGAGGTCGAAAAATACACGATCAATCACAATCCTACAAAAGAATTACACCTAAATAACATTAATTAACCAGAAATCGTACAAACAACATCTAAACGCACAAAATGGCGAAAAACCTAGAAGTCCTCCCTATAGTGCTCTCGGCCATACCAGGGAAAATGGGTTTCGGGTTTGGTTTTCAGGCTTTTATGCTTTTTAGTGGTATTTCAGGTTGGTTTCAGATACTTTGGGAGTTCGTAACATCAATGGGTAACCTTAAATTACGGTTTTACTTAATAATCGATTTCCGAAAAATTAAGTAAAATGCCAAAACATAACAACCTAAACATCCTAACCATGGCCAAGTGAGTGAAAATCACACGGAATAGGTTTTCGGCTCAAACTCGGTTTTAGGGTTTAGGGGAAGTTTCTAAAATTGCCTAAAACGACTTTCCCGATTGAAATCTTCAAGCTTCGATGAACGAATTTGAAGATTTCAACTCAAAACATCCATTAAAATACTATTCATAACAAAATTTAGAAACTTTGTCATACCTTAAGGCTTTGAGAAAACGGAAGAAAATCTCGATTGGTAGGTTGGAAAGGAAGCTCGGACCAAGGGCTTTCCAATGGAACGAGAATTGAGACGATCCACCGAGAATCAAAGAAAAGCCAAAAATTCAAAAATCCCTCTTGATGGTCTCGGCCCCAAGGAGAAGAAGAGAAGAAAAGAATGAAGCAATTTGTCTAAATTTTGATATTTAAGAGATGAATGAATAGTGTTTTAGATATTTAAGAATTTATAAAATGACGCATACGTCCCTCTTTTGCTATTCACTTTAAAAACGAAACCCAAAGCTCTTAAACTAAACTAAAGGTGATTAATAATTATTAATTGGCCCGTTAATAATTATTAATATCACTGAAACGAATTTAAAGTAATAAAAGGATTAAAAAGATTTTCGGACGAAAATAACTACTTAAGTCGAAATTACTAAATTTAAACTAACCTTAAAAGATTTAATTAAAATAAAAAAAAATTACCTCCAAAAGTAATGGGGCATTACAGAAAAGGTCCCTAATTTCACTCAAATAAGAACAAAGCAAAGATCAAGTGCTATAACTGTCAGAAAAAGGGTCATTATGCTCGTGAGTGTACTGAACCCAAAAAGGTACCAACTTTCAATGCACATAAGATTCGTTCTTTTCGTGAAAGTTATTCCTATGTTTCCAGCTCTTTTTTAATTATCTGATTCTCATCCTTTGTGGACTGTAGACTCAGGAGCCACGAACCACATAGCCAAAGAGCTTGGGCTCTACATGGAATTTCGTCGAATTCTATAATGTGCAAAATGGTTATATATTGGAAACAATGCAAAAGTACCTATAAGAGGGACTAGTTCCTGTAAGCTGAACATGCGGAATGGGTGTTCACTGATTCTGCATGATGTATTATATGCACCTGATATTCGGCAGAATATAGTTTCTCTAACTGTTCGTTTAAGATTTTGTCTTATTTTAATTATGTTTGGTATTTAACTATATCTCAGTTTGAACTATGTACAATATGGTTGTGGTTATTTAATGAATGGTTTTAATTTTATTAGATGTTATTCATTTGATATCTAATAATTATGCAAGTTTTTTCCCTTATTTCATCATCTGTTGATGCTAATGTTGATATTACTATGTGGCATGTTAGATTGGGTCATATATGTCAACATAGAATATCTAGACTAACTAAGAAAGGTTTGTTTGGCCAAGATTGATTGGGTCAAACTACCAACATGTGAGAGATGTCTAGCGGGAAAAATGACAAGAAAACCATTTGATAAAGGAACTAAGGCTAAAATTCTATTACAATTAATTCATTATGATATTTGTGGGTCTATGAAAGTGAAGGCACGATATGGAGGTGAATGCTTTATCACCTTTATAAATGATTTCCCACGTTTTGGTCATGTCTATTTGATTTTCTACAAGCCTGAAGCATGAGTGTTATAGAAAATTTGTTGCTTCTACACCCTACGAGTTATGGACTGGTTATAACAAAAGCTTAGTGTTTTTTGAGACCATGGGAATGTGCTGCTTATATTCACGAGTCATCACATCAACATGGAAAACTAGGTCTAAGAGGTAAAAAAAGTATTTTTATACGATACTCGGAAACCTCAAAAGGGTATGTTTTCATCAGAGAACAAGTAAGTGGGAGCCTAACAAAATTCGAATCACATAATGTTACATTCTTGGAAAATAATTTTCCATCAAGAGATGAGATTAATCAGGAGACATCTCTTTATGAATTAAATATTCTAAGTAGTTTGATTCAATCAAACGAATTGAGAGATACTCCTAATCAGTTATCAACAGTATCTCATCCAAGTGGGAGAAATTTGAACACTCTGTGTGATTCAAAAGAACCACAAATAACCCGTGATTCAGACCACAAATAAGGCGTAGTAATCATGGTAGAATTTCAAAACGTCATTATGATGATGAAATTTTCATCATTATGCCTCTAGATGATGAAGAGTCGAATAATGTTCAAGAGGCTCTTCAAAGTTCTAATAAGGATAAATGGATAAATGCAATGGAAGAAGAAATGGAGTCAATGAAGTCAAATAGTGTTTGGGAACTAGTTGATCTTCCTAAAGGACACAAAGCAATTGGTAACAAGTGGATTCTTAAAATCAAACGTAAAGTTGATGGCTCTATCGAAAGATATAAAGGCCAAACTTGTAGCCAAAGGTTACACACAATAAGAAGGAATTGATTATGAAGAGACATTCTATCATGTTGTGAGGTTTACCTCTATTCGTCTCATCCTAGCAATAGTTGTAAGTTTACATTGCTTTTATTACCGAAGGGCAAGAACAAAAGGTGTGTAAAATAATGAGGTCAATTTATGACGTGAAACAATCTTCCAGACAGTGGTACATCAGATTTCATCAAGTTATCATCTCATATGATTTTCATATGATTGATGAGGACCACTGTGTTTATGTCAAAACACATAAAGATAAGTTTGTGATTCTTTCATTATATGTGGATGACATACTGTTGGCTGGGAAAGACAAGGAGTATATATTAGCCATTAAGGAATGGTTATCATAAAACTTTCAAATGAAAGATATGGGTGAAGCAGCATATACATTTGGAGTAAAGATTGCAAGAGATCACTCCAAAAGGATGTTAGCCCTGTCACAAGGCAGTACATCAAGAAAATCTTTAAGAGATTTAAAATGCAAGATTGCAAACTAATTGATACTCCCATCGCAAAAGGCGAAAGCTTAAGTAAAAAAAAAATTGTGTCCAAAGACTCCAAGAAAATAGAGCAAATGAGAAAAGTTCTTTACTCAAGTGTTATTAATAGCCTCATGTATGTCATAATGTGTACAAGACCAAACATATGTTTTATCATGAGTATGGTACGTGAATACCAGTCAAACCTTGAACAAACCAATTATAATGTTGTAAAAGAAATATCCAGGTACCTTATGGGAACTATGGATTATTCATTATACCCTCCAAGAGAAAAAGATTAAAGAGAATTTATCTCAATCAGTGTGGCTTAAGAGGTTCTTAAATCACCTGAGATTCAATGAAAATAAGTCTAACTTTGTGTTAGTAACTGTGATAGTTATGTTGGTATTACATTTACAAAATGATTCCAAATATCACTCTAAGACAAAACATATTGATACTAAATACAATTTTGTGATAAACATAGTTGCACAGAAAGAAGTGAATGTGCAATATATATCTACGCGGGATATGGTTGTTCATACTCTAGAAATAATTTTAATGGTCATGTTAAATCTCTAAGCCTGAGTAGATTTTTTTTAATTTCATATGAGGTGAAAATTGTATTTCTATATTTTAGTTATGAATAAAGTTTTGTACTTTTAAATTGCGTACACACAATAATGTTTAGTACATTAAATTAAAAGTATGTCAGACAGTAGATTGACCTTCTCACATAGGTAATCACTTCTATGACTTAGTGTCGAATATAAATGAGATATTTTAAGCAATATTGTTGTTAATTGCTAACAACACTAAGAGAGCATATGTTTAACCTAGATATCACCATGATAAAGAATCAAGATGAGATTATATTTATAATCGAACATGAATAGATCTCACTATTCACCTAACTGTCTATGAGCCAGATGGAAGACCTGCAGTCATAAGTTGATAAAGTAGAGTTGTGGACTCAAGTTAGATATTAAGTATATCTGAACTATCATCTGTACAGTATAAATTGAGACATACACTCCAATAAGAATGGAGAATAATATTGTATCATGTGTTTCATACCACATGACGACCTAAATGGGTAACAGAAGTTAGATCTCTACTTCTTAATAATGTGAGACCCATGAGACTAAGAAATCTTACAAGTACCCTCAAGATCTTTGACTAAAATCTTGAAGTTTCTCTTGATTTAGCTATCTTGGAAAGTTATCAATGGTCATGAATGATTCGATCTAATGGGACTTATCTAGAGAGCAATCGTTTTAGGATATAAATTTTTTTAGGAAAAGAAAAGATTATTTTAAGTGTCACATCATATTGTATTCACCAGTCGACCAATTGTATTTTTGTAATATAATTGTGAATACAAAGGTAATATTTTAAAAGAGATTTGGAATTACAAATGTGACTAAATGTAACGACCCGAACCCGTTAAATTCTTTAAATTCAAATGCACAGCGGAAGACTCGACTTTTAAAGAAAAACGGCGTGGGTTCGTTTTAAAATCGAATAGCCAAAACCTGTTTTACAACCCAAATTCCAGAAAAAGCGATAAATCGGGAATGCGCATTCCAAAAGATATTTAAATCATAAAACATAGACATATTTTACACAAATACCCTTTCGGGCTCAAAAAGACATAAGTATGTAAAGATGGAATAATTTACAAGCATTCAACGAATGCTAAACCAAAATGAGTTCTTAATATTGTCCATACACCATCTCGACTAGTCACGCGGCTCCACCTCCTCTACCACGCTTCTTAGCTCGAGGTTTCCTGAAAATTTGTAAGTGTAGCACCATTAGCATAACATGCTAGTGAGAGTAAAACGAAAGCAAGTAATCCTATGAACAAAATCTCATAACCGAAATCGTGTCCAAAGGCCTATAATGCTCAATACTACCCACATCCACACTTCCAATTTCCATACAATCATTCGATAGTCATATATTACCAGGTATTCATCATTCATTACCAAGAGATAGATATAAAGACTTAAAGTAAAGTAACATTCACTACTAAGTCTTACTACACAATTCTAAAGAATATGTAAAGGTAACATTAACTATCTTTATTACCAAACAAGTTTCATCGTATCGTGCTATTGTATGGATCGAAATCAACATACCACATACGGTCGTACCATGTCTCAAGTTACCGTACCATGATACCGTATGGACCGAGGTCAACATACTATCATGTACCATATCACAAATCATCGCACCATGATACGTATGGATCCGAATCAACATACTATCATGTGCCATATCACAATCATAGTACCATGGTACCGTATGGATCCGAATCAACATACTACCATGTACCATATCACAATCATCGGATATCAGGATTTTCACCATATCGGATATCGGGACTTTCACCACATCGGATATCAGGAATTTCACCATATAACAAATCACCGCACCATGATACGTATGGATCCGAATCAACATACTATCATGTGCCATATAACAATCATAGTACCATAGTACGTATGAATCCGAATCAACATACTACTATATACTATATCACAATCATCGTACCATGATACCGTATGGACCGAAGTCAACATACTATCATGTACCATATCACAAATCATCGTGACTCTCATCACATTGGATATCAGGAATTTCACCATATAGATATCAGGAATTTCACTATATAGGTATCAGGAATTTCACCATATAGGTATCAGGAATTTCACCATATAGATATCAGGAATTTCACCATATAGGTATCAGGAATTTCACCATATAGGTATCAGGAATTTCACCATATAACAAATCACCGCACCATGATACCGTATGGAGCGTATCACATACTATCATGTGCCGTATCATAAATTATAGTACCATGGTTACATATGGATCAAAATCACATACTACCATGTACTATTTCACAAATCCTCGCACCATGATTACATATGGATCAAAATCAACATACTATCATGTGCCGTATCACAAATTATAGTACCATGGTTACATATGGATCAAAATCACATACTACCATGTACTATTTCACAAATCCTCGCACCATGATTACATATGGATCAAAATCAACATACTATCATGTGTCAGTATCACAAATTATAGTACCATGGTTACATATGAATCAAAATCACATACTACCATGTACTATTTCACAAATCATCTCACCATGATTACATATGGATCAAAATCACATACTATCACGTGCAGAATCAAAGTGCTCGAAGTTCCCACAAATCATCACACCATGATTACATATGGATCAAAATCTCATACTACCATGTGTGAATCAATGTGCCCTAGGTCTCCAATAAGTTAGCTAAACTCCAAAGAATTCTACTAAGTTAAAAAGAAACCTAACTAACTAGATTACACGAGTTATCACTCCAGTGCATCTTCTAATTACTTTAACTTCCAAAATCCATCAAAGTAACTTTCATTCTCACTTTCATCTAACATCTCCAAATCACATTACCATACTTCCAAACCACTCCGATGTTCCCTATTCATCGAACTATCCATAAATCCAAACTTTCTCCACACACACTTCCAAATTAAGGTCTCCAACCAAAACTTAATCCTAAGAAGTTATCACCCTCTTTACATCGATAAACAATTACATAACGAAACTAAATTCATAAAGCCACTAACTTTCGCTTTAAACTCACCTTAGCCAAATAACTCCAAATCTCCACTTTCCACGAAACAACAACCGAGCAATCGCACCTACAATTCACCAATTGCACAACATATTACAACTCATAACTAATATGCGAACAAGTGTGCAATTTCGGGTGAATAGTGATTTCGGATGAATAGTGTTTTTCGAGAATCCGGGCTCAAAATCGTCAATTTCCATGATAGAAATTCATGATTTCAACTTCAAAACTCATTTATAATAAAAAACGAACAAAACCATATAAAAAGTTTTGAAAACTTACTTTTTGGGACTTCCCTTAGAGAACGGGAAACTTCGAAAAGGTAGGTTGGATAGGTAGCCCTCGTCTCTACCAATTCAACGCAACCGAAATCAAGCCGATCCATCGAGAAACGAATGAGAAGCGAAGAAAAGAAATTCTTCATCCATGGTGGATGAAGGCTACGGCCAAGGAAGGAAAGGAAAGAAGAAAATGTTGATTTTTGGTCAATTTTGTGGTTTTTAAAGATAAATGAATAGTAAAATTTAGATATTTTAAGAAATTGAAAATGACGCCTACGTCCCTCTTTTGTTTTTACTTTAAAAACGAAACCCGAAGCTCTTAAATAAATCTAAAGGTGATTAATAATTATTAATTGACCCATTAATAATTATTAATGTCACCGAAACAATTTTAAAGTATTAAAACGATTTAAATGAATTTCGGACGAAAATAGCTACTAAAATCGAAATCACTATTTTTTTAAATTAACCTTAAATACTTTAATTAAAGTAAATAAATAAAAAAAAATAAAAAAAAATAATTTTACCCCCAAAAGCAACGGGACGTTACACTAAATGATCTAGGGAATTACATCATACACTCTACATAATACACCATTGAGCTACATTATATACTTAACCGTTGTAAAGTAACAAGCTCTCAAATTGAAAGTATGATGGTCGCACGGCCTATTTTCTTGTATGACTTAGATACTGAAGAAAGAGAATATATTTCTCCTTGATTGATGCGTGATAGAATATCTCGTTCCAAACGGAACAATGTAAGAGGTACGCCCATGATGGGTAACCCATAATGTGTGAGTGGGAGATGAAGGCAGTTTGCTTGGTTGCCTTATGGCAGTTCCATATCTACATAGATATGGAATGTTTTTCCCATATAAAAAATGAACGTGAAAAAAGACAATAAATAGAGAGAAAGAAATAAGGAAGAAAGAGTGAACAGAGAAACTCTCCTTAAACAGTAAATTCTCTCAATCTCTATCAATCATTTTGTTCATCTAAATAAGGGAAAGGATCTAGGCTGTGAACAATAAAGCCCGTTTGTCAGTGATTGGCTCTCGATCGATACTTCGTATATTCGGGTTTTCTCGTGTTATTTCCGCTGCGTGTCTACAAGAGGTTAGTCCGTATTTTAAGAAACCCAACCGTCATAAAAATCAGAGATGAAAAATAACACTTTTGAAAGTTTAGAGACCAAAATTGTATTTTATCCAAAAAGTTTGGGAACTAAAATATCAATTACTCAAAAAATGAGGTCTAATATGTAATTTGTCGATTTTAGTTATCTCCCAAATTTGTCCCTTGAAACTAAGCCAGTTAAAACTTAAAACCTCCCAAAAACCTTAGCAAGTGGCAGTGCTAGCAATGGCGGTATCATCATTTCTATTGCAATCTCTTCCCCTTTCCCTTCCCCTTCCCCGCGTTACTTTCCTCCAAAACCAACGCTCAATTCCATCATTTAAAGTTACTAATAACATTGTTCAGCGTTGTTCTTCTCTAATACAAAATACAGTCTCTTCCAATTCTCGCTCAAACGATGACTATCCAGCCTGGGAAGAATTCGACTCCGTTAACATTGCCGACAATGTTACTCAGGTTCGTAAATTCATCGTTTCTCTGTTTCTTTTTTTTTTTTTTGCTATAACATAAACAATCCTGCAAAAGTAGGATTTTTCATTCATACATATAGGGCTGCATCAGTTATACTGTTCAAATATATAGGGGAAAGGAAGGGAATTCAAATTTCAAGATCTTTGGAATATTCTATGCAGATTCTTGACCAACAATATTGGATATTCTGTTTCTACGTACTGGGGGTCTCATGGTTGATACACTCAGGTTTCTTATCGTTTTTTGGATGATTTACTGATTTGAATGGTTCGCTTTTTTCAAATTTTATTTAGTTGATTGGGAGAACGCCTATGATATATCTCAATAAAGTCACAGAGGGCTGTGTGGCAAATGTTGCTGCCAAACTTGAATCTATGGAACCGTGTCGGAGTGTTAAGGATAGGTAAAATTCTAAGTGAAGGTGGAATTTTTATGCCAGTACTGTGTTATAGTCCTTGTCAAAGATCTTCGGAACATTTCAATAGAAATTCCCAGCAACTATGTTTCGTTTCAGTGATTTTCTATTCACTCTGGTGAGAGGATATACGTACTAATCAGCTCCTGTTTTCCATCCTATTGACTTTTCAGGATTGGTTACAGTATGATATCCAGTGCTGAGGAGAGTGGAGCAATTTCCCCTGATAAGGTAAGTTGTGCTTGGAAGACACAATTTTGATTTTTATGATTCTGGAGCAAATTATTTTTTATTATAGTAAGTATTATTCCACTATTTAAGTACATGACCTTTACATTTCATTATGGTATTGAGCAGACCATATTAGTTGAGCCAACAACTGGGAATACGGGTCTCGGCATAGCTTTTGTTGCTGCAACGAAAGGGTACAAACTTGTAATCACCATGCCTGCATCCATCAATGTTGAACGGAGGGTACTACTACGTGCTTTTGGTGCAGAGGTTGTGCTGACAGACTCTGAGAAAGGTCTCCAAGGGGCTATTGCTAAAGCTGAAGAAATTTTACTCAGTACTCCCAATGCATACATGCTTCAACAGTTTGATAACATTGCTAATACAAAGGTTATTTCCATTTCCTTTCCATTTAGTTGTCAACATGTACCTTGTGCAATCCAAATTATCCCGTCCTTCTAAGTTTCATGCAATTTTTTTAATGAAAAATTCTACTTTCATCGAGAAGAATGAAAGAATATAAGAGTAGCAAAGAGCCACACAAAAAGGATAGTAGAAGCAAAAGGCCACAAAAAAGAAGAAGGTAAAATACACCTTTTCCATGAGGTTGGTTTGGTTCCTATTTGGTCCATGTGTTTCATAAAGTGACACTTAAACCTAAATATGAGTTAAGGGAGTTTTCGTAGATCCCTGTAGTGTTTTAAAAGGCGATAAGCGCACAAAAGCGACAAGGTCCTCTAGGAGAATAAGCGCACAAAAAGCGAGGGCTTTTTTTTGTGAATCGCAATATACATATAGTTTATATTTTATATATATACAACACAAAAAGAAAGTAAAAAAATAATATCAATTCAATAAAAAAAATATCAACTAAGGAACATTGAAAAACAGAGAAAAATATGCAAAAACAGTGGGCTGGAATTCAATATGGGATGTTTAAAAAATTAAAAACAGTTGTTTGAAAGTTTAAAAGAGAGAAATAGATGGTTAGGAAGTTTAAAACATTGAAAAAACAGAGGAAAGGATGAAAAATTTAGACACGACAGTTGGATGGAAAACAGAGGAAAAGAGGGGGAAAAAACCAAAACATGGAGTTGGTTGACAGACAAGGTCGAAAGAGAGAGAGAGTTGAGAGAGAATCAGAGATAGAAAGAAAGAGAGAAGGAGAGAGAGCTTACTCAAGTTTTTTGAAGTTTCATCAATGGAGGAAGAGGAGAGGAGAGGAGAAGTCGCAAGCTTTTTGTATAAAAAAAGTAAAGTCGCACTTTTTTTACGTTTTCAAGAAGAGAAGATTAAATGTTTTAGGGTTAAAATTAAACATTTAAAAGTTTTTTTATTTAAAAGAGAAAAAAAAACAATAAATTAGGGTTTTTTTGTTGAGGCGCTCGCTTCTCGCCTTAACAAAAAGCGTAAGGTGGCGCTTAAGCAAGCACCTTATGCAAACTGCCTCACTTTTTAGAAGCGAGGTGGTCGCCTAGGCGCACTTTTCAAAACACCGGATCCCTGGAGTTGACTTTTCGATAAACACTAAAAGAAAGGTGACTTGACATATTAGGCAATGATGGGGTACTGGATACATGGCAAGTTTTATTAATTTTTTATAATATTCGTCTCTTCTCTCTTAATCTTCTTTTCCCCCTCTCTTGTCCATTTCCCTACATCTCTCTTCGTCCCTGCAACTCTCTTTCACATCTCTCCCTCTCTCTTGCAAGTGCACATGTCCTACTTCCATGACATCTTGGGGGACCTGAAGAACCACATTTCCGACTCTGATTACATGGCAGTCTCTACAGGAGATGTGTTATTTTTCATTTCCATTTGCACCGTGTGTAACCCTTTAACACCCATGCTAGTCGCTTATCCATGAGTGCCACTTCTCGTTTTTCGTGAGTCTTGTGTTTCATATGTGGGGTCAGGGATGGGAAATTGAGAAGTCCTCTACCATCATTAAGTTTCCTACACTTGAAATTAATTTGGTTCAATTTATAGTTGCTGTTGCAAGCAAGAGAACATGGAATATGGAATTCTACAATGTTTTTCATAATGCAATCCAAAGTCGGGACAAGAATTTATTATTTAGTGAACCATTTTCATTAGTCATAGTAAAGGAATTTCTCTCTTTTTCTGTGTTGTGTCTGAATGAGTTGTTTGGTGATGGTGGTTGAATCACGTTTGATCTCACTCATAAGTTCACCTCAGACCTATTTGGAAGCAATCATCTTGCTTTTCGTGCTTGTTTTACAGTTGTAGGTCGGAGGAGTTCGCAAGATGCTCTTACGGCGGTATTCTGGCTGAGTATGTAGGGACAAGAGAGGGACGGAGAAGAAGAAAGGAGAGAGGGAGAGATGAGAGAAAAATAAGGGTGTGCAGCTGTTTAGTTTGATTGATTTTGGACAAAACCGAAAACAGTTTCTTTCATATGCACCTCCCAGTATGAGAGAGGGGTGATGACAAGATGGGTATGACTATATGAGAGAGGTGATAGTGAGAGAGAGTGACACTAGACCTTAAAGCTTAAGTTTTCAGACAGAGAAAAGTTAATCTTTTAATTAAGATATTTCCAACACTCCCCCTCACATGGAGGTTTAGTTATTAACAAAGGTCCAACATGTGTGTGTAGACTAATAGAATGATTAGTGAGAAAGCTCTATGATTAATTCGATTCACTAAAGCCATATATATAGACAAATACAAGAGAGCCCTAATTAAAAGAGTGTAAAATTACAACTAAGGACAATTAACCAATTAACCCTAAAACTAGCACCAACACATATACACAAATATACCATATATAAAGCATACTATAACACTCCCCCTTGAATGGGGCATATATGTTAATCATGCCCAACTTGTTATTGAAGTAGTCTATTCGTGCACCATATGATGCTTTTGTGAAAACATCTGCCAATTGTTCTCCAGTCTTTACATATCCTATGGATATTTACCCTTACTGTATTTTCTCTTGAACAAAGTAACAAAAAATTTTAGTATGAGTAGTTCATTCATGAAATGATGGATTTGACGCTATATGAAGGGTAACTTGATTATAACACCATAACTTAGTCGGAATGATAACATTGAAAACTAACTCAGCTAAGAGTTGATGTATCCACATTACTTCACACATAGATTATGCCACATAACTCTATATTCTGATTGTGCACATGAACATGAGACTACATTATTTTTTTGTTTTTTTTAATGAGAAACAGAACATGAGACTACATTATGTTTATTACTTTTTCCACGAAACCAAATTATCTCCAACAAAAACACTATCATGTACTTGATCTTCTATCCTCCTTAAATCCTGCCCAATCAACATTCGAAAAATAAACTATTTCAGTATCACCATGTTTTTTTTATATGATTCCACGTTCTTGTGCGGCATTTAAATAACACAAAATATTTTCTACTGCGACCCAATGATCCATGGCTCAAAACACTTACTGAATAAGCTACGTCAGGTCGTGTTACTCTTAAGATAATTCAACTTTCCACCTAGTCTCCTATACCTCTCTGGATCTTATAAAAAATCTCCATCTTTCGTGAGTTGCAAAGTCGGCATCATTGGAGTACTTCATGGTTACATACTTCCTTTAAGACAAGAGGATTCCTTTCTTGCTTCTTACCATTTCAATGCCAAAGAAGTATTATAACATTCCTAAATCTTTTGTATGAAATTGACTATGAAGGAAGTTTTGAGAGAGATAATATCAGATGCATCATCCTCGATGATAACAATATCATCGACATATACAACTAGCGAAAAAAGATGACCCTTAGACCGTCTATAGAAGACCAAATGATAAAACTTACTCTTCTTCATTCCAAAATTCTTGATAGCATCACTGAATTTTCCAAACCACGCTTCGTGGGCTTTGTTTCAACCCATTTAAAGATTTACAAAGACGACATACCCTCTCATTCGCCCCCTAGCAACAAATCCAGGAGGTTGCTCCATATTCGCACTCTCTTTTCCATCATCCCTTTTGGTACAAGAAGAAATCAGAAGGGAATTTTTTGGGATCTTGTTGTGGCGGCTCTGTTTTGGGTAATTTGGATTGAGAGGAATAACCTCATTTTCAACAATATAGCTCGTGAACATCATTATATTTGGGATTGCCTTTTGTATTTCATTTACTGATGCTCTAAAAACAATGCTCTTTTAGATTTTTGTTTTAACTTTTTCTTCGTTGTACTTACCTTGGAACTCTTTTTAATTTGTGTAATTTTTTTTAGAGGTCCTCTCAACCTCTTGTACATTCTTTTATTTTAAAATTTTTTTTGTGAATTCTTCTAAAAAAAATGTTAAGTTGATGCAATGGCCAAGTAACACTAGCAGCTAGTGACGTGACAAAAGTTAATTTAGAAACAGAAGAGAAGGTATTAGAATAATCAATAATGTGAATTTGAGCATAGCCTTTTGGAACCAAACATGCCTTTAATCAGGCAATAGACCCATCAGGATTCAGGATTGACTTTGGTCATATGAACCCATTTACACCCAATGACCTTCTTTCCTACCGGACGAGAAACTAAATCTTATGTAGTGTTACCATTCAAGACATTCATCTTCCTTACCATTGCATCTTGCCAACTAGGGTGAGATAAAGCTTCATGAACAGACTTTGGTAAAAGAATAAGTAGAAGTAGACAGATGATTATAAGCTAGACAAGAGGAAACCGGGTAAGTGCACTTACGTTTACTTTTCCAAAGGGCGATACTTTCGCCGCGATAGGAAGCTTATCAATGGACTCATCATTTGATAACTAAGATTCTACTGGTACATAACATGCACCCGGAAACATCATAACTATTAGCTACTGGGCCATGTTCTTACCATTTTTTATGGAAATTCCTAAACCCCTGTCCTCTCTCGGTTTTTTCTACAAATTTTAGTGAACTAAATTCCTGTAAATAAATGATTATAATATGATGCCTGTACCTTTTGGAGTGCTTTTGTAACCTCCTAGTGAGAGATATAGCTTTTGTTTATATTACTTGTGCTTTTCATATAATCAATGAAAAGAGTCTTCTTCAAAAAATTGCAGGCCCACTTTGAAAATACGGGACCTGAGATATGGGAGGATACCATGGGCAGCGTTGACATGTTTGTTGCAGGGATTGGAACTGGTGGTACCATTACAGGCACTGGGCGTTACCTAAATATGATGAAGAAAACAATTAAGGTTGGGCTAATAGTATATTGTTTTGGTGCATTTTAAAAAATGACTTTTTGTTAATAGTTCATTTCAAAAATAGCAAAAATTTCTATAATTTCAAAACATGACACTTTAATGAATTTATCAAAATAGTAAAAGCTAACAAAACTTGAAAAAATTACAAATTCTAATTCAAAACATCTCAATACCATCATGAAAGGTAGCAATGAGAAGAAAAATATTGATGAAAACAAATTCATTAATTAGTTTAATGAAAGCAAAAAGTGCTATTTTTAAAGTAAATCAAACTTTTTCCATATTTGAACTTATGGTAGAATAGAAGAAATTGCTATTGGGTGTAATTTCTTTATTCTATTTCTGTGTAAACACTTAGTTAAGTGTCTAAAAAGCTTAAAAACAAAATGCCCCCAAAAGTTCAACGTTCACGTGGAAGCTCTAACAGAGAAATTATTATATTCTTTTTTCGATAAGAAACAAGACTCTAAGATACAGAAATAGTAGTAACAAAAATAGCATCTGAAAATTATATTATTTTGATGAAAGTACAACTTTCCATAAAAAAATTAAATGATCTAGTATTTTAAGGAACATATGTGCTTGTGTGATATTTTCATTTATAGCATCATTCAAATTCATGCCATGTTCTCAGAATTCATAAGAGAAATAACAATTAGGAAAAGGCGATGATACATATGAGAAATTCTACTATCTGTGAAAGTTTCATTTTTATCCCATTGTATCAAAACTGATGCAGACTTGATAACATATACATGCATGTGAGCCTTAAATAAACAATAACAGCTAATGTGGAGTGAATTCTGAAATATTATTTACTTAGATAGTTGGCGTCGAACCTGCAGAAAGAAGTGTAGTATCAGGAGAAAACTCTGGTAAGTTTAATTGTTTTTTTGTCTTACGTGTATTGGAACAATGATTTTCTAGCTTCTGGTTCAAATAAGGTTAAATGGTTGATTACTCAAGCCTAAACATTATTGAACAATGTTGCAGGTTATGTTCCCCCGACTCTTGATGTTAAGTTGCTTGACGAGGTGGTCAAGGTAATCCCTATGTGAAATTAAAAGAAATATACTGATAATGAAGATGAAAAAAATGGTTCTATATGTAAATTTTGTTTCTAGAAGAATATTTTAGGTTTTTAGTAAAAATTCATTTGCAAATACTTCGCTGTTTTGAAGATTTGGTGTAAAATCTTCTAATGTATGTGAGTTTGATGTTAGTTGGATGCTTTACAGTTAACATGATATAATGGTCTATCTAATAAGTAATAAGTCACACTTTCTTGAAAAAAGTTACTCCTTTTTTTAAGGAGAAAAGCGTTTTTACATCAAATTGAGTCTTAAATCTGAATAAGGTCCCGTTTGGGATAACTTATAAAATGTTTATAAGTGTTTTTTAATGGTTATAAAAAACACTTTCTTTATTCAAAAACACTTATAAACACTTTCAAAAGCTATCACAAACGGACACTAAGCGGTTTAATTAATACTATCTAAATTACTATTATATTTTGAGATTAATGGTTAGGTTTGGTTGTTTTTATAACTAGATTGATGAATCTATTTTTGGGTGTTTTAGTATTTTGAACTCTTTTTTTTTTTTTTTTTTTTTTTTTTTTGATTTTGTGATTGAGATCGAGTGCTTTGTAGTAGAGATTGAGCGATTTTTATGATTAGGTTATATATCAAGATAAAAAAGAAAGGATTTTGGGAATCAGTGATTGAGAAGACAAAGAAAAGACTGGCCTCGTGGAAGAAGAGTTACTTCTCAAAAGGTGGAAGACTGACATTCGTTCAATCTATCTTATCTGGCATTCCCACATACTATTTGCCTGCGAGCATTAGATATGTTTTAGAAAAGATGTGACGACCCGTCACTTTTAAATAAATTAAAATCAGAGAAAACAGCGGAAGTCTTTTAATTTACGAAAAATTGGCGTGGTTTTGTTTGAAAATTGGCATGCCAAAAAACCGTTTTACAACCTAATTTTCAAATCTAATCAAATCTCATGGACTTTAAGTCCAAATCAGGGAGTTCAAATATATAATGTCATAATTCATCAACATTAGGCTCTTAGGAGCCAAATACAAAATACAATTCCTTAAAGTTTATCAAATAAGACATAAACTTTACAAAACCATTAGTCCATCTCGAGGTCGGCATCCCTCGATCACGCAGACCACCTCCTCCTCCTCGACCTCTAGCCAAGGCATTACCTGAAATTGGTTGTAATATCATGAGCTAACAAACTAAGCCCGGGGAGAATAATAAGCATAAAAAGTAAATATAGACCTCAAACTCGCATTCCGATTTGTGTCCAATAAACCGACACAATCCTTCCTAGCATTCTCCAAAGTCTAGGTCATTCTAAGTCATATTTTCCATTTGATGAAACTAATTAGCACACTTAGGCTAATTGTTCATCCTTTAACTTGTTATAACATAAAGTAAGAAAAGTAAATGACTTTGCAAAAAAAAAATATAACATCTCGACTCTCTTTCTCATCTATCATATGCATAAAAGTAATGAGTACATCCATAGGATACGCAATTGCCATTTATGCATGTAATGAAGGTAATGTGGATTTTTACAAACTATCCACCCTTATCCTTATGCATGAAGGTAATGTGGGAATCCACTCATCCACCATTCAACCTTATGCATGATGAAGGTAATGTGGGAATCCACTCATCCATCATTCACCTTATGCATGAAGGTAACGTGGGAATCCACTCATCCACCGTTCCTTTCATTCTTATCATTCTTTTCTTTTTCTCTTTTCAATGATGCGAGATGTTGTAGTATAATAAATAATGGTGCAAAATGTTATGCATATGCTTGCATATGCTTGTACAATTAAATAAAGTAAAGTAAATGATAAAGTAATTAAATTACACATAAGGTAAATGGGCATAAGTAAAGACATAAAGTAAATGACAAAAAGTAAAATAACTGAGAAACTCGAATGAACGATATGACGATCGAACTCCGATATTAGTAATAAGATTAGAATCATAATTTAAACGATTAACCTATGTCCTCCGGATTCTATACTTCCAAATAATCCGAGGTTCTATTAACCGTTTTAAATTACAAGTTGGATCATTTTGACTTCAAAATAATCCAACCTTAGTTTCATAACAAAACTAAGTTAGAATCTTCTAAGATTCAAAGTCTTTCTCGAGAATTTCTAAGTTCTCACTTAAAGGATTAACTCTTAATCCTAAGGGCACTAACTCACAACCCTCTAATCTTAGGTTCGGATTCTAATCTTAGTTTCAAACTCTCAAACCATCACACTAGTTTGCTTTCCATATTTAATTTAAATGCTAACTATTCTCACCTTATTAATAAGATGATTTAGCTCCTAAGTTCGAAGGAGCGATCAACCACGAAGTTCAAAAACACCTACAAACGAATTACATCGTAACAATCAATAACGAAACCAACTATCATTCAAACAATTACTAAACATACAAAGCAACGAAAACCCAATAAAACCCACAAAGAGGCCCACGGCCCTATCATCAAAAACGAGTCTCGGGTTTGGTTTTTCGCTTTTTGGCAATTCAAAATACGTTTTGAGTTGGTTTTAATCAAATTCGATAATCCCGATTTCAATGGGTATCGATGAATAGTGTTTTTGAACATTAATCCCTTTCCCGAATTGAATTTAAATAAACATTCATTCATTAATTTCTAACCCATTTTCAATCCCAAAAGGGTAAATTTCAAACGGAAAGGGTTTCGACTGAAACTCGGTTTTAGGGTTATGAAATAGTTTCCAAAAACACATAAAACTACTCCCGAATTGACAAACACCGAGTTTCACGGCAAGAAATCTAAAGAATCCAAAAGCTTGAATCAATTTCCATGGAAGTTCAATGAGAATTCGAAATCTAGGGCTTACCTTAGAGAGTTGGAAACGTTCCAAGAGTGGAATGGGTAGAAAGGTCTCGGCGAGAGCTTTCCAACGCATCCGAAATCACGCAAAACGGTCAAGAAACGAAGCCGGGGCGACCGTTTCTTCCTCTTCTCTTTTCTTCCCTTTGTTGCTCGGGTTTGGAGAAGAAAATGGTGATGTTTTGGTCAAAAATGAGTCAATGACTCATTTAAAGAAGATGACAAATAGTAAATAGATATTTAGGAAGTTGGAAATTACGATTTTGCCCTTTTTAAGACTTTTGGCTTAAAACGAATCCCGAACATCTCAAACTAACCCAATGGTGATTAATAATTATTAATTGGCCCGTTAATAATTATTAACACCATTAAAACGTAATTAAATAAATAAAGCCATTAAAATGAATTAAAATGAAATAAATTGTAAATTTCTAATTTAATAATAAATAAATGAACTTAATTACTTGAATTAAATTAAAATAAATAAATAAATAAATAAAATTTATCACAAAATAACGGGACGTTACAAAAGATAATGAGAAATTTCTTGTGGGAAGGATGGGGGAAGGAAAAGGCTCCCATTCGGTGAACTGGAAGATGATCTCATGACCTTTGGACGAGGGTGGGCTTGGAGTTGAAAATCTGGACAGAAAGAACACGGTTATGCTTGTAAAATGGTTGTGGAGATTTCCTTTTAAACCTCTCAGTCTTTGGCACATGGTGATTGCAAGTAGGCATGGATTACATCTAAATGGTTGGGACACAAACATGGTTGCTAGGGGTACAGGTATAAGCCCTTAGAAGGAGATATTCAAATGCTACCCTCTATTCCTTAACTGTGTGGAATGGAAGGTTAGGTGGGGGATCGGATACGGTTTTGGGAAGACGTCTGGTTAGGGGACACTGCGCTTCGAGATTTATACCCTCCTCTGTTCTCCCTTTCTCTAGCACAAAATTCGCCTATATCTTCTTTTATTTGTCGGGAGGGCTTGAGTGTGAATATCGATTTTCATCGTAGACCAATCCGGGACAGGGAAATGGATGAATTGTCATCTATTATTACTAAACTTGATGGCATTTCGGTGAGAGAGGGTGCCCCGGACTTCAGACTTTGGTCTCTTAGCCCCACTTGTTCATTCTCTTGCAAATATTTTTTTGACTTCTGTAAACTAATTTCTCTAAGTGGTTCCTCTCTCTTCTTCTTCACTTTGTGGAAGATGAAGATCCCGAAGAAACTCAGGTTTTTTATCTGGTCCATGACACTTGGTAAAATAAATACCCTCGAGTTTCTGCAGTGATCTTCTTGCTACACTCTCAACCCTCATTGGTGTAGTTTGTGCAACCTTGGGTTAGAAGACCATAATCACATCATGTTGAAGTGTAAGTTCTTGAGGCTTATATAGCCAAAAAAAAAAATATTCAGACCTTTGGTGTGACTTGGGTTGAAAATGATACTTTCCGATAAACTTTGGAGGATGCCTTACTGTACCCTCCTTCAAAGAGAAGGGTAGATTATTATGGGGTGCAGGCTTTTGTGCCAACACTTGAGGGCTTTGGTTGGAAAGAAATAGAAGAGAATTTAGGGATGAAAAAAGATCGTGAGAGTATGTTTGGGAGTTGGGGAATATAACTGCTTCTTTTTGGGCGTCAACTACCAAAATCTTTTGTAATTATTGTTTCGGAATGATTATAAATTGTTGGCCCGGTCTTGGGCTATTGGGGGTAAGGGTATATGTGTTCGTTTGTTTATGTGGCTTTTGGTATTTCGTTGCCTCTTTATTTGTATTTATATTTTTTCTTCTTTATGTCAATAAAATGGCCTTGTGAGGTTTCTTTTTTTTTAAAAAAAAAATTTAAATAAAAATGTCATAAAAAGCCAAGGTTTGACACTGATAGGGGGGAAGAGTCGTTTTTCCTGGAAGTCGGTGATTTGTCGGCAAAATCACTGAGATGTCGCTGAAATCTTCGAAATGTCGTGGAAAATTCTAGTTATTCTTTGCTGTGCTGGAGGTTCTAAGTCAGATATTTGGTTCAGGAAAGAGAGACGTCTGAGAGAGAGAGATGGCTGGCTGTATGAAAAATTGTTTACTTGTTAAAAGTGGAAATGGTGGGTCTTTATTTTGAGCCTTTAAGTGTTAAAGTTGCTGATAGAAATGTTTCTTTTTTAAAAATTTGAAATTACAATATTTAAGTAGGTGAATACTTTAAAATGCTTAATAAATTTGATATAAAAATTTAAAAAAAATCTAAAAAAATCAAATTATTTATGTTTATTTTTATATGAAGTGATATTTTTTATTTTTCATATAGAATTAGTTTGTGAATTATATTAAAAAAATTCATCGACATTAAGAGATTGACACTTCCCGGAATATCCGTCGGCATATCGATATTTCCTTAAAATTGACTTGTCGGCATCAACATTTTTATCCTTGGGTTATACATATTATGTCGATTTGATTTTTTGGTGTCTTACTAGATAGTTTTTAGACAATTTTATAGTTTTGTTTCGAAGAGGGTATTAATTGCACCTCTTATTTAAGTTTAAGGTTCAATTTAATGAAATTAAAACTTTTAAATTAAAATTCACTCACATAGTGAAGAAAATAGGCAAAAATGGATTTTTCCCCTTTTTTAATTTTTTTATTAAGTTGTCAATTAGACACTAACTTCTTCTGTTATGTAGTATATTGCAGACTGTTATGCATCGAACAACTATGAGCTGTGTAAATTATGCTGTATAAGTTAAAAGCAACCTTGTCTATCTTTACTGCTATGATTGTCTTCCTGGTGATATTTCTTACAAGTTATGATGTAGGGCATTCTATTGGCATTATAGGTGGCATGTTCATCTTTAACACGCATCGTACTGATATTCTAGGAAATTAATAAATTACAAATCAGAAAATTAATAAACTCAATACCAACTGTAACCTAATGATAAGTGTGATTTTTCTTGTCAATCCACCGAATTCAAATCCTTCTCTTTCAATGCAATTGGTTATGTGTAAAATTAACAACCTGTATCTCATTAACATCTTCTTTTGTGCGGTTCTCTAGAACTTCTCAGTCTCTCTTAGTCTTATTCCCTCTCTTTTATGTTTCTTGTTAAAAAAAAGCAAAAGAAAGAAACAAAAACTGGATTCTTTTCTCTGAAAAAATCTCATCGGTTGTTGCTCTCAGATCACTCTCTATCCTAGTCAAACAACACATTACATACAATACTCATTTGCATCATTTTGGAAGTATGAATTTGCAAATACTTTTCGGCATCACTCTGTTAGTACACCTCTGGAAATGTTGACAATTAAGAAGTTTGCTGTTTATGTTAGTAGTTTTTCTAACATAGTTGAACAATCAAAGCATGGATATTGACCCTTATTTTCTTTGTAGAAAATTCCTCACTTTCCCCGAGAGAGAGAGGGTTATGTTAATGCATGCAATCAGAGTGTTAGAGAGAGAAAGAGAGCAATGTTAATGCATGCAGTGTAACAACTTGCAATTCATTTTAAAAATTATAATCAGGCATCGACTGCTAGAATTAACTTTCATAAAATATTTAGGTAACGAATGATGAAGCTATTGAAATGGCAAGGAGATTGGCATTGGAGGAAGGCTTGCTGGTAATTCCTTGTATCTTGAACTTGAAACATTCTTTTTGTGTGAGAAGATTTTGAAAACTCCCAATTTTGTTCTGTACATCACATCATCAGTAGCTAGTTTGAAATATTTAGAGTTTCCTGTTGAAAATCCTATTACAACCATTGGAGTTATTGAACAACTTCTTCGGAGTGTTGGACCAAACCAGGTCTGGTAGTTATAATATTTCAACCACTTCATAGGTTGGCATTTCATCAGGAGCTGCTGCAGTTGCAGCAATAAATTTGGCAAGAAGGCCTGAAAATGCTGGAAAACTTATTGTGGTAAGTTTTTCCCCCCCTCTTTTCATTGGAAAACTATGTTTTTTTTATCATTCTATCAAACGTGAATTACATTTTAGTTAATTAGTTAGCCTAGAAACTAAGACTCCTCGCCGGATTCCTACCTCCCCGTCATCACCATTAACACTTGTGGTGGAGCTGCCCTCCATCCTCTTTTGACCTTGCCAGCGTCTTCCACGTCGGTGGAGGTTTCACCCATCCTTCTCTCTAACTTTCTTTCGTCAAACAAGTGCATTTATGAAATTTGAAGCTTCTGTCGTGAGGTAGAAGGATTTTGTAATGACCTGACTTCTAATATAAGGATCATTATTAACAAGAATGTAAAAGACTAACAAGTAAAATAACAACACAAAATAATGAGCACAAGCATTCAGAACTCATTTTCAAGAAGGAAGTTAGTCAGTTTGAAAACAATATAATATGTGGGTACCCAAAGTTGAAAAACAAATCAATGAATAAACAACAAAAAATAGTGCGTAATCTAGAAAACTATTTGATATAAGTGGGACAAACCCCAAAACATGGAAACACTAAAGATCAGTCATATCATATGGCCTCGGTGCAGCTCCATCCTCATCACACATTGTGGTTCCCAACTGTTGCACTTGTACCTTAAAAACAACAGTAATAAAACGTGAGTTTAGAAAACTCATCAAGTAAATCCTCATTTAAGAACTAGATCTACATAATAATACAACTCCAAAATACTAGTGGATACTTGGTTCATATTTCCCATTTAACTTGTAACATCTCATATGTAACCTCTGGATACTTCGTCTACTATAGGTTTCAATCATAAATTTGTTAATACACAAAACATGAAGCTATGGGTACTTGGTCGTGGTCAACTCATCTGAGCAGTAAGCATGCAGCTATAGGTACTTAACCTTGTTCAACACATGCTATCGAACATGGCAGGCAGCAAGTTATAGGTACTTAGCCTTGCTTAACACATGCAAATAATCTAGCATGAAACCACTTATATTTCGACCGTGCTCTACTCAAATATGAACAGAAATGAGCCTTACTCACGATACTTAGCCTCAGAAGCGATGATACAATAACGAAACAACTATGAAAACACTCTAAAATGCTCCCAAATCACCCTTAAGGTAAACACAAGGGGTTAGGAAGTCAAACTCTGACTTGGCGAAAACACAATAACACGAGAAAGAGAGGGGGGAAGAGGGATAGAGAGAGTGTTATGTCTTTTGACCTTGGAATGCGTGTAGGGAGGCTGCTACCCTGCAGATTAAAAGAAGACTTAACACTGGGTTTTACTTTATTTCATTGATGTATGAAAGAACCAAAAAGGCAAAAGCAAATTACAAAAAAGCCTTCCAATTAGAGGCTATAATAGGAGCATAATTACAAAAAGAATTATAATTTGCACTCCACATGGAGGCATTAAGAACACTAATTTCCCAAACCTCCTCCCAATGCTTATCCTTATCCAAAAAAGTATGTCTATTCCGCTCCAACCAAATGTTCCAAACTAAAGCTCGCACTGCATTATCCCAAAGAAGTTTTTTCTGCCCTTGAACAAGGAACCTCCCAATAGAGCTATTAAGTTGAGGTTGTCTGTACCAGTTCGTTGCTGTAAGTCCACCACTTCCAAACAACTGAATTTGCTTCGGCGACGTCGACATAACAAGTCACCGACATTAACCGAAATTTCCAGAAATTTCGCCGACACGGGAGAAAAGTGCTGACTAGCTGATTGTTTGACATGGCCACGTCTTCTCGAAACTTAAGCGAGATTTCCATCGAAATTCGTTCTCCGGCGACATTCATAACTTTACTGGCTTCCTAGGAGAAAAAAGAGATTATCCCCCCTATCAATGTCGAGGTCTGATTTGAGCGATATTTCCACTGAAATTTCAGTGGTTTTGGCGACATTTGACTTTCAAACCATGATGGCCACAACTTTCTAGGATATTATCATTTTGAGTTTCCAAATGCCAAATGTCGTCGGGTTAGGCGTTGTCCTATGAGATTGGTCGAGGTGCAGTGTAAGTTGACCCAGACTCTCACCGATTACTAAAAAGAAATCATAACGGTATCCTGAACTTGTGTGTAAATGAAAACTTCATTTGTTTAGTTCCAAAGAAGACCAAGCCTAAGTTGGTGGATGAATCCAAACCATTAAGTTTGGTGACTGGTTTACACTGGATCGTTGAATAGGTTGTTGCAGAAAGAATAAAAAAAAGTGCTCCCTCAACAGCCTTAGTGGGAAATAGACAAATCGTGAACTCCGTACGCATTTCCATGATTGAATGAGATTTTATATTAGAAGTTTGAGGGCCGGAAGAAATGGAGATGGTTCTTGCTTGCGTTTCAAATCTCATCTATGCTCTCTTCTAAAAAGTTGTTAGTTTATCAATATGTTAAGTTGTATAAAGTTTAAAAAGTATTATTACACATTAGCAATGTGAGACTACTGCTGCAAATATAAATTTTCAACTCCTAAAAACATAATCTTAAAGAAAAGAAAAATTATGGAAACATTGCAGAAAAATAGTGAGAGCAAGATGGTTCAATTTGTCAAGTCAAAATCTTACGTTAACTAATTTTTAATTAATGCACTTATTGATGCTTGTAGGTAATATTTCCCAGCTACGGTGAGAGGTACATATCAACGGTGCTTTTTCATTCAGTTCACGAAGAAGTTAAGAAAATGCAGTTCAGGTAGGACTGTCATCAAATCTGAGATACTTCTCAAGAGAATTCACTCTCACATCATCAAAGTATCATAGCTACCCAATTCTCTTCGGACGCTAACTTTTTTTGTAAGTTTATCGAACAAATATTTTTTCTCAACGTCTTTATCCTCATACACACACTGAAACTCTTCTTTTTTAGGTGCAATTTTACAATTCAAGGCACATGAATCAAAACTAGAGCGTAGAGTCATATCAAGAAAAGCTCAGCTACATTAGGTATTTTCGATTTATTTGCTTGCAACATAAAGGCAGTATATATATCTGTTTAATATAAAATTAAATCTGATTTTCTCGAAGTCTTTAGTCTTTAGTGTGGGTCACTCAAGCTCCGTGTCAAGACACTCTAACTGTGTATTTGATTATTCGGCTTTGTGGTAAGTTTTGCATGTGTGCATGATCCAATAGGTCTGATTCCATGAGTTGATTCGAGTTAGGTCTGGGGTTAATTCTGGAATCACCTACGTCTTTAGCTTCATACCTATCTAGGATGATTACCGGAAAGCGAGTCTTTTTGGGGAGATATTTTTCCACTATTGTTAGTCCCCTACTTCTCAAAGTGTTCAAGTTTGGAGATGAAAGTAGTTAAGAGTCATGAGTGACTTACCTCACTATGACTTTCAGGACTAAGTAGCTAATATATTATAACCAGTAGGTTAAGTACCTATTAAATTTCTTATATAGGTTGTGTGCTAAACACCCATTATCTGGTTGGGAGTTGTATTACTTATTTGTTGTCTGCCTCACTGTAGGGATTACTTACCGATTTTAACAAGCGAAATTTCATTGGGTTGCAGAATTTCCTTCAATATTTATAAATTTAATAATTTAAAAAAAAAATATTTGTAAATATAGCAGTTTTTTAAACCTATCATTCAAGTGAATCAAATATATCAGTGATAACTTGGAGGTATTCAATGATAACTTATCAGGTAATTAGTGATTACATGTATGAAATATCATTTGATATAGTGAATTAGTGGAATTGATTACTTATGCGTAAATCAGTGATTACTTACGTGAACTAGTGGTAATTTTGTAATATTTTAGGTACGAATTTGAGTTTTTTACTATTTTTGCAAATAACTTTTTGGGCAGCTATTTTTGTAAATATTGAACTTTTTCCAGCTATATGTGCAAGAACCCTTTTTAATAAACTCACGATTTTTCCAGTCATAGGTACACTGAAAGTGGGACATGTTGTTTGATGAGGATGCAACTACTGCAAGGGCATAAGAATTATATAACATTTACACATGTTTTGGGTTGTGCCCACGTAGACAACTTTATCACTTTAAATTTTTACTTGTATTTAGTTTTTTTTTTTCCTCTCTAATTATCATGTTTTATCTTAATGTTATGGGATCCTTCACCCCTATTTGTTTAAAAATCATTTGATTTACAAATAAATGCATCACAACTGTCTAACTCTAAGACTATTTCAGTTGAGTTCAAAAAAATTAAAATGATGAGTTACACAAAAATGATTTATAAAGTTTTTTAAGATCATTGACTAAAGTACGATAATAAATACCATAGGATAAGAGTTATCCTGGCGCGAATATTGATTGAGAAACAAAAGCGGTGATTGATCTACTACCCTAAGGTGACTATGTCAGATTGTTGAAGTATGGTAGCAAAGTAACAAGTTCAGGGTTTCTTTTTTTTTTTTTTAGTTAAACATCTTCATGTTGTCAGGATCAATGTCCTAATGCTTCTAATATTTTGTAAACAATATTTATTATGAATAAATTTTATTCTTTTGAGTAAATCTCTACATTTTTTATACGTTCGATGTATTGAATTCAAATTATTGAAAAGCCCTTGAGTTACTTAAAATATAATCTTGACTGATTGAGATATAAAAGGATCCAACTCAAATAGTCTTTAGTAGTTGGATACGATTGAGAAACACTAATCTAATAACACTTGATGCGGTCAACTTTGTAATGATTACATATGATTTGATCCAGATAATTCATGTGAAAAACATGCAAATGGAGGTATCCTTTACATTGATTGTACAAGAATGGACAATGATATTTTATCAATTCCTAAATATTAGCGATTATAAGAAATGATTAAAAGATCAATTAGATTGTTAAGCGTGATTGATCTCAATTTTGAATGTGTTATGAACACTTGCTTGTGACTTGTGTCCTTTGAGTCATATAAGAGAGATTGACGCGTTGGTACATTCAATATGTCAGCTATTTTGCAGATTGTAAAAACGAAGCTGAGAAAATTTATACATAAGATAAAATTCATGACTTTCTTAATAATAAAAATGTCACTGTGAAGCTTCACCATTTCGGGAACTTTAGGTAACTCGCTTGTTGTACTGATTCCTAACTTGAACAAGAGGCCTCACCTTCTCACTGGTCCGGAAAGAACTTAATCAATAGTAAGACAAAATAATTTATTTATTAGAGAATCAGTGGGACACAAGGATAAAAGAATAATTATAGGGGTAAAACGATAATTTTTACCTAGTTGTAATTATGAGATTGTCATAACATAACTTGACAACATATGGACATAACTCATCTATAGTAGATTGCAACTATGAGGTTTTAGTGGAATAACCCTTAGTTAATAATAGTGAAGAATTAATTAAATAGTTTATTTAATTAATTGACGTATTATTGGATCCTATGTACTAGAGGTCTATCTAATCCCTATGTTAGCACAAATATCGTAGTATCAAAATTAAGTTATTAATTTAACTTTGAAAACAAAAAATACTTAAGTAATTTATTTACTTAAAATTAAGGTAAAATTATTTTTTTAAATAATGAGATTATTTAATATAAATTAATATTAATATCATAAACTATATAAAAACTGAGATTATTTAAATGAAAAATAATAATTGATATTAATATTAATATTAATATTAATATTAATAATTATAAAAATAATGATATTATTTAAATTAATAATAATAATATAGTTAATGGGTTGCACTCATTAATGTATTTGAGAGATTAAAATCCAATTGATTTTGTCCTAAAATAATAATTAATGGGATGAGATTTAATAATTAAATTATATTGATATTTTCAGCCGAGAAATATTTAAATGGATAATATCAAAGGGAGGAAGAAATAAATTTCAAACCCGTTGATAAGAGGTTTACACCTATCATAGATAATGAGAGAGAATATTAGGAAATAGAAATTTAATGTGATTAGATAAGTCTATGGCTTATAAATATGACCTTTGGGTCGTCATATTATTTACTCCTCACAATTTATTTGAAAAGTGAAATTTTCTCTCTCTCAACATGCCTAGGCCGAATTCCTCTATATGGTAAAAGAAGATTCTTCTTCTTTAGTTCTTCCGGTTCGACCTACAAGTTGGTTTTGTTATTATCTGTAACATCCCGTTAATTTTGAACTGATTTTTTTTAATATTTTTTAATGTTATTTATTTATTTCAATTTAAGTATTTAGTTTAATTATTAATTTTTGTAATTTAGAATTTAGTAGTTAATTTTGCCTGAAATTCTTTTTAATCGTTTTAATACTTTAAATTCGCTTCGGTGACATTAATTATTATTAATAGGCCAATTAATAATTATTAATCAACTTTAGATTAATTTAAGAGCTTCGGGTTTCGATTTATAAGTCAAAAGTCATTAAAGGACGCAACTGTCACTTCCAAAGTTCCTAAAATATCAAACACTATTCACTTCTCTTCTTTAAATTGCCTTTGACTAAATTTGACCACATTTTGCTTCATCTTTTCACCTCCAAAACAGCCATAGTGGGGGGGGGGAATGTATACAGGTTGTGGATAGTCCAAGTTTTAAACATATCCACGCCAAATTTTATTAAATAATAAGTCTTCCGTTGTCAATCTGATTTTAAATTATTTAAAAGTGTCGGGTAGTCACATTATCCCAAGTGAGAGTGCTTATTTTAGTTAAAATTCAAATATGAAAGAGTTTTAAAAAATAAATAGAAACTAAAAAAGACATATTCGTAATGTGTACTTATTTGTTTAACCATATAAGTTTAACGAATAGAAACTTAATTAAGAGTTAATTAAATATTAATGATTAATTAAATTTAACTGATCTCTGACGAGAAAGCTTTGCCTTAACGAAGAGGTATTTAAGTTCATGATTTATGAAGCACTTGTAACTAGGAGAGATCTCAGAGAAATATAGTCGAGTCCACCTATAGTCGAAAATACAAAACAATGTTCAAACACTTCATGAGATTTGTACAACATCAAAATACTGTAACAACTCACGTACGCACATAACCAGGAACAAATAATTGTTCCCTCTTATGCTGCAATAATACCAGGGCATTTGAAGGTCGTTCATCAAGTCGATAAATAACCTGTACGAGTAACACTTACATTAAACATATTAGAAACTTATTATAAAACTTACTCGAGGTATGACTTCACTTATGGACAGTTGCATGGCAAATATGTTTGAAGGACGTGATACTCAGCATTGTCTAGTGACACATTTTCCAATACTCATGCTTGCTTTTACAAAAACAAACAAGTCATTTGGATCAACCGCCTCTACCAAATGGTCAACAACATTTCGCTTTGCTGGCCAAAATTGATATGCAATATGCAGATTGAAGTAGTAGGAACAAAAAGTGGTGGTCTCGTGCGTTAGGTATGCACTACAAATTGACCCTTCAACTTGTGCTTTATTTTCCACTGTCTTCTTTAACCTACGTAAGTATTTGTGCTAGAGCAAAAAATTCTAGTTAATCAGGAAATTAAAATATTCAAACCAAAAATATGCATAGAGGTTATTTTTCAAATGGATACATCCATCGCTAATGAAAAGGACTTTTTAAAAATGCCTCGTACGGTAGATGCACGGAGAGATTCTCCATAGAGTAAAAGAAGCCAGATGGAAACATCCGCTCTAACTTGTAAATTATAACTGCAATCTCTGTATTCAGTGATTCAACGCTAGCTGATGTAAGGTTTTTACATGTCAAATCTCTGAAAAAGACATTCAATTGTGCCAACGACTCCCAGTGTCTCAGCTTGAGAAATGGTGTAACGTCCCGTTAATTTGTGATAATTTTTTATTTATTTATTTTATTTTAAGTTAAGTAATTAAAGTTTATTTATTTATCGGTAAATTAGAATTTAGTAGTTTATTTCGGTTTAAGTCCTTTTAATTACCTTTTTAGTTTAATTTCATTTTAATGGTATTAATAATTATTAACAGGCCAATTAATAATTATTAATCACCATTGGGATAGTTTAAGAACTTCGGGTTTCGTTTTATAAGTCAAAAGTCATAAAAGGACGTAACCGTCATTTCTAAATTTCCTAAATATCTAAACACTATTTGGTCATCTTCTTTAAAACACCTTTGACTTCAAAATTTGACCAAAATCACTCTCATTTTCTCTCCTCCCACTCGTGAGCATCAAAGAAGAAAAGGGAGAATTTGGTTTTCGTTCGTTTCTTGCCGGATCGATTCGATTCTCATTCCATTGGAAAGGTATCGGTCTTACGATTCTTTTCCACCCTTCCATCGTGCTTGCCACTCGTGATATACGGAGTTCTCGGTAAGTAAAGTTTCAAACCCTAAGCTCCAAATAGAATTTTAATGGAGTTTTCTTTGTTTTCTTTCGATTTCTTGCCGTGAAACTCGGTGTTTGTAAATACGGGAGTAGTTTTAAGTGTTTTTGGAAACTTTCCCATAACCCTAAAACCGAGTTTCAGTCGAAACCCTTCCCGTTTAAAATTTACCTTTTGGGGTTTAATCATGGGTTATAAATTAGTGAAATATTGTTTATTGAAATTCGATTCGGGAAAGGGCATAACGTTCAAAAACCCTAATTATCGATACCCATTGAAATCGGGAATATCGAATTTGCTTAAAACCAACATGAAACACTTTTAAATTGCCTAAAAGCCGGAAAACCAAAACCGAGGCCCATTTTCCATGTGAAGGCCGAGAGCCTCTTGGTGGGGGGTTTGATGGATTTTCGTCGTTTTGTATGTTTAGTTGTTGTTTCATTGATAGTTGGTAATTTATTGATTGTGTGATATAATTCAATTGTAGGTGTTTTTGAACCGCTCGTTTGATCGCTCTTTCAGACTTAGGAGCGAAGTCATCTTTTATTAAGGTGAGAATAGTTAGGATTTAAAGTAATTTTAGAAAGCAAATAAGTAGAATGGTTTGTAGGATTGAAACTAAGACTAGAATTCGAATCTAAGAATAGAGGGAAGAGAGTTAGTGGCCTTAGGATTAGAAGTGAATCCTTTAAGTGAGAACTTAGGAGTTCTCGAGGAAAACATTGAATCTTAGAAATTACTAAGTTAGATTCGTTTCGAAGTTTAGGTTGGATCATTGGAGGTTAAAAGATCCAAGCTTTTTACATAGAACGATTAATAGAACCTCGGATTATATTGAAAGTTTAGAATCTTGGAAGGTATAAGTTAATCGTTTAAGATAGGTTTTACTTTTATTTTTGTAGCGGAGTTCGATTTACATATCGTTCGTCCGGAGTTTCCTATTTATTTACTTTATGTCTTTTACTTTATGTCCTTTACTTTATGCCTTTTACTTTATGTTTGTATCGGCTACTTTAATTCCGCACTTTATTTATTTACACCAAAACATACCATATTGCATCATAACATCTCGCATCATGGAAAAAAAAAGTGAGAATGAGAAAGATATGAATGGGAGAATGATGGATCCTACGGGATAGACCACATTACCTTCATAGGAAAAGAAGAGAAAGTGAGAAAGATATGAATGGGAGAATGATGGATCCTACGGGATAAACCACATTACCTTCATAGAAAAAGAAGAGAAAGTGAGAAAGAAAAGGAGGGAGAACGATGGATCCTACGGGATAGACCACGTTACCTTCTTCATTCATAAGGGCGTATGTGAATCCTACGGGATGTCCTCATGCATTCATGCTAAAGATCGATGAAATAGAGAATCGAGATGTTTTATAATTTATGCAAAGTTATTTATTTTTTCTTATTTTATGTCGTAACAATTTAATGGATGAGGATTGACTACGAGTGTTAGTAATATCATCCTTTGGAAAGTTTAGAATGAAATTACCTAGAGTTTGGAGGACTTTAGGAGTGAGCTGTGTCAGATTAATTGGACACAAATCGAAATGCGAGTTTGAGGTCTATCTTTACTTTTTATTCTTATTATTCTCACTGGGCTTAAGTTGTTAGCTCATGATATTACAACCAATTTCAGGTAATGCCCCGGCTAGAGGTCGAGGGAGAGGAGGTGGTGCTCCGTGATCGAGGGATGATGACCTCGAGATGGACTCAGTTGTTGTCAAGTTTATGTATTTACTTTTGTGAACTTTAATGATTTTGGTGTTTTGTACGTTTGTAATTAGCTCATAAGAGCTTATTGTCTTTGTTTTATGATATTACATCTTTGATCTCCTGATTGGGACTTAATGTTCCATGTGGTTTTATTAGATTTGAAAATTAGGATGTAAACAGGTTTTGGCTAGCCAACTTTCAAACATAACCACGCCAATTTTTCTTAAAATAAAAGACTTCCGCTGTGTTTTCAAATTTAAATTATTTAAAAGTGTCGAGTTGTCACAAATGGTCTGAATGCAACTAGCATCAAATGTTGTGTAAATACATGACAATCGTGGCTCTTCATTGTGAACATGATATGCTTCTAGTTGTCAACACACCTACTAAAATTTGAAACATAACCGTTGGGGAATTTGATCTGTCTCATCCGCTCAAATAATGCCTTCTTTTGTTTCGTCTTCAACATGTACTTCGCCTTAGCGTAATGATGTTCAGTTTCATCTAGATCCAACTATGGGCGCTGACGTAGTTCCCGAATATCAAAACGTTCTTTGAGATTGCCTTCTTTTGTTTCGTCTTCAACATGTACTTCGCCTTAGCGTAATGATGTTCAGTTTCATCTAGATCCAACTATAGGCGCTGACGTAGTTCCCGAATATCAAAACGTTCTTTGAGATTGTCTTTTTTCTTCCCTGATACATTCAAAATTGTGTTGAAGATATTGTCAAAAAAGTTTTTCTCAGGTGCATGACAACCAAGTTGTGCCAAATCAGTAGATCTTCACAATACGGTAGATAAAAGAAAAATACTCTGTTTCTTCCAACCAATATTTTTCCTAGCCAATTTGGTCGCATTTTCAGCACCAACCTTGGTAATCTTCTGCATGCCAAGCACATCTAATTCATGCAGAATTTGGCGTACATTGTAAACTACAAGAGGTCGTTCCTTTCATGCATTTCGACTCTTCAACTAGTCAGAATTGTTCTCTCGGAACGAATGGTTCGACGATAAGAATCTCCTTGATAGTTGAACCAATAAGTTTTTCGTCCATGTTAGAGCGAAAACACATTGATATCTCACATCAAGAAATTTCGTTTCCTCGATATATCTTTCGTCACTGCTTGTAACGACTCGGCTTGCGATACAAACCTAGGACGCGAGCCCGCAAGCAGAAGCAAGGACTTTTATACTTAGCTTAAACAACAATAAAAAAAAATGGAAATTCAGACATGAAGTATACGTAAACTCTTTAAAACTGACTTAAAGCTCAAATACTCGGCTCCTCAGCAGTTTCATAATACAATGAAAAGTTGAAAAGTCGTAAACCTTAGGGTAAAAAGATGTAAAAAAATGTGGTGCACCATGGAAAAGTTATTACACACAGTACACAAGCTTAAATATTTACATAAGAGTTTGAAACAAGTTTCCAAAACATGGCGACTCATACAAAATAACATGTCTAGAACCCATGACTCGCGTGACCGGTGGCCTATCCAAATTCCTCATCCCTTACATCAACTGTTGGGATTTATGCCCTAGAATTCGTAATTTGTAATAGAATATTTTATGAATAAATAAAAGTATTATTTTAGTGAATTTTGTGCAATTTATTATATGATATTCGTTAAATATTCAAACTTTAATAGAAAATTCCAGAGTTACTAATTCTGTAATCTTGACTACTATGAGATATAAAGTGGATCTAGTCCAAGATAGTAACTCAAATAGTCTACGATGCGAATACGGTTAGGAAACCTTATTCTGGTAACACCGTTGATGTTGTTCACTGATTTGATCCAAATCATTAGCATGATGTAGATGCAAGTGGAAACATCATATATAATGAGTTTATATAAGATGGACCAGGATAATAAATCGATTCCTAAATAACACCGTTGATAGGAAATGATTTATAATATCAAATTTACGTTATTAAGATTGATACGTCTCAATCCCTGAGTATGTTGTGAACTCACATTAATGAAGTCTTTTCCTTTGATTCACATAGTTGAGGGTGATCTGTTGATACACTCGATAAACTCCCGTTTTGGGGGAAATGACTAAATTGGTGGTTGGGAACATTTCTATACAAGATGGCATTCATAACTTTCCTAAAACAAATGAAAGTGTTAGTGCGACACTATTCTAACTTAGGAACTTTAGGTATCTCCCTTGTTGTAATGATTCAGACTTGAACATGAGGCCTCACCTTCTCACTGCCCGAGAAGGATCGTTCTATACTTGAAAACTATAGAAAAATGTTCATTAGAGAATCATCGGGTACACAAGGATAAAAGAGATAATTACAAGGGTAAAACGGTAATTTTGACCCAGGTTGTAATTATGAGATTACCACGTGAAGGATATGTCAAAACAAACTTAATAACAAATGGACATAACCCATCTATAGTGAGGGGAGTTCAACTTAGGGTTTATAGTGGAATTACCCTAAGTTAATAATTATGATTAATTAATTAATGAGTTTAATTAATAAATCAATAATTATTGGAGCCCATGATCTATAGGTCCATCAGGTCCCTATGCTAGCCCATATATCATTGTAACTAACCAAGTTATTAATTTAACTAGGAAGAAATATTTACATTTAAGTAATTAAATTACTTAAATAAGGGATATATTAATTGTTTAAATAAAGAGTTTATTTAAATGGAAATTAATATTAAAATTATTAATTATTTAAATAATGAGTTTATTTAAATAGAAATTAATAATTAATATTATAAATTAAATAATGAGTTTATTTAATTTAATAATAAAATGAGAGAATTAAATATATTTGTTTTATGAAACAAATAAGTATTTTGCCCAAAATAATTAATTAAATGAATTTGATTCAATATTAATTAATTGAAGGATTTTTGGAAATATGTATTTAATTAGAAAATATTATTTTTCTAATTATAATTGCATAATAGATAATATCATTTGAATAATAATTATTATAAAAAAAAAAAAAGAAAAAAGGATAAGATAAACATCTTATCTTTGGTCACGCTGTATGACCATTTTAAAAGCAAATTTTGAATTAGCTTAATGAATGGCCTGACGCCATTGTTTTTTATTTTTTATTTTTTATTTTTTAATTTTAAATAATTTTGATTATTTAAATTAAATGAAATAAGAGTTCTAATTTGATTAGGAAACAAAATCTTATTTTTCTTATAAATATGACCATTGGGTGCTCATATTTTAAGACTTTGATATTTATCAAAATTCTCTCTTTTAGTCTCCCTATAGCCGATTTTGGCATATCAAAATAAGAAGAATTTTTCTTCTTCTTTGTTTGTTCTTCCGGTTCGATTCCCACAAGTCGGGTTGGTTTGTGATCGGGATATAGCATAGAAGGCTTGGTGAAGTGGATTGATGCTGTAAAGGAAACCCCAACCGATTCTCCATAAATCTACAATGTAAGTTTTTTCGAAAAACCTTAATTTTATTTTTCGATTTGATCACGATTGCATGTTATTAACGGATCCGTAATTAATCGTTAATTAATTTACTAAAGAAAATTCCGCAAATTTAGTAAATAGTTCCTTCATCAACGTGCACCACCTGCCGCTCCACGCCCTCGCCCCCTAGCAATACTTGAAAGGTGATTTAAAGCACCTTTGAGCATGGCACTCAATGAAAACAAAAGAATATGAACGGTGATGCGGATGCTTATAACACAATGCTCAAATGGAAATATATGTCTAAGAATGAAATTTAACGGCAATGCAACATAAATAAGTATACTTGATCAAATCGTGAATATTTTAAACCTGTATACTTATTGAGCAGATATCATCCTCCTCGTAATCGCATTCCACTAATTCCTCTTAGTCAATACTGAAGGGATGATTTACTAAATTAGCGGAATTTTGTTTAGTAAACTTATTAACATTTAATAACGGATCTATTAACATCATGCAATTTGTGAAAAACATGTAGATTCATGCTTATATTTTCAAAAATTAAAATCAATTATACTTACATTGAGTAGTTAATGGAGAATCGGTTGGAGGTTTCTTTACAGCATCAAATCCTCAGCAACACCGGATCTTCTATGCTATATCCCGATCGATCAAACGAAACCCGATTGTGGAATCGAACTTAAGAAGAAATTGGGAAGAAGAAAAATTATTTTCTTCCCAATGGCTAAGCAAAATCGGCACTAAGGGGAGAAGGGAGGGGAAAAGATTTTCAATTTTCTATGGAATTGAATTGTGTGATTTATGAATGACCCAACCCTCCTATTTATAGAAAAATAGGAATCCTAATCACATTAGGATTAATCTATAGAGATAAATACAAAAAGAAAAAAGATTATCTCTTTCCTTTATCTTGCAATTTCGAAAATGCCATAGATAAATAGGAGATTATTTTATTTTCTTTATTTTATTTATCTTGGGTAAATAAATCTATGTAATTATTTTAGGATATAATTCAAACAATTATCTCTTCCTAAAATACATGTCATGGCCGAAAATTGGCTTAATAATTAATAAATAATTCTAATTTATTTAATTAATTATTTTGGGCCAATTTCAATTGGGTTCACTAATCCAATTGGGCTTGAAATTCTCTTTTAAATTAATAAGTCCAACTTAATTAATTTATTTATTAATTACCATTTAAATAAAATATTTTATTTAAACAATTAATAATATTAATATTTTCTCCCGACTAAATATTATCAAATTATATTTAATTATTAATTTCCATTTAAATAATTTTCATTATTTAAATAACTAACAATAAATATTTTAATTATTAATTTACATTAAATAAACTCATTATTTAATTAATAATTTTATTGATAACATTTTATTATTAATTAATTAATTTTAATTATTAATATCCGTTCAAATAAAATTAATTATTTAAACAATTAATAATTGTTAATTAATTTCAAATTATTAATTACCATTTAAATATACTCAATATTTAAATAATTAATAATATCTAATTAATAATATTTCATTATTAATTTCATGTTTAAATAAACTCATTATTTGAACAATTAATAATGTTTATATTAATTACCGTTTAAATATACTAAATATTTAAACAATTAATATTGCCTATTTAAGTAATTCACTTTACTTAAACTTTCCATTTCTTCTACTTGATTTCGCGACTACGATATTTGGGCTAGCATAGGGACCCGATGGACCTATAGATCATGGGCTTAATAATTAGTCAATTAAGTGATTAACACATAATCAGTTAATTACTTATTATCTAACTATGAATAATTCCACTATAGATTCATAGCTGAACTCCCCTCACTATAGATGAGTTATTGTCCATTTAATTTATCATTATTTATATCTGTGATATTATCCTTCACGTGGAACCCTCATAATTACAGGCGGATAAATTTACCGTTTTGCCCCTGTAATTACCGCTTTACCCTTGTGTTCCCGCTGATTCTCTAATGAACTTTATCTTTAGTCGAACTAGAGATAAGATACTTCTGTGATCAATAGAAGTCGTGACGTCACTTGTTCATGTCTCGAATTAGTACATCAAGGGAGTTTCCTAAAGTTCCTAAAATGTTTAGGTATCGCACTGATACCGTTAATTTATAGGAAAGTTATGAATTTCATCTCGTGAAAATGAGTTCCCAGCTACTTATCTAGTCATGTTCCCAAAACAGGAGTGTATTGAGCGTTCTTACAGATCGCTCTCAACCATGTGAATCAAAGAACATAACTCCACAAATGGGAGTCCGCATTTCACTCAGGATTAAGATCTATCACGGTTGATAAACTTAGTTTGATGTTCGATTATTTCTCGTAAACGGTACTAATGAGAAATTTGATCGAACATCGTGGTCCTGTCTTATACAATCAACATTGCATATGATACTTCCATTTCATGTCTCCCACATGAATGATCAGGATTCAATCATTTGTCTATAAACAAAATGCGAAGCTATCAACAGTGTTACCAGGATAAGGTTTCCAAATGTTATCCGTTTACTGTAGACACGTTTAAGTTACTCATCTCGACTTTAATCCTCTCGTATGACTCACATACTAAGTCGTGATTTCATAAGAGTAACTTAGGGTTTGCTATTTGAATGTTTGATATTTATATATTTCCATATATTCCTAATATCAGTAATTGAATCAATCTAGATAATATAAAGAACTTATGTTTATTTATTTAATTTATTCTTAATAAATTATTATTATTAAATAATTACAAGTTCTAGGACACCATTCCTAACAAATACAACCTTACTTTCACAATTTCGGCGTCTCACGCCCTATACACAACACATCATAATTTAGTACCCGAGCCTTAGCTCTTTATAATCTTCCAGGTTATCGTAATAACCACTTAGCATCCAGGCCATCCACCACACAGCGCATCAGAGCTACACAATACCCGCCACGGTAACCACGTGTAACTTCCAACATCCACTCACAATTACATGGGTTACGACCCCATGGCCACACATCAACATAAGAGATGCATGAATGAAGTGATAGAAAATGACATGAACTAGTCATGCTTTCTTACGATTCTCATCAAAAGTATTAATTCCGGCTCAATTCCTCTAAGCAGTATATGACACTATCATACTATATAACTTGCTCAAATATTCACATAAAACATATAAATCACATGTTAGGTACTAAAACCTAACATCTCAAATGTACTATTCACCGAGCATTAACCGAAAGCATATAGAGTATATATAAAATTATCCCCAATTTAGTATATGAATCGATCATGGACTAAAGAAAATGCAAACATTTGCAAGTAAATCAATGTTAGAATAGGCAAGTAAATAAGCAAAGGACGTATCGATTCAAGCTAACTAGCTCGGTGTAAACCCTCTTAATAGCGACCAAGTTCAATTCAATTCCATTTCTTGCTACCTCCTTATACTCCATTTTTCCTACAATTCATAAACCATAATCTCCACACCATCTTCAATCATAGCTAAACTTAATTCATGACAAAAATTCGAGAATCGCGATCAACGTCACCAACACCCCTTCGATTTTTTATGTTCTCACCTTTACAATCGGCTTCAACCGTGCCCGCTCATCTTCCTCCTACAAAAAATGATCCACATACAACTACTCTTAATAAAACATCAAATCTCAGCCCATAACACCTATACAAAGCCCCAAACCCGATAAGTGGAAAAAGTTCAAAAAATTAGACAATTTCAAGGTGCAATTTTCGGCCAAGTGGGGCTTTATCAAAAAAACCATTTAATTGATCTTTCAATATGTTTTCCATGTATAATATAAGCATATAACTACCCATAATTCCCAGAATTGAGAGTTCTCCAATACAAGTCAAGAAAGCTCAAAATTTACAAAAGCTAGAAGCTAAGAATTTCACCATTAATGGAGGTTAAGAGCTTCTTCGTTATCATCATGGCTTCCAATTACTATTGAATCCTAATTTAATAGTTCTTAGGGTTTATTAACATGACTTTAAGATTAATTTCTCGAATTTACACATATAAGAGAACCCCATACAACAACACCTATAACACCAAACAAGAGAACCCAAGCAACTTCCATGGAAAACCTAGAAACTTGAAATTCTAGAGTGAGAGATTACCTTGAACCTTGATAAATTGAAATTGATACTTGTGTAGACCTTCCTAATGTAGTGATTCTATCATGAATCAACTCAAAACCCTTCCAATTTACCCAAGAACACAAGAGATTTGAGGGAGGAAGAAATTGTCAAAAAAAAAATTTTTTGGGGGGGGGCGATGAGGAGAGATGAGTGAGTTTTTTTTTTTGTTTTTTTTTTCTTTTCTTTACTCATAATTTCATCTTATATACCTTCTAATTTCCAAAATTAAAATAATTAATAAGACAACCATTTGCACCAAGCTTCCTTCACCTCCTAAATTTATCTCCAACTCCCTCCACCTGCAAAATTTGTTTTTAAAACCCTTCTCACTTTTCCTTTGCTATTCAACCCTTGCCCTAAAAACCAATTGTTAACCAACCCCCTTCTCTTAATTATCTATGGTTAAAACTCATTTCTAATCAATTTTCCCACCCTTAGTTAGTCTTTTCTTTAACTATGGTTAATAAATAATTAACCAAAGCAAACTAGAACATTAATTTCTAAAATACTTAACATAAACACACAAGCATAAAGTTACTAATAACCTTTATTAGACCTGGGGCCTTACAGTCTCCCCAACTTATAATTTTGCGTCCTCGCAAAATCAAGCTTAGGAGAATAGGAACGGATAACGCTCTCTCATGTTATCCTCGAGTTCCCACATAGCTTCCTCCTACAAATGATTATGCCACAAAACCTTGACAAGATTAATTGTCTTGTTCCTCAGAACCTTCTACACGCTTGCCAAGATTTCCACCGGTATTTCCTCGTATGTCAAATTCTCATCGAACACTATGGGCTAGAAATCAATGACACGTGACGGGTCGGCTACGTACTTTCGGAGCATGGACACATGAAATACGTTATGTTTTAGGGGTAAAGCCAATCGATAGGCCAGCTTCCCAACTCAATCCAAGATCTCGAATGGCCCTATAAACCGCGGACTGAGCTTTCCTCTTTTCCCGAATTGCATTACACCATTCATAGGTGCAACTTTGAGAACACATGGTCTCCCACCGCGAACTCTAGTGCACTTCGCAAGACATCAACATAACTCTTCTGCCGGCTTTGAGTGACACACATTCGTTCCCATATTAGGCTGATCTTCTCACAAGTTGTCTGCACAAGTTCGGGTCCCAAAAAATTATGTTCACCCACTTCATCCCAGTAAACAGGTGATCGACATTTCCTACTATATAGCGCCTCGAAATGAGCCATTTCAATCGAGGATTGGTAGCTATTATTATATGAAAATTCCACGAGATACAAGTGAATATCTCAGTTACCCCCAAAATCCATGATACAAGCTCTCAACATGTCTTGTAGAATTTGTTTAACCCGTCTGAGGGTGGAAAGTCGTACTAAACTCAAGTAGGGTTCCCATCGCCTCATGCAAAGTCTGCCAAACAAATGTGTATCCCAATCAGATACAATCCTAACAGGCACACCATGGAGACGTACAATCCCTCAAGTAGAGCTGAGCCTAAGCCTCCACTGAGTACGTGATCTTCCCTGTATAAAATGAGCTATCTTAGTCAATCGATCTACTATAACCCAAATTGTATCAAACCCCTTGAGTGTCCTTGGCAAGCCGGTAATGAAGTCCATTGATGTCTTCCCACGTCCACTCAAGAACACTCAAAGGCTGAAGCAAACCTGGAGGACACCGCTTAAGCCCCTTGACTTGCTGACAGACAAGACACTTAGTAACATATTCCGCTACTTCCTGCTTTATCCCTGGCCACCAATAATGTTGTCACAAGTCTTGATACATCTTGTTTCCGCCTGGATGTACCGAAAATATGGAATTATAAGCTTCATCCAACAACTCCTATCAAAATGTGGACCCTAGGGGCACACACAAGCGCCTACGGTACAATAAAGCATTATCTGAGGAGAAAGTGAAATGTTCGGGTAAGCTAGACTCTGCCTCCGCGAAACCCATAGACAAGTGAGATTTACCTCGCCGAGTCTCAATCATCCGCTGTCTAAGAGTAGGGCCCATTGTTAGGCTGGCCAAACTCACTGTAACCTCAGTGGTGAGGTATGCAATCTCAGCCCAATCCATCTCCCACCGAAGTAGTACCTGATACGACAACAGTGTCACGGTATAAGACGTCTTCCTATTGAGAGTGTCAGCAACCACGTTAGCCTTGCCCGGGTGGTACTAGATATCTCAGTCATAATCTTTTACCAGTTCCCGCCACCGTCGTCGTCTCATATTCAACTCCTTCTAGGTGAAGAAGTATTTCAGACTCTTATGGTCACTATAGATCGTCACTTTATCCCCGTACAGGTAGTGGCGCAATATCTTCATTGCATGCACCACCGCTGCTAACTCCAGATCATGGGCCAGATACCTCTTCTCATACTCCTTTAGTTGCCGAGATGCGTACGCTATCACCTTACCATGTTGCATAAGCACGCAACCTATACCCCACAACGAAGCATCACTATAAACCGTAAGACTACCCGAATGGTCAGGCAATGTCAAAACTGGAGCGATAATAAGTCTATGCTTCAGCTCTTTGAAACTACATTCACACTCCTCCGACCACACATATTTCACACCCTTTCTGGTCAACTGGGTTAGCGGAGCTACGATTTTGGAGAAGTCTTGCACAAATCTTTTATAATACCCTGCTAGCCTCAGGAAACTCTGAATCTTGGGTACACTAGTTGGTCAAGACCAATTGCTAACCGCTTCAACCTTCGAGGGATCAACCGATATGCCTTCATTTGATACCACACGCCCTAGAAAGGCAATCTGCTTTACCCAAAATTCACATTTCGAAAATTTTACGTAAAGTTTTTAGGCCCTCAACGTCGATAGTACCTTCTCGAGATGAATCGCATGCAACTCTTTGTTCTTTGAATAGACCAAGATGTCATCAATAAAGATAATGAAAAAAAGGTCGAAGAACTTCTGAAACACCGTATGCATAAGATACATAAATGCTACAGGCACATTCGTTAAAACGAACGACATGACTACGAACTCATAGTGCCCGTATCGAGTTCAGAATGTCGTCTTCGAAATATCCTCATCAGCAATCCTCAACTGATGGTATCCTAATCGAAGGTCGATCTTAGAAAATACCGTAGTCCCTCTCAGCTGGTCAAAAAAATCTTCAATACGAGACAAAGGTTATTTATTCTTCACCGCCACTCGATTTAACTCACGGTAGTCTATGCATAATCTCAAAGTCCTAGCCTTCTTCTTGACAAACAATTCTGGTGCACCCCAAGGAGAAACACTGGGTCGAATAAACCCTAAATCAAGTAGTCTATGAAGCTTCACCTTGAGTTCTTTCAACTCCGTCAGTGCCATTCTATAAGGTGCCTTAGACAGTGGTTCCGTTCTTGGAAGTAATTCGATTCGAAAATCCATTTCCCTTACTGGAGGAAGACCTGATAGCTCATCCGGAAAAACATATGGAAAATCACGCACAATAGGCACCGTACTCACCCTACCTCTTCTACCGAGGTATCAACCACGCTCGCCAGATAACCCCAAGCTCCTTCTTGCATTAATGCATTAGCTTGCTGGGCGAATATCACAACTGGCGTCACCTTGCCCTTAGATCCCCAAAAACATGCTCGGTCTCCTCCCGGCCCCACAAACTCCACTTTTCTGCTTTCACAGTCAATCATGACATAATTGACCGACAACCAATCCATACCCAAAATCACATCGTAATCGGTTAGGGGCATCACACTCAGCATAGCCTGAGAACCCTAAACCCTAAACCCTAAAAAAACTCTAAACCCCAAAAAACCCTAATCAAAACCTAATATTCTGAGCTCCCTAGTATACACAACCTGATGAACAACAATAGAACGTCCAATTGGAGTTGTCACACTCAGATCATACCCCAATGGGTCCTTCTCTAAAGCAGCTTGCTCCACAAAATCCATAGAAATGAAAGAGTGACTGGCCCCCGAGTCAAACAAAACATAAATGGAGTGCCCAAATACACATAAAGTACCCGTAACCATTGTATCTCCATTTTCGGCATCCTCACGAGTCATGGCATAAACCCGTCCTTGCTGCTGCGGTGCACACTGTGGATGAGGAGCGGGTAGAGGTCTTTGCTGCTGTTACTGAGCAGGCCTAGCCCGACCTCGACCTCGATCCTTCTCTCGACCCTGAGTTTGCTTCCCTCGCTAAGGTAGCAATTACGTAGCTTGACACCGGTTTGTAATGTGTCCCGACTGACTGCATTTGAAGCATTTTATGAGCTTATAACACTCCCCCGAATGGTGCCCAGTACAAAGTTGACAGAATGGTAAAGCATTCATTGGATTCCTCTATTGGAAAGATTGGCCCCCACTTCTGTTGGAGGCGGTATGGAACCGCTGATGATAATCACATCCCTGTGAAAACTCATCAACTTTTATTTTCCCTGAAGAAGACTGCCCCACTGTCACCTGTTTCGCCTTTCTATAAGTCGAGGCGATGTCCGGGCAACCGCATACGTAGTTGGGCGTAATGTTCGAACTTGCCCTCATATCTCTGCTCGCAAACCCACTATAAACCGCTTCTTCTTGCTTTCAGAGGTGGCTAGGTGCCCTGTGACGAATCGGGATAACCTATCAAATTCCCATTCGTATTCTACCACGGACCGATCTCCCTGCTTAAGCGAGAAGAATTCCAAATCTAGCTGGTTCCAGGTATCCTCGGGATAGTATTTCTCGAAAAATTTCTCACGGAATCTCTCCCACGTCACTTGTCCAGCTGGGGCCAAAGACTGTGAGGTAGAGTCCCACCAGTTCATAGCATCATCAGTCAGTAAATAGGTCCCACAGTGGACCTTCAATTTCTCTGGGCATGCAATGTACCCAAATGCCTTCTCTACTTTCGCTATCCATCTCTTCGCATCTCCCAGGTCGGTCGATGTGCCATCAAATTCCTTAGGAGCATGCCTCCTAAATTCTTTTAACATATTGGCTGCGCTCGTAACGCCACAGCCATCCGACGCTACACGGCCAACAGGAGGAATCACCCCTCCTCCTGGTGGTACATCTGCCTGAGGATTAACTGGGTTTTCAGCATTCCCAATGTTCGCCTCAAACACTAACCCTAGCGACGGTGGCTCGAGAACTCCAGCATAGTTCCTCCCATGACCTTTCTCATGACCCCGCAAAGGATTTGCACCTCTTCCCCGACCTCTCTCTTGTGTAATTACGTTCCCAGCTATAAGCAAGATGCAATCCCTAAAGTGGGAGGCTTATTGAGCGAACTATATTGAGTCACTCTCACCTATGCAAATCAAAGGCTTGTCTCTTGCGAACAGGAGTTCGTAATCCTCTCAGGATTAAGATCAATTGTACATGATCAACCAGTTGATAAACAAAGTGTCTTTCTGTAACGGCTTTCCCAGAAGACAGTAAGTTTATCTTAGTACAGTCTACTACAATCTCTATTGCAACAACACCCCCACTCACATGTCTCTACATGAGTGATCTAGATGAGATCACTTGTGCCAATTCACAAGTGGGCCGTGTTAGTGGTGTTACCAAAAATAAGGCATTCAACCTTTATTCATGTACCACAGACTTTTTGAGTTACACTTAAGTGAATCTTCCCGCATCTTATGCTCACTTTAAGTTATCATAAGTAACTCTGGATCTTATGATGGATTAAATTTATTAAACTAATAATAAATGACAATGTAAATATTACTAATTAATAATTCCTTTATTTATTTATAGTTTAATTGGATTACATAAGATTTACGACAGAAACCCCAACAGTATTTTGGCTAAGTCTAGATGTTTATATTGTCATATGAGTTTATGTTTGTAATTAAGAACTCAAGACTTTACGATGTCATGTCGATAGTTTGATAGTTTTGACATGTGACATCGTTACTCTCCATGTAAACTTATTATTATAATTTATGAAAAGACTCTCTTTTGTTTAAAGTAGAGATTTTTACAAGCATGAATAGGTTGAGCTTACTAAATGTTTAGTTTTCAAAAAATCGGGGTGATGTGCCCAATGATTACATCTACTTTCATTAGGATTATCTGATAGAATGCGCACCCCTAGTGGCGTATTACGACTTCGGTCGTTTAAACATGTGTAATGACTTGTATGATTCTTTGTTGAGATTAAAGATTTTAAACATATTCACGTAAAAATTTCCAAATGAACTATTGATTTTCTTTCAAAATTGGGTTCAATTACATTTCAGCTGAAAGTACTCGCGATCTCGACCTGCTTGAGGGTCAGGTCGTTGCATTCATTAATTTAAGAAAACAATTTATTATATTTTTAAAAGAAAAAATATATCATTTTTGAAAATTTTCAAAACATTTACTATTTTTTTAAAATAATAATTCAAACATCCCCATATAATGAAATTTCTTGAGAAATTTGCTAAAATGACCTAAAAATAGGGCCTCGAGGAAATTTGACCTCCATTTTTTTATTTATATAATTAAGACCTTATGCTGGTGTCACTAATGAGTTAAATGACCAAAACCCATTTTAAACCCTTTGTATTAAAAGAAGCTTTAACACTGACACACACACTCTCTCTAAACACTAAAACCCACACACATTCTCTCTCAACTTTAACACAATTTTACAAACAAGAAGAATCCTTTACGTATTTAATTAAATGTTTGAATGATCCAATTAGAAGAAGAAAAAAGCGCACGATTTTCGTCTATGATCGGTCACATATTTGCCATATGATCGAACAAATCAAATAGTCTATCAGATCATTACATGTGATCGAACCGATTATTGCCTGTGATTTGTCCGATCATAGACAATGATCTAACTGATAAAAAATAACAATTTTTTTGACTTTTTTTTAAAAAAAATTTATTTATCTTTGTACTATGTTATCTGATTTGAATTTGACTCTTTTTAGATGCAAGTGGTAAGAATTTTTGTTTGTTATGGAGGACAATGGAATTCTGATGGTTACAACTATATCGGTGGCTCATTGGGAGGATTAATTGTGGGTATATACTATGAAAATTTAGTAGACTGACTATATGAAGTTGCAGGAGCTGACTCTTTATTGCCGACTAACAAGTTTGCAACAATCTGTCCCACGTTTGAAATAAAAAATTGATATGGAGTTACGGTTTTAGTTTATGGCTTCAAAACCTCTCGATTCGATATGTGTATCCACTGAACCTAGAAACATGATGAGTGGAAGAAATAAGAATGGTAACATGTATCAATGTTTTGAATCGGGTAATGTTCGATCTATGACATTATTATAGCTTCATATGATTTAGAAAATGATGAGAATGTAAGCGTGGATTGGGAGAAGATGAATGCAAATTTTTATTATGCCAATAATGATAATTTTCCAAACTTGGATGGGGTATTTGAATTCAATGATGACCAAATTGAGGAGAATATTGTGAAACTTGAGAGGAATGTAAACCACGAATGTGAACCGAGTAATCATATGGAATTACGTGGTACTAAAGGAAAGACAAAGTTGTGCCTATTAAGTTGAATAATAAGGATTATGTAATGAAAAGTAGTTCACTGATGATTCTATGATGACTCGACTCCTTTTAAATAATTTAAAAACCAGAATACAGCGGAAGTCTTTGTAACGTCCTGTTACTTTTGAGGTAATTTTTTTTAATTAAAGTATTTAAAGTTAATTTTAGAATTAGTAATTTAGAATTTAGGAGTTTATTTCGTTTTAGACTTTTTTAATTGCTTTATTTGCTTAAATTAGTTTGGGTCGTATTAATAATTATTAACGGGCTAATTAATAATTATTAATCACATTTTGGGTAGTTTAAGAGTTTCGGATTTCGTTTTATAAGCTAAAAGCATGAAAGGGATGAGATCGTAATTTCTGATTTCTTAAAATATCAAAACATTATTCATCTCCTCTTTAAAAACACAATTTTGACCAAAAAGTTGATATTTTCTTCTCTTCATTTCTCCATGAGGCCGTAGCCCCAGTTTCCTTGGGAGAAATTTTTGGTTTTTCTTCGTTTCTCGACTGATCGATTCGATTTTGGTTGCGTTGGATAGCCCTCGCTTCAAGTATCCTTTTCAACCTACCAATCCAGCATTTCCTCTATTTTCAAAAGGCCTCAAGGTATGACAAAGTTTCTAAAATTTTCTTCAAATAGTGTTTTATTAGAATCCATGGTTTAAATCTTTCGATTTCTTGCCGAGAAACTTGAAGATTTCAATGAAGGGAGTTGTTTTATGTGTTTTGAAAAACTTACCTTAACCCTAGAATCGAGTTTGAGCCGAAAACCCGTTTTGTTTGATTTTTCCATACTTCGTGATGACTAGGGTGTTTTAATTGTTATTGTTTTATGTTTTACTTAATTTTTCGGGATTGAAATATTGTCCAAAACCCTAAATTATGTTTACCCATTCATAGTACGAACCTTCAAAGTACTCAAAACCAACCCGAAACGCCTCTAAATTTCCTAAAAGCCAGAAAACCAAACCCGAAACCCAGCCCCCCTTGGTGAGGCCGTGGCCTCCCTTAAGGCATTTCCGGGGTTTTCGTAGGTTTATGCTTTTAGATGTCGTTTGTTCGATGTTTGGTTGATTAATGATTGTTAGATCTAATTTAATTATAGGTGTTTTAGACCGCCGCTTGAACCCTCTTTCGGAACCTTGGAGCTAAATCCACTTTTGCTAAGGTGAGGATAAATGAAATTTAAATGTAAACTTAGAAACCAAACAAGTTGAACGACTTGTAGGATCGGAAGTTAAGATTGAAATTTCAATCGAAAGGATTAAAGTAAGTGAGCTAACATGCTTAGGCTTGAGAGTTAATTCTAATTTGAGTTGAGAGAACTCATAGGTGTTTCGAAGGAAACGATTAACTCTTGGAAGTTCTAAGTTTAGATTTGCTTCAGAGTTTACTAATGTTTATCGAAAGTTGAAGTTTCCAAGTATAATAGGGTGAATAAGGAATTTGGATATGGAACTTCGTATGTTTACTAAAAACATTGGTTGGAGACTTTATGATAAAATTAGTAACTTGAATTTATCTGAAGGCCGTTTGGCTTGACTTATTCATTATTTTCAAAAGTTTCTAATTTCTTGTTTTATGTATAAAGGGTAATTCATGATTCATTTACCATTTATCGTTATGTTATTTTGATGGATTTGAATGATTATATTTATGTTTACTTGCATTTGAGACCATATTCATGTTCATATTGCATAATCGATTATTTAGAGGAATAATGATGTAATGCATAGAATGAGTGTGCTTGCATTATCTGGTATTATTCGTTTTATGTTTACGTATATGTATCATGAGGAATGCTAAAGGCTGCGTGAACTTTGCATGATCGGGGGCGGATGGATAATGAGATAATGATGGAACTATGCGAGTTCACATTATCTAGTATTATCCATAATTACTATGATACATATATGAGGATACAGTGGTGTATTGAACCTTGTCTTCGGTGGGTGAGATAATGAGGTAATGCTTAGACTGAGTGAGATTTCATTACCCGTCATTATTCACTAGAGGTGGGAAGATATTTATAAAAGACAAGATAATGAAGTATTGTTAGACTATGTGTGCTTTCAATACTATCATTATAAGAAATTGATGATTATATTAATGTAAAGGCCGAGTGTACTTTACATGTATTGGGCGAGTTAATGAATAATGTTGAGACTGCATGTGCTAACATTATCAACATTAATTGCGAGTTATTTTATTTGAATATGTTAAGAACGAGTGAGCTTAGCATACGTTATTAGTAACAAAGGAATATAAACCTTATGTATGAGGTATTAAAAAGAATGAAATAAGAAAGATATGTGTATTATGAAAATGTTCTTCTAAATGTTTGGGAGCTAGATTCTCGATTATTTGGGAGATTTGATAAGTGAAAGTTGAATGTTTGATGTGAAACCCTTTGAAGTGGTTGAGTGATAAAGAGTAAGTAAGTTTTACTTGGACACAAATCCGGATACGGGTTTGGAGTCTAATATTACTTTACTTTCCGTTTATTTTCACTGGACTGACTTTAGCTCATGATATTACAAAATTTTTCAGGTAATGCTCGTGTTTGTGGTCGTGGGAGAGGAGCTAGTGCTACTTGATCTGGATGATGATGATGGCGAAATGGACTAGGAATATTTTTAAAGTCCATGGACTCACTTTATTTCATGTTTCCTCTTTTGGGTAGTACATTTGTATATAAGCTCATAAGAGCTTTTTGTTTTAACTTTTATAACTATTAACTCCTTTAGACTTTACAACAGGAAATGCATTTCCTTGTCTTTAGAATTCTCTGATTGTGAAAAATGTAAACAAGTTTTGGATAGTCCAAGGTTTAAACATATTCATGCCCTTTTTTTTAAATACTAAGACTTCTGATGCGTTTTGATTTTAAAATGATTTAAAAGGAGTTGGGTCGTCACGGTCTTAGTATTAAAAAAAAAGCATGGATACGTTTAAAATTTGGACTATCCAAAACCTGTTTACATCTTTCACAATTAGAGAAATCGTAAAGACAAGGAAATGCGCCTTTCTTGAAGTAAAGTTCAAAGGAGTTTCAAAATTATAAAAGTTTAAAATAAAAAGATCTCATGAGCTTATTGTATATAAATGTACAACCCAAAAGAGAAACATGAAATAAAATGAGTCCATGGACTATAAAACCATTTCTAGTCCATCTCGCCATCATTGTCATTTAGATCAGGTAGCACCAGCTCCTCTCCCAAGACCCCGAGAACGAGCCACACCTGAAAAAGTTATAATATCATGAGCGAAACCCAGTGAAGATAAATGGAAAGTAAAGTAACATTAGACTCCAAACCTGTATCCGGATTTGTGTCCAAGTAAAACTAAAACTTACATACTCTTTACCACCCAACAACTTCAAAAGGGTTTCACATCAAGTATTCAACGTTCACTTACCAGATCTCCAAAAATGTAGAATAACGCTTTTCATACACACATATCATTCCCATTTCTTTCTCTTTAATATCTCATACTATACATAAGGTTACATTCCTTTATCTCTAATAATTAATGCTAAGCTCACTCGGTCTTAACATATTCAAACAAATAACTCACGATTAATGTCAATATGTTAGCACATGCAGTCTCAACATTATTCATTAACTCGCTCAACACATTTAAAGTATACTCGACCTTTACTTAATATAACCATTAACATGCTTATAATGACAATATTGAAAGAACACACAGTCTAACAACACTTCGTTATCGCCCTTTCCAAAACAAAGTACACATAATCTTTTATAAATATCTTCCCACCTTTAATGAATAATGACGGGTAATAAAAGCTCACGCAATCTAACCATTACCTCATTATCTCACTTACCATATGCAAGGTACACGTGCAGTCCCAACATTATCTCATTATCCACCCCCCCCCCCCCCCCCCCCCCCCCCCCCCCCCGCCCCAAAATCATGCAAAGTTCACACACTCTTTAGCATTTCTCATGATACATATATGTAAACACAAAACAAATAATACCAGACAATGAAAGCACACTCAGTCTATGCATTGTCTCATTATTCCTCCCAAATACGATTATGCAAAATAAACATAAATAGGGTCTCAAGTGCGAGTAAACATAAATTTAACCATTCAAAATAACTGAAAGAACATAACGATCAATAATACATGTATCATTAATTACCCTTTCTACAAGTGTGAACTGATGAACGTATATACGTTAACTTGTTTTTAAACGTGTAATATTACCATTAAAATTTCTCATTTGTTAGGTATGAACCTACCTTTTCATCCTCCTTGTACAATGGTAATCAAAAAGAGAGAACAATAATATAGTATTTTATGGGAACATTTGTCATACACTGATTTGATGATAACAAAGACGATAGGATTGAATATCTGTATCAAGGCTTATATGGACCATTTAAGTAATCTTCAACATAAAAAAATAAAAATAAAAAAAAAAGCCTTAGCTATTGAAGTTCATTTATGTTACACCTCATTTTTAGTTGTGAACAATCAATGACTTGATGTTAACATTCATTATATATTATCTCATTGTAAACAATTCATTAAATGTAAAAGCAAAGCAAGCTACGTTGCATCACTATATATGTACTTGTGTGAATCACGACACCCATTTTCTTATTTTCATTCAATTCGAGATCAAGGGTCATTAATTTATTAAATAAATTGAATTCTTGTTTATTTTAAAGACATAAGTCATTTAATAATGCATACTAGAATAAAGTTGGAATAATACTGTTATGCTTTTAATTCGCCTGTAAATATTATTCCTACAATTTTTAGATCATAAATTCATGAACTTCAATAATCTCATGTTTTAACCTTAAGAGTCAACTTTTACATTAATTTTAATTGGAAAAAAAAAAAAAAACGTGAGAGACGTGATATTTGGAGAGTGGATTATAGTGTAAGAACATTATCTATAATTTATCCTTAATCTATTCTCTTTGTTGTCTTATGTTTTTTAAATCGAGCAAGCATGAAAAATATACTTTTTTTTATCTCTAAAATTATTTAAATAACAGATTTTAGGTTTTTCATTCATTTCATTACTTTTAATTATTTACTTAAATAGAAGGTCACTACTTTATTGAACTAGCTCAAGAATTTAATGAACTAAAAAATATATATTATTTTGATATGATGTATCACTAATTTAGTAAATGAGAGTTTCAGTTCTTAAAAAATTAATATTCAATCCAAAATAAAAACTAAATAATAAATATTCAAATTATTAGTGAACTCGAACCAATATGTTATTTTAATAAATTTTCTAAAATTGTACTATATGAACAATTATATATATTTTTTCTGCTATATGAATAATTCCCAATTTTTTTAGTGCAAAGATTTATATGTTGGAAAATTCAAAAGGGTAATGGTCTTAGAGTAGAGTTAACTTCTGCAATTTATTTTATTTTTAAGAAAATTACATTTTTCCCTTGAAAATATTTATTTCTAATTTTTTTTATTAAAAAAAAAATCCTATAAGAGTTGCACAAAATTTATACACAAATTCATATCAAGACTACGAATTAAATTACAAAGACAAAGAGAACCATAAAATTTGATCAAACTAGACAAGGAGATGTCATGTCAAATATCCAAAAAAAATTAAACTACCATCTTTTTTAACCCTGGAATATTAAAGTAATTTGTATTATTATATTTTATTAAATCAATAAAACATTTTTTTTTGCAACATATGAATACTTCTTTCTTAATTTTTAGTTGTAATTGATAATATTATAACTGTTATTACATATATTTAATCTAAGTGACAGTATTTTTAGTGATGATTCACAATTCAAATGTTATAAATTTTCAATTTGATGTCCTTTCATTTAATCTTAAAATATCATTTCTTGTAGAGTAAAATGAAGATCTCTGGTTTTGATCAAATACTTAAATGTAAATTCATGGTTTTAAAATTATAAAATTACATCTCTCCTGCTTTATTTACAGGGTAAAATGCAAAACACACCCATGTGGTTTTGGTCAAATGCAAAACACACCCCTGTGGTTTGAAAATGAATATTTATACCCCTGTGGTTTTAAAACTGTGCAAATTGACCCATTCTCGTTACATCTTTGATTTTCTTTTTGCCATAACTTTTTCGTTTGAACTCCTATTTGAATGATTCAAGATGTTTTGGAATCCTCATTTTGAACTCTACGTTGTAGTCACAAAAAATTATAAATTATCAGTATATAAAATTGTTTACGACTTCAACCCGATCTAATATATTGATGATGATAACTTTTTTTTATATAATAATGATTTCTAAGTTTTTAAGTGACTATAATGTAGAGCTCAAAATGAGAATTCCAAAACATCTTGAATCATTCAAATCGGAGTTCAAACAAAAAAATTATGGCTAAAAGAAAAATCAAAGATATAATGGGAAGGAGTTAATTTGCATAGTTTTGAAACTACAAGGGTATAAATAATCATTTTCAAACCACAGGTGTATGTTTTGCATTTGACCAAAACCACATGGGTGTGTTTTGTATTTTTCCCTTATTTATAATTGGACCCACTTTTTTAATTTTTATCCTCTTATTCGTTCTTCTTTTCTCTTGGGGTGGTGAAAACCAGAAGGGAAAGAAGGAAAGATTAAAAATTAAATTAAATACATGTAGCTGCTAACCATAACGGTGTTAAGACGGGTGATATAATTTTATAACTAGGAAGATATATATACTGTATTTTATTTAATCTAAGTGACAGTATTTTCAGTGATGATTGACAATTCAAATGTTATAAATTTTCAATTTGATAGTCCTTTCATTTAGTCTTAAAATATCATTTCTTGTAGAGTAAAATGAAGATCTCTCTGGTTTTGATCAAATTCTTAAATGTATATTCATGGTTTTAAAATTATAAAATTACATCTCTCCTGTTTTATTTATAATTGGACCCACTTTTTTAATTTTTATCCTCTTATTCTTTCTTCCTTTCTCTTAGGGTTCGTGAAAACCAGAAATAAGGGAAAGAAGGAAAGATTAAAAATTAAATTAAATATATGTAGCTGCTAACCATAACGGTGTTAAGACCGGTGATATAATTTTATAACTAGGAAGATATATATATATATATATATATATATATATATATATATATATATATATATATTTATTTATTTATTTATTTATTTATTTATTTATTTATTTTCACGACAAGGGTGTGGTATATAAAGGTTCACATGTATGTAAAGAAAGGTGATGCAATTGCAAGACTTCCGTGTGATACTTCTCCATCATGACATGACATATATGGATCTTAATTATTTTTCATTTAGCATTAAAAAAATAAAACTAGCGCATTTTACGTTAATATTTTTTTTAAGGAATCTATTGTAACTTTCTTGGAATTAAGAAAAATTCAATGAAGAGATTACAATTTTAAAAGGGGCTATTGAACATATAGCTGAAAAATGTTTAATATTTGAAAAATAGCAGCCTAAATAAGTTATTTGTAAAAATAGTAAAAAAAACTCAAATTCGCTCCTAAAATATTACAAAATTGTCACTAGTTCACATGAGTAATCACTGATTTCCTCATAAGTAATCACTGATTTCGTGCATATGATTGATTTCACTGATTCACCATATCAAATGATATTTCGTGCACGTAATTACTGATTACCTGATAAGTTATCACTGATTACTTCTAAATTATCACTGATTCACTTGAATGAGGATTTTTAAAAAACTGTTATATTTATAAATACTTTTAAAAACTGCCTAAATTTATAAAACTTGAAGAAAATTCTGCTACCCAATGAAATTTCCCTTTATAAAAGGTATATTGAGAAAGAAAACAATTGTGAAAAAGAAAAATCCATTAAAAAAATGGTGATTTTTTTTTTGTACAGTTTGCAAAGTAGTTTGCAACTTCTTTGAAGAAGTAAAAAAAAAACTTCAAAGATATAAAAAGAAAAACTATATTTTGTTTGGTTTTTAAATAACTGTTATATTTATTAATACTTTTAAAAACTGTTAAATTTATAAATATTGAAGAAAATTTTGAAACCCAATGAAATTTCCTTTACAAAAAGTATATTGAGAAAGAAAACAACCCGTGGAAAGAAAAATCCATTAAAAAATGGTGATTTTTTTTTTTTTTTTGTACAATTTGCAAAGTAATTTGTAACTTCTTAGAAGAAGTCAAAAAAACACTTCAAAGATCTAAAAAGAAAAACAATCTTTTGTTTCTTCAAAATAATTGTTCTTTGAATTATTACAATTAAAAAAAAAAAACTAAGAAAATATATAAAGATTACAATATAAAAATAAAAATTGTTAAAAGACTGGTGATAACTCCATCAACTCCTCCACTTGACCAGCACCAGTTTCTTCAAACAACCACTTCTCAAGAAACGACAATGGCGGCGGTGGCGGCGATGCGTTCTCTGATCTTTGCTTCAATTTCTCCTCTCCAACATTAATTTCCTTATCATCCCACGAACAAGACCCATTTTTCAAATTCTCAAACGATATAATCGAATCATCAAATTCATCACGAGAATCAGATTTCAGACCCATAATCTGAATCCGAGAAGAAGAATTAGAAGAAGAAAGGGAACCCATTAATCCGCCATTGGAATTGATCTCAAAGATTTTTCTTTCTTTCTGATCTGTCGTGATCGGAGAAGATCTCATCCAACCTTCAAGAAGTCGTGAGATGTTTTCAGTACTTGAAGCATATGTTGATGAGCTTCCTTTGTTTATGCCAAGAAATGTTTCAGATGATTCTAAATGACACGTGCTTGATTCTGATTGGTCCTGAGAATCCATAGCTGATTGCAATTTCTTCAGCTTCTTCTTTAAGTGTGTGTTCCAATAATTCTTTATATCATTATCTGTTCTTTGTGGAAGATATGAAGCTATGGCTGCCCATCTGGTGGTTTTTTCAAATTCATTGTCTATTATTTATATGTATGAGAAAAAAAAAGGTATAATTCCAATAGATTACTGTTTTTTTTTCATGAGTAATTTCAAAAATAACAAATGTTTTTAAATATTTTAAAAATAACACTGATTATGAAAAATGTCATTTTTGAAAATTTTAAAACGTTTACTAAAAATATGGATTCTTAAAATCTAATTTTTAAAAATTAAAAAAAAAAAAAAAAGAGATGGGAGAAGATTACTTGTTACCCAATAAAGCTTGTAAATGGATAATCATCCCTTCTTCATGAGAAGTGAAATTTCCTCTCTTGATTCCTGGTCTTAGATAGTTAGTCCATCTAAGCCTACAACTTTTGCTACACCTTAACAATCCTTTTAAAAGCAGAAGAAGAAAAAGAAAGTTATGAAAAAAACGATATATACTCGCTTCGATTCACGATTTAACAACTTTGATTTTTATTTTTTTTACCTGTGTTAGTAGGAACAGATCTCCAATTTCCAGGACCATGTTCTTGGATATAAGAAACAAGAATAATATCTTCTTCAGGAGTCCATGGGCCTTTCTTGATTCCAACTTTATCACAGCAAGGAGGCCTTCCCATGGCAGGTTTGTTTTTTTTTTTTTTTCCCTTCCCCTCTCTCTCTCTCTCTCTCATACAAAATTCAACTTTGGTTTCTCTTTGATCTCTTTCAAAGGGAGCTTTCAAATAGTTGTTAATGAACATGTGAAACACTTTAATACATGGGGACTTTATATGACGCAAGACACTTTTTACAATCTCTGATCTACCACCCCATATCAATCTTAGTCGGCCATTTAATTAACTTGGACATTGGAATACTCAATTTTTAAATTAAAAGGTTTATAAGGACAAACCCTTTTCACTTCTGGGTCATAACTTTAAAAAGTATATCAAAATTACATTTTGCTTCGATTTTAATAAATTATTGAACGGTTCGCTTTTAGTAATTGTTGATTTCAATAATTATTCAATAAAAATAATAATAGATTGAGGCCCCTTTGTTTATGCCAAGTAATGTTTTAGATTCTAAATGACACGTGCTTGATTCTGATTAGTCTTCAGGATCCATGGCTGATTGCAATTTTTTCAACTTCTTCTTTAAGTGTGTTCCCATAATTTCTTATATCATTATCTGTTCTGTGTTAAAGATATGAAGCTATGGCTCGACTTTTTTTTACTGATTGGCCATTTTTTTTTGAAGTATCTAGGAAAATGTCCAAAACTTAAAAGTAATTGGGTAAATGTTCATTTTTTGCGAAGTCCGGTCTTCAAAACCCGACTTCATGACAGCTTTTGTGAAGTCCGGTTTCTAAAACCGGACTTTAGCCTAGTCACGTGAAATCTTTTCCACGTGTAGATTTTATAAAGAAGTCCGGTTTGCCTCATTAACTCCCCCAAGAGGTAAAAAGCTGGGGAGTAATTATTTAAATGAAATCCGGTTTTAGAAACCGGACTTCAAGCCTTTTAAAATAACCCTGCTTCTTCTCCATTCACGCTTGCTCCATTCTTTTTCTCACTTCGGCGGCGCGGCGACTGGAGGCAGCAGGTAAGCTTCATTTTTAAGTTTTTTTTTTTTTTTTGCTTTTTGACTCAATTTATGCCCATTAATTGATTTCAAACCATTGTGTAGGACCTATTATTCGTTTTGAAGATTTTCAGACGTTATTTTAGGGTTTTCTGGCCGGTTTGGACTCGTTTTTGTTGATTTTTTTTTTGCTTTTTGAGTAGTTTTATCCCTGTTTATTGATATTGATGAGTTTTTTGGTTGATTTGGTTTGATTTCAGGCTGTTTTTAAGGGTTTTCAGGCGGGTTGGCTGTTTTTTAGGGTTTTGTGGCTGTTTATGTGAGATTTTCCGGGGACATTTGGTTGTGTTTATCCGGTAAGATCTATTTTTTATTGTTTTCATTAATTCTCATATGAATATAAAGTTTATTTTATCGATAAAATGTAATTGTAATTTTTTCCCTGATATTGTATATGTTTAATGACATGAACATATGATATAGGGTTTTATTAGTATTTTGCATGTGAAGAAAAAACATATATGCATATAAAATTATACGTGATTATAGAAAATTTTATATTAATAATTAGATAATAGATAAAAAAAATAGAATAGAATACATGGTTATAGGAATTAATATACATTTGAATTTATGATGTTTGATAAAAAAAATTGATGTATATGTTTAATGTCATGAACATAGGATAGGTTTTTTTTAGTAGTTGCATGTGAAAAAAAAATATATATGCATATAATATTATACATGATTATAGAAAATTTTATATTAATATTTACATAATGGATAAAAAAATAGAGTAGAATACATGATTATAGGAATTAGGGTTTAAATATTTGCATGATCATAGAATAGAATCTAAAATAAATTATGTTGTTATATTTTTTTTTCAGTTTACATTCTGGAAAACTTAGATAACAATCCCCCATTAGGAGATGTCAGACTTGAATCAGGGTTGCCTTTTAGTAGATTTGACGATATAGTGGCAACCAATGATTATATAGATGTGCGTACATTGACTGACGATGAGGGGGATTATGATATGGATGTGGGTGATCGTGAACATGAACCCCCTTCGTCTATTTACACTCAGTTAGATATGGATATCATTAATTCCATATCCGAGACTGTTTCTCACGATTATGCATGCTACACACCATAATTTGAGCCTCTTCCTCACAAAGATGATTGGCCAGTGCCTGATTTCGTGATTGTCCATGCTCTTCCTTGTTGGGATTGAGGCCTCTAAAAGAGTTCTCAAACAGAAGTCCCAACGGATTTTTCCTTGCAGTATAATAAATTCTAAATTCTAAATGCATAAAAGAAAAACTAACCCTTGTCGAGAAGTGTCTGACTCTTCCTCGTTCTTCGATGGTTACGATCCAGGGACCACCAAAAAGATCTTCCTCACTGAGCACAAAAGAGAATCGGTGCGTGGGCACTATCTCCTTTGGAAAAAGGAAAAATTGGGAAGAAGAATTTTCTTCCCAATCACCCTATGGGCGGCGCAAGAGAGAGAGGGAGGAGAGGAATTTCCTGAGCCTTTACTTTAACTCTCTTGGTTGTGTCTTTTGGGGTCACCCCAAAGGTCCTATTTATAGGAAAACCAAGGCCTCAGAAAATCTTCTGAATATCTTTTAATTAATAAATAATTAATTAAGATATTCTAAAATATATTTGAATAATAAAGATATTATATTTTATTCCATAATAAAACATTCCATATCTTTTATTTAAATTAATCAATATTAATTTAAATATATTATTCCATATATTCCATTTAAATTAATCCCATTAATTTAAAATAAGATATACATATATTTTAAATAAAATAAAAATGCAAACTTTTTGGTCAACCATTTGACCAATGGGGCGTGTGACCCCACCCCGGGTCACACTCCCATGTCATCCTCATATGACAATATTGGGCATTTTTATTTTCCTCATTATTTAATGGAACAATTTCGTTAAATAATTAAATAAATAAAACTCCTTTTATTTATTCCAATAAATAAAACTCCTTTTATTTATTTCCTTATTTAATTTGATAATTTCAAATTAAATATTTAAATAGACTCTTCTATTTAAATCCCCATTAATTTTGGACAACACAAAATTAATTTAATTAAATAGACTCCTCTATTTAATCTCTTATAATTAAATAGACTCTTCTATTTAACAATTAAATAGACTCCTCTATTTAATTCCACCATTAATTAAATAATTAAATAGACTCCTCTATTTAATTTCCTTTAATTAATTGAATAGACTCCTCTATTCATTTCCAATTTTCCAAAGAGAAATTAATCATATTAATTTATGTTCTCGATTACATGCGTTAGCTCGGAGGACTTAATGGACCTATAGGACTAAGCTCCAATGATCCAGAATTACCTTTGATTAAAACTCCTTTTAATCAATTAATTCTCATTCATTAACTCCTAGATAACTCCACTAAATATCTAGAGTTGCACTCTTAGTACTATAGACATAGTAATGTCCATTGGCTATAATCATTAACTACACTTTGATCCTTCACAAGTTAGTTCGTATCCATGGCTAGGTATTTACACCGTATTAACCTCCATGATACATCTTGTTCCTTAAGCCCAACCGATTCTCCAATGAACAACCTTACATAATCTCCATTATGCGTCTTTAACCTTTTCCTTGATCAGGAGGAATATGGGGCCCCCATTGTTCAAGACCGAATCAGTCCATAAGGGAACTACTTATCTATTTTCCTATATGGAAAAGAGTGAATTCCAATAATTGTGTAATTACGTTCCCAGCTATAAGCAAGATGCAATCCCCAAAGTGGGAGGCATATTGAGCGAACTATACGAGTCACTCTCACCTATGTAAATCAAAGGCTTGTCTCTTACGAACAGGAGTTCGTAATCCACTCAGGATTAAGATCAATTGTACATGATCAACCTGGTTGATAAACGAAGTGTCTTTCCGGAACTGGCTTTCCCGAAGACAGTAAGTTTATCTTAGTCCATCTACTACAATCTCTATTGCAAAGAACACCCCCACTCACATGTCTTTACATGAGCGATCCGGATGAGATCACTTGTGCCAATTCACAAGTGGGCCGTGTTAGTGGTGTTACCAGAAATAAGGCACCCAACCTTTATTCATGTACCACAGACTATTTGAGTTACACTTAAGTGAATCTTCCCGCATCATATGCTCACTTTAAGTTATCATACGTAACTCTGGATCTTATGATGGATTACATTTATTAAACTAATAATAAATGACAATGTAAATATTACTAATTTATAATTCCTTTATTTATTTATAGTTTAATTGGATTACATAAGATTTAGGGCAGAAACCCCAGCACTCCTATTGTGGGAATAGAATATGGTAGACCTCGCAGAACTCGGATTCACGATGAGATGGACATACGAGAACCAGTGGTTAAACAAAGATGCAGTGTATGTCAAAAAGATGGTCACAATCGTCGTACATGTCCATCTCGTTCTCAATCTCAGTCTCAGTCTCAGTCTTAGTCTTAGCCCACTGCATCACAGTTCTAGTTGTTATCATAGCTTTTATTATGTGTTTTTTATGTTCTTATTTTACATTTGAACAATTATGTACCTTTTATATTCTTGAATTCGAGTGTTTATTCAGATGATTAAAATCAATGACTTAGTATTTGTGTTCTAAGTTTATTTTTATGTCATATTTATGAATTAATTAGATGTTTGAACAAATTTGTACAGATTATGGCTTTTCTTAATCCTGGACCATTAGATTCGTCAGTACTTTGTACACAACGCTCGCATCGTTCCGAGTTGGTATGGAATGACGAGTATACAGATGCTTTAGCATGTGTACGTCGTGAGGCTGCGATTACACGCTCAGTAGATAAACACACATACGATCGACGTATTGACCCATACCTACGACAGGCCGGGTTTTATGGGCTAGCCAGGATTGGGTTCATCAGTCTTGACTGGCATCTCATTACTGCGTTAGTGGAGCGATGGCGACCCGAGACCCATACATTTCATATGCCTTTTGGAGAGTGTACAGTCACACTTCAGGATGTCGCTGTTCAGTGGGGTCTGCCAGTTGATGGATTACTAGTGATAGGTGAGACGGGTTTGCAGTGGCAGGATTTGTGCACTGAGTTGTTAGGCTTCACACCTACTGTTGCGGATATGAAGGGACAACGTTTGCGCATGACGTGGTTGACGACGCAGTTTAGGGATTTTGCCCTAATGCCTCCCGATGCAGATGATGTGGCGATTCAGAGATATGCTCGAGCATATATTCTTTCATTGATCGGAGGTGTACTTATGCCGGACAAAGCATGCACTCTTGTTCACATGATGTATCTACGACTACTGGCAGATTTTGAGGTTGCGGGTAGGTACAGCTGGGGTGGAGCATGTCTTGCATGGCTCTATAGAGAGTTGTGCAAGGCATCTCGATCTGAGGCTATGGAGATTGCCGGCCCATTAGTATTGCTGCAAATATGGGCTTGGGATAGATTTCCATGTATTGCACAACGTCGAGTGGGTAAACTGGAGATGATAGGTGACTGTTCTCTTGGTTATCGGTATGTTAATTTCATAACATTCTTCTTTTGTTACTTGTTTAATAATTATATTAGTAAACTTATAATTATATTTATTATACCTGCAATTATAGGTGGAAGGACGACAAACTCACTACAGAGTCTTCTTTTCACGTATTGGTACAGTACCGGTATATGTTAGATCAACTTGAGCTAGATCAGGTTAGGTTATTTAATTGCGTATTTAAATTCAATATATTATTTAAATACGCAAACCATAAACCCTAATTTATTTATTTTTGGTAGGTTGTTTGGGAGCCATATGATGAGAACATTATGGCACTTTTGCCAGCTTATTGCCTTACTGGGCAAGCAGTTTAGCGGACCCGAAGTCCCCTAATCTATTTCTTCGTAGTAGAATGGTACTTTCTAGATCGAGTCATGCGGCAGTTTGGCATGGTCCAACCGATTCCTAATGAGTGCAATACCGATCCTAGATTGCATGGATTTGATTTGCGTGGACGCCACAATGCCAATTGGAGTGATCTTTTGCGTGTGGAATTGGCCCTCTGGGATGCTCGTATGGATCATATTGTTGAGGGGTATCAGGATGCTGATGGGTATAGAGATGTTGAGGATGGATATTATAGGTGGTATTATTCAATTACTCGACGATTTATCACTCGATACAGGGCGTCATTAGCCTATGTGGTGAGTAATGAAACTATTATTTTAGTTATTTACGTAAATTAACTTATTAAATTTTAATTCTTTTATTCATTTTTCTTTCAGAGAGATGCGGTACCCAATTTGGAAGACCCGATTTTACGCTCTAATTCAATGGAATGTGTGTCTAATCTGAGGACAGTTTATCGGTACGACATGAGCATGGTCATAATCCCCCTGCTCGAAGGGGTCGTCCACGCGTAAGAAGAAATAATGCTCCTGCTCCTATGCAACCTGAGGATCTTGATGTGGAGCATCCAGATATGGAGCCATCAGAGGTTGATATTTCACCTCATTCTACACCATCAGTTATGGGATCGACTCAGTTTTCCCTTTCTTCTGGTGCTGATCCATCCATGTTTTCCCCTTTATCGAGTGTCGGTCCCTCCACATCGGATATTGGTCCCTCTACACCTTTTACTCTGACATTTTATATGATTCCCACACCTGGATCTTCATTCACATCATTTCAGCCTCCGCGCTCGGTAGATGTGAAGGGATGATTTACTAAATTAGCGGAATTTTGTTTAGTAAACTTATTAACATTTAATAACGGATCTATTAACATCATGCAATTTGTGATAAAACATGTAGATTCATGCTTATATATTCGAAAATTAAAAACCGGAATTTACATTGACTGAATAATGGAGAATCGGTTGGAGGTTTCTTTACAGCTTCAAATCCTCAGCAACACCAGATCTTCTACGCTATATCCCGATCGATCAAACGAAATTCGATTGTGGGATCGAACTTTAGAAGAAATTGGGAAGAAGAAAAAAAAATATTTTTCTTCCCAATACTATGAGAAAATCGGCCAAGGGAGGGAGAAGGGAGGAAGAGAGATTTTTCAATTTCCAAAGAATTGAATTGTGTGCTTTATGAATGACTCAACCCTCCTATTTATAGAAAAATAGGAATCCTAATCACATTAGGATTAATCTATAGAGATAAATACAAAAAGAAAAAATATTATCTCTTCTTTTTATCTTGCAATTTCGAAAATGCATAGATAAATAAGAGATTATTTTCTTTTCTTTTATTTTATTTATCTTGGGTAAATAAATCTATGTAATTATTTTAGGATATAATTCAAACAATTATCTCCTCCAAAATTACATATGGTGGCCGAAAATAGCATCATAAAATAATATAATTTATTTAATTAATTACTTTGGGCCAATTCCAATTGGGTTCATTAATCCAATTGGGCTTGAAATTCTCTCTTAAATTAATAAGTCCAACTTAATTAATTTATTTATTAATTACCATTTAAATAAAATATTTTATTTAAACAATTAATAATATTAATATTTTCTCCCGACTAAACATTATCAAATTTATATTTAATTATTAATTTCCATTTAAATAATTTTCATTATTTAAATAATTAATAATAAATATTATAATTATTAATTTCCATTAAATAAACTCATTATTTAATTAATAATTTTATTGACAATATTTTATTATTAATTAATTAATTATAATTATTAATTTCCGTTCAAATTAATTATTTAAACAATTAATAATTGTCAATTAATTTCAAATTATTAATTACCATTTAAATATACTCAATATTTAAATAATTAATAATATCTAATTAATAATATTTCATTATTAATTTCATGTTTAAATAAACTCATTATTTAAACAATTAATAATGTTTATATTAATTACCGCTTAAATATACTCAATATTTAAACAATTAATATTGCCTATTTTAAGTAATTCACTTTACTTAAAAATTTCCATTTCTTCTACTTGATTTCGCGACTACGATATTTGGGCTAGCATAGGGACCCGATGGACCTATAGATCATGGGCTTAATAATTAGTCAATTAAGTGATTAACACATAATCGGTTAATTACTTATTATCTAACTATGAATAATTCCACTATAGATTCATAGCCGAACTCCCCTCACTATAGATGAGTTATGTCCATTCGGTTTATCATTTATTTATATCTCGTGATATTATCCTTCACGTGGAACCCTCATAATTACAAAGCGATAAATTTACCGTTTTGCCCCTGTAATTACCGCTTTATCCTTGTGTTCCCGCTGATTCTCCAATGAACTTTATCTTTAGTCGAACTAGAGATAAGATACTTCGTGATCAATAGAAGTCGTGACGTCACTTGTTCATGTCTCGAATCGGTACATCAAGGAGTTTCCTAAAGTTCCTAAAATGTTTAGGTATCGCACCGATACTGGTTAATTTATAGGAAAGTTATGAATTCCATCTCGTGAAAATGAGTTCCCAACTACTTATCTAGTCATGTTCCCAAAACAGGAGTGTATTGAGCGTTCTTACAGATCGCTCTCAACTATGTGAATCAAAGAACATAACTCCACAAATAGGAGTCCGCATTTCACTCAGGATTGAGATCTATCACCTGGTTGATAAACTTAGTTTGATATTCGATTATTTCTGTAAACTGTACTAATGAGAAATTTGATCGAACATCGTGGTCCTGTCTTATACAATCAACATTGCATATCATACTTCCATTTCATGTCTCCCACATGAATGATCAGGATTAGATCATTTGTCTATAAACAAAATGCGAAGCTATCAACAGTGTTACCAGGATAAGGTTCCCAAACGTTATCCATTTACTGTAGACACTTTTAAGTTACTCATCTCGACTTTAATCCTCTTGTATGACTCACATACTAAGTCGTGATTTCATAAGAGTAACTTAGGGTTTACTATTTGAATGTTTTGATATTTATATATTTCCATATATTCCTAATATCGTCAATTGAATCAATCTAGATTATATAAAGAACTTATGTTTATTTATTTAATTTATTCGAAATAAATTATTATAATTAAATAATTACAAGTTCTAGGACACCATTCCTAACAAGATGTGCCACCTACTATCGAGGGAGATATACCACCTGCTCGAGGTCGAGGTGTTCGTGGACCTCGTCCATTTCGTGATCGACGGCAACCTCCAAGTGGGACCGGAGGCCATCGTTAGTTGTCACGTTTCACTTTAAGATTTGGGTTATGTATTACGAAATATTATTGTACTTTTTTATTTTAATATATCACTTTTTTCATTTTTATTAATAATTTTTTTTTAATCTTAAAAAGATCAAAAGGATAATAATTAGGAAATGGTAAATGAAATTGGGATATTAATTTCAAAATATTTTAATCAAAAGGAAAAAAAAAGGAGGTGTTTTTTTTTTACAAAAATAGCCGAATTGGTATAATTTAAGGAAAATAGCCGAATTGCTATAAATTTAAAAAGGTAAAAAAAAATTGAAAGGGGTTGAAGTCCGTTGTTTAAAACCGGACTTCATTTAAAATGTTAAAGTCCAGTTTTGAAAATCGGACTTCAGATACATTTATCATCTGGGGAGTAAAAGTACTCTAAAAGTCCGGTCTTGAAGACTGGACTTCAGTAGAAATTCTCCACATCAACAGAATCTTCCACATGGATTGTGACTAGGCTAAAGTCCGGTTTTAGAAACCGGACTTCACAAAAGGTGTCCTGAAGTCGGGTTTTGAAGATCGGACTCCGCAAAAAATGGACATTTACCCAATTACTTTCAGGTTTTGGACATTCTCCCAGATACTTTGAAAAAAATGGCCAATCAGCAAAAAAGTCCGCTATGGCTGCCCATCTGGCCTCTGGGGTTTTTCAAATTCATTGTTTACTATATATAGTTAATTTCAATAATAACCAAATTAAATATGTTTATTTCAAACAAACAATGTTTTAAAAGTTTATATCAAAACTACTCAAAAGTAGTCCACGCGCCGACTGATGTCAGCAAGAAAAGATGATTTGTGCCCTTCAAATCACTAAAAAAAACTGTCGTTTTGTGACGTAAAATTTGCGACGACCATGTGTCGTCACTAATTTTCTATGAAAGTCGTCACTAATTGATGTGTTGACAGCTTGCGACCAATTTCGTCTCAAAATAGTGTTAAAAAAGAAACTTTGGTTGCTAAAAATGGCAGGAGGTCGTGGCAGGAAATGAGTGACGAGTTTCGTCACAAAATTTGCGACGATAACCATTACTAAGTTTCCCACCATGCTTTGTGACGACTTATGTTGCTTTATTTGCGACGAAACCGTCACAAATCAGTGACGACTGTTGTCACAAATATTATCAAAATAAAGTCGCGAGATATTCAAACTTTTCATTGAATAATTGCGACAAATATGTCGCAAATGACATACAAATGGCGGGATGATTAAAAAATTTACCAAAATTTAGGCAGTTAAATTTAATATTTGTGACAAAGTCGTCGCAAATTGGTGACGAATGGTGTCACAAATATTATCAAATTATATTGGCGTGATTTTCAAAAATTTCACCAAATATTCGCGACAAATACGTCGCAAATGACATAAAATGGCGGGATAATTAAAAAATTTACCAAAATTTGGGCCGTTAAATTTAATATTTGTGATGAAAGTTGTCGCAACAATTGTTAGAAAAAACAAACCATTCTTTCCCCACAATTCCTTTACCTCTCTCTCTCTCTCTCACTCTCTCTCTCTTCTTTCTCTCATCCTTTCTCATCATTTTCATTTTTCATTTTTCATTTCGAATTCTGAGCCTTACCTGTTTCCGATAAAAGTTTAGTTTCTAATCCCGAGCCTTTTTGTGTTTTAAATATTGTATAGAATTATATGTTTAGGATTTAGATTTAAAAATAAAATTAGTTAGAAATTTTATGTTTATGATTTCTGTTTTATATTTAAATTTGAATTAGTTTATGATTACGTTAAATTAGTTAAATTTTGATGAATTTATTAGTTTAAATTACGTTAACTTGGTTAAATAGTGTTCACTTGATTTTATTTTCATTTATTGTTAATATTTATACTATTACTAATAATTACTATTATGAATAATAAAAATTAAAAAAATTATTAGTAATTATAATATATAATAATAATAATTAATCATTAAAAATGACATTTGCGAGGAAACTCGTCACAAATCTTTTGACGGACGTCTAAACAGTACATGTTTTGTATTTTCGACGAAGTCGTCACAGATTTTGCAACGAAGTCATCAAATTTTGCAACGAGGCTGCACAAATTTTGCGACGAGGTCGTTACAAATTTTGCGATGCATAAGGTCGTTATTTCAATCATTGACTTAATTTGCGACGAAACATGTCTTGTCACTAATTAGTGACGTCATTTGTTGCAAATTTTTCGGTACGATGAGCTTTTTAACTACAATGCCTCTCGTAGCAATTTTCGACGCAGCCTAGTGTTTTGCGACAACTTTCGTCACAAAATTGTTGTCGCAAATCGACAGGTTTTTTGTATTGAATCAAATTGGAATCAAATCCCTTGATCACTGCAAACCATCATTTTAAAGCGTAAAAAATTGCCTTAAATGCATTGTGAGACATTAGCCCCTATTTTTTTTTAAATGATTTCCAAATCAAAAATTTGAATTCGAAAACCCATAAAAAAAAATCAGAAAAAGAAACCGTAACCTAAAAAGCCAAGAACTACGACTGGAAAATCATCGTTGTTCAAGCATCAACCATGGCAAGAAAAACGAGTAAACGTTGTTGAAGATGAAATCCTGATTTATTTGTTTTGAATTTAAAAAATTTATGATAGACAAATTTCAAGGACGAGGTCGAGGAAGAAGTCATGGATTCGAACACATGAATTGTTAGAACTGGTAGTAGAAGAGACGGTAGACATTGAGGTGGTGAATTCGTTATTTTTTTTTTATATTGATTGTAGATTTGATCTTAAAATCATTATGAATATGTACTGTTGTAACATGCAAGATTTTTTACTAATAATGTAGGTGGATGATGAATAAGAAGATGATCAAATCAACCAACTAGTGAATATTTGTTTAGAATGATCTTCATTAAAAATGTTTATTTGTAGTGAACGTTTGAACTAAAAGGAAGGGGAAGGATAAAATAGTATAAGATGCTGAGGACAAGGAAGAGAGCGATGCATTTTTTTTAAAACTGAAATTTGTGTTGTATTGAATGAAAGGTTTATTAAAATGTAATTGTTTATTTTTAGTAAACATTTGTTACATTTTTTAAACAAAAAAAGGAACATGCAGACAATTCCATTTATCTTGTGAAGGTGACTGTTGATATAATGAAGTGGTTGAAAATAAAGAGCAATCAATAGTACTATATAGGGTATACATTCTGTTATTTTAAAATTTGTTAATATTTGTTAAATTTAAATGTATTGAATAAAGATCAATTGTTTACTTTTATTAAACAAATAACAGGGAGATGCTGGAGATCTAAAAGCAAAAAGTAAAGTGAGACCGAACAATAGTTGAGGGTGGGACAGAAGTAGCTGATAAAATAGAGGCACGAAAAAGGACAAGAAGGGCTGGAAAAACTACCTCAGAACCATACACGAAAGAATAGGGGTCAAAGGAAAAACAGATGAAAGGACCTAGTTTCTATTTACACCACCAACGGAAGACAATAACTAGGGGATTGAAGAAAGTATTAATTTAAACAGTTTTTTTGTGGTTTCAGAAACATGATTTTGATGTTGAATTTAAGTTTAGTAAACTTAACTACATTAGCTATCTAAGATTATTTTTTTTTGTGATTTTTGGTATGAAAAATGATGATACTTCATAATCTTTATCTTTTTATTTAACATTTATTTATTCGTGGAGTGCACCTTTTTTTGTTAAGTTTAATATTACTAATACTGTAACATGTAGTTACGTGATGTAATGATATTGAATGCTGACAAATAAGCTGAGAAAGACAAATTGTATTAAATTTAGGAATATTACAGCCCTATTTATAGACAACACAACAGCTTACAAGAAAAGCTTTACTTCTAAACACTATAAGAATTTCGGGAATAGGTGACATCCTTTTGGCGTCACCTATTCGAATAGGTGACGGTTTTTTGACCGTCACCTATGGCAGCGTCACCTATTTAAATAGGTGACGTCCAAAAAAAACCGTCACCTATTCGAATAGGTGACGGGTAAAACAGGTCACCTATTCGAATAGGTGACGGGTAAAACAGGTCACCTATTCCAATGGGTGTCATCCTTTTGGCGTCACCTATTCCAATGGGTGACATCCTTTTGTCGTCACCGATTCCAATGGGTGACATCCTTTTGGCGTCACCTATTCCAATGGGTGACCCGTTTTACCCGTCACCTATTCGTAAAGGTGACCTGTTTTACCCGTCACCTTTTGTAAAAAAATATTTTTTTTAAAAAAAAAAAATACGCTTTCCTGTTAAAAAGGTGATGGTTTTTCCCCGTCATCAAAAGTAACAAATTAGAGAAAAAAAAATTATAATTTAATAATACCACCGTTTAGTGACTTTTTGATACCCATTAACCTTATATTGATCAATCTAACATAATAAAAGGTAATTACATGGTCATTACAAGAAATAGAGCCACAAACTTTATATACAATAACAAGAATACGTCACAAATTTAAAGTACAATATTTACAAATGATGCTTCTCAAAAACTAGAATATTATACACACAAAAGAATTACTTCTAAACCTCCACAAAAAACCATTTTAACAACATTAACCCAGGCTTGTTGAGACAAAGATCATAAATTTCATGCCAAAATAAGCTCACTGCCATACAAAAGCTACAGAAATTTTTGAAGGAAAAAAAAAACCTTTCTTCTTTCATCTTAAGCAAAAAGGAGAAAAGGGCTGAGCTTGAAAGTGGGCTTTGGCGTGAAATGGAAAAGGGATGACCAACAAAACCATTGCTCCACTGCTTCCAAAGCTACAAGGTAAGGACAAATATTCACATTAACACATGTATGAATGATTCTCTTGGTGGCCATGGCCTGAAAAATACCACATGATATTGATATGAACAATAATTTCCAATAATCAAATTTACTAGTGAAACTTTAGATAATAATTTCCACTAATCAAATTTACTAGTGAAACTTTAGATAAAATAAACACAAGTAGCATGACACATAAACACAATAAGGAGGGAGAGAGCATGATGGTCAGTCAATTGAAAAGAAAGAGTTGGTTCCTTAATCTAAACAAAACATACCAAATTAAAGGCATTAAACCAAAAGGTTTAAGCTTCAAGAACAATTAGCAAAAGAGAAATGACATCTAAACCAAAGAAAACTTGTACTTAGCAATTGAACTCCACATTAATACCTGGAATAAGAAAGAGGACAGAATTTAAGAAATACGACATGATCCTATAGCTCAATGCGGAAATGTATACCATGGTTAAACAAAATTACATCATATAGCCGATGTGTTTTCAATACACTATAATAATGATGCAGTTAGATAACAAGAGTAACGCCAAAAACTAGAAGATGCAGAAAAGTTCAACAACGAGAGGTATACACAAACACATATGATATCCCAAAAAACCCAATAGACAACAAAAACATTACTCCCAGGACCTCTAATACATTCCCAACCAGCAAAAAGAAACAAATTAAATATACACCAAATCAATAGTTAAAACTATCAGTGATAGTCTCAAGAAAAATAATGGCAGCTCAAATAGAATTAAAAATCAAATGAAAGCCCAGAAACTCAAATTAATAAGAAAAGTTTCAAGGATCAATGGTTATTTTTTTGTATTTTAGTTTCTAAAGTTCAAAGCCAAGGTTGGAGAAGCGGGTAGAGGTCAAGAACAAACTCCAAATAATTCCACTATGCAAATCTATCCTTGAAGATTCTCCTATATCATGTCACCCAAATTGATAAAATGAATTGTAAAAAACTGAGCTTAAAGAACACTCTGACCTTGCCAAACTAGTTAATCTCTTGTATAGCCAAGAATATCTACACTGTCTCTAAACTTCATGATATCATTAATAGCTTCCAATTCCAGAATAATTACATCATCAAACCCACATAATCGAACAAGTTAATCAATAAGCATGTGCACTTCTGCAAATAATGAAAACTAGCAATTTATAAATGTTGCAACTTGATAACTTGCAATACAAAATAACCAAGACATCAAATGTTTCACTCACTTCCATCTTTATCAGTAAAGAAATTATATCATACAAGAAGAAAGGGGACTACAGAACACTGAATCCTAAAAAACTCATAATCCTACCATACTTAATTTTAATTTGAATAGTCTTCAAGAAGTATATAGTGAAGGAAGATCAAGGGAAGGACATTCCTGAAATTAAATTACTACATCAACAAATGGGCATTGGTGGAATACTAAGAGATTGATTTCCATATAGTGAAAATCATTTAAGATTACCTCAATCCAGTTTGCAAAGTTCATAGATTAGTTGACCACTTGAAAACTAAGTGCAAAGATTTCCCCACGTTAACAAACAGTCCACCACTTGAACTTCAAGCGAAATCGGGGAAACTAAATAAAAAACTAGAAAGAGTAATTGATGAGGCAGAATGCTATCTTCTAATGGGAGGTCAGAGTTGAAAGATCTTAAAATATAATGAATATTGATTTACATCTACCCTCAAAGTTCACTTTTTTAATCTATAACACATGCCAAATTCAATATTTTTAGAAAGTACAATTACACTAGCAATACTTTCCCCACTGTGAGTTTTCTCAATTTATTCCCTTTTGGAAGCTGATTTTAACTTGTCTAGGATAAGAAACTAAAAAATGATGGGTTTATGTACAATGTAGGGACTTTAAATAAATAACGATAGTCCATGCTACCATAACACAAGGATATTCATGAAACTCAATATACACAATAAATATAAAAACCATAGTCAAGGTTACCATAACTGCAGGATAGCCATGACACTCGATATATACAAGATAGACACAATAAATACAAAATCATAGTCAATGCTACCATAACTGCAGGATAGCCATGAAACTCGATATGTACAAGATAGACACAATAAATTAATAACCATAGTCAAGGCTAGCGTCACTGCAGGATAGCCATGACACTCGATATGTATAAAATAGTCACAAAAGTACTTAAAGGTATTACCTAATCTAATTGAGCTGCCACGAACTCGGCCCACTCACTCCTAACTTCATCTAGTTCTTCTTGACTAAACGTTGATGGCATATTCTTCATCTACACATAAAATAGAATGTTCGACCAAAACATGGATGTCATAATATTTGCTTAGATCTTAAACAACGAAGATAGAAGTCAACATTACCACATCGATGATTTGTGTGCTATGACTTTTGATGATTTCACGCATAAATCTCATTAGATAGTAGCCACATTCAACGACACCAGGTTGGCAAGGAGACTACATAGTGAAATAGTTTAATAAAGCTATGTTAATAAATACTAATCGCTAATAAAAAGTGGAGATGTATTTACCTTCACCACTTTGAATGCTAGCTTTTTTCTATTTTTGTTCCCTTCATTCACCTGATACAATTTATAGGCCCTACAAGCAATACATATTGATAGATAATTATTGTAAGAAAAAAATTACTGAGAATTGAAGCCATAATTCTAGTTAACTTACATTTCCACCACAATTGTTACTTCATCACACAAACGATTTTTCATAGAATCCATGGAATAGGCTATATTTGCTCTTGGATCGATCACTACTAGAACATAGTGACCCCTAAAAATCAACCAAAGAACAAATGAATGCATTAATTACAGGAGAAGAAATTGCTAAGATAATAAAGAAGGTGGTGATTGAGAAAACACTTAACCAACATTATAGGGAACTAACAAGATTTGGCCAGCTTCAAGTGTGCACAATCTCAATGATAATTTTACCGCTCGCGCCCCGTGAGTACCTCCATTCACAGATACATCTCGAATGTCCATAAATTTGTACATACCCAAATCATGAGGTACAATCAACTGGGTGTACAAATACCTATAAAATCGAACAAAATTAATCACATATATAAAGTGAAAAACTTTAAAATTAAATAAATTAGGATAAAACAAATGTCTTACGCAACATAAGCAGTTATGCAATCAACTGCAATAGGCTCCATATCACATAAATGAATAAAATCTTCTTGCAATAGCCTGTAACCCCGTTCCGATTCAAACAAGTCGAAAGGTAGGGTAAACAATATTGAACTAAGAACATGACTATGTTCTGCTCGTAGTCTCAAAAATTGCACTGCAAGAGGAGGTTTCTTTTCCTTTTTCTTCTCTTCTACCATCTTTTTGATTCGGTTTACCTTTTTCTTTTTTTCAGACTCGATCTTCACGGCTTCTCCCAACAAGATGAGGTTTTTAGGCTATGCCAATGTTGAACCGAGTACTTGAGAAAGTCTCGATATCTCCTCACTAGGCGGTAGAGGCAGCAAACAATCCTCCCCAATAAGCATATCAATAGATACCATCACAGTACCCTGTTCCGCCATCAAACTTGTTTGTGTGGTATTTTATTGTACAAATGCCATCCCAATAGCCACAATATTGGTAATGGATCCCGCTGACAATCGACATTTTCTCCCCTTTGATACAAAGTATAAAATGAAATAATTACTACACATAAGATATGTTCAACATATATTAAAAATAAGAATGTTAGTACCTCAATAGGTTGTGGTATCTCAACAATATCTTCACCCACATTATAATCTTCATTCTGTAAAATATAAATGGAAATAATAATAACTTATTAATTGTGATAAAATATAACTATTAATAAAAAGTGTTATAGTACCTCTTCATCTGTCTGTTCCAACATCTTAGAGCAACTATCCCGCTCAGAAGTAGTCTCTTTCTTAAGTGTTTGCAGCTCGGACTCTAACTCTCGGATACGTGCGTGAAGCACTTCTTCTTCACTATCTCTCCCTTTCTTCTTTCTAGTACACCGTGGCTTATTAAAATATGAATTTGGGGTGACACCCTTGCCCAATCCTCGAACTCGTCCAGAATGTTCTTTAGTCGACAATGTCTTTGTCAAAATATCATCATTCTTGCTAGATAATGACTCGATATTTAAATTATTTGTTCGAATTAACGCATCCTACGCATATGTAAAATCGTTAAAATAAACAATGTAAAATTAAACGTATAAGAAAATGTAAATAATACTAACAATTTGTTCTGCCACGGCCTGAGTCACTTCATCCAGTTTCCCATCTTTATCACATCGTGCTTCCCTCCAGACCACAGCCCGATCATCAATCGACTCATATTTCTTAGACTTAATCTGTGTGTTCATCAATCATAACAAAGAAGCAAAATAATAACTTTATCTTAAACAATCATAACAAAAAAACATATAATTCATAACAGTAATGAATTACAAATAAGCACTATAACAACTTCTTAATCTTTAAAACAATAAAGAATGAGGATATCTTTTTAAATTCTTACCAAACGTTCTTTAAAATTCTGGTAGCTTTGTCGACCTATCTTGTGATTATAGGTATTCTTCGCTCGCCGCGACTTTTGTAGTTCACTGAATTGTTTAAATTCATCAGTTAGTCTGGAATTGACAAACTCTCTCCAAATCTCTGTAGTGATCTGGGGATACATCTCCGGTGGATGATATAACCGGTCAGGGTTGTCGAGATGGGGCGTAATATATTTCATGGTTATATCATCCACCGGAGATGATGTCATCAACTCTTTTTTTGATTCCTTGGCAGTATTAAATGGTCCCTATATACATTAGAATTCGATATTAAGATGATGTTATATACATTATAATTCAATAGTTTTAAAATAATCGTCTACATACCTTAATCATGACATAAAGTTTATCCTTCAATTCCATAGGGACAAGATTCCAATTACGATACGTAATTGGAACATGCTCGCGTACGCATGCCCCAATATAATTTGACAAGCTGATAGACTCTAATCCAACGGTTTGACCGAATTCATTATATCGTACATCTTTCTTTATTCCTTCACTCATAGCACGAAATAGATGTCGCATGGTAGTTGGTCCACGAGTCTTCTTCTTTTTCTCATTCTTTGAGTCATGTGCATCATCACTACTACTCGAGTGACTCATAGTACCTAAAAATCAATAGATATCACGACAAAACAAAAAATATTACTCATGAAGAAAACATTACAAAACAAGTCTTATATTGGATTAAATAGTAAATACATTAGAAAACAAGTATTAAACTGGAACACAAGTTAAATACATTACAAAACAAATATAAAGCTATGAATCTATAATCCATGTTCCATCACAATCATCTCGCATATACAATGACATATCTTCATCTAAATCATCTAAAGGATCTTCCGGAACAAATTTAGTTGGAGGGGGGCAATCAAAGGATGCATCATCATCATCATCATCATCATTTTCATCGATATATTCACGATCAGGGGGTGAAAGAACAACAGACCATCTCCTATCACTTGAATCTTCAATATAAAATACTTGCTCAGCTTGTGAAGCTAATATGAAAGAATCATTCTTGTGCCCGATACGACTGAAATCAACAAGTGTAAATCCGAGATCATCTTTTTGAACTCCATTTTTACTCTCCACCCAATCACACTTAAACATAATAACTGTAAATGTGTTGTAATTGACCTCCCATATCTCTTGGATGACCCCATAAAAAGTCATTTATGTTGTGATAGGTTTCTTATCTTTGGAACTGGCTACTTGCATTGTTGTGGCTACCAAAGAAACCCCACTATTTTGTACGGTACGCATATTATCACGAGACTTTGTATGGTATCGACGACCCTGGATGAGATAACCTTCATATGTCCTCACGTCGTGGTGTGGGCCATGTGCCACCCATCTTAAAGTTTGGGTGACATTGTTATCTACGCTACTTAATTGTTCTACTACCTGAAAAATTCCATTAAAACATCAAAATGATGTTATGAGAACATCAACGCCATCTCTTACAATTAGAGGCATACTATACCCGGTCACGTAGCCAAGAACCAACGAACGATTGTGTTCATCTTGTAGCCATTTTTTACTATTTGATTTACTCGAATTTTGAGCTTTTAAGAATTCCATATGCTCCCTACGAATGTGATAGAAAAAATATTATAAATCATTCACATTGTTTATTAAATGATGATACAAAAATGAACTTACTGAATGTATGGCTGCACATCATCAGTGTTCTCCAATATATAACGATGTGCTTGCTGTAATTGATCTTTGCTAGGATTTGAGTAAGTCGCGGCGGATAATGGTCTCTCTTGATTATAATCTAACTCTTTTTTGATGTACAAACCAAGACCAACAGGTTCTATATCAGATAGAAATTCTGAACAAAACTCCACGGCTTCCTCAACAACGTATGCTTCACTAATACAACCCTCCGGATGGTGTCTGTTTCTCACATAACTTTTCAACACTTTCATATACCTCTCAAAAGGATACATCCATCGTAAATAAACCGGACCACATAGTTTTATTTCTCTTACTAAATGGACGGTTAGATGCAACATTATTGTGAAAAACGAAGGAGGAAAGTATTTCTCAAACAAACACAATGTCACGACAATATCTTCTTGCGGTTTATCCAACTCGCTACACGTATCGACTTTGAACATATCGCATTAAAGAAGAAGCACATTCGAATTATTGCATACCTCACGTGCTTAGGTAAGACCGAGCGTAGAGCTATTGGAAGTAGTTGTTGCATTAATACGTGACAATCATGAGATTTGAGTCCATTTAATTTCACGTCTTCTATTGACACGAGGTTTCTAATGTTAGATGAATATCCCTCTGGAACTTTAATTTCTGATAAAGTCTTACACACACGACGTTTCTCTTCTTTCGCAAGGGTATAACAAGCTGGAGGTAAATACGTTCTCTTTTTTTCAACTCTAGGCGCTAATTCAGTCCGAATATTCAATTTAACTAAATCAAATCTAGCACTAACTAACTCCGTCCTTACTCTTTCCAGGAATATCAAGAAGGGTTCCAATTATGTTCATGCAAACATTCTTCTCAATATGCATTACATCTAGACAATGCCTTACATGCAATTTGTGCCAATATGGAAGCTCAAAAAATATAGACTTTCTCTTCCAATATCTCTTCTTTACATGCTTCTTAATACTTGAAAATTCAATCTCATTAATTTTCATGTAAATAGCTTCTCCTAACAATGGTTGGGGAGCACTATCATGTTCAGTGTTCCCATCGAATGCCTTTTTCTATTTTCTATACGGATGATGTCGTGGTAAAAACCGCCTATGTCGCATATATGTCATCTTCTTTCCATGTGTTAAATAGAGTGAAGATGTATTTTCAGCGCATATTGGACATGCTTGAAAACCCTTTACAAGCTCATCCACACAAGTTACCGTATCTTTGGAAAATCATTGATGGTCCATAATAATATTGCCTTTAAATTAAATGTCTCTTTCTTAAATGCATCGTAACACTCAACTTCGATTTCCCATAAAAGATTCAAGTCATCAACCAATGGAGCTAAATATACGTTTATATCATAGCCCGATTGTTTTGGTCCTGATATCAACAATGACAACATCAAGAACTTTCTCTTCATGCACAACCATGGTGGAAGATTATATATTGAAAGCAGTACAGGCCAACAACTATATTTGCTACTCAAATCTCCATAAGGATTAACCCCATCTGCTGAGAGATCCAACCGGATGTTTCTTGGTTCCGACCCAAAATCTGGCCATAAGTGATCTACTAACCTCCATGACGGCGAATCAGAAGGGTGTCGTAAAATCCCATCATTTTTCCTACTTGTTGCATGCCAAATCAAGTTTTTCGCATGATCAACACTTCTAAACAATCTTTTCAATCTTAGAATGATAGGAAAATACCATATTTGCTTCGCGGGAACCCCTTTTTTCTCTATTTGTGAATTCTTTGTTGATTTCCATCTTGAAGTACCACAAATAGGACATCTAACGACCTCCTGAATATTCCTTTCTATACAAGCAACAATGCTTTGGACATGCATGTATTTTTTCATAAGTCAACCCTAGAGCACGTAAGGTTTTTTTCGCTTCATACATGGAAATTGGCATTTCATTGGGTTTAGGTAAAAGATCACTAACTATGGATAGTAGTTCTGAGAAACTATTATCACTCCACCCAAATCGGACCTTCAAATTGTATAGCCTCACTAAAGATGATAATTTCGTATATTTTTTGCATCCTACGTATAAAGGCTTCTGAGCTTCACTAAACATTGTTTCGAATGATGTAGAATTCTTCTCTAATTGTTCTTGAGCAACTTGAACCATCTCAATCACATCTTAGAAATCTTCCTCTCCAATTTTTCATCAAATTCATTATATGGTTCATTGTGGTTAACTTTTTCCGATGGCAAATCTTCACCATGCCAATACCATACCTTGTAACTTTGGTCTATACCATTAATATACAAGTGAGTTCGAATGGTAGTAGGGTTATGACTGTGTAGATTCCCACATTTGAGACATGGACATCTTATAGTGTTTAACGGTTTGGCATGACATAACCCAGACTCAATAAAAGTTTCAACCCCCAACTCGTACTCCTTAGAGAGTCTACTTTTAGCCATCCATGATTTGTCCATGACAATGAACCTGGTACAAGAAGAAGACCAAGTCATGACACTACACTCCATAAGTGATATATGTTTAAAACATGTCAAGGGTACATGGACATGCTAATAAAGAACGGCGTATGCTTTAAAAAAAAAGCTTAACATTTTAACATTGTACATAACAATAAATCCCAATCTATACACTTAACATGAATCAAAGTCTTTTGCAATCCTAAATAAAAGTAACATTAGTTAATCAGCTTAATAACTTTAACACAAGGTAAAGGTCTTAGTCCATTGAGACTTTGTTAATAAGTGATTTGTGAATGTGAAGAATTACACTACCTTCAGCAATGGTTCTCTTGATCAGTGAATCAAGCTCTTAATCTCCTCTGATAGTAAGTTGAGGATGTTTTGGAGTGAGTCTCTTTACTTTCAAATCCTTGCTCACATTTTCATCCAATTCAAGCACTTCAACTGCGAGAAACTCAAGATTTGATGCTAAGTGTACATCACTAGACAAAAGGGAGAATGGAAAAGGTAAATACATAAACAGAATGGAAAAAAATGATTAAGGGGAAATTGAAGAAAATTGAAGGCTGAGATTCAAAGGAACACGAATACCAAAACTAACAGAAAAATCCTTAATCCACAAGTACCTAAATCAAACTAAACTAAATTCATCAATTAAAAAAAATCAATTCTAGCATATGCCTTAGTACAAATGGACTCAAATAGATTAAGAACGAAAGTGAGGTCAAGACTTTTCCTGTGTTTATTAAGTTTAGTTTATCAAATCATAAAAGTCATAAAATGTTGATATTGCACAGACTGTCACTATCCATTGCTAAATAAAAAGAATCAAGCTTATTCATAAACCAATCAGAATCAATGCATTAAACATACAAACACCATTTAACATACAATTACATTATAGAAAAGCATAGTTACATCAAGTCAGTTTGAATTTAATATCATAAATAAATGGCTCAAAAACTTTAAATTCAATATCTAAGGTTCCATATTATATTTTAATCAATATTGTGTACATTCCTTTCAAAAAAATAAAATAATGATGATTAAAGATAAATAGTATCTCAATTCAATGAAAAGAAATAGGGTTGAGTTTTTTAATTAAAAATTATTACAAAACCACAAAAAGATTGTTACCTAAATATGTCACTCCATTTTCAAGAATTTGTGAGCTTCTTTTTCTAGTACTTGATGTCACCTAAAGACAAGACTAGAAGAGTTGAGTGACAAATCTTAATATTATCAAAAAATAGTTACTAATCAATAAATTCATAATAAACTTTCAGAGTTAAATATTATCAACGTGTGAAGTTTGTATTCTTTGAACATTTTCATCTAATAGGCCAATATCCTAAACACAATAAAAATAATAATAAAGTTCAGAGATAATCAAGCCAATGCCAAGACTAACTAGGAAATTTAGCAATGAGAAAAATGGGATGGTGAATTACAAGATATTATTATTTTATGAAATAAGGAAAAGGGTATAAACACTACAATCAAAAGTGAAAAGAGTAGGTAAATTAAGCCATTTAATGGGAGCAATATCAGTAGCTCCTTTGATGGAAGGCTTTTGTTCTTGTAGAGAGTAAAGAAAATTTAAGCATAGAAACGTCTTTAGAATATTTACACCAAAATTGTGATCATCGCCTGAATTGCCTAGACTGCATATTAACCAAACAGAGTTAACTACTTACAAGACAATATGTAAGGGAGATTCAACAATTAAAAGCACAGGTCGGGTACTCTTCTCGCATGATTTCTTCCTCAATACTTGAATTGACACAAATGCAAACTTCAAGAGAAGCAATCCCCTATAACAAAATAAAAAACGAAAACAAAACTTCTTTAATCATAAAATTTCTATATACAATTGAAACTAAGCAATGGGGTATATAATTTAGCTCATATATCCTAAAATAACACCCTAAATCAAAGAACAAATACAGTCCATTATTTCTAGATAAAGTAATGAATAAACAAGTTAAAACTCACGCTCGAATCAAGGTCAAATCTTTTTCGTAGTCATTCAAGATCGATAATCCATGCTTTAAGAGCTTATTCGAATGCTTGAACCTTAAGCTTCCCTACAATTACAAAAGTGATTCCATTAAATATCACAGAGCAAAGGAATTGTAGAATAAGTGCTCAAACTCCATTGATAAAATTGATATAATCGGCACCATAGAAATTTTAACTTGAAAAAACACACGTTCCTTATAAACTTACCTTATATTATATAACCTCCATGCCACTTTCTATGAAAAGGTTGATAAGACCCTAAGACTTGATCAAAGTGATAAACAATCTTACCTGATGTAAATACAACAAAATAGGGATTTGGATTGTTGAAAGTTAGACCAAATGCATATATATCCATCACAATCATAGCATGAATAAAAAATTGAACTGTTTTTGCATATATAGAGTAAATTGACAAGAATATGAACAGCAGTCAACATTAAATCCAAACATTTAACATCAAGTCCTTAAATTTAACAGGAGAAATGTTATAAAAAATGATTCAGCTAAAAAAACAAAAGGTGGATAATCGTTGTGTAGTCACAAGTTAAACAGAAGAGAAATGTTTACATAGCCTCAGGTTCCAAATTGAAACCACAAAAAACAACCTTCTTTTTAAGTAAATTATGATAGTATATATTTATCATAGAAAAAGGAACAAGATAAACAAATTTCAGATCTAAATAACAAGCAAATCGCAAACATAATTTCATACTAGTAAATTCTTTTAGTATCCTAATCAATATGAAGAAATTTCTCTCATGAGAAACTTAAAATTCCCAAACTTTTTCAAATTCAGATTTACTAACAAAATTACGAAATGAATTTTTTGATCTTCAATTACTCTGATCTTTCGTAAGTAATAATGCTGCAACAAACAAATTTAGAAGATGAAACCTATTCAACTGAGATAAGCATTCTCTCAGAAAATGAACCACGAAGAAATCCCAAAACAAATACGCATTGATCTCTCTGTTTCGTCAGGAACAGTGGTTGGGTCTAGATGAAGAAAATTGTTAACAAAACTACAAGAAAAAAAACAGTTAAATAAATTCTTAACAAAAAAAAAGAAAAGAACCAAGTGAAATTTCACCTCTGTTAATTAGGGCTTGATCGAGGAAATGAGAACCAAGTGAGATTTCAATGATTCAATGTAAATTAGGGTTTCTTCCTTCGATTAGTCGTTGAAATTGAGAACAAGAACTTCTTCCTTCGATTCACCCTTGCAGCCTTCAACGATTTTGACTTCGATTCGGGAACGAGGGCTTTGTATGAGCGAGAGAACAATTTTGTGAACAACAACGAGGGCTTGACTTCCTTCCTTCCCTTTGAGAACAAGAACAATAATGATTTTGAGAACAAGAACAAGAACGATTTTGACTTCCTTCCTTCGATTTTTGTGTTTTGAGAGGAAAAGCGAGAGGAAAAGGGCTTTGAGAGGAAAAGCGAGATGAGAAAGCGAGATGACTTCCTTCCTTCGTCCGTGAGTGAGAGTGAAAAGCGAGATTAGATTTTTTTTTTTTTTGCTACTTTTTCGTCCGTGAGTGAGAGTGAGAGTGAGCGAGAATGAGGAAATGGGTGACGTCTTTTATTTTCAATTTTACTGTTCATCCGTTTTTTCTCTCCATGTGTCACCCATTAAAATGGTTAGTGTGTTCTATTCCTGTTTTTCTTATAGTGAAATATATTACATAAAAGCCACTAGTCTAATACTTATAATATGCCCCTGCAAACACAAGGTACAATAAAATGGAACATGAGTTTGGAACAAAGAAATTGAAAACGATCAGTGGACAGAGGCTTAGTAAAAACATCTGCAAGCTGTTGTTGAGTTGAAACATATTGAAGTGCGAGATCTTTGCGAACAACGCGTTCCCGGACAAAGTGATTATCGATTTCAATATGTTTTGTACGGGCATGAAAAACCGGATTTGAAGCTAAAAGGATGGCTGACTTATTATCACACCACAGAATGGGTGCCTTGAAGATATAAACATGTAAATCCTTAAGTAGCTGTCGGATCCAACAAAGTTCTGCTGCAGTAGATGCTAAGGCACGATACTCGACCTCTGTGGATGAGCGAGAAATCGTGGGCTGCTTTTTAGCAGACCAAGAAATAGGATTAGTTCCCAAAAATACAATGTAACCAGTAGTTGAGCGCCTATCAATAGTGTCTCCTGCCCAATCAGAATCAGAATAAGCCTCAAGATGTAAAGTACTGGCAGTATAATGAAGTCCTTGTTGGAGAGTACCCTGAACGTATCTCATAATGCGCTTTACAACTGTGAAATGAGCCTGACTTGGGGAATGCATAAACTGACTAACTTTGGCAACAACAAAACAGATATCAGGTCGAGTGAAAGTCAGATATTGTAATGATCCTGCCATTTGACGATAAAGTTGGGCATCAGTGGAAGAGCAAGCAATGGCAGATGAAGAATCACTACATAGAGCAACAGAACAAGGAGTTTTGCAACTCTTGGCAGATGAGAGACCAAATTTAGTTAGCATATCAGTGGCATATTTGACTTGTTTGATAAGAATACCCTCAGAAGTAGGAGTTATCTCTAAACCCAGAAAGTATTTGAGTGGACCAAGATCTGTCATTTCAAATCTGTGTTGCAAACTACTCACAAAAGTTTCAATATATGTAGAGTCACTGCCAGTGAGGATAATATCATCAACATAGAGTAGCAGCAAAGTGATAGATGAAGAAGTAACTCGAATAAAAAGAGAGCTGTCAGCAAAGGATTGTGCAAAATCAAATTCAGACATAATGTGAGATGTGAAGCAATCAAACCAAGCCCTTGGTGATTGTTTGAGACCATATAAAGACTTGTGAAGTCGGCAAACATGTGATGGAGAAGTGTTGCTAACATAGCCTTGAGGTTGAACCATATATACTTCCTCAACTAATGACCCATGTAAGAAGGCATTTTTGACATCCAATTGCCTCATAGGCCATTTATAATAAGTTTCCAAGGCCAAAACAGTACGTACAGTAGTCTTTTTGACAACGGGACTAAATGTCTCATCATAATCTAGACCTTGTTCTTGGTGATAACCCTTGGCAACAAGTCTTGCCTTGTAACGAGCAACCGAACCATCCAAATTGTACTTAACACGATACACCCATTTACAACCTACTGCATTTTTACCATGAGGTAAAGGAACAAGCTCCCAAGTTTGCTGTTTGACTAGAGCATTATACTCATCATTCATCGCATTTCTCCAATTAGAAGACTTGCTGGCCATAGTGTAAGATGTTGGTTCTAGAACAAGATCGGGAGAAATAGCTGCAAAAAACTTCTTCTTATAGATCCCAGACTTGCTTCTAGGATGCATGGGATGTGCATTAGGAGCAATTAATGGTACAGGGACAGGTTCTGGAACTAAATCAGGAGAAGGGAGAATAGGAAAGCAAGATTCATTAGATGAACTAGATATGTGTGGAGAAATAGGAGCAGAATGGGAAGACTCTAAAGAAGAGGATGATAATCTTGAAGAATATAGAAAAGGAAGAACAGAAGAAGGTTGGGGAGTGACAGATTGTAAAAGAGGTTTTGAAGGAGGGGGAAGAGAGAAAGGAAAAATTGTTTCATAAAAAATCACATGTCTTGAAGTAAAATATTTCCCTGTTTGAGGTTCAAAACAAATATAACCCTTGTATTCCAAAGGATAGCCAAGAAAAACACATTGAGTGGTTTTAGGTTGGAATTTGTTGGTATTATAAGGTTTTAACAAAGGATAACAAGCACAACCAAAAACCCGTAATTGATTATAGTCAGGAGCTTTGGAAAACAATACTTCAAAAGGAGATTTATGAAGAAGAGTAGAAGTTGGCAGTCTATTGATAAGAAAAACTGCTATGGAAAAAGCATGAACCCAAAATTTCAAAGGAACAGAAGACTTGTAAAGAAGAGATAGTGCTGTCTCAACAACATGTCTATGTTTCCTTTCGGCCAAGCCATTTTGCTCAGGGGTGTAGGGACAAGATTTTTTATGAAGAACGCCAGAAGAAGTAAACAATTGAGAGACAGATTTATTTACAAACTCTCCTCCACCATCACTTCTAAAAATCTTAAGTCTAGCACTCAGCAAATTCTCAACATATGGTTTAAAACGCTGAAGAACAGAATAAAAATCTGATTTGCATTTTAGAGGAAACAACCAAGTGTATCTAGACATATCATCAATAAAGGAAACATAGTAAAGAAAGCCATCAACAGAAATAGATGGAGCAGGGCCCCAAAGATCACTATGAACCAATTCAAGTGGTTTTATTGATATAGTTCGAGACAAGGTAAAAGGAAGCTTAGACATTTTACCATCTAAACAATGAGTACAAATTGACTGTTCATTATTGACAGAAGTAGAAATATTCAAGGAATGTAAAACAGATTGAACAATAGGACTACTTGGATGACCTAAACGATCATGCCACAAATTATTTTTTACTCTGGCTCCCAGAAAAGCCTTGAAGCCAGCAGAAGAAGAATTAGACTGAATGGGATACAAGCCATTTGAACTTGGTCCCTTGAATAAAACTAAACCTGAGGTTCTGTCATGAATAGAGAATGAGTCAGCAGTGAAAACAAAATAGCAATTATTGTCAACACAACACTGATGAACAGAGAGGAGGTTAGTAGAAATATCAGGTACACAATGAAGATTTTGTAAGGAAAAAGAGGTTGAAGGCAGGGATAGAGTTCCAGAACCTATGTGTGTAACTGGTAGATGTTGACCATTGCCAACCATAACCTGATCATCTCCATTAAAGTCACCAGTGATGCGCAGATTAGCCAAATCAGAAGTTAAATGAGCATTAGCTCCACTGTCAGATAACCAGACTGAATTAGATGAATTGACATTTGCATTTCCATTGCAGCAAGACGAGCAGGTGGATGACGCCCCTGAAAAGCATAATTCATGCGATCATAACAATCCAGACCAGTATGCCCAAACCTTGAGCAGATTTGACAGTACACACGATTGGACTGTGTATTAGAGGGACTGCCTTGTGTATGGACACTATTGGCAAAAGGACTAGAACCTTGAGAAAAATTTGGTGTAGAAGAACTTGAACGATTACCAGAAGACTGATTGCGACTATTGTTGTTATTGCGATTAGAAGACTGGTTTCTAGAAGAGTTATTACCAGAACGTTGTCCATTAGTGCGATTATTACTATTATTCTGACCACGATTATTACTGTTGTGACTGCGATTGTTAGCATACAGAGCTAATGGAATAGTAGAGTCAATAACCTGTTGCTGAGCAAGAATAGCAGCCTCCTCAGCCTTTAGTAAAACATGTAATTCATCTCTAGTAACAGCAGTTGATCTTGTACGCAAGGCAGTGCGAAAGGCATTATAATCAGTAGAGAGACCATTGATAGTGTAGACCAAGATATCATCATCATGTAAGAGAACTCCAATTGCAGCAAGTTTGTCAAGAATAGTCTTGATTCTGTGGATGTAATCATCAATAGATTCTTTGGATTTCTTTTGCAGCCTATGTAATTCTGACTTGAGATCAAAAACATTTGCACGAGTAACAGAAGCAAAACGTCTCTCAAGAGTTAACCAAACCTCCCTAGATGATTTACAGCCAACAACCAAAGCAAGAGCCGATTGCGATAAAGTTGCATTCAACAAAGTTCGTAAAGCATGATCTTGTGCCTTCCACAGACGAAACTTAGAATTGTCGCGACGAACAGAATTCTCCTCCAGAAATTGATCAGGACAAGGAAAGGTTCCATCAACATAGCCAAACAGGTAGTGTGCCTCCAAGATTGACTCAATTTGATACCTCCATAGAATATAGTTTGAGGAATCAAGACGAACGAAGATCAATGTACAAATATTGGACAAAAGGAAAATCGGCAAATGTGAGAATTCTCGCTCAAGAGTTGAAAAAGGAGAAGAAACAGGGAGCGAGGTTAAAGGATTCGCAGTAATCTCTGGATTTGCATCTGGATTTGTAGGATTAGTCGAAGAATTTGCATTCTCAGCCATGACGTAGGGTTAGGGTTTCACGAAGAATCGAGAAGAAGAAAAAAAAGGGAAAAAGGAGAGCGGAAGCAAAATTGACCAGAAAGGAAAAACAAGAAAAGAAGGACGAAAACAGAAAACGGTTAGACGCGTGTCATTAGTTGCTCTGATACCATGACAAATAAGCTGAGAAAGACAAATTGTATTAAATTTAGGAATATTACAGCCCTATTTATAGACAACACAACAGCTTACAAGAGAAGCTTTACTTCTAAATATATTACATAAAAGCCACTAGTCTAATACTTATAATAAATGCATGGTTATAAACTCTGAGATGGAGTATCTCTGCAACCATTGAAAAGAAACTTACTACACATGTAAACTGGAAATAAAGAATTTAAGAAAAGAAAGAGCATGGAATCAAAGAAAGGTAAGAAATATACATAAAGGTAAAAGCAACGAATTTGAAGCAGAATTAAGGAAAGGTTAATTTTAATAAATGAAAACGTTTTGATATTGTTAAACAATTTTGTTTTGAGAATTATCATAAGAAAAAAAAAACAATAAAGCTATCGAACGACGACAGATGAGAACATAAAAGACAAGAAATGATTTTTCTGAGAAAAACGAATGAAATGAGAAACTGAAAACTGAAAACGAATAAAATTAAAAGGAAACGTTTGAATTCAAATGAAAAAGGGAATATGTAATAATTATATTAAATCCCATGATTTTAGCTAACAGAAATCATAATTAAAGGGGGAAAAAAAGGAAAACAATGAACTAGAAAATCGGTAACCATAAATGAAGAAAGATGCGCTGAGGGCAATAAGGGAAATGTTGAAAACGGAAACAACCAGAATAGTCGCTATAAACGGTGTTTTATGGGTAGCTCTGAAATTAATAGAAACCAGGCATTAAAACTGAAATTAAGTGAATTAAAGTGGTTATTAGTGTAATTAATTCTATTACATATATGCATGAGAAAAAAAAAAAGGATAATCTCAATCGATGAATTTTTTTTATTAGTAATTTAAAAAATAAAAAATGTTTTGAAATATTTTTGAAATGATTTTGATCCTACTCAGGACTACGGGTGAAAACAAAAAAAAAACTGCAAAACTTTTCCCTATAAGAAACCGAACCGAGTCAGGAAAATCAGTTTAGTTTTCGGTTTCAATAATAATAATAAATGCACTTTTTAATCAAATGATTTTAATATATATAGGTCTACTATACCTTGACAACTCCTAATTTATAAGACATATTACAAATTAATCCCACCATAAAATGTAACATTAACTACTCTTATAGAAAATTGATACTTATTTATTATTGGTTTTTCACCTCCCCATTGATTTCTCTATCTGTTTTTGTCATGTATATCAATTTATTCAATTCTCATTTCACAAAACTAAACCACAGTTGAAATTTGAGAGTTCAATTAGAAAAGCAATCTTGGTATTTTTTCAATAATAAAAAATATTAAAGACTTTTATTGTAATTCTCATTTCTAAAGTAGCAATTAGTTTGATGACTTCAAAATTCCATATTTTTTTGTTATTTTTTATTTATTTTTTAATCTTAGCATACACTTTTTTTATAATAAATTATTCAATAAAATGTCGTTTGTGTTTCATTTCTTAATATTTTATCCTTTATTGATTTTTTATATGTCTACTTAGAAAAATATGAATCGGGGTACGAAAAACTTAAGAGAGAAAAAAAAAGAATACAAAAATTGATTCAATCTAAAAAAAAGTTTCTCTTGATAAATTTGTTATAGGTGATAAAAGTAATAAAAATGATGATATAATAGAACCAAGAGATGAGTTATAACCAAGAGAAAAAATTAGATGGCAATAAAATTGAAATTGGAGAAATTGATGAAATTGGAGAAGTATTGCCAGATGAAATTTAAGGTATATAAAAAGAATAAATGTTTTTCCAGATGCATCTATCGCTTATAGAATAATATTGACAATACTTGTAATAGTTGCTTCTATTGAAAGAAGCTCTTCAAACTTAAATCAATAAAATCATATGTAAGATTAAATATGTCACAAGAAAAATGGAAGCGGTATTATTTATTAAAAAAGACATTTATGATGAATTAAGATAATGAAAAAATTATATGACTCAAAACAATTTTGATACTCTCTGATCTACCATCCCACACTACAAGAAATTGTATTACTAGTGCGCAGGAAATAGCCATGCACGAATATTACGTGGCCAATGCTCACTATTAGTGACGCCAAACATGGGTGTCACCAATGGTGTCTCCATCATTGACGCAACGTTAGTGATGTGAGGTGGGAAGGAAAACAAAAAATTTATTTAAAAAAAATAAATTAAAACCCATTGTTGATGCCAAATTGGCATCACCAATACCCATATTTAAAATAAATAAATTGTAAGGGACCCGAGATTTGTCATAGAATTCCTTATTATTGGTATATTTTAATTACTAATTTTAAGTATGAGAAATTATTTTCTATGTTTAATTTTGGTTAATTGGTGATTAACCATAGATAATTTAACCATAGGTGGTGAAATGAATGAAAATAGAATGGTTAACCATGGTTAGTTTAGTGGAGAGGGTTGGTTAATAAATAAATTAAGGAGGAAGGACTTGTTAGCAAAGGAAATTAGGAGGAGGGGTTTCATTTTAAATTGGAGGGTTTAGGGAGTAAATACAGGAGGTGGAGGGGGTAATTACAATCAGCTTTTAGTTATTTATTTTAATTATTGGAAATTAAAGTATAAATAGGGAATTAAGGAAAAGGAAAAAAATTTTATCTTCTTCCCCTTCCAAATCCGTGGACCCCCCTTCCCCTTCTCTCATCCTCTATTTTTGACATTTTGGAGCTTCATCTAGCTTGTGTTATGGATTAATCCAAGAAGGTTTGTAGTCTTTCACGATAGTTTCATCTTAATAGGAAGGTTCAAGCAAGTTGTAGGTGGAATTGACCAAGAATCAAGGTAAGCTTCAACATAGGATTTGTAATTTTATAAGGTTTTTCCATGAAATTGTTTTCGGGTTTCTTAGTTGGTGTTTAATTGTGATTATAAGGGTATTCTTCCATGTTTAAATTTTGGAAATTTGGTTATGATAGTGATGGTAACAATCCTAAGAATGTTAAGAAATGTTTATATGGTATTGGAGAATTATGGTTAAAAAGGTATTTGAAACCTCCATTAATGGAGTGTTCTTAACTTTGGTTTTATGAACTCTATGGTGTCTTGTGTGGGGTAAGTTTGATTTCTGGATTTTTTGTGATGTTATATGTATGTGTTATATAAGGGAAACTCAATGGAAGTCCAATTTGGTGAGATTATGATAAAGCCCAAATTGGCCAAAATTGTTACTTTTTCTCTTATCGGGTGTGAGATTTTGGTGTAGTATTATAAACTGACTGTGATGTGAATATTAACTTATGTATTTGGGTGGATTAACTTTTTGTATGACAAGGACAAGCGGTGATCTACGAGGCCAACTACGAAGGTGAGAACACAAAGAATTGGAAGGGTGATTAGCGTTGTATTCACGATTCTTTCTGAGTTCTCTTGGAAGTGGATGTGTATCGTTGTGAGTAATGGTGGCTTGTGATGAATGGTTGGTAAGGTGATGGGAGTAATAGAAGTAACGAGAAAAGAAGTTGACTCCGGCATTGGTGTAAAGGGCTGAAGAGCTAGTTAGCTCAAACCCGGAATTTGTTATGACTAGTTGTTCTCATAAGCATGCCTAATTATTTAATACTTGAGTTCTTAGTCCATGATCCAGTCATATATTGATTTGGGGCTATAATTATGCATACTTGGCATGTTTTCGGTTTATGCTCGATGGATAGCTTGCGAGTGAGCTAATAAGATGAATGTTTGAAATGTGAACTATGAGTTTATGTGAATTTTGAGCATGATGAGCAAAGTGATTGAGTCATATATTGCTTGGACAAATCGTCCTATTTATGCTCGTTGAATTGATATCTCATTATATGATATTTATTGAAATAAAGCATGCTAATTTCATTTCATCTCATATCACTTCATTCATGCATATTTTATGATTGATTTGTGGCCATGGGGTCGTAACCCGTGTAACGGTGTGTGGGTATTGTACGTTACACCTGGTTACCATGGCGGTGATGTTGTGTAGCTCTGGGGTGCTATGTGGTGATGGCCCGAATGCTAGCGGTTATTGTGATAACCTGAGGTTGAAAGAGCTACAACTCAGATGCTGTTTTACCTTGTGAATTGAGTGTAGTGAGACGTCGGGTCTTGTGACTGTGATGTGATTTGGGGCGTAGTGAGACGCCGGGTTGTGATGGTATAGTTTGTGAACTAAAGAAGAATGGTAATTGTGAAACGTGAAATGTGTTAATGACTTGACGAAAGCACGGATTGAAAGGCTTATGGTTTGATTGTCAATATCCATACACACTGCTTTTGCTCGTTATTTATAACTTTAAGCATGTCATTTCTTTTGGGCATTTTATTATGTACATTCCGCATCACCGTTCATAGTCTTTTGTTTTCAATGAGTGCCATACTCAAAGGAACTACAAAACACCTTTCAAGTACCGCTAGAGGACGAGGACGCGGAGCGGCAGGTGGTGCTCGTTGAGGATTGGGATGAAGACTTTGGATGGGCCTTCAAACACGCGAGTCACGTCTACGGGTCGTGGTCTTTTGTTGATGTTTCCGAAGTTTAGTTTTAAACACTTTTTATGTAAATAGTTTCAAAAGACTTATGTTTTGTATAACTTCACCGCGGTGCACCGCGACCTCTTTACCACGTATTTTATGACTTTTACTACTCGATTGATAACTCTAAACTCTTTATTATGATACGAAGCGGCCGACAAGCCGAGTTTTACTTTTTTAAACTGAGTAGGTTTTCATAACATTACGTGTTTTCTATGTCCGATTTTTCAATATCTTGTGATAAGTTAATTAAACTATGATCGGTCCTTGTTTCCGTTTGCGTACTCGCATCCTAGGCTTTTATAATAAGTCGGGTCATCACATAAATAAACCAATGTTGATGCTAAATTGGCATCAGGAAATACCAATAATTAAAAATAAAAAAATAAAACCAATTGTTGACGCCAATAATTAAAAATAAAAAATAAAACCAATTGCTGACAACTCTACAATTAAAAAAATTATTTAAAAAATAAAATCATTGCTGATGCCCGATTGGCGTCAACAATAACAATATTTTTAAAAATAAAAATAAAAAGGATAGCGACGTTTACATACCCAATACTAAATTTAATAAAAAAATTGGGTAAAATACGTTTTTGGTCCCTATAGTTTCACTTTGGTTTCATTTTCGTCCCTGTACTTTCAAAACTGACTTTTTTCATCCCTGTACTTTCCAAAACCCACTTTTTTAGTCCTTCTGTTAACTTTTCTGTTAGTTGACTGTTAGTCACTCACTGACAAGGTTCTATGACATGGTAAATTTTAAATGATGTGGCATTTTAGTACTTTACAACAATATTTTTTATTTATTTTAAAATTATCATCTATCATCTCTCTCATAACTTGCTCTCTCCTCTTTATTCCCAAAAACATAACCAAAATCTGATCTTCCCTCCGCCATCGTCGCTGCTCGTGAAAATAATTCACGACTCATCTACCTTTACTACTAAAATTCATCTTCTCATAATAACGAATTGAGAGAAGTGAAAGCGGGAGATGAACCTCATCCTTTCCCCACCGAGCAGGCGCCTTCGATCCAATCATCGGTGAAAACGGAGAAGAAGACCATGACGATGACGAAGACGAAGAAGAAGAAGCCGATGAAGAAGAAGACGTGGAGGAAGATGATTATGGTTTAGTGAAGACGACGAAACCCACCAAGCGCTAAAACAACAGATCATAGTTGTTGATTACCATAACCGATATTAGCGCAGTGTCGGGTACAGATCAGCTCCCAAAGCCGCTCATCTTCAGCCGTCTTGTGCCATTGTTTGCTGACACAACCAGCCATAGCCAAAGTCCTGGCATCAACATGCTTAAACACCTCAAACAGTAAATTATCATCTAAATTCACAAACCCAGTCTTCTCATATACTTCTTCTCCCTCTTCCTTTTTCATTTTCTTCCCCACTTTCCCATCATCTTCAAGAGAGCGCTTCATCTCTTCAAAAACCCAAAAAACAAAAAAAATTGTAAGCCCAGATTCGTTTCGTTTCGTTAATCTTGTTTTCCTTTCACAACCCCTTTTGTCATTTAGATATGGCTTAAATCTTTATCTGACCAGTGCTCAAGTTCCGTCTTCAATGGCGGAAAGCTTCATATGCAGCGTAATTTAGATATGGCATCTGCTTCTCTCTCTAATCATCTCAATGACCTTGATTTGTCACTCAAATCTAGAGTTCTTCATCAATCCAACGCCTTGGTTCTTTCTCAACCGGTTCCTTATTCGACTAAAGACGATACAGAGTTTTTCATTAGAGATCTTTTCACGAGGTTGCAAATCGATGGGATTGAATTCAAGAAGTTACCTCGCGGATTTCTCTCGTCCAGCTCCTGAACGAAGATGAGAAATCCGCGAGTTTAGTCGCGAAAGAAGGAAACCTAGGGTGTTTTATTCATTTGCTTGATTTCAATTCTCATCCTTCTGTGAGAGAGTTGGCTGCTTCGGCTGTCTCCATTCTATCGATTTCGAGCGATGAATCGAGGAAGAAGGTTTTGTTAGGAAAGGTATCATAGAACTTGTAATTATTTAATAATAATAATTTATTTAAAATAAATTAAATAAATAAACATAAGTTCTTTATATTATCTAGATTGATTCAATTGACGATATTAGGAATATATGGAAATATATTAATATCAAACATTCAAAATGTAAACCCTAAGTTACTCTTATGAAATCACGACTTAGTATGTGAGTCATACAAGAGGATTAAAGTCGAGATGAGTAACTTAAAAGTGTCTACAGTAAATGGATAACGTTTGGGAAACTTATCCTGGTAACACTGTTGATAGCTTCGCATTTTGTTTATAGACAAATGATCTAATCCAGATCATTCATGTGGGAGACATGAAATGGAAGTTGAAGGGATGATTTACTAAATTAACGGAATTTGATTTAGTAAACTAATTAACATTTAATTATGGATCTATTAATATCATGCAATTTGTGAAAAAACATGTAGATTCATGCTTTAAATTTCGAAAATTAAAATCAAAACTTACATTGAGTAATAAATGGAGAATCGGTTGGAGGTTTCTTTACAGCATCAAATCCTCAGCAACACCGGATCTTCTATGCTATATCCCGATCGATCAAACGAAATCCGATTGTGGGATCGAACTTTAGAAGAAATTGGGAAGAAGAAAAAATATTTTCTTCCCAATGGACTAGGGAAAATCGGCCAGGGGGGAGAAGGAGAAAGAGAGAATTCCAAATTTCTTAGGAATTGAATTGTGTGATTTATGAATGACCCAAGCCTCCTATTTATAGGAAAATATGAATCCTAATCATATTAGGATTAATCCATGGAGATAAATACACAAAGAAAAAAGAATTATCTCTTTCCTTTATCTTGGTATTTCTAAAATGTCATAGATAAATAAGAGAATATTTTCTTTTCTTTATTTTATTTATCTTGGGTACATAAATCAATATAATTATTATAGGATATAATTCAAATAATTATCTCCTACAAATTATCTATGATGGCCAAAATTAATAATAAATAATTAATAAATCAAATTTATTTAGTTAATTATTTTGGGCCAATTGCAATTGGGTTCATTAATCCAATTGGGCTTGAAACTCTCTCTTAAATTAATAAGTCCAACTTAATTAATTCATTAATTAATTACCATTTAAATAAAATATTTTATTTAAACAATTAATAATATTAATATTTTCTCCCGACTAAATATTATCAAATTATATTTAATTATTAATTTCCATTTAAATAATTATCATTATTTAAATAATTAATAATAAATATTTTAATTATTAATTTCCATTAAATAAACTCATTATTTAATTAATAATTTTATTTGATAATATTTTATTATTAATTAATTAATTTTAATTATTAATTTCCGTTCAAATAAAATTAATTATTTAAACAATTAATAATTGTCAATTAATTTCAAATTATTAATTACCATTTAAATATACTCAATATTTAAATAAGTAATAATGTCTAATTAATAATATTTCATTATTAATTTCCTGTTTAAATAAAATCATTATTTAAACAATTAATAATGTTTATATTAATTACCATTTAAATATACTCAATATTTAAACAATTAATATTGCCTATTTTAAGTAATTCACTTTACTTAAAATTTCCATTTCTTCTACTTGATTTCGCGACTACGATATTTGGGCTAGCATAGGGACCTGATGGACCTATAGATCATGGGCTTAATAATTAGTCAATTAAGTGATTGACTCATAATCGATTAATTACTTATTATCTAACTATGAATAATTCCACTGTAGATTCATAGTTGAACTCCCCTCACTATAGATGAGTTATGTCCATTTAGTTTATCTTTATTTATATCTGTGATATATCCTTCACGTGGAACCCTCATAATTACAAGTGGATAAATTTACCGTTTTGCCCCTGTAATTACCGCTTTATCCTTGTGTTCCCGCTGATTCTCCAATGAACATTATCTTTAGTCGAACTAGAGATAATATACTTCTGTGATCAATAGAAGTCGTGGCGCCAGTTGTTCATGTCTCGAATCAGTACATCAAGGGAGTTTCCTAAAGTTCCTAAAATGTTTAGGTATCGCACTGATACCGTTAATTTATAGGAAAGTTATGAATTCCATCTCGTGAAAATGAGTTCCCAGCTACTTATCTAGCCATGTTCCCAAAACAGGAGTGTATTGAGCGATCTGTATGTGAATCAAAGAACATAACTCCATAAATAGGAGTCCGCATTTCACTCAGGATTGAGATCTATCACGGTTGATAAACTTAGTTTGATATTCGATCATTTCTCGTAAACAGTACTAATGAGAAATTTGGTCGAACATCGTGGTCCTGTCTTATACAATCAATTGCATATGATACTTCCATTTCATGTCTCCCACATGAATGATCAGGATTAGATCATTTGTCTATAAACAAAATGCGAAGCTATCAACAGTGTTACTAGGATAAGGTTCCCAAACGTTATCCATTTACTGTAGACACTTTTAAGTTACTCATCTCGACTTTAATCCTCTTGTATGACTCACATACTAAGTCGTGATTTCATAAGAGTAACTTAGGGTTTACTATTTGAATGTTTGATATTTATATATTTCCATATATTCCTAATATCGTTAATTGAATCAATCTAGATAATATAAAGAACTTATGTTTATTTATTTAATTTATTCTTAATAAATTATTATTATTAAATAATTACAAGTTCTAGGACACCATTCCTAACAGAAGTATCATATGCAATGTTGATTGTATAAGACAGGACCATGATGTTCAATCAAAATTCTCATTAGTATCGTTGACGAGAAATGATCGAATATCAAACTTATCAACCGTGATAGATCTCAATCCTGAGTGAAATGCGGACTCCTATTTATGGAGTTATGTTCTTTGATTCACATGGTTGAGAGCGATCTGTAAGAACGCTCAATACACTCCTGTTTTGGGAACATGGCTAGATAAGTAGCTGGGAACTCATTTTCACGAGATGGAATTCATAACTTTCCTATCAATTAACGGTAACAGTGCGATAACTAAACATTTTAGGAACTTTAGGAAACTCCCTTGATGTACTGATTCGAGACATGAACAACTGGCGCTACGACTTCTATTGATCACAGAAGTACATTATCTCTAGTTCGACTAAAGATAAAGTTCATTGGAGAATTAGCAGGAACACAAGGATAAAGCGGTAACTACAGGGGCAAAATGGTAAATTTATCCTCTTGTAATTATGAGGGTTCCACGTGAAGGATAATATCACAGATATAAATAAAGATAAACAAAATGGACATAACTCATCTATAGTGAGAGGAGTTCAACTATGAATTTATAGTGGAATTATTCATAGTTAAATAATAAGTAATTAACTGATTATGAGTTAATCACTTAATTGACTAATTAGTAAGCCCATGATCTATAGGTCCATCGGGTCCCTATACTAGCCCAAACATCGTTGTAGCAAAACTAAGTTATTAATTTAACTTAGAAAAAACAAATAATTTAACTAATTGATTTTACTTAAAATTAGGATATATTAATTATTTGAATAATGAGATTAATTAAATAAAAATTAATATTAATATTATTAATATTGATACAATATTAATTTTTAAATAAAGAGTTTATTTAAATGGAAATTAATATAACATATCAATTATAATATTTTACGGCAAAATTAATTGTTTAAATAAATAAATTATTTAAACGGGAATTAATATTAATATTATTAATTATTTAAATATTGATTTTATTTAAATGGAAATTAATAATTTGTATTATTAATTAAATAATGAGTTTATTTAATTTAATAACAAATATAAGAGAGAATTATATACAATTGGTTAAGAAACAAATTGGTTTTGGCCCAAAATAATTAATTAATTGAATATGATTCAATGATAATTAAGGTATTACTTTTTGGCTAAATATATTTAAATTAGAAATTATTATTTGAATTGTTCTAATTTTAAATATATAATTATTATATAAAAAAAAGTAATAAATGATAAAAAAAAAATATGTATGTAAAATTTCAAATCTCATTCTCGCTGGCGTGTGTGCATGGTAGAGGGATTAGAGATTTATATTTTTTATTATTTATCTTTTCTATATTTAATTATTAGGAGATAAGCTTATCTAATTAGATTAGATATCATATTTTCCTATAAATATGACCATTGGAATTCATATTTTATACACTTCTCACTTTAATTAGAAAAGTGAAAATTCTCTCTCAAGTTTTTGCCCAATTGCCGATTTTCTTTAGGAAAAAATTTAGAAGAAATTTCTTCTTCTTTTGTTCTTCCAGTTCGATTCCCACAAGTCGGTTTTGCTTTTGATCGGGATATAGCATAGAAGATCCAGTGTTGCTGAGGATTTGATGTTGTAAAGAAACCTCCAACCGATTCTCCATTAATTACTCAATGTAAGTAAAAAGGTTTTAATTTTCGAAATTAAGCATGAATCTACATGTTTTATCACAAATTACATGATGTTAATAGATCCGTTATTAAATGTTAATAAATTTACTAAACAAATTTCCGCTAATTTAGTAAATCATCCCTTCAGGTTTGAGGAAGGCGGATTAGGTCCATTGTTGAAGATTCTCGGAACAGGATCGATGAATTTGAAGGAAAAAGCTGCTATTACGGATAGAGATAGAGAGGAGAGAGAGATAGAGATAGAGAGGAGACGGAAAGATCTGAGAGATGATAATTTTAAAATCAATAAAATGACACATCATTTAAAATTTACCATGTCAGCTTGCCACGTCATAGAAAATACCTTGTCAGCGAGTGACTAACAGAAAAGTTAACAGAAGGACTAAAAAAGTGGGTTTTGGAAAGTACAGGGACGAAAAAAGTCAGTTTTGAAAGTACAGGTACGAAAATGAAACCAAAGTGAAACTATAGGGACCAAAAACGTATTTTACCCTAAAAAATAAAAAACTATTGCTGACGCCTGACTGGCGTCAGGAATACATATATTAAAAAAATAAAACACATTGGCAGAGCTACTATTCTTTAAACGAAAAGGAAACGCACAGCCACAGGGACCAGAGAAGCGGAAAATGCAGCCCCAGGTCTGAAATTTTGGTCTTTTTTGTCTTTTTTTAATCGAATTGAAAATTGATGATTCATGAATTATTTTCAGTTTTAGTAACAATCCAAGAAGATTTAACAAGTTTTGGGTGTTTTGGGTAAGATTTCAAAACCTAATTTCTTAATTTTGGGAGTTTTTTTTATGTAATTGTTTGTGTTTAAATTGAATATTCATAAATGGTTTTCAGTTTTACGAAGATCCCAAGAATATTCAACAAGTTTTGAGGTGTTTTTGGTAAGAAATCAAAACCCAATTTCTTAATTTTTGGAGTTTTTAGATGTAATTATTTGTGTTTAAGTTTAATATTCATAAATGATTTTCAGTTTTACGAATAACCCAAGAAGATTGGACAAGTTTTGAAGTGTTTTTGGTAAGATTTCAAAACCTAATTTTGTATATTTTTGGGGTTTATTTGGATGTAATTGTTTGATTGTCATGTGTTTTTTTTTAAGAACATATACTTTGAACTGCTTGGTCAGTTTGTTAAGAGTTTTTGACAGCTAGCTTTTGTACGTGGCTTTTAGCAAAAAGAGTTTTGATTTTTACTTGTTTTTCATACTTTTCATTTTTCTGATCAAAATAAGAAGTCTCTCTCCGTTCTTCCTTTCTCTTGTTCTCTCTATCTTTCATCCTTAATTCTTGAATCTTTGAGACCATGGCATCCTAAATCAACACAAATCATTTCTTACACTTCTCTACTTAAAATGGATGATTAGGATTCTTGAAAAGGTTAAGATTATCATGTCGTTTTCTAGTTTATTTCTTGATCTCATATGAGGTTTTAATCATTTTTTATTTCTTATGTGGTTTTTTATTTCCCAAATGTAGCACTATAACTTCTTGTCATTCTTCCTCCCATATCCCCCATGATTGTAATCTATTTTCAATTGTTTACAGGGAGAGGAACTTTACTCTCTAAGATACAACTTGACTGTTTCATTTGCTAGGTACGTGGCCATGAATGAGATTACTCATTTTCATACATACATTACTCAATTTCTCTAAGATACAACTTGATTGTTTCATTTGCTAGACTAAGGAACAACATAATTGGAGCTGATGACAATGAAAGAAGCGGATTGATTGAATTTAGTAAAAGACATTGATGAGATGAAGTCAAAATTGATTGAAATTGAATTAAAGCTTGGTGAGATGAGTTTTGATTACTATCTATGTTATGTATGTGTGATTGATTGTTTAATTTTATACTGTAGAAGTTAGCATTTTGGATTATTGTATCATGTTTGCATTGAGTTACCTCTTGGTATTTAGCATGTTTTACTTTTTACCAATTAGATAAGTGGTCTCTTGTTTCAGGGATGGTATGTATGTTCGGGTTTATGACCACTTGAAGAGCTTTATTGTGGATATTTTCTTAGGGTTATGGTGCAGCATTCTTGCAGGTATGCTAAAAAAATTGTTCATGTCAATTTTGGATACCATACATTTTTTGTTTGATAACCTAGCAAGACAGAGTTCCAATAAGTACTCATTCAACTTTTTTCTACTTAATACAAGTGATTCAAAAGTATTGCCCATCTCATTATTGATTCTCTTATTGTTGTTAAATCTAGGTAAGGAAAAAGGTGGATTTTATTCCTTTTAAAGTGTCGGTTTGGGATAACCCTAAACCGTGTTAATTTTTTTAAAATTTTTTAATACCTATTAGCCACGCAATCGCGTCACTAATGAGGTACTCTATAAAAAAATAAAACCCAAGTAGCCACACAATTGCATGGCTACTGGTGAGAACAAGTCACACTTTGCTTGTGTGGCTAATAGTGAGCATCAGCCAGGCAAGCCACACGTGGTAGATTCAGGGCATTAGCCACGTCTTGCCTGCATGGCTAATAGTGAGCATTAGCCACGCAAGCCACGCGTGATTGATGCAGAGCACGCGTGGTAGATACAGGGCATTAGCCACGTCTTGCCTTCGTGGCTAATAGTGAGCATCAGCCACTAAAGCCATGCGTGGTAAATGCTGGAAAGCATCAGTGACATGATGCAATAGAGCGTCATGGATGCTCAAAACGGGCATTCATGACGTGGTATTAACGACGAACGTGGCGACGCGTGGATCACGTCACCAAAGACTATTGGTGACGTGAAGGTATAGTATTTGTGACGCTATCGCACGTGGCTAGTGGTAGAGATTTTTGTAGTGCCATATGAATCAGTCAGCCATTTAATTAACTTGGACATTGAAATTGTCAATTTTGAAATAAAAGGTTTATAATAAGGAGAACGGTTTAAAGAAGATACTTCTAAACCTTTTCACTTTTGGGTTATAAAGCGGATTAGACATCTGATTCATTTAAAAGACTCGGATCTTTAATTACCTATATGGCTAGCATAACATAACTTTAACAATGTTTTTATTTCAATTCTTGAACTGTTGGCTTTTAGTAATTGTTATAATCAAAATGAAGGTTTTCAGAATTAAACACAACTTTTATTAAAAAGTAACTATTATTTTAATTTGATCATTTATTTGTTATTTCAATAATTTATTGTTTTGATTTCAATTATTATTGAAAAAATATTAAGTTAAAAAAATATCAAAAGTAATAATAAAGATGGAAATACTTATCATAGATGCCTTGGAATAAGGGGATGACTGTGTTTATTTGACATTCGTATGATTTTGGTAATTACAATTTATGGATAATGAAGATGTTGAAATTTATTTTCAATGTGGATGAGTTGCCCTTGTGTCTCCCTCCGACGAGGATACTTTAGATGGATGAAAGGAAATGTGACTCTTTGGATGAGCATTGGTGGGGTGATGATCAAAGAACGTCTGACAGTCAAGTTAGATAAGCCCCTTTAGAGAAATGATCAAAGTGAAAGCTAGGAATAAGTTATACCTGAGATTGTGAAGCATGTCGTATATATAGGACTTTCAGATGGGTCGAATAAGGTATGTGGGCTTGGACTGACCTGGAGGTTGGCACGAACAAAGAGGGGTCCTCATACATGATAAACTCAAACTTAATGGTGTCCTCTGGTCCTGATGAGGAACAAAAGTCCTACTGCAATAATGCATTCAGAAACTGGTATCATTGAGCCTAAGATATAGAGGAGCTTGGGCTCGACTTTATCAAGAAGCTCGACAATTGATCTCAAACTCTGCTTCTTAGAGGGATCCATAAAGGGAGTGCTTGGTGTTAACGAACTTTTTGGTGCTTATTACCTTAAGCTCCACCCTTACATGCTCGAATGAAAGGAAATAATCTTGACAAACTGAGTTTATTGATCTTACGAGGGGGCTTATAAATAGGTGTCTTGTGACTGAAATTGTGGCTTTGCTCGTACACATGTGAGTAAGGATGTAAGTGGAGCCAGACGGGATCAAGGTACCATAATTACACCCTTGCCCCTTTAAGTTTCACTCTGACCTCACCCCTTTAAATTTTGAGTTGGGTTGGGTTTAAACGCGATGGGGGGTCAAGGTAAATTCAAATACTTAGAGAAAAAATTGACATGGTTTTGTTTAAAAATATATTTTTTTCAACTCATTTGTACCTAATAAATAAGTTCAATTCATTCAACAATTCTGTGACAACCCGACCCTAATTCTTGTCGTGGAAACATTTAAACATATAAGAACAAGAAATCAAACTAAAAAAATATTAAACATAAACACCTGATAAGCAATTCTAGCATAGGCCATATGTACGCAACCTGGATGCCCTTTCAGTCAATCCTAAAGAAAGTAAACGTAATCTTAGGGCACTTCAACACTTGTTTTCAAAAACTAAGCACAAACTCATGTAAACATGACACAACACGAGCAAACACTAGACGAAATGTATATATAAGATGATCTTCAAAACAATAATGTGTATAGTTACTAAAACATACATATCATGATAAACGTCAATATACAACCACCTTCATAAAGGCATCAAACATCCAACTAATTTTAGGTATGTACATCAACACAAACTACTAGCAAGTGTTTCCAAAACAACAATATCCAAAAGTATAAAAATCAAAACTATGTATAGAGTTTAACACAATTTATTTTTAGAATAACTGAGCACGTTTAACTCAGAGGCAATCACACACCGCACCAAAGAGCTAACGACTTTCAACATTTACACTTTTCTCCACTTAGTATTTTAGGCAATCACACCACTATGAAACCTAAAAACATAACCTGGCACTCGAAGAAATTGCCCACAACACCTCAGAGGCTAATCAAAACATGGTATTCCGAGAAATTGCACACAACATCTCAAAAGCTTACACCATACCCCTCATCACCATATTATACCTTAGTAATATCTTGTAACACAGTCCACACAGCATACACAATACATAGATTATGACTCCAAGGTATTCATGCACATTCAAGTATAAACAAGACTATTCAAGCATATTCAAACCTACCATAGCTTATTCAAAAGTATTCAAGAATGACTCTACTTATCACAACAAAGCTTACACAAATATGTTCAGGCATCAAAATGTTCGGAATGGTGTCCTAGAACTTTTAATTATTTAATAAATATAATTTATTTTGAATAAATTATATAAATAAACTTAAGTTCTTTGTATCTATATTGATTCATTTACTATATTAGGAATATATGTAAATATTAATATCAAACATTCAACTAGTAAAACTTAAGATAATTTTATAAAATCGCGACTAAGTATGTGAGTCATACAAGAGGATTAAAGTCCAGATAAGTACCTTAAAGTGTCTGCAGTAAGTGGATAACGTTTAGGAACCTTATTTTGTTAACACTGTTGATAGTTGTGCATTTTCTATAGTTTACGAATGATCTTATCCAGATCATTCATGTGCGTGACATGAAACATCATTGTTAAGACAAGATCAAGATAATTGATCAATATCTCAATTGCACTGTTTATGAGAAATGATCAAATATCAGACTAAATTTATCAACAGTGATAAATCTCAATCCTGAGTGAAATATGAACTTTTATTCATGGAGTTATGTTCTTTGATTCACATGGTTGAGAGCGATCTAAAATGAATACTCAATACACTCCCGTTTTGGGAATATAACAAAATAGTAGTTGGGAACACATTTACACTAGATGAAATTCATAACTTTCCGAAAAATGAAGGTACCAATGTGATACCTATTCATTTTAAGAACTTTAGAAAACTACCTTGATGTACTTATTCGAGACATAAACAAGTGGTGTCACGACTTCTATTGATTAGCACAACGATAAAACGGTAATTATAGAGGCAAAATGGTAAACTTAATCCATCCGTAATTATGAGTTTTCCAAGTGAAGGATATATCATAAACATAATTAAGATAAACTAAATAGACATAAATCATCTATAGTGAGGGGAGTTCAGCTATGAATCTATAGTAGAATCATTTATAGTTAGATAATTAGTAGTTAACTGATTATGAGTTAATCACTTAATTGATTAATTATTAAGCCTATGATCTATAGGTCCATCGGGTCCCTATGCTAGTCCAAACATCATAGCCGCAAAATCAAGTCATTAATTTGACTATTGAAGAAATAAACAATTTAAGTAAGTTAAGTTACTTAAGTTACTTAAGTAGGCAATATTAATTATTTAAATATTGAGCATATTTAAATGGTAATTAATAGAAACATTGTTAATTTTTTAAATAATGAGTTTGTTTAAACATGAAATTAATAATGAAATATTATTAACTAAACATTATCAATTGTTTAAATATTGAGTATATTTTGTTTTCTCCATACATCTACCTATAAATATATGTGCCATCTCCATACTTAAGTTTGACGAGGTTTTTGTTCGAAAAATTATGTTCGAGAGTTTGTGAAAGTTCTGTTCGTTATTTTTCATTTCTTAAAAGAAATGCGTGAATGGACGTATCTTTGTTTGTTAGAAAGTTATTTGAACGACCGATTCGTAGCAGGTGGAACAGTTTGTAGAGTTTTGTGAAGGTACTGAATTTTTTTATCGCTATGGAAATAAGATACGATGTCCATGCTGGAAGTGCCTGAATAAAAATACATTTTCACCGGTTGATGTGAAGAAACACTTGTATAGTCGTGGTTTTATAGAAAATTATTAACAGTGGGTGTATCAAGGGAAAATTGACGATTGGTATAATGCGTTGTTGGAGGAGTCTCTATTGTACGAGGGCAGTAGCTCGAATGCAGTGTCGAGATTGGAAGAACCGAGTGAATCCATGCATCAAAAGTATTGACAAATACAGCAAATAATATACTATGGTACATTTAATCATACTTAAGATGATAGTCATACTATTCTAGAGGAGGAAGGAAATGAATCCAGAAGCACAACTAATGTATCATATGCTTCAATCAGCGAGTAGGCCATTGTAGTTGCAGTTACCGAGCTTCTTAATATCAAAGTGTATTATCATATTCTAGAGAGAGGTTTCAAATCGATTTCACAATGGTTTCATTATTGTGCCCTAGCAGAAAACATGTTGCCTGAAATTTTATATGACACAAAAAAATTAATCGAGGGTCTCAGATTGCTTATGGAGAAGATTGATTATTGCCTGAATAGATGTATGATATTCTGAGGAAACGGTGATTCGAGCCTTCATAATTGTAAAATCTGTTTCCACCCGAGATATAAACAAGGTAAACGCACTCTCATTCCACATACTCGTATGTTTTATTTATCAATCACACCATGTCTCAAACGGTTATATGCATTTGAAGTAACGACTTCTCACATGAGATGGCATCATGAGCACTCCTAAGATGATGGTCTTGTGAAACATCCATTTGATGCTGACATGGAAGCATTTGAAGCGTTGTCATCCTGAATTTGTGTGGGAGAGCATAAATGTTATATTAGGGTTATGCACTGATGGGTTAAACCTGTTCGGAGCTTCTGGAGCACAATACTCATTGTGCCCTATTATGTTCACGTCGTATAACTTGCCTCTATCAATGTGCATGAAAGATCCTGATATTTTCTTAACGGTCATTGTATCCAGTCCAAAGAGTCGTAAATAAAGGTTAGATGTGTACCTCAAGCCCTTATTACTGAGTTGCTTAATTTGTGAAATATTGGAGCATTGATTTACGATGTATCGAGGCCTCCGTAATTAGAATCATTTATTCATTATTTTTAGTGAATCTTGATAGTATAAACCAAAAATTAATATTTACTCTTGTTAGGGGGCACATCAGGCAAGTTTGCATGTCCTCATTGAATGTAAGACACTGGAGCTTTCTCGTTGAAACATAAACGAAAAACTTGTTGGTTTGATTGTCATAGAAGATTCTTACCGAGCGATCATTCATTTCGAACAAACAAGTCAGATTGGTATAAGGGTCGGAGTGCACTCAACCAATGTCCTCCCCGGGTTTTCAACGGAATTGAAATCTCACACGAGTTATATTTGATAGGCATGTAAAAAGTCACTGAGATGTGTGCTGAGGTTACGAACAAGGCGGTTTAAAAAAACACTGGTTGTAAGAAACGAACTATTTTTGGGGATTTACCTTATTGGGGAGATGTACTGATCAGGCTCAACATTGATGTCATTATTATCACGTTTTCATGGACATTACACCAAGGCCAAATAAATGTTGAATATAAAAGAGAAGAAATTATTGTTTGATTGGATGCGTTCGATTAAATTTTCAAATGGTTACGTTTATAATCTTTCTAGGTGCATTGACATGGATAGTCATACTATTTTTGGAATGAAGAGTCACGATTGTCACGTTTTCATGCAACGGTTGATGCCCATTGCATTAAGACCATTCCTATGATGACCCGACTCAAAATATCTTGAAAATAGATAAATAATAAATAAAATTCTTTAAAATATAAATAAAACAGAGTAAATCGAACAGTTGCGGAAGCATTTGATTAATAACCAAAGAAGAGTTCAAAATGAAGTCTTCGTTTTTTTTGGCGCCAATATTTAAAACATAAAAGCAATTGAAATAAACAAAAAAAAAATCCATAAGTTAACTGATATTAGTAGTCAATAGAATGGTGAAACAAACAGACACATATCCTAAGGCGTCTAAGTGTAGAGTCATCCTTGTCAACCGCCTAAGTTTTCATACCTGCAAAATAAAAGTTTGCAGGGTGTTCAAATACCGTAAGTTTTTAGCTCAATAGATTAACTCTCAAGTCAAATAAGCAAATCAAATTCAAAGATTTACATAAGTGTAATAACATATGGATACTCTTTCTTATCTCATTTGTTAATAATTAGTAGGTACTTAGCCTATGACATCTCTTTGTTACTATTAAATTTTCATATAGGTATCATCGCGGGATACGCGACCACAAGTGATACGTGCCATGCTATGGAGCTAGAAAATATGTATCATAGTGGGGTATAAGGCCACTCATGATATGTGTCATATCATTCAGCTCTACAAATTTAATAGGTGCTTATTATGTTAAATTAAACTTAAATCGTTATGAGGCCCTAATTATAGCAATTAACAAATTAACGAACATAAACTAAATAAATACAATATTTACAAATCAAACGAGCACATATTATCCTTTGATCATGCAGCACCATCTCCTCTCCCTCGACCTCTAGCCAGGGCATTACCTGAAATTTTTGTAATATCATGAGCTAACAACTTAAGCCCAGTGAGAATAATAAGAATAAAAAGTAAAGTTAGACCTCAAACCCGTATTCCGATTTGTGTTCAATCAATCTGACACAATCAATCCTAAATTTCTTCAAACTCTAGGTAATTTCATTCTATAATCTCCAAAGGATGATATTGCTACGTAGTCTAATACTCATCCATTAACTTGTTATGACATAAGTAAGAAAAGTAAATAAACTTTGCATAAATATAACATCTCAATTCTTTATCCATGATATATATTTCCATCGATCATATGCATGAAGGTAATGAGGACATCCCGTAGGATTCGCATTCGCCCTTTATGCATGAATGAAGGTAATGTGAACTTCCCGTAGGATCCACATTCGCCCTTATGAATGAAGAAGGTAATGTGGACTTCCCGTAGGATCCAACGCTCTTCCTCCTTTTCTTTATCACTTTCCCTTCTTTTTCTATGAAGGTAATGTGGTTTATCCCGTAGGATCCATCATTCTCCCTTTCATTTCTTTCTCACTTTCTCTTCTTTTTCTATGAAGGTAATGTGGTCTATCTCGTAGGATCCATCATTCTCCCTTTCATTTCTTTCTCAATTATGCGAGATGTTATGGTGCGAGATGGTATGGATATGCTTGCAAAAGTAAATAAAAGTAAAATATGAATATTAAAGTAACCAAAACAAGCATAAAGTAAAAGACATAAAGTAAATAGATAGGAAATTCCGGAAGAACGATATGTAAATCGAACTCCGCTACATTAATAAAAGTATATCCTATCTTAAACGATTAATCTATTCCTTTAAGGATTCTAAACTTCCAATATAATTTGAGGTTCTATTAACCGTTCTATCTAAAAGTTTGGATCTTTTAACTTCCAATGATCCATCATAAGTTTTGAAACGATTCTAACTTAGAATTTTCTAAGATTCAATGTTTTCCTCGAGAACTCCTAAGTTCTCACTCAAAGAACTAGCTCCTAATCCTAGGGCACTAGCTCACTTCCCTCTATTCTTACATTCGAATCTTAGTCTTAGTTTCAATTTCTACAAATCATTATACTTATTCGCTTTCTAAGGTTACTTTAAATCCTAACTATTCTCACCTTAGTAAAAGATGATTTCGCTCCCAACCTCCGATAGAGCGATCAAGCAAAGTTCAAACCACCTACAATTAGAATTACATCTAACAATCAATAAATTACCAAATAACGATCAAACAACATCTAAGCGTACAAAACGACGAAAAACTCAACAAACCCCAATATGAGGCTCTCGGCCCCCCCATAAAAAGTGGGTCTCGGGTTTGGTTTTCCGGCTTTTAGGCAATTTAGATGTGTTTCGAGTTGGTTTCAAGCCATTTCGATATTCCCGATTTCAATGGGTATCGATAATTAGGGTTTTTAAACAATATGCCATTTTCCAAATTGAATTACAATAAACATTATTTCAATAATAATTAACCCATAATCAAACCCCAAAAGGTAAATTTCAAACGGGAAGGGCTTCGACTGAAACTCGGTTTTAGGGTTAAGGGAAAGTTTTCAAAAACTCTTAAAACAACTCCCGTATTTACAAACACCGAGTTTCCCGACAAGAAATCGAAGAATCAAAGAGAAAACTCCATTAAAACACTATTTGGAGCTTAGGGTTTGAATATAAACTTACCGAGAACTCCGTGGATCACGGGAGAAAAGCACGAAGGTTGGGTGGAAAAGAATCCTAGACCTGAGGGCTTTCCGATGCAACCGAAATCGAGTCGATCCTCCAAGAAACGAAGAAAAACCAAAAATCTCCTTCCCCCCCTTGAGAACCACGGTTTTGGGATGAAAATGGTTGAGAAAAATGAAGACTTTTGGTCAAAGGGGTATATTTAAAGATGAATGAATAGTGTTTTGATATTTTTAAGAAATCGGAAATGACGGTTGCGTCCTTTTATGACTTTTGACTTCTAAATCGAAACCCGAAGCTCTTAAATTAATCTAAAGGTGATTAATAATTATTAATTGGCCTATTAATAATTATTAATGTCACCGAAGCGAATTTAAAAGTATTAAAACGATTAAAAACAATTTCGGGCGAAATTAACTACTAAAATCGAAATTACAAAAATAATAATTAAACTAAATACTTAAATTGAAATAAATAAATAAATAAACAATATAAAATAAAATAAAATAAAAAATGCACTTCAAAAATAACGGGACGTTACAGGTAAGATAAATGGAATTTATCCATGTCAATCCACGACGTATTCTGTCATTAGATTTAGTCAAAATTTGATAGCATGTATTTATTTTTCGTCCCGAATTAACAACGAAATCTGTCGATAAGAGTGCCTAACGATGAATAAAAAACTGACGGTCTAATCCATTGATAATTTCGTCGCTAAACAGAATCACCGAAGGAAATAGGGTGATTGCGTCATTAATTTTGCGTAGCTAATCTTCTGTTTTTTTGTAGTGAATATTCGTGGATACAATCTAGAAGATCCGGTGATAAAGGAACCCTCCAACCGATTCTCCATAATTTACTCAATCTAAGTAAAAGGTTTTAATTTTTGAAATACAGCATGAATCTGAAGGGATGATTTACTAAAATAGAGGAATTTTATTTAGTAAACTAATTAACATTTAATTACGAATCTATTAATATCATGCAATTTGTGATAAAAACATGTAGATTCATGCTTTAAATTTTCGAAAATTAAAACTATAAAACTTACATTGAGTAATATATGGAGAATCAGTTAGAGGTTTCTTTACAGCATCAAATCCTCAGCAACACCGGATCTTCTATGCTATATCAAGCAAAACCGAATTGTGGGAATCGAACCGGAAGAACAAAAGAAGAAGAAATTTCTTCTAAATTTTTCCTTAAGGAAAATCGGCAATTGGGCAAATACTTGAGAGAGAATTTTCACTTTTCTAATTAAAGTGAGAAGTAGTTAAAATATGAATCACAATGGTCATATTTATAAGAAAATATGGTATCCTAATCTAATTAGAATTCCTTATTTTCTAATTATTAAAAATAGAAAAGATAATAATTAAATAAATATAAAAATATATTAAACCAATCTTAAGTTCAACTTTGAATGCACGCCGTACGTAGGAAGGGTTTTTATATTTTTAAATAATTTATTTACTACTTATTTGCTTTTCTTTATTTAATAATTAAATATTTATATATTTTTAATTAGAAAAAGTCAAATAATAATTTCTAATTAAACATATTTAGCCAAAAATTAATATATTAATTACCATTGAATCTTATTCAATTAATTAATTATTTTGGGCCAAAACCAATTTGTTTCATAAACCAATTGTATTTAACTCTCTCTAATATTTATTATCAAATTAAATAAACTCATTATTTAATTAATAATACTAATTATTAATTTCCATTTAAATAAACTCATTATTTAAATAATTAATAATATTAACATTAATTCTTGTTTAAATAATTTATTTATTTAAACAATTAATTTTGCCTTACAATATTATAATTGATAATATTATATTAATTTCCATTTAAATAAACTTTTTATTTAAACAATTAATATTGTATCAATAATAATAATATTAATATTAATTTAAATAATCTTATTATTCAAATAATTAATATTGCCTAATTTTAAGTAAATTCAATTACTTAAATTATTTGTTTTTCCTAAGTTAAATTAATAACTTAGTTTTGCTACAACGATATTTGGGCTAGCATAGGGACCCGATGGATGGGCTTAATAATTAGTCAATTAAGTGATTAACTCATAATCAGTTAATTACTTATTATCTAACTATGAATAATTCCACTATAGATTCATAGTTGAACTCCCCTCACTATAGATGAGTTATGTCCATTTAATTTATCTTTATTTATATCTATGATATATCCTTCACGTGGAACCCTCATAATTATAGGCGGATAAATTTACCGTTTTGCCCCTGTAATTACCACTTTATCCTTGTGTTCCCGCTGATTCTCCAATGTACTTTATCTTTAGTCGAACTAGAGATAAGGTACTTCTGTGATCAATAGAAGTCATGGCGCCACTTGTTCATGTCTCGAATTAGTACATCAAGGGAGTTTCCTAAACTTCCTAAAATGTTTAGGTATCGCACTGATACCGTTAATTTACAGGAAAGTTATGAATTCCATCTCGTGAAAATGAGTTCCCAGCTACTTATCTAGCCATGTTCCCAAAACAGGAGTGTATTGAGCGTTCTTACAGATCGCTCTCAACCATGTGAATCAAAGAACATAACCCCATAAATAGGAGTCCACATTTCACTCAGGATTGAGATCTATCACGGTTGATAAACTTAGCTTGATATTCTATCATTTCTCGTAAACGGTACTAATGAGAAATTTGATCGAACATCGTGGTCCTGTCTTATACAATCAACATTGCATATGATACTTCCATTTCATGTCTCCCACATGAAAAACCAGGATTACATCATTTGTCTATAAACAAAATGTGAAGCTATCAACAATGTTACCAGGATAAGGTTCCCAAACGTTATCCATTTAATGTAGACACTTTTAAGTTACTCATCTCGACTTTAATCCTCTTGTATGACTCACATACTAAGTCGTGATTTCATAAGAGTAACATAGGGTTTACTATTTGAATGTTTGATATTAATATATTTCCATATATTCCTAATATCGTCAATTGAATCAATCTAGATAATATAAAGAACTTATGTTTATTTATTTAATTTATTCGAAATAAATTATTATAATTAAATAATTACAAGTTCTAGGACATCATTCCTAACATAATCTACATGTTCTTTAATAATTTTGCATGATATTAAAGTAGATCCGTCTCTTCCATGTTAATTAATTTAGATTAATTAGAACAAAGTTCCACTGCGTTAACTTGTAACAACCTTCATGTGACGCATGTGTCGTAAGTGTTTACAACACAGTGTGTCATTATATTCAAATAGAACGACAATTCATCAAGTCTTCTTCTTGACGCATTGCTCGTAGATAAAAGTCAACCAAAGTTAGTGACGCAAGGATGTGCAGTCACTGATTTGTGATAAACTGCGTCGTAAATATCATTTGTCGACGATTATTTTTTCAACAGCCCAAATTGCCTCGCAAATGATCTAATTGCAACGTATTCTTACTGATTACGTCGCAAAGTGACAGTTTTCTTGTAGTGGTCACAACTAAATTTGATAATTAATGGATACAATTTATCTATTGTTAGGGAAGTTCAACTATGGATATATAGTGGAATAATTCATAGTTCATAATACTAATTAATAGATTTGTGATTTTAATCATTTAATTAGCTTATTATTAGAGCTCATGATCTACATATCCATCAAGTCCTTGTAGTAGCCCAAACATTGTGGTAACAAATTAGGTCATTAATTTATCTTAGGAAGAAACGTATAATTTAAGTAAATTTATTTACTTAAATAGAGGCAATATTAATTATTTAAATAGTGAGTTTATTTAATTTGAAATTAATATTAATATTATAAATTATTTAAATAATGAGTTTATTTAAATGGTAATTAATAGTAAAATATCATTAAACAATATTATTAATTGTTTTAATAATGTGATTATTTAAATGAAAATTAATAATTAAATATGTATTGATATTAATAATTTAAATAACAAGGATTGTTTAAATAGAAATTAATTATTAAATATTACTCGATGATATGACTTAATCGGGAAATACTATTAATGTTAATATTAATTATTTAAATAATGAGTTTATTTAAATGAAAAATAATATTAAAATTTAATAATTAATAAGCTGGACTTATTAATTTATAGAAGTGTTTTTTAACCCAATTGGTTTATGACCCAAATATTTAATTAAATGAATAAGATTCATTAAATAACTAATATATAAATTTCGGCCATATGTATTTGTTTTAGAAATAATCATTTTATCTTTTTTTCTAAACTAATTACACTAAAATTATATTATCCAAGATAGATAGCAAACATATAGGAAAAGAAGATATTTCATTATCTATGTTATATGGTATTTTCGGCCAAGGCATGATAAATGGAAAAAAAATCCATTATCTTTAATCTTATGAATGAATTTTCCTTAATGGGTTGCCTATATATAAGAACATTTGGTAATAAGAACCTTGGGTACAAAAGAATTGAAAAACTCTCTTCCTCCTAAACCGGTATGAACCGAACCGAACCAATATTTAGATAAAGTATCTTTATATTATTTTTAAAACATAAACCTCACTTTTAGAGCCCCATCAGCCCTCAAGCCTTCACTCTCAGTTTCACTTTTTCTCTCAACCACCACCACTCTCTCTCTATCCATGAAACATCTCTATTTTTCATTTTCTTCGTCTATTTTTCATTTTCATATTCTTTTTCATCTATTTTTCTTCTCTTTAATGACTAAATGGTTTCAGACTACAAATTTGTGGCCAAAAACATCATATTTAAGGCTTAATAACTCAGATCTAAGGTTTATAAACCCCGATCTAAGTTTATAAACCTTCGATCTAGGCTTATAAACTCATATATGAGACTTATAACCTCATATCTAAGGCTTATTAACGTAGATCAGCATCAGATTTGAGGTTTAAATACCCATATCTAGGTTTATATGCTTCAAATATGATGTTGAATAACCCAGATCAAGGTTTTTTATTTTAGATATTTTTAAAATTAAGTTGACAGGATATTTTTAAAATTAAGTTGACAGGATACTCTGACATTGATAATGGTTCTTTCTCACTAAACTTCTGAGAGTTATTCTGAGTTTGTTCTTCAAAATATCAAACCGATGAACCGAACCGTGAAACCGAAAAAACCGAGGTCAACCAAACCAATCGGTTAAATCTAAAAAAAAGAACCATTCGGTTCATCATTAATGTAAACCGAAGTTTTCGGTTTGGTTCCCGATTTCGTCCAAAACCGAGACCGACTCGGACCAAGATCAACCATAATTTAAACTATACTAAAGTCATCCCATTCCTTTCCTCCTATCAATAAATAAATAAGTGGATTGAATAAAATAAAAGTGAAGTGTATCTAGATGATAAAAAAACGCATAAATACCATTAACATTCTAATTCAATAAAGAAATGATACACACGAATTTTTTTTAGCAGTGATCAAACACAACTGTGCTTTATATATATAACTCATAAAAGTCTCAAAAGGGATGCATAACATTGAACAATAAATACGTTATTTCAATAAATAAAACAAAAACCAAAAGTTATGACCAATGAAAATACAGACCTAAAATCCGTTCTTTAAGATAATTTATGTATTTATATAATCACCCTTTTTAACACTCACACATACCGCAAAGGGAACGTCCCTCAATAGTATAAGTCGTGTTAATACAAATGGGAAAAATTCAAAATTCAAAACTACACAAATCTACGTCAACCAAGATTAAGTTTAGTGATGAAACCTATTCCTCCTTACCATATTAGAGGTTCGATCCTCCGCACATATTGTATTACAAAAAACACTACCCAAATCTATATAGCTAAACAAAATATTTTTATTAAAAACAATAATTAACACATTGTTTAATTTCCAAGACTTCATATCACATAATATAAATAGACCATATAAAAATTTTGAACGGATCATTTAGTATATTACATGTCGAATTCCAAGTGATGAGCAACAAAATAATCCCTCCCAAAATCAATGTTGCAAACTCAATGATGTTAAGGAATACTAAATAAAATGAAAGTATAAAGAAAGTACCACCATAAAATACAATACAATTACTCCGAGAAAAAAAAAAAAAAAACCATACAAATATTATATCACTATGAACTATCCCGTGGCAGGTGCCTACACTAGCACATTAAACATTGCACTGCTATAATATCATCGTTCCCTAATTTCAGGCATTTCAATACTTGCCAAGGTTTTTTCAAAGAATAAAACGTGTATTATTAACACAATATAATAACAATAATTATCAAAATTCAGTAATAAAAAATCTTCTACATACTGAGGGATGGTAAATAACAACTTTCATTATTATTCTTCAAGCAAAGGGATTTCCTCCAATTGAAGCAACAGGTTCTTGTGAGGTCATGTTCCTGAAATGGTGGGGCAGAGATGAGGAAGCAAGTAATTTGGCATACGCTCTACGGTTAAAACCAAGTAGATAATACAAACAGATTTTTTAATATCGCACTTTTTGTTGACTCAAAGTACTCTAATTCATTAAATTTTCCTTTTCATTCTATGTAATTAAAATAGAACTCCTTGTTTTCTTTTGTTTAGTGGACTTCTCGTCCATAGTATTCGTATCTTTGTATACTTTATTTTTCGATTAAGGAGTATCTTTCCATAAAAAAAATAATTAAACTCGACAAATACCAAACATCAACACTGTTCCATTTATCCCAAACATAGTTGTTGGCAACTTCACAGATATTAAAAACACATTTTTTATTGCTTTTATTGTTCAATAATTAGTTAGTTTTCTTTCAATAATTGTTGTAATTCGTCTAACCCATATATACCTTGAGTAATTAAGTAACTTGATAAGCCTATATATATGGCTTAGCCTTGAGATTGTACATAATCCTTTTGTTATCAATAAAATAAGTAGCTTTGTTTTCTCTCACTCATCTAAGTATGTCTTAAGAAGATGTTTTGGATTTGCATGTCATACATCATGTGTGGATTATTCACCAAGTGTTAACACTCACTCTTTTTTTCCCCTATTTAATGCAGCTGAGTATGAATAGGCTGGCTGGCGATGGAGCAAAACAGGAATGAGGCTGCTCTGTAATGACTTGTGATAATGTTTCCACACAGATGTATTCAAGTTTTTTTAAGAACTATTCAAGTTTTTTAAGAACTTTATTTGGGTTTCTAAATCAACATTCACGCTATTTGATTAGTTCAATTTTCTGATTTGATTTGGATATCTTTAGTACCTCTTATTATTGAATTATTTTACAGCATAATGATTAGTTGGTTTATTAAAGCTTATAATTGATGTCAGGAAACATCTTATGGTGAAGTATGTTTTTGAAAAATTATCTACTTGAGTATCATACTTGAATTACGAAAAAATTGGGGCGTTAACATTCATCGTCTAAGAATTAATGAGTAGCAGAACTCACGATATTTGAGAGCCGGATGTTTGCCCTGCCATCAGTGTTAAGTCAGCTATAATTAAGGGAGGAAAAAATAATCAGTATCTAAAAAGATTACTCAAATTGAAATTATTCAGGGAGCAGTGTTAGTGTACCTTGTCCTGCGACTGAAGCATATGCTGATGATGAATTTTGGGGAAACCATGGTTGAGAACCTCCAATTAAGGTGGCTGGCAACTGTGCATTAGGGAGAGCAGATTGCAAGGAGCTCATGTCCAAGAACTACGAAATAGAAATGCCAATCAGCAAATGAAAAATTACATGGGTGGGTTCATTCATATACTTCCTTCTCATTGTTTTTTTTTTTTTAATCAAGAACAAGTTTTTTCTTCTTTTTTTTTTTTGGTATAAGAGGCTATTTCATTGACAAATGAAAAAGGCAAGGATTACAAAAAAACTCCTCTAATTGGGGGCAATCAATAACAAGTAGAATACAAACACAAAAGAAAAATCCAAAAATAAAAAGTTTAACCACACAGGATCCATAGTGAATATAAGAAAGAAACTTAGGGCCTGTTTGGTTTGCAATCCAGATTCAGTTTTATGAATCTGGATTGAATGAATAAAATGAATCTGCTTTGTTTTGTGTTTGGTTTACAATCCAGAAAAAAGCAATTTGGATTCAATTTCTTTTTTAGGCTAAAAAATGAATTCAACTAAAACAAGAATCCAAAATATCCAACTCAAAAACTGAAAAACACAGATTGACCTCACCCACACAATTTAATCCACGGGTTTGAACACATGAGATAAAAATACGAGTCAGGCCCATTTTCCGGATTTGGGTCGGGTCGGGCCCGTTTTTCGAGGTTGGCCCGGTCCGTTCTAGCTTTTATTTATTTAATTAAATTTTTAATTGCATGTTTTTAAGCTGATTTTTAACTTTTTAAACTTAAACTTAATTCTAAAGTGATGGACAAATAGTTAATTTATTTTTTCAGTATATCCTATTTTTTATTTATACTTTGTTTTTATAATTATATATAAGATTAATTTAAATATAAAAAATAAAATTATATATATATATATATGTTTTGGAGGTTGTTGCTCACATTTTTCTGAACTTATTGTTTACTAATGTATGTAGTACTATTTGAATAACGCTATTGGAGGTTTTTAATGCCCAAATGGTCTCTCCATTCATTGTGAAAATATTTTTTCAGATTCTCTTTTATTGAGAAATTCTCTCTTTGGTTGCATTAGGTTCTTATGAATTTTAGAATGGATCTCATAGTGTTTTGTATAGTTCTCCTTTTGGAAGAAACTGAGTTGTTTTAATCTAAAGAGTTTATTTGATAGACTTGCAATGCTTCTATTATCTTTATTATAATTTTTTTAAAAAGAAAAATTTATCCTAAGAATGAGAATAGTTATAGTTGATGCGGATAAAAATGTTTTCAATTTATAAGTTATGAATTATTAGTTTTTTCAAACTTAAAAATGAATGATTTAAAATTGGAAGTATTATTTTCACACTGTTCTGATTCACAATCCGATTTTAAATTTTTTGAGTAACCAACCAAACACATATTTCAAATTTCTGAATCTCAATTATAAATTCTGAATCTGTTACCAAACACAGTTTCAGAACCAACAAATTCACAGAATACAACTCTGAATTCATTATAATCCACTAAATTCAAATTCTGCTTTTCAGATTGCATACCAAACAGGGCCTTACACACCCAATGCATTTTATGGAAGCATGAAACAAGCTTTTTATTTCATTGCAGCACAAAAGAAAGGGGTGGTTAAGCTAAAATGATAATAAAAGACGTGCAAAAAACTCAGAGACAACCAGCAAGGGACACTGAAAGTATTTTCATGCAAGACTGGGTCTTTTCCACCTAATAGGAACGTGTCGAATACCATCTCATACAAATAAAGGCTCATTGAAAACAAACTGTCCCGTTCAACTCAAAGCAACAGAACAGCATTAGCGCCAGTGACCCAGTGATGCTTAGAACTGATGAAAAATATGGAGGATTATATTTGTAAAGGATCAATAACTAAATCATACCATATTTATTTGCTCCACATCAGGATCATATGGAAGATCGAATGGATTTGTTGATTTATGACTGGTTATCTGTGTAGGTCTCTCTTCCTATGAAACCATTTATCTTACATAATCTATAAGACATGCTCACAAAAAGCCAATACAAGTAGATACATATTTAAGCATGATACAGGAATTTTCACCTACCTCTGTAACTCCCAAGAACATATGCCCATCAGCAGAAGGCAGGAACTCTTTACCTGAAACTTGAAGTTCAGTAACCTGGTTAATAACCTCTACGGGGAGGTGTGCAGTAGCATCTTCAAAAGCATTCCAAGACTCCTGGTAGATAAAAGATACAAGGCATTAAGTTTCTTTCAATTTACAGCAAAATATCAAATAGCAACTGCATCATGAAACCAGTACACTAAGAATATTGCAGTAAAGATGTAGATTTTTCAAGCTGCTTACATAGGTGCTAGTCACATTAACAGGAGCTTGAGTGCTGGACAAGTCATTATGCCATCGGCTAGACATTAATGAAAAAGGCTCATGAGCAGTATAATCGGGAATGGACGGCCATTGTACACCAGCATTTGTTGATGAAAAAGGATCAAACTTTCCCAGAGCACCATCATTGGAAGGATACTTCACAGCATTCAGATTTTCAGAGCTTGTGACGGATGATGTTGCCAGAGGTGAATCAAATGTAGCCCATCCTTCATTTTTGGGGACTACTAATTCTGATGACATTTTATTCAATGTTGCTGAGTGTTGAGGATCACTCTCTGAAAAGAATTGCAGGGATTGAGATGGTGGCATTTCTGGTGGTTGACATTCAGTAAGAGATAGTGATGAAGATGACAACTGAAACAAATCCACTGGTACGGTAGACAATGACACCTGTGGTGGTAACAAATCAACAGTTGAAGCTGCAGAAGAAACAGGTTGCGGTACAAAAGGTCCTTCAAAAAGACTTAAATCAATGGTAACTCCAGGATCACATGATTGCTGAGAGATAGGCATCTTATCCTGGTGGTTCTTAGTAATTTGCTCAGATTCTGAGACATTATCTATGACACCAGCTGAGTTATATGACTTCAGAGACGTCGGGTTACTGTCTATTGAGCCAAAGCTACCTAAAGACATTGTTCTCTGGAGAAAAAACAACATTTATTAACAACTAATATAAGAGTCGACAACATGGCATAATATAAAAAAAGGAAAGAGGCATTAAATCTCTTCAAGTCAGATCCAGACAGTGAAGGATTTTAGGAAATAATCTTGAATCTTCAATCATTTTCTTAAGATGCTTAAAATTTTAGGAAATTATGCTTAACTATGAAGCGCCAGTTCTAAATTCAAAGTCATTTTCTTAAGTTGCTTAAGAAATGTGAAGTTTCATGGACACATCACAAACAATTAATTTCAGTACAAAAAATTAGTTTTTTTAAAAAAGTAGGGAGACTCTAGGTGACCTTCTCGCGTACATTTCATTCTTTAATGTTTTCTTATCTAAGATATAATAAATATTATCTAAAGATATAATAAATATTACATTCCCCTTACTACCAAGTAGATTTTTTTTTAAAACACGACTCATAAGCCCATTTCATTGATATAATGAAAGAGAAGCAAAAGCAACTTCAAAAAAAAATACAGGAGAAGCCACAATTTAGGCAAGAAAAGTAACCGTATACCCCACCACAAGCCCCAGCAGCCACCAGAAGAATCTACTAAACTCTAGATTTTTTTACTTGCAAGTCTTTAAACTTGAATTAATGAGTTGGAAACACTAGGTGTTTCTTCATCACAAAGTGGATTTCCTTACCTCATATATTAAGTGTTTTGATGCAGAAAAATAAAAAAGAAACAGATAAAGTAATCATGTTGCATTACAAAAAAAAACGTTCCATTATTATGAAAGCTTGTATCGAGCAAAAACCAAGGACAAATTTCTAAAATACCTGTGGACGTGAGATATATGGATCTCTATTGCCATTTGCCTCGAAAGATATGCTAGCCATCTGGTGTCTTGTATCTTCATTTGGCACATCTCTAACACAGTGAAAAGGCGGACTGCTAAATCCTGAGTCTTTCTGAAAACTTGGAGATTGAGCACCAGATCTGAATAGATCACCACCACTTGAGACAGAAAAGTCTGAAACCCTTGAGACATACCCCTCATCAGCGAACCTATCCTCATACATTTGATCACTTAAGCGACCAGGACTAAAGGCTGAACTAACTTTCCCTTCATATCGACCTCGATCTGAACCAGGCTTTCTGGTAAGTGAAGCAGCTTGTTTTCCATATTTCCTATCTTCATATTGATAATCATAAGGTGGACTTTGGGAGTAAGAATGATAAGAACTGGCTCGCCTTGTCTCATCTTCTTGAATTCTATGATTCTGTAAGATACAACTGAAAATTAAAATGACATAGCAAGACTATGACAGGTTTTAAACCACATGTACCTATTTCAAACAAATTTTCAATAGCATAATAAATAGATCAGAAAAGAGTCCCTCACACATAATTTCAAGAGCATTCAGCTTGTTTTACATATTTCCTATCTTCCTGAAGGTTTGTGTGACCAACCTTTTAAAAGGAAAGCGAAAGTCTTATGAGCATGGCTTAACGTTTTATCAGTGATTAGGGATTAAATAGGAGAATTTTTCAAGCAGAGTAAAAGTCATTAGATTAGATGTGGGATGCTTTAATGATTCCATCTTCCTCTTAAAATTCTTTGTGTTCATCTTTTTGTGATTACTCTATTTCTAGTATTTACGACAATTGGACAAGTTTTTTTGTAACTCTTATGAATTTTTCAAGCAGAGTAAAAGTCATTAGATTAGATGTGGGATGCTTTAATGATTCCATCTTCCTCTTAAAATTCTTTGCGTTCATCTTTTTGTGATTACTCTATTTCTAGTATTTACAACAATTGGACAAGTTTTTTTGTAACTCTTATGGCATTTGAGCGGTTTATCCCCTATGTAAATTTATTTTTCAGTGAAATGTTTCAATTTCTTATTAGAAAACAAAAACAAAAGTGATTTCCGAACAAACTTGATGTTGATTTGATGCATCTCTAAATCATTTTAATTTCCTTTTTGCATCACGAGGAAAAAATAAATAAAATTTATTAAAAAAAAACTCTTATTCTCAACAAGCAGCATGAAGAACTTTACAATTATCGGTTTTGAGAAACTACCTGCATATCTCTTGGAGGTTTTTCAGAGGTCCTTCCACCAGCAAATTTTCTATCAGCATATACATTCTTTATAAATTCTCGAATTTTGTCAATATTGCTGCATGATGAATATATATAACATAAATTCTTTAGCCCATAATCAAAATGTCCATCACCTTAGCAACAAATAACAAATATTGCACCTGTTATTCGGCAACCGCTGCCTCTGAAAGTCCCAATCCTTCAAATACGTTTCCCTTGCCCGCTAAAAAGAGAGAAAATAAATAGTGAGGAAAAGAATAAAGAAAAGCATCCGTGGATGCAAAAGAAAGAAAAAAAACAACTTCAATTACCTGATTACCACCATTTTGAAGTGCTTCAACTTCTTGGGAAGTAAACTTGGCCATTGACACAGACTTTACTCGATGAGTAAATTCACGACTGTCATACGATAAAAGTAGTAAGCAAGAGATTTAAGTAATACAAAGTCATTGTATTTGTATTATAAAAAATTCAAGGATAAAATTAAAAGATCTTCAGCTAACACTTCATCCTACTTGATAAATAAGATAGACAACTCAACATATAAAGAAAGATGATACGTACGATTTAGGCTAACCTCTTTTAATCAGATACAAGAAAATCATTCATGTAGCAAGACAACAAATTTGGACGAGCAACAGTGATTCAGTCGTACATAAAGGATGGAAAAAAAATCGGACACTACGGTTTCCAATTTGCTAAATGTGAACATTTTTTAATAGAAAAATAAATGTTTCATTAATCGAAAAAATAAAGTACATTAACAAACCGAGGACGAGGAGTCCACTAAACAAAAGGAACTACATAAGCGATTTCCATTTTAAATACATGAAATGAAAAGATATGTCTAGCGAGTTAGAGAACTAAGCAAAACAGAAAGTGAGATACACTACAAGAACAAACAAAAACCCAATTAGAAGATCTTTCCTCGAATAATCGGGCAATACCCTCAAACCAAACAGACCAAAGAAGAGTGCAGATAGCACACATCCAAACATGTGTCGAACATATTTGTCCTTGTCCATATCCTCATTTGCAATTTAGGGCCTCTGTATGTTTAAATATATGACTCTAGTGAATGGAATAATACATAGAGTATCCTCACATATCATTATGTTTCACATGGTATGGTATCGAAGTGTAGGACTGTTTAGGGTTTGATGAGGTTGTCTAGGTTTCCCCTCCACGTAGAGTTAGGGTTTGAACAACAGGTCATCACTTTTTTGTGGCCATTTATCGACACCACCATAACCAAGAGGAGCGCCGTCATTCGAAGACACCAATTGCAGCCGCCGACTACCAAAGAAGCAAGCATGTGGGCCTTCAATCCTCCAAAACAAGGAGAAAAGCCCGCTACAAATTATTTCATAACATTCAAGAACATTTATAATAAGCTCAACATGAGGGAGGGGGCGACGCAAGAGATGAGAAAAGGCAAGGGGGTTTCTTTTTCTAATAAAACCGACGCCACAAGTACAACTTTTTCTCTTTCTTTAATTTTCACTTCTCACGCCTCTTCCTAAGGCTTAATTTCAGTGCAACCTTTAATCTTCCTCTTAATTATCAATCACATCCCTCTTGCTTCCCTATTCTCTTCATGCCCCGTCTCTTTCCACTCCATCTTCTTCTCTGTCCATATTTTTTCTTCTTTTTTAACGAATTTTTTTCTTTTTTTTAAGAGAACACCTCAAAAGGACATTTCATTGATAAAATAATAAAAGAAACAAATAACATAATTAAAGTACAAAGTAAAAGTGGCACTACACAAACTGAAAGCCACAAAACAAAGATATATCGTATAATAAGTTCAACATGAGGGAGGGGGAGACGCAAGAGAGGAGAAAAGGCAAGGGTTTGATAGGGTTTCTTTTTCTAATAAAACCCACGCCAGAAGTACAACTTTTTCTTTCTCTCTTTAATTTTCACTTCTCATGCCTCTTCCTAAGGCTTAATTTCAATGCAACCTTTTATCTTCCTCTTAATTATCAATCACATCCCTCTCTCCTCCCTATTCTCTTCATGCCCCTCTCTTTCCACTCCATCTTCTTCTTCGTCCATATTTTTTCTTTTTTAACGAAATTTTTTCTTTTTTTTTAAGAGTACACCTCAAAAGACCATTTCATTGATAAAATGAAAGAAAGAAACAAATAACATAATTAAAGTACAAAGTAAAAGTGACACTAAACAAACCAAAAGCCACAAAACAAAGGTATACCGTATACCCCAACCTAAACCCCGCACCGCCACCTAATTACAAGTATGTGGGTCATCTATTAATAATTTGTCCTAGTAAATAATTACAAAAGTCTTCGGAAGTTGACACCCAATAGGAAACATTTTACATGTGCCAACTCCCAAACATAATCCCAAGACTTACCTTCCTCCCTAAACATTCTTCTATTTCTTTCTAACCAAATACCCCACCCGCAATCCATAAACTATTCTCTTTATCATTAATGGGGGGAATACAAGCATTTCTTCTAAAGTTAGGCGAATAGACTCATTATTCACCCACGATATTCCAAACGTTTATAAAAATCTTTGCCAAATGAGCCTCGAAAACATGCAATTCCACATGATGTGATTTAGATCTTCCGAATCATGATTGCATAAACTACACCAATTGGAATTTAAGGTGAAAGGAGAAGATCGTTGGTATTGATCTTACCCACTGCCACAGACGAAATAAAAAATTTAACTTTCTTCGGGATCTTTACCTTCTATAGTTTAGAAAAGAAGAGTGGTGAGGAACACATGTCGGTCGGGTTACGAAACTCAAAAAAAGATTTACAAGAGAACAAGTTTGAAGAGTTTAGGGACCACATTCTAATATCACAAACACCATCTCTCACCAAAACGCCCTCAAGGCTTGCAATAATGGAAGATAATTCTGACATTTCCCTATCCCGGATCAATCTACGAAAATGGAAATCAAGATTCACACTTACCCCCTCTCTCAAACTAAAAACTAAAATTGGAGAATTTTTTGCGAGGGTTAAGGAAACAAAGGATATAGGTCTTGAAAACCACTAACTATCTCCCAACCAAGCATCCTCTCATAAACGAATCCAGTTTCCGTTCCCAACCTTCCATTTTATACAATTAAAGAACAGGGGTAACCTTTGGATATCTCCTTTCACGGATTCCTAGCAATGCCTCTGGTCTCTACATTTGTGTCCCAACCATTTGAATAGATCCCATGTTTACTCTCAATAAATTTATGCCATAAACTATTAGGTTCGTTTGGGAACCTCCAAAGCCATTTTACAATTAAACCCATATTTAAATTATCCAAATTTCCAATACCTAATCCCCCCCTCATCCAATGGGCGTGAGACCATCTTCCAATTCACAAGGTATGCACCATTTCCTTCACCAGACCCCTCCCAATCCTCTCCAAGTCCTTTCTAATGCTTGCTGGCATCTTGAAAATAGACAAGTCGTAGGTTGGAATTCCTCACGCGACCGATTGGATAAGTGTGAACCTCCCTCCCTTAGAGAAATACCCTTTTTCCATGAAGCTAATCTTTTGGACACTTTTTCAATCACGGGTGCCTAGAAACATTTCTTTTTCAGATTATCCCCAAAGGTATACCAAGGTAATTAAATAACAGATTTTCAATTTTACATCCCACTTTTCCTGCCAGCGATGTTAATTTTCCTTCTTCCACAATCACCCCATCAGTGAACATTTTGCTCTATATATCAGTGTTTTAAAAGGCGCAAGGCGCAAAAAAGCGATGAGGTCCCCCGAGGGCTTAAGCGCGAGGCGCAAAAAAAGCGAGGGCTTTTTTTTTAAGGCGCACTATATAATAATATTAGTTTATATATATTTAGAAGAAGAAAAGTTACCTTCATTTCACCAAAAACAATTCAAAACACAAAACACATCATAATTCTTAACAAACATAAGCATTGATATATGAAAACTGCATTGATATATGGTAAACATTGATATATGAAATCATAAAAACCCATAATAAGATTCAGAAAAAAAAAAAAACCCTAAAAAGCCCTCGCCTTTCACTTGAGCCTCAAGGGAAAAAGCCCTAAAAAGCGGGGCTTTATATTTTCGCCTCGCTTCATTTGAAGCAAGGCGCAAAGGCTGAGCCTTGAGCCTAGGCGCGCCTAGGCGAGGGCTTTTCTCGCCTTTTAAAACACTGCAATATATCCAAGAAATTGTGAAAAGAGTCCTCTTTTTCACAGCAAAAAATCATAGTGACATCAGCAGACTGAAATTGGGTTAACGGCACCTCTTTTAGAGATGTTATTTAGTTGGTCAGTCAAGTCAAGAGGCCCAGAATCAAAAGCATCAATACCTTTGACTTTTATAAGCTTTGACAGATGGATTGAATCCAATCCCATCTAGCATAGGCAGGTAGAGTTCACTCATCCAATAGCAAGAGGAAGATGAAGAATGAAGCGGGAGGATCTATGTCCATCCCCAACTTCCTTTCAATCCACATCGGAAAATTGAGGCTTTCTGTACTGGGAGTCATCAAAGGAGGAATGGGAATACGCTTTTTTTCATGGTTGGTTGCTCTAGGAAGAATAACAACTTTGACTTTATCTAGAGATTTTCTTTTTTTGCTCCAAGGCCTGAACATGTTATCTTTACATGTAGATTCTAAGAATTGTGTCATTTATATAGCCTTGCCCCTTTTTCTTCTCCGGTGTTCCTGCAAACGTGAGGGATCTCTTGGACACCTAGTAAGGGGTATCATTCAACTATGAAAGAGCTAATGGTTCATCCTCCTTTCGTGATAAAGAGAGGTGTCTATGGAATGCAAAATTGTTTGTAACACTATGGAGTTTATGGGTCGAGGGGAATAGCAGGGTGTTCCATGGTGTAATGAGATCATGAGAAATTGTTTGGTAAATGTTTGCAATACTTGCAAAGCAAACAACAAAACAAAATGAGAATCCCCTCTATTCATTTATTTTTTTGTAGTGACCATTTATTTCAATTGAGAAAGAAATCCAAACATTTATCACCTCAATAAGCATCCCTCCCCCTCACAACTCTGTATGTCAAATAACTTGATGACAAAATTGTTTTACTTACCAGTATGGAGCGCATATCTCATACAATTAATTTTTTTAAAAGAAAACATCGAGGAATAAAGCAACAATCAACAAAACGGTTACATCTCTTGGCATGAGTATCTTTTCCAGAGTACAGATAACTTTTAGCCTTGGCAACATCATAGGTTGAACAAACAAACAAAAACCCCTTATCAACAAGGGCACACAAATACAGTTATATAAGAAAAGCAATTAAAAGGCAACAAAATCTTTTCATATACAAGAATAAGTGAGGATATTTTAAATATATATGCATGTGAAAATGAAAGTAAAGTCACTGCATTTATCGCTCTATGTATATGCAACCAAATTTTTAAAATATAAATAATGAAATAACAAAATGCGTGTTATTTCCTAACTAACTATATTCATCAATAACATCAAGTTTGCATCCGTCCTAAGAAAAAAATTAAAATAAATTCATCACGTACTCAAACATTGCTAAAATACTCACTGTATTCCACTGCACGTCATACAAACAAAAGTCCAAAAGTTTGTACAAACATACTGAGGGCCCTGTAATGTAAAATGGAGAAAACCCATAATTAAGATTAAACAAACACAAGGAAATTCAAATGATTGTAGAAACTGGCTTTTAAATACTGATATCAAATTCAATTTTTCAGGGTAAACGTATATTATGAATTTCCAGCTCGAACAAACATAAGAAAGCGAAAGATAAACAGGAATAATAAACAGAAATAAATTAGGTGAAAAATCATTTTCTAGGCATACGACATCAGAAAAAAGAGAAAGAGGAAAATCATTTTACCATGCTATTACAGTTAATACATCTCCGATTTGGTGGAAGCTTCATAAGGCCTCTAATTATCTTCTCATTTCGTTCCTCCTCCTTCCTACTCCCCATTTCTAAAAACACAAAAGATCTAGGGTTTCCGAATTCGAAACAAACGAAGCAGACTGCGAGTAGAGAATCGAGAATCGAGAAGCGGTTTCGGAAAGGAAAGGAATTGAAGAAAATTGACGTTTTTGGAATCAACTTCAGTCAGCTCGATTTTGAATTATTGTTTTTCAAAAATCCACAGTACTCGTTCGTTGTCTAGATAAAAATGAAAGGAAAAAAAAAAAAAAAAAACTGATTTAAAAAAATGGTAATAAATTAAGACGTTACAGAATCGTTTGTTATTAGAGGCGAAAGACGGTTTTTTTGTGTCCGCCGAATCAGATCCCGTTATAACATATAACTTGTTATATTAGTCAAATTCTCTTTCTTCTCAGGTCCAAAGAATTCAATGACATCTAGAAAATGAAAATATTGTTAGACGTTTGATTTCAAAGTTTTATGGAAAAATTCTTGAAACTCAATGTAAAAACCATAATTATAATTCCTCATTGTTTTTTATTAAGGATAATGTATTATTATAAATTATATAAGATAAACTATAGGGGCGGTGATAATAAACAAATGAATTACTAATTAAATCAATTAAAATCTCAACCGGACGTTTAAATTGCAAATTTGCTATATCATTTTTTTTTCTTTTTTAATTTCATAGAGGTACTATACAACCAGGTCGTTGAGTAATATATAGAATTTAGTCTCGGTCAGCTTCATCAACACTATATGTGACGACCCGACTCCTTTAAAATCATTTAAAACCAGAACACAACGGAAGTTTTAGTATTAAAAAAAAAAAGGGCGTAGATATGTTTGAAACTTAGACTATTCAAAACCTGTATACATTTTTCACATCAGAAAATTTAAAAGCAAAGAAATGCAATTCCATTTCCAGAGTGAAGTTTATAATCATAAAAGTTAAGACGAAAAGCTCTTATGAGCTTATATACAAATTTACATCTCAAAAGACACAAAATAAAACACAATGAGTCATGGACTTTTAAAAGTATATCCAGTCCATCTCTGTATCATCATCCTCTCGATCAAGCCGCACCAACTCCTCTCCCATAACCCCGGGCGTAAGCATTACCTGAAAATGTTTGTAATATCATGAGCTAACAACAAGCCCAGTGAAAATAAACAGAATAAAAAGTAACAATAGACTTCAAACCCGTATTCTAATTTATGTCCAATTAAAGTTTACGTATTCTTTACCAAAGCTCCCAAAACTCAAGAAGCTAACTCTCAATATTTGGAAGAATGTTTTCATATCACATAATCTCTTCCTGGTTTATCCTTTTGATATCTCATACTAAAATATAAGGTTTACATTTCCTTTATGTTAAATAAAATAATGTTAATCCCACTCGGACTTAACATAGTCCACAATCCCAATTACGATAAATGATGATATTGTTAGCATACGCAATCTAATCATTACTCATCAACTCGCCAAACAAGTGAAAAGGGCACACAACCCTTACATCGATATACACATCACATGCGAATAATGTCAGGTAATGAAAGCTCCCGTAGGACTAGCATTCACCTCATTATCTCACTTTCCAAAATAAAATATACAAATTTCTTTCAATAATATATTCCATCTCTAATGAATAATGACAGGTAATGAAAGCTCCCGTAGGACTAGCATTCACCTCATTATCTCGCTTTCCAAAATAAAATATACAAATTCCTTTCAATAATATATTCCACCTCTAATGAATAATGTCAGGTAATGAAAGCTCCCGTAGGACTAAGCATTCACCTCATTATCTCGCTTTCCTTTCAATTTTGATGATGCAATATTGTAACGTCCCATTACTTTTGGGGGTGAATTTTTTTTTTTAATTTTATTTATTTATTTTAATTAAAGCTTTTAAGATTAGTTTAAATTTAGTAATTTCGATTTTGGTAGTCATTTTCGTCCGAAATTCTTTTTTAGTCGTTTTAATACTTTAAATTCGTTTCGGTGACATTAATAATTATTAACGGGCCAATTAATAATTATTAATCACCTTTAGATTAATTTAAGAGCTTCGGATTTCGTTTTTAAAGTAAAAACAAAAAAGGGACGTAGGCGTCTCTTTCAAATTCTTAAATATCTACTTTTTACTATTCATCTTCATCTTAAATATCAAAAACTAGACAAAACATTCATTTTCTCTTCTCCTTCTTTTCTTCCTCACGTTAGCTTCCATTGATGAGAAGAAAAATCTCTTGGGTTTTCATCAATTCTTGACCGTTTTCGATGAGGTCAGTTGCGTTGGATTGCTAGGGACGAAGGCTATCTATCCCACCTACCCTTGTTCTGTTTCTCGTTCTCTAAGGGGAAGCCCTAAAAAGTGAGTTTTCAAAACTTTTTATATGGTTTTGTTCGTTTTTTATTATAAATGAGTTTTGAAGTTGAAATCACGTATTTCCATCAAGGAATTTGACTATTTTGAGCCCGGATTTTCGAAAACACTATTCATCCAAAAACACTATTCATCCGAAAATCACACTTGTTCTCTTATTAGTTATGATTTGTAAATTGTAGTTCAATTGGTGAATTATAGGTTTGTAATTGTCGCGTGGATTCGACTTCAATTCCTTGGATACTCGACTACAAATCCAAGGTGAGTTTAAAAGGGAAGTTAGTAATTTTATGAATTAAGTTTCATTATGATTTTGTTTATCAAGGTTAAGAGGGAACTAACTTCTTAGAATTAATGTTTGGTTGGAGACTTTAATTCGGAAGTGAGTGGAGAGAATTTAGAATTATATTGAGTTCGGTGAAAAGGAAACATCGGAGTGGTTTGGAAGTATTGTAAAGTGAATTGGAGATTCTAAATGAAAGTGGAAGTTTAAAGCACTTTGAGTGGTTTGGGAGTCAAAGTGGCTTAGAAAATACACTTGAGTGATAACTCGTGTAAGTCAAGTTGATTAGGTTCTTTAGTAACTTAGTAGAATTCGGTTGGGATTATCTAACTTATTAGAGAACTTGATGGTTGTGATACGGTACGTGGTATGTTGACTTCGGTCCATACGGTATTATGATACGGTACATGGTAGTATGTTGATTCGGATCCATACGATACCATGGTACGATGATTTGTGATACGGCACATGATAGTATGTTGATTCAGATCCATACGGTATCATGGTGCGATGGTTTGTGATACGGTATGTGGTATGTTTGTTAGGAATGATGTCCTAGAACTTGTAATTATTTAAGTATAATAATTTATTTCGAATAAATTAAATAAATAAACATAAGTTCTTTATTTTATCTAGATTGATTCAATTGAAGATATTAAGAATATATGGAAATATATAAATATCAAACATTCAAATAGTAAAACCCTAAGTCACTCTTATGAAATCACGACTTAGTATGTGAGTCATACGAGAGGATTAAAGTCGAGATGAGTAACTTAAAAGTGTCTACAGTAAATGGATAACGTTTGGGAACCTTATCCTGGTAACACTGTTGATAGCTTCGCATTTTGTTTATAGACAAATGATCTAATCCTGATCATTCATGTGGGAGACATGAAATGGAAGTATCATATGCAATGTTGATTGTATAAGACAGGACCACGATGTTCGATCAAATTTCTCATTAGTACCGTTTACGAGAAATGATCGAATATCAAACTAAGTTTATCAACCGTGATAGATCTCAATCCTGAGTGAAATGCGGACTCCTATTTATGGAGTTATGTTCTTTGATTCACATGGTTGAGAGCGATCTGTAAGAACGCTTAATACACTCCTGTTTTGGGAACATGGCTAGATAAGTAGCGAGAACTCATTTTCACGAGATGGAATTCATAACTTTCCTATAAATTAACGGTATCAGTGCGATACCTAAACATTTTAGGAACTTTAGGAAACTCCCTTGATGTACTGATTCGAGACATGAACAAGTGGCGCCACGACTTCTATTGATCACAGAAGTATATTATCTCTAGTTCGACTAAAGATAAAGTTCATTGGAGAATCAGCTGGAACACAAGGATAAAGCGGTAATTACAGGGGCAAAACGGTAAATTTATCCGCCTGTAATTATGAAGGTTCCACGTGAAGAATATATCACAGATATAAATTAAAGATAAACTAAATGGACATAACTCATCTATAGTGAGGGGAGTTCAGCTATGAATCTATAGTGGAATTATTCATAGTTAAATAATAAGTAATTAACTGATTATGAGTTAATCACTTAATTGACTAATTATTAAGCCCATGATCTATAGGTCCATCGGGTCCCTATGCTAGCCCAAATATCGTAGTCGCGAAATCAAGTAGAAGAAATGGAAAGTTTAAGTAAAGTGAATTACTTAAATAGGCAATATTAATTGTTTAAATATTGAGTATATTTAAACGGTAATTAATATAAACATTATTAATTGTTTAAATAATGAGTTTATTTAAACAGAAAATTAATAATGAAATATTATTAATTATTTAAATATTGAGTATATTTAAATGGTAATTAATAATTGAAATTAATTGACAATTATTAATTGTTTAAATAATTAATTTTATTTGAACGGAAATTAATAATAAAAATTAATTAATTAATAATAAAATATTATCAATAAAGTTATTAATTAAATAATGAGTTTATTTAATAGAAATTAATAATTAAAATATTTATTATTAATTATTTAAATAATGAAAATTATTTAAATGGAAATTAATAATTAAATATAATTTGATAATATTTAGTCGGGAGAAAATATTAATATTATTAATTATTTAAATAAAATATTTTATTTAAATGGTAATTAATAAATAAATTAATTAATTTGGACTTATTAATTTAAGAGAGAGTTTCAAGCCCAATTGGATTAATGAACCCAATTGCAATTGGCCCAAAATAATTAATTAAATAAATTTGATTTATTAATTATTTATTATTAATTTTGGCCATCATAGATAATTTGTAGGAGATAATTATTTGAATTATATCCTATAATAATTATATAGATTTATCTACCCAAGATAAATAAAATAAAGAAAAGAAAATATTCTCTTATTTATCTATGGCATTTTAGAAATACCAACATAAAGGAAAGAGATAATTCTTTTTTTCTTTTTGTATTTATCTCCATGGATTAATCCTAATGTGATTAGGATTCTTATTTTTCTATAAATAGGAGGTTTGGGTCATTCATAAATCACACAATTCAATTCCTTAGAAATTCAGAATTCTCTCTTCCTCCTCTCCTCCCCTATTGCCGATTTTCATAGGCCATTGGGAAGAAAAATATTTTTTTTTCTTCTTCCCAATTTCTTCTTAAATTCGATCCCACAATCGGGTTTCGTTTGATCGATCGGGATATAGCGTAGAAGATCTGGTGTTGCTGAGGATTTGATGCTGTAAAGAAACCTCCAACCGATTCTCCATATTTTACTCAATGTAAGTAAAAGGGTTTTAATTTTCGAAAAAACTAGCATGAATCTACATGTTTTTATCACAAATTGCATGATGTTAATAGATCCGGTATTAAATGTTAATAAATTTATTAAATAAATTTCCGCTAGTTTAGTAAATCATCCCTTCAATGTTGACTTCGGTCCATACGGTATTATGGTACGGTACATGGTAGTATGTTGATTCGGATCCATACGATACCATGGTACGATGATTTGTGATACGGCACATGATAGTATGTTGATTCGGATCCATACGGTATCATGGTGCGATGGTTTGTGATACAATACGTGGTATGTTGACTTCGGTTCATACGGTATTATGGTACAGTACATGGTAGTATGTTGATTCTGATCCATACGATACCATGGTACGATGATTTGTGATACGGCACATGATAGTATGTTGATTCGGATCCATACGGTATCATGGTGCGATGATTTGTGATAAGGTACGTGGTATGTTGACTTCGGTCCATACGGTATTATGGTACGATGACTTGTGATATGGTACGACCGTACGTGGTATGTTGATTTCAATTCATACAATAGCACGTTACGATGAAACTTGTTTGGTAACAAAGATAGCTAGTATTACAATTACATATTCTTTAGAATTGTGTAGTAAGACTTAGTAATGATTGTTACTTTTACTTTAAGTTTTTATTTCTATTACTTGGCATTGAAAGACCATTACAGGTAGTATATTACTATCGTATGATTGTATGGAAATTGGATGTGTGGAATGGATAGTAAAGAGCAATTTAGGCCTTTGGACACAATTTCTGGTATGAAATTTGGTTCATAGGATTACTTGCTTTCGTTTTATTCTCACTAGCATTTTTATGCTAATGTTGCTACACTTACAAATTTTCAGGTAAACCTAGTCCTAAGAAGCGTGGTAGAGGAGGTGGTGCTGTGTGACTTGCCGAGTTGGTGTACGGACAATGATAAACATGCTTTTGGTTTAACATTCTTTGAAATGCTTGTAAATTATTTCCAACTTTCGTATCTGTGTCTTTTTTAGCCCGAAAGGGTATTTGTTTAAAATTTGCATATGTTTTATGTTTTGAATCTCTTTTGGAAGTTTAAATTATATGCTAGAATGCGCATTCCCGATTTATCGCTTTCTCTGAATATGGGTTGCTATAAACAGGTTTTGGTTATCCGATTTTTAAACGAACTCATGTCGTTTTTCTTTAAAAACTAATTCTTCCGCTGTGCAATTGAATTTAAAGAATTTAACGGAAAATCGGGTTGTTACAAATATGATATGATATGAATATGCTTTCAAGTGTAAGTAAAATAAATATAACATTCAAGATAACCGAAGGGCATAAAGATAAATGGATCGTGTAACACTCTTATACATACAATAAGAAATCAGGAACTTCTGACATGAAAACAATAAATAAATCAAGCCAAACGGCCTTTAGTTAAACTTGAATTTCTAACTTAATCATAAAGTCTCCATAAACAAGTTTCTTATTCATTCCATTATACTCGAAGATTTCAACCAAAAACTCCATTAAAACACTATTTGAAGCTTAGGTTAGAAACTTTGACATACCTTGAGGCCTTTAGAAAATGGATGGAAAGTTCGATTGTTAGGTTGAAAAGGATGCTTGGATCGAGGGCTATCCAACGCAACTGAAATCAAATCGATCCTTCGAAAAACGAACGAAAACCAAAAATCCCCCCCAAACCCTTGGTAGCTACGACAATGGAGGAAAGAAGAGAAGAAGGAAATGATTTTTTTTGGTCAACTTTAGTCAACTTGGCAATTTAAAGAAGAGATGGATAGTGAATTGATATTTTAAGAATTTTAGAAATTACGGTTACGCCCTTTTAATGACTTTTGACTTCTAAATCGAAACCTGAAGTTCTTAAACTAGTCAAATGGTGATCAATAATTATTAATTGGCCCGTTAATAATTATTAATACAACCATAACTAATTTAAGCTAATAAAGCGATTAAAAAGGTTTAAAACGAAATAAACTACTAAATTCTAAATTACTAATTCTAAAATTAACTATAAATACTTGAATTAAAATAAAATGAATAATTTTTTTTATAGCTCAAAAATAAAGGGACGTTACACTATAGTCATTAGAGATCACACTGGTTCTATTTTCATCAGTTGGCCAAGCTCAATTTTAACTTGAATTTTTCTTATGCAATGATCTTCATTCTTCTGAAGTTCTCGAATTTCAAATATAAAAAATTTCAATGCCCCTTTGAAAGGTGTTCGATCTCCAACATATATCCTACTTATAAGTATCATTTTTAGATGAATAGGAAATTTTAAAGCTATTCAAATTCTAAACCATTGAAATGTTAGGAATGGTGTCCTAGAACTTGTAATTATTTAAATATAATAATTTATTTCGAATAAATTAAATAAATAAACATAAGTTCTTTATATAATCTAGATTGATTCAATTGACGATATTAGGAATATATGGAAATATATAAATATCAAAACATTCAAATAGTAAACCCTAAGTTACTCTTATGAAATCACGACTTAGTATGTGAGTCATACAAGAGGATTAAAGTCGAGATGAGTAACTTAAAAGTGTCTACAGTAAATGGATAACGTTTGGGAACCTTATCCTGGTAACACTGTTGATAGCTTCGCATTTTGTTTATAGACAAATGATCTAATCCTGATCATTCATGTGGGAGACATGAAATGGAAGTATCATATGCAATGTTGATTGTATAAGACAGGACCACGATGTTCGATCAAATTTCTCATTAGTACCGTTTACGAGAAATAATCGAATATCAAACTAAGTTTATCAACCGTGATAGATCTCAATCCTGAGTGAAATGTGGACTCCTATTTATGGAGTTATGTTCTTTGATTCACATAGTTGAGAAGCGTCTGTAAGAACGCTCAATACACTCCTGTTTTGGGAACATGACTAGATAAGTAGTCTGGGAACTCATTTTCACGAGATGGAATTCATAACTTTCCTATAAATTAACGGTATCGGTGCGATACCTAAACATTTTAGGAACTTTAGGAAACTCCCTTGATGTCCTGATTCGAGACATGAACAAGTGACGTCACGACTTCTATTGATCACGAAGTATCTTATCTCTAGTTCGACTAAAGATAAAGTTCATTGGAGAATCGCCAGGAACACAAGGATAAAGCGGTAATTACAGGGGCAAAACGGTAAATTTATCCGCCTATAATTATGAGGGTTCCACGTGAAGGATAATATCACGAGATATAAATAAATGATAAACTGAATGGACATAACTCATCTATAGTGAGGGGAGTTCAATATGAATCTATAGTGGAATTATTCATAGTTAGATAATAAGTAATTAACCGATTATGTGTTAATCACTTAATTGACTAATTATTAAGCCCATGATCTATAGGTCCATCGGGTCCCTATGCTAGCCCAAATATCGTAGTCGCGAAATCAAGTAGAAGAAATGGAAATTTTTAAGTAAAGTGAATTACTTAAAATAGACAATATTAATTGTTTAAATATTGAGTATATTTAAGCGGTAATTAATATAAACATTATTAATTGTTTAAATAATGAGTTTATTTAAACATGAAATTAATAATGAAATATTATTAATTAGATATTATTAATTATTTAAATATTGAGTATATTTAAATGGTAATTAATAATTTGAAATTAATTGACAATTATTAATTGTTTAAATAATTAATTTTATTTGAACGGAAATTAATAATTAAAATTAATTAATTAATAATAAAATATTGTCAATAAAATTATTAATTAAATAATGAGTTTATTTAATGGAAATTAATAATTATAATATTTATTATTAATTATTTAAATAATGAAAATTATTTAAATGGAAATTAATAATTAAATATAAATTTGATAATGTTTAGTCGGGAGAAAATATTAATATTATTAATTGTTTAAATAAAATATTTTATTTAAATGGTAATTAATAAATAAATTAATTAAGTTGGACTTATTAATTTAAGAGAGAATTTCAAGCCCAATTGGATTAATGAACCCAATTGGAATTGGCCCAAAGTAATTAATTAAATAAATTATATTATTTTATGATGCTATTTTCGGCCACCATATGTAATTTTGGAGGAGATAATTGTTTGAATTATATCCTAAAATAATTACATAGATTTATTTACCCAAGATAAATAAAATAAAAGAAAAGAAAATAATCTCCTATTTATCTATGCATTTTCGAAATTGCAAGATAAAAAGAAGAGATAATATTTTTTCTTTTTGTATTTATCTCTATAGATTAATCCTAATGTGATTAGGATTCCTATTTTTCTATAAATAGGAGGGTTGGGTCATTCATAAATTACACAATTCAATTCTTTGGAAATTGAAAAATCTCTCTTCCTCCATTCTCTCTCCCTTGGCCGATTTTCTCATAGTATTGGGAAGAAAAATATTTTTTTTCTTCTTCCCAATTTCTTCTAAAGTTCGATCCCACAATCGAATTTCGTTTGATCGATCGGGATATAGTGTAGAAGATCTGGTGTTGCTGAGGAATTGAAGCTGTAAAGAAACCTCCAACCGATTCTCCATTATTCAGTCAATGTAAGTTCCGGTTTTTAATTTTCGAATATATAAGCATGAATCTACATGTTTTATCACAAATTGCATGATGTTAATAGATCCGTTATTAAATGTTAATAAGTTTACTAAACAAAATTTCGCTAATTTAGTAAATCATCCCTTCATGAAAATCAAATTTTTAAAAAAATTGTCGCCTTTTTTGAAATAGGTTAGCAAGTAAACAAAGTGTAGAAATTGAGTAGTTTGTTATACTCTTGGTGTAAAGACCCGAGCCTAATAACATAATTAAATATACTAAAATCCATAAAACAACAGAAGTCATTATATTTAAGAATAAACATGTGAAATTCATTTCAAATAAGAGTTCCGGAACTCATAAATTTAATCAAACATCCATCCAAAATCAATAAAGACAAATCACAATCCAAGAGGTTTTATAAGTTTCAAACATCCAAAAAGTACTAAATGATGTAATTAAATGTTCAAAGACATCTAAAATGAGTCTAAGCCAAAAATAGTAATAGTCCAATCTCCCGCCACGCCAAGGATCGTCAAGAACCAATCCCTTTGCCTTTATCTGAAATGTGTTTGGTGTAATACCTATTAGCTAAACTCGCTAAGTGAGAGGTTATTTATAAATAAACTCAACAAGAATCACTTGAGAGGTTTTAAAACATTCTCTTCTCATTTATCATTTTAACAATCCTATTATATCCAAACTTACACCAAAACATCATTACGTCACCCTCGAGGTAGAATTCACATCCAAAGATACAAACAAGTTTAGATTGTAGTCTTAGGTGTCTTTTCTTGTTTGGATCCATTAGACTAGGTACGCATGCTAGAATATGGTCCAATTTCTCAAGTTACAAGTAAGACTTTGGCTTTATAGCCTTAGTGTTTAGTAAGTGATGCAGGTACGCAACCCTAGACTATAACACGCAGGAATAGCTTCACTTTTATTCAGGGACCATAACTACGCTTGTATTTCGTAGTCACAAGATAAGGATAATAACGTTACATTCTCACATCATACGCAATACAACTTCACTCTTGGCACACATGCTTTAACTTCATAATGAACTCATAATGTGTTGGAATTCATTATGGATCATTGGAAGTTATTTCCCTCTGATTACCCACTCTTAAACATAATCTAGAAAATTCATAATATCAACATATCATAATCCAATATTCCACATTATCAACAAAGCATAAACTTTTATCGTATTTATGTTTCTTGATTTTATTTTTATTTCTTTTTAAAACTCAAAATCCCTTTTTAATTGTTTTTTTAATTAAATCACTGAATCCATGTGGATACAACCTTACTCACTTCTACAGTTTTCTAATTTTCAAGAGTAATTTATTTATTTTTTTATGGTTTTGGCAACCATCAATTGTATAATTAGAAATTTTGAATTTTATCATTTAAATTTTCAAATATGCAAACTAAGGAGAATTTATCTAAAATTTCTATCAAGAATCTATTAAGTATATGATTTCATTAGCGTTGCTCATTCTAGCCTAAAGTGTTTGGTTGAGAAATGTAAAAACTCAATATTTCTTTTTGGGCAAAGTATCATTTTGATTCTTGAGTTTTGGACGTCGTGTATATTTGGTCCCCGGGTTTTAAATATTTGTCTAAGTGGTCTCTGAGTTTTAGACATTCTGTCTATTGTTAGGAATGATATACTAGATTAAACTCTAAGTTAAACTCCTCTCACTGTAGATGAGTTGTATCCATTAATTAATTATTAAGTTTATTTGATATATCATTCACGTGGGTAATCTCATAATTACAATTGGGTCAAATTACTGTTTTACCCTTGTAATTATCTTTTTTATCCTTGTGTATCTCTAGTGAACATTTTCTATAGTCTTATAATTATAGAATAAGTTCTTCTCGAGCCAATGAGAAGGTGAGACCTCATGTTCAAGTCTCGAATCATTACATCAAGAGAGTTACCTAAATTTTCTAAATTAGAAAATTGTTGCACTAACACTTTTATTGTTTAGAAAAGTTATGAATTTCATCTTGTATAGAAATGTCTCAAGCATTAACTTAGTCATTTCCCCAAAATTGAAGTTTATCAAGTGTATCGATAGATCACTCTCAACCATGTAGTTCATAACATACTCAGGATTGAGATGTAACGATCTTAATAACCCTAGTTGATAATATAATCATTTTCTATAATGGTGTTGTATAGGAATTGATTTATTATCCTGGTCCAGTCTTATATAATCTTATTATTTATGATATTTCCACTTGCATATCATCAATGCTAATAATTTGGATCAAACCTGTAAAGATCCGACGCTTTAAAATGGAAGTAAATAAATAACGCAAGCGGAAGACTTGAAATAACAATTGGAAAACCTGTAAAACGATAGAAACATCCTTTTCATTTCAAAATATCATAAACTGGATCATTCAAGAATTGAAAGTGCTTCCCTTTTTATAAGTTTTAAAATCCAAAAATATAACATAACAAATGTCAAGATAAGTATGCTCAACAGAGCTCAGTAACCCAAAAGACAGTAAAATGGATAAAAGGAAAGTGTCATGACACAAGCAGTCTATGGACTACAACATACTCTAGTCCATCCATTGTCATCAACACTGGAATCATGCCGCACCAGCTCCACAGCTACGATTGCGACCTCGTCCCGTACCTGAAAGTGTAATATCATGAGCGGGAGACCCAGTGAAGATAAATTGAAAATAAAGTAACTTTATATCCCAAACCCAAATCCGGATCTGTGTCCAACGAATCCTACTAACTCTTGACTACCTAATCATACTTCCAAAATGCAAATTATGCAACTCTTCCAAAAATAAAGAACTATACTAGTAGTCAAGTCTCCCAAGCTCGTAAAAGCCAAAACACGTAATCATACGTTAAATCTTTCAGGAATACAACTAGTACATGTCAAGCTCACGCAGTCTCAACAATGAATAATAACAAAGAACATGTGAATAATGACAGATAATACTAGGCCACGCGGTCTATGCATTATCTCATTATCTCACTCAATATCATACAAAGCTCACGCAGTCTTTACATTCTTAACAAGAACCTTCCTAGTGAATAACGCAGATGATGCAAGTACACGCAACCAATACATGATCCCGTTATCTCACCAATGACATACAAAGCTCACGCAGTCTAAGTAGTCTACAATATATATATGTATCATAGCAATCATGAATAATACCAAATAATGCAAGCTCACACAACTAAACATTATCTCATTATTCATCTCCTTCGTTCATGCAAGCTCACGCAGTCTATGCATTCCTTATGATACATATATAGCCAAACAACGAATAATACCAAACAATGCAAGCTCACGCAGTCTATGCATTATCTCATTATTCCTCCATGCAAACATGTGTGATAATAATGTTAGGAATTGTGTCCTAGAACTTGTAATTATTTACTTATAATAATTTATTTCGAATAAATTAAATAAATAAACATATGTTCTTAATATTATCTAGATTGATTCAATTGACGATATTAGGAATATATGGAAATATAGTAATATCAAACATTCGAATAGTAAACCCTAAGTTACTCTTATGAAATCACGACTTAGTATGTGAGTCATACAAGAGGATTAAAGTCGAGATGAGTAACTTAAACGTGTCTACAATAAACGGATAACGTTTGGGAACCTTATCCTGGTAACACTGTTGATAGCTTCACATTTTGTTTATAGACAAATGATCTAATCCTGATCATTCATGTGGGAGACATGAAATGGAAGTATCATATGCAATGTTGATTGTATAAGACAGGACCACGATGTTCGATCAAATTTCTCATTAGTACCGTTTACGAGAAATGATCTAATATCAAACTAAGTTTATCAACCGTGATAGATCTCAATCCTGAGTGAAATGCGGACTCCTATTTGTGGAGTTATGTTCTTTGATTCACATGGTTGAGAGCGATCTGTAAGAACGCTCAATACACTCCTGTTTTGGGAACATGGCTAGATAAGTAGCTGGGAACTCATTTTCACGAGATGGAATTCATAACTTTCCTATAAATTAACGGTATCAGTGCGATACCTAAACATTTTAGGAACTTTAGGAAACTCCCTTAATGTACTGATTCGAGACATGAACAAGTGGCGCCACGACTTCTATTGATCACAGAAGTATCTTATCTCTAGTTCGACTAAATATAAAGTTTATTGGAGAATTAGCGGAAACACAAGGATAAAGCGGTAATTACAGGGGCAAAACGGTAAATTTATCCGCCTGTAATTATGAGGGTTCCACGTGAAGGATATATCACAGATATAAATAAAAGATAAACTAAATGGACATAACTCATCTATAGTGAGGGGAGTTCAGCTATGAATTTATAGTGGAATTATTCATAGTTAAATAATAAGTAATTAACTGATTATGAGTTAATCACTTAATTGAATAATTATTAAGCCCATGATCTATAGGTCCATCGGGTCCCTATGCTAGCCCAAATATCGTTGTAGCAAAACTAAGTTATTAATTTAACTTAGGAAGAATAAATAATTTAAGTAATTGAATTTACTTAAAATTAGGCAATATTAATTATTTAAATAATGAGATTATTTAAATGATAATTAATATGAATATTATTAATATTGATACAATATTAATTGTTTAAATAAAGAGCTTATTTAAATGGAAATTAATATAACATTATCAATTATAATATTTTACGGCAAAATTAATTGTTTAAATAAATAAATTATTTAAACGGGAATTAATATTAATATTATTAATTATTTAAATAATGAGTTTATTTAAATAGAAATTAATAATTAGTATTATTAATTAAATAATGAGTTTATTTAATTTAATAATAAATATTAGAGAGAATTAAATACAATTGGTTTAAGAAACAAATTGGTTTTGGCCCAAAATAATTAATTAATTGAATTAGATTCAATGGTAATTAATATATTAATTTTTGGCTAAATATATTTAATTAGAAATTATTATTTGAATTTTTTCTAATTATATATATATATATATATATATATATATATATATATATATATATATATATATATATATATATATATATAGAATTATTATATAAAGAAAAGTTAATATAAAAATATATATATATGTAAGTCTTTAAATTTGGCACTTGTTGTAAGAAATCGTGATACGCAAGTGCACGTAGTCTAACAAGTAATAAAGTGATAAGAAGATATCGTTCCCACGAGGATTAGTGATTTAAGAAGGTGTTTAACTATTTAATTTAAAGAAAATAAAAAGTAATAGTGGTTTTGAAAGTGATGTGATTAATGAAACTAAAGTAAAGAAAATATGCAAATCCTAATGACTAAATTCTAAATTAAATATGGAAAATAAATAAGATGGTCTAAGGTCGCTTAAATTACTCCTAAAATATGCAAGAATAATAAAGTGATGAAACTATGTAGAGATGAATGGTTGGAAAATCAAGAATCCCCCTAAAAAGTCTTAGAATTCACAAATGCAATGCCAGTCTTTGTGGTGTCTTGCGTGCAAACTGCATTAATAAAGACACTTTTTATGCAAGCAAACCCAATTATTCAAGTGACTTTGTCAAGCCCAACATGATTTTAATTCCTAATTCAATTTAAATCCTATGTCTAGGTAAAATTAGATTAAGAAATATGCTTTGATGCTCCGGTTTAGGCCTTAAGGTGTAAACACATATGTCTATGCATTACCAAAAACAATTTCTAGAATCGTTAACCCCTATCAATCAATATTCTTCCATTCAATTTTAACCTTTTCAGAATTAAAACTAAACTAAGCAATTTACTTAGGTTGATCAAGCATAAGCAAATAGATAGAAATTTCAAACTATCGATTGAACATAAAAACTGAATTTATTAAAGCTTGTGAAAACTAATCCCTTTTAGGATTCATCTATCAATTCCAACCAAATAAAATTTAGTTCATAACAAAACCTAAATTAACAAAAGAGTTAAACAAAATCAAAACTAAACCTAGCATAATCTAATAATGGAGAAGAAGAAGAAGAAGAAGAATAGCAAGAATAAATAAATGGAGGAGAAGAGATCCAAACAAAGTCCCAAATGAAGAGAAGTCTCCTGCGTTTTTCCTCTGCCTCCAAATCTGTCTTTCACGTTCAGCCCCTCTTCCCAATCTGTCTTCTCTTCTTTCTTTTTAGATCTAGGTTAATCTTCTATTTTTCTTTGTTTTGGGCTTGGGCTTTTCTTAAATCTCCTCCAAATTTGCTTCTAAGATGGACCTTAGTGATGGGCTTATTTTATCTGAAGAGAATCTGCTGAAACAGGCCCAAAAAGAGACTTTTTAGGGCCAAAAATCGTGATCCTGCTTGCTGTCCAGAACTGCGCCAGGTGTCTTGAAGATCGCTACAAAGACTTTTCAAAATTGTGCACTTTTTTCCTATTTCCTGCATGAAATTTGCAATTCTTTTAGGACTTTCTTTCATTCAAATTGACAAAATTAAATACCAAGAGCCAAGAACAATCCTAAATATACTTTAAAGTGCCAAAAACCCGAATTTTTCCAAAATAAGGTTATTTAAAGAATGATGCAAAATGAATTCAAAGTATGCAAAATATGAGCAAAGTTCAATCCAATAATTATCAAATAGGCATTAAAATAGGACCAAATAACTCTATTTTATAGAGTTATCAGCACGTCAGCGTGAAATGTCATAGTGCAAACGAATTTGAAAGATTATTATAAATATATTTTATTTATTTATTTTCTATTATCTAATAATTAATAGATAAGCATATCTAATTAGATTAGATATCATATTTTTCTATAAATATGACCATTGGGATTCATATTTTATACACTTCTCACTTTAATTAAAAAAGTGAAAATTCTCTCTCAAGTTTTTGCCCAATTGCCGATTTTCCTTAGGGAAAAAGTTTAGAAGAAATTTCTTCTTCTTTTGTTCTTCCGGTTTGACTCCCACAAGTCGGTTTTGCTTTCGATTGGGATATAGCATAGAAGATCCGGTGTTGCTGAGGATTGATGCTGTAAAGAAACCTCCAACTGATTCTCCATTAATTACTCAATGTAAGTAAAAAGGTTTTAATTTTCGAAATTAAGCATGAATCTACATGTTTTATCACAAATTGCATGATGTTAATAGATCCGTTATTAAATGTTAATAAGTTTGCTAAATAAATTTCCGCTAGTTTTAGTAAATCATCCCTTCAAATAAAGAATCAAAAACTCGAATACAGAAATATAAACAGATACCCAATTTCAGAATAACTCAACAGAGTCACATTAATCAAGATCATTATAACATATAGGCTCATAAGCTCATACTTTCTTTGATCACAATATCCTACGAAATCGAATAACTTATATGCCAATGGCCCCCAATGCTAGAAGATTCCAGTCTCAGTAGATAGTCCAAAGTAAACTGAAAGTCTCAAAATCGTAAATAAAATATCCAGAAACATTAGATAACCACATTTCAAGCATAAACATACTTGAAGCCAATAAATCCATACTTTAACTTCCAAGAATATGTAATATCCATAAATTCCCAAATATCGATTCTATACTTCCAAGTCCTAATCATTCATATAAAGCATGCTTAATTTACTTAATTCCAAGTTTAACTTAACTCTCGAGCCAAACAAATCGTTCAAGAACTTAGTTCCTAAATTTACCGTAAATTCTATTTATCCTCATCTTTTGTAATAAGCTTGAATTTGAAAACCCAAAGCGAGCGACGAGCGAGCGATTAAGTACCACCTACAGTTAAATATACCCTAATTATATTAATTTAACCAAACAAGCAACAAAATGACGTGTAAATCAAAAGAACGAAAAACAGCTCGGTAAACCCCTCATTGATGCTCTAGTCCAAACCTACCAAAACAGGGGGGTGTCGGCTTTGTGATGAATTTTGGGATGATCTGGGTTCGTTTCAGGTAGCTTTAGGGAGGTAATTATCAATGAGTAAACCAAATTAGGGCAAGTGGACATGATTTTACCATCCAATCTTAAAGAAAATTACAAAATAAACAAGAACAATACCAAAGGGGCAGCCACGATTTTGGGGTTTTATAAAGGAAGTGGGTTTTTTGTGCTTTTAGTTTCTAGGGCTTGAGGAATACAAGGAAACTCTTAAATGAAGTTCTAAATTTGAAATCTCCAAGTTCCAAGAGGAGGAATTGAAGTTCTCAACCAAGAAGTTCATTTAAACAACTAAATAAACAAAAAAACCATGAGGAAAATCAAGGATTCTTACCCATTAAGCCTCTTGAAGGGTTGGAGGAATGCTTCAAGAGTAGGATCAATAGATAGATTGAGTCCCGATCTATTCGATGCACCCAAAATCACGTGAAACGGAGAAGGGACGAGAAAAACCCGTCCCTTGGAGCTAGGTGTTGGCGGCGGTAATGGAGGAGAGGGAGAAAAGTTTGTGTTTTCTATTTTTCCTTTGTTTCAAATGAAGGAGGAAGGAGAAGACTCTAATTTTAGATGAGGTAAAAATAAATTTCTAAAGAGTACTCCAAGTCTTTTCTAGCTTTTAAAATAAACCTCATGCTCTTAAAATACAAACTATCCTCTAAAATTAACCAACACAATTAGTCTAAGCTAGAAGGTGATTAATTATTATTAATTGGCCTATTAATAATATTTAATGCACCTAGTTCACAATAACTCTTTGAAATCTAAATTTACTAAATAAAGATTAAAACTTCTAAATTCTAAATTACCAGAATTAAACTAATTAAATACTTTAATTAAATAAATAAAGGGATAATAAATAAATAAATAATTCTACCTCAAAATAACAGGATATTACAAAACCAGTGAACAATATCTACAGTGTAGGCATAATAAAGTTTCCAAACCGTATCCATTTATTATAGACTATTTGAGTTACTATCTTAAGACTAGATCCTCTTTATATCTTATATTAGTCAAGATTAAAATTTAGTAACTTTGGAATTTTTCTTATAGTTTGAATACTAAAGAATATCGACATATAATAAATTGCACAACGTTCACTAAAATATAATATTTTTATTCATTCAAAATATTCTATTACAAATTGTGAATTCTAGGGCATAAATCCCAAAAATCTCCCACTTGTCCTAGAGTAAATGAGACATATCTCGTAATCTTAGTTCTTCTAGGTGATCCTCAAACACATTAGCCTTAAGAGTCTCTGTAAATGGATTAGCTCTGTTGTCTTTCGTGTCTATCTTAGAAAATAGGAGAGATTCGTTGGGCTTATTTTTCCTTTATGTGGAATTAGGCCAATGCCCAATAGGGCGTCATTGTGAGTTATTGAAAATTTGGTTCAATCGGCTACTTACAAAAAGAAAGAGACAGAGTGATATGAATCATCCCAGCCCCAAATGTCAAAAAATTGACGATACTGAAGTCCAAGGTTTCAATCAAGAAAAGATCAAGAATCCGAAGACTAAACGAGTAAAGATTGACTTTCTTGGGTATTTGCAAGGATATTGGGTCACATACTTGAATAATGGAGAAAATGAGTTTAAAACACTATTGAACTCATGGGATATTTGTTTCAAAGAGCTCCAAAGAAAATCGAGCGTGAAAATATTCAAACGAGTGAAAATGACATCAAAAACGGCGACTGACACTTGTAGTTTTGTCTATTTTCATCCAATTTGGAATTTTAGCATTTTATTTGAGTTTTATTACTTTAGTTTTATTTATTATTATTATTATTGATGTAATAGGGAAGATTTGACTTTGTTTCCTTAGTTTTGCAAACTTGGAGACCAAGTTTAGAAGATTAGGAAAACTTTCCTAATTTGAATTAGGAAAGTCTAGTTTTTACCTTTTTATTATTAGGTCTTTATTTCCCTTCATATTTTCGACCAAGCTAGGGTTTATTAGGCTAGTTAAAGCCTCTTTTGTAAGCTTTACAATCAGAATATCAATGAATGGAAATCCCTTTGTTTTGGTTTAAACTTTTGCTTTGAAAAACTGCTTTGTAATTCATGTTTTTGAATTGCATGTTAAGAGCCATTCAAATCCAATTGATCATTGTTCTTGTGGAGTGCCTCGACCTTAATTAAAGAAACCTATTCTTGAATTAGGGGACAGAACAATTAGGTCATCATCTTCCCAACCTCGCCTAAAGGTTGATTCAAATCGTTAAGGGTTTTCAAGGTTTCCGTTCAAGGGTCCATCATCCGGTTCTTGAATCCGTCAACGCTTGAGGGTTCATATTATTGGTGTTATTTTATCGCTTTCTTATTATTTGTATTATTGTTTCCTATTAAGTTTACACAAAAGAGAGATAATTTATCTTTGATTGAATTGGTGTTTATCCCAACAATTTACCCATTTTTTGTTGTTGTCATAGAGATTTTCGCAGAAAGAAAAGTTAACATTGATTAAGAATTCATGTCAAATTTTCAATCTTTATTTATTGAATTTAATTTTGATTTTGTATTTAATTTTGAGTTTAGTATAAATTAATTTAATTTATGGATTAATTTTCAATCGATAATTATTACTCAAATTCAAGTGTGATTATGCTTCAAAAATACCATCATTTTCCACAATGACCACCTTTGGATATCGAATACATTCACACTCCCATTAATATAATGCTCTTTCTATATGAAGCACTAACAATATTTCCATTTAAATGCCAAAGAGGCAGTGAGAACAAGACAAAGAAGAAAAAAAAAAGTGGTAGATGGCAATGGCGATGGCCATAATCATAGCTCTGTTTCTAGAGATGGCATTATTTACAGTGGGGTTTCCCTTTTCAACACCGGTAGTCAATAAAATTGCGTTTTTGCCGAACCAACCGAGCAACGTAAATTTCCGGCAGTATGGTGGCTACGTTACCGTTGATGAGAAGCAAGGGAGAGCTCTGTTTTATTACTTTGTTGAAGCAAAATCTCAACCTTCTTCCAAGCCCCTTCTTCTCTGGTTCAATGGAGGTTACCTTATTTATCTCCCTTATATTTAGGCTAATTTTATCAATATTCTTGTTATTTATATTTTTAAAGGATAATTATTGGGAAATTTCAATGGTAACACATTTAAAAAGTATTTGTAAATATAGATGATTTTTTCCGTGCGAATCAATAATTATCGGTGATCAATATTATTAATTGTGGATTAACAGTGATTAATTCTCGATGGAACTATACTTCGAAATGATTTTATTTAGTTGTTGTGGTTTAAAACCAGCCAATTTGACTAATGTTGTTTTAAAAGCGATTCTAAATGGTCTTTCATGTCAACTTTTTTTTTTTAAGATGGTTTAAATGGAAATATGATATAATAAATTAAGAGATTATGTGACTATTTGGTTGATTTTACTAACACATAAGACAATAAGTTTTTTACTAAAAAAAGAAAAAAGAAAAGACAATAAGTTTCGAGTAATTATTCTTAATAGTAGTTTTTCTTAATCTGAAATTTAAGAATAGTAAAAGTTTGATTCATTTAAAAATAGCACTTTTTACTTTTATTATTTTAATGAATTCATTTTGTATTATTTTAAAACTATTAAGGCATGATTATATATTTATGCTAATTCAAACAATATTTTGTTTATTATATTTTAAAAGGATTATTAAAGAGAAGAAATTTTCAATAATACATTCATCTTATTAAGGAATTATATATATATAGTTTTAATAGTTTGGGAAATGAATTCTACATAATTTAAAATTTAATAGTTTAATTCGTGAAGTTCTGAAATTGGTTATAAATGAGTCTTTCTAGTCACTATTTATATTTTAAATGGAAAGATAACGTGATAATTTAAAAGATGATGTGATTGTTCTCACATAGTTTAATATCACTAAATGTAGGATTATAATATTATTTAAATTATGGAGAATGAAAAAATATGTTTTTTTTTTAAAATAAGTAAATAATAGGGAAATTTCATTGGGTGACAGATTTTTATGCAATATTTGTAAAAATATCAACTCAAAAAAGTATTTATAAATATAACAATTTTTACAATGTTTATCAATGATAAACAGTGATTTATGTGTTTATCAGTGATAAACTTAGTACAAAAATATGTAATTCAATGTTTATCACTGATAAACAAGATTAAAATTTGCTATATTTACAAATATTTTTTTGAGCTTTTATTTTTATAAATATTACTATAAAAATTGCTAGATTTGTAAATGCCCCTAAATAATAATTGTGAGATCTTATTGGGGGTGTGGTATAGATACCATACCAGGATGTTCATCAGTTGGAGGTGGAGCTTTCATAGAACATGGCCCTTTTAAAGTTAATGGAGAAACTCTAGTAAATAATGAATATAGCTGGAATACAGGTCAGTCAATTGCCACTTCCCCGTCTTACCTAATTATTTCGGTGCTCTTTTAGTTTTCAATTAACCTAAAAGAGAATTTGTTTTTTAAGGGCTGGGAATTTGAACTTTAATGATTTTGGTTTTCTATTTTTAAAAAAGTAAGCTGATTTTCTTTTATTCGCTTTTTAAAATATAAAATTTTAATCAAAATTATAAAAATTAAAAGAATAATATAATAATTATTCCTCAAAAGTTTAAATCTCGTTTTATAACAATTTTTGTTTACTTTCTGTTTTAAAAATTAATTTTTATTCGCAACAAGTACTTTCTTTTTTCTCTATTTTATAAGAATACATTTGAAATCTAAGTTAAATTTCTCTTCTTTTTTTTAAACGTACTTATATTTTAGTTTTTCTTTAGAATTTCAAAAATATAATTTTAAAAGAATTATAAAATAAACAAAACAAACAATTTTCATTATTTAGAAAATGAAAAAACCAAAATAATACTTAAATTTTAAAAATTAAAAAACTAAAACAAAATTTGTAATGCGGCCTTGAGTATTTTGATATGAAAGAAATTGTGGTTGCTTTTTCCATCAGAAGCGAATGTGTTATATGTGGACTCACCAGCGGGGGTTGGTTTCTCTTATTCAACTAATAAATCCTTCTACTCGGATATCAATGATCTCATTGCAGGTTTGTGATCGTTAACGATAAATCAGACCCATATAGTTTGTCTAATTAAGTCACACATATGAGTTTAAATATAATTTTAAACACATGGTTTACAAAGTTATAAATCACATCTCTCCACCGATTAGTTTTAACAAGTTCGAGACACGTATTTATTATATTTCAATTCCATTGAAATTAACCGAAAGATATTTAATAGATGAGTAAAATTTATAGAATATGTTATTGTTAAGGTGTAAAATCTACAATTCACGTTCATCTAATAACTTTTTTTGAAGAATTGAAACACGAAACAAATATAGAATAAACTAGTGTCTTGAGTTGATTAAAAGTAATTAGTAGAGAGGTGTGATTTGCAAATCGATTAAAATCACGGGTGCCTGATTTAGTACATCAATATTCAGCTGTGAGTTTTATTTATTAGAAACCATTTGTTTTTATGTGAAACTGAATTGTGTTCTGTTTTCATTGTTTTAAAGCCCGAGATAATCTCATATTCCTGCTGCGTTGGTTTAAAAAATTTCCTCAATATAAGAGGAGAAATTTGTACATTGCTGGGGAGGCTTATGCAGGTAAATTATTTTCAGTTTTTATATCAAAAGAAAATTTTAGTGGGGAGTACTTTTTAAAAAATATTTATAAACATAACAGATTTTTTTAACGTGTCATGATCACAGTAAATCACTGATTGACACCTTAAAGTACATATTATATTTATAAATATTTTCTAAACCATACCAATATTTACCGAAACTCGGTTATATTTCATGCTCGTCATGTGTTTGTATTTATGTTTGAGAGAGAGACATCTCAACTCTTTGTAGCTTTTGTTTTGGAACAGGACACTTTGTACCACAACTTGCACAGCTCATTGTTAATTCAAAACTGAAAATCAAGCTGACGGGCATAGCGGTAAGAAAAAAATGGAGGAAAAAGAAAAAACTCACAGATCAAACTTTTATTACCATTCATGAAAAATGCTACAAAACATGGGATTGTTTTTTTTTTATTTTAAATAATTTGTTATGTGCAGATAGGAAATCCTCTTTTAGACCTTATGACAGATGCAAATGCATTGGATGATTATTGGTGGTCTCATGGAGTGATATCAGATTCCGGCTACAAGCTTCTAACTTCTGTTTGCAATGCTTCTCGTCTTGTAAGAGAGGGTATAACCAAAACCCTTTCTTCAGATTGTATTTCTGTTGTTATTAACCTCTCCAAAGAACTTTCTGCCTCTCTCGATTATTTCAACGTCGTTGGCAATGTTTGTCCCTCTACCAACAATTCTCGAACTGAAAAATCCAATGATCCTCTACAATCAACGTTGTATGCTTTGTTGTTTGGTTGGAATAATCAGGTAAAATTCATACCATATCCATTATGGATTTTTCTCTTTGCTGGTTAAAACACCATTCGACACTACATGTGAACTATTAATATGAAAAGAATAGGAAATAAAGTTACAAAGATTTGAGGTTATTTTGTTGTCATTTCAAATCACTAGGTTAGCAAAGCTTAAACTAATAGATTATGATAAATTTAATCAAATTTATTGCTTTGACTGATAGATAATGATAAATTTAATCAAATTTGAAGTAATCTTAACGTAAAGTCCAAAATTAAAATCACACGGGTCTCATTTGTATTTTACATAATCACTTTGTGGACTAGAATATTAGTTTGAGTGACAATATCCAATACATGAACAATAAACTTGAAGTACAGAGGAATAACATTACATGAATTTGAACTTAAGACTTCCAACTCAGAATCTACTTAATCTTAAAAGCACTCTTGGATTAGGGTAAATTATATGAACTTGTAATTATTCCGATGTATGATCCTTATAAATCTTGGCAGCGATGATTATGTCATCCACATATACGAGAATGAAAAGTAGATAAAGTAGTAGTGAATCTGATTAATAAGGAATAGTTTTCACGAGAACTTGTGTATCTCATTAATAAGTACTATTGACGACACCTTCTCAGTAGACTGTCTTTGCTTTGAATTCATGACTGATTGCATTGCTATGATGTTAAATTACCACTAGACTGTTAGACTAAGGTAAATTATGTGAATGATGAAGAAGAAATGAACTAGTAGAGATTTGAATTCCCGACTTTCTGCTTGGAATCAATCGTTAAAAAATACTAGATTTGAAAATTTGAATAAACATTTAGACGGTATGAAACTTAATTTCAAGTCAATGCTGATATAGGAAAAAGAAGAAGACAGAGGCGCTTGTACACAAGAATACACAACGAAATACTTTAACAGGGCGGATGTGCAGACAGCTCTTCATGCCAAGCCAATTCAATGGAGCTTATGCAAGTCCATGAAGTAATGCAATAAAAGCTCTTTCTTTTCTTTTTTTTTTGAATTCTTGTTTGCTAAAATACAATCTTTGTTTTACGTTTTCAGAGATTGGAAATATGATGTAAGAGACAGATTGGTACCTACACTTGATTCTGTAGGCGCACTCGTAAAGTCTAAAATTCGAGTATTAGTCTACAGGTAACACCCTCATCTCTCTCAGAAATAGTTCTTAGAACTTAAACTAAACTTGTTTATTAATAAGTTATTGGTTTTGTTTTCACTCTTTCAAAACATTTTTCACATTCCTAACCAAATTATAAAAAGGAGGTTTTGTTTTTTTTTATTTATTTGAATTTGAATTTGATTGTTTTGAGAATGATAATATTTTCTTTTTTGGAAACTTATTCGTAAACAACTTTAAAAAGTATATATATATATATATATATATATATTTATTGGGGATTACTCAAATAGTATAAAAAGTATATATAATTAGCACAATTTTTGAAAATATATATTGCTTACTTTTAATATTTAATATTTACCTTTTTAATTTTTGTTTTGGGTTGAATAGTTATCTAGTAATGTGTTTTTAGGAAGTAGAATTCTGATTTACTAAATTGGTTATACATTATGTCATCAAAATAGCGTATTTCTTCTAGCTCGTTAAATTATTGAGCTATTTCAATAAATTAGTAAAATTAAAAGCAATGACATAAATGAAAATACATATCCAAAATCTGTTATTTCAGATAATTTTTATATTTTATTTTAGCATTTTTCACTAAATTATTATATGATTTTTCAATTTTTTGTAATCAAGAATCCATCAAACAGTCTTGTAATTAGCAAAAAGTGATGACGGTAATAAATAGGAAGAAAGAGATGAATGAATTAACAATGAAAAGGTTTTATAATTAAAAAATCAAAAATCAAAATCCTTAACACATAAGAGTTTTTTTTTTGTTTTTTTAAATTTATTTAATGTTTGAATGGGAATTGAATCACATTCTTGATAGTCAAACTCATGTCTATAATTATTGGGTTATGTCTGGTTAACTTATTAAACGGGATATAAATTATGGTATTCATTCTGAAATATAGAATATTTAAAGTTAATACAAGATGGGTGTTTGTTTTCTGTGATTGATATCTGGCAGTGGTGATCAAGATACGGTCTTGCCTTTCATCGGGACTCGGAAATTGGTAGATTCGCTAGCAAAATCGTTGAATTTGAATTCCACTGTGCGTTATAGAGCCTGGATTGCGGATAAACAGGTCTATTTCTTCACATTTTAAAAGGATGTTCAATTATATTGCAGCCCAATCAAGTTTTTTAAAAATGGAAAAAATAAAATTATATATAAGTTTTTAAAAGGGGCTCTTGCAAAGTAGCAAAAATAGGTCCAATATTTGTAAAAATAGCACTAAAAAAACTTATTTGCAAAAATAGCAGAAAAATTAAATTTGCGCCTAAAAATTACAAAATTGCCACTAGTAATCAGTGATATCTTCACAAGTAATCACTGATTTACTGATATCTTGATATTTTGTGCAGAAATCAATGATTACCTGATAATCACTGATTATTTTATAAGTTAGCACTGATTTCTCTGATCACATGAATGAGAGTTTTTAAAAATCTGCTATATTTGCAAATACTTTTAAAAAATGCTATATTTTTAAATATTGCTAAATATTCTGCTACCTAATGAAATTTCTCTTTTTAAAAGTGATAATCAATTTTCAAATTCATGGAACAAATACAAATCCCCTGCTCATTTGATATAATTATTGAATTCCACTGGATAACTCATTTTTAATAATTACTGAATTTATTCAATAATTATTAAAACATGATATTAATGATATATGTCAAATAAATGAAAGGGGATCTTGCGAAAATAGAAAAAATAGGTCTAATATTTGTAAAAATAGCAGTAAAAAAACTTATTTGCAAAAATAGAAGAAAAATTAAATTCGCGCCTAAAAATTATAAAATTGCCACTAGTAATCAGTGATATCTTCACAAGTAATCACTGATTAACTGATATCCTGATATTTTGTGCAAGAATCACCGATTATTTTATAAGTTATCACTGATTTCTCTGATCACATGAATGAGAGTTTTTAAAAATCTACTATATTTACAAATACTTTTTAAAAATGCTATATTTTTAAATATTGCTAAAAATTCTGCTACCCAATGAAATTTAAGGGTAGTTGTAAATCTAGTAATTTTTTTAAATAATATTTATAATAATAAAAACTCTTAAAAATATTTGTAAATATAACAAATTTTGATGTGTGAATCGGTGGTAAACATTAAATTACATATTTTTACACTAAGTTTACTAGTGTTTCAAAGATTAATCATTGTTAATTACTGATTAACGTAGTAAAAATTACTATATTTACAAATAATTTTAAGTGTCGATATATTTACAAATATTACATCAAAACTACTTCCAGTGAAATTTTCCTAAAATTTAGTAGAAGTTATCCCAAATAGTAGATTTTATATTTATATTTTTATTTATGTCATTACTTTTTTTTTAACTTAACATATTTATTGAAATCAAAGCAATAAGTTATGAAAACTAGGAATAGATCATAAAAAATAAGTTAAGAATTAATGTAACAACTACTTTCCCAAAACAAGTAAAACATAGCGGAAGATGTAAACAAAAAAATAACTTCTCTTTCTAATATTAAATTCAAAGAAAACCAACCATTTGGAAGTTATGTTCCAACATATTTGAAAAAAAGATTAATAAAATAAAATTCACTACAAAATAGCACATTGTTGTCAAAACATACTAACCAAAACAATTCTTAAGGACACAAACAAGTCCTACAACAAATAATCCCAATATAAAATCCCATAAAAAAATAATAAAAGAATGAAAGACGATGCCGACAACCAATCCAATTGAGCCATGATCTATGAATTCTTTCATCATTTGCCAATTCCTTTCTTTTTTTTTACTTGAAAAAAAAGAAAAAGAAATGTGACATCATGAGACTAATGCCCAATGAGTAAAACCACTACAATTAAACAATGCCTTGAGTTTAGCTTAAGTTTATTAAGTCCAATGATTACTCTAATCTAATAATCCATTGTCAATTTAACGTTCACCACTCACTTCCAAACACATTCTAACTCACAAGTCATAATCCGCAAAAATGGATAAAATAATTCCACAGAATTTTATTCTTCTCAAAACCCGCAAGTAATGATCGAACCTTCACATAATTATTAAGTATTAAATTACAAAAATCATTACGTATATTATTTTTTATGCATAACTAATACATAAAATGAACCTACAAGCGTATTCTCTTTAATATAAAACCATTTACAATAGACGTGAACCTTCACCACAAAAATTATCTAGCAATGCACTACTCAATTAATGTAAGGGTAAAATGCAAATGAGACCCCTGTGGTTTTTTCCAAATGCACAAACAAAAAACCCCCTGTAGTTTGAAAATGACAAATCACACCGCTGTGGTTCTAAATTTTTTCACTCAGACCCCTTCCCTTCAAAGCCAATAATTTTCTTTTAGCCATAATTTCTTCGCTTGAACTCCGATCTAGATGATTCAAGATGTTTTGGAATCCTCATTTTAGGCTCTACATGATAGTCACTTTGAAACGTTGAAATGATTAATAAATAAAAGAGTTTATTAACATCAAAATATTGGGTATGATTGACACCGTTTACTCTTTTTTTTATTGATGATTTAGAAGTTTTTGAGGACCATAGTGTAAATACTGAAATGAGGATTCTAAAACATCTTGAATCATCCAAATCGGATTTCAAACGAAGAAGTTATGATTAAAAGAAAATTAATGACATTGAAGAGGAGGAGTCTGATTAAAAAAATTTGGAACCACAAGGGTGTGATTTGCCATTTTTAAACCACATGGGGTGTTCATGCATTTGAATAAAACCACAGGGTTCTTATTTGCATTTTACCCTTAATATAATGGCATATTAATAATGCTATTTTTCGGCAAAACCCTAAACCTACCGAATCCATATTATTCAATGATGAATAAATCATTCAATCAGGCACATGCATTATTGATCTAGCAAAAACAATAGAAATCCACACTATCGCTATTTTTTTGACAAAAATCACCAAAACATAATTAAAAATTCTAAATTCTCAAATTTAGAAATTCATGTAACCATCAGCCCATAAACACTTTAAAAAGTCTAGAAAAACCTTCTAAAACTTCCAAGATCAACCACAACTTCCACCCACATTAATACAAGAACTAGGCAAAACTCACTTATATAACTTACTTTTATGCAATAAAAACCTGTTGTATAGAAACTTAAAATAATTTAAAAGTCTAAAACAAACAACTTCCAAACTCATCCAAAACAACAATAACCCACAACTTAGCAAAACAATCTAGCAAAAGGTCAATTTCTCACATCACTTCCTAGCCTAAGAACAACAATTTTCCAGCATTATAATCCATTTAAAAATCATCTCAAACCATCCGAAAACACATATTTCACAATCATAAATCACCCCAAACAATAGTTTAATGAAAAATGTTTTGCTCACATTGTAAAGCTATAAAACTTTTTTTCACCTTGTTTCTTGAAAATAATTCAAGTCCTTTCCAACAACAATCACAACTTGAAATAATATCTAAAAATATCAATAACTAACCCTAAAAAGTACCCAAATAGTTATCAAAACTATTAGGAAAAACTACACACAAAAGCAAGCAAAAACACCCCGAAAATACACCAAGGTGGTGTCGAACAACAAGGGAAAAAGAGGGGTGGTTGTTGTTTGGTGATGTTTTCACGACGATTCGAGGTTGATTATGGGTTATTTTGGGTATAGTAATATCATATTAAAAGGGTTTAAGAAATTTCTTAGGTTTCTAGGGTTCAAAATTCTTGAATTCAAAGAAAAGAATTTGGGGTTTTCATGCATGAATTGAAGAATTAACAAATTCATACAAGAAATTTCATAAGGAAGAAAAATTAATAACAAATCTGGAATTCAAAGAAAAAATAAGAAATTTTCCTTCTCTTGATGTTGTAAAGAACTCCTCCACTTCTTCCAAACCTTACCCAAACCGATCACCACCATGGAAAACACCTACAACGACGAATTTACAAAGAAAACCGATAAAAAAACTCACTCAAAATAGGCATAGTGGCTGCGGCAAGGTTAAAGAGAAAGAAGGAGAGAAACTCACCTTTTGTCTGCTTTCTTGAAAAGAACGTTCAAATGAGACAACCCTTATTTTCCTATTTTCCTTAAAATTAAAATTTGGAAAAACCTAATTTAATTAATCCCGTAAAAGAAATTTAAATTAAATTAATTCCGAAATCCTCTTAATTTGCAATAACCTAATATTATTTATCCAAAATAATATTTATTTAAAATAAAATACTTACCGGGTAACGGGTCGTTACAATTAACTCATAATAAAATGAGTGTTTTAGTTCCTACAACCCATTTACAAATAATTGTATATCAAGAGTCATAATTAACTCATTTATTCAGTTCAAAACAAGAGTTAGAATACCAAGTATTAAAAATCAATTGTATATCCATTACAAATAATTTATTGACTTGAAAGTATATGTTATTTTAGTAATGTTTTAAAATTATATTATTTAAGTTATTACATATTTTTTTCCCGTTATTTTAGTAATTCCCTGTAAATTTATATATTAAAATTACAGATATATATAAGTTATAACATTAATTTGATTATTCTATGATTCTTAAGAAAAGAAAAGTCTATCCAATTAGTAAATTATATTAATGAAAGAGATACTTAGTGTCATATTGTTTTTGAACTAATTTAATAACTATTAAAAAAAATAATAGTAATTAATGTATGTTATATGAGAAACTTACAATTTTTTAATATTAATTTTCAAGGTTTGCGGATGGACTCAAGTGTATGGTAAGTTTTTATCTTTTGCGAGCATAAGAGGTGCTTCTCAGAAAACAGCACAAACACAACCTAAGAGATCTCTACTACTTTTGAAGGCTTTCTTGGCTGGAAAACCGCTACCATAATAAGCCTGAATCTTCTAATGTTCAAGTGACACTACAACAATATGTAGTATTCTTGACCCTTGATATTTACATATTGTTGACCCTTTAAATAAAAATAGTCAAGAAAACATATTTTTAATATTAAAAAGGTCAAGACAGATTTAATAATTTTTACTCTAAGCATAATTTAATTCTTTTCCCTTAACGTTTTCTTGACCATAATTAGAAGTCAAAATAGATATAATTAGAAATCCCCATTATTGACTCATTTAAAGGGTCAAGTAACAATTTTTATTAAAAATAAAATAAAATAAAATCCCAATCAGCGCATTTCAGAAAAGAAATTATGAGGACCCACGATTTAGCTAAGTTTTATACTAATTTCCCAACTCCACGCTTTTCCCAACTCTACGATTAATCTGGTTTCAACGCTTATCTTTCAACCGATTTTTCACCGCCGCTCGTCGATTCGAGAAGAAGAAGCTCACAAGTCCATGACAATTTTAGTCGTGATTTCTAATCCATGATAATTTTAGTCTTGATTTCAAGTTGAAGGGGGATTTCAGTCTTGATTTCCAATCGAAGGTGTTTTCAGTCTTGATTTCCAATCGAAGGGGATTTTAGTCCAAGATGATTTCAGTCCAAGGCGAGAACGACTTCCGATTTTAGTCTAAGGGACAAACGATTTTAGTCCAATTTTTACGATTTAGGGTATTGGCGAGAACGATGGTTTCTGCTCAAGCTTTCAATCTATTCATCTCCGCGGCTCGTTAATTGGAGAACACCGCAGGTTTCTTCGAGCCCTAAAAGAATTTTCGCCAGATTTTTCAATCCTTAGTTTCTCAAGCAATTGAATCAGGTAACTTTATCATTGAAGAAATTGGGGTTGACTTGATTCCTTTTCTAAAATTTTCAATTCTACGATATTGATCTTTTTACTTATTTTCCAATAACAAATCTGTATTTTTTTCTTTCATTTTTTGAGTTCTTAGTTATTTTCAATTTAAGATTTGAATTGTAGAGAAGTAAACAAAAAACAAAATTTGATGCAAATTTTCAGTTTTTTCTTCTGCTCTGATTCAATGTTACCATAATCATCAGGGGTGTAAGCTATGGTCTTTCAGGATATCCTCAAGCTTATTTTTCTTATTCTCAAATAATAAATATCAGGTCTTGTTCATATTATTATTTTAGTTATTATAATATCCCTCCTTTAAAAAAAACAAAGAAAGGAAGATAAAATAAAAAAAAAATGTGGCAATCATGTAGGTTGTAATCACACAAATACACATGGATATTTCCAAAATCATGCATTTTCAATCCTAAATCTTGATTTCATTCATTTCTGTGTGATTTTGAACAAACCCCATGTGAAATTTACTATTTTTTTTTTAAGATTCATAGAAGAAAGTTTTAATTATGGCTTATCAAAGTCTTGGAGTTGTTTATGGAGATTTAGGCACTTCCCCTCTATATGTTTACAAGAATACTTTTGCTGAAGACGATATTGAGCATACGACGAGCAATGATGAGATTTATGGAGTATTGTCATTTGTTATCTGAACTCTCACCATTATCCCTTTGCTTAAGTAAATATTTACTTTGCTCAAAGCTGATGATAATGGTGTGGGAGAGACTTTTGCTTTGTATTCATTGCTTTGTTGTCATGCTCCAAGACTTTGATAAGCTGATGATAATGGTGTGGGAGGGACTTTTGCTTTGTATTAAGGCTATGACAAGATAGTAGTGCCTATGCTAATGTTTCTTTTCTTGTATACAGTTGCCAGTAGTTTAAAACTTATTATGGAAGATTATATTATGATTATCAATATTTTAAAGTAGAACAAACAAGGTTTAAACAAGTGAAAAGTAAACTTTAAACATAACACAAGTATCAACATAGTCAAGAGCAAGAATTCAAATAAAAAAAATTCTCTTTGAAGTTTTGAATTTGCAAATTATTGGATAAACTCTCGAGGACAACATTACCGTGGGCAAAAATTTAGTTAAATAAAGACTTTTAACTTGATCTTTTATATTTGCTCACATATTTAATATTTTCTTACGCTATTTTAGATATTAATGTCCTTTTCATGGCCGAGATTTTTGAAAAAATGCACCACTTGTCTATGTTCAAGCTTACTAGGTATTTTAAAGATAATATTTTCAAGTATGTTAAACTTTCTATATCTGTTCCAATTGTTTGAACTCCAAAAATGATGCTAACTTTATTGTCATTGTTTATACAAGGTTTGTCATCGGTTTTTCAATCCAATGCTAAAAGCTTATGTATACTGCAGGTAGATTACAAATTTAATGCATCAAATGGAAAACTAAAATTGTTGCATGATAGGGAAACATTTTATGTCTTACCTTTCAATACCGTTGCACTGGTCTCCATACTTAACAGAGGCTCTACTCTTGAATCGAGTGAGTTTATTATCTCTCTTTCTCCCCCCCCTTATTTACAGCCTCTGTTCATTATTGTCATCTAGCAGGTCACTTAATTTATGATTTTATCATGTTTGAATTGGGGGTGCAATCGGTTTGGTTTCGGTTGGTTTTTGGCCTAAACAAAAATCAGACTGATATTTACTTTTGAAAACTAGATAAACTAAACCGACCTATTATATTTTGAAATCCGAACAAATATTAGTTCAGTTTTGGTTTCAATACAGAGCTAGTGGTAGAATTTTATATCACGGTCATCTTGCAGCTATTGGTAGCCACACTGAACTATAGATGATACTTATACAAGATATTTTCAGAGGATTGCAGCATTTATGGCACCTTTGACATTTGGTCGGTAAACATCGCAGTTGCTTCAATTTATTCAGCAAAGGTAGTAATTCCTTTTAGTGTTTTGATGGATTTTAGTGATATTTCCCTAGCTATTTTCTTGTAAATATCATTTCATTTTTGTTTTCCGGTTGGTTTAGCAATTGCAAATAAGATACTCATTAACAAGGAGAGCCTTCACAGTTACACCAAATGGGCTTAAAGTTCTATTGCTCGACAACCCTAGTCATCAAAAACAAATATTGCCTCTCCTTGCTAAGACGTAATTCTTCAAAGCTTTGGTTCTTTATATTATAATCTCATTCTTCATAATACATAATACTACATGTTGTTGACAATGGAAAAATGCTAATGTCAGGTATTCCATGAGTTTCAAGAGAACCCCTGAATCTAACAAAACACTCCATGTTGTTGTTTCAAGTACATTTAAGGCTTCCATTACCTGGCATAATATGAAAACACTCAGGTCAGGATTTACATTTGGTAGGCTTTGGATATGCAAGTGCTAGAAGACATTGATAATGCCATTGCCATTTGATAATGTGTGTACAAGGAATGTCATGAAGCATGTGGAGGCCAAGGCCCGAAGACTAGAAATCGGATCGGTCCCCTAAAAAGTGCATATGATGTTCATTCTACTTTTGCTTTAGGCTAGTTTTTTTTTTTTTTTTTTTTTTTTTTTTTTGTATGTGGCTGCAATTAGTATATAAATGTTTTATTTAAATTACATACATATGAGATATAAAGGGATCTTAAATTGTTGAAGTCCTATGTTTAATATTGTTATAAATTTCTATTTTTTGGTTTCATGTAATGATATTTCTTTTTTGGAATTAAAAATGTGATCAGGGTGGCTAGCTATGCATCGTATGATGCATTTTTTTTAAGAAAAAAAATATATATCTTGACTTGTAAAACAGGTCAACAATATTCTAAAAAAGGGTCAAGATTCAGTAATTAAACTTGGCCCTTAAAAGGTGTCAATGTAAAATGAACACTTGACCCATAACATGGGTCAAGAATTGTTTTCTTGACCCATATAATCAGTCAAAAGAAAATATTATTTTTGATCATGTATATTATTCTTGACTCTAGCATAGTTGACCCTTTTAATGAGTCAAGAATCATGAATCTTGACCATTTTTTAAGGTCAAGAATCAACTATTTTGTTGTAGTGTGAATTTTACTATTATGTATTGTATGCTGAAGAAAGAATAGAAAACCATGAAATAAAAATGACTTCTTATATGGATTTATTTTATAGTTACAAATCTATCTATTGAATATGGAATTGCTAAGATAAGAAAGACAGAAGCCACAAATTTGTTAGCGAAACAGTTTTTTGGTAATTAAGCCACATGAAACAGTTGAAGTAAAAAAGAGAAGCCTATATTCTGTTACATCTAATGTTTAGTAAATAACAAATTGTTGAGAGGGTGTGGTTGTGTGTTCATTATGTATTATTCTTGGAAAACTATCTCTAGTATATTAGCTCTTGAATATAAAAGTGGACTAAGCTTTGATTAATAAGCTGAACCACTATAAACATAGTGTTCAATCTCTTTCTCTTGTAATATTTCCTTAATCATTCTTTGAGTTCCCAATTTTTTTACGTTTTCAATTATCTGAGTATCAAGACACGAGTTCTTTTAAAAGATGCATTCTTAAAATCAAACAATAAGCACAACAAGATTCACACAATTATATACACTTGATAAACAATTCTGACCGACGCCGCCTGGTGTGCGCATCCCATCACACAACCCTGATAAAAGTAAATGCAATCATTAGACAAATCACCCCGGTTTTCAAAAATCGAAGCAAACAATGAATTAGACAAATACAGGCTCGTAAAATCTTTTAGATAGTAAAGAAGATCTTTTATAAATAAAAATAAACAGTCATACACAACAGTCACTGATGTCTTACATCAAATCTATCAGACTATACGACGAGACATATTACGTACTAAAAGTTTTTAACAAATGATCTTATTACAAAACATTAACTAGAACTATACACAAATCTTATAGTCAAGACACAACCACCCCACTTGGATCGAGCTTCAAACACCTAAGTATGTTCTCTGAAATCCCGATCTTGAGCTATCAACGCATACCAGCTCCTTGCCCTCGACTATGCCATAGTTAATACCTGAAAAATAACAAAGATCAAGTGAGTACATACACAAATCGACCTAGTACTCACGAGTAGTCGAACCCGCCATAACGAACTTCACTCTTTCTCATAACCACATCTCATGTCATTACTTACGTACTTTGATCACCTTTACACAATCACCATTATACCATTGCATACTTTAATCATGATTACACAAGCCACTTATATGCCTAGCATACTTTAACCATGCTTACTCAAGCCATCATTATGCCATTGTATACTTTATTCATGCTTATTCAAGCCACCATTATGCCATTGTATACTTTAATTGTGCTTACTCAAGCCACCGTTATGCCATTGCATACTTTAATCACATTCTTAAACTAACCAAGAATCACACAGATAAGCTCGGTAGTTACTACTTCCATTACATTACTTACCCTTTGATAAATAGTACATGTATTCATGTAAAACTCTATAATCAACACTCAACTACACCTCTATTAACATTATGACAACACATATATAAACATAAAGACTCTTTATAACACAAGACAATCGTCAAGGTCTCACATAGCCTGACATATATATATATATATATATATATATATTTGATAGGAAACAGAGAAACCTTCTCAATAAAATAAAAAATTTACAAAGGAGGGTGAAGAAAGATCACCCACGCCAAAAAGGATTACAAAAAACATTTTTAGTTGGCGTTAATCAAAAGAACATCATAATTACAAAAAACTTTAGAGAAAGAAGCGAGAAGGGAAACTTTATACTGAATGAGGTCCCAGACGTCATTTGGATAATTTGTTTTGTTTTAAAAAATATGATGATTTCGCTCCAACCAAATATTCCAAGTGATGACTTTGACCGCCTTTTCCCAAATCCATCTCGCTTTGTCCTTGAAAGGGTGTACAACAAAAAGAGAATAGATATTAGCCTTTGTGCAACCAATATTAAAAGTAAACAACAGTTTTCTCCATAACAAAGGAGTAAAAGGAAAGCCAAAAAAGAGATGATCCTGACTTTCAGAGGAATTACAATAAAGACAGCAATAGGAGGGAGAAAGAGCCATCTTCGATTGTCGTCTCTGAATTAAGTCAGTTGTGTTTATACGTCCAACCAACAGATTCCAATTGAAAAAATTAATCTTTTTTTGGACAACCTTTAGTCCAAATGCACTTAGCCAAGCCCTCATAAAAAATTTCACCCTTAGCAGTTAAGTAAGAAAACAGGGAAGCCGTAGAAAAATCCTGAACATCTAGGTTCCAACAATACGCATCCTCAAAAGTTTCAATTCGGTGATTTTGAAAAAGTTGAAGGAGAGAAAGGAAATCATCAATCTCTCGATCATAGAGAGGCCTTTTGAGAGTTAAATGCCAACACGTTAGCATCCTCTATCCAATAATCTTTGACCACTTCCTGTCTGTTGCTTGCCAAACTGAAAAGTCTTGGGAACTTTCTTTTGATTGAAATCTTATCAATCCACCAATCATGCCAAAATCTGATTCTTCTACCATTCTCTAACTTAAAGCCCAGAATTTCAGAGAGCTCTGTCTTACAATTTTTGACAAAAGTCCAAGAACTGCCCCCCTTAGCCACACATTTAGGATTAGTAAACCAACCAAACTTGTCCAGACCATAAATACTGGAAATTATAGAGTACCATAGGGAGTCTGTTTCCACAGGGAAACGCCAACACCATTTTGAAATGAGAACAATATTCTTCTATTTCAAGTTGCCAATCCCCAACCCTCCTCTAGCTTTTTGAAGAATAACTTGCTTCCAATTTAGCAAGTGATTGCCTGAATGAACACCTTTTTGTGCCCAACGAAAATCTCTAAAGGTCTTCTCCAGAATCTTAGTGACTTTAGAAGGCATTTTGAAGATAGACATGAAGTACATAAGTAATTTGAAAGAGCAGATTCTATAAGAGTTAACCTACCTCCTCTGGAAAATAAGGCATTTTTCCATTTATCCAACCTCTGACCAACCCTGTCGATCACTGGAGCCCAGAATTCCTCTGTTTTATGGTTTCCTCCTAAAAGGAGACCAAAATACTCAAAGGGAAGAGATCTGGAAAGACAGCCCCATTTCAAAGCATTGAAGCCAACCTCCTCCTTTGGAATATTCAACCCATAAAGAGTGGTTTTCTGCCAGTTTACCTTAAGGCCCGACCCTTCTTGGAAGAGATGCAAGATTTGGAAAATTATTTCAAGTTTTGGCTTTGCGTATGCACCAAAGATGAGAATGTCATCTGCGAATTACAAATGGTTGAGATTGATCATCTTAGTGCCTATCTTCAGACCTTTCAGAGCATTGGAGGAGAGAGCCTTGTCCAATAACTTGCTTAAAACATCAGCAATAAGAATAAAAAGGAAAGGAGAGAAGGGATCTCCTTGACGAAGGCCTCTGGAAGAGGAAATTATGCCTCTAGGGTACCCATTGATGAAAACAGAGAATTTTGTCTAAGATATGCAGTTATAAATCCAACTCTGCCACTGAGTTGTGAATCCCTTTTTATCCATAACTGCCATAAGAAAGTCCTAGTCTATAAGATCATAGACCTTTTCAAGATCTATTTTTAAAACCCAGGCTTTTTCTTTGGGATCCTTCATCTCTTGAACCACTTCATTAGCTATCAGGACTGAGTCAAGAAGTTGTCTCCCCTGGATAAAAGCAAACTGATTTTTTATTACAGTTTTATGAATCACCTCTCTCAGACGATCTGCAAGCATCTTTCCCAAGATTTTGTAGATACTATTCACCAGGCTAATTGGTCTAATGTCTTTCATCCGAATAACTCCTTTCTTTTTTGGAATTAGGCAAATGAAGTTCTTTTTCAAGTAGGCATTGAGCTTGGAGTTCTTGAAAAAATCTTGGAACACAGCCAATAAGTCAGATTTGACAATGTTCCAACTCTTTTTTTTTTTATAGAATTCCATCGTAAAACCATCTGGATTGGGAGCTTTATTAGCTCCCAGATTAGTAATTTCCTTCCAAATCTCCAAACTGTCAAAAGATCGGGTTAAGATGATATTTTCTTCTTCACCAATTGGATCCCAGCTAAAACCATCAAAAATAAATCTTTCACTGTGAACTATAGAAAAAAGATGTTGGAAATAGTTGGTTGCTTCTTGATCAATTAGCGCCTCCGTGGTCAACTTCTCTTCTTCCTTATTGACGAGTTCAGAAATCAGAGACTTCTTTCTTCTACTATTAGCCACAGTATGAAAGAAGCTAGAGTTCTCATCTCCGTCTCCAATCCACTTCACTTTGCTTTTTTGAAACCATCGCAGTTTCTCCAGATTAATAATTCGTAAGAAATCCATCTTCAGATTTTATCTTTTGCTTCTTTCCCCTTCATTAATAGATCCTGTCTCCTTTTTCATATCCAGGGAATCAATCTCTCTCTGAAATACAATTTTTTTTTCAATCTTAGATCTCCAAAATGCTCCTTGCTCTAGAGTTTCAAAGCTGCCTTGAGATTCTTCAATTTAAAATTAAGAGAGAAACCAGGCCATCCCCTAACCACATTATTCTTCCACTAATCAGTGACAAAAGGCATAAAATCAGGATTAGAGAGCCAGAAATTTTCAAATTAAGCGCTAGTATCGAGAACTAGAGGAAAGTGATCAGAAACAATTCTTTCTTTACTATAAACTTTGGATTGACTGAAATTGAGCAGCCAATCATTGGACACCAGAAATTTATCTAGAAGACAGAAAGTGGGAGACTCCTCGCATACTGGACCAAGTAAATTGGCCATTAAGAAGAGGGAGGTCATTTAGCTCCAAATCAGCAATGAGTTCATTAAACTTTCTCATGCTTATAGTAATTCTGCCTCATGTCGATATCTCTACAACTGACCTTACCACATTAAAATCTCCAGCAATAAACCAGGGATAATTACAAAGCCCCATCAAATCAAAAATTTCTTCCCAGAAACTATTCCTGCCTCCGGAAGTGGAGGGACCATAAACTGAGGTCACCTAACACTCCTTGTCGTTGTCTAGAAGAAACTTAATTGAGATAGAGAAGACACCTTCAACCACTTCCAACACAGAGACTTCATCCCACAAAACAATTTGACCTCCTACCGAGCCCACAACATTAAGACAAGCCCAACCAATATTTCTAAAATTCCAGATGGAGTTTATAAAGACACTATCCATCGTAGCTTTCTTAGACTCTTGCAAAAGAACAATATCCTGCTTCACATTAGAAATCAAATCAACGATTGCTTTTCGTTTTTCACAGTCACCCAAACCCCTTACGTTCCAAGAGACTATTAACATTCAGAGATGGGCCTAGTGGTAGAGGAAGGAAGGTGAATATTCGGAACAGTAGTACAATCACGCTCAAGTCTTGGAACAAAACGTCTCACCGGAATCGGGGAAACAGCCACTCCCTTTCTCTGTAAGTGTTCAACTAGAAACCTCCAATGGACCAAATAGCTCTTTGTTTCTTCAGAAACCAAAATCTCTTCAATTAGCAACTGATTCTCTTCGTAAATTTCCTCATGTTCTAAAGGTTGTAGTTGAAAAGGTGAGTCAAACGTCAAGTCAATATCTTTTGCTTCTTTTGAATTTCCCTAGCCGTTCAACAGGTCCCCTAATTTTGTCAATGGCGATCGTGGAGAAGAACGATAGGGAGAATGGCTAGCAAGAACATCCATCTGCGTCTCCTTTTGCAAGATTGAAAAGTCTCTCAAAAGTTCCAAATGATTCTTCTCCTTAATATTTTATGAGAGAAAATCCATCTGATTTTCCAAAGCCAAAAGCAGATCCATGCGATCTTTATCTTTTAGGGGTCGTTTGGTTGTCAGGTTTGGGTTGTTAAGCAGGGTGTTGTTAAGCAGGGAGTATTTAAGCAGGGGGTTGTTAAACAGGGAGTTGTTAACACTGTGTTTGGTTTGGTGAGTTTGTTAAGTGTAAAATATGTTGAAACTGTGAAAATGAATAGGTTTGTTAAGAGGGGGTTAACAAACCCATCATATTGGGTTTCAAAACTGGGAAACAAACATTGGTTAGGGTAGTGTAACCCTCAACTCCCTACCCAAACCTAGCAACCAAACGACCCCTTAGAGAGTTCACGTGTCTACCAACAACTTCAACGTATTACTCCAAGATCTCTTCTCCGTTTACCAGCACAGAGGGATCTTCTTCATTAGTCTCCACGTGGTAAGTCAAATTCTAGTGAGTCCCAATCGCAGACTTTGTAGTTTTCTTTTTAGAGTTTAATAAAGATCAGGCTTGGGTAAACGGATCTGTTTGCTTAGTTTGGGTTTGCAAAAAACCTGGGACCAGTTGGGCTTTCAAAATCACTAGGATCCAAGTTTGGGCCGAAGGGCCCAACTTATTTTCCACAAAGGAAGGATGGGCTGTGGGGTTTTCATTAGCCTTTGAAAAGATAGAGGCTAAGATAGAAAAATGATTGTTCTTCTGCATTGAAGGGCTCGAGGTACCTACTGGTGGGAAATTCTGATTGTACGTCTCTCTCACTTTTGATTTCAGAAAAACTAGCAGATAAGAACCATCGTTTTTAACTCTCCATTGATCCGCCAGGCAAAGGCTCTTTCCTTCCCCAAAGAAGTTCGTCGTCACAGCCTGGGAAGAACTTAAAACCAGAAGACATTTACAATTTTTAAACAAATGTCCTTTCGAGCTCAAAAATGTAAAGTATGAAAGATGATAACATATTACAAGCATTTCCAAGAATGCTAAACCAAAAGTATTCGTGTTCCTGTCCATCCATCAACTCAGCATGTCATACAACGCCACCTCCTCTACCACATCCCTTGCGACGAGATTTACCTGAAAAATTGTAAGTGTAGCAACATTAGCATAAAATGCTAGTGAGAGTAAAATGAAAGAAAGTAATCCTATGAACCAAATTCCATACCGGAAATTGTGTCCAAAGGCTTAAATTGCACTTTACTACCCATTCCACACTTCCAATTTCCACATAATCATACAATAGTAATATACTTCCCATAATAGACTTCCAATCCCATATGAAAATGAAATAGAGACTTGAAGTAAAAGTAATAACTATTACTAAGTCTTACTACACAATTCTAATGAATATTTGTAATTGTAACACTAACTTTCTTTGTTACCGTATGGATCAACATCAACATACTACCCCGTACGGTCTTACCATAACACAAGTCATCGTAACGGGTTACCGTATGGATCAACATCAACATACTATCTCGTACGGTCTTACCATATCACAAGTCATCGTAACGGGTTACTGTATAGATCAACATCGACATACTACCCCGTACGACCTTACCATATCACAAGTCATCGTAACGAGTTACCGTATGGATCAACATCAACATACTACCCCGTATGGCCTTACCATATCACAAGTCATCGTAACGGGTTACCGTATGGATCAACATCAACATACTACCCCGTACGGCCTTACCATAACACAAGTCATCAAGTTCCCTAGTAAGTTAGATTACTTAAATGAGATTCTACTGAAGTACTAAAGAACATAAACTACTTGAATTACACGAGTTATCACTCAAGTGTAACTTCTAAGTCACTTTGACTCCCAAACCACTCAAAGTTCCTTAAACTTCCACTTTCATCTAAAATCTCCAATTCATCTTACAAGACTTCCAAACCACTCAAATCTTACCTTTTTCACCCAAATTCACTAGAACTCTAAAGTCACTCCACTCACTTCCGAGTTTAAAGTCACCAACCAAGTATTAACTTCCAGAAGTTAGTTTCCCTCTTAACCTCAATAAACAATTTTCATAACGAAACTTAGTTCATAAAATTACTAACTTCCATTTTAAACTCACCTTGGATTTGTAGTCAAGCTTCCCAATACGACGAAATCAAATCCACGCGATCATTCACAATCCTACAAATTAGTTACACCTAACAATAATTAATTAACCAAAAATCGAGCAAATGACATCTAAACACATAAAACGACGAAAAACACGAGGAAAGACCCAAGGCATACTCTCGGCCAAACAAGGGTAAAAGGGCTCGGGTTCTGTTTTCCTGCTTTTATGCAATTTAGAGGCGTTTCGGGTTAGTTTCAGATACTTTGGGAGTTCGCTATATCAATGGGTAACCGTATTTTAGGGTTTTACACAATAATTGATGTCCAAAAAATTAAGTAAAATGTAAAATAATAACAAACTAAACACCCTAGCCATGGCCAAGTGAGAGAAAAACAAACGGAACGGGTTTTCGACTCAAACTCGGTTTTTGTTTTAGGGAAAGTTTTTGAAGTTGCCTAAAACGACTTTCTCGATTGAAATCTTCAAGCTTCCGTGTGTGAATTTGAAGATTTCAATCTCAACCTCCATTAAAACACTATTCAAAGCTAAATTTAGAAACTTTGTCATACCTTGAGGCCTTTAGAAAACAGATGAAAACCTCGATTGCTAGGTTAGAAACGATCCTTGGACCGAGGGCTTTTCAACGCAACTGAAATTACGTCGATCCACCGAGTAATTAAGAAAAGCCAGAGAGAGAGAGAGAGAGAGAGAGAGAGAGAGAGAGAGAGAGAGAGAGAGAGAGAGAGAGAGAGAGAGAGAGAGAGAGGAGGAGTGACTCTCAGCCCTAGCAAGAGAAAGGAGAAGAGAGAAATGAAAAATATTGAACAATGTTGACTTATTTAAAGAAGATGGAGATGAATAGTGATTTGAGATATTTTAAGAAATTGAAAAATGACGATTACGTCCCTTTAATGATTTAGTTATAAAACGAAACCCGAAGATCTTAAATTATTCTAAAGGTGATTAATAATTATTAATTGGCCCGTTAATAATTATTAATGTCACTGAAACTAACTTAAAGTAATAAAAGGGTTAAAAAGATTTTCGAACGAAAATAACTACTAAATTCGAAATTACTAAATTTAAACTAACCTTAAATACTTTGTTTAAATAAAAAAAAATTTACCTCAAAAGTAACGGGATGTTACAATAACTCAAACCAAAAGACATAAGCCACCTAGTATCATTTATCGCTATCAAGATCAAATAAATAATATTGGGCTTCAAACCCCGAATTAATGTACTCAAACAAATACACAAACCCGTTCTCTATTTAAAGTAAACAACTTAATTCAACAAATATCGTTAATCGTTTCTTGATCAATAATTATAAAGAACTCACTTTTCTAAAAGCATTTTATTCTAATCCTTCATCTTATAAATGGGAACATTAGACTTGAGCTATTGATACTTTAGTCATTAAGGTCAATCATTTCCCTTAATTACTAGCTTAATTCTATTCCTCCTAGACAAATCATGCTTGAGACAAATTCAAACTTAGAAGCTCATTAGAGCTTCTTTTAACATTGATTAACTTGTTTTAGTTATTAACTAAACACTTACTATACTTATTTTTCTATTGTAACAACTAGCTCTTAACTTACACTTGACCCATATGTTATCCTTTATTACTTCTAACAAGTTTAACAATTCAATGATTTAAATTCTTATTTAATTTCCATAACAAATTCAACATGCTTATAACCCTTCTTTTACACATAAATCTCTAAATCATTTTAACATTGGGTAATTCATTTACACGTTGAGTGATATTAATAATATTTAGCTTAAGCTTACATAATCACTTACCAATGCCAATCAACCCCTTCATAATGTACTTTCCTACCTCACCTTGTTCTCACCTTTAAATGGAAAGGAAAAGGAAAAAACACCTACAAGCAATTGACAAATTTATCTTATAATTCATTTACACATATATTTACCACTTAAACTTAATCAAACTCAATCCCAAAGACCCTAAAACAGCCCAAAACCCGAAAACACCAAAATAGGGGGAGGGGGTGTTCGGCCTCTTGGGAATTTTTGTCCCAAAATTGGTTTATTCAACAATTAGTTAATTGAAAATAACTTACCAAACCAAAATTCAGAATTTAGAATATAGAAACTAAGGAATTTTTTACCCAAAACATGCTCAAGAAACAATTTAAGGTCAACATAACTCAATTTGCCAAAATCCAAACAATAACCCTCAAAATCTCAATTCAATTTGTAAAATCATTTGGAACCCTAGATGAACATCACTCTTAATTTTAAATTCAAACTCAAATTGCTTCAATTATACAAGTTTCTTTCAAATTCTTTTAACTAAAAAAAGTTCCAAGCAATTAAAATCAAAACCCCCAATTTCTTCCCAAAACTTACAAAGGAAAACTTACCAATTTGATAGAGAAAACAAAGGGGAATTGAGAGGATTCTTCTAGATTCAACTTCTCCTTGAAATTCCACACAAAAAAGAGCTTGATTTGAGATGATTTAGTTGAAAAATGGAAAACCCAAAACTTTTCCCTTTTTTTTTTGTTCTTGGCTGAGAAAGAATGTTGCAGCAGAATTTGATTGATAAAAATGAAAGGAAATGATAATATAAACATATATTTATACTTTACTTAATTGCAATTAAGTCCACACAAGTTTACTAACCCAAAAATGGACCCCATGCCTTGCTAATTGATCCAATTCCTACAAACTAACCCCTCCACTAACTCAACTATGATTAATTACTTTCTACTTTTGGTTTAAATTTAACCATGGTTATTTTTTAACTTAACCATGGTTAACCAACCCAACTTCAAAAATAAATTATGCAAAAGTTCTTATAAAATCAAATAATTGCAAACAATTCACAATATACATATTAAAATTATTTTTAAGCTAAATAAATATTTAAATTAATTCCTAATTATTTCCATTTCCTTACATTTAAGAAGAAATAAAACAGAAAATGATGAAGGAAGAAATAAAGCAGCTTTGGCAGAAGGTGAAAGATTCAATAATGTAGAAGCCTTAGTAGTATATAGGGGTGTGTGCATGGTTCGATTCGGCCATTTTTCCATAATTATTGAATCGAACCGAACGTATCGGTTTTATTAAAAATGAAACCGAACCTTCTGATAAAATATAACGAATTGGTTTCACTTTGAATAATAAAATTTAAACATAAAAATTTAGAGGACATAGATGGAAAATGTTAAAATTTTTGAACTTGTGTCCACGAAAACCAAGGGTAAAGATTATAAACATAAGGAAAAAAAGCATCTTTCAACCATTATGATAAAGAGAGAATAAATAGGGGTTGCAAATGGTGTTGAAACTTATTACTTACATAGACGATTTAACTAAGGTTGCACAACAACCAAGTGAGAAGAGGTAAAAAAAATTAATATACTTGGAGGTTTTTAATCATTACTTACACATACGGTTTGGTTTAATTTTATATGGTTTTTCAATATAAAAACCGAACCAAAATCGATTCTCATGGTTTTTTACTATTACAAGCAGAAAAAACCGTTGGTTCAAATATTTAGACAATGAATTGATCGGTTTGGTCTGATTCAGTTCAGTTCATCGGTTTGCACTCTCTTTGAACACCCCTAGTAGTAACTGATAAAAAAGCTGATAGAAAGTAGATCCTGGACTATGGATGTCATTACACATGTCACCAAACAAATATTGGTTTGAATAATACAAGGAGATAGAAGGAGGGCAAGTCTTGTTGGGAAAAATAAAGCTTGCGAGGTTGCTAGTGTTGGCTCAATCAAAATCAAGGTTAATGATCGTTTTGAGAAGTTTCTTGTTGAAGTAAGGCATGTACATGAGTTTAAAAGAAATCTAATATCCCTTTGAGTTTTTGATCAAAAGAATTACACCCATAAAGATCAATCAGAAACACTAATGGTGTTCAAAGACTTTGGAGACGTTTTGAAAGGAACCAGAGAGAATAGTCTATACAATCTGATTGGAAGTACTGTTATTGGAACTGCTCTTAATGTCATAAGAAAAAATTGATAAAAAAAAATCAAGTTACGACATCAGAAGCTAGCCCATTTGAGTGAAAAAGGGTGGCAAGAATTGGTAGAAACTAATATCATGAGAAAATCTTGGAAAACTTGATTTTGTGAACATTTCATATATTGAAAATCCTATAAAAATCTTTCTAACACATTTGAATTCAGTGCCGAAATTTGTGCCCTAAATCTTTGTAATCAAATTAAACTATAAATAAATAAAGAATAATTTAATTAGTAATATTTATACTGTCATTTATTATCGTTTAATAAATGTTATCCATCATAAGATCCAGAGTTATTTATGATAACTTAAGTGAGCATGTGATGCGGGAAGATTCTTTTAAGTTGTAACTCGAAAAGTATGTGGTACATGAATAAAGGTTAGGTGCCTTATTTCTGGTAACAAGTGATCTCATCTGGATTACTCATGTAGAGACATGATAGTGAGGGTATTGTTGCAATAGAGATTATAGCAGACTAGACTAAGATATACTTACTGTCTTCTAGTAAAGACGTTACAGAAAGACACTTTGTATATCGATCGGTTGACCATGTATAATTGATCTTAATCATGAGTGGATTACAAACTTCTGTTCGCAAGAGACAAACCTTTGATTTGGATGGGTGAAAGTGACTCGATATAGTTCACTCAATATGCCTCTCACTCTGGGGATTGCATCTTGTTTATAGCTGGGGACGTAATTACACAAGATTGGAATTCATTCTTTTCTTCTTAGGAAAATAGATAAGTAGTTCCCTTATGGACTGATTCAGGTGCTTGAACAACGGGGCTCCATATTCCTCTGATCAAGAAAAAATAAAAAACGCATAATGGAGATTATGTAAGTTTGTTCATTAGAGAATCAGTTGGGCTTAAGGAACAAGATGTATCATGGAGGTTATTACGGTAAAATTACCTAGCCATGGATACAAACTACTTGTGAAGGATCAAAGTATAATGATTTTAGCCAATGGACATAACTATGTCTATAGTATTAAGAGTGCAACTCTAGATATATAGTGGAGTTATCTAGGAGTTAATGAATAAGAATTAATTGATTAAAGGAGTTTAATCAATGTAATTCTAGATCATTGGAGCTTAGTACTATAGGTCCATTAAGTCCTCCGAGCTATCACATGTAATTGAGAACATGATTAATATTATTAATCACCTTGGAAATTGAGAAAATAAATAGAGAAGTCTATTTGATTAATTAAAAGAAATTAAATAGAGGAGTCTAATTAATTATTTAATTAATAGAAATTAAATAGAGGAGTCTATTTAATTGAAGAGTCTATTTGATTAATTTTGAGATTGTCCAAAATTAATGGGAAATTAAATAGAACAGTCTATTTAATTAATTTGAATTGTCAAATTAAAAGGAAATTAAATAAATAAAACAGTTTATTTGTTTAATTAAATATTTAATGAAATTGTTCTATTAAATAAATGGAGGAAAAATAAAACGTTCTATATTGTCATTGGATGATGATATGAGAGTGTGACCCCACCAATAATATACCAATTATTTTGCATTTTATTTAAAATATATTTGTGATATCTATTATTTAAATTAATATGATTAATTTAAATAATAGATAGGGGAATAGTTATTTAAATTAATGGAGATTAATTTAAATTGTAATATGGAATATCTTATTATGGAATAAGATACTATATTATAACTATTTGATAATTAAAAAGATATTCAAAGATTTTCTGAGGCCTTAGTTTTCCTAGGCTTGGGGTGACCCCAAAATATACAACTAAAAAAGAGAAAAGGTTTAGAAAAATCCTCTCATTCTCTCCCTCTTGCCGCCGCCACTATAGTGGTGCGGGGAAGAAAATCTTTTTTCTTCCCTCTTCCTTTTTCCAAGGAGGAAAAGTGCCCACGTATTGTTTCTCTGTTGTGTTTAGTGAGGAAGATTTTTTGGTGGTCCCAGGATCAATACCAAGAAGGAAGAGGAATCGTCAGACAGTTCTCTTCAAGGGTTACTTTTCTGTTTATGCATTTTACTTTTGATTAATATTATACTACAAAGAAAGGTCCATGAGAATTCTATTTTAGAGTCCTCAATCCCAACATTCAGAACCAATGAAACACTAGCATACATTCATTCTCTTGTGGTCAGCAAGAGTTGAATCCAATGAAAATAAGAGATACTTCACATGATTGATCAATAATCAAGAAAGATCTTGCTTTACCTTATGAAATCCAAAGATCAAGCCTTCCAAAAGTTCAAGGATTGGAAGGTAATGGAGGAAACACAGACTGGAAAAAAAGATAAAGACACTTAAGACTGATAATGGTTTAGAATTTATAAATGATAAACTTAAAAATCTATGCAATGAGCAAGGCATAATCAGGCACAAAACTGTGAGATACACACCTCAACAGAATGGTATGGTAGAGAGGGTGGATCGCACCATTGTTTAGAAAGTTAGGTGTATCCTTTCAAATGAAAACCTTCCAAAAAGATTTTGGGGAGAAGAGGTCCACACCGCTGTGTATTTGATTAATAAAAGTCCCTTAAGTGCAATTGAATTTAAAATACCTGAAGTATTGTGGAGTGATATGTCTCGTGACCTGAACTCACTTGGAGTATTTAGATGTACTGTTAAATCCCACATTAAATAAGGAAAGCTAGATCCAAGGGAAAAGAAGTGCATGTTTGTAGGATATCCTGATGGAGTAAAAGGATACAAACTCTTATATGAAGAGGGAAAGAGTGCTACTTGTATAACAAGTAGAGATGTTGTATTCAGAGAAAAAGAACTACTAAATCAGACACTGAACCCTCTACAAGCAAGAACCGCTCTAACATTATGGTGGAGAATTGTCTGAAGCCAAGCCTAGAACAAGAATTTGCTCAATCAAAAGGCCAAACCTCAGAAGAAACACCGGAGATAGACCTTGAAGAATATCAAGTAACATGAGACTAACCAAGAAGAATCACAACACAACCAATCAGGTATGAATCATCTAACTTTACCTCATTTTCTCTATCTGTTGTTGAAGGGTAGGATGAATCATAACCAAATTCATATAAGGTTGCAATTAGTAGAAATAACGGTAATTTGCGGACTGGTGCTATAATTGATGAAATGGACTCACTGACTAAAAACAATACTTGGGAACTAGTAAAAAAGAAGTCAGAACAGAGGTTATGGGTTGCAAGTGGATTTACAAAATAAAATTAGCTACAAGCAATAAAGAGAAACCAAAATACAAGGCAATGCTTGTAGTAAAGGGATACTCTCAAAGAGAAGGCATGTACTTTAATAAGATTTACTCACCTATGGTGAAACACTCATCAATCAGAATTCTATTAACAATAGTAACACTATTCAACATGAAACTTGAACAACTTTCCTTCATGGAAACTTAGATGAAGAGATATTAATGTCTCAGCCTAAAGGTTATCCAAAAAAGAGATGAAGAAAATGTGTGCTTATGTGACACCCCAAAACTTTTCAAGTAAAAAAAATTAATAATGCTTACTTGTTTAAGAATTGCATGTTGGGTAAATATGTGGAACCAAAGTTATTATTTTAAATGGGAATGGTAAGTGGGTTAGGTAAATTTTATTTTAAATGAGAGGTAAATATACATTAGAAAGACATTTAAATACTTTTCCCCATTTTTTTGTACTTTCCCAAAACAAAGTCATCTTCCAACTTAAGTTCAAGCTTAACTATTAGGTAAATAAAATACAAATTTGCTTCTTTCTTTACTTCCATGGCTGAAAACCTTAGAGAGAGAGAATTTAGGTTTTCATCAAAGCTTGCCTATTTTACTTGATTTTGGGTGTAAAAGATTGTTAGAAGCTAGTAGATTTCATTTTCAAGAGTTGTTGAAGAGAATTAAAGCTAGGGGATTCTCCAAAGGTAATTTATTGCTAGGAGTTTTGGTTTAAGAGGGATTTGAGTGGGATTTCTAAGTTCCAATTCTCGAAAACTTAGAAAAAAAAGCTTGATCTTTGTTAAATGCCTTAACCATCATCTAGTTGTAACTAAAGATCAAAGAACATCATTTTCCTTTATCCTTATAAGACTGAATATACCCTTCCACTTTTTCTTGAGTTTTTTCGACAACCTGAGGCTAGGTTTTCATTACTCGAGATGTAAATTGTATATTACCACAACTGGAATGGAGAAATACCATACAAAACTTTAAACTAATAATCTCAATTTTTCTCCCTTGGATCCGAACACCCCCCTTGATGTGATGTTCTCAATCCTAAAGGCTTAAATCCGGAAACCCAAGCCAGTTGTTTAATTTGTGTTAAATTAGTGGTAGTTTGGTGAATTTATTAAGTTAAAGATTGTTTTGTGTGATTGGTGCTCGAGTTTCAACTGGGAACCAAAAGTGGAGAATACTTTGTTTCAAATTTGAAAGGTAAGGAATGAATGGTAATTAGGTGTTTATTTGAAAAAGAACAAGAGTTTCAAATGGATGGGAAAGCATGCTTTTGTTTCTTGTTTTTGAAATGTATTTAGACTGTTATATATATGTATATAAAATGATATGTAAGAATTCATGCATCAAGCATTTATTAATAAGTAAGAACGAGCTTCCATTTGTGGGAAGAGCATTAGATCGTATATTGTGTGATGAGTGAGTGTGGAATCACTTAGTTTGCAATGTTATGCTGAAGAGTTATTTAAGTGGAATTTTATATTAGTGTGAGTTAGAAAGTGAGGTTCTAAGAAATCCCATTGAACTTACAATGTCGTTATGAGTGGATTATGGACTTTGGCATGTGTTGTCGGGGTGGTTGATTTTCCTGTGTATGTAGGAATGTAGCACAAAGTTACCTTACATGACACTACAATCGAATAGTGTAGTTATAGTCTCTATATAAATACTATGGTCGAAAGGCATAGTTATGGTCAATGGATAAATACTATGATCAAAGGGCGTAGTTATGATCCTTGGATAAAAGTGATGCTAAGGTTGCGTACCTATAGGCATACTCTAAGGCTACATAAGCTAAATTGATACGCCATCTGTAACGACCCGCTTTCCGTTAAGTTCTTTAAATTCAAATGCACAGCGGAAGACTAGATTTTTAAAGAAAAACGGCGTGGGTTCGTTTAAAAATCGAATAACCAAAACCTGTTTTACAACCCAAATTCCAGAAAAAACGATAAATTGGGAAATGCGCATTTCAAAAGATATTTAAATCATACGACATAGACATATTTAACACAAATACCCTTTCGGGCTCAAAAAGACATAAGTATGTAAAGATGGAATAATTTACAAGCATTTCAATGAATGCTAAACCAAAATGAGTTCTTAATATTGTCCATACACCATCTCGACTAGTCACGCGGCTCCACCTCCTCTACCACGCTTCTTAGCTCGAGGTTTACTTGAAAATTTGTAAGTGTAGCACCATTAGCATAACATGCTAGTGAGAGTAAAACGAAAGCAAGTAATCCTATGAACAAAATCTCATAACCGAGAACGTGTCCAAAGGCCTATAGTGCTCGATACTACCCACATCCACACTTCCAATTTCCATACAATCAATCGATAGTCATATACTACCCATAATCGTCATTCAATACCATGAGATAGATACTTAAAGTAAAATTAACATTCACAACTAAGTCTCATTACACATTTCTAAAGAATAGGTAAAAATAGCATTAACTATCTTTATTACCAAACAAGTTCATTGTAACGTGCTAATGTATGGATTGAAATCAACATACCACGTATGGTCGTACCATATTACCATCATCGCACCATGATACGTATGGATCGGAATCAACATACTATCATGTGCCGTGTCACAAGTTATAGTACCATGGTTACATATGGATCAAAATCACATACTACCATGTACTATTTCACAAACCCTCGCACCATGATTACATATGGATCAAATCTCATACTACCATGTGCCATAGTGCCATCATCGTAACGTGCTCGTATGGATCCGAATCAACATACCACGTACGGTCGTACCATATTACCATCATCGCACCATGATTACATATGGATCAAAATCACATACTACCATGTGCCGTATCACAAGTTATAGTACCATGGTTACATATGGATCAAAATCACATACTACCATGTACTATTCCACAAATCATCTCACTATGATTACATATGGATCAAAATCACATACTATCACGTGCAGAATCAAAGTGCTCGAAGTTCCCACAAATCATCACACCATGATTACATATGGATCAAAATCAACATACTACCATGTGTAAATCAATGTGCCCTAGGTCTCCAATAAGTTAGCTAAACTCCAAAGAATTCTACTAAGTTAAAAAGAAACCTAACTAACTAGATTACACGAGTTATCACTCAAGTGCATCTTCTAATTACTTTAACTTCCAAAATCCATCAAAGTAACTTTCATTCTCACTTTCATCTAACATCTCCAAATCACATTACCATACATCCAAACCACTCCGATGTTCCCTATTCATCGAACTATCCATAAATCCAAACTTTCTCCACACACACACTTCCAAATTAAAGTCTCCAACCAAAACTTAATCCTAAGAAGTTATCACCCTCTTTACATCGATAAACAATTACATAACGAAACTAAATTCATAAAACCACTAACTTTCACATTAAACTCACCTTAGCTTGAAGACAAGCTCCGAATAATCCGAGGTTGTAAATTCACGATCAATTCACAATCCTACAAACGAATTATTCCTAAATTACATTAATTAACCGAAAAGCAATCAAACAACATCTAAACACACAAAACGACGAAAAACCCGGATTTTAACCCTATGGTACTCTCGGCCATACAAGGGAAAATAGGGTTCGGGTTTGGTTTTCCGGCTTTTATGCACTTTAGAGGTGTTTCGGGTTGGTTTCAAACAAATTCGATATTCCCGATTTCAATGGGTATCGATAATTAGGGTTTTTGAACGTTATGCCATTTCCCGAATTGAATTTAAATAAACAATAATTCAACAATAAATAACCCATAATCAAACCCAAAAAGGTAAATTTCAAACGGGAAGGGTTTCGACTGAAACTCGGTTTTAGGGTTATGGGAAAGTTTCCAAAAACACTTAAAACTACTCCCGTATTTACGAACACCGAGTTTCACGACAAGAAATCGAAAGAAAACAAAGAAAACTCCATTAAAACACTATTTGGAGCTTAGGGTTTGAAACTTTACTTACCGAGAACTCTGTGGATCATGGGTGGCAAGCACGATGGTTGGGTGGAAAGGAATCCTAGACTCGAGGGCTTTCCGATGCAACCAAAATCTAGTCGATCCGCCGAGAAACGAGCAAAACCCAAAGATTTCTTCCCCCCCCCCTTGAGAGCCACGGTTTTGGGATAAAAAAGGATGAGAAAAATGAAGACTTTTGGTCAATGATGTGTTTTTAAAGATGAAGGAATAGTGTTTTGGATATTTTTAAGAAATCAGAAATTACGGTTGCGTCCTTTTATGACTTTTGACTTCTAAAACGAAACCCGAAACTCTTAAATTAATCTAAAGATGATTAATAATTATTAATTGGCCTATTAATAATTATTAATGTCACCGAAGCAAATTTAAAAGTATTAAAACGATTAAAAAGGATTTTCGGACGAAAATAGCTATTAAAATCGAAATCACTAATTTTAAACTAACCTTAAATACTTAATTTAAAATAAATAAAAAAAAAAAAAATTACCCCCAAAAGTAACGGGACGTTACACCATCATCAAATATAAGGACCTTAGACCTAGGTTGCGTATCCAGTCTAATGGATTTGAACATGTAAGGGCATAAGTACTACATTCCAAGTATAATTATTGTTGTTGGTTGTGACATTTACCTCGGGGGGAGGTAGGCATTATCTTGTTCTAGGTTTAATGCTTGTATAGGTGAAATAAGAATGAGTAAAATTATGAGTAAGGGTGTGTTTATTAGGGAATGAGTTTGAGTGAATCTCAATTGGATTCACTTGTAAATAATCTCCTTAATAGGATTCTTTTCTTACTTAGTAAGTGTCGTTAATGGTGCTATACTGAAACATTTTTAGTTATGGCAAGGCGGGCAGTGCTTGATGACTCTGGGATCGATATTCATGTGGATTATCATTATGTCAAGTTGTGTTTTGTTGATTCATACTTTAAAACTTTATGTTTTATGTTATCTTTATAAATTTTGTGTTGGTTTATAATAACTTTAAAACCTTATGGAAGGAGTCTTTTTGTTATAAATGTTTTGAATTCAACTTGGAGTTCCAGAATTCTATTTTATGAAATGAAATTATCATGTTTATTATCAGGTATCTAATGTTTGATGACTTCATGAGCAAGCGGAATTTTGAAAGAAGTAAGTTTGATTGTTGTGTCTACTTCAAGGATCTAGGAATATAACAAGCAATATATTTACTACTATATGTGGATCACATCCTAATAACATCCACAAATGATGCAAAGATAGATTCTCTAAAGCAAATGTCAAATAGTGAGTTTGAAATGAAATATCTGGGAGAAGCAAAAAGAATTCTAAGTATAGAAATACATAGAGATAAAAGAGATAGAAAACTCCATCTGGGTCAGGCAACATATATGAAAAAGATACTTAAGAGATTCTATATGGATCAATCAAAACCTGTATCAACTCCCATAGGAAGCCATTTCAAATTGATGAAGGAGTAATGTCCAGAAACTAAAGAAAAATAGTATAAATGTAGAAAATCCCATACTCTAATGTTGTGGGAAGCCTAATGTATGTTATGGTGTGTTCAAGGCTTGATATATCATATGCAACAAGCCTAGTATACAGATCTTGTTAAAACCTGGAAGGATGCATTGGCAAGTTACAAAATGAGTAATGAGGTATCTTAGTGGAACTATCTCTCTTGGTCAACAATATTCAAAACACCAGATGAAGATAAAATCCTAGAAGAACTTGTAGATTATGACTTTGCAGTAGATATGTAACGTCCCGTGGTTTCGGTAATAAATATTATTTTTCTTATTATAATAACACTCTTTTCTCAATTTAAATTCTTACGAGAAATATTCTTTTCCATTGTACGGATGGAATGAACCTGCCCCGTTAAGTGTTATAAAGTTGTGCACAACTATATAATCCCCCTTAATGGCAATATTCTTCTTTAAGAAAGACCTTTGCTTAAAGCGAACCTACTATCATATTACCCGAGGTATTTAAGTAATATGATTCCTCTCATCACAAACAAGATACTCATAGAAAGCCTAAGCTTACTTTTCTCAAAAACTCCCCCTTTAGGCCAAATTTTCCTAAGAATAAATTCTGGAAAATTTACCTTTAAATCACTCTAAAAATGACCCAAATCACCCAACATATCATTTTTGGGTCACTTCCAACAACTTCCAACGGTTTACAAGTCTAGAAACGAAACTAGTCTAAACTAGTGTAGTTTCGCTCCTTTTTCGTGCAATCTAAAACTACTAAAATTCTAACTAAAATTCGGCAGAGTAACGCCTATAAAATGACCCCCAAAAAAGTCCTAAAACATATAGAAAAACACTCTAAAAGTCCAGAGCAATGTAATAATAACTAACTAGCCACCTAGGCTTATTTATTGGCTTAGTGGGCACTAATTCATCAATAGAAAAATCATAACCAGCAACTTTAGAACACTTTAAAACATCCAAAAACAAGTTTAAACACCCAATATCAAAGTCAATAATCATAAGGAAGTAACTTAGGCAACACCCGATAAAAATAGTCATTTTAAGCATGTTTAGTCCAATTTTATAACTTCCTTTAACCCACACTTTAATTCCATTAAGAACAGCCCCAAAACCTCTTTATCTTACTTTAAATCACCCAATATCATGCTTAACAATTCAGAGGTTTAACTATTAAAGAATAGAAAAATACAAACATTCATAATTTAAAGTTTAACAAATTTCTACTCACCTTGTACACAACAAAAAAATTTTCAAATTCTTTATTCCTTTCACAACACAACTACGACCTGAAAAATAAGTTACAATCTAAAATAAATTAAACCTAACTTTATGCTAACATAAACATTAAACTTAATGTAGGACGGAGGGATTATGGGGTAGGACGATGGTAGGACAATTAGGACAGTATTAGGACGGAGAGTAACGGGTTCGACTTCGGGTTAGGACGGTTAGGACAGGGGGCTACGAGTTTGGCTTCAGGTTAGGACGATTATGACAGAGGGCTATGGGTTTGGCTTCGGGTTAGAACGGTTATGACAGAGGGCTACGGGTGTAGGACAGACGTAGGACGGTTATGATGGGGGGAAGAATTTCGAGGTTCCGATTCGTTCATTATCTATCAATTCTACATTAGGTTGTCGATTGGTTTGGCTTAGAACAAAAATTAAACGTTAAGGTTCAAGAATTGGGAATCAAGAAATAAAAATTTGGGACTTTTGAATTAAATACCCTTAATTTCAGAAATTAAAAAGGGAAAAGATCATTACCTTGAATCCGATTTGTGATGAAAACCTAACCGATCTCTACCAATCTTCTACCAAAGGAGTTCTACCTCAATTCACACCTAAAAACTGAGTAGACGAAACCCTACCTTTTGTCTCTGTATTCCCCTTAACGTAACTGAGTAGACGAAGACCAATTTTTTTTTCTTCCCCTTTTCTTCTTTTCACGTTTTTGCTCTTTCTTTTTTTCTTTTTATCCTTAAATGAGATAATTATATTAAATTCATGAAAAAGGAATTTAAATATTAATTACCATCATTTACCTTATTTTAACATTTTTCTATTCATTGGGCGTAGCCTCATGACGCTACACTTATTTTTTTTCAGGTAAAGGAAAGAAGAAACTCGGTGGCTGATGAGGTTTGAGGTGGTAATCGGTTGGCATGGATTTGCATGCCGGCGAGATTATCTTTGTTTTATTGTTTTTGGGATTTTATTTGGATCATAATTTTTGCTTTGTTTTTAATAAGTATGTTGAACATACTTTGTTTGTTAATTTTCTAAATACTGGTTTGAGGTTGTTTTATTTCGATGTTTTAAGTTTTGAATTAAAAACCAATCGGTATGGATTATGTCGAATTTGATTTTTGAATAAAAGACTAAATGTCATTTGATTTAAAATATTTCCACTGTTGAGTATTGGTCTATTTGTATTTTGAAAATTTCGGGTTGTCACAAGATAATGTTAAGAGAATATCATTTTCAAGGTATGTGTTTACATTATTTGGCACTGCTATAAGTTAGAAAGAAATTCTACAACCCATTATAATACTTTCATCTATTGAGGTAGAACACATAGCTGCTATAGAGAGCTATAAAAGAAGCCTTATGGTTGAAAGGAAATATAATTGAGCTGTGAAGGACTTGTGATGAAATGAAAATTCACTGTGAAAAACAAAGTGCTCTATATTTGACAAAAAAAATCTTATATTCCTTGAAAGGTCAAAATATATAGATGTCAAACTTCATTCTATAAAAGACATTCTCTAAAGGAGAAATAGTCATAGAAAAGATATATACAAATGACAATCCAATTGGCATGTCTAAGCCTATACCAGGAGGAAAGTTCAATAAATTCCATGATCTCATCAAACTGACTAAGTTCAAGCCACCTTACAAAGTCAGTTCTGAATTCTCTCAAGATCACTTATTCACTAGAAGAGATGAATATAATTCATAGCAGTCCCAAGGTGGAAATTTTTTAAATATAGAAATGCTAAGCTAAGAAACAAATAAGAAACAAATTTTTTGGCAAAATAGTTTCTGGTAATTAAACAACCTGAAGCAGTTGAAGTCAAGAAGATAAGCCTATCTTCTGTTACAACTATTGTTTAATAAATAGAAAATTGCTGAGAAGGTGTGGTTGTGTGTTCATTTTGTATTCTTTCTGAAAAACTATGTCTAATGAAGCTTTCTCTTTTGATATTTATTTAATCATTCTTTGAGTTCTCAATTTTCTTAAGTTTTCAATTGTGTGAGTATTTGTTCTTGAGAGTTAATGGCCTGTCATCAATACTATCTTCCAATTTATGTTCAAAATGAACTTTCAAAGCTATTAAATAATGATCTACATTCTCAAGAAGAGCTTGATACTTCCACTTGGCATAAAATCTTAATATGACTAAGAGATAATGATAGTTGTAAAACAAATGATGACGGTGATGAGAAGATACAAGAAAATTAGTCTATGTTATGCTTGATAATTTAAAAAAAAAAAATTATAAATTTAACATTTTTTAAAAAAAATAGTAAATTTAGAATAAGTTTTTATAATATTTGTAAATATTACGTTTTATCATTACATCAATCAATATTTATTTTGATTATTATCAATCAATAAATCATTGAATTATGTAAATCAATGGTTATCACGTGAAGTGATTATTATATTTTTATAATCAATCAATGATTAACTTATTTTAAAAATGTCATATTTGTATATATTTTTGAAGACGTTATATTTGTAAATATGACTGGAAATTTTTGTATTCAGTGAAATTTCACGTAATATAATAATAATACAATCAAGTTTTAGATAAGATAAAAAAATAATAAATTTTAAATATTAATTTTATCTTAATATAAGTTTTTGAACTTTTTTAGTTCTATATCTGTAACGACCCAACTTAATAAATAAGTTGAGTCGTTACAATTGGTATCAAAGCATGATGAATCAATGTGAGCTAATCAAAGTATCACAAACAATGAAATTGAATGAACATAATATCATGAAACCATTAATCAAACCGAGCATCATTCCTTACTTTTACCTTCCATGCATCTTAGCCATCCATGTCTTGAGGTAAGTGTTATAAACAAATAATAATCTCTTTTTAAGCAAATTGAGCATTAAATCAATATCGTCACTTTTCACACGTCTTTCATAAGAACCGTTTGTCTTAAAGGTCATCACACATAGCTCACTCTATTAGGAGGCCATTGCGTATAGCTCACTCCAAAGATCATTCACATAAATAATTCACTCCACAAATTCTAGGCTTCACACTAGCCTCTTGAGCTTCCGGGCCATCAACCATATAGCACCACGAGACTTTGCTCCATCCGCCACGGTAAGTATCTGTAACGTCTAGCTCCTCTCACCATTACATAGGTGACAAATGTATGGCACTCATACAATATGTATGAAATGAAAGTATGTAATGAGATGCAAATATGCAAGCTACAACTACAAAACAATCCATCGTTTAGCTCAAACTCAACGGGAATATAAGTGAACGTAATCCAAATCAGTATATGACTCCATATTTCACTTGACACATTATAAACTCAAATAAACATTTAAAAACATCTCAAAATTAGATTGAAGGCATGTATATAATAATATCAATCCTTCTCATTCCGCTTCCTTGAACAACTCATCATTTGTTCAGCTAATATCTTTTTCTTTCAACTATCACCCATTTCTTTCTTACTTTCAAAACACACGTTTAAGATCAAAATCAGTCCCCTTATGTCAACAATACAACTTTACATTTCACGTGCTCACAACCATGTTCAAGCAATCATACCATTACACCAACCCGCTTTATTCTCACATTGGTTAGTTTCACAAAATCTTGGTTGTGCTTTGCTTCCTCCTGCAATAAAAAATTTAACTTACTTTAAGTCTAAATTATCACAAATATCACAACCATTAACAATCAAATAAAATTCGAAACCCGATTTAACATAAAAGTCACAAAACTAGCTAAAATAGGGGGACGATATTTTCGGCCATTTGGGTGGTTTTTGAGAAATCATTGGCTTGTATTTCTAACTTTTTTTCCTATTTAAAATACATATTTAAGCATCCAAATGTTTCAGAATTAAAAGAATTTAAATAAAAGTCAAGGAAACAACTCGGCTTATTTCTTAAGTCAGGTCGTTACAATATCCTATTTCAATTTCTATTTAAATAAAAGTCAAGGAAACAACTAGGATATACTTACTTATTGTCTTCTGGTAAAGCCGTTACAGAAAGACACTTCGTATATCGCTTAGTTGATGATGTAAAATTGATCTTAATCATGAGTGGATTATAAACTCCTGTTCGCAAGAGATAAGCCTTTGATTTACATGGGTGAGAATGACTCGATATGTAATTAGACAATATTATAATTCAATCTTTTCCTTCGTGAAAAATAGATAAGTAGTTCCCTTATGGGTCGATTCGGTACTTGAACAGCGGGACCCCATATTCCTCTGATCATGGAATTGAGCAAAGACGCATAATGAGATAATGTAAGGTTGCTCATTAGAGAATTAAGGGGTCTTAAGGAACAAAATATATCATGGAGGTTAAAACGGTAATTTACCTAGCTATGGATACGAACTACTTGTGAAGGGTCAAAGTGTACTTAATGATTATAGCCAATGGACATAACTATGTCTATAGTACTAAGAGTGCAACTCTAGATATATAGAGGAGTTATCTAGGAGTTAATGAATAAGAATTAATTGATTAAAAGAGTTTTGATCAATGTCATTTTAGATCACTGAAGCTTAGTCCTATAAGTCCATTAATTCCTCCGAGCTATCACATGTAATTGAGAACATAATTAATGAGATTAATTTCTTTTGAAAAATTGGTAAATTAATTTGAGTTTTCAAAAAAGGAAATTAAATAAGGAGTCTATTTAATTATTTAATTAATGAGAAATTAAATAGAAGAGTCTATTTAATTATCTAATTTGAATTTGTCAAATTAAAGAGAAATTAAATAAATAAAAGAAGTTTTATTTATTTAAATATTTAATGGAATTGTTAAATAAAAAAAGGAAAATAAAATGTCCAATATCATCATGTGATGATGATATGGGCATGTGACCCATGGTAGGGGTCACATGCCACTATAGTATAATTCTTACCATTATTATGCATTTTATTTATTTGAAATATATTTGAGATGTCTTTAATTTAAATTAATAGGATTAATTTAAATATTTAGATATGGGAGTAATTAATTTATGTAACACCCCGAGTTTTAAGTTGGTTTTAATAAATAGGGAAATTTCATTGGGTAGCATAATTTTTTGCATTATTTATATATATAGCATTTTAAAAAAGTATGTGGAAATATAGTAGTTTTTTTAAAAACCCTCATTTATGTGAATCAGAAAAATCAGTGATAACTTATAAGATAATCAGTGATAAATATTAGGTAATTAGTGATTCATGCTCAAAATATCAGGATATCAGTAAAATCAGTGATTACTTGTGTGGAGATCAGTGATTACTTGTGAGGAAATCACTAATTACTCATGCAAAACTAGTGGTAATTTTGTAATTGTTTTAGATAGCTAACTATGGTTAAAAGTTAACTAGAGGTGGAGGATAAGAACAATAGAATCATTAGCTATGGTTAGTTGGTGAGTAGGGGTTGGTTTGTTATTAAACTAATAGCAAGGGCTCGGTAGTAAAATGGTGGGGTTATTATGATTCAAGGTAGTGGAGGGACCATATAGCAAAGTAGACAACTTGTACTCATCTTTTTCCTTAGCCATTCTTTAAGTAGCAATTAAAAAGAAAACAAAACACAAAAAAAAAAAAAAAAATCCCCAGCTTTCTTCTTCCTCACCATCGGCCTCAAAGGGAAAAAAAAAAGGGAATTTTGGGTTTCTTGCTTCCAATCTCATCTTCATTGCTTGAAATCAAAGCAGTTTTTCAAGATTTGTGAGGGAAAAATGATCTAAGGAAGTTTAGAAGAAGATCTTACAAGTTTTAAGCATTTCAAGGGGGAGGCCAAGCACAAACAAGTTTGGGTGTGACTAACCAAGGTGAGAATAAAGCGGGTTCGTGTAATGGTATGGTCTAAGCAAATACTTAATCTTCTAAAAAAAAAGTGTTAGCCCGTCTAAATAAATATTTTATCTTCAAAGGAAGAAAGTCTTAGCCCGTTGAAGAAATATTCCATCTTCGAAAGAAGAAAGCCTTAGCCCGACTAAGCACACCCTTAAAAATAATAAAGTTTGAAGCATGACAAAAATACTCAAACTCAAAGGAAAATCAGAAGAGAATTTTTTTTTTGTAAAAATAAGGGTAAACTGCAAATAACACCCCTGTGGTTTCGGTCAAATTCATGAAAAGTCCTTGTAGTTTAAAAATGGCAAATCACACCCCGTAGTTCCAAATTATATCAATATGACCCCTCCCCTTCAATGGTGTAAATTTTCTTTTAGCCATAACTTTTTCGTTTGAACTCCGATTTTGATGATTCAAGATGTTTTGGAATCCTCTTTTCGGGCTCTACATCATGGGTATCTCAAACATTCAAAATTTTCAATAAATAACAGAGTTTTATTATCGTCAAAATATTTAGTATGATTACAGTAATTAACCCCGATATTTACTGATGATTTAGAAGTTTTCAAGTGACCATAAAGTAGAGCCCGGAATGAGGATTCCAAAACATCTTGAATCATCACAATCGAAGTTCAAACGAAAAAGTTATGACTAAAAGAAAATTTACACCATTGAAAATGAGGGGTCATATTGATATAATATGGAAGTACGGGGGTGTGATTTGCCATTTTTAAACTACATGGACTTTTCATGATTTTGACCGAAACTATAAGGGTGTTATTTGCATTTTACCCTAAAAATAACCAAGGGCATCAAGCCCAAATATTTAGTAGAGTCAAGTTTAAGGCAATAATAGTAATAAGTTTAAAGAATCATGGGGAACCAACAATACAGAATTTTTCCATGGAAAATCAAGTTCAAGGGGGGGGAGGAGGATATTCAGAAACAGCAGGAGTAACCTCCTCTTCATCTACCATTGGGTCGAGAGCTTCCGAACTGTTCGAAAGATCTACCGTAGAAGCCTTTCTTCTCTCACCTTCAGCCTCAATCAGGATAATAATTTCTTCCACGTTTTCATAGACAATTGAATTGAACTAATTAGGATCTCCACCGAAAGCTTCTACTTCATACATTCTTTGCCCATTTTGACCCCAAACGATCCAGCCTCAATGGAAATCTTGTTCAAGATGGCATTATTAGCAAGAACAACAAATAATCTCCCTTTCGTAACATTGATTGCCTTCCTTCATGACTCAAGCTCAACTTCCTTCTCCTCCAAGTCATTCTTCATTCGAACAAGATCTGCTTCATAGTGACTAAGACCTTGGCACCCTGAAGAGTCTAGGAGTCCATGATTCTTACTTCCTTGGAGGTCATTACGTAAAGGATCAAAGATGCCACCATTTTCTTTCCAGAATCTTTGAGCTAGGTCTTCAGTTTATTATTCAAGATGAGTACTTCTCGCCTCTACTCAAGAGTGCCACAACTCCAATAGAGCGTTTTGTCTAAATCATCTTTCAACATTTGAACTTAAAGCTTCAGATCTCAATGAGCTCGCCTGAAAACCTTTAGATGTTTCACTCCTTAGGCTGAAGTTTGCATCTTCTACACAGCCAAAGAAAAATGACAGTTGCATCAACATTTTCCATGAAAAATATCAGTTTCAAGAGACTAAAGGATAACCAAGCTACCACGAAAGTTCGATGGATGAAGTGTTTCATAGTTTCGTATCCTTCAATAGGATCATCAAAGAGGAGCCAGTTCCAGCCTCTCCATATCGGCAACATATCTTAATGAGTCAAAGATGTGTCGATACATGCCCTCATATGCCAGAGATCTCGAAAAAAACTCATCACCCATAGTAATAAAAGGTTTAAGAATAGGAATGACCGCAGCTGAAGTCAAAACCTAAGATGTAGGTGCAGAAGGCATAGCCAAAGAGGCAAACAGAGGAAGTTCACGACTCTCGGGAAGGAAGAGATCATCAAGCGAAGAATTCCCCCTATGGTGAATCCTTAATCTGTGTTGGAGCCACCGTAGTAGTTTTTCTAACAGTCATCACCACATTAGCCACCTGGTTGATGGCCTCGACCAAATCTTCTTTCCTTTTCATGGGTCGAGATTGATCGACATGTAACTCGTCTTTAGATGTTGAAGCCCCTTGATCCTCTGGCTCCATTCTCATCCTGGTTCACTTCGAGCTCGCCTCTCTGACCTTTCCCATTTTTTTGGTCTTCATTGCTTTGAGTATGGCGACAAAAGTAGAAAGATTATTCTCCCTAGAAATCAAGATAAGCTCTTTGGATTACATCCTTCTACACATGGTAGTACGAACCGATCAATTCGAGATGCTATAAATAAATAAATAAAAACTAGAAAACTTGAAAGTCCAAGAACAACTAACGAATAGGCAAAGGAATTTCAAGTTTAGAAGGAGGAAATCCACTAGTTGGAAAAGATCAGGTAATCCACTTTGAGAATATCAAACTAGTCAAAGCGCCCCAAAAGACGCTAGTCCACTGCAGATTGGAAAATTTACTGCAAAAGCCTTAGCTAGAAGAAACTCTCGCACTGAAAAACAACACAATAATGGAGATGAAATAAAATCAAGATAATATAAGTATTAAAGATAGCGAAAATAATATTGGTAGAATAATCCGTCTCACTGGACTTCTGCAATTCTAAAGGGACGGTTCTCTCTTTAAAAAATATGGGATTCCAAACATAAAACCACTTCTTCTTCTGGTGTTTATCCCTAAAGGCCTGCTCACTAATAACATTGTGATTCAAGTGATTGTGAAGATAAAAGCGCCTATGGTCTTGATTATTTAGCCGAAAAGACCAAAATGCACTATCATGTCAATAGAAAGTTCTAATCTAAGGCCAAAAAAGAGAATCAGTAGAGCGATCAAAGTCCTCCAACTGTTCAACCTTAGTTGGCTCAAAAAAGTCCCTAGGCCAATTAAAGGTCGGGTAAAATATAGTCCAACTACTTCCCGAATTGAAATTGAAAAGCCTCGGCAATCTCATTTTGATTGATGACAGGATTCTAAATTGGTGGCATAAGAATTCACAATCCTCTGGAAAAAGTGGAAGGAACTTTATTGGGGTGGTCCCTAGTTTTTGCCTCAATGGCCCCTACTTCGGCCACAACTTTTCCTTTCTCTTCTTGTCAGCCTAAATAATAACTGAAGTGGTATTTGAACCTCACACTAGAGGCTCATGGCAAGGACGCGGTGGGTTATCCCCCTTCACCGATGGAATTACAAAAGTTGTGAGTGATACCTAGTTACATCACATTGACAATTTCATTCAGTGAAACAAAACCAAAACCAAGAGAAGAAATAGTATGAACATCATCCCAAAATTAGGGTGGAAATCAGGCAACAGATTAGCCCCAACCCCATCTCTAATTTCATGAAGACCTTAAAAAAAGCATCTTCATCATCTACCCTACTAACCAGTCCAAGACCATTAATTAACCTCTCACTAGGGAGTATATTGATTTTCTTAGTCATAGTAATTTTTAAAAAATCAACAGAAAGAGGCAAACAAAGAAAAGAGAAAACTAACCATTAACAAGGACAATGTCTTGACTCGAGCCTCGTGAAACCACCAAAAGAAGAAAAGTTCTCAAAGGATCATGAAGATAGTTCGAAGGAAGAAAGTGAGAGCAAAAGAGAGAATCATATTTCAGAGGTTTGTTAAAGAAGAAAAAGCGAGGAATCAAGAAATTTATATTTTCTCGAGGAAGGATGAGATCGAGCCATGTGACAATCATCCAATAAGTTTTAAAAGAGTAATGATTGCGAAAATCATTAACCGTTTGGAACTTTAAGATCGTGTCATAAGGAATTAACAAACGATCACATAAACTAGGCCCAAGCGTTGCAATCCAACGATTGATGACGCTTCAGACCAAAGGAAAACTCTACTTACTTCCTGCCTTGAAACATTTCAGTAAAGAAAGTAGGGGAAAATAGTATAGGGTAAAAACCGCATAAACAAAACTGTATCAAGCCCGGGTTTTACACAATTTGGATATCGGTCACCCAAAGTCCTGGCCTAAATAAATGATTTGGAGTAAGCGGCCCACTGAGGTCTAACTGACCTATAAGAGAATAAGCCTAGTTCATACTAGCAAGGCCAACATTCAATGCAATCGAACTGACTTGACCGTCGAAGGGTTCTTGACTGGTAATACAATGATGCCTTCCAGCTAATATTATTTTCTTATCTCAAGCAATTAGGCAAGCAAAACAAAAGTGCGTGTCATCACGTGGTTAACAGTAGAAATCCACCTCTACATGTAAAGTGCAATATTTTTTTTTAATTTAACTACTCTCCCTCCATTACTTCAAATTGGAGTGTATTTTTTTTTTTTATAATTCTTAGAAGCTTTTGTCCATTTCATCTCATCTAGGGGTGTGATATTGGTTTCGGTTTTTGGCCAAAACTGAAACCGAAACCGATTTTCGGTTTTGGAAATTACTCGGACCGAACCGAACCAAAGTTTGGTTCGGACCGAACCAAAGTTTGGTTCCGACCGAACCAAAGTTTGGTTCGGTCTGAACCAAAACCGAACCAACTTGGTTCAGTTTCGGTTTTTTCGTTTATTTTTTATTTTATTTTTTTGCAAGGAGGGATGTTCATACTTTTCATGGGTTTTTTTTATTGTACGGACTAAAATACGGGTACGAGAATTATTGTTTTTGCCTTTTGAAATTAAATTATTGTATTAAAATAACTCTTGCATTTAATGGTTGTTTTGGTTTATAATGTAAAATTTGATATTTAAATTTTGAATAACTCTAATATTTAATTTAGAATTTGTGTTAATTCAAAGGTAAAAATTTATGGACCATTGTTGGTTATTGTTATTATTATTGATATGTGAAATGACAATCCTCAAGTAATATATTAATTTTAATTTGATTATGTATTTAAATAACTCTATATTTAATTTTGATTTTCAAATAACTCTAATATTTAATTTATAATTGATGTTAATCTAAAATTAATAAAAGTACAATTGTATTTGTAGAATATTTTGATATTAATAAAATAGGTGGTGGTTAATCAATATAATTAATAATATATATAATATTGTAAAAAAAAATGTTGAATTAGTTAGGATTAGTTATATATATAACTAATTAAAAAAAATATGTATTATATTTGTACAGTGGGCTATCTATAACTTAAAAAAAAAGAGGGTATTGGGCTGGCTGGGCAGTGGGCAGGGTGGGTTGGGCAGGGAAGTTTATTTAAAAAATATATATATATGTTTTCGGTTTGGTGCGGTTTCACCGCTCCCGGACCGAAACCGACCGATTCTTAATCGGTCCGGAAATCTCCGAACCGAATTGAACCGAAATTGGTGGTTTCGGTTTGATCGGTTTTGCGATCTCGATTCTCACCCCTAATCTCATCAATTACATGTTTGGTGACTTGTTAAAAAGAAAAATCACTGATTACAAATTCGCACTCAAAGTTCTATATAAATTCATAGATAGGACAAGTACATAATATATTAATTACAATGAAGACTATCAACTTTGTTACCGTAAAAATTCAATAACTTATAATCAGATAAATACATAAACAATAGAGTGGCAATGGGAATTTACTTGCAAGAATGTTAACATTTTGTCATCTGTACAACAAAATGTTGTTAAATCATACTACTAGTTAAAGCTTGAAACTGAATGTGTAGCTGACCAGGCCAAGCAATTCCTTCAACCCCTAACGGGGTGTTTGGTATGCAGGCAATGGTGGAAATGGGTTTTTAAACCTCATTCTAATATTTAGTTTAACCTAGGAATAACATTGGAAAGTCATTCAATTCCCATTTAAACCCCTTCTTAAATCCTCTCCAAATTTGTGGCTCTTTCCCATATAAACAAGGGACGCTTTAGTATTTCTAATTAGGGGTGTGCATGGTTCAGTTTAGTTCAGTTTTGAGAAAACTGACAAACAAACCGTACATGTCGGTTCACACAAATAGAGTTACCATGCAGTTCTATCTTTCTTCCCAAACCGATTGGTTTCGGTTTTTCACGGGTCTGGTTTTTGCGGTTCGATTTCAGTTCATATTGAAAGGGCTATTTTACTAAATTAGTGGAATTTTATTTAGTAAACAAATTAACAATTAATTTAGTATTTATTAACATCATGCAATCGTGTTAAAAACATGTAAATTCATGCTAGTTTTTTGAAAATTAAAGCCATATACTTACATTGAGTAAAATATGGAGAATTGGTTGGAGGTTTATTTACAGCATCAAACCCTCTACACCAGATCTTTTATGCTATATCCCGATCGAAATCAAAACCGACTTGTGGGAATCGATCCTGAAGAACAAAAGAAGAAAAAATTTCTTCTAAATTTTTCCCTGAGGAAAATCGACAATTGGGCAAAAAATTGAAGAGAGAATTTTCACTTTTCTAATTAAAAGTGAGAAGTGTGTTAAATATGAATCTCAATGGTCATATTTATAAGAAAATAGGATATCATAATCTAATTAAATATCCTTATCTACTAATTGTAGAAAAGATAAATAGAGAAAAAAGAAAAATGAAGTCTCTACGCAAGCATGATGGCTAAAGCGAAATTCACTTTTTGCTATTCTTTTTTTTTAATTTATCTATTTATTTATATTTACTTTTATTTATTATATATTTATATATTTAATATTATAAAAATTCAAATAATAATTTCTAATTTAAACACATGTAGCCAAAAATTAATATATTAATTACCATTGAATCTTATTCAATTAATTAATTATTTTGGGCCAAAACCAATTTGTTTCTCAAACCAATTGTATTTAATTCTCTCTAATATTTATTATTAAATTAAATAAACTCATTATTTATTTAATAATATAAATTATTAATTCCATTTTAATAAACTCATTATTTAAATATTTAATAATATTAACATTAATTACCCTTTAAATAAACTATTTATTTAAACAATTATTTTTTGCCTTGAAATATTATATTAATTTCTATTTAAATACAATCTTTATTTAAACAATTAATAATATTAATATTAATTTCTATTTAAATAATCTCATTATTCAAATAATTAATATTTTGCCTAATTTTAAGTAAATTCAATTACTTAAATTATTTGTTTTTCCAAAGTTAAATTAATAACTTAGTTTTGCTACAACAATATTTGGGCTAGCATAGGGACCCGATGGACCTATAGATCATGGGCTTAACAATTAGTCAATTAAGTGATTAACTCATAATCAGTTAATTACTTATTATCTAACTATGAATGATTACACTATAGATTCATAACTGAACTCCCTTCACTATAGCTGAGTTATGTCCATTTAGTTTATCTTTTATTTATATCTGTAATATATCCTTCACGTGGAACACTCATAATTACAGGTGGATTATATTTACCGTTTTGCCCTTGTAATTACCACTTTATCCTTGTGTTCTTGCTGATTCTCCAATGAACATTATTTGTAATCAAACTAGAGATAAAGTACTTCTGTGATCAATAGAAGTCGTGACGCCACTTGTTCATGTCTCGTATCTGTACATCAAGGGAGTTTCCTAAACTTCCTAAAATGTTTAAGTATCGCACTGATACTGTTAATTTATAGGAAAATTATGAATTCCATCTTGTGTAAATGTGTTCCCAACTACTATCTCGTTATATTCCCAAAACATGAGTGTATTGAGCGTTCATATCAGATCGCTCTCAACCATGTGAATCAAAGAACATAACTCCATGAATAGGAGTCCACATTTCACTCAAGATTGAGATTTATCACGGTTGATAAACTTAGTTTGATATTCGATCATTTCTCGTAAAGGGTACTAATGAGAAATTTGATCAAACATCGTGATACTGTCTTATACAGTCAGCATTACATATGATATTTCCATTTCATGTCACCCACATGAATGATCAGAATTAGATCATTTGTCTATATACAAAATGGACAGCTATCAACAGTGTTACCAGGATAAGGTTCCCAAACGTTATCCATATACTGTAGACACTTTAAGTTACTCATTTTGACTTTAATCCTCTCGTATGACTCACATACTTAGTCGTGATTTCATAAGAGTAACTTAGAGTTTTACCATTTGAATATTTGATATTAATATATTTCCATATATTTCTAATATCGTTCATTGAATCAATATAGATAATAGAAAGAACTTATGTTTATTTATTTCATTTATTCGAAATAAATTATCTTTTTTAAATAATTACAAGTTCTAGGACACCATTCCTAACACATGCAACAAGAAGTTGGCAAATGGAAGAAAAAAAAACTTCCACCATTGATAGATCTAAGAAGGGACTAGAGGGGAAAGTCTAATTCATTATAGATAAGAGTAAAAAATCACCATATCGAGTATAGATCTGAACAAAGAACCACCATATGAAGTATATATGTATTTCTTTATTTTTTTTTCTTAAAAAAAACCCGTCACAAAGTATGGATCTGAATAGCAGACCATCATAGAAGTCTACATTTGATTTGAATCAAGAACCACCAAAACACATAGATCTGAACAAATGAAATGACCATTATGAATGGAAGAGGCGATGAGGCCATATAAAATTGATCAAAGGGAGGAGATTGAAAGTCTGTACAACAGAGAAATAGAGTTGAAGAAAACAAGCGATATTGCTCTGTAGCAAGATTTGGAGAGGTTGGTGGCTTATGGAGAAAATAAGGGAAATTTTATTGGGTAACAAAATTTTCTACAATATTTATAAATATAGCAATTTTAAAAATTATAGCAGTTTTTTAAAAATCCTCATTCATGTGAGTCCAAGAAATCAATGATAACTTGTGAGGTAATCAATGATAACTTATTAGGTAATTAGTGAATACATGTACGAAATATCAGTTTATATAGTGAATCAATAAAATCAGTGATTACCTAATGGCAATTTTGCAATATTTTAACGCGAATTTGAATATTTTTTCCCCCAATTTTTGTAAGGAAGCGGTCTGGTTCGGCTCTCTATGGGTTTTTATTATGATAACCGTGAACCAAATCAAATATATCGGTTTTTAAAAATCATAAACCAAACAGCCAAGATTAAGGTAGAAAAACTGGACCAAACGACCGGTTCGGTTCGGTTTGATCCGGTGTAATGGTTTTTTGGATTTTTTGCTCACCCCTATTTCTAATAGAAAAAAAAATTATATTAGGAGTATTTTAGTACGTTACAATGAGCAAGATAAAATTAAAAAAAAAAAAACTTTAAAATATTTTTTTAATTAGAAAATATACATTTTTTTTAAATCAAAAAATATTTTATAAATGAAACTCAATATATCTTACGTTAAACTTAATATATTTTACATAATTAAATGTAAAAATATGTTCAACACAATATACTCAGTAATTTAAATAAATTTTACTTTATTGTTATTTTTTCATGCTTAATTTCAAATACAATATTTTTTAAATAGAACTTTTTACTTTCATTAAATTAATAAATTTGTTTCCATTAAATTTCTCTCTAGCAATTATAAAATAAAAATCACACTGATGTGTCATATAAAAGATATTTGTATTTTTTTGAAATAGAATACATTAATTTTTCAAATTTGATTAGATTTTACATTTTTTAGTTCATTAATTTAATTATTTTGTTTCATTAATTAATGAATGTTAAAAAAGTTATTTTAAAAAATTCAAAATTTGCCACTTTTGAAATTAATTTTTAAAATGTGTCATGTTTTAAAATACCCCAAATATTTAATGGCAATGATAATTTATTTTTTAGTATCAATTAATATCAAATATTTTATATAATAATACATGATTGTAAAAAAGCAGTTCCGATATATTTCATCTATTTTATTTAATGAAATAATATTTAAAAGGAAATTAAAAAAAATCGAAACTTATAAGTAAAATATAGTTGATAATCTTAATTTAATTAGATTTAATATCATTAATTAATTTTTCAACTTTTTTAATTAAATTTTGGATAATAATTAAATAAAAAATAAATCAAATAATATTCCTTCCTACCATACACAACAATATATTCCCATGAATCAACATTCATTCCAGCATACTTCAAACACAGACATTATGAACCCGCTTGGTAACCTACTCAATTTCTATTTTTGTTTCTATTTCTTATTTTTTTTTAAATTGAGTTGTTTCTCTTCTTGTTTCTTGTTTCTCTTTGTTTTAGAAACATTTCTCAAAATTGTGTAGAAATTTTAGAAACAACAAATTCTAGTTTCTTATTTCTCTTTCTTGTTTCTAAAATTTTCAACACATTAGTAAATTATTACGTTGTCTCTTTTTGACTTATAAAATATATTATAAATATTCAAAAATTATATTGATATAATATTTTTAAATATGTCATTTAAAATTGTAATATTTTTAAATACTTTTATTTTTTTAAATGAGAAACAGAAACAATAAATAGTTTTTCTTTCAGAAATAAGAAATAGTTACCAAACATGTTTCTGTTTATCTTTTTAAAAAAACAGGAACAAGAAACAAAAACAAGAAACAAGAAATAAGAAACAAGAAATGAAAACGAGAAAGGTTAGGTCATATATTCCCAGGCATTTGAATCTCATTCCAACACACTCTAAACACATGCATCATATTCCCATCCATCATTCACATACTAGTTATTCTCAGACATCCATTTCCCTGGCATTCAATCCCGATACCGACATATCAAACGCCCCCTAATTGACAAAACGATTCGAGTCTATCAAGAAAATGAAGGACCATGTTCTGAAATCTGATAGCTCTTTAAATGATTCGTGATTCCTTCCAGTACTATGTACATTAATTTTCCTTTTTGATGTGACTCGTCACCCTTGCGAAATTCATGAACTACGCCATCAACTTCAATCAAACTACAGCCAGGAGTCTTCCTCATTTTCTTACTTTTCATTGCCTTTCTTAATTTCAATGCATCTTTCCATCTATTAACAGAAGAATATAAATTCGTCATAAGCACATATGCACCATCTTCATTGGGATCTAAATCAACTAGTTTTTGCATCACACTTTCTCCCAAGTCCACATTTCCATGGATCCTGCATGCTCCTAACAGTGCTCCCCAAGCGAAGGCATCAGGTCTGATTTCCATGCTATGGATTATCTTCTCTGCCTCCTTTACAAACCCCGCACGACCAAAAAGGTCAACCATGCAGCCATAGTGCTCTATTTGAGGACTAAGCTTATATGTATTTGACATGTCTAGAAAGTAACCTTTTCCTTCCTCAACTAACCCAGCATGACTGCATGCCATGAGAAGACCTAAAAATGTTACTTCATTTGGCTCTATACCATCTCTTGCCATCTCGGAATAGACATGAAATGCCCACTTTGCTTCCCCGTGCAAAGCCAATCCAACAATCATGGTTGTGTATGAATAGACATCCCGTCTTTTCATGCTATGAAACACCCTGAAAGCTTCGTCTATTCTTCCACATTTTGCATACATATCCACAAGAGCGTTCCCTACAAACTTATCTGCCACAATATGATTCTTACGCACATATGTGTGAACCCATTTTCCCAACTCAAGAACTCCAAGATTTGCACAAGAGTTGAGAATCCCCACTAAAGTAACTGCATCTGGCTTGGGACCTATGCTTTGCATATTCCGAAATACATCCAGCGCTTCCATGTACTGGCCTTGATAAGTCAAACCAGAAATCATAGAATTCCAAGTAACCACATTTCTTATCGGCATTTCATCAAACACTTCATAAGCAGAACGTGAATCATTACAGTTCAAGTACATAACAATCAAGGCATTACAAAGATATATATCTGCATTCACGTCAATGTAATTGCGCATATAGCCATGTATTTTCCGACCCAAATTGAGATCTCCTAACTTGGAACAAGCAGAGAGGACAACAACCAGAATCCTTCCATCAGCCTTTAAGTTAAGATCACACATCTCCATAAAAACCGTAACAGCTTTCCTATAAAGACCCACCTTCACAAAAGTTTGAATGAGAATGGTCCAAGACACTAAATCCCGTTGAGGACTTTCGTCGAACAGCTTCTGGACAGAGTTAACAGCCCCACAAACAGCATATAATCTCATAAGCGTGTTATTAACATACATATTGGATAGCAGCAAACTTGTCTTTATAGAATAAGAATGAATCTGTTTTCCTTCTCCTATCGCTTGGATCTGAGCCAACGCTTTGAGAACATATGGCAAAGTGTACCCATCAGGAAAAACGCCCATTGAAAGCATTTCCCTTAAGAATTCCATAGCCTTGAGATGGGTGAAACTGAGATTAGCAGTAATACCATGAATGACAGCGTTGCAGAGATCGAGACAAAATTGTGAATCATCCAGTTGTTTGAGAATGATGGAGCGAATATAGAAAAGGTCATGTGTGGAGGAAGTGGAAGAGAGGGAAATGAGTTTTGGATAAAAGAGTCGTTTTTGGAGAGAGAAAGAATGTGTTTTAATGGCGAAGCCATGGATTTGTTTGAGTTGCGTTAGAGATGTGCATGAATTGAGACTATTTGAGAGAAGATTGAGTTCGTGGGAACTCATAAACGGCTATGGTTCATCAGCAGGGTAGAAATGGTTTTTTTTTCTTCCTTTTACTAGTATTCATTGATGGGTTAACTATGGAAATAGCAATGTAAGCACCATTTAATTAGACTAAATTGCCACTAAGAAGAGGTAACAAACTACTAAAACACCCCACACAATTTTCTATAGTATCACATCATTTATTTCTCTCTCATTGTTCCCATAAGTTCATAACCCACCCTCTCCATTTTTTTTTATCTTTCTAAAATTAAATCATTTCTCTCTTTAAAAAACCTATCTTTTTTTTTTTCCTTTCAAACACATTTTCCACCATTTTTATGGAGAGTTCCTCTTTTCTCTCTCTTCATTGTTTCATTTTCTTCTCTCTTCTTCACCACCACCAAAAGATCATCCTCTCTCACTCGTTTTCAGAAAATGGGTCTTCCAAAACCATTATTTTATCTTTTAAAAAAAAATAAAACTTAGATCTAACTATGGATTTTAATATTTAAAGCAAAAAATGTCTTAAATTGGTGAAATGTATGTACGGTATGTATAATATATATACCGAATCTTACAAGAAGATAAAATGGGAGGGGAAATTCCAAAAAATTTAAAAAAAACCGTATAACATACTAATCATATCACACGTACAATATGTATAATATTTCATACACCACATGATTTTTATATTGTATAATTGCATTACTTGTACAATATGTATAGTAATATACATAATCTAATATGAGAGAAAATTAGGGAGAAAACTTTAAAAATATCATTGACAATCGTGCACACAAAAAATGTATAGTAAACATTATTTGTACAATATGTACATTATGTATAGTAAACCGAGCCAAAAAATTTGCTGCATTGAAAAAGAAAAAAGCAATTATGTCAAATCAGCTACAGTAACGTGTGTATAGTGACAGTTGTTGTACCAGTTTTCTGTTAAGGGTAAAATTGGTATAAAAAATCAAAAAGTGTCTAAAAATGTAATAGAATGAAAGATGGTTATTATTTTTTTATATTGTAAGGCCAAAAAGTGGCTATTTGCTTAGTTATCTCATTCTTTTTTATGCATATTTTTAAAATATTGTCACTCCTAGTCCTAAAATATTTTAGTATTATAAAAAAGGGTAGAATGAAAATAAGCCCCCTGTGCTTTCGAACACTCCCTATGCTTTGAAAATGACAAATCATACCCTTGTGATTCCAAATTATCTTAATAAGACCCCTCCCCTTCAACGTCATTAATTTTCTTTTAGCCATAACTTCTTCATTTGAACTCTGATTTGGATGATTCAAGATGTTTCGAAAACCTCATTTCGGGCTCTAAGTTATGGTCAATTCAAAACATCTAAATCATCAGTAATCAAAAGCATTAATGGTGTAAATCATACCTAGTATTTTGATGATAATAAACTCTATTATTTATTAACGATTTTGAAGTTTTGAACTGACCATAACTTAAAGCTTGAAATGAGAATTCCAAAACATCTTGAATCATCTAAATCGGAGTTCAAACAAAAAAGTTATGGCTAAAACAAAATTAATGGTGTTGAAGGGAGGTTTTATTGAGATAATTTGGAACCACAGAGGTATGATTTACCATTTTCAAACTACAGGGGGCTTATTTGCATTTTACCCTATAAAAAACATAAAATATTTATTCAAAATTACAGTCAATATTTATCTTTCTAAATTTAACTTTCAAAATAAAAAATATTGATTTATTTTCAAAATTAATAGTTTTTACTTTCATTATTTAGATGAATTATTTTCATTAAAATTTTCTTTTATATTGTAGAATGATAAATCTAATTGTTGTTTCTTGAGATATTTTTAATTTAAAATTCCGTTATTTTTTATGTTTGGTTACTCGTAAAGGTCAAAAAAGCAACCTCTATGATTTGAGTTGGATTATGTAATTGTATCATCTTGACTCCTCTCCAATGAAGCAAATACTGAAGATAAAGAAAATGAACATGGAAAGGACTCTGTCAGAATCAACTTCAGTGGGGTATCGACTAAGGGGGCTCCTACAATCAAGGTAGACAATGGAGAGTCTAAGACTGAAATGTAGGCAAAATATTGATACAAATAAGAGAAAGATCACTTAAGTGTATGTAACGTCCCGTTCTTTTTTGAGGTGAAATTTTTTGTTTGTTTTTTATTATTATTATGGCTTCACTTAGTATAATGTTAGTGTTTGGTAATTGTTTATTTACTTAGAAGTTTAATTTAGTATTTTAATTTTAGGCTCGAGTTCGATCATTAAGTAATTTCCGTTAGAATGTTTAAATAGAATCGGGTGTAATAACATTTATTCACTGGCCAATTACTTTTTTTTATATCACTTTAAGTTAGATTAGAAGTGGTTGAAGTGAATTGGAATTGGAACTGTGCAATAACGAGAACTCGGGACACTTTTTACTAAAGAATTAGAAGTCGGCACATATGGTCATTTGGAAAAACTTATATATATATATATATATATATATATATATATATTAAACATACATTCAATAAGCATAATTGAAAGAAAAAAAAAAGAAAAATTCGAAATGAAAACCCCCCCAACCCGTGAGTTCAAGGAAAAGAGAAAAGTCGGGGTTTCGTCGTCGTTTCTCGACCGTTTTCGTTGATTCTCGCCCCGATAGGAAGATCTCGACGCAAGCTTTCATTTCATACCATCAATTGAGTTGATCCGTTCCAGATCTGGGAGAAACGAAGTGAAGAAGAAATGGGTTTTTAGGTTTCCTTTTTCCCAATTTTGCATTTAAGTTTTGATTCGTTTTTCTCGAGTGTTGTTGGTGATTTCTAGTTAGGGAAAATAATTTTGGTCGAGGTTGTTGTCTTGAATCTAAATCCGAGTCGAATGGAAAACTCGAGCCCTTTGAAATATTCCAAACCGAGGGTTCCGTAAATTGAGTTTTGTTATTTTTGAAAGTGTTTTCTTTAAGTAACAATAAAAAAACCGGAACTCGATCCTTTTTCTCTTGCCTTGGCTGTGAGCTTCATAGAGTTTCTGGGATTAGTTTGACGTTTAATTTAGTTTTTGGTTATTCGTTTGTGGTTTGAAAATTAATATGTTTAGTTGTATACTTTACTTTGTAGGTTTGAACCACGAGTGACCGTTCACGCATTCAACGAGCGGTGTTTCTTTCACGCATCCTAGAGGTGAGTTTAAAATGAGCTTTAGTGTTTTAGTGGATCTAATTACTTGACGATCTAGTTGATTCGGGGTTAAGAGTTGTGGATGTTTAGGAAGAAAATATTATGGAAAGTATGTTTGAGCTAAGGAAAGTGCATTAAGACGAGATTCTCGTCACTGAATGGTATTAAGACTTGAGGGCTAAAGTGTGGTGTGGGTGTAATAGATTTGAAAGTAGAGATAGAAAGTAACAGTTCAGACTCGGGACTTCCGAGGAGGGAAAAATAATCCTAGCATGCTTTAGGTTCTCTCTTAATTAATATCCTACGTGCCTTGAAGATAGAATAGAAACTAATGGTGACTTATATTCATGGTGACTATGGTGACTTATATTCATGGCGACTATGGTGACTTATGGTGACATGTGATAACGGTGACTATGGTGACTACGGTGACTACGATGACTAACGTGACAATGGTGACAATGGTGACTATGTATGAATGGTGACAATATAATTACGGTGAGTATAATGTTGTTATACGCAAGGTGACAAGGGAAGTTTGAAATGTGTTATGATAGTTTAAAGTGAATTTAACCGAGCCAATTATGTTTACTTCCCTGTGCATGTAGTTCTGAATGTAAATCCATATTTAGCCTTATTGTTGATGTGCTCGATGTTTAGTGATTGGATGCTTAATCGAAAGTACACACGTAATAGAAATGTTGGACACTATTTCTGATAAAGACTTTGCTCCATATAAACACTTGATTTCTTTTTACTCTCACTAGCTTTATGCTAATGTTGCTACACTGTAATTTTATAGGTACATCTCATGGGAGAGGTCGGGGTAGAGGTCATGGTGCCGCTTGACTGACCGTACGATGAGCCTGGGATATGGATTGTAGCATTGTGAAATGCTAGTCTTTTGGTTGTCTGTAAATGTGTATATAGTTGGTGTCCTGAGCTCGAAAGAGCATTGTTTTGTGTTTTAAATGTTTTATACTGTTGTTTATGTTTTCCTAAATATAGGAAATGCGCATTTCCCGTTTTTGTCTGATGTGAACATTGTAAACAGGTTTTGGCATGTTCAAAATATAAATGAAACCACGTAAATTTTCTGTAAAATTGTCGTTTTCCGCTGCGTAATGTAATATTTATTTTTAAAGAAGTCGGGTCGTCACAGTTGGTATCAGACCCTACGGGTTCTAAAGACCACATGCATCGCATGTTTTCATGTTTTGGTTTTATAATCCATGTCCCTATCATCGACCAAGGTCAACGACACCAGGTAACCTTAGACTTTGCACTTTTAGAACTTGTTGGTGTTAAGTTTAACAGTGTGAATTCGTAATTTAGTATGTAGTGATTCATCTCATAATTTGTTTTATTGTTTTCCAGTATGCCTCCGAGAGCAGTTAGGGGAGGTAGAGGTGCAGCCTCGGTTGAGGTACGAGGACGTGGTCCACCTAGACTCATTAATCCACCACTGCCACCCCTTGTGGATCATGTTGATGTTGGAGGTGTGGCTCCAGGCAATGTTGACTTAGGGAATGTGCCTCCAGTTGACCCCCGACCTAGGCAAGGGCAAAATGTTACTATCTCGGAAAAAGACTACCTAGACTTACTACGGGGTGGAGGAGGTTGTGTTGGTCCCGCTATTCCTTCGCCTGTTAGAGTGCCTGATCCGGCAGCTGCCTTACTAAGGGTGGATGATGTTGCCAAGGTTTTGAGAGATTATCGCATGCATGCATCGTTTGAGTTCGATGGGACTTCTACTGATTCGTCATTTGTCGAGTGATCTTGAGAGTGGAGAGAGCACTTAACTCCATTTGATGCCCCAAGCATTTGAAAGTCCATTGTGAGATTTACTCATTGGTCGATGACGCATAGTTTTGGTGGGAGGGATTATCTCATTCTCTGGATCCGGCATTGATAGTTACTTGGGAAATGTTCCGAGAGAAGTTTTTTGATATATATTACCCGGAGGACATCAGGGATCAGTTGGAAGTACAATTTCTTACCTTAAAACAGGGAGACAGATCTGTGGTGGAGTACGAGAGAGAGTTTGACTGGTTATCCAAATTTGCCACGAGCCGCATCGCTAATCTTGAAAACAAAAAGAAGAGGTTCATCGTGGGATTGCTAGCAGATCTTCGGGGGCAAGTACGAGCCTTACGAACCACCACTTATGCGGAGGTGTTGATCCTTGCCTTGGATTTGGATATTGGACCCTCCGAGAAGAAGGCTGAGATAGTAGTTGCACAGTCCTCTTTGCAGAAAAGGAAGGCTGGGGACGACCATCCAGGTCAAAAGACTCAGCCACAGAGACAGTTCCAGGGTAAGAGCGGGGTATATCAACCGGGTCTTAGGCTTATTCAAAACAGACGAGCCAGCCTAGGGCTCAGGTTCCTCCTATGCCTTATTGTCATGCCTGTTCTAGGTATTATTTTGGGGGTGCAAGATGACGATATGTTTTCTTTGTGACCAATTGGGGCACGTCAGATGAAATTGCCCAAAACTTCAGGCCACGCAACAATCTAGTGGACAGGGCTAGGGTTATGGCCAAGGTCAGGGCCAGAGGCAGGAACAGGGACGAGGTCAGTTTGAGGGCAGAGGCCAGGCTAGGCTCAACCAATCGTCAAGACCACCACCTTAGACCCGACAGTAGGCTCGGGCATTTGCCACCACACGTGAGGATGTCGAGGCTACAGGCATCATTGTTACAGATACTGTGACTTTTATGGGCCATTCTGCACTTGTATTGTTTGATTCTGAAGCTAGTCACTCCTTTATTTCTACCGAGTTTGTTGAGTCGGCTGCTTTTGAGTCTGAGCCTTTAGGGAATGAGTTATGTGTTACTACACCGTTGGGGAAGTCTATTATTGTGGATAGAGTCATTCATTCTGATGAGTTAAGGATCTTGGGTTTTTGTTTGCATGCTACGTTGATCATGATGCCCATGTCAGATTTTGATATTATTCTGGGCATGGATTGGCTGTCTCGCAACCATGCTAGTATTGGTTGTGGCGAGAGAGTTGTGGATTTTGTTAGTCCATGTGGGACCAAACTTCGTTTTCATGGAACTCGAGATAATGTGGCTCCAGTTGTTATCTCGGTGTTTCAGGCTAGGGCACTAGTGAGTGATGGTGCTTGGGGTTATCTTGCTAGTGTAGTCGACACGTCAGTTAGTGTGCCTACTCTAGATACTATACATGTGGTACGAGACTTTGTAGATGTTTTTCCTTATGAATTACTTGGGTTACCACCAGTTAGAGAATTAGATTTTCAGATAGAGATGATACCTGAGACGACTCTTTTGTCTAAGGCACCTTATCGTATGGCATCGACTGAGTTAAAAGAGCTCAAGAGTCAGTTACAAGGGCTCTTAGACTTAGGATTCATCCGCCCGAGTGTGTCGCCTTGGGGAACATCTATTCTTTTTGTGAAAAAGAAGGATGGCTCGATGAGGTTGTGCATTGACTATCAGGAGTTGAATCGTGTTACAGTGAAGAATAAATATCCATTAACCAGGATAGAGGATTTATTTGATCAGTTGAGGGGAGAGCCACTATCTTTTCGAAGATAGATCTTCGATCGGGATATCATTTGTTGAGGATCAGAGATGAAGATATTTTGAAAACGGCTTTCAGGACATGATATGGCCATTATGAGTTCGTTGTTATGTCTTTTGGCCTTACTAACGCCCCAGGCACTTTCATGGATCTTATGCATACGATGTTTAGGAGGTTCCTCGACTCATTTGTCATCGTGTTCATTGACGATATACTGGTTTATTCTGAGACTGAGGAGTTGCATGCTATGGACCTGGAGAAAGTTTTGACGGTGTTACGTAACGAGAAGCTTTATGCAAAGTTCTCAAAATGGAGTTCTGGCTAAAAGAGCTAGCATTCTTGGGACACGTGGTGTTGAGTAGAGGGATTTCTGTTGATCCTTCCAAGATTGAGGCAGTTAGTAGTTGGCCTAGACCAACCAGTGTGGTAGATATATGGAGTTTCCTTGGACTTGTGAGCTATTATAGACGCTTTGTTCAAGATTTCTCCAAGATTGCATCGGCCTTAACTCATCTAACGAAGAAAGAAGTGGATTTTGTGTGGTCCCAAGAGTGTGAAGAGAGCTTTGAAGAGCTCAAGAGGAGACTCGTAACGGCACCAATGATTAGGGTGGGTTGACAGTATATATTGATGCGTCGAAGAAAGGATTAGGGTGCGTGTTGATGCAACACGAGAAAGTTATAGCTTATGCTTCTTGACAGTTGAAAGAACATGAGAAGGCTTACCCGGCGCACAACTTGGAGTTGGCAACTGTGGTTCATGCTCTAAAGTTGTGGAGACATTATTTATACGGAGAGAAAATCTTGATATTCATTGACCATAAGAGTCTCAAGTACTTCTTCACTTAGAAGGAATTAAATATGAGACAATGACGATGGTTAGAACTGGTGAAAGACTACGATTGTGACATTCAGTACCATCCTGGTAAAGCCAATGTAGTGGCGGATACGCTTTTGCACTTATCAACTTTACCGATCGGACTGAGGTGGGAACTAGAAAGAGCCGAGGTAGCTTTTCTTACGGCTGAGGTGACAGTGAGTTTGGCTAGTATGACAGTGGGGCCTACTCTGAGACAGAGGATGATCGAGGCATAAAGGGGCGAGACTCACTTACAGGCAGGCTTTCGAGAGGTAGAGTCGGATACGCCTAGTCACTTTACTTTTGCAACCGATGATGCCCTGATGTATCATAGGATGCTATGTGTGCCTTTAGGATCGACCTTCAGGAAGGAACTGTTGGAGGAGGCTCACAGTTCTATCTTTTCCGTACATCCAGGTAGTACCAAGATGTATAGGGACCTTCGACAATATTATTGGTGGCCCGAAATGAAACACGATGACAATGGTGACTATGGTGACTACGGTGACTAACGTATTAATGGTGACAATGGTGACTATGTATGAATGGTGACAATATAATTATGGTGACTATAGCGTTGTTATACGTGAGGTGACAAGGGGAGTTTGAAATGTGTTATGATAGTTGAAACTGACTTTAACCGATCCAATTATGTTTACTTCCCTGTGCATGTAATTCTGAATGTAAATGCATATTTAGCCTTATTGTTAGTCCATATAAACACTTGATTTCATTTTACTCTCACGAGCTTTATGCTAATGTTGCTACACTACAATTTTACAGGTACTTCTTGTGGGAGAGGGCATGGTGTTGCTTGACTGACCGTATGGTAAGCCTGGGATATGGATTGTAGCATTGCAAAATGCTAGTCTTTTGGTTGTCTGTAAATGTGTATATAGTTGGTGTCCGGAGCTTGAAAGAGCGTTGTTTTGTGTTTTAAACATTTTATATTGTTGTTTATGTTTTCTTAAACATAGGAAATGCACGTTTCTCGTTTTTCTCTGATGTGAACATTGTAAACAGGTTTTGGTATGTTCAAAATATAAATGAAACCACGCAAATTTTCTGTAAAATTGTCAACTTCCGCTGCGTAATGTAATATGTGCTTTTAAAGGAGTCAGGTCGTCACAGTGTGTCGACCTTTTCTTTGAATAAAGTTGGCTTATTTATAGCCTCTTCAAATGGGTCACCATGGATTTTTAGTTGGCCCTTTAGATAGCCAATGAGTATCCCAATTGCTAGCACGATCAAGAAAGTGGCTCGAGTTATCTTAGGTCAAGAAAGTGGCTCGAAAATAGCTCGAATGACTCAAGAGAAACCCTTCTTGATTATAACTCAACCAGTTTAAGGAGACAAATGCCTCAGGTCTGTAATGGCCTTAGTATTTGTAATATTTGAGTCGGTAAATTAAATATTTCAATTTATTAGATATCTAATGGCATGAAAATGTTTTTTGAGCTTTATTTACCTTTGTTTGGTTGTATAAGTGTGTATAAAGGTTCAGAAGAAGATAAAACCAATCAAAAAGGGAAAAAAAGTATTTTACCAAAGTTTTTAAGTAGACACCTTAGCTTAATTACTCATTTAACATAGGAAAAACAAAAAAAAAATATCTTGATCATTCACTCCCATGACCGAACAAGGAAAGGAAGAATAAAACTTGTCAATTTTCCATCTTTTCTTCTTGGATTTATTCCTAAATTCAAGGAAAAAGAAGATTTAAACTAATTCAAGTGTAATCAAGCTTCCATCCACAAAGAACCAAGATAATTTGGTAAGGAAAAGGCTAGGGTTTTTCCCTTTTGTTGAGGGTTTTGAAGATTTGATTTAGATTTCATGGAAACCTTATAAATCAATGAAGTTATGTTTAAACCTTGGAAGTTGGAAGTGTTTTTGTTCAAAATCAGAGGTTTAAGTTATGGTTTTGAATTGTTTTGAGTAGGTTTTGCAAGTTTTCCATGGATGAACAAACAACCACCTCCATTGATGAACAAGAAAACACCTCCCTCGAACTAGTTTTAAAACCTTGAATGTTTTCCAACTTTTTCTTTTCTAAACTTATTTAAGTTAGGTTTTGATTCTAGGAAAAGTCAAAAAACTCTTTGTCCTTGTTTTTTTTCCTTGCCTATGAAGGGATTGATCTACTAAACTAGTGGAATATCATTTAGTAATCTAATTAACGTTTAATTAACGATCTATTAATATCATACAATTTGTGATAAAAAAACATGTAGATTCATGCTCGTTTTCGAAAATAAAAGGCCTTTTCACTTACATTGAGTAAAATATGGATAATTGGTTGGAGGTTTCTTTACAGCATCAAATCCTCAACAACACCGGATCTTCTATGCTATATCCTGATCGATCAAACAAAATCCAGTTGTGGGATCAATCTTTAGAAGAAATTTGGAAGAAAAATAAATTTTTTTCTTCCCAATTTAATTGCCAAAATCCGCAAAGGCAAGGGAGGAGAGGAAGAGAGAATTTCAATTTCTTGTGAATTGAATTGTATTGTGTGTGATTTATGAATGACCCAAACCTCCTATTTATAGGCTAATGGAAAATCTAATATCATTAAGATATTCCATAGAGTTTAATACAAAAAGAAAAAGATATTCTTTTTCCATTATCTTGGCATTTTCTAAATTGCCATAGATAAATAAGAGGATATTTTCTTTTCTTTTATTTAATTTATCTTGGATAAATAAATCTATGTAATTATTTTAGGATATAATTCAAACAATTATTTTTCCTTAAATAATATACCATGGCCGAAAATGACATAATAAATAATTAAAAAATACAATTTATTTAATTAATTATTTTGGGCCAATTTCAATTGGGTTCAATAATCCAATTGGGCTTGAAACTCTCTCTTAAATTAGTAAGTCCAACTTAATTAATTAATTTATTAATTGTCATTTAAATAAAATACTTTAATTAAATAATTAATAATATTAATATTTTCTCCAAACTAAACATTATCAAACGATATTTAATTATTAATTTCCATTTAAATAATTTTCATTATTTAAACAATTAATACTAATTATTAATTTCCATTAAATAAACTCATTATTTAATCAATTAATAATTCTTATTGATAATATTTTATTATTAATTAATTAATTTTAATCATTAATTATTAATTTCCATTCAAATAAAATTAATTATTTAAACAACTAATAATTATCAATTAATTTCAAATTATTAATTACCATTTAAATATACTCAATATTTAAATAATTAATAATGTCTAATTAATAATATTTCATTATTAATTTCCTGTTTAAATAAACTCATTATTTAAACAATTAATATTGCTTATTAAAGTAATTCACTTTACTTAAAATTTCCATTTCTTCTACTTGATTCTGCGACTACGATATTTGGGCTAGCATAGGGACCCGATGGACCTATAGATCATGAGCTTAATAATTAGTCAATTAAGTGATTAACTCATAATCAGTTAATTACTTATTATCTAACTATGAATAATTCCACTATAGATTCATAGCTAAACTCCCCTCACTACAGATGAGTTATGTCCATTTAGTTTATCTTTATTTATATCTGTGATATATCCTTCACGTGGAACCCTCATAATTACAGACAGATTAAATTTACCATTTTACCCCTGTAATAACCGTTTTATCCTTGTGTTCCCGTTGATTCTTCAATGAACTTCATCTTCAGTCGAGCTACAGATAATGTACTTCCATGATCAATAGAAGTCGTGACGTCACTTGTTCATGTCTCGAATTAGTACATCAAGGGAGTTTCCTAAAGTTCCTAAAATGTTTGGGTATCGCACTGATACCGTTAATTTATAGGAAAGTTATGAATTCCATCTCGTGAAGATGCATTCTCAGCTACTTATCTAGTTATGTTCCCAAAGCAGGAGTGTATTGAACATTCTTACAGATCGCTCTCAACCATGTGAATCAAAGAATATAACTCCACAAATAGGAGTCCACATTTCACTCAGGATTGAGAACTATCACTATTGATAAACTTAGTTTGATATTCGATAATTTCTCGTAAATGGTACTGATGAAAAATTTGATCAAACATTGTGGTCCTGTCTTGTACAATCAACATTGCGTATGATACTTATATTTCATGTCAGCCACATGAATGATCAGGATTAGATCATTGGTCTATAAACAAAATGGGAAGCGATCAACAATGTTACCAGGATAAGGTTCCCAAACGTTATCCATTTATTGTAGACATTTTTAAGTTACTCATCTCGACTCTAATCCTCTCACATAACTCACATACTTGTCGTAATTTCATAGGAGTAACTTTGGATTTTACTATTTGAATGTTTGATTTTAATATATTTCCATATATCCCTAATATCGTCAATTGTATCAATCTAGATAATATAAAGAATTTATGTTTATTTATTCCAAATAAATTATCTTTATTAAATAATTACAAGTTCTAGGACACCATTCTTAACAGCCTAATCTTAACACCCCTCCCTTTTTAGGTTAGGGTCCCCTCGGATTTGGGATTTTCGTGCTTGGGATGATGTTTTGTTTAGTCAATGCTAATTATCAATGTAAGCTTAGTTTAATACTAGAAGTTATTTAATTTGAGTGTAGGTGGTGAAATAGCAAAAGACTTGTCATTTGAATTCGATTACGAAAAGATGAGAACATAAAGGAAGGTTAGGTAAATCTACAAGGTAAACAAGCTTATGTGTGTTGGGAGACAGGTGTAACGTCCCGTTATTTTAAAGTGAATTTTTTTTATTTATTATTTTTTTTATTTGTTTTATTTAATTATTTATTTAATGTTATTTATTTATTTCAATTTAAGTATTTAGATTAATTATTATTTTTGTAATTTTGATTTTAGTAGTTAATTTCGCTCGAAATCCTTTTTAATCATTTTAATACTTTAAATCCGTTTCGGTGACATTAATAATTATTAATAGACCAATTAATAATTATTAATCACCTTTAGATTTATTTAAGAGTTCGGGTTTCGATTTAGAAGTCAAAAGTCATAAAAGGACGCAATCGTCATTTCCAATTTCTTAAAAAAAAATATCTATTTACTATTCCATCATCTTTAAATTCCCAAGTTTGACAAATTGAAGACCATTTCCTCTCATCTTTCTCTTCTTCAACCGTGAGACACTTCCACCATGGATGAATTTTTATTTTCTTTGTTTCTCATTCGTTTCTCGATGGATCGGCTTGATTTCGATTGCGTTGGATTGGTAGGGACGAGGGCTATCTATCCAACCTACCTTTTCGGAGTTTCCCGTTCTCTAAGGGAAGTCCCAAAAAGTAAGTTTTCAAAACGTTTTAGATGGTTTTGTTCGTTTTTGATTATAAATGAGTTTTGAAGTTGAAATCATGAATTTCTATCATGGAAATTGACGATTTTGAGCCCGGATTTTTGAAAAACACTATTCACCCGAAAACACTATTCATCCAAAATTACTATTCATCCGAAATCACTATTCATCCGAAAATGCAAACTTGTTCTCATATTAGATATGAGTTGTAATATGTTGTGCAATTGATGAATTGTAGGTGCGATTGCTCGGTTGTTGATTCGTGGGAATTTGGAGATTTGTATAAAATCTTATTTGGCAAAGGTGAGAATAGTTAGGATTTAAAGTAAATTTAGAAAGCAAATAAGTATGATGGTTTGTAGAATTAGAAACTAAGACTAGAATTCAAATATAAGATTAGAGGGAAGTGAGTTAGTGCCCTTAGGATTTGAAGTTAATCCTTTAAGCGAGAATTTAGGATTTCTCGAAGAAAGCTTTGAATCTTAGAAGATTCTAAGTTAGATTCGTTTCGAAGTTTAGGATGGATCATTGGAATTTAAAAGATCCAAAACTTTTATATAGAACGATTAATAGAACCTCGAATTATTATTGGAAGTTTAAAATCCTGGAAGGTATAGGTTAATCGTTTAAGATAGGATTTACCTGTATTAATGTAGCGGAGTTCGATTTACATATCGTTCGTCCGGAGTTTCCTATCTATATTATTTTATGTTTTTTATTTTATACCCCTCTACTTTATGCTTGCATTGACTACTTTAATTCCGTACTTTACTTATTTACTTTTACAAGGATATACAGACATATGCATATCATATTGCACCATAACATTTTCGCATCATGCATTGAAAAAGAAAAGAAGGGAAGAATGTTGGAGCCTACGGGTAGTGTCTGCATCACCTTCAGAAAAAGAAAAGAAAGTAAAACAAGGAAAGAAGTTGAATGGTAAGTTACGGGACGTACGCATTACTTCCTCATGCATAAGGGCAAATGCGAAATCCTACGGGATGTCCTCATGCATTCATGCTTATGATTGATGATATAGAGAATCGAGATGTTATATTTTATACAAAGTTTATTTACTTTACTTATTCTATGTCATAACAAGTTAATGGATGAGGATTTGACTACGAGTGTAGTAATATCATTCTTTGGGAGAATAAGATTTGTTGTAAACCTTGTATATAGTAAAAGGTATATATAGAAAATGAGATATAAATGCTATATGCATTTACGAAACCATACCAGAAATATTTGGAATGTAGTTCCACAATTATATTGGAGAATTGGTAAGTAAAAGTGGAACATTTTAATATAAACTCTTTGAATGGATTGATAACAAAGAGTAAGTATGTTCTTGGGCACAATCGGAAATGCAAGTTTGAGGTCTAACCTTACTTTTTATTCTTATTATTCTCACTGGGCTTAGTTTGTTAGCTCATGATATTACAAACATTTCAGGTAATGTTTGGGATCGTGGAAGAGGAGCTGGTGCACGCTTGATCGAGATGATGATGATTTCGACATGGACTAGGAGTTATGTAAAAATCCATGTACATGGTTTTGTGAATTTTATATCATTTTTGAGATTTGTACAATTGTATATAGATCTTAAGAGCTTTTGTCTTTATGTTTATGATTATAATCATTTTGAACTCCTGGATAGGAACTTAATGTTCCTTGTGTGTTTTAGATTTTGAAATTAAGATGTAAACAGGTTTTGGCCAGCAAATTTTCAAACATAACCACGCCAAATTTTTTTAAAATAAAAGACTTCTGTTGTGTTTTCTAATTTAATTTATTTAAAAGTATCGGGTCGTCACAACAGGTTATGTAAATTAGAAACCAATTGGTTGTTGGGATTGAGACCTCTAAATCAGAGTTCTGAACAGCGGAATTTTCAAGTTTCTTTCCTCGTAGAATAATATTAATATAAAATCTAAATGCATACCCTTGTAAAGAAGTGTCTGTTATCCCTCCTTGTTGGTTATGATCCTATGACCACCAATAAGTCTTCCTCACTAAGCACAAAAAAGAACGGTTCGTGGGCACAATCCTTCTAATAAAAGGGGAAAGAAAATTTGTTTTTCTTAACCACAGTGGGCGATTATGGCAAGAGGGGGAAAGGAAGAGGAGAATATTTTTTTTTAAGTTTTATTTTCAACTCTTGACCTCAGTGTGTTTGGTATCTAGGAGCACTCAAAAAATCTGAATCAAATCTGAACAAAATCTTAAAATTAATTATCTTAAAAATTAAATAAACATGTTGAAAATTTTATTTGAATGATTTATGATATAATATCTTTTAAGTAATCTAACTAATTATCCAAGATATTCCTCATCATATTCAAATTAATCAAATTAATTTAAATAAATTATTCTGTTTTCTAAATATTTAAATTAATCTCATTAATTTAATCCATTGATATTTAAATAAATAAAATGTTCAATAATAACTCTTTATTATTGATAGTGGCGTGTGACCATTTACCGAAAAAGGTCCACATGCCATCTATCATTCGGCTCGAGCCATCTTGTCTGGGCCAATTAGAAGTGATTGGGCATTTTAAACATCCTCTTAATTTAATAGACTTATTCTATTAAATAAATAAATAAAACTCCTTTTATTTATTTTTCAATTCCTTTAATTTGCAACTTCAAATTAAATAATTAAATAGTCTTCTCTATTTAATCTCCCATTAATTTTGGACAACTTCACAATTAATTAATTAAGCAGACTCTTCAATTTAATCTCTCATTTAAATAATTAAATAGACTCTTCTATTTTATTTCCATTTTAAATTCTTCCAGTAGAAGTGGCTTATGTGAGCCCTTCCTCCTTAGTGGACTTAGAACTTTCTTAGATTTTAAATTGTTCTACGAGGTGTGGCTCGTGGGAGCACTTTCAAGTAGACTTGTAATTTTTTCTCATTTAAAATTTTCCTATGAGGTGTGGATCGTAGGAGCCCTGCACTCCCAAGTAGACTTAAATTTTTTTCACATTTTAAATTCTTCTACGAGGTGTGACTTGTGAGGGCCTTACACTCCCAAGTACAATTAGAACTTTTTTCACATTTTAAATTCTTCTACCAGGTGCGACTCTTGGTATCCCTGCACTGCTTGATGGACTTAGAACTTTTTATTTTGTTGTAGTATATTCACGTAGTTGGCCCCCATTGGACTAGAGTTTTATGTCTTGAAGTCTAGATCGAGTGTAAGGGTTCTTGTAATGATTTGACCTTAACTTAGCTAAGGGACATTCAGTGTGAAATTATTTTCCCCCGTTTTTCTAATTTATTTCAATACATATGATTTATAATAGAGTAGAAGTGGCAGTCCCCATTTCATTGAATAAAAATTATTAAAAAGAAAAATTGGAATAAAAAAATTGCTGAAATAAAACCTAAGTTGCTTGACAATTCATAGGAAAAGTAAAGTTTTACAATTGAGGTTGAACTATGTGTTTGTGCCTCGACGTACTCCCTTAGTGACGTAACATGGTTCTTTTTATGGTTTGACCTTCTAATTGAGCTCTTCTTCATTAGTCGGTCCCCTAAAAATGGTTCTTATTTCTCCAACTGGGAAATCTTGATTGCCACGATCCTGGTCTTCCTTATTAGATTTATTATCATGTTGAGCTTCTTTACTTCTTATGAAATCTTTCAAAAACCCTCTCTGAATAAGTGTGATGACCTGACTCCTTTTAAATCATTTAAAATCAAAATGCAGCGGAATTCTTAGTATTTAAAAAAAAGGCATGGATACGTTTAAAATTTGAACTATCCAAAACCTGTTTACATTTTTCACAATCAGAGAAATCTTAAAGACAAAGAAATGTGCATTTCATGATGCAAAGTTTAAAGGAGTTTCAGAGTTATTAAAGTTTAAAATAAAAAGCTCTCATGAGCTTATATACAAATGTACAACCCAAAAAGAGAATACGAAATAACATAAGTCCATGGACTTTAAAACATCTCTAGTCCATCTCGCCATCATCGTATTCCAGATCAGACAGCACCAACTCCCCTTCCACGACCTCGACCACAGTCGATACCTGAAAATTTTGTAATATCATGAGCTTAAGCCAGCCTAGTGAAGATAAATGGAAAATAAAGTAACATTAGACTCCAAACCCGTATCTGGATTTGTGTCCAAATAAAGCTTACATACTCTTTACCTTTCAACCACTTAAAAGGGTTTCATATCAAGTATCCAACTTTCACTTACGAGATCTCTCAAGTAATCATGAAACTAGCTCTCAAGCATTTAGAAGATTGTGTTTCATAACACACATATCATTTCCATTTCTTTCTCTTTAATACTTCATACTATACATAAGGTTTACATTCATTTATCTTTAATAAAGCATGCTAAGCTCACTCAGTTTTAACATATTCAACCATAAACATGCTAAGCTCTCTCGATCTTAACATATATAACCAAAATCATGCTAAGCTCTCTCGATCTTAAAATTAATATAACACAAATCATGCTAAGCTCACTCAGTCTTAACATATTTTAAAAAAGATTAACACGCGATTAATGACAATAATGCAAGTACACGCAGTCTTAACATTATTCATTAACTCGCTTTATCTATGTAAAGTAAACGCAGCCTTTACATCCATACAATCAATAACACGCAAATAATGTCAGATATTGAAAGTACATGCAGCCTACAATATCTCATTATCTTGCTACAATGTAAAGTAAATAAAGCCTTTACATCAATAGAGCCATCATCATGCTTATAATGATAGTATTGAAAGTACACGCAGTCTAACAATACCTCATTATCTTGCTTTCCAAAAGAAAGTACACATAGTCTTTTATAAGTATCTTCCCACCTCTAGTGAATAATATCAGGTAATGAAAGCTCATTCAGCCTAACCATTACCTCATTATCTCACCCACCAAATACAAGGTTCAATCCACCCTTGCATTCTCTTATATATGTATCATAGTAATTATGGATAATACTAGATAATGTAAACATGCGCAGTTCCATCATTATCTCATTATCCATCCCCCCTGATCATGTAAAGTTCATGCAGCCTTTAGCATTCCTCATGATACATATATGTAAATATAAAACGAATAATACCAGACAATGCAAGCACACTCAGTCTATGCATTGTCTCATTATTCCTCCAATACGATCATGCAAAATAAACATAAATAGAGGCTCAAGTGCGAATAAATATAAATATAACCATTCAAAGTAATCGAAAGAACATAACGATCAATGATACATGAATCATGAATTACCCTTTCTACATAAAACATGAAAGTAGGAACATCTGAAAAACAATGAATAAGTCAAGCCAAACAGCCTTTAGATAAATTCAAGTTATATCATAAAAGTATCCAACAATAAACATACGAAGTTCCATATATAAATTTCTTATTCATCCTATAATACTTGGAACCTTCAACTTCTGATAATCATTAGTAAATGCCGAAGCAAATCTAAACTTAGAACTTCTAAGAGTTAGTTGTTTCCTTCGAAATATCCATGAGTTTTCTCAACACAAATTAGAACTGACTCCCAAGCTAAGCATGTTAGCTTACTTACTTTAATTCTTTTGATTCAAATTTCAATTTTAACTTCCGATCCTACAAGTCGTTCAACTTGTTTGGTTTCTAAGTTTACATTTAAATTTTATTTATCCTCACCTCGAATGTTCGTGTGAAAACAAAGTTCCAACGAACCGTCAAACAAGCAATCGCACCTACAATACACCAATTGAACAACATTTAACAACTCATAACTAAGATGAGAAAAAGTGGTATTTTCGGGTGAATAGTGATTTGGGATGAATAGTGTTTTCAGAAGAATAGTGTTTTTTAAAAAATCCGAGCTCAAAATCTTCAAATTTCTTGATGGAAATAAAAGATTTCAACTTCAAAACTCATTTAGAAAAAAAAAAAACTGTATGAAATTTTTTGAAAACTCACCTTTTAGGGCATCCCTTAGAAAACGAGAAACACCGAAAAACTAGGTTGGATAGATAGCCCACGTCCCGAGCAATCCAATGCAACAGAAATCATCAAAAATGGTTGAGAAACAAATAAAACCCAAGAGAAACTCAAAGGGGAGAGGCCCATTGTAACGACCCTCTTTCCGTTAAATTCTTTAAACTCAAATGCACAGCGGAAGACTCAATTTTTAAAGAAAAACGGCATGGGTTCGTTTAAAAATCGAATAACCAAAACCTGTTTTACAACCCAAATTCAGAGAAAGCTATTAATTGGGAATGCGCATTCCAAAGGAGAAATAAATCATAAGACATAGACAAATTTTACACAAATACCCTTCCGGGCTCAAAAAGACACATGTATGTAAAATGGAAATAATTTACAAGCATTTTAACAAATGCTAAACCAAAAGATGTCTTTAACATTGTCCATACACCATCTCGACTAGTCACGCGGCTCCACCTCCTCTACCACGCTTCTTAGGACGGGGTTTACCTGAAAATTTGTAAGTGTAGCACCATTAGCATGAAATGCTAGTGAGAGTAAAACGAAAGCAAGTAATCCTATGAACTAAATTTCATACCAGAAATCGTGTCCAAAGGCCCTAAATGCTCATTACTACCCATATCCACACTTCCAATTTCCATACAATCATACGATAGTCATATATTACCCGTATTCATCATTCAATACCATGAGATAGAAATAAAGACTTAAAGTAAAGTAACATTCACTACTAAGTCTTAGTACACAATTCTAAAGAATATGTAAAGGTAACATTAACTATCTTTATTACCAAACAAGTTCATCGTATCGTGCTATTGTATGGATCGAAATCAACATACCACGTACGGTCGTACCATGTCTCAAGTTACCGTACCATGATATCGTATGGACCGGAGTCAACATACTATCATATACCATATCAATTATGCTCACTGTCTCCACAAATCATCGCACCATGATACGTATGGATCGATATCAACATACTATCATGTGCCGAATCAATGTGCCACTGTCTCCACAAATCATCGTACCATGATACATATGGATCGATATCAACATACTATCATGTGCCGAATCAATGTGCCAAGCTCTCCAATAAGTTAGATAACCTCTAAGGAATTCTACTAAGTTATTAAAGAACCTAACTACTTAGATTACACGAGTCATTACTCAAGTGTAACATTTAAGCTACTTTAATTTCCAAACCTCTCAAAGTAACTTAACTTCTAGTTTTATCTAACTTCTCCAAATCACTTTACAATACTTCCAAACCACTCCAATGTTTCCTTTTTCATCGAACTCATTATAATTCCAATTTCTTTCCACTCACTTCCGAATTAAAGTCTCCAACCAAAACTTAATTCAAAGAAGCTAATTCCCTCTTAACCTCGATAAAGAATAACATAACGAAACTCAATTCATAAAACCACTAACTTTCGCTTTAAACTCACCTTAGCTTGTAGACAAGCTCCGATATAACTGAGGTTGCAATTCCACTATCAAATCACAATCCTACAAACGAATTACACCTAAATAACATTAATTAATCGGAAATCATTCAAACTACATCTAAACGCACAAAACGACGAAAACCCCAGATTTTAACCCTATGGTACTCTCGGCCATACAAGGGAAAAATGGGGTTCGGGTTTGGTTTTCAGGCTTTTATGCACTTTAGAGGTGTTTCGGGTTGGTTTCAAGTAGTTTTGAAGTTCCCGATTTCAATGGGTATCGATAATTAGGGTTTTTGGACAATATGTAATTTCCCTAATTGAATTACAATTAATATTATATCAACAATAAATAACCCATAATCAAACCCCAAAAGGTAAATTTCAAACGGGAAGGGTTTTGACTGAAACTCTGTTTTAGGGTTTAGGGAAAGTTGCCAAAAACACTTAAAACAACTCCCGTACTTAAAATCATCTAGTTTCCCGACAAGAAATTGAAGAATCAAAGAGAAAACTCCATTAAAACACTATTTGGAGCTTAGGGTTTGAAGATAAACTTACCGAGAACTCCGTGGATCACGGGTGGCAAGCACGATGGTTGGGTGGAAAGGAATCCTAGACTCGAGGGCTTTCTGATGCAACCAAAATCGAGCCGATCCGTCGAGAAACGAAGAAAAACCAAATCTCTCACTAAGGCATGAACAGTTTTGGAGTCAACTTTGGTCAAAATGGCATTTTAAAGATGAATGAATTGTATTTTGATATTTTTAAGAAATTGGAAATGACGGTTGCGTCCTTTTATGACTTTTAACTTATAAATCGAAACCCAAAGCTCTTAAATTAATCTAAAGGTGATTAATAATTATTAATTGGCCCGTTAATAATTATTAATGTCACCAAAATGAATTTAAAGTATTAAAACGATTTAAATGAATTTCAGACGAAAATAACTACTAAAATCGAAATTACAGAATTTAACTATTCTTAAAAGCTTTAAATAAACAAATAAATAAATAAACTAATAATAAAAAAAAAAATTAACCCCAAAATTAACGGAACGTTACACCCATGGCCATGAAGAAGAAAAGAGAAGGAGAAATGAAATTTCTTGTCTAATTGTGTGTTTTTAAAGATAAAATGAATAGTAAAAAGATATTTTTAAGAATTTGGAAACTACGAACTCGTCCCTCGTTTGCTTTTAGCTTCTAAAACGAATCCCGAAGCATATAAACTTGCCAAAAGGCGATTAATACTTATTAATTGGCCCGTTAATAATTATTAATATGCCCCAAACTAATTTAAGCTAATAAAGCAATTAAAAAGATTTATGAAACGAAATAAACTCAAAATTTATAAGTTATAAATTCTAAATTAAATTTAAATACTTAAATAAAATAAAAAAAACTACCTCAAAAGTAACGGGATGTTACAATAAGGGTCTCAGCTTCTTCCTTGGGATCGAAGCAATCAGAGATGGCATGAACGTGGTCTTTGTGGAAGCAGCAATCTTGTCTTTGTTTCTCTTGGTTAACCCTGCCTTCATCCTAACAGGCCAACTTATGAAATTTTTGTCTTGAATTTCTATAAGGAGTTGTTTAATTGGGACCGTGGTGGAAGTGTATTTTTGAAAATTACTAGGAGGAAGACTCTACTTCTCAAGTTGGTCTCCCAACATCTTTCTCTTGTCATCCTCGTGACAGTCATTCTTCCAGGCAAGGTCTTATATTTAGTTTATCTTCTTGTGCCTGATTGTTTACTATTGCCTCATTCATCTAAAGTTTTTCTTCACTAAGAAACTCTCCAACACTCATATACTTGAGTTCAGTGTACATAGTAGGCGTCTTCTTGCCTAGTACCATAAGAATTTTTCATCTCGCATGACAGTAATTATAGTAGTAAAAGCTATGTCATCACTTAACCTTCGACCTTCAACACCTCACTGTTAAATCTCACCACATAGTATCGGAGGCTCACCCAAGAATTATGACTTACAATAAAAAGGTGAGTGGCTGGTTTTATGATTTCTTCCTCCAAAGAACTAAGTTACAAATGATCGAGTGAGATCTTAGTTTGAAATGTCTATATCACCCCTGTGAAAGACCTTATAAGGTAAGGGGAATGCATGTACTTGAGATCTTAGTTTGGATCCATTATATATTTTTATAGTTGGCATTTGAAATTTGGTGGCAATTCAACCTCCATGATATCATTAGTGATTGATGGTTTACTTTGTTCGAGGAGGTCCTCTAAAAAAATAGAAGTGTTTCCTTTATATTTTTTCTTCACATGAGCAAGCTTATCTTGGAAAAGCAAGCAGAGCTAGTGTGTTGCAGAGAATTACACAGGAAAGGAACAGAGCACCAATGTGATGTCAACCTAACACCCTCCGATTCTTAAGTTAGAGCAAGCAGAGCTATAAAGCATAATCAATTACCTAATAGTTGAGTTTCTTTTCCTATTTATAGAAAAGCAAGCAAAGCTAGTGTGCTACTGAGAATTAGAGTAGAATCAACTACCTAATAGTTGAGTTTCTTCTTCTATTTATAGGAGAAGAAGTTGATGACATCATCATGCCACGTGTGCATCGGAATTGGGAAATTTGTTGCTTCTCAACCATGTGTCATGTGTTGGTTATACCACATGTCGCCTCTTGATTGGACTTGTATAATATAACTTCTTGGTCTTTAGTTTTTCTAGACGACATAAACGTACCTTCCTAGGTGACGTTATCATACCCTCTTGGGAGATGTAAACGTATTGTACCAATGAAATTTCACCCATAGCATATACAATTGACATTGTGCAGGATACCTCCACTCATAAGTCTTTCACATAAATGACCAAGATAAGATCATTTGTAATTAATACAAAGTGGATTGTATCAACAATGTTGACAACAAACTAAAATGAGACTCTCTCAATCAATCATTGTTCTAGATTAACTCTTACCCCTATAGTTTTTAGTTACCATATTTTGGTCAATGAATTCACTAACAAACTCAATGACCCATTCAGGCCACTTATTTTCTCTAAGTTGAATCTAACCTATATATAACAATTAATATTGGTTGGATTGATTTTAATGTGATTGCTAAGTTGTCACTCTCATTAAAAACTAAACATATTATGCGATGCTTAATAATATTGATTTATTAATCAAACTTCTCTCCCAAATCGTTCCTAGTTAGCAGGGTTCCCTATCAATGAATGGAACATTCAAAAACCTCTTTGCTAGGGCAGAGTTTTCTTACCAGAGATTCGTTCATTCAAATAATCATTTTTAATAACTTTTTATTAACATCTTTAATTAAATTAAATGATCCTTCATATTATTAGGATTAAGTTTCAAATCCTATTTAAAACTATTAAATTTATTATTAAACTGGTTGTATTTTAAAACCAGTTTTAATATTAAAAGCATAAACATGCGGCAATATGATTTCTAATTAAAAATATTTATTCAATCACTAACATATAAATATAACATTTTATATTCATACAAGACATGATCATATATAGAAATAGTCATATTAATGATGTATGATCATGGTATTTATGCATTTAAGGTGGGTTCTAAATGTTTATGGAATACTTCTTATGCATGAATATGACAAGTATTATATCGTACATATAATTATAATTATTATAGATACCGTATTTTGCAAAGCTCAATTTCATTAAGAAATTTTAATTTAATTGAAATTGTGTTTAATTTCGAATGAATTTTAAAAGATAAGTTGAATTTTGATCTTTTAATTGATTGTTAATTAAAACCATGGTATAAAAAATTGCTTGTTTGAAATTGGTTTTTGGTTGTTTCAAAAATTGATTTTAAATAAAATTAAAAAATAAATATCATTTTAAAAAAAGGTATTCGATGCAAATTTGGTTTAAATTTTTTTGAAATTCAATTAGATTTTATGGAAGAAATTTTTTTTTTGGAAAACTTAAAATTAGGCCATTGTGACAAGATATTTTGATTGACTGATTTTATTTTGGAATGATGAAATATTTTCATTTTTAATTGAAAAATCATTTCTTTTTTCATTCTCAGTACTCTATTATAAATTGAACCATAACTCTAAGTGAAAAGAAAGAAAGACTTTTGATTGAAAACTTAACCTAATACAGAGTGTGACAACCCAACTTATTCTAAAAGCCAAGGACGCGAGTACGCAAAACGGAAGCGAAGAATTTAAAACTTAAATCAATTGATTTGACAAAATATTTGAAATTTCGGTATGATGTATATGCAAATTCCATAAAAACACATAAAACATAAAACCTGTTTATTAAGAATACTCGACTCGTCGGCCGTATCAAAATATCATTAATAATTCAAAGTCAGAAAGTAAGGTGCACCAGAAAAAAAGGGGTTACTACAAACTGTTACTTTATCAAAACTATATACATAAGGTTTAAAAGTCTTGACTCTACAACATAAACACTATACTCCAAAGAAAATGAACACTCCCAGAAAGCGTTGCTCGTGTGACCGGAGGCTAATCCAAAAGACTTCATCTCGTATGTCAACGAGCACCACCTGCCGCACCTCGCCCACGACCTCTCCCAGTACCTGAAAGGTGATATAGAGCATCTTTGAGCATGACACTCAGTGAAAACAAAAGGAATGAAAATGATGATATGCAATGTTCGGAATATTATGCACAATGTAATCAGATACTAAAGTATGCATAAAACATTTTAAGAAGAGTAAACATATAAGATGGACCAAACCATTGGTATTTCAAGTTCGAGGAAAAACTGAGTCATCAACCATTAAACCCATATCACCTTCTTAAATACTTTCCGACCATATAGTTTCCACAAAACTTTCCAGTGTCTCACTACACGCATTACATACATCATCTCATAAAAACACTCGAGCCACAACTCACTAGTTTTTCCAGGTTATTGTAATAACCACTCTAGCATCCAGGCAATCCACCACACAACACCTCGGAGCTACACCAGTTCCGCCACGGTAACCACGTGTAACGTCCAACAACCACTCACCATTACATAGGTTACGACCCCATGGCCAATCATCAAACACTTGGAATGCATGAATGTAACGACCCGCTTTCCGTTAAATTCTTTAAATTCAAATGCACAGCGGAAGACTCGATTTTTAAAGAAAAACGGCATGGGTTCGTTTAAAAATCGAATAACCAAAACCTGTTTTACAACCCAAATTTAGAGAAAGCTATAAATCGGGAATGCTCATTCCAAAGGAGAAATAAATCATAAGACATAGACAAATTTTACACCAATACCCTTCCGGGCTCAAAAAGACACATGTATGTAAAATGGAAATAATTTACAAGCATTTTAACAAATGCTAAACCAAAAGATGTCTTTAACATTGTCCATACACCATCTCGACTAGTCACGCGGCTCCACCTCCTTTACCACGCTACTTAGCTCGAGGTTTACCTGAAAACTTGTAAGTGTAGCACCATTAGCATAAAATGCTAGTGAGAGTAAAACGAAAGCAAGTAATCCTATGAACAAAATCTCATAACCGAAATCGTGTCCAAAGGCCTATAATGCTCAATACTACCCACATCCACACTTCCAATTTCCATACAATCATACGATAGTCATATATTACCCGTATTTATCAATCAATACCATGAGATAGATATAAAGACTTAAAGTAAAGTAACATTCACTACTAAGTCTTACTACACAATTCTAAAGAATTTGTAAAGGTAACATTAACTATCTTTATTACCAAAGAAGTTTCATCGTATCGTGCTATTGTATGGATCGAAATCAACATACCACGTACGGTCGTACCATATCTCAAATCATCGGATATCAAGACTTTCACCATATCAGGTCTCAGGAATTTCACCATATAGGTCTCAGGAATTTCACCATATAACAAATCACCGCACCATGATACGTATGGATCCGAATCAACATACTATCATGTGCCATATCACAATCATAGTACCATAGTACGTATGGATCCGAATCAACATACTACTATGTACTATATCACAATCATCGTACCATGATACCGTATGGACCGAAGTCAATATACTATCATGTACCATATCACAAACCATCGCACCATGATACGTATGGATCCGAATCAACATAATATCATGTGCCGTGTCACAAAGTATAGTACCATGGTACGTATGGATCCGAATCAACATACTACCATGTACCATATCATAAATCACCGCACCATGATACGTATGGATCCGAATCAACATACTATCATGTGCCATATCACAATCATAGTACCATATCACAATCATAGTACCATAGTATGTATGGATCCGAATCAACATACTACTATGTACTATATCACAAACCCTCGCACCATGATACATATGGATCCGAATCAACATACTATCATGAGCCATATCACAAACCATAGTACCATGGTACGTACGGATCAGAATCCATGTACTACCATATACTATTCATAAACTCTCGCACCATGATACGTATGGATCCAAATCAACATACTATCATGAGCCATGTTACAAAAGGTTAAGCTTCCTAATAAGTTAGTTAATCTCAAAGAATCCTACTAAGTTATTAAGAAACCTAACTAACTAGATTACACGAGTTATCACTCAAGAATATCTTCTAATTACTTTAACTTCCAAACCGTTCAAAGTAACTCTCATTTCCACTTTCATCTAACATCTCCAAATCGCTTTGCAATACTTCCAAACCACTCCGATGTTTCCTTTTCATCGAACTCATTATAATTCCAAATTCTTTCCACTCACTTCCGAATTAAAGTCTGTAACCAAAACGTAATTCTAAGAAGCTAAATCCCTCTTAACCTCGATAACAATAACATAACGAAACTCAATTCATAAAACCACTAACTTTCACTTTAAACTCACCTTAGCTTGTAGACAAGCTCCGATATATCCGAGGTTGCAATTCCATGATCAAATCACAATCCTACAAACGAATTACACCTAATATCATTAATTAACCGAAAATCAAACAAACAACAACTAAACGCATAAAATAACGAAACTCCCGGATTTCCTCCCTATGGTGCTGTCGGCCATACTAGGAAAAATAGGGTTCGGGTTTGGTTTTCCGGCTTTTATGCACTTTAGAGGTGTTCGGGTTGGTTTTGGATACTTTGGAGGTTTGCAACTACAATGGGTAACCATAATTTAGGGTTTTGCACATTAATCGATTTCCGAATAATTAAGTAAATAGTAAAAACACAATAAACTTAACATCCTAAACATGGCCAAGTGAGGGAAAATCTCATGGGACGGGTTTCCGGCTCAAACTCGATTTTAGGGTTTAGGGAAAGTTTCTAAAATTGACAATAACGACTTCCCCGATTGAAACCTTCAAGCTTCGGTGAACGAATTCGAAGATTCCAACTCAAAACCTCCATTAAAATACTATTTGGAGCTTAGGATTTGAATATGAACTTACCGAGAACTCCGTGGATCACGGGAGAATGGCACGATCGATGGGTGGAAAAGAATCCTAGACCCGAGGTCTTTTCGATGCAACCGAAATCGAGTCGATCAGCCGAGAAACGAGCAAAACCCAAAGATTTCTCCCCCCCCCCTTGAGAGCCACGATTTTGGGATGAAAAAGGATGAGAAAAATGAAGACTTTTGGTCAATGATGTGTTTTTAAAGATGAAGGAATAGTGTTTTGGATATTTTTAAGAAATCGGAAATTACGGTTGCGTCCTTTTATGACTTTTGACTTCTAAATCGAAACCCGAAGCTCTTAAATTAATCTAAAGATGATTAATAATTATTAATTGGCCTATTAATAATTATTAATGTCACCGAAGCAAATTTAAAAATATTAAAACAATTAAAAAGGATTTTCGGACGAAAATAGCTATTAAAATCGAAATCACTAATTTTAAACTAACCTTAAATACTTTAATTTAAAATAAATAAAATAAAATAAAAATTTACCCCCAAAAGTAACGGGACGTTACAATGAATGAAGTGAGATGATATGGAATGCACTAATCATTCTTTCTTTACCCTTGTCATCAGAAATAACATTTAAGCACAACAAATGGAAGTAAGAAGAGTTCCCAGTCAGCATAAAATTCAATCTATCACTCGACACTTTCAAAGTGCACAATAAGTATATCAAACTTCAAGCATGATGCTGTAACATTTCGCTAAACTTTACTCGTCAAGCAATAATCTAAAACATATCGAGCATGAATAACATAAGTCCTAATTAAGTATATGACTCGATTGTTGACTTGAAAAGCGAGTAAAACAAGTAAACATGTCAATCTATCTCAATTTAGATATATGAAAGTAAGTAGGCATGTCAAAGTATCTCAAGTTGTATATAAAGGAAAATGGATTTAAGCAATTCTGCTCTTCCAACTCTTAAGAACGAGTCAAGCTTTGATCTCGTCTCTCATTACTTTCACATCTCCATTTTCCTTCCAAATCACACACCAAAATACTTACAGACCAGCCATGACCATTTGATATGTAAACCCTTGGAAACTTACCAAGAACCCTTCAAAAGAAGAACCCTAGATGAAGAAACAAGAACCCACAAAATAAGTAGTAAAAACTCAAAGGAAAGAGTTAAGGAATTAGGCTACCTTTATGATCTTATGATCTTGAAACAAGAATGACTTCTTACCCCAAGATTCGAACACTCCAAAAACAATATGATCAGAATTGTTTAAATGTTCTAAACATGCAATCCTAAGCAAGAATCACATATGAAGAAGAAGAGAATAGTCTTCTAAGCCAAAGCATGCAAATAAGCAAGTTTTCTCGAATAATGATAATCTTCCTTTATTAATGAATAAGGATGTAACGTCCCGTTATTTTTTTGAAGTGAATTTTTTTTTAATTTATTTATTTTAATTAAAGTATTTAAAGATTATTCTAAATTCAATAATCTAGAATTTAGAAGTTAATTTTGCTCGAAACCCCTTTTAATTATTTAAATAGCCTAAATTCGTTTTGGTGACATTAATAATTATTAATGGGCCAATTAATAATTATTAATCACCTTTAGATTTAAGAGCTTCGGGTTTCGATTTAAAAGTCAAAAGTCATAAAAGAACACAACCGTCATTTCTAATTTCTTAAAAATATCAAAACACTATTCATTTCTCTCTTTAAATTTTCCTTTGACCAAAGTTGACTCCATTTCTTCCCCATTTTCTTCTCATTTCCGTGGGTCAAAGGAGGAGGAGAGAAAAGTTGGGTTTTTCATCAATTCTCGAAGGATCGGCTCGATTTCAGTTGCATCGGAAAGCCCTCGGTCCTAGGATTCTTCTCCACCTAGCAATCGTGCTTTCCATCCGTGTTCTACGAACTTCTCGGTAAGTTAAACTTCAAACCCTAAGCTCCAAATAGTGTTTTAATGGAGTTTTCTCTTTGATTCTTCGTTTTATTGCCGGGGAACTAGATGATTTTAAGTACGGGAGTTGTTTTAAGTGTTTTTGGTAACTTTCCCTAAACCCTAAAACCGAGTTTCAGTCGAAGCCCTTCCCGTTTGAATTTTACATTGGGGGTTGTTTTGGGGTTTACTTTTATTGATATAATATTTATTGTAATTAAATTCGGGAAATTGTTTATTGTTCAAAAACCCGAATCATTGATACCCATTGAAATCGGGAACTTTGAAACTACTTAAAACCAACTCGAAACACCTCTAAAGTACCTAAAAGCCGGAAAACCTAACCCGAAACCCATTATCTATAGAGAGGCCGAGAGCACCCTTAGGGTTTTTCCGAGGTTGTTCATCGTTTTGAGCTTTTAGATGTTAATTGATCGATGTTTGATTTATTAATGATCGTTAGATATACTTTTAAATTGTAGGTGTTTCGGATCGTTGATTGATCGTGCTTTCAGAGATTTAGAGCAAATCTAATTTGGCTAAGGTGAGAATAAATAGGATTTAAAGTAACTTTAGAAACCGAATAAGTAGAACGGTTTGTAAAATCGGAGGTTAAGATTAAGATTTGAATCTAAAAAGAAAAGAAAGTGAGCTAGTGCCCTTAGGATTAGAAGCTAGTTCTTTGAGTGAAAATTTTGGAGTTTCTCGAGGGAACGCTGAACTTTTGAAAGTTCTAAGTTAGAATAGTTCTGGAGATTAAATGAGTCATTGGAAGTTAAAAGATCCAAACTTTTAGATAGAATGGTTAAAAGAATTCGAAAATAGAACTTTGGATTTTAGTTGGAAGTTTAGAATCCTTGGAAGTGTAGATTACTTATTTAAGATAAGATCTACTTATTGTTCTTCCGAATTCCTATCTTTTTACTTTATGCATAAGGACATCTATGATCCTTTTACTTATGTCCTTTACTTTATACCCTTTAATTTATGTTCCATTCATATTTTACGTTTATTTACTTTTGCGAGCATACCATAACATCTCGCACCATGACATAATGCACCATAACATCTCGCATCATTAAAAAAGAAAAGAATGGAGAATGTTGGACCCTACGGGGAATGTCCGCATCACCTTCAGAGAAAAAGAAAAGAAAGTGAGAAAGAAAAGAAGGGAGAATGTTGGACCCTACGGGGAATATCCGCATCACCTTCAGAGAAAAAGAAAAGAAAGTGAGAAAGAAGAGAAGGGAGATTGGTGGACCCTACGGGGAATGTCCTCATTGTCTTTATTCATGCATAAAGGGTGAATGTGAATCCTACGGGATGTCCTCATTACCTTCATGCATATTATCGATGGAAATATATATCGTGGATAAAGAATCGAGATGTTATACTTATGCAAAGTTTATTTACTTTTTCTTATATGTGTTTAAACGAGTTAATGGATGAGATTTAGACTACGTGTGCTAGTATTATCATTCTAAAGAGATTATGCTTATGAAAGTTAGTTTTCTAGAGTTTAGAGAACTATAGAAAGCATTATGTAAGACGTACATTTCTAGAGAGAAATGAAATGAAATTGATGTATAGCCGAGTGCTATAGAAAAAAAGAGTGAGATTGAATTGGATAATGAGAGAATACAAGGGCGTATTGAACCTTGCATAATTATTATGTGATACATATGTAAGAGAATTAGTTTCTCAATAAATTACATATGTAAGAGAACTAGTTTCTCACTAAATTGGAAGATCTCATATTTGGGAGAATAAGATTTGATGTAAACCTTGTATATAGTATAAGGTATATAAAGAAAATGAGATATAAATGCTATATGCATTTATGAAACCATACCCAGAAATGCTTGGAATGTAGTTCCACGATTATTGGAGAATTGGTAAGAAAAAGTGGAACTCTTGATATAAAACTCTTTGAATGGATTGATAGCAAAGAGTAAGTATGTTCTTGGACACGAATCCGGATACGGGTTTGGGGTCTAACTTTACTTTTTATTCTGTTTATTCTCACTGGGCTTAAGTTGTTAGCTCATGATACTACAAACATTTTCAGATGTTCAGGTCATGAGAGAGGAGCTGGTGCGGCTTAATCGAGAGGATGATGATGTGGAGATGGACTAGATGTCATTTAAAAGTCCCGGGCCTAAGCTTATCTTTTTTTTATTTATTTTCGGTCTTTGAGATGTAAATTTGTTATAAGCTCTTAAGAGCTTTTCATTTCACTTTTATTGTTACAAACCTCTTTGAACTCCTGATAGGAACTTGAGTTCCTTGTGTTTTAGATTTCAGATTTTAGATTGTAAACAGGTTATGGATAGTCCGAGTTTTAAACATATTCATGCCAAATTTTTATTAAATTTAAAGTCTTCCACTGTCAATCTGATTTTAAATTATTTAAAAGTGTCGGGTCGTTACAAAGGATGCCTTTAAATAGGAAAAAATTAAAGTCTCCTACTTCTAATGACACTAAATTCGAAAATATAAGATAAAAAGGTGATAAGGATGATCTCATCATGACATCACCATGATGAGTCATCAAAAAATTAAACCTACTCTAGGAAATTTAAATTGCATATTTAATAAACCTACACTAATTGGATCTTCCATTTCTTTACATCATCTTAAAGCTCTCAACATAAAGTATCTAGAAATGAAAAGTGTGACATGGCCTAAAATTTAGGGATCCATTTCCTAAATTTTAGGGATTTTCCTAGATTTTGGGAAAAGTCTTCAAATGGACAATTTTGAGCTTGTGAATCATTTTGTAGTTGAATTGTCCACAAATTGTATGTTAAACCCTTCATGTCTACGATTTACTCTTTGGTCTCCTTCAAATATGTTTGGACATGTTGAATCAAAGCTAGCTTCAATTTCTTATTCTTTGATCTTGTTATTGGCCTAATTGGCAGATTTAGCTCCCCTTGATCATTTGCAACATTAGCTCCATCTTCTAGCTTTCCATGAGTAAGTGAAGTGTTATGATTCATATCACCATTTCTGACCCACATCCTTCCTCTAACAATCGCAAACAACACCGTCGTCACCGTTTTGATTCTTTTTGTTCTCACCTTCACAATTAAGTTCTAAACTTGCTCGTGTTTTTCTGTCTCCTACATCAAACCATCCCAAACATATTTAAGCTTATAATAAAGTAAATATCTCATCCCAACAAGAACAATTACGAAATTCAACCAGGTTAGTGGAAAAAGTCTCAAAACTAGCCAATTTTAATATGTAGTTTTTTGGCCAAATGGGTGTTTATCAAAAATTCATTAGCTTGATCCTCCCATGTGATTTTCATATATAATATATAATATAAACATTCAAAATTTTCAGAATTGATATTTTTTCAAAATTAATCAAGAAAACCCAAATTTAAGAAAACTAGTAGCTTGGAAATCCTCCATTAATGGAGTTTGAAAGCTTTGAACATACCCATGGCTCCCAACTACCAAAGAAATCTAAAAAAATAATTCCTAGGGTTGTTAAACATATTTTGAATAGCAATTTCCAGATTTAAAAGTGAAGTAAAACAAACTCCCATAGAGATTTAAAACAAGCAAGAACAACCCAATATTTTTGTGAAAACCTAGAAATTTCTTTTTGCAATCTTACCTTGATCTTGCTTGAAATCTAATGATTCTTGTTTGAGTCTTCCTTGGATGATAATTCTAGCACAAAACAACCAAACCCCACTCAAATTACTGAAGTTTTGAGAGAGATTGAAGGAGGAAGCAAATAAATCAATGAAAGGAGAAATGGGGGGGGGGGGGGGACGGTGGAGAGCGAAAGAAGAAGAAGAAATTTGTTGTTTTGTTTTGTTTTTTTTCCTTTTTCTTTTCAATTTCCTATTTATAAATTAATTTTCAGAAATTAACTATTATCTAATTGCAACTTAAATCCCCCCACCTCTTCATTTTAGCTCCAACTCCTTCCACCTCCTAAAATCTACTTTAAGCCCCTTCTCTCTTTTCCTTTGATAAAGTCCTCTTCCCTAAATTAACTATGGTTAATTATAATTTTTAAAGAAACTAATTATTGTTAATTTCTAATTAACCAATTACACATAGCAATACTAATAATTTTTTTCCCACTTAATAAAAATACCAAATAAAATAAACCAATATAAGGGAAAAATTCTAATCACCCTACAACAAACTCTTGGTATGTGACGTCTTTTTGCAGTAAATAGATAACGTTTAGGAATCTTATCCTAGTAACACTATTGATAACTGTCCACTTTGTATAGTGTACAAATGATCTCATCTGAATCATTCATGTGGGTGACATGAAAGTGAAAGTATTATATATAATGGAAATTATATAAGACTGGACCATGATATTTGATCAAAATCTCAATAGTACCGTATGAAGACCCGACTCCTTTAAAAAAAACATATTACATTACGCAGCGGAAGACGACAAATTTTACAGAAAATTTGCGTGGTTCCGTTTATATTTTGAACATGCCAAAACCTGTTTACAATGTTCACATCAGAGAAAAACGGGAAATGTGCATTTCCTATGTTTAAGAAAACATAAACAACAACATAAAACGTTTAAAACACAAAACAACGCTCTTTCGAGCTCAGGACACCAACTATATACACATTTACAGACAACCAAAAGACTAGCATTTCAAAATGCTACAATCCATATCCCAGGCTCATCGCATGGTCAGTCAAGCGGCATCACGACCTCTACCCCGACCTCTCCCACGAGATCTACCTGTAAAATTGTAGTGTAGCACTATTAGCATAAAGCTAGTGAGAGTAAAATGAAATCAAGTGTTTATATGGCTCGGAATACTTGATGAACTAGTTGATTCGAGGTTAAGGGTTGTGAATGTTTAGGAAGAAAATATTGTGGAAAGTATTTTTGGGCTAAGGAAAGTGCATTAAGGCGAGCTTCTCGTCACTGAATGGTATTAAGATTTGAGGGCTAAAGTGTGGTTTGGGTGTAATAGATTTGAAAGTAGAGATGGAAAGCGACGGTTCGGACTCGGGACTTTTGAGGAGGGGAAGAATAGTCCTAATATGCATTAGGTTTCTCTTTATTATTATCCTACGTAATTAGGACGTAGGATAGAAACCGAGGTTAATGGTGACTTATATTTGTGGTGACTATGGTGACTTATATTCATGGTGACTTATAATCATGGTGACTATAGTGACGTATATTCGTGGTGACTATGGTGACTAATGGTGACTTATATTCATCGTGACTATGGTGACCAATGGCAACTTATATTCATGGTGACTATTGTGACTTATGGTGACATGTAATAATGGTGACTATGATGATTTATATTCATGGTGACTTATGGTGACATGTAATAATGGTGACAATGGTGACTACGGTGACTATGTATGAATGGTGACAATATAATTACGGTGAGTATAGCGTTGTTATACCCGAGGTGACAAGGGAAGTTAGAAATGTGTTATGGTAGCTGAAACTGACTTTAACCGAGCCAACTACGTTTACTTCCCTGTGCATGTAGTTCTGAATGTAAATGCATATTTAGCCTTATTGTTGATGTGCTCGGTGTTTAGTGATGGGATGCTTAATCGAAAGTAGACTCGTAATAGAAATGTTGGACACTATTTCTGATTAGGACTTTGGTCCATATAAGCACTTGATTTCATTTTATTCTCACTAGCTTTATGCTAATGGTGCTACACTACAATTTTACAGGTACACCTCGTGGGAGAGGTCGTGGTGCCGTATGACTGACCGTGCGATGAGCCTGGGATATGGATTGTAGCATTTTGAAATGCTAGTCTTTTAGTTGTCTGTGAATGTGTATATAGTTGGTGTCCTGAGCTCGAAAGAGCGTTGTTTTGTGTTTTAAACATTTTATGTTGTTGTTTATGTTTTCTTAAACATAGGAAGTGCGCATTTCCTGTTTTTCTCTGATGTGAACATCGTAAACAGGTTTTGGCATGTTCAAAATATAAACGAAACCACGCAAATTTTCTATAAAATTTGTCATCTTCCTCTGCGTAATGTAATATGTGTTTTTAAAGAAGTCGGGTCATTTTTTTTGATATGATGTCGGGTCATCACAGTTGTTATCAGAGCCTACGGGTTTTGTAGACCACACACATCACATGTTTTCATGTTTTGGTTTTATAATCCATGTCCCTAGCATCGATCGAGGTCAACGGCACAAGGTAACCTTAGACTTTACACTTTTAGAACTTGCTAGTGTTAATTTTAAAAGTGTGAATTCGTAATTTAGTATGTAGTGATTCGTCTCATAATTTTATTTATTGTTTTCCAGTATAACTTTGAGAGCACTTAGGGGAGGTAGAGGTGCAACCCCGGTTGCGGTACGAGGACGGGGTCGGCCTAGAGTCGTTAATCCACCATCGCCACCCCCTGTGGATCATGTTGATGTTGGAGGTGCTGCTCCAAGCAATGTTGAGTTAGGGAACGAGCCTCCATTTGACCCGCCGCCTAGGCAAGGGCGAAATGTTACTATCTCAGAAAAAGACTACCTAGACTTACTATGAGGTGGAGAAGGTTGTGCTAGTTCCGCTATTCCTCCGCCTGTTAGAGTGCCTGATTCGGCAGTTGCCTTACCTAGGGTTGATGAAGTTACCAAAGTTTTGAGATATTATAGCAGGCATGCACCGTTTGAGTTCGATGGGACTTCTACTGATCCGGAACTTGCCGAGAGATGGATCTTGAGCGTGGAGAGAGCACTTTACTCCATTCGATGCCCCTAGCATTTAAAAGTCCATTGTGGGGTTTACTCATTGGTCGATGACGCACGGTTTTGGTGGGAGGGATTATCCCATTCTCTGGATCCGACATTGATAGTTACTTGGGAAATGTTCAGGGAGAAGTTTTTTGATAAATATTACCCGGAGGACATCAGAGATCAGTTGGAAGTATAATTTCTTACCTTAAAACAGGGAGACAGATATGTGGTGGAGTACGAGAGAGAGTTTGACCTGTTATCCAGATTTGCCACGGGTCACATCGCTAATATTGAAAACAAAAAGAAGAGGTTCATCGTGGGATTGAGAGCAGATATTAGGGGGCAGGTACGAGCCTTACAACCCACCACCTATGCGGAGGTGTTGAGCCTTGCTTTGGATTTGGATATCGGACCCTCCGAGAAGAAGGCTGAGATGGTAGTTGCACAGTCTTCTTCGCAGAAAAGGAAGGCTGAAGACGACCATTCAGGTCGAGGGACTCAGCCACAGAGACAATTCCAGGGTAAGAGTGGGGTATCAACCGGGTCTCAGGCTTATTCGGGACAGACGAGTTAGCCTGGGGCTCAGGTTCCTCCTATGCCTTATTGTCATGACTGTTCTGGGTATCATTTTGGGGGGTGCAAGACGACGAGATGTTTTTTTTGTGACCAATTGGGGCACATCAGACGAAATTGTCCGAAACTTCAGGCCACGTAGCAATCCAGTGGACAGGGCCAGGGTCATAGCCAGAAGCAAGGACAAGGACGAGGTCAGTTTGAGGGTAAAGGCCAGGCTAGGTCCAATTAGCAGCTGATACCACCACCTCAGACCCGACAGTTGGCCCAGGTATTTTCCACCACACGTGAGGATGTCGAGGCTGCAGGTACCGTTGTTACAGGTACTGTGACTTTTATGGGCCATTCTACAATTGTATTGTTTGATTCTTGAGCTAGTCACTCCTTTATTTCTACTGAGTTTGTTGAGTCAGCTGCTTTTGAGTCTGAGCCTCTAGGGCATGAGCTATGTGTTACTACACCATTGGGGAAGTATATTGTTGTGGATAGAGTCATTCATTATGATGAGTTGAGTATCTTGGGTTTTTGTTTGCATGCTACGTTGATCATGATGCCCATGTTTGATTTTGATATTATTCTGGGCATGGATTGGCTGTCTCACAACCATGTTAGTATTGATTGTGGGGAGAGAGTGGTGGATTTTGTTAGTCCATGTGGGACTAAACTTCATTTTTGTGGAACTCGAGGTAAAGCGGCCCCAACTGTTATCTCGGTGTTCAGGCTAGGGCACTACTAAGTGATGGTGCTTGGGGTTATCTTGCTAGTGTAGTCGACATATCCGTTAGTGTGCCTACTCTACATACTATACGTGTGGTACAAGATTTTGTAGATGTTTTTTTCTGATGAGTTACCCTGGTTACCATCTGTGAGAGAGTTAGACTTTCAGATAGAGGTGGTACCTGGGACGGCTCCTTTGTCCAAGGCACCTTATCGTATGGCACCGGCTGAGTTGAAAGAGCTCAAGAGTCAATTACAAGGGCTCTTAGACTTAGGATTCATCCGCCCGAGTATGTCACCTTGGGGAGCACCTGTTCTTTTTGTGAAAAAGAAGGATGGCTCGATGAGGTTGTGCATTGACTATCGGGAGTTGAACGTGTTACGGTGAAGAACAAATATCCATTACCCAGGATAGAGGATTTATTTGATCAGTTGAGGGAATCCACTGTCTTTTTGAAGATAGATCTTCGATCAGGATATCATTAGTTTAGGATCAGAGATGAAGATATTTCAAAAACGGCTTTCGGGACACGATATGGCCATTATGAGTTCGTTGTTGTGTCTTTTGGCCTTACTAATGCCCCAGCCGCTTTCATCGATCTTATGTATATGGTGTTTAGGAGGTTCCTGGACTCTTTAGTCATCGTGTTCATTGACGATATATTGGTTTATTCTGAGACTGAGGAGTTGCATCCTATGAACCTAGAGAAAGTTCTGACGGTGTTACGTATTGAGAAGCTTTATGCAAAGTTCTCAAAATGAGAGTTCTGGCTGCAAGAAGTAGCATTCTTGGGACACGTGGTGTCAAGTAGAGGGATTTCTGTTGATCTTTCCAAGATCGAGGCAGTCAGTAGTTGGCCTAGACCAACTAGTGTGGCAGAGATACGGAGTTTCCTTGGACTTGCGGGTTATTATAGACGCTTTGTTCAAGATTTCTCCAAGATTGCATCGGCTTTAACTCATCTAACGAAGAAAGAAATGGAATTTGTGTGGTCTCAAGAGTGTGAAGAGAGCTTTGAAGAGCTCAAGAGGAGACTCGTGACAACACAAGTGTTAGTGTCACCTGATGATTCTAGTGGATTGACAGTATATACTGATGCATCGAAGAAGGGATTAGGGTGCATGTTGATGCAACACGAGAAAGTTATAGTTTACGCTTCTCGACAATTGAAAGAACATGAGAAGGCTTACCCGGCACATGACTTGAAGTTGGCAGCTGTGGTTCATGCTTTAAAGTTGTGGAGACATTATTTATACGGAGAGAAGATCTTGATATTCACTGACCATAAGAGTCTCAAGTACTTCTTCACTCAGAAGGAATTAAATATGAGACAACGACGATGGTTAGAACTGGTGAAAAACTACGATTGCGACATTCAGTACCATCTTGGTAAAGCTAATGTAGTGGCGGATGCGCTTAGTCGGAAGTCGTCGCACTTATCGACATTACCGATGAGACTGAGGTGGGAAATGGAGAGAGCCGAGGTAGCTTTTCTTACGGTTGAGGTGATAGTGAGTTTGGCTAGTATGACAGTAGGGCCTACTCTGAGGCAGAGGATGTTTGAGGCACAGAGGGGCGAGACTCACTTATAGTCTGGCTTCCGAGAGGCAGAGTTGGATATGCCTAGTCACTTTTCTTTTGCGAACGATGATGCCCTGATGTATCATAGGAGGCTCTGTGTGCCTTTAGGATCGACCTTCAGGAAAGAGCTGTTGGAGGAGGCTCACAGTTCTATCTTTTCTGTACATCCAGGTAGTACTAAAATGTACAGGGACCTTCGACAACATTACTTGTGGCCCAGAATAAAACATGAGATTGCAAACAATGTGAGCAAGTGTTTAGTTTGTCAGCAGGTTAAGGCCTTGAGAAAAAGCTCACCAGGGTATCTAAATCCATTGAGTGTGCCTGAGTGGAAATGGGAGGAGATTTCCATAGATTTTATCAATGGACTGCCGAGGACGTCGAAGGGTTTTGATACTATTTGGGTAATCGTACACCGTTTAATAAAGTCTGCCCATTTTATACCTGGGAAGATCACTTACCCTGTCGAGACTCGGGCACAGTTGTACTTACGGGAGATTGTGAGACTCCATGGCGTACCTGTAAGGATCGTTTCGAATCGGGATACTTGTTTTGTTTCGAAATTTTGGCGTAGTTTACATTCTGCTATGGGTACAAGCCTCAACTTTAGTTCAGCTTTTCATCCTCAGACTGATGGGCAAACGGAGAGGTTGAATCAGATTTTGGAAGACATGTTGAGAGCATGTATACTTGATTTTGGCGATAGTTGGGATTCTCATCTATATTTGACTGCGTTTTCCAATAACAACAGTTACCAAGCTACCATCGAGATGGCACCATTCGAGGCGCTCTATGGTAGGAAGTGTAGATCACTAGCTCATTGGGATGAGGTTGGTGAAAGGAAGCTTCTGGGTCCAGAATTGGTACAAATGATGAGTGAGTCGATCACTCTGATTAGGGAAAGGATGGGGGTAGCCCAGAGTAGGCAGAAGAGTTACGTCGATGTAAGGCGAAGTGCACTTGAGTTCGAGGTAGGTGACCACGTGTTTCTGAAGGTGGCACCCATGAAAGGAGTGATGCGGTTTGGGAAGAAGGGCAAGTTGAGCCCTAGATTTATAGGACAGTTTGAGGTCCTGGATTGCATTGGTTCGATAGCCTATCGTTTGGCTTTACCACCTACCTATCGGTTGTGCACAATGTGTTCCATGTATCTATGCTTAGGAATTACGTAGGAGATCCTTCACACATCATTGACCACGAGCCAATATTGTTGGATGCTAACCTATCCTATGAGGAGAAACCGGTTGAGATTCTAGCTACTGAGCAAAAGGTGTTGAGGAACAAAACAGTAAACTTGTTTAAAGTTCTTTGGAAGAACCAAATGTCAGAAGAGGTTATGTGAGAACGTGAGGACGAGATACGGGCTAAGTATCCTCACCTTTTCACCTAGGGACTTCACTTTTCGGGGACGAAAAGCTCTTTTTAGGTGGGTAGACTGTAACGTCCTGTTGCTTTGAGGTGAAATTTTGTATTTATTATTATTATTATTATTATTATTGCTTCACTTAGTATAATTATAGTGGTTGGTGATTGTTTATTTTACTTAGAAGTTTAATTTAGTATTTTAGTTTTCGTCTCGAGTTCGATCGTTAAGTAATTTCCATTAGAACGTTTAAATAGAATCGGGTGTAATAACTATTACTAGCGGGCCCATTATTGATAGTTAAATACTTTTAAGTTAGTTTAGAAGAGGTTAAGTTGAATTGGAATTAGAAACGTGAAATAGCAAGCACCTAGAACAAGTTTTCTTAAGTAAATAGAAGGAGGGGCATTAAGGTAATTTACCAAATATTTTTATATAAGTTAAAATTACATTTTCCAAAGTAATTAGTAAGAAAAAAGGAAGAGCAAAACCGAAATCCAAACCCTCCCACCTGGGAGTTCAAAGAAAAGAGAAAATTTGGGATTCCGTCGCCGTTTCTCTATCGATTTCGTTGATTCTCGTCACGATAGAAAGATATCGAGACGTACTTTCTTTTCATACCATCAATTGAGTCGATCCATTCTAGATCCGGGACATACGAGATAAATAAGAAATGGGTTTTTAGGTTTCCTTTTTCCCGATTTTGCGTTTAAGCTTCGATTCATTTTTCTCGGGTGTCGTTGGTGATTTCAAGTTAGGAAAAATCATTTTGGTCAAGGTTATTATTTTGAATCTACCGAGTAGAATAGAAAACCTGAGCCCTTTGAAATATTCCAAATCGAGGGTTCCGTAAATTGGGTTTTGTTATTTTTGAAAGTGTTTTCTTTAAGTAATAATCAAAAAATCGGAACTCGATCCTTTTCCTCTTGCCTTGGCCGTGAGCTCCATAGTGTTTCCGGGAACATTTTGACGTTTAATTTAGCTTTTGCCTTTTCGTTCGTGGTTCAGAAATTAATATGTTTAGTTGTATATTTTACTTTGTAGGTTTGAACCACGAGCAACCGTTCACACATCCAACGAGTGGTGTTTCTTCCACGCATCCTAGAGGTGAGTTTAAAATGAGCTTTAGTGTTTTAATGGCTCGGAATACTTGACGAACTAGTTGATTCGAGGTTAAGGGTTGTGAATTTTTAGGAAGAAAATATTGTGGAAAGTAAGTTTGGGCTAAGGAAAGTGCATTAAGACGAGACTCTCGTCACTGAATGGTATTAAGACTTGAGGGTTAAAGTGTGGTTTGAGTGTAATAGATTTGAAAGTAGAGATGGAAAGTGACGGTTTGGACTCGGGACTTCTGAGGAGGGGAAAAATAGTCCTAATATGCTTTAGGTTTCTCTTTATTATTATCCTACGTAATTAGGACGTAGGATAGAAACCGAAGTTAATGGTGACTTATATTTGTGGTGACTATGGTGACTAATGATGACTTATATTCATGGTGACTATGGTGACTTATAATCATGGTGACTATGTTGACTAATGGTGACTTATATTCGTGGTGACTATGGTGACTAATGGTGACTTATATTCATGGTGACTATGGTGACCAATGGTAACTTATATTCATGGTGACTATGGTGACTTATGGTGACGTGTAATAACGGTGACTATGGTGACTTATATTCATGGTGACTTATGGTGACATGTAATAATGGTGACAATGGTGACTACGGTGACTATGTATGAATGGTGTAACGTCCCGTTACTTTTAGAGGTAAATTTTTTTTTAATTAAAGTTTTTAAGATTAGTTTAAATTCAGAAATTTCGATTTTAGTAATTATTTTCATCCGAAATTCTTTTAAATCGTTTTAATACTTTAAATTCATTTCGGTGACATTAATAATTATTAACGGGCCAATTAATAATTATTAATCACCTTTAGATTAATTTAAGAGATTCGGGTTTCGTTTTTAAAGTAAAAACAAAAGAGGGACATAGGCGTCATTCTCCAAATTCTTAAATATCTAAAAAACACTATTCATTCATCTCTTAAATATCCAATCAAAGGCAAAATTGCTCATTTTTCTTTCTCTTCTTCTCCTTGGGGCCGAGAGTAGCAAGGAAGAAATATAAAATTTTGGGTTTTCTTTAATACTCGATGGATCGTCTCGATTCTACTTCCGTTGGAAAGCCCTCGGTCGAAGCTTCCTTTCCAACCTACCGATCGAGATTCTCGCTCGTTTTCTCGAGGCCTTAAGGTATGACAAAGTTTCTAAATTTTGATAGGAATGGTGTTTTAATGGAGGTTTTGAGTTGAAATCTTCAAATTCATTCATTGAAGCTTGAAGATTTCAATCGGGAAAGTCGTTTTGGTCAATTTTAGAAACTTCCACTAAACCCTAAAACCAAGTTTGAGCCGGAAACCCGTCCCATGTGAATTTCCATCACTTGGCCATGATTAGGATGTTAGGGTTATTATGTTTTTGCTATTTACTTAATTTTTCGGAAATCAATTAATGTGCAAAACCCTAAATTACGGATACCCATCGATGTTGTGAACTCCCAAAGTATCCAAAACCAACCCAAAACACCTCTAAAGTGTATAAAAGCAGGAAAACAAAACCCGAACCCCATTTCCCCTTGTATGGCCAAGAGCACCATAGGGAGAAAATCCGAGTTTTTTCGTCGTTTTGTGCGTTTAGATGTTGTTTGAACGATTTTCGGTTAATTAATGTTATTTAGGTGTAATTCGTTTGTAGGATTGTGATTTGGTCGTGGGTTTGCAACCTCGGATTGATCGTGGAGAGAATTTGGAATTATAATGAGTTCGATGAAAAGGAAACATTGGAGTGGTTTGTAAGTATTGCAAAGTGATTTGGAGATGTTAGATGAAAATGGAAATTTAAGTTACTTTGAGTGGTTTGGAAGTTAAAGTAGCTTAGAAGATACACTTGAGTGATAACTCGTGTAATCTAAGTAGTTAGGTTTCTTAATAACTTAGTAGAATTCTTTTAAGATTATCTAACTTATTAGGGAGCTTAACCTTTCGTGATACGGCACATGATAGTATGTTGATTCAGATCCATACGTATCATAGTGCGATGGTTTGCGGAATGGTACATGGTAGTATGTTGATTCATATCCATACGGTATCATGGTACTATGATTTGTGATACGGCACATGATAGTATGTTGATTCGGATCCATACGTATCATGGTGCGATGATTTGTGATATGGTACAACTGTACGTGGTATGTTGATTCGGATCCATACGAGCACGTTACGATGATTTGTGTTATGGCACATGATAGTATGTTGATTCGGATCCATACGTATCATGGTGCGATGATTTGTGATATGGTGAAAGTCCTGATAACTGATGTGATGAAAGTTACGATGATTTATGTATTGGTAAGACCGTACGGGATAGTATGTTGACTTCGGTCCATACAGTATCATGGTACGATGACTTGTGATATGGTACGACCGTACGTGGTATGTTGATTTCGATCCATACAATAGCACGTTACAAATATTGCAATTACATATTCTTTAGAATTGTGTAGTAAGACTTAGTAATAGTTGTTACTTTTACTTTAAATCTTTATTTCTTTTACATGGTATTGAAAGACTATTACAGGTAGTATATTACTATCGTATGATTGTATGGAAATTGGAAGTGTGGATATGGGTAGTAATGAGCATTATAGGCCTTTGGACACAATTTCGGGTATGAAATTTGGTTCATAGGATTTCTTGCTTTCATTTTACTCTCACTAACATTTTTATGCTAATGTTGCTACACTTACAAATTTTCAGGTAAACCCCGTCCTAAGAAGCGTGGTAGAGGAGGTGGTGCCACATGACTTGCCGAGTTGGTGTATGGACAATGTTGAAACATATTTTGGTTTAGCATTCTTTGAAATGCTTGTAAATTATTTTCATTTTCCATACTTATGTCTTTTTGAGCCCGAAAGGGTATTTGTGTAAAATCTGCCTATGTTTTATGACTTAAATCTCTTTTGGGAAGTTTAAATTATATGTTGGAATGCGCATTCCCGATTTATCGCTTTTTCTGAAATGGGTTGATGTAAACAGGTTTTGGATATCCGATTTTTAAACGAACCCATACCGTTTTTCTTTAAAAATTGAGTCTTCCGCTGTGCAATTGAATTTAAAGAATTTAAAGGAATCCAGGTCGTGACAAATGGTGACAATATAATTACGGTGACTATAGCGTTATTATACGCGAGGTGACAAGGGAAGATAGAAATGTGTTATGGTAGTTGAAACTGACTTTAACCGAGCCAACTATGTTTACTTCCCTGTGTATGTATTTCTGAATGTAAATGCATATTTAGCCTTATTGTTGATGTGCTCGGTGTTTAGTGATCGGATGCTTAATCGAAAGTAGACTCGTAAAAGAAATGTTGGACACTTGATTTCATTTTACTCTCACTAGCTTTATGCTAATGGTGCTACACTACAATTTTACAGGTACATCTCGTGGGAGAGGTCGTGGTGCCGCTTGACTGACCGTGCGATGAGCCTGGGATATGGATTATAGCATTTTGAAATGCTAGTCTTTTGGTGGTCTGTAAATGTGTATATAGTTGGTGTCCTGAGCTTGAAAGAGCGTTGTTTTGTGTTTTAAACGTTTTATGTTGTTGTTTATGTTTTCTTAAACATAGGAAATGTGCATTTCCCGTTTTTCTCTGATGTGAACATTGTAAACAAGTTTTGGCATGTTCAAGATATAAACGAAACCACGTAAATTTTCTGTAAAATTTGTCGTCTTCTATTGCGTAATGTAATATGTGTTTTTTAAAGGAGTTGGGTCTTCACATACCGTTTGCGAGAAAAGATCGAATATCAAACTAAGTTTATCACCGTGATAAATCTCAATCCTGAGTGACACGTGGACTCCTATTCATGGAGTTGTGTTCTTTGATTCACATGGTTGAGAGAGATTTGAAATGAATGCTCAATACACTTATGTTTTGGGAACTTAACGAGATAGTAGCTGGGAACACATTTGCAGGAGATGGAATTCATAACTTTCTTATAAATTGACGATATCAGTGCGAAACCTAATTGTTAAAGAAACTTTAGGAAGCTCTCTTGATGTACTCATTCTAGACATGAACAAGTGGGCCCACGACTACAGAAGTATTTATCTATAGTTAGACTAAATATTGTTCAATGGAGAAACAACGAGAATACAAGGATAAAATAATAATTACAGGGGCAAAACGGTTATCCCATATGTAATTATTAGTTTACCACGTGAAGGATATATCACATATATATTAAAAGATATACTAAATGAACTTAACTCATCTATAGTGAGGGGAGTTGAGCTATGAATCTATAGTGGAATGATTCATAGTTAAATAATAAGTAATTAATTGATTATGAGTTAATCACTTAATTGACTAATTATTAAGCCCATGATCTATAGGTCTATCGGGTCCATATGCTAGCCCAAATATTGTAGTCGCAAAATCAATTGAAGAAATGAAAAGTTTAAGTAAGGCAAGTTACATAAATAGGTAATATTAATAGTTTAAATATTGAGTATATTTAAACGGTAACAAATAGAAACATTATTAATTGTTTAAATAATAAGTTTATTTAAACAAGAAATTAGTAATGAAATATTATTAATTATTTAAATATTGAGTATATTTAAATGGTAATTAATCATTTGAAATTAATTGGAAATTATTAATTGTTTAAGTTATTAATTTTATTTAAATGGAAATTAATAATTAAATTAATTATTAATAATATATTATTTGGTAATATTTAGTCGGGAGAAAAATATTAATATTATTAATTATTTAAATAAGTTTGTTATTTAAATGGGAATTAATAACATAATTAATTAAGTTGGACTTGTTAATTTAAGAGAGAGTTTCTAGCCCAATTGGAATAATGAACCCAATTGAAATTGGCCCAAAATAATTAATTAAATAAATTAGATTTATTTATTAATTAATACACAATTTTCTGCCACATATAGTCTATTTTAGGGAGAAAATTGTTTGAATTATATCCTTAAATAATTACATAGATTTATTTACCAAAGATAAAACAGATAAAAAGAGAAATAAAACATTTTCCTATTTATCTAGGCATTTTCGGCCATGAGTAGATAAAGGGAAGGAAATTTTTTTCCTTTTTGTATTTGGAATAATCCTAATGTGATTATGTTTCCTATTTTCCTACAAATAGGAGGCTTGGGCCATTCATAAATCATACAATTCAATTCATTAGAATTGAAATTTCTCTCTTCCTCTCCTCTCTCCCTAGCCTTGCCGATTTTTGCATTATTTTTAGGAAGAAAAATTCTTTTTCTTCTTCCTATTTTCTTCTAAGGTTCGATCCCACAATCGCGTTTCGCTTGATCGATCAGGATATAGTGTAGAAAATATGGTCTTAAGGATTGAAGCAGTAAAGAAACCTCCAACCATATGTCAATTAATAACTCATTGTAAGTAAAGGGCTTTAATTTTCGAAAAACTTGCATGATTCTACATGTTTTTTTATCACAGTTGAATGATGTTAATAGATCCTAAATTAATTGTTAATTTATTTACTAAATAAATTTTTGCTAATTTAGTAAAGTAGTCCCTTCAATTGGTATCAGAGGTAGTCTTAATTATCATGCAAAATTGCGATGTTTTTGAAAATTTTGGTGGGTAGCATAAAAATTGTTTTATGTATGTTTTATATAAGTTGGTTATATAAATTGTGGAGGTTTGCTGGTTGACTAATTAGGATTTCTTGAGGCACGTAGGTTTTAAATTTTAGTAGAAAGTTTGTAAGCTCTAAATTTTAGGGTATAGGATAAATTTTGTAATTTTTTCACAACCAATGTTGGTGAAATCGGTTAGCAAGGAGGAAGAGAACAAATTTTTCCCCATCCTCCAATGAGGTCCACGGCAAAGCAGGAAGAAAAGGTCAAGATATGGTAAGATATTTTTAAGATATTATCTTGTTATATCAATTTAGAACAAATATTTTAAGAAAAGAAAAAAAATATTTTCTAAAATTATCTCCATATTTTAAATTGTGAATTTAGAAATTGATATATGATTACATGGAAAATAATTTCTTAATTTTTTCCATATAATTAAACGATAATTATTTAAAAAAAAACAAGTGTTTATGAAAATATTAAGGAGATAACATTGGCCCCGAAAATGCCCACTCCCATGCCTATAACAAGGAGGAGAGAGAAAGTTGAAGCTTCAAGTTCTACAATGGAAGTTTTAAATTAAGTTGTAATTTTATTTTTCCATTTTAGAAATAGTGCCAAGAATACCGGTCAATTTAGCTATTTATTATTTACATTATTTATATGTATGATATGAATGCTTTAAATATGTTTCATGCATAAGAGTATGCATGTAGAAAATCCCACCATAGGTTGTATAATTTTAATTAATTTTACATACATGCATCATGATATAATATGTGTTATTATATGCTAATGTATGTGAAGCATGCCATAATTTTATTTTATAAAATGTCACTATCGAAAATTATGATCTTTTATTCTAAATTATTTTAGACTAAAAACATGCTTATTTAGTTAAAATTCAAAAGTTAAATCTAGTTTAGAAGTTTAATAGAAACTAAATGGTTTTTTTTGTAATATGGAATTATTGTTTAAACAATTGGGCTAAAATTCATATAATGTAAACTGTGATGACCTGACTCCTTTTAAATCATTTTAAAACCAGAATGCGGCGGAAGACTTAATATTTAATAAAAATTTGGCATAGATACGTTTAAAATTTGGACTATTCAAATTCTGTTTACATTTTTCACAATCAGAGAAATTGTAAAGACAAGGAAATGCGCATTTCCTGAACTAAAGTTCAAAGAAGTTTCAGATTATAAAAGTTTAAATCCAAAACTCTCTCATGAGCTTATATACAAATGTGCATCAAAAGATGAAAGACATAAAGTAATCATTAGTCCGAGGACTATACACTTTCTCTAGTCCATCTAGCCATCATCGTCACTAAGGTCAATTGGCAACATCTCCTCTCCCACGACCTCGACCACAGTCGATACCTAAAAAATTGTAATATCATGAGCTAAAGCCCAGTGAAGGTGAACAGAAAATAAAGTAACATTAGACTCCAAACCTGTATCTGGATTTGTATCCAAAAACTTACTTTTTGCTACCCAACCATTCAAAGGGGGACATCAAATATTACAATTTCCCATTTCAAGATCTTCCAAAAGGATAAGAACTAGCTCTCGAGCATAACAAAGTAGTATATTTCACTATACAAATCAATCTTATCCCTTTCTTGTGACGACCCGACACTTTTAAATAAATTTAAATTAGAAAACACAGTGGAAGACTTTTATTTAAAGAAAAATTGGCGTACGACCCGACACTTTTAAATAAATTTAAATTAGAAAACACAGCGGAAGAATTTTATTTAAAGAAAAATTGGCGTGATTATGTTTGAAAATTGGCTAGCCAAAACCTGTTTACATCCTAATTTCAAAATCTAATAAAATCACATGGAACTATAAGTCCCAATCAGGAGTTCAAAGATTTAATATCATAATATAACGACGATAAGCTCTTATGAGCTAAATACAATGTACAAATCATCAAAGTCTTTAAAGTTCACAAAAGTAAATACATAGACTTTACAACAACTGAGTCCATCTCGAGGTCAACATCCCTCGATCACGCAGCACCATCTCCTCTCCCACGACCCCTTGCCAGGGCATTACCTGAAATTTTTGTAATATCATGAGCTAACAACTTAAGCCCAGTGAGAATAATAAGAATAAAAAGTAAAGATAGATTTCAAACTCGCATTTCCGATTTGTGTCCAATTAATCTGACACAATCCACTCCTAAAGTTCTCCAAACTCTAGGTAATTTCATTCTAAACTTTCCAAAGGATGATATTACTAACACTCGTAGTCAATCCTCATCCATTAACTTGTTACGACATAAATAAGAAAAGTAAATAAACATTGCAATGAGTATAACATCTTAATTCTTCTTATTGTTTTACTTTCCATTATGAAATATACAATTCTTTCTCCATGATATAATTCCACCGATAATATGCATGAAGGTAATGAAGACATCCCGTAGGATTCGTATTCACCTTTTATGCATAAATGAAGGTAATGCTGACACTCCCCGTAAGGTCCAACATTCTACCTTATGAATAAAGAAGGTGATGCCGACAATCCCCGTAGGGTCCAACATTCTCCCCTCCTTTTCTTTTTCACTTTCGTTTCTTTTTCTCACTTTCGTTTCTTTTTCTCGCTTTCGTTTCTCTTTCTCGCTTTCGTTTCTCTTTCTCACTTTCCATTTCCATCAATGATATGCATGAAGGTAATGGAGACTCCCGTCGGATCCACATTCACCTTTTATGCATGAAGGTAATGGGGACTCTCGTCGGATCCACATTCACCTTTTTTTGTTTCTCACCTCCCTTCTCTTCCATTTCAATGATGTAAGATAATATGGTGCAAGATGCTATGGTTATGCTTGCACATGCTTGCAAAAAGTAAATAAAGTAAATAGCGAATAATAAAGTAACCAAAACAAACATAAAGTAAAGGAGCATAAAGTAAAAGAACATAAAGTAAATAAATAGGAAACTTCGGACGAACGATATGTCAATCAAACTCCGCTACCAATAATAAAGTAAAAATCATAACTTAAACGATTAACCAATACCTTCAAGGATTCTAAACTTCCAACATAATCCGAGGTTCTATTAACCGTTCTATATACAAGCTTGGATCTTTTATCCTCCAATGATCCATCCTAAGCTTCGAAACGAATCTAACTTAGAAATTTCTAAGATTCAATGCTTCCCTCGAGAACTCCTAAGTTCTCACTTAAAGGATTAACTCCTAATCCTAAGGGCACTAACTCACTTCCCTCTAATCTTAGATTCGAATTCTAATCTTAGTTTCCAATTCTACAAACCATCATACTTATTTGCTTTCTATAGTTACTTTAAATCCTAACTATTCTCACCTTTGAAGAGAGATGACTTCGCTCTTAAATCATAGAGAGTGATCAAACGAACGGTTCGAAAACACCTACAATTTGAATTATATCACATAATCAATAAATTACCTACTAACGATCAAACAACAACTAAACGTACAAAACAATGAAAAACTCAACAAACCCCCCACATGAGGCTCTCGGCCCTCTCATGAAAAATGGGCTTCAGGTTTGGTTTTTCGGCTTTTAGGCAATTTAAAGGTGTTTTGGATTGATTTCAAGTACTTTGGAAATTCCGATTTTCAATGGGTAACGATAAACCGAGTTTTTAAACAATATGCCATTTCCCGAATTGAATTACAATAAACATTATTTCAATAATAATTAACCCATAATCAAACCCCAAAAGGTAAATTTCAAACGGGAAGGGCTTCGACTGAAACTCGGTTTTAGGGTTAAGGGAATGTCAAGTAATAGTTACCCAATAAGTTTTCCATCAACATTCAACAACAAAATTGGAAGGGAAAGAGAGTTTTGGCCAAGAACTCAAAAGCTTGAATCAAATTCCATGGAAATACTAAGAGAATTCGAAATCTAGGGCTTACCTTAGAGAGTTGGAAACGTTTCAAGAGTGGAATGGGTAGAAAGGTCTCGGCGAGAGCTTTCCAACGCATCCAAAATCACGTAAAACGACCAAGAAATGAAGCCGGGGTGACACTTTCTTCCTCTTCTCTTTTCTTCGTCTTGTTGCTCGGGTTTGGAGAGGAAAAATGAGATGTTTTTGGTCAAATGCTTGGTCAATGGTATTTTAAAGAAGAAAATGAAATAGTTTTTAGATATTTAGGAATTTTGGAAATGACGGTTGCGTCCTTTTATGACTTTTGACTTATAAATCGAAACCCGAAGTTCTTAAACTATCCCAATGGTGATTAATAATTATTAATTGGCCCGTTAATAATTATTAATACCACCATAACTTATTTAAACAAATAAAGCCATTAAAATGACTTAAATCGAAATAAACTACTAAATTCTAATTTATCGATTAATAAATAAACTTTAATTACTTAAATTAAAATAAAATAAATAAATAAAAAATTTTATCACAAAATAACGGGACGTTACATTTTTTATATAGCACTCGGGCTATTTTCTCTACAACAAGTTAGGCTATACATAACATCTCTTTTCTTTTCTCTATAGAAACTTAGGATATACATAACATTTCCTTTCTTTTCTCTATAGAAACTTATACTATACATAAGGTTTACATTCCTTTATCTATAATAATTAATGCTAAGCTCACTCGGTTTTAACATATTCAAACAAGATAACTCACAATTAATATTGATAATGTTAGCACACGAAGTCTCAACATTTTTCATTAACTCGCTCAATATATGTAAAGTACACTCGAGCTTTACATTAATATAATAGAAATCATGCTATGCTCACTCGGTCTTAACATGCTTCAAACAAGAAAACACACAATTAATGTTAATAATGCTAGCATATGCAGTCTCAACATTATTCATAAACTCGCTTAACAAATATAAAGTATACGCCTTTACATTAATAACCCTCAACATGCTTATAATGACAGTATTAAAAGCTCACGCAATCTAAAAATACCTCATTATCTCGCTTTCCAGAACAAAGTAAAAAAGATATTTTTAATAATATCTTTCCACTTCTAGTGAATAATAATGAAAGCTCACTTAGTCTTACCATTACCTCATTATCTCACCCACCGAATGAAAGGTACACCCAGCCCCGACATTCTCTCATATATGTATCATAGTAATTATGAATAATACTAGATAATGTAAGCACGCACAGTCCCAACATTATCTCATTATCCCCCCCCCCCCGATCAATGCAAACTTCATACATCATTTAGCATTCCTCATGATACATATATGTAATCAGACTACGAATAATACCAGACAATGCAAGCACACTCAGTCTATTCCTTGTCTCATTATGTGACGACCCGTCACTTTTAAATAAATTAAATTCAGAGAAAACAGCGGAAGTCTTTTAATTTACGAAAAATTGGCGTGGTTTTGTTTGAAAATTGGCATGCCGAAAACCTGTTTACAACCTAATTTTCAATTCTAATCAAATCTCATGGACTTTAAGTCCAAATCAGGAGTTCAAACATATAATATCATAAAACATCAATATTAGGCTCTTAGGAGCCAAATACAAAATACAATTCCTTAAAGTTCATCAAAATAAGACATAAACTTTACAAAAACCATTAGTCCATCTCGAGGTCGGCATCCCTCGATCACGCAAAGACCACCTCCTCCTCCTCGACCTCTAGCCAAGGCATTACCTGAAATTGGTTGTAATATCATGAGCTAACAAACTAAGCCCAGTGAGAATAAATAGCATAAAAAGTAAAGATAGACCTCAAACTCGCATTTCGATTTGTGTCCAATTAAACTGACACAAAACACTCCTAAAGTTCTCCAAACTCTAGGTAATTCTATTCCATGAAATCCAAAGTATGACATTACTACACTTGTAGTCAATTCTCAAACATTAACTTGTTATGATAATAAAGTAAAGCAAATAAACTTTGTTAAACATATAACATCTCGATTCTCTTTCTCATCTATCATAAGCATAAAAGTAATGAGTACATCCCGTAGGATACGCATTCGCCATTTATGCATGAAATGAAGGTAATGTGGATTTTTACATACTATCCACCCTTATCCTTATGTATGAAGTAGTGTGGGGGTCTCATGTCATCCACAAAACTTATGCATGAAGTATTGTGGGGGTCTCATGTCATCCACCAATACTTATGCATGGAAAAAGTGTGGGGGTCTCATGTCATCCACCTTTCTTTCTCATTTTTCTCTTTTCAATAATATGAGATGTTATGCATATGGTTGCATATGCTTGCAAAAGTAAATAAAGTAAATGTAAATGATAAAGCAACCGAAGTATGCATAAAGTAAATGAGCAAAAGTAAAGACATAAAGTAAAGGACATAAATAAAAATAGATAGAATCCCGGATGAACGATATATCGATCGAACTCCGCTAACAATAATAAAAGTAAAGGTCAAAACATAACGATTAACCTAACCTTCAAGGATTCTAAACTTCCAAAACTAATCTATCTTAGAATCTTCTAAGATTCGAGGTTCTCAACGAGAAATCCTAAGTTTCTCGCCTAAAGGATTAACTTCAAATCCTAAGGCACTATCTCACATCCTCTAACCTTAGGTTGGATTCTAAACTTAGTTTCAAACTCTTCAAACCAAAACACTCATTTGCTTTCTATAGTTACTTTACATACTAATCATTCTCACCTTAATTAAAAGATGACCTTGCTCCTAAGTCCGGTAGAGCAATCAAACAAACGGTTCAAAAACACCTACAAAAGGATTAATATCCTGAAAATTAATAAAATACCAACCAACGATTAAACAACGACCAAACATACAAAACGACGAAAAACTCAACAAACCCCCCATAAGAGGCTCTCGGCCCTCTCATCAAAATGAGGTCTCGGGTTTGGTTTTTCGGCTTTTTGGCAATTTAAATACGTTTTGAGTTGGTTTTAAGCAAATTCGATAATCCCGATTTGAATGGGTATCGATGAATAGGGTTTTTGAACATTACTCCCTTTCCCGAATTGAATTTAAATAAACATTCATTCATTAATTTCTAACCCAAAATCAAACCCAAAAGGGTAAATTTCAAACGGAAAGGGTTTCGACTGAATCTCGGTTTTAGGGTTATGGAATAGTTTCCAAGAACACTTAAAACTACTCCCGAATTGACAAACACCGAGTTTCACGGCAAGAAATCGAAAGAAAACAAGTAAAACTCCATTAAAACACTATTTGGAGCTTAGGGTTTCAAGAGAAACTTACCGAGAACTCCTCGGATCTCGAGAGAAACGAGCGATGGCTAGGTGGAAAAGGATCGTAGGATCGATACCTTTCCAATGGAACGAGAATCAAGTCGATCCGGCAAGAAACGAACAAAAACCAAAAATCTTCTTTTTGCTCTTTGAAGCTCACGGCCAAGGAGGAGGAAATGAATGAGCTTTTTGGTCAACTTTGAGTCAAGGTGAGTTTTTAAAGACAAATGAATAGTGTTTTTAGATATTTTGCAAATTGGGTAATTACAACTTTGCCCTTTTATGACTTTTGGCTTAAAACGAATCTCGAACATCTCGAACTATCCCAATGGTGATTAATAATTATTAATTGGCCCGTTAATAATTATTAATACCATTAAAACGTATTTAAATAAATAAAGCCATTAAAATGAAATAAATTACTAAATTCTAATTTAATAATAAATAAATGAATTTTAATTACTCAAATTAAAATAAAATAAATAAAAGTTTTTTTTTATCACAAAATAACGGGACGTTACACATTATTCCTCCCAAATACGATTATGCAAAAATGAAAATAAATATGTCTCAAGTGCAAGTAAAAATAAATTTAACCATTCAAAGAAATCAAAAGAACATAATGATCAATAATATGTGAATAATTAATTACCTTTCCTGCATAAAACAAGAAAGTATCATCTATCATTTGACAATATAATAGTCAAGTCTTATGGCCTTCATATGATCTCATGATAATATAAACGTCAAGCTAGTTGGCCTTCAGATAATATCTAGGTATTAACTTAACATAAAAGTATCATTTCCTTCTTTTAATAATCAAGCAAAACTCAATACTTGATTCCCTTCTTCATCCGTTTCTATTTGGTACCTTCAATTACCCGAAAACATCAAGAAATTTCCAAGAGTTAGTCATATCCACCAAATAAACCATTAGTTCACCCAACTCACTTTAGAACTAACTCTCAAGCCTAAACAAGTTAGTAAATATACTTTAAACCTCTCATTTCCAATCTCAAACTCTACTTCTGATCAATACAAATCGTTCAAAAAATTAGGTTTCTAAGTTTAGTATTAAGTTGTATTTATCCTCACCTCGAAAGTTTGCGTAAAAACAAAGTTCCAACGTGTGATGACCTGATTCTTTTTAAATAATTTAAAATCAGATTGACAGTGGAAGACTTATTATTTAATTAAATTTGGTGTGGATATGTTTAAAACTTGGACTATCCACAACCTGTATACATTTTTCACAATCAGAGAAATTAAAAGTAAAGAAATACAATTCCTTTTCAAATTTTAAAAGAAGATTATAACCATAAAACTTAAGACGAAAAGCTCTTAAGAGCTTATAAACAAGTTTACATCTCAAAGACCGAAATCAAAACAAAATAAGGTAAGCTTAGCCCCGGGACTTTTAAATGACATCTAGTCCTTCTCCACATCATCATCCTCTCGATCAAGCTGTACCAGCTCCTCTCTCATAACCCGAACACCTGAAAATGTTTGTAATATCATGAGCTAACAACAAAGCCCAGTGAGAATAAACAAAATAAAAAGTAAAGTTAGACCCCAAACTCGCATCCGGATTTGTGTCCAAGTAAAACTCACATTCTCTTACCTCTCAACCACCAAAATGGTTTTACATTAAAATTTCACTTTTACTTACCAAGTCTCCCAAATATTTGAGGAACAATCTTCCAACCATTAGGGGGATATGTTTCATAACATATATATATATATAACATTTGAATCTCATTCTCTTTAATACCTTATACTATACATAAGGTTTACATCAAATCTTATTCTCCAATTACGAGATCTTCCAATTTATTGAGAAACTAGTTCTCTTACATATATGTCTCATAATAATTATACAAGGTTCAATACACCCTTGTATTCTCTCATTATCCAATTCAATCTCCTTCCTTTTTCCTATAGCACTCGGCTATACATCAATTTCATTTATTCTCTCTAGAAATGTATGTCTTACATAATCCTTTTCTATATTTCTCTAAACTCTAGAAAACTAACTTTCAACCAATAATCATAAAAATAAATATAAAAGGAGTAAATAAACCTTACATAAGCATAACATCTCAATTCTCCTTATTGTCTTACTTACCATAATGAAATATACAATTCTTTCTCCATGATATAATTCCACCGATAATATGCATGAAGGTAATGAAGACATCCCGTAGGATTCGCATTCACCTTTTATGCATGAAGGTAATGGGGACTCCCGTCGGATCCACATTCACCTTTTTTTTTTCTCACTTTCCTTTCCTTTCATTTCAATGATGCAAGATGTTATGTGTATGCTTGCAAAAGTAAATAAACATAAATATGAATGGAGCATAAGGTTAATGGTATAAAGTAAAGAACATAAAATAAAGTGCATAAGGTAAATGGATCATAGATGTCCTTTAGTAAATAAATAGGAATTTCGGAAGAACAATAAGTGAATCGAACTTCCGATACTTTCATAAAAGTAAGTTCTTATCTTAATGAGTAAGTCTCCACTTTCAAGAATTTTAAACTTCCAAATAAAATCCAAGGTTCTATTTTCAAGTTCCTTTAACCATTCTATTTCAAAGTTTGGATCAATTAACTTCCAATGATCCATTCTAATCTCCGAAACGATTCTAACTTAGAACTTTAAAAAGTTCAATGTTCCCTCGAGAAACTCCAAAGTTTTCACTCAAAGAACTAGTTCCTAATCCTAAGGTCACTAGTTCACTTTCTTTTAACTCTTAGATTCGAATCTAAATCTCAACCTCCAATCTTACAAACCGTTCAACTTATTCAGTTTCTAAATCTACTTTAAATCCTATTTATTCTCACCTTAGCCAATAGTTTTGCTCCAAATCTCCGAAAGCATGATCAATCAACAATCCAAAACACCTACAATTAAAAGTATATCTAACGATCATTAATAAATCAAACATCGATCAATTAACATCTAAAAGCTCAAAACGACGAACAACCCCAGAAAAACCCAAGGGTGCTCTCGGCCCCTCTAAGGAAAATGGGTTACGGGTTCGGTTTTCCAGATTTTAGGCACTTTAGAGGTGTTTCGAGTTGGTTTCAAGTTGTTTTGAAGTTCCTGATTTCAATGGATATCGATGATTCGGGTTTTTGAACAATAAACGATTTCCCGAATTTAGTTACAATAAACAATATATCAATAAAAGTAAACCCCAAAATAACTCCCACGATGTAAAATTCAAACGGGAAGGGTTTCGACTGAAACTTGGTTTTAGGGTTTAGGGAAAGTTTCCAAAAACACTTGAAATAACTCCCGTAATTAAAACATCGAGTTCCTCGGCAAGAAATCGAAGAATCAAAGAGAAAACTCCATTAAAACACTATTTGGAGCTTAGGGTTTGAAGTTTAACTTACCGAGAAGTCCGTAGATCACGGATGTAAGGCACGATTATTAGGTGGAAAGGAATCCTAGACTCGAGGGCTTTCCGATGCAACCGAAATCGAGCTGATCCATCGAGAAACAAACAAAAGCAAAAAATCCCTCTTCCCCCCATGAGAGCTACGGCCTTGAGAAGAAAAATGAGAGGTTTTTGGTCAACTTTTGGTCAATTGGATATTTAAAGATGAATGAATAGTGTTTTGATATTTTTAAGAAATTTGGAAATGACGGTTGTGTCCTTTAATGACTTTTGACTTATAAATGGAAACCCGAAGCTCTTAAATTAATCTAAAGGTGATTAATAATTATTAATTGGCCTATTAATAATTATTAATGTCACAGAAGCAAATTTAAAGTATTAAAACAATTAAACAGAATTTCGGACTAAAATAACTACTAAAATCGAAATCACTACTTTTAAATTAACCTTAAATACTTTAATTAAAATAAATAAATAATAAAAAAAAACTCACTTCAAAATAACGGGACGTTACACAACGAACCGTCAAACGAGCAATCGACACCTACAATTTATCAATTGAATTTTTTTTTCCAATTCATAACTAAGATGAGAAAAGTATGATTCTCAGGCGAATAGTGATTTCATATGAATAGTGTTTTTCAGTTAATAGTGTTTTCAGGTGAATAGTGTTTTCCAAAATTTTGAGCTCAAATCATCAAATTTCTTGAAGGAAATACATGATTTCAACTTAAAAACTCATTTAGAAACAAAAACAAAGAAAACCATAGGAAAAAAGTTTAAAAAACTCACTTTTTAAGGCTTCCCTTGTAGAATGAGAAACGCCTCAAGGCTAGGATGGATAGATAGCCCCCGTCCCAAGCAATCCAATGCAAAAAAAAAACAATCATCGAAAATGGTGGAGAAATGACGAAAACCCAAGAGGTCAATGGAGCTTGAAGTGGGCGGCCATGGAAGAAGGAAAGGAGAAAAGAAAGTTGAGTCTTCTAGCTGATGATAAGAATTTAAAGTTAATTGAAAATTATAAAAATGCCCTTCCTTTGATTCTAGCTTTTAAAACTTAACCTAAAGTACTTAAACTAGCTAAAAGGTGATTAATAATTATTAATTTGCCCGTTAATAATTATTAATACGCATAATACTAATTTAAGCTTCTAAAGTAATAAACGTCAAATAAAAGAATCTAAATTAAAAAAATCTAAATTAACTAACTCTAAAATTAAATTAAATGCTTTAAATAAAATAAATAAATAAAAATTCCTTGTAAAAATAACGGGACGTTACATAAACAAATAGAAACTTTTAATTAAGAGTTAATTAAAAAAAATTATGATTAATTAAATTGAATTGAATGGATCTTTGGCGAGAAAGCTCTTGCCTAGCGATGAGGTTTCATAAAGTTCCCTTTACATAAAGCGTCTCTAACTAGGAGCGACCTGGGTGAAAAGTTCAAATTAAAAAATTGAAATTATAAAGACAACTCATAATATGATTAGTTTTAATTAGGAAAAACTTGAACAATCACATTTAAAATTAATTTAGCAAATTTAAGAGTTAAAGTTGCTTAGGTTAATTAAAACTTGGATTAATGTGTTAGCCTAAATTAGTGTAAGTTATGAAACCCTAATTTCAAAATATTAAGTTGGAGAAGGAAACGTGTTAACGTATCCTATGGTCTCTACTGATAGGCACACAATGTGAGATTTATACAAGACCTCTGTAACACTGCTACAGGTATTCATTCCCATAGGAAGATTTTTTTTGTATAAATCAATATCATGGTGGTTCTCCCGAAAAGGATAAAGAATTTTAAATACGAATTGAAGACTGAATCTACACTTCATAGACACTTTTCAATTTTTATTTGAAGGACTAAATTAGTGGGTCCACACTTAAAAGCAAGTTGATAAAGTCTATTATCAAAATTCTAGACCAAACACACAGTAAACAATGACATAAGTATATGAGTTATTCTGGAGTTGTCAATTGTTCAAGTGGTATCTTATTTTAATGATGGTAACTGAGCTATCAATTGACGATGCTTCACTGGTATCATTAAAATATCGTGACATAGTAACATGTTTTAATGTGACGACCCGTCACTTTAAAATAATTTAAATTAGAAAAACACAGCGGAAGTATTTTATTTTAAGAAAAATTGGTGTGATTATGTTTGAAAATAGGCTAGCCAAAACCTGTTTACATCTTAAATTCAGACATCTAAAAACACAAGGAACATTAAGTTCCTATCAGGAGTTCAAAATGATTTATAAACATAAAAGTAAAGACAAAAGCTCTTAAGAGCCATTTACAAATATACAACTCCAAAATTATATAAAATTCACGAAACCATGTACATGGATTTTTACAACCACCTAGTCCATCTCAAAGTCTTCATCCCTCGATCATGCAACACAATCTCCTCTCCCTCGACCTCTAGCCAGGGCATTACCTAAAATTTTTGTAATATCATGAGCTAACAACTTAAGCCCAGTGAGAATAATAAGAATAAAAAGTAAGAATAGACCTCAAACTCATATTCCGATTTGTGTCCAATTTACCTGACATAATCAATCCTAAAGTTCTCCAACTCTAGGTAATTTCATTCTATACTCTCCAAAGGATGATATTACTAACATTCATAGTCAAATCTGTAGGGATGATTACTAAAATAGCGGAATTTTATTTAGTAAACTAATTAACTCTTAATTACGGATCTATTAACATCATGCAATTTGTGATAAAAACATGTAGATTCATGCTTAATTTCGAAAATTAAAGGCCTTTTACTTACATTGAGTAATAAATGGAGAATCGGTTGGAGGTTTCTTTATAGCATCAAATCATCAGCAACAGCGGATCTTCTATGCTATATCCCGATCGAAAGCAAAACCGACTTATGGGAATCGAACCGGAAGAACAAAAGAAGAAGAAATTTCTTCTTAATTTTTCCCTAAGGAAAATCGGCAATTGGGCAAAAACTTGAGAGAGAATTTTCACTTTTCTAATTAAAGTGAGAAGTGTATAAAATATGAATCCCAATGGTCATATTTATAGGAAAATATGATATCTAATCTAATTAGATAATCATTATCTCTTAATTATTAAATATAGAAAAGATAAATAAATAAAAAAAAATATAATAAAAAAGAAAAAGTGGCGCAGGCGGAATGTTGGCTGACGCAAAATTCAACTTTTGCTTTTTTTTTTTTAATTTATTTATATTTACTTTTCTTTATTATATATATTTAATATTAGAAAAATTCAAATAATAACTTCTAATTCAAACATATTTAGCCAATATATTAATTATCATTGAATCTTATTCAATTAATTAATTATTTTGGGCTAACACCAATTTGTTTCTCAAACAAATTGAATTTAATTCTCTCTAATATTTATTGTTAAATTAAATAAACTCATTATTTAATTAATAATATTAATTATTAATTTCTATTTAAATAAAATCATTATTTAAATAATTAATAATATCAACATTAATTCCCGTTTAAATAATTTATTTATTTAAACAATTAATTTTGCCGTAAAATATTATAATTGATATGTTATATTAATTTCCATTTAAATAAACTCTTTATTTAAACAATTAATTTTGTATCAATATTAATAATATTAATATTAATTTTCATTTAAATAATCTCATTATTCAAATAATTAATATTGCCTAATTTTAAGTAAAATCAATTACTTAAATTATTTGTTCTTCCTAAGTTAAATTAATAACTTAGTTTTGCTACAACGATATTTGGGCTAGCATAGGGACCTGATGGACCTATAGATCATGGGCTTAATAATTAGTCAATTAAGTGATTAACTCATAATCAGTTAATTACTTATTATCTAACTATGAATAATTCCACTATAGATTCATAGCTGAACTCTCCTCACTATAGATGAGTTATGTCCATTTAGTTTATCTTTATTTATATTTGTGATATATCCTTCACGTTGAACCCTCATAATTACAGGCGGATAAATTTACCGTTTTGCCCCTGTAATTACCGCTTTATCCTTGTGTTCCCGCTGATTCTCCAATGAACATTATCTTGATCAAACTAGAGATAATATACTTCGTGATCAATAGAAGTCGTGGCGCCACTTGTTCATGTCTCGAATCGGTACATCAAGGAGTTTCCTAAAGTTCCTAAAATGTTTAGGTATCGCACTGATACCGTTAATTTATAGGAAAGTTATGAATTCCATCTCGTGAAAACGAGTTCCCAGCTACTTATCTAGCCATGTTCCCAAAACAGGAGTGTATTGAGCGTTCTTACAGATCGCTCTCAACCATGTGAATCAAAGAACACAACTCCATAAATAGGAGTCTGCATTTCACTCAGGATTGAGATCTATCACGGTTGATAAACTTAGTTTGATATTCGATCATTTCTCGTAAACGGTACTAATGAGAAATTTGATCGAAGATCGTGGTCCTGTCTTATACAATCAACATTGCATATGATACTTCCATTTCATGTCTCCCACATGAATGATCAGGATTAGATCATTTGTCTATAAACAAAATGCGAAGCTATCAACAGTGTTACCAGGATAAGGTTCCCAAACGTTATCCATTTACTGTAGACACTTTTAAGTTATTCATCTCGACTTTAATCTTCTCGTATGACTCACATACTAAGTCGTGATTTCATAAGAGTAACTTAGGGTTTTACTATTTGAATGTTTGAGATTTATATATTTTCATATATTCCTAATATCTTCAATTGAATCAATCTAGATAATATAAAGAACTTATGTTTATTTATTTAATTTATTCGAAATAAATTATTATACTTAAATAATTACAAGTTCTAGGACACCATTCCTAACAAAATCCTCATCCAATAACTTGTTACAACATAAATAAAAAAAGTAAATAAACTTTGCATAAAGTATAACATCTCGATTCTCTATTCCATCAATCATAAGCATGAATGTATGAGGACATCCCGTAGGATTCGCATTCGCCCTTATGCATGAAGAAGGTAATGTGGTCTATTCCGTAGGATCCATCGTTCTCCCTCCTTTTCTTTCTCACTTTCTCTTCTTTTTCTATGAATGTAATGTGGTCTATCCCGTAGGATCCATCATTCTCCCATTCATATCTTTCTCACTTTCTCTTCTTTTTCTATGAAGGTAATGTGGTCTATCCCGTAGGATCCATCATTCTCCCATTCATATCTTTCTCATTCTCACTTTTTTTTCCATGATGCGAGATGTTATGATGCAATATGATATGTTTTGGTGTAAATAAATAAAGTACGGAATTAAAGTAGCCGATACAAACATTAAGTAAAAGGCATAAAGTAAGGACATAAAGTAAATGAATAGGAAACTCCAGAAGAACGATACGTAAATCGAACTCCGCTACAATAATAAAAGTAGAACCTATCTTAAACGATTAACTTATACCTTCCAGGATTCTAAACTTCCAATATAATCCGAGGTTCTTTTAATCGTTCTAAATACAAGTTTGGATCTTTTAACCTCCAATGATCCATCCTAAACTTCGAAACGAATCTAACTTAGAACTTTCTAAGGTTCAATGCTTTCCTCGAGAACTCCTAAGTTCTCACTTAAAGGATTAACTTCTAATCCTAAGCGCACTAACCCACTTCCCTCTAATCTTAGATTCGAATTCTAGTCTTAGTTTCCAATTCTACAATCATTATACTTATTCGTTTTCTAAAATTACTTTAAATCCTAACTATTCTCACCTTTGTAAAAGAAGATTTCAATCCAAACCTTCGATAACGCGGACAATGCAAAGTTCAAACCACCTACAATTAGAATTACATCTAACAATCAATAAATAATCAACTAACGATCAAACAACATCTAATCGTTTAAAACGACGAAAAACCCAACAACCCCAACTTTGAGGCTCTCGGCCCCCCCTCACAAAAGGGTTTTGGTTTTGGTTTTCCGACTTTTAGGCAATTTAGATGTGTTTCGAGTTGGTTTCAAGCAATTTCGATATTCCCGATTTCAATGGGTATCGATAATTAGGGTTTTTGAACATTATGCCCTTTCCCGAATTGAATTTAAATAAACAATAATTCATTAATTTACTACCCATAATCAATCCCAAAAAGGTAAATTTCAAATGGGAAGGGCTTCGACTGAAACTCGGTTTTAGGGCTATGCGAAAGTTTCCAAAAACTCTTAAAACAACTCCCGTATTTACAAACACCAAGTTTCCCAACAAGAAATCGAAGGATCAAAGAGAAAACTCCATTGAACACTATTTGGAGCTTAGGGTTTGAAAATAACCTTACTGAGAACTCCGTGGATCACGGGAGAAAGGCATGATCGTTAGGTGGAAAAGAATCCTAGACCCGAGGGCTTTCCGATGCAACCGAAATCAAGTCGATCCGTCGAGAAACGAGCAAAACCCGAAGAAATCCCTCCCAATCACTATACCCACGGTTTTGAGGGAGAAAAATGAGAGGTTTTTGGTCAACTTTGGTAAAATGCTTGATTTTTAAAGATGAATGAATAGTATTTTGATATTTTTAAGAAATTGGAAATGACGGTTGCGTCCTTTTATGACTTTTGACTTCTAAATCGAAACCCGAAGCTCTTAAATAAATCTAAAGGTGATTAATAATTATTAATTGGCCTATTAATAATTATTAATGTCACCTAAACGAAATTTAAAGTATTAAAACGATTAAAAAGAATTTCGGGCGAAATTAACTACTAAAATCGAAATTACAAAAATAATAATTAATCTATATACTTAAATTGAAATAAATAAATAACATTAAATAAGTAATAAAAAAAATAAATAAATAATAAAAAAAAATTTCACTTCAAAATAACAGGACGTTACATTTAAGGCTTTTCTGGTCATTAATATGTTTGCATTCATGCATCATACTTGATCATATGTCAAAACTTTTAGTATTTAAATCTTGAATGGACGTTCAATTACTAAGATAAGGTTTATTTAAATTTTCAGTAATATGACATCTGCTCTAGTCACAATCCTTGGAAAGAACAAATTAATGGTGAGAACTATGTCACCTAAAAAAATAAAATGAACACCATTCTCGTGGTGGAAGACCAGAAGTTTGTAATTAACGAACCAAAACCCGATGAGCCTACAACCAATGCCCCTTAGGCTACTAAGGATGCTTATGAACGATGGGATCGGGCCAATGAAAATGCCCGAGTTAATTTGATGGTTGGAATGAGTGATGTTTTAGCCAAAAAATATGAACCAATGGAAACAACTACGGAAATAGTTGATTCCGTGCGGGACATGTTTGGCCAACCATCAAAACAAACTCATCATGAGGCTATAAAGTCCATTTATAACACTCAAATGAAAAAGAGACTTATGTTCGTGATCATGTTTTAAACATGATGAACTACTTCAATGTAGAAGAAACGAGCGAGGCCATGATCGATGACAAATCCCATATAAGCTTTATATTGGAATCTCTTTCGAAGAGCTTTTTCAATTTAAAAAGCAACTTGATTGTAACGTCCCGATATTTTACACGGAATTTTTATTTATTTATTATTTAATTTAATTATTATTATTTGATGTAGAGCACTTAATTTAATTTTAGAATTTATTAATTTAAATTTTAGATTTAATTTAGAATTTACGAGTTTATTTCGTTCGTAAATTCTTTTAATCGCTTTATTAGCTTAAATTAGTTTTGGTCGTATTAATAATTATTAACGGGCCAATTAATAATTATTAATCACCATTTGGCTAGTTTAAGAACATCGGGTTTCGTTTTATAAGCTAAAATTCATTAAAGGGACGTAACCGTAATTTCTGATTTCTTAAAAATATCCAAAATCACTATTCATCTCTTTAAAATCTCAAAATTGACCAAGAGAATCATTTTTCCTTTCTCTTCTTCTTCTCCAACGTGAGCAACAATGGTGGGAGGGGTTTTCTCTTGGGCTTTCGTCAATTCTCGACCATTTTCGATGAGGTCAGTTGCGTTGGATTGCTCGGGACATGGGCTATCTATCCCACCTAACCTTATGTCGTTTCTCGTTTATTAAGGGAAGCCGTAAAAAGTAAGTTTTCAAAACTTTGTACATGGTTTTGTTCGTTTTTTTTATTATAAATGAGTTTTGAAGTTGAAATCACGTATTTCTATCAGGGAATTTGACGATTTTGACCCCGGATTTTTGAAAACACTATTCATCTGAAAACACTATTCATCCGAAAAACACTATTTATCTAAAATCACTATTCACCCGAAATCATACTTTTTCTCTTATTAGATTTAAATTGTAATTCGTTGATCGATTGATGAATTGTAGGTGTCAGGTGTACGTAGACGTCTCGTTGAACCGTTGGATTATACATTGACTTGCTAAGATGAGAATAAATAGAATTTAAAGTAGCTTTAGAAACCGAATAAGTTGAACGATTTGTAGAATCGGAAGTTGAGATTAAGATTCAAATCGAAAGGATTAAAGTAAGTGAGCTAACATGCTTAGGCTTGGAGATAGTTCTAAGTGAGTGAGAGAACTCATGGATTTCTCAAAGGAAACGTTTAACTTTTGGAAGTTCTAAGTTTAGAATCGTTCCGGAGTTTAAGATTGATTATTGGAAGTTGAAGGTTCTAATGTAAAATGGGGTGGTTAAGGAACTTGAATATAGAACTTTGGATATTTATTGAAAGGAATAGAATCTTTGGAAGTGGAGACTTTATTGTTAAAGTTAAGAAGTCCCGATTATTAAAGGGTCGTTGGCTTGATTTACTTATTTTTTTTTCGAAGTTCCTATTTATTTATTTTATGTATAAAGGGAATTTATGATCCATTTATCTTTATGCCCTTCGATTACCTTGAATGTTATATTTACTTTACTTATATTTGAAAGCATATTCATATCATATCATTTTGCATCATCAAAATTGAAAGGAAATCAAGATAATGAGGTGAATGCAAATCCTATGGGAGTTTTAATTACCTGACATTATTCATTAGAGGTGAATGCAAATCCTACGGGAATTTTCATTACCAATCATTATTCATTAGAGGTGGAATCATATCATTAAGAAGGACTTGTATATTCTACTATGGAAAGCAAGATAACGAGGTGAATGTTAGTTCAATGGGAGGTACCATTACCTAACATTATTTACATGAGACGTTATATTTATGTAAAGATTGTGTACCCTTTTATACTTGTTTATTGAGCTAATGAATGATGATTAGACTATGTATGCTAGTAATATCATCTTGTATCGTAAATTGTGATTGTGAATTATGTTAAGTCCGAATGAGATTAACATTATTTTATCGAACATAAAGGAATGGTAAATCTTATATATAGTATGAGATATCAAAAGGATGAACTAGAAAGAGATTATGGGATATGAAAACATTCTTCCAAATATTTGAGAGTTAGTTTCTTGAGTTTGGGAGCTTTGGTAAAGAATATGTAAACTTTTGATAGCCTAAGTTGTTGTAGAGAAAAGAATTGAAACACCATGTCTAACATACATTCTATAGAGAAAAGAAATGCAATTGATGTATAGCCGAGTGCCATAGTAAAGATGAATGGGATTGAATTGTATAATGAGAGAATACAAGGGTGTATTGAACCTTGTATAATTATTATGATATATATGTAAGAGAACTAGATTCTCAATAAATTGGAATATCCTGAATTTAGAGATCAACAGTTGAATGTAAACCTTATGTATAGTATAAGTTATTGAAGAGAATGAAATAAAATGTTTTGTGTGTTATGAAACACATCCTCCTAAAGGCTTGGAAGATAGTTCCTCAATTATTTGGGAGAATTGGTAAGTAAAAGTGAAATACTTGATGTAAAACCCTTTTGGTGGTTGAAAGGTAAGGGAATGCGAGTTTTACTTGGACACAAATCCGGATGCGGGTTTGGAGTCTATTGTTACCTTATATTCTGTTTATTTTCACTGGGCTTGTTGTTAGCTCATGATATTACAAACAATTTCAGGTAATGCTTACATTCATGGTGGTGGGAGAGGAGCTGGTGCGGCTTGATCGAGAGGATGATGATACAGAGATGGACTAGATACATTTTAAAAAGTCCATGGACTCATTTTATTTTATTTTGTGTCTTTTGAGATGTAAATTTGTATATAAGCTCATAGGAGCTTTTCGTCTTAACTTTTATGATTATAAACTTCTTTAAACTTTGGAAAAGGAATTGCATTTCCTTGCTTTTAAATTTTATGATGTGAAAAATGTATACAGGTTGTGGATAGTCAGAGTTTTAAACATATCCACGCCAAATTTTTATTAAATGTTAAGTCTTCCGCTGCAATTCGATTTTTAAATTATCTAAAAGGAGTCGGGTCGTCACATTGATCATGAACAAATTGAGCTACTTCTTGACTCAATTTCTGAATGAACTTCAGACTTTTGATGCAATGAAAAAGGAGAACAAGAAGTCAGGAGAAGAAAATGTTGTCTTCAATGCTTCTAAGAAAAAGTGCTCAACTAAAAAGAAGACAAAGCTCAAAACTGAAAAGAAAACATTTAAGACTAAGATTGAGAAGCCTAAAGGGAAATGTTTTCAATGCAACGAAGATGGACACTAGAAAATGAACTGCCCCAAATATCTCGAAGAAAAGAAAAAGTGGAAAGAAGGTAAATTAGATTTGCTTAGTGAAAAGATTGAGAAATTTACTTTGAATGGTTGATTCAAATTATCGCTAACACAAATTTTATCTAAATTTTTACAGTTGCAGCCTAATTTTTGAAAGAAGTCTTCGAAAATGCTGATTAGAAGACGATTAAAGAAAGATAGTAGAATAGTTGTACTATTTTCAGTCTTTACTTTTCATTTAGTTTAGTTTTTATTGTTTTAATTTGAATTATGTATTAATTATTGGTTTTCATTTGATAAGAACCAATTAAGAATATTTTAATAAACTAGTTTAAATCAAATATTCCTTTGCAATTTATTATAATATTCCAAAATGTGAATGGATGGTTATTCAAAATACATAGAACAAAACAATTGTTTCCAAAAACTAAATTCTAAAACTCCAAAATATCTAAATAAGTTATAAGGTTTAAAAATGTTTAATTACTTAAGTCTAAAATTTACTTAAATAAGTTAGAAGGATTAAATTCTTAATGATAGTTCTCAAAGAATTTGAGATGATAACCATGTTAATCCACAAACTTATAGGAATAAGTAAACCCAAACTTCTTTGATTTATCAAAGATAACCAGACATAAAAATCACTAAAGCTTAACATTTAGATGTTAGAGCTTAAATGATAAGTAAACATTAAATCGATTTCTTATATTCCAAATATTCAGTTGTTTAAAATGGGTTTTAAAGAAGTTCTAACTGACATTGAATAAATAACATGGAAATCGAAAGGAAATATTTAGTGGATATTTGCACTCACAATTATGAAGTTCAATAATTTAGTGATACTGAATCTTTAAACCTTATTGGATTTGAACAAAGAATTACAATGACCTTTTTTCCTAATAAACAAGTGGTTGTTTAAAGTTTACAGTGCTTAGACTTGTTATTAGAACTTTATTTGAGAGGGAGCATCATAGCATGAACCAAAGGACTTTTAGAAGTCCAAGTGAAACTTATTGACTTCAAAATCAATTAATAAAGATCAATACAAAATTAGTGAAATAAAACTGACAATAATTTTCAATACTATAATTGAAAAGGGATTATACTTAAATAATATTCTTGTAATAATAAAGGTTGTAAGTATAAAATTTTAATTGTTAAATGAATGAAAGTAATGGATAATTACTTTGTAGTGGGAGCTTAAGAATTTGGAGAGTCCTAGAAAAACTGTGACTAAAACAAAACTACTAATAGTATGTTAGTGCACATAGATAAAATAAAAGATTTTATGAGTAGCTTAGGATCAAATTCGAACATGGATTTACTTCCATAAAAGAATTTGACAAAAGACCTTTACGAATTAACCATTAAACGATTTAAGTATAACTAAGATGAGATCTTAGTAACTATACTCTTAATTCGCTGATTACTAAGTTATTAGTAAATGAAAGGTGTTTGAACATGATAGTTTCAAATAGAAAGTTAATAGAATTTATTTTATGGTGATAAAATATGGAACTTATTGCACTTAATGAAACTAACTTCACACAAAAAAAATACATACTAAACGGATGAAAAAAGGTACTGATAATGTTTTTAAATGACTATTTTGGCTAAGTAGTTAATAGTTATAACTATTAACTACTTAGTGTCCTAGAACTTGTAATTATTTAATAAAGATAATTTATTTTGAATAAATAAAATAAATAAACTCAAGTATTTTTGTAACCACATTGATTCATAGAAGATATAGGGAATATTTATATATTTATATCAAAACATTCAAATATTAAACCCAAAGTTATTCTTATGAAATCACGACTGAGTATGTGAGTCATACAAGAGGATTAAAGTCGAGAATAGTAACTTAAAATGTCTGTAGTAATTGGATAACGTTTGGGAATCTTTTCGTGGTAACACTGTTGATAACGGTCCACTTTGTATAGCGTACAAATGATCTCATCTGGATCATTCATGTGGGTGACATGAAAGTGGAAGTATCATATATAATGACAATTATATAAGAGTGGACCACGATATTTGATCAACATCTCAATAGTACTATATACGAGAAATGATCGAATATCAAACTAAGTTTATCACCATGATAGATCTCAATCTTGAATGACATGTGGACTCCTATTCATGGAGTTGTGTTCTTTGATTCACATGGTTGACGGCGATCTGAAATGAACGCTCAATATACTTCTGTTTTGGGAACATAAGAAGATAGTAGCTGAGAACACATTTGCAAGAGATGGAATTCATAACTTTTCTATAAATTGACGGTATCAGTGTGATACCTAATCATTTTAGGACCTTTAGTAAACTCCCTTGATGTAATGATTTGAGACATGAACAAGTGGGCCCACGACTTCTGTTGATCACATATGTATTTATCTATAGTTGGTCTACAGATAACATTCATTGGAGAAACAGCGGGAACACAAGGAATAAAGTGGTAATTACAGGGGTAAAACGGTATATTTATCTCATCTGTAATGATGAGTTTACCATGTGAAGGATATATCACAGTTATAATAAAAGATAAATTAAATAGACATATCTCATCTATAGTGAGGGGAGTTCATCAATGAATCTATAGTGGAATGATTTGTAGTTAAATAATAAGTAATTAATTGATTATGAGTTAATCACTTAATTGACTAATTATTAAGCCTATGATCTATAGATCCAGGGTACCTATGCTAGCTCAAATATCTTAGTCACGAAATCAATTGAAGAAATGAAAAGTTTAAGTGAGGCAAGTTACTTAAATAGGCAATATTAATAGTTTAAATATTGAGTATATTTAAATGATAATTAATAGAAATATTATTAATTGTTTAAATCATGAATTTATTTAAACAATAAATTAATAATTAAATATTATTAATTATTTAAATATTGAGTACATTTAAATGGTAATTAATATTTTGAAATTAATTGGAAATTATTACTTGTTTAAATAATTAATTTTATTTAAACTAAAAATAATAATTTAATTAATTAATAATAAAATGTTTATTGGTAATATTTAGTCGGGAGAAAAATATTAATATTAATATTATTAATTATTTAAATAATTTTGTTATTTAAATGGGAATTAATAAATTAAATAATTAAGTTGGACTTACTAATTTAAGAGAGAATTTATAGCCCAATTGGATTAATGAACTCAATTTGAAATTCTCTCTTTTCTCTTTTTAGGAAGAAAAATTATTTTTCTTCTTCCTAGTTTCTTCTAAGGTTAGATCCCACAATCTGGTTTCGCTTGATCGATCGGGATATAGTGTAGAAGATCTGGTCATGAGGATTGAAGCAATAAAGAAACCTCTGACCATATCTCCATTAATTACTAATTGTAAGTAAAAGGCTTTAATTTTAAAAAAAACTAGCATGAATCTACATGTTTTTTATCACAGTTTCATGATGTTAATAGATCCTAAATTATATGTTAATTTATTTACTAAATAAAATTCCGCTAATTTAGTAAAGTAGTCCCTTCACCCTAAACTTTCAAAAGTGACATTTTTCATCCCTGAAATTTACTATTCGTTAGCTTTTAGTCATTTCGTGTTTCGTCTGGGACACTAATGGAGGGCTTATGTAGCATGTAATAGATGATGTGGAATTATATAATTTGGCAATGATGTTACGGGCCCGAGCTTGCATTTGGGCCCTGTAAAAGACTTGAGCATTTTTTTCCCTTTATGCTTCCTACTAAATTGATCCAAAACCATTTAATTTTAAATGGAAACCTTTAATTTATCCATTTAATTTGAAATTTAAAAATTAAATCAATTTCAAAATAATCAACCTAATTAATAAACATTCCCAATTACATGCATTAGCTAGGGGGCTCAATGGACCTATAGAATGTGAGCTCTAATGGTTAAGAAATAATTAATTAACTCATTTAATTAATTTATCCACGTTCATTAACTTTGGGTAATCTACTATATATCCAAAATTGTACTCTGTCCTATAGAATGCCATCATAATTCAAAGTGAAAAAGATTTCCAAAATCTTTCATCCAGTTTCCTTTTCGAATAGTCCTGTTGTGAATCCTATTGAAGATGATTATGTGCCAACAACTGTTCTTGTACCTTTTTCTTTTCCCCAAACTTTATGCCTTTTTAGGAATTTTTTAGAAAAGGAAGAAAACTCCTTGAGTATTTGATTCAAGTGAAAATATTTCTTCCCTAACTTCATGTGATTAAGCAAGTATCATCTTATGCCAAGGTCAACAAGGACTATGCACTGTTAAAATTGTGACGACCCGACTTAATATAAAAGCCTAGGACGCGAGTACGCAACGGAAACAAGGACCGGTCGTAGTTCAATTAACTTAACAGAGGATATTGGAAAAAAATTGAACACAGAACACTATTAACGATAGGAAAGCCTGCTCAGTTTAAAAAGAAAACTCGGCTCGTCGGCCGTTTTATAACATAACATTAAGTTCAGAGTTATCAACCAAACCGCAAAAGTCATCAAATACGTGATAAAGTAGATGCGGTGCACTGTGGTGGAGTTATACAAAACATAAGGCTTTTACACATATTTACATAAAAGTATTTTAAAAACGAACTCTAGAAACATCATCAAGGACTGCGACCCGTAAACGTGACTCGCGTGTTCGGTGCCCATCCAAAGTCTTCATCCCGATCCTCAACGCGCACCACTTACCCCTCCACATCCTCGTCCTCTAGCGATACCTTAAAGGTGTTTTATAGCACCTTTGAGTATGACACTCAGTGAAAACAAAAGAATATGAACGATGATGCGGAATGGTCATGATAAAATGTACAGAAAATAACGATATACTTAGAGTGTAAATATTAAACAAATGCAATGTATATGGATGATGTCAATCAAACCACAAGCCTTTTAACCCGTGCTTCCGTCAAGCCATTAACATATTTCACATTTCACAAATACCATCCTCTCTAGTTCACAAGCTATGCCATTGTAACTCGATGTCTCACTACGCCTTAAATCACACGGTCAATCAACATCCGAGCCGTAGCTCTTCTCAATCTTAGGTTATCTCAATAACCACTAGCATCCGGGCCCTTCATCACATAGTACTTCGGAGCTTCACATCTCCGCCACGGTAACCACGTGTAACGTCCAACACCCACACACCGTTACACGGGTTACGACCCCATGGCCACAAACCGATCGCATGATATGCATGAATGAAATGTTATGAGATGAAATGAAATTAGCATGCTTCCTTTCAACAACATCATATAACAAAACTTCGATACATCGAGGATAAATAAAACAATTCCTCCAAGCAGTAAATGACTCAATCATTATACGCATTATGCTCAAAATTCACATAAACACATGGTTCGCATTTCACACTTTTCTCTATTATCTCATTCGCAACTATCCATCGAGCATAAATCAAAAACATGTCAAGTATGCATAATCATAGCCCAAAATCAGTATATGACTCGATCATGGATTAAGAACACAAGAATTAAACAAGTAGGCATGCTTGTATGATCAACTAATCAAAAACACAATCCGGTTTTGAGCTAACTAGCATTTCGGCCCTTTAAACCAATGTCGGAGTCGATATGTAACGTCCCGTTACTTTTGGAGGTAAATTTTTTTTTTATTTTATTTTAAATAAAGTATTCAGTTAGTTTAAACTTAGTAATTTCGATTTTAGTAGTTATTTTCGTTCGAAAACCTTTTTAAAACTTTTTAAACCTTTCACCACTTTAAATTAGTTTCGGTGACATTAATAATTATTAACGGGCCAATTAATAATTATTAATCACCTTTAGATTATTTTAAGACCATCGAGTTTCGTATTTTTAATCGAATCTTTTAAAAGGGACGTATACGTCATTTTCCAATTTCTTAAAATTTCACTATTCATCATCCTCATCTTTAAATAGTCAAACATGAGTCAAAGTTGTCATTTTTCTTTTCTTCTTTTCCCCTTGCAAGGCCGAGACACCCCCCCTCCCTCTCTCTCTCTTGGCTTTTCTCCGTTGCTCGGTGGATCGCCGTAATCTTATGCCCGTTGAAAAGCTCTCATCCCGAGGATCGATTCTAACCTAACAATGGAGGTTTTCGCTCATTATCTCGAAACCTTAAGGTATGACAAACTTTCTAAAACTTGTTGTGAATAGTGTTTTAATGGAGGTTTTGAATTAAAATCTTCAAATTCACACCCCGAAGCTTGAAGATTTCAATCAAGGAAGTCGTTTTAGCAAGTTTTAGAAACTTCCCTAAACCCTAAAATCAAGTTTGAGTTGAAAACTCGTCCCGTGTTAATTTCTCTCACTTGACCAAGATTAGGGTGTTTGGTTTGTATGATTTTACGTTTTACTTAATTTTTCGGAAATCGATTATTATGTAAAACCCTAAAATATCGTGACCCACTGTTATCTCGACTTTCAAAGTGTCTTTGATCAACCCAAATCATCTCAAAAGTGCATAAAAGACGGAAAACCGAACCTGAACCCTCTCTTTCTTGTTGGGCTGTGGGTCCCTTAGGGGTTAAATCAGGGGTTTTCGTCGTTTTATGTGTTTAGATGTTGTTTGCTCAATTTTCGGATAATTAATGGTTGTTAGTTGTATTTGTTATGTAGGTTTGTGATCGATTGTTTGACTTTGACTCCGGCACCTTGGAAGCTTGGATTTCACATCTAAGGTGAGTTTAAAATGGAAGCTAGTAATTTTATGAATTATGTTTTATTACGTTATTGTTTATCGAGGTTAAGAGGGGAACTAACTTCCGGAAGTTATACTTGGTTGGAGACTTAAAACTCGGATGTGAGTGGAGTGGTTTTGGTGTATTTACGGTTTCGGAAGCAAAAGAAGAGTTATGAGTGGTTTGGAAGTCTTGTAAGGTGATTTGGAGACTTTAGATGAAAGAGATGACTAAGGAACTTTAAGTGATTCGGGAGTCAAAGTGGCTTAGAAATTACACTTGAGTATTGACTCGTGTAATTCGAGCGGTTTATGTACTTTAGTAGTTTAGTGGAACTTTATCTAACTTACTAGGGAGCTTGATGACTTCGATATGGCACATGATAGTATGTGATAAGCTCCATACGGTATCATGGTGCGAGGTTATGTGATATGGCACATGATAGTATGTGATACGCTCCATACGGTATCATGGTGCGAGGTTATGTGATATGGCACATGATAGTATGTGATACGCTCCATACGGTATCATGGTGCGAGGTTATGTGATATGGCACATGATAGTATGTGATACGCTCCATACGGTATCATGGTGCGAGGTTATGTGATATGGCACATGATAGTATGTGATACGCTCCATACGGTATCATGGTGCGAGGTTATGTGATATGGCACATGATAGTATGTGATACGCTCCATACGGTATCATGGTGCGAGGTTATGTGATATGGCACATGGTAGTATGTTATACGCTCCATACGGTATCATGGTGCGAGGTTATGTGATATGGCACATGATAGTATGTGATACGCTCCATACGGTATCATGGTGCGAGGTTATGTGACATGGCACATGATAGTATGTGATACGCTCCATACGGTATCATGGTGCGAGGTTATGTGATATGGCACATGATAGTATGTGATACGCTCCATATGGTATCATGGTGCGAGGTTATGTGATATGGCACATGGTAGTATGTTATACGCTCCATACGGTATCATGGTGCGAGGTTATGTGATATGGCACATGATAGTATGTGATACGCTCCATACGGTATCATGGTGCGAGGTTATGTGATATGGCACATGATAGTATGTGATACGCTCCATATGGTATCATGGTGCGAGGTTATGTGATATGGCACATGGTAGTATGTTATACGCTCCATACGGTATCATGGTGCGAGGTTATATGATATGGCACATGATAGTATGTGATACGCTCCATACGGTATCATGGTGCGAGGATATGTGATATGGCACATGATAGTATGTGATACGCTCCATACGGTATCATGGTGCGATGATTTGTGATATAGCACTATACACGCTGTGGTAAGGGTGGCATTCGAAGATTTGAGCGTGTATGGATGTTATTGTTGTTATCATTATTATAGTACTATACACGCTGTGGTAAGGGTGGCATTCGAAGATTTGAGCGTGTATGGATGTTATTGTTGTTATCATTATTATAGTACTATACACGCTGTGGTAAGGGTGGCATTCGAAGATTTGAGCGTGTATGGGTGTTATTGTTGTTATCATTATTATAGTACTATACACGCTGTGGTAAGGGTGGCATTCGAAGATTTGAGCGTGTATGGATGTTATTGTTGTTATCATTATTATAGTACTATACACGCTGTGGTAAGGGTGGCATTCGAAGATTTGAGCGTGTATGGATGTTATTGTTGTTATCATTATTATAGTACTACACATGCGGTGATACGGTTGGCATTCGAAGATTTGAGCATGTGTGGTTGCGACTTTATTAGCACTTAGTATATCACATTCTTTTACTTGTATCTTGGTTTGATTATTTCTTTTATGATGATAGAATGTTTTCGAGGAAATCCATAACTCCTAAGATTCGTTGAGCCACGAAGTTAAGAAAGTTTATTATGTATGATGTTATGTGTGAAATTGGATTGTGGAATGGGTAATAAAAGTGAAATCTAGGCCTTTGGACACGATTTCTGACATGAAATGTTGTTCATAGGATTACTTGCTTTCATTTTACTCTCACTAGCATTTTTATGCTAATGTTGCTACAATTACAATTTTTCAGGTAAGACTCGCGGTAGAGGACGAGGTAGAGGAGGTGGCACCGCGTGACCGATCGAGATAATGAATGGACAGGAACGCAACTGATTTTGAGAGTAGCATTCTTGAATGATCATGAACATTGCATCACTTTTTATTTTGTTACATTTTGAGCTCGATGGAGCGTTTGTATATATATTTTGAACTTTAAACTTCCCTTAGCATTTTAATTACATTATGGAATATGAAATTCCGGTTTACTGCTTTTTCTGGAAAACTGGTTTGTAAACAGGTTTTGGTTTATCCGAATTTTAAACGGACCCATGCCGTTTTTCTGTAAAATCTAGATTTCCGCTGCGCAATTGTTTTAATGGATTTTACGAAAAATCGGGTCGTTACACGATATCTCTTCCCGTTACTTCTCTTACTCCCATAACCTTACCAACCATACCACAAGTCACCATTACTCATAGCCACAAAACTCCATTTCCAAGATAGTTCGGAAAGAATCGTGAACACAACACCAATCACCCCTCCGATTCTTTGTGTTCTCACCTTCGAAGTTGGCCCCGTGGATCAACGCTCGTCCTTGTCATACATCAAGTTAATTCACCCAAATATATAAGTTAACATTACCATCACAATCAGATTATAAAACTATACCAACAACTCACACCTGCTAAGAGACAAAATCCCGAAACTATGGTTTTAGAATAACAATTTCGGCCAATTTGGGCTTTATCATAACTTCACCAATTTGAACTTCCATTGAGTTTCCCTTACATAACACATACAAATAATAACATCAAAACCAGAAATCAATGTTCCACCACTCAAGACACCATAGAACTCATAAAATCAAAGCTAAAACACTCCATTAATGGAGGTTTCACATACTTCCTTTACCATACCCCAATATCACATAAACATGTCTCAATTACTTAGGATGATTACCAACACTTTCATAACCAAAATTTCCAGAATTGTAAACATGAAAGAACACCCTTATAATCACAATTAAAACACCCATGAAGAAACCCCAAACAATTCCATGGAAAACCCATTACAAAATCACAAACCCTAGGTTGTTGATTACCTTGATTCTTGATCAATCTCCACCCAAAACTTGTTTGAACTTTCCTATAAAGATAAAACTACCATGAATCACTAAAAACCCACTTGGATTAAGCCACCAATTCAAGCTAGAAGAAGCTTCATGTAGCAAAAATGGTGGATGAGAGAAAAAAAGGGGGGGGGGGGGGTTGGAGAGGAAGAAGGGAAGAGAAATGAAGACTTTTGTTTTTTTTTTTCATTTTTCATTTTCCTTAATTTCCTATATACTTTCAATTTCCAATAATTAAATAAATAACTAAAAACTAATTGCTATTAACCCCCTCCACCTCCTACAATTACTCTTTAAACCCACCACCTCCTGAAATTAAAAAGAAGCCCCTCCTCCTATTTTCTTTTGCTAACTAGTCCTTGCCCCTTAATTTCTTTTACTAACCCACCCTCTCCACTAAACTAACCATGGTTAACCATTCCATTTTCATTTATTTCTCCCCTCATGGTTAAATTAACTATGGTTAGTCACAAATTAACCACAATTAACATAGCAAAAATAATTTTCCCCATTTAATATTACTATTTAATTTATACCAAACATAAAGAATTCTACGAAAATTCTCGGGCCCTTACAAAAATGAAACATCATATCAAGAAAATTGCCTTCTTAACTAAACATGTCAACATGGTCATTGACCAAAAAAACTCCGCTCAAGTACAAGGATCCTAGTTATCCCACCATCTCTTGTAAAATAGGAAACCATTCTTTCAGTCAAGTTTTGCTCGATTTGGGATTAAGCATAAATCTCATGTCTTATTCTATCATTCTGAAATTGGTTTAGTTGAGATTAAGCCCACCTCCATTGTATTGCAAATGACTGATAAATCGTATAAGAAATCTCAGTGCATAATTGAGGATGTGTTAGGAGTTAAAAAGTTTGATTACCTGTTGACTTCCTTGTTGTGGATACTCAGTCCATGGTGTATATGGAATCTAAAATGTCTATTATTCTAGGTAGACCTCTCCTTACTACTGCAAATGCTTTGATCAATTGTAAGAATGGTCTAATGAAGATATCTTTTGAAAATATGACTCTTGAAATCAATGTCTTTCACATTGGTAAACAACGTGTGAAAAGACTTCAGCCAGTCCTCAAGCACTATGTGCTATCCGATCAACAACTTTCCAATTTTCCTTGACCGTGGGCCTCACTAGTTATTATATCAGTTTTTATTTTCCCATGACTCTATTTTTTTCTCCTTCATGTATTTCTTTCAATTTTATTTAAATCCTATTATTTTCCCACCTTTTAATTTAAATTTTTTATTATTTAATTTTGAGGTTGCATTTTAGCGCCCCAAACTTGTATAAATAAGGATCATGACTACTCCAAAAATCACACCTGTTTTCTTCCTATTTTTCTAGACAATTTTTGTTTTCCATTCCAATTTTTTCTCTAGTTTTTATTAGCATTTTTCCTACTTTTTTTTTCTTTTTCTTTTTTTTTCGGAATTTGGGAAAATGCTTAGAAAATTAGGCTAAGTTTACTTTTGGTAAGGTGTAAGATAACACTTTCAAATAATGCAATTTATTTGAAATTATTATTTAATAATATTCAAGTAAGTATTAAATTTTAAGTAATTTACAATTTCTTCACCTTTTCTAAAATTCATTCTTAATATTATTGTAGTGTTTAATTTCATAAATTTAGTCAAGATCTTTTTATGTGGAATTTTACATTATAATTTTATTGATAATTTTTTTACTTTATAAATGTAACGTCCCGTTATTTTCCGGTGATTTTTATTTATTTATTTATTATTTTATTTATTTTTATTGAGTTGTTATTTAATTCTTATTTCCTTTAATTATTTTAGTATTCATAATTATTTAGTTATTATTTAAATTGAATTGATTTAGGTTATTTAAAATAGGATAGGATAGTTTAGCTTATTGTAAATTTAAGGCATAATTGATTGGTTAGCTAATTTTTGTTATTTGAGTAGTTGCATACAAGTGGGCCATCCTCATTGACTAATTCCTAAAAACTAGGGTTTGACCATTGGGCAATACTCTTCAATTTGAGAGAGTTTAAAAAGGAAATTAAATTCCTTATTTTTCTTCCTCCCTTCAGCAGCGCCGCACGAAGTCTCTCCCTCACGTTTTCCATTTTTTTCTTTTCTTCTTTCATTCGTGAGCAACCAAATCCACAGCATCCTCCTTATTCAAATTCTCCATTCTTTCTTCTTCCCTTCACCTGAGAATCTTCACCGTGAACAGCCCTACACCGCCGTATCTCCATCTTCTCTCTCCCTCGTGAAAAGCCGGCCAACCCTCACATTTTCATCTCTTTTTTTCTGTCAAAAGGGACCCTTACTAAGCATCAATAAAACCCATCCTTAAACCCCTAAACTTACTCTCATTAACCACCTCTTGAAGTCAGCAAGGAATCCATGAAAGCTCGCCGGAATCTGGGATTGAAGCTCACCGAAAAACATGGCTTGGGGGTGTTCTCTTTTCGGTTTTGAAGAGGTAACGGTTCAGGTTTTCTTTTGGTTGTTCAACTCAGCTATAAAATAAATGATTTCCTTTCGTTTTCACAAGTAACAGCTACCCTTAAACCTCGCCGGAATCTGGGTTGTTTAGCTTGCCGGAGTTCATTATTTTTTTTTAGATTTGGAGCTCGTAATCGTACTTTTACTGAACCATTCGTGTTTAAGCAATTGCCCATTCGATCTTCTGGTCAGAAATCTCCACGTGGAGCTTGGAGACTCAAGGTTTTGAAGGTAAAACGATGCTCCACTTTTCTGTTTTATTGAGCGTCCATGGGCAGTGTTGTGAGGAAGAAGCGGTTCAGCTAAACCGGTTGGCCAGTTCAGTTGATTTTTCTCACAATTGGAGCTTGTTCTCGCTATTTTGGTTTGGTTCTCTCACTAATTATTTTTAATTAATTATTTTCCAGGTTTCAGGCAACTTTAGTGGCATTGATTTTGCTTAATTGAAAGTCGGTTCTTAGTTATTGCTTGATTGCTAATCGTCAAAGGTGAGGATATATAGAATTTTACAGTAAATTTAGAAATCAAATACTTGAACGATTTGTATGATTTGGGAGTTAAGTAAAAATTGGAATTAAGTGAATTAAAGCATGCTAATTTCGTGAATTTATAGGATCGGGAGTATAGAATTAATATGAGAAATTATTGGATTTTACAATTCTTGGGAGTTCAAGTATGAAACTACTGGGTTTAATTTGGTTATCGCTTAAAGTATGTTTACATGTGATCTTGGATGATTATTTATGATATCGAGATATTCCTATTTACTTGGAACTCTTACTGAGACTGGGTCTTCCAGCGTTGGGTGTTTAGTACAAGTTATTCGATTCTTGTAGGGTCATTGTTATCGGTATATGTATGGGCTTATGAGCCTATACACGTTAATGTTCCTAATTAATGTAACTTGTTTAGTGGTTCTGAAACTGGATCTATGTTTAATATTTCTTTTCCTTCATTTCTGATTCTTTACTATCACACTTGTTTCCTTGGTGATGAATAATGAGATAATGCATAGACTACATGTGCTTGCATTTTTTGGTATTATTCATGGTTCGGTTCATGTATTGTAATGTCCAGTTACTTTTGAGGTAAATTATTTATTTATTTATTGTACTTTAATTTAAGTATTTAAAGTTATTTTAGATTTAGTAATTTAGAATTTAGTAGTTTATTTCGGTTTAAACCTTTTTAATCGCTTTAATAGCTTAATTTCGTTTGGGTCGTATTAATAATTATTAACGGGCTGATTAACAATTATTAATCACCTTTGGGCTAATTTAAGAACTTCGGGTTTCGTTTTATAAGTCAAAAGTCATTAAAGGACGCAACCGTCATTTCCAAAGTTCTTAAAAATATCAAACTACTATTCATCTCTTCTTTAAATTCAAGTTTGACTTCTTTTGACCAAGACAACTCCATTTCTTCTTCTCCTTTTTCTCTCTTTTCCGTGAGCATCAAAGGGATTGGGGAGATTTTCGGGTTTTGTTCGATTCTCGACGGATCGACTTGATTTCGGTTGCATCGGAAAGCCCTCGAGTCTAGGATTATTTTCCACCCAACAATCGTGCTTTCCACCCGTGTTCTAAGGACTTCCCGGTAAGTTAAACTTCAAACCCTAAGCTCCAAATAGTGTTTTAATGGAGTTTTCATTTTGATTCTTCGATCTCTTGCTGAGGAACTCGATGATTTTAATTACGGGAGTTGTTTTAAGTGTTTTTGGAAACTTTCCCTTAACCCTAAAACCGAGTTTCAGTCGAAACCCTTCCCGTTTGAAATTTACCATTCGGGGGTTGAATTTGGGTTATTTATTATTGATTATTTGTTGTTGTAATTCAATTTGGGAAATTACATATTGTCCAAAACCCTAATTATCGATACCCATTGAAATCGGGAACTTCGAAACTACTTGAAAACAACCCGAAACACCTCTAAATTGTCTAAAAGCCGGAAAACCAGACCCAAAACCCAAAATCCTTTAAGGGCCGAGAGCATCATTATGGGATTTTCGGGGTTTTTCGTCGTTTTATGATTTTCGGTGTTAATTGATCGATGTTTGGTTAATTATTGATTGTTAGAGGTATTTGTAGTTGTAGGTGTTTGTGGACTATGTACTTGTTCGCTCTATCAGATTTGGGAGCGAAATCTTCTTTGCCAAGGTGAGAATAAATAGAAAGTAAAGTAGCTTTAGAAACCGAATAAGTAGAATGATTTGTACGATCGGAAATCGACCTTAAGGTTTGAATCGAAAAGATAAAAGAAAATGAGCTAACTTATGTGACGACCCGACTTGACCAAGTAAAGCCGGTCGTGGTTATGCAAGCGGAAGTAAGTAGTTTAAGCCCAAAATAACTCTTTTATAAAAGATTGAAAATTTCGGCATAAAGTATTTGTAAAGTGCATGCCTTAAATACAATAAAAAATAAACCTGTTATCAGAGTTCATCGGCTCGTCGACCGGTTCAGAGTTTTCATAAAGCATGCTAAAAAGAAAGTTCGGTGCACCGGTTTTAAAATATCATACAAACATAATATACATAAAGTTTATCCCAAAATAAAACAAATTCAAGCTAAACTTGACATCTAAACTTCCAAAAAAAAAAGCTCGCATGCCGGAGATCCAATCCAAAAGCTACACCTCGTCATAGTCAACGCGCACCACCTGCCACTCCACGCCCTCGTCACCGAGCGTTACCTGAAAGGTGATATAGAGCACCTTTGAGCATGACACTCAGTGAAAACAAGAAGAATTTGAATAGTGAAGCGAGATGACCATTTTACAAAGCAAAAATACATAATGACATGCTCAAGTATGAATGAAGTACACATGCTTTAAGTTCGGGTAATAGCCACTGGTCATATCATTCTAAACCATCACTTCCTTTCTCTTTGATACCACAAACATTGCCAATATAATCCCGGCGTCTCACTACGCCATAATTCATTTCAATCCTTTCTTGAGCTATTTCTTGAGCCATAGCTCATATCGGTTTTTTTTAAACCATCTCCATTTACTAGCACTCGGGCCATTCTCACATAGCGCACCGGAGCTCCATCACCTTTCCGCCACGGTAACCACGTGTAACGTCCAACACCCATACACCGTTACACGGGTTACAACCCTATGGCCACATAATGATCACATGATATGCATGAATGGCATGTATGAAATGATATGGATTAAACATGCTTCTCACAACAATGTTATAATACGAGACTTAGGATCAACAAGGCCAAATAGCTCTACTTTTCACAATCGGCATATGACATCAATCTTTATTCATGCATTGTTCAAGTTTCGCATATTCATATAATTCATAGTCACAGCTAGATTCTGAACAATCAAGAAAAGTATCTTGTATGCATAGGTAACGTCCCAAAGCCAATCAGGAAAAGTATCACATATACATAATTATAGTCCCAACTCTAGCATGTGACTCGTTCATGGACTATGATCATAATAACAAAGCAATTTAAAGCATGCTTCAATGATTAACTAGTAAAGGAAAGCAATAATTCTAGTTTAGGCTATCAAGCATTCCGTCTCCTAAACCCAATGTCGTAAACGCTATCCTTTCCCCTAAACTTCACTTGCTTCTAACTCCACCACCCACATCAAAATTCATGTGTCTCATAACCACACGTTCAATTTATGATTTAGTTCCAAGAGGAACGGAGACGCCTCTCCAATCACCCTTCCGATTCTTGTTGTTCTCACCTTCAAACTGGTTTCGACGTATCTCCACTCATCTTTGGCCTACAACAAGTTAATCCATAAATGTTTAGGCTATTATTAACATTAAAAAACATTCCTAACAACCACAAACAGCCCCGAACCCGGTTAGTGACAAACACCAAAACTAGTTGATTCGGGATGTAATTTTCGGCCAAACAAAGTGTACGTACGAAATATTCCTTAGATTGATGCTCTAAGGTGGTTCCCTTGTTAAATACATATATTTAAACACTCAAATGCTCCAGAAATGGTAATCTTTCAATCAAAGTCAAGGAATACCCAAAAACAAGGAAACTAGTTCAACAAAAGTGCAATTTTTGTCAACTTGGGAATTTACCCAAAAATCCATTACTTTGATCTTCTAAAGTATTTTCCATGTATAAAATATTCATATAAACATCCAAACCTTCCAGAATTAACAACCTTGAAGATGCAACAAAGAAACACCCAAATCTAGCTAAGTATAAAAACTAGTTTTAGGCCAAATTTGTCAATTTCTCAAAAATCACCCTCTTACCTTCCCAAGTTGTTTTTCATGTTACATATATCCAAATAAACACACATACTTTCCAGAATTCATAATCTCAAAGTAAAACCATGGAAAACCTTACTTTAAAGAAGCTAGAAATTTCAAAACATTGCCATTTTAAGGTGTATTTCAACATGAGTCTATCCATGGCCTTTGGTTCTTCCTAACTTTTATAAACATGCATCTTACAATCATATATCAACTTAGGTTCCAGAATTGAGAAGTTCAAAGTGTTGGTCAAAGAATTTCCAAAAGTCAAAAGTCACCAAAAAGCTTCAAAACCTCCATTAATGGAGTTTTGTAAAAGCTTGAATCCTCCCATGTCTTTGATTCTCTAAAGAACACTTAGGAGGTGATACTTGGGATTCAATATGTCATTTAAAACATCATTTTCAGAATTTAAAACTAGCTAGAACCCTCATGCAAACACCCTCAAGAACACCCAAACATTACCATGGAAACTAACCAAAAATGGAATTCTAGGTTAGTTAATACCTTGAGTTCTTGATCAATTCCACTTCTAATTCTTTCTTGAATCCTCCTAGGTTGATGATTCCTCCACAATCCAACAAAAACCCAAAGAGAAAGACAAGGATTCTTGGAATTGGATGAGAATTATGAAGAGAAAAAGTTGGGAGAGGAGGGGGGGGGGGGTGTCACGGCTAGGAGAGAAGAAGAAGATGAAGGAATTTTCTCATTTTTGTCTTTTTCCTTATTTTTTTTCCTTTTAGACTCAAGCTTTTCTTAATTAACTAAAATAACTTAAATCAAATTAGTTTCAAGTCACTCCTCTTCTTTCTTTTGCTAACTAGTCCTTACTCAAAAATAACTATGGTTAATTTTTATCTTTCACATCAACTTCCACCCATAGTTAATCTAACCATGGTTAAATACTCATTCACCAAAAGTACTTATAAAAATCAATTTAAAACAAGCCAAAATAAGGAAAATTCTTAAATATACTATAAATAGTTTCCGGGTCCTTACAACTTATTAGATTTGGGAGTTAGTTTAAATCTCGAGTTGAGAAAACTCTTAGGTTTCAAAGGAAACGTTTAACTCTCGGAAATTCTAAGTTTAGGTTAGTTCAATACTTAAGGTTGATTTTTCGGAAGATGAAGGTTTTAAGTTAATGGATTGAACAAGAACTTGATAAGGAAATTTCAAGTACTTATCGGAAGAATTATAATGTTTCAAATTGGAGACTTTAAGATAAAGTTAGTAAGTAAGATTAACTAAGGCTGTTTGACTTGATTTATTTATTGTATTCCTTATCAAAAGTTTCTACTAGGGTTGGGCTCAGTTCAGTTCGGTCCGATTTTTGCCGGAATCGAAAACCGAACCGAGCTACTTGGTTTTACTAATATTAGAACCGATTGCTTCCATTTTTTTGAAGGAACCAATCAGTTAGGTTAATTTCGGTTTTTGGTTTTCCTCGGTTCGATTTTTCGTTTTGGGCCTATATTTTGGGCCTTTTTTTTTCAAAAAACTGTTAATTTGAGCTTTTATCCAATATTAGTAAAAAAAAAAGTTCAAAAATCATTTTATATGAGATTTTAAGCAAATAATTCAATTAGATTCATCAAATTATTCACAAATAACACCTAATAAATCAAATTTGATTGAACAATCTAACATAAAATAATCAATTGTCTTCACCTAATAAAATAGAAATTCAATAAGGAACCTAAAAAATAAAAAAGTTCTCATAGAGCATAGTCATGAATATAATTACATATCAAAGTTCCATCATCCATCCCAAAATAAAAGTTCATCATTCATCCATAAAATAAAAGTTCATCATCTATCCACAATATTAAAGTTCATCATCCATATCAAAGTTTATCACCCACACATCAAAAGTTCTTATGAATGTAAATTAAAGTCCATTAGTCCAAGTCCATAGTTTACAAATTGTAAATGAAATGAAATCATAAAAGTCTTCTCCTCTTGCCCTCCATTGAATTAGTCCAAGTCCATGGTTGTCACGGTTGATGTAGTCCTTCCACTTATGATCTCTACAAAACAAAAACAAAGTAGAATTATTAGTACTTATAATTTTTTTTTAAATATATATAAAAAAGAGATATTCGTTACCTTTTTCCAATGTAGGGAAATCAATGTCCTCCTCCTCATCATTGCCATTGGTATTTATAATCGGTGAAGTACGAAGCCAATTTTGAGTACATATGAGAGCTTCTACAGTTTTTGGAGATAACAAGCTTCGATATGCATCTAAAACTCGACCTCCCGTGCTAAAAGCCGACTCCGAGGCAACCGTTGAGAGGGGAATGGCTAAGACATCTCTTGCTAGTTTAGAAAGGGTCTTATATGTCAAAGAATTGTTCTTCCACCATTGCAATATGTCAATATCTTCAATGTCCAAAGCACAAGGATCGGAGAGATATTTATCAAGTTCATTCATAGTGACTCGATTATCTTTTCGAATCATTTGCACCTTGTATTTTGAAAAATGACCTTTAGGCGGGAGACCCAATGATTTACTTGAATCTTCTCCCACACCACCACCCCCACTCTTCTCATTGTATTCGTCATACAACCGTCTTAGAATATCATCAATTTTCTTCCTAACCTCCTTGGCAACATCTTCTTCATACATGAGGGGAAGTGAATAATCAACATAGTTAAACTTACATTGAGGGTCAAGAACAGTAGCAACATACAAAAGAAGATTTGCTCAACCATTACTTCCACAATACTTGTCAAACTTAGATTCCATTTTCCTAGCCATAGAACATAAAATGGAATCTTCAGAAGATGCATAAGTTTGAAGTTCTTCTTCAATCAAGCAAATCTCTCGAAAGTAACAATGTGAAGTTGCACTCAATGAAGCAAAAACCCTCAAAGTAATATCATGAAAAAGTTTTAAAAAATGCACAAAAACACGTGCATTATCCCAATCTTCGCTTAATGGAGGACCCTTTTTCTTTTCACCACTTGATAACTCCAACATATATTGTTCATCCTCAAGTTCTAATCTTTCAAAAGCTTTTTGAAATTTTTCATAAGTGTCCAACCTTTTATAGGTTGAATTCCATCGAGTTAAAACATCCAAACTAACTGAACTCTTCCATGTAATTTTTTCATCTCTCACATAAGTCTTGAAAGCGGCTAATCGAGAAGCTGATGATTTCACATACTTAACAGCATTTCTAATTCTAATTACAGAATCATTCATTTCTCTTAAACCATCATTCACTATGAGATTAAGGATGTGGGCAAAACACCTCACATGCATGTATTCACCATTCAACGCAACTCCTTTCCAATTTTTAACTTTTCTAGCTAAATATGTGAGGGCAACATCATTTGAGTTTGCATTGTCCACGGTCACGGTTAAAACACTCTCAATCCCTCAATCAAGCAAACATTTCTCAATTTTCTTCCCTATGGTATCTCCCTTATGATTTGGAATTAAGCAAAAGTTTATTATTCTTTTTTGCAAATTCCAATCATCGTCAGTAAAGTGTGCTGTAAGGACCATATAACTAAGGTTTTGAACCGATGTCCAAGTATCGGTAGTCAAACAAATCCTTCTATCCTTTTGAACTAAATTTTCTTCAATTTCTTCTTTTCATCCATGTAAAGTTGAAGACAATCCCTAGCGACAGTTGTTCTAGATGGCACAACAAACTTTGGTTGTAATTGGTAACAACACGCACGAAAAGCTTCATGCTCTACTATTCTAAATGGAAACTCAACCATTATAATCATCCTTGTGAGCATATTCTACATTTATCGGAACTAAAGGTAGCAGCCACCAAACTAGAACTACCTTGCCCTTCTTTGGAAGTGAATGCTAAGATTTTTTGTTGTGTCTCATTTATCATACCCGGATACTTTTTACACTTCTCAACTATATGCTTATTCAGGTTTGTTGTGCCATTTTTCAGGGTATCACATGCATATGTAATACCACAATAATTACAGGAAGCTCTAGGTTTTTTAGAACTACCCTCAACCAAAGTAAAATGTTGCCATGAAGCTGAAGTCTTACCTTGACCAGATTTAGATTGATTCCTCTTCCTCTTCTCACCAACTTGTTGTGAATCTCCAACTTCCTCAACAGAATTTTCACTCTCCCCATTCACACTTGTAGGAACGTCAGTAGACATGATAACCTAAAAGTAAAAATGAAATACATTTAAATAACATTAATAGTTTCAGTAAGATTATAAGTCAATTATGAACCCATGACATTTATGATAAGTAAGAGTTTCATTTAAAGGCATTTTTACACTGTTAAATAAACTGAAATTATACATGCATACAATTTTAACTCAATAGGATAAATGTTGTTTTATCCCTCTGTTACCATTTTCACTTAAATCCTATTGAAAAGTGAAAACATAAAGTAAATTATTTCATAAAAATGGAAAAAAAGTGAACACACACCTCCAAAGAAATTTATATTCACCAACTAAGATGATATGAATTTGATAATTTCATTAAATCAATTATCAGAAAATCAATTGATGAAAGTGAAAGAAACATGGACACCCATCAAGGTTGTTGAATCTACTTAAACTATAAGTTTATAACAATTCTTTAAAGAATAATTTTCAAGCAGCAACTGTCAGTTACTTTTTATCATGTGGGCTGTTGAAATTCATTACCAATCAAGACTTTTTCAATGGAAACTTTTGATGGAAAATAATGGGTTTTGCACGTCACAACAACACGATACGATAAGACAAGTCAATGGTCTCTCTTTTTTTTTTTTAGAATATCAAAAGAAAAATATCTGAATATTTACAATTGCATTAAAAGTATATTCTTAATCAGAAGAACATTTTCCCCTCCAAATTTTAATCAGAAGAATATTTACAACTGTTCTTGAATTCGTTTTTTCTGTGATTTTTTTGTTCTTGAATTCGTTTTTTTTATTTGCTTTCATTGATCTAAATGATTTCGAGTTTATGAGCCCTAGATTAATAAAATCAAAAGAGTAAAAAGTTGTGAGAGAAATGGAGACTTACATAAGAGAGAGGAGAAATCAATGGCGAGAGAAATCGAGATTCAACGCTTATTCTTTTCACAAAACCAGAGGGAGATGAGACGAGAGAGGTTAAAATAAGGGAGATTGGAGAAGAAATTTAGAGATGGGAGAAGAAATTTGGAGATGCAGAAGAATTTTAGAGACAAAGGCCGCCGACTGCGTGAGCTTGAGGGAGAGAGTAAGAGAAAATGAAATGAATTGTTTGTGCTACTGTTGCCCTAACTTAAGAATTAAAAAAATAAAAATAAATAAATATAGTATATCGGTTCGGTTTTGTGACGACCCGACTCTTTTTAAATTCATTTAAATATAAACACAGCGGAAGTCTTTATATTTTAAGAAAAATGGCGTGGTTATGTTTGAAAATTGGCTAGCCAAAACCTGTTACATTTTAAATTCAGAAATTTAAACACAAGGAATTTCAAATTCCTATTTCAGGATTTCAAAAGAGTACATCATAAAAGTAAACCAAAAGCTCTAAAGAGCTATATACAAATTTACATAACATAAGATATAAATTAACAAAATGAGTCCATGGTCTTTTACAAGTATCTAGTCCATCTATGTGTCATCATCCTCCTGATCAAGCGCGCACCAGCTCCTCTCCCACGACCCCAAACATTACTTGAATTGTTTGTAATATCATGAGCTAACAACTTAAGCCCAGTGAGAATAAACAAAATAAAAAGTAAAGTTAGACCCCAAACCCGTATCCGAATTCGTGTCCAAGAACTTACTTACTCTTTGCTATCAAACCAATCAAAGAGTTTTATATTATATAATCCACTTTTACTTACCAATTCTCCCATAAAAATTTGACGAACTAACTTCCAAGCATTAGGAGAATGTATTTTATGACACACATAGTAATCTTATTTTATTCTCTTTAATACCTTATACTATACATAAGGTTTGTATCAAGTATTAATCTCTAAATTCAAGATCTTCCAATTTATTAGAATCTAGTTCTCTTATATATAACATAATAATTATACAAGGTTCAATACACCCTTGTATTCTCTCATTATACAATTCAATTTCCTTTCTTACAAGTTTAGCACTCGGCTATCAGCATATTTCATTTTAATGCTAAGCTCACTCGGTCTTAACATATATAACAATCACCAGTTGCGATTAATGACGATAATACGCTAAACAAGTGTAAAGGACATATAACCTTTACATCTATATAACTATCACATGCGAATAATGTCAAGTAATGAAGCTCCCGTAGGTCAGTTCATTCACCTCATTATCTCGCTTTCCAAAATAAAAAATATTCAAAGTCCTTTCAATAATAGTATTCCATCTCTAGTGAATAATGACGGGTAATGAAGCTCCCGTAGGTCAGTTCATTCACCTCATTAAACTCACTTTCCAAAATAAAATATACAAGGTCTTTTCTATAATATCTTCCCATCTCTAGTGAATAATGTCAGGTAATGAAGCTCCCGTAGGTCAGTTCATTCACCTCATTATCTCACTCACCGAATACAGGTAATGAAGCTCCCGTAGGTCAGTTCATTCACTCTATATCTTCGTATATGTATCATAGTAATTATGGATAATACCAGATAATGTGAACTCGCATAGTTCCATCATTATCCCATTATCCATCTCCTCCGATCTTGCAAAGTCCCGCAGTCCTTTAGCATTCCTCATGTACATATACGGAAATATAAAACGAATAATACCAGATAATGCAAGCACACTCGGTCTATGCATTGCCTCATTATTCCTCCCAATAAACGATAATGCAATATGATATGATATGATTTATGCTTTCGAGTGTAAGTAAAGTAAATATAAACAATCAACATTATCGAAAGGGCATAAAGTAAAGGACATAAAGTAAAGTGCATAAGGTAAATGGATCATAGATGTCCTTATGCATAAAGTAAATAAATAGGAATTCCTGAAGAACATTAAGTAGATCGAACTTCCGATACTTAAAATAAAGTAGATCTCATCATAAACAATAATCTTTACTTTCAAGGATTCTAAACTCCCTAAAATAAAGTCCAAGGTTCTATTTTCAAGTTCCTTTAACCATTCTATCTAAAAGTTTGGATCCTTTAACTTCCAATGATCCATTCTAATATCCGAAACGATTCTAACTTAGAACTTTCAAAAATTCAATGTTTCCCTCGAGAAACTCCAAAGTTTTCACTCAAAGAACTAGTTCCTAATCTTAAGGGCACTATCTCACTTTCTTTTACTCTTAGATTCGAATCCTAATCTTAACCTCCGATTCTACAAATCGTTCTACTTATTCGGTTTCTAAAATTACTTTAAATCCTATTTATTCTCACCTTGGCCCATTTAGTTTTGCTCCAAATCTCCAATTTCCCACGAATCAACAACCGAGCAAACGAACCTACAATTCATCAATTGCACAACATATTACAACTCATAACTAAGATGAGAACAAGTTTGAATTTTCAGATGAATAGTGATTTCAGATGAATAGTGTTTTCGGGTGAATAGTGTTTTTCGAAAATCCGGGCTCAAAATCATCAAATTCCATGATAGAAATTCATGATTTCAACTTCAAAACTCGTTTATAATAAAAATGAACAAAACCATATAAAAAGTTTTGAAAACTTACTTTTTGGGACTTCCCTTAGAGGACGGAAAACTCCGAAAAGCTAGGTTGGATAGGTAGCCCTCGTCCCTACCAATCCAACGCAACCGAAAACACGACGATTCGCCGAGAAACGAAGAAAAGCCAAGAAATCAAAAACCCTCCCATGGTGGATGAAGCCCACGGCAAGGAGAAGAGGAGAAGAGAGAAATGTTGGTCAAATGGTCAATTTTATGATTTTTAAAGAAGAATGAATAGTGATTTTGGATATTTTTAAGAAATTGGAAATGACGGTTACGTCCTTTTATGACTTTTGACTTATAAATCGAAACCCGAAGCTCTTAAATTAATGTAAAGGTGATTAATAATTATTAATTGGCCTATTAATAATTATTAATGTCACCGAAGCCAATTTAAAGTATTAAAACGATTAAAAAGAATTTCGGGAGAAATTAACTACTAAATTCTAAATTACAAATATAATAATTAAACTAAATACTTAAATTGATATAAATAAATAACATTAAATAAAATAAAATAACTCACTTCAAAATTAACGGGACATTACAGGTTTTTTCTATTAAACCGAACTACTAAACTGAAAAAAACCGAAAATTTTCGGTTTTATTGAAATTGGAACCGAGGAAACCGAATAAATCGGTAAAACCGAAACGAACCAGTCGGTTCGGTTCGGTTCGGTTCGGTTTTTCGGTTCATCAGTTTTTGTTATCATCCCTAGTTTCTACCTTCTTAATTTACGTTTAAGAGTGTAATACTTGATCCATTTACTTTTATATTCCTTCGAATACCTTGAAAGTTTATATTTATTTACTTGTAATCGCAAGCATATTCATATCATATCATATCATATTGCATAATCGAAATCGGGAGGAATAATGAGGCAATGCATAGACTGAGTGAGCTTGCATTGTCTGGTATTATTCGTTTTATGTTTCCGTATATGTACATGAGGAATGCTAAAGGACTACGGACTTTACATGATCGGAGGAGATGGATAATGAGATAATGATGGAACTATGCGAGTTCACATTATCTGGTATTATCCATAACTACTAAGATACACATACGAAGATACAAGGTGAATGAACTAACCTACAGGAGCTTCATTACCTGTATTCGGTGATGAACTGACCTACGGGAGCTTCATTACCTGCCATTAATCACTAGAGATGGAAAGTTATGATTGAAAAGACTTATATGATCTAATTGGAAAGCGAGTTAATGAGGTGAATGAACTGACCTACGGGAGCTTCTTTACCTGACATTATTCGCATGTGATGATTATAATGATTTAAAGATGGTGTATTCTTTATATTACTTAATTAGTGAATGATTGATGGTTAGACTTCATTTGCTAACACTATATGAATATACATAAATTAGAGTAAATGTTATACTTAGTACGAAATATCAAAAGTATGACCCAGAAATAGATGTATGCTTTGGAATCATTTCTCTAAACTTTAGAAGTTTAGTAAAGCATAAGCAATTTGTAATTAGACACAAATCAGAATGCGGGTTTGGGGTCTATTGTTACTATATTTTCTATCTATTCTCATTGGGCTTTGTTGTTAGCTCATGATATTACAAACATTTTCATGTTATGCTCTTGTTAGAGGTTGTGGGAGAGGAGCTGGTGCTGTATGATTGATGGATGATGACCTCGGGATGGACTAGGTGTTCGTAAAAGTCCATGGACTTAGTTTTGTGAATTTTATATATTTTGGGATTTGTACATTTGTATATAGCTCTTATGAGCTTTTCGTCTTTACTTTTATGATTATAACTCTTTTGAACTCCTGGATAGGAACTTGAAGTTCCTTGTGGTTTTAAATTCTGAATTAAAAATGTAACAGGTTTTTGGCTAGCCAATTTTCAAACATAACCACGCCATTTTTTTAAAAAATATAAAGACTTCCGCTATGTTTTATATTTAAAGGATTTTAAAAAGAGTCGGGTCATCACATGTATCATGAGGAATGCATTTACTACGTGAGCTGCATTAACGGAGGAGATAAATAATGAGATAATATTTAGTTGTGTGAGCTAGTATTATCTGGTATTATACATAATTGCTATGATACATATACATTCTAGACTGCTTAGACTACGTGAGCTTTGCATGTCATTGGTGAGATATCGGGATCGTGCATTGACTGCGTGTGCTTGCACCCTCTGACGTTATTCACCCAAGAGGTTCTGTTCTATAATGCATAGACTACGTGAGCTAGCATTTGATATGTTCTATAATGCATCGACTATGTGAGCGAGCATTAGTTCTTGATAAGAAAGTAAAGGCTTCGTGAGCTTTACTTGATATTGGAGTGAGATAATGGGATCGTGCATAGACTACGTGAGCTTGCACCATCTGACATTATTCACATGTTCTATGATCTATGTTCTATGTTCTATGTTCTATGTTCTAAGCTCTATGTTCTTAGCTCTATGATCTTGATCTTATTCTTAGTTAAGACTACGTGAGCTTAACTCGTTCTAGTTATTTTCCCTGAAAATTAAACGTATGATTACATGTTCCGTTTACTAAGAGTTTGGGAGACTTGACTACTTGCATGATCTTCATTCTTGTTTCTTTATTTTTTTGCTCTTGGGAGAATTGCATGACCTTATGTTTGGAAGTCTGCTTGGGTAGTCAAGAGACAATAGGATTTATTGGACACAAATCCGGATAGGATTTGGGATCTAAAGTTACTTTCTATTCAATTTATCTTCACTGGGTTTCCCGCTCATTATATTACACTTTCAGGTACGGGATGCGGTTGTGGTCGTGGAGCTGGGGCAGCGTGATTCACAGATCGATGATGATGGATGGACTTGAGTTGGTGTAGTCCATGGACTTGTTTTTCTTTATTCCGTTTCGTTCTTATGGATTTGTTGAGCTCTTTGAGCAACGCTATTTATGCTCACTTGTCTTTATGGATTTCCGGATTTATGAGTTATCTTACTTTATGTTTGAAACTTAAAAATGGAAGCGCTTCCCATATTTGAATGTTTAAATATTTTGAATTTCGTTTTGAAATGAAATGATGTTTTATCGATTTACATGTTTTCTATTAATATTTCAAGTCTTCCGCTTGCGCTATTGTTTGATTCTATTTTAAAAAGTCGGGTCGTTACAATAAATAATATATTACTGCATTATGCTTTAGTATGTTGTCGCTCTTTGATTATTATAAAATAATTAAATCTTCTTCATTTGAGAAATAATTTTTGAAAATAATTTTTTCCCTTTAATTTTAAAATTTTCAATTGTTTGTTTAGGATTTAAAACTTTCAAATGAGTTTATGAATAAAAAATCCATATTATTGAGAAAAGCATGAAATAGTTCTTATACCCAACCAATTTTTCATTATTGATTTTCGAAAATCATTTCCAAGTTGTTTTCCTAAATTTCCAAAATTCAAAATTTCATCCAATCTCTCTTTTTCCTAAATTTCTTCTACTCAATTCTCTGTGGATATTATCACGTGTGCAATCTAAACTATAATCGACCGTTTAGAATTGGCATATTTTAGCTGTAATCACCACGTGTTGTTCTTGCTTGAGTCATAGTCAGAAAGACTTGGTGGTGATCCTAGAATTGTAAGCAGAATAAAGAAAAAAGACACTTCTCTACAAGGGTGCGTATTTAAATGCTTTTGTGTTAGAATAGAAATAGATTGTGATGAAAGACTTGGGTGGCCTGCTACCGGTCTGGTCTGATTGATCAAATTACGACCCTTTGAAGTTACAAATCCCATCATGAATAATCGTCAGATGGCGGTCTTTTCTTTTATGGCGAAACACATTGCAAGCATAATGGGTTGTGGGATTTGACTTTTCAAAATGAGCTTTATGACATAAATTAGGCTTAACTTCAATTTGAATCTTATAACATGAATTTGGCCAAGGCACCATCAACATTGACATTTTTATAAATTCAAGATTTCAATATTTACATGGAAATATATTTTCTAATGAATAAAACAGTATGAGATATCAATGGAAGTGAAGGGAAAGAAGCATTTCTTTTGTAGCAGAAAGAGTGGGTAGCTTTACCCTTAATGGAACAGTATGAGATGTTTGAGGAGAAAAGACAATCCAGATTGCTCCATCGAATTCTACATCATACACATGTTCTCCTGCAGCATAACCTCCAAGTAACTCATATGATCTCTCTGATCCATCCATTCTAACACACTTGTTTTCATCGCCTGTTTCAATCCGATACCGATACCGATACCGATACAATTAATTATTTCTATGTAAAAAAAAAAGCTTTTTGTTTTTGGTTTTGAAAAACAAAAACAATACTCGTTCGGTAACTGTTTTTTATATCTGCTTTTAAAAAACTTAAAACCAAATATGTTTGATAACATTTTTTAGTTACAAAATGCAAAGAATGGTTATAAAAAAATAAAAATAGAAAACGAAATGGTTATCAAACTGGGGTCAATTTTTTTTTTGGGTTCTTTTTATCGAAGTTCAAAAAGAAAAGTATAAGAGAAAAGAACTTAACAGGCAGCCAATTCAATCTGAGTCTGGTAAACAAAATCCAAAACAGCAGTAATCTCCCTCTCAAAAGTATGGAAAGAACCACTCTTAAACTCCATCTTTCTCAGCTTACAAACTCCCTCTCCAAGCTCCATCATCGCCCCTCTATGATTCTAAATTAACCAAAACAAATCAAAATCTTCATTCAATTCAATTCAATTAAAAAAACTCCAATATTACAGACCCGATTAAAGAGATGATGAAGTCCAACAGCACACTGAAGAATACCATGAATGAGAGTTCTGGAAGGGTCTTCAGCATTATTCCATAGAATTTCAAGGATGTCATGGCATTCGTAATATGCCATTTTATTAAAGAGAGTTACTGCTTCGTCGAAGCTGAAATCTCTCGTAAATTTTCCGTCTCCGTCTCCGTCTTCGTCTTCATGGTCTACAGAGAATCGATAGGAAGTTCTGAAGGAGAAGGGTATTATGCTGCAGCTTTTGTTGCTCCTTGGTGGGTTTGGGAAGCTTTTGTGGAGGAAAAAGAAGGTAAGATTGTGATGAGGACAAAGAAGAAATGGTGATGAAGAGGGAAGGTATAAGGATGGAAAGGAAGCCATTGATGATTGATTGAAAAAACATGTTTTTGTGAATTTGAAACCATGTTTTTCTTTACTCTTCGTGTGGTGAATGAAGAGGATGGGAAATAGATCTTTTGCTTGCGCGCAAATTGAATTCGTGGACACCCCATTTTTAGTGTTTTTTTTTTTTTCCTTTTAAATATTTATGTTTTTGACAAATATCTTCAAAATCTTGTAGGTTATGAGTGATGAATACTATCTCTAGGATGATGTATTTGGAATAAGAATGTGTTTATTTTACATCATTTGTTTATAAGAATGTGATAATTTTTTAATATTACTATGATGTTAAGATATTGTTAAATAATTGTAAATATACTTTTAATTATAATCCTTATCCTTAATATATAAAAGGCGGGATGTTTAAAAAATATTTTTAGACAATTTTATCCCCATTTTATTTTGAATATTATAAAATATGCCATTATTTATATAACATTTACCCTTCATTAAACCTTTAATTTACAAAATATGTCATTACCATTTAATTACCACTTATGTATTAATTATGTAGATTTTAATTCTTTTTTTTTAATCAATGATCAATTTATCAATAATTCATTAATACAATAAATTATTATCATTTAAACAACATATTATATTCAATATATATACATTGTTGATATTAATTTGAGTTTTCGTGTATATTAAAGATCAAGAAATTAAAAATATATTCAAACTTTACAAATCTTATAATGTGACGACCCGACACTTTTAAATAATTTAAATTAGAAAAACACAGCGGAAGTCTTTATATTTTATGAAAAATTGGCGTGATTATGTTTGAAAGTTGGCTAGCCAAAACCTGATTACATCTTAAATTCAAAAATCTAAAACACAAGGAACTTCAAGTTCCTAATCAAGAGTTCAAAAAGACATTATCATAAAAATAAAGACAATTAGCTCTTATGAGCTAAATACAAATTTTCATAACATAAGATACAAATTAACAAAATGAGACCATGGTCTTTTAAAAGAATAACTAGTCCATCATCGTGTCATCATCCTCTGGATCAAGCGCGCACTAGCTCCTCTTCCACGACCCCAAACATTACCTGAAATGTTTGTAATATCATGAGCTAACAACTAAGCCCAGTAAGAATAATAAGAATAAAAAGTAAAGATAGACCTCAAACCCGTATTCCGATTTGTGTCCAATCAATCTGACATAATCAATCCTAAAATTCTCCAAACTTTAGGTAATTTCATTCTAAACTTTCCAAAGGATGATATTACTAACACTCGTAGTCAATCCTCATTCATTAACTTGTTGCGACATAAAATAAGAAAAATAAATAACTTTGCATAAAATATAACACCTCGATTCTATATTCCATCGATCATATGCAATGTAGGGTTCGCATATACCCTTATGCATGAATGAAGGTAATGCGGACATCTCGTAGGCTCCCATTCAACCTTATGCATGAAGAAGTAATGAGTACATCCCGTAGGCTACCCATTCGTCTTCTTTCTTAGTTTTACTTTCTTTTCTTTTCTTTTCTTTTTCTTTTCTTTTTCTGAAGGTGATGCGGACATCCCGTAGGCTCCAACATTCTTCCCTTCTTTTCTTTCTCACTTTCTTTTCTTTTTCTCTTTTCAATGATGCGAGATGTTATGGTTATGCTTGCACAAGTAAATAAAGTAAAGTGCAAATAATAAAGTTACTGAGACAAACATAAAGTAAAGGGGCATAAAGTAAAAGACATAAAGTAAATAAATAGGAAACTCCGGACGAACGATATGTCAATCGAACTCCGCTAACAATAATAAAAGTAAAATCATAACTTCAACGATTAACCTATACCTTCAAGGATTCTAAACTTCCAACATAATCCGAGATTCTATTAATCGTTCTATATAAAAGTTTGGATCTTTTAACTTCCAATGATCCAACCTAAGCTTCGAAACGAATCTAACATATAATCTTCTAAGATTCAATAGTTTCCTCGAGAACGCCTAAGTTCTCACTTAAAGGATTAACTCCTAATCCTAAGGGCACTAACTCACATCCCTCTAATCTTATATTCGAATTCTATTCTTAGTTCCCAATTCTACAAATCATTATACTTATTTGCTTTCTATAGTTACTTTAAATCCTAACTATTCTCACCTTAGCCAAAAAAAGGATTTCGCTCCAAGTTTCCGAAAGCACGATCAAACAACGATCGGAAACACCTACAATTAATTACATCTAACAATTAATAAATAAACATACATCGATCAATTAGCATCTAAAAGCTCAAAACAACGAACAACCCCATAAACCCCACTAGGAGGCTCTCGCCCCCCCCCCATGAAAAGTGGGTCTCGGGTTTGGTTTTCCAGCTTTTAGGTACTTTAGAGGTGTTTCGAGTTGGTTTTAAGCAATTCCGAAGTTCCCGATTTCAATGGGTATCGATGATTCGGGTTTTTGAACAATAAACGATTTCCCAAATTTAATTTCAATAAACATTAATTCACTAATTTATAACCCATAATCAAACCCAAAAAGGTAAATTTCAAACGGGAAGGGTTTCAATTGAAACTCGGTTTTAGGGTTAAGGGAAAGTTTCCAAAAACTTTTAAAACAACTCCCGTACTTACAAACACCGAGTTTCACGACAATAAATCGAAAGAAAACAAAGAAAACTCCATTAAAACACTATTTGGAGCTTAGGGTTTGAAACTTTACTTACCGAGAACTCCGTGGATCTCGAGAGAAAAGCACGATGGTTAGGTGGAAATGAATCCTAGACTCGAGGGCTTTCCGATGCAACCGAAATCGAGTCGATCCATCGAGAAACGAAGAAAAACCAAATCTCCCCTAATCCCCCATTGATGCCCACGGCTTGGAGAAGAAAAATGGGAAGAAAATGGTCAAACCTTGGTCAATTGGTATATTTAAAGATAAATGAATAATGTTTTGGATATTTTTAAGAAATTGAAAATGACGGTTGCGTCCTTTTATGACTTTTGACTTCCAAATCGAAACCCGAAGCTCTTAAATAAATCTAAAGGTAATTAATAATTATTAATTGGCCTATTAATAATTATTAATGTCACCGAAACGAATTTAAAGTATTAAAACGATTAAAAAGGATTTCGGGCAAAATTATCTACTAAAATCGAAATTACAAAAATAATAATTAATCTAAATACTTAAGTTGAAATAAATGAATAAATAAATAACATTAAATTAATAAATAAAATAAATAAATAAATAAAATTCACTTCAAAATAACGTGACGTTACAGACCCTCCTTAAAAGACTTTTCGTCCTTGAAAAGTGCGTTCACTAAGTGAATAAAGCGAGGGTACTTTGACTGTATCTCATCCTCACGTTCCCACGTTGGTTCTTTTGACACTTGGTTCTTTCAAAGAACCTTAACCAAGTGAATTCCTTTTTTTTTCTCAACAACTCTTGGTCGAATGCTCTTATCTTAGCGGGTGTCTTCTCATAAGACATAATAGCATTCAAAACTTCCAGTTCATAATCTATCACGTGGAACGGATTCACCATGTATTTCCAAAGCAACAATACATGGAAAACATTATAAACGGCCGATAACGAAAGTGGAGAAGCTAAACAATAAGCTACCACTTCTACTTGATTGAGTATCTCGATAGGCCAATAAACCTAGGGCTCAACTGACCCTTATTTCCAACTTTCATAACACCCTTTATTAGTGCCACTTGAAGTATACGAGATCCACTTCTACAACTTGAAGGGATTACATCGAATCCTGTTGTCAATTTTGGTTAACCCTTAACCTTTCTCTAAACAAATGATAGACTCACTAGTCATTTGTTACAACTTGAGTACCAAAAGTCTATTTTCTCGAATCTCATCCAAATGAGCCGAAGAACAACACTTTCTACCAAAAAGTGCCCTAACAGTGCCAAAACTTCGAGACAAAGCAAATGTCTCGATCTGATAAAATCTTCACCGGCACACCATAATCTATCAATCTTTTTTAGGTACAACTGTACCCTAGTCTTAACTGGATAGATGATCCTTCCAAGAATAAAGTGTGCGGTTTTCATCAAATGGTCTACAATCACCAAATGATATCATAATTCCTTGTCGTCCTTGGCAAACCTTGATAAAATCCATGGAAATCTTTTACCATTTCCATTCAAGCACTTTCAAAGGTAAGATAACCCGGTAGATCTTTAGGGCCTTGGCTTGCTAACAAATCAAGCACCTATTCACGTACTTTACAATCTCATGTTTCATCCCAGGTCATCAATATATTGTCCCGATTCTCGTACCTCTTTGTATTGCCTGGATGAACATAAAAGATAGAACTATGAGCTTCCTCCAACAGTTCTTTTCAAAAGTCGATCCTGAAGGCACTCAAAGCCTCTTGTGTTACATCAGAGATCTATCTGGAGAGAAGATAAAATGGCTAGGAATATCTGACTCAGCCTCTCTAAAACCGGCCTGTAGATGAGTCTCACTTCTCTGTGCATCGATCATCCTCTACCTCAAAGTAGGTCCCACTGTTAAACTAGTCAAACTCACAGTGACCTCGGCACTAAGAAATGCTATCTCAGCTCGTTCCATAACCCATCTCAATCTCAAGGGTATTGCTGACAAAGCTAATGAATGAGAAGACTTTTTACTGAGTGCGTCATCCACTACATTGGCCTTCCCAGGATGATACTGAATATCACAGTCATAATCCTTGTCTCATATTCAATTCTTTCTAAGTGAAGAAATACTTGAGACTCTTATGGTCAGTAAATATCAGGATCTTCTCACCGTACAAATAATGCCTCCAAATCTTCAATGCATGAATAACAGTTGCCAACTTTAAATCATGAGTCGGATATTTCTTCTCATGCTCTATCCACTGACGGGAAGCATATGCTATAACATTCCCGTGTTGCATCAACACACATCCCAAACCTCTGTGGAAAGCATCTGTGTACACAGTCAGTCAGACCACCAGTTCTATCAGGCGACACTAGAACAGGTGTTGTCACAAGCCTCCTACGATGTATTACGAACTATCTGTAAAACAAAGATAGATCGACTAGGCATGTCTTATTCTGTCTCTCGAGACAAGCCTGTAAGCCTTTGAAACCAATAGAATTCTTAGGCACACCTGTCAGTCTAGGCCAACTACTATATGCCTCCATCTTAGAGGAATCAATATAATCCTCTTCTTGATACCACATGGCCTAAGATGCCATTTCTTTTAGCCAAAACTCACACTTTGAGAACTTGGCATACACTTCTGATTTCTTAATACGATCAAAACTGCCTTCAAATGCATAACATGCATTTCCTCAGTCTTAAAATAAATCAGACTATCATCATTAATCACAAGATTAATAGAATTGATGTACCTCTTAAACACAGTATGGATAAGATCCATAAAAATTACAGGCGCGCTAGTTAAGTCAAAATACATGACTACAAACTCATAATATCCATCACACGTCCTGAAAACAGTTTTAGGATTATCTTAATCCCGAATCTTCAACAGATTTAATCGGATCTCAAATTTATCTTTGAAAAGATAGCGGTTTCTCCCCAATATTTGAGGAACAATCTTCCAACCATTAGAGGGATATGTTTCATAACATATATATATAACATTTGAATCTCGTTATCTTTAATACCTTATACTATACATAAGGTTTACATCAATCTTATTCTCCAATTACGAGATCTTCCAATTTATTGAGAAACTAGTTCTCTTACATGTTTATCACATGATAGTTATACAAGGTTCAATACACCCTTGTATTCTCTCATTATCAAACTCAATCTCATTCCTTTTTCCTATAGCACTTGGCTATACATCAACTTCATTTCTTTTCTCTCTAGAAAAGTACGTCTTAAATAACCCTTTCTATAGTTCTCTAATATCTAGAAACTAACTTTCATAATCATAATCTCTATAGGATGAGCAACTGATCATATAGATCATCAATCAACACAATTGATACTTGTTTTTCACTGTAGCTTGATTCAACTCTCGATAATCAATGCACAGTCTCACTGAATTGTCTTTCTTTTCACAAACAACAAGGTGCTCTTTACGAGGACGCACTAGGGTGAATAAACCCTGAGTTTAGGAGTTCTTATAACTCACTCTTAAGTTCTTTTAACTCAGCTAGTCTTCGGTACAGAAGTATCGACAACACTAGCTAAATCATCTTAAGCTAAATCTCTTAGAAGAATTCTAGCTTCTAACATACATATCAAAGTGGGTGTTACTCGTCTACTAGACCCATGAAAGCATAAGCTAGTCCCACATGGACTCATACAATCAAAACTTTCTCGATACAAACTATAATGATGGTACGATTAGCTGATAGCCAATCTATACCCAATATCACCTCAAAATCAGACATATGCATAACAATCAAAGTAAAAGGTGAGCATCTACTCATAATGCAAATGCATAAGTGCCATACGCACTATCATCATAATAAACTTCCCCACCGGGTAAAAACACATCTCGAAACTCAACAGTCTCAGCTCAAAAGCTACCAACTCATCATAATACGATAAAAAATAAAAGAATGGCTAGCTCCAGCATTAAACAGAATAAAAACCAAACGGCCTGAAAACAATAAAGTATGAATCACTACCATACTGGTAGCTTTTCCTGATAATCCTGACTTTGCTACTATGTTGTGATGGTTGTATCTTATACGCCCTATAAAAGTGGCGTGAATCCAAGTTTGATCACAACATAGCATATTGATAGAACTGTGCATCTCTCTTATGGAAACTGGCACAACTATTGTAGTAAGGATGATCCTATCCTTGTTGAGCTCCACCTCGAACCAGTTGTTGTTGCTGTTGTTGTTGCTGCTGCTGTTGCTGATGTTGTTGTTGTTGCTGCTGTATCCCTTGACTGGCATCGTCATCCTTTGCTTTCTTCTTCAAAAAGGTGGTCTGTTCCGTAGTAGTTAATCTTCTCTTCTTTTCAGAAGATGTAAAATCAAAGATAAGGACGACTCATATGCCTCCTTATTCAATCTTGAATGAACTCGACTTCAGAGATCATTTCCTTTCATACAAAGCTAATCTGGTGTCTGTCAAACACCTTAGTCCATTACATTCTATCCTTCCAACATAGGATTCACTTTAGAGTCTATCTTGAAAAGACTCAGTAGGTCCAACTATAACCTACAAGTTTCTCAAAGTTCACCATCCAATCAGATGGTCAAACACAATGTGAATTGAAATTCACCAAACCATCTCATTGCCTTATAGAAGTTACCGATACCACGGTCCATCAACTTCCTTCTATACTTCAATCGAATACCAACACTCCACCTTTGTGTTAGTCAATCTTGAAAATTTTCCAAATATGGATCTCGATAACTCGACCTTGAGTATAATCCAATTCAAATTAGTACATCATACCGTGATAGTGACCAAACTAGGCCATTAACCAATTAACACAACCTTTAATGGTCCTCGTTGAGACTTATCACGTAAAGTCCTTATTTCCTCTTTTGAGTGGTAACACACTTTCCTTTTAGCACAATGCTACCATAAGGATTTACCACTTACCATAATTCAACTTTCTCAACTCCAACCAGGAACTTGTCCATTGAGTTAAATCTAGGTTACTAGACTCAAGCCAAACCGATTTATTTTCAACAATTTCTCACTTCAAACAGGTGTTTCATCTCTTAATACTGGGCTCCGGTCAAACATGTCCCCTTTTTACACATAAATGTCCACACACATCTACTAAGACCACTACTTAGCAATTGTGTGACAATAATACTTTAATCAATTTTAAGGATCAAATGATTGATCTCTCGGAGTATCTCATCTCCTTTACTTTGACATTATGTCAATACTCTTAACAAGGTGTATAACCTCTAAAACCGCACGGAGTCATTCGCCTTCTCGACACCCTTACCCAAATCTCAAAATGGGTCAAATAAACATAACCACATAGTGGTTTTACAAGGATGTGAAATATCACAAACATCATTAACTTCTAACAATATTCTCATAACTCTTCCAATATCAAATAAATAAAGCATGAGAATAGAAGTTATAGGCATACCTGGTGCCACTGATCTCAGATGATGACTAGAGAGTGGACTTAAAACAAAACATGAAAACAAACATGCATCGCATGTAGTCTACAGAACCCGCAGGCTCTGATACCAACTGTGTAGACCCGACACTTTTAAATAATTTAAATTAGAAAAACACAGCGGAAGTCTTTATATTTTATGAAAAATTGGCGTGATTATGTTTGAAAGTTGGCTAGCCAAAACCTGTTTACATCTTAAATTCAAAAAATTTAAACACAAGGAACTTCAAGTTCCTAATCAGGAGTTCAAAAAGACGTTATCATAAAAATAAAGACAATTAGCTCTTATGAGCTAAATACAAATTTTCATAACATAAGATACAAATTAACAAAATGAGACCATTGTCTTTTAAAAGAATAACTAATCCATCATCGTGTCATCATCCACTGGATCAAGCGTGCACCAGCTCCTCTTCCACGACCCCAAACATTACCTGAAATGTTTGTAATATCATGAGCTAACAACTAAGCCCAGTAAGAATAATAAGAATAAAAAGTAAAGATAGACCTCAAACCCGTATTCCGATTTGTGTCCAATCAATCTGACACAATCAATCCTAAAATTCTCCAAACTTTAGGTAATTTCATTCTAAACTTTCCAAAGGATGATATTACTAACACTCGTAGTCAATCCTCATCCATTAACTTGTTGTGACATAAAATAAGAAAAGTAAATAACTTTGCATAAAATATAACACCTCGATTCTATATTCCATCGATCATATGCAATGTAGGGTTCGCATATACCCTTATGCATGAATGAAGGTAATGTGGACATCTCGTAGGCTCCCATTCAACCTTATGCATGAAGAAGTAATGAGTACATCCCGTCGGCTACCCATTCGTCTTCTTTATTAGTTTTACTTTCTTTTCTTTTCTTTTTCTGAAGGTGATGCGAACATCCCGTAGGCTCCAACATTCTTCCCTTCTTTTCTTTCTCACTTTCTTTTCTTTTTCTGAAGGTGATGTGGACATCCCGTAGGCTCCAACATTCTTCCCTTCTTTTCTTTCTCACTTTCTTTTCTTTTTCTCTTTTCAATGATGCGAGATGTTATGGTTATGCTTGCACAAGTAAATAAAGTAAAGTGCAAATAATAAAGTTACTGAGACAAACATAAAGTAAAGGGGCGTAAAGTAAAAGACATAAAGTAAATAAATTGGAAACTCTGGACAAACGATATGTCAATCGAACTCAGCTAACAATAATAAAAGTAAAATCATAGCTTCAACGATTAACCTATACCTTCAAGGATTCTAAACTTCCAACATAATCCGAGGTTCTATTAATCGTTCTATATAAAAGTTTGGATCTTTTAACTTCCAATGATCCAACCTAAGCTTCGAAACGAATCTAACTTAGAATCTTCTAAGATTCAATAGTTTCCTCGAAAACTCCTAAGTTCTCACTTAAAGGATTAACTCCTAATCTTAAGGGCACTAACTCACATCCCTCTAATCTTAGATTCGAATTCTAGTCTTAGTTCCCAATTCTACAAACCATTATACTTATTTGCTTTCTATAGTTACTTTAAATCCTAACTATTCTCACCTTAGCCAAAAAAAGGATTTCGCTCCAATTTTCCGAAAGCACGATCAAACAACGATCTGAAACACTTACAATTAATTACATCTAACAATTAATAAATAAACATGCATCGATCAATTAGCATCTAAAAGCTCAAAACAACGAACAACCCCATAAACCCCACTAGGAGGCTCTCGGCCCCCCCCCCATGAAAAGTGGGTCTCGGGTTTGGTTTTCCGGCTTTTAGGTACTTTAGAGGTGTTTCGAGTTGGTTTTAAGCAATTTCGAAGTTCCCGATTTCAATGGGTATCGATGATTCGGGTTTTTGAACAATAAACGATTTCCCGAATTTAATTTCAATAAACATTAATTCACTAATTTATAACCCATAATCAAACCCAAAAAGGTAAATTTCAAACGGGAAGGGTTTCGACTGAAACACGGTTTTAGGGTTAAGGGAAAGTTTCCAAAAATTCTTAAAACAACTCTCGTACTTACAAACACCGAGTTTCACGACAAGAAATCGAAAGAAAACAAAGAAAACTCCATTAAAACACTATTTGGAGCTTAGGTTTTGAAACTTTACTTACCGAGAATTCCGTGGATCTCGAAAGAAAAGCACGATGGTTAGGTGGAAATGAATCCTAGACTCGAGGGCTTTCCGATGCAATCGAAATCGAGCCGATCCATCGAGAAACAAAGAAAAACCAAATCTCCCCTAATCCCCCATTGATGCCCACGGCTTGGAGAAGAAAAATGGGAAGAAAATGGTCAAACCTTGGTCAATTGGTATATTTAAAGATAAATGAATAGTGTTTTGGATATTTTTAAGAAATTAGAAATGACGGTTGCGTCCTTTTGTGACTTTTGACTTCCAAATTGAAACCCGAAGCTCTTAAATAAATCTAAAGGTGATTAATAATTATTAATTGGCCTATTAATAATTATTAATGTCACCGAAACGAATTTAAAGTATTAAAACGATTAAAAAGGATTTCGGGCGAAATTAACTACTAAAATCAAAATTACAAAAATAATAATTAATCTAAATACATAAATTGAAATAAATGAATAAATAAATAACATTAAATAAATAAATAAATAAATAAATAAAATTCACTTCAAAATAACGAGACGTTACATATAAACTATATTTGAATATAGTTATTTATCAAAATTTATAAATATTTAATTTTTTTCCGTTAATCATTCAACGTGTTAAAAAATCCATGTATTACTATTTGTTTGCTCTTTTACTTCCATAAAGAATTTTTAATTTTTTTATTAGTTTTTAATTAAGAAACATGGATACTTTGCTATTTAAATCTTTTGTTTTATTTATAACAAAACAAACAAAGAACGAAACTAAAAACAAGTAAAAGAAGAAGAAAAACAAAATCGAAACTATGAAGGTTAATGAGGGTAATCCTTTAAAAAATTTATTAGATTAAAATAACTTTTACAATATATTTCACTCATTATGTTTTTTTATTTAACTTAAAATAAAGTTAAAAATACGATTAATTTTTTCAATAAATTAAATATATTCTAAACAATTTCATAAATATTGGGGAAATGAAAATTAAAACTTCATACATTCATTTTAAATTTGATAAATTGAAAAGAAATACATGTGCGTTGCACGTGGTATTGAATCTAGTTAGAGTAAAAATATGTAAATTGCCACTTTTTGCTCCTTCTTTTTCCCTATAGCCGATATTCTTAAAATGTTTTTTAATAGCCACATTTGTTTGTAAAAATATCAAAATAAATCATTCCTCTCCTCTCTCTTCTCCCTCCTTTTTGCTGTCTCTTCCCTCTTTTTTTTATTTATTTAAATATTAACATAACTCTCTCTCTCATATACTTTTCATAATTTTTTTAAAATATTTTCCCTCCCATCCACCTTCCCTTTTTTTTTTCTTCTATATATTAGATTTTCTCCCTCCCTCCCTCATTTTTTTTCTCTCATTTCTTCTTCCCTCTAATCTTCGACAAATGCTCATCTCACATATTTCCTCCACTTTTTTTTTTACTATCTCTCTCCTTAATTTCTTCTCATTCTCGTTTTTTTCGTAAATATTTTTCACCGTTTTTGTTCCGAATCTCGAAGATCTAAACCAAAAATAGCATAGATTTGATGAAATGTATTTTTTTTCTCATTTATGTCCTTTGTTGTAATATGTAATATACGTAATTTCTTAATATTGTTTTCTGCGATACATGTAATATACGTTCATTTTGTAATATACGTAATATACATAACTATTTTTTTGTCTTTCAGTCTGTTTCTATTTTACTTAATGTACAGTCTATAATATATGTAATATACATTTTTCTGTGGTATGTTTAAATATATTTTTGTAATATACGTGATATACATAACTATGTGTTTTTCTTGATATACAGTCTATAATACACGCAATATACGAAATGATGAGTGGTTGATGTAAACCCCTTTTCTTTTATGTTCATTCTGTAATATACGTAATACAGCATACATATCTTTTTGTTTTGTTTGCATATTAAGTATATTTTTTTTTATATTAAGTATTATGGAATTAACACTCTTTTTTTTTCATTTACAGATTAAATGACATGTATATTATGTGTAGTACGTATATTCACACTTTTCTCAACTGCACTTACGATGTGAAAGACGATATACCCAATATACCAGATGTACAAAACACTTTACATGAGAAGGGAAACTATAAATAATATACTAAAATGAATCTACGAAATTGAATTAAAAATTGAAATATGTAGTATAAAATCAAAATACAAAAATAATAAAAATGTACAACATATACTAAATACACTGAAGAATTATGGACAATATACTGAATATACCCATGGGGAAGAAAAAATGCATTGGGAAAAAAAATGTCAGAAGTGTCAACTATATGTGTCAGAGGTGTCAGACTATACCTGCCATACGAAAAGGACAAAATAGGTATATTGAAAAATTGAATAGTATAAAGTGGTTAAATATTACACTTTTTCAAACACATGGCCATAGAGGAAAACACCCACCTCCAAGTGACTATTTTGATTTTTCACCCTTATAATATAATTAAATAAATATGGAGTCTTTCATTTGGGGCCATTCACATTCCAAGAATGTAATAAGGCGATAATAAACAATATTCTCATGTTTGTTTAGTAATAATAGATATTACCTTCCTGTGGCCATATTAATCCCTTATTTATGGGCAGCCCAATTGAGTTTTATGCATGTATTTGGAATAAGAATGATAGAATTTGTTTATAAAAATTTGATAAAATTTTCATATATTTTAATATTACTCGGACGTTAAGATATTGTTAAATAATTATAAATATATTTTTCATTATAGTATAATTAAATAAATATGGGCCTTTCACATTCCTAGAATGTAATAGGGCGATAATATACATTATTCTCATTTTTGTTTAGCTAAAATAATTATAGGTATTACCTTCTCGTAGTCATGACTAATGGGACAGGTGTAGCTTTGGCCCGGGAAGCACGTGCACCCTCACTTCCAATTGAATATTCATATGCATGTATGTATTAATACATACCAAGTAGATGTAGCTACATACAATGCTCTATGTCTCGCATAGAACAGAGACTAAGTGTTCGTTTAGAAAACTTTTAGAAATGTTTTAAAATGTGTTGAATAAGAAAATGTTGATTTTAACCATTAAAAAAAAAATTACACACTTTTAAAAATTATCTCAAAGAGATTCTAAATATAAAGAGTTGTATGCTATATCTATTCACACAACAAAGACTAAGTAAAAGTAGTTAGTATAGTAGAGCGTATGAGTATGTATGAGAGAACTAAATAGTAATTGCATTTGCATGTTGATATGAAGAACCACCAAGGACTAGTGGCCGCTTACGATGATTTTTAAAAGGGTTTAAAAATGTTTTTAAATAAAGAAAATATTTTTGATAATCATTAAAAAAAACTCTTTTAGAAAAGGCCTAAATACTCATAGCGTTACATGTAAAGAACATAGTTAAATACCCATAGTTGTATGCCAAGTATTTATTACTATGTGAACATAGGCTGGACTAAGAAATAATTAGAATAGTCTTTCATCCCGATTGATTTTTATTATGTATTTATCACCTTGTCTTTACTACATAAATATCTCGCCATTCATTGTCTTTATGAATTTAAGAACTTCAGGGGTATTTTTACGATCGTTAATCAACAATTTAATAGAATATAAATTACATGCAACCCCTTATATGCAAGCAATTTCTAAATCTATGGATTTGCAAAGGTACCTTCACTAGAAAATGAAACGGTTCTGATAAATCTCGAGAAAAATTTGAATTTTTTGAAAGAAAAATGTCGAGAGAGAAGGAGAAAGAAACTAAAGTCCGCAATACGTTCAAAACTGCATTGACTCACTATTTAGAAAGACAAAGTAAGAGCTGTCTCACAACATGGTCGAGTGCAAGTCAGTTTAAGTAGGAATGTGACGAGGGAAACTTCAAAATACCTTCATTTGGAGCCATACAAGATCACCTACAAATAATTCAACATCATACTTTCAAAATAGTCCTTAGCTAAACAAGTGAAACTATTAGCTTAGAACCGTATGATGATCAAAAACAATAATACTCTTGCAGTGACGTGGCTGTATAATGTGATCCACAAGGTTCATCATTCAACTCTTGATCTGTCTTTCGATCTATCATTAAACTTCATATTGACTATCCTATAAACTTCGTGAATGACGGAAAGGTTTCAACGTTCTTAAAGGTTTACAAGTTCCAATTTTGTTCCCTCAACTTATCAATCGTCAAAAAGAAGGTAAAGAGGTCAAAATTCATGGCCTGTCATTACTATTTAATGTCTAAGTGTCTTTTTTCAAAAATATTACTCAAACATAGTGTGCCACATAACATTACCCTTAGTTTTTCAAGCAAAGTTTGGATTGCGTTTTTTAAAACAATTAATAAGTTTGAGGGAACTATTTGAAACTTCATAGATTTTACAAATAGAATTAAAAATGGACCAAATAAGTAAGCAAGCATCCAAGTAAACAACAAAAACAAAATTGTGACAAACATACACATTGACAAAGCTACCCAAGGCAGATAGAGAGTAATAATACCTTAGAAAAAAACATGATTTCTTTGTTATCCAAAATTCTTAAGCTGGGCTGGAATGCACAAGCTTATAAGCTTTATCTCGACGTGCCTGGCAGTGGAAATAGATAAATTGAAGTAATATCTAAAGACGTTAAGGTTTCTAATTCATATTTCCCGTTTTGCAATATTTGAAGAGCTAAATCGCTAAAAAGGTAATTAAAGAAAAGTAGCAATTTCAAGGTTGGCCCACATGCTGGGATCATTTTCAGGCACATTCTCCAAACATGCTTCATACAATAGAAAAACTAAAATCAATATCAATAATGAGGATACAAAAGTGTCAAGAAGCACACATCCACATGCATCCACTAGCCATGGTAGATTTGGTCTGATTTTGGACCAATCTGTACTGCTAACAAGTATACTACACAAAATAACCAATAAGCAACAGAGAATTATGATAAAGTTCAGAAACTATAAGATTCTTAAAGGAACTTGGATGAATATAAGCTAGAAGCCAAGAGAACAAAGAAAAGGATGAGCCTACCTTGCTACATAAGTGGAATTTCCGATTAACGCAAATAAGAACATCAAAGGATTAAGACCCTGGAGATATCAATTGACAAAATTTATTAATTCTATTTCCTTCTGTGCTTAGTCATCAACCATTCTCAAAATAACAGCATTTAAATAACTCATTAAATTGTATCGCATGCAGCAAGAGTATATTGAATACAATAGACTACTTGCACAATAAGAATCTTTACCTCAATAATGCGCAATTAGATTTTGGTTTAACTTTTTCTTCTTTGTACTTACCTTGGCAGTCCTTTTTATCCGTGTAATTTTTTTAGAGCTTCACTCAACCTCTTGAACATTCTTTATTTTTAATAAAATCATTGTGAATTCGTCTTAAAAAAAAGAGTATATTGAGTACAATAGACTACTTGCACAATAAGAATCTTTACCTCAACATGGCCCCTTCTTATCTGCAAAGGTTAACCAACAACCTGGAGTTAATATCGATATATAGTAACATGAACTTAAATCTGGTAATTTGGACAAAAAACTATTTACATGCTAATTAAATGGGGATTAGAAAGGCTAGGGCTTAAATATTTTAACTACCCTTGCACAATATCATTTATTTTGGTGCAGACTCCTGTATGGACTTGGGTTTTTTTCTTATAGCCAGTCAGTCATCCCTTTGGAGCAGAGTATATTGAAAACAATGTGCAGCAGCCCAAATACTAACTAGCATGGTAATGACTAATGAGAACTTTTGGACGGAAGTTTTTCTAAATGATTGGGAAAGTAAATCTCACATTCAAGCAAATTTGAGGCAATCGTCCTCCCATATATATCGCTGCCATTGCCCAACCAAGGTAAGTTCCAATTCCACTGCTCCCTTCATTACCATTATTTGGCAACATTTCACCAGCAACCTGGAATTTCAACAGCACTCAATGATATTATACCTCTTCAAGAATATCAAAATATTCAGCACTCAATGATGTAAAAATGAAAAATATGAAAGGCATACAAATTTGGCTTCCCCAAATCTGAAATAGAAGAATTTTCCAACCAACAGAAAGAAGAAAAAAGCTTCTTGACCATGTTGAATTGAATAGGTTACTTGATAGGTTTTATGCAAAATCATCCTTTAAACAATTAAATCTGATAAATATATCAAGTGAAATAAGTTCAATTAGGCTACCTGTAAAAGCTTTCTTCCTATTGGAAACACAAATCCTATATTTGGTTTGTCAGTGACACTATGAACTCTGTTTTCGGCAGATTGATGGAGATTCAGCGTGCCAAAGAAAGTCAACATGGAGACCTTGGGATGAAAGTTTAAACTATTATTAACTGCAATTACGTGCAATGGGTAATTGGAAACTAAGATTTCAAACATAATGCTTACCACACACAACATACTCTTGACATTAGAAGGTGAAGCAGACGGTGATGATTCATTTTCATCAAGCAAGGGCTCTTGCATAGGATTATGCATATGGGAAGAAGTAGGAGTCATTCTTTGCATTAAATAAGACCCTGCTGTGGGAGTATGACTGCTTGACAGAGATCTTGCCGACCTGATTATTTACAACAAAAAAATGAGAGAATATAATGATCTTGGAAATATACAATAACCTTTTTTTATAGGAAATGAAACTTTAAATAAGGAAAAAAATGAAAAACAATGGAGGAAGTTAAGACATCCCCGAGCCCCAAACCAACTAGAAGTCACAAAATGTCTCCCCATTTGTTAACTATAATTGAGGTAGAATAATTATTGAAGTTTCTATCAAATGAGCTCCAGTTAGAGGTGATGTAGTAACTATGATTGAAGTAGAATAATTAAATAGTTCCGAGCCAAAAATTCTCGCAATCTCTGCAATATTCCCGAAAGATTCTATCATTTCATTTTAGCTAAATATTCCAACAGGGGCATGCAAGCATACCACCAGGCAATAGATACTTTACCACTCAATAGAGGGATGAAGCAAGTTTCAAAACAAAAGATCTTAATGCATCATGCAATAGTAAAAGCTCAAGGAATAGATAACTTTGCTTCAACTCTTATAGGCAAAAGAGAAATGTAAGAAGAGATGGTTGGTTGATGCTTTTCTCATTTGAAAAGCAATTAACACAACTAGGGGAGAAATGTATAGATATGGACTCATTTTTTATGAATTCTATCATTAGTGCTGACAGACTTGAGGGAAAAAGAGACCAAAAGAGGCTATTAATTTTCTTTGAATATTTTCCAACCCAAATCCTCTTCACCGATTTCTTATGAATGATGACTTGGCCCTTTGCAAGGGTGTTAAAAAAGGATTTTAAAGCGCAGGGATCCAAACCCTCGCTTTAATTGGGAACATGATTACCAATTATTTGAATAAGCCTCTCAAATTTTCCAAGTCCTTATGACAAAAAGGTCTCCAAAAGTTCAAGTTCCAACCCACTAAGTCCGCAACTCAACCAGCTATTGTTATAGAGCTCAGTTTACCATCTGAAAGAGCAAATAGCATCAGTAAAGGGCTACTAAGAGTTCCCTCAGAAAGAAGTCTGTGATCTTCTAAAATTCTTATTTTGTTATCTTCCACAAGGATGAAGGTGGAATTAGCATGAATCCATTGTTTGCTTTCAATGATCTCAAACCAAGGAGCTTACGACCATTCTTCTGCAAAGAGCAAAGTATTCCAACCAATGGAAATACCTAAAATATTAAATTTGGCTTAACCTGATAGCTTAAGCTTTTAGGACTAGGGATTTTTGAACATGATATTATACTTGTTGACTTGTGAGTATTTATTTTAATTATAAATAAAAAAAAAAATACTTTCTTCAACTCCACATTATATTCAAAGGAATTGAACACTTAGTTCCTCATGTAACAGGAATTGAATTGACCATTTAATTAACTTGATATTCTTAAAGTTGGAAGTCGTGTAAACTAAATTAATATTTAACTCTCCAAACTAAAATCTTCAGAACACGTTAACATCAGAAGATTGTGGTTGTGACATAGGTTTAAAGCAAGAAGCTGAAAAGACGAGAAAGTCAGATAATATTTACGTGTAGTATAGTTCTCTCCCCATCGAACTACTCCACCGAAGCATTGGAAGAGGAATAGGACTAGTGGACTCATTCTCTCTTCCATTCGTATTCAACTTATTGCTCTCATCATCGTCATTTGTTACTTGCTTCACATCAACATAGCCGATGCCTTGCTTAACTCTATCAAGTGCATCAACCTGTGCATTGCAATCAAAATGAATAAGTATCTAAGTAATGCAGTAGATTCGCAATGTTTAACAAACATTATGCATATCTGTAAAAAGGGCTTCAACTATACATATTATCAATGTTTTAAAAGGCGCAAGGCGCAAAAAAGTGATGAAGTCTCCCGGGGCTTAAGCGCAAGGCGAAAAAAAGAGAGGAATTTTTTTTGCGAGGTGCATAATTTATAAATGAAAAATAAATATTTTATACATGAAAATTTTAGTATTATCAAGAATAATATTATGAAAATTTATTGAATTGAAGGTTTTTTCTTAGATATTGATTAAAAATAAAGTCACATCTATGTATTTTTGCATTTCATCCCATGTAAAATCCAATAACATTGAAGAAAAACTAATAAAATGTAAAACAAAAAAGGAAAAAGCAGAAAAGACAGGGAAAAAGACTGTGTTAAGTTAGAAAAGCAGAAAAGACAGGGAAAAAGACTGTTAAGTTAGAAAAGTGGTTGAAAAGACCAGCAAAAAGCAGAAAAGTCAGAAAAATGTCAAAAATTGGATGAGGCACGCGCTTTTTGATAACGCCTCGCCTTGGGAGCGAAGCACAGGCCTTGAAACTTGCGCCTAGGCGAGCGCTTATTGGGCTTTTTAAAACACTGCATATTATTGACTATTAAGCTTAATAATGCTTGATGATTGTTTCATACATCATAGCCTAAACAAAAAACAAAAATAAAATATCACCACAAAGACACCTTTTCTGAAGTCAGATAGCAGCAAATTGAGATGGACATACAATATATTACAAAATAAAAGAAAAGTTATGTAGACTCTGTAACATTCTAACGGGAGGCTTGTGCAATATATTTTTTCCCCTTATTTCATGGTGGTTTCTTTACAGATTTAAAACAATGTTAGGTGACAACCTAAAGTACTCCCAAGTCCCAACAGAAATTAGAGTTTCGATTGAAAGAAAAAACATACATGAGCCTTTCTATAACACAGTATACATGTATTTCTAAACAAGCAACAAATAAAAAAAATCTAACCTTGCGCTGCATTCGTCTATACTTCAGTTGAGGACATATATGTACATAATATATGGACTGAGCACCCAGAATCCCAGTGGTGATTGTATACAACTGTATACCAGTACGTACCATAAAGAAATCAACCAATATCAAAAAAATAAATCAGGTAAACAAAAGAGTTCAAAACTTATAGTGAAACCTTCGAACATACCAACGCCGTGTAATATTGAGTTGGAAGCTGCAAAAGCAAGCAGAAAATGTTCAGAAAAGTAAACATGTATAAGCTCAAACTGCTAGCATCTATAGTATACTCATTCACAAAAAGATGGTAAAACTTCAGAGTATAAGCTCAAACTGCACAACTTGAGTAGTAATGATTCATGAAGACAATTATACTTAAATGTCAAAAAACAAAACAAAAAAGAATCCCAGAAACAACATTATGCCGTACAAACATCTTCGTAAGCGAACCAAGTTAAACTATAAAGGGAGGACACTAATAAGTCCCTAAAAATAAAATGACATGCTGCAGGCACAATAGATTAAGGTTTGATAAACATGAAATATTTGATTAATTTGAATGGGACTTTATTCGCTAGCATAAATAATTAGGTAAATACTAAAATGTGGACTTATATTTTAAAATTTGAGATTTGAGAGAACCACTCACCGTTGCTGGTTCGAGTATGCAGCCAAATACATTGAAAAGATCTCTGCAAAAGAATTGAAAAGACATGGTTACACTTCATTCAATTAAAAAAAAAAACATTATTTATCATCTTTGAAAGTCTATAAGAAAAAGTTAATGGAATGTGCAATAGTTAACAAGAAATCCAAAAAGAAAAGGAAAAAGAGAAATGTACCCCAATATCCAAGTAAGCAAGAAAGCAAGAGACAAACCCTCAGCAGATTTTTCCCTGTAATTAGTTATGATTTGAGGAATCTCAGCAACAACCCAACTAACAACACTAATTAATCCCAAAGTGAGTGAAATTCCATCTTTCACACTGCAAAGACAGTAATCCATATTCCTTTTTGCCCATTCTGAACAATGCTGATTATTGTCCGGGCAAATGGGCATTGATCTTTCAAATACTCCCATTGCCTTCCAAAAACTAATCACTTCAATCTGCACATAACAACACAATCTTTCAAAGTTGATAAAAATTGAAACTTTCAGGTTTTTTTACATAAAAATTATTGGGGTTTTCTTTCTTTTAAAAAAAAAAAGGATTTTCTCACTTCATATCAAAGGAAATGCATGAAAGAAAGAAAAATGAATAAAACAGTAGTAACACGAAACGAGAAAAAAAAAACACAGTCGCATTGTTCTAATTAATAAAATAAGATTTAAAGATCAGAGAAAAGGGGGCAAAGATAAAAAAGATTTACGCCAAAAAAAACAACGAAAACTTATCCCATTGAAACCTTAAAAAAAGATGGTTTGTTTCTTCAAAAAGAAAGAAAGAAGGCTAACCAAAAAAGAGAGAGCTTTTAGGGGTTTTCAGTTAATCAACACTCCATTTTTATAAGACTGGAAGGTTTTAGAAGAAAGGAAGATGGTTTCTTATTTCTCTTTATTCTAACGAATTGTAAGAAGGCAGGCAGAGGCTCTCTCTCTCTCTGTATCAACGAAGCAGAGAAGGCTAAAAAAGGCATCTGGTCGTAGCATTCAATAGCCACTTCATCAAACAAAATACATATTTATAGATTATATTTGGCATTTGGCATTTGGCATTTGGCATTATCACGTAATTCCCAAACACAAAATCTCTATTATGTACTTTTTAGCACCTTCTTTTTCTTTGTACTATTTTTGCAACTCAAAACTTCACTTGCATATATTTTTCATAACTAATTTTTTCGATATTTTATGTAACATGGTTTAAAAAATTAGAATTTATTTCAAATAACATAAATAAGTACTTTTAAAAAAAATTACTCAATAGTTCAATAAATTATTGAATAAATACTTTCTTATTTTTCATGGGTATTTTTAATAAAATTTTTTTTTTTTTTTTTAAGTTCAAGTTTAATAATATATTGAACTATTTGATTGTTTTCATTATTGTTTTCAGTGAATTTGTTCATTATTTTAACTTTTTTTAGTTCAATAAATTATTGAATTATAATTATAATATTTGAGTAATTTTAAAAAATGCAGAAATTTCAATAATTAATATTAATATGTAAAAGTATGATATTTTAATAATTACCCAATGACCGTTGTCTAAGTTGGCTGTGATCTACTTTAAAAAAGGGCTTTTACGGTCCAATTCTCCATCTTCCCTTCTTTTTTTAAGCATTTCCTCCTATTTCCAATACTTAGGAACTGACCCACCTCGTCAAGAATATTACCATCCCATTATTAAATAAAAAAATAATTAATATTTTATTAATTTTCCAAATAATTTAATCTATCCTTGTTAATTTTATTTGAGTAAAATAATATTAATTCTAAAATTTTAAATAGTCAAATTTGATAATGGGTCATTAGATACGCACTAACTACTTAAAAAGGTTTTTCGTCTCCGAAAAGTGTCTCGATGAAAAGATTCGAGTATTTATTTCTCATATCCTCTTATGACTGCCAAGTTGTTTCTTCTGATTAATGGTTCTTCCACAAAACTTTCGTTGAGTTAATAGTTTTGTTGAGATTAAAAAAAAGTTAATAGTTTTGTTCCTTAAATGTTCTTCTCAGTTGTCAAAATTCCAATTGGTACTTTCTCATAAGCTAGATTTATATCCAATACCACTAGATCAAATTCAATCACATGTGATGGATCAACTCATCGTCATCATTCGGCTCACAGCCCAAAGGCTGCCCAAGCTCGGCTCGGACTCAGCCCAAACTAGGCTCGAAAGTCAACGTTTGATGGACCGTCTTGACTTGTCTCGACTCATTAAATATTTGGATTGGATATGAGCCCCCATTTTTTTCTAAACAAGCCTGCCGATTCGAGCCTCTCTTAAGCTTATCCAACGAGCCTGTCCGAGCTCGGCCTAAATAGAACTCGCATATTTTTTTTAAAAAAAAAATTAGTTTTAAGGGAAAAAAACATTTTTGGTCCATGAGTTTTCATTTTGTTAACCATATGGTCTCCATGTTTTAAAAAGTGACATTTTAGTCCCTAAGTTTTCATTTTATTTACCATTTCATCTCAGACGTCAAAATTTTGTTATATACTTAAAAATTGGCTGACATGTCCAATTTTTTTTATTAATTTTGATTATGATTGAACATTATTTTATTAATTTAAGCTGGTGTGACATTAATCTATTAATTAAATATATTAACTTATGTGGAAAAATTATAAAAATAAAACTTGGAAATTTTTTTAATTAAATATTTTCTCTACATATTAAATATTAAATTAGTTAAAAAATTTATATTTCTTTTATTCATCATTTGAACAATCTTACTTATTGTTTCTTTTTTTTTATATTAAACATTAAACATTAAATATTAAATTCTTATTTCTCTTTTCAATAGTAAAGAAATCATCACATATTCATACTATATATTATACACAAAAACCCAGTTCGTCTTCTTCCTCCCATCTTGTTCATCAAGTGGAACATGATCTTGATTTAAAAAAGTGATAAATTTAGGTGATATTCCTAACATTAAGTGGAACATAAATACAGAGTCATGTTTTTTCTTTCATGATCTTGATTCGATTGTCTTTATTCCAGATTCAAGAATCAAGATCCTAAAACATATATGAAATTTTTAGCTCAAAACAGATCTAAGTACAAGAACTCTAAAGTCTTCAATCATGGAGATCAAAATCTTCAATAAAAATGAAAATGAGAAATTGGATTGATATCTAGCAAATAGCGTCAGTAGAAGAGCCCCCATGAACGGATCTAAGTTTTTACTAAAAGAAGATGAGAAGAAACAAATTTATGGGTTTTTCTTTATGAAGAAGATGAACAAAAAGATTCATGTTGCTTGATTTTATTTAAATCCAAATCTTGGTTTGGAGTTTGTTTTTGCTTGATTTAGGGAGAATATGAACCTATGAGCACAAAGGAAGAAGAACAAAAAGAAATAAGAAATCTATAATATGTGTTAATAAATTTCGTGTTAAATAAAATTTAATGTGTAATATATAAATGAGCAAAAGGATAGAATTAATACACTACAAAAAAAAGACGAATTGCGACCAGCAAATTACGACCAGACGGTCGTTTTTAAGGTAAATGCGACCAGAAAAGTGACCAAACCTGGCGTGGCAAAAAAGCTGGTCGTCCAGGACATTTGTGCGTCCAAGTGGTCACCAAAATACGACCAACCGTGTTTGGTCGCAAAAAAGTCAACATTTGAAAAAACGACCAGACGGTCGCTGTTGTGTGAAATCGTGATACGCAAGTACACGGAGTCAAACAAGTAATAAAGTGATAAGAAAGATATCGTTCCCACGAGGATTAGTGATTTAAAATGGTGTTTAACAAATAATTTAAAGAAAATAAAAACAATGATAAATTGGGGCGATTTGATTTATGAAACTAAATAACTAAAATTGTGAAATTATGCAAAACTAAATGACAAAATTCTAAATTAAATATGGAAAATAAGTAAAATGGATTAAAGTGGCTGAAATTACTCCTAAAATGTGCACAAATATTAAAGTGATTAAACTATGTAGAGATGAATGGTTGGAAAATCAAGAATCCCCCTAAAAAGTCTTAGAATTCACAATTGCTGCAGCAGTGCTGTGGCTGTGCTGCAGCAAACTGCATTAATAAATACACTTTCTATGCAAGCAAACCCAATTATTCAAGTGACTTTGTCAAGCCCAACATGATTTTAATTACTAATTCAATTTAAATCCTATGTCTAGGTAAAATTAGATTAAGAAATATGTTTTCAATGTTCCGGTTTAAACCTTAAGGTGTAATTACATATGTCTATGCATTACCAAAAACAATTTCAAGAATCGTTAACCCCTATCAATCAATATTCTTCCATTCAATTTTAACCTTTTCAGAATTAAAACTAAACTAAGTAATTTACTTAGGTTGATCAAGCATAAGCAAAGAGATAAATATTATCGAACTATTGATTGAGCATAAAAATTGAATTCATTAAAGCTTGTGAAAACTAATTCCCCTTAGGGTTCATCTATCAATTCCAACCTAAGAAATTTAGTTCATAATGAAATTCAAATAAACAAAAGTGTTCTTCAAAAATAAACATAAACCTAACATAAACTAACAATGGATATTGGAATTCTAAAGAATGAAGAAGAAGAAGTGTAATCTAAATAAGAAGGAGAAAGAAATTCAAACGAATCTCCATGAAGAATGCTCTTTTTTTCCTCTCCAAAGCTGCTGTGTTTTTGCCTCTCTTCCTCTTCTCACGTTCAGCCACTCCTCCCCTCAAATCTGCCTAGGGTTTTCTTTTTAATGAATAATCTCCTCTTTTTCTTTTGTTTTGGGCTTGGGCTTTTCTTAAATCTCCTCAAAATTGCTCCTAAGATGGACCCCAATGATGGGCTATTTGTTTCTCACTTGAATCAGCTGAAACGGGCCCAAAAAGATACTTTTTAGGGCCAAAAATCGTGATCGCACGCTGTCCGGATTCGCGCCAGTGTCTTTGCGGCCCAAAGACAGACCACAAAGACTTTTCAAAAATCGCACTTTTTTCCTATTTCCAGATGAAATTTGCAATTCTTTTAGGACTTTCTTTCATTCAAATTGACAAAATTAAATACCAAGAGCCAAGAACAATCCTAAATATACTTTAAAGTGCTAAAAACCCGAATTTTCCCAAAATAAGCTTTAATAAAGAATGATTCTAAATGAGTTCAATGTGCACAAAATATAAGCAAAGTTCAATCAATTATTTATCACATAGGCATTAAAATAGGACCAAATAACTCTATTTTATAGAGTTATCAGTCGCTTAAAATAGTGACCACCTAGTCGTAATTTCAGTTGTAGACAAGTGACCAATTGGTCCATAAAAAAGGTAACCACATGGCTGTTTATATTAGTGACCAAATGGTCACCTTCTTAAGTGACCATTTGGTAGTTTGAGCATCAGCTCAAGGCGACCATTTGGTCGTATAATTTGCGACCATCTGGTCGTTTTATATTTTATAAAATGCGACCAAATTAATAATTTAATTAATTTCTAATTTAATTGTTTAAATTAAATTATTTAATTTGTAAATATTATTATTTTTTATTTATTTATTTTAATTATTTAATTAAATAATTATTTATTTATTTATTTATTTAATTAGTTAAATATTTAATTATTTATTTAAATTAAATAATAAAAATATATATAAATAAATTTCCAAAAGAATATACTATACAAGAAAAGAAATCTAAACTACTGCAGAGGAGTAGGGGGTGGTGGAGGCAGCGCCGAAGATGATGAACCAGGATCACGAGGTTCGAAGAACGCGACCAATGCAGCTGCGACCTGGGCCTGAATATCAACCTGAATCGATGTGCAGCTTCTGCACCTCCTCTTGCAGCTGCTGCTTAGTCGGAGAAGGACCGTAACTCGTGCTCGCTTCGCTGCATTGAGGCCGAGGCACGTCGGCATATAGTCGTCTCCCGTACGAGCCGAGCCCAGGAACTAATCCATCAGGCCGAACCCCTCCAGCAGCCTCCAAGAACGCCTCTCTACGGTCGTCCTGAGTCGGTTGCGAGTCTGGTGTGGGCAACCGTTGACTCAAAGACTCCTTGAAACGTTCCTAAACATTTAAAATTCAGAAAATAAAATAGTTAATATATAAGTTAGAAAAAATTGTAAACAAAAAATAATAGTTGAAAAAATTATTAAATACCTGAACTTCTTTCGCCTTCCCGTCGACGATCGTCCTGTCTTTCTTCGTGTGAAGAACGAGGTGCAGCTCATCGGGTGGGACAGGGCGACCGTGCTTCGCTTCCTAAAAATATTAGAGATTGAAGAAGAAAAAATAAATTAATAACTAATTGAAAAAATAAAACAAGAAAAAAGTACGTAAAAGAACAAAAAAAAAACTTACCAATCGACGATGGTGCTCGTCATGGGTCCGGGCCCCGCCTGTTTGTTTAGTGGGATTCTTCGCGCGATTGGCCTTATTCCTCCTTGACACTTCCTTGCCCTCGGGAGTGTTCAAGCTCGTAATCAGCAGTGCGTGGTCCTCCTCGCTCATCCACACGGGTCGGTTTGCTGCTTGCTTTCTGCGCGCCCAGTAAATGAGGTCCTTGAATCGATCCTGGACGTGATTGTCCTATAGAATGCCTCGTATGGAAGATGCACTGGAAGATGCTCCATGGAGTCAAAAAAGCCAGGTGGGAACATTCACTCCAACTTACAAATAATAACAGCTATCTTTGAACTCATTGAAGCGACAGTAACTTCAGTCAGCTCTAAGAACGGTCTAAACGCGATAGGCATCAATCGTTGCATGAATACATGATAGTCGTGGCTTTTCATCCCGAACATGATATGTTTTTGACTGTCTATACACCGACTCAAATTCGAAACGTATCTGTCCGGGAATTTGATGGATTTGATCCACTCAAATAATGTTTTCTTTTCATCCGTAAACATGTACTTTGCTTTTGCGTAATTATCATTGTCCTTAGGCTCCAACTCAGGACGGTGACATATCTCCCGTATATCATAATGTGCCTTCAGATTGTCCTTTGTTTTTCCTGAAACGTTCAAAATCGTATTGAAAATGTTGTCGAAGAAATTCTTCTCGATATGCATTACATCCAGATTGTGTCTAATCAGTAGATCTTCCCAATACGGTAGATCCCAAAAAAATACTCCGTTTATTCCAACCCATGTTTTTCCCAACCACATTGTTTGCACTTTCTGCACCGTCCACAGTAATCTTCTGCATCCCTATAGCATCTATACCGTGAAGAATCTGCCTTCCACTATACATTGTCGGAGGGGTTTCTTTTCTTACTCGTCGACCCTTCTTCCATTCACTGCCGTTTGAACACAAAGTATGATTCAACGGCAAAAATCAACGGTGACAATCAAACCAACAAGTTTTCCGACCATTTCTAAGATAAAATGCATCTGTGTCTAGCATGCAATGTGGACATGCGTATTTCCCTACCGTACTCCATCCTTTAAGAGGATGAGATTGAGGTTCACACAATTAACTACTGACTATGCAAAGCAATAACAAAAACTAAACACATACTCAAAAATATATATGAAAGCAATTAAAGATCAACATACCTGACAACATTAAATACGCAGGGAAGTCACTGATCGTCCAGATTAATGCGGCGCGCATCAAGAAATTTTTTTTCTTCAAAATGTCGTACGTCATAACACCATTAGTCCACAACCTTTTCAACTCTGCAATAAGTGGTTGCAAATACACATCCAGTTTCTGTTTTGGACTTTTCGGCCCAGGTACGATCACTGTTAGAAAAATCATCGGGTCTCGCATGCACATCGAGGGAGGAAAGTAATACAGGGTTACCATGACTGACCAAACTGAATATTGTGCCCCGAATGCCCCGAACGGGTTAAAGCCATCCGTGCATAAGCCCAATCTGACGTTTCTCAGATATTGTGCAAAATCAGGATGACAATTATTTAAATGCTTCCATGCCGCAGCATCTGAGGGATGTCTCATAACACCTTCATCCTGTGAATGCTCGTGATGCCATCTCATATGCGAAGCTGTCACATCCGATGCATATAACCGTTACAGACGTGGGGTCAGCGGTAAATAGAACATGCGGGCGTACGGAATGAGGCTGCAGTTCCCTTGTTTATATCTTGGAAGAAAACATAATTTGCAGTGATGCAGGTCCTCATTCACATCCTAGTAAATCATGCATTCGTTTCGACATGAATCTATTTTCTCCACGGGTAATCCAAGTCCCTCCACTAGTTTTTTCGTGTCGTACAAACTGTGGGGCATAATATTTTCTTCTAGAGCGCATCAACGAAACCATGATGCAATCGAATCAAATCCTCTACCAGGTATGTTATACTGTACCTTTATATTTAAAAGTTTTGTAGCAGCAGCAAGTTGACTTACCTTACACCCATCATACAATGGTCGGTTGAATGTCTTTAGCATCTCTTGCATCTTATGTGCTTCCGGACTCATTTCATCTTCAACAACTCGTTCATCTTTATCTACGTTTAAACTTTCACGAAAATTTTTATTGTCCCCATACCCTGCACCATCAAGTATCATCTGCTGCATCTGACTATACTGTTGTTCATCATTTCGTTCTTCGGCAACAACCTCTACATTCGAGCTGCTACCTTCATATCGTCTCAATTCCTGTAATGCAGCGTCGAACATTTCCTTTGTTTCCCCCTAAAGCACCCAGTGATAATAATTTGCACAAATCCCCAACTATAAAGATGAACCTTCAAATCTGTAACCGATATGATTCTTCTATTGTCGCATTTCCTGCACGGGCAACATAGCTTTCCACGATACTTTTCATAATAGACAGTTGTCATGCAAAACTCAACAAACTGTTCAACCCCGGCCACGAACTCATCGTTCAAATACCCGTCTATCAAACAAACATACATCCACTCTCTCATTTTCTTTTTTCTTAATGCTAACAAACAATGGGAGGAGGGGATTTTATAGTGGACTACTCTGCTCATTTGCGACTAGATGGTCGTATTTTTGCTACCAAATGGTCGCATTTTCCCGCCAAAATTTCCCGCCATTTTCCTCACTACCCCGGGTCACATCAAGTCACAACATTTACGACCACATGGTCACTTATTTTGGTGACCACTTGGTAGCTTTTCTCCCACCAAATTGTTTATCTACCACTGGTCAGTTAAAATCACAACATTTGCGACCATCTGGTCACTTCACAATGTGACCACCTGGTAGCTTATTTCTTGCCAAAATTTTTAAGCTACCAGTAGTCACTAAAGGTCACCAAAAGTGCGACCATCTGGTCACTTCAAAATGTGACCACATGGTAGCTTATTTTCCGCCAAATATTTAAGCAACCACTGGTCACTAAAGGTCACCAAAATTACGACCATATAGTCACTTTGATTTGTGACCACTTGGTAGCCTTTCTCCCGCCAAATTTACGCGCCTTTTTTTTGCTACTAAATGATAACCCATGTCACAAAATTGCGACCATATGATCGTAATTTTGTAGTGACCATATGGTCACTTTCTTCGCGTCATTTTTTATGACTTATTCTTTACTTGGTCGTAATTTGGTTGCAAAAAATTGACCATATGGTCGTTTTAAGTCAAACTTCATATTTACTACCAGAGTGGCACAAAAAAAAACTACCCAATACCTTTGGTCGCAAATTTCTGGTCACAATTTAACAGTTTTTTTGTAGTGATATAAAACTTACCAAATAAATAGCATGATAAATAAAAATCTTGCCACATCATATTTAAAATTAATATAATAATGCTTAGTGAACCTCACAAGTAACAAACAACACCACGTTAACAATCTGTTAAGTATTTGACAAACTTTTAACGGTAAATACAAAAGATAAATAAAATGAAAATGTACGGACTAAAATGTTGCTTTTTAAAACATAAGGACCAAATGGTAAATAAAATGAAAACTTAGGAACCAAAAGTTTCTTTTTCTCTACTTTTAAAATAGAACTTTGTGTTATAACATTTAACATATATTTGTTTATGTTATTTATCAATTAATAAGAAAAAAAATCATTTATAAAAAAAGTTAACTAGAGAATTTGAGAAATTCTCTTCACCAACATTCATGCTTAAAGAATGTGACTCTTTGAAAGAGTAATTTAATAATTGATTTATTTTATGTAATTAATTCACTTAATGTATTTTTTTTAAGTTGAGACAAATGCACATGATTGATAAATGAGTGATTACCAACCTATTTTGGATCTACTCATATTGTATTGATGTAATTTATTCTCAAATATCCATGTATAAAAATATTAATGAATAAAAATATGCTTTTTATCCTCCATTTTGTATTACAAATTTAATTGATAAGCTAAAAGTAAATAAACATAATATTTTACTTCTAAAATATTAAAATAATTATAAATAAAAAAATAGAGTCATATGATTGACCGAGCTTGGCTCGATCAAACGAACTGGTCCCAAGCTCGGCCCTATGAACCAAGCCCACAAATCGAGTTGTGGGCCTTTGTTTATTAGGTTGGTCTGAGCCACCGAACCAGCTTGGCTCAAACATTACCATGGGCTTGTTGGATCTAAGATCAAGGTGAGCCTGGGCCGCTAGCTCAACTCTCAACAATGTATTTGCAAAGCATAGACACAAGGAAAATATTTGTGCACACGTGACGATACCGGTGGTAGGCCAACTAATAGGCAAATAACTCAATCTTATCTAAGTTCTCAAAGAGTCCAATATACCTTAGGCTAAGCTTGTGCTTCTTCTAAAACCTCATAACTTTATTCATTAGAGCTACTTTAATAAAGACATGATTGCTCACATGTAACGTCCCGTTATTTTGAAGTGAATTTTTTTTTTTTTTTAAATTTTAATTAAAGTATTTAAGGTTAATTTGAAAATAGTAATTTCGATTTTAGTAGTTAATTTCGCCCGAAATTCTTTTTAATCGTTTTAATACTTTAAATTTCGCTTCGGTGACATTAATAATTATTAATAGGCCAATTAATAATTATTAATCACCTTTAGATTAATTTAAGAGCTTCGGGTTTTGATTTAGAAGTCAGAAGTCATAAAAAGACGCAACCGTCATTTCCAATTTCTTAAAAATATCAAAACACTATTCATAGTCTCTTTAAATTGGCTTTGACCAAGGATTTGACCACTTCTTGTCATTATTTTCCTCTCCTTGCCGTGAGCATGAATGAGTTTGGTGAAGATTTTGGTTTTTCTTCGTTTCTCGACGGATCGACTCGATTTCGGTTGCATCGGAAAGCCCTCGAGTCTAGGATTCCTTTCCACCTAACAATCGTGCTTTCCACTCAGGTTCTACGGACTTCTCGATAAGTTAAAGTTCAAACCCTAAGCTCCAAATAGTGTTTTAATGGAGTTTTCTCTTTGATTCTTCGCTTTTTTGCTGGGGAACTAGATGATTTTAAGTACGGGAGTTGTTTTAAGTGTTTTTTGAAACTTTCCCTAAACCCTAAAACCGAGTTTCAGTTGAAGCCCTTCCCGTTTGAATTTTACATCGTGGGGGTTGTTTTGGAGTTTACTTTTATTGATATATTGTTTATTGTAATTAAATTCGAGAAATCAATTATTGTTCAAAAACCCGAATCATCGATACCCATTGAAATCAGGAACTTTGAAACTACTTAAAACCAACTCGAAACACCTCTAAAGTGCCTAAAAGCTGGAAAACCAAACCCGAAACCCATTTTCCTTTGAGGGGCCGAGAGCACCCTTGGGTTTTTTCGGGGTTGTTCATCGTTTTGATCTTTTAGATGTTAATTGATCGATGTTTGATTTATTAATGATCGTTAGATACATTTTTAATTGTAGGTGTTTCGGATCGTTGATTGATCGTGCTTTCGAAGACTTGGAGCTAAACTAATTTGGCTAAGGTGAGAATAAATAGGATTTAAAGTAGATTTAGAAACCGAATAAGTTGAACGGTTTTGTAAGATTGGAGGTTGAGGTTTAGATTCGAATCTAAGAGTAAAAGAAAGTGAGCTAGTGACCTTAGGATTAGGAGCTAGTTCTTTGAGTGAAAACTTTGGAGTTTCTCGAGGGAACGTTGAACTTTTGAAAGTTTTAAGTTGGAATCATTCCGGAGATTAACATGGATCATTGGAAGTTAAATGATCCAAACTTTTAGATAGAATGGTTAAAGGAACTTGAAAATAGAACCTTGGATTTTATTTGGGAGTTTAGAATCCTTGAAAGTGAAGATCATTTGTTTAAGATAGGATCTTACTTTTATTAAAGTATCGGAAGTTTGAACTACTTATTGTTCTTTCGAAATTCCTACTTATTTACTTTATGCATAAGGACATCTATGATCCTTTTACTTTATGCACTTTACTTTAAGCACTTTACCTTTATGCCCTTTTCGATTATGTTGAATGTTTATATTTACTTTACTTGCACTCGAGGGCATAATTCATATCATATCATCTTGCATAATCGATTATTGAGAGGAATAATGAGACATGATAAAGGACTGCGGGTGATATGAATCATGGAACGTCACAAATGTCTCAAGGATCAATCTCAAGATCAAAGTTCAAGACAAGCATAAAACATCCATTACAAGCCTACATGAGAAAAGTCAAGACAAGCTTTGAAGATCTGAGCATGGAGGGTATGGAAGAGGACTTGATGATCTTTAATCAATGAAAAATACATGTTGAAGAAGAGTATTGGAGACTTGTTCAATCAGAAATGAAGAGAAGAGCAAATTAGGAAAGTTGCAACACTTTTGCAAACTTTCCTTATTTGGACCACTTTCCATATTTGTTCCCGAACTTGCCATATATGATGTCCACGAATTTACAATGTATTTGGACATGTTTTAGGCCTTTATTTACCAGTTTTAATGCTTAGAATAGTTTAGGAATGATATAATATCTTCTAGGGCAAAACTTTCCTAAAATGCACCAAATGCACTTAAGGAAAGATTTGGCAGATTTTGTGCCTCCTTGTAATCCAAAATTCCTTGTTATTTTTAGGGTTTCTTTGCCTATTTAAAGGCTCATTTGTAACCCTAAACATTAAGAATTAATATGATAGAAAATAGCTTTGTTTTGCTTATTGCTTGGTTGATTTTACCTTACATTTTGTAGCCTTGTTCTAGGTTGCATGTTTTAGAAACATTCAAGCATAACTTGATCTATTGTGTTTGTGGATTGTTTCGATCTTGAAATAAGAACAAGTTCTCTTATTTGAAGGTATTAGATCATTGGAATAATCTTCTTCTTCTTGCTTTCTCAAGGGTTTTGCCTTATTGTTTATTGGGGTTTTAGGATTTGCATCTAGGGGTTCTTTGTGCTTTCAAAGGGTTTCTATTTCAATTTCCTAGGGTTTCATATCATTTGGTATCAGGGCTTAGGCTCAAGGGAAGATTTCTATCTTACTTGCTTTCTTGTTGTTTTAATTTTTATTGGCTTGTTCTTCATTCATCGAAAATTCTAAAAAAAAAAAAATCATAGTTCCAGAATTTCCATATTTTGCAACTGTTTTTGTTATTTTTAGTATCGTTTTAGTCCGATTCTCAGAAAGTCATCAACTACAAAAGTCTTTATCAGTCTGTCGTGTATATTTTGTATTCACAAAGTTTGTCAAAAAAGAAGTGGAAGATTGAGAAAAATATAGATCTTCGCAGACTGTCGGATTGTCCAGAAAATTAAAAAAGTGTTCTTGCTTGATTTATTGAAGTTTCTGGAAAAAGAGGTTTTTGTTCGTATTGTTCTTGAAAATTTCATCTTAAACTCATCATTTATGCATCTTGAATCTGAAATTATCAAGTTGAATGAGCCAAAGTTGTTTGTTTCCTAAAAAGCTAGAAGTTACCATAAATAGCCCAAAACTGTTTTTGGAAAGTTTCAAATCTGACCATATTTGAATATATGCATCTTTTTCTTTAGGAAAGTATTCTTTTCTTATCCAAAGTGCTTTAGGGAAGTCCAATTTCGAATTTTTCTCTTTTAGGAAAGTTTATTCTTGCTTGTTTTCTCTGTTATTCTTTACTATTTACAAAAATACACCATTTGAAAAATCTGTCCTTTTATTTCTCTAGCCACCCAAGCTGATTGTTTCTTATTTCTTTATTGATACTTTTTACAAATATCATTAGTATCTTAGTTGTTTGATAGTTGCTAAAGTGTGCTAATAGTTCAAGGTTACATTTAGGACCTAAAATCTGTTTTTGAGTGCAAACACGAGAGAACGAACATCATTGAGTGTAAACACTTAGGGAGTGATTGAGAGGTCCTATTTTTATTATTAACCTTTTTATTTGCAGCAATGTATCATGAAAAATATGATGAAAGGAGGAGCAATGGATGTCGAGATGTAGAGCATACTTGGAGGGAAAATGGAGAGGCTTATTATGAAAGGATGGTGCATAGGAGCTTTGGAGCACATAAGCTCAACTTATATACTTTCCATGGGAGTGTAGATCCAGAAGAGTACTTGCAATGGGAAAGTCAAATTGAGCATATATTTGATTACAACAACTATAGTGAGGAAAGAAAGGTATTTCTTGCTAGTGCAAACTTCACTAATTATGCTTATGTATGGTGGTCTCAATTGAAGGAAAAACTAAGGAGAGATCGACAACCACATATTGATACTTGGTATGAACTTAAATATCACATGGGGAAGAGGTTTGTGCCGAGCCAAAGTCAGAGAGCTATTGTGAAAGAATTTCTAGATCTTACACAAGGTGAAAGGAGTGTTGAAGCTTATCACAAGGAGTTTGAAGTTCTCATGGCAAGGGCTGTCTTTTTTGAAGATAATGTGTCTACAATGACACGGTTCTTAAAGGGTTTAAAAGAGGAGATTACTTATTGTGTCGAATGAAAAACATATGTAGAATTGGAACACATGGTTTACTATGCAATTACGGTGGAAAAGAGACTTGAAAGAAGGGCTGCAAAAAGGTATTCTACTAAACATCTTTCCAATCTGATTCCTTCTCAAGAAAATCAATTAAAGAGTGCATTAAAGAGAAAGGATGTGGCTGCCAATGGCTTGATTAAGAAAAGGTAACATTTGCTTCACAAGACCACTTCCAATCAAATATTCATATGAGGGAAACTTATGATGCATGTGAGTTAAAAAAGTGTTTTACATTTGAAAAGAATGAGAATTGTCAAAAAGAGAGTGAGCCAAAAGAAAGAGAGATGAGTGCTAAAAAAGAAATGAGTGACATGAGTGGGTCAAAAGAAAGAGATTTGAGTTCAAAAGAAAGAGTGTTTGAGAAGAATGAAAGAGAAATTGAAAAGAAAGAGAGTTGTGAGTAAAAAATGAATGAGAGGAATGGTGAGAACATTGTGAGTTTTGTAGAAAGTGAGGCTAGGAAAACAATGTTTTCAAATAAAACCCATTTTGTACTTGTGTGCAAAGATTCTTTCTTTCTAACTTATGAACTTAACCTTTGCTTTTCTAGTGTTTTAGCTAATGTTTTGCAGAATTACATTGATCAATTTTCAATTGGAATGGAGCACAAAGTAGATGCATTTCAAGGGGCTGAAATACTTAAGGCACCACCATACTTCATGGAAAAAGATGTTGCCAATGGGATCCAAGGCCAGAAAAGGAAGTTTCTTACTTTTAATCCTATTGCATCGGTTTGTTTAAATGATTATTTCTTGTTTTCCTATTCTGATTATAAGACTAGAAATCATCCAAACCAATTATATTTTCATGATAAACATGCATTCTTTTCTAGGAAAGTTCTTTTGGATGATCTTTACTTGTTTGATAGCTTATCACTTGCAAAACATGTTAAGCTAGCCTATCCATTTACTTGTGATGATTTGCATAGTTCTTGTTTGTGTGATAAATTTGATCTCAACTCTGATATTTTACAACTTCAATTTCATTCTAATGATAAACATATGTTTTATGCTACACGAGTTATCTTTGATAAGACATATGATGCATTTAGGGAGAGCATAGAGTTTTCGTATTTTCTAATTTACCCCAACACATTAGACCTATTTGAGTTTGATTATAGTTCATATGCTTTGATTAATTTGTTACCTTCACAATGTGATCATCTTGGGAGTATTGTTGAGTATGAGAAAATTTACGAGATTGATTATGGTCCATATATTCTATTAGACTTGTTCCCACTATCCACCAACCATATTGTTAGTGTTGTGGTCTTTGATAAGCTAGGTTGTTTTGCTGATTTAAAGGGAAGAAAACCAACAATATTTGACCTAGGAGGTGTTAACTTGAAAGGAGAAAGGAGGGTACCATTGTTGCTCTCTTTGGTGCCAATTCACAATACACGAGGTACGTATGCATTAAGTGCTTTTATTTATGTTATTAACTTAAGTTTTTGCGATGTAGGTAATGTTATAGATTCGAGGATGAATCCTTTTCAAGAGGGAGGGGATGATATGAATCATGGAACGTCACAAATATCTCAAGGATCAATCTCAAGATCAAAGTTCAAGACAAGCATAAAACATCCATTACAAGCCTACATGAGAAAAGTCAAGACAAGCTTTGAAGATCTGAGCATGGAGGGTATGGAAGAGGACTTGATGATCTTTAATCAATGAAAAATACATGTTGAAGAAGAGTATTGGAGACTTGTTCAATCAGAAATGAAGAGAAGAGTAAATTAGGAAAGTTGCAACACTTTTGCAAACTTTCCTTATTTGGACCACTTTCCATATTTGTTCCCGAACTTGCCATTTATGATGTCCATGAATTTACAATGTATTTGGACATGTTTTAGGCCTTTATTTACCAGTTTTAATGCTTAGAATAGTTTAGGAATGATATAATATCTTCTAGGGCAAAACTTTCCTAAAATGCACCAAATGCACTTAAGGAAAGATTTGGCAGATTTTGTGCCTCCTTGTAATCCGAAATTCCTTGTTATTTTTAGGGTTTCTTTGCCTATTTAAAGGCTCATTTGTAACCCTAAACATTAAGAATTAATATGATAGAAAATAGCTTTGTTTTGCTTATTGCTTGGTTGATTTTACCTTACATTTTGTAGCCTTGTTCTAGGTTGCATGTTTTAGAAACATTCAAGCATAACTTGATCTATTGTGTTTGTGGATTGTTTCGATCTTGAAATAAGAACAAGTTCTCTTATTTGAAGGTATTAGATCATTGGAATAATCTTCTTCTTCTTGCTTTCCAAGGGTTTTGCCTTATTGTTTATTGGGGTTTTAGGATTTGCATCTAGGGGTTCTTTGTGCTTTCAAAGGGTTTCTATTTCAATTTCCTAGGGTTTCATATCAGCGGGACTTTGCATTGTCTGGTATTATTCTTTTTATATTTCCGTATATGTACATGAGGAAATACTAAAGGACTGTGGGACTTTGCATGATCGGAGGAGATGAATAATGAGATAATGATGGAACTATGCGAGTTCACATTATCTAGTATTATCCATAATTACTATGATACATGTACGAGGATACAGGTGTGCATTGAAGCCTGTATTCGGTGGGTGAGATAATGAAGTATTGATGGACTGCGGGACTTCATTACCTGACATTATTCACTAGAGGTGGGAAGATTATATTGATGTAAAGGTTGAGTGCCCTTTACACTTGTTGAGTGAGATAATGAAGTATTGATGGACCGCGAGACTTCAATACTGTCATTATAAGCATTAATGATGTTATAATAATGTAAAGGTTGTGTGTCCTTTACATTTTTTGAGCGAGATAATGAAGTATTGAAAGGACTGCGGGACTTCAATACTGTCATTATAAGCAATTGATGTTATATTGATGTAAGGTTGTATGTCCCTACACTTGTTTAGCGAATTAATGAATAATGATTAGACTACGAGTGCTAATATTATCATCATTAATCGCAAACTGCGATTGTTGGTTATGTTAAGTTCGAGTGAACTTAACATTATTATATTAAAAATAATGGGAAGTAAACTTTTGATAGCCTAAGTTGCTATAGAGAAAATAATTGAACATTTTGTATGACATACATTTCTATAAAGAAAAGTAATGAAATTGATGTATAGTCGAGTGCTATAGGAAAAAGGAATGAGATTGAATTGGATAATGAGAGAATACAAGGGCGTATTGAACCTTGTATAATTATTATGTGATACATATGTAAGAGAATTAGTTTATCAATAAATTACATGTGTAAGAGAACTAGTTTCTCACTAAATTGGAAGATCTCTTATTTGGGAGAATAAGATTTGATGTAAACCTTATATATAGTATAAGGTATTAAAGATAACGAGATACAAATGTTGTATAAATATATGTTATGAAACATATCCTCCAAATGGTTGGACGATGGCTCCTCAAATATTTGGGAAAATTGGTAAGTAAAAGTGAAATATTGATGTAAAACCATTTTGGTGATTGAAAGGTAAGAGAATGTGAGTTTTACTTGGACACAAATCCGGATGCGAGTTTGGGGTCTAACTTTACTTTTTATTTTGTTTATTCTCACTGGGCTTTGTTGTTAGCTCATGATATTACAAACATTTTCAGGTGAACGGGTCATGAGAGATGAGCTGGTGCAGCTTGATCGAGAGGATGATGATGAGGAGATGGACTAGATGTCATTTAAAAGTCCCGGGGCTAAGCTTATCTTATTTCGTTTCATTTTCGGTCTTTGAGATGTAAATTTGTTATAAGCTCTTAAGAGCTTTTCATTTCACTTTTATCATTATAAACCTCTTTGAACTCCTGATAGGAACTTCATTGTGTTTTAGATTTCGATTTTAGATTGTAAACAGGTTATGGATAGTCCGAGTTTTAAACATATCCATGCCAAATTTTTATTATATTTAAAGTCTTCCGCTGTCAATCTGATTTTAAATTATTGAAAAGAGTCGGGTCGTCACATCACAACAAACTCAAGATCACTACACTGCACATCAACATAGCTTTTTCTGTCTACTCTACGTTGTGTTCACTCTTTCTTTAATCAAGTTTTATGGATTCGCTGGTTCATTCTTTCTCTAATTCATGGCCTAAATATTCGATTCGCTGGTTAGTCCCAAGATGATAACCATATTAATCCACAAGCTTATAATAATAAGTAAAATCGAATATCTTTAATTTAAAGATAATTAGACTTAAAATCCCCAAAGTTTGAATATTTAGATGTTAGAACAAACATCGATTTCTTATACTCCAAGTATTTAGTTATTTAAATATTTAAAAGGTGTTTTAAAAGAATTATAACTGATATGGAATAAATAAAACATAAATCAAAAAGCAATAATTAGTGAATAATTATGTTCACAAAATTTTGAAAGATAAGCTCAGTAATTCAGTGATACTAAAACTTTTAAACCCTACTAGATTTAGAAAAGAACATAGAATTACAATGATTTTATTTCACAACAAACAAGTAGTTGTTTAAAGTTAAAGTAGTTAAACTACTTAAAGAACTTTATTTGAGTGGGAGCGTCAAAGTACAGACCAAACCAATCAAAGCGACTGTTAGAAGTGCAAGTGAAACTCATTAACTTCAATTCTCAGATCATTCATATGGGCGATATGAAAGTGGCAGTATCATATAAAATGGTGATTGTATAAGACAGTACCAAGATATTTGATCAAATTTCTCAATTATCCCGTTTATGAGAAATGATCAAATATTAAACTAAGTTAATCAACAATGATAAATCTCAATCCTGAGTGAAATGTGAACTCTTATTCATGGAGTTATGTTCTTTGATTCACATGGTTGAGAGCGATCTGAATGAACGCTCAATACACTACTGTTTGGGATCATATTGAGATAATAGCTGGGAACACATTTACATAAAATCATTATTTAAAAAATTAATAATATTTATATTAATTACCGTTTAAATATACTCAATATTTAAACAATTAATATTGCCTTTTTTAGGTAATTCACTTAAAATTTCCATTTCTTCTACTTGATTTCGCGACTACGATATTTGGGCTAGCATAGGGACCCGATGGACCTATAGATCATGGGCTTAATAATTAGTCAATTAAGTGATTAAGTCATAATCAGTCAATTACTTATTATCTAACTATGAATAATTCTTCATAGCTGAACTCCCTTCACTATAGATGAGTTATTGTCCATTTAGTTTATCTTTATTTATATCTGTAACATATCCTTCACGTTGAACCCTCATAATTACAGGCGAATTAAATTTACCTTTTTGCCCTTGTAATTACTGCTTTATCCTTGTGTTCCCGCTGATCTTCTAATGAACTTTATCTTTAGTCGAACTAGAGATAAGGTACTTCTATGATCAATAGAAGTCGTGACGTCACTTGTTCATGTCTCGAATCAGTACATCAAGAGAGTTTCCTAAAGTTCCTAAAATGTTTAGGTATGCACTGATACCGTTAATTTATAAGAAAGTTATGAATTCCATCTCGTGAAAATGTGTTCCCAGCTACTTATCTAGTTATGTTCCCAAAGCAGGAGTGTATTGAGTGTTCTTACAGATCGCTCTCAACCATGTGAATCAAAGAACCTAACTCCATAAATAGGAGTCCACATTTCACTAAGGATTGAGATCTATTACGGTTGATAAACTTAGTTTTATATTCGATCATTTCTCGTAAACGGTACTAATGAGAAATTTGATCTAACATTGTGGTCCTGCCTTATACAACCAACATTGCATATGATACTTCCATTTCATGTCTCCCATATGAATGATCAGGATTAGATCATTTGTCTATAAATAAAATGTGAAGCTATCAATAGTGTGACCAGGATAAGGTTCCCAAACGTTATCCATATACTGTAGACACTTTTAAGTTACTCATCTCGACTTTAATCCTCTCGTATGACTCACATACTAAGTCGTGATTTCATAAGAGTAACTTAGGGTTTACTATTTGAATGTTTGATATTAATGTATTTCCATATATTCCTAATATCATCAATTGAATTAATCTAGATAATATAAAGAACTTATGTTTATTTATTTAATCTATTCTAAATAAATATTATTATTAAATAATTACAAGTTCTAGGACACCATTCCTAACACAAACAACATCTAAAAGCATAAAATGACGACTAGAGAACCATAAAGGATCTCTCGGCCTCACCTAGAAAAAAGGGTTTGATTTTCCGGCTTTTAGGCAATTTAGAGGTGTTTCGGGTTGGTTTTAAGTAGTTTGGAAGTTCCCAATTTAAATGGGTAACCGTAATTAGGGTTTTCGGACAATAATTGATTTCTCGAATTTAATTACAACATACAAAATCAATATTAAACATCCCAAATTCAGCCCACAAATTGTATATTTCAAACGAGATGGGTTTTGACTCATTCTCAGTTTTAGGGTTAAGGGAAAGTTCCAAAAACACCCAAAACAACTTCCTTAGCTGAAATCATCGAGTTTCTCGGCAAGAAATCGAAGATTTCAACCATGGATTCCTTTAAAACACTATTTGAAGGAAATTTTAGAAAATTTGTCATACCTGGAAGCCTTTAGAAAATGGAGGAAAAGTTGAGGAAATCTATCTTTGAAAAGATAGTGGTTCTCCTCAACTGATCAAACAAGTCCTCTATCCTGGGCAAAGGATACTTGTTTTTCACAATAACTCGGTTCAATTCTTAAAGTCCTTGTATATGTATCATGAGGAATGCTAAAGGACTGCAGGACTTTTCATGATCGGAGGAGATGGATAAAAATATTTTTTTAAAGTCCATGGACTCATTTTATTTCATGTTTTGTCTTTTGGGTTGTACATTTGTATATAAGCTCATAAGAGCTTTTCATTTTAACTTTTATAACTATGAACTCCTTTAAACTTTGCAACATGAATTGCATTTCCTTGTCTTTTATTCTCTGATTGTGAAAAATATAAACAGGTTTTGGATAGTCCAAGTTTTAAACATATCCATGGCCTTTTTTTTAAATACTAAGATTCCCGCTGTGTTTTGGTTTTAAAATAATTTAAAAGTAGTCGGGTCGTCACAGTTGGTATTAGAGCCTTTTGGTTCTGTAGACTACATGCGATGCATATTTGATTTTCATTTTTTGTTTTAAGTCCACTCTCTAGTTATCATCTCAGATCAGCAGCACCTGGTATGCCTAGAACTTCTATTCTCAAGCTTTATTTCTTTAATAGTGGGAAGTTTATGAGAAGGTTGTTAAATGTTAATTGTAATTGTTTGTTTTATGTATAAGGGTAATTCATGATCCATTATCTTTATGTGTGACGACCCGACTCCTTTTTAAATCATTTTAAAATCAAACACAGCGGAAGTTTTTATAATTTAAAAAAAAAAACGGTGTGGTTATGTTTGAAAATTAGCTAGCCAAAACCTGTTTACATTTTCAATTCAGAAATTTAAAACACAAGGAATTTCAATTCCTAATTCAGGAGTTCAAAGGATTAATAATCATAAAAGTAAGACCAGGAGCTCTTAAGAGCTATATACAAATGTACAAATCAAAAGATACAAAATACACAAACTAAGTCCATGGACTTTTATGAACACCTAGTCCATCTCGAGGTCATCATCCATCAATCATACAGCACCAGCTCCTCTCCCACGACCTCTAACATGAGCATTACCTGAAATTGTTTGTAATATCATGAGCTAAAAGCAAGCCCAGTGAAAATAACCAGAATAAAAAGTAACAATAGACCTCAAACCCGTATTCCGATTTTTGTCCAATTAATCATACATAATCTTTCTTAAAGTTCTCTAAACTCTAGAAAACTAACTTTCAACCATTTAAAGTGTACTTCCATAATCCATAATCTCTAATAAGCATAACATCTTAATTTTTAATGTTAAGTAATGGTAACTCCCATAGGACTAACATTCACCTTGTTTTGTTTTACTTTCCATAATTGATTATACAATTCCTTCTCAATGATACCGATAATATGCATGAAGGTAATGAAAACACCCGTAGGTTCCGCATTCACCTTTTATGCATGAAGGTAATGAAAACACCCGTAGGTTTCACATTCACCTTTTGTCTCACTTTCCATTCCATTGATAATGTGAATGAAGGTAATGAAAACACCTGTAGGTTCCGCATTCACCTTTTATGCATGAAGGTAATGAAAACACCCGTAGGTTTCACATTCACCTTTTGTCTCACTTTCCTCTCAATTCAATGATGCAAGATGTTATGCATATTCTTTCAAAAGTTAATAAACATAAATATGAATGTTAAAGTAATCGAAGAGCATAAAGTAAATGAATCATAGATTTCCTTATACATAAAGTAAATAAATAGGAATTTTGTAAAAACAATAAGTAAAACGAACCAACGATACTTTAATAAAAGTAAGATCTTAACTTAAACAAATAAGTCTCCACTTCCAAGGATTCTAAACTTTTCAAATAAAATCCAAAGTTCTACATTCAAGTTCCTTAACCATTCTATTAAACTTGGATCCTTCAACTTCCAATAATCCATCCTAATCTCCGAAACAATTCTAACTTAGAACTTCTAAAAGTTCAACGTTCCTCTAGAGAAAATCCAAAAGTATTCTCACTAAAAAAAACTAGCTCCTAACCTAAGAATACTAGCTCTCTTTTCTTTAATCTTTGATTCGAATTTTAATCTCAACTTCCTAATCCTACAAATCATTCTACTTATTCGGTTTCTAAAGCTACGATATATTCTAATTATTCTCACCTTGGCAAACGTAGACTAGCTTCCGTTGACCGGAAAAGTGATCAAGCAACGATTCAACAAACACCTACAAATAAATTACATCTAACAATCAATAATTAAACAAACATCGATCGATTGTCATCTAAAAGCATAAAACGACAAAAAACCCAATAAAGAGGCCATAGGTGCTCTTGGCCCTAGAAGGAAAAATAGGTCTCGGGTTTGGTTCTCCGGCTTTTAGGTAATTTAGAGGTGTTTTGGGTTGGTTTCAAGTAGTTTGGAACTTCCCGATTTCAATGGGTAACGATGATTCGGGTTTTTGGACAATAATTTATTTCCCGAATTTAATTACAATAAACAATTAATCAATAAATAAGCTTTCTAAAACAACCCACAAAATGTATATTTCAAACGGGACGGGTTTCGGTTCAAACTCGGGTTAAGGGTTAAGGGGAAGTTCCCAAAATTAACTAAAACACTCGTAGTCAAATTCTCATCCATTAACTTGTTATAACATAAATAAGAAAAGTAAATAAACTTTACATAAATATAACATCTCGATCCCTTAACCATGATAATATGCATGAAAGTAATGAGGACATCCCGTAGGATTCGCATTCGCCCTTTATGCATGAATGAAGATAATGAGTACATCCCGTAGGATACCCATTCAACCTTATGAATGAAGAAAGTAATGAGACATCCCGTAGAATCCCAATCAACCTTCTTTTCTTTCTCACTTTCTTTTCTTTTTCTCTGAAGGTGATGCGGACATTCCGCGTAGGGTCCAACATTCTCCCTTCTTTTCTTTCTCACTTTCTTTTCTTTATCTTTGAAGGTAATGTGAACTTCCCATAGGATTCATCATTCTCCCTTCTTTTCTTTCAATGATGCGAGATGTTATGGTGTAATATGTCATGGTATGCTCGCAAAAGTAAATAAACGTAAAGTACGAATATTAAAGTAGCCGAAACAATCATAAAGTAAAAGACATAAAGTAAATAGATAGGAAATTCCGGAAGAACGATATGTAAATCAAACTCCGCGACAATAATAAAAGTAAAAAAAAAAAACCTATCTTAAACGATTAATCTATTCCTTCAAGGATTCTAAACTTCCAATAAAATCCGAGGTCCTATTAACTGTTCTATGTAAAAGTTTGGATATTTTAACTTCCAATGATCTATCCTAAGCTTTGAAACGAATCTAACTTAGAACTTCTAAGGTTCAAAGTTTCCCTCGAGAACTCCTAAGTTCTCACTTAAAGAACTAGCTACTAACCTAAGGGCACTAGCTCGTTTTCCTCTAGTCTTATATTCGAATCTTAGTCTTAGTTTCCAATTCTACAAATCATTATACTTATTTGCTTTCTAAAATTACTTTAAATCCTAACTATTCTCACCTTAGTAAATGAAGATTTCACTCCAAACTTCCGGTAAGGTGATCAAATCAAAGGTCCAAAAACACCTACAAATAATTATATCTAACAATTAATAAATAAACATACATCAATCGATTGACAACTAAAGGCATAAAACAACAAAAAACTCCGAATATCCCAAAGGGTGCTCTCGGCCATGATAGGGAAAAATAGGCCTCGAGCTTGGTTTTCCGGCTTTTAGGAAATTTAGATGTGTTTCGAGTTGGTTTCAAGCAATTTCGATATTCCCGATTTCAATGGGTATCGATAATTAGGGTTTTTAAACAATATGCCAAATCACGAATTGAATTACAATAACAATTTATCAATAATAAATAACCCTTATTCAAACCCCGAAAAGTAAATTTCAAACGGGAAGGGTTTCGACTGAAACTCAGTTTTAGGGTTAAGGGAATGTTTTCAAAAACTCTTAAAACAACTCCCGTATTTACAAACATCGAGTTTCACTACAAGAAATTGAAGGAATCAAGAGAAAACTCCATCCTCAAAACACTATTTGGAGCTTAGGGTTTCAAGATGAACTTATCGAGAACTTCGTATATCACGGGTGGCAAGCACGATGGTTGGGTGGAAATGAATCCTAGACTAGATGGCTTTCCGATGCAACCAAAATCGAGTCGATCCGTCGAGAATTGAACGAAACTCGAAAATCCCCAAATCCCCTAAGAAGCCCACGGTTTTGAGGAAGAAGAGAATGAAAATTTTGGTCAACTTTGGTCAATGATGTCAATTTAAGGAGAAGTGAATAGTGTTTTGATATTTTTTAAGAAATTGGAAATGACGGTTGCGTTCTTTTATGACTTTTGACTTATAAACCGAAACCCGAAGTTCTTAAACTATCCCAATGGTGATTAATAATTATTAATTGGCCTGTTAATAATTATTAATACCATTAAAATGAAATTAAACTAAAAAGGTAATTTAAAAATATTTAAACCAAAATAAACTACTAATTTCTAAATTACTGATTCTAAAATAGACTTTAAATGCTTAAATTAAAATAAAATAAATATTTTTTTTTACTTCAAAAGTAACGGGATGTTACATGACCATTTGGTCACTAACATAAACGACCATGTGGTCACCTTTTTTGTGGGACCAACTGGTCACTTGTCTACAACTTCAATTACGACCAGATGGTCACTATTTTAGGCGATTGTCCGGTCATTTTTTAAAATGTTGACTTTTTTGCAACCAAACACGTTTTGGTTGTATTTTGGTGATCATTTGGACGCACAAAATTCCTGGACGACCAGCTTTTTTGCCACGCCAGGTTTGGTCATTTTTCTTACCGCATTTGTCTTAAAAACGACCTTCTGGTCTCAATTTTGTGGTCGCAATTTGGTTTTTTTTTGTAGTGTCTATATTGATTCAATTGATGATATTTAGAATATATGGAAATATATTAATATCAAACATTCAAATAGTAAAACCTTAAGTTACTCTTATGAAATCACGACTAAGTATGTGAGTCATACGAGAGGATTAAAGTCGAGATGAGTAACTTAAAGTGTCTACAGTATATGGATAACATTTGGGAACCTTATCCTGGTAACATTGTTGATAGATGACCATTTTGTATATATAGACAAATGATCTAATCCTGATCATTCATGTGGGTGACATGAAATTGAAGTATCATATGCAATGTTGATTGTATAAGACAGGACCACAATATTTGATCAATGTCTCATTAGTACTGTTTACGAGAAATCTCAGTCTTGAGTGAAATATGGACTCCTATCCGTGGAGTTATGTTCTTTGATTCACATGGTTGAGAGCGATCTGATATGAACGAAACTCAATTCATAAAACCACTAACTTTCGCTTTAAACTCACCTTAGCTTGTAGACAAGCTCCGATAATCCGAGGTTGTAAATCCACGATCAATTCACAATCCTACAAACGAATTACACCTAAATAACATTAATTAATCAAAAATCATTCAAACAACATCTAAACGTACAAAACGACGAAAAAACCCAGATTTTATCCCTATGGTACTCTCGGCCATATAAGGGAAAATGAGGTTCGAGTTTGGTTTTCCAGCTTTTATGCACTTTAGAGGTGTTTCGGGTTGGTTTTAGATACTTTGGAGGTTCGCAACTACAATGGGTATCCGTAAATTAGGGTTTTGTACATTAATCGATTTCGGAAAATTTAAGTAAATGGCAAAAACACAATAATCCTAACATCCTAAACATGGCCAAGTGAGGAAAAATCACATGGGACGGGTTTCCTGCTCAAACTCAGTTTTAGGGTTTAGGGGAAGTTTCTAAAATTGACCATAACGACTTTCCCGATTGAAACCTTCAAGCTTCGGTGAACGAATTTGAAGATTTCAACTCAAAACCTCCATTAAAACACTATTCACTTCAAGTTTTAGAAACTTTTACATACCTTAAGGCCTCGAGAAAACGAGCGAAAATCTCGATTAGTTTGTTGGAAATGATCTACGGGCCAAGGGCTTTCCAACGGGAGTAGAATCGAGACGATCTACCGAGAAATAAAGAAAAACCAAAAATTGGGGGAGATGGTTTGATGCCCACAGCTTCAAGGAGAGAAGAAGGAGAGAAAAGGATCAATTTTGCCTTTGTTTGTATATTTAAAAGATGAATGAATAGTAACTTTTAGATATTTAAGAATTTAGGAAATGACGCCTACGTCCTTCTTTTACTTTTACTTTAAAAACAAAACCCGAAGCTCGTAAATAAATCTAAAGGTGATTAATAATTATTAATTGGCCCGTTAATAATTATTAAAGTCACCGAAACTAATTTAAAGTATTAAAATGATTAAAAGGAATTTCGGATGGAAATAACTACTAAAACCGAAATTACTGAATTTAAACTAATCTTAAAAGCTTTAATAAATAAATAAAAAATTTACCTCAAAAAGTAACGGGACGTTACAGACTACCCTCCTAAAAGATTTTTTCGTCCCCGAAAAGTAGGCTCCTAAGTGAAAAGATGAGGATGCTTCGCTCGCATCTCGTCCTCACGTTCCCACGTAGCCTCTGATGATACTTGGTTCTTCCATAGGACTTTAACCAAGTCTATCGTTTTGTTCCTTAGCACCTTCTGTTCTCTGGCTAGGATCTCAACCAGTACTTCTTCATAGGATAGACTAGCATCCAAAGTAAAAGGCTCATAATCAATAACATGTGAAGGGTCAGCCACATACTTCCTGAGCATAGATACGTGGAACACATCATGAACTACTGACAAGGCTGGAGGCAAAGCCAATCGATAAGCTACGGACCCAACCCGATCCAGGATCTCGAAGGGGCCTATAAATCTAGGGCTCAACTTGCCCTTCCTCCCAAACCTCATCACCCCTTTCATAGGTGCCACCTTCAGGAATACATGGTCACCAACTTCGAACTCGAGTGCACTATGCCTCTCATCAGCGTAGCTCTTCTATCTACTCTGAGCCACTCTCATCCTCTCTCTGATAAGAGTAATGGAATCACTAGTCATCTACACTAATTCCGGTCCTAGAAGTTTCCTCTCGCCAACTTCATCTCAATGAGCCGGCGATCTGCACTTTCTACCATGAAGTGCCTCAAAAGGTGCCATTTCGATAGTAGCCTGATAACTGTTGTTATAAGCAAACTCAACAAGATATAACTGAGTATCCCAACTACCACCGAAATCCAGAGTACAAGCTCTCAGCATATCCTCCAGAATCTGGTTAACCCTCTCCTGGTCTAACCATCCGTCCTGAGGATGAAAAGCGATCTTGAAATCCAAGCCAGGTGCCCATAGCGAGATGCGGACTCGCCAGGATTTCAAACAAAATGGGTGTCTCGATCTGAAACAATCCTGACTGGCACTCCTTGAAGTCTGACAATCTCTCTCAAGTACAACTGTGCCCAAGTCTCAACAGGGTAGGTTATCTTCCCTGGTATGAAATGTGCACTCTTTGTCAACCTGTCCACTATCACCCAAATGGTGTCATAACCCTTCGCTGTCCTCGGTAAGCCACTAATAAAGTCCATCGATATTTCTTCCCACTTCCACTCAGGCACGCTCAAAGGGTTAAGATAACCACGTGGACTCTTCCTCAAAGCTTTTACTTGCTGATAAACCAAACACACACTTAAAAAGTCAGCAACTTCACATTTCATGCCAGGCCACCAATAATGTTGTCGTAGGTCCATGTAAATCTTAGTACTACCTGGATGTACAGAAAAGATAGAACTGTGAGCCTCCTCCAACAGCTCTTTTCTGTAAATCGATTTTAAAGGCACACATACCCTCCTACGATACATCAGTGCATTATCTGTGGAAAAAGTAAAATGGCTAGGTAAATCGGACTCTGCCTCACGAAAACCTTCAGCCAAGTGTTTCTCACCCCTTTGTACCTCTATCATCCTCTGTCTCAAAGTAGGGCCAACTGTCAAACTTGCCAAGCTCACAGTAATCTCAGCTGAAAGAATGACTATCTCAGCTCTTTCCATCTCCTACCTAAGTCTCAATGGAATAGCACTCAAAGAAGACAAATGTGATGACTTTCGACTAAGTGCATCAGCAACTACATTGGCCTTTCCCGGATGATACTGGATGTCACAATCATAATCCTTCACAGGTTCCAGCCATCTCCTTTGTCTCATATTGAGCTCATTCTGTGTGAAAAAGTATTTGAGACTCTTGTGATCGGTGAAAATTAGAATCTTCTCACCATACAAGTAATGTCTCCAAATCTTCAATGCATGTACCACCGCTGCTAACTCCAAGTCATGAGTCGGGTACTTTTTCTCATGCTCCTTTAACTGCCTAGAAGCATAAGCTACTACTTTCCCATATTGCATCAATACACATCCCAGACCCTTCTTGGATGCATTGGTATACACTGTCAAGCCACCAGATTCATCAGGTGATACTAAAATTGGGGCCGATACAAGTCGCCTCTTAAGCTCTTCAAAGCTATTTTCACACTCATCATTCCACACAAAATCAATTCATAAAACCACTAACTTTCGCTTTAAACTCACCTTAGCTTGTAGACAAGCTCCGATTAATCCGAGGTTGTAAATCCACGATCAATTCACAATCCTAAAAATGAATTACACCTAAATAACATTAATTAATCGAAAATCATTCAAACAACATCTAAACGTACAAAACGACGAAAAAACCCGGATTTTATCCCTATGGTACTCTCGGCCATATAAGGGAAAGTGGGGTTCGGGTTTGGTTTTCCGGCTTTTATGCACTTTAGAGGTGTTTCGGGTTGGTTTCGGATACTTTGGTGGTTCGCAACTACAATGGGTATCCGTAAATTAGGGTTTTGTACATTAATCGATTTCAGAAAATTTAAGTAAATGGCCAAAAAACAATAACCCTAACATCCTAAACATGGCCAAGTGAGGAAAAATCACATGGGACGGGTTTCAGGCTCAAACTCGGTTTTAGGGTTTAGGGGAAGTTTTTAAAATTGACCATAACGACTTTCCCGATTGAAACCTTCAAGCTTCGGTGAACGAATTTGAAGATTTCAACTCAAAACCTCCATTAAAACACTATTCACTTCAAGTTTTAGAAACTTTGACATACCTTAAGGCCTCAAGAAAACGAGCGAAAATCTCGATCGGTAGGTTGGAAATGATCTACGGGCCAAGGGCTTTCCAACGGGAGTAGAATTGAGACGATCTACCGAGAAATAAAGAAAAACCAAAAATTGGGGGAGAGGGTTTGATGCCCACGGCTTCAAGGAGAGAAGAAGGAGAGAAAATGATCAATTTTGCCTTTGTTTGTATATTTAAAAGATGAATGAATAGTAACTTTTAGATATTTAAGAATTTAGGAAATGACGCCTACGTCCTTCTTTTACTTTTACTTTAAAAACGAAACCCGAAGCTCGTAAATAAATCTAAATGTGATTAATAATTATTAATTGGCCCGTTAATAATATTAATGTCACCAAAACTAATTTAAAGTATTAAAATGATTAAAAGGAATTTCGGACAGAAATAACTACTAAAACCGAAATTACTGAATTTAAACTAATCTTAAAAGCTTTAATAAATAAATAAAATATTTTACCTCAAGTATGCGAGTTCACATTATCTGGTATTATCCATAATTACTATGATACATATACGAAGATACAGAGTGAATGAACTGACCTACGGGAGCTTCATTACCTGTATTAGGTGAGTGAGATAATGAGGTGAATGAACTGACTTACGAGAGCTTCATTACCTGACATTATTCACTAGAGATGGAAGATATTATAGAAAAGACTTTGTATATTTTATTTTGGAAAGTAAGTTTAATGAGGTGAATGAACTGACCTATGGGAGCTTCATTACCTGTCATTATTCATTAGAGATGAAATACTATTATTGAAAGGACTTTGTATATTTTATTTTGGAAAGCGAGATAATGAGGTGAATGGACTGACCTATGGGAGCTTCATTACCTGACATTATTCGCATGTGATTGTTATATTGATGTAAAGGTTATATGTCCTTTACACTTGTTTAGCGAATTAATGAATAATGATTAGACTACGTGTACTAATATTGAACCTTGTATATCTATTAAGTGATATATGTAAGAGAACTAGTTTCTCAACAAATTGGAAGATTTTGAAATTGGAGATTAAACATTTAAATATAAACCTTGTATATAGTACAAGGTATATAAAGAAAATGAGATATAAATGCTATATGCATTACTAAACCATACCCAGAAATGCTTGGAATGTAGTTCCACAATTATATTGGAGAATTGGTAAGTAAAAGTGGAACGCTTGATATAAAACTCTTTGAATGGATTGATAGCAAAGAGTAAGTAAGTTCTTGGACACGAATCCGGATACGGGTTTGGGGTCTAACTTTACTTTTTATTCTGTTTATTCTCACTGGGCTTTGTTGTTAGCTCATGATATTACAAACATTTTCAGGAAATGTTCGGGTCATGGGAGAGGAGCTGGTGCGCGCTTGATCGAGAGGATGATGACACAGAGATAGACTAGATACCTTTTAAAAAGACCATGGTCTCATGTTATTTATGTTGTGTCTTTTGAGATATAAATTTGTTATAAGCTCTTAAGAGCTTTTCATTTCACTTTTATGATTATAAATCTCTTTGAACTCCTGAATAGGAACTTGAGTTTCCTTGTGTTTTAGATTTTTGAATTTTAGATTGTAAACAGGTTATGGATAGTCCGAGTTTTAAACATATCCATGCCAAATTTTTATTAAATTTAAAGTCTTCCACTTTCAATCTGATTTTAAATTATTTAAAAAGAGTCGGGTTGTCACAGTAGTGAAGCACGGTCACCCTGTCCCGCCCGATGATCTGTACCTCGTTCTTCACACGAAGAAGGATGGGACGATCGTCGACGGGAAGGCGAAAGAAGTTCAGGTATTTAATAATTTTGTCAATTATTATTTTTTGTTTTAAATGTTTAGGAATGTTTCAAGGAGTCTTTGAGTCAGGGGTTGCCCACACCAGACTCGCAACCGACTTAGGACGACCGTAAAGAGGCGTTCTTGGAGGCTGCTGGAGGGGTTCAGCCTGATGGATCAATTTCTGGGCTTGGCTCATACGGGAGACGACTATACGCCGACGTGCCTCGGCCTCAGCGCAGCGGAGCGAGCACGAGTTACGGTCCTTCTCCTACTGAGCAGCAGCTAAGAGAGGAGGTTCAGCAGCTACACACCGAGCTGGACGATATGCGCAGCAACTTCGATGCTCGAGTCGCTGCGATTCAGGCGGATGTTCAAGCCAGGTTCAGGCCCAGGTCACAGCTGCATTGGCCGCGTACTTCGGACCCCGAGATCCCGGTTCATCATCTTTGGTGCCGCCTCCACTACCCCCTGCTCCTTCGTAGTAGTTTAGATTTCTTTTCTTGTATAGAACATTCTTTTGGAAATTTATTTATATATTTTTTATTTTAATTCCATTTATTTATTATTTAATTTAAATATTTAATTAAATAAATAAATATTTAATTCAATAATTAAAATAAATAAATAAATTTAAATAAAATAAAAATAATATTGACCAGTTAAATAATTTAATTTAAACAATTAAATTAGAAATTAATTAAATTATTAATTACATTGGCGACCATCTGGTCGCATTTTATAAAATATAAAACGACCAGATGGTCGCAATTTATAAAAGATAAAACGACCAGCTGGTTGCAATTTATACGACCATATGGTTGCCTTGGGCTGATGCTCAAACTACCAAATAGTCACTTAAGAAGGTGACCATTTGGTCACTAATATAAACGACCAAAAGGTCACCTTTTTTATGGACCAACTGGTCACTTGTCTATGGCTTAAATTATGACAAGGTGGTCACTATTTTATGCGACTGTCTGATCGTTTTTTCAAATGTTGACTTTTTTACGACCAAACACGTTTGGTCGTATTTTGGTGACCACTTGGACGCACAAATGTCCTGGACTAGATGACCAGCTTTTTTGCCACGCCAGGTTTGGTAACTTTTCTGGTCGCATTTCCCTTAAAAACGACCGTCTGGTCGCAATTAGTCTTTTTTTTATTAGTGTCATACAATTTTGATCAAACCTTAAGCTAAAAATCTAAGTTTTTGAAAACTTACATTGTGGAAAATAGGAGAATTAGTTTTGAGGTTCCTTTACAGCATCAAGCCTTTTATGCTATGACCAGATCATAAACCAACCCAACTTGTGGGAATCGAACTGGAAGAACAAAGAAGTAGAAGAAAATTTCTTCTTCTTTTGCTAAGCTAAAATCGGCAAACGAAACTTTTTTGGGAGGAGAGAATTTCAGAAAATTGAAACTTATTTTTAATAATGAGCTCTCAATGGTCTTATTTATAGGGAAATATTAGGTATAGTAATCTCATTAAAAAATTTATTTATATTAAGGTAAATAAATATAAAATTGAAAAATTTCCTTCTCCCAATATCATTATATAGCCGATTTTTCAAAGAAAAAAGGGGAAGATATTTTTCAGCTCCATTTAGATATTTGTCTCATTATTTTATGTATTTATAATTAGAAAATTCAAATAATCTTTTCCAATTATATACACATGGCCAGAAATACTATCTAATAATTAATATTGAATCAAATTCATTTAATTAATTATTTTAAGCAAAATACTAATTTGTGCATAAAACAAATATATCTAATTCTCTCATTTTATTATTCAATTAAATAAACTCATTATTTAATTAATAATATTAATTATTAATTTCTATTTAAGTAAACTCATTAAACAATTAATAATAATTTCTATTTAAATAAACTCATTATTTAAATAATTAATATTTCCCTTTTATTTAAGTAATTTAATTATTTAATCATGATTTCGTTCTTCCTAGTTAAATTAATAACTTGGTTAGTTATTATGATATATATGCTAGCATAAGGATCTCATGGACTTATAGATCATGGGCTTCAATAATTTTCGATTTACTAATTAAACTCATTAATTAATTAATTAATCGTAATTATTAACTTAGGATAATTCCACTATACACGCAAAGTTGAACTCTCCCACTATAGATGGGTGTTATTAAGTTTATTTTATATATCCTTCACGTGATAATCTCTTAATTACAACAGGTCAAATTACCATTTTACCCTTGTAATTATCTCTTTTATCCTTGTGTATCCGATGATTCTCTAATAAATATTTTTCTATAGTTCTAATTATAGAATAATTACTTCTCGGGCGAATGAGAAGGTGAGGCCTCATGTTCAAGTACCGAATCATTACATCAAAAGAGTTACCTAAAGTTTCTATGTTAGCAAAGTGTCACACTAACTTTCATTGTTTAGAAAAGTTATGAATTCTATCTTGTATAGTAATGTTCCCAATCATTAACTTACTCATTTCCCCCAAAAAAAAAAAATTTATGGAGCGTATCATGTAACATCCCATTATTTTTAAACTGAATTTTTTTATTTAATTAATTTATTTAAATTAAAGTATTTAGTTTAATTTTAGATTTTAGTAATTTAGAATTTAGTAGTTAATTTTGTTTGAAAGCCTTTTAATCGCTTTATTAGCTTAAATTAGTTTTGGTCGTATTAATAATTATTAATCACCATTTGACTAGTTTAAGAATTTCGGGTTTCGATTTATAAGCTAAAATCATTAAAAAGGACGTAGCCGTAATTTCCAATTTCTTAAAAATATCCAAATTCACTATTCATCTCTTTAAAATCTCAAATTTGACCAAAGTTCACCCAATCTTCTTCATTTCTTCTCCTCTTTGTCGTGGGCTTCATCCACCATGGGAGGGTTTTGGGTTTTCTTCGATTCTCGATCGTTTTTTATGATGTCAGTTGCGTTGGATTGCTACGAACGAGGGCTATCTATCCCACCTAACCTTGTGCTGTTTCTCATTCCTTAAGGGAAGCCCTAAAAAGTAAGTTTTCAAAACTTTTTACATGGTTTTATTCATTTTTTTTACTATAAACGAGTTTTTAAGTGGAAATCATGTATTTCTATCAAGGAATTTGACGATTTTAAGCCGGGATTTTCGAAAAACACTATTCATCTGAAAACACTATTCATCCGAAATCACTATTCACCCGAAAATCATACTTTTTCTCTTATTAGATTTGAATTGTAATTCGTTGATCGATTGATGAATTGTAGGTGTTGGGTGTACGTTGACGTCTCGTTGAACTGTTGGATTATACATTGACTTGCTAAGGTGAGAATAAATAGATTTTAAAGTAGCTTTAGAAACAGAATAAGTTGAATGATTTGTAGAATCGAAAGATGAGATTAAGAATTGAATCGAAAGGATTAAAGTAAGTGAGTTAAAATGCTTAGGCTTGGAGTTAGTTATAATTGAGTGAGAGAACTCATGGATTTCTCGAGGGAAGCCTTTAACTCTTGGAAGTTTTAGGTTTAGATTCGTTCCGGTGTTTAAGAATGATTAGCGGAAGTTGAAGGTTTCAAGTATAAAGGGTGAATAAGAAACTTGATTATGGAACTTTGGATATGTACTGAAAGCAATAAAGTCATTTGGGATTGTAGATTTTATGATAAAGTTAGTAATTCAATTTAAATGAAGGCCGTTTGGCTTGATTTATTTATTGTTTTCATGTCAGAAGTTCCTAATTTCTTATTTTATGTATAAGAGTGCTACACGATCCATTTATCTTTATGCCCTTCGGCTACCTTGAATGTTATATTTATTTTACTTACTCTTGAAACCATATTCATATCATATCATATCATATTGCATCATCGAAATTGTAAGGAAAGCGAGATAATGAGGTGAATGCAAATCCTACGGGAGTTTTCATTGCCTGACATTATTCATTAGAGGTGGAATATATCATTAAAAGGAATTTGTATATTTTATTTTGAAAAGCGAGATAATGAGGTGAATGTAAATCCTACGGGAGTTTTCATTACTTGACATTATTCATTAGAGGTGAATGCAAGTCCTACGAGAGCTTTCATTACCTGACATTATTCATTATAGGTGAATGCAAGTTCTATGAAAGCTTTCATTACCTGTCATTACTCATTAGAGATGGAATACATTATTGAAAGGAATTTGTATATTTTATTTTGGAAAGTGAGATAATGAGGTGAATGCTAGTCCTACGGGAGCTATCATTACCTGACATTATTTGCTTGTGATGTGTATATTGATGTAAGGGTTGTGTACCCTTTTAACTTGTTTAGCGAGTTGATGAGAAATGATTAGATTGCGTATGCTAACAATATCATCATTTATCGCAGTTGTGATTGTGGAATATGTTAAGACTAAGTGAGCTTAGCATTATTTATTAAAGAAAAGAGATAGTAAACTTTTGATAGCCTGAGTTGCTATAGAGAAAAGAATTGAAACATTATGTCTAACATACATTTCTATAGAGAAATTAAATGCAATTAATGTATAGTCGAGTGCCATAGGAAAGAGGAATGAGATTGAACTGTATAATGAGAGAATATAAGGGTGTATTATACCTTGTATAATTATTATGATATATATGTAAGAGAACTAGATTCTCAATAAATTGGAAGATCTTGAATTTGGAAATTAACACTTGAATGTAAACCTTATGTATAGTATGAGATATTGAAGAGAATGAAATAAAATATTATGTGTGTTATGAAACATATCTTCCTAAAGGCTTGGAAGATAGTTCCTTGATTATTTGGGAGAATTGGTAAGTAAAAGTGAAATACTTGATGTAAAACCCTTTTGGTGGTTGAAAGGTAAAGGAATGTGAGTTTTACTTGGACGCAAATCCTGATGCGGTTTTGGAGTCTAATGTTACTTTACTTTCTATCTATTTTCACTGGGCTTGCTTTTAGCTCATGATATTACAAACATTTTAAGGTAATGCTCAGGGTCGTGGGAGAGGAGCTGGTGCAGTCTGATCTAGTGATGATGATGACGGGATGGACTAAAGATACTTTTAAAGTCCATGGACACATTTTATTACATGTTTTGTCTTATGAGTTGTATATTTGTCTATAAGCTCATAAGAGCTTTTGTTTTAACTTTTATAACCTTTAACTCCTTTAATATTTACAACAGGAATTGCATTTCCTGTCTATTAAATTCTCTGATTGTGAAAAGTGTAAATAAGTTGTGGATAGTCCAAGTTTTAAACATTTCCACGCCAAATTTTTATTAAATATTAAGTCTTCCTGTAACGACCCAAATCCGTTAAATCCTTTAAATTCAAATGCACAACGGAAGACTTGGTTTTAAAAAAAAACGTCATGGGTTCGTTTAAAACTCGGATAAACCAAAACCTGTTTTTACAAAGTTCACAATCAGAGAAAGCGATAAATGGTGGAATACGCATTCCAATGGATATTAAACCTTCTAAAAACAACTTATAAACATAAACCATTACAAAATTTAAAACAAACGCTCACACGAGCTTAAAACATAAAGTATGAGAAAGTATAAATTGTTGGAATTGAGGCCTCTAAAAGAGTTCTCAAACGGAAGTCCCAACGGATCTTTCCTTGCAGTATAATAAATTCAAAATTCTAAATGCATAAAAGAAATACTAACCATTGTCGAGAAGTCTCTGATTCTTCCTCGTTCTTCGATGGTTACGATCCTGGGACCACCAAAAAGATCTTCCTCACTAAGCACAAAAGAGAATCGGTGCATGGGCACTATCTCCTTTGGAAAAAGGAAAATTGGGAAGAAGAATTTTCTTCCCAATACCCTATGGGCGGCGACAAAGAGAGAGGGAGGAGAGGAATTTCCTGAGCCTTTACTTTAACTCTCTTGGTTGTGTGTTTTGGGGTCACCCCAAAGGTCCTATCTATAGGAAAACCAAGGCCTCAGAAAAACTTCAGAATATCTTTTAATTAATAAATAATTAATTAAGATATTCTAAAATATATTTGAATAATAAAGATATTATATTTTATTCCATAATAAAATATTCCATATCTTTATTTAAATTAATCAATATTAATTTAAATATATTATTCAATATCTTCCATTTAAATTAATCATATTAATTCAAAATAAGATATTCATATATTTTAAATAAAAATGAAAACTTTTTGGTCAACCCTTTGACCAAGGGGGCGTGTGACCCCACCTTGGGTCACACGCCCCTATCATCATCCAATGACAATATTGGGCATTTTTATTTTCCTCTTTATTTAATGGAACAATTCCGTTAAATAATTAAATAAATAAAACTCCTTTTATTTATTTCCTCATTTAATTTGATAATTTCAAATTAAATATTTAAATAGACTCTTCTATTTAAATCCCCATTAATTTTGGACAACACAAAATTAATTTAATTAAATAGACTCCTCTATTTAATAATTAAATAGACTCCTCTATTTAATTCCACCATTAATTAAATAATTAAATAGACTCCTCTATTTAATTTCCTTTAATTAATTGAATAGACTCCTCTATTCATTTCCAATTTTCCAAAGAGAAATTAATCGTATTAATTTAATGTTCTCGATTACATGCGTTAGCTCGGAGGACTTAATGGACCTATAGGACTAAGCTCCAATGATCCAGAATTACCTTTGATTAAAACTCCTTTTAATCAATTAATTCTCATTCATTAACTCCTAGATAACTCCACTAAATATCTAGAGTTGAACTCTTAGTACTATAGACATAGTTATGTCCATTGGTTATAATCATTAACTACACTTTGATCCTTCACAAGTTAGTTCGTATCCATGGCTAGGTATTTACACCTTATTAACCTCCATGATACATCTTGTTCCTTAAGCCTAACTGATTCTCCAATGAACAACCTTACATAATCTCCATTACGCGTCTTTAACCTTTTCCTTGATCAGAGGAATATGGGGCCCCGCTGTTCATGACCGAATCAGTCCATAAGGGAACTACTTATCTATTTTCCTATATGGAAAAGAGTGAATTCTAATTCGTGTGTAATTACGTTCCCAACTATAAGCAAGATGCAATCCCCAAAGTGGGCGGCATATTAAGCGAACTATACAAGTCAATTTCACCTATGCAAATCAAAGACTTGTCTCTTGTGAACAGGAGTTCGTAATCCACTCAGGATTAAGATCAATTGTACATGATCAACCGGTTGATAAACAAAGTGTCTTTCTGTAACGGCTTTCCCAGAAGACAGTAAGTTTATCTTAGTCCAGTATACTACAATCTCTATTGCAGCAACACCCCCACTCACATGTCTCTACATGAGCTATCCAGATGAGATCACTTGTGCCAATTCACAAGTGGGCCGTGTTAGTGGTGTTACCAGAAATAAGGCACCCAACCTTGTATACTACAATCTCTATTGCAGCAACACCCCCACTCACATGTCTCTACATGAGCGATCCAGATGAGATCACTTGTGCCAATTCACAAGTGGGCCGTGTTAGTGGTGTTACCAGAAATAAGGCACCCAACCTTTATTCATGTACCACAGACTATTTGAGTTACACTTAAGTGAATCTTCCTGCATCATGTGCTCACTTTAAGTTATCATATGTAACTCTGGATCTTATGATGGATTACATTTATTAATCTAATAATAAATGATAATGTAAATATTACTAATTAATAATTCCTTTGTTTATTTATAGTTTAATTGGATTACATAAGATTTAGAGCAGAAACCCCAGCAATCTCCCACTTGCATTAAAGCTTTACAGAGATTTATCTAGTAATCCTAAACTACCCATATGACGCTCAAACACCTTAGCCGGAAGCGTCTTTGTAAATGGATCAGCAATGTTATCCTCAGAGGCTATCTTTGTCACTATAACATCTCCTCTGTGGACTATCTCCCTTATCAGGTGATACTTTCTCTCTATGTGCTTTCCCCGTTTGTAGCTTCTAGGCTCTTTGGAGTTGGCTATAGCACCACTGTTATCACAGAACAGTGTTATGGGTTTGTCCATGTCTGATACTACCTCCAGATCGGTTAGTAACTTCCTAAGCTAGACACCCTCTTTAGCAGCTTCGCAAACGGCTACGTACTCAGCCTCCATTGTGGAGTCAGCAATACAACTTTTCTTTATACTCCTCCAAACAATGGCTCCACCACAAAGTGTGAAAACTGATCCAGATGTGGATTTCCTAGAATCCTTATCTGCTTGGAAGTCAGAATCTTTGTACCCCTTGAGAATCAAATCCTCTTTACCATACACTAGCACATGTTCTCTCGTTCTCCAAAGATACTTGAGAATATTCTTGACTACAACCCAATGTTCATAACCAGGGTTTGATTGGTATCGACTTACTATCCCTACTGCATAACAGATGTCCGGTCTAGTGCACAACATCGCATACATTAGACTTCCAACTGCTAATGCATAAGGATATTGTCTCATACTCTCAACTTCTTGAGGAGTTTTAGGACATTGGTCCTTAGTTAAATAAATCTCATGCCTAAAAGGTAACGCTCCTTTCTTGGATTTATCCATCCCATACTTGGCTACTATTTTGTCAATGTAGGATGTTTGAGACAACGCTAACGTCCTGTTCTTTCGGTTCCTTATTATTTGGATACCAAGAACATATTGAGCCTCTCCCAAATCCTTCATTTGGAATTCGTTAGCTAGCCATTTCTTAACGTCCGATAATACCCTTACATTATTCCCAATAAGTAAGATATCGTCCACGTACAGAATGAGAAAAAACCACATCCTTGTTGAGTATCTTCTTGTAGACGCAAGACTCATCAACATTCTGTTCAAAGCCATTTGAATTGACCGTAGTGTCAAATATTTTGTTCCAAGACAGTGAAGCTTTCTTTAATCCATAAATGGATTTTAGCAACTTACAAATTTTTTGTCCTTCACCTTGAACAATGAATCCCTCTGGTTGGAGCATATAGATACTCTTTTCAAGATAGCCATTCAGAAATGCTGTCTTGACATCCATCTGCCATATTTCGTAATCGAAATGGGCTGCTATGGATAGAAGAGTTCTAATAGACTTTAACATAGCAACAGAAGAGAAGGTTTCCTCATAGTCCACCCCTTCCTTTTGGGAATACCTCTTTGCTACAAGTCTAGCCTTAGTCTCTACTTTCCCATCGGCTCCACATTTCCGCTTATAGATCCACTTGCACCCAATGGGTTTTATCCCAACTGGTTGATCTACAAGTTCCCAGACTGAGTTGGAGTATATGGACTCCATCTCGAGATCCATGGCTTTTAGCCATTTTTCTTTGTCAACATCCACCATTGCTTTCTTATAAGTCAATGGATCCTCCAGGTCAATACTGCCATCATTGACCTGAGTTAATCCCAAATATCGTTCGGGCTGTTGGGATTTATGCCCTAGAATTCGTAATTTGTAATAGAATATTTTATGAATAAATAAAAGTATTATTTTAGTGAATTTTGTGCAATTTATTATATGTTGATATTCGTTAAATATTCAAACATTAATAGAAAATTCCAGAGTTACTAATTCTGTAATCTTGACTACTATGAGATATAAAGTGGATCTAGTCCAAGATAGTAACTCAAATAGTCTACGATGAAACGAATACGGTTAGGAAACCTTATTCTAGTAACACTGTTGATGTTGTTCATCGATTTGATCCAAATCATTAGCATGATGTAGATGCAAGTGGAAACATCATATATAATGAGTTTATATAAGATGGACCAGGATAATAAATCAATTCCTAAATAACACCGTTGATAGGAAATGATTTATAATATCAAATTTACGTTATTAAGATTGATACGTCTCAATCCTGAGTATGTTGTGAACTCACATTAATGAAGTCTTTTCCTTTGATTCACATAGTTGAGGGTGATCTGTTGATACACTCGATAAACTCCCGTTTTGGGGAAATGACTAAATTGGTGCTTGGGAACATTTCTATACAAGATGACATTCATAACTTTCCTAAAACAAATGAAAGTGTTAGTGCGACACTATTCTAACTTAGGAACTTTAGGTATCTCCCTTGTTGTAATGATTCGGTACTTGAACATGAGGCCTCACCTTCTCACTGGCCGAGAAGGATCGTTCTATACTTGAAAACTATAGAAAAATGTTCATTAGAGAATCATCGGGTACACAAGGATAAAAGAGATAATTACAAGGGTAAAACGGTAATTTTGACCCAGGTTGTAATTATGAGATTACCACGTGAAGGATATGTCAAAACAAACTTAATAACAAATGGACATAACCCATCTATAGTGAGGGGAGTTCAACTTAGGGTTTATAGTGGAATTACCCTAAGTTAATAATTATGATTAATTAATTAATGAGTTTAGTTAATAAATCAATAATTATTGGAGCCCATGATCTATAGGTCCATCAGGTCCCTATGCTAGCCCATATATCATTGTAACTAACTAAGTTATTAATTTAACTAGGAAGAAAGAATTATATTTAAGTAATTAAATTACTTAAATAAAGGGAAGTATTAATTATTTAAATAAAGAGTTTATTTAAATAGAAATTAATATTAATATTATTAATTGTTTAAATAATGAGTTTATTTAAATGGAAATTAATAATTAATATTATAAATTAAATAATGAGTTTATTTAATTTAATAATAAAATGAGAGAATTAAATATATTTGTTTTATGAAACAAATAAGTATTTTGCCCAAAATAATTAATTAAATGAATTTGATTCAATATTAATTAATTGAAGGATTTTTGGAAATATGTATTTAATTAGAAAATATTATTTTTCTAATTATAATTGCAAAATAGATAATATCATTTGAATAATTATTATTATAAAAAAAAAAAAAAAAAAAAAAAAAAAAAGGGATAAGATAAACATCTTATCTTTGGTCACGCTGTATGACCATTTTAAAAGCAAATTTTGAATTTGCTTAATGAATGGCCTGACGCCATTGTTTTTATTTTTTTATTTTTAAATAATTTTGATTATTTAAATTAAATGAAATAAGAGTTCTAATTTGATTAGGAAACAAACTCTTATTTTTCTTATAAATATGACCATTGGGAGCTCATATTTGTACACTTTGATATTTATCAAAATTCTCTCTTTTAGTCTCCCCATTGCCGATTTTGGCATAGAAAAATAAGAAGAATTTTTCTTCTTATTCGTTTGTTCTTCCGGTTCGATTCCCACAAGTCGGGTTGGTTTGTGATCGGGATATAGCATAGAAGGCTTGGTGAAGTGGATTGATGCTGTAAAGGAAACCCCAACCGATTCTCCATAAATCTACAATGTAAGTTTTTTCGAAAAATCTTATAATTTCAGTTTTCGATTTGATCACGATTGCATGTTATTAACGAATAAGTAATTAAGAGTTAATTAGTTTACTAAAGAATTTCCGCTAATTTAGTAAATAGTTCCTTCAATTGGTATCAGAGCCTACGTTAATTAACATGAATTGTGATTTTCGAAAATCGGTGGGTTGCATAAAAACTGTTTTATGTATGTATATAAATTGTTATATAAATTGTGGATTTGCTAGTTGACTGTTTAGGTATTCTTGGGCACTTAGGTTTTAAATTTTATTAGAAAATTTGTAAACCCTATTTTGGGTATAGGATTATTTTTGTAATCGCCGGGAATAACGGAAGAAAAGTTGATGCAAAAATCGGCACAATGAAGGAGAAAAGAAAGCTAGGGGCGGCGGCACTAGGGTTTGGTGGACAAAACTTGGTAAGATATTTTTCAAACATTATCTTTTAAAAGATATATATTTTAAAATATATAAGATAAAGATAAAAGGTAATTTATAATTATCTTATATCTTTATAATATATTTTAAATATATATTACTATTCATGGAAAATCTTTTATTTTATATTTTTCCATAAATAGATAAAAGATAATATTTTGAAAAATAAACCTTTTATGAAAAATATTGGAGAAAATATTTCCTTTCATAAAAGGCCTCCCACCCTACATCAAGATGAGGAGAGAGAAATTTTTCAAGCTTCAAGACCTACAACAAGTTTTAATTATTGTAATTTTAATTTTGTTGTAGAAATAGTGCCAAGAATACCGGTCAATCTAGTTGTTTAATTATTTAGATATTTGTATGAGATATGATTTATAAATAATTGTTCATGCATATATGTATGTCATGTAGGAAATCCCACCATAGATGTATGATTAAGATAGATTTAATTGTACATGCATACATAATTATGTGATAAAGTTGTTATTATATTTTATGTATGTGATAAAGCATGTTGATTTTATCTTGTTATAAAATATTTATGCCGATGAGATTAGGATAAATGCATGCTAATTTTAGATAATATTCATTTATTAAAATGTTTAAAATTGAATAGAAACTAAAATTAATATTCGAATGTGGATTTATTTGTTTAAACAATTGGACCTAAATTCACATAAGCACTATCGAATAGATATTTAATTAAGGGTTAATTAAAAATTAATGAAAATGATTAATTAAATTGAATGGATCTCCAGAGAAAGCTCTGCCCAAGCGATGAGGTTTTTGAAAGTTCCCTTAACACGGAGCGCCTCTAACTGGGAGCGATCTGGGAGAAAAGTTCAAGATAATTAATCGATTTCATTAAGAAGGTCCCATAATGTGATTAGTTTTAAATCTAGGAAACTTGGCAATTCACATTAAAATTGATCTAACCAATTTAAGAGTTAAGATTGAGTTAGGTTAAACTTAGATAAATTGATTAGCCTAAATTTGTCTGAGTATGAAAATCCATTTTAAAATTTTGAGTGGGAGAAGGAAACTTGACAAAGTATCCTATGGTCTCCATTATTAGGCTCGCAACGTGAGATTCACACTTGACCTCTGTAGCACCCATAGAAGTGTTCATTCCCATAGGAAGGTTTTATAGTGTGAATCAATATCAAGGTGGGTCTCCCGAATGGGATAAAGGATTTTAAATGCGAATTGAAGACTGTATCTACACTTCGTAGACACTCATCTTTTCTCATTTAAAGGACTAAAATAATGGGTTACACTCATAAGAAATTGATAAGGTTTGTTATCAAAGTTTCTTGACCAAACACACGGTAAAACAATTCCATAGGAATATGAGTTATTCTGGATTGGAAGTTGTTCGAGAAGGGTCTCGGTTTAACGTAGAGGGTGACTGACTTATCATTCGACGGCACTCTACCCGGGAAGGTTAAACTACCGTGGCATAATAATCTGTTTAGGGTATTTCTATTTGTTGAACATTGTAGCATTCATGCATCATGTTTAATTTTATGCCAAACACATTGTTTGAATATAGAATTGCTAATTAAAATTCACTTAATTTTATTCATTACAGCTAAAATGTCCTCCTCTAATATTGCAACCAATAAAATTGATAACTTTGTCAAATGGAATGAATTGTTAAATGACACTTTAAATCAAGATTCTAGTCTAATCCTAAAAGATCTTAATTTGCGGTCGATGCAATTAGTCGCGTAAATATGACCAACAAACGGATGAACGGCTTAGATAGTAATTGATTTACTTGTAGCAAGAATCGTGGTTAGTGGAAGATAATTTATCCGAATGGATATTTGATTCTGGTGCCACAAACCACATTTGTTCATCCGCTCTAATGTCCGATTCTTGGACTAAAATAGAACATGATACATATACAATGCGGTAGGAACAGGCGGTTCCTTACAAGGCGTTGCATGTGCGGACATTTGTCTGCAATTCAATTCTCGTTATATACAGTTATACAACGTTTTACTGGTCCCTGGATTTGCTAGAAATCTAGTGTCAGTTTCACGTTGCATGAGAAATGGTTATTCAATTGACTCAGGGATTGATGAGATCAAGATATACAAAGGGAATTCGTATATAACCTCTGCAGTCAATAGAAAAAACTTGTTCATATTGAGCCCGTCAATAGGAACAACAACACATAATATTGAAATGTTCAAGACTGCAAAAACAAGAACTAAAAGACAAAAGGTTTCAAAAGAAGAAACGTATTTATGGCATCTAAGGTTAGGTCATATAGGCTTAGACAGGCTTGAAAGACTCATGAAAGCTGGTTCCCTAAGTCGGTTAGAAATCGGAACCATGCCATCTGTGAACCCTGTTTGGAAGGCAAAATGACCAAAAGACCTTTTACTTGGAAAAGGTAATAGAGCCTCGAACCACTCGAACTTGTGCATACGGACCTTTGTGGACCATTTAATGCAAAAGCTCGTGGTGGATTTGAATATTACATCTCTTTCACGGATGACTATTCACGCTATGGATACGTTTACCTAATGATCCACAAATCGAAGCTCTTGATAAGTTCAAAGAGTATAAAGTCAAGTGGAAAACCAATTAGGTAAAACTATCAAAACACTTCGATCCGATCGTGGTGGCGAATATCCTGGACTTAGACTTCAGAGATTATTTGATTGAACATGGGATAACATCCCAACTTTCAAGACCGGAATGCCTCGACGAAAATGGTGTGGCTGAAAGAAGAAACCGAACGTTATTAGACATGACTAGATCAATGATGAGTTTCGCAACACTGTCACTTTCTTTTTGGGGATATGCGATTAAAACGCTTTATACATACTCAATGTGGTTCCATCCAAAAGTGTTCCTAAAACTCCACAAGAGTTATGGAATGGACGTAAAGGAAGTTTACGACACTTTAGGATTTGGGGGTCGCCCGCTCATGTGTTGATGGCAAACCCAAAGAAGTTAGAACCCCAAGTAAAGTATGCCTTTTAGTAGGCTACCCAAAAGAAACAAAGGGTGGGTACTTTTATTGTCCCGTGGAAAACAAAGTATTTGTGTCGACAAATGCGGTTTTTCTTGAAGAGGATTTTATGAAAGATAGAAAACCCGAAGTGCAATAGTGTTGAATGAAATAAGTGATAACAACACAATTCATCAATCAACAAGAGTCGTTGATAAAACACCTGAAATCCAGGTGCAAACTTTATCGAACCTCGGAGAAGTGGGAGGGTTATTAGAAACCCAGAACGCTTTATAGGATTTGGAGAAATCCATATTGCCATAGCTGATGACAATCCGGAAGACCCATTGACTTATAAGAGTGCAATGCGGGATATTGATAAAGAAAAATGGCTCAAAGCCATGGATCTCGAGATGGAATCAATGTATTCCAACTCTGTCTGGACTCTCATACATCTTCCAAATGGTGAAAAACCCATAGGATGCAAATGGATCTATAAGAGAAAAAGAGGTGCAGACGGGAAAGTTGAGACTTTCAAGGCTAGATTAGTGGCAAAAGGTTATACTCAGAGGGAGGGTATTGACTATGAGGAAACTTTTTCCCCAGTTGCCATGGTTAAATCTATTCGCACCATCTTATCCATTGCCGCTTATTATGATTATGAGATTTGGCAAATGGACGTCAAGACTGCCTTCCTTAATGGCAATCTAGACGAAAGCATCTATATGATGCAACCAGAGGGATTCATTACTCCAGGACAAGAACAAAAGGTTTGTAAGTTGCAAAGGTCCATTTATGGACTTAAGCAAGCATCAAGGTCTTGGAACATTAGGTTTGACGATGCAGTCAAAACTTATGGCTTTGAACAGAATATAGATGAACCTTGTGTATACAAGCGTATCATAAAAGACAAAGTGGTATTCATAATTCTTTACGTTGACGATATTTTGTTAATTGGAAATAACAAAGGAACGTTAACAGAAGTTAAAGAATGGATGGCAAATCAATTCCAAATGAAAGATTTGGGAGAGGCTAGTTATGTTCTTGGGATTCAGATCATTCGTGATCGAAGTAAGAAATCACTAGCACTGTCTCAAGCAACGTATATTGATAAAATTATCAAACGCTTTGCTATGCAAAATTCCAAGAAAGGTATTTTACCTTTTAGGCATGGAATTAGTTTGTCTAAGGAACAATCACCTAAGACACCTCAAGAAGTTGAGGAAATGGGACAGATACCATATGCTTCAAAGCAGAGGGAAGTCTAATGTATGCAATGTTGTGTACTAGACCGGGATATCTGCTATGCGGTGGGAGTAGTCGGCAGGTTCCAATCCAATCCTGGAAAGGAACATTGGGTTGCGATTAAAGCAATTCTCAAGTATCTTAGGAGAACGAGAAATTATATGTTAGTGTATGGAGATAAGGATTTGATCCTTACAGGATACCCGATTCGGTTTCCAAGGTGATAAAGATTCTAGGAAATCAACATCGGGTGCAGTGTTTACACTTGGTGGAGCCGCCATAGTTTGGAGAAGTATTAAGCAAGGTTGTATTGCTGACTCCACTATGGAAGCAGAATATGTTGCTGCTTGTGAAGCTGCAAAGGAAGGTGTCTGGCTCAAAAAGTTCCTAAAAGATTTGGAAGTTGTTCCAAATATGGAATTGCCCATAACTCTCTATTGCGATAATAGTGGTGCAGTGGCAAATTCAAAGGAACCAAGATCACACAAAAGATCAAAACATATAGAGAGGAAATATCATCTTATAAGGGAGATAGTGCATCGTGGGGACGTCTTGGTCACGAAGATAGACACGAAGGACAACGGAGCCGATCCGTTTACAAAGACTCTCACTGGCTAATGTGTTTGAGGGTCACCTAGAAAGACTAGGATTACGAGACATGTCTCACTTACTCTAGGGCAAGTGGGAGATTGTTGGGATTTATGCCCTAGAATTCGTAATTTGTAATAGAATATTTTATGAATAAATAAAAGTATTATTTTAGTGAATTTTGTGCAATTTATTATATGTTGATATTCGTTAAATATTCAAACATTAATAGAAAATTCCAGAGTTACTAATTCGTAATCTTGACTACTATGAGATATAAAGTGGATCTAGTCCAAGATAGTAACTCAAATAGTCTACGATGAAACGAATACGGTTAGGAAACCTTATTCTAGTAACACTGTTGATGTTGTTCACTCGATTTGATCCAAATCATTAGCATGATGTAGATGCAAGTGGAAACATCATATATAATGAGTTTATATAAGACTGGACCAGGATAATAAATCAATTCCTAAATAACACCGTTGATAGGAAATGATTTATAATATCAAATTTACGTTATTAAGATTGATACGTCTCAATCCTGAGTATGTTGTGAACTCACATTAATGAAGTCTTTTCCTTTGATTCACATAGTTGAGGGTGATCTGTTGATACACTCGATAAACTCCCGTTTTGGGGAAATGACTAAATTGGTGCTTGGGAACATTTCTATACAAGATGACATTCATAACTTTCCTAAAACAAATGAAAGTGTTAGTGCGACACTATTCTAACTTAGGAACTTTAGGTATCTCCCTTGTTGTAATGATTCGGTACTTGAACATGAGGCCTCACCTTCTCACTGGCCCGAGAAGGATCGTTCTATACTTGAAAACTATAGAAAAATGTTCATTAGAGAATCATCGGGTACACAAGGATAAAAGAGATAATTACAAGGGTAAAACGGTAATTTTGACCCAGTTGTAATTATGAGATTACCACGTGAAGGATATGTCAAAACAAACTTAATAACAAATGGACATAACCCATCTATAGTGAGGGGAGTTCAACTTAGGGTTTATAGTGGAATTACCCTAAGTTAATAATTATGATTAATTAATTAATGAGTTTAGTTAATAAATCAATAATTATTGGAGCCCATGATCTATAGGTCCATCAGGTCCCTATGCTAGCCCATATATCATTGTAACTAACTAAGTTATTAATTTAACTAGGAAGAAAGAATTATATTTAAGTAATTAAATTACTTAAATAAAGGGAAGTATTAATTATTTAAATAAAGAGTTTATTTAAATAGAAATTAATATTAATATTATTAATTGTTTAAATAATGAGTTTATTTAAATGGAAATTAATAATTAATATTATAAATTAAATAATGAGTTTATTTAATTTAATAATAAAATGAGAGAATTAAATATATTTGTTTTATGAAACAAATAAGTATTTTGCCCAAAATAATTAATTAAATGAATTTGATTCAATATTAATTAATTGAAGGATTTTTGGAAATGTGTATTTAATTAGAAAATATTATTTTTCTAATTATAATTGCAAAATAGATAATATCATTTGAATAATTATTATTATAAAAAAAAAAAAAAAAAAAGGATAAGATAAACATCTTATCTTTGGTCACGCTGTATGACCATTTTAAAAGCAAATTTTGAATTTGCTTAATGAATGGCCTGACGCCATTGTTTTTATTTTTTTATTTTTAAATAATTTTGATTATTTAAATTAAATGAAATAAGAGTTCTAATTTGATTAGGAAACAAACTCTTATTTTTCTTATAAATATGACCATTGGGAGCTCATATTTGTACACTTTGATATTTATCAAAATTCTCTCTTTTAGTCTCCCCATTGCCGATTTTGGCATAGAAAAATAAGAAGAATTTTTCTTCTTATTCGTTTGTTCTTCCGGTTCGATTCCCACAAGTCGGGTTGGTTTGTGATCGGGATATAGCATAGAAGGCTTGGTGAAGTGGATTGATGCTGTAAAGGAAACCCCAACCGATTCTCCATAAATCTACAATGTAAGTTTTTTCGAAAAATCTTATAATTTCAGTTTTCGATTTGATCACGATTGCATGTTATTAACGAATAAGTAATTAAGAGTTAATTAGTTTACTAAAGAATTTCCGCTAATTTAGTAAATAGTTCCTTCACGGGCAACTTGGATGCCCTCCCACTACGACGGGGACTTAACTGGATTTGACTAGAATTTCTCTTCCTATTTGAAGAGATAGGCAAGTCAACAACAATTGTTGGCTCATTAGTGGTTTCACTTGGAATCATCTCCTCTAGTACTAATTTACTAGGAGATTTGTGGTTTCCTATATAGTCCTCTTCCAAGAATGTAGCATTTGTTGACACAAATACTTTATTCTCTTCAGTACTATAAAACAATCCACCACACGTCTCTTTAGGGTAGCCTATGAAGAAGCATACCTTAGACCGTGATTCTAATTTCTTAGGGTTCGTTTTCAGCACGTGTGCTGGACATCCCCATACTCGAAGTGACGCAAGCTTACTTTATGTCCCGACCATAACTCAATAGGCGTTTCTAAAACACTTTTAGAAGGTACCCTATTTAGGATGTATAATGCAGTCTCCAATGCATAACCCCAGAAAGATTCTGGTAATGATGAATAACTCATCATTGATCTCGTCATTTCGAGTAAGGTTCTATTTCTTCTTTCAGCTACACCATTCTGCTGAGGTGTCCCAGGAGCTGAAAGTTGGGATGTAATCCCATTTTCTATCAAGTAGTCTTTGAACTCATAGTCCATATACTCCTCACCACGATCTGATCGAAGTGTCTTGATAGATTTACCAAGTTGCTTTTCAACTTCAGCTTTAAACTCCTTGAATTTCTCAAGAATTTCATACTTGAATTGCAAAATGTACCCATACCTTGAGTAGTCATCTATAAAAGACACGTAGTACTCATATCCACCTCTAGCTTTTACATTCATCGGACCACAAAGGTCTGAATGGATAAGCTCTAGTGGTTTTGTGGCTCTATTTCCTTTAGCTGAAAAAGGACGCTTGGTCATTTTACCCTCTATACAGGATTCACATACTGGGAGTGTACCAAGCTCTAAGTTACTTAGAGGTTCACTTTTAACCAGTCTTTGAATTCTATTGAGGTTAATATAGCCAAGTCTTAGATGCCATAGAAGGGTCTCATCTTTAGAAATTCTACCTTTATTAGTTCTAGACTCTGCAGTCTGGAATAACTCAGTATTATAAAGTGTTGCACATACTAACGGTGTTAGTATATATAAATTGTTATCTTCTATTCCTGAACAAATAAAGTTTCCATCTTTAAAAATATCAACTTTATTAATACCGAAATCCACGGTATAATGTTGTTTACGAATACAACCCAAAGAAACTATGTTCCGGTTTAAACCAGGAACATAATAAACAGTGTTCAGGAAAAATAAACATTTTATTTAAAGATAACCAACAACTTTATAAATGAACCAATACTTATTTTATTCATAATAAAATAATCATATGTTTCTCAAACATAAATAGAAAGTAACGACAAGTTACTAAAATAGTTTCTATGACATAGATCCTATCAATGGTTCATTAAATGACTAGAATAGCTTCTTCAAGCTCCAGAACGCAGACTTCATGAAATCTATATTTCCTTTCCATTCTTCCACTGTCAAAAGAAAAGATTATGATTTAGAATTATCTCATAATTCATCAATGAAAACAAAGAACAGTAAATCGTATTTACCATTATTGATTTCAATCTTTCTCCTTTTGAAATTATCCTCTGAGCTGAATTCACGAACTTTCGAAAATTCGTGCATGCTCAAAAAAGAAGTTGAGTTAGTGAATTAAATTTCCATAAATTCAACAGGATCATATCCCCATTATCTCATAATGTCACTAAGTAAATCATATTTACCAGTACGTAAGCTCTTCTTTTCCTTGCATACTTCAGCCCAGTAAACTTATATTGAGGGTTCTCTCGAGTGTCCTGGATGATGTTTATCATCTCTCGTGCGGTGGCAGCCAATTCTACCATCTTGTACATGTGGAAAGAAAGTCTTTCTAGAATGTACATCTGAGCTATTTCATCGCTCTGGATCCATCTCTCATACGGATCCCACACGCCTCGAAGAACTGAGTTTGGACCCTCAGGACAATCAGTGTAAAGAACAAAACGAACGTGCTCATTGACCAAAATATCAAATAGCTCAGATTCCCAAGTGTCATAGTTCTCATCATTCATTGTAGGTTTGTTTTTCCAAGTCAAGAAATTTTTATTCGACATATGGCTGATAAATAAATAAACACATGCTTAGTAATACAATTTTACATATCCATTCATTCATACTTTTGGCATCTATTAAACGTGATGGATAAATACATATTTAATGAAATTCTAAAACCTTAAAAACACAATTTCAATGTCATGGTATATTAGTGAAACAGGAACGATGCCTACGTAGGCAGGTCAAGGTTCCCTCCCACTAAAATGAGACTCCTCTCAACTAATGAACATCCCCAGGCTATCTCATATCCTACAGTTCTATTAGTTACCATGTTTTGGTCAAGCGAAACATCTAGATCACTTAAATATTATTCTTGATGAGTGTCACCAAAAGGAGAGTCAAACATCAAGAGTTTTAAGTATCTTTCTAAATGGATCCCTTTGAGTGTTACCCAAGTTTTAGATCACTTAAAGTTATCTTGACGAGTGTCACCGAAGGGAGAGTCAAACATCAAGAGCTTTAAAAAATCCTATCCCAAAGAGAATCACCCGGGTATTGATTCATACGGTTACTTTCCGGAGGGAATGAGTGAAGAGTTACCAACACCACAGAAGCCCTATATGAACCTCACACATTGATTCCAACTTGGAGACTGCAGGACACGTTGTCACTTGTCCTTCTCCTACTCAATATAGCTAGCTAAGGCTTTTAACTTAGATATACCCAGGCTACCTCTAATATCTAAGTTCAATCTAACTTATAATAGCTCTTATAGATTGGTTAGATTGATTTTAATGTGAAAGCCAAGTGATTAATCTCTATTAATCCTAACACATTATGCATCGTCTCAATGAAGAGAATTATTAATAAAATATGACTCCCAGATCTCTCCCAGTTAGAGGGGTCCCGTGTTAATGGAACGATTAAATAACCTCATATCTTAGGTAGAGCTTTCTCGCCAAAGTTATATTCAAATTAATAAACTCAACTTCATTAATTTTTAATTAACTCTTTAATTAAAAATAGTGACACCTCATCTTTTAGGTTTTAGTTTCAAATCCTATTTAAAACTAAACAATTAATTAAAATATTGGTTACTAAACTCTTTTAGACCATTTTAATTAAAACCTAAAACATGCTGCTAGTAATTACTAATTAACCCCTTAATTGAAATTCTAGCACCATAAATATAACAATTATATTTATACAAGGCATGAGCATAATATCAATAATCTCTATTAATGATGCATGATCATGGCATTTATGCATTTATGATGGGAATAATTATTTATGGCATACATTATGCATGAATAATTAATATTTATATATATCACATATATAATAAATAAATAACCAATTTTGGTTGGGATACTATTGGCCAAATCTATGAAAATTAAACCTATATCTAATATAGAAATAATCTTCATCACGAACATCTCCAGGATCTCCAGAAAAATGAAAACCGAAAAACCGAGGGGAGGCACCTAGGGTGGCGCCGCCCCTCTAATTTTTTTTTTCCCTTGGTGCTGCCGAGCAGCAGCTGCTGCTGCCGCAGTGCCGCCGCCGTGGTGGTCCTCTCCACCTGCAGTTCGCGATACCGACTCCTTCGGTACTGGCCGGGATCCGGTTAATCTTTTCTTTCCTCCATCGTTTCGATCAATATCCCATATGACTAAAAACGATTACAAATTTTTCTATACCCAATGAAGGGTTTACAAAATTTCTAGGAAAGAAAAACCTAGGCCAATAAATCCTAATTCAACCAAAACGCAAAACCACAATTTTAAAACCGTTTTTAAAATCGTTTTCAATTCCCATCATATAACTTTGAAAATATTATATTAACAAGACTGCTCTGATACCAGTTGTTGGGATTGAGGCCTCTAAAAGAGTTCTCAAACGGAAGTCCCAACGGATCTTTCCTTGCAGTATAATAAATTCAAAATTCTAAATGCATAAAAGAAATACTAACCCTTGTCGAGAAGTGTCTGACTCTTCCTCGTTCTTTGATGGTTACGATCCTGGGACCACCAAAAAGATCTTCCTCACTAAGCACAAAAGAGAATCGGTGCGTGGGCACTATCTCCTTTGGAAAAAGGAAAATTGGGAAGAAAAATTTTCTTCCCAATACCCTATGGGCGGCGGCCAAGAGAGAGGGAGGAGAGGAATTTCCTGAGCCTTACTTTAACTCTCTTAGTTGTGTGTTTTGGGGTCACCCCAAAGGTTCTATTTATAGAAAAACCAATGCCTCAGAAAATCTTCAGAATATCTTTTAATTAATAAATAATTAAGATATTCTAAAATATATTTGAATAATAAAGATATTATATTTTATTCCATAATAAAATATTCCATATCTTTTATTTAAATTAATCAATATTAATTTAAATATATTATTCAATATCTTCCATTTAAATTAATCATATTAATTCAAAATAAGATATTCATATATTTTAAATAAAAATGAAAACTTTTTGGTCAACCCTTTGACCAAGGGGGCGTGTGACCCCACCTTGGGTCACACGCCCCTATCATCATCCAATGACAATATTGGGCATTTTTATTTTCCTCTTTATTTAATGGAACAATTCCGTTAAATAATTAAATAAATAAAACTCCTTTTATTTATTCCAATAAATAAAACTCCTTTTATTTATTTCCTCATTTAATTTGATAATTTCAAATTAAATATTTAAATAGACTCTTCTATTTAAATCCCCATTAATTTTGTACAACACAAAATTAATTTAATTAAATAGACTCCTCTATTTAATCTCTTATAATTAAATAGACTCCTCTATTTAATCTCTTATAATTAAATAGACTCTTCTATTTAATAATTAAATAGACTCCTCTATTTAATTCCACCATTAATTAAATAGACTCCTCTATTTAATTTTCTTTAATTAATTGAATAGACTCCTCTATTCATTTCCAATTTTCCAAAGAGAAATTAATCGTATTAATTTATTTTCTCGATTACATGTGTTAGCTCGGAGGACTTAATGGACCTATAGGACTAAGCTCCAATGATCTAGAATTACCTTTGATTAAAACTCCTTTTAATCAATTAATTCTCATTCATTAACTCCTAGATAACTCCACTAAATATCTAGAGTTGCACTCTTAGTACTATAGACATAGTTATGTCCATTGGCTATAATCATTAACTACACTTTGATCCTTCACAAGTTAGTTCGTATCCATGGCTAGGTATTTACACCGTATTAACCTCCATGATACATCTTGTTCCTTAAGCCCAACTGATTCTCCAATGAACAACCTTACATAATCTCCATTATGCGTCTTTAACCTTTTCCTTGATCAGTGGAATATGGGGCCCCGCTGTTCAAGACCGAATCAGTCCATAAGGGAACTACTTATCTATTTTCCTATATGGAAAAGAGTGAATTCCAATTCTTGTGTAATTACGTTCCCAGCTATAAGCCAGATGCAATCCCTAAAGTGGGAGGCATATTGAGCGAACTATACAAGTCACTCTCACCTATCCAAATCAAAGGCTTGTCTCTTGCGAACAAGAGTTCGTAATCCACTCAGGATTAAGATCAATTGTACATGATCAACCGGTTGATAAACGAAGTGTCTTTCTTTAACGGCTTTTCCAGAAGACAGTAAGTTTATCTTAGTCCATTCTACTATAATCTCTATTGCAGCAACACCCCCACTCACATGTCTCTACATGAGCGATCCAGATGAGATCACTTATGCCAATTCACAAGTGGGCCGTGTTAGTGGTGTTACCAGAAATAAGGCACCCAACCTTTATTCATGTACCACAGACTATTTGAGTTACACTTAAGTGAATTTTCCCGCATCATATGCTCACTTTAAGTTATCATACGTAACTCTAGATCTTATGATGGATTAAATTTATTAAACTAATAATAAATGATAATGTAAATATTACTAATTAATAATTCCTTTATTTATTTATAGTTTAATTGGATTACATAAGATTTAGGGCAGAAACCCCAGCATAAATATATTCAAAGCATTGAAGAATGCTAAAAAAAATCCTTGTTCAAGTCCTTTCATCGCTTCGTGAAGTCAAACAGCACCACCTCCTCTACCACGTTTCCCTCATCGAGATTTACCTGAAAAAAAAAATAAGTGTAGCAACATTAGTATAAAAATGCTAGTGAGAATAAAATGAAAGCCAGTAATCCTATGGACCAAATTTCATACCAGAAATTGTGTCCAAAGACCTAAATTTCTCTTTACTACCCATTCTACACTTTCAAATCATCATAATCATACACCAATCAATTTCCCAATTTCCAAATCGTATCAAGATACATCTAATACCAAATCATAATACCATATCATATTACCACATCTAAATATCTCGTAACATATTACCATATGTTACCACCTCAGCATACTAACACGTACGGCGTTACCATATCAAGTGTTCTCGTAACGTGATACCGTATGGATCAACATCAACATACTACCACGTACGGTCTTACCAAATCACGTATCATCGTAACATGTTACCGTGGATCAACATTAACATACTAACACGTACGGTCTTACCTAATTCTCACATAAACTATCACCGTCGAAATCCAAACACCATAGATCACATACCACCAAATCTCGGATTACCATAAGTTGGCACATATTACCACATAACCAAACACTTGTACAAAGGATAAGCATGTAACTACGTAACCACTAACAAACAAGCTGGGATGCTCATTATATGAACTCGACCTATCTGCCAATCTTGCCATATAACACCCGCTCATAGCCTGTTTCATCTATGAACCTGTTATATCACAAGATCATATCACATAGTATCTCGATATGTGACGCCCATAGCCTCTTTCATCTATGGACTACACATATCTATAAGTATCCTGATATAGTGACGCCCATAGCCTCTTTCATCCATGGACTACACATATATCCATAAGTATTTTGATATAGTGATGCCCATAGCCTCATTCATCCATGGACTACACATATATCTATAAATCAGTTCATTAAATGAGCAGTTCAACACAAACAACTAACAAACAATACAATCATACTACAATTACACTCAATAACATGCTTATCTTTTGTACTTAAAGTGTTCCCTCTTACCAAAGACCCGAATACTTCAATCGTACTATCATCATGATTCCATATTCCACAACACTACCACAATCCACACCAAACCTTATTATCATTAGAACTTTCATACTCCACATTGTTACCATAATAAAATACAATCCTTATTACTCACACAAGGTAATAAGTTCGTAAAAACACTAACCATTATAATCACTGATGCATATTCCACGAAGTCTTATAACTCCCAAATAAGCAAAATCGAGGTTTAACATCATCATGTCATGAATGACAATAAATCACCTTAAATCCCAAGAATAATTTCCAAGCCATTACCATAAACCATGAGTTGACTTTCAAACATTTCCTTTACTTTACTTTGGTCAAAGCTACCTAAAGTAAATTCAATTTCCAACTTTATCTCAAAATCTCTATAATCTTTAATACTCATAAGGATAACCTCTAAGCTACTTTGATCTAAAACTACTCAAAATAACTAAAACTTCCACTTTCATCTAAACTCTCCAATTTCACTTAAATTCTCCAATTCCGTCTTACAAGACTTCCAAATATACTCAAACTTGTCTTTCCACCCAAATTCACTACAAACTCCAAGGTCACTCCGCTCACTTCCGAGTCTAAAGTCACAAACCAATAAGTATTTACTCCTAGGAGATTGTCTTGTCACTTAACCTCGATCAACAAAATCGTAATGAAACTTAATTCATAAAATTACTAACTTCCATTTTAAACTCACCTTAGAATTGAAACCGAACTTCCAAAGTGTCGAGGTAGATCCCACGCGAGCAATTACTAACCTACAAATAAGTTGCATCCAATAAACATTAATTAACCAGAAATTGAACCATCGACATCTAAACGCGTAAAACAACTAAAAACTTGGTTTTTAGCCTTATGGTGCTCTTGGCCATAGGAGGGAAAATGAGGTTCGGGTTTGGTTTTTCGACTTTTAGACATTTTAGAGGTGTTCCGGGTTGGTTTTATGTACTTTGGAGGTTCGAATTACCAGTGGGTAACCGTGATTCAGGGTTTTACACAATACTTGATTCCCGAAAAATTAAGTAGAATACAAAACAATGATAAACTAAACACCCTAGCCATAGCCAAGTGAGAGAGAAACAAACATAACGGGTTTTCCATTCAACTCGGGTTTAGGTCCAAGACAACAACCTCATCCAAAGTGATTTTTCCTAACTAGAATTCACAAACAACACCCGGGAAACACGAATCAAGGCTTGCATACAAGATTGGAAAAAAAGAAAACCCAAAAACCCATTTCTTCCTCACCTTGTATCTCCTGGAACTTTAATGGATTGGCTCGATTGATGGGATGGGTAGAAATTACGTCTCGAGAGCTTTCCAACAAGCTAAGGCACGATGAAAACGGTCCATAAACGAAGCCGGGGCGACACTTTCTTTCTCTTCTCTTTTCCTCCTCTCTAGCTACGGATTTGGCTTCTTTTTTTCATTTCTCCTTTCTTTTTTTCTTGTCATTATCCTTGAAAAATATGAAATAGATATATATATAAAGAAATTTTGTAAAAGACCATATTGCCCCTCCTCTTATTTCCTTAAGAAAACTTGTTCCGGGTGCTCGTTATTTCACGTTTCTAATTCCAATTCAACTTAACTGCTTCTAATCTATCTTAAAAGTATTTAACAATCAATAATGGGCCCGCTAATAATTTTTATATGACCAAAACTAATTTAAGCTAATAAAACGATTAAAACGGTTTTCAGACAAATTAGCTACTAAATTCTAAATTTCTAATTTTCTAAAATTTAACTAAATACTTTAATTAAAATAAATAAATAACTAAATGAATTATTAAATAAAAAAAATTTCACTTCAAAAAAATAACGAGACGTTACACTTCCGATGCAAGGAGTAGGGTCGTCACATATCAACAGATCACTCTCAACCATGTGAATCAAAGGAAAAGACTGAAGGGATGATTTACTAAAATAGCCGAAATTCATTTAGTAAATTTATTAACATTTAATAACGGATCTATTAACATCATGCAATTTGTGCTAAAAACATGTAGATTCATGCTTAATTTCGAAAATTAAAAGTTTTTTACTTACATTGAGTAATTAATGGAGAATCGGTTGGAGGTTTCTTTACAGCATCAAATCCTCAGCAACACCGGATCTTCTATGCTATATCCCGATCGAAAGAAAAACCGACTTGTGGGAATCGAACCGGAAGAACAAAAGAAGAAGAAACTTCTTCTAAATTTTTCCCGAAGTAAAATCGGCAATTGGGCAAAAACTTGAGAGAGAATTTTCACTTTTATAATTAAAGTGAGAAGTGTGTAAAATATGAATCTCAATGGTCATATTTATAGGAAAATATGATATCTAATCTCTATAGATATGCTTATCTCCTAATTATTAAATATAGAAAATATAAATAATAAAATAAATATATATATGTTTAATGGCAAAGCGTCAGCGCATATATGAAATCAAATTTCAACATGTAAATATATATATATATATGATTTGTTATCTCAAGCACGTCACCATCTCGCCACATGCTTCAGCCAAAATCGCCAATTTACATATATATATTTGTTTATTTTATTTTATTTATATATTTTGCTTTTCTAAATTTAAAAATTATATATTTATGCATTTAAAATTAGAAACAATTCAAATAATAATTTCAAATTAAACACATTTAGCCAAAAATTAATATATTAATTACCATTGAATCTTATTCAATTAATTAATTATTTTGGGCCAAAACCAATTTGTTTCTTAAACCAATTGTATTTAATTCTCTCTAATATTTATTATTAAATTAAATAAACTCATTATTTAATTAATAATATTCATTATTAATTTTCATTTAAATAAACTCATTATTTAAATAATTAATAATATTAACATTAATTCCCGTTTCAATAATTTAGTGTCAAGAAAAGGAATATCAGTGGATACATCCAAATTAAAAGCAGTTAGTAGTTGGCCCGACCTACTAATGTGAACGAAATTTGTAGCTCTCTATGTTCAACTGGTTATTATCGAAGGTTTGTGCAAAATTTTGCGAAGATTGTCTCACCTATGACCAAGCTAACTAGAAAAAGCCTAGTTTATTCTTGGAAAGATGAATGTGAAAAGGTTTTGAAGAACTCAAGAAGAGGCTAGTTCCAGCCTCAATTTTGATAACTTCCATTGATTCAGGAGGTTTAACCATTTACAGTGACGCCTCGAACAAAGGGTTATGTTGTGTTTTGATGCAACATGGAAAGGTTGTAGCCTATGCTTCTAGACAGCTTAAGGAGCACGAGAAGAAATTTTCTACCCATGATTTAGAATTGACTGATGTGATCCATGCCTTGAAGATATGGAGATATTATCTCTATGAAGAAAAGATCATTATCTTCACTGATCACAAAAGGTTGAAATACTTTTCCACCCAAAAAGAGTTAAACATGAGACGGTGTATATAGTTAGAACTGGTGAAAGACTACGACTGTGACATCCAGTATCATCTTGGAAAGGCTAATGTGGTGGCAGATGCCCTTAGCAGAAAGTAAGCTCATAGTGAAACTTTGCTCATTAAACACCCTAGACTTCAGTGGGAAATGGATAGAGTTGAGATTGAGATACTCACTTATGAGGTAATTGTCAACATGGCTAGGTTGACTGTAACACGTTTGTTGAGACAAATGATTTTTTTTAGGCGTGGAAAATTGATGAGAGTCTCTGAGGTTATATTCTTGATATTGAGACTGGTTTGCGTGGGTACTTTGCTAAGACATCTGATGGAGCTTTAGCTTATAAGGATTGTGTGTGTGTACCTAGTGATGAGATATTGATAAATGAGGTATTAACTGAAGCTCATAGTTCGATGTTTACTATTAATCTTGGAAGCACCAAAATGTGTATATTATTGGTGGCATGAAATGAAAAGGGATGTGACTGAGTTTGTTAGTAAATGTTTGATGTGCTAACAGGTGAAGGCTTTAAGAAAATGTCCATATAGTCACTTGAAACCATTAAGTGTACCAAAATAGAAATGGGCAGATATAGTTATGGATTTTGTTTGTGGTTTGCCTAGAACACATGAATGGTACAACATGATTTGGGTTATTGTGGATAGACTTACAAAGTCTGTACATTTTTTTTTACTTGGGAAGTCGACCTATTCTGTAGAGAATTGGGAAAAGTTATATTTGAAAGAGATTGTGAGACTTCACGTGTACCAGTGACTATTGTGTTGGCCGAGACACTAGGTTTGTGTCAAAGTTTTGAATAAGTTTGCATAGTGTCATGAGTACTAAGCTGCTTTCCAGTACCACTTTCCATCCTCAGATTGATGGTCAAACTGCAAGTAGAGAACATGCTTAGAGCCTGTGTGCTAGACTTTTGAGGTAGTTGAGATGAGCAGCTTTACCTTTAATGTTCGCTTATAACAACAGTTTTCAGGCTACGATATAAATCACACAATTTGAGAATTCGTATGGGAGAAAGTGTAGGTCTCAAGTTCATTGAGATGTGGTAGGAGAAAGAAAACTCTTGGGATCTAAGTTGGTGCATATGAATAATGAAGTAGCTGAGCAGATTGAAGAGAGATTGAAAAGTGCTCAGAGTAGACAGAAGAGTTAAGTAGACATAAGAAGGACTGATTTTCAGTTCTCTGTCTGAGACCACATGTTTATTGGGATGAGGTTAGAGAGAGAAAACTATAGGGAATTAAGTTGTTATAGATAATTAACCAGTCTATTAATGTGATTAGAGGTAGAATGAAGAACAACCTATTGAGATTTTGGTAAAAGAACATATGACTGTGAGAAACAAAACTGTTTATTGGGTTAAAGTGTTTTAGAGATTCCAAAAACACGAAGAAGGAACTTAAGATCGTGAAGATGATATGAGAACTTCTTATCATCACCTATTTTCTAAGCAGTTGAACTTTTCGGGGACGAAAAGTCTTTTAAGGTGGTTAGTTTGTAACGACCCGTTACCAAGTAAGGGTATTTTGGTAATTTCCCAAATCTCAAAATTTAAACCACAAGTTTACTTTAATATTTTTAGATGATGTTGATCGTCTCGTTATTACGATTCCAACGCAACTGACGGATCATCATTCGGAGTTCCGGTGAATGAGTTATGATCTTTTTAGTGTAGTGGCATTTTCGTAATTATCATAACTCGGGATTAAACCCTAAAAATTCATCTTCTTCTTCCCTAATCCGAAAACCAACCTCCATTAATCTTCTTTTCTTCAATTTTCGCCCAAATTAATTTCTCCAGAGTATTTTGGCCATAACTCCCTCATCCGAACTCCGATTTACGCAAGTAAGCTGTCTATCTTTATTGGTTTTTCGTTCTCTTTCTTTTGAGCATAATTTCGTATTAATCTGAATTCTCTGTAAAACGTTATGATCCAAAAACCAGTTCGGATCCATTAGGTTTTTATCCGATTTTGATCGATTTATTTTGCAAATTTTTCGTATAGATGTAGAAAGGTTTTTCCTTGCAGTGAGGATGAGATTTGAGAAAGGTTTATTCAACTTACAAGAGAGGTTGTGAGTTTTCTTGGAAAGAAAATTTTTAATTCTTGAAAAAAATTCAAGAATCTAAGGTGAGAGTTTTGTTAATCTTTGATCAATTTCATGTTTCTTTTTCTGCTTCTTTATAAGTATAATTAGAATCTGTTTTGTGTGGTTTGAATGATTTAAAGTGGGTGAATTTTATAAGCATGTTTGGTGATGGTTGATAATATTGTTTTTGGGAGTTAAGGATTATAAAGATTAAGTTGCATGCATGCTTGGAATTATTCTTTTGATATTAAAATTTGGATTTTTGATTGGATGGATTATTCTGAAGTTTGGCTTAAGTTCTAACTTCGTTTTGGGTGTTTTAAAGAGTGTTTAAGCTGCTGGAATTTGACATTATTGTAGTAGGATCAATAGAGCCTTAGATGGAGATTAGTCCAGTCGAAGACCTTTTCTTGAGAGTTTAGGTGGGGGATTATTTTTGGATGATTCCTAAGTGAGTCTAGATGACTTAGGGGCTGATCTTAAGTCCTTTAAGCTGCTGGAAATTTTCCTTATCGGTTGTCGCCGAAAAAGAAGCAAAACCGCACTAGTTAAGCTAGTTTAGCTTTTTAGAGTGGGTTTTCTTTGGGGAACCATCTCATGAGTTAGAGATCTAATTTTAGGTATTTTTAGACCCTTTGAACGCTATAATTACATTGATTTTCCAGATTTTGGAATTTTCGAGATTTAGCCTATTTAAGGTCAGTTTTAGGAGGAAACAGGTTTTCTGGGCTAGAAACTGAACCTAGGCTTTGTCAAGCATTCTGGTAGTGATGCTGTGACGACCCGTCACTTTTAAATAAATTAAAATCAGAGAAAACAGCGGAAGTCTTTTAATTTACGAAAAATTGGCGTGGTTTTGTTTGAAAATTGGCATGCCGAAAACCTGTTTACATCCTAATTTTCACATCTAATAAAATCTCATGGACTTTAAGTCCAAATCAGGAGTTCAAATGTTTCATCACATAAAAACCACATCAAAAGCTCTTATGAGCTATATACAACATCAAAGTGTTTGAAAATTCATAAAGTATTAACATATACTTTACAAAACCATTAGTCCATCTCGAGGTCAGCATCCCTCGATCACGCAGCACCACCTCCTCCTCCTCGACCTCTAGCCAAGGCATTACCTGAAATTGGTTGTAATATCATGAGCTAACAAACTAAGCCCAGTGAGAATAATAAGCATAAAAAGTAAATATAGACCTCAAACTCGCATTCCGATTTGTGTCCAATAAACCGACACAATCCTTCCTAGAATTCTCCAAAGTCTAGGTCATTCTAAGTCATATTTTCCATTTGATGAAACTAATTAGCACACTTAGGCTAATTGTTCATCCTTTAACTTGTTATAACATAAAGTAAGAAAAGTAAATGACTTTGCAAAAAAATATAACATCTCGACTCTCTTTCTCATCTATCATATGCATAAAAGTAATGAGTACATCCATAGGATACGCAATTGCCATTTATGCATGTAATGAAGGTAATGTGGATTTTTACAAACTATCCACCCTTATCCTTATGCATGAAGGTAATGTGGGAATCCACTCATCCACCATTCAACCTTATGCATGATGAAGGTAATGTGGGAATCCACTCATCCATCATTCACCTTATGCATGAAGGTAACGTGGGAATCCACTCATCCACCGTTCCTTTCATTCTTTTCATTCTTTTCTTTTTCTCTTTTCAATGATGCGAGATGTTGTAGTATAATAAATAATGGTGCAAAATGTTATGCATATGCTTGCATATGCTTGTACAATTAAATAAAGTAAAGTAAATGATAAAGTAATTAAGATACACATAAGGTAAATGGGCATAAGTAAAGACATAAAGTAAATGACAAAAAGTAAAATAACCGAGAAACTCGAATGAACGATATGACGATCGAACTCCGATATTAGTAATAAGATTAGAATCATAATTTAAACGATTAACCTATGTCCTCCGGATTCTATACTTCCAAATAACCCGAGGTTCTATTAACCGTTTTAAATTACAAGTTGGATCATTTTGACTTCAAAATAATCCAACCTTAGTTTCATAACGAAACTAAGTTAGAATCTTCTAAGATTCAAAGTCTTTCTCGAGAATTTCTAAGTTCTCACTTAAATGATTAACTCTTAATCCTAAGGGCACTAACTCACAACCCTCTAATCTTAGGTTCGGATTCTAATCTTAGTTTCAAACTCTCAAACCATCACACTAGTTTGCTTTCCATATTTAATTTAAATGCTAACTATTCTCACCTTATTAATAAGATGATTTAGCTCCTAAGTTCGAAGGAGCGATCAACCACGAAGTTCAAAAACACCTACAAACGAATTACATCGTAACAATCAATAACGAAACCAACTATCATTCAAACAATTACTAAACATACAAAGCAACGAAAACCCAATAAAACCCACAAAGAGGCCCACGGCCCTATCATCAAAAAGGAGTCTCGGGTTTGGTTTTTCGGCTTTTTGGCAATTCAAAATACGTTTTGAGTTGGTTTTAATCAAATTCGATAATCCCGATTTCAATGGGTATCGATGAATAGTGTTTTTGAACATTAATCCCTTTCCCGAATTGAATTTAAATAAACATTCATTCATTAATTTCTAACCCATTTTCAATCCCAAAAGGGTAAATTTCAAACGGAAAGGGTTTCATTGAAACTCGGTTTTAGGGTTATGAAATAGTTTCCAAAAACACATAAAACTACTCCCGAATTGACAAACACCGAGTTTCACGGCAAGAAATCGAAAGAACACAAAAGCTTGAATCAATTTCCATGGAAGTTCAATGAGAATTCGAAATCTAGGGCTTACCTTAGAGAGTTGGAAACGTTCCAAGAGTGGAATGGGTAGAAAGGTCTCGGCGAGAGCTTTCCAACGCATCCGAAATCACGCAAAACGGCCAAGAAACGGGGCGGGGCGACCGTTTCTTCCTCTTCTCTTTTCTTCCCTTTGTTGCTCGGGTTTGGAGAAGAAAATGGTGATGTTTTGGTCAAAAATGAGTCAATGACTCATTTAAAGAAGATGACAAATAGTAAATAGATATTTAGGAAGTTGGAAATTACGATTTTGCCCTTTTTAAGACTTTTGACTTAAAACGAATCCCGAACATCTCAAACTAACCCAATGGTGATTAATAATTATTAATTGGCCCGTTAATAATTATTAACACCATTAAAACGTAATTAAATAAATAAAGCCATTAAAAGGAATTAAAATGAAATAAATTGCAAATTTCTAATTTAATAATAAATAAATGAACTTAATTACTTGAATTAAAATAAAATAAATAAATAAATAAATAAAATTTTATCACAAAAATAACGGGACGTTACGATCAACCCTCCTAAAAAGGCTTTTCGTCCTGGAAAAGTAAACTCACTAAGTGAAAAGTCGAGGATACTTTGCCCGCATATCATCCTCACGCTCCCACGTAGCTTCTTCGACACTTGGTTCCTCCAAAGAACCTTAACCAAGCGAATCGTTTTGTTTCTCAACACCTTTTGCTCGAATGCTAAAATCTCAACTGGTGTCTCCTCATAAGACATACTAGCATCCAAAACTATCGGCTCGTGATCAATCACGTGGGAAGGATCTGCCATGTACTTCGAAGCATAGATACATGGAAAACATTATGAACTGGATAAAGAAGGTGGTAAAGCCAATCGGTAAGCCATCGCTCTCCTACTCGATCGAGTATCTCAAATGGGCCAATAAATCTAGGGCTCACTTACCCTTCTTCCCAAATCTCATAACACCTTTCATAGGTGCTACCTTCAAAAACACGTGGTCCCCCACCTAGAACTCAAGTGGACTACGTCGTTTATCCGCATAACTCTTCCGTCGACTCGGGCAACCCTCATCCTCTCTCTCGATCAAGTCAATAGACCGACTAGTCAATCGTAACAACTCAGGCCCCAAAAGCCTTCTCTCCCCAACCTCATCCCAGGTGAGTGGAGATCGACACTTTCTACCATAAAGTGCCTCAAATGGTGCCATCTCAATAGTAGCCTGATAGCTTTTATTATAAGCAAACTCTACCAAGTACAACTGAGAATCCCAACTACCTCCAAAATCAAGAACACAAGCCCTCAACATATCCTCCAGAATCTGGTTAACTCTCTCGGTCTGACCATCTGTCTGGGGGTGAAAAGCTGTGCTAAAATCCAAGCCTGTACTCATGGCTGAATGCAAACTCTGCCAAAACTTCGAGACAAAACGAGTGTCCCGATCTGATACTATCCTCACAGGCACACCATGTAATCTAACAATCTCCCGTAAATACAATCGTGCCCGTGTCTCCACCTGGGTAGGTAATCCTCCCAGGTATAAAGTGCGCGGTCTTCGTCAAACGGTCTACAATCACCCAAATGGTATCATAACCCTTGGGCGTCCTCGGCAAACCACCGATAAAGTCCATGGAAATCTCCTCCCATTTCCATTCCTGGCACACTCAGAGGGTTAAGTAAACCCGATGGACTCTTTCTCAAAGCTTTGACTTGCGACAAGTCAAACATCTACTAACAAAGTCCGCTATCTCAAACTTCATCCTAGGCCACCAATAATGCTCTCTCAGGTCCCTGTACATCTTCGTACTACCTGGATGTATAGAGAAGATAGAACCGTGAGCCTCCTCCAACAGTCCCTTCTAAAAGTCGATCCTAAAGGCACACATAGCCTCTTACGATACATCGAGCAGCAGTCTAGAGAAGGTAAAATGACTAGGAACATCGACTCGGCCTCTCTAAAACCTGCCGCAAATGAACCTCTCCCCTCCGGGCATCAATCATCCTCTGCCTCAAAGTAGGCCCCATGTGTCAAACTAGCCGGACTCACGGTGACCTCGGCGATGGCAATGCTATCTCGGCTCGCTCCATATCCCACCTCAATCTCAAAGGTAAGGTCGACAAAGTCAAGAATGAGAAGACTTCCTCGAGCGCATCAGCCACTACATTGGCTCTCCCAGGATGATACTGAATGTCACAGTCATAATCCTTGACGAGCTCTAACCATCTCCGCTGCCTCATATTCAATTCCTTCTGAGTGAAGAAATATTTGAGACTCTTATGGTCAGTAAATATCATAATCTTCTCACCGTACAAATAATGCCTCCATATTTTCAATGCATGCACAATAGCTGCCAACTCTAAATCATGAGTCGGATATTTCTTCTCATGCTCCTTCAATCGACGAGAAGCATAAGCTATAACTTTACCATGCTGCATCAACACACATCCCAAACCTCGTGGGAAGCATCCGTATACACTCAAACCACCAGTCCCATCAGGCGACACTAGAACAGTCTTTGTCACAAGCCTCCTCTTGAGCTCCTCAAAGCTCCTCTCACAATCCTCGAGACCATATAAAATCAACCCCCTTCCGGGTCAAACGTGTCAAAGTCAAGCAATCTTGGAGAAATCTTGCACAAACCGTCTATAATAGCCTGCAAGTCCCGAAACTGCGAATATCGGCCACACTCGTCGGTCTAGGCCGGTTAGTAATCGCCTCAATCTTAGAGGGATCAACGGATACTCCTCTACTCGATACTACGTGGCCTAAAAATGCCACTTCCTTCACCAAAAACTCACACTTAGAGAACTTGGCATACAATCTCCGATCTCGTAGTACCAGGTCAAAACCTCTCGAAGGTGTATAGCGTGCAACTCCTCTGTCTTGGAATAAACCAAGATATCATCGATAAAAACAATCACAAAAGAGTCAATGAACCTCCTAAACACCGTGTGCATAAGGTCCATAAAAGGCTGCAGGGAGCGTTAGTCAAGCCAAAGGACATAACTACAAACTCATAATGTCCATAACGCGTCCTGAATGCCGTCTTGGGAATATCCTCATCCCGAATCCTCAACCGATGATAGCCAGGATCTCAAATCTATCTTCGAAAAGATAGTGGCTCCCCTCAACCGATCAAACAAGTCATCTATCCTGGGCAAAGGATACTTGTTCTTCACAGTAACACCTGGTTCAACTCTCTGTAATCAATGCATAAACGCATAGAACCGTCTTTCTTCTTCACAAACAACACCGGGGCTCCCCACCGGCGAAACACTTGGGCGTATAAACCCCAAGTCTAAAAGTCCCTGGAATGGCGCTGTGAGTTCTTTCAACTCAGTAGGTGCCATACGATATGGTGCTTTGGACAATGGAGTCGTCCCCAGGAGCAACCTCAATCGAAAATCAAATTGTCTCACCAGGTGGCAAACCGGGTAACTCATCAGGGAAAACATCAATGAAATCCCTCACTACTGGCACGAACTCAAACTAGCCTCCTGGTATAGAAGTGTCAACCACACTAGCTATGTAACCCAAGGCTCCATCACTTAGAAGCATACTAGCTTCTAACATCGATATCAAAGTGGGTGCGATCTACTACTAGTCCCACGAAAACGTACACTAGTCCCACATGGACTCATAAAATCAACCACTCTCTCTGTTACAATCAATAGTGGCACGATTAGCTGATAGCCAATCCATACCCAAAATCACATCAAAATCTGACATAGGCATGATAATCAAAGTAGCATGCAAACAACAACCCATAAAACACAAATCATATGTGCTAATCATACTATCAGCAATAATAAACTTCCCCACTGGGGTAGAAACACGCATCTCAAACCCTAACGGTGCAGACTCAAGCATAGCCGACTCAACAAATGCAGAAGAAATAAAAGAGTGGCTAGCTCCAGAATCAAATAAAACAAAGGCCGAATGGCCTAAAACGATCAGTCAGAATTACACTACGATTACTGCGGCCTCTGCCTCCTCTCTAGTAGCATAAACTCGGGCCTGATGCGAGCGGTGGAGGCGGAATCGACGTGGCAAGGAGGAAATCTCGGTGGTGGTGGAGGTAAAATCGTGGCGGTGAACAATAGGTGGAAGTCCGAACTGCGTGCCTGACCACCCCGACCTCTACCTCTAAACCGTCCTCTGCCCCAGGTCCTGGCCTCTGCCTCGGTCATGACCCCTACCTCTAACCGGAGGAGCATACAAAGCGGTGGTGCCTGATAAGGTCTCTCTGCATACCCTGACCTGGGTAACCATCCTGTGGTGGATGAGCCTGATAAGTCCTACAGGACCTAGATAGGTGACCCTCCTGACCACAAGTAAAACACCTAAGTGGTAGGGGAGCCTGCCTCGTGCTCTCGTATGTCCAAAGTGGAATCCCACCCCTAGTCTGCTGCTGCGCGATCTCGTCTCTCTTGTGGCGGTGGTACTCGACCAGGACGGTCATCCTCCACCTTCCTCTTATGAGAGGAAGTCTCTCCCGATAGCGACTAGTTTGCCCTTCCTTTCTTCGATGCCAAATCCAAAGAAAGGGCAAACTCTAAAGCCTGCTCATAGGTAGTCGGACGCAGGGTGCGTAAAAAACCCCTAATCTCGGCTCTCGGCCCTACCAAAAATCTCCTCATCTTGCTCTCAGGATCGGCAATCGTCCAGGAGCAAATCTAGACAGTCGGTCAAACTCTCGCTCATACTCGGCCACCGAGCTATCACCCTGTTTCAGGGTCACAAATTCCACCTCCAATCTATCTCTCAAATCAGCAGAATAGTATTTCTCATAAAATTTCTCACGAAATACCTTCCAAGTAACCTCCATAGTCAAAGAAAGTGACCTATGGAGACCTCTCCACCAATATAGAGCATCATCAACCAAAGAATACGTACCACAATGGACCTGCAGATGGTCCGGGCACCTGATAAACTCGAAAGCTCTCTCAACTCTATCAATCCAGAGCTCAGCAAAAGATGGATCCAAAGACCTACCGTTAAACTCACCAGGTGCATGTCTACTATACTCTCTCAAAAACCTAGCAGCCTCGGTAGATCCAACCTGATCAACTGCCACATCACCGGTCTAGGTGGTGGTACAACAGGCAATCTTGGTCTACCAAGATCTCGCAACAATCCCAGATAATCCTCCTCAGAAATATAAACTCCTCGCCCCGAACAGTGGCGGTGCGACAGAATCACCAGGCGAGGTACTATAGGAATCACAGGTGGAGGTGGTGGTGGAGGTGTAGGGCTCCGAGCTCTGCCTCTACCTCTACCTCTCACTCCAACTCGTCTAGCCCCTCTTCTAGGAGGCATACCTGAAATAAAGTCAATAAAACAAGATAAGTCACTTGTAAAAGAGGATTCACCACTCTTTTACCAAATCAAAATGAAATGCGAGTTTAAAGATAAGGTCTAGGAATACCTGGTGCTGCGATCTCGATGTTGACTTTCGAGAATGGACTTAAAACAAAACATGAAATACAAACATGCATCGCATGTAGTCTGAAACCCGGCTCTCGATACCAACTGTGACGACCCGTCACTTTTAAATAAATTAAAATCGGAGAAAACAATGGAAGTCTTTTAATTTACGAAAAATTGGCGTGGTTTTGTTTGAAAATTGGCATCCTGAAAACCTGTTTACATCCTAATTTTCACATCTAATAAAATCTCATGGACTTTAAGTCCAAATCAGGAGTTCAAATGTTTCATCACATAAAAACCACATCAAAAGCTCTTATGAGCTATATACAACATCAAAGTGTTTGAAAATTCATAAAGTATTAACATATACTTTACAAAACCATTAGTCCATCTCGAGGTCAGCATCCCTCGATCACGCAGCACCACCTCCTCCTCCTCGACCTCTAGCCAAGGCATTACCTGAAATTGGTTGTAATATCATGAGCTAACAAACTAAGCCCAGTGAGAATAATAAGCATAAAAAGTAAATATAGACCTCAAACTCGCATTCCGATTTGTGTCCAATAAACCGACACAATCCTTCCTAGAATTCTCCAAAGTCTAGGTCATTCTAAGTCATATTTTCCATTTGATGAAACTAATTAGCACACTTAGGCTAATTGTTCATCCTTTAACTTGTTATAACATAAAGTAAGAAAAGTAAATGACTTTGCAAAAAAATATAACATCTCGACTCTCTTTCTCATCTATCATATGCATAAAAGTAATGAGTACATCCATAGGATACGCAATTGCCATTTATGCATGTAATGAAGGTAATGTGGATTTTTACAAACTATCCACCCTTATCCTTATGCATGAAGGTAATGTGGGAATCCACTCATCCACCATTCAACCTTATGCATGATGAAGGTAATGTGGGAATCCACTCATCCATCATTCACCTTATGCATGAAGGTAACGTGGGAATCCACTCATCCACCGTTCCTTTCATTCTTTTCATTCTTTTCTTTTTCTCTTTTCAATGATGCGAGATGTTGTAGTATAATAAATAATGGTGCAAAATGTTATGCATATGCTTGCATATGCTTGTACAATTAAATAAAGTAAAGTAAATGATAAAGTAATTAAGATACACATAAGGTAAATGGGCATAAGTAAAGACATAAAGTAAATGACAAAAAGTAAAATAACTGAGAAACTCGAATGAACGATATGACGATCGAACTCCGATATTAGTAATAAGATTAGAATCATAATTTAAACGATTAACCTATGTCCTCCTGGATTCTATACTTCCAAATAACCCGAGGTTCTATTAACCGTTTTAAATTACAAGTTGGATCATTTTGACTTCAAAATAATCCAACCTTAGTTTCATAACGAAACTAAGTTAGAATCTTCTAAGATTCAAAGTCTTTCTCGAGAATTTCTAAGTTCTCACTTAAAGGATTAACTCTTAATCCTAAGGGCACTAACTCACAACCCTCTAATCTTAGGTTCGGATTCTAATCTTAGTTTCAAACTCTCAAACCATCACACTAGTTTGCTTTCCATATTTAATTTAAATGCTAACTATTCTCACCTTATTAATAAGATGATTTAGCTCCTAAGTTCGAAGGAGCGATCAACCACGAAGTTCAAAAACACCTACAAACGAATTACATCGTAACAATCAATAACGAAACCAACTATCATTCAAACAATTACTAAACATACAAAGCAACGAAAACCCAATAAAACCCACAAAGAGGCCCATGGCCCTATCATCAAAAACGAGTCTCGGGTTTGGTTTTTCGGCTTTTTGGCAATTCAAAATACGTTTTGAGTTGGTTTTAATCAAATTCGATAATCCCGATTTCAATGGGTATCGATGAATAGTGTTTTTGAACATTAATCCCTTTCCCGAATTGAATTTAAATAAACATTCATTCATTAATTTCTAACCCATTTTCAATCCCAAAAGGGTAAATTTCAAACGGAAAGGGTTTCGACTGAAACTCGGTTTTAGGGTTATGAAATAGTTTCCAAAAACACATAAAACTACTCCCGAATTGACAAACACCGAGTTTCACGGCAAGAAATCGAAAGAACACAAAAGCTTGAATCAATTTCCATGGAAGTTCAATGAGAATTCGAAATCTAGGGCTTACCTTAGAGAGTTGGAAACGTTCCAAGAGTGGAATGGGTAGAAAGGTCTCGGCAGAGCTTTCCAACGCATCCGAAATCACGCAAAACGGCTAAGAAACGGCCAGGGCGACCGTTTTCTTCCTCTTCTCTTTTCTTCCCTTTGTTGCTCGGGTTTGGAGAAGAAAATGGTGATGTTTTGGTCAAAAATGAGTCAATGACTCATTTAAAGAAGATGACAAATAGTAAATAGATATTTAGGAAGTTGGAAATTACGATTTTGCCCTTTTTAAGACTTTTGGCTTAAAACGAATCCCGAACATCTCAAACTAACCCAATGGTGATTAATAATTATTAATTGGCCCGTTAATAATTATTAACACCATTAAAACGTAATTAAATAAATAAAGCCATTAAAAGGAATTAAAATGAAATAAATTGCAAATTTCTAATTTAATAATAAATAAATGAACTTAATTACTTGAATTAAAATAAAATAAATAAATAAATAAATAAAATTTTATCACAAAAATAACGGGACGTTACAGATGCTTTTAGATAAATCATATTGTTTTGGTGCCTTAAACAATATGGTTGGAGGTTCGCACTAAGTAGGGCCATACTTAGTGAAGAATATGCCATTAAGTGGATAGTTATAGTTGTGCACAACATAATATCACTTAGTGGGGCAGGTTCATTCCATTTGATCAATGGGAAAGAATATACAGGTAGGTTCGCTTGTGTGTCTTACTAACACATAAGAAGAATACCTCAAAAGGTTGAAACGTTGAAACACGTGTTTGATGCTTTTGAGCGAGAAACTCACTTTTGTTTGCGAACATTAGTTGAGTTAAGGCATTGTGTAGAAAATTGAACTCTTTGGAGTTGAGAGAACTTCTTTGGAGTTGAGAGAACTTCTTTGGAGTTGAGAGAATTTCTTTAGAGTTGAGAGAAATTCTTGGAAGTTTTGAGGTCGATTACGGACTTAAGGAATTTAGAAAATTTCTCATGGCATTGCTCTTAAATTAACATTATTCTCATTGGGCGTAGCCTCATGATGCTACACTTTTTTTTTTCTAGGTAAAAAGAAGAAGAAAGTTGGCAACTGACGATGTCTCGTGATCGGTGGATCGGTTGGGAGGATTTACATGCCGGCAATGAATATTTCTTCTCTTTTATTTATTTGGGATATTTTTGGTTAAATGACTTTAGTTCATTTTGTTATTTGTTGTTTTAAAACATATTGAAACTGGATGAGATTTTAGATTGATGTTTTGTTTTTATTATGGATTTTGGTATTTAAAATAAGATCGATCGAATGTGAAACATTCTAAATTTGATTTAAATGAGAAGAGTTTTTGTTAAATTTTAGCTTCCGCTGTTATTATTGAGATTTCCATGTTTTGGAAATTTGGGGTTGTTACATGACAACTCCAGAATAACTCATATTCCTATGTCATTGTTTACAGTGTATTTGGTCAAGAATTTCGATAACAAACTTTATCAAATTTCTTTTTAAGTGTGACCCACCAATTTAGTCTTTTAAATAAAAATTGAAGAGTGTCTACGAAGTGTAGATTCAGTCTTCAACCGCATTTAAAATTCTTTATCCCTTTCGGGAGACCCAACCTGATATTGATTTATACAATAGAACCTTCCTATGGGAATGAACACCTGCAGCAGTGTAACGTTCCCTTATTTTGTGATAAAAAAAACTTTTATTTATTTTATTTTAATTTAAGTAATTAGATTTTATTTATTTATCGGTAATTTAGAATTTGCAGTTTATTTCGGTTTTAATCTTTTAATTGACCTTTTTAGTTTATTTTCGTTTTAATGGTATTAATAATTATTAACGGGCCAATTAATAATTATTAATCACCATTGGGATAGTTTGAGAAGTTCGGGATTCATTTTTAAGCTAAAAGTCACAAAAGGACGCAACCGTCATTTCCAAATTTGTAAAATATCTAAATTACTATTTGGTCATCTTCTTTAAATCTCCTTTGACTTCAAAAATTGACCAAAAAGCTATCCAATTTTCCCTCCCCACCCGTGAGCATCAAAGAGGAAGAAAGAAAATTTGGTTTTTGTTCGTTTCTTGCCCGATCGACTTGATTCCGGGTCCTTTGAAAAGGTATCGGTCATACGAATCTTTTCCACCTAACCTTCGTACTTGCCACTCGTGTTTTACGAAGATCTCGGTAAGTAAAGTTTCAAACCCTAAGCTCCAAATAGTGTTTTAATGGAGTTTTCTTTGATTTCCTTCGATTTTGTGTTGTGGAACTCGGTGTTTGTAAACTCGGGAGTAGTTTTAAGTGTTTTTGGAAATTATTCCTTAAACCTAAAACCGAGTTTCAGTCGAAACCCTTTCCGTTTGAAATTTACCCTTTTGGGTTTGAAAATGGGTTAGAAATTAATGAATAAATGTTTATTTAAATTCGTTTCGGGAAAGGGCTTAATGTTCAAAAACCCTAATAATAAATACCCATTGAAATCGGGAATATCGAATTTTCTTAAAACCAACTCAAAACACTTTTAGATTGCCAAAAAGCCAGAAAACCAAACCCGAGGCCTATTTTCCTTGTGATGGCCGAGAGCCTCTTGTGGAGTTTTGTTGGGTTTTTCGTCATTTTGTACGTTTGGTTGTTGTTTGATCGATATTTGGTTAATTATTGATTGTATGATATAATTCATTTGTAGGTGTTTTTGAACCACTCGCTTGATCGCTCCTTCGAACTTAGGGGCAAAGTCATCTTTTAATTAAGGTGAGAATAGATAGTTAGGATTTAAAGTAATTATAGAAATCGAATAAGTGTGAAGGTTTGTAGAGTTTGAAACTAAGATTAGAATCCGAACCTAAGATTAGAGGGTTGTGAGCTAGTACCCTAGGATTAGGAGCTAGTTCTTTAACTAAGAACTTAGGAGTTCTCAAGGAAAGCCTTGAATCTTAGAAGATTCTAGTTAGATTCGTTTCGAACTAAGATTGGACTATTGGAAGTTAAAAGATCCAATTTGTAATTAGAACGGTTAATAGAACCTCGGATTATGTTGGAAGTTAGAATCCTTGAAGGTATAGGTTAATCGTTTAAGTTATGATTCTACTTTTATTATTGATACCGGAGTTCGATCGACATATCGTTCGTCTGAAGTTTACTATTTATTTACTTATTGCCCTTTTACTTCATGCTTGTTTCAGCTACTTTAATATTGTACTTTACGTTTATTTACTTTTGCGAGCATATCACAACATCTCGCACCATAACATATTGCACCATAACATCTCGCATCATTGAAAGAAGGAAAGAATGTTGGGCCCTTCGGGGAATGTCCGCATCGCCTTCAGAGAGAGAAAGAAAAGAAGGAAAGAATGTTGGACCCTTCTGGGAATGTCCGCATCGCCTTCTGAGAAAAAGAAAGGAAATTGAGAAAGAAAAGAAGGAAAGAATGTTGGACCCTTCGGGGAATGTCCGCATCCCCTTCAGAGAAAAAGAAAATGAGGGAAGAATGTTGGACCCTTCGGGGGATGTCCGCATCACCTTCTTCATTCATTCATGCATAAAGGGCGAATGCGTATCCTACGGGATGTTCTCATTACCTTCATGTATATGATCAATAAGAAAGAGAATCGAGATGTTATATTTTATGCAAAGTCATTTACTTTTATCATTTTATGTCATAACAAATTAATGGAGGAGATTTGACTATAAGTGTTAGTAGTATCATCCTTTGGAGAGTATAGAAAGAATTACCTAGAGTTTGGAGAACTTTAGGAGAGAATTGTGTCAGATTACTTGGACACAAATCGAAATGCGAGTTTGAGGTCTATCTTTACTTTTTATGCTTATTATTCTCACTGGGCTTAGTTTGTTAGCTCATGATATTACAACCAATTTCAGGTAATGCCCTGGCTAGAGGCCGTGGAAGGGGAGATGGTGCTGCGTGATCGAGGGATGCTGACCTCGAGATGGACTTGTTTTTGTAAAGTACATGTAAATATTTTTGTGAATTTCAAGACTTTGATGTTGTATTTACCTCATAAGAGCTTTTGATGTGGTTTTTATGATATGAATTATTTGAACTCCTGATTTGGGACTTAAAGTCCATGTGAATTTATTAGATTGAAAAATTAGGATGTAAACAGGTTTTCGGCATGCCAACTTTCAAACAAAACCACGCAAAAATTTTCTTAAAATAAAAGACTTCCGCTGTTTTCTCTGATTATAATTTATTTAAAAGTGACGGGTCGTCACAAGCAGTGTTACAGAGGCCATGTATAAATCTCACGTTACAAATAATTCATTTAGTATCTATTCAACTTTTAAACTAGATTTAACTTTTGAGTTTTAACTAAATAAGCATGCTTTTAATTCTAAAAACAATTAGAATAAAATTATATAATTTTCAATAATAACATTTATAAAATAAAATTATAGCATGCTTCACATACATTGGCATATAATAACACATATTATATCATGATGCATGTATGTATAATTAATTAAAATCATACAACCTATGGTGGGATAAATCATACATAAAACGATTTTTATGCAACCCACCAAATTTTCGAAAACTCACAATTTTGCATGATAATTAAAATTAGCTCTGATACCAATTGAAGGGACGATTTACTAAAATAGCGGAAATTCATTTAGTAAATTTATTAACATTTAATAACGGATCTATTAACATGTGACGACCCGTCACTTTTAAATAAATTAAATCAGAGAAAACAGCGGAAGTCTTTTATTTTAAGAAAATTGGCGTGATTATGTTTGAAAATAGGCTAGACAAAACCTGTTTACATCTTAAATTCAAATATCTAAAAACACAAGGAACATTAAGTTCCTATCAGAAGTTCAAAATGATTTATAAACATAAAAGTAAAGACAAAAGCTCTTAAGAGCCATTTACAAATATACAACTCCAAAATTATATAAAATTCACAAAACCATGTACATGGATTTTTACAACTACTTAGTCCATCTCGAAATCATCACCCTCTCGATCAAACGCGCACCAGCTCCTCTCCCACGATCCCAAACATTACCTGAAATGTTTGTAATATCATGAGCTAACAAACTAAGCCCAGTGAGAATAATAAGAATAAAAAGTAAGGATAGACCTCAAATTCGTATTCCGATTTGTGTCCAATTTACCTGACACAATTCACTCCTAAAGTCCTCCAAACTCTAGGTAATTTCATTCTAAACTTTCCAAAGGATGATATTACTAACACTCGTAGTCAATCCTCATCCATTAACTTGTTATGACATAAAATAAGAAAAATAAATAACTTTGCATAGAATATAACATCTCGATTCTCTTTCTCATCGATCATAAGCATGAATGCATGAGAGCATCCCGTAGGATTCGCATACGCCCTTATGCATGAAGAAGGTAACGTGGTCTATCCCGTAGGATCCATCGTTCTCCCTCCTTTTCTTTCTCACTTTCTCTTTTCTTTCTGTGAAGGTAATGTGGTCTATCCCGTAGGATCCATCATTCTCCCATTCACGTCTTTCTCATTCTCTCTTCTTTTTCTATGAAGGTAATGTGGTCTATCTCGTAGGATCCATCATTCTCCCATTCATATCGTTCTCATTCTCACTTTTTTTCCATGATGCGAGATGTTATGTTGCAATATGATATGTTTTTGAGTAAATAAATAAAATGCGGAATTAAAGTAGCTGATACAAACATAAAGTAAAAGGCATAAAATAAAGGACATAAAGTGAATGACATAAAGTAAAATAAATAGTAATCTCGGACGAACGATGTGTCGATCGAACTCCGATATCAATAATAAGAATAGAATCATAATGTAAACGATTAACCTAACCTTCAAGGATTCTAAACTTCCAATATAATCCGAGGTTCTTTTAATCGTTCTAAATACAAGTTTGGATCTTTTAACCTCCAATGATCCATCCTAAACTTCGAAACGAATCTAACTTAGAACTTTCTAAGGTTCAATGCTTTCCTTGAGAACTCCTAAGTTCTCACTTAAAGAACTAGCTCCTAATCCTAGGGTACTAGCTCATTCCCTCTATTCTTAGATTCGGTTTCTAGTCTTAGTTTCAAATGATACAAACCTTCATACTCATTCGCTTTCTATAGTTACTTTAAATCCTAACTATTCTCACCTTAGCCAAATAAGAGTTCGCTCCAAGTTTCTGAAAGCATGATCAAACAATGATCCGAAACACCTACAATTAATAAATAAACATACATCGATCAATTAACATCTAAAAGCTCAAAACAACGAACAACCCCATAAACCCCACTATGAGGCTCTCAGCCCCCCCATAAAAAGTGGGTCTCGGGTTTGGTTTTCCGGCTTTTAGGTACTTTAGAGGTGTTTTGAGTTGGTTTTAAGCAAATTCGATATTCCCGATTTCAATGGGTATCGATAATTAGGGTTTTTGAACATTAAGCCCTTTCCCGAATTGAATTTAAATAAACATTAATTCACTAATTTATAACCCATATTCAAATCCCAAAAGGTAAATTTCAAACGGAAAGAGTTTCGACTGAAACTCGATTTTAGGGTTAAGGGAAAGTTTCCAAAAAAAAACTCTTAAAACTACTCCCATATTTACAAACATCGAGTTTCACGGCAAGAAATCGAAAGGAAACAAAGAAAACTCCATTAAAACACTATTTGGAGCTTAGGGTTTCAAGAGAAACTTACCGAGAACTCCGTGGATCTCGAGTGGCAAGTACGATAGTTGGGTGGAAAAGAATCCTAGACCCGAGGCCTTTCTGATGCAACCGAAATCGAGTCGATCCGTCGAAAAACGAGCAAAAACCCAAAAATCCCTTTTCCCCCTTTGAACCCACGGCCTTGGGAGAGAAATATGAAGTTTGGTGGTCAACTTTGGTCAAATGGGCATTTTAAAGATGAAGTGAATAGTGTTTTGGATATTTTTAAGAAATCGAAAATGACGGTTGCGTCCTTTTATGACTTTTGACTTCTAAATCGAAACCCAATGCTCTTAAATAAATCTAAAGGTGATTAATAATTATTAATTGGCCTATTAATAATTATTAATGTCACCGAAGCGAAAAAATAAACAATAAAACGGTTAAAAAGAATTTCGGGCGAAATTAACTACTAAAATCGAAATTACAAAAATAATAATTAATCTAAATACTTAAATTGAAATAAATAAATAACATTAAATAAATAATAAAAAAAAATTTCACTTCAAAATAACGGGACGTTACATAACATCATGCAATTTGTGATAAAAACATGTAGATTCATGCTTAATTTCGAAAATTAAAAGTTTTTTACTTGCATTGAGTAATTAATGGAGAATCGGTTAGAGGTTTCTTTACAGCATCAAATCCTCAGCAACACTGGATCTTCTATGCTATATCCCGATTGAAAGCAAAACCGACTTGTGGGAATCGAACCGGAAGAACAAAAGAAGAAGAAATTTCTTCTAAATTTTTCCCTAAGGAAAAGCGGCAATTGGGCAAAAACTTGAGAGAGAATTTTCACTTTTCTAATTAAAGTGAGAAGTGTGTAAAATATGAATCCCAATGGTCATATTTATAGGAAAATATGATATCTAATCTCTATAGATATGCTTATCTCCTAATTATTAAATATAGAAAATATAAATAATAAAATAAATATATATATGTTTAATGGCAAAGCGTCAGCGCATATATGAAATCAAATTTCAATATGTAAATATATATATATATATATATATATATATATATATATATATATGATTTATTATGTCAAGCACGTCACCATCTCGCCACATGCTTCAGCCAAAATCGCCAATTTGTATACATATATATATTTGTTTATTTTATTTTATTTATATATTTATCTTTTCTAAATTTAAAAATTATATATTTATGCATTTAAAATTAGAAACAATTCAAATAATAATTTCTAATTAAACACATTTAGCCAAAAATTAATATATTAATTACCATTGAATCTTATTCAATTAATTAATTATTTTGGGCCAAAACCAATTTGTTTCTTAAACCAATTGTATTTAATTCTCTCTAATATTTATTATTAAATTAAATAAACTCATTATTTAATTAATAATATTCATTATTAATTTTCATTTAAATAAACTCATTATTTAAATAATTAATAATATTAACATTAATTCCCATTTAAATAATTTATTTATTTAAACAATTAATTTTGCCTTAAAATATTATAATTGATAACGTCATATTAATTTCCATTTAAATAAACTCTTTATTTAAACAATTAATATTTTATCAATATTAATAATATTAATATTAATTTCCATTGAAATGATCTCATTATTCAAATAATTAATATTGCCTAATTTTAAGTAACTTAAATTACTTGTTCTTCCTAAGTTAAATTAATAACTTAGTTTTGCTACAACGATATTTGGGCTAGCATAGGGACCCGATGGACCTATAGATCATGGGCTTAATAATTAGTCAATTAAGTGATTAACTCATAATCAGTTAATTACTTATTATTTAACTATGAATAATTCCACTATAGATTCATAGTTGAACTCCCCTCACTATAGATGAGTTATGTCCATTTAGTTTATCTTTATTTATATCTGTGATATATCCTTCACGTGGAACCCTCATAATTACAAAGGATTAAATTTACCATTTTGCCCCTGTAATTACTGCTTTATCCTTGTGTTCCCGCTGATTCTCCAATGAACTTTATCTTTAGTCGAACTAGAGATAATGTACTTCTGTGATCAATAGAAGTCGTGGCGCCACTTGTTCATGTCTCGAATCGAGACATCAAGGGAGTTTCCTAAAGTTCCTAAAATGCTTAGGTATCGCACCGATACCAGGTTAATTTATAGGAAAGTTATGAATTCCATCTCGTGAAAATGAGTTCCCAGCTACTTATCTAGCCATGTTCCCAAAACAGGAGTGTATTGAGCATTCTTACAAATCGCTCTCAACCATGTGAATCAAAGAACATAACTCCATAAATAGGAGTCCGCATTTCACTCAGGATTGAGATCTATCACGGTTGATAAACTTAGTTTGATATTCGATCATTTCTCGTAAACGGTACTAATGAGAAATTTGATCGAACATCGTGGTCCTGTCTTATACAATCAACATTGCTTATGATACTTCCATTTCATGTCTCTCACATGAATGATCAGGATTAGATCATTTGTCTATAAACAAAATGCGAAGCTATCAACAGTGTTACCAGGATAAAATTCCCAAACGTTATCCATTTACTGTAGACACTTTTAAGTTACTCATCTCGACTTTAATCCTCTCGTATGACTCACATACTAAGTCGTGATTTCATAAGAGTAATTTAGGGTTTACTATTTGAATGTTTGATATTAATATATTTTCATATATTCCTAATATCGTCAATTGAATCAATATAGATAATATAAAGAACTTATGTTTATTTATTTAAATTATTCTAAATAAATTATTAGTATTAAATAATTACAAGTTCTAGGACACCATTCCTAACAAAGACTTCATCCATGTGAGTTCATAACATACTCAGGATTGAGATACATGTGTCTGTGTATATATATATGTGTGTGTGTGTATATGTATTACATCATCAATGAATCAATATAAAGATAAAAAGAACTCAAGTTTATTTATTTATTTTATTCAAAATAAATTATATTTATTAAATAATTACAAGTTCCAAGACACCATTCCTAACAAGCCAAAGGGCGATGGTTCATTTTGGCAAATCATTTGCACTTATCACATCTTTTGATGAAGTTTTTGACATTTGCGTATGTTGGGTCAAAAGTATCTCTAGGTTCGGGCTCGAAGTGCCAATGATCTGATGCCTAGATGATTTTCGCATTCTTTTATTTAGCTTTGACCAATATTCTTTGGCCTTTGTTAGAATCGAGACGCATCTAAAGTATGGTTAATTAGAGAATTTAATCAAATTATTATTTTTAATTAATAAACCTAATTGTTGCTAGGGTACAAGGTGGTCTTCTGCTTGCCTTTTTTCTCTTGAGATATCAATTATAATTGGGATAGAATCAATGCATCAATTGTGATTCCATGAAGTATTGATATTGGGAAAAGGCCACTTATTAAATAATAATATTCTCAACACGAGCATAGATCAAGTGGTTAGATACCTACTCTCTTCTTATGCGGTCGAAACTTCGTGTTCCTCCCCCCCCCAATTTTATATAATATCTCAATAAAAAAAATAACTGTAAGGGGACACCCGGGCTTCAACACAACTCCACATTGGTATAATATTGTCCACTTTGGGCCTAGGCCCGCATGGCTTTGCTTTTGGTTTCACCCAAAAGGCCTCATACCAATAGAGATGTGCCCTTCCCCTTATATAACCATGATCATTCCCTTCCCTAACCGATGTGGGAACTTGTTCGCACTCTAACAATCCTCCTCTCGAACAAATCCACCGAGCCTCCCCTCCATCCGTCCACTCTATCCAGGCCAACTCTCTCTCCGAAGCTCACCGCCTGTCCAATAGAGCTTACCACAGATAGGGTTTTTGAGACTCCTCATCTTATTCGGCACCTAAGGATTCCACCTACATCATTAGGGTCGGGGCATGGCTCTGATACCATTTGTGAAGTTAATCCTTTACCAGAAACAGATTCAACTACTGAAAACACTAACTAATTCGACCTCAATAACTAAGAAACAATCTCTCACGAATTAATAAACTCACAAAACTTGAAATTAGAGCAAAAAAGTAGTAGAACAGAAACAAAGAACAAAGTAAATGCAACACAAGAAATTACGTGGTTCATCAAATCGACTACGTCCACGGGGAGCTGAAGCTCAGGCAATATTATTGATAAAGACTTTCAGATGAATCCCTCTCTCTCTCATACAAGGAAAAAGACAATGCTTAAATACTATATCAGTCATGGAAATTTACTTATAGATCTAGAATATTCAACTGGCTCACACAGAATTCATTGAGAATTCTGTAACTAACTTCACGTGGGATTACAGCTCATTTATCCTCCAACTTGCCAGCTCAGCAGGTTTCTTTCTTTCAGCCAATGATTAGACAATGATTTGGCAGCAGAATTTCCATAATGCTTGGATCAACTGTTCACACACCTTGATGCAAGTAGTCATCACACTATCAGTCTTCTTCTTTTAATATTGCCTCCATCTTCTAGCTTCAACTCCCATCTTCAAAGCTATCAGCCTGTGTCTGCACCAATCAGTTCTCTGCACACTTTCAGCTTAGCAAGAGGAACTGATTTGGTAAACATGTCAGCAGCATTGAAATTTGATGATACCTTCTTCAAAACAAAATTCTCTTTCTACAAAATCTTCACATCTATGTGCTTTGTTCTCTCATGATGTACCTGATGCTTAGAGAGATGGTTTGTAGACTAACTGTCACAAACAATAGCAGCTTTCACTTGTTTTGAACACATTGCAGACACTAAACCTTGAAGCCATATGCTCTCTTTCACAGCTTCTGTCAGAGCCACATACTCTGCCTTTGTGGTTGATAATGCAACAATATGCTGAAGTGATGTCCTCCAACTGACTGTATTGCCAAGTACTTTGAACACAAACCCAGACAGAGATCTTCTCTTGTCTAAATCTGCAACATAGTCTGCATCTACATAACTAAACACCTCACTGCCCCCATCTTTAAACTCTCCACCATAAACCAACTCTCCTCTCAAAGTCCCTTTGAGATATTTCAAAATCCACTTTACAGCATGTCAATGCTCCTTGCTTGGATTTTCCATAAATCTACTCACAACACTCATTGAATGAGCAAGGTCAGGTCTTGTACAAACCATATTGTACATTAAACTTCCCACTGTGTTTGAGTAGGAAATTCTTTCAATTTCAGCTTCTTCTGCTTCGGTTTTTAGTGATTGAGCTGCTGAGAGTTTTAAATGTGGGGCAAATGGAATTGTTACATGCTTTGAATCCAACATATTAAACTTCTTCAATAGCTTTCTGGTATAGTTTGTTTGAGACAGGTACAGCAGCTTCTTTGATCTCTCCCTTTTTATTTCCATCCCAAGGATGTTTCTAGCTGCTCCTAAATCCTTCATCTCAAATTCTTGGCTTAGCATTCGTTTGACCTTATCAATCTCTTTCATGTCCTTACAAGCTATAAGCATATCATCTACATATAAGAAGAGATATGTAGAATCTGTCTTATGCTTGTGGTGGTAATAGACACAGCTATCATAAGAGCTTTTTTGAAAACCAATTGTCAACACATATGCATCAAATCTCTTGTACCACTTCCTAGGAGACTGGTTTAATCCATAAAGAGATTTCTTCAATTGGCATACCTTGTTTTCTGCCCCTTTTACTTTAAATCCTTCAGGTTGCATCATATATATGTCTTCTTCCAATTCTCTATGGAGAAATGTTGTTTCCACATCCATTTTCTCTAATTCAAGGTCAAATGATACAACTAGAGACAAGAGGATTCTTATTGAAGTGTGCCTCACCACGGGAGAGAATACTTCTTTATAATCAACACCATATTGTTGAGTGAAACCCCTAGCCACCAATCTTGCTTTATGCCTTACTTCCTGCCCATTTGCACCTGGTTTCAGTTTAAAGATCCATTTACATCCAACTATTTTTTGATTTTCAATTTTGTTTACCAACTTCCAGATCTTGTTCTTCTCAAGAGATGCAAGCTCTTCCTTCATTGCTAGAATCCATAGTTTTCTATCACTTGAATTTACAGCCTGCTGGAAGTTGGTTGGCTCTTGATCTATTGACTCTGAAGCCACACTAAGTGCAAAAGACACCATGTCACAGTCTTTAAATCTGGATGGTGGCCTTATCTGTCTCCTCTGCCTATCCCTTACTAACTGGTAATTTTCCAGATTTGATGAACTTGTTTGTCCTGTATCATCCATTTTAGCTGATTGATCCTAACTTCCTTGATGCTGCTCTTCTTGATTTTCCTCTTGAGTATCAGTACCAGGATCTTCAATTTCAGGACTGGTATGTGTGATTGTAGTATCATCTCTTAAGAGACACTCTTTCTCTTCATTACTTACAATCTTTCTATAAGGCATAATGCTTTCAATGAATTTTACATTTATGCTAATCAAATACCTTGGCTGCTTTTCTTCTAAACATCATAGTTTATATCCCTTTACTCCTGTTGGATACCCCAGAAATGTACATCTAAGAGCTCTAGGCAGAAGTTTACCTTGGCTGACATGTGTATAGGCAGCACATCCGAATACTCTTAGATTGCTCAAATCTGGTGGCTTGCTTGTCCACATCTCCTGAGGGGTCGTCAAACTAGTTGCTGTAGAAGGTGATCTGTTGATTAGATAGCTTGCTGTTACCACTGCTTCACTCCAGAAGTTTTTAGGTAGATTAGCACTCAACAACATGCATCTTACTCGTTCTAATAAGGTCATATTCATGTGTTCTGCTAAGCCATTTTGTTGGGGTGGGTGGGGAATAGTTAAGTGTCTCTGAATTCCTTGCTCTTCACAAAGCTTCTTAAAGTCATAGCTCAAGAACTCAAGTCCATTATCAGTTCTCAAGGTTTTCACCTTTCTGTCAGTCTGATTTCGGACTAGTAGCAGCCATTCTCTAAACTTCTTGAAGGCTTCTGATTTATGCTTAATGACACACCCAAACCTTTCTTGAATAGTCATCCACAATAGAGAGAAAATATCTAGCACCAGCATGAGAAGGAGTTGAAGCAGGCCCCCATAAGTCTGAATGAACATAATCTAACTTATCTTTTGTGCAATATATCTCTGATCACATGAATGGGGGTTTTTAAAAATCTTCTATATTTATAAATACTTTTTAAAACTGCTATATTTATAAATATTGCTAAAAATTCTGCTACCCAATGAAATTTCCCAAATTTGAACTTTCCAAGCAGTCCTTGTCTATGCAACTCCTGTAAGCCTCTTTCAGAGACATGGGCCAGCCTCTTATGCCACAGTTCTATTTGATCTAATCCTGACTTTGCTGCCATCAAAGCTGTTCTAGCCATTGCTTCACCTTTCAAAAAATATAGACAACCTCTTCTATAGCCTTTGAGGACCACCAACTGACCCTTGCTAACTTTGAGAACTCCATCTTTTGCTTTGTAAGAATATCCCTTACTGTCAAGCAATCCTAAAGAGATCAAATTCCTCTTTTAATTCTGGAACATGCCTTACTTCAGTTAGGATCTTCTCTGTGTTGTCTTTCAGTCTCAACCTCACAGATCCAATACCAATTACTTTACATCTGTTATCATTTCCCATGAAGACACTTCTGCCTTCTAAAGACTGATAGTCAAACATGTATTCTCTAATTGGAGTCATGTGGAAAGTGCTTCCAGAATCGAGAACCCATTCCACTGACCTATCTGGAGTATGAGTCAACAATCCTTCTCCTGATTCCTCATCTGCTGATGCAAGCAACAAGTCTGCACTCTCATAGCCTTGTGACAGATTTGTTGTATCTTCATATTCTCTCTTATCTTCTGCCTTTGCTTTTCCCTTTCTTATATCTGGACAATTTCTCCTGATATGTCCTTCCTTGTTACAGTTATAGCACTTCCTGGTATCCTTCTTGTTCTTTGATTTTGATCTGGATCTCCCTCTGTTCGACTTCCATTGCTTTTTTCTCTTCTATGCCTCTATTGAATTGGAGGGATTCGACTCCATTAGATTTTATTATACGGATTTGTAAGAACTTTTTTAAAATTACTCAAATAGTTATCGAATTATTTTGTTTTTGGTCTTTTTTTTAGTTTAATAAACTATTATTAATAATTTATTGAAATATTTTTCATTTATTATTATTATTATTTTTCAATGAATTTATTAATTTTGTTTTTCCTTTTCCAGCCTATTTGAGTAATTTTTAAAAAGATCTGACGTTTCAATAATTAGTATGTAAAAATATGATATTTTAGTAATTGCCCCTTAATTCTAAGATTTCAAAGTTTCTATCATTTTAATGATTTTTATCAAAATGTTTGTCAGTGTAGACATATCCGTAATTCTGAACATCGACATTTCAATTGTCATTGACATCCAATGAAGGGATGATTTACTAAATTAGCGGAATTTATTTAGTAACACAAATTAACACTTAATTTAGGATATATTAATATCATGCAATTTGTGATAAAAACATGTAGATTCATGCTCGTTTTTCGAAAATTAAAACCCTTTACTTACATTGAGTAAAATATGGAGAATCGGTTGGAGGTTTCTTTACAGCATCAAATCCTCAGCAACACCGGATCTTCTATGCTATATCCCGATCGATCAAACGAAATCCGATTGTGGGATCGAACTTAAGAAGAAATTGGGAAGAAGAAAAATATTTTCTTCCCAATTTTGAATAGCAAAATCGGCAAAGGGAGAGAAAAGGAGGAAGAGAGATTTTTCAATTTCCAAAGAATTGAATTGTGTGATTTATGAATGACCCAAGCCTCCTATTTATAGGAAAATAAGAATCCTAATCACATTAGGATTAATCCATGGAGATAAATACAAAAAGAAAAAAGAATTATCTCTTTCCTTTATCTTGGTATTTCTAAAATGCCATAGATAAATAAGAGAATATTTTCTTTTCTTTATTTTATTTATCTTGGGTAAATAAATCTATATAATTATTATAGGATATAATTCAAATAATTATCTCCTACAAATTATCTATGATGGCCAAAATTAATAATAAATAATTAATAAATCAAATTTATTTAATTAATTATTTTGGGCCAAATGCAATTGGGTTCATTAATCCAATTGGGCTTGAAACTCTCTCTTAAATTAATAAGTCCAACTTAATTAATTAATTTATTAATTACCATTTAAATAAAAATATTTTATTTAAATAATTAATAATATTAATATTTTCTCCCGACTAAATATTATCAAATTTTATTTATTTATTAATTTCCATTTAAATAATTTTCATTATTTAAATAATTAATAATAAATATTTTAATTATTAATTTCCATTAAATAAACTCATTATTTAATTAATAACTTTATTGATAATATTTTATTATTAATTAATTAATTTTAATTATTAATTTCCGTTCAAATAAAATTAATTATTTAAACAATTAATAATTGTCAATTAATTTCAATCATTAATTACCATTTAAATATACTCAATATTTAAATAATTAATAATGTCTAATTAATAATATTTCATTATTAATTTTCTGTTTAAATAAACTCATTATTTAAACAATTAATAATGTTTATATTAATTACCGTTTTAATATACTCAATATTTAAACAATTAATATTGCCTATTTAAGTAATTCACTTTACTTAAACTTTCCATTTCTTCTACTTGATTTCGCGACTACGATATTTGGGCTAGCATAGGGACCCGATGGACCTATAGATCATGGGCTTAATAATTAGTCAATTAAGTGATTAACACATAATCGATTAATTACTTATTATCTAACTATGAATAATTCCACTATAGATTCATAGCTGAACTCCCCTCACTACGGATGAGTTATGTCCATTTAGTTTATCATTATTTATATCCGTGATATTATCCTTCACGTGGAACCCTCATAATTACAAGTGGATAAATTTACCGTTTTGCCCTGTAATTACCGCTTTATCCTTGTGTTCCCGCTGATTCTCCAATGAACTTTATCTTTAGTCGAACTAGAGATAAGATACTTCGTGATCAATAGAAGTCGTGACGTCACTTGTTCATGTCTCGAATCGAGACATCAAGGGAGTTTCCTAAAGTTCCTAAAATGTTTAGGTATCGACCGATACTGTTAATTTATAGGAAAGTTATGAATTCCATCTCGTGAAAATGAGTTCCCAGCTACTTATCTAGTCATGTTCCCAAAACAGGAGTGTATTGAGCGTTCTTACAGATCGCTCTCAACTATGTGAATCAAAGAACATAACTCCACAAATAGGAGTCCTCATTTCACTCAGGATTAAGATCTATCACTGGTTGATAAACTTAGTTTGATATTCGATTATTTCTGTAAACCCGGTACTAATGAGAAATTTGATCGAACATCGTGGTCCTGTCTTATACAATCAACATTGCATATGATACTTCCATTTCATGTCTCCCACATGAATGATCAGGATTAGATCATTTGTCTATAAACAAAATGCGAAGCTATCAACGATGTTACCAGGATAAGGTTCCCAAACGTTATCCATTTCATCGTAGACACTTTTAAGTTACTCATCTCGACTTTAATCCTCTCGTATGACTCACATACTAAGTCGTGATTTCATAAGAGTGACTTAGGGTTTTACTATTTGAATGTTTGATATTTATATATTTCCATATATTCCTAATATCGTTAATTGAATCAATCTAGATAATATAAAGAACTTATGTTTATTTATTTAATTTATTCTTAATAAATTATTATAATTACAAGTTCTAGGACACCATTCCTAACATCCAATACTTTGCTTATAACACATAGACTCACTTTTCTATCTTGCATACTCTGTAGTTTTCCATAATTTAACTTGTCTTATATCATCTGTGAATTCCCTCCATGTGGGATCACAATTCCCAAATAGGAATTTCAAAAAGTTTCCTTAGAGATCAATGAAATAGACAAATTTGAACAGGGCCTAACGAAAATAGGCATAATCGAAATTAAATCCCTCTGGATCTACAAACTAATTAAATAGATTAATACTAGATAGAGTAACAAAAACCATGCAGCCATGGAGTCTATTATTTTTCCTTGTTCTAAAGAGTAATTATAATCTATATACAATATCGATTTTAACAGCATGCCATAACTAAAAACAATTATTATAAAGATACCATAAGGGGAAAAACATAAGAATTAAAAAGAGATAGCTGCCTTAACACGCAAATCCAACTCAATTATATGAGAAATTAAAAAATTACACTGAAATAATTCACAAACTGAAAACATGCACAAGTATTAGAAGAGAAAGTTGCAACTTACTAGGGGTGTTCAAAAACCCGATGACCTGAAAACCCCGATCAACTCAACACAACCCATTTGGTTTGGGTTGACTTATAAATTTATTTGGGTTGGATTGAGTTGGGTTCATATATTTTAAAATTATATGGGTTGGGTTGGTTCGGGGTTTCTCTAAAATTAGTTTGGGTTGAACTGAATGAACTTATTAATTATAAAAAGAAATACTAATTTATATATAATTTATATTTTTTTATGTCTTTGTTAATCCCATAATTTTATATTCTTAATGACCTTTTGACAATTTTCTATTGTTTACAATATTTTTCTATTAAATAATTAATTCAAGTCAAGAAAGTATCATTTTTTATTGAATAATATGTAATATTTAATTTAACTACTTTTTTACATTAATGCATATAAATAGGTAACTAGATCCTAAAATTATTATTATTTTAAGTTCTAATATACAAAATTTTAATATAAACAACTTGAATAACCTGAATGTAAAGGTCGGACTCTTTAAAAATTAAATTAAATAGATAACGCAAGCGGAAGACTTGAGACAATAATTGGAAAACCTGTAAATCAATCAAACATCCTTTCATTTCAAAATGAAATCTAAAATCCTTAAACATTAAAAGATGGGAAGCGCTTCCCTTTTTATAAGTTTCAAACCCACAATAGAAATAAGTTCATAAATCCATAAAGATCGAATAACAAAAGTAATGATGCTCAAATGAGCTCAACAATCTATAAGTAATAAAACAGATAAAAGAAAGTGTCATGACATGAGCAGTCTATGGACTACAACAAACTCTAATCCATCCATCATCATCGACAAAATCATGTCGCACCAGCTCCACGGCCACGACCACATCCTGTACCTGAAAGTGTAATATCATGAGCAGGAGACCTAGTGAAGATAAATTTAAAATAAACTAACTTTATATCCGAAATCCGATCCGGACTATCTCTTGAATGCCCAAACAAACTTTCAAATGCAAAGTCATGTAATTCTCCCAAGAACATAGAGCAAGGAGAATAAAGATCATGCAAGTAGTCAAGTCTCTCAAGCTCGTAATAGTCAGAACATGTAATCATACGTTAAATCTTTTAGGAACGTAATTAAAACAAGTTAAGCTCACGCAGTCTTAACAAAGAATAAGAACAACAACAAAGAACATAGAACATGTGAATAATGTCAGATGATGCAAGCTCATGCAGTCTATGCATGATCCCATTATCTCACCCCAATATCAAGTAAAGCTCACGAAGCCTTTACTTTCTTATCAAGAACACATGCAAGCTCACATAGTCTTTACATTATAGAACAAGAACCTCCCGGGTGAATAATTGTTAGATGATGTAAGCACACGCAGTCAATACATGATCCCGTTATCTCACCCAATGACATGCAAAGCTCACGTAGTCTAAGCAGTCTAGAAGTATCATAGCAATTATGAATAGTACCAGATAATGCAAGCTCACACAACTAAACATTATCTCATTATTCATCTCCTCTGTTCATGCAAGCTCACGTAGTCTACGCATTCCTCATGATACATATATCGAACAACGAATAATATCAAACAATGCAAGCACACGTAGTCTATGCATTGTCTCATTATTCCTCCATGCAAACAAGTGTGATAATAAAGAATCAGAAATTCAAGAATCGAAATATAAATAAAGAACCAATTTCAGAACAACTCATCAGATTAACATTAATCAAGAACATTAGAACGTATAGGCTCATAAGCCCATACTTTAATCGATCATAATAATCATGAAAAATCGAATATCTTATATGCCAAAGACTCCAATTGCTGGAGGAACCCAGTTTCAGAAAATAAGTCTCAAGTAAATCAAAATATCTCGATATCGTAAAATTAAAATCATCCAAGAACACATGATAAACATACTTTAAGCATAAACATACTTAAACCCAATAATTCCATACTTTAACTTCTAAGAATATGTAAAATCCATAATTTTCCCAATATCGATTCTATACTCCTGATTCCTAATAAATCATAAATTAGCATGCTCAAATCACTTAATTCCAATTTTAACTTAACTCCCGAATCATACAAATCGTTCAAGTATTTAGTTCCTAAATTTACCGTAAATTCTATTTATCCTCACCTTTTTGTAATTAGCTTGAAATCGAAATCCCAAGCGAACAATCGAGCGAGAAATCAAGTAATACCTACAATTAAATATATCCTAATTGCAATAACTACTAAACAAACAACAAACGATGTGTAAAACGAAACGAACAAAGAAAAAGCCCGAGATTTCCCCAATATGGCTCTCGATCGAAACTAAGGAAATAGGGGGGGTGTCTCGGCCATGTGAGGGTTTTCGGGACGTTCCGGGTAGATTTAAGTAGGTAATTTATAATGGGTAAACCAATTTAGGGCATTTGGACAAGATTTTACCAACCAATCTTAAAAGAAAATCGAAAATTTCAAGGGGATGAACACTATGAGGCCCACGGTTTTGGGGTTATTTTAATGGGGTTCGGGTTTTGTGATTTCCTTTGAAGTTTAAGCCAAGAATACCAAGAACAAACTTAAACAACACTTTGATTTGAAATCTTCAAGTTCCATGGAATGAAATTGAAGATTTCAACTCAAATTTACAAAAAAACTAAAAAAAGAAATAAAACCCAATTAGAAAAACGAGTAATCTTACCCTTAGGCCCTTGGAAGTTGGAGGAATTCTTTCAAGATTAGTTCAAAAGTTAGATCAAAGGCCGATCTATCCGATGCACCAAAAAACGTGTGAATCGGAGAAGAGACGAGAAAATCCTGGGCCTTGTGGAGGTATGGGCTTTGGGAGAGAAAAGAGAGACCTTTGGTGTTTTTGTTTCCAAAATGAGAGGAGGAAGATGACTCTAGTTTTGAGATAAGGAAGAATTTTAATTGCTAAAGAGCCTCCCAATTTCCTTTTAGCTTTTAAAATAAACCTCATGCTCTCAAAACATAAATCAACCCTTAAAATTAATCAACACAATTAATCTAAGATAGAATGTAATTAATTATTATTAATTGGCCTATTAATAATAATTAATGTACCGAATTCAAAATAAATACTTGAAATCTAAAATTACCAAATAAAGATTAAAACTTCTAAATTCTAAATTACCGGAATTTAATTAAATAAATAAAAGAATAATAAAAAAAAATTAATTCTACCTCAAAATAACCGGACGTTACACCGAACAACCCAACCTAAATTTTATAGGTTAGGTTGGGTTCACTATTTAACAAGGGTCATCTACACTAAAATACAACTCGAACAATTGGGTTAGGTTTAAAAAGTATCTCAACTCAAACCAACCCAACCCACAAACACCCCTACAGCTCACTACAGTTACGATAATTTAAAAATAATAATAAATTAAAAGTTTTTGTAAATCTTATTCATGATATTGATGAAATATAAATCCTCATAAAAATTATCTTGAACCTCGACATTTCCGTTGACATGCATAGTTAACAAACATATATTAACAACAAAAATAAGCAAAAAATTGTTCAGCTTCAAATTCATTGATGTGTTTGGATTCTGGAAGAATAGTGGAATGTTTTAGCAACTTTTTGGAGGAAAAATATCACTTTTATGGATGAGCTTACTGTTCCAAACTTTTGTTAAATAAGAAACCATGTTTCATCATGAGGAACAAATGTACAAAAAAGTTAATAAAATAACTAACATTTTATATGAAATAAGAGTACATAGCCACTAGTTTGAAAATAAGGTAAAATAGTCATTTGTAGAGAGAAAAAGCTAACAAAATTACTAAAATCACCTTTCACCTATCACATCAATCTCTCTCTCTTTTTTTTTTTTTTAATCATTCTCTTTTCTCTTTCTTTTTTTCTTTCTCTTCTCTCCATCAATGAAGCCCCTCGCCTCCTCTCATTTTTCCATTCTAACTCTCTTATTTTCTTGTCATCTCTATTTCATTTTTATTTTTTAAAACATCTTCTAAAAACGATTTTCTCTCTCCATATTTTAGACAGTTTTCATCTTGTTTGGATATTGAAGATTTAAATTAGAAAAAAACATTAATATAACAAAAGGTATGTTTTTTTTAATAAAATATGATTTTTTTTATCTATAAAAACTACTCAAAATGATAATAGATAATAAAAAGCGAAACTGTAAAGACCCGACTTTTCAGAGTTTAAATCAAACATAATAAATGCAGCGGAAGACTCAATAAACGATATTTATTGAAAAATATGAAAAATCCTCAAACAAATAGTCATTTGAATAAAATCAACAACTCCGGAGTTATAAATTTTAAAACAAAAGAAACGATGTACTAAATCACATAACGAAATGTTTCAAACTATCATAAACTCAAATCTCACAAAACAAATACAGTCAATAAAGTTCAAGTACTTTATTCTTAAACTCAATGAAAACAAATGATGCATTGGCTAGCCACCGTGACATGAACCCCTCATCTTTTCCACTTCATCAACCGCCACCTCTCGGTCCATTATTACCTGAAAAGAAACCACAAATAGCACTGTGAGGCTAAAGCCACTGAGAAAAGGATCTAAACGAAGGTAAAGCTTTAAATAGTCTCTAACAACTTAAACCGAGTCCCAACACTCAACACTCTCCAATGTCTCTTTCACACAAAACTTCCCTTAGACCTCACATTCAATCTCATCTTTTCAATACACATCCCAATCCGATACATAAGCCAATTCTAATTTAACAAGTACAATCAAACAATTATCCAAACCAACCACTAAGAAGGCGGTCTCTCGGGACTACAACCATTCTTAAGTACTTAGTTATAGTCGTAACCATAACTAACCCCTAATGGATCGTTCATATGAGCAACGTCCATTAGCTGTTATGAGCTCACTCTCATAACTATATATATTTTACTAGCTAGTATGAGCTCGTAGCCTCATACTAGTTTAACACACCTGTCAAGCCATCAATTCACAATCTCTTTACATTATCCTCTTGATAATACTCACTCATAATCAGCAATGGCAATTAAAATACAGCAACCCCAAAGATACTAAATAAACATGCAAAAATACATTTTACGATAAACTGCCGAAAAACCGGCAAACCAACTATTCACTGTCAATCTTGCTCAACTCAAATCTCATACTAAATCATCATAAAATACTCCATAATATTCCAGAATTGACTCCCAAATTAATCAGAAACAAAAGGAATCGAAAAACAACAAAAACTGCCGAAAAATGACTAAACTAGTTCTAACCGAAAAATTCTTTCTCCAAATAATTTTTTGATGTTTCCAATATGAATTCACTTCCTAAAGCTCCAGAATAATATATTTGAATATAACGAAACATAAAAATCTACGGTAGAAGCTTTAGATTTCTCTAAAACTCCACCAACGAATAAACCGTTAACTCACCTCGAAATTGCTTAAATCCGAAATCAAAGCTACTTCCCTTGACGAACCAGACCTGAAACGAAGATACTAAATAACTTAAAATACAAATTAAAATATACTACATTTATACAAAAGGTTTGGGGTTCGGTGGATCAAAGAACGGAAATCAAACGGTGAAGGAAATTGGCTAAGGTTGGGGCGTGGGGGTGTGTGTGGGCCGCGGCTGGCCATGGTTATCGGGACGTGGTTTGGTCGCGGTTTCGTAGTTAGAGTGATCGATCTTGATGGTTCTAAGTTTCGGTAATCAAGATCGATTAGGTGTTTGGCCATAGTTTGGGAAATTGACAATTATGGAGATCGAAACAAGGGTTAGGGTTCTTGGTGTTCATAAGAATATTAATTAACTAAAATCCATAATTTAAATGGTTGAGAAATCAATCACGAAAGCTTACCCGTCACTTGAAGCTTCCGATCTTCCTTCTTCGATTCCGTGCAATTTTCACCGATCTCCTAATTAACAATTGACGAAAATCTCATCAATATCTACCCTAGACCCCACGGCATCAAGAAGGAAAAGAGAAGAGAGGAATTTCGTTACCTTCGTGACCAAAATCGATTCCAAAACGCCTAAATCCAAAACCCGATACACGATCGAACGAAAACAAGACGAATTGACGGATCTTCTTCTTCTCTTTCTCTAAGGGGGGCAGCGGCAAGGGTGTGGGAAGGAGGGGAGAAAATTGTTCTTCTTCTTTTCCTTAGTTAAAATTAGGGTTCGAGCTAACTTGCCACGTCATCAACTATCTCTTAATCCAAGACACCTCACTAAATACAAAAGTGACACTTATCATAAAGTGTCACCTAAAAGCCTGAATAAATAATAACAATTTATTTATCATTAATTCCAATCCCGTTAAATAAATCAAATAAAAATTTTAATTTAATCCAAAATTAATCTTACCTTGTAATGGGGCGTTACAGAAACTTTTCTTCATTCTCTTGTTCTTAAACCCATAAAGTTTTCATTTTCATGTTCAATTCTATTCCCCAAAAAGTTTTAATTTTTTAATTTTTTTTAATCATACATATAATAAAAATATGAATTTTTTATAGGTTAAAATCTGAATTTACATTAAAAAAATATCATTTTTTTTGGATTTTCCATTAACCCAATATGACAAATTTTTTACTGTAGGACCTATATAACAATACAGATTAAAACTCATATGTTGTACAATTTATTCGATATTTACTGAACTTATATTTTGTAATATATATACTGTATAATGTCACTAAATTAATGAACGGGGTACATTATGTATAATATGTACATATAAATATAAAACGATACAAATGTATAAAAACTGAAGACAAATATACTACATACATTATAAATATTTATAATTTAAGTAATAAAAAATATTAATATCATATAACTATATTAACCGTACATATGTAATGTATGTGAATTCTATACATAATTAAGTATACCAATAAGATCAAACTTTTGGAGATGAAAGATTAAGAATCTGAATATATGGAAGAATGAGGAGGGAAAAACATTTAAATTTGGGGAAATAAAAGAGATAATCATTGAAAATAAATACATTGGTAAGGTAAATCTGAAAAGAAAAAAAATCATGGAAATAATTGTATTGAAAAGACAAATATGAAAATTAATCATTACACCAAAGTCATAAAACAGTATAATAAAAAAGTGAAAAATTGTTGGTGACAACAATAATAAATGATGGGATTTGACTAATTTTTTATACAACATGATATAAAATGACTATTTGCTCAATTATCTCGAGGAAAAGGGCCAACAAAAGACACCAAAAAGCAATAACAATTATTATAGGAATCGATGCTTGGTAATGAAAAGTCTCTAGAAAACATAGTAGGAGGACAAAAAAAGGACATTAAAGTGAACCACACCCCACAGGATTCTTTAAATATTTTTATCATAATAATATTAAAAAAAATTAATAAACAAATGTGGTGCATTTCTATTGGATTGTGAAAACTAAAGAAACCCACATATGTATTAAATCTAATAAATAAATGGATCCATAGGAAGGGACCGTTTGGTTTGAGGTTTTATTGAATGCCCATGGGAATAAGATGCCTGGGAATAAAATGACTGGGAATAAGATGTCTGGGAATAAAAGATGACTATGTTTGGTATGACATGGGAATGACATCAAATTTGCATAGGAATATAATATGTTTATGCTTATTTTATGGATTATTTTTTTATATATCTTTATTAATTAATTAACATTAGTATAAAATAATTAATTTCAAATAATAAATAAATAAATAAATAATATAATTAATAATTTACTAATTATAAGTATAATTATTTATATCATTTAATTATAATTAATAATTATATACAAAAGAAAAAAGATATGTGGTAAATTAATTAATTACAATGCACTAATTATAATTAATTAATTTAATTTAATTAATTAATTAATTAAATATAAAGAAAATATATAAAAAGTGAAGAGAAATTACAATTAAAATAAAGTTGTTGATCCTTGGAATCCTACAAAACCCACATTTTTGAAAGGATATAGAAAACCCTTGTTCAGGGAGTACAAGATGCCATTCGAATAACTTAATCCCATACCCAAGCTTACAAAACTTGAAACAAACAAGGGAATACAAAGTTAAACTCATTCCCTTATCTATTCCCATGTTCAAAACCTTGAACCAAACGGCCACTAAAGAATGTAGGAATTCTTACTAATTGGTGACCGGTGTGGAGGCAAGTTTTATTCCATTTTAAAAACCATTGTATCACAAGAAACATGCTCTCCTTGAACCTACTTCCGTAGTGATGTCTAAAGCAAACACAAAAATCCAACAAGAACAGGAAAGAAGGAAAAAACTGTGGTGAGAGCGGGAAAGGGAGAGGATGAATTTTCAAATCTACAATAGCAGTCTGGTAAACTACTGGTGTTACTTGGTGGCTCCAGCAGTAAAACAATTATTGATTTGCGTTGGATTCCATAATTTGAATTGTTGGAGGGGTAACAACAGCCAGATTCAAATCAAGGCAACTTGAATCACCATCTCTTTCACGAATCTCCCTATATTCTTGACAAATAGCACACAAATGGCAGAAAAAGTGAGTTATGAAGTCACCACAAGGTGTTTCCTGCATCACAGTTGAGAAATCGACTTGTTAACACATCCACAGAGCTTTAAAAAAAAAACCCGAAATTGCGTTTAAGAAGTGAAATTGCATCACAGGAAAGAGTAAAAGCACTAGAACAAATTCCGTGCGTCATGCATGAAACAAACCTAAAGATTACAAAATAGCTAAATAAAATTTGCACTTCTCTTAAGCAAGCCTATCAGGAGAATAGATCAATGTAACACAGTTATCCAAATTCAAAAAAGCAAGTTATTCATCAACATCAAGACATCAAACTCTGATTTCTAAATGCTACAAGCCATATATTATATGGCTGTAAACAACTCGTGCTTACAAAACCTTGAGCAGATGGATAGTCGAAACATAATGACAAACAAACAAACATTAGAAGTATGACTTGAGTAATGGAAAATTAACAAGTAAAGAAGTTTGATATTGCACCGGCAAATTGTACTTCACACGTAGGGCTCTGCGGTAACCACAAGCATAACACGCAATAAAGCATCCGGGTACACCCAACAAAATTCCATCAGTCAATAAGCAGCAGACTGTATTGATAAGCGCCCACAAAATGAAATGAGTTGTGCATGACCCAACCATTGTCCGAGAACCCAAACGTTCTGCATTCTTTCCAAAAAGAAGGCATGGACAAACAAGGCCAATAAAACCTGTGCAGAAAAGAAAATTGCAATAAGCTGCAATTTGACACCAAACGTTCTGCATTCTTTGCAATGAGCTCCATTTAGCTTCCTTCTGTTCTTTATGTTTTTGAGGATTCCTCATCCTCTTGTATTGTATTTACTTTTCTTTGATTAATGAAAAGTCTACTTTTCCATTAAAAAAAAAATGGACCAACATAACCGCAATGTACTAATACTAAAATGATATTATTCTCATACTAAAATCAACAAAGTTCTGCTTAACCAACAGAAAAAAGAGAACAAAACAATGGACAACAATTAAAAGTAATGTGAATTCTGGGGCTTGTTCAGTATGTTCCAGTCTACTAGTACCTATTTGAAACAAATGCATCTAATAGCATTCCCTATTTCTCATGCTCATTTGCAAGAAACATTTCTGTATATAAATTTTAGAATAAAAACAATGGTTTTCTTGTTTCTGATTTTAAAAAATATTTATAAAATTCTTATTTATTCCATTTTAAGCTCATAAATTACATATCAAATATTAAAAATCTAAACATGACGTAAAACTTAGAATATCTTATTTTTTTTAAAAATGAGTAAGACTTAATTTTATTTTTGTCTGAAATTTTAAAGAAGAAATACAGTACAGATGTCAAAAACATCTTTGATTCTTTATCGAGAAATAAAAAGAGATATTAAGAAAAAACGATTATATCACGTATATGTAATTTTCTTTCTAAAAAAAATTGTAAGAAACAGAAATCGATAAAAAAACATTCATTACTATTAAGCACTACATAAAAAATACATTCATTACTTAAAAAAAGCCCTAAGCAACCACATATGGTTATGATTTAATTATTGAGGATGCATCCTTAAATAAAATATTTCTATCAATCACTTTTATTGAATGAGGAATAAGACTAACATTTTAGTCGTATAGTAGACTAATGTTATGTGCAAGATAACGATGCCACAATGAGTAAACGAATGCCATCTAAACACATCTTGGTGGAAGAAAGAAACACTAAACCATACCGTCTCGAGACTACTCTATTGAAATAAAAAAGCACTAACTTGTACCATCTAATCAATACTTAGGTCCTAAAGGGGCAATGGATCAAGTGTCCTTTTATATTTTAAATATTGTATGCCCAAAACCACTTTACCTTTATAGACTCATCACCACGATTGAAACTAAGGACTATTGATCATTCAGCATGTAACAGTTAGAAAAGTGACAGAATATTTAACATCTCAAGTAGAAGGCCTCTAAAAACTTTTGCACCCACCTCTTCGACTGATTCAATTGCCTAACATTAAGAGTTGATCAAGATTCCTTTAATGAATCTTATTATAGTAAAAAATTCAGAGCTTTGGTTGGATAAAAGCAGTACGGGTCCATTCCAACGAAATCCTTAGACAACTCAAAAAGTGTAATTGCATTAACCCAATCGCTTAGTTTTTGGGTCTAGTTGTGAACATTTAAGAGCAAAAGGTTTCGAGTTCAAAACTCTACATTGTCATTTCTTTCACATTTATTAATGTTCCACGTGATTGAGCTTCGTGCAAATATCTGAACCCACACATAACCAGAAGTGTTATTGCCTTGGCTTAATGGCTTAAGTTTCTTGGTCTAGTGGTGATTAAACAGTAAGTATATCATTGGTTCCCTCATGGAAACCGACCAATCATGATATACGAACACAAGCGAAATTATGATGCATTTTCTTAACATACTCAAGATGCACCTTTATAATTTTCCGTGGCATAAATGAAGGTCAGAAGGCAGAAAGTAGCATACAGCTCTGCATATCATCGCAGCAAGCACAGATTCCAGATGACCATTGAGTCGATCCATTCTTAACTTCATTGCTGGAGATTATCTTAGCTTCTTCATCAGATTGTCCTATTGGAACGTATTGAGGTGGGGCATAACTACTCCGACCATCCATCTTTATCAAACACACAACGTTTTCTTCCAAATCCTGTAGCTTTATTATCTGAGAAATCCAACAGCTTTATTATGTGACGAACATAAAAATGAAATTCCTAAAATACGCCCAATTCGATCAAAAATAAGCACTTTTGATTTTGAAATTGCGATTTCCGATTAAATAATGTGAAGAAAAAGGGGAAAGTGGAACTTACAGTTTTACTACGGCAGATCAAAATTCCATATCAGAATGCACAATTCCTCTGATCTGCCAATAATCAATCTGCTTCCTCACTCGAGAAATTAATGGAATCCTTGAAGAATGATTTTTTCCATGAACAAAGGGCATAGATTAATCAGCAATGGAGAAATGTTTAAATGGATTGAAAGAGAATTAGATTTTGATGGGATCAAGAAAATCGTACGATATTGACTGAGATATCTGGCGTCAGTGCTGGGAAAGACTAAAGACAATCGGCAAGAAGAACAGAAAACCATCTGACGAGGAAATCATAAATTGTGACATAAATTGGGGTATTCGATATTGCCAACAAGCCCTAAGATATAAGAAAATTTGGCTTAACTGACGTTCAAAATTGGGAAATAAGGTTATTGATCTCCATTATTATTTTAATCATTTTTATCCTTCTAATATTGTGAAAGTACTTTGTTACCCTTAAACATTAATATAAGGGTAAAATGCAAATAAGGCACGGTAGTGCTTTTTCAAATGTATGAACACCATGTCTTTTAGAAAATGGCGAATCGCACTGTGGTTAATTTTTTCAATTAGGCCCTCAAAGCTTGATGTCGATAATTTTCTTTTAGCCACAACTTCTTCGTTTGAACTCCGATTTGGATGATTCAAGATGTTTTAGAATCCTCATTTTAGGCTCTACATATATGTCACTTCGAAACTTTGAAAGCATTAATAAATAAAAGATTTTATTAACATCGAAACACTAAGTATGATTGACATCGTTAACTCTTTTGGTTATTGATGATTTCAAAGTTTCAAAGTGACGATTATGTAAAGCCGGAAATGAAGATTCCAAAACATCTTGAATCATCAAAATCGGAGTTCAAACGAAGAAGTTATGGCTAAAAGAAAATTATTGACATTGAAGGGAGGGGTGATTGAAAAAATTGGAACCACAGTGATCTTTGCCATTTTCAAAGATGCAGGGTGTTCATGCATTTTGAAAAGACCACAGGGGTCTTATTTGCATTTTACCCTTAATATAATTAATACTTTACTCTATCATTTGGAATTTTATTTTATCTCTCTAAAATTTTCTCTAATTCTCCACTCTCATCAAATTCTCCATTATATGTCATTTGGGTATGTATGATTTTTGGTTTTTGAGATTTTTCATTTGTATTTTTTATCTCTTCCAAAACCTCAACACCCTCTCCACTCTCTTCACATACCCAAATAATCTTCATGAAAAAAAAAACAAGGTTGTCCCAGAATTTGAAACTTTGCACCCGAATTTGCCCTGAAATTTTTCCTAAAATTAAATTTGCCCTAAACCCTAAACCCTAAAATGCTAAGAAAGAAAGAATTTTGGGCAGAGCCCTTTATTTTATTTATTTTTTCTTTCTTTCTTTCTTGAGCATTTTAATTTTAGGCATTATAATTTTTTAATTCTGGTGCAAAATTCAAATTTTTGGGGAAAATTTTAAATTCTGGGACACATTCCGGGGAAACCCAGATTTTTTTTTTCACTTTATAATTAGAATCATAAGCTTGAATATTATTTGTCTATGTGAAGAGTGTTGGCTTTCTGGGTCATTTAATCTTGCTTAATTATGTTTTGATGATAACAAACACTTAGTACTAATATATTTTATTATTCTTAGTGTTGTGTTTTATAGAGCGGAGAATATCGAGCGCGATGCAATTTGAATCGTCCAATTCCGAGTTAAATTGGAGAAGATATGGATTAAAGAAATTAGATTTATTATATATATATATATTCGAAATTAAAGAAAATAAAAAGTCAGAATCGTTCTCCACCGTTCGATCTCGCCTGACGCTAATCCGACGCTCCACGTTCTTGGAATTAATATATATATATATATATATATATATATATATATATATATATATATATATATTCGGATTAATAAAAAAAAAGGAGAATCGTTTCCAGCCGTTCGATCTCGCCATCGCTCGCAATCCAAGCAACCTCGTTCGTCCACGTAACGCGTGACTACCAAGCGCTTGTTAGGAATGGTGTCCTAGAACTTGTAATTATTTAATAATAATAATTTATTTTGAATAAATTAAATAAATAAACATAAGTTCTTTATTATCTATAAATATCAATTGAAGATATTAGGAATATATGGAAATATATAAATATCAAACATTCAAATAGTAAAACCCTAAGTCACTCTTATGAAATCACGACTTAGTATATGAGTCATACGAGAGGATTAAAATCGAGATGAGTAACTTAAAAGTGTCTACAGTAAATGGATAACGTTTGGGAATCTTATCATGTTAACACTGTTGATAGCTTCACATTTTGTTTATAGACAAATGATCTAATCCTGATTATTCATGTGAGAGACATGAAATGGAAGTATCATATACAATGCTGATTGTATAAGACAAGACCACGATGTTCGATCAAATTTCTCATTAGTATCGTTTACGAGAAATGATCGAATATCAAACTAAGTTTATCAACCGTGATAGATCTCAATCCTGAGTGAAATGCGGACTCCTATTTATGGAGTTATGTTCTTTGATTCACATGGTTGAGAGCGATATGTAAGAATGCTCAATACACTCCTGTTTTGGGAACATGGCTAGATAAGTAGCTGAGAACTCATTTACACTAGATGGAATTCATAACTTTCCTAAAGAATTAACGATATCAATGCGATACCTAACCATTCTAGGAACTTTAGGAAACTCCCTTGATGTACTGATTCGAGACATGAATAAGTGGCGCCACGACTTCTATTGATCACAGAAGTATATTATCTATAGTTCAACTAAAGATAATGTTCATTGGAGAATAAGAGGGAACACAAGGATAAATCGGTAATTACAGGGGCAAAACGGTAAATCTTATCCATCTGTAATTATGAGTGTTCCACGTGAATGATAATATCATAGATATAAATAATGATAAACTAAATGGACAATAACTCATCTATAGTGAGGGGAGTTCAGCTATGAATCTATAGTGGAATTATTCATAGTTAGATAATAAGTAATTAACTGATTATGTGTTAATCACTTAATTGACTAATTATTAAGCCCATGATCTATAGGTCCATCGGGTCCCTATGCTAGCCCAAATATCGTAGTCGCGAAATCAAGTAGAAGAAATGGAAAGTTTAAGTAAAGTGAATTACATAAATAGGCAATATTAATTGTTTAAATATTGAGTATATTTAAACGGTAATTAATATAAACATTATTAATTGTTTAAATAATGAGTTTATTTAAATAGAAAATTAATGATGAAATATTATTAATTAGACATTATTAATTATTTAAATATTGAGTATATTTAAATGGTAATTAATAATTTGAAATTAATTGACAATTATTAATTGCTTATATTAATTAATTAATAATAAAATATTATCAATAAAGTTATTAATTAAATAATGAGTTTATTTAATGGAAATTAATAATTAAAATATTTATTATTAATTATTTAAATGGAAATTAATAATTAAATATAATTTGGTAATATTTAGTCGGGAGAAAATATTAATATTATTAATTGTTTAAATAAAATATTTTATTTAAATGGTAATTAATAAATAAATTAATTAAGTTGGACTTATTAATTTAAGAGAGAGTTTCAAGCCCAATTGGATTAATGAACCCAATTGCAATTGGCCCAAAATAATTAATTAAATAAATTTGATTTATTAATTATTTATTATTAATTTTGTCCATCATAGATAATTTGTAGGAGATAATTATTTGAATTATATCCTAGAATAATTATATAGATTTATTTACCCAAGATAAATAAAATAAAGAAAAGAAAATATTCTCTTATTTATCTATGACATTTTAGAAATACCAAGATAAAGGAAAGAGATAATTCTTTTTTCTTTTTGTATTTATCTCTATGGATTAATCCTAATATGATTAGGATTCCTATTTTCCTATAAATAGGAGGCTTGGGTCATTCATAAATCACACAATTCAATTAATAGAAATTAAGTGTAACGTCCCGTTACTTTTGAAGTGAATTATTTATTTATTTTATTTAATATGTTATTTATTTATTTCAATTAAAGTACTTAGTTTAATTATTATTTTGTAATTTAGAATTTAGTAGTTAATTTCGCTCGAAATCTTTTTAATCGTTTTATTTGCCTAAATTTGTTATGGTCGTATTAATAATTATTAATGGGTCAATTAATAATTTTTAATCACCATTGGGTTAGTTTAAGTACTTCGGGTTTCGATTTATGAGTTAAATTCATTAAAAAGGACGTAACCGTCATTTCTAAAGTTCTTAAAATATCATTTTACTATTCATCTCTTCCTTAAATATCAAGTTTGACTTCTTTGACCAAGAACACTTCATTTTCTTCTTCCCTTTTCCTTTCCTTTGCAGTGGGCTTCATCCACCATGGATGTGGTTTTGGTTTTCTTCGTTTTTTGATGGATCGGCTTGATTTCGGTTGCGTTGGATTGGTAGGGACGAGGGCTACCTATCCAACCTACCTTTTCGAAGTTTCCCATTCTCTAATGGAAGCCCCAAAAAAGTAAGTTTTCAAAACTTTTTATATAGTTTTGTTCGTTTTTTATTATAAATATATTTTGAAGTTGAAATCATGAATTTCTATCATGGAATTTGATGATTTTGAGCCCGGATTTTTGAAAAACACTATTCACCCGAAAACACTATTCATCCGAAATCACTATTCATCCGAAAATTCAAACTTGTTCTCATCTTAGTTATGAGTTGTAATATGTTTTGCAATTGATGAATTGTAGGTGCGATTGCTAGGTTGTTGATTCGTGGGAAATTGGAGATTTGGAGCAAAACTAAATGGGCCAAGGTGAGAATAAATAGGATTTAAAATAGCTTTAGAAACCGAATAAGTTGAACGGTTTGTAGGATCGGAAGTTAAGATTAAGGTTTTATCGAAATGATTAAACTAAGTGAGCTAACAAGCTTAGGCTTGAGAGTTAGTTCAAGTTGAGTGAGAGAAACTCATAGGTGCTTCGAAGGAAACGAGTAACTTTTGGAAGTTCTAAGTTTAGACTTACTTCGGAGTTTCCTAATGTTAATCGGGAGATGAAGTGTCAAGACTCAAATTTTCTCAAATCTTTAAATCATAAGCAAATAGTGGAAGACTAGATTTTAAAAAAAATTGGCATGGATCCGTTTAAAATACGAACTCCCTAAACCTGTTTACATGAGCCCAAATCAGAGAATTTAAAACAACTAGAATTCATACTCTAGTTTATACCCAAATTAGAGAAAATAAACTTGAAAATATGTACAACTGATCTTAGGCTCTCGTGAGCCATAAAATACAAATTTAAAGACATCAATATCTGAAGTTTTATATATAGCATTCGTAGAATGCTCCAAAATATGCCTTTTTAGTCCAAGTCCCAAAGTCATCCACTCGTGATCAAGCAACACCACCTCCACGACCTCGCCCTCTCACACGAGTATTACCTGAAAAAGTTTAAGTGTAGCAACATTAGCATAAAAATGCTAGTGAGAATAAGATGGATGCAAGCACTTCTATGGACCGAATTCCATATTGGAAAATGTGTCCAAAATCCTATCGTGCTCTTTGCTACCCATTCTATACTCCCAAATACTTTACATAAGAATAAAATCAATCCCATTCCAATATATCGTAATTTCAAAAAATAAACATTCAAGCTCGTAAATAAAGTACTAAAACAACTAATTAGTACTAAGGCATAACAAAGTAAAAAATAATGTAAATTTCCATTCTCATTGTGACCACTTTGTCACATTTCACATTTCAAACCGTGACACATTGTCACCATTCACATACCACACCGTGACCACATTGTCACTAATCACATACCACACAGTGACCACATTGTCACCAATCACATACCACACCGTGACCACATGGTCACCAATCACGTACCATACCGTGACCACATCGTCACCAATCATATTACCACGCCGTGACCACATTGTCACCAATCACATACCACGCCGTGACCACATTGTCACCAATCACATTACCACGCCGTGACCACATTGTCACCAATCATATTACCACGTTGTGACCACATTGTCACCAATCATATTACCACACCGTGACCACATTGTCACCAATCACATACCACACCATGACCACATTGTCACCAATCACATTATCATGCCGTGACCACATTGTCACCAATCATATTACCACGTCGTGACCACATTGTCACCAATCATATTACCACGTCGTGACCACATTGTCGCCAATCATATTACCACGTCGTGACCACATTGTCACCAATCATATTACTACGCCTACCACACATACCACATGATGATTCGTTTTCGTTACCACACATACCACATGATGATTCGTTTTCACATTTCCATACATATCATAACGCCACACGTACTACTCCCCTTTGGTAATACTAAATAGCGAATCCCATCGCTAATAATATCAAACTAATCACCACAACTCCTTTTCTCCAAATATTTTATAGTCCAACTAAACATGATACTTTCTCTCCAAAATTTCTTTTAACTATCTTATAACCACTCAAATAAACGGAGTATTCTAATACTCTTTTCCAATTTCCGGAAACATAATTCTCATTGAGAATATAACTTAATCCACAACAAACAACTCACTTTAAACAACTCCAAAAGTTTACTAAATTTTCCTTATGCACTTTCCTCATCTCCCAACTACATCCAATCTTGGATAAGTTCTAAAATCTAGTAACCCTCTTAACCCTGATCAAACATGATCGTCATGCAACCCGGAAACATAAAAGTAATCACAACCATTTTAAACTCACCTTATAAAAGAAGTCAACTCCAAATCACCGGTTGACCAATTTCACGATCGATGCACAAAACCTATAATTCAAATACACCTAAAGTATATTAATTAACCGAATTGAACAATGACCATCACATTACTAAAATAAAGGACAAAACAACCCGGGAATTCCCCCCATGAAGCCCACGGCCAAAGGGAAAAGAGGGATTGGAGATAGTTTTCCGGATTTTAAGCACTTTAGAGGCTTTTCGGGTTGGTTTCAGGTACTTTGGAGATTGGTACCATCAATGGGTAATCATGAATTAGGGTTTTGGACAAAAGTTCAATCCCGAAAGATTAAGTAAAACATAAGAACATATCATTTAAAATACCCTAATCACCATCAAATAAGAGAAAATCAAACGGAAAGGGTTTCCGGGTCAAACTCGATTTTAGGGTTAGGGTAAGTTTCTAAAAATACATAAAACAACTCCCTCGATTGAAATCTTCGAGTTTCTCGGCACGAAATAGAAGATTTAAACCAAAAACTCCATTAAGACACTATTTGAAGCTTAAATTAGAAACTTTGTCATACCTTAAGGCCTTTAGAAATTGGAGGAAAAGATCTATTGATAGGTTGGAAATGATGCTTGGGCTCGTGGCTATCCAACGCAACCGAAATTATAACGATCCACCAAGAATTGAAGAAAAACCAAAAAAGGGAAAATCCCAAATGATGCTCATGGCAAAGGAGAAGAAGGAGAAGAAAAAATGATGAATTTGGTCTAATTTGGCTTATTTAAAGAGATAAATGAATAGTGTTTTTGACTACGTCCTTTATTTGCTTTTAGCCTTTAAAACGAAACTCAAAGTATTTAAACTAGCCTAATTGTGATTAATAATTATTAATTGGCCCATTAATAATTATTAATACCACCAAAACTAATTTAGGCTAAATAAACGATTAAAAAGGTTTCCGAACAAAATTAACTATTTAAATCTAAATAACTAATTCTAAAATTAACTTTAATAGTTTAATTCAATAAATAAATAAATAAAATAATAAATAATAATAAAAAAAAATTCACCTCAAAATAATGAAGGTTTCAAATGTAATAAGGATCGTGAATAAGGAACTTTGTTTGTTTAATAAATAATGGAGAAATGAATTGGAGACTTCTATGTTAAGTCAAACCCTCGAGTTATTAGAAAGCCAGTTGGCTTGAGTTATTCTTTGATTTTCAGAAGTTCCTAATTACTCATTTTATGTATAAGAGTAATTCACGATCTATTTACTTTTATGTCCTTTAGATTATGTTGAATGTTTATATTTAATTACTTGCACTTGCAAGTATATTCATATCATTTCATAAAGCCTGCGGGAGCTATCACATAGCTTGCGGGAGCTAACATAAAGCCTGCAGGAGCTTATACATAGCCTACGGGAGCTATCACATAGCCTGCAGGAGCTATCATAAAGCTTGCGGGAGCTTATACATAGCCTGCAGGAGCTATCATAAAGCCTGAGGGAGCTTACTCATAGCTTGTGGGAGCTATTATAATTGTCATTCATCACAAATTGTGTTTATTTGAATATGCTAATACCGAGAGAAGTTAGCATGAGTTATTAAGAACAAAGTAATATAAACCATATATTTCTTAAGAGTTATTAAGAATAAGGTATAAGAGAGAGAATTGTAGTATGACTACTTACTTCTAAACATTGGGAGTTGTTATTCTCGAGTTTTGGAAGTTTTGGTAAGAAAATGTAAACTTTTCATAGCCCGAGTTGCTATAGAGAAAAGAGATGAAACATTTTGTATGACATACATTTCTATAGAGAAAAGAAATGAAATATGATATATAGCCGAGTGCTAAAGGAAAGAGGAATGAAATGGAATGGTATAACGATAGATTACAAGGTTATATTGCACCTTGTATAATTATTAAGAGAACTAGATTCTCTTTTATTTAGAAGATCCCGAATTGGAGATTAAGACTTGATGTAAACCTTATGATAGTATAAGGTAATTTAAGAGAATGAATTATAAATGTTTGGTGTGTTATGAAACACATCATCCTAAAGGCTCGGAAGATAGCGACGAAATTATTTGGGAGAATTGGTAAGTAGAAGTGAATACTTGACAAAACCCTTCTGGTGGTTGAAAGGTAAGGATATGTGAGTTTTACTTGGACACAAATCCGGATGCGGGTTTGGAGTTTAAGGTTACTTTTTATTTTGTTTATTCTCACTGGACTTGCTTTTAGCTCATGATATTACAAACAATTTTAGGTATGCTCGGAGTTCGTGGAAAAGGGAGCTGGTGCTGCATGATCGAGAGGATGATGGATCAGAGATGGACTAGTTGTTTATAAAGTCCATGGACTTAGTTTGTGTATTTTATATCTTTTGATTTGTACATTGTATATTGCTCTTAAGAGCTTCTCATCTTACTTTTATGATTATAAATCCTTTTGGACTCCTGATTAGGAACTTGAAGTTCCTTGTGTTTTAAATTTCTGAATTTAAAGTGTAAACAGGTTTTGGCTAGCCAACTTTCAAACATAACCACACCGTTTTTTTACTCCGCTGTGTTTTATATTTAAATGATTTTAAAAGGAGTCGGATCGTCACAGTTGGTATCAAAGCCTACGGGTTCTGTAGACTACATGCTATGCATGTTTGTTTTCATGTTTTATTTTAAGTCCATTCTCTAATCATAATCTGAGATTGGCAGCACCAGGTATGCCTATAACTTTTATTCTCATTGCTTTATTTCTTTAATATTGGAAGAGTTTATGAGAATATTGTTAAAAGTTAATGATGTTTGTGATATTACACTTCATCATAAAACCACTCTGTGGTGAAGTTGATTTGACCCAGATTGAGATTTGGGTAAGAGTGCTGAGAATGTGCATGACCCCGGGTAGATTTGGAGGTTATACATCTCGTTAAGCGTATTGACATAATGTCAAAATAAATGAGACATGATATTCCGAGAGATTGATCATTTGATCCTCAATGTTTGATTGTCACACAATAGCTAAGTAGTGGTCTTAGTGAATGTGTGTTGACATTTATGTGTAAAAAGGAGACATGATTGTCTGGATCCCAGTATTAAGTGATGAAAAACTTGTTTAAGGTGAGTAATTGTTGAAAAGAAATCGGTCTGGCTAGGGTCCAGTAACCTAGATTTAACTCAATGGACAAGTTCCTGGTTGAGTTGAGAAAGTTGGATTAGGGTAAGTGGTAAATCCTTGTGGTAGTATTGTGTTAAAAGAGAAGTGTGTTGCCACACAAGAGAGGAAGTAAGAACATTTCATGATAAGTCTTATGAAGACCATTAACGGTTTTGTTAATTGGTTAATGGCCTAGTTTGGTCACTATCACGGTATGATGTACCAATTTGAATTGGATTATACTCGAGGTCGAGTTATCGAGATCCATATTTGGTAAATTCTCAAGATTTACTAACACTAAGGTTGAGTGTTGGTATTTGATTGAGATCTAGAAGGAATGTTGTTGGACCGTGATAGCGGTGATTTTTTTTTCTTTAGGCAATGTGATGGTTGGTGAACTCAAAATCACATTGTGTTTGACCATCTAATTGGATGGAGAACTTGAGAAACTTGTAGGTCGTAGTTTGGACCTAGTGAGTCTTTTAAAGATAGACTCTAAAGTGAATCCTATGTTGGAAGGTTAGGACGTTATTGGACTAAGGTATTTGACAGAGACTAGAATTGCTTTGCAAGAAAGCAAATGATCTCTGAGGTCGAGTTCATTCAAGATTTGAATAAGGAGGCTTAGGAGTCGTCCTTATCTTGGATTTTACATCTTTTGAAAAGAAGAGAAAATTAACTACTACGGGACAGACTACCTCTCAGAAGAAGAAAGCAAAGGATGACAATGTAAATTGAGGGATACCGCAACAGCAACAACAGCAGCAGCAGCAACAGGTTTGGGGTGGAGCTCAACATGGACAGCCAAAAGTACAAGGACAGGTTCATCCTTACTACAATAATTGTGCCAGTTTCCATTTTGGGAGATGAACACTTCCACCAAAATGTTGTGTTTGTGATCAAACTTGGAATCACGCCACTTTTATAGGGCGTATAAGATATAACCATCACAACATAGCAACAAAGGTCAGGATTATCTTGAAAAGCTGCTGGTTGGGTAGTGATTTATACTTTATCAATTTTACGCCATTTGGCTTTTATTCTGTTTGATTCTGGAGCTAGCCACTCTTTTATTTTACATCGTTATGTTAAGTTGGCAGCTCTTGAGTCGAGACTGTTGAGTCTCGAGATGCGTGTTTCTACCCTAGTGGGGAAGTTTATTATTGTATTAGTGCGATTAGCAGTTATGACATGTGTATTATAAATAGATGTTCACATTCTACTTTGATTGTTATGCATATGCTTGATTTTGATGAGATATTTGTTATGGATTGGCTATCATCCAATCATACCATTATAGTTTGTACTGAGAAAGTTTTGATTTTATGAGTCCATGTGGGACTAGTTTATGTTTTCGTGGGTCTAGTAGCCGAGTAGCACTCACTTTGATATTATGATAGAGGCTAGAATGCTTCTGAGTATTGGAGCTTGAGATTATATAGCTAGTGTTGTTGATACTTCTATATCCAAAGACTAGCTTGAGTTATATGCCAGTGGTGAGGGATTTCGTTGATGTTTTCCCTGTTATGTTACCCGGTTTGCCACCGGTGAGAGAGTTAAATTTTCTGATTGAGGTTGCTTCTGGGATAGCTCCATGGTCCAAAACACCTTAGCGTATGGCACCTGCTGAGTTAAAAGAGCTTAAGAGTAAGATGTAGGAACTCTTAAACTCATGGTTTATTCGCCTTAGTGCATCCTCATGGGGAGCACCTTGTTGTTTGTGAAACAAAAGACAGTTCAGTAAAACTGTGCATTGATAAATTGTAAGAGGCTTTGTGTGCCTTTAGGATCGACTTTTGAAAGAGCTGTTTGAGGAGGCTCACAGTTCTATCTTTTCTGTTCATCAGGTAGTACAAGATGTACGAGAACATGAGACAATATTATTGATGGCCTGGGATGACACATGAGATTGAAGAGTATGTAAGTAGCTGCTTGATTTGTTAGCAAGTCAAGGCCTTAAGGACAAGTCTACCGGGTTATCTTAACCTTGGAAAGTACTTGAATGGAAATAGGAGGATATTTCCATGGATTTTATCAAGGGTTTGCCGAAGATGGCAAGAAGTTATGATACCATTTGGATGATGGTATACTGTTTGACAAAACCGCACACTTTATTCTTGGAAGGATCACTTATCCAGTTAAGACTAGGGTACAGTTGTACCTAAGAAAGATTGTTAGATCGTATGGTGTGTCGGTGAAGATTGTATTAAGTTGGAACATATGCTTTGTTTCGAAGTTTTGGCACTATTGAGGCACTTTATAGTAGAGAATGTCGTTCTCCGAACCATTCGGATGAGGTTGGAGAAAAGAGACTTTTGGTACTCAAGTTGTAACAAATGACTAGCGAGTCTATCATTTATTTAGAGAAGGGTTAAGAGTTGCCCAAAGTCGACAACAGAGTTGGTGTTGTTCGTTCGAGTTGTAGTGGTGGATCTCATATTCTTCAAAGTGACACCTATGAAGGGTGTTATAAAAGTTGGGAATAAGGGTTAGTTGAGCCCTAGATTTTTTGGCCTATCGAGATACTCAATAGAGTAGAAGTGGTAGCTCATCGTTTAGTTTTACCACCTTCGTTATCGGTTGTTTATAACATTTGCCATGTATTGATGCTTTAAAAATACATGGTGAATCCGTCCCACGTGATTGATTATAAACTAGTAGTTTTGGATGCTAATATGTCTTATGATAAGACACCAGTTAAGATCATAGCATTCAAACAAAAGTGACGTGAAATAAAAAGGAATCCACTTGGTTAAGGTTTTGTGGAGAAATAAAATAATTCACTTGGTTAAGGTTCTTTGGAAGAACCAAGTGTCAGAGAAAGCAACGTGGGGATGTGAGGATGAGTTATAGTCTAGGTACCCCCGCTTTTCACTTAGTGATTGCACTTTTCGAGGACGAAAAGTCTTATAAGGCGGTTAGACCGTAACGTCCCGTTACTTTTGAAGTGAAATTTTTTATTTTATTTTATTTATTTATTTAATATGTTATTTATTTATTTCAATTAAAGTACTTAGTTTAATTATTATTTTGTAATTTAGAATTTAGTACTTAATTTCGCTCGAAATCTTTTTAATCGTTTTATTTGCCTAAATTTGTTATGGTCGTATTAATAATTATTAACGGGCCAATTAATAATTATTAATCACCAGTGGGTTAGTTTAAGAACTTCGGGTTTCGATTTAACTTAAATTCATTAAAAGGACGTAACCGTCATTTCTAAAGTTCTTAAAATATCATTTCAGTATTCATCTCTTCCTTAAATATCAAGTTTGACTTCTTTGACCAAGAACACTTCATTTTCTTCTTCCTTTTTCCTTTCCTTTGCCGTGGGCTTCATCCACCATGGATGTGGTTTTGGTTTTCTTCATTTCTCATTCGTTTCTCGATGGATCGGCTTGATTTCGGTTGCCTTGGATTGGTAAGGACGAGGGCTACCTATCCAACCTACCTTTTCGAAGTTTTCCGTTCTCTAAGGGAAGTCCCAAAAAAGTAAGTTTTCAAAACTCTTTATATGGTTTTGTTCGTTTTTTTATTATAAATGAGTTTTGAAGTTGAAATCATGAATTTCTATCATGGAATTTGACGATTTTGAGCCCGGATTTTCGAAAATACTATTCTTCCGAAAATTCAAACTTGTTCTCATCTTAGTTATGAGTTGTAATATGTTGTGCAATTGATGAATTGCAGGTGCGATTGCTTGGTTGTTGATTCATGGGAAATTGGAGATTTGGAGCAAACCAAAATGGGCCAAGGTGAGAATAAATAGGATTTAAAGTAGCTTTAGAAACCGAATAAGTTGAACGGTTTGTAGGATCGGAAGTTAAAACTAAGGTTTAATCGAAAGGATTAAAGTAAGTGAGCTAACATGCTTAGGCTTGAGAGTTAGTTCAAGCTGAGTGAGAGAAACTCATAGGTAATTTGAAGGAAACGAGTAACTTTTGGAAGTTCTAAGTTTAGACTTACTTCGGAGTTTCCTAATGTTTATCGGAAGATGAAAGTTTCAAATGTAATAAGGATTGTGAATAAGGAACTTCGTTTGTTTAATAAATAATGGAGAAATGAATTGGAGACTTCTATGTTAAGTCAAACCCTGGAGTTATCAGAAAGCCGGTTGGCTTGAGTTATTTTTGATTTTCAGAAGTTCCTAATTACTCGTTTTATGTATAAGAGTAATTCACGATCTATTTACTTTTATGTCCTTTCGATTATATTGAATGTTTATATTTAATTACTTGCACTTGAAAGTATATTCATATCATTTCATAAAGCCTGCGGGAGCTATCACATAGCCTGCGGGAGCTAACATAAAGCCTACGGGAGCTTATACATAGCCTGCGGGAGCTATTATAATTGTCATTCATCACAAATTGTGTTTATTTGAATATGCTAATACCGAGAGAAGTTAGCATGAGTTATTAAGAAAAAAGGAATATAAACCATATATTTCTTAAGAGTTATTAAGAATAAGGTATAAGAGAGAGAATTGTGGTATGACTACTTACTTCTAAACATTGGGAGTTATTATCCTCGAGTTTTGGAAGTTTTGGTAAGAAAATGTAAACTTTTCATAGCCTGAGTTGCTATAGAGAAAAGAGATGAAACATTTTGTATGACATACATTTCTATGGAGAAAAGAAATGAAATATGATATATAGCCGAGTGCTAAAGGAAAGAGGAATGAAATGGAATGGTATAACGATAGATTACAAGGTTATATTGAACCTTGTATAATTATTAAGAGAACAAGATTCTCTTTTATTTAGAAGATCCCGAATTGGAGATTAAGACTTGATGTAAACCTTATGATAGTATAAGGTAATTTAAGAGAGTGAATTATAAATGTTTGGTGTGTTATGAAACACATCATCCTAAAGGCTCGGAAGATAGCGACAAAATTATTTGGGAGAATTGGTAAGTAGAAGTGAATACTTGATAAAACCCTTCTGGTGGTTGAAAGGTAAGGGTATGTGAGTTTTACTTGGACACAAATCCAGATGCGGGTTTGGAGTCTAAGGTTACTTTTTATTTTGTTTATTCTCACTGGGCTTGCTTTTAGCTCATGATATTACAAACAATTTCAGGTATGCTCGGGGTTCGTGGAAAAGGGAACTGGTGCTGCATAATCAAGAGGATGATGGATTAGAGATGGACTAGTTGTTTATTAAGTCCATGGACTTAGTTTGTGTATTTTATATCTTTTGATTTGTACATTGTATATAGCTCTTAAGAGCTTCTCGTCTTACTTTTATGATTATAAATTCTTTTGAACTCCTATTTAGGAACTTGTTCCTTGTGTTTTAAATTTCTGAATTTAAAGTGTAAACAGGTTTTGGCTAGCCAACTTTCAAACATAACCACGCCGTTTTTTTTAAATATAAAGACTTCCATTGTGTTTTATATTTAAATGATTTTAAAAGGAGTCGGGTCGTCACATTAAGAATTCTCTTATCCTCTCTCTCCTGTAGCCATTGCCGATTTTCTTATAGAATTGGGAAGAAAAATATTTTTTCTTCTTCTCAATTTCTTCTAAAGTTCGATCCCACAATCGGGTTTCGTTTGATCGATCGGGATATAGCATAGAAGATCCGGTGTTGCTGAGGATTGATGCTGTAAAGAAACCTCCAACCGATTCTCCATTAATTACTCAATGTAAGTAAAAGGGTTTTAATTTTCGAAATTAAGCATGAATCTACATGTTTTATCACAAATTGCATGATGTTAATAAATCCGTTATTAAATGTTAATAAATTTACTAAATAAATTTCCGCTATTTTAGTAAATCATCCCTTCAGTGCTGACGCGCCCCTGCGCATGCTGACATACGCGGGTCCCATACATTCTCCTTACTCTATCTGCCAAACGACAAGTGTCCTTTGCTTTCCCAATGCAGCTGATTTACTTTTTCCAATGCGCATGGAAAGTCTTCTTTGCCCCTGTCTGTTATATCAATGCCTTCTACGTCCTGACCATTAATTATAACACTTTGCTGACCGAAATTAAGCTCCTTTCACAACGTCTCTACTGACCGAAATGCCCCTGTTGCTCGGATTAATTATTATTTATAATATTATTAATTCAAATTTTATAATTACTCAGCCAATGAAGGCGTGACACATGGCCCAACGGCTTTGTTGCCTTCCTTCCTCTCCTTATTAGTCTGAAATCAGTGAAGACAATGAAGCAAAAATTTTCAGATTTTGATCTTCATTACTAAGTGCTCTCAAGCCGAATTTTTACATTATTTTGGGATTTATTTTTAGTGGTTTATTTGGCTATTAAGAGCCTTGTAATACTGTGAGCTTTGGATTTCAAATTCAATCTTTTGAGAGATTTGTAATTGTTTGAAATTTATAATTCACACTTGGGGTCGGTTTTCTAGCCCGTGAAAATAGGAACGTGGGTTTGATCTTGCTCCCGATAAAAGGATCGGGTTTGTTCTTGAGCCTGGAAAAAGAATGTTTGGGTTTGACTTTGATCCCATGTAAAAGAGTCGGGTTTGATCTTGATCCGGCAAAAGAATTGGGTAATACTTTGCTCTTGAAAAAGGTAATAAATTCCTGAGAGACGCTCAGGGAATGGACTAAGCCAGATTTTGGCCGAACCATTATATATTTGGTGTCATTCTCTAACTATTTATTGCACTAATATTAATTGTTATATATTTAATGTGCATATGAATTGGGATCATTAAATATCAATCATTGAGAATTAAATTGATTATTCCTTCACATATTTGTTGCTAGAACTTATTGAAGCATAATGGATTGTTAGAATTTGTTTATGATTAAATATTTCCAAATATTATTGAAATTTAGTTTACTTTGTTAAAGGGAGTTTTAGGATAAAATTCATATAAATTGTATGAGCTTAAAAAGTCTAATAAACTTGTTAATTAGAAGTCATTGATTGAAAAAGTTTTTAAATTAACCTAAAACCCTATTCACCCCCCCCCCCCTCTAGATTTGCCATACCAATCCTACAAAGAGAGTGGAGAGGGTCTTCAGGTTTTGGGAGAGATAAAAAATACAAATGAAAAATCTCAAACACCCAAAGTCATATATACCCAAATCGAGAGAAGAGAGATTTTTCAAACATCTTTCACCACCAACCGCCGTTTTCCGTCGTCGTCATGAGTGAGGAAGATAGAAGAGATAGTATTGAGAAGATAAAAAAAGGGTTTAATGGAAGAAGAGAAGAAAAGAGTTTCATGGAAGAAGAGAACAAAAAGGTTTCATGGAAGAAGAGAACAAAAGGGTTTTTTAGACATTTCATAGAAAATGACATCATCAAAAGGTCAAAAAGGTTAAAATAAGAATAGAGGTCAATAACCCTTAATTCCCAATTTTAGAGGTCAAAGATCCCAATTATCCAAGTTATAAATATTTATGCCTTATGAAAAAGTCTATCCTATTTTTTTCTTTTTAAGGGTAATATGTGATATTTTTGGTCATTATTTTCTTCCTTCTATTAAGTTTTTTGTTTGTTGACCACTAGTAGCTTGTTGACAGGGACGAGGCTAGAAAATTTATTATGTGGGAATAAAAATATTGTAGAGAGAAGAGTGTAAGCGGATCGACTCAACATCTATTTGATAAATTACAAACCAATCAAAAGTTAACTTTTTTTTTTTACTAAAATTGATCGTTGGATTTTTTTTAGTCTTTTACTTTTACCTTAATGATAAGTTTACATTAAGGCATTTATATTAATTATTAAAATACGTTTCCACAGTATAGGCATATTTCAAAGTAATTCTTGTTTTTTGTTTTTGTTTTTCAACTTTATTCCTTAAAATTTTGTAATTGTGTTTTTAATCTTTTTTTTTAATGTAATGTGTTAAGAATAAAATGTTTCCATAAAACTTTTATTAACTCCCTTTGATTTAGTTTTATCCAGCTTAAAAATAAGTTCCCTATTATAATTTTTATAATTTAAAAAAATAAAAATTTTATGTATTTAAAAATTAATTCAAGTAAATTTCTAATTAAATATTTATAAATAAATATATTATACTTTGTCTCTAAGATTATTACGATTTAATTTTTCATTTTAATAAAGTTTTTAATAAAACTAGGACAATCTTAACTTATTAAAATCTAGGGAAAATTACACAAAACACCCCTGAAATATACAGGTTGTTATAATTACATCCTTACCCTTTCAATTTGATCAATTGACCCTAAACTTTGTAAAATGTTAAAATTAGACCCAGAAAAATTTTAATCAAACAAATTACCCCCTTTAAATGATTAATTTACTAATTGTTTTTATGAAATCTCTATGGGAGCGAGTCTCTGAGGACTCCTATCCCAAACTCAACCCCGCCCTTAACCTTGATTCCAAAATGTTCGTGATGGGTGAGACGATGATTTGTTCACCGATCTCATCCCTCCCCACCCCCTTTATTTTAGGGATGTATTGCTCTTTTTGAATGGACTACTTTACTAAATTAGCGGAATTTTATTTAGTAAACTAATTAACATTTAATTAAGGATCTATTAACATCATGTAATTGTGATTAAACGTTCGACTGGAAACTTAGGTTTTCTGAAAAATACTTACATTGAGCAATTAATAGAGATATGGTTGGAGGTTTCTTTATTGCTTCACTCCTCAGCATCAGATCTTCTACACTATATCCCGATCGATCTACCGAAACCCGATTGTGGGATCGAACCTTTAACGACTCGAATTTGCTCTTAAGATTAACGACTGTCCCTACAAACTAACACGAGTCCTTTCAGCATGTTTTGTCCTCACTCACACGCATCCCTGCCATCAAGCAGGAGGTCACCCAACCTAGGATTGCTCCAAGCCAAGCACGCTTAACTATGGAGTTCCTTACGATTGAGCCACTGAAAAGGAAGGTTAACCTGTTAGTATAGGTAGTACCTATTAATCTTATTAAGCTCTCCTTAACTGTACCGTCCCATACCAGTACAGTCTTAGAATCCCTCTCATTCGGATGTGGAGTCGATTCATCCATGTGGCCCTTCGCCTAGAAGCCTGCCAGGAGCCGCTCCTTGTCCGTGCCTACTAATTGCACCGGCGATCACTCCCCGCCCTCACAGGGTCCGGCTGTCACATGTTACAACTACTTAGTCCATCTCGAAATCATCATCCTCTCGATCAAGCGCGCACCAGCTCCTCTCCCACGATCCCAAACATTACCTGAAATGTTTGTCATATCATGAGCTAACAACTTAAGCCCAGTGAGAATAATAAGCATAAAAAGTAAAGATAGACCTCAAACTCGCATTTCGATTTGTGTCCAATTAATCCGACACAATTCACTCCTAAAGTCTTCCAAGCTCTAGGTAATTTCATTCTAAACTTTCCAAAGGATGATATTACTAACTCTCGTAGTCAATCCTCATCCAATTAACTTGTTATGACATAACGAAGAATAATAAATAAAACTTTGCATAAATATAACATCTCGATTCTCTTTCTCATCTATCATATGCATAAAAGTAATGAGTACATCCCGTAGGATACGCATTCGCCATTTATGCATGAAATGAAGGTAATGTGGATATTCACATTCATCCACCATTCAACCTTATGCATGAAGGTAACGTGGATATTCACATTCATCCACCATTCCTTATGCATGATGAAGGTAACGTGGATATTTCACATTTCATCCACCATTCTTTACATTCTCATCCTCACTTTCTTTCCTTTTTTACTTTCTTTCAATGATGCGAGATGTTATGGTACAATAAATAATGGTGAAAAATGTTATGCATATGCTTGCAAAAATAGATAAAGTAAAGTGCTAATATTAAAGTAATCGAAACCAACATAAAGTAAAAGACATAAGGTAAAAATAGATAAGAATCTCGGACGAACGATTTATAAATCGAACTCCGCTATCAATAATAAAAGTAGAGTCAAAACATAACGATTAACCTAAACCTTTAAGGATTCTAAACTTCCAATAATCCGAGGTTCTATCAATCGTTCTTTATAAAAGTCTTGGATCATTTAACTTCCAATGATCCATCTTAAACTCCGAAACTAATCTAACTTAGAATCTTCTAAGATTCGGGGCTTTCATTGAGAAATCCTAAGTTTCTCGCTTAAAGGATTAACTTCAAATCCTAAGGCACTATCTCACATCCCTCTAATCTTAGATTGGATTCTAATCTTCGTTTCCGATTCTACAAATCATCGTACTTATTCGCTTTCTATAAATACTTTAAATCCTAACTATTCTCACCTTAGCCAAATAAGAGTTCGCTCCAAGTTTCCGAAAGCACGATCAAACAATGATCCGAAACACCTACAATTAATTACATCTACAATTAATAAATAAACATACATCGATCAATTAACATCTAAAAGCTCAAAACAACGAACAACCCCATAAACCCCACTATGAGGCTCTCGGCCCCCCCATAAAAAGTGGGTCTCAGGTTTGGTTTTCCGGCTTTTAGGTACTTTAGAGGTGTTTCGAGTTGGTTTTAAGCAAATTCGATATTCCCGATTTCAATGGGCATCGATAATTAGGGTTTTTGAACATTAAGCCCTTTCCCGAATTGAATTTAAATAAACATTAATTCACTAATTTATAACCCATAATCAAATCCCAAAAGGTAAATTTCAAACGGGAAGGATTTCGACTAAAACTCGGTTTTAGGGTTAAGGGAAGGTTTCCAAAAACTCTTAAAACTACTCCCGTATTTACAAACACCGAGTTTCACGGCAAGAAATCGAAAGGAAACAAAGAAAACTCCATTAAAACACTATTTGGAGCTTAGGGTTTGAAACTTTACTTACCGAGTACTCCGTGGATCTCGAGAGAAAAGAACGATGGTTAGGTGGAAATGAATCCTAGACTCGAGGGCTTTCCGATGCAACCAAGATCGATCCGATCCGCCGAGAAACGAACGAAACCCGAAAATTTCCCCCCACACCATGAGATCCACGGTTTTGAAGAGGAAAGGAAGTGAATTTTGGTCAACTTTTGGTCAATGATGTGTTTTTAAAGATGAAGGAATAGTATTTTGATATTTTTAAGAAATTGGAAATGACGGTTGCGTCCTTTTATGACTTTTGACTTCTAAAACAAAACCCGATGCTCTTAAATAAATCTAAAGGTGATTAATAATTATTAATTGGCCTATTAATAATTATTAATGTCACCGAAACGAAATTTAAAGTATTAAAACGATTAAAAAGAATTTCGGGCGAAATTAACTACTAAAATCGAAATTACAAAAATAATAATTAATCTAAATACTTAAATTGAAATAAATAAATAAATAAATAAATAAATAACATTAAATAAATAATAAAAAAAAATAAATAAATAATAAAAAAAAATCACTTCAAAATAACGGGACGTTACAGAACCTTAGAAGAAATTAGGAAGAAGAAAAAGAATTTTCTTCCTAATTTTTAATGAGAAAATCGGTAAAGCTAGGGGAGAGGAGAAGAGAGAGTTTCAACTTCTAAAGAATTGAATTATATGATTTATGAATGACACAAGCCTCCAATTTACAGGCTAATGGAAAATCTATTAACATTAGAAATATTCCATGGAGATAAATATAAAAAGAAAACGATTTTCCTTCCCTTTCTCTGGGTATAACCGAAAATACATAGATAAATAGGAAATTATTTTATTTTTCTTTTATTTACTTTATCTTGAGTAAATAAATCTATGTAAATATTTTAGGAACATAATTGAAACAATTATCTTCCTAAAATAACATATATGGCTGAAAACTGATTATAATTCAGAGTTAATTTCAGTAATGGATAAGTTAATATTTTTTATTTCAGAAAAAATACAGCTTTCTATATATATCAAAATTACCCAAAACAACCACTAGAAATTTAAAATACATTGTAAAAAGAAAAAACATACCCCTGATTTAATTTCTCCTTAATTTGTGCAAGATTAAGGAAAGATGGAAAATCCCTTAATTTTTTCAAAATTAATGGAAAAATTAAATCTAAACAAAAATAAAACTATAGCAAAAAAAATAAAAGAAAAATCTTCAAACTTCTAAATACTTCTTCTTCAAGGAAAACTCGAATGTCTTTCTTTTTCGTTATCCTACAAAATATAGAGAAAAAACGATGATAAACATGTATATATGAAGAAAGATTTTTTTTAAGTAAAAAAATTTATAAACCATTTACTTTTAGTAAACAGTTATTCATGTACACTTAAAATTGATACCGGGCATAAATTGAAGATGAAAGAGGAAACAGTTTTGAAAGATATGTAAATAGAAATTTAAAATAAATATTAAATAAAAATAAACATTTGAGTAACAAAGTAACTTGTTCTACAAAATACAAAGAAAGCAAGTTCGCCAGAGAATTGAAAAGTAATTTTTTTTATAAACCATTTACTTTTAGTAAACATTTATTGATGTGTACTTAAAATTGATATATGACACAAAATTGTAGATGAAAAGGTAAGAGTTTTGAAAGATATGTAAATAGAAATTTAAAATAAATATTGTATAAAAATAAACATTTGATTAAAAGTAACTTGTTCTACAATTGAATCCCACATTCAAACCCTAACCCTCATTCTTCTTCATAGTTGTCGTGGGCATTTTTGTTATGAAATTTCCTTCTTGAACAACATCATCTTCTTCCTTTTCTTCAACATCACCTAAATAAAATTCTTCAAAATTCTAAACCTAGAAAAAAAAATACACAAATCTATTGAGACAAAAAAATTTGAAGATTATTGAATCAAAGACTTTTAACTAAATCCTTTTCTTGAAATTCACCTTTTTGAATAAACAAAGATGTTGGAGAAGATCAGATTGTTGGCAAAACCATGACTCCGATGGGTCGTTGACAAGAATTGTTTAACATAATAAAAAAATAAAAATAAGAGAAGATGATTGGGTTGAGTTTTAAATAAGGGTTGAAGGGATCTAAGAAATTGTTGGATCCTTTAAGGTTTGGTGGTGAATGAACTATCAATGGTGGTGGTGAGAACTGAGAAGGAGATGAGATTTTTTTCTCTAGTTTATCGTCAATAAGAAGGAAGAAGACGTATATTTAGGTTACTTTCTTAATCATTAAATAAAAATTCCTAAAACCAAGGGAGATTGATTTGAATAAAAAAAAAGTAAATTATACATTAAATGATATGTAATTAATAAGATATAGTATTTATGAGAGATAAAAGGGTAAGATAGGCAATATTAAAAACGATAACTACCAGATCACCACCAAAAATGGTGTTTAATGGGTAAAAATGATAAAAGAACATAACAACCAACATTACTGTAATTGGATGAATTAAATAGGTTATTGGTGTAATTAACTCTATAATTTAATTAATAAATCTAATTTATTTAATTAATTATTTGGGGCCATTCTTAATTGGGCTCATTAATTCAATTGAGCTAGAAATTCTCTTTTAATTAAATAAGTCCAACTTAGTTAATTTATTTATTAATTACCATTTAAATAAGGAACTTATTTAAATAATTAATAATGTTAATATTTTCTCCCGACTAAATATTATCAAATAATATTTTATTATTAATTAATTAATTTAATTATTCATTTCCGTTTAAATAATACTAATTATTTAAACAATTAATAATTACCAATTAATTTCACAATTATTAATTGCCATTTAAATATACTCAATATTTAAATAATTAATAATATTTCATTATTAATTTTCTATTTAAATAAACTCATTATTTAAACAATTAATAATATTTCTACTAATCACCATTTAAATATACTCAATATTTAAACTATTAATATTACCTATTTAAGTAACTTGCCTTACTTAAAATTTTCATTTATTCAATTGATTTCGCGACTACGATATTTGAGTTTGCATAGGGACCCGATGGACCTATAGATCATGGTCTTAAAAATTAGTCAATTAAGTGATTAATTCATAATCAGTTAATTACTTATTATTTAACTATGAATCACTCCAATATAGATTCATAGTTTAAATCCTCTCATTATAGATGAGTTATGTCTATTTAGTTTATCCTTTATTATATCTGGGATATATCCTTTATGTGCAAAACTCGTAATTACAAGTGGAATAAATTTACCATTTTCCTCTGTAATTACCACTGTATCCTTATGTTCCTGCTAATTCTCCAATGAACGTTATCTGTAGTCCAACTATAGATAAATACTTTTGTGATCAGCAGAAGTCGTGGCGCCACTTGTTCATGCCTCGAATAAGTACATCAAGGGAGTTTCTTAAAGTTACTAAAATGATTAGGTACCGCATTGATACCGTTAATTTATAGGAAAGTTATGAATTTCATCTTGTGTAAATGTGTTCCCAACTATTATCTCATTGTGTTCCCAAAACAGGAGTGTATTGAGTGTTCAATTCAGATCGCTCTCAACCATGTGAATCAAAGAACACAACTCCATGAATAGGAGTCCACATCTCCGTGAGGATTGAGATCTATCACTCTGATAAACTTAGTTTGATATTCGATCATTTCTCATAATTGGTACAATAAAGATATTAATCAAATATTGTGACCTAGTCTTATACAATCACCATTGTATATGATACTTCCACTTTCATGTCACCCACATGAATGATCCAGATAAGATCACAAAATGGACAGCTATGAACAATGTTACCAGGATAAGGTTCTCAAACGTTATCCATTTATTGCAAACACTATAATTTACTCGTCCCGACTTTAATCCACTCGTATGACTCACATACTCAGTGATTTCATAAAAGTAACTTTGGGGTTTACTATTTCAAAGTTTTGATATGAATATATAAAATATTCCTTATATTGTCTTTAAATCAATGTAGTTACATATATACTTGAGTTTATTTATTTAAATTATTCAAAATAAATTATTTTTATTAAATAATTGCAAATTCTAGGACAACATTCCTAAAAACCTCCCACTTGTCCTATATTTTTGGAGATTTGACTCGTAATTCTAGTCAAGCTAGATGACTATTAACTACTTAGCCATAATAGTCATTTTAAAACTTTATCAGTAACGTTTTTCATCTGTTTAGTATGTATTTCCTTTGATTGAAGTTAGTTTCATTAAGTGTAATAGATTCATATTTCATCGCCATAAAAAACTCTATTGACTTTTGATTTGAAACTATCATTTTCAACCACCTTTCATTTACTAACAAATTAGTAATCACACGTATTTAGAGTTTAGTTAGTAAGATCTCATTTTACTTATACTTAACTCATTTTATGGTTAATTCGCAAAGGTCTTTTGTTAAATTCTTATATGGAAGTAAATCTATGTTTGAATTGGATCTCGTGCAACTCATAAAATCTTCCATTTTATCTCTGTGCACTAAAATACTATTAATTGTTTTATTTTAGTCACATTTGTTCTAGGACTCTCCAAATTCGTAAGCTCCCACTCCAAAGTAATTCTCCATTACTTTCTCCCGTTTAACAATTACAATTTTATACATGTTACCTTTATTATTTCAAGAATAACATTCAAGTATAACTGACCCTTTTCTATTCTAGTATTGAAGATGAGTGTCAGATTTACTTCACTGATTTTTCATTGAATTTGTAACGTCCCGTTACTTTTGGGGGTGAAGTTTTTTTTAATTTTATTTATTTATTTTAATTAAAGTATTTAAGGTTAATTTAAAAGGAGTGATTTCGATTTTAGTAGTTATTTTTGTCCGAAATTCTTTTTAATCGTTTTAATACTTTAAATTTGTTTCACTTGTATTAATAATTATTAATGGGCTAATTAATAATTATTAATCACCATTAGGCTAGTTTAAATGTTTCGGGTTTTGTTTTAAAGGCTTAAAGCAAATAAAGGACGTAGGCGTCATTTCCGATTTCTTAAATATCTAAACACTATTCATCCTTCTTCTTTATTAAGCCAAAATTAGACAAAAATCATAAAATTTCTTCTCATTTTTCATCCCAAACCCGTAGCTTAGAGAGAAAAAAAGAGGAGAGAAAGAATTTGTCACCTCGGCTTTGTTTCTCGACCGTTTTCATCGTGCCTTAGCTCGTTGGAAAGCTCTCGAGACGTACTTTCTACTCATCCTAACAATCGAGGTTTTCGCTCATTTTCTCGAGGCCTTAAGGTATGACAAAGTTTCTAAAATTTGATGTGAATAGTATTTTAATGGTGGTTTTGGATTGAAATCTTCAAATTCGTTCACCGAAGCTTGAAGATTTCCATCTGGAAAGTCGTTTTGATCGATTTTAGAAACTTCCCCTAAACCCTAAAACCGAGTTTGAGCCGGAAACCCGTCCCGTATGAATTTCCATCACTTGGCTATGTTTAGGATGTTAGGTTCATTGTGTTTTTGCTTTTTAGTTAATTTTTCAGAAATTGATTAATATGCAAAACCCTAATTTTCGGTTACCCATGGAAATTTCAAACCTCCAAAGTATCCGAAACCAACCCGAAACACCTCTAAAATGCATAAAAGCCGGAAAACCAAACCCGAACCCCTTTTTCCCTAGCTTGGCCTAGAGCTCCATAACGGTAGAATCCGGGATTTTCGTGGTTTTATGTGTTTAGATGTTGTTTGATTGCTTTTCGGTTAATTAATGTAATTTAGGAATAATTCGTTTGTAGGATTGTGAATTGATCGTGAATTTACAACCTCGGATTATTCGGAGCTTGTCTTCAAGCTAAGGTGAGTTTAATGTGAAAGTTAGTGGTTTTATGAATTTAGTTTTGTTATGTAATTGTTTATCGATGTAAAGAGGGTAATAACTTCTTAGGATTAAGTTTTGGTTGGAGACTTTAATTTGGAAGTGTGTGTGGAGAAAGTTTGGATTTATGGACAGTTCGATGAATAGGGAACATCAGAGTGGTTTGGAAGTATGGTAATGTGATTTGGAGATGTTAGATGAAAGTGAGAATGAAAGTTACTTTGATGGATTTTGGAAGTTAAAGTAATTAGAAGATGCACTTGAGTGATAACTCGCGTAATCTAGTTAGTTAGGTTTCTTTTTAACTTAGTAGAATTCTTTGGAGTTTAGCTAACTTATTGGAGACCTAGGGCACATTGATTCACACATGGTAGTATGTTGATTTTGATCCATATGTAATCATGGTGTGATGATTTGTGGGAACTTCGAGCACTTTGATTCTGCACGTGATAGTATGTGATTTTGATCCATATGTAATCATGGTGAGATGATTTGTGGAATAGTACATGGTAGTATGTGATTTTGATCCATATGTAACCATGGTACTGTAACTTGTGATACGGCAAATAGTAGTATGTGATTTTGATCCATATGTAATCATGGTGCGATGATGGTAATATGGTACGACCGTACGTGGTATGTTGATTCGGATCCATACGAGCACGTTACGATGATGGCACTACGACACATGGTAGTATGAGATTTTGATCCATATGTAATCATGGTGCGAGGGTTTGTGAAATAGTACATGGTAGTATGTGATTTTGATCCATATGTAACCATGGTACTATAACTTGTGACACGGCACATGATAGTATGTTGATTCCGATCCATAAGTATCATGGTGCGATGATGGTAATATGGTACAACTGTATGTGGTATGATGATTTTGATCCATACATTAGCACGTTACGATGAACTTGTTTGGTAATAAAGATAGTTAATGCTATTTTTACCTATTCTTTAGAAATGTGCAATGAGACTTAGTTGTGAATGTTAATTTTACTTTAAGTATCTATCTCATGGTATTGAATGACGATTACGGGTAGTATATGACTATCGATTGATTGTATGGAAATTGGAAGTGTGGATGTGGGTAGTATCGAGCATTATAGGCCTTTGGACACGATTTCGGTTATGAGATTTTGTTCATAGGATTACTTGCTTTCGTTTTACTCTCACTAGCATGTTATGCTAATGGTGCTACACTTACAAATTTTCAAGTAAACCTCGAGCTAAGAAGCGTGGTAGAGAAGGTGGAGCCGCGTGACTAGTCGAGATGGTGTATGGACAATATTAAGAACTCATTTTGGTTTAGCATTCATTGAAATGCTTGTAAATTATTCCATCTTTACATACTTATGTCTTTTTGAGCCCGAAAGGGTATTTGTGTTAAAAATGTCTATGTTGTATGATTTAAATATCTTTTGAAATGCGCATTTCCCGATTTATCGCTTTTTCTGGAATTTGGGTTGTAAAACAGGTTTTGGTTATTCGATTTTTAAACGAATCCACGCCGTTTTTCTTTAAAAATCTAGTCTTCCGCTGTGCATTTGAATTTAAAGAACTAACGGAAAGCGGGTCGTTATAGAACTTAATTCATTGAATTTGAAGTCAATGAGTTTCACTTGGACTTCTAAAAGTCCCTTTGGTTCGTACTATGACGCTCCCACTCAAATAAAATTTTAATAAGTGGTTTAACCACTTTAAACTTTAAACAACAACTTGTTTATTGTGAAATAAACTCATTGTAGTTCTTTTCTATCTTAAGTAAGGTTTTAAAAGTTTCAGTATCACTAACTTAGTGAACTTATCTTCAATAATTTCTCAATACAATTATCCACTAATTATTTCTTTTCGATTTCTATTTTATTTATTCCATATCAGTTAGAACTTCTTTAAAATATTCTTTTAAATAACTGAATATTTGGAATATGAGAAATCGATTCAATGTTTACTTATCACTTAATTTCTCACATCTGAATGTTCAAACTTTAGTGATATTTAAGTCTAATTATATTTAATTTAAAGATAATCTGTAAGGCCACGTTAAATAGGATAATTAGGAATTTTATTTATAAATAAGTATGCTTGTGTGTTTATGTTAAGCACTTTAGAAATTATTTTTCTAGTTTGATTTGGTTATTTGATGTTTAACTATAGTTAAAGGTTAACTAGGGGTGGAATTTGTTCTAAAAGAGCTTGTTAACCATGGTTAGTTATTGAAAATGGACTAGTTAGTAATGGTTAAATGAGGCAAGGGTTAGTTAGCAATTGAAAATAAGGAAGGGACTTAAAAATTACATTTGGAGGTGGAGGGACTTGGAAAAAAAGTGAAGAGGTGGAGGGGGCTATGTAACGTCCCGTTACTTTTGAGGTATAACAAAAAATTTATTTATTTATTTTATTTTAATTTAAGTATTTAAAGATTATTTTAGAATCAATAAGTAGTTCATTTTGGTTTAATTTTTTTTATTTACTTTATTAGTTTAAATTAGTTTTGGTCGTATTAATAATTATTAACGGGCCAATTAATAATTATTAATCACCATTTGACTAGTTTAAGAGCTTCGGGTTTCGATTTATAAGTCAAAAGTCATTAAAAGGGCGTAACTGTCATTTCTAAAATTCTTAAAATATCAATTCACTATTCACTTCATCTTTAAATTGCCTCCCAAAGTTGACCACAATTTTTTATTCCTTCCTTCTCCATTTCCATGGCCTTCAAAGAGTGGGGAGAAAATTTTGGGTTTTGTTCAATTCTCGGTGGATCGTCTCAATTCTCGTTCCGTTGGAAAGCCCTCGGTCCTAGGATTCTTTCCAACCTACCAATCGAACTTTTCCTCCGTTTTCTAAAGGCCTCAAGGTATGTCAAAGTTTCTAACCTAAGCTTCAAATAGTGTTTTAATGGAGTTTTGAATTTGAATTTTCGATTTCTTGCCGAGAAACTCGATGATTTTAACTACGGAAGTTGTTTTAGGTGATTTTTGGAACTTTCCCTTAACCCTAAACCCGAGTTTGAGCCAAAACCCGCCGCGTTTGAAATATACAAATTGTGGGCTGAATTTGGGTTGTTTATTATTGAATAATTTCATGTTGTAATTAAATTCGGGAAATCGATTTTTGTCCAAAAACCCTAATTATGGTTACCCATTGAAATCGGGAACTTCCAAACTACTTGAAACCAACCCTAAATGTCTCTAAATCGCCTAAAAGCCGGAAAGTCAAACTCGAGACCCATTTTTATGGGGGTGGCCGAGAGCACCATAAAGGGATTTTCGGGGTTTTTCGTCATTTTATGCTCTTAGTTGTCGTTTGATCGATGTCTGGTTAATTATTGATTGTTAGATGTAATTTTAATTGTAGGTATTTTTGGACCGTTGATTGATTGCACTATCAAAGTATTGGAGCAAAATTACTTTTGCCAATGTGAGAATAAATAGAATTTAAAGTAAAATTAGAAACCGAATAACACTACAAGAAAAAAGCCAAATTGCGACCAAGGAATTACGACCATCTGGTCACTTTTCAGAAAAATGCAACAAGAAAAGGACCAAACCTGGCGTGGAAAAAAAGCTGGTCGTTCAGACATTTTGTGCATCCAAATGGTCACCAAAATACGACCAAACCCGTTTGGTCGCAAAAAAGTCAACATTTTAAAAAACGACCAGACAATCGTCTAAAATAGTGACCACCTTGTCGTAATTAAAGTTGTAGACAAGTGACCAGTTGGTCCCACAAAAAAAGGTGACCACATGGTCGTTTATGTTAGTGACCAAATGGTCACCTTCTTAAGTGACCATCTGGTCGTTTATGTTAGTGACCAAATGGTCACATTCTTAAGTGACCATCTGGTTGTTTATGTTAGTGACCAAATGGTCACCAAAATGCGACCAAGTGGTCGTTGCTTCTACTTCTAAAATGCGACCATCTGGTCACCAATGTTATTTTTTTAATCAGATAAATAATAAATAATAATTTATAATTTAATTAGAAATAAAATAAATTATTTGATTTATAAATATTATTTTTATTTTATTTAAATTATTTATTTAATTAAACTAAAATAATTAATTAAGTAATTAATTAATTAAACTAAAAAAATAATTAATTGATTAAATAAAATTAAAATAATTAATTAAAATAATGTAATAATTAAAGTAAACTACTAAGTATAATTTAAGTAGTGTAATTAATTAATTATTTTATTTAATTACACTACTTAAATTAATTTATTAATTAAATTAAAGTAAACTAATTAATTAAACTAAATTAGATTAATTAAATTAAAATTAATTAATTAACTAAATTAAACTAAAATTAATTAATTAATTAAACGAAATTAGATTAATTAAACTAAAATTAATTAATTAATTAAAGTAAACTAATTAATTAATTAATTAATTAAACTAAATTAGATTAATTGTAACGTCCCGTTATTTTGTGATAAAAAAAATTTATTTATTTTATTTTAATTTAAGAATTTAAATTCTATTTTAGAATCGGTAATTTAGAATTTAGTAGTTTATTTCGGTTTAAGTCCTTTTAATTGCTTTTTAGTTTAATTTCGTTTTAATGGTATTAATAATTATTAACGGGCCAATTAATAATTATTAATCACCATTGGGGTCGTTTAAGAACTTCGGGTTTCGAGTTATAAGTCAAAAGTCATAAAAAGGACACAACCGTCATTTCCAAGTTCTTAAAAACTATCCAAACACTATTCATCTCTTATTAAATATCTCCTTTGACTTCAATTGACCAAAAAATCATCTTCATCTTCCTCCTTTTCTCCTCCTAATGCCGTGAGCCTCCTTCCCCTTTTCCCAATTTTTGGTTTTTGTTCGTTTGTCATCGGATCGCATCGATTCTCGTTCCGTTGGAAAGATATCGGTCCTACGATTCATTTCCACCCAACCATCATGCTTGCCACCCGTGATATACGGAGTTCTTGGTAGGTTCATCTTGAAACCCTAAGCTCCAAATAGTGTTTTAATGGAGTTTTCTCTTGATTCCTTCGATTTCTTGTCGTGAAACTCGGTGTTTGTAAATACAGGAGTTGTTTTAAGAGTTTTTGAAAACTTTCCCTTAACCCTAAAATCGAGTTTCAGTCGAAACCCTTCCTGTTTGAAATTTACCTTTTGGGTTTTAATTATGGGTTAATTTTATTGAAATAATGTTTATTGTAATTCAATTCAGGAAATTACATATTGTTCAAAAACCCTAATTATCGATACCCATTGAAATCGGGAATATCAAAATTGTTTGAAACCAACTCGAAATACATCTAAATTGCCTAAAAGCCGGAAAACCAAACCTGAGACCCACTTTTCATGGGGGGGCCGAGAGCCTCATGTTGGGGTTTGTTGAGTTTTTCGTTGTTTTGTACGCTTAGATGTTGTTTGATCTTTATTTGGTAATTTATTGATTGTTAGATGTAATTCTAATTGTAGGTGGTTTGAACTTTGCTTGATTGCTCTATCGGAGGTTGGGAGTGAAATCATCTTTTACTAAGGTGAGAATAGTTAGGATTTAAAGTAACTTTAGAAAGCGAATAAGTATAATGATTTGTAGAATTGGAAACTAAGACTAAGGTTCGAATCTAAGATTAGAGGAAAACGAGCTAGTGCCCTTAGGATTAGGAGCTAGTTCTTTAGATTTGTTTCAAAAGTTAGAATGGATCATTAGAATTGGAAACTAAGACTAAGGTTCGAATTGGAAACTAAGACTAAGGTTCGAATCTAACTTAGATTCGTTTCGAAAGTTAGAATGGATCATTGGAAGATAAAAGATCCAAACTTTTAGATAGAATGGTTAAAAAAATTCGAAAATAGAACTTTGGATTTTAGTTGGAAGTTTAGAATCCTTAAAGGAATAGATTAATCATTTAAGATAGGATCTACTTTTATTAATGTAGCGAAGTTCGATTCAGATATCGTTCTTCCGGAATTTCCTATCTTTTTACTTTATGTCTTTTATTTTATGCTTGTTTTGGTTACTTTAATATTCATATTTTACTTTTATTTACTTTTGCAAGCATATCCATAACATCTCGCATCATTGAGAAAGAAATGAAAGGGAGAATGATGGATCTTACGGGATAGACCACATTACCTTCATAGAAAAAGAAGAGAAAGTGAGAAAGAAATGAAAGGGAAATTATGGATCCTATGGGATAGACCACATTACCTTCATAGAAAAAGAAGAAAAAGTGAGAAAGAAAAGCAGGGAGAACGTTGGATCCTACGGGAAGTCCACGTTACCTTCTTCATTCATTAGGGCGAATGTGGATCCTACGGGAAGTCCACGTTACCTTCATTCATGCATAAAGGGCGAATGCGAATCCTACCGGATGTTCTTATTACCTTCATGCATATGATCGATGGAAATATATATCATGGATAGAGAATCGAGATGTTATATCTAAGCAAGTTTATTTATTTTTCTTACTGTAACGTCCCGTTACTTTTAGAGGTAAATTTTTTTTTTATTTATTATTAAAGCTTTTAAAGTTTAGTTTTAATTCAGTAACTTCTATTTTAGTAGCTATTTTTTCGTCCGAATTAGTTTTTAATCGTTTTAGTACTTTAATTATGTTTTGGTGATATTAATAATTATTAACGGGCCAATTAATAATTATTAATCACCTTTAGAGTTATTTACAAGCTTCGGGTTTCGTTTTTAAAGCAAAAACAAAAGAGGGACGTAGGCGTCATTACCCGATTTCTTAAATATCTAAAAAATCACTATTCATCATCTTTAAATATCAACACTTAGCCAAAATTAGAACAAAAATCTGCTCCTTTCTTCCCCTTGCTGCCGTGAACCACAAAACCCTCTCCCTTTTTTTTTTATTTTCTTTATTTCTCGGTAGATCGTCTCGATTCTACTACCGTTGGAAAGCCCTTGGCCCGTAGATCATTTCCAACCTACCGAACGTAATTTTCGCTCGTTTTATCGAGGCTTAAAGGTATGTTAAAGTTTCTTATTTTTGTTATGAATAGTGTTTTAATGGTGGAATTGAGTTGTAATCTTGAATTCGTTCACCTGGAGCTTTAAGATATCAATCGGGAAAGTTGTTATAGTCATTTTTAGGAACTTTCCCTAAAACCTAAAACCAAGTTTGAGCCGGAAACTCGTTCCTTGTAGTTTTCCTTCTTTTGGCTTGATTTAGGAGGTGTAGTTTATTATGTTTTTGCTATTTTCTAATTGTTTCGGAAATGGTTTAATGCTCAAAACCCTAAATTGCGAATACCCATTAAGGTTACCAACCTCCAAAGTATCCGAAACCAAACCAAAATGTCTTTAAAGTGCTTAAAATCCGAAAAACAATTCTTTTTCTTCCTTTCCCTTAGGCCGTGGGCCTCTTGGCATAAGTTCCGGGTTGTTTTGTCTTTTATTTTAGTATCGTGACGATCGTTCTTCGATTCGGTTAATTAATATACTTTAGGTGTATTTAATTATAGGTTTCGTGCATAGATCGTGATTCTTGGTCAACCGGTGTTTCGGAGTTGACTTCGGTTACAAGGTGAGTTTAAAATGAAAGTTAGTTGTTTTATGAATTAAGTTTCATTATGTTATTGTTTATCGAAGTTAAGCGAGATTTAGCTTCTTAGAAGTTAAGTTTGGTTAGAGACTTTAATTCGGAAGTTAGTGGAGGAATTTTGGAACTATATTTAGTTCGATGGAAAGGGAACATCGGAGTGGTTTGAAAGTGTTACAAAGTGAATTGGAGTTGATAGAGGAAAGTGGAATGAGAGTTACTTGAGTGGTTGAAAGTTAGTGTAGCTAAAGTGATACACTTGAGTGTTAACTCGTGTAATCTAGATAGTTAGGCTTCGTAATAGCTTAGTAGGATTCTTTGAGATTAACTATCTTTTAGGAAGCTTAACGATTTGTAAAGTGACCATGATAGTATGTTGATTCGATTCCATACGTATCATGTTGCGAAATGGTGAAATTCCTGATACCTGAAATGGTGAAAGTCCTGATATCCGAAATGGTGAAATTCCTGATACCTGAAATGGTGAAAGTCCTGATATCCGAAATGGTGAAATTCCTGATACCGAAATGGTGAAAGTCCTGATAACCGATGATTGAGATATGGTATATGGTAGTACGTGGATTCGGATCCGTACGTACCATGGTATTATGATCTATGATAAGGCACATGATAGTATGTTGATTCGGTTCCATACGTATCATGGTGCGATGGTTGTGATATGGTACGTGGTATGTTGATTTCGATCCATACAATAGCACGATACGATGAAACTTGTTTGGTAATAAGGATAGTTAATGTTATTTTTACCGATTCTTAGAAACGTGTATTGAGACTTAGTTGTGAATGTTAGTTTTACTTTAAGTCTTTATTCTTTTTCTATCTCATGGTATTGACATGTATGGGTGACATTCTACTATCGATTGATTGTATGGAAATTTGGAAGTGTGGATGTGACTAGTATTGGGCATTTTAGGCCTTTGGACACGATTTCGGTTATGAGATTTTGTTCATAGGATTACTTGCTTTCGTTTTACTCTCACTAGCATGTTATGCTAATGGTGCTACACTTAAAATTTTCAGGTAAACCTCGAGTTAAGAAGCGTGGTAGAGGAGGTGGAGCCGCGTGGTGATCGAGAGGGTGTATGGACAATACTAAAAAAACTCATTTTGTTTAGCATTCATTGAAATGCTTGTAATTATTCCATCTTTACATAACTTGTGTCTTTTTGAGCCCGAAAGGGTATTTGTGTAAAATATGTCTATGTTTTATGGTCTAAATGTCTTTTGGAATGCGAAATTCCCGATTTATCGCTTTTTCTGGAATTTAGGTTGTAAACAGGTTTTGATTATTCGATTTTTAAATGAACCCATGCCGTTTTTCTTTAGAAATCGAGTCTTCCGCTGTGCATTTGAATTTAAAGAATTTAACGGGTTCGGGTCATTACAGTTGGTATCAGAGCCTCTTTGGTTCTGAAGACCACATGCATCGCATGTTTTTCATACTTTAATATTGTCCAAACATCGCTCGAAGTCACCGGCGCCAGGTATTCTTAGAACGCTCTCTTTTGTTTAGTTTGTGTGTACTTTTACTTTTACTTTCCTGGTAACTCATGTGAGGATTTTCTGATGTGATTTCGGTATGTCTCCGAGGACGGTTCGCGGGGAGAGGTAGGAGTAGAGTACGCGATCGCAGCGAGGCAGGCGGCCGTACTAGAGAGCGATTACACCACCACCTGAGTATCGGGAGGATGAGCCTCCGATGAGATCGACCACCTAGTCATGGTCGCAGTGTTACCATTTCCGAGGAGTATTTTAGAGATCTATTACAAGGTGGTGGGGGACATACTGATCAGGCTATGCCACCTATTAGAGCACCTGCTCTAGTGGTAGATCAGTCTGGTGTTACAGATGCTGCGAAAACTCTGAAGGAGTATGTCAGGTATAACACTCCTGAGTTTGATGGTACATCCACTGATCCGGCTGATGCGGAGAGATGGATTACCAGGATTGAGAGGGTACTTGGGTTTATTAAGTGCCCAGATCAGCTGAAGGTTCATTGTGGGACCTATTCATTGGTTGATGATGCACTTTATTGGTGGAATGGTATATCTCATACTCTCAGTCCTGATTTACCGGTTAGTTGGGAGATGTTCAGGGAGAAGTTTTTTGAGAAATACTATCCCGAGGATACACGTGACCAGTTAGAGATTCAGTTTCTTACCCTTAGACAGGGTGATATGTCAGTGGTGGAGTATGAGAGAGAGTTTGACAGGTTGTCAAAGTTTGCCACCAGACATGTTATCGATTTGGAGAGTAAGAGGAGGAGGTTTATAGTAGGTTTGAGGGCCGAGTTACGAGGCCAGGTATGAGCCTTGCAACCTACTACCTTTGCTAATGCTTTGAATGCCGCTTTGGCATTAGATATTGGGGATGCTGAGAAGAAGGCTTTTGAGATTGCTGCACAGGCTTCTTCTCGAAAGAGGAAGGAGGCTGGGGCGACCTCTGGTCGAGGGACACGACCATCGAGACAGGCTCCTGGTAAGGGCGGAGGACGAGCGGGACCTCGGTTTCACACAGTCGATCTAGTGCTCTTGCTCCTCCCTTACCCTCTTGTCCTATTTGCACCGAGTACCACCTGGGTCGGTGTAAGATGGTGAGATGCTATCGGTGTGGGCCAGATTGGACATGTGAAACGTTTACGCCCTAGTTTGCATACAGTACGGTATAGTGGGAGTCAGGGTCAGAGTTCAGGTCAGGGTCAAAGTTCAGGTCAGGGTCAGGGCCGAGGACAGACTCAAGGCCGAGGATAGACTCAGGGCCGAGGTCAGACTGTTGGTAGGGGCAAGGTTAGGCCTATTCAGCAGCAGAGAGCACCATTGGCAATTCAGGCACGGCCTCGAACACGGCAAGCGAGCCCGTGTCTTTGCCACCACTCGAGAGGATGCCGAGGCATCCGAGTACGATTGTGACAGTACTTTGTCCGTTTTAGGGCACTCTACCTTTGCACTATTCGATTCTGTGGCTAGTCACTCATTTATTTCTCTTTGGGTTTGTCGAGTCTGCTGCCTTACGATCCGAGCCATTAGGGCATGAGTTGCATGTCACTACTCCACTCGGGAAATCTGTTGTTGTGGATAGAGTCATTTATACCGATGATTTATGTATTATGGGTTGCTTTCGCATGCTATGTTGATTGTGATGCCCATGACTCGACTTTGATATTATTCCGGGGTATGGATTGGCTATCGACCAACCACGCCATTATCGGTTGTAGTGAGAAAGTGGTAGACTTTATTGGTCCATGTGGGACTAGTTTACGCTTTCATGGGATCCGAGGTAGGGTGACACCTATGGTTATCTCGGTGATCCAGGCTAGAGCACTTTTGCTTGATGGTGCTTGGGGTTATTTAGCTAGTGTAGTCGACACATCGTTAGTGTGACCACCCTAGTTTCGTACCCGTTGTGAGGGATTTCATTGACGTCTTCCCTGATGAGTTACCTGGTTTGCCACCAGGTGAGGGAGTTAGACTTCCAGGATAGAGGTGATACCTGGGGCTGCTCCATTGTCCAAAGCACCTTATCGTATGGCACCAGTGAACTTAGAGAGTTAAAAAGTCGATTCCGGGAACTTTTAGATTTGGGGTTTATACGCCCAAGTGTGTCACCGTGGGGAGCTCCGGTATTGTTTGTAAGGAAGAAAGATGGCTCTATGAGATTATGCATTGACTATAGAGAGCTGAACCGGGTCACAGTGAAGAACAAGTATCCTTTGCCCAGGATAGATGACTTGTTTGATCAGTGAAAGGGGCCCACTGTCTTTTCGAAGATAGATCTTTGATCGGGGTATCATCAGTTGAGGATTAGGGATGTTGATATTCCTAAGACTGCGTTCAGGACACGTTATGGTCATTATGAGTTTGTTGTCATGTCTTTCGGCTTGACTAACGCTCCTGCAGCCTTTATGGACCTGATGCATACAGTGTTCAAGGGATTTATTGACACTTTTGTGATAGTGTTCATTGATGATATTCTTGTTTATTCGAGGACTGAGGAGTTACATGCTATCCATTTAGAGAAGGTACTATCGACTTTGAGGGCTCAAAAGTTGTATGCAAAGTTCTCTAAATGCGAATTCTGGTTAAAGGAAGTGAATTTCCTTGGGCATGTGGTATCTAGTAGGGGGGATTTTGTGGATCCTTCTAAGGTGGAAGTCGTTAGTAGTTGGCCACGACCGACTAGTGTGACTGAAATACGGAGTTTTCTTGGACTTGCCGGGTATTATAGGCGATTTGTGCAAGATTTTTCCAAGATTGCATCTTCTTTGACTCATTTGACGAAAAAGGGGGTTGAGTTTGTGTGGAATGATGAGTGTGAAGATAGCTTTGAGGAGCTTAAGAGGCGACTTGTATCGGCACCAGTTTTAGTATCACCTGATGAGTCCGGTGGTTTGACAATGTATACTGATGCATCCAAGAAGGGTCCGGGATGTGTATTGATGCAACATGGAAAGGTAATAGCTTATGCTTCTAGACGGTTAAAGGAGCATGAGAAAAAGTACCCGACTCATGATTTGGAGCTAGCAGGTAGTACATGCATTGAAAATTTGGAGACATTACTTGTATGGTGAGAAGATTCCGATTTTCACCGATCACAAGAGTCTCAAGTACTTTTTAACACAGGAAGAGCTCAATATGAGACAAAGGAGATGGTTGGAACTTGTGAAGGATTATGATTGTGACATCCAATATCATCCGGGAAAGGCCAATGTAGTTCCTGATGCGCTTAGTCGAAAGTCATCACATTTGTCTTCTTTGAGTACTATTCCATTGAGACTTAGATGGGAGATGGAAAGAGCCGAGATAGCCATTCTTTCACCTTGAGACTACGATGAGCTTGGCAAGTTTGACGGTTGGCCCTACTTTGAGACAGAGGATGATAGAGGTATAGAGGGGTGAGAAACACTTGGTCAAGGTTTTCGTGAGGTAGAATCCGATTTACCTAGCCATTTTACTTTTTCCACGAGATAATGCGATGTATCGTAGGAGGCTATGTGTGCCTTTAGAATCGACTTACAGGGAAAGAGCATGTTAGAGGAGGCTCACGGTTCTATATTTTCCGTACATCCAGGTAGTACTAAGATGTACATGGACTGCGGCAACGATCCCTGGTGGCCTGGAATGAAGCGTGAAGTTGCTGACTTTGTTAGTAAGTGTTTAGTTTGTCGGCAAGTAAAGGCATTGAGGAAGAGTCCACCTGGTTATCTTAACCCTTTGAGCGTTCCTGAGTGGAAGTGGGAAGAAATATCGATGGACTTTATCGGTGGCTTACCAAAGACAAGAAGGGTTATGACACCATTTGGGTGATAGTGGACGAAGTTGACAAAGAGTGCACATTTCATACCAGGGAAGATAACCTACCCTGTTGAGACATGGGCACGATTATACTTGAGAGAGATTATCGAGACTTCATGGAATGCCAGCAGGATTGTTTTGAGGCGAGACACTCGTTTTGTTTCGAAATTGCAGCGAGTTGCATCAGCTATGGAACCTGGCTTGGATTTCGATCGCTTTTCATCCTCGGACAGATGGTCGACCAGAAAGGGTTAACCAGATTTTGGAGGATATCTTGAGAGCTTGTACTTTGGATTTCGGTGGTAGTTTGGATACTCGGTTATATCTTGTTGAGTTTGCTTATAACAACGATTATCAGCTACTATCGAAATGGCACCTTTTGAGGCACTTTATGGTAAAAAGTGCAGATCACCTGCTCATTGGGATGAAGTTGGTGAGAGGAAACTCCTGGGACCGGAATTAGTGCGATTGACTAGTGATTCCATTGCTCTTATCGAGAGAGGGATGAGAGTGGCTCGAGTAGACAGAAGAGTTACGCCGATGAGAGGCGTAGTGCACTTGAGTTTAAGGTTGGTGACCACGTATTCCTGAAGGTGGCACCCATGAAAGGGGTGATGAGGTTTGGGAGGAAGGGCAAGTTGAGTCCTAGGTTTATAGGCCCCTTTGAGATCCTGGATAGGGTTAGGTCTGTAGCTTATCGATTGGCTTTGCCACCGGCCTTGTCAGCAGTTCATGATGTGTTCCATGTGTCCATGCTCAGGAAGTATGTGGCTGACCCTTCGCATATCATCGATTATGAGCCTGTTACCTTGGATGCTAGTCTATCCTATGAAGAGGTACCAGTTGAGATCCTAGCCAGAGAACAGAAGGTGCTAAGGAACAAAACGATAGACTTGGTTAAAGTTCTGTGGAAGAACCAAGTTTCATTAGAGGCTACGTGGGAACGTGAGGATCAGATGCGAGCGAAGCATCCTCATCTTTTCACTTAGGGGCCTACTTTTCGGGGACGAAAAGCTCTTTTAGGAGGGTAGTCTGTAACATCCCGTTACTTTTAGAGGTAAATTTTTTTTTTATTTATTATTAAAGCTTTTAAAGTTTAGTTTTAATTCAGTAACTTCTATTTTAGTAGCTATTTTTTCGTCCGAATTAGTTTTTAATCGTTTTAGTACTTTAATTATGTTTTGGTGATATTAATAATTATTAACGGGCCAATTAATAATTATTAATCACCTTTAGAGTTATTTACAAGCTTCGGGTTTCGTTTTTAAAGCAAAAACAAAAGAGGGACGTAGGCGTCATTACCCGATTTCTTAAATATCTAAAAAATCACTATTCATCATCTTTAAATATCAACACTTAGCCAAAATTAGAACAAAAATCTGCTCCTTTCTTCCCCTTGCTGCCGTGAACCACAAAACCCTCTCCCTTTTTTTTTATTTTCTTTATTTCTCAGTAGATCGTCTCGATTCTACTACCGTTGGAAAGCCCTTGGCCCGTAGATCATTTCCAACCTACCGAACGTAATTTTCGCTCGTTTTATCGAGGCTTAAAGGTATGTTAAAGTTTCTTATTTTTGTTATGAATAGTGTTTTAATGGTGGAATTGAGTTGTAATCTTCGAATTCGTTCACCGGAGCTTTAAGATATCAATCGGGAAAGTTGTTATAGTCATTTTTAGGAACTTTCCCTAAAACCTAAAACCAAGTTTGAGCCGGAAACTCGTTCCTTGTAGTTTTCCTTCTTTTGGCTTGATTTAGGAGGTGTAGTTTATTATGTTTTTGCTATTTTCTAATTGTTTCGAAATGGTTTAATGCTCAAAACCCTAAATTGCGAATACCCATTAAGGTTACCAACCTCCAAAGTATCCGAAACCAAACCAAAATGTCTTTAAAGTGCTTAAAATCCGAAAAACAATTCTTTTTCTTCCTTTCCCTTAGGCCGTGGGCCTCTTGGCATAAGTTCCGGGTTGTTTTGTCTTTTATTTTAGTATCGTGACGATCGTTCTTCGATTCGGTTAATTAATATACTTTAGGTGTATTTAATTATAGGTTTCGTGCATAGATCGTGATTCTTGGTCAACCGGTGTTTCGGAGTTGACTTGGTTTACAAGGTGAGTTTAAAATGAAAGTTAGTTGTTTTATGAATTAAGTTTCATTATGTTATTGTTTATCGAAGTTAAGCGAGATTTAGCTTCTTAGAAGTTAAGTTTGGTTAGAGACTTTAATTCGGAAGTTAGTGGAGGAATTTTGGAACTATATTTAGTTCGATGGAAAGGGAACATCGGAGTGGTTTGAAAGTGTTACAAAGTGAATTGGAGTTGATAGAGGAAAGTGGAATGAGAGTTACTTGAGTGGTTGAAAGTTAGTGTAGCTAAAGTGATACACTTGAGTGTTAACTCGTGTAATCTAGATAGTTAGGCTTCGTAATAGCTTAGTAGGATTCTTTGAGATTAACTATCTTTTAGGAAGCTTAACAGTTTGTAAAGTGACCATGATAGTATGTTGATTCGATTCCATACGTATCATGTTGCGAAATGGTGAAATTCCTGATACCTGAAATGGTGAAAGTCCTGATATCCGAAATGGTGAAATTCCTGATACCTGAAATGGTGAAAGTCCTGATATCCGAAATGGTGAAATTCCTGATACCTGAAATGGTGAAAGTCCTGATAACCGATGATTGAGATATGGTATATGGTAGTACGTCGATTCGGATCCGTACGTACCATGGTATTATGATCTATGATAAGGCACATGATAGTATGTTGATTCGGTTCCATACGTATCATGGTGCGATGGTTGTGATATGGTACGTGGTATGTTGATTTCGATCCATACAATAGCACGATACGATGAAACTTGTTTGGTAATAAGGATAGTTAATGTTATTTTTACCGATTCTTAGAAACGTGTAGTGAGACTTAGTTGTGAATGTTAGTTTTACTTTAAGTCTTTATTCTTTTTCTATCTCATGGTATTGACATGTATGGGTGACATTCTACTATCGATTGATTGTATGGAAATTTGGAAGTGTGGATGTGACTAGTATTGGGCATTTTAGGCCTTTGGACACGATTTCGGTTATGAGATTTTGTTCATAGGATTACTTGCTTTCGTTTTACTCTCACTAGCATGTTATACTAATGGTGCTACACTTAAAATTTTCAGGTAAACCTCGAGTTAAGAAGCGTGGTAGAGGAGGTGGAGCCGCGTGACTGATCGAGAGGGTGTATGGACAATACTAAAAAAACTCATTTTGTTTAGCATTCATTGAAATGCTTGTAATTATTCCATCTTTACATAACTTGTGTCTTTTTGAGCCCGAAAGGGTATTTGTGTAAAATATGTCTATGTTTTATGGTCTAAATGTCTTTTGGAATGCGAAATTCCCGATTTATCGCTTTTTCTGGAATTTGGGTTGTAAACAGGTTTTGATTATTCGATTTTTAAATGAACCCATGCCGTTTTTCTTTAGAAATCGAGTCTTCCGCTGTGCATTTGAATTTAAAGAATTTAACGAGTTCGGGTCGTTACACTTACTTATGTTGTAACAAGTTAATGGATGAGAATTTGACTACGAGTGTTAGTAATATCATTCTTTCGAGAGTATAGAATGAAATTTACCTAGAGTTTTGAGAACTTTAGGAATGATTGTGTCAGATTAATTGGACACGAATCGGAATACGAGTTTGAGATCTATCTTTACTTTTTATTCTTATTATTCTCACTGGGCTTAAGTTGTTAGCTCATGATATTACAACTAATTTCAGGTAATGCTCGTGCTAGAGGTCGTGGGAAAGGAGCTGGTGCTGTATGATTGCAGGATGATGACCTCGAGATGGACTAGTGGTTATAAAAGTCTATGGATTAATTTTGTGAACTTTAAGGATTTTGTGATTTGTACATTTGTATTTAGCTCATAAGAGCTTATTGTCTTTATTTTATGATTATAAGTCTTTGAACTCCTGATTTGGGACTTATAGTTCCTTGTGATTTTATTAGATTTTGAAATTAGGATGTAAACAGGTTTTGGCTAGCCAATTTTCAAACATAACCACGCCAATTTTTCTTAAAATATAAAGACTTCCGCTGTGTTTTCTAAATTAAATTATTTAAAATAGTCGGGTCGTCACATTAATTAAACTACAATTAATTAACTAAAGTAAACTAGACTAATTAATTAATTAAACTAAATTAAATTAACTAATTAAACTACATTAAATTAACTAATTAAACTAAATTAAAACTTAAAACTAAAACTAAATTAAAATTTAAAATATATAAGAAAACTAACCTCGTAATAGAAACCACGAATGGAGGTTTATGGTTTTTAGAAAAGAGTAGGAACGGGGAACGGGAATGGGAAAATAAAGAACGGGAACGGGCAAAAACAATGGGGAACAGAACGGGTGAAAGAGAGAAAAGAAAGAAAAGAGAGAAAGAAAATAGAGGAAAAACGTAATTGGGGGGAGGGAAACAGTTCTGTATTTAAATCTGTATTTACGACTAGATGGTCGCAAATATGTAATTATGACTAGAAACCAAAGATCGTGCGTGCTGGGGAAATTATGACCACGTGGTCGCTTTTTCATATAAATTTGCGACCATCTGGTAGCATTTATTAAAAATGCGACCAGATAGTCGCAAATTTGTAATTATAAACAACAGCTTTCACATCACACGTCCTATCAATAATTGCTACCAGTTGGTCGTAATCTTTAAATTCACCGCCATAAATTTCATGAAAATTTTAATTTGCCGCTCAATTAAGTGACCACAAGGTCACAAAATTGCAACCATGTGGTCGCAATTATGAAATTCACCGCCAAATATTTCATGAAAAATTTAAATTACCCGCTTCATATTAGCGACCAATTGGTCGTTATTTAACTTGAACCATTTAGAATTTTGGAAAACATAAGTCTACTTTTCCAAAATTGCGACCAAATGGTCGCATTTCACTTCAAAATTACTACCATGTGGTCACCTTTTGTGTTAAATTGAACCATTTAGAATTTTGGAAAAACATAAGTCTACTTTTCAAAAATTGTGACCAAATGGTCTCATTTAACTTCAAAATTACTACCATGTGGTCACCTTTTGTTTTAAATTGAACCATTTAGAATTTTGGAAATACGTAAGTCTACTTTTCCAAAATTGTTACCAAATGGTCGCATTTAACTTCAAAATTACTACCATGTGGTCACTTTTGTGTTAAATTAAACCATTTAGAATTTTGGGAAAACATGTCTACTTTTCCAAAATTGTGACCAAATGGTCGCATTTCACTTCTAAATTACTACCATCTGGTCAAAAATATTAATATATATATATATATATATATATATATATATATATATATATATATATATTTTAATCTTCATTAAAGAAATAGTTTTAATAAAACTTACAGTGAATCATAAAGTTACAAAATGTCTCATTCATCATCCTCAGTTTCTTCAGTCGTCGCTTCTTCTTTTTCTTCTGTTTCTTCATCGGATTCATCGTCTCAAAGAAGTCCCTCACATAAAGTCTTCTTCTTCTATTTCTTCATCGGATTCATCGTCTCGAATAAATTCATCGTCTTAAAAAAGTCCCTCACATAAAGTCTTCTTCTTCTTCCGTTTCTTCATCGGATTCGTCGTCTTGAATAAATTCAGCATCAGCGGTGCGCATATGCTTAGGCTTGTTAACCTCAACGATTTGTAAATGATCAATCTTACGGACACCGCCTTGTCTGGTTGTCTCGAACCAAATGTAGTTGAACAGAACAATGCGTTTTAGCGTCGGACTTGTGTATTGAATCTCAAGAATCTCATCGATTACTCCGAAGTGATGCAAGTCCTCATCCACATCCATCGTACAATGGTCGGCTGGCTGTCTTTAGCATATCGTGCATCTTACGTGCTTCCGAATTCATTTCCTCTTCAACAACCCATTCATCTTTGTCTACGATTAAAAACTTTCACGAAAATTTTCATTGACCCATACCTCGCACCATCAAGTATCATTTGCTGCTGTATCTGACTATACTGTTGTTCATCATGTTGTTATGATTCTCCTATTGTCGCATTTTCTACACGGGCAATGTAGCTTTCCACTATACTTTTCATAATAGACAGTTGTCATGCAAAACTCAACAAACAGTTCAACCCCGACCATGAACTCATCGTTCAAATAACCGTCTATCAAACGAACATACATCCACTCTCTCATTTTCTTTTTTCTTAATGCTAACAAACAATGGTTGGAGGGGATTTTATAATAGACTCCTCTACTTATTTGCGACCAGATGGTCGTATTTTTGCTACCAAATGGTCGCATTTTACAGCATTTACGACCATATGGTCACTTATTTTGGTGACCAATTGGTAGCTTTTCTCACGCCAAATTGTTTATCTACCACTGGTCACTTAAAATCACAACTTTGGCAACCATCTGGTCACTTAACAATGTGACCACCTGGTAGCTTATTTCCCGCCAAATTTTTAATCTACCACTGGTCACTAAAGGTCACCAAAATTTCGATCATATAGTCACTTCAAAATGTGACCACATGGTAGCTTATTTCCTGCCAAATGTTTAAGCTACCACTAGTCACTAAAGGTAGCCAAAATTGCTACCATATAGTCACTTTGAATTGTGACCACTTGGTAGCCTTTCTCCCGCCAAATTTACGCACCTTTTTTTGCTACTAAATGATAACTTGTGTCACAAAATTGCGATCACATGGTCGTAATTTTGTAGTGACCATATGGTCACTTTCTTCGCGCCAAAAATTCGCGCCATTTTTTATGACTAATTCTTTACTTGGTCGCAATTTGGTCGCAAAAAAGTGACCATATGGTCGTTTTAAGTCAAACTTCATATATACTATCAGAGTGGTCACCAAAAAAACTATCCAATACTTTGGTCGCAAATTTCTGTTCGCAATTTAACAGTTTTTTTATAGTGTAAGTTGAACGATTTGTAGGATTGGAAGTTAAGAATAAGATTTGAATCGAAAGGATTAGAGTGAGTGAACTAACATGCTTAGGCTTTGGAGTTAGTTCTATTTGGTGAGAGAATTAATAGGTGCTTCGAAGGAAACGAGTAAGTTTTGGAAGTTCTAAGTTTAGACTTACTTCGGAGTTTCCTAATGTTTATCGGAAGATGAAGGTTTGAAATGTAATAAGGATTGTGAATAAGGAACTTCGTATGTTTAATAAACAATGAGTAATGAATTGGAGACTTTTATGTTAAGTCAAAATCTTGAGTTATTGGAGGCCGGTTGGCTCGATTCATTCATTGTTTTTCAGAAGTTCCTAATCGTTTGTTTTATGTATATGAGTAATTCATGATCCATTTACTTTATGTCCTTTCGATTATGATGAATGATTATATTTATTTTACTTGCAATTGAAAACATATTCTTATCATATCATATTGCATAATCGAAATTGAGAGGAATAATGAGGCATACTAAAAGCCTGCGGGAGCTTTCATACTTGCATTATAAGCATTATTTTGGGAAGTGAGATAATGAAGTATAGTTAGCCTGCGGGAGCTTTCGTATTGTCATTATAAGCAATATTTTGGAAAGCAGGATAATGATGTAATGTTAGCCTGCGGGAGCTAATAATATTGATATTTATCACAAATTATGTTTATTTGAATATGTTAAGTCTGAGAGAGCTTAGCATAGGTTATTAAAGACAAATGAATATAAACCTTATATCTCGTAAGAGGTATTAAGAATAATGTATAAGAGAGAGAATTGTGATATGACAACTTTCTTCTAAACGTTGGGAGTTATTTTTCTCGAGTTTTGGAAGTTTTGGTAAGAGAATGTAAGATTTACTTGGACACAAATCTGAATACGGGTTTGGAGTCTAATATTACTTTACTTTCTGTTTATTTTCACTGGGCTTGCTTTTAGCTCATGATATTACAAACATTTTTAGGCAACACTCTTGTTCGGGGTCGTGTGAGAGGAGCTGGTGCAGCTTGATCGATGGATGATGATGTTGAGATAGACTAGATGTATTTTAAAGTCCATGGACTCTTTTGTTCTATTTTGTGTCTTTGATATGTAAATTTGTATATAAGCTCATAAGAGCTTTTCGTCTTAACTTTTATGATTATTGTGACGACCCGTCACTTTTAAATAAATTAAAATCAGAGAAAACAGTGGAAGTCTTTTATTTTTAGAAAAATTTGCGTGGTTTTGTTTGAAAGTTGGCATGCCGAAAACCTGTTACATCCTAATTTTTCAATCTAATAAATTCACATGGACTTTAAGTCCCAAATCAGGAGTTCAAATATTTCATATCATAAAAACCACATCAAAAGCTCTTATGAGCTAAAAACAACATCAAAGTCTCGAAATTCACAAAAATATTTACATATACTTTACAAAAAAACAAGTCCATCTCGAGGTCAGCATCCCTCGATCACGCAGCACCATCTCCCCTTCCACGGCCTCTAGCCAGGGCATTACCTGAAATTGGTTGTAATATCATGAGCTAACAAACTAAGCCCAGTGAGAATAATAAGCATAAAAAGTAAAGATAAACCTCAAACTCGTATTCCGATTTGTGTTCAATTAATCTGACACAAACTTTCTTTCCTAGAATTCTCCAAAGTCTAGGTCATTCTATTCCATATTTTCCAAATGATAATACTAATTAGCACACTTAATCTAATTGTTCATCGATAAATTTGTTATAACAAAATGAGAAAAAATAAATAAACTTTGCATAATTATAACATTTCGACTCTCAAATACATCAATCATAAGTATGAATGTATGAGGACATCCCGTAGGATTTCGCATTGCCCTTATGCATGAGGAAGCAATGTGTACCACTCGTAACTTACCATTCAACTCCCTATGCATGAGAAGTAATGTGTATGTCCGTAACTAATAGTTCAACTCCTCCTATGTGAGAAGCAACGTGTACGTTCACAACTTACCATTCAACTCCTTCTTTCTTTTCTTTTACTTTCTTTTCTTTTTCTGAAGGTGATGCGGATACTACCCGTAGGCTCCAACATTCTCCCCTTTTTTTCTTTTTTAATGCATGTTGCGAAATGTTATGGTGCAATATGATATGCATATGCTTGCACATCTTTGTAAAAGTAAATAAGTAAAGTGAGGAATTAAAGTAATCGAAACAACATAAAGTAAAGAACATAAAGTAAAATAGACAAGGATCCCGGACGAACGATATACTATCGAACTCGGCTAACAAAGTAAAGAATCAAAACACGAACAATTAACCTATTAACCATTCTAAGAACAAGCTTGGATCTTCTAACCTCCAATGATCCAACCTAAGCTTAGAAACGAATCTAACTTAGAATCTTCTAAGATTCAAGGCTTTCCTTGAGAACTCCTAAGTTCTCACTTAAAGGATTAACTCTTAATCTTAAGGGCACTAACTCATAACCCTCTAATCTTAGGTTCGGATTCTAATCTTAGTTTCAAACTCTACAAACCTTCACACTTATTCGATTTCTATAATTACTTTAAATCCTAACTATTCTCACCTTAATTAAAAGATGACTTTGATCCTAAGTCCGAAGGAGCGATCAAGCGAGCGGTTCAAAAACACCTACAATTGAATTAATATCCCAAAAATTAATAAATCACCAACTAACGATTAAACAATGACTAAACAAACAAAAGGACGAAAATCCATCAAACCTCCCCCCTTGGAGGCTCTCGGCCCTCCCAATAAAAAGGGTCTCGGGTTTGGTTTTTCGGCTTTTTGGCAATTTAAATACTTTTTGAGTTGGTTTTAAGCAAATTCGATAATCCCGATTTCAATGGGTATCGATAAATAGGGTTTTTGAACAATAATCCCTTTCCCGAATTGAATTTAAATAAACATTTATTCATTAATTTCTAACCCATTTACAATCCCAAAAGGGTAAATTTCAAACGGGAAGAGTTTCGACTGAAACTCGGTTTTAGGGTTAAGGGATAGTTTCCAAAAACACTTAAAACTACTCCCGTATTTACAAACACCGAGTTCTACAACATGAAATCGAAGGAAATCAAGGAAAACTCCATTAAAACACTATTTGGAGCTTAGGGTTTCAAGAGAAACTTACCGAGAACTCCGTATAACATGAGCGGCAAGTACGAAGGGTAGGTGGGAAATGATCATAGAACCGATACCTTTCCACTGGACCCGAAATCAAGTCGATCGGGCAAGAAACGAATGAAAATCAAAGTTGGGAAAATGAGGAAGAGTGACCCACAGCCTTGAGGAAGAGAAATGAAGAAGATGAAGTGTTTGCTTGGTCAAACTTGAGTCAAAGAAGATGACCAAAATATCTAGATATTTCCAAACTACCTAAATATCTAGATATTTCTAGATATATAGATATAGAGAAATATCTAGATATTTAGGTAGTTTGGAAATTACGAAATTGCCCTTTTTATGACTTTTAGCTTATAAACGAAACCCGAAGATCTTAAACTATCCCGATGGTGATTAATAATTATTAATTGGCCCGTTAATAATTATTAATACCATTAAAACGAAAATAAACTAAAAAGGTCAATTAAAAGATTAAAACTGAAATAAACTGCAAATTCTAAATTAACAATTAATAAATAAACTTTAATTACTTAAATAAAATAAAATAAATAAATAAATAAATAATTTTTTTTATCACAAAATGACGGGACGTTACAATTATAAACTTCTTTAAACTTTGGAAAAGGAATTGCATTTCCTTACTTTTAAATTTCCTGATGTGAAAAATGTATACAGGTTTTGGATAGTCTAAGTTTCAAACATATCCACGCCGTTTTTAAAAAAAAATATATATTGAGACTTCCGCTGTGTTTAGTTTTAAATGATTTAAAAGGAGTCAGGTCGTCACAGGCTATGTGCAATTAATTTTTTTTTTACTTTAATTTTGGAAATTGGAAGTATAAAGAGGGGAATTAAAACAAAAAACAAAAAATGAAAATTCATTTCTTCTTCTTCTTCCCTCTCCTTACCGTCGCCCCCCCTTCCCCTTTTCTCTTCCTTTGGTGATTTTTGCCTCCAGCAATTGTTCTTGAATCTTGGGTGAATCTAGTTGGGTTTTGGTGAATTCATGATATAATTATCATCCTAGGAAGGTTTAAGCAAGAATCATTTGAAGTTCAACAAGATTCAAGGTAAGATTTCAACTAAGAAATTCTAGGTTTTTAGGTGATGGGGTTGTTCTTAATTGATGTTAAAATCACTTTGAGTATTGTTTTCTTTCACTTTAAATTCTGGAAATCTATGTTCAAGTAATGAATACAAGATTTGGGATTTACATATTTTAGGAGGAAGAGGATAGAAGCCATGGTTGGGTGTAAGCTTTTTTATAAACTCCATTAATGGAGGCTTTTTCAAGCTTTTTTATAAACTCCATTATGTATATATACTACAAGAAAAAAACCTTATAAGATCAACCCAATGAATGTTTGATAATTTTCCATTTGGCCGAAAATTACACCTTGAACTTGACTAGTTTTTGGAACTTTTTCCACTGACTGGGTTTGGAACTTTGAATACATGTTATGGGCTGAGATTTTGATATTATTTAAAGACTAAATGAATGCGGATTGGTTTGTTGTAGGAAGAAGATGAGCAAGCACGTTTAGAGACCAATTGTGAAGGTGAGAACATAAAGAATCAGAATGGTGATGACGATGTTGTTTGCGGTTCTTAGAGGGTTGTTGTGGAATGAATTTAGCATTGGTCATGGTTTTTTTGGAAACACTTTGGTTTATGAGTTGAAAGGAGATCATAATATGAGAAAGTAGCGAAGGATGAGAATTAAACTTGGTTCACTATTCATAGTTCATAATGAGCGAGTTTGCTCAAACCGATTTTCTCTTTACATATTTATTACCTAGTCTATCATGATTACTTGCTAATGTTTGAATTTCAAGTCAAAGATCGAGTCATCTACTGAAATGGGGATATTTTCATTTAAACTCAATATGCTTTTGGTTATTGCTCGGTGAATAGTATGTAGTCGAGATGTTAAGATATAATGCTTGGGGTGTGACTTTTAGTGCTTAATGTGTACTTTGAGAAAGTCATGTGGTATGATTGAGTCATATGTTGATTGGAGGAATTGACCTATATGTGCTCGTTATGCCAAGGACTATTTTTTGATGAGAATTGTAAGAAAGCATGATTAGTACATTTCATTTCATTTCACTTCATTCATGCATCTCATGTGATTGATGAATGGCCATGGGGTCGTAACCCATGTAACGGTAAGTGGTTGTTGGGCGTTACATGTGGTTACCGTGGCGAATGGTGAGTAGCTTCGAGGCGTTGTGTGGTGGATGGCCTAGATGCTAGAGTGGTTATTACGACAACCTGGAAGAATATAGGGAGCTACGACTCGAATATATTAAATTGTGATGATATGTGCAAAGTGCGTAGTGAGACGCCGAGATTGTGTATGAAAGGTTATTGATTGAAAGGAATTTGCGGGATGTGGTTATGAGACAGATAATGTTTACTCGACATCCACGGATTGGTCAAGTGTACATGTTTATATTACATAGCCCGTTTATTGCATTCATTAACATTTGTTTCCACTTTAGCATTACATTCCGATATCCGCTGTAAAGATCCGAAAATTCATATGTATTTAAAATCAGATAAAGCAGCAGAAGTCTAGAATTTTTGAAAAATCGGCACGGTGCCGTTTGTATTTCGGACTAGCCAAAACCTGTGTACATTTGTCCCAAGCAGAAAAAGCAGTAAAATCAAGGAATGCGCATTCCCTTTTAGTTCTAAGTCCCAAAATGGACAAAATACGACATAAAACTATAAATGCTCTCATGACCTTAAATACATGCAGTAAATATGAAGGAAAACATAAGCCAAATATAAAATGAGTCTTGGCATTCAAAGAATGCTCCAAAAGTCCAAGTTCTTGTCCTTTACATCATCCCATGATCATACGTCACCACCACCTCTACCACGGGCTCTACCACATTGCGTACCTAAAAAACATTAAGTGTAGCAACACTAGCATATATGCTAGTGAGAGTAAAAAGGGAGCATGTAATCTTATGGAAAAATTTCACATCGAAAATTGTGTCCAAAGTCTTAGCATACTCTTTACTACCCATTCTATACTCCCAAACAACTTATTTTCCAAATCCAAACCAATTTACAATTCCACATCCCACAAATCACCAAAATGGCCAAACTTGCTATTGGTCATTAAAACACAAGTATCACCAATCATAGTCCGAGACCAAGATCCACATAACTATCAATATCTTTCATAACATATACGATTGCTAGAACATTACCAAAAAAAAAACATTACACATAACACTCATGTACTCCATCTAATGAATCCGAGTACATTCACAATTCTCAAGCAAACAAGACATATACTCCATCTAATGAGTCCGAGTATATTCTTAAGTTCTCAACAAGTGATACACATGGTCCATCCAATGAGTCCGAGCATGGCTCACAATATCCATTCAAATGACACTCATACTCCATCTAATGAATCCGAGTAGAGTTTATTATTTGCCAAATCATTCGACACACACATACTCCATCCAATGAGTCCGAGATGGTTGTACAAGTTCAAATTCAAGCACCTTTCCATATCAATTACATTACGAAAAAAAATTAAAGGGCACACGTAATATTAGTACCGAATCACGTCGTTATCATTTCAAGAATGGAAAATAAAGTACAGTAGGAGAGAACACTAACTAAAACAGAAGGGCACCCGAACTACTAACGGTACAACCCAACACTTAACCACCCGCATCCACGATTCTGGATTTCCACTCTTAAGCCCACTTTTCTCAAACGGCCCCAAATACCATCCTTTGCCCCAAACCACCCATTACAACCATCAACTAACTCTCAGGTTCCGAATCACTTTCTAAACTCCGAAATAACACCAAAAGTACCTAAAACCCGGAAAACCACCTTCCTCCTCTTTTTCCCACTTGGCCGTGAGCCTCATTGTCCATTACCAGGCTGTTTTTGCTTTTATTTTAATTACATGTTGGTCGTTGTTCGATTTGTGAAATTAACGTATATTAGGTGTAATTAATTTGTAGGTTCTGGTAACCATTAGCAAAATCCGACTTTCGGAGTGATTTAGTTGACTACTTGACCAAGGTGAGTTTAAAGTGGGTGTATGTGATCTTATGGCCAATTTTTCATTAGCGATGTTGTTTGTTTGAGTTTAAGAGGGAATTGTGGGTATCGTGACCCTAAGAGGGTATTTTGGTTGTTTCGATATTTTTGGATGTGAGTGGGGTGTTTTACTCTAATCCGGGTTGGTTTTAGGCACTTTTTAGATGATTTCAATCAATGTGTAAACTTAATTAGGACTTTGGAACAAGATTTCTTCCACAAACCTAAATAAAAACACAAAAAAATAAAAACGAAAAAAAAAACCCTCGGATGAACAGTGATTTGGGTGAACAATGTTTCAGATGAATAGTGATTTGGGTGAATAGCGTTTTCGGGTGAATAGTGTTTTAAGACATTCCGGGCTTGAAATCGTCAAATTTCTCGAAGAAAATTCATGATTTCAACTTAAAATCTCATTTAGAAACAAAAGGAAGAAGACCATAAGAAAAGTTTTGAAAACTTACTTTCTAGGGTTTCTCTTGGAGAAGGAGATGATTCTCAAGGGTAGGTTATAAAGAACGCCCTCACCGGTAGCTTTCCAACGCACTAAGAATCGAGTGAAACGGAGAAGAATCGACGAAAACCCGAGCCTAGCAATCCCTAAGGGAGGCATCGGCCATGAGAGGTGTGACGACCCGAATCTTTTTAAATAATTTAAAATCAGATTGACAGCGGAAGACTTATTATTTAATAAAATTTGGCGTGGATATGTTTAAAACTTGGACTATCCACAACCTGTATACATTTTTCACAATCAGAGAAATTAAAAGTAAGGAAATACAATTCCTTTTCCAAAATTAAAAGAAGATTATAACCATAAAACTTAAGACGAAAAGCTCTTAAGAGCTTGTAAACAAATTTACATCTCAAAGACAGAAATCAAAACAAAATAAGATAAGCCCCGGGACTTTTAAATGACATCTAGTCAATCTCAGCGTCATCATCATCTCGATCAAGCCGCAGCAGCTCCTCTCTCATGACCCCGAACACCTGAAAATGTTTGTAATATCATGAGCTAACAACTAAGCCCAGTGAGAATAAACAAAATAAAAAGTAAAGTTAGACCCCAAACCCGCATCCGGATTTGTTTCCAAGTAAAACTCACATTCTCTTACCTTTCAACCACCAAAATGGTTTTACATCAATATTTCACTTTTACTTACCAAGTCTCCCAAATATTTGAGGAACAATCTTCTAACCATTAGGGGAATATGTTTCATAGCATATATATATAACATTTGAATCTCGTTCTCTTTAATACCTTATACTATACATAAGGTTTACATCAAATCTTATTCTCCAATTACGAGATCTTCCAATTTATTGAGAAACTAGTTCTCTTACATGTTTATCACATGATAGTTATACAAGGTTCAATACACCCTTGTATTCTCTCGTTATCCAATTCAATCTCATTCCTTTTTCCTATAGCACTTGGCTATACATCAATTTCATTTCTTTTCTCTTTAGAAAAGTACGTCTTACATAATCCTTTCTGTAGTTCTCTAATCTCTAGAAAACTAACTTTCATAATCATAATCTCTATAGGATGATAATACTAGCACACGTAGTCTAAATCTCATCCATTAACTCGTTAAAAACAAATATATGAAAAAGTAAATAAACTTTGCATAAGCATAATGTCTCAATTCTTTATCCATGATATATATTTCCATCGATAATATGCATGAAGGTAATGAGGACATCCCGTAGGATTCGCATTCGCCCTTTATGCATGAATGAAGGTAATGTGGAACTTCCCGTAGGATCCACATTCTCCCTTATGAATGAAGAAGGTAATGTGGGCACTTCCCGTAGGATCCATCATTCTCCCTTCTTTTCTTTCTCACTTTCTTTTCTTTTTCTCTGAAGGTAATATGAACTTCCCGTAGGATTCATCATTCATCATTCTCCCTTCTTTTTCTTTTTCTTTTTCACTTTATTTTCTTATTCTCTGAAGGTAATGTGAACTTCCCGTAGGATTCATCATTCTCCCTTCTTTTCTTTTTCATTTCAATGATGCGAGATGTTATGGTATGCTCGCAAAAGTAAATAAAAGTAAATATGAATGGAGCGTAAAGTAAAGAGTATAAGATAAAGGACATAAAGTAAATGGATCATAGATGTCCTTATGCATAAAGTAATAAATAGGAATTTCGGAAGAACAATAAATAAATCGAACTTCCAATACTTTCATAAACGTAAGTTCTTATCTTAATGAGTAAGTCTCCACTTTCAAGGATTCTAAACTCCCAAATAAAATCCAAGATTCTAATTTCAAGTTCCTTTAACCATTCTATCTAAACGTTTGGATCCTTTAACTTCCAATGATCCATTCTAATCTCCGAAACGATTCTAACTTAGAACTTTCAAAATTTCAATGTTTCCCTCGAGAAACTCCAATTTTTCACTCAAAGAACTAGCTCCTAATCCTAAGGTCACTAGCTCACTTTTCTTTACTCTTAAATTCAAATCTTTATCTCAACTTCCGATCTTACAAACCGTTCAACTTATTCGGTTTCTAAATCTACTTTAAATCCTATTTATTCTCACCTTAGCCAAATTAGTTTTGCTTCAAATCTCCAATTTCCCACGAATCAACAACCGAGCAATCGCACCTACAATTCATCAATTGGACAACATATTACAACTCATAACTAAGATGAGAACAAGTTTGAATTTTCAGATGAATAGTGATTTTGGATGACTAGTATTTTCGGATTAATAGTGTTTTTCAAAAATCTGGGCTCAAAATCGTCAAATTCCATGATAGAAATTCATGATTTCAACTTCAAAACTCATTTATAATAAAAAACGAACAAAACCATATAAAAAGTTTTGAAAACTTACTTTTTCAGACTTCCCTTAGAGAACGGGAAACTTTGAAAAGGTAGGTTAGTAGGTAGCCCTCGTCCCTACCAATCCAACGCAACCGAAAACATGACGATCAGCCGAGAAACGAAGAAAAGCCAAAGAAAACTAAAACCCGCCCATGGTGGAAGTGGCTCATGACAATGAGAGAAGAAGAAGAAGAGAAAATGTGATTTTTTGGTCAATTTTGTGATTTTCAAAGATGAGTGAATAGTGATTTTAGATATTTTAAGAAATTAGAAATGACGGTTGCGTCCTTTAATGACTTTTGACTTATAAATCGAAACCCGAAGCTCTTAAATTAATCTAAAGATGATTAATAATTATTAATTGGTCTATTAATAATTATTAATTGGTCTATTAATAATTATTAATGTCACCGAAGAAAATTTAAAGTATTAAAACGATTAAAAAGAATTTCGGGCGAAATTAACTACTAAATTCTAAATTACAAAAATAATAATTAAACTAAATACTTAAATTGAAATAAATAAATAAATAAATAAAATAAAATAAAAAATTCACTTCAAAATAACGGGACGTTACAAGAGGTGAAGAGAGGAGAGGATTTGTGATTTTTGCCTTTTTGGAAGATGATGAATAGTATTTTAGGTTTCAAGTGCCCTTTTGACAAAAATTCCACTCCTTCCACTTTTGAACTTATCCAAAGACCCGCCCTTGGACTGTAAATTTTCCAAATAACTTCTAGGGTAATTAAATTAACTAAGGGTGATTAATGATTGTTAATTAGCTCGTTAATAATCATTAATGACCCAAACTTTTAAATTAAAACAAAACAGAAATAGATTCTAAACTAAATTAATTACTAAAAATTTAAATAACTAAATTAAACTAATTAAATTAACATGAATTAAATTAAGTAAATAAATAAATAAAAATTCACCTCTAATTAATGGGACATAGCTCGTATGTTTTTAAAAGGGTTGTATAATTATGATTTCGGCACGCCATATACTTTATATGTTTGAATCTTACTTGTTATTTTGAAACGGCTGATGTTCTGGGTGGAAATGCTAAACAGGATTTTCTAAGTTTTTATACAAATTCCATGCCAAATTTTTTGGTTTTATTATAATCACTTTAAGCTAGACATGAGAGTCTACGTTTCCGCTTTGCGTACTTGCGTCCTAGGCTTGTTATCGAGCCGGGTAGTTACATATTTGATTTTACTTATCCTATAAGTTCGTGGATTAATATGGTTATCATCTCAAACTTTGAGAACCATGTAAGGGCCCGGGTTTGTAATTTATTTATTGATTTATTTATTTTATTTTATTAATTAATTATTTGGAAGTTATTGATTTATTTGATTTTGAAGGTAAACCATAGTTAGTTTAACCATGGTTAAGTTGAAAAAGGACTAAATGGAAAACCTTATTGGGTGGAGGACTAGTTAGCAAAGGAGAATAGAGAAAAGGACTTGAAATGAAATGTAGGAGGTGGGAGGACTTGAAGAGTAAAATGAAGAGGTTGAAGGATTTGGGTGCAATTAGTTTATTCTTACTTTATTAATTGAAATTACAAATAGAAGAAATTAGAGTAATTAAAAGAAAAAAAAAATTTCCTTTTCCTCTCATCTTCTCCAAATCGACGCCCCCCCCCCCCCAATTTCTCTCTTCTCTTTGATTTTTCTTCCTCCAATCTTCAAGTGTTGGTGATCTAAGGTTTAAATCATTTGGGTTTTCATGGATTAATGATGGGTTTTTCATCCTAGGCCAATTCAAACTAAGATCCATTAGGTTTTACAAAGCTAAGGTAAGAATTTCAAGTTCCCAATTCAAGTTTTTCTAGGTTTCCATGGAAATGGCTTTGGGTGTTCTTGATTGATGTTTGTCTATTCTTTAGTGATGAGTTTCTTCCTCTTTAAATTTCTCGAAATATGTTTCTCAATTGATAAGCATATGTTAACGTTTACCTAAGTGAGGAAAGAAAGGAATTAAAAGCCATGGTTTTGAAGAACACATAACCTCCATTAATGGTGAAACTTCAAGCTTTTGTTTATTGTTATTTAGAGTTTTTGGCTTGGAATTGTAAGAGTATATAATCTGGAAATTGACTTTAAGTTGATGGTTTTAAGCTTTAAGAAGTATATTTAATGAAGTAAAGAGGAACTAAAGGCCATAGATAGATTCATGATGGATGACACCTTAAAATTGCTATATTTTGGAACTTCTAGCTTCTTTAAAGTATGATTATCCTTGGCTTTTCTTTGAATTTATTATTTCTGGAAAGTATGTGTGTTTATATATATATAATCCACATGAAAAACAACTTGGAAAGGTAAGAGAATGATTTTTAAGAAGTTATCAAAATTGGCCTAAAAAGCTAGTTTTTACACTTAGCTAATTTTGGGTTTTTCTTGAGTAAGTGTGTAAAGATATCAATTCTGGAAATAATAGATGTTCACATGTATATTTTATACATGAGAAACATAAGGGAAGCCCAACTTGATGATTCTTGGGTTAGTTTCCATTTTGGCCAAAAATAGTAATCAACTTGACTAGTTTTAAGCATTTTGCTACTAACTGAGTTTGAGGCGTGTTGTTATGATCATGGGCTGATGTATATGTAATAATTTACATCTAAAGTTTGTATGGAATGTTTCATGTATGATAAGGGTCAAGAACAAGCTCCATATATCGATAAGGTGAGAACACAGAGAATCGAAAGGGTGACCAGCGTGTTGTTTCAAGCGTTAACCAAGTTGTCTTAAAATGTGATTGTGGTTAAAAGTGGAAGTTGTTGGTGGTGTGGTTGATAGATTTGTGAATCAAAGAGGAATGTGGTTGTTGATATTAACCTCGACAATGGCAAAAAGGGGCTGAACTTTTGTTAACTCAAAACCGGGTTTTGTTTTGAGTAGTTGATTCAATAAGCATGCCTACTTGCTTTATATTTGAGTTTAGCTTATAAATGAGTTATATTTTGATTTTGGAACATGATTAAGCCTATTTATTGTAATTCCCATTTATGTTAGGTGGTTAGAGATTAATGTTCGTATTGTATTTACACTTTGGATGTTGTTCCCCTATGCTCGGAGAATCAATACCTTGTTAAAAAAATTTGTTTAAAGAAAGTATGCTAAATTCACTTCATGACGTAACATAACATTGATGCATTTCATTTGATCGTATTATGGCCATGGGGTTGTAACCCGTGTGTCAGTGTATGGGTGTTGGACGATACACGAGGTTACCGTGGCAAAAGGAAATGTAAAGAAGTCTTGAAATATTAAATGAGAATGACTTGGTTGCTTGAATTTGTTGAAGTAAGTTGAGGTTGAAAAGAGCTACGACTCAGGATTGTGAATTGATCTTGTGATTTGGGGCGTAGTAAGACGCCAGGTTTTTGCTGATGTGTTCTATATTGCCATTGATATACCATTCTTGTACTTAAAGCATGATCTTACTTTATTTCATCCTTTCATTATGTCCATACCGCATCACCATTCATATTCTTTTGTTTTCACTGAGTGTCATGCTCAAAGGTGTTCTAAATCACCTTTCAGGTAATGCTTAGGGAGGAGGGTGTGGAGTGGCAGGTGGTGCACGTTGATGACCCGAGATGCAGCTTTCGGAATGGCTTTTAGACATGCGAGCCGAGGATCGTTTTGGGAAATGTTGTTGATAGATAAACTTTTGTTTATGGTCTATGTTGAAACTTATGTATATATATGTTTTGTTTTAACTTTGAAAATGGTGCACCCATATTTTATTTATACTTTGAACCTTGGGATTATCTGAACCGGCTGATGAGCCGTTGTTATTATAAATAAACAGGTTGATGTATTATTTTGGGATAAAGAATTTACGTATACATCATGCCGAATTTTTGACTACTTTTAATAACTTATATGTTTTAAAGGTTAAACTTTACGTTTCCGCTACGTGCTCGCGTCTTAGGCTTATATAAATAAGTCGGGTCGTCACAAACCATCTTTAAGAAATTAATCCTTCTAACTTATTTAAGTAAATTACATTTTTAAACCTTATAAATCATTTAGATATTTTTGAGTTTAGAATTTGGATTTGGAATAACTTGTTTTATACTAAGTATTTTAAATAACTATTCAATCACATTTTGGAACATTGTAATAAAATTACAAGGAATATTTAACTTAAACAACCTTTAGTAAAATATACCTAATTTCTTAATATGAATTAAGAACTAATATTTATTACATAATTCAAAATAAAGAAAGCAATTAAAACTAAACTAAACTAGGAAAAATTGGTTTCGGGAAGAAAATAGATTATGGAAAAAATGGGCTTATGAGGGAAAATGGGAAGAAGAAGAGTTTTCAATTTCAAGAATTGAAATTAGAAGCTTTTGAATGAATAGCCAAAACTTTGTATTTATAGGCAAAGTAGTCCTCCAATTAAATTAGAAAAACTACAAGATGAATGTAAAGGAAAATCAAATCTTATTCTTTAATTATCTTCAAGTTGCCGATTTTATGAGTATAAAATCAATTAGAAAAACTAATTTTTTCTTTATTTAATTTGTCTTGGATAAAACATTCTTTTAAAGTTGAACATAATAAATATCTATTAAATTTGTAGAGCTGCATGTATATCATGGCACGTATCATGAGTGGCCCTATACCCCATTCGGACATGTTTATAACTTGGACTATCCACAACCTGTTTACACTTTTCACAATCAGAGAATTTAAACGACAGGAAATGCAATTCATGTGTAAAGATTAAAGGAGTTGAAGGTGATAAAAGTTAAAACAAAAGCTCTTATGAGCTTATATACAAATATACAACTCAAAAGATAAAACATGAAATAAATGTGTCCATGGACTTTAAAAGTATCTCTAGTCCATCTCGCCATCATCATCAACTAGATCATACTGTACCAGCTCCTCTCCCATGACCCCGAGCATTATCTAAAAATGTTTGTAATCTCATGAGCTAAAAGCAAGCCTAGTGAAAATAAATAGAAAGTAAAGTAACATTAGCTAGACTCCAAACCCACATCCGGATTTGTGTCCAAGTAAAACTCACATACCCTTACCTTTCAACCACCAAGAAGGGTTTGTATCAAGTATTTCACTTTTACTTACCAATTCTCCAATATAATTGAGGAACTAACTTCCAAGAATTTAGGAGGATGTGTTTTATAACACACATAACATTTGTATCTCATTCTCTTTAATACCTTATACCATACATAAGGTTTACATCAAGTCTTAATCTCCAATTTCAAGATCTTCCAATTTATTGAGAATCTAGTTCTCTTACATATATATATCATGATAATTATACAAGGTTCAATACACCCTTGTATTCTCTCATTATACAATTCAATCTCATTTCTCTTTCCTATAGCACTCGGCTATACATCATATTTCATTCTTTTTCTTTACAGAAATGTATAATATACATAATGGTTCAATTCTTTTCTCTATAGCAACTCAGGCTATAAAAAGTTTACATTCCTTTTTCTTTCATAAATAATGCTAAGCTCACTCGGTCTTAACATATTCATCAACTCACTCAACAAATGTAAAATACACGCAGCATTTACATCAACATAACCATCAAATGCTTATAATGACAGTAATAAAGCTCTTGCAGGCTAACATTACTTCATTATCTCGCTTTCCAAGTGTAAAGGGCACACAACCTTTACATCAGTACAATCATCACATGCTCATAATGACAATATGAAAGCTCCCACAGGTTGACTATACTTCATTATCTCGCTTTTCAAAATAAAATATACGAAGTCTTTTCAATATTAACTTCCCACCTCTAGTGATTAATGATAGATGATGAAGCTCCAGCAGGCTATGTCATTCACCTCATTAACTCACTCACCGAATACAGGTAATGAAGCTCCCGTAGGCTATTAATACACTGTATCCTCGTATATGTATCATAGTAATTATGGATAATACCAGATAATATGAACTCGCATAGTTCCATCATTATCTCATTATCCATCACCTCTGATCATGCAAAGTCCCGTAGTCCTTTAGCATTCCTCATGTACATATACGTAAACATAAAACGAATAATACCGGACAATGCAAAGTCCCGCAGTCCTTTAGCATGCCTCATTATTCCTCCCAATAATCAATTATGCAATATGATATGATATGAATATGCTTTCAAGTGCAAGTAAAATAAATATAAACATTCATAGTGTGCAAGTAAAAATAAATATAAACATTCAAAGTAATTGGAAGAACATAAAGGTAAATGGATCACGTAATGCTCTTATACATAAAATAAGAAATTAGGAACTTCTAATAAGAAAACAATAAATAAATCAAGCCAAACGGCCTTCAGTCAAACTTGAATTACTGACTTTATCATAAAGTCTCCAATTCAAAATGATTCTATTACTTTCAGTAAATATCTGAAGTTCCATAATCAATTTCCTTATTTACCCATCATACTTGAAACCTTCAACTTCAAATAATCATTCTTAAACTCCGGAATGAATCTAAATTAGAACTTCCAAGAGTTAAATGTTTTCATAGAGAAATCCATGAGTTCTCTCACTCAATTAGAACTAACTCCCAAGCCTAAGCCTGTTAGCTCACTTACTTTAATCCTTACGATTTAAACCTTAATCTCAACTTCTGATTCTACAATTTTTCAACTTATTCGGTTTCTAAGTTTACTTTAAAATCTATTTATTCTCACCTCGAATGCTCCCGTGACAACCAAGTTCCCACGAACAAACAAACGAGCAATCACACCTACAATTCATCAATCAATCAACATATTACAACTCATATCTAATATGAGAAAAAGTATGATTTTCGGGTGAATAGTGTTTTTAGATGAATAGTGTTTTTCAAAAATTGGAGCTCAAAATCGTCAAATTCCTTGGTAGAAATTCATGATTACAACTTCAAAACTCATTTATAAACAAAAACAAACAAATCCATATAAAAGTTTTGAAAACTTACTTTTTAGGACTTCCCTTAGAGAACGAGAAACACTACGAGGCTAGGTTGAATAGAAAGCCCTCGTCCCGAGCAATCCAACGCAACCGAAAACACGACGATCAGCCGATAAATGAAGAAAATCCAAGAAGCTCTCCCATGGAGATGAAGGCCACGACAAGATGAAGGAGAAGAAAAATGAATTTGGTCAACATTGGGTCAACTTTGAGATTTTAAAGAGATGAATAGTGATTTTGGATATTTATTAGAAATTAGAAATTACGGTTACGTCCCTTTAATGATTTTTAAGTCATAAATCGAAACCCGAAGTTCTTAAATTAGTCAAATGGTGATTAATAATTATTAATTGGCCTGTTAATAATTATCAATACAACCAAAACTAATTTAAGCTAATAAAACGATTAAAAGGCTTTCGAACAAAATAAACTACTAAATTCTAAATTACTAAAATCTAAAATTAAACTAAATACTTTAATTTAAATAAAAGATTAAATAAAAAAATTCACTTTAAAAAATAACGTGACGTTACAGTGTGAGACAACACTAACGTTCTGTTCTTGAAATCCCTAATAATTTGGATACCAAGAACATATTGAGCTCTCCCAAACCCTTCATTTGGAATTTTTTAGCTAGCCATTTCTTAGCGTCCTGTAATACCCTTACATTATTCTCAATAAGTAAGATATCGTCCACGTATATAATGAGAAATACCACATCTTTTTTTAGTACCTTCTTGTAAACACAAGACTCATCAACATTTTGTTCAAAGCCATACGATTTGATTGTAGTGTCAAATCTTTTGTTCCAAGACCGTGAAGCTTGCTTCAATCCATAAATGGATTCCAACAACTTACAAACTTTTTAACCTTCACCTTGAATAATGAATCCTTTTGGCTGGAGCATATAGATACTCTCGTCAAGATACCCATTCAGAAATACTGTCATGGCATCCATCTGCCAAGTTTCATAATCGAAATGGACAACAATGGATAAAAGAGTTCTAATAGACTTTAACATAGCAACAGGGGAGAAGGTTTCTTCATAGTCCACCCCTTCCTTTTGAGAAAATCCATTTTCTACAAGTCTAGCCTTGAAAGTCTTCAATTTCCAATTGGCTCCATGTTTCTTCTTGTAGATCCACTTACACTCAATGGGTTTTACCCCAACTGGTTGATATATAAGTTCCCAGACTGAGTTTGAATACATGGGCTTTATCTCAAGATCCATGGCTTTTAGCCTTTTTTTTTGTCAACATCCACCATTGCTTCCTTATAAGACAATGGATCCTCCAGGTCAATACCACCATCATTGACTTGAGTAAAGCCCATATATCGTTCAAGCAACTTGGATGCCCTCCAACTACGACGAGGACTTAACTGGATTTGACTAGAATCTCTCTTCCTACTTTGAAGAGCTAGGAAAGTCAACAACACTTATTGGTTTATTTCTGGTTTCACTTGGAACCATCTCCTTTAGTACTAACTTCCTAGGAGATTTAAGGTTTCCTATATAGCCTTCTTCCAAGAATGTAGCATTTGTGGTCACAAATACTTATTCTTGTCAGCACTATAAAACAATCCACCATGAGTCTCTTTAGGGTAGGCTACGAAAAAGCATACCTTAGAACGTTGTTCTAATTTCTTAGGGTTCATTCTCAGCACCTGTGCTAGACAACCCCATACACAAAAGTGATGCAAACTTTACTTTACTCCCTGAAAATAACTCAATAGGAGTTTCTAAAACACTTTTAGAAGGTACCCTATTTAGGTTGGGTAATGCAGTCTCCAATCTGTAACCCAAGAAATATTCTGGTAATGATGAATAACTCATCATTAATCTCGTCATTTCGAGTAAGGTCCTATTTCTCCTTTCAGCTATATCATTCTGTTGTGGTGTACCAGGTTCTAAAAGCTGAGGATGTTATCTCATTTTCTATCAAGTAGTCTTTGAACTCATAGTCCATATACTCCCCACCACGATCAAATCGAAGTGTCTTGATAGATTTACCCATATATTGAGTAGTCGTCTATGAAAGACACATAGTACTCATATCCACCCCTAGTCTTTACATTCATCAGAACACAAAGGTCTGAATGTATAAGCTCTAGTTGTTCTGTGGCTCTATTTCCTTCAGCTGAGAAAGGGTGTTTAGTCATTTTACCCTTTACACAAGATTCACAAACTGAGAGTGTACCAGCTCTAAGTCAGTTAGAGGTCCACTTTTAACAAGTTTTTGAATTCTATTAAGCTTAGATGACCAAGCCTTAGATGCCATAAAAGGGTCTCTCTTTAGAAATTCTATCTTTATGTGACGACCCGTTACTTTTAAATAATTTAGATTAGAAAACACAGCGGAAGTCTTTTATTTTAAGAAAAATTGGCGTGATTATGTTTGAAAATAGGCTAGCCAAAACCTGTTTACATCTTAAATTCAGACATCTAAAAACACAAGGAACATTAAGTTCCTATCAGGAGTTCAAAATGATTTATAAACATAAAAGTAAAGACAAAAGCTCTTAAGAGCCATTTACAAATATACAACTCCAAAATTAAATAAAATTCACGAAACCATGTACATGGATTTTTACAACCACCTAGTCCATCTCAAAGTCTTCATCCCTCGATCACGCAGCACCATCTCCTCTCCCTCGACCTCTAGCCAGGGCATTACCTGAAATTTTGTAATATCATGAGCTAACAACTTAAGCCCAGTGAGAATAATAAGAATAAAAAGTAAGGATAGACCTCAAACTCGTATTCCGATTTGTGTCCAATTTACCTGACACAATTCAATCCTAAGTTCTCCAAACTTTAGGTAATCTCGTTTTATAATTTCCAAGGGATGATATTGCTAACATACGTAGTCTAATACTCATCCATTATCTTGTTATGTTATAAGTAAGAAAAGTAAATAAACTATACATAAATATAACATCTCAATTCTTTATCCATTATATATATTTCCATCGATCATATGCATGAAGGTAATGAGAACATCCCGTAGGATACGCATTCGCCCTTTATGCATGAATGAATGAAGAAGGTGATGCGGACATTCCCCGAAGGGTCCAACATTCTTCCCTCCTTTTCTTTCTCTCTTTATTTTCTTTTTCTTTGAAGACGATGCAGACATTCCCCGTAGGGTCCAACATTCTCTCCTTCTTTTCTTTCTCACTTTCCTTTCTTTTTCTAGGAAGGCGATGCGGACATTCCCCAAAGGGTCCAACATTCTCTCCTTATTTTCTTTCTCTCTCTGAAGGCGATGCGGACATCCCCCGAAGGGTCCAACATTCTCTCCTTCTTTTCTTTCTCTCTCTAAAGGCGATGTGGACATCCCCCGAAGGGTCCAACATTCTCTCCTTCTCTTCAATGATGCGAGATGTTATGGTGCAATATGTTATGGTGCGAGATGTTATGATATGCTCGCAAAGTAAATAAACATAAAGTACGAATATTAAAGTAGCCAAAACAAGCATAAAGAAAAAGGAGCATAAAGTAAAAGACATAAAGTAAAAGGATCGTAAATGTCCTTATGCATAAAGTAAATAGATAGAAAATCCGGAAGAATATTAAGTAGATCGAACTTCCGATACTTAATAAAAGTAGATCTTATCTTAAATAAGTAATCTACACTTCCAAGGATTCCAATCTTCCAACTAAAAACCAAAGTTCTATTAACCATTCTATCTAAAAGTTTGGATCTTTTAACTTCCAATGATCCATCCTAAGCTTCGAAATGAATCTAACTTAGAATCTTTTAAGATTCAATACTTTCCTCGAGAACTCCTAAGTTCTCACTTAAAGAATTAGCTCCTAATCCTAGGGGCACTAGCTCGCTTCCTCTATCTTAGATTCGAATTCTAGTCTTAGTTCCCAATTCTACAAACCATTATATTTATTTTCTTTCTATAGTTACTTTAAATCCTAACTATTCTCACCTTAGCCAAAAAAAAGATTTCGCACCAAGTTTCCGAAAGCACGATCAAACAACGATCCGAAACACCTACAATTAATTACATCTAACAATTAATAAATAAACATACATCGATCAATTAACATCTAAAAGCTCAAAACAACGAACAACCCCATAAACCCTACTATGAGGCTCTCGGCCCCCCCATGAAAAGTGGGTCTCGGGTTTGGTTTTCTGGCTTTTAGGTACTTTAGAGGTGTTTCGAGTTGGTTTTAAGCAATTTTGAAGTTCTCGATTTCAATGGGTATCGATGATTTGGGTTTTTGAACAATAAACGATTTCCCGAATTTAATTTCAATAAACATTAATTCACTAATTTATAACCCATAATCAAACCCAAAAAGGTAAATTTCAAACGGGAAGGGTTTCGACTGAAACTCAGTTTTAGGGTTAAGGGAAAGTTTCCAAAAACTCTTAAAACAACTCCCGTACTTACAAACACCGAGTTTCACGACAAGAAATCGAAAGAAAACAAAGAAAACTCCATTAAAACACTATTTGGAGCTTAGGGTTTGAAACTTTACTTACCGAGAAATCCATGGATCTCGAGAGAAAAGCATGATGGTTAGGTGGAAATGAATCCTAGACTCGAGGGCTTTCCGATGCAACCGAAATCGAGTCGATCCGCTGAAAAACAAAGAAAAGCCAAATCTTCCCCCAATCCCTTGAAGGCTTACGGTTTTGAGCAAGGATAGATTAGCAAAAATGAGTCAACTTTGGTCAATTGGTATATTTAAAGATGAATGAATAGTGTTTTGGATAATTTTAAGAAATCGGAAATGACGGTTGCGTCCTTTTATGACTTTTGACTTATGAAACGAAACCCGATGCTCTTAAATAAATCTAAAGGTGATTAATAATTATTAATTGGCCTATTAATAATTATTAATGTCACCGAAACGAATTTAAAGTATTAAAACGATTAAAAGGAAATTCGGGCGAAATTAACTACTAAAATCGAAATTACAAAAATAATAATTAATCTAAATACTTAAATTGAAATAAATAAATAAATAAATAACATTAAATAAATAATAGAATAAAAAAAAATTTCACTTAAAATAACGGGACGTTACACTTTACTTGTTCTAGACTCTGCAGTCTCGAACGACTTAGAATTGTAAAGTGTTGCACATACTGAAGGCCTTAGTATGTATAAATTATTATCTTATAGTCCTGAATAAGTAAAGTTTTCATTTTTGAAAATATCAACTTTATTAATACCTCAATCTACGGTATAAGATTGTTTACCAATACAACCCAAAGAAACTATGTTTCAGTTTAAACCAGTAAGATAATATACAATGTTCAAGAATTATTTAAAGATAATCAACAACTTTATAAAATGAACCAATACTTATTTTATTCATAATAAAAATAATCATATGTTTCTCAAACATAATAAAAGTAACAATAGTTACTAAATAGTTTCTATGACATAGACACTACTAATGGTTCATAAATGACTAGAAAGCTTCTTCAAGCTCCAGAGTGCAGTCTTCATGAAATGTCGATTTTTTTTCCATTCTTCCACTATCAAAAGAAAAGATAATGAATCAGAATTATCACATAATTCGTCAATGAAAACAAAATAGCAAATTATATTTACCATTCTTCATTTATATCTTTCTCCTTTTAAAATCATCATCTGAGCTGAACTCTCATACTTTTACAAATTTACCCGTATGTAAAAAAGAAGGTAAGTTAGTGAATTGAATTTATAATTCAATAGGATAGAACCCTCACTATCTTATAATGTCACTAAGTAAATCATATTTACCAATACATATGTTCTTCTTTTCAATGCATACTTCAGCCCAGTCATTTTGTATGCAAGGTCAACTAGAGTATCATTAATGATATACATCATCTCTCGTGCGGTGACAGCTAGTTCTACCATCCTGTACATGTGGAAAGACAGTCTTTCTAGAATGTACATATGAGCCATCTCATCGCTCTAGACCCGTCTCTCATATGGATCCCACAAACCCTGAAGAGAAGAGTTTAAGGACAATCAGTGCGAATAAAAAGTTGAACCCGCTCGTCAACCAGAATACTAAATAGTTTTGATTCCCAAGTATCATAATTCTTATCATTCATTGTGGGTTCGTTTTTCCAAGTCAAGAAATTTTTATTTGACATATTGCTGAAAATAAATAAACGCATGCTTTAGTAATATATTTTGCACATCCATTCAATCATACTTTTGGCATCTATTAAACGTGATGCATGAATGCACATTTAATAAAAATATATAAACCTTGGAATAAAATTTCTATGCCATGGTATATTAGTGTGACAGGAACAATCCCTACGTAGGCAGGTCAAAGTTCCCTCCCACTAAAATGAGACTCCTCTCAACCAAAAAATATTCCTAGGGAAACTCATACCCTACAGTTCTTTAGTTACCATTTTTTGGTCCAGGAAATTTTTAGATCACTTAAATATTAATTTTGATGAGTGTAGCCGAAGGGAGAGTCAAATATAACTCTTAAGATTCTTTCTAAATGAATCCCCTTGGGTGTTACCCAAGTTTTAGACCGCTTAAAGTTATTTTGATGAGTGTCACCGAAGGGAGAGTCAAACATCAAAAGGTTTAGAGAATCATAAGGGTATTGATTCATGCGGTAACTTTCCGGAGGGAATGAGTAAAGAGTTACCAACACTACTGAAGACTTATATGAATCTCACACATTGATTCCAACTTCGAGACCGCAAGACTGGTTGCCATTTGTCCTTCTCCAACTCAATATAGCTACTTAAGGCTTTTACTTAAATATACCCAGGCGAAACTCCAATATCTAAGTTCAATCTAACTTATAATAGCTCTTATAAATTGGTTAGATTAATTTTAATGTGATTGCCAAGTGATTAATCTCTATTAATCCTAGTACATTATGCACCGTCTTGATGAACTAAAGTATTAAAAAATATCACTTCTAGATCACTCCCAGTTAGAGGGGTCTTGTGTTAATGGAACGATTAAATAACCTCTTATATAGGGTAGAGATTTCTCGCCAAAGTTCTATTTTAATTAACCAATTCAACTTAATCAAATTTTAATTAACTCCTTTATTAAAAATAATGACACCTCATATTTTGGGTTTTAATTTCAAATCCTATTTAAAACTTGTTGTGGGGTGAAATTAGATAACACATGGAGTTTTATAACTTGACAAAATGTCTATGCACATCGTCTGAGCAACGTACCTGGGCACGTCGTCTGAGCACGGTACCTTGGCACGCTGTCTAAGCACAGTACTTGAGAACACTGTCTACGCCCAGTGCCTAGTCATAAAGTCTACGCACCTGACAAGATATGGCTACGCAGTCTCCAACACAGACTTACATACTTGGGATTGAATACAAGTGTCCACTTGAGAAATGACACGTGGCGTAACCCGTAAGAGACACGTAATTCAGAAGCCACACATGACCCAATCCCGACGCGACACATGGCACGATAATGTCATCAACTTCTTCTCCTACAAATAGGAGAATAAATTCATTCATTAGGTAACTAATTCAAATCTACTTCTCTCTAGCACACTAGCTTTGACTTAAGAATCAGCGGGTGTTAAGACGGCACCACACTGGTGCTCTATTCTTTTCTTGTGCAGGTACATACACTGATCAACACCTACACATACACAACACCTCCAGAGAAGCGCACTACCTCTGATTCATCCTATACTTCAAGTTTGTTGCATACATGGAAGCTCTCTATTTTTACGCAACAACATTTGGCGTCATCTGTGGGAAGAGTATATAACTAAGTACTCTACCATAAAGGATGAGTCGTAGAAATCAGAAGCACGGTGATGATATAGATGTCAGTGAAAACTGTAACTCTTGTAATACGAGATATCAAACTCGTAGCACTAGAGAATGAAAACAACAAAAAGTTGATGAAAATCAAGAAGTGATAAGAGTTGTACCCGTGCCAGAAAGAAGGGTAGACGTCTTGGAAGAGAAAGTCTGAGGAGTGAATAAAGATCTTGCAAAAGTTTTAGAGATACTCACACAAAGGTCTGATCAACAAGCCTTCGCTAACAACGAACAATTACGATCCAAGAAGGGAAAAGACAAAGAGCCTATAAGGGTATAGGAGATTCGTGGAATCATGAGAAAGGTGGTCCAAAAGAAAGTTCAAGGCTAAATAGTTAAGACACTTCTCTTTCCTCTCATAAATCTTCACGCAACAAGCATCCCGGTATGAAAGAAAAGTTTGACATTCGAGAAATGTTGATTAAAAAGAAAAATGAACACGTAGATGTTATGAATTCTACAGCTGAAAGTGTCCAGCTTTGATCTCCAGAGTTGAAAAAGCTCCAAGATCAACTTCGTCATATGAGGAAAGAGTATCGATGAGAGACTCTTCTTGTACTAGAAGATCTACTCGACCAAACTGAGTCGCAATTCACCAATAATAATGGAGGTGGAGCTTCCCACCAAGTTCAAGTCGAGGTCTATCTCTTCATGTTAAGACCTCACTCAATCTTTTGTAACTCAGTTCCTTAGTGAAGGAAATCATAAGAAATCAGCCATGCACCTTTTGACTGTGTGTCAGGAGTCAGAGGAAAGCCTCTAAGACTATGTGATAAGATTTAACAATGAGGCGTTGAAGGTGGAAGGTTACAGTGACGACATAGCTCTGATTGCTATAATGACCAACTTAAAAGATGAAAAGTTCTTATGGTCACTAGGAAAGAAGACGCCTGCTACATACACCGAGCTTCTCTCTAGAGCGAAAAAATATATGAGTGTTGGAAAGTTGCTTAGTGCTAGAAAGACTTCAGATGAAAGGGGTAGTAGTAAACGATCAAAGTATAAGAAGAAAGACCGAACATAAGACTTTGTCTGGAGGACTGGCCGTCATGAAGATGACAAGAAACATAAGTCGAGAGGCCAACTTGAGAAGCTAAATCTTTCTCCTAGTAAGTTTAAAAAATACACTCCTACCACGGTCCCGATTGAACAACTACTCTTGGAGATCAAAGACAAAAACTTGATTAGGTGGCCGCCTAGGATGAAAGCAGAGTCAAACAAGAGGAACAAAGACAAGTATTGCCTCTGCCACAAAGACCATAGCCATACCATCTCTGAATGTTTCGATCTCAAGGAAGAAATTGAGACCCTTATTCAAAGAGGGTACTTGAAGGAATTCGTGAGAAGTAAAAGAAATAAGAAAGATTAGGACCATGATAATCAATATTTCCAGATGGAGAAGGCCCAACTATTGAAAAAGATCCCAAACCCTATAAAGGACCATGCTAGGTCACTAAGGTATTGGCCAAGGCATCAACACATTGATTAAACTCATCTAAAAGGCTCTACTATAACTATGAAAATGTCAAACAACTTAGATTTTATTTTAGCAATTTTTTTATTGCAGTTTTCATTTCCAATAAAGTTTCTTATTGTAAGAGTTCGACAATAAAATGAATAAGATTGTACTTTTTCTACTTATTCATCTATGTAGAGTTAAATTGTTCGAGAACCATTAGAATCAAGTTAGACTTCAGGACATAAAACTCTACTCGAGTGGGGGCAAAATATTTAAAATCTACTACAATAAAATAAAAATGTTCAAAGTCCACCAAGTTGGAAGAGCAAAAAGTTTAAAGTCAGCCAAGGTGGAAGAGCTATATAAAAATTCTAAGTCTACTAGGGAGTGCAGGGCTCGCACGAGCCTCACCTCGTAGAAGAATTTTAAAAGAGAAAAATTCTAAGCCTACTAAGGAATGCAAGGCTCTCACAAGCCGCACTTGGTGGAAGAGTTTGAAAGAATAAAAATTCTATGCCTACTAGGGAGTGCATGGCTCTCACGAGCTACACCTAGTGGAAGAGTTGAAAAAAAGAAAAAATTCTAAGTCTACGAGAAAGTTGAGGGCTTGTACGGGCCGCACCTAGTAGAAGAATTTAAAATGACAAAAAATTCTAGGTCTACTAGGAACTGGAGGCTCGCACAAGCTGCACCTCATAGAAAAATTTTAAAAGAGAAAAAATTCTAAGCCTACTAGGCAATGTAGGGCTCTCACGAGTTGCACCTAGTGGAAGAGTTGAAAAGAAGAATTTAAAACAACAAAAAATTCTAAGTCTACTAGGGAGTACAAGGCTTGCACGAGCCGCATCTCGTAGAAGAATTTAAGAGGGTAAAAAATAAAAGTCTACTAGGAAGTGCAGGGCTCGCACGAGCCGCACCTAATAGAAGAATTTAAAACAAAAAAAAAATTCTAAGTCTACTGGGAAGTGTAGAGCTCTTACATGCCGCACCTCATAGAAGAATTTAAAATGAGAAAAATTCTAACTCTACCAAGAGTGCAGGGCTTGTAGAAGAATTAAGGAAAAATTCAAAGTTTACTAAGAGTGTAGGACTCTCACAAGCTATACCTACAAAGCAAAACTTAGAAAATTTGAAGTTAAATCAATCAAGCTTGTGTCAAGACTCAACAACAAGTCGACCCTCGAAAACCAATTTGAAATTTGTTATAAAAAAAAAAAGAAAAAAAAATCAACCGGTCAACGGTCAAGGGGCAGCTGAAAAGACAAGAAGAAGAAGGAAAAAAAACTTGATTGAAATCCACGCGGGTCAAAACCTGACCCTCGTGGATACCCGCTGGGTCAGGTTTTAAACCACGGGTAAAGGAACCAGCAAGAGAAGAGACAAAAAAAAGGGGACGCGGGTTATTGCTCCCCCCCCCCCCCCCCCAAAACTATTTTTTATTTTTCTCTTTCTCCTACCTCTTTATTCTACACTAACCCAACTCCAAAATGACCGAGACAAAAAATTCAACCTACTAAGCTCCAACACTTAGTGTTTTCTCAAATTTTGACATGTGCTAAGGTAGAAAATCAAGCTACAAAGACAGAAAAATGAAGTTCAATAAAATTCAAGACTTAAAATATTTTCAGAAAATTCGTTGAGGTAAAATTCCAGTTTTAAAGAATACTCTCAAGCTGTATTGAACTGTAATTGCCTGAGATTTTAAAAGTAAATATTTAAGTGAGAAATAATGATAGCTTGTGAAGTTGTTTGGGTTTTCGAGAAAAATAATAGAAAGTAGTTTTTTTTTTCTATATTTAAAATGGCATAACCTGAAGCAAAATGATATTTTATTTATAGTATAAAGTTATTTAATTATTTTGGGATTAGTAACCAAGGTTAAACGAGTTAACCCAGATTGGGTTAGAAACTAACCATGGTTAGTTGAATGGGTCAGTATTTAACCATGGTTAGAGAGTGAGAATAAAGTTTAGTTAGTAAAATTAACTATGGTTAATGGTGGGACTAACTTGAAGTGATAAATAAAGAAAATGGACCTAAATGCAAGAGGTGGGGCTTCTCCATTGAATATATTGAATAAAAGGACCAAAATGCAACCTTTTGGGCTAAGTATAAAAAGAAAATTTCATTTAATTAGTAATTACAAACCAAAACTCTACTACTCTTCTTCTCCACTCTATCATTCTCAGCCAACCATGAAAACCAAAGACAATGAAATTGAAAACCTTGTAATTTCCTCATTTCTTCATCAAATCAACCTAAATTGGATGGAATTTAGAGTAGAAGCTTAATAAAGAGGAAGATTTCACTTTCCCCTTTGTTTTCCTCATGAAAGAGTAAGTTTTCTAATTCTAGGTTTTGGGTAAAAATGGGGAAAAAGTTATTTGAAGCTTGGGTTTTGTTTATAACCTTAGAAATCGAACAAATTGAAATGAAATTGTGAAAATTGATATGTTTTACAATGGTTTTCATATAAATTAAGCTAGGGTTTTGATGATTCAAAAAGAAGAATTTATATGTGGAGTAAGTTTTATGAGTTCTTTAATAATTATAATAAGAAATTATATGGATTGCATGTACCCTCTTCAAGTAAGAGATAACCAAAGTGTTTTGTATTGTTTCTTTTGATTTGGGGCTGATTTCTTAATGAACTATTAACTTAAATTAAAATTGGGAAGTATAAATTATACAAGTTTATTTAAAGAAACACCCTCTTTCCACTGTTTTCGTATTTTCAACTAATAGGGGTTGTTTTATGTATGAGGGTCGAGGGGATGTTTTTGGGATCTTGAGTTTTATGTAAACGTTAATTTATATGTATTCATGCTATGTAAAGTATATTAAGTGAATGGCATGAATCGTGTGTAGGTTTGGCTCAAAGCAAAGCCTCGATGTGCAAGCTAGATACTTTGTATCTCAAGGTGGGAATAAATTTTTTTTTACGTACTTTTATGTGTGATTTTTATATAATGAATTGTTATGTGTTTTTGTATTTAAGCTTGGGAAGGATTGACAAGTTTTAATAGTAGATGAAGGGTTACTCATGAATAAGTAATTGAAAGTGTGGAACACAAGAACGGGTTATGGGGAGAGTGAGCTTGCAAGGGTGTTTGGGTAATTGCGGCAAGCTTAAATGTTTCTACTTGGATTTAATATAGTTATGAAACAAGATTATTTTATGGAAGTCTTTAAAATTTATAGATACCATGAAAAGGTAGGAAACCATGGATGGAACTCAAGTTCAAAGCCTCTATTGTTGGCCATTTGAAATTTTCCTAGTTTTCCTAATTTTGGAGTTTTCTTAAGTTTCTCATAACGTCTTCCAATTCTGGTATATTTGGGCGTCAAAATACATATTTTACATAAGAAAATAAATTTAGGAACTCCAACCAATGAATTTTCAAGAACCCCTCAAATGGCCAAAATCACCACTTTTCCATGTGGCTAGTTTAGAGACTTTTTGGAGCAAACCGGATTTCCAGGTTTATTTTATTGTTCTTACTAAATTATTTATTATATTTCAAGTTTAAGGTTAGTTGTTAAATATTTGTGATTGATGAGGAAAGGAAAGCCAATGTCAAGCCTTGTTTTAAAAGTGAGAACAAAATAGATTAAAATGACAGTAAGGGTGTTTGAACGTGGTTGCTATTGTGAGAATGTGGAATCTGTGTAATGTTATATGAGGCTTATTTGGGAACACCTCTTGGTGTTTGAAAGTAAGTGGAAAAGGAAGTTGAAAGAGGAACGAGAATCGTTGACCGAACTTATCATGTTGTTGGGAAAGTGGAATGAGTGGAAATACCCTTGATATATCCTTGCTTCTATTTAATCTTTGAGTTGTTCTTGTATGTTTACTACAAAAACACTGTCAAAATGCGATCAGAAATTTGCGACAAAAAAAAAGTGGTGGTTTTTTTGGTGACCACCTGGTCATTTTCTTTGAAGGTTGACTCTAAGTAGTCATAAAAAATGGCGCGAAAGAAGCGACCAATAGGTCACCTAAAAAAACGACCAGCTGGTCACATTTTTGTGACTAAAATATGCCTTGGTAGCAAAAAATGGCGCATAATTTTGGAGGGAAAAAAGCTACCAAGTGGTCACAATTAAAAGTGACTACTTGGTCGCAATTTTTGTGACATTTATTGAGCAGTGGTAGCTTAAAATTTTGGCGGGAATTAAGCTACCACGTGGTCACATTAATAAGTGACCGGATGGTCGTAAATTCTGTGATTTTATGTGACCAATAATTTATAAAAAATTTGGTGGGATAAAAGCTACCAACTGGTCACCAAAAAAGTGACCATCTGGTCATAAATTCTGACTTGATGTGACTCTGGGCAGTGAGGAAAATGGCAGGAAATTTTGGCGGGAAAATGCGACCAGATGGTAGCAAAAATACTACCATCTGGTCGCAAATGAGCAGAGGAGTCCATTATAAAATCGTTCCACCTATTGTTTGTTAGCATTAAGAAAAAAGAAAATGAGAGAGTGGATGTATGTTCGTTTGATAGACGGGTATTTGAACGATGAGTTCGTGGTCGGGGTTGAACAGTTTGTTGAGTTTTGCATGAAAACTGTCTATTATGAAAAGTATGGTGGAAAGCTACGTTGCCCGTGCAGTAAATGCGACAATAGGAGAATCATACCGGTTACAGAGTTAAAGGTGCATCTTTATAGTCGGGGGTTTGTGTAAAATTATTATCACTGGGTGTTTCAGGGGGAAACACAGGAAATGTTCGATGCTGCATTACAGGAATCGAGACGATACGAAGGTAGCAGCTCGAATGTAGAGGTTGTTGATGAAGAACGGAATGATGAACAACGAGATAGTCGATGCAAGACAAATGATACTTGATGGTGCGGGGTATGGGGGCAATGAAAATTTCCGTGAAAGTTTAAACGTAGACGAAGATGAACGGGTTGTAGAAGAGGAAATGAATTCGGATGCACGAAAGATGCACGAGATGCTAAAGACAGCCAGCCGACCATTGTACGATGGGTGTGAGGTAAGTGAACTTGCTGCTGCTACAGAACTTTTAAATATAAAGGCGCAGTACAACATACCCGGTAGAGGATTTGATGTGATTGCATCGTGGTTTCGTCGATGCGCTCCAGAAGAAAATAATATGCCCCACAGTTTGTACGGCACGAAAAAGCTAGTGGAGGGACTTGGATTACCCGTGGAGAAAATAGATTCGTGTCAAAACAGATGCATGATTTACTGGGATTTGGATGAGGACCTGGATCATTGCAAATTCTGTTTTCTTCCAAGATACAAACAAGGGAAACGCAGCCTGATTCCGAACGCTCGCATGTTCTATTTACCACTGACCCCACATCTGCAACAGTTGTATGCATCGGATGTGACAGCCTCGCACATGAGATGGCATCACGAGCATTCACAGGATGAAGGTGTTATGAGACATCCCTCAGATGCTGCGGGATGGAAGCATTTAAATAATTGTCATCCGGATTTTGCACAAGATCCGAGAAACGTCAGATTGGGCTTATGCACAGATGGCTTCAACCCGTTTGGGGCATCCGGAGCACAATATTTAGTTTGGCCAGTCATGGTAACCCCGTATAACTTGCCTCCCTCGATGTGCATGCGAGACCCGGTGATTTTTCTAACATTGATCGTACCTGGGCCGAAAAGTCCAAAATAGAAACTGGATGTGTATTTGCAACCACTTGTTGCAGAGTTGAAAAGGTTATGGACTGACGGTGTTATAACGTAACACATTTCGAAGAAACAAAATTTCTTGATGCGCGTCGCGTTAATCTGGACGATCAGTGACTTTCCTGCGTATTCAATGTTGTCAGGTATGTTGATCTTTAATTGCTTTCATATACATTTTTGAGTCTGTGTTTAGCTTTTGTTATTGCTTTCCTTAGTCAGTGTAGTTAGTTGTGTGAACCTTAATTTCCTCCTCTTAAAGGATGGAGTACGGCGGGGACATACGCATGTCCACATTGCATGCTAGACACAGATGCATTTTATCTCAGAAACGGTCGGAAAACTTGTTGGTTTGACTGTCACCGTTGATTTTTGCCGTTGAATAACACTTTCCGTTCAAACAGCAGTGACTGGAAGAGGGGTCGACGAGTAAGAAAACAAACCCCCCCGACCATGTATAGTGAAAGACAGATTCTTCACGGTATAGATGCTATAGGGATGCAGAAGATTACAGTGGAAGGTGCAGAGAGTGCAAACAATGGGGCTGGGAAAAACACGGGTTGGAAGAAACAGAGTATTTTTTTGGGATCTACCGTATTGGGAAGATCTACTGATTAGACACAATCTGGATGTAATGCATATCTAGAAGAATTTCTTGGACAACATTTTCAATACGATTTTGAACGTTCAGGGAAAAACGAAGGACAATCTGAAGGCACGTTACGATATACGGGAGATATATCATCGTCCTGAGTTGGAGCCTGACGACAATGATAATTACGCAAAAGCAAAGTACATGTTGACGACGGATGAAAAGAAAACATTATTTGAGTGGATCAAATCCATCAAATTCCTGGACAAATACGTTTCGAATTTAAGTCGGTGTATAGACAGTAAAAAACATATCATGTTCGGGATGAAAAACCACGACTGTCATATATTCATGCAACGATTGATGCCCGTCGCGTTCAGACCGTTCCTAGAGAATAGACATTGGGAGCCGCTTGCCCAGTTGAGTGTTTTAGGGACTTGACATGTACAGAGCTGACGGAAGCTACTGTCGCTTCAATGAGTTCAGAGATCGCCGTTATTATTTGTAAGTTGGAGCGAATGTTCCCACCTGGCTTTTTTGACTCCATGGAGCATCTTCCAGTACATCTTCCATACGAGGCATTCTTAGGGGGTCCCGTACATTACCGCTGGATGTACCCATTTGAAAGGTAAGCACAGTTATTTTGTAATGTACGCGTATAAATCAGTACAGTGATCATCGAATGTAAATTATGTTTTGTACCCACAGATACTTACGTCGGTTGAAAAAGATGGTTGGAAATAGATCACGAGTAAAAGGATCTATTTGTAGTGCGTACCTGACACAAGAGACTACCACATTTTGTTCATACTACTTTGATCAACACATTGCAGAGCAGTTTCGACCGGCAAAACGAAACATTGTCGAAAATTTACTTGAAGGTGTTGACATGAACGACTTGCCGATTTTTACGGAACATGGCATGACAGTTGGAAGATCAGTGCGTAGGCCGTTGACAGATTCTGAGTATCACATAATGCAGACATACGTGTTATGCAACTGCGCAGAGATCGAGCCTTACATAGAGTGAGTTTGTAACTTAACATTATTTCATCGCATAAACAATTACAAACTATTTGCTAACTATTTTTGTAACATACAGATTATTTCTAAACGTATACGTTCAATGACATGAGTTGGTCTTACAACGCCGAGGAGGGGTCAATAATCGACAAAGAGTTTCGTTCTTGGTTCAGTGCATACGTGAGTTATTTTAAATTGTCAAAAAACCGTTGCATTATGTTGAAACAATTACTATCTTCCTAACATTACTGTATGTGGACAATGACACAGGTTGACTCCCTTACATTACCGGTGGATGATCCTCGCATCATTTCTTTGGCAAAGGGACCTGGACGGATAGCAAGGTCGTATGGTGGATACGTTGGTAAGGGTTACAGATTTCAAACGAAGGCACATTCAGTGAACAGGGCAACAAACAACAGTGGTGTTTGCATAAAAGGTCACGTGTTCGACACAAACGAAGACGATTACTTCGGAGTAATCGATGAGATTCTTGAGATTCAATATGCAAGTCCGACGCTAAAACTCATTGTTCTGTTCAACTGCACTTGGTTCGAGACAACCAGACAAGGCGGAGTCCGTAAGATTGATCATTTACAAATTGTTGAGGTAAACAAGTCTAAGCATATGCGCACCGCTGATAGGTTCGTCCTGGCTTCACAGGCGATTCAAGTTTATTACCTAAACTATCCGATTAATAGACGAGATCTGACAGATTGGTTAGTTGTTTGTAAAGTTAAACCACGCTAGGTAGAAGAAAACTTGTCCGAGAAAGACGACCATGCAGAGGAAGTTGTTGTTTTTCAAGAAGATGAGATAAGATCTCGTGCAATCGACGATGGTCAGAATGCAAGTACTGTTCGTCCTTTGAACGATGGAACGATAACATTGCATGATGATGATGATACAAATGCTTCCACTTCTCACGCACGTGACATTGATGCTGAATGTATTCGAGAAGATGAATCTGATGAAGAAACAGAAGAAGAAGAAGAAGAAGACTTTATGTGACGGACTTCTTGGAGACGATGATGAATGAGATATTTCGTTAACTTGATTATTCAATGTGTGTATGTGTTTATTAATTAAAACTATTTCTTTCAAGGAATGATTAAAAAAATATATATATATATTAATATTTGCGACCACATGGTCAAATATTTGGACAGAATCATCATCATCTTCATATTCAATATGCTCACTTTTAAACATCACTTTCTTTTCCTTGATTGGATATTGGATTTCAGAAGCACTATGATCAAATATAACAACATGGAAACAAGAGTTCCCTTCATATCTAAATATCAGAAAGTAACCCAATTTTACAGAGTAAAACTCCACAAAGTAACCCAATTAAAAATATACATATATATATATATATATATATATTAATATTTGTGACCATGTGGTCGCAATTTCACACAAAGAGTGACCACATGGTAGTAATTTTGAAGGGAAAGGTGACCAAATGGTCGCATTTTTGGAAAAGTATAATTATATATTTTTTTTAAAAATATAAGTGAAATTGCGACCATATGGTCGCAAATATGAGCGGTAAATTTAAATTTTCATGAAATTTATGGCGGTGAATTTAAAGATTACGACCATCTGGTCGCAATATTTGGCTGTGAATTTCATTATTGCGACCAGATGGTCGCAATTATTGATGGAACTCGTGATATGGCAGCTGTTCTGGATCATGGCAAAGTGGCGACCAGATGGTCGCTTGTCGAAGAAATGCTACCATATGGTCGCAAATATCTCAAGAAATGCGACCATTTGGTCGTATTTTCCTCAGCACGCGCGACCTTTCGTTTCTGGTCATGATTACATATTTGCGACCATTTGGTCGCAAAATCTGATTTAAAATCAGATCCCTTTTCCTTTCCCCCGTTTCTTTTCTTCCTTTCTCTTTTTCTTTCTTTTCTCTCTTTCCCCCGTTCCGTTCCCCGTTCTTTTTTCCCCATTCCCGTTCCCCGTTCCTACTCTAAACCTAAACACCCTAAACCTCCAATCCCGGTTTCTATTACGAGGTTAGTTTCATATCCGTTTCAAGTTATTTTTAGTTAGTTTTAGTTTAAGTTTATGTTTAAATTTAATTAGTTTAGTTTAATGTTGTTAATTTCATTAATTTTATTTTAATTAATGTAATTTAGTTTAATTAAGTACTTAGTTTACATAAGGTTAATTAATCTAATTTCGTTTACTATAATTAATTGATACATTTTAGTTCAATCAATCTAATTTTAATTTAGTTTAATTTAATTAATTTGTTTAGTTAAGTTTAGTTTTTATTAATTAATGTTAGTTTAATTTAATTAATTTGTTTAGTTAAGTTTAGTTTTTATTAATTAATGTTAGTTAAATTTAATTAATGTTAGTTAAATTTAATTAATTTTAGTTTAATTTAATCTAATAGTTGAAATCTTCATTACTTAGTTTACTTTAATTAATTTCTTAGTTTAGTTTATTTTAGTTTTAATTAATTAATGTTAGTTTAATTTAATTAATTTTAGTTCAATTAATCTAATTTATTTTAATTCTTCATTACTTAATTTAGTTTAATTTAATTAATTTTAGTTCAATTAATCTAATTTAATTTACTTTAATTCAAATTAATTAATTAGTTTATTTTAAATTATTTACTTAATTTATGTTAGTTTAATTTAATTAATTTTAGTTCAATTAATCTAATTTATTTTAATTCTTCATTACTTAATTTAGTTTAATTTAATTAATTTTAGTTCAATTAATCTAATTTTAATTTACTTTAATTCAAATTAATTAATTAGCTAATTTTAAATTATTTACTTAATTTATGTTAGTTTAATTTACATTATTTCATTAATTAATTAATTTAATTTATTTCAATATTTTAATTACGTAATTAGTATTAAATTAGTTTAGTTTGGTTGTAGGATTATGATGGGCAGACGACGTCCTCCCCAGTCAAACGAGCCTGATGACGCGGGTGACGAGGCGTCTTGCGGACGCCATCGCCGCCGCCCGATGCGGACCGACTACGAGAGGAGTTGGACATCCTCTTCGATTCTGAGACACTGGGACTTGCTGCCACGCTCGATGATGCGGTCCCCTAAGACCGAGTCTGCGACACCACGATCGCCGCAGGACTCCCTGGCCACGACTCCCGGCTTAGCATCAGGGTCTACATCAGGGTATGCGTCCTGGGGTCTGTGCCCGGTCCGGTGCGTCGGTCCGATCCGGTGGCCCCTCCACTTCATGCACGCGATCGTCTCCGGTCAGACTCCACCCTTCGGATTGAAGGGGATACGTAAGTAATTTTGTTTATTATTTTAATTACTTAATTTTTAAACCTTTAAACTTTTTTCAAAGTGTTTTTTTTTTCCCGTTAACTAATAGTTTCTAATAGAACAATAATTTTTATGATTTTACAGAGTACAGCCGCATACAACCGTTTCAAAATGGTTTCGCGAGGTCCTCCAGAGCATGCCTCTACCCAGCGACCTTCGCTGGCAGAAGATTCTGACGACAGAGAAGCGTCGGATGTACGATAATTGGAAGGTAAAAAACATCATTTATTTTCATAATTAATTAATTTTGAAATTTATAGAAATAAATTTATTAACAATTTTTTATTTCAATTTTTTCAGGGCAAGTTTCCTGTTATCGATCCTGATAACACGGACGGTAGATTGTTCCCCCTATGGAACAGTCACGTCCGGGATCGATTCAAGGACCTCATGCACCGGGCGCGCAGAAAGCAAGCAGCAAACAGCCCCGTGTGGATGAGCCCGGAGGACCACGAGCGGCTTCTCGCGAGCTTGAGCACTCTTGAGGGAAAGGCAGTGTCAAGCAGGAATAAGGCCAACCGCGCGAAGAATCCCACCAAACACACAGCGGGGGCCCGGACACACTACGAGCACCATCGTCGATTGGTAAGTTTTTTTTTCGTCGTTTTCTTACTTACGTACTTTTTTCTCTTTTTCTTTTTTCAATTAGTTATTAATTTATTATGTTTTATTCTTCAATCTTTAATTTTTTAGTAAGCGAAGCACGGGCGCCCCGGCCCGCCCAATGAGCTGCACCGTGTTCTTCACACGAAGAAGGACGGGACATTCGTCGACTATAAGGCAAAAGCAGTTCAGGTATTTAATAATTTTTTCAATTATTATTTTTTCTTTAAAAATTTTCCTACCTTATATATTAACTATTTTATTTTCTGAATTTTAAATGTTTAGGAACGTTTCACGGAGTCCTTGAGTCAGCGGTTGCCCACACCAGACTCGCAACTGACTCAGGAGGACCGTAGAGAGGCGTTCTTGGAGGCTACTGGAGGGGTTCGTCCTGATGGATGAGTTTCTGGGATCGGCTCGTACGGGCGATGCCTTTACGCAGATGTGCCCCGGCCTCAGCGGAGCAGAGCGAGCACTAGCTCCGGCCCTTCTTCGGTTGAGCAGCAGCTGCGCGCGGACATGGATGCTATGTGAGAGGACTTCGTTTCTCGAGTCGCTGCGATTAAGACCGACATGCAGGCATGAGTCGAGGCCCAGGTCGCAGCAGCTTTGGCCGCGAACTTCAGATCCCTAGGCGGCGGCCCTTCATCATCGACGCCTCCTCCGCCACCCCCCACCCCTCCGCAGTAGTTCTAGGATGCTTTCGTCTGTATAAAACGTTTTTTGAATATTTGATATATATATTTTTTATTTTAATTCCAATTTTTTGTTATAATGAGTTCGATGAAAAGGAAACATCAGAGTGATTTGGAAGTATTGCAAAGTGAATTGGAGATGTTAGATGAAAGTGGAAATGAAAGTTACTTTGATTGGTTTGGAAGTTAAAGTAGTTAGAAGATACTCTTGAGTGATAACTCGTGTAATCTAGTTAGTTAGGTTTCTTAATAACTTAGTAGGATTCTTTGAGATTAACTAACTTATTAGGGAGCTTAACCTTTCGTGATACGGCACATGATAGTATGTTGATTCGGATCCATACGTATCATGATGCGATGGTTTATGATATGGTGCATAGTAGTATGTTGATTCGGATCCATACGTACTATAGTACTATGATTTGTGATATGGCACATGATAGTATGTTGATTCGGATCCATACGTATCATGGTGCGATGGTTTGTGATATGGTACATAGTAGTATGTTGATTCGGATTCATACGTACTATGGTACTATGATTTGTGGTATGGCACATGATAGTATGTTGATTCGGATCCATACGTATCATGGTTCGATGGTTTGTGATATGGTACATAGTAGTATGTTGATTCGGATCCATACGTACTATGGTACTATGATTTGTGATACGGCACATGATAGTATGTTGATTCGGATCCATAAGTATCATGGTGCGATAATTGAGATATGGTACGACCGTACGTTGTATGTTAATTCAGATCCATACGAGCACGTTACGATGATTGTGATATGGCACATGATAGTATGTTGATTCGGATCCATACGATCATGGTGCGATGATTTGTAATATGGTGAAATTCCTGATATCCGATGTGATGAGAATTACGATGGTGGTAACACGGTACATGATAGTATGTTGACTTCAGTCCATACGGTATTATGGTACGATGACTTAAGATATGGTACGAACGTACGTGGTATGTTGATTTTGATCCATACAATAGCACGATACGATGAAACTTGTTTGGTAATAAAGATAGATAATGTTACATTTACATATTCTTTAGAATTGTGTAGTAAGACTTAGTAATGAATGTTACTTTTACTTTAAGTCTTTATTTCTATCTCATGCCATCGAAAGACTATCTCGAGTAATTTTTTTTTTACTATCGTTTGATTGTATGGAAATTGGAAGTGTGGATATGGGTAGTAATGAGCATTTTAGGCCTTTGGACACGATTTCTGGTATGAAATTTATTTCATAGGATTATTTGCTTTCGTTTTACTCTCACTAGCATTTTATGCTAAGGGTGCTACACTTACAAATTTTAAGGTAAACCCCGTTCTAAGAACCGTGGTAGAGGAGGTGGAGCCGCATGACTTGCCGAGATGGTGTACGGACAATATTAAAACACTTTTGGTTTAGCATTTGTATAAATGCTTGTAAATTATTTCCATTTTCCATACTTATGTCTTTTTGAGCCCGAAAGGGTATTTGTGTTAAGTATGTCTTTGTTTTATAATTAAATTCTCTTTTGGAATACACATTCCCGATTTATAGCTTTCTCTGAATTTTTGATTATTCGATTTTTAAACGAACCCATGCCGTTTTTCTTTAAAAATCGAGTCTTCCGCTGTTCATTTGAATTTAAAGAATTTAACGGAAGGCGGGTCGTTACAGCGTGTGCTTTCAATACTGTCATTATAAGCATATTGATGACTCTATTTTGATGTAAAGGCTACGTGTACTTTACATTGTAGCGAGATAATAAGATATTGTAGGCTACGTGACCTTTCAATAACTGACATTATTCGCGTGTTATTGATTTTATAGATGTAAAGGCCGCTTGTACTTTACATAGATAAAGCGAGTTAATGAATAATGTTAAGGTTTCATGTACTTGCATTATTGTCATTAACCCCGTGTTAATCTTGTTCAAAATATGTTAAGACCAAGTGAGCTTAGCATGATTTTTGTTATATATGTTAAGACCGAGAGAGCTTAGCATGATTTTGGTTATATATGTTAAGACCGAGAGAGCTTAGCATGATTTTTGTTGTATATGTTAAGACCGAGTGAGCTTAGCATGATTTTGGTTATATATGTTAAGACCGAGAGATATTAGCATGATTTTGGTTATATATGTTAAGTCTGAGAGAGCTTAGCATGATTTTGGATAAATATGTTAAAACCGAGAGTGCTTGTGTAACGTCCCGTTACTTTAGGAGGTAATTTTTTTTTTAAATAAAGTATTTAAGTTTAGAGTTTAAACTTAGTAAATTCGATTTTAGTAGTTTAATGGAACTTTATCTAACTTACTAGGGAGCTTGATGGATTCTCTACGACACATGATAGTATGTGATATGCTCCATACGGTATCATGGTGCGAGGATATGTGATACGGCACATGATAGTATGTGATACGCTCCATACGGTATCATGGTGCGAGGATATGTGATACGGCACATGATAGTATGTGATACGCTCCATACGGTATCATGGTGCGAGGATATGTGATACGGCACATGATAGTATGTGATACACTCCATACGGTATCATGGTGCGAGGATATGTGATACGGCACATGATAGTATGTGATACGCTCCATACGGTATCATGGTGCGAGGATATGTGATACGGCACATGATAGTATGTGATACGCTCCATACGGTATCATGGTGCGATGATTTGTGATATGGCACGTGGTATGTCGACTTCGGTCCATACGGTATTATGATACGATGAAAGATAGTTAGTAATGCAATTACATAATCTTTAGACTTGTATAGTAAGACTTAGTAATAACGGGTACTTTTACTTTAAATCTTGATATCGTTACCTTTCAGGATGTGTACTATGTATGTTGATTATGTGTGGAATTTGGAATGTGGAATGGGTAGTAAAAATGAAATCTAGACCTTTGGACACAATTTCTGACATGAAATGTTGTTCATAGGATTACTTGCTTTCATTTTACTCTCACTAGCATTTCTATGCTAATGTTGCTACAATTACAATTTTTCAGAAAAGACTCGTGGTAGAGGATGAGGTAGAGGAGGTGGCGCCGCGTGACCGATCGAGATAATGAATGGACAGGAACGCAATCGATTTTGGGTGTAGCATTCTTGAATGCTCATGAACATTGCATCACTTTTTATTATGTTTCATTTTGAGCTCGATGGAGCATTTGTATATATTTTGGACTTTAAAACTTTCTTTAGACTTTTTATCATACTATAGAATGCATATTCTAGGTTTACTGCTTTTTCTGAAAAATTGGATGTATAATAGGTTTTGGTTTATCCAAATTTTAAACGAACCCTTGCCGTTTTTCCGTAAAATCAAGTTTTCCGCTGCGCATTTGTTTCAAAGAATTTTACGAAAAATTGGGTCGTTACAGCTTGGCATGATTTTGGTTATATATGTTAAAACCGAGAGAGCTTAGCATGATTTTGGTTATATTAATGTAAAGATCGAGTGTGCTTTACATATATCGAGCGAGTTAATGAATAATATTGAGACTGAGTGTGCCAATATTCTGGACATTAATCGTGAGTTATGTTGTTTGAATATGTTAAGACCGAGTGATCTTAGAATGATTTATTAAAGATAAAGGAATGTAAACCTTATGTATAGTATGAAGTATGAAAGAGAAAGAAATGGAAATTATATGTGTGTTATGAAACACATTCTTCTAAATGCTTGAGAGCTAGTTTCATGATTACTTGGGAGATCTTGTAAGTGAAAGTTGGATATTTGATATGAAACCCTTTTAAGTGGTGAAAGGTAAAGGGTATGTAAGCTTTATTTGGACACAAATCCGGATACGGGTTTGGAGTCTAATGTTACTTTATTTTTTGTTTATCTTCACTGGGTATTAGATCACGATATTACAATTTTTTTCAGGTAATGCTCGTGCTCGGGGTCATGGGAGAGGAGCTGGTGTGGTTTGATCTTAATGATGGTGATGATGGCAAGATGGACTAGAGATGTTTTAAAGTCCACGGACCCGTTTTATTTTATGTTTTTCTTTTGGGATTGTACATGTGTATATAAGCTCATGAGAGCTTTTTGTTTTAAACTCCTATAACTCTGAAACTCCTTTAAACTTTGCAATAGGAAATGCGTATTTCCTTGTCTTTACGATTTCTCTGATTGTGAAAAATGTCAATAGGTTTTGGATAGTTCAAATTTTAAACGTATCCATGTCTTTTTTTTAAATATATACTAAGACTTCCGCTACATTCTTAATTTAAAGGATTTAAAAGGAGTTCGGTCGTCACACTTATTCTCTCTGGCACACTAGCTCTGACTTAAGCATCGGAGGGTGTTAGGCCGACACTACACCGGTGCTATGTTCTTTTCTTGTGCAGGTACATACATTGCTCATCACCTACACATACACAACACCCCCAGTGCAGCGCACTACCTCTGACTCATCTTATACTTTAAGTTCGTTGTATACGTAGAATGTCTCCATTTTTAAGTAACAGCAAAACTAAATAATTAATTAAACAGTTGGTTGTTATACTCTTTTAGACCATTTTAATTAACCCTTAAAATACCCTGCTAGCAATTACTAATTAACCCCTCAATTAAAATTCTAGCAATAAGAAATATAACATTTACATTTATACAAAGCATGAGCATAAAATCACTAATCTCTATTAATGGTGCATGATCATGGAATTTATGTATTTATGATGAGAATAATTATTTGTGGCATACTTTATGCATAAATAATTTTATTTAATTATATCTAATATATAATAAATAAATAAGCAATTTTTGTTGGGAATATATTGGCCAAAACTATGAAAATAAACCTATCTAAATATAGAGGTAATCTTTATCTCCAGGATCTCCAAAAAACAAAAAACTGGAGGTACTTAAACCCTAGGCGTCGCCCCTTTTAATTTTTTTTTATCGTTAATAGCTACAATAGCAGCAGCCATAGCTGCCACCGCGACGATGGCCTCCTCTATGGGTAGCTCACGATACCGGCCGAGATCCAGTTGCCTTTTATTTCCTTCATCGTTTCAATCAAATAAAAAACAATTACAAATTTTTTCCTATACCCAACTAGTGGGTTTATAAAATTTCTAGGAAAGAATAAAGAACCACTGTAACGTCCCGTTATTTTGTGATAAAAAAATTATTTATTTTATTTTAATTTAAGTAATTAAAGTTTATTTATTTATCGGTAAATTAGAATTTAGTAGTTTATTTCGGTTTAAGTCCTTTTAATTACCTTTTTAGTTTATTTTCGTTTTAATGGTATTAATAATTATTAACGGGCCAATTAATAATTATTAATCACCATTGGGTTAGTTTGAGAAGTTCGGGATTTGTTTTTAAGCCAAAAGTCATAAAAGGACGTATCCGTCATTTCCAATTTCTTAAAAATATCTAAGATTACTATTCATTTATTCTTTAAATATCACAAAATTGACTATTGACTTCATTTTCTTCTTCCTTCTCCCTTCTCCCTTCTCCTTGTCGTGGGTTCCATCCACCATGGATGAGAATTTCCTTTTCTTCGTTTCTCATTCGTTTCTCGATGGATCAGCTTGATTTCGTTTGCTTTGGATTGGTAGGGACGAGGGCTACCTATCCAACCTACCTTTTCGGAGTTTCCCGTTCTCTAAGGGAAGTCCCAGAAAGTAAGTTTTCAAAACTTTTTATATAGATTTGTTCGTTTTTTATTATAAATGAGTTTCGAAGTTGAAATCATGAATTTCTATCATGGAAAATGACGATTTTGAGCCCGGATTTTTGAAAAACACTATTCACCAGAAAACACTATTCACCCGAATTTACTATTCATCCGAAAATTCAAACTTGTTCTCATATTAGATATGAGTTGCTTTATGTTGTGCAATTGGTGAATTGTAGGCTCGTTTGCTCGGTTGTTGATTCGTGCTTCGGAGACTTGGAGCAAAACTTTTGGTTAAGGTGAGAATAGTTAGGATTTAAAGTAATTTTAGAAAGCAAATAAGTATGATGGTTTGTAGAATAAGAAGCTAAGACTAAGATTCGAATATAAGATTAGAGGGATGTGAGTTAGTGCCCTTAGGATTAGGAGTTAATCCTTTAAGTGAGAACTTAGGAGTTCTCGAGGAAAGTATTGAATCTTAGAAGATTCTAAGTTAGATTCGTTTTCAAAGCTTAGGTTGGGTCATTGGAGGTTAAAAGATCCAAACTTGTATTTAGAACGATTAATAGAACTTTAAATTTTATTGGAAGTTTAGAATCCTGGAAAGTTTAGGTTACTCGTTTAAGTTATGGTTTTACTTTTATTATTTGGTAGCGAAGTTCAATTTATATATCGTTCGTCCGGGATTCTTATCTATTTTACTGATGTCTTTACTTTATGTTTGTTCCGGTTACTTTAATATTCATACTTTACTTTTATTTACTTTTACAAGCATGTGCAAACATAACCATAACATATTGCACCATAACATCTCGCATCATAGAAGGTAAGAATGTTTGGACCCTTCGGGGATTGTCCGCATCGCCTTCAGAGAGAAAAAGAAAGGAAGGTAAGAATGTTTGGACCCTTCGGGGATTTCTCCGCATCGCCTTCAGAGAAAAAGGAAATAAAGAGAGAAAATAAAAGAAGGGAAGAATGTTTGGACCCTTCGGGGGTTGTCCGCATCCTCTTCTTCATGCATATCATGCATAAAGGGTGAATGTGTATCCTACAAGATGTTCTCGTTATCTTCATGCATATGATCGATGAAAATATATATATCCTGGATAGAGGATTGAGATGTTTTATTTTATACAAAGTTTATTTATTTTTCTTATTTATGTCATAACAAGTTAATGGATGAGGTTTTGACCTTAAGAGTTAATATTATCGTACTTTGGAGAATATGGAATAGAATTACCTAGATTTTGGAGAATTCTAAGGAAGTTTGTGTCAGTTTAATTGGACACAAATCAGAATGCGAGTTTGAGGTCTATCCTTACTTTTTATTCTTATTATTCTCACTGGGCTTAAGTTGTTAGGTCATGATATTACAAAATTTCAGGTAATGCCTTGGCTAGAGGCCGTGGAAGGGGAGATGGTGCTGTGTGATCGAGGGATGCTGACCTCGAGATGGACTCTTTTGTTGTAAAGTTTATGTCTTTATTTTGATAAACTTTAAGAACTTTAATGATTTGTACTTTGTATTTAGCTTATAAGAGCTTAATGTTGATGTTTTTATGATATATATCTTTGAACTCCTGAAATGGGACTTGATGTTCCTTGTGGATTTATTAGATTTGAAAATTAGGATGTAAACACGTTTTGGCATGCCAATTTTCAAACATAACCACGCAAATTTTTCTTAAAATAAAAGACTTCCGCTGTTTTCTCTGATTTAATTTATTTAAAAAGTGACGGGTCGTCACAACCACCTAGGCCAATAATTCCGAATTCAACCAAAATGCAAACCACATATTTTTAAAACTCTTTTTAAAATTGATTTTTCTTCCCATCATAACAAAACTTTTGAAAAACACTATATATACAAGACTGCTCTGATACCAATTGTTGGGATTGAGGCCTATAAAATAGAGTTCGCAAGGACCTTTCCTTGCATTATAATATTAATCAAATGTAAAATGTATAAACATAAAACTAACCCTTGTAGAAAAGTTTCGGACAATTCCTCTTCCTCCTTGGTTATGATCCTGGGACCACCAAAAAATCTTCCTCACTAAGCACAATAGAGAAATGGTGCATGGGCATTTTTCCTTCTTGAAAAAGGAAGAGCAAAGAAAACTTCCTTACACTACTATACTGGCGGCGGTAAGAGGGAGCGAGGGAGAGGATTTTTCTGAGTCTTTTCTCTTCTCTTAGTTGTGTGTTTTAGGGTCAATCCAAACCTCCTATTTATAAGAAAACTAAGCATAAGAAAATCTTTGAATATCTTTGTAATTATCAAATAATTAAATAAAGATATTGAAAATATATTTTTAATAGTTATAATATAATAACTTATTCTACAAAAAGATATTTCATATTACAATTTAAATTAATCTCCATTAATTTAAATAATTATTCCATATCTAAATCTTTAAATTAATCATATTAATTTAAATAAAAGATATCACAAATATATTTTGAATAAAATGCAAAATAATTGGTATGGTATTGCTCAGGTGTGTTGATGCAATAGAGGTAAATAAAACACACAACTAAGAGAAGAGAAAAATAAAACAGTTTATAAATGCAAAGAAATACCACATCAAACAGTTTATAGTGTAAAGAATATTCGTTAGGAATTTCATAAAATGACATCTTAGAAGTTGTCAGTGAAATTTTTTTTCAATGGTGAAATTCTTTATAAAAGAAACCATGATATGGTATTACTTAGGTGTGTTGATGCAATAGAGGCCAACAAACTTATGGAATAAATACATGAAGAAGTTTGTGATACACACTCAAACGAACATATGATGGCTAGACAAACCTAAGAGCGGGCTATTATTGGTTAACCATGGAGACAAATTGCATCAAGTATGCAAGAGAGTGCAACAAATGTCAAATTTATGTTGACAGAGCTCATGCTCCTTCATCTCAACTACAAGTTTTAGTAGCACCTTGGTCTTTCTCTATATGGGAAATGGACGCAATCGGACCTATCATAACTAAAACTTCAAATGAGCATCATTTTATTCTAATAGCCATTTATTATTTTACCAAATGGGGTGGAAGCTGCTTCTTATCTAGAGATAACAAAAAAGTCGTGATAAGATTCATCGAGAAAGAAATTATTTGTCGTGATGGCCTTCCAGAAACCTTAATTATGGACAATGCAAGAATTTTGGACAACAAGATGATGAATGAACTATGTGAACAGTTCAAGATCAAACATGTCAATTAAACTCCTTACTGTCCAAAACTGACTAGTGCAATTGAAGCAGCTAATAGGAATATCAAAAGAATTATTGGAAAGATGACCATAAAATATAGAGATTGGCATGAAATGCTTCCATTTGTATTATAGACACCCATTTTCGTCCGATACTATTTAAAAATTAATCAATTGGTAACAATTTAGATTTTTTTTAAATGACTTTTGGTTTAAATTGATTCTTAAAATTAAAATTGCTTTTGATAAATACTTTAATTACAAAAATAATATTTGACATAAATTTTTTAAAAACTTGATTTGATTTGATTTGATTTATTAACAACTTTGGAAGGAAATAATCTTAGTCATAAATTTGTAGGCATAATTTTATAATTTAGAAAAGCATGAATTTGGGCCATTTTGTGACGAGACATATTACTAATTGATTTAAATTTAAAATGAATTAATAATCAAAATTTTCATGTCCTTATTTACTCTACCAATTAGCCTATAAAAAGATACATAATATGACCTGAAAAGGACTACGAAGATACTACATATTCTCTAAAAAAGGGTCTTATTCTATCAGCCTTCATTCTTTTTCCCACAACCAAGAAGCTTCGTTTTTGTCAATTGGGTACAATATTAAGTTCTTCCAAATTTTTTTCATCGTCTCGAATGTTATCATTGTATTTTCTTTATGCCTTAATATAATACATCTATTTTAGTAAAGAAAAAAGGAAGCAAATTTTTCATGGTTTAATTGATCCATGTTTTGGATTATATGAGTCAAATTGAAAATTTTGTTTCATACATAAATATGTCTGCCTTTCTATTATTTTATTTTTTTTTCATTTTTTGTCTTATTATAGTAGCTTACATTTGGCTATATGTTTTTTTTTTAAAATATCCTACATATTTGATTAAACTAATATGTAATACTTTTAATTTTAATTAAAAAGATTCAAAGCATAATTTAAAAATTAAATTTCTTTCAAATGTAAATGGGTAAATTAATTTAGTCTCTTTCTCTGTAAACAATATGAATGCAATTTTGTTGTAAATTGTTTGCTATTAGAAGTTTATAAATACATGCCATGATGGATGCAAATTGATATATATATATATATATATATATAATTATAATTATAAAATTTTGTTAATTGCAAGTTTTATACCATATTTACATTTGATCTAATTATTTATTAAGAATCATATTTAACTTGAATATCTCCTTTTAAAATTAGTTTTTTCACAAGGTTTACGTTTAGGTAGATTAAATTTATCAAATTCGATTAAATATGACACTAAAAAAGAATTTTTCTCATGCTTTAAAATTATTGGAATTTTATTCTTTTCAATCTTTTATTAATTAAGGACTATGTGATATATTTGTTGCAATCTCGATAAGTACGTGGAAATCATCACGTTTGTGAAGACTACGTAATGTGCTTCTCATACAAGTCTACGAAAACCTTAAAAAATATATAATAAAAAAATTCTTTAAAAATAAACAAGATTACATATATTATTTTAAAAATATAGGAGATTATTTTAAATTAAAAAAATAAAATGTTTTAAAATATATATACAATTCCTATGATTGGATTTTGGGAAGTAAAAACTCTCAATTTCTTTAGGTGAGGAATTTTCTAATTCTAATATTATTCAATTAATGGTCGTAACCCCATCCGTTGTAATCTCAATTCGTACTTATTCTTGAAAATATGAAATGATTAAATGGAACATATGTTTTAACAAATTAAAATCAATATTTTAAATTATTTAAATAAGGATCATTTACTAATTAGGATAATATAATATGAACTATGGTAACTATTTGTTAACGGGTGTTGTAGGGTGCTAATACCTTCCCTACACACAAATGACTCTCGAACCTAACTTGATTTTCGTAGACCATTTCTTTTTATTTCAATTTGGTGATCAATCACACCCAAATATGGTTGATGGCGACTTCCACTTTATTTTCATATATGTGACCTAATGCACAGGATGTCAGCCGCTCCGCGTCGCAACGACGTTGTGACATGTATTGCATGGGTAACGTACATCCATTTGCATATCAACTGAAGCAACACTATTTTCATTAGTTTACGGGATGGAAGTGGTTCTCCCAATTGAAGTTGATATCCCATCATTAAAAGTGCTTATGGTGACAAAATGGGAAGAAGCTTGAATGAGTCCAAAATTGCTATGAACAATTTAATTTCGTTGAAGAAAGGAGGTTGAAAACATTGTGCACAAACCAACTTTATCAAAGAAGAATGATGAGAGCATATGACAAGAAGGTTTGTAACGACCCAAATTCGTTATATCCTTTAAATTCAAATGCACAGCGGAAGACTCAATTTTAAAGAAAAACGGCATGGGTTCGTTTAAAACTCGGATAAACCAAAACCTGTTTACATCGACCCAATTTAGAGAAAGCAACAAAAATGAATGGAATGCGCATTCCAGCTTAAAAGTAAAATTCTAAAAAAACTTTAAAACCATAAGACAATTACAATTTTGGACAAATGCTCTACCGAGCTCAAAACATAAAGTATGAAGGATGATGAAATTTTACAAGCATTTCAAGAATGCTAAACCAAAATGATTCCATGTTCCTGTCCTTCCATCATCTCGACCAATCATACGACGCCACCTCCTCTACCACATCCCTCTCATAAAGATGTACCTGAAAAAAATGTTAAGTGTAACAACATTAGCATAAAAATGCTAGTGAGAATAAAATGAAAGCCAGTAACTCTATGGACCAAATTCCATACCGAAAATTGTGTCCAAAGTTCTAAATTTCTCTTTACTACCCATTCTACACTTCCAAATCATAATAATCATATACCAATCAATTTCCCAATTTCCAAATTATATCGAGCCACATCTAATACCAAATTCGTACCAAATCGTAATACCATATCATATTACCACATCTAAATACTTCGTAACGTGTTATCGTATGTTACCACCTCAACATACTAACACGTACGGCATTACCATATCAAGTGTCCTCGTAACGTGATACCGTATGGATCAACATCAACATACTACCACGTACGGTCTTACCAAATCATAGATCACATACTACCAAATCTCGAATTTCCATAAATTGCCACATAATACCACATAAGGTATTACCATCGAAAACCAAACACTTGTACAAAGGATAAGCATGTAACTACGTAACAACTAACAAACAAGCTGGGATGCTCATGATAAGAACTCGATTTATCTGCCAATCTTGTAATATAACATCGCTCATAACCTGTTTCATCTATGACCCTGTTATATCTCAAGATTACGATCTCCTCATATAACATCGCTCATAGCCTGTTTCATCTATGACCCTATTATATTCCAAGATCACATCACATAGTATAACATCGCTCATAGCCTGTTTCATCTATGACCCTGTTATACCCAAATCACATCTCATAGTATCTCGATCTCCTCGTATAACATCGCTCATAGCCTGTTTCATCTATGACCCTGTTATACCCCAAGATCACTGTAACGTCCAGTTATTTTGTGATAAAAAAAAACTTTTATTTATTTTATTTTAATTTAAGTAATTAAAGTTTATTTATTTATCCTTGAATTAGAATTTAGTAGTTTATTTCATTTTAATTCTTTTTAATGGCTTTATTTGTTTAAATACGTTTTAATGGTATTAATAATTATTAACAGGCCAATTAATAATTATTAATTACCATTGGGATAGTTTGAGATGTTCGGGATTCGTTTTTAAGCCAAAAGTCATAAAAGGGCAAAATCGTAATTTCCCAAATTGCAAAATATCTAAAAACACTATTGGTCATCTTCTTTAAAATCACCATTGACTCAAATTTGACCAAAACACTCTCATTTTTTCCTTCCTTCTTGCCGTGAGTCCAAGAGAGAAAAAGAGGAATTTTGGTTTTTGTTCGTTTCTTGCCCGATCGACTTGATTCCGGGTCTATTGGAAAGGTATCGGTCATACGAATCTTTTCCATCTACCTTTCGTACTTGCCGCTCGTGTTATACGGAGTTCTCAGTAAGTAAAGTTTCAAACCCTAAGCTCTAAATAGTGTTTTAATGGAGTTTTCTTTGTTTTCTTTCGATTTCTTGCCGTGAAACTCGGTGTTTGTCTATTCGGGAGTAGTTTTACATGTTTTTGGAAACTATCCCATAACCCTAAAACCGAGTTTCAGTCGAAACCCTTCCCGTTTGAATTTTACCCTTTTGGGTTTGATTTTGGGTTAGAAATTAATGAATGAATGTTTATTTAAATTCGATTCGGGAAAGGGATTAATGTTCAAAAACCCTAATTATCGATACCCATTGAAATCGGGAATATCGAATTTGCTTAAAACCAATTCAAAACGTATTTAAATTGCCAAAAAGCCGGAAAACCAAACCCGAGACCCAATTTTGATGCTAGGGCCGTGGGCCTCATGTGGGTTTTGTTGGGTTTTTCGTTGTTTTGTACGTTTGGTTAATGTTTGATCGATAGTTGGTTAATTATTGATTGTATGATATAATTCTTTGTAGGTGTTTTTTAACCGCTTACTTGATCGCTCCTTCGGACTTAGGAGCAAAGACATCTTTTAATTAAGGTGAGAATAGTTAGGATTTAAAGTAATTATAGAAATCGAATGAGTGTGAAGGTTTGTAGAGTTTGAAACTAAGATTAGAATCCGAATCTAAGATTAAAGGGTTGTGAGTTAGTGCCCTTAGGATTAAGAGTTAATCCTTTAAGTGATAACTTAGGAGTTCTCAAAGAAAGTGTCGAATCTTAGAAGATTCTAAGTTAGATTCGTTTCTAAGCTTAGGTTGGATCATTGGAAGTTAAAAGATCCAAGACTTGTATTTTTTTAGACCTTGGATTGTCGGAAGTTTAGAATCCTTGAAGGCATAGATTAATCGTTCGAGTTATGTTTCTACTTTTATTATTGATACCGGAGTTTGATCGATATATCGTTCGTCCGGAAATCCTATCTATTTTACCTATGTCATTTACTTTATGTCCTTTACTTTATGCCTTTACTTTTGCTCTTTTACTTTATGCTTATTTCGATTACTTTATCATTTACTCATTTACTTTATTACTTTTGCAAGCATATGCAAGCATATGCATAACATCTCATATTATTGAAAAGAGAAAAATGAGAAAGAAAGGTGGATGACATGAGACCCCCACACTTTTTCCATGCATAAGTATTGGTGGATGACATGAGACCCCCACAATACTTCATGCATAAGTTTTGGTGGATGACATGAGACCCCCACACTACTTCATACATAAGGATAAGAGTGGATAGTATGTAAAAATCCACATTACCTTCATTTCATGCATAAATGGCGAATGCGTATCCTACGGGATGTACTCATTACTTTTATGCATATGATAGATGAGAAAGAGACTTGAGATGTTATAATTATACAAATTTATTTATTTTTCTCTTTTATGTCTTAATAATGTTAATGGATGAGTATTGACTATAAGTGTTAGTAATATCATCCTTTGGAGAATTTAGAATGATTTACCTAGAGTTTGGAGGACTTTAGGAGTAGAATGTGTCAGTTTAATTGGACACAAATCGAAATGCGAGTTTGAGGTCTATCTTTCCTTTTCATGCTTATTATTCTCACTGGGCTTAGTTTGTTAGCTCATGATATTACAACCAATTTCAGGTAATGCCCTGGAAAGAGGTCGAGGGAGAGGAGGTGGTGCTGCGTGATCGAGGGATGCTGACCTCGAGATGGACACTTTTGTTTGTAAAGTTTATGTCTTTATTTTGATGAACTTTAAGACTTTAATGATATATATGTTGTATTTAGCTCATAAGAGCTTTCGATGTGGTTTTTATGATAAGAAATATTTGAACTCCTGATTTGGACTTAAAGTCCGTGTGATTTATTAGATTTGAAAAATTAGGATGTAAACAGGTTTTCGGCATGCCAATTTTCAAACAAAACCACGCAAATTTTTCGTAAATTAAAAGACTTTTGCTGTGTTTTCTAAATTAAATTTATTTGAAAGTGATGGGTCGTCACAATCACATCACATAGTATAACATCGCTCATAGCCTGTTTCATCTATGACCCTGTTATACCCAAATCACATCTCATAGTATCTCGATCTCCTCGTATAACATCGCTCATAGCCTGTTTCATCTATGACCCTGTTATACCCCAAGATCACATCACATAGTATAACATCGCTCATAGCCTGTTTCATCTATGACCCTGTTATACCCAAATCACATCTCATAGTATCTATAAATCGGTTCATTACTTGAGCATCACAACACAAACAACTAACAAACAATACAATCATACTACAATTACACTCATTGACATGCTTATCTTTTGTACTTAAAGTGTTGCCTCTTACCAAAAGTCCCGAGTATATCAATCGTACTATCATCATGATTCCATACTTCCCAGTACTAACCCAATCAACGTCATTCCATATTATCATATGAACTTTGATACTCCACATTATTACCATAATATAATACAATCCTTATTACTCACACAAGGTAATAAGTTCATAAAACATTAACCATTATCATCACTGATGCCATAATTCCACGAAGTCTTATAACTCCCAATAAACAAAATGAGGTTTAACATCATCATGTCACGAATGACAATAAATCACCTCAAATCACAAGAATACCTTCCAAACCATTACCATAAACCATGAGTTAACTTCCAAACATTTCCTTTGCTTTACTTTAGTCAAAACTACCTAAAGTAAATTCAATTCCCAACTTTGTCTCAGAGTCTTTATAACCTTTCATACTTTTGAGAATAACATCTACGCTACTTTGATTTAAACTTCTCAAAGTACCTTAAACTTTAACTTTCATCTAAACTCTTCAATTCATCTTACTATACTTCCAAACACACTCAAACTTACCTTATTCACCCAAAATCACTAAAAGTTCCAAAGTCACTCAAATTCACTTCCGAGTCTAAAGTCACCAACCAAAGTATAACTTCCGGAAGTTAGTTCCCCTCTTAACCTCGATAAACAATATCGTAATGAAACATAATTCATAAAATTACTAACTTCCATTTTAAACTCACCTTAGATTTGAAATCAAACTTCCAAAGTGTCGAACGAATTACCTCACGTGCGATTATCAAAACCTACAATAACACCGATCGAATACAAATTATAAACCATAACTAAATAAGAAATTTGATTTTCGGATGAATAGTAATTTGCGGATGAACAGTGATTTTCGAGTGAATAGTGTTTTCGGATGAATAGTGTTTTTCGAAAATCCGGGCTCAAAATCGTCAAATTTCATGATGAAAATACATGATTTCAAGTTCAAAACTCATTTATATACAAAAATCAAGAGATTCATATAAAAAGTTTTGAAAACTCACTTTTTACGGCTACCCTTAGGGAACGGGAAACACTACAAGGTTAGGATAGAATGAAAGCCCACGTCCCAAGCAATCCAACGCAACAGAAATCACGAAGATCCACCGAGAAACGCCAAAGACCAAAGCTTTTCTCTCTTCTCCAATGGTGACCCACGGCTTGTCAAGGGAGAAAGATGAGAAGATTTTGTAATTTTTGACTTTTTTTGGTTATTTAAAGAAGAACATGAATAGTAAAAAGATATTTTTAAGAAATTGAAAAATGACGGTTACGTCCCTCAAGTGATTTAACTTATAAAACGAAACCCGAAGTTCTTAAAATAACCCAATGGTGATTAATAATTATCAATTGGCCCGTTAATAATTATTAATACAACCAAATCAAATTTAATCAAATAAAACGATTAAAACGGTTTTCGGACGATATTAGCTACTAAATTCTAAATTTCTAATTTTCTAAAATTAAACTAAATACTTTAATTAAAATAAAGAAATAAATAAATAATATATTAAATAATAAAAAAAAAATTTCACTTAAAAAAAATAACGGGACGTTACAAGGTTAGACCTCGAGCATTCGAAGAAGGAAATTGAGTGTTAAGAAGGATTCTTCCATATAAAAAAGATCATCGAGGCAAATGGACCCCAAATTATGAAGGACCTTATGTTGTGAACAAGACTTTCTCATGAGGAGCCCTAATCTTGATAAATATAAAAGGCAAAAAATTGCTAAGCACCATCAAATCTGACCTCGTTCAGAAATACTATGCATTAAGCCAAACTCAAAGGCTTAATAAAGTAATAAGTGATTCATGAGTACTTAAGACAATTGCGCTTTGATTTCAGTGAATTGTTTAAATATCATGTATCACATATTCTCTTGCGCTCCTCTTTCTTTTCTTAACATTTTGTTACCTTGGAACTTCGCCAATCAAATAACTTTTAATTCTCCAATTTTCCTTCACATTCTATTAATTTACCTTTCATCTCACTTTAAATGTTGACATGGTTGCCCTTATTACAATTACACCTAAAATATGGGTGCGCTACTTTATGTGAAATAAAAAAAAATGCTTTATTGATAAAAAAAAATATGCTTTCATCTTGGACAATGGGTAAGGAAAAACACCTTACCATTATATCATAAATTTGCATCTTATCATGGGAGTTTGATATAAGAAAGTAAAAACCAAAATTGAAAAAGAGCTTACCGGATGTACAACATCTTTTCAAATAGGAAGAAAAAAATATATCACTTCCAAAAGTATTGTGGGAATCCAGATTCAAACTAAGTGTATTTGTTTAAAAGGATGACGAGAATATAAGATTCAAGCTATTTCAATCTCTTAAGAGAAAGAATGATGAAAATTCACAAATCATACATTTAAACCACACATCAGTTGTCATACTTTACTTTTTTATAAGTTTGAAATTATTTGCCTTTATAAATCATACACCATAATTTTATCACCATGAAACTGGGACAAACCCACTCATCTTTAGGCTGAAATTTTGAAGAATATTCATTTCTCATCCAAGTTACTCATTTTTACTTTTCACATTACCGAGACTCAAACCTGATATTTTTACTTTACATTACTACTCTTACTTTTTACATGACTGCTACTCAAATCTGACATTTTTATTTTTCGCATGACTATGACTTAGACCCCGCAGTCCTCAAACTCGATTTTTTTTTCTGCATCACTGTGGTTCATACTCGGTATTTTTACTTTTTGTATTACTGCGGCTCAGACCTGGTAAAGATCAAAGTCTGGTCAAACCAAGTTTGTCTCATTTTTACTTTTCACATATTGTGGCTAAGACCAAATAGAGTTTCAAGCTTTTCTCAAGGCGGATATGTTATATCCTCATTCTTTTCAAAACTATGACCTATGTCAAACAAGGTCTTTCTTTCACCTTTTCAAAATAAATTTTTTGCCTCCAAAATATCTATTCCTTTGTCCAACTTTTTATTTCTTCAAAGATGTATAAAGGGGGGTAAACTATTGATACCGTATTTTGTCCTACTCAATTTTTATTATTATTATTATTTGAATTTGATTTTGAAATCCAATTTTAGAAAAATTAATGAATTAAAGGTTTGTGTGATTAGACCCTTTTATTTTTTTTATTAAACCAACTAATTCAATTCAACTAAATAATAATAATAATAATAATAAATTTTGAGAAAATTAAGGAGACTATCACGTGCATCTCTCTTAACTACCCACCCATTTTTAAACGTACAATGTCAACTCCCTTCCCTCTCCATATATAGGGATGGCAACGGGGCGGGTGGGGTCGAAGATGCCATTCCCAACCTCTAACCCGCGGGGATTTTAAATCCTCATAACCTACCCTATCCCCTAATCAAAGAATCGGGGCGGGTTCGGGGATTCCTCGTGGCGAAAATTCTCTTTTTTATATTTTAATTCTTATTTAAAAAGAAATATAAAAAAGAATATATATTTAAAATATACATTTTTAAGATAAAAGAAAACATAATATTAAACATTTTATAATTTATAAGTTAATATAACCATATTTTATTTATTTTTTCCTATTAAACAAAGATAAAAGTAAACAAAATACATAGGATGTTATTAAAATATCAGGTTCGGGGTTGGGGGCGGGTGGGGAATGTGTTCCCATCCCCTAACCGTAAAACAATTTGGGAAAATCCCCCCCCCCATCCCTAAACCTAACCCTAGAAAGCGGGGATTCCCCGCCCCTATAGTGGTGGGGCACCTAACCCGCGGGTAATTTTGCCATCACTATCCATATATCCCCTATTTCCATCATTTTCTCTTCCTCTCTTCCTCTCTCCCACTTCCCCCATTCTCGCATTCCAATTTCTTTCACCCGATCTTCAACTTCTTCCTTCACGTACTCTTTAAATTATCTTATAAAAGATTGAGATTTTAGTTTCAACAAAAAGGAAGGAAATTGAAAACAAAAATTTCTATCAATTGTCTCCCTTATTCATAAATTACATTTCAATTTTTTCCCCGAGCATATTCTCAATTTACTTTCCAAAAGTTAGGGATTTCAGTGATAATTAGTGGTGATACAAAATTGTTGTTCGTTGCCAAGAGGAAATCAAAATCCAACTAAATTCAAAATTACAAGGTACATACATTTGTTTAAATTTTACATATTATTTGTTGTTGCGTAAAAATGGAAAGCTTACACATAGGCAACGAACTTAATATATGGGACGAGTCGGAGGTAGTGCGCTGTTTTGACGGCGTGCTACGTAGGTACCTGCACAGAAAAGGAAAAGAGCACCGGTGTGGTGCCGGCCTAACACCCTCCGATGCTAATGTCAGAGCAAGCAGAGCTAGTGTGCCAGAGAGAATAGTAGTAGAAATTAGTTACCTAATGAATGAACTTTTTCTCCTATTTGTAGGAGAATAGGTTGATGACATCATCGTGCCACGTGTCGCGTCAGGATTGGGCCATGTGTTGCTTCTCAATTACGTGTCGCTTGCGGGTTGCGCCACGTGTCGTTTCTCAAGTGGATACTTGTATTCAATCTTAAGTATGTAGGTGTATGTTGGAGACTGTGTAGCAAGGTCCTTTCAGGTGTGTAGACTTTATGACTAGGTACCGCGGTCAGGGCAGGTGCCTTGGTACCGTGGTCAGACCAGGTTCCCTGGTACCGCGGTCAGACCAGGTGCCCTGGTACTACAGTTAGACCAGGTGCCCAAGTACTGCGGTCAGATGAAGTGCATAGACAAATCTTGTCAAGTTATAAAATTCCACGTGTAATCCAATTTCACCCCACAACAGAGGCCACCAACTCCCAAGTTGAGTTGAGATGTGAGTTCAATGCTACTTAGGAGCATTCTTTCATAGTGGAATTTTGCTTCAATTAATTTCCCGATAATATTCAAAGTAAAAATTCGTAAAAATTCTTTTGAAGCTTCCACCACCAAAGAAAAAATTTATCTTCCATAATTTTTTGCTTTAATCTTTGTTGGACCTGACATCATCAAAAATTGAATAAGAGATCTGAGTCGTTGCCTTTACCTCGATCCAATGATTGAGATATCAATCAAATCAGGAGATAAGAATCAAATCAGGGGATAAGATCAAATCATGAGATAAGATCAAATCTCTATAAATATCGAAGTTTAGCTTCTTCCATAATTCACAACTTGGAGAACTGATAAGTTTTAAATTCTAAATTCTCTCTTCCTTTCTTTCTTTTACATGAAGACTTTCTTTGACATCGTCTTCTTCAATTTCTCGATTTTGCAGGTTTGCCTTCTCATCCAGTAGAAACAACCGTGGTAGGGCATCAAATTATCAGGTACATATTGCCCCCTTTCTAAGTTTACGATAACTTCTCTTAAAATATAGAAATTTAATAATTTAGGGCTTGACATACTTAATTTTATGGATTGAGGAAGGAAAAGATTTCATCAAGAGTAGAATTAATAGTAGAAAAAAGAATTAGAAAGAAAGAAAAAGTAAAACAAAATTTAAAAAAAAAAAAAAAAAGTTAAACAAGAACAGCGCTTTGCGCTGTTCATTCTTTTTTTTTTTTTAGCTGTAGGTTGAAATACCCGCAGGTCAAAACCTGACCCGCGAGTTTGAACGCGGGTTAGGTTTTGACCCGCGTACATCAATTTTATTTTCTTCTGATTAAAAGACCCGCGGGTCAAAACCTGACTCTCGGGTTTGTACGCAGGTCAGGTTTTGACCCGCGTACTTCAACTTTTTTTGTCTTCTAGCGCTGAAGCTAGTTTTTTTTCATGATCATCTAGCCTTGCTCTTCTTCACGTCTAACTTTGAACTTTTGCGCTATTTTTGTAACGTCCCGTTACTTTTAAAGGTAAATTTTTTTTTATTTTTATTTTATTATTATTTATTATTTTTATTTAATTAAAGCTTTTAAAATTAGTTAAAGTTAGTAAATTCAATTTTATTAGTTATTTCCGTCCGAAATTCCTTTTAATCGTTTTAATTCGTTTCGGTGACTTTAATAATTATTAACGGGCCAAATAATAATTATTAAACACCTTTAGATTTATTTAAGACCATCGGTTTTCGTTTTATAAGCAAAAGGTCAAAAAGGGCAAAACCGTAAATTCCCAAAACCCTAAATATCTAGATATTTTCTTTACTAATATCTTTTTAGACTTAGCAATTAAGCAAAAAGTTGTCATCTTCTTCCCCTTCTCCTTCCTTGAGGCCGAAACCACCAAACCACCAAACCCCAAATTTTCGTTTCGTTTATTTCTCGGTGGATTGTCTCGATACTACATCCATCGAAAAGCCTTTGTCCCGTAGATCATTTCCAATCTACCGTACGTTATTTTCGCTCGTTTTCTCGAGGCTTAAAGGTATGTTGAAGTTTCATTTCCTTGATGTGAATAGTGTTTTAATGGTAGATTTGAGTTGGGATTTTCAAATTCTTTCATTAAAGCTTGTTGATTTCAATCGGGAAAGCCGTTGTGAGTAATTTTAGAAAGTTCCCCTAAAACCCTAACACCGAGTTTGAGCCGGAAACCCGTCCCGTATGATTTTCCATCACTTGGTTATGTTTAGGATGTTAGGTTCTTTATGTTTTTGCTTTTTAGTTAATTTTCCGGAATTGATTATTATGCAAACCCTAATTTACGGTTACCCACGGAAATTACAAACCTCCAAAGTATCAGAAACCAACCCGAAACACCTCTAAAATGCATAAAAGCCGGAAAACCAAACCTGAACCCCTTTTTCCCTAGCTTGGCCAAGAGCCCCTTAAGGGTAAAATCCGGGATTTTCGTGGTTTTATGTGTTTAGTTGTTGTTTGTTTGTTTTTCGGTTAATTAATGTTGTTTAGGATTAATTCGATTGTAGGATTGTGAATTGTTTGTGAATTCGCAACTTCGGATTATTCGGAACTTGTCTTCTTTCTAAGGTGAGTTTAATGTGAAAGTTAGTGATTTTATGAATTCAGTTTCATTATGTAATTGTTATCAATGTAAAGAGGGAGATAACTTCTTAGGATTATAGTTTGGTTGGAGACTTTAATTCGGAAGTGTGTGTGGAGAAAGTTTGGAATTATGGATAGTTCGATGATTAGGAAACATCGGAGAGATTTGGAAGTATGGTAATGTGATTTGGAGATGTGAGATGAAAGTGAGAATGGAAGTTACTTTGATGGATTTGGAAGTTAAAGTAATTAGAAGATGCACTTGAGTGATAACTCGTGTAATCTAGTTAGTTAGGTTTCTAATTAACTTAGAAGAATTCTTTGGAGTTTAGCTAAATTTTGGAGACCTAGGGCACATTGATTCACACATGGTAGTATGTTGATTTTGATCCATATGTAGTCATGGTGTGATGATTTGTGAGAACTTTGAGCACTTTGTAACTAGCACATGATAGTATGTGATTTTGATCCATATGTAATCATGGTGTGATGTTGGTACTATGGTTTGTAACTAGCACATGATAGTATGTGATTTTGATCCATATGTAATCATGGTGTGATGTTGGTACGACCGTACGTGGTATGTTGATTCGATCCATACGAGCACGTTACGATGATGGCACTACGGCACATGATAGTATGTTGATTTCGATCCATACGTATCATGGTGCGATGATGGTAATATAGCACTACGGCACATGATAGTATGTTGATTTCGATCCATACGTATCATGGTGCGATGATGGTAATATGGCACTACGGCACATGATAGTATGTTGATTTCGATCCATACGTATCATGGTGAGATGATGGTAATATGGTACAACCGTACGTGGTATGTTGATGACGATCCATACAATAGCACGTTACGATGAAACTTGTTTGGTAATAAAGATAGATAATATTAGATTTACATATTCCTTAGATTTGTGTAGAAAGACTTAGTAATGATTGTACTTTACTTTAAGCCTTTGTTTCTATCTTATGGTATTGAATGACGATTACGGGTAGCATGTTACTATCGTATGTTTGTATGGAAATATGGAAGTATGGTTATGGGTAGTAATGAACATTTAGGCCTTTGGACACGATTTCTGGTATGAAATTTTGTTCATAGGATTACTTGCTTTCATTTTACTCTCACTAGCATTGTTTGCTAATGGTGCTACACTACAATATTTTCAGGTAAACCCCGTCCTAAGAAGCGTGGGAGAGGAAATGGTGTCGCTTGACTGGCCGAGGTGGTGAAAGGACAATGTTAAAACACTTTTGATAAGCATTAGTATAAATGCTTGTAATCATATACTTTTTACATACTTGTGTCATTTTGAGCCCGTGAAGGGTGTATGTGTAAAGTACTTTGATGTTTTATGATTGAACTTTACTTTGGAATGCGCATTCCCGATTTATAGCTTTCTCTGGAAATTTGGGTTGTAAACAGGTTTTGATTATTCGATTTTTAAATGAACCCATGCCGTTTTTCTTTAAAAATCGAGTCTTCCGCTGTGCATTTGAATTTAAAGAACTTAACGGAAAGCGGGTCGTTACAATTTTGTAGGCGTGTTTGCAGTCGCATAATTTACTTAGAAGACCATAGACGATTCTTTCCTCTTTGTCGAATTCAAGTATGTCATATTGGTCTCCCTCTAAGCATATTTTTTTTCAAAATATACATCTAAATAGTTGTTGCTTCAAAAGTCTCTAAGATAGAATCCTTTTTCATTTTAGGATGTCAGACGCAAATTCTAATTACGAAACTGAGAGCGAAGAAGATTCGAGGGGGTCGAGTTCTGAAATTGAACCGAGTACTCACGAAGATGATTTTGAGATAGATTCTTACCCTTCTACCATTACCTTAGGACACCTAAAACGTATTAGAACGTTGTATGATATACCTTCATCCATTACTCTTAGGTGTCCTAAAGTGCGGGAGACTATTCATGACCCCCCTATGGGAGAAGTCAATTTTCATTTACACACGTTCAAATGTGGAGTTAGACTTCCTCTCCATCATTTCCTTCAGAGAGTTTTGAATTATGTGGGGTTAGCTCCTGCTCAACTTGCTCCAAATGGCTGGACCGTTTTACTTGAGATTTGGGTTCTTTGGCATCGTTATGGCGGTGGATCTTCTTTAACTTAAAAAACTATCCATGCCCTTTATCGACTAAAGAGCTTACTTGGGGAGAAATCTATGTATTATTTTGTCTCTCGTGGCGATAAGCTATTGATGATTTCTCCTACTGTAAAGAAATGGAAAAATCAATGGTTTTTTGTGGGTGGTGATTGGTTGTCTTTAATACCTAAACAAGATCATACTCATCGAGTTCCTAGACTCTTTAGAAGTTCTGGTAGGTTCACTCTAGGAATTTTTTTACAACCTGCCTCTCTTATGCTTCTATTTGTTCATTGACTCATTTTTCTTTTACTGTAGTGAAAGATTTAGAACTCATTCCACTATCTCAACCAACTAAAAAGATAGTTAATGATATTTTGAGTACTCTAGTTGAAGATCGTAACTCTGTCATCCTTCTATCAGATGAACTACTTGTTGCTTCTGGCCCTGTCCAGCCTTTTGTTGAAGATACTAGTAAGTCTTTGTAATTTTTATATATGTTGTGCCACAAAATGGTACATATCTGACACTTCATTTTTTTTTTCTATGTTAGGTGAGGCAGCTCGTAGGTTCATTGAAACCGGCAAACGCCAAAAATACGTAGACGCTTCTGGTAAAGCTCCAAAGAAAGTAACTAACAAACAACCTGATCGTCCTGGGACTTCAGTTGAAAAACGTTGTCATGAGTTAGATGTTGGTAAAAAAATCTTTATCTGCTATAGTCCCAAGCTTGAGTGCGGGTCCTTCTTCTCATTGTGATGTTCATCGTTCTTTAGCTTATCCTAGTTGTGTTTACTTTGGAGAGGATGATAAGTCTTTTAAGGAAGAAATTGCACTGATCAGTTCAAATTTTCAGATTGTTCTGCTACTTGATCAAGATCGTGCACAGTCCATGACCACTCAAAATCTAATTGACTCGTCTATTGAGGAATACTTAAAGGTATTTATTGTTTCACTCTAATCATTTCTTTTGTTTTTCTTTCACCCAGATCAATGAAATGATTTTTTTGCCTTTATAGGCTGGGGCTAGGATGAACATGGCCTGCGTACAAATGGAGAGAGATATTCTTCATCTTAAAGAGAAAGTGAAACTTCGTGAGAGAAGTTTATTTGATAAAGCACGATTGCAGGAAGAAGAGTGCGTTGAGAAGAATAAGCTGAGGGGTGAACTAGTTGAAGTGCAGAAAAACTTAGATGAAACTTCTGACAAGCACAAAAATACCTTGATTAAGTTTAGCGAATTGAAAGCTAAAACTCAAGATCAAGACGAATTGCTTGCTATGCTTCATTCTGTCAATAAGGAAGCAGACCTGGAGGTTTTTCTTTTCTACCTCAGCGTCAGAGGGCACTTGAGAAGGTTATCGAGAGATTTCCAGATCTTGATCTCAAGTTTATTAGAGAGAGTTTCAACTTTTCCCACACCGATGTCGTTGTCAACATTGAGACAGTGGACGATTCAGCATGACGACTTTCTTAGATTTAGCTTTTATTTTTGTTCCTCTTTAGTTTCATATAGGTAGGACAATCTGTTTTTATCATGCTTTCATTTTATTTAGGATATCTCCGAACTTATGTTGCTTTTCATCTTCAGATTTATTTCATGTTGCCTTCATTTATTGGTTTTATTTATTTTCTAAGCTTTATCAATCAAGTGTTGCTACATAGCCCTGCACCTAAAATGAACTTAGAATTTCTAATAAACTTAAGTTTTTGTTCTTTCTTAGTTTTATCAATCAAATGTAGCTAAATAGCCCTGCACCTAAAATTAACTTAGAATTTTTAATAAACTTAAGTTTTTTTTTCTTCTAAGTTTTATAAATCAAGTGTGGCTACATAGCCCTACACCTAAATGAACTTAGAATTTTCAAAAACTTAATTTTTGTTGTGCTTGTCGCTCATTCTTGTTGGTGTAGTAGCATAATGTGTAGTAATAGTGCAAGTAGTAAGCAAAGTAGTAGCAGTAGGCCCCCACTCAAACTGCACTTTATAACTTAAAGTGTTACTTGAGTTTGTGAGTTATTGAAGTAGATTGTTCTGGGCTGAGCTCATATTCACACTTAGTGGTAGCCTTTCCTTATGCTTTGTTGGTTTTTTTCAACACAAGTAAGTTTATGAAGTTAAAAGAGTGTGTTCTCATTTCATTTATTGGAATGAAATTACAGTGAATAAAAATTGTTGAAACAACTCAAACATAAATGAAATTATAAAGACATCATTGATAAAAGGTCTTGAGGTGATCTGCATTCCATGGATGATGTAATGCCTTGTTGTAGAGGTCTTTCAATCTGTAAGTACCTGGTCTCACTATCTCAATGACCTTGTATGGTCTTTCCCAAGTTGGTCCTAAGGTCCCACTATTTGGGTCCTTTGTATCTGGCAACACTTTTCTGAGAACGAGGTCATCCAGTTTGAAATTGCGTGGTTTGACTCGAGAGTTGTAGTATCGTGCCACCTAGTTTTTATACTCAGCAATACGGAGACGAGAAGTCTCTCTATGCTCTTCAAGGAGATCAAGGCTTAACCTTAGGCATTCTACATATATCTCTGGATTGAAATGTTGTATTCTTGGAGAATTGAAACATATTTCAACTGGCACAACCGCTTCTGCTCCAAACGCAAGTGAGAAAGGAGTCTCGCCTGTAGAAGTTCTAGTTGTTGTTCTGTATGCCCATAACACATTAGGTAGCTCTTCTGCCCAGAGTCTCTTCAACCCTTCAAGTTTGGCCTTTAAGTTCTTTTTGGTAATTTATTCACCGCTTCCACTTGACCATTAGCTTGGGGATGTGCAGGAGAGGACTTGAAGTGCTTAATACAAAGCTCTGAACACCAAGACTTGAACTTCTCGTTGTCAAATTGTTTCCCATTGTCAGAGACAATGGCATAAAGAATACCAAACCTGCAAACTATGCTCTTCCACATAAAATCGGTAGTTTTGCGTTCAGTGATTGTAGCTAAGGCTTCAGCTTCAGCCCACTTAGTAAAATAATCCACAGCTACAATTGTAAATTTAGTCTGACCTTTTCCTTGTGGAAGTGGTCCTATCAAGTCAACCCCCCACTGAGCGAATGGCCAAGGACTTGTGACATTTGTTAAGTATTTAGGTGGTTGTCTTGGGACCGCAGAAAAATGTTGACATTGGTCACACCTTCGACAAAATGACTTGGTATCTTCTTGTAAAGTGGGCCAGTAGTAGCCCTGCCTTACAATTTTGTGAGTCAATGACCGCCCTCCTGAATGGTTACCACAACTCCCTTGTGATTCTCTTTTATTACGTAGTCCTCCTCCTCAGATATAAGACATCTAAGTAGTGGAAGTGAAAAACCTCTCTTATATAGCACATTTCCTTTCAGGATATAGTGGGTTGCTCGGCATTAAAGTTTTCGTGCTTCAGCTTTGTCGAGAGGTAGCTCCCCATCTTTTAAGAATTTTATGATGGGATCCATCCAAGAAGGGTGGTCGTCTGCAATGTATGTTCAATATCCATAGCTTCTAGATCATCTATACTTGAGTTGTGTAAAAATTCTACTGGGACAGTACGGCTTAACTCAGTCTCGTATGCGGTTGCTAAGCGTGCTAACGAATTAGCCTTAGAGTTTTCTGAGCGAGGTATTTGTTTTACCTCCCACAACTCAAAGGCGCAAAAAAGATTTTTAACCTTTTCTAGATAGGCTGCCATCCTTTCTCCCTTAGTCTGATACTCTGTTGTTATCTTATTGATAACCAATTGAGAGTCGCTAAACACTTTGTTACAGCTTACCCCTACCTTCCTTGCTAACCTCAAACCAGCTAGAAGCGCTTCATACTCAGCCTCATTGGTGGAAGTTCTGAACCCAAACCTTAGAGCGTATTCAATGTGGGCTTGGTCTGGTGAGACTAAGATAAGGCCTGATCCACAGCCTTTCATGTTGGAAGATCCGTCCATGTAGAGTGTCCAAGTGGACCCTTCTCTTTGTGGAGGGATGAGTTCTTTGTTTAAAGCAAGTTCTTTTTCATGGGTTAAATATGTCTCTTTTTTTGCAATTGTGAGTTTCGCTATAAAATCAGCCACAACTTGGCCTTTTATTGCAATTCTTGGCTTGTATTAAATATAATACTCACTAAGTTCCATAGCCCACTTCATCAGTCGACATAACTCTTTCAGCTTTTGTAAAACTTGTCTCAATGGGTGATTTATCAAAACTACAATTCCATGTGCCTGAAAGTATGGCCTCAACCTTCGAGCTGAGGTTATTAAGGCTAGTGCCAATTTTTCCATTTGCGGGTACCTCATCTCCGAGTCTAACATGGCTTTGATCGTATAAAAGGTAGGTAGTTGAACTCCACCTTCTTCTCTTATTAGAGCTAATCTCATTGCCGTTTCTGACACAGCCAAATATAAAAATAATTTTTCACCTAGGTCCGGCTTGGAGAGTAGAGGCGCGGAGCTTAAGTAATCCTTTAGCTCTATGAAGGCCTTCTCACACTCCTCCATCCATTCAAACTTGCTTCCTTTTCGAAGAACTTTAAAGAACGGGAGACACTTGTTCGTTTCCCTTTATACAAATCTATTTAGTGCTGCTACCTTCCCATTCAGGCTTTGTAATTGTTTGAGGTTCTTAGGAGACTCCATGTTCAGGACAGCTTTCAACTTGTCGGGATTCGCCTCAATACCTCTTTGGTGGACCATGAACCCAAGAAATTTTCCTGAAGTTACTCCAAATGCGCATTTTTCGAGGTTAAGTTTCATCTGGTACTTTCTTAGCACATCAAATGCCTCTTTTAAGTTTGAGGTATGTTGGTCTGCCTGGCGGCTCTTCACCAACATGTCATCCATATAGACTTCCATATTTCTCCCAGTCTGCCTTGTGAACATTTTATACACCATTCATTGGTAGGTTGCACCTGCATTCTTCAAACCAAACGGCATAACCTTGTAGTAATAAAGCCCTTGACTTGTCACAAATGACGTTTTCTCCTGGTCAAGTTTGTACATTTTCATTTGATTATAGCCTAAGTAGGCATCCATAAAAGTCATCATCTCATGCCCTGCTGTGGCATCCACAAGCTGGTCAATTCGAGGTAGAGGGAAACTATCTTTTGGACATGCCTTGTTGTGGTCAGTGAAGTCTATACATACCCGCCATTTTCCGTTAGCTTTTTTAACAAGAACAACATTGGACAACCAATCCAGATAGTGTACTTCATGAACAAAGTTTGCTTTTAAAAGCTTTTCTACCTCCCCAGCTATAGCTTTGTTCCTGGTCTGGTCAAATACTCTATGTTTCTGTCTGACGGGACAGAAGGTGTGGTTGATATTCAAATGATGAACCATAATTTTAGGGTTGATACCCGGCATGTCTTCATGAGTCCAGGAAAACACGTCAATATTTTCTTTAAGAAATTTTATCAAGTCATCTCTCTACTGACCCCCCAGTCTTGTCCCGATTTTGACAAATTTTTCTTCATTTAGAAGCGAGACAGACTCCATGTCTTCTGTTGGCATTGATCTTTGTTCGAACTCTTCTAGTGGTACCACTAAGGGAGGTTGCTCTTCTTCTTCAACTAGGAAGGCTGTTGCAGACTGCACCTCATTCTTAGTTTGTTCTACCGTGATCATGTTTACTGGTACACCCCTCATAGCTGTGTAATAGCACTCTTGGGAGACCTTTTGCTCCCCTTTGACTACCCCAACCCCACTTGAAGTAGGGAACTTCATCATTTGATGGTAAGTTGAAGGTACGACTCTGAGAGCATGGATGGTAGGTCTTCCCAATATGATATTGTAAATTGATTGGTGATCAACTACTGTGAATTCTACCATTTTAGTGATGGTGTTGGGCTCTTCTTCGAAAGTGGCTGGTAATTCAATACTCCCTTCAGGGATGACCTGCTCTCCTCCGAATCACACCAAAGGGGATGAACTTCTTTTCAATTTTTCTCTCCCAATTTCCAACTTTTCTAAAGCGCTGAGAGAGAGTACGTCTACCGAGCTACCTCCATCTACCAAGACCCGATGTACTCTTAAGTTAGCCACAATATTTATCACCACCAGGGCATCATTGTGAGGCTGATGGATATCAACCACTTCTTCTTCATCAAAATTTATCTTTGCCTTTCGACCAATCATTATAGAAGTAGAAAAGACCTCGAATCTAGGTGGGGCGTGACTTGCTTCTCGAGCGTTCACCTTTCTTTTTCTACTTGACTCTCCACCAGCTAGTCCACCAAAAATAGTTCTTACGTCACCACCTAAGGATTTCTGACCACCTCGGTCTTGGTCTTTCCGTTCGGGTCTAGATTCATGTTGTCCTTCTTCCCTCCTCATCACAAACTCCTTTAGGTACCCTCTTTGAATTAAAGCTTCAATTTCCTCCTTGAGGTAAAAAAAGTCGGAAGTAGTGTGACCATGATCTTTGTGGAAAAGACAATACCTATCTTTATTTCTCTTGTTAGATCTCGCCTTCATCCTTGACGGCCACCTAACCAAGTTCTTATCTTGGATTTCCATGAGTAGCTGCTCTGCTGGTATGGTGGTGGGGGTGTACTTCTTAAACTTACTAGAAGGAAGACTTTGTTTATCAAGTCGATCTTCCGTCTTCCTTCTCTTATCATCCCCAAGACGATCATACTTCCGGGTATTATCTTCCGTTCGTTCCTTTCTTTTATGTTCGGAATGCTTGCTACTACCCCTAACTCTGGAGCTTTTCTTGCACTAAGCAACTCTCCGACACTCATGTATTTTTGTGCTCTTGCGATGAGCTCTGTATGTGTAGCGGGAGTCCTTTTTCCTAGAGACCACAAAAACTTTTCATCTTTTAGTCCAGCCATCATTGCGGTTAGAGCTATGTCTCGCTGTAATCTTCAAATTTCAATGCTTCACTGTTAAATCTCACCACATAGTCTCGAAGACTTTCTCCCGACTTCTGACGCACAATCAAAAGGTGAGTGGCCGGTTTTTTATGAACTCTTCCTCCAAGGAATTGAGTTACAAAAGATCGAGTAAGATCTTTAAATGAAGAGATAAACCTTGGCTTGAGCTACCTATACCACCCTTGTGCTGAGCCCCCTAATGTAAGAGGGAATGCTCTACACTTGATAGCATCTTGGACTCCCTAGAGCTCCATCCAGGTCTGAAATGTATCAACATGCTCGACCGGATTCTTTGATCCATCATAAGTTTCCATAGTTGGCATTTTAAACTTAGTAGGAAGTTCTACCTCCATGATGTCATCTGTGAATGGTGGTTCATTTTGCTCAAGAAGATCTTCTAACACAAGAGGATCCTTTCCTCAATACTCTTTCTTCATATGACCAAGCTCGTCTTGGAGCTTTTTTAGCTCTGGTGCCCAAGACTGTGAACTTTCAGTAGTAGATTATACTAGCTTCTGCTTTTCTTTTTTCATTGAGTGCTTCTCTAAGGTAAGACCTTCCTTTCATATTTGGATGCCTCTGGGGAGAAGACTTATTGGAAGAAGGGGAATTGTCTCGAGTATGTAATCTCGACTTCTCCTTCGAACTACCCTTCTCGTGATTCTGTGACTCTGCAACACCTTCTACGGGCTCTTTTTCTTTTTCTTTCTTTGATCATTGATCATGGTTGTTAGTGGGGGCTTGGTGATCTGTCGTTCATGTGAGTATCTCTAGTACCTTTGCAAGGTCCCAATTCACAACTTGAACTTGCTCTTCCAAGACATCTATCCTTCTGTCTGGCACGGGTGCAACCCTTACCAATTTTGGATTTTCATATTCTTATTGTTGTCGTTCTCTATTGCTACGAGTTTGATATCTTGTATTACAAGGGTTACGGTTTTCACCATCATCTACATCATCGCCGTGTTGACTTCTTCGACTCATCTTTGATGGTAGAGCACTTAGTTATATACTCTTCCCACAAACGGCGCTAGATGTTGTTGCAATGTTGTGTAAAAATGGAAAGCATCCACGTAGGCAACGAGTAGGAGGTAGTGCACTGTTTCAACGGAGTGGTACCTGCACAGGAAAGGAAAAGAGCACCGGTGTGGTGCTAGCCTAACACCCTCCGATGCTAAAGTCAGAGCAAGCAGAGCTAGTGTGCCAGAGAGAATAGTAGTAGATATTAGTTACCTAATGAATGAATATCTTCTCCTATTTATAGGAGAATGGGTTGATGACATCATCATGCCACGTGTCGCGTCGGGATTGGGCCATGTGTTGCTTCTCAATTACGTGCCGCTTGTGGGTTGCGCCACCTGTCGTTTCTCAAGTGGATACTTGTATTCAATCTTAAGTATGTAGGTCTATGTTGGAGACTGCGTAGCAAGGTCCTTTTCAGTGCGTGCCCTGGTACTGCGGTCAGACCAGGTGCCCTAGTACCGTAGTCAAACCAAGTGCTTAAGTATCGCGGTCAGACCAGGTGCCCAAGTACCGCAATCAGACCAGATGCCCAAGTACCGCGGTCAGACCAGGTGCGTAGACTAATCTTGTCAAGTTGTAAAATTCCACGTGTAATCCAATTTCACCCCACAACATTATTGATTCATATCTTATTGTTATTTTTAAAAAAAATCCAAATTTTTTTATCCATGTTTTGAAACCAATGCACTTACATGTTATATGATTTGGTGTTGAGAACAATTTTTTTTTTCGAAATAGAATAAGATGAAAAGAAAAGGATTTGATTTTTGGGAAATTTACATGAATGTTATGATTGGTGAAATATTTACAAATTTGTTAGAAAAAAAGTATTTACATAAACGTTTGAATTTCAAAAGTCGAGTATATCAGACAATCACTATTAGTATACCAGTCACTAACTAATAGTATATTAGTGATATATAATATTATATCAATGATAGACTATTAATTATCGACTATTAAACTATCATTAATATACTAATAGTTCACTGATATACTAATAGTAATTGACTTACATAGAATCTTTAAAATTCTAACATTTTTGTAAATATTTTTTTTAAACAAATTTGTAAATGTTATAAAAAAATCTAACATATTTGAAATTGCTCCTTGATTTTTTCTTGAGTTAGTGGAAATCATAATAATAAATGCCATGTTCTTTTTTTTTAAGATTTTGCTCATCCATTGGTTATTTTCATTTGTAAAGAATTTTATTGTTTTAGTATATGAGTATAATCTATAAATGTTTTGGTCTATAAATTTTGCTAGGTATATTATATGTACATATTTGGTGAATGAAGTCCATCATTGCATTTTAAAGTTTATAAGAAGTAGATATTTAATCTGTTTTATTTGTTCATGTAGAATTAATATTTATGGTTGAGGTGATCTATAAAGTTCTATATGTCATTTATTCGTGTAGTTCATTATCTTAGAAATTCTATCTATTTGAAAATTACAACATTTACAAATTAAATTAAAAGAGTAGATTAAGATAAAAAATAATATTAAATTTAGGGTTAGGTAGTTGCCGGGTCATCGGGTGGACTAATGTGGGTTTTCAAACTATTAAGCAAAATAGAATATTGGTGAAACGTTTAAGCAAAATAGGGTAGTTTTTTTACCATTGACTAAAAACGTGGAATGATACCACATTTTCATTTGCCATGTCAACAGAAAGTTTGGTATCATTCCACGCTTTCATTGAAAACATGGAATGATTCCACGTTTTCACTGCAGCTTCAATTTTTTTCCCTTTTTTATGCATGATGTCTCTGCACAACATTTCTTCTCTTTTTATATCTTTTTTTTTTAATTGAAATCTATCTTTATATGCTCGTTCAAAATAAAATTATATGAGAAATAAAAATAAATTAAAGCAAAATATGATAAAAAAAAAAAGTTTGTTACTACACCGAATTTAAACCATCTAAAAAAGTTTGATAGTGCACTAAATTAAACATTCATAAATATTCGATATAGAAGAAAATTATCATTATAGTAATTAGATGCTAAAGAAATCATGTCCCACACGATGGAGGATGTCTATCACGCCTAGGATGTTGTCATGGAGGCAAATCTCGACCTCACCCTCGACCTCGATGTGGTGGTGGGCAAACAGGTTCTTGATCAAACTGCATGCTAGACCCCTCACCAAATGGTAGAGATGTACGTGGGGTATAGTCAATAGCTCTAGGAGTTGGAATCATGAAAAGGTGAGGCGAGTGTGAGCCTGATGCACCAACTGAGCCTGATGGATCTCCGATAAAAGATGAGTTAGGTGGAGTGGTGGATGAAAATGTCTGCGTAGGATGATCAATATCAGCTAGATCTTCAATCGGAACCTGTCGTCTCTCTCTTACTGTCCTTCTTTCAGGATGTTCACATGTGAGTCGTACATTAGGTCGCTGAGCGACAAACTTTCGTCTAGATTCACGAATAATACTTAAACCACGTTCACAAGTCAATCTAGTATTAGAATCATCCAAAGTTGACAAGTCATTGAATATATCAATCTATATAGGAAAAAAACAAAATAAATATGTATAAGGAAAAAAAACTTGTAATAGATTTATACATAAGATGATTGAATACATACTAAAGTGTCATAAGTTCCGCCGACGTGTGTAATAAACCGACGTGTGATATTATAATACCACTCATAATAATCGTCTGAAACGTTAGAACCCTCTTGAACATCCTCACCGTTAATCATATGATTCATTCTTTGATTCCACCGTTGTATGTAGGCATCCAACTGTGAAATCCAATGTGATTTTGTCTACCTCGTAAGTCAATTCTATGCAACTGTGGTTTAGTGTCACAATCGTCAGGAACTATTTGACGGAATCCAAATTGTCGCATAGAACGATCAGGTCGATGCCACTCACATATATAGAAATGTATGAGTGGACTTACAGTCATCCACACATCCTGATCCTGTCTAAAATACTCCAGTAACAACATAATAACGTTTGTATATGGCTGCCATTCAATCTGTATTTTTAATTAAATAACTCGATATGTTACAACTGGTATTTAAAATATAATATAAATATTTTGATACCTGTTCTGAAGTTTAACTGATCTAGCATATAACAGTATAAAATAAGTACATGCGTCAGAAGATCATTGTATGTGAAAGCATCAACCCATCTACATCGAATAGTGAATTTATTATAGTGAAATTGATAAATAATTATAAAGAGAAGTATGTGAATGTAGTTGGTACCTTGATCCCAAAGGACGATCTTCTGTTTTATATTCATACATATGATGTCTAATTTGAGCTATACATGGTAGACGATCTCATGGTCATAATTATAGTAAAAGGAAAGGACCAGCTATTTCTGAGGCATTCTGGTTACTTGCCCTGCACATCTCACGGTAAAGGACTGCAAGACATGAACTACCCCAACTAAAACGACCAGCTGCCTCAAAATCGGTAAGTAATGGGAGATACATAAGATGAACCAAACTATTAGACTTATCAGGTGCGATGACACCACCCAACAAACTTGCATGTGTATGCTGCATAATGGTAACCTCATCAGCGCCATCGAGAATGTAAGGCAACTGCTTGGTCAACCACGACATATTCAATCGTGATCCATTCAATTTGTTAGGAGGAGGCGTCACACCTAAGAAATCTTGACATACCGTAGGCCATGAATATATGAGTGATCCTGTGACTGCACAACCATCAATCAGTAACCCAAATTATACAGCAACATCTTGTAATGTAACTGTACACTCTCCAGTCGATAGATAAAATGTGTAAGTCTCTGGTCTCCACCTCTCCACTAGAGCGGTGATCAGTGCCCAATCTAATGAGATACAACCAATACGGGAAACTTCATAAAATCCAAATTGTAATAAAAGTGGAATCATGCTTGGGTCAACTAGAATAGATCGTCCACCTCCAACCTCTCGTCGCCTACAAGTCAATGGTTCAGACGTCTCATCCTCCCATACCAATTGTAATTGATGAGTAGGCTGTAAATACAATAATGAAGGATCTAATGGTCCTGGATTCAAGATGAGTAGCCTGTATAAAGATTTCATTACATAATCAATATCCAAGTAACAAAAGTGTAGCATAAAAAAATCTATTACATAATCAACATCCAAATAGAAAAAGTCTAAATTAAAAAAGTCTATTACATAATAAACATCCAAAGAACATAATACTAGAATAACCAAATCTATTACATAATCAACATCCAAATGATAAAAGTCTAGATTAAAAGTTTCTATTACATAATCCATAAGACAATCACAATATAAATACGCTAAACAAATGTCTATGACTTGCTTCGAGGTCGTGACGGGAAAGAGCGCCGATTATGGCCCACTTTCTTGCATAACCCACAATATTGTTTAGTACTTGATTCACACAAATCCATCTCATTCCAAAAACGGTGAGTACGTGGTCTTCCTTTCTTCCTCAAAAGATCGTTGTTAGGATGAAAAATCGAGAATTCAGGATCACGCTAATAATCTCTATGTGGGATAGGTTGAAACTGGGTAGAATATGACTCTTTGTAAGTGGTAAGCCTATAATAACTTTCAATCAATGACAAGTAGTCCATCCGAACTACTTTACATGCCGCTATCACATGTGAACAAAGAATTCCATAAGTCGCCCACTTGTTACATGTACACATCCTGGAGCTCAACTTGACAGTGTGTATGTTCCCACCTTTTCCAGTCATACTATATCTACCAGTCGTAACCTCAAATAGCCCGTCATGACGATCACATAATCTTGCTTCATGATCAGCGGCTCGTGTCTCCCAATGTGCGATTTTTTAAAGAGCATATCTGAGAGCAAACACTTGTTATTTACTACTAGACAATGTAAAACAAAATATGTAAAATTTATTAGACAACTCTAACCTTGTGTTCACATTGTCTTCGGAAAATGCTTCATCTACCTCAATTCGATGTTCCATGAAATACCTTATGACTCGACAGTAGGTAAACTCCACTAATGTTTTAATCGGTAACCCCATTTATGCATTCAACAACGTTAGTTTGTCATCAACCCATATCGATATCCACCATCATGTGATAGTGTCCACCTATCGGGACTCAAGTTATCGAAAAAAGAAACACAATTAGGATCTGCAAGTTCAAGTTCTTCCATGCATTATTGAAACTTACGTACTTGGGACTACGCTCCAGTACGATAAACAAGATTTTTTAGTAATTGGCTTTTGAACTTCTTATTAAAGTTATTGGCCACATGACGTAGACAAAAACGATGATAAGCATATGGCTCTGTGCACCCATTATCCGGATCATTAATGGCGGATATGATACTCTTGTGACGATCAGAAATTAAGCAAATACCTTCCCTTTGTGTAACTTTAAACCTCAAATGACGTAAAAACCACCCCCAATTGTCTTTACTTTCCTCATTCACAATGGAAAATGCAAGGGGAAATATATGTCCATTTGAATTCACTGCAGTAGCAATTAAAAGTTTTCCATTGTACTTTCCATACAAATGCGTTCCATCGATTTGAATCATGGTTCGGCAATATGCAAAACCGGCAATGCTTGGTCCGAATGACCAAAATACACTACGCAATATACCCTCTCCCGGGGTATCCATACCATCAATCCTCCATTTGACTTGTGTCCTCTGATTTACTTGTTTCACGGCATTCAACCACTTATGTAGTAGATTAAATGATTTTTTATGATCACCAAAAACATGTGTCATAGCTTTTCTCTTCCCATCCCAAACCTTGTAGTAAGACACATTGAACTAATATTTGTCCTTGATAATGTTCTGTAACATTGCAATCGTTATAGAAGGTTCATCTTTCACAAAAGAACATATCGTTCTACAGATCAAAGAAGCGTCTAATTGATTATGATCTTCATTTACTCTAGCATAAACACAAGTATGAGGGCTTTTGTATTGAGTAATCTCAAACATGTCATGCTTCTTCCTACGACATGCTCGAAGTCTCCATGGACACCCATCCACATATTTCTTACATTGAAGTGATCAAACTATAGTGGTAGACTCCACTACCTCAAACTGTTGGTCATTAAGAACAACATATTTTTTTACCTCATACTTCAAATTTTCCTTAGTGTTAAACCTCCTCCCTATACATAACTTATCTAATCTCCCAAACGAAACCAACATTTGGAATTGCAACTGTCCCACACATATTAGAATTAATGATTTTCATATCGAGTGTGGTGTATAGAGGTGAGGCGGGTTCGTGTTCGTGGCAATCCCCATGTAAATCCTCAATTCCTTCATCATCAGTTAAAGTGGCAATGTCAATATAGTCATTAAAGGCAAAGATGGATGTAAACATACTAAAGCGTAATTCAGACACTAGTTCTAATCTATCTATTGTTTCATCAACTATATTTTCATCATCCTCCATATTTTCATCTTCTATATTCTTACCTTACATACCATCATCATCATTCACATTTTCATCTTCTATATTCTCACCTTCCAAACCTTCATCATCATCCACATTTTCATCTTCTATATTTTTACCTTCCATATCATTATCATCATCCACATTTTCATGGGTTTCATCAATTAAATTACTAACAACAACAGATCTCTGTGAACTCTGAATTCCAACATCTGCTATATTTTTCCTAACAACATATAACTCAAGTAGATTTGGAGCAGGAGATGCAATAGAAAACATAAAAGCTAAGTCTGCCTGATTACGAATATGAAATGACACATAATTGATCGACCCCATCACAGTCATACTTGGATATCTATAGATAATGCTATGTTCCTTCAATCTCAAGTTTATACTCAATTCTTCAATCAATTCATCATAGCTTCTACTACTATGCATAGTAAATCCATTTTCTGCATTTCGATCATATTCAATGTCATTTGATCCATAGACTCTGTTCCCATTTTTAAAACATAAAATGTCAACAAGTTTATCACTCATCTTGAACCTAAAAAAAAATATTTTTAAATACATTGTCATGCCTATATTCAACCCAAAACATAATATATGTCAAAATATTTGCATGCCAACAAAAGTACATTGAGCATATATTCAATCCAAAACATTCAATCATCTAATTTTTAAGCATAATTATAATAATAATACTCACCTTCAAATAGGAGACAACCTTAAAATTCGGAAAATCTACCCAATCTATCTACAAAAAAAAACAAATAATTCCAATCATAAACCTAAAAATATTATTCATAGTCTCAATTTTCTAAATTTAAAATACACAATTGCTTAAAAAAATTCAACTGTAAAAACAATATCAAAAAATTAATTAAGAAATTACCAAAACAAAACAACTACTCCCGATGTCGATCAAAACGAAACACCCTTCCAAAAAATTCAAATTTGGGAGACTTAGGTTTTTTTATATTGGTTAGATCTAGCTAAAACGGACCAAAAGGGAGATAAAAAGGGCGGCAGCGGTTGGAATGAGCGGTGGGGGCAGTGGTGGCTGGGATAAGGAAGGGCGGTGGCGGCTAGTAGCAGGGGACGAGCTTTGAGAAAAATGGCGAAGAAAAGAAGAAGAAGAAGGAAGAAGAAAAGAAAAGGGAAGATTCCACATTTTTAGAAAACGTGGAATCATTCCACGTTTTCAAGGCAGGGGAAATTCCACGGCGGGGGGAAGGAAAAAAAGGGGAAGAGAAGTGGGTTACTGAGTTGAAAACGTGATATATCACGTTTTCTTAAAACTTGAAATCATATCACGTCATTAGTGAAAACGTTATATGATATAATGTTTTTAATGAAAACGTTATATCATTCAACGTAATTCAGCGTTTTCCAAGTTGACCAGTCAAACGAAGACGCCACATCGACAAACTTCCCTAGTTTGCTAAATATGTTTCAAACCTATCTATTTTGATTATTTTTGGCTTATTTTAAAAAAAAATTCCGTTAGTTGCATCTTTGTGAAATTTTTCACAAATGCAATGAAATTTCACATTAAAAAACAATAATAATAAAGTCTCCTATTTCAAAATTAAATAATTGAACACATGAAATTACTTAAAAATAAATAAATAAATATTATTTAAGATAAAATAATAATAATAAATAAATAAATGGTTACAACTTCATCCACTTTAATTTCTATACTTCATTTCTTTCTTTTTTTTTTTTCCGAATAAAAGCATCACACAATGCCATTTCATTAAAATAATGAAAGAAGAAAAGAAAAAAAAAATATTACAATACAATAAAGTGGCTAAACAAACCAAAAGCCACAAAAGCATGTGATATCGTATACCCTACTACTCATCAACCCACACCGCCACCTAATTACAAGTATGCGGGCCACCTATTTATAATAAAATCTAATGGGTAATTACAAAAAAGTTTCGAAATTGACATCCAGAAAGATTTATTTACATGTGTCAATTCCCAAACATAGTCCCAAGATCTCATTTCCCCCCCAGTAAATATCCTTTTATTCCTTTCAAGTCAAACACCCCATGTTATGGCGCAAAAACCTGCTATCCACAGGCATTTCCCCTTGTCCTTGAAATGAGGGAAAAGTTGCAACTCCTCTAAAGTTTGGCAAAAAGAATCATTATGATCACCAGATTAAGACAAGCCGAATAATTGTAAATTTTAGAGCTAGAGATTCAGAAACACAACAGATAGTGAATCAAGCAAACGAGGAATTAGTTACCAAAGATCCACGAATGAAAAAAATATTTGAAGGCTAGAAAACCGATGCTCGAGCAACTAAAACATTATCCAATCACCCAAATCCCTAGATCAGAGAACAACCATGTTAACACTCTAGCCAATTTGGGATATGAAGACGAGAATCACCAATAGACATCTTCCATGAATCAAGTACTTGAGGACAAAAAATTGAAAATTGAAAAGGAAGAATGGGATGAAGCGATGCAGATCCACATGGGAATGAAGTCGTGGTACTCTAAAATAATGGATTACCTAACAGACAGAAAACTCCCAAAGAAAAAAAAATATTATGAGAAAAATCAAGATCAGAGCTACAAGATACAGCTTAATAGGAAAAAAAATTATATTAGAGAAGCTTTGATGGATCGTATTCTAAATGTATTGACACCAAAGAAGCCCAAAAAATTTCGGTTGAGCTGCACTAGGGTGAATAAGGAAATCACTTAGGCGTTAGATCTTTGGCACTCTGAGCACGAACGTAATTTTGGTCTTCCATGCTACTGAAGTCAGAGACTTCGTCAAGAGATGCAAAAAATTCCAGCAATTCTCCAAAGTAAACTAACTCAATTCGACCGAGCTTCTAACATCATAGCCCCATGACCTATGATGTGGCGAATGGACATAGTCGGAAGAATGCTCATGGAAGAAATATTTCCTTGTCAGAACCAACTACTTCTCAAAGTGAGTTGAGGCTGAACCATTGGTAGAAATCACCAAGCTCATGGTAAAAAATTCCATGTGAAATAACATAACAACGAGATCCAAAATACCCAGAGTAGCTAACTTCAAAGATTTGTACTACGTGATGCCTCACTATAATTTGAGAATTGGGATGAGACATATATTGACGAATGAGAGCTTCATAGAGATGATTATTTACATCCCAGTGAACATTGTAATTGTGTTTTACATTGAGCATGACTCAAATGAAGCTGCATTTGACCCATTCCAGCCACTAGATATGTACATGCCAATGTGTCTAAAGTGCCATAATGAGAATGAGAACGAGAATGTAGATGAGGGATGCATTATTGGTGAGGGTGAGGGTAATGATGCTTTGGAGTATGGAACAAGAATATGGATGAACACATTGTGAATCAAGAAGCTGTTGACCTGAGTGAAGATGATAATGTTGACTTGCATTTAAAAATAACATTATGGATATTACTGAGGTTTCAGAGGATGAGAATAGCGATTATAGAGAACCTAAGCATATTTATGAGAGTGAAAATGAGATTGTCAATAGTTTTGTTGACGATGGGTGCTGTGACAGTAGCGAAGACACGTGTGTAGTGGATGAGATTGAAACTAATGAAGCAATGGAGGAAGAAGATGTTCATATGGATGAGCCTCATTCATCGAATGAACTTGTTCATATGGAGGAAGTTGATGATAGAGGAAAAGAAGATGTTAGGAATGAGGAGTCATCTGATGATGAAGCTGAATTCTGGCAATATTTTAAGGTTGTGGCTGAGGTTTAGGGGTTAACGATGTTGTTCCTATAGATTATGGTGTAAATGATGGTGACTATGAAGTTAAAAAATGAAAGTGGTGAGGATGATGAAGGATCATAAAGTGATGATGGAGAATGTCTTGAGGACGATGGTGGCTTACTAGAAGAACTATTTTCTTTGAACGTTGAAATCGATGAGATGTGGAGTCGAGGTACGAACAGAGCATGTGCTTAACATCCTTGTCAATGAAGATAGGGTCAAACCACGTACTGACCCTATATTTACAGTGAATACGAACATGGATGACGTTCAATTCATTCTTGGTCAACGTCTCCCTATAGTTGCGGATTTGAGAACAAAAATTAAAGAGTATGTTGTGAGGGGTGGCTACAATGTTAAATTGATTAAAAATGACAAAGTCAAGGTGACGGTTGTATGCTCTGATTCGGGCAATTGGAGGCTCCACGCAAGCCTTTATAGATAAAATGATAGTTTTCAAGTAAGGACTTACAAGAATGAACATAATTGTGTTAGGGAGTTTAGATATAGAAATGTGAACTCGACAAGGGTCACAAGAAAATATTTACCCCAATTCATAACATGATTTGATTGGTAGCTGATTGACATTGGCGGAGTGAGGAATGACTTCCAGGTTCAAATATCTATCACCATTGCCTACAGATCAAGAAAGAAGGCTCTTAAAACTATTATAATTAAACGGTACAAACGGCTTTGGGAGTAATGTGCTGAGTTTTGGAAGGTAAATGAAGGATCTACGATTAAAATTGTTGACACTGACCTAATATTTTGGCGACTATATGTATGCTTCAAAGCATGCAAAGAATGAATTTCTTGCAAGATGAAGGCCTTTTATTTCCATTGATGTGTGACATTTGAAAAGCCCACGTTAGGGACAAGTTATGGCGGTTTTCAGAATAGATGGAAACAACGGGATTTATTCAATTGCATGGGATGTTGTGGAGACAGAAACCAAAGATTCTTGGATTTGGTTTTTTGATTGCTCGAAAAGGACATCAGCTCAATTGTTATTGGAGGCTACACGTTTATATTTGACCAACAAAAGGTAGGTAGTGAATAACACATTTAGTCGCTTCACTTTTAATCTTTGCACTTTTTGAGTCCCTACATTTTTAGTCTCTAACATTACCAAGTGTCTTTGTGACAAGGGTGGTGGCAACATTTGATAACGTTTTCCCTAACATAGACCATATATTTTGTGGTCGTCATTTGTATGTAAATTTCCTAAAACAGCTTAAGGGACTAGCATTGCAAAAGTGTTTTTGGAGTTCAACAATGACAATGACTAAGAATTCATTCACAACAGCCATGGGTCGATTAAGCATAGTAAATGTAAACACACACCAATTTCTAAACAACATGCCTACATGATTTACTGTTGAGTAACATGTCTAAATATTTTAACGTATACATTCTTCAACCCCGAGACAAGCCAATAATACACATGTTAGAATTCATTAAGAAGCTAGTCATAAAGAGAATAATTGAAAAATCTGTGTATTATAATGGAATGGATAGGAATCTAGGGTTTAGGATTCATGACAAGTTAGAATAGATTAAGTTTTTGTTTACTATTGTTGCACCTATTTGGGATGGAAACCTATTGTTTGAAGTAGAAGTGGGTGTTACCCAATTTATGGTTGATTTGGGGAATAAAATATGTAGTTGTAGAAGTGAGATTTGAATGGTATTTCATACATCCATGTTGTGCAGTGTATCTATTTTAGGAACTAAAATACCACTCCCTACAACTACATGTTCTATTCCCCAAATCCACCACAAATTGAGAAGCACCCACTCTACTTCAAATAATAGGTCCCAGCCTAAATAGGTACAACAACCACAGACAAACGCTTAACCTCTTGTAACTTATCATGAATCATAAACCTTAGATTTCTCTCCATTCCATTATAATAAACAGACTTTTCATCCATTTTCTTCAATACCAGCTTCCTAATGATTTCTAGCATGTATATTATTGGCTTGTCTCGGGCCGGCAAAAATGTATGCATCAAAAGATTCAGACATGTTACTGAGCAGTAGACCACACTTACAATTTGTTTGAAATGCATGTTTCAACCAATATCGTGTATGTATGTTTAGGAAAATTGGTGTGCGTTTACATTTATTACACCCAACCGACCTATGACTAATGTGAATACATTCTCAGTCGTTATCATTCCTACACTTCTGCAATGCTAGTCCTTTGAACTCTTTTTGAAAATTTACATCGACCATAAAATCTGTGATCTACGTTTGTGAAAACATTGTCAAATGTAGGCTGCAACCCTGTCACACAAACACTTAGTAATGTTAGGCACTAAAAGTGTGGGGACTAAAAATGCATGGACTAAAAGTTTGATTTACATATTTTGTTGGTCAAATAAAAATGTGTAGCCTCCAGCATCAAATGATTCGATGTCCTCCTCGAGCAATCAAAGAAATCAAATCCAAGAATATTTGGTTTCTGCTCCACAACGACCCACGCAATCAGATAAATCATGATGTTTCCATCTATTTTGACAGCCGCCATAACTTGTCCCTGACATGGGCCCTTTAAATGGCAAGCATCAATAGAAATGAAAGACTTACATCCTTCCAGAAAACCATCCTTGCATGCTTTCAAGCATATGTATAGTCGCCTAAATATTGGGTCACTGTCAGGAGCTTATCAATCACTAATAATTTTAATTGTAAATCCCTCGTTTGACTTCCTAACCTCAGCACAATACTCCCAAAGTCATTTGTACTATTTAATTATAGTCCCGTAGATAACCTTTAGAGCCCTCTTTCTTGCTCTGTAAGTCTGGGTGATTGATATTTGAACCTGGATGTCATTCCTCACTACATCAACAATGTCAATCTGCTTCCAATTAGACTGTGTTCTGAATCGAGGTAAGTATTTTCTTCGAACCATGTTGATTTTCCATATCTATTTCTAAACTCTCTAACACAATTATGTTCATTCTTGTTAGTCCTTACTTGAAAACTATCATTTTCTCTATCAAGGCTTGCGTGGAGCCTACAAACGCACGAATCAAAGCCTATAGTCGTCACCCTGACTTAGTTGTTTTTAATCAATTTCACATTGTAGCCACCCCTCACGACATACTCTTTAATTATTGTCTTCAAATTCGCAGCCATAGAGAAACATTGACCAAGAATGAATTGAATGTCATCCATATTTGTATCAAGCCTAAATACATGGTCAATATGTGGCCTGACACCATCTTCATTGATAGACATGTTAAGCACGTACTCTGATTCTTACTTTCACTCCACGTCTCCATCGATCTCAACGTTCAAAGAAAATGGTTCTTCTAGTAAGCCATCATCGCCCTCAAAACATTCTACATCATTACTATATGATCCTTCAACATCCTCGTCACTTTCAATTTCAACTTCTTAGTCACCAGCATGCGCATCAAAATCTAGTCGAAGAACATCGTTATTAGCGAACCTCAAACCTCTGCCACAACCTCAAAATCCAGTCATAATTTAGCTTCATCATTTGATAACTCCTCATCATCACCATCCATGACTTGAGGTGAATGAGGTTGATTCCTAACATCTACTTCACCTCTATCATCAACTTCCTCCATATGAACAGCTTCATTCAATGAATTAGGCTCCTCCATATGAATATCTTCTTCGTCCATCCCCTCATTAGTTTCAATCTTATCCACTACATACGCATCATCGTTACTGTACTCATTGTCCACAAAACCATTGACAATCTCATTTTCACTCTCATAAAATATGCTCATAGTCACTATCATCGCTATTTTCTTCCTATGAAACCTCAGTAATATCCACAATGTCATTTTCAAAACCCAAGTTTGCATCATTATCTCCACTCATGTTAACAGCTTCTTGATTCACAATATGTTCATCCACATTCTCATTCTTATTACCATACTCCAAAGTATCATCACCCTCACTCTCACCCTCACCCTCACCAATATCGTGTCCCTCATCTACATTTTCATTCTCATTCTCATTGTAACACTCTAGATATATTGGCATATACATATCTAGTGACTAGAATGAGTCAATTGTAGGTTCACTTGGGTTGCTCAACGTAGAACTCCATAACCATTTTCGCTAGGATGTAAGTAATCATCTCTACGAAGTTCTCAACTGTCAGTATACATCTCATCCATGTTCTCAATCATAGCCAGACATCATGTAATAGAAATCTTCGAGTTAGCTACCAATGTGCTTCATCATCTTCTTCAATTCAACTATGGAAAGTATATCTGTATCCACTCAATCAAATCTCGCATGTGATCCCCCGATATAGGTATTTAGGTGAAACTGAATATATCTGTGTAGTGAAAGTTTATACTAAAGAAGTCTGCTATTGCTATGAATTTAAAGAAAAACAAAATGAAATTAAAAAAACAAAAACAAAAACCTAACTGAAACACTGAACCCTAACTAAGAAATGAAAATGTACAAAACTCAAATGTAACGTCCTCGAGTTTTTACTAGTAGGTTTTTTTTAATTGAATTTATATATTTTAAGTTAATTAATTTAGTTATTATATTTGTTTGTTAATTGCTTGATGCTAGTTATTTATTATAAAAGAAAATCATTATTTGAAAACCCAAGTGAACTAAATATTATTTATAGGTCAATTAATAATATTTAGATTTACCTATAGCTAGTTAGGTATTACTTAGTGATTTTAATTAGTAGCTTATGATTATAAATGCATGGGGTTAATTTTTAAAAAATAAGGAAAATAAGAGGGCCTCTTTGCAAGAAAAACCTTACTCATTTAAAGTTAGGGTTCCATCATCTTCTCCTTCATTTCAAAACCTCTCTCAAGAACACCATTATCGCCGCCCCTTTTGTGCCATCTTCAAGAGCGGGTTTTCTTCAATTCTCATCCATTTCGCTTTATTCTTAGTGCGTTGGAACGCCCTTGCAACAAGAAATATTCCTATCTAATCTTTGGAGCATTCCCCCATCTCCAAATAAGCTTCAAAGTAAGGTTTACTCTTTTCATATGGGTTTTATATCTCCTTTACCTTAAAATGTAAATTTAGTTATCCTTTGGGTGGCTCCTTTTTTTTTTTTTTAGTAAAGTTTCATTCTTCAATGAAATTGTTTCTTATAAAAAAATGTAAACTTAGTTGAAATTTTCAAGTTCCACCTATTGAAACTTGAAGATTTCAAATTAAAGTTGTATTTAAAGTTGTTCCTTACTAATTCCTTTGGCCCTAGACTTCAAAAATTGCAACCACCATAAAGCCCAAAAATCCCTATGCTAGTCGTGAGCCTCAATGGTGTTTCCCCTTGAATTTTGTGTTTTCCTTTGTTTTGGACAATCAATCCTATCTATTTACCCTAAATTAAGGCTACCCATTGACTAATACATCCAAGAAATGCACCGAAACCAACCAATATTCTCCCAAACTAGCCTAAAGCCGAGGATTCCCCCCTATTTTAGTCTTGAAAACTGTGAGCACCTATGGAGCATTATCGGACTATATTTCATTATTAGTCTTTTACTTGCCGTTTGTTGTTTGTTGGGTGTAATTGAATGTTTCTAGATAAAATTTAATGTGGGTGGTGTGTGATTTCTCGCTCGACGATCCTTTCGGGACGTTTGTTATAAGTTATTATCAAAAGGTGAGGATGAATGGAAATTTAAGTAAATGTAGGAACTTAATTCAAAACAATTTGTATGATTTGAGGGATAAGTAAACTTTAGAATTAGAGGAATTGAGCATGCTTAACTATTTCGAATAGGTTTTGGGAGTATAGAATCAAATCTTGACTTGTGTTTAATTTTGGGCTTTAAGTTTAATTATGGAGTTTCTTAGCGAAGTATGTTTGGGTTTATGGTCTGCTTATGGGTTCTCTGACTTATTTTAGTTTCGGTTAATATTAGAATGTAATGATGTGAATCCTTGAGAAGTAACATGAAATGCACATATTATGGACTGAATATGAGAATTATGAGTTATGCGAGTCTTGGGACTTTGTTTATGTTTCTAGCATCTTAAGACTTTGTTTTATGTTTTCTTGCATTTGGGACTCTACTTATGTTTCTTGTAGTTTTAAATGTAGATAAGATATGTAAAGAATGTTGGCACCTAACATGATCTTAGTTTACTTATGGCGGACGTATTAATGGGAGGGATAGTGAGATTATGTATATGTTGTATGTTCTTTGCATTATTTTGTATTTTTCATGCTTTTCTGTTTTAATGCAATTAAGGTATGTAAGGACTGTTGGCACTTAATATAATCTTATGTTACAATTGGATGATGTATTAATGGGAGGGATAATGAAATAATGTATATGTTGTGTGTTCTTTACATTATCTGGTTCATGTTTTAATGATGTGTATGTTGTAGTTTGATTAATGGGACCATGTCTATGAGCTTTGATGTTATGTTGCCTAGTTATGGTAATGACAGGTTTTGAGAAGTTACTTTTGAATGAGAATGTGTACTTAGTTATGAGCTAGCATGATATGAACTTTGAATTGGTTTGGGTAATAAAGAGTTAATAGGAATTTTGAACACAAATCCAAATTCAGATTTTGGACCTAAAGTTACCTTCTTTTATGTTTATTTTCACTGAGAGTTTTCGCTTATGATATTACACTTCCAGTTGCGAGAAGTGATCGTGGTCGCGATCGCGGAGCTGGTGCTACCTGATTCAAGATGACGATGTTCGAAGTTGACTTGTGGTGTTTTTATGTCCATGAACTAGACCTTGTTATTTGTTTTTAAACTTAATTTGTTAAGCTCTTTAGAACATTTCTTATATTTAACTACTTATTGGCTTAAACTTTGAATTTGATGATTTTATGGATTTTTGAACTTCTTCTTTATGATTAAAAAGGGATGCGCATCCCGGTTTTATAATATTATGGGTTTTACCCAAAACTGCTTATCAGTTGTTTATTTTCCTTTAAAAGTCTTCTATTTGCGTTTATTCTGATTTATTTTTAAAATAAAGAGTCGGATCCTTACATCAAATATAAATATAAATCCGTAGCAGACCAAATGTTTCTTCAACACTTGATCTTCAACCAAAATAAAAAAATTTAAAACACCTTCCAGGAAAGAAACTTCACAGCGTTTTCTTGTGGGAATCACACTAGAGATCTCTTCACCTTCGAACCTCAACTTTTTAAACTCAGATTCAAGATGCGGCCCTTCGAAACTTGTTGAAATTGTTGTCTTTGTTCTTCCCAAGCGACGTTCCTCGTAGTCTTTAATCGTTCTCTCGAGTATCTTCAACAAGTTTTTGATTAATTAACAATTAATATTTAATGAAGATTATTAATGGCCATTAGATGTAATGTTATTTGACATGTCACCATTTGATTTGATTTATTGAGCAAACTTTTGAATGTGCCACATCAGTTAATGAGAGACTAGAATTTGGCCATGTCAGTGCTCTGGATGGCACCACATCATCATTATGTAGTCAGTTAACAATTCTCAGATGATAGGGACAGGATGGTAAACAAAAAAAAACTCGGGGATAATAATGTCGACTTTGAAAACTCAGGGATCAAATGGTAAATAACCTCAAAACTTAGGGACCAAAAAATGTCTTTTTCCATTATTATACCTAGATCAACATCATCACTCATTACATTTTAAGCAAGAACCACATTTCAATGCAATGGAGAAAGCATTCATTGAAGAGATAGAGAAGTTAACATTAGTTGGAGAGGTAGGAGAGCCACATGTACCTGAGGTTGTCGAGATCGTGGATTGTACATGCCTCATTGACGTCAACCCCTCCATAGACAACAACCTCTATGAGAGTTCAAAGGTAACTAATATTTTATTACAACGATCAGTTTTTTATTTCAACCCTATTTTTGGTAATCACAGTGTATATGTTATTTGAAGTAATTATCATATGCTGACGACTTTTTCTTAAACATTTTTTTGCGTGCACACACACTAGGGATCTTATGTTCTCTTCTTATGCTCAAAGCAACCCTAAGCCCAGTTCGAAATTTGAAAACTCCTGAGTATAGACATTTCCTTTTGAAAGGTCCAAATGCCCTGATGCCATCCTATGTGACAGTCAAATTTAGTCAAACACGTCTTTACTTGAGACATCTTCAAGAAACAAAAACCTTATTTTACTAAAAAAAATATATTTAACTCAGCTCTCCTAATTAATTTTTTCCAAAACTATACTTACATAAGGCCCAATCTTCACAAAGGAATGACGGACCTGCATATTCAGCAGCAGCATGATTTTGAAGATGAACAACTCAAAGAAAAGGGGAAAAACAGCATTTTCTTCTCTCCCTTCATATACAGACTGCTTCGCTTTTATCAAGATTCTACATGTTCTTCCTGACTATGAGGAGGTCCATTTTCAGAATGCTCATTTGTTCTCCCCTCTGGAACAAGCTCTCCAACCTTTGCATACTTCTCAATGAATTTATATTCCCAGTCCTGCAAAATTACAAGCTCCTCTTCACTCAGACCTTCAATATTCCCATTAATGTCTTCAGGCTTGAAAGACAACAAAGCCAAGGCTCTACTTGCATCTTTTCCCGTAAACATGGCATATGGCGAACCGGGACCATAAAACATCCTGACCATATCATGTCAATCACTGATTAATCTCATTTCAAAATAATAGTAACAAGAAAGAAATCAACATTAATATCATATAAGCTTAGACAAATGTTTGTACAATAAAAACTATCAATTTAGAAAGCCAAAAGTTCTGTGCTCATACTAGCAGATAATCATTAGATTTAAAGGGAAATTTCAAGCTACCAATTTCTTAATACCATCAAAGCTATTTGGAATAGTAAATTTTCATTTGAAAGATATCAACAACAGAACAGGTTATAAATGGAAGAACTTCTCCAACAATAAAATCACACTGTAAAAGTTACAATCAGAATACATCTAAAGTCACTTTTCTTTATTGTTGTTTTTAAACTCAAAATTAACAAAATGATTTATCTGCTTTATAATTACACTCCTTTCGTATAAAAATTGTATTAAACACTTGTGCGGTTAGTAAAATTATAAATCACGCCCGCCCCTCTACGAGTTAGTTTTAACAAATTTAAGATACATATTTATTCTACGCCCTGTTACCTGTTCCAATTCCATTAAAATCATCAGAAAAATTTAACACGTGTTAGATTTTACCCTTCGTTAACAATGACATATTCAACACACTGCACTGATTTATTATAGGTATGTTTCTAAAATTAGTTAAAATTAACCCGCGGGCTGATTTGCAATTTACAAATCATAGTGGTGTTTAAAACAATTATAAATCACAAGGGTGTGATTTACAAATCAGGCAAACCACATCAGTATTATTTATTTTCAAAAATCAATTAACCCTCTGGAGCATTGATTTCCCCGTTTTCCAAATTTTCTCAGAAACCAAACAGAGTTAATCAAGCAAAAAAGGAAAAAGAAAAAAAAAGTACCTGGCTGAAGAAACATCGTAGATCTGACCCTTAATAGCCATAAGAAGAGGTTTATTAGGGTCAGAGCCATTAAAAGCCTTCAATTGAAGCTCTGTTAATTGCCCAACTTGAACAGATTGCGAGGCTGAAGAATTATTATTATTATTATCAAAGAAATTTGAATTGGTTAGGTTAGAGGAAAGAATTGGAACAGTTGGGGGTTTATTGAAATCTTCAGGAGAAACAAAAAAGGAAGAAACCATTTGAAATACAAAAATCATTGAAGCTAAAATAGTGAAAAAGGCTGTCGGCGATAATCCGGTGTACCAATTTATCTGTTCCATTAGTTTCCAGTAAATCTCCATTTCTTCGTTTTAGCTCTCTCTGATTTCTTCCGGTGATCGGTGATAGAGAAGTTGTTCTCCTATCGCTTTGAAGATGTCGAAAGGTTTATTGCGAAAGAAAAGTCAAGTTTCACCAACCAAGATACCATTACTGACCTACCTACCCCATCCTGTTCACGATTGACCAAGCAACCTTTGACTCGGGTTCTTCCGTATTTTATATGTTATGTTTTGAATTATACAAAATTGACCGACCTGAGAATAGCTTAGTCGGTTAAGTTAGGGGGTGTTTCCGGTTCGGTTCTTGTAACCAATCAGTTAATGATTATTAAAAAAAAAAAAAGATGGAACCGGTTTAGAAAGTTAACCGATTCCTTAATGATCCTGTTTTGATTTGGGTAGTACAGTTAGTTTCAAAAATTCATATAAAGTCCAAATATCATAAAAATTCATTCTTATAATAACAATTAATCCAAAATCATATATTTCACAAATAATTCAATTCAAACTCATAAAATTCTTCCTCAAAATTCATATATATGTTGATGTTCATCCAATCTAAAATCATATATATCACAAATAAATCAATCCACACAATGTTTGGTTCCTATATTTTTATTTTAAATTATTTGCATATCGGTTCAGTTCCTGTTCCTTGTCGGTTCTAACTTTATAAACCGAAACCGAACCGAACCAGATCCACATGAACCGGTTCCGGTTAGGTTCCATGCGGTTTCAATTCGATTCCGATTCGGTTCCGGTTCCTTGCACCCTTAGGTTTGGCACATACTCCCTCCTTTTGAACTCGAGAACCTTCCCCCAATTTGATATAATATCTCAAAAAAAATAAGAATTATGCAAAATATGCCAACATGAGCATAGCTCAGTTGGTTTTGTTTTTGCTTTTTAATGTTTTTAAATTTTAAATTTTATCTTCAATTTTTTCATTTGTTTAAAAAAAAAAACTATTCGTTACTAATTTCAATTAAATGGTTAATGGAATTATAAGAGTCATGGTAAAATAAAAAATAAATTGAAATCAACTAAAAATTGAATGATTTAGTTTTGAAAAAAAATGAAAGTCGTGAAAAAAATTTAGTTTGGAAACAAATCATCGATATTTTAAAGTTTTTGAATGTGAAAATTGTTCGGTTAGAGAATACTGTAAAATTAAAATTGCCAATCTAAACCCAATGAATATATGTTGTTTTCTTGAGACAATTTTTTCCCTCTACGATGCTAAGGAATAATGAACAATTGTCTCCTAGGATAGGACAAATTACTAACATGTGATGTAGCACTCCAATTGCAGGAATGAGCGAACTCAATAATATCGGCAATCATACAATGAAAATAAAAACAAAATATATTTGTAAAGGAAACATATAGAAAATGTAAAGTTTGTAAATAATCTACCACCTATTTATAGACTATCTGTGGCCTTTCAAACAGTCATAAGGGTGGTAGTTATTTACTATAAAATTGAAATAACACATCCGTTGAACAAAGAGTAGTGTCTATTTATTCAAATAAACAAAGAACACATCACTTGATAAAGAGTTGTGACTATTTGTTCAAAATGAATAAACACAACCATTTATCAAAAAGTTGTGTCTCTTTATTTAAAAACAAATATTTTTATTCAAAAAATTCCAACAATCCCCCACATGAATAAAATTTATTTAAAAGAAAAAATTGTATGATTACTATTGAAGAATAACCACATTAGGAGAAGTAGTTAGAGACTTTGAACTTTCCTTAGTAAAAGGCTGACAGATTTACTTATTGATTAGTAGTCAATAGACTTTGAACTATGAATGTTTGTAGTAAACGAAGTCATTAGTAATTACGTAGTTATCCTCCGAAATACTATTGGTTCTCATGTTTATATTCGTTTTGGTCTTGAGCGTTGTCTGGTTTCATAAGTGTTTTAGAGAATTCAGCCTTGCAAAACTCTCACAGAAGGGGCCCCTTCTCACTCACGTAGGTGATTTTATAAAGAGCTTCACTGTAACGTCCCGTTACTTTTGGGGGTAAAATTTTTTTATTTTATTTTATTTTATTTATTTACTTTAATTAAAGTATTTAAGGTTAATTTAAAAAAAATAGTGATTTCGATTTTAGTAGCTATTTTCGTCCGAAATTCATTTAAATCGTTTTAATACTTTAAAATTGTTTCGGTGACATTAATAATTATTAATGGGCCAATTAATAATTATTAATCACCTTTAGATTTATTTAAGAGCTTCGGGTTTCGTTTTTAAAGTAAAAACAAAAGAGGGACGTAGGCGTCATTTTCCAATTTCTTAAATATCTAAAAACACTATTCATCATCTCTTTAAATATAAAAAATTAGACAAAATTCATCATTTTTCCTTTCTCTTCTTCTTCTCCAACGTGAGCATCCATGAATGAGAAGAAAAATTCTTGCCTTTTCTTCGTTTCTCGACCGTTCTCGATGAGGTCAGTTGCGTTGGATTGCTCGGGATGAGGGCTATCTATCCCACCTAACCTTGTGTCGTTTCTCGTTCTTTACGGGAAGCCCTAAAAAGTAAGTTTTCAAAACTTTTTATATGGTTTTGTTCGGTTTTGATTATAAATGAGTTTTGAAGTTGAAATCATGAATTTCTATCATGGAATTTGACGATTTTGAGCTCGGATTTTCGAAAAACACTATTCACCCGAAAACACTATTCATCCGAAATCACTATTCACCCGAAATTCCCACTTGTTCTCATATTAGATATGAGTTGTAATATGTTGTGCAATTGATGAATTGTAGGTCCGATTGCTCGTTTGTTGATTCGTGGGAATTTGGATGTCACGCGAGCATGCAAGGTGAGTTTAATGTGAAAGTTAGCGGTTTTATGAATTTAGTTTCGTTATGTAATTGTTTATCGATGTAAAGAGGGAGATAACTTCTTAGGATTAAGTTTTGGTTGGAGACTTTGATTCGGAAGTGTGTGTGGAGAAAGTTTGGAATTATGGATAGTTCGATGAATAGGGAACATCGGAGTGATTTGGAAGTATGGTATGTGATTGGAGATGTTAGATGAAAGTGGAAATCGAAGTTACTTTGATTGATTTGAAAGTTACTTGGATGAATTTGGAAGTTAAGTAATTAGAAGATGCACTTGAGTGATAACTCGTGTAATCTAGTTGGTTAGGTTTCTTATTAACTTAGTAGAATTCTTTGGAGTTTAGCTAACTTTTTGGAAACCTACGGCACATTGATTCTGCACGTGATAGTATGTGAATTTGATCCATATGTAATCATGGTGAGATGATTTGTGGTGACCTTAGGCACATTGATTCACACATGGTAGTATGTTGATTTTGTTCCATACGTATCATGGTGTGATGATTTGTGGGTACCTTGAGCACTTTGATTCGCGTGATGATATGTGATTTTGATCCATATGTAATCATGGTGAGATGATTAGTGGGATAGTACATGGTAGTATGTGATTTTGATCCATATGTAACCATGGTACTATGATTTGTGATATGGCACATGATAGTATGTTGATTTGATCCATATGTAATCATGGTGCGAGGGTTTGTGAAATAGTACATGGTAGTATGTGATTTTGATCCATATGTAACCATGGTACTATGATTTGTGATACGGCGCATGATAGTATGTTGATTTTGATCCATATGTAATCATGGTGTGAGGGTTTGTGAAACAGTACATGGTAGTATGTGATTTTGATCCATATGTAACCATGGTACTATGATTTATGATACGGCGCATGATAGTATGTTGATTTTGATCCATATGTAATCATGGTGTGAGGGTTTGTGAAACAGTACATGGTAGTATGTGATTTTGATCCATATGTAACCATGGTACTATGATTTGTGATACGGCACATGATAGTATGTTGATTTTGATCCATATGTAATCATGGTGCGAGGGTTTGTGAAATAGTACATGGTAGTATGTGATTTTGATCCATATGTAACCATGGTACTATGATTTGTGATACGGCACATGATAGTATGTTGATTTTGATCCATATGTAATCATGGTGCGAGGGTTTGTGAAATAGTACATGGTAGTATGTGATTTTGATCCATATGTAACCATGGTACTATGATTTGTGATACTGACACATGATAGTATGTTGATTTTGATCCATATGTAATCATGGTGCGAGGGTTTGTGAAATAGTACATGGTAGTATGTGATTTTGATCCATATGTAACCATGGTACTATGATTTGTGATACGGCACATGATAGTATGTTGATTTTGATCCATATGTAATCATGGTGCCAGGGTTTGTGAAATAGTACATGGCAGTATGTGATTTTGATCCATATGTAACCATGGTACTATGAATTGTGATACGGCACATGGTTGTATGTTGATTTTGATCCATACGTAATCATGGTGCGAGGGTTTGTGAAATAGTACATGGTAGTATGTGATTTTGATCCATATGTAACCATGGTACTATAATTTGTGATACGGCACATGATAGTATGTTGATTTTGATCCATATGTAATCATGGTGCGAGGGTTTGTGAAATAGTACATGGTAGTATGTGATTTTGATCCATATGTAACCATGGTACTATAATTTGTGATACGGCACATGATAGTATGTTGATTCGGATCCATACGTATCATGGTGCGGTGATTTGTTATATGGTGAAATTCCTGATATCCGATATGGTGAAAGTCCTGATATCCGATGATTTGAGATATGGTACGACCGTACGTGGTATGTTGATTCGATCCATACAATAGCACGATACGATGAAACGTGTTTGGTAATAAAGATAGTTAATGTTACTTTTACCTATTCTTTAGAATTGTGTAGTGAGACTTAGTTGTGAATGTTAATTTTACTTTAAGTCTTTATATCTATCTCCTGGTAATGAATGATGAATACGGGTAATATATGACTATCGAATGATTGTATGGAAATTGGAAGTGTGGACGTGGGTAGTATTGAGCATTATAGGCCTTTGGACACGATTTCGGTTATGAGATTTTGTTCATAGGATTACTTGCTTTCGTTTTTTTCTCACTAGCATGTTATGCTAATGGTGCTACACTTACAAATTTTCAGTTAAACCTCGAGCTAAGAAGCGTGGTAGAGGAGGTGGAGCCGCGTGACTAGTCGAGATGGTGTATGGACAATATTAAGAACTCATTTTTTGGTTTAGCATTCATTGAAATGCTTGTAAATTATTCCATCTTTACATACTTATGTCTTTTTGAGCCCGAAAGGGTATTTGTGTAAAATATGTCTATGTTATATGATTTAAATATCTTTTGGAATCCGCATTCCCGATTTATCGCTTTTTTTTTTCTTCTGGAATTTGGGTTGTAAAACAGGTTTTGGCTATTCGATTTTTAAACGAACCCACGCCGTTTTTCTTTAAAAGTTGAGTCTTCCGCTATGCATTTGAATTTAAAGAATTTAACGGGTTCGGGTCGTTACATTCACATTTACTCATTTCATAACAAACTATAGAAACCATTAAAAGCATAGCTTACCATGATCCCAAATTTCCACTGTCTCATCACGAGAATGGGTAAGAGATAATTTCTCAGTAGTGCTTATTAAGTTATTCAGAAATTTCGTTTTTCCATTGAACTTAGATTTTGGGATCTCCAGTCAACTAAGTTGGGTTTCCTCTCTAAAAACCTTTATTTCATAAGCTTTAAACTCATTCTCTTCGATGAACTTTCAACCAACTCTCTATTAAAGGCCTTTTATTTAAGTGGATCCACAATAATATTATCTTTTGACCTTACAAAGTCAAAATGTGATAATTCCACTAGAGAGTAATGGTCTATTGTATCGTGTCTTTGATGTATATGTTGATATTTACATAATATTTTATATCCTTTTAAATAGCTACTTGCTATTACTATGGATACAAAATACGAGCATTACTTGTATAATTTACTTAGCTTGCTTACAACATATGTTATATCATGTCTTGCAACTCATGACATACATTACACTATAAATTGTACGATAGTATTGTAATTAAGATATACTTTCTTAAAAAAAAATTTGGGCACCCCCACAATTTAACTGATTTATGAAGGCTTTCTATCTTTCTATTTATCATAGGAAATTCTATGTGATTTATGAAACTCGTTGATTGAAAAACTTCCCCCACAAGTTCTAGAAACTTATCAACATGTAACTCTAATTTCCACCTTTTGTTTTTTTAATTCCACACAAAATTGATTGACTAAATTGCGTGAAGAATTAAAAAAATTGATACGTCACAGGCTAGCATGTCAAATAGATCACATAAGTAGAAACAAATATTTTACTATCATTATTAATAATAACCATCAGAATACAACTAAAAATATTTAAATAATTCTGACGACATCAATGTAGTAAGTAAGGAAACAGAAACTAAGCAGATAAATCAATGTAATATCCCATTACTTTGCACGGATTTTTTTTATTTAAGTTAATTATTATTATTTGATGTAAAGCAGTTAATTTAATTTTAGAATTTATAACTTAGAATTTACGAGTTTATTTCGTTCGTAAATTCTTTTAATCGCTTTAATAGCTTAAATTAGTTGTTTTAATATAATAATTATTAACGGGCCAATTAATAATTATTAATCACCATTTGGATAGTTTAAGAACTTCGGGTTTCGATTTAGAAGTCAAAAGTCATAAAAAGGACGTAACCGTCATTTCTAAAATTCCTAAAATATCTATTCACTATTCACTTCTCCTTAAAATCACCATATTGACCATGTCACTACGTGTTTTGTGACGCGGAGCGGCCGACGTTCTCAATTAAGAATGTTATATTTATGAAGTCGCCATCAACCATAAAAGGTGTGGTTGATCACCAAAAAAAAATGTCTACGAAAACTAGATTTAGTTCGGGAGTCGATTATGTATAGGAAAGGTATTAGCACCCTAAAACATCTGTTTTAAAAACAGTTACCTAGTTTTATCTATTATTATCCTAATTTCAAAAATGATTTTTATTTTTAAAAAAATGGTTGCTTTTATTTTTGAAAAACAAATGTCCCATTTAAATTTCTCTTATCTTCAAGAATGAAGTAAGGGTGAAAATTAAGATGGGTGGGGTTATGGCCATTTATTGAACAATGTTGGAACTTTGGAGAATTCCACCTCAAGAATTTGAGAATTTTACTTCTCAAATTCCATCATAGGATTGTATTTATAGTTTAAAAAACATTTTCTTTAATTTTGAAATTCTATTATTTTAAAAACAATTTTTTATTTTATTTTTGGGTTTATTTAAAAAATCTACGTTTTTATCTTTTTAAAAAAAGGAAAACTTTTTATTTATTTTTTAAAAGAGGCTACGTTTTTTAGGTTTTTAAAAAAGAAAATTTATTTTGTTTTTAAAAGAAAACTGACTTCAGAACTTCTATTTTTAAAACTTTTTTTTATTCTGTTTTTTTTTATTTTTTTTTAACTTTATTTTCCATTAATTTTTTAAACTTCTGTTTTTTAACCCAGATTTCAAACATTTTTTATTATTATTTTTTAAACTTTTGTTTTTCTTACTTACTGACTTGAAACAAAAAAAAAAAATTAAAAAAAATATGTTTTAATCTGCTAACTTACTAACTAAAAAAAAATCTCTATTTTGTTTATTTTTGATTATTTTCAAATAAGTATGCTACTGTTGAAAAAGGAATGAAATAACTATTAAATGAATGGTGATTTTCAAATGTCAAATGATAATAGTGAAAAATCAAATTGTTAAATATGTAACATATGGCCTATTTTAAAATGCATGGAATACAAATATTTTTTTTAAAGAATTCTAAAATGCATAGTAAATAATACAATTGATTTAAAATGCATGGAACATGATAAGATCATAAATTTCTGTCAATTTAATGAATGACAAAATTGAATTTGAGAGGAATGAACATGACAAGCATGAATCTAAATAAAATTGAACTAAATATTATGACATATATGATCTAATCATAATAAAAATAATTAAATAAATGAAACATAACTTTACCTTCTTTGAATGAGACACCAAAATGGGATGAGATGGCTTTTGGCTTTGTACGTAGGAATTGAAAAAAATGAAAAGGAAATTGAGGAGATGACTTGTACGTACTGAGAGAGGGTTTTTTTTTATTTCTTTTTCTCTTTTTTCTTCCTCCCAAACAAAGCAAATAACACTCCTTTATATAGGAAAAAAAAAGAATCCAATGGATTTAGAAAATCAAATCAATTTAAATATTATTTAATTAAATTAATATAATTCAATTTAGATTTAAAATTTGAATTTAAATCTTTAATTAAATTAAATTAAAATAATTGAAACAGATTTAAAACTTAACCAAATTTTATTAATTAAATGAATATAACTTAAATTTTGATTTAGAATTTGAATTCAAATCTTAATTTAATTATATTAAAATAATTAATTTAAATTTAGAGCTTGGAGATTAAACTTCAATTTTAATTAAATTAAATTAATTAAATTTAGATTTGAAATTTAAAAACAAATCTTAATTTAACTAAATTAAAAGAATTAAAATATAGAGTATTTATCAATCATGATTTTCTTTTAATTTAAAAATAAATCAAATCTTGAATTCAATCAATTTAATTTTCCAATTTCAAATTCAAAACGAAAATCTCTGACTTCTCTCCAATTAATTTTTTTTTGTTTTAAATTTTGGTTTAATTTGATTCAAAACCTCTCATCTTTTTTATTAAACACATTTCCTTTGTCTTTTTAATTTTTATGTATTTTTTTCAATTAAAACCATGTTTTTGTATTTTTTCAAATTTATCTATTTTTTTGTATTTTCTTATTTAATAAATTTTGAAAATAAAATAGGCCGAACAAAATACGGTGTCTACAGCTTGTCCCCCTTTGTTCTTCTTTGAAAGATTGAAAAGTTGGACAAAGGAATAGATAAAGTATTTTGTTGGCAAAAAAATTTTATTTTGAAAAATGAAAGAAGACCTAGTTTAACATAGGCTTCAATTTCTAACGGGTGGACCAGCGTTAGGGTTCAAATTAACCAAAAGATAAAAATATAATGGACCTGGCTCACAGGCTTCGACCTCTAACGGGTGGACCGGCGTTAGGGTTCGATTTAATCGAAAGATAAAGGAAAATGGACCTGACTCACAGGCTTCAACCTCTAACGGGTGGACCGGCGTTAGGGTTCGATTTAACCGAAAGATAAAGGAAAATGGACCTGGCTCACAGGCTTCGACCTCTAACGGGTGGACCGGCGTTAGGGTTCGATTTAACCGAAAGATAAAGGAAAATGGACCTGGCTCACAGGCTTCGACCTCTAACGGGTGGACCGGCGTTAGGATTCGATTTAACCAAAAGATAAAAGGAAAGTGGACCTGGCTCACAGGCTTCGACCTCTAACGGGTGGACCGGCGTTAGGATTCGATTTAACCAAAGGGTAAAGGAAAGTGGACCTGGCTCACAGGCTTCGACCTCTAACAGGTGGACCGGCGTTAGGATTCGATTTAACCGAAAGATAAAGGAAAATGGACCTGGCTCACAGGCTTCGACCTCTAACGGGTGGACCGGCGTTAGGATTCGATTTAACCGAAAGATAAAGGAAAATGGACCTGGCTCACAGGCTTCGACCTCTAACGGGTGGACCGGCGTTAGGATTCGATTTAACCGAAAGATAAAGGAAAATGGACCTGGCTCACAGGCTTCGACCTCTAACGGATGGACTGGCGTTAGGATTCGATTTAACCAAAAGATAAAGGAAAATGGACCTGGCTCACAGGTCTCTACCGGGAGTAAATCACGGTAGTAAAAATTAGTAATTTTGTGAGAAATAAGATTTCTCAAAATTTCAATTTTAGATGATGCATGATGGTGAAATGATAAATCCTTTTTCTTATAACCCCTTAGAAATTCAAAGTATAAAACTTGATGCATGATTTTAATTTTATCGATGGATGTATTATTGCGTAAAGACAAAACTTCAACATGAGATGACTGGAGTTGCCCCAGTCCTAAAATATGCAATGTGATGCAATTTATGTTAGAACTTTCAAATCCATGCATATGATGATTTTATTAAATTTCAAATGAATATTGAAGTTGATGAGAATGAATGCATGATGCATTTTTAAACTTTCAACAATGTAAAAGAAAATATAATATAGCAAATATTTATTTGTATGAATGCAATGACTACAAAAATTTTATTCTGCTTAAAAGCTCAATCATGAATGTGCAACATTAATAAAACAATATTTATTATTTTTATTATTTATTTATTTTATAAAAAAAGAAAAGTTTTAAAACAAATAGCTCGATACCCACAGGCTCATTCTTTGGAAACAAAATTCTTAGCTCAGCTGTGGATTTCCATAATACTTTAGAGAGTGTTGCATATTTTTATGCCAGACACCTTGATGAGATATAGACTTCTTGAAAATATGTCATTTGCTTATAAATCCTGGTGCCGATGTCAGCTCTCACATTACTTCAGTTTCACATTTGAAATTGACCAGCTTACCATCATTGTCATAGAAAATCACAAAATCTCATTTCATTTTTTTATAATTGTTATTGCAATAAAAGCAATCATGTCAACATTTAAGTGGACAGAAGATGAGAATGAATAAATTATGAAAGGTCTCAAATTGAGAAGTATTTATTGATAAGGCTCAAAGGTTACAAAATGATAAGAGGAGAAAGAAATGAATAAAAGATGTAGGGTTACATGATATCTTAAACAATTAAACTGAAATCAAAACCCAAATCTCTTAATATTCATGAATTTCCTGCAACTTGTTGAATGCTCTGAGTCTGAATTTATGCATAATATTTCCGAACGTGGTCAGAATTGATAGGATTTGGCAATTCTCTATCATCCATATTTGCTAGAATTAGAGCTCCTCCAGAGAAAGCATTTTTCACAACATATGGCCCTTCATAGTTTGGGGTCCATTTGCCTCGATGATCCTTCTGATAGGGAAAGATTCTTCTAAGCACTAAATCCCCTTCTTTAAATGCTCGTGGTCGAACTTTCTTGTCATATGCTCTCATCATTCTTCTTTGGTAAAGTTGACCTCTACACAATGCTGTCAATCTCTTCCCCTCTACAAAATTAAGCTGCTCATAGCGATTTTTGACCCATTCAGCTTCTTCAAGTTTTGCTTCCATGAGGACTCTTAACGAAGGAATTTCAACTTCAATTGGGAGAACTGCTTCCATCCCGTAAACTAAAGAATAGGGTGTTGTCCCAGTTGAAGTACGAACTGAAGTGCGGTATCCATGCAAAGCGAAAGGGAGCATTTCATGCCAATCTTTATATGTGGTGGACATTTTCTCAACTATTCTTTTGATATTCTTGTTAGCTGCTTCAACTGCACCATTCATCTTTGGACGATAAGGAGTAGAATTAGCATGCCTGATTTTGAATTGTTCACATAATTCATTCATCATTTTGCTGTTTAAATTTCTTGCATTATCTGTAATTAGTGTTTCTGGAAGACCATAACGACAGATAATCTCTCTCTTGATAAATTTGACCACAACTCCTTTTGTCACCTCTCGATAAGAAACTGCTTCGACCCATTTGGTGAAATAATCAATAGCGACCAGAATAAAGTGATGTCCATTTGAAGCTTTTGGCTCGATAGGTCCGATTACATCCATTCCCCACATGGAAAAAGGCCAAGGTGCTGTTAAAACTTGCAATTGTGATGAAGGAGCATGAGTTTTATCAGCATAAATTTGATATTTATGACATCTTCTTGCATATTTGATGCAATCAGTCTCCATAGTTAGCCAATAATATCCATATCTAAGGACTTGTCTCGCCATCATGTGTCCATTCGAATGAGTACCACAAATTCCTTCATGTACTTCTTCCATAATTCTATTAGCTTCGACTGCATCAACACATCTGAGCAATACCATATCATGATTCCTTTTATATGAAATTTCTCCATTCAGAAAGAATTTCATAGATAATCTTCTAATAGTGCGTTTATCATTCTCTGAAGCATATATTGGATATTCTCTACACTTTATGAACTGTTTGATGTCGTGATACCACGGTTTTCCATCCAATTCTTCTTCAATGTTCATGCAAAAGGCTGGAACACCTCGCTTCTCAATTTTAATAGGTTGAATGTCTTCTTTGAAGTCTACATCAAACATTATAGCTAAAGTAGCCAATGCATCAGCTATTAGATTATCTTCCCTCGGTATGTGATCAAATGTGATTTCATCAAATTTCTGGGATAATTTTGTTATGAGCTTATGATAGGGAAGCAACTTGGAATCTTTGGTTTCCCATTCTCCATTCAACTGGTGAATTACCAACAACGAGTCTCCGAAAACTTTGAGTTTTTTTACTTTCATATCCAGTGCTGCTTGGAGTCCCATGGAACAAGCTTCATATTCTGTCATATTATGTGTGCAATCAAAGCATAACTTTGTAGTGAGCGGGAATAACTTCATGCCTGGTGACATCAAAATAACACCAATGCCATGACCCAACTCATTTGAGGCCCCATCAAACAACATAATCCACTCGATCCGGATCCAAACTTCGTTTTCTTTTCTACAAAGAAAACATGCTCATCCTGGGAAGTCTAGTTTCATGGGTTCGTAATCATCTATCGGCTGCTGGGCCAAATAATCGGCAAGTGCGCTTCCTTTTACTGATTTTCTTGTGACATAAACAATGTCGTATTCTGTTAACAAAACTTGCCATTTTGCAATTCTTCCAGAGAGAGAAGGTTTCTCAAAAATATATTTTATCGGATCCATTTTTGAAATCAACCAAGTTGTGTAGTAAAGCATATACTGCCTCAGACGATGTGTGGTCCAGGCTAAAGCACAACAAGTTCTCTCAAGTAAAGAGTATTTGGCTTCATAACTGGCGAATTTCTTGCTTATATAGTATATGGCTTGCTCTTTCCTTCCAGAATTATCATGTTGTCCTAGTACACAACCCATTGAATTTTCTAATACTGTGAGATACAAAATCAGTGGACGCCCTGGCGTGGGTGGAACGAGTACAGGAGGATTATGTAAATATTGCTTTATTTTCTCAAATGCATGTTGACAGTCTTCATTCCATGCTCCAGGATCACTTTTACGAAGTAATTTAAATATTGGTTCACAGGTTGTCGTAAGATGATATATAAATCTGGCAATATAGTTCAATCTCCCTAAAAATCCTCTAACCTCTTTCTGAGTTCGCGGTGGTGGCATTTCCATGATTGCTCTGACTTTATCAGGATCGACTTCAACTCCTTCTTGACTTACAATGAAGCCTAACAATTTCCTAGAGCTTACCCCAAATGTACATTTACTCGGATTAAGTTTTAACTAAAACTTTCTCAATCGGTCAAATAATTTTTTGAGAGTATCTGCATGCTCTTCCCCATGTCTTGATTTGGAAATCATATCGTCAACATATACTTCAATTTCTTTGTGCATTAAATCATGAAAAAGTGTGACCATTGCACGTTGATAAGTTGCCCCAGCATTTTTCAAACCGAAAGGCATTACTTTGTAGCAGAAAGTTCCCCATAGTGTAATGAATGTGGTTTTTTCACGATCTTCTGGTGCCATCTTGATCTGGTTATAACCTGAGAACCCATCCATGAATGAGAACATTGAGAATCCAGCAGTATTGTCCACTAAAATATCAATGTGAGGAAGTGGAAAATTATCTTTAGGACTTGCTCTGTTCAAATTTCTATAATCGACACACATTCTAACTTGCCCATTTTTCTTTGGTACAGGAACAATGTTTGCTACCCATTTAGGGTAATTAGACACAGTTAAGAAACCTGCATCAATCTGCTTTCTAACCTCATCTTTTATTTTTAACAGCATATCTGGCTTCATCTTTCGTAACTTCTGCCTTACTGGTTTGCATTCAGGTTTAAGAGGTAAACGATGAACTACAATGTCTGTATCTAGTCCTGGCATATCTTGATAAGACCAATCAAATATATCTATATATTCACGAAGTAAGCTGATTATCTTTTTACGATCTTCCTCCGAAATACTAGTGCCAATTTTGACCTCTTTAGGTTCTTCCTCAGATCCCAAATTAATTATTTCTGTTGACTCTTGATGAGGCTCTAACACTTTATCTTCTTCTTCTACCATTCTTGATAATTCAGAGTTTGGTTCAAAATGGTCTTCTTCTTCATTCGACTCAACATTGTAAATAGGAGTATCCAAATTATACCTCGAATCATCCACGCATTCAATCTCGGTTTCTTGTTTAAGATATCAATTATTTTTTGTTCAGAATTTTGGATAATGTGATAGATTGTAAAAGGAAAGGAAAAATGACAAGATAGAAAAGAAATGAAAATTGGATCTTTATTGATAAAGTAGAATGTTGACATGAAAAATAAAATTATAAAAACAATTATTCAAAATGAAATGAAATACTGAAAAATTACTTTGGAATATTTAAAAATGATGGCAGCTCTAAAATTGTCCAATTATCAAGCTTGAAGTCTTCTGTGACTGGATAAATCATTGCAGTTGATTCTTTTCCATCCTCTACTACAGTAGCAACTGTTGAACTGGTTAAACATGACAAAGGATTTTTCAAATGAATTACACCATCGCTTTTGAATGTCTTATATAGATTCGGTATTGCTATCCTCTTGTGACTTGGCTCTCGGTTTTCAAATCTCGCCAGCCGTTTTTCTTCTCTCTCTTTTCGAGCCTGGTCCTTGTCTGCCTTGGTTGGTTTATAACCTATACCAAATCTGTCTTTATTATCTTTCAGTTTCAAAAGTTCTTCTAAGCTCTGGTTAGTTTCTTTCAAAGACAATCTTGACATGCCCAAACTTAAACTATCTACTACTCTTCCAGGAGAGATTGAAGCATATGCAATTTCAAAAGATCGATAAGAACATTCCAACGCTTCTACAGACGCCTCAACATATGGCATTGAATCAGGCTTTGACAGAATGAAGTCTTCCTCACCAGATACACATATAAGCTTTTGATCAATAATAAATTTCAACTTTTGGTGTAATGAGGAAGCAACTGCTCCAGAAGAGTGAATCCAGTGTCTTCCCAAGAGAAAACTGTAGGCTGGCGAGATGTCCATAATTTGGAAGAGGATATCAAAAGTACATGGTCCAATCTGAATTGGAATTTCAATTTCTCCAATGACCACACTCCGCTTTCCATCAAATGCCCTTACTATCATTGAACTTGGTCTAATATGAGACATATTAATTGGAAGTTTTTCTAGTGTTGACTTGGGCATTATATTCAAAGCTGACCCATTGTCGATTAAAACCCTTGACACCACAACATTTTTACACTTCACTGATATATGAAGAGCTTTAGTATGTCCATAGCCACCCTGGAATTTCATCACACATGAAAGATAATGAATTTGAAGATGTCACTTTTTCCACAATCTCGCTCAAATTATTTACTGAAATATCAGGAGCAACATAAGCCTGATTCAAAATTTCAAGCATAACTTTCCTATGTGCCTCTGAGTGCATCAACAAGGATAGAATTGAAATTTTAGCATGAGTCTTTCCCAATTGTTCTATCACCTGGTACTCGCTTTGCTTGATGAGCTTTAAAAATTCTTCGACTTCTTCTTTTGAAACCGGTTGGCTACATTCTTCATCTTTGTCTACTACTTTTCCTTGTGATTGAATTTCAATCACTGGATCCTTCACTTTATTTTTTTCTTTCCCTCTATACTCTGAATTTTTTTCCTTTTCTTTCAACAAAATATTTGGTGTGTAGCATCTCCCAGTTCTTGTCAATCCGCCCACTCCTGTGATATTTTCTACTGAGAGAGGCTGCTTCTCATGATTAGTATTCATCGCGCAATCATATTTCCATGAAACAGAATTTGTATTCTTAAGGTGAAAAGAACTTGGAATTTGAATAGTGATTGGCCTGGGACTAAAACTGGACGTGCAGATTCCAGGTGTGTCATGATATATGACAGTGAGAGGTTTGGGTCCCCAAGAACTAACCTCATTCTTTTTATAATCTTCAACGAAATTAACTTCATTTCTTTTGTATCCTTCATTTGTTTTCCCTTGGGAGATGACAAGCTGCTTGGAATCAAGTAAACATTGAACTTTATTCTTAAAAGAGTGGCATTGCTGAATTGAGTGACCTTTTGCCCCAACATGGAACAAACATGTCAAGTCGTTGTGAAGCTCTTCTGCATTCGGGTTCAACTGTTCTGTCTGAATGTACCCACATTTATGAAGAACTTCAAACAATTCTTCCATAGGTGTTATAATTTCTTCAACATTTCCTTTCAGAGTTTCTTCATGGCACTCCACTGCGTTCACCCCAGCACCACCATGATTTGGAAGAGGGTTATTAATAACATCGGGAGCATCCTCTTTCTTAAAGTTCAACCATCCAGCCTGAGTCAATTCTTTCACCTTTCGTTTGAGGGCTGTACAATTTTCGGTTGAATGCCCTGTAATTCCTGCATGATACTCACAACGAGCATTTACATTATACCAAGGTGGGTAAGGTGGTTGCATGGGTTTTATTTGGACTGGAGTCAGAAGACGACTTTCAAAGAGGGTGGTTAAAAGGTCTGTATAAGACATGGGAATTGGGTCAAAAATTTCCCTGGGCTTTCTGTTATTTTGTTGGCTTGGAGTGTATGGAACAGGTGGGTTTCTAGGTTGGTATGGTGGGTTGGTAAAGGGTTTGGAATTTTGAAGAGGAGTTGTAGGATATTGATATGATGTGTTATTTATGAATGGTTGAGGGTGTCCATATGGGTTGGAATGATAATTGGTTGGGTATTGGGCATGTTGAGGTGATTGTACCCAAGGGACATGGTTTCCTTTTCCCACCACCTGCACTTCTCCTTCTTTCTTTTTCACGAAACCTCCTTTTTTAAGAATTGACGACTCAACTTTCTCATCCTTTATTCTTCCATTTTTAACTCCAAACTCGATTCGTTCTCCAATTGTCATGATATCAGAGAAGTTTGTGGAAGCGTTTCCAATCATACGATCATAAAATGGAGATTTGAGGGTATTGATAAATGTAGCAGATAACTCTTTGTCTGTCAAAGGAGGTTGAACCTGGGAAGCTGTATCTCTCCATCTTTGAGCATACTCTTTAAAGTTCTCTGTGGATGTCATCTCCATCCTCTGCAAGTCAAGCCTGTCAGGGGCTAAATCGATGTTATGCTTATATTGTTTTAAAAAGGAATCAGCCAAATCCTTCCAAGAACAAACGTGTGTGCTATCAAGTTTCATGTACCAACGAGCAGCTGGGCCGGTTAGACTGTCCTGAAAACAATGAATAAGTAATTTATCATTCTGACTATAAGCTGCCATCTTTCTACAGTACATAATGAGGTGACCTTTAGGACAAGTCGTCCCATCATATTTCTCAAACTCGGGGGTCTTGAATTTTGGTGGAATGACAACTTCAGGGACCAAGCATAATTGAGTAGCATCAATATTCCCAAAAACATCTGTTCCTTCTATTGCTCTTAGTCTTTCCTCAAAGACTTGAAGCTTTTCACTTGAAACATTCTTTTTTTCTCTTTCAAATAATTCTTTTCTAACCTCCGGGTCATCAAGATCTGGTACTGCAACATGTGCTTTAAACTGTTCACCTGTCTGGTGAGAAGCGGCTCCCAAGGTACTTGTTGGCCTTGAAAGAAATGATGTTGTCGCTCAACTGGAAGATCATACAATGGGTTGTATGAAGTAGACTGATGAGCTAAACCATCAATTGGTTTCTTAGTGAAAGATGGACCAAATCCAAGTGGATAAAATGAGAAATCAGCGTCAGAATATGTCTGAGAATCAGAGCGTAGTTGATGGTCTGCGTGTGCTTGAAAATCTGAACGTATTTGATGATCAGAGCGTGGTAAAACTGAAGTTTGCTGAATAGGTTCCGCAACCTCTTTCCCTTTCTCCAAGGCAATCAGAATCTTAGCAATTTGTTGTTACATTAAGTCCATATCACTCCTCATTTTTTCTTTATGTCTTTGTTCGTCTAGCCTTTTCACTCTTTCTTCTTTTTTTTTGTATTTCTTTTTCTATATTATGTTCGTCCTCCATTATCCTTGCTTTGAATCTTGTATTGTAAGGATGATTTTGTGTTTCTCGAGCTATTTTGATGCTGAGTTAAATGTGTAATTGAAGAAATCAGGTAATAGTAGAAAGAAATATATATAAAAAAAAATGAGGAAAACAAACTTTTATTATTATAAAAAAGAAAGTGAAACTTCTAACATAAAATTGTCTTAAAAAGTGCATGAGATTCCTAATCAATGCAAAGAAAATAAACGAAATCTAAACTAAAATTTATTACAATTAAATGTGGAAACTAATGGAAACGTCCAAGATATCCAAAATCTCTGTGAATCGTCCTCAGAAAATCTGACAAGTCTTGTGCATTGGGCTGTACTGGTGAAACAGTATTGTTCAGCTCCATTGCCCACTCAGCGTACACATCTACTCTTCGGGCCATTGTTCTAAGAATATCAACCATTCGATTCACCTTGTCCAGAGTTATCTCGAAATCATTCTTTAACACCTCATAATTGGTCTTCAAACAAATATTTTCTTTTTTAAGAGATTCATTCTTGCTTAATATTTTTGTACTTGCCCTCTGACAACCATGAAGTTGAAACTTTAAAGAATTTGTAGCTCCTTGGAGAATTCTATAATCTTCAGATGATTCTTTTGCCTTCAAGAGTAAGTCATCAATGGTTCGATGCAATGAAAGATTATAGCCTTCTATCTCAGCAAGCTGGGATTTTAGACTAATAATGGACGTATCCAGGTCTTTAACAAGTCCAGAGAAGTAGCTCTTTGCCTTTTGAAGGTCTTTGATACAATTGTCTCGTGAAGTGAGTGTTTCATGGAGCCTTGCCCTTTCATTCTTCAAGGTATGATTTTCTTTATTCAAACGTCTCAAGTCTCTATCAATGGCTTCATAATTTCTTTCTGATCTTGCAGAAAGCTTTACTTGTTCCAAGTCCTTCGTGATCTTAGAGGCATGATTCTTCCATTGATCAGCTTCGTTTCTCAAGTTTATATTTTCTTGTTCTAAGGCCAAATTTCTTTCTTCGAGTTTCCTGTATTCTTCCAGCAACTGGGTCTGTCTATTTTCTTCTCTTGCTCGAGGTTCTTTCATCATCAAATCATTTGGCCTTGAAGTGCTTTTTTCTGGTTGGATCGCCAATTCTCGTATTCGAGGTGACCCCTTCACAATGCCTCTTGGTGCTAACTCTTTCCTGGACTTTTCCATGCATTTATAGCCAAACGCTTCTTATCATTAAGGTCTTGAGAATCATATAAAAATTCTTGATCTTTCGCTCGTGAGTTCCTGGGATAAATTGTTTAAAGCAAATTTGCCTTGCGACTAGTAATGGAGTATAGTGAATGCCACCCCAAGGGCCTAGAGCGGAACATTGTAGAAATCTCCGCATTTATAAATCATTTCGACAAAGGCATCCAACGAGCTCTCCACACAATGTCTTCAATTCTTAGTCCAAGAGAAAAAATTTAACCATGCCATTTTTTTGGGGTGTTGTGGGTCCCAAATTGCGAACCAAACTCACTGATTGGGCTTCTTGTGATATTCCACGGACCATTGTAAATAATCTTTGGGCACCCAAAGTCTTGTGGACAAATAATGTGACTATGCATCCAGGATATAAAGCAATTGAACACAACATCTAAGCTTTCCCACGCTTCGTGTTCTACAATAGTTGAGAGATCGAAAAGTTTCAGCCAAAATAGGAATGACTGGATTTACTCCTTGTTCCATGCTGAGGAAAAACTTAATTACTTTTCCATCGACGTATCCTTTAGCACTTGGAAATATGACGGTTCCGTAAATGCAAAGTGCTAGAATTGTCAATCCTTTCCCTTCATTGAAATGACCTCGGATTAAATTAAGAAGATAATCAATGGGCACATTATCCTCTTTCCCTTTTTCCTTTATAAGTTTTTGTATATCAGCATTTCGAACGTTCACCAAATCAGATAAAGCCCTACTTGCTGTGAGTGTCGAGTTGTAGTTGTATACCATACCCATTGAGCTTTGGGGAAGATTGAGCATCACTTGATACTCTTCGATCATTGGCACCAAATCAATTGACCCAAATGTAAAACATCGATATGCTGGATCCCAGAAATTCAGCAAGGCTCTTAGAGCGGCATCATTCACATGGATGTACATCAAATACGCTATGTGCCCATACTTCTTCGAAAATTCGAACTTGCGTTCTGTTGATAGTGCTTCCCATACTGTCTTCAAAGCAGTCAAATCATTCCTTACAAACTCCGTCTTGGTTGGTAATGATATTTGGACTGGTTCAGATAGACTATCCCCAAATTTTTGTTGCAGCTGCTCAGACCACTGAAGCACAACACTATGATCGTCACTCTTGATAGCCGAAGATGATTGCATTGAAATGTTGGATATCTTGGAGTTCATTTTATCTATAAAAAAAATGAGATGATGAAAGAGGTACTAAGTAAATGTTATGAAAATTTTATAAAAAAAAATCGTGAGCCTGTACGGGGACCGGGGCCTCTCGAAGGTCGACACTACATTGGAATGGAAAAGAAAGAATAAAATAAAATGATTGGTTAATTCTAAGCTATATAATTGTTTGTGAGGATTTATCATGAGCCTACACGGGGACCAGGGTCCCTCGAAAGTCAACATTACATTAGTCTAAATCAAATTAAAATCTTAGATGTATATTTTAAGATAATAGAATAAGTGATATGGAAATTATAGTGTAATGAAGAAATAAAATGTATGTAAAAATAATAATAATAATAATAATAAATAAATAAATAAAAGTAAAGTAAAAAAATAATAATAATAATAATATAATAATAATAAAAGGATAAAAAATAAATAAAATGAATAACTTTTAGAGAAGTAAATGTTAATTTTATTTTTGTTTATTTTTTTCTTAGTTTTAAATGTACCGTTATCTAAATTTTATATTTAAGTATGTTTTAATGGTATGAAAAAAAATAATAATAAAAGAAAATTTAATGATATTTTTTTTAATTCTATATGGTAGTGAATAATATAATTTTTAAACTTTATTCTTTAAAATAAATAAATAAATAAAAAATAAAAAACAAAAAAAAACAAAAACTAGGTGTACGAAACTTTAGGATTTATTTTAAAGGTTACTTTTTTAATTTTAAAAAAAAGTATTATTTAAAAAAAAAATTAATAATAAAATAATAATAATAATGGAAAATAAAATATGATTTTTTCTTAGCTATCTTCATATGCATATACACAAACACTTAAAAAATATGTTGTGGGGTTAGGCTCTAAAATTTCTAAAAAGGTCCCCAGATTAAATCTAAAGAAATAATCTGAGTGAGGATGTCTCGTGAGCCTACACGGGGACCGGGGTCCCTCGAAAGTCGACACTTCTCATCCTCCCTAATTCTAAAAGGTAAGAGCTCGGCTAGAAGGCTTGTGATTGTGTGTGACTGTATGATATGCTACTAATAATAATACAATAAATTTAAGCAACAAATAAATTACGAACAAACATGAAATAAAGAAACATAAAGATTATTTACACAAAATATATATATAAAAAAAAAAAATAACAAAATGAAACAATAGGATAATAACAAATAAAAAACTAAAGGCTTGACTCTCAATATCCCCAGTGGAGTCGCCAAGCTGTCACTACGTGTTTTGTGACGCGGAGCGGCCGACGTTCTCAATTAAGAATGTTATATTTATGAAGTCGCCATCAACCATAAAAGGTGTGGTTGATCACCAAAAAAAAATGTCTACGAAAACTAGATTTAGTTCGGGAGTCGATTATGTATAGGGAAGGTATTAGCACCCTAAAACATCTGTTTTAAAAACAGTTACCTAGTTTTATCTATTATTATCCTAATTTCAAAAATGATTTTTATTTTTAAAAAAATGGTTGCTTTTATTTTTGAAAAACAAATGTCCCATTTAAATTTCTCTTATCTTCAAGAATGAAGTAAGGGTGAAAATTAAGATGGGTGGGGTTATGGCCATTTATTGAACAATGTTGGAACTTTGGAGAATTCCACCTCAAGAATTTGAGAATTTTACTTATCAAATTCCATCATAGGATTGTATTTATAGTTTAAAAACATTTTCTTTAATTTTGAAATTCTATTATTTTAAAAACAATTTTTTATTTTATTTTTGGGTTTATTTAAAAAATCCACGTTTTTATCTTTTTAAAAAAAGGAAAACTTTTTATTTATTTTTTAAAAGAGGCTACGTTTTTTAGGTTTTTAAAAAAGAAAATTTATTTTGTTTTTAAAAGAAAACTGACTTCAGAACTTCTATTTTTAAAACTTTTTTTTATTCTGTTTTTTTTTAACTTTATTTTCCATTAATTTTTTAAACTTCTGTTTTTTAACCCAGATTTCAAACATTTTTTATTATTATTTTTTAAACTTTTGTTTTTCTTACTTACTGACTTGAAACAAAAAAAAAAAAATTTAAAAAAAATATGTTTTAATCTGCTAACTTACTAACTAAAAAAAAATCTCTATTTTGTTTATTTTTGATTATTTTCAAATAAGTATGTTACTGTTGAAAAAGGAATGAAATAACTATTAAATGAATGGTGATTTTCAAATGTCAAATGATAATAGTGAAAAATCAAATTGTTAAATATGTAACATATGGCCTATTTTAAAATGCATGGAATACAAATATTTTTTTTAAAGAATTCTAAAATGCATAGTAAATAATACAATTGATTTAAAATGCATGGAACATGATAAGATCATAAATTTCGTCAATTTAATGAATGACAAAATTGAATTTGAGAGGAATGAACATGACAAGCATGAATCTAAATAAAATTGAACTAAATATTATGACATATATGATCTAATCATAATAAAAATAATTAAATAAATGAAACATAACTTTACCTTCTTTGAATGAGACACCAAAATGGGATGAGATGGCTTTTGGCTTTGTACGTAGGAATTGAAAAAAATGAAAAGGAAATTGAGAAGATGACTTGTACGTCTTGAGAGAGGGTTTTTTTTATTTCTTTTTCTCTTTTTTCTTCCTCCCAAACAAAGCAAATAACACTCCTTTATATAGGAAAAAAAAAGAATCCAATGGATTTAGAAAATCAAATCAATTTAAATATTATTTAATTAAATTAATATAATTCAATTTAGATTTAAAATTTGAATTTAAATCTTTAATTAAATTAAATTAAAATAATTGAAACAGATTTAAAACTTAACCAAATTTTATTAATTAAATGAATATAACTTAAATTTTGATTTAGAATTTGAATTCAAATCTTAATTTAATTATATTAAAATAATTAATTTAAATTTAGAGCTTGGAGATTAAACTTCAATTTTAATTAAATTAAATTAATTAAATTTAGATTTGAAATTTAAAAACAAATCTTAATTTAACTAAATTAAAAGAATTAAAATATAGAGTATTTATCAATCATGATTTTCTTTTAATTTAAAAATAAATCAAATCTTGAATTCAATCAATTTAATTTTCCAATTTCAAATTCAAAACGAAAATCTCTGACTTCTCTCCAATCAATTTTTTTTTTGTTTTAAATTTTGGTTTAATTTGATTCAAAACCTCTCATCTTTTTTATTAAACACATTTCCTTTGTCTTTTTAATTTTTATGTATTTTTTTCAATTAAAACCATGTTTTTGTATTTTTTCAAATTTATCTATTTTTTTGTATTTTCTTATTTAATAAATTTTGAAAATAAAATAGGCCGGACAAAATACGGTGTCTACAGACCAAGTTTGACCAAGAAATCTATTCTTTCCTTCTCTTCTTTCTCTCCTCCATAGACACCAACTTGAAGTTTTATGAGTTCATGACTTTTCTTCATTTCTCGACCTTTTTCGATGAGGTCAGTTGCGTTGGATTGCTCGGGACGAGGGTTATCTATCCCACCTTACCTTGTGACGTTTCTCGTTCCTTAAGGGAAGCCCTAAAAAGTGAGTTTTAAAATCTTTTTACATGGTTTTATTCGTTTTTTTTATTATAAATGAGTTGTAAAGTTGAAATCATGTATTTCTATCAAGGAATTTGACGATTTTGAGCCCGGATTTTTGGAAAACACTATTCACCCGAAAACACTATTCATCCAAAAACACTGTTGTGGGGTGAAATTGGATTACAGGTGGAATTTTACAACTTGACAAAATTTGTCTACACGCCTCGTCTGACCGTAGTACCAGGGCACCTGGTCTACCGTGGTACTTAGGCACCTGGTCCAAAGCACCTGGTCCGAAGCACCTGGTCCGAAGCACCTGGTCTAAAGCACCTTGTCTAAAGCACCTAGTCCGAAGCACCTCGTCTGACCGTGGTACCTAGGCATAAAGTCCATGCACCTGAAAAGACCTGGCTACGCAGTCTTCAACATAGACCTAATACTTAAGATTGAATAAAAGTATCCACTTGGGAAACGACACGTGGCACAACCCCACAAGCGACACGTAATTGAGAAGCAACACATGGCCCAATCCCAAAGCGACACGTGGCATGATGATGTCATCAACCTAATCTCCTATAAATAGGAGAAGAAATTCATTCATTAGGTAACTGATCTCTACTACTACTCTCTGGCACACTAGCTCTGCTTGCTCTGACTTAAGCATCGGAGGGTGTTAGGCCGGCACCACACCGGTGCTCTTTTCCTTTCCTGTGCAGGTACCTACGTAGCACGCCGTCTAAGCAGCGCACTACCTCCGATCCGTCCCATAAATTAAAGTTTGTTGCCTACGTGGAAGCTATCCATTTTTAGGTAACAACAAACACTATTCATCTGAAATAACTATTCACCCGAAAATCATACTTTTTCTCTTATTAGATACGAATTGTAATTCGTTTATCGATTGATGAATTGTAGGTGCAATTTCTCGTTTGTTGGTTCGTGGGAACTTTGTTGTCATAGGAGCATTCGAGGTGAGAATAATTAGAATTTAACGTAGCTTTAGAAATCGAATAAGTAGAATGATTTGTAGGATTGGAAGTTGAGATTAGGATTTTTATCAAAGAATAAAGGAAAGTGAGCTAGTATTCTTAGGTTTGGAGCTAGTTCTTTTGAGTGAGAATACTTTTGGATTTTCTTGAGAGGAACGTTGAACTTTTGGAAGTTCTATGTTTAGAATCATTTCGGAGTTTAGGATGGATTATTGGGTGTTGAAGGATCCAAGTTTGATAGAATGGTTAAGGAACTTGAATGTAAAACTTTGGATTTTATTTGAAAAGTTTAGAATCCTTAGAAGTGGAGACTTATTTGTTTAAGTTAAGAACTTACTTTTGTTAAAGTATCGTTGGTTCGATTTACTTTTTATTCTTCCGAAATCCCTATTTATTTACTTTATGTATAAGGAAATCTATGATCCATTTACTTTATGCCCTTCGGTTACTTTAACATTCATATTTATGTTTATTTACTTTTGAAAGCATATGCATAACATCTTGCATCATTGATTGAAAGGAAAGTGAGAAACAAAAAAGGTGAATGCGAATTCGACAGGAGTTTTCATTACCTTCATGCTAAAAGGTGAATGCGAATCCTACGGGAGTTTTCATTACCTTCATTTTTATTATCGTTGGAATTATATCATTGAGAAGGAATTGTATATTCTATTATGGAAAGTAAGATAACAAGGTGAATGTTAATCCTACGGGAGTTACCATTACCTAGCATTAATTGCTTGAGATATTAGGTTTATGTAATGATTGTGTACTCCTTTTATAATTGTTTTGATGAGCTAATGGATGACGAATGCTAGTAATATCATCTTGTAGAGATTATGTGATAAGGAAGTACTTTTCCAAATGGTTGAAAATTAGTTTTCTAGAGTTTAGAGAACTATAGCAAAGATTATGTAAGTCTACTTGAAACACTTTGTATATTATACTTTTCCTTGGAGAAAAAGAGTAAAATATGAAGATAGCCAAGTGCTAAAAGAAAAAGGGATGAAATGAGGTTGTATAATGAGAGAATACAAGAGTATGTTGAACCTTGTATAATTATTAGGTTATATATATATAAGAGAACTAGTTTTTCATTTAATTGGAAGATCTTGGACTTGGAGATTATTATTTGAATGTAAACCTTGTATATAGTATAAGGTATTGAAAAGAATGAATACAATGTTGTGTGTTATGAAACACATCCTTCTAATTGCTTGGGAGCTAGAACTTCAATTATTTGGGAGACTTGGTAAGTAAAAGTGGTTTACTTGATGTAACACTCTTGATTGGATGAATAACAAAGAGTAAGAATGTAACGTCCCGTTATTTTTTGAAGTGAATTTATTTTATTTTATTTTATTTTATTATTTGTTTATTATGTTATTTATTTATTTATTTCAAATAAAGTAATTGATTTAATTTTTATTATTATTTTTATTTTTGTTGTTGTTGTAATTTAGAATTTAGTAGTTTATTTCGGTTTAAACCTTTTTAATCGTTTTATTAGCTTAAATTAGTTTTGGTCGTATTAATAATTATTAACGGGCCAATTAATAATTATTAATCACCATTGAGCTAGTTTAAGAACTTTGGGTTTCGATTATGAGTTAAATTCATTAAAGGACGCAACCGTCATTTCCTCCAATTTCTTAAAAAAAAACCATTTCACTATTCCCTTTTCTTCTTTAAATTCGCATTGACCAAAGTTGACATTTTTCCTCATCCATTTCTCTCTCAAAGCCATGGTTAGCAAAGGGGGAAGAGAATTTTTCGAGTTTTGTTCGATTCTCGACGGATCGACTCATTTTTGGTTGCATCGAAAAGCGCTCGAGTCTAGGATTCTTTTCCACCCAACAATCGTGCTTTCCACCCGTGATCTACGGACTTCTCGGTAAGTTAAACTTCAAACCCTAAGCTCCAAATAGTGTTTTAATGGAGTTTCCATTTTGATTCTTCAATTTCTTGCCGAGGAACTCGATGTTTGTAATTATGGGAGTTGTGTTTTAGTGATTTTGGAAACTTTCCCTAAACCCTAAAACCGAGTTTCAGTCGAAACCCTTCCTGTTTGAAATTTACATCGTGGGGGTTATCTTGGGGTTTATTTTTATTGATATATTGTTTATTGTAATTAAATTCGAGAAATTTCATATTGTCCAAAAACCCGGTTTATCGTTACCCATTGAAACCGGAACTTCCAAAGTACTTGAAATCAACCCAAAACACCTCTAAATTGCCTAAAAGCCGGAAAACCAAACCCGAGGCCTATTCTTCCTTGCTTGGCCGAGAGCACTCTTTGGGGTTTTTTTTGTTGTTTTATGCTTTTAGTTGTCAATCGTTCGATGTATGTTTAATTATTAATTGTTAGATGTAATTATTTGTAGGTGTTTATTGATTCTTTGCTTGACCACTCTTTCGGAGGTTTGGAGCGAAACCACATCTACCAAGGTGAGAATAAATAGGATTTAAAGTAGCTTTAGAAACCGAATAAGTAGAATGATTTGTAGGATTGGAAGTTGAGCTTGAAGGATTCAGTAAAAAGGATAAAAGGAAGTTAGTTAACTTGTTAGAATTGGGAGTTAGATCAAATTTCAAGATGAGAGAACTATTAGGTGTTTCGAAGGATATGTTTAACTCTTGGAAGATCTAAGATTAGAGTAGTTACGAGGCTTAAAATGATTATTGGAAGTTAAAGGTTTCTAGTATAATGGAATGAATAAGAATTTGGTTATGGACTTTATGACTAAGTTAGAAATTTCAAGTTTAAGTAAAGGCTGTTTGGCTTGATTTATTTATTATTTTTCTTATCAGAAGTTTCTACTTTCTTACTTTATGTTTAAGAGATTTTACGTGATCCGTTTACCTTTATGTTTTTTCATTTACTTTGAATATTTATATTTATTTACTTGCAATTTAAAGCATAATCATATCATATCATATCATATTGCATTATCATTTATTGGGAAGAATAATGAGGCAATGCATAGACTGAGTGTGCTTGCATTGTCTGGTATTATTCGTTTTATGTTCCGTATATGTATCATGAGGCATGCTAAAGGTTGCAGTACTTTACATGATCAGAGGAGATGGATAATGAGATAATGATGGAACTATGCGAGTTCACATTATTTGGTATTATCCATAATTACTTTGATACATATACGAAGATACAGGGTATGACTTAGCCTACGGGAGCTCATTACCTGTATTTGGTGGGTGAGATAATGAGGTGAATGAACTTAGCTTACTGGAGCTTCATTACCTGTCATTATTCACTAGAGATGGAAAGATATGATTGAAAAGAATTTATATATTTTATTATGGAAAGTGAGATTAATGAGGTGAATGAACTTAGCCTACGGGAGCTTTATTACCTGTCATTATTCACTAGAGATGAAAAGATAATATTGAAAGGAATTTGTATATTTAATTTGAAAAGCGAGATAATGAGGTGAATGAACTTAGCCTACGGGAGCTTCATTACCTGACATTATTCTCTTATGATGATTATATAGATATAAAGGTGGTATGCCACTTTCATTTATTTATTGAGATAATGAATAATGTTTAGACTCGTATGTTGACATTATCGTCATCATCGTAATTGTGATGGTTGGTTATGTTAAGTCTGAAACGTGTTTAATATTCTAATTAAACATAAAAGAAGGGTAATTTTTATATATTACATGAGATAATAAAAGGATGAACCAGAAAGAGATATTGGTTATGAAAACATTCTTCTAGATTTTTGGGAGTTTTTAGTAAAGAATATGTGAGTTTACTTGGACACAAATCAGGATGCGGGTTTGGGGTATTTTGTTACTTTTTATTCTGTTTATTCTCACTGGGCTTTGTTGTTAGCTCATGATATTACAAACAATTTCAGGTAATGCTCTTGCTAGAGGTCGTGGGAGAGGAGTTGGTGCTGCATGATTGATGGATGATGACCTTGAGATGGACTAGGTGTTTATAAAGTCCATGGACTTCGGTTTTGTGAATTTTATACATTTTGGGATTTGTACATTTGTATATAGCTCTTAAGAGCTTTTCGTCTTTACTTTTATGATTATAACCCTTTTGAACACCTGGATAGGAACATGAAGTTCCTTGTGTATTTAAATTCTAAATTTAAAATGTAACAGGTTTTTGGCTAGCCAACTTTTAAACATAACCACGCCATTTTTTTTAAATATAAAGACTTCCGCTGTGTTTTATATTTAAATGATTTTAAAAGGAGTCGAGTCGTCACAAAGAAAGTTCTTGGACACAAAGCCGGATACGGGTTTGGGGTCTATTGTTACTTTATATTCTCTTTATTTTCACTGGGCTTGTTGTTAGCTCATGATATTACAAACATTTTCAGATAATGCTTGGGGTCGTGGGAGAGGAGCTGGTGAGCCCATGATCGAGAGGATGATGATACAGAGATGGACTAGATACTCTTTTAAAAGTCCATGGACTCATTTTGTTTATGTTGTGTCTTTTGAGATGTAAATTGTATATAAGCTCATAAGATCTTTTCGTTTTAACTTATTCAGTCATAAACTCTTTAAAACTTTACAAAAGGAATTGCAATTCCTTGTCTTTTAATTTCTCTGATTGTGAAAAGTGTAAACAGGTTATGGATAGTCCAAGTTTTAAACATATCCATGCCAAATTTTTATTAAATTTAAAGTCTTCCGCTGAAATCTGATTTTAAATTAATTAAAAGATGTTGGGTCGTCACAATCAATTTTTGCAACACCATCAAACAACACATTTCACAATTCGCTATCAACATTATATTAAAATTAAATTAAATAATTAAAAACTCATCACATGCACTGGTGCAACGAATAACATATGTACAAAATTGGACATTACAAATAATATCTCATATGCTTACCACACTATAAAAAAACTGCCTAATTGCAACCAGGAGGGTCGCATTTGACAAATTGCGACCAGAAATGCGACCGGAGGTTGACCATAAAAATTGCGACCCTAGAGTAGCATTTATTTGCTACGCTCGGGTCATTTAATTGGCCTTATATTGGCGACCCACTACTCTGGGGTCGCGAATATAATTATTTATAATGTTTTTTACAGAAAAATTGCGACCCTAGAGTAGCAAATATTGCTACTCTGGGGTCGCAAATATTATTATATATTTATTTTTAAAAGAATCTTTGTGACCCTAAAGTAGCAATATTTGCTACTCTAGTGTCGCAATTATTATAATTAAATGATTTTTTAAAAGAAATATTACGACCCTGGGGTAGCAAATATTTAAATATTTTTTTTTAAATTTAAAAATAATTTTAAATTGAATATTATTTTAATAAATTAATATAAAAATTGATAGTTTATTATTTTAATTTATTAATTATTATAAATATAAAAAAATGGAATAAAATAATTAAATATATAAAATACCAAAATAATTCGTATACAACCCAAAATGTATAAATCCAAAAACTACTGCGAGGGTGGGGGAGGGGGTGCTGAAGATGAAGAGCCAGGGTCATTCGGTCCACTAGGACCAAAGAATACAACCAAAGTAGCTGCAAGCTGAGCCTGGACCTGAGCCTCGACCCGAGCATCGATGGAAGTACGCATCTCATGCACCTCTGACTGGAGCTGCTGACCTCCTCACGCAACTGCATCTCAACAGAAGTGTTCCTTCGCTGCGAGTTGCTCTCAAGTCGAGGTACGTCTGCGTATAGAAGTCTTCTGTAAGATCCAAGTCTAGGTATAGATCCATTTGGCCGAACGCCACCTGCCGCTGTCAAGAAAGCTTCTTGCCAGTCCTCCTAAGTCAGCTGAGAGTCTTGAGATGGCAACCGTTGAGATAAAGCGTCGTTAAAATGCGCTTGTTCAAATAAAAAGTAAAATAAACACTTAAGTTAGAATATTTTATTTAAATAAATATTAAATTACAATGAAAGGTAGACAAAACATTACCTGAACCTTTCGGACCCTGTCATCTACAATAGTCCATCCTTCTTCGTGTGCAAGACTAAGTGCAACTCATTGGGCGGGACAGGACGTCCGTGCTTTTATTCCTAAAAATAATATAAAACAAAAAAAAATTATATTATTTGAAAAGATTGAAACTAATTTATTACAATATTGAAAACAAATTATAGATAGACAACATACCATGTAACGTCCCGTTACTTTTAGAGGTAAATTTTTTTTTATTTAATTAAAGCTTTTAAGATTAGTTTAAATTCAGTAATTTTGGTTTTAGTAATTATTTTCGTCCGAAATTCTTTTTAATCGTTTTAATACTTTAAATTCGTTTCGGTGACATTAATAATTATTAACGGGCCAATTAATAATTATTAAACACCTTTAGATTAATTTAAGAGCTTCGGGTTTCGTTTTTAAAGTAAAAGTAAAAGAAGGACGTACGTGTCATTTCCCAAATTCTTAAATATCTAATTTTTACTATTCACCTTCTCTTAAATATCAACACTTAGGCAAAATTCATCAAATTTTCTCTTCCTTTCTCTTCTTGGAGCCGAGGACACCATATCCCAAAACTCAAATTTTGGTTTTTCTTTATTTCTCGGTAGATCGTTTCGATTCTACTTCCGTTGGAAAGCCCTCGGCTTAAGCATCATTTCCAACCTATCAATCGTGATTTTCGCTCGTTTTCTCGAGCCCTTAAGGTATGTCAAAGTTTCTAAAACTTGATGTGAATAGTGTTTTAATGGAGGTTTTGAGTTGAAATCTTCAAATTCATTCATTGAAGCTTAAAGATTTCAATCGGGAAAGTTGTTTTGGGCAATTTTAGAAACTTCCCCTAAATCCTAAAACCGAGTTTGAGCCGGAAACCCGTCCTGTATGATTTTCCTCACTTGGCCATGATTAGGATGTTTAGGTTATTATGTTTTTGCTATTTACTTAATTCTTCGGAAATCAATTAATGTACAAAACTCTAAATTACGGATACCCATTGTTGTTGCGAACCTCCAAAGTATCCGAAACCAACCCGAAACACCTCTAAAGTGCATAAAAGCCGGAAAACCAAACCCGAACCCCATTTTCTCTTGTATGGCCGAGAGCACCATAGGGAGGAAATCCGGGATTTTTTGTCGTTTTGTGCGTTTAGATGTTGTTTGTACGATTTCCAGTTAATTAATGTTATTTAGGTGTAATTCATTTGTAGGATTGTGAATTGTTCGAGTGTTTGCAACCCTGGATTAATCGGAGCTTTTCTACGAGCTAAGGTGAGTTTAAAATGGAAGTTAGTTGTCTTATGAATTACGTTTCGTTATGTTTTTGTTTATCGATGTTAAGAGGGAACTAGCTTTTTAGAATTAATGTTTGGTTGGAGACTTTAATTCGGAAGTGAGTGAAAAGGGTTTGGAATTATGGTTAGTTCGGTGAAAAAGAAACATCGGAGTAGTTTGGAAGTGTTGTAAAGTGAATTGGAGATGTTAGTTGAAAGTGGAAGTTTAAGTTACTTTGAGTGGTTTGGTGATGACTCGTGTAATCTAAGTAGTTAGGTTCTTTAATAACTTAGTAGAATTCTTTGGAGATTATCTAACTTATTGGAGAACTTGAGCACAATTGATTTGGCACATGATAGTATGTTGATTCGGATCCATACGTATCATAGTGCGATGATTTTTGGCGACCATGAGCAAAATTGATTCGGCACATGATAGTATGTTGATTCGGATCCATACGTATCATAGTGCGATGATTTGTGGAGACCATGAGCACAATTGATTCGGCACATGATAGTATGTTGATTCGAATCCATACGTATCATAGTGCGATGATTTGTGGAGACCGTGAGCACAATTGATTCGGCACATGATAGTATGTTGATTCGGATCCATACGTATCATAGTGCGATGATTTGTGGGGAACTTAATCACAGTTGATTCGGCACATGATAGTATGTTGATTCAGATCCATACGTATCATAGTGCGATGATTTGTGGTATGGTACATGGTAGTATGTTGTTTCAGATCCATACGTACTATGGTACTATGGTTTGTGATATGGTACAACCGTACGTGGTATGTTGATTTCGATCAATACAATAGCATGAAACTTGTTTGGTAACAAAGATAGTTAATATTACATTTATATATTCTTTAGAATTGTGTAGTAAGACTTAGTAATGATTGTTAGATTTACCTTAAGTATTTACTTCAATTACATGGCATTGAAAGACTATTATGGGTAATATTTTGCTATCGTATGATTGTATGGAAATTGGAAGTGTGGATATGGGTAGTAATGAGCATTTTAGGCCTTTGGACACAATTTCTGGTATGAAATTTAGTTCATAGGATTACTTGCTTTCGTTTTACTCTCACTAGCATTTTTATGCTAATGTTGCTACACTTACAAATTTTCAGATAAACCCCGTCCCAAGAGGCGTGGTAAAGGAAGTGGTGCCATGTGACTTGCTGAGACGGTGAATGGACAATGTTGAACACTTTTTGGTTTAGCATTCTTAGAAATGCTTGTAAATTATTTCCAACTTCCATAACTTGTGTCTTTTTGAGCCCGAAAGGGTATTTGTCTAAAATTGCATATGTTTTATGATTCAAATCTTGTTTGGGAGTTTAAATTATATGATGGAATGCGCATTCCTGATTTATCACTTTCTCTGAATTTGGGTTGTTGTAAACATGTTTTTGGTTATCCGATTTTTAAACGAACCCATGCCATTTTTCTTTAAAAAAATTGAGTCTTCCGCTGTGCATTTGTATTTAAATAATTTAACGGAAAGCAGGTTGTTACATACCAAAAGACGATGGTGCTCGTCGTAAGAGCGGGCCCCGCCCGTGTGTAGAGAAGGGTTGGCCAAACGGTTAGCCCAATTCCTCGCAGATAACCTTATCGCTTCAGCAGTCTGCATGCTTGCGACAAACCGAGCGTGTTCCTCCTCACTTTTCCAGACAGGGTGGTTTGCTGCGTGCTTTTTTCGTGCACGGTAGAGTAGGTCTTTAAATCGGTCAATCACGTGTTTATCCCAGAGGGGAAATAACTCCTGGTCTGTGATATCGGAGCCGATAGTAAATTCACCCTTGCAAAAACATATAATTAAAAAGTTTACAATATTAAGTAGTGAAAAAAAATCATAGATATAAAATACCTAAGTCAACGAAATCTATTTTACCTTCCAATTGTCGAACAACCTCTTCTTTTTAGTATAAGGAATCTTCGTCCAGCAAAACTCGCTGGGAAGAGGACCACTATGAAGTACCTCTCGAAGCCGTTATGAAACGGTTTTATGCAGCTGCAATATGATATTCATTTAAAAAAATGATTATATATTTAATAATGAGAATAATTAGAATAAACAAATAAATAAACAAATTTAACTTTGAGAATACGCGTTACTTACTCATTTACTTCGATCTGAAGTACAGATGGATCATAAAGAAGGACGAGAGATGGAACTGTTGGACAGGAACTAGAACCGAAAGCAGCTCGAGAGGGCTCAGGTGTGTCCTGTGCTGCACGTGAAGTATCGAGTTGTGACTCAGGTATTACTATAGAATGAGGTAAAGTGATGTTGGGAGTCTCGTACGCTGCGAGTAAGTCGTCCAACTCCTCTGTAGTTGTAACGTCCCATTATTTTGTGAAAAAAAAAATTATTTATTTATTTTATTTTAATTTAAATAATTAAAGTTTATTTATTTATCGGTAAATTAGAATTTAGTAGTTTATTTCGGTTTAAGTCCTTTTAATTACCTTTTTAGTTTATTTTCATTTTAATGGTATTAATAATTATTAACGGGCCAATTAGTAATTATTAACCACCATTGGGATAGTTTAAGATCATCGGGTTTCGTTTTATAAGTCAAAAGTCATAAAAGGATATATCCGTCATTTCCAAATTTCCAAAATATCTAAAAACACTATTGGTCATCTTCTTTAAAAACACATTTGACTCGAATTTTGACCAAAACTTCTCCATTTCCTTCCTCCTTTGCCGTGAGTCCAAGAGAGAAAGAAGAGAATTTTGCTTTTCGTTCGTTTCTTGCCCGATCGACTTGATTCCGGGTCCATTGGAAAGGTATCGGTCCTACGATCCTTTTCCACCTAACCATCGTACTTGCCACTCGTGTTATACGGAGTTCTCGGTAAGTTTCTCTTGAAACCCTAAGCTCCAAATAGTGTTTTAATGGAGTTTTCTTTGTTTTCTTTCGATTTCTTGCCGTGAAACTCGGTGTTTGTAAATACGGGAGTAGTTTAAAGAGTATTTGGAAACTTTCCCATAACCCTAAAACCGAGTTTCAGTCGAAACCCTTTCCGTTTGAAATTTACCCTTTTGGCTTTGATTTTGGGTTAGAATTTAATGAAATAATGTTTATTTAAATTCAATTCGGGAAAGGGCATAATGTTCAAAAACCCTAATTATCGATACCCATTGAAATCGGGAGTATCGAATTTGCTTAAAACCAACTCGAAACACTTTTAAATTGCCTAAAAGCCGGAAAACCAAACCCGAGGCCTAATTTCTTTGTGAAGGCCGAGAGCCTCTTTATGAGGATTTGTTGGGTTTTTCATCGTTTTGTATGTTTAGTTGTTGTTTGATCGATAGTTGGTAAATTATTGCTTATGTGATATAATTCAATTGTAGGTGTTTTCGAACCGCTTGTTTGATCGCTCTTCCGGACTTAGGAGCGAAGCTAACTTTCTTTAAGGTGAGAATAGTTAGGATTTAAAGTATCTATAGAAAGCAAATAAGTGTGAAGGTTTGTAGAATTTGAAACTAAGACTAGAATCCGAATCTAAGATAGAGGGAAGTGAGCTAGTGCCCTTAGGATTAGAAGTTAATCCTTTAAGTGAGAACTTAGGAGTTCTCGAGGAACTATCGAATCTTAGAAGATTCTAAGTTAGATTCGTTTCAAAGCTTAGGTTGGATCATTGGAAGTTAAAAGATCCAAACTTGTATTTTAGAACGGTTAATAGAACCACGGATTATATTGGAAGTTTAGAATCCTGGAAGGTATAAGTTAATCGTTTAAGATAGGTTTTATTTTTATTATTGTAGCGGAGTTCGATTTACGTATCGTTCTTCCAGAGTTTCCTATTTATTTACTTTATGTCTTTTACTTTATGTTCTTTACTTTATGCCTTTTACTTTATGCTTGTATCGACTACTTTAATTCCGCACTTTACTTATTTACTTTTACAAGGATATGCAAGCATATGCATATCATATTGCATCATACCATTCTCGCACCATTCATGAAAAAGAAATGAAAGTGAGAAAGAAATGAAGGGGAGAATGTTGGAGCCTACGGGTAGTGTCCGCATCACCTTCAGAAAAAGAAACGAAAGTGAAAAAGAAATGAAAGTGAAAAAGAAAAGAAAGTGAAAGAGAAAAGAAGGAAGAATGATGAACCTACATGGAGTTCACATCACCTTCAGTGAAAAAGAAACGAAAGTGAAAAAGAAATGAAAGTGAAAAAGAAAAGAAAGTGAAAGAGAAAAGAAGGAAGAATGATGAACCCTACGTGGAGTTCACATCACCTTTAGAGAAAAGAAAAAAATGTGAAAGAAAAGGAGTGAATGGTATCCTACGGGATTGACGCATTACTTCTTCATACATAGAGAGTTGAATGGTATCTTGCAGGATTGACGCATTACTTCCTCATGCATAAGGCTGAATGGGATCCTACGGGATGTTCTCATTACCCTTCATTCACGCACAAAAGGGCAATTGCGAAGTCCTACGGGATGCTCTCATGCATTCATGTTTATGATAGATGAAAGAGAGAATCGAGAAGTTGTATGATGTACAAAGTATATTTACTTTTCTTACTTATGTCATAACAATGTTGATGGATGAGTATTGACTATGATTATTAGTAATATCATCCTTAGAATGTATAAAACGAAATTACCTAGAGTTTAGAGAACTTTAGGAGTGATTGTGTCAGATTAATTGGACACGAATCGGAATACGAGTTTGAGGTCTATCTTTACTTTTTATGCTTATTATTCTCACTGGGCTTAGGTTTTTAGCTCATGATATTACAAAAATTTCAGGTAATGCCCTGTAAGAGGTCGAGGGAGAGGAGGTGGTGCTGCGTGATCGAGGGATGCTGACCTCGAGATGGACTCTTTTGTGTAAAGTTTATGTAATTATTTTTGTGAATTTCAAAGACTTTGATGATGTACATGTTGTATTTAGCTCATAAGAACTTTTGATGTGGTTTTTATGATATGAAATATTTGAACTCCTGATTGGGACTTAAAGTCCATGTGATTTTATTAGATTTGAAAAATTAGGATGTAAACAGGTTTTTGGCTAGCCAATTTTCAAACAAAACCACGCAAAATTTTCTTAAAATAAAAGACTTCCGCTGTGTTTTCTAAATTAAATTTATTTAAAAGTGACGGGTCGTCACAGTAGTTAACGTGGGTGTGGTGGCCAACTCCTCATTATCATCATCATCATCATTATCGTGTGATCGCGGAGGATGTCGTGCGCCAGTCATTTTTTTTATCTGCAGTTGTAAAAATAATACTATAATTAGTAGAATAAAATGTGATAATTAATTAATCTATAGCTAAATAATGATTAAAATAAAATAAAGAATTAAAGTAATCTAATTACTTTATACTAATTTAAAACTAAATCTAATTAAATTCTATTTTCACTAATCTACAACTAATTTAAATTAATTACTTAACTAAATTAATCTAATTAGAATTTAATAAATAATCTAATGCTAATTAACTTATAATTGCACTAATCTAAAAATAATTTAAATTAATTAAGTCAATTAATCTAATTAAACTATAAATAAACTAAATCTAATTAAATTCTAACTTCACTAATATAAAACTAATTTAAACTAATTAACTTAAATTTAATCTAATTAATTACACTATAACTAAAATACTCTAATTAAATTATAACCTAAATATTCTAATTAAATTATAACTAAAATACTAATTAAATTATAACTTAAATAATCTAATTAAATTATAACTAAAATAATCTAAATTAAACTATATAAATTTTAACTAAAATAATTAAAACTAAATCTAATCTAAACTCTAATTATAATAATCGTAAATTAAACTATCCTAATTAAATTAACTACCTAACCTAATTACATTCATAAACTAAACTAACCTAAAATTCTAACCTAACCGATCTAGCCTAATTAAACGAATCAAAAAACTAATGAACTTTGAAAGGAAAAAATTTAGATAACTAACCCAGGATTTGAGGGAACGGGGGTTTAGGGAACGAGGGTTTAGGGAATGGGGGTTGAGGGAATAGGGAGTTGAGGGAACGGGGGAGGGAAAGAAAAGAGAAGGGAAAAGGAAGAAAAGAAAAGAAACGAGCAGAACGGATGGGGAGGGAAATCTGTTCTGCCCTTCTTAGTTCAGGTCGCAAAATGTAATTATGACGGAATATGGGGTCGCAAACCCTATATTCACTGCCATAAAATTAAAAAAACCCACTAAAAATTGCAACCATCTGGTCACAAATTTATTGACAGCTGTTATAAATTTTTAGATTCCCAATGTTAAATTGCAACTAGATGGTCGCAATTGTCTTATTTACAGCTATATCATATTTTTACTTTTCCCATTGGTCAATTGCGACTGGATGGTCGCAAATATATTCATTTTTTTTCCTAAAAAGATTTTAAATGCATTAGAAATTAAAAAAATAAAATAAAACATCTTAGTCATCATCCTCTATGTCTTCGGTGCCTACTTCAGGTTCATCTTTAGATTCTTCTTTAGTTTCTTCATCAGCTGTTTCATCTGCAAAAGTTCCATGCTCACGTGCACGATCAGTTGGAACATCTGTACTATCTGTAATGTGTAAGGACCCGAGGGTTTGTTGTGAGGTAATTAGAAATTTTCTTACATTGGTTTGCTTTATTTGGTGTTTTAATTGTGGAAACTTATTTGCTATGTATATTTTGGTTAATTAGTAATTAACCATAGTTAGTTTAATTAGAGATGGAACATTGTTTTTAATATAGAATTATTAACTATAGTTAGTTTAGTGAGAGGGGTGAGTTAGCAAATGGTTAGGATTCAAGGACTTCTTGTCAAAGGAAAAGTGGTGAGGGGTGTGGAAGTTAAATTAGGAGGTGGAGGGATTTGTGGGTAAATACAATTAAATTATTATTTAAATTTAGAAAAATGAAAATTATTTAAAGGTGTAACGTCCCGTTATTTTGTGATAAAAAAAAAAACTTTTATTTATTTTATTTTAATTTAAGTAATTAAAATTCATTTATTTATCATTAAATTAGAATTTAGTAGTTTATTTTATTTTAAGTCATTTTAATGGCTTTATTTATTTAATTACGTTTTAATGGTATTAATAATTATTAACGGGCCAATTAATAATTATTAATCACCATTGGGATAGTTTGAGATGTTCGGGATTCGTTTTTAAGCTAAAAGTCATCAAAAGGGCATTTTCGTAATTTCCCTTTAAACCTAAATATCTAGATTTTCTTCTCTTCTTCTTCTTAAACTATCATTGACCAAGATTTGACCAAACTCATCATCTTTCTTCTTCTCCTTGCCGTGAACAACTTCCTCCATTGGAGAGTTTTTGGTTTTTCTTTCTTTTCTTCGTTTCTCTTTCGTTTCTCGGCGGATCGTTGTGTTTTCGGTTGCGTTGGATTGGTAGGGACGAGGGCTACCTATCCAACCTAGCTTTTCGAAGTTTCCCGTTCTCTAAGGGAAATCCCAAAAAAGTAAGTTTTCAAACTTTTTAGGTGGTTTTGTTCGTTTTTTATTGTAAATGAGAATTGAAGTTGAAATCATGAATTTCTATCATGAAAAATGACGATTTTGAGCCCGGATTTTCGAAAAACACTATTCACCCGAAAACACTATTCACCCGAGACACTATTCATCCGAAATCACTATTCACCCGAAATTACACATTTGTTCGCATATTAGTTATGAATTGTAATATGTTGTACAATCGGTGAATTGTAGGTGCGATTGCTCCTGGTTGTTGAATTGTGGGAAATCGGAGTTTTGGACCAAAACTAATTTGGCTAAGGTGAGTTTAAAATGGTTGTGATTACTTTTATGTTTTCGAATTGCTTGACGTTTATGTTAGATCGATGTTAAGAGGGTTAATAAACTTGAGAACTTTCCAAGAATGTATGTTATTTGGGAGTTAGTTTCTTGAGTTCGGGAGCTTTGGTAAAGGTTATATAAACTTTTGATAGCCTAAGTTGCTATAGAGAAAAGAATTGAAACATTATGTCTAACATACATTTCTATAGAGAAAAGAAATGCAATTGATATATAACCGAGAGCCATAGGAAAGAAGAATGAGATTGAATTGTTTATATGAGAGAACTAGATTCTCATTTATTTGGAAGATCTTGAAATTGGAGATTGTAATTTTTGATGTAAACCTTATGTACAGTATAAGGTATTAAAGAGAATGAAATAAGATTGGTTGCTAAGTAAAGTAAGATGTTATTGGTGGTTTAAGTTAGATTCTCGAGGAGAATGAGAATCCGGAACTTGGAGAAGAGTATTATGTACTCCTTTTATCTTGACTAGTGTTAGAATAGTTAAAAGGACTTGGGAGAGATTCTTGTGTAGAATCATGTTAGTACGTTATTTTAGTGGTTGTGGTTGTTGACTTGCATATTATCGTTATGCTTGCATATTATCGTTATGCATAGATGTCACGTTGACTTGCATATTATCGTTATGCATAGATGTCACGTTGACTTGCATATTATCGTTATGCTTGCATATTATCGTTATGCATAGATGTCACGTTGACTTGCATATTATCGTTATGCATAGATGTCACGTTGACTTGCATATTATCGTTATGCATAGATGTCACGTTGACTTGCATATTATCGTTATGCATAGATGTCACGTTGACTTGCATATTATCGTTATGCTTGCATATTATCGTTATGCATAGATGTCACGTTGACTTGCATATTATCGTTATGCTTGCATATTATCGTTATGCATAGATGTCACAGTGACTTGCATATTATCGTTATGCATGCATATTATCGTTATGCACGGAGGTCACGGAATGGTTATGATTGGTGATAAGTGGTCACGGATGTTATTTACTTTGTTATTTACTTTGTTATTTACTTTGTCATTTACTTTGTTATTTACTTTGTTATTTACTTTGTCATTTACTTTGTTATTTACTTTGTTATTTACTTTGTCATTTACTTTGTTAAGCACTAGTACCTACTTTATTTTACGAGCTTGAATATTTACTTTCCGAATTTACGAGTTAGTAGAATGGATTGATCTTATTATGTAAAGTACTTTGGAATATTGAATGGGTTGTGCAAGAGTACTTAGATTTTTGGACACATTTTCCGATATGGGATTCGGTCCATAGAAGTGCTTGCATCCATTTTATTCTCACTAGCATTTTTATGCTAATGTTGCTACACTTAAACTTTTTCAGGTATTACTCTTAGTAGGGTACGAGGTGGAGGAGATGGTGTTGCTTGATCACAAGTGGATGGCTTTCGGGACATGGACTTTATATGTACAATTTGGGAGCATTCTACGAATGCTTGATAAAAATCATATGTCATTACTTTTAAACTTGTATTTATGGCTCATGAGAATTTAATAACTGTTGTAGATTATTTTGTATTATTTTCTCTGATTTTGGGTATAAAATGGAGTGAAATGTAGTTTGTTTTAAATTCTCTGGATTGAGCCCATGTAAACAGGTTTAGGGAGTTCGTATTTTAAACGGATCCACGCCAAATTTTTGTAAAAATAAGTCTTCCGCTGTTTTACTTCTGATTTAAAGATTTGTGAAAATTCGAGTCTTTACAAAAGGCATTTGTTAAAATAAAATAAAAATAAAAAAACAAAGAAAAGAAAATTTCTTCTTCTCCTCCTCTCAACCCGTCGCCCCCCCCCCCCCTCGTGATGGTGAAGTTTTGCTCCTCCTCAATTCTCATGGAAGTTAGTTGAAATAAAAGGGGCTTTTCTTGGTTTATGCATAAATCAAATAGATAGGAAGATTGGAAGTGGAATCCACAAACTTTGAACTCTTCAAGGTAAGAATTCATATATGGAGTATTCTAGGTTTTATGGGTTTTGGGTTTGGGTTTTCTTGTGAATTGTTGATTAGAAGCTTTGGGTATTATTTTCTTTCATTTTAAATTTCTTGAAATCTATAATAAATTGGTGATTACAAGCTTTAAGTTTCATTGTTCATAAGGTCTTTAGGGGAGGTAAGCCACGAATGCATTTAAGCTTTCAAAAACTCCATTAATGGTGGATTTCCAAGCTTCTAGCTTTTACAAAATTTGAGTTTTCTTGACTTTTTATTGAGAGGTTTCCAATTCTGGAATTTTTAGTGTTTATATATATATATATATATTTTACACATGAAAAACATCCTAGGAAGGAAAACCAATGAATTTATGATAATTCTCCATTTGGCCAAAAACTACACATTAAAATTGGCTAGTTTTGGGTCTTTTTCCACTAAACGGGTTGAATTTCATATTTATTCTTGTTGGGCTGAGATATTTACTTTATTATAAGCTTAAATATGTTTGGGATGTTTTGATGTAGGAGACGGACACGCACGAGCAAGTTTAGAGCTTAATTGTGAAGATGAGAACAAAAAGAATCAAAACGGTGATGGCGGTGTTGTTTGCGATTGTTAGAGGAAGGATGTGGGTTGGAAATGGTCATGGATGTTTTGCAAGCATTTTGGAGTATGATTTGGAAGGAAAATGGAGTTGTGAAAGTAATGAGAGACGAGATCCAAGATTGACTCGCTCGTAAGAGTTGGAAGAGCTTAATTGCTTAAAACCACTTGCCTTTATATACAACTTGAGATACTTTGACATGCTTACTTGTTTTCATATATCTAAATGGAGATGGATTGACATGTTTACTTGTTTTACTCACTTTTCAAGTCAAAGATCGAGTCATATACTAAATTGGGATTTATGTTATTCATGCTCGATATGTTTTAGATTATTGCTTGACGAGTAAAGTTTAGCGAAATGCTACAGCATCATGCTTAAAGTTTGATATACTTACTGTGCACTTTGAAATTTTCGAGTGATAGATTGAATTGTATGCTGATTGGGAACTCTTCTTACTTGCGTTTGATGTGCTTGAATGTTATTTCCGATGACAATGGTAAAGAAAGCATGATTAGTGCATTCCATTTCATCTCACTTCATGTATTTTATGTGTTTAATGATTGGCCATGGGGTCGTAACCCGTGTAATGGTTAGTGGTTGTTGGACGTTACACGTGGTGTGACGACCTGACACTTTTAAATAATTTAAATTATAAAACACAGCGGAAGTCTTTATATTTTAAGAAAAATGACGTGGTTATGTTTAAAAATTGGCTAGCCAAAACCTGTTTACATGTAAATTTTGAAATCTAAAATACACAAGGAACATTAAGTTCCTATCCAGGAGTTCAAAATGATTTAAAATCATAAAAGTAAAGACAAAAGCTCTTAAGAGCTATATACAATTGTACAAATCCCAAAATGGGTAAAATTCACAAACTCAGTCCATGGACTTTTACACAACACCTAGTCCATCTCGAGATCATCATCCCTTGATCATGCAACACCATCTCCTTTCCCACGACCTCTAGTCAGGGCATTACCTGAAATTTTTTTGTAATATCATGAGCTAACAACTTAAGCCCAGTGAGAATAATAAGAATAAAAAGTAAAGTTAGACCTCAAACTCATATTCCGATTCGTGTCCAATTAATCTGACACAATCATTCCTAAAGTTCTTCAAACTCTAGATAATCTTGTTTTATAATTTCCAAAGGATGATATTGCTAACATACGTAGTCTAATACTCATCCATTAACTTGTTACGTCATAAATAAGAAAAGTAAATAAACTTTACATAAATATAACATCTCAATACTTTATCCATGATATATACTTCCATCGATCATATGCATAAAGGTAATGAGAACATCCCGTAGGATACGCATTCTCCCTTTATGCATGAATGAAGGTAATGCGGACATTCCCCGAAGGGTCCAACATTCTTCCCTCATTTTCATTCTCTCTTTATTTTCTTTTTCTCTGAAGGTGATGCGAACATTCCCCGAAGGGTCCAACATTCTCTCCTTCTTTTCTTTCTCTCTTTATTTTCTTTTTCTCTGAAGGCGATGCGGACATTCCTCGAAGGGTCCAACATTCTCTCCTTCTTTTCTTTCTCTCTATGAAGGCGATGCGGACATTCCCCGAAGGGTCCAACATTCTCTCCTTCTTTTCAATGATGCGAGATGTTATGGTGCAATATGTTATGGTATGCTCGCAAAAGTAAATAGACGTAAAGTTCGAATATTAAAGTAGCCGAAACAAGCATGAAGTAAAGGGGCATAAAGTAAAGGTCATAAAGAAAAATAGATAGGAAATTCCGGAAGAACGATATGTAAATCAAACTCCGCTACATTAATAAAAGTAAATCCTATATTAAACGATTAATCTATCCCCTCAAGGATTCTAAACTTCCAAAAATAATCCGAGGTTCTATTAATCATTCTATATAAAAGTTTGGATCTTTTAACTTCCAACGATCCATCCTAAGCTTCGAAACAAATCTAACTTAGAAAATCCTAAGATTTAATGTTTTTCTCGAGAACTCCTAAGTTCTCACTTAAAGGATTAACTCTTAATCCTATGGGCACTAGCTCACTTCCCTCTATTCTTAGATTCGAATCTTAGTCTTAGTTTCAATTTCTACAAATCATTATACTTATTCGCTTTCTAAGGTTACTTTAAATCCTAACTATTCTCACCTTAGCCAAATAAGATTTTCTCTAAATCTCCAATTTCCCACGAATCAACAACCGAGCAATCGCACCTACAATTCTCCAATTGCACAACATATTACAACTCATAACTAAGATGAGAACAAGTGTGCATTTTCGGGTGAATAGTGATTTCGGATGAATAGTATTTTTCGAAAATCCGGGCTCAAAATCGTCAAATTCCATGATAGAAATTCACAATTTCAACTTCAAAACTCATTTATAATAAAAAACGAACAAAACCATGTAAAAAGTTTTGAAAACTTACTTTTTGAGACTTCCCTTAGAGGACGGGAAACTCCAAAAAGGTAGGTTGGATAGGTAGCCCTCGTCCCTACCAATCCAAAGCAACCGAAATCAAACCGATCCATCGAGAAACGAATGGGAAACTAAGAAAAGAAAAATTACATCCATGGTGGATGAAAGCTACGACCATGGAGGGAGAAGAAGAAGAGAAATGGCTTTTGTCTTGGTCAAATGGATATTAAGATGAAGTGAATAGTGTTTTTTTAGATATTTTAAGAAATTAGAAATTACGGATACGTCCTTTAATGACTTTTGACTTATAAATCGAAACCCGAAGCTCTTAAATTAATCTAAAGGTGATTCATAATTATTAATTGGCCTATTAATAAATATTAATATCACCGAAACAAAATTTAAAGTATTAAAACGATTAAAAAGAATTTCGGGCGAAATTAACTACTAAAATCGAAATTACAAAAATAATAATTAAACTAAACACTTAAATTGAAATAAATAATAAAAAAAATTCACTTCAAAATAACGGGACGTTACACGTGGTTACCGTGGCAGAAGTGGTGTAGCTCCGAGGCACTATGTGGTGGATGACCTGGATGCTAGAGTGGTTATTATAATAACCTGGAAGAACTAGTGAGCTGTGACTCGAGTATTTTTATGAGATGATGTATGTAATGCGTGTCGTAAGACACGGAAAAGTTTTGTGGAAACTATATGGTCGGAAAGTATTAAAGAAGGTGATATTGGTTGAATGGTTGTTGACTCGGTTTTGCCTCGAACTTGAAATACCAATGGTTTGGTCCATCTTATATGTTTACTCTTCTTAGCATGTTTTATGCATACTTTAGTATCTGATTACATTGTGCATAATGTTTCGAACATTGCATATCATCGTTTTCATTCCTTTTGTTTTCACTGAGTGTCATGATCAAAAGTGCTCTATATCACCTTTCAGGCATCGGAAGAGGACGTGGGCGAGGTGCGGCAGGTCGTGCTCGTTGACATACGAGATGAAGTCTTTTGGATTAGCCTTCGGTCACACGAGCCACGCTTTCTAGGAGTGTTCGCTTTCTTTGGAGTATAGTGTTTATGTTGTAGAGTCAAGACTTTTAAACCTTATGTATATAGTTTTGATAAAGTAATGGTTTGTAGTAACCCTTTTTCTGGTGCACCTTACTTTTGACTTTGAATTATAAATGATATTTTGATACGACCGACGAGCCGAGTATGCTTGATAAACAGGTTTTATGTTTTATGTGTGTTTATGGAATTTACGTATACGTCATGCCGAAATTTCAAATATTTTTTAAATCAATTGATTTAAGTTTTAAATTCTTCGTTTTCGTTTTGTGTACTCGCGTCCTGGACTTTTAGAATAAGTTGGGTCATCACACAATGTCATTGTTCCATCATTCAAAGGACGAGCAGTACTAGCGCTCTAACCATCGTTAATCGCACGAAATCTTATCTCGTCTTCCTGGAAAGCACTGTGCTCTACAATATTTTTATCGGAGATACCTTCTTCTACGTGGCATGGTTTTACTTTACAAACAACTAACCAATCTATCAGGTCTCATCTATTACATGGATAGTTTAGATAATAGACTTGAATCGCATGTGAAGCCATGACAAACCTATCTTCTGTGTGCATACGTTTAGACTTATTAACCTCCACGATTTGCAAATGAGGCAGCTTACGAATTCCGCCTCGTCTGGTTGTCTCAAACCATGTACAGTTGAACATAACAATGCATTTTAGAGTCGGACTTGCGTATTAAATCTCAATGATCTCATCTATTACTCCAAAATAATCGTCTTCATTGGTGCCGAAAACTTGACCCTGTATGCAAACCCCACTATTATTCGTTGCTCTGTTAACTTAATGTGCATTCGTTTGAAATCTGTACCCATTACCAATATAACCAGTGTATGATCTTGCGAGGATCAGCTACTGGCAATGTAGGTGAGTTAACCTGTCATCGCATATATTAAAATGTAAATTCAAAATCAATATATATTACAAAATACATATGACATATTGGCAAAAAACTCACATATGCACAGAACCAAGAATGAAACTCGTTGTCAATCATTGATCCCTCATCAGCGGATGTAATACCAGACCGTAACATTCGAAAGTATAGGTTTAGAAATAATCTGTATGATGTACAATAAGTTAAACAAATTGGGTAATAATTGAACGTCCAAATTGTTTAAGCGATGAAAATATTAAAAAAAAATAACTTGCTCTATGTATGGCTCCACTTCAGTGCAGTTGCATAACATATACGTTTGGATAACGTGATACTCATGTTAGGAATGGTGTCCTAGAACTTGTAATTATTTAAATATAATAATTTATTTCGAATAAATTAAATAAATAAACATAAGTTCTTTATATAATCTAGATTGATTCAATTGACGATATTAGGAATATATGGAAATATATAAATATCAAAACATTCAAATAGTAAACCCTAAGTTACTCTTATGAAATCACGACTTAGTATGTGAGTCATACAAGAGGATTAAAGTCGAGATGAGTAACTTAAAAGTGTCTACAGTAAATGGATAACGTTTGGGAACCTTATCCTGGTAACACTGTTGATAGCTTCGCATTTTGTTTATAGACAAATGATCTAATCCTGATCATTCATGTGGGAGACATGAAATGGAAGTATCATATGCAATGTTGATTGTATAAGACAGGACCACGATGTTCGATCAAATTTCTCATTAGTACCAGGTTTACGAGAAATAATCGAATATCAAACTAAGTTTATCAACCGTGATAGATCTCAATCCTGAGTGAAATGCGGACTCCTATTTGTGGAGTTATGTTCTTTGATTCACATAGTTGAGAGCGATTTGTAAGAACGCTCAATACACTCCTGTTTTGGGAACATGACTAGATAAGTAGCTGGGAACTCATTTTCACGAGATGGAATTCATAACTTTCCTATAAATTAACGGTATCAGTGCGATACCTAAACATTTTAGGAACTTTAGGAAACTCCCTTGATGTACTGGATTCGAGACATGAACAAGTGCCGCCCCACTTCTATTGATCACAGAAGTATCTTATCTCTAGTTCGACTAAAGATAAAGTTCATTGGAGAATCAGCGGGAACACAAGGATAAAGCGGTAATTACAGGGGGCAAAACGGTAAATTTATCCGCTGTAATTATGAGGGTTCCACGTGAAGGATAATATCACAGATATAAATAAAAGATAAACTAAATGGACATAACTCATCTATAGTGAGGGGAGTTCAGCTATGAATCTATAGTGGAATTATTCATAGTTAGATAATAAGTAATTAACTGATTATGAGTTAATCACTTAATTGACTAATTATTAAGCCCATGATCTATAGGTCCATCGGGTCCCTATGCTAGCCCAAATATCGTAGTCGCGAAATCAAGTAGAAGAAATGGAAATTTTAAGTAAAGTGAATTACTTAAAATAGGCAATATTAATTGTTTAAATATTGAGTATATTTAAGCGGTAATTAATATAAACATTATTAATTGTTTAAATAATGAGTTTATTTAAACATGAAATTAATAATGAAATATTATTAATTATTTAAATATTGAGTATATTTAAATGGTAATTAATAATTTGAAATTAATTGACAATTATTAATTGTTTAAATAATTAATTTTATTTGAACGGAAATTAATAATTAAAATTAATTAATTAATAATAAAATATTGTCAATAAAATTATTAATTAAATAATGAGTTTATTTAATGGAAATTAATAATTATAATATTTATTATTAATTATTTAAATAATGAAAATTATTTAAATGGAAATTAATAATTAAATATAAATTTGATAATGTTTAGTCGGGAGAAAATATTAATATTATTAATTGTTTAAATAAAATATTTTATTTAAATGGTAATTAATAAATAAATTAATTAAGTTGGACTTATTAATTTAAGAGAGAGTTTCAAGCCCAATTGGATTAATGAACCCAATTGGAATTGGCCCAAAATAATTAATTAAATAAATTAGAATTATTTATTAATTAATACATGCATTTTCGGCCATATATGTATTTTTGGGAAGAGATAATTGCTTGAATTATATCCTAAAATAACTACATAGATTTATTTACCCAAGATAAATAAAAATAAAGAAAATAAAATAATCTCCTATTTATCCATGGCATTTTCGAAATTGCTAGATAAAGGAAAGAGATTATCTTTTTCTTTTTGTGTTTATCTCTATAGATTAATCCTAATGTGATTAGGATTCCTATTTTTCTATAAATAGGAGGGTTGGGTCATTCATAAATCATACAATTCAATTCTTTGGAAATTGAAAAATCTCTCTTCCTCCTTTCTCCCTCCCTTGGCCGATTTTCTCATAGTGTTGGGAAGAAAAATATTTTTTTTCTTCTTCCCAATTTCTTCTAAAGTTCGATCCCACAATCGAATTTCGTTTGATCGATCGGGATATAGCGTAGAAGATCTGGTGTTGCTGAGGATTTGAAGCTGTAAAGAAACCTCCAACCGATTCTCCATTATTCAGTCAATGTAAGTTCCGGTTTTTAATTTTCGAATATATAAGCATGAATCTACATGTTTTATCGCAAATTGCATGATGTTAATAGATCCGTTATTAAATGTTAATAAGTTTACTAAACAAAATTCCGCTAATTTAGTAAATCATCCCTTCAACTCAACATCGATCAACAGCCTCCGCACAGATTTACCAATAGTCATGCCAGCCTCTGTAAATATGGACAAGTCATTTACATCTACACCTTCTAGTAAATTTTCAATAACGTTTCGTTTCACCGATCGATACCGCTCTGCAATTTGCTGATCAAAATAGTAGGAGCAAAATGTGGTAGTCTCCTGCGTAAGGTACGCACTAAAAATAGATCCTTCTACTCATGATTTATTTCTGACCGTCTTCTTCAACCGACATAAGTACCTTTCCATACAACGTAATACATATTTAATATGCAAATTTCATATAAGTTGTCAATGAATGCATTCGTTAAATATTCATAAAATGGGTGTTACCTTTCAAATGGGTACATCCAGCAGTAATGCACCGGACCTCCTAAGAATGTCTCGTATGGAAGATGAACTGGAAGATGCTCCATTGAGTCAAAAAAGGCAGTTGAGAACATTCGCTTCAACTTATAAATGATAACAGCAATCTCCGAACTCATTGATGCAACAGTTGCATCGGTCAATTCAGTACAAGTCAAGTCCCTAAAAAAACACCCAACTGCGCAAACAGCTCCCAATGTCTATGCTCTAGAAATGGTCTGAACATGAAAGGCATCAATCGTTGCATGAATACATGACAATTGTGACTTTTCATCCCGAACATTATATGTTTTTGTCTGTCTATACACCGACTAAGATTAGAAACATATCGGAATTTGATTGATTTGATCCACTCAAATAATGCCTTTTTTCCTCCGTCGTCATGTATTTCGCTTTTGCGTAATGATCATTATTGTCAGGCTCCAACTCAAGGAGATAACATATCTCCCGGATATCATAACGTGCTTTCAGATAATCCTTTGTTTTACCCGGAATATCAAAATAGTGTTGAAAACATTGTCGAAGAAATTCTTCTCAATATGCATTACATCCAAGTTATGTCTGATTAGTAGATCTTCCCAACATGGTAGATCCTAAAAAATACTCCGTTTCTTCCATCCTGTGTTTTTCCCAGCCAACTTGTTTGCATTCTCTGCACATTCTCCTGTAATCTTCTGCATGCCTAGTGCATCTATACCGTGAAGAATTTATCGTCCACTAAACATTGTACGGGGTATCTCTTTTCGTGCACGTCGACCTTTCTTCTAGTCATTATTGTTAGAACAGAATGGATCATTTAAAGGTAGAAATCTTCAATGGCAATCGAACCAACAAGTTTTTCGATGGTGTCTTAGAGAAAATGCCTCTGTGTCAAGCATGCAATGTGGACATGCGTATTTTCTCACCGTACTCCATCCTTTAAGAGGATGAGAATTATAAATTAACTACATATATGACTAAGCAAACAATTTCAATCCACAATTTCAACTCCGCAATAAGTGGTTGAAAATACACATCCAGTTTCTGTTTTGGACTTTTCGTACCAGGTATGATCACTGTTAATAAAATCACCAGGTCTTTCATGCACATGGAGGGTGGCAAGTTATACCTAGGTCACCATCACCGACCATTGTGAATATTGTGCTCCTGATGCCCCAAACCGGTTAAAGTCATCCGTGCATAATCCCAATATGATATTTCTAGGATCTTGGGCAAACTCTGGATGACAATTATTCAAATGCTTCCATGCAACAATATCTGAGGGATGTCTCATAACTCCATCATCTTGCAAATGCTCGTGATGTCATCTCATGTAATAAGCTGTCACATCTGATGCATACAACCATTGCAGACGCGGGGGTAGGCTACGTTTCCTTGTTTATATCTTGGATGAAAGTAAAATTTGCAGTGATCCAGGCTCTCATCCACATTCCAGTATATCATGCATCCGTTTCGACAAGAATCTATTTTCTTCATGGGTAAACCGAGACCCTCCACTAGCTTTTTCGTGTCGTACAAACTCTCTGGCAGTGTGTTTTCTGGCGGAGCACATCGATAAAATCATGATGCAATTGAATCAAATCCTCTAACCGAGATGTGGTACTGTGATTTTATATTTAGAAGTTCCATAGCAGCAGCAAGTTGACTCACCTCACAACCTCCATACAACGGTCGACTAGCTATCATGAGCATCTCGTGCATCTTACGTGCTTCTGGATTCATTTCCTCCTCAACGAAAGTTTGTTCATCATTTTCTCTTTCGCAATTAATTTCATTACCATACCCTGCACCATCCATCATCATCTGCTGCATGTGACCAATATGGTGTTCTTCATTATGGACTGCAACATCAACATTCAAGCTGCTTCCTTTGTACTGTCGAGATTCTTATAATGCAGCGTCAAACATTTCCTTCATTTCACCTGGTCACCCAGTGATAATAATTTCACACAAAACCTTGACTATAAAGATGCTTCTTCATATCAGGAACCGGTATGATTTTTCTGTTGTCATATTTTCTACATGGACATCTTAGTTTTTTACCATATTTTTCGTAATAGACGGTTGCATGCAAAACTCAACAAATTACCGTACCCCGGCAACGAATTCATCATTCAAAAAACCCTATATTAAACGAATATACATCCACTCTCTCATTTTTTTATGTTGACAAACAATGTTTGGAGGGGCATTTTATATAGGGTGAATCTGTCATTTTGCGACCAAGTCGTCACAAATATTGGCAGGAAGGTAAGAAATGTCCCCGCCAATTTTTGCTACCCCATGGTCGCAAATTGCCCGCCAAAACTTCCCACAAAAATTTAGTGACTAGAAATGTGTAAGGTCGTTTGCAAATTTTTACGACCCCACTGTCGCAGTCTTTGCGCCATTTTTTTTACGCTTTGTTTGTTTAGGTTGCAAAATTTACGACCCCACCATAGCCCTAAGTCAACGCTTAGTATTGTGACTTATAGCGTCGCAAAACGGCTACCTCACCTATCTGGTCGCAAATCGGCAGTTTTCTTGTAGTGCCGTACCAAAAATCCAAAAGAAAATAATTAAATTTAGAACACACTCAAATAATTAGCATCTGAACACCCATCACTAAAAATTAAGCTTTAAAAAGAAGATTCTAATTCACATTTTATAAAATATGTAGAACCATACAACACTGGTATATTAAATTTATTAAAGAAATCACTTCAAATTTTTTTTCTCTTTTCTAAATCACTTTAGAAGCATCATAGTAATAAAAAACACATGTACTCAACATGCATGGTTTAACGAAATAATTTCTCTTAGGCACAGAGGAAATAATAAAAGTGGCTTGAAAAATACAAATTGTTTTAAGATTTTTAGTATAGAGAATACTGTAAAATTATAATTGTCAATCTGAAACCAACGAATGCACGTTGTTTCCTTAAGAAAATTTGTTCCCTCTATGGTGCTAAAGAATAATGAACAATTGTCTTCAAGGATATGACAGATTACTAACCATGAAAATAAAAACAAGAATATATTTGTAGAGGAAACAAATAGGAAATGTAAAGTTTCTAAATAATCTACCACCTATTTATAGACTATTTATGGCCATTCAAAGAGTCATAAGGCTGTCATTTATTTACTACAAAAATTGAAATAACACATCCTTTGAACAAAGAGTTGTGTCTATTTATTCAAATGAACAAAAAAAACACATCCCTTGATAAAGAGTTGTGACTATTTGCTCAAAATGAATAGAGTTAATTTCATTAATAATCAAAACAAATAGGGTATATCAAATATACCGGACGTTTTTGTTAAATATCAATAATACCCAAAACCATCACCGGCCAAATTAAATTACATTGTAAAAAGAGAAAACATACCCTCGATTTAATTTCTCCTTAATTTGTGCAAAATTTAAGGAAATTTATAAAATCTCTTAAATTTTACAAAATTAATGGAAAAATCAAATCTAAACAAAAATAAAAGTATAACAAAAAATAAAAGAAAAATCTTCAAACTTCAAACTTATTCTTCCAGGAAAATTCAAATGTCTTTCTTGTTTTTCCTCCTACAAAATACAAAGATAAAAAGTAAACAGTTTATTGATGTGCACTTAAAATTGATACTAGACACAAATTGAGGAAACAGTTTTGAAAAGATATGTAAATATGCTTTTAAAATAAATATTGAATAAAAATAAAGATTTGATTAAAAGTAACTTATTCTACAAAATACAGAGAAAGCGAGTTCGCCGGAGAATTGAAAGGTATATTTTTTTATAAACCGTTTACTTTTAGTAAACATTTATTGACGTATACTTATAATTGATAGAAGGCACAAAATTGAAGATGAAAAAGAGGTCCCAATTTCTAAAGTTATGTAAATAGAAAATTAAAACAAATATTGAATAAAAATAAAGATTTAAAAAAATACCTCGTTTTACAATCGAATCTCACATTCAAACCCTAACCCTCATTCTAACCAGATCCAACGATGATATTGTTACCCAGATCTCGGCGGCGACACGACATGCAAGCTCCAACAATACAAACTCATTAATAATACTCCCAAGGATCTCCACAAAAGCTTGTCAACACCTTTTGCCTTTTTGTCTCATAAATGAACCAATAAAAATATTATCGATGGACAATGAACTTCCCATATCAACGATGCAAGATTGTCTTCAAATACTTTCACTCAAGATGATCCTCAGAGTCAAACAACGCCAAAAGTTTCAACACCAATGAGTGATCAATGTATCTCTTTGCCAACCTTCGTATCAAGATTGACTTTCTACTCATATCCAAAATTTCAAACAAAGCAAGATTGGCTCAACTTCTTTTAGTTTCTCGTTGACAGAAAGAGAAGAACAAGAATAAGATGAATCTTATTTAAGTTTAGTTTCTTACTTATTAAATAAGGATTGCAAAAATCAAGGAACGTTGATTAGAATTCAAAACAAAACAAAAATTATAAATTAAATGATAAGTAATTAATAAGATATAATTATTAGGAGAGATAAAAGGGTAAGATGGTAAATTTTAAAATCAGAAACCACCATATCACAACCATAAATGGTGTTTTTTGGGTAGTTTTGATATTGATTGTAATTTGCCAGTAATTTTGAAATTGAGTGAATTATAGTGGTTATATCTACAATTAATTCAAATGAATAAACACAACCATTTATCAAAAAGTTGGGTCTCTTTATTTAAAAACAAATAATTTTATTCAAAAAATTCCAACAAAAATAAAATTATGATTACCTAAAAAGAAAAATACAAGTTTTTACAAGAATGACCATCTTTTTTAGACCTTAATTTCATAAATATAAGCATAACCTATTATATTTCAATAATGGTCATAAACAACCACATATGATAGAGATGCGGTGGAGATATTGCTTAAGAATATCAAATTTGTCCTTTGTTGACATTCGATTCCTTAATTTAAGGCAATTTAATTCAAATTACCTTATCAAATTATGAAATTAAATCCTAATATCATGGATAAGCTTTAGTGGTAATGATATCCATTTAAATTTCTAAAGCTTGAAAAAACTTTAATTGCAGGATAAAGATTGATGTGGGGCAAAAAAATAGATGTGTTTCAAACTGATTTATAGAAGAAAGAGATTTGTTAGATGGTACTTATTTGATTTAATTTGTTTAGTTATAAATGTTTCTTAAATCTTGTAGGATTTATGTGATTTCATAAATTTCCTTAAATATTGAAAGATTTAAAGAAAATTAAATCGATTGTATTTTAGTCTTTTTGTAATGTATTAAATCTGCTTGCGGTTGATTTTGGTCATTCATATAATCTATGTGGTTGACTAAATATTATTGGAAAAAAGAACTTGCCATTCTTGTTAATAGTGCAAAAAAAATATTAATTGAATAAAATATCATAGTTTTTAGGTAAAGTTTACAATTGAAATATTATATTAAATTTGAATAAATCAATATTACACTTATGTTTCAATCTCTAAGGAGAAATTATTCTATGAGCCAACCATAATGAGGCACTTACCATATAGGTATATCTTGCTTTTTGTCATTGGTTTTTTGACGAACGAATTGATGGTTACACTACAAGCAACATATTAGAAAAACTATTTTTTTCATCTTCTATTACAGGCAACATTATTAGTCAATGAGTGATATATTTATAAGCAGAAATTAAACTAAAACCATATTTAAAACCAAAACAACCCTATTTAAGAGGAAAAAAAATCACAGTTTATTTAAAAATTATATAATATTTTGTAATCTATAATTTTTATTAATTAAATACATTTTTATAAATTTTAAATATCATAGTAGTTCAGCTAGTGCTTTTAAGTTTTTAAAGTATTTTTAATTATTGAAGAATATGTACCTGACTTGCTTAAGATAACTCTCGATCTACATCATTCATTCTGTTAGCATTGTAATTAAAATTAGTACTTGATGATTCCTAATATAAAATCAAAGCAAGAGTAGAATATCAATTAAAAAAATACTTCACTAGTGCTTAATATATAAATATAATTTTTAAGAAAATACATGAAAATCAGTAATTGGCATCTGCGTACATTGGTGTATTAAAGATATAAAGCTTGAATGTGATGGTTTGTTGTTAACGTATATTATATAAACAATGTTTCAACAACAAACCTTCAAGATTCAATTACTTACTTGATTCTGTTTATAAGAGAATGAAAAAAAATTCACTTACTTTTCCTTCATTTGAAACATTTTTCTTCTTCAGGCCTTTTTGCATATGATTTTTGATTTTTGCATTTGATATTCCTTTTGGTCTTACAAATAGAGGATCTAAAATGGAGGCTTGATGAGAACATGATGGCAACTCATTCAATAAATTACTTGTGCTACTTCCATTGAGATTGTCTTTCATTTTCATTTGATACATTTCTTTCTCAAGCATACACATTCTTTAGATAATTTTTCCTTCACAATTTTAGTACCGAAAAATTTCTCTGCTCCAAATTAAACCATTTTATAAGCATCACACATCATTTCATTACGTCCTAGCGCCTGAATCATTTTTTGATCTGCTTTTGATCTCATAAGACTTACCTTTAATACATTTTGTTTTGCTAACTTTTGTCCATCTTGGTTAAATATATTGAGAATGTATTGTCTCAACATTCTTTATTACCATTACCCTTAATGAATGACAATACAACAAAAATTCAAACTTATAGCAAGAGAAATTAGGGGTCATTTGATTGTCAGGTTTGGGTTGTTAAGTAGGGTGTTGTCAAGCAGTTAATCAGGGGGTTGTTAAAGAGTGAGTTGTTAACACTGTGATTGGTTTGTATAAAACAGTAAGTTTGTGTAAAATGTGTTGAAATTGTGAACATGAATATGTTTGTTTAAAAGGGAGGTTAACAAACCAATCATATTGAGTTTCAAAAGGGAAACAAACACTAGTTAGAGTTGTGTAACCCCCAACTCACTACCCAAACTTGGAAACCAAACGATCCCTTAATGACTCCGGATGATGCGTTGTATGAAACTTCCCATAACTTTTTCCCTTCATCCAATCTAACTTGAAAAGAATAAAATGCATTTGTAACGTCCCCTTTATCTATAAATATAGATATTATTCTTGATATCTCTCATTCAAAAATCTTAAACATTACACGTGGAAATAATTATGCTCCTTGAACAATCATAGGTCTGTTAGTATTGGTGTCGTAGAACTTGTAATCATTTAATAAACATAATTTATTTAGAATAATTTTTAATTAAATAAATTGAAGTTCTTTTAAATATATTAATTCATTAATGATATTAGATATATTACTGTAGAGGGTAAAAATTGTCTTTTATGTGCTCAACAAGTTACCAATAATATTAAGACGACACAGTCGAAAAGGCAGGCCTGAAGCCCATAAAGAAAAGCCTAGTCAAAACTAGTAAGGTCAAGAAATCTCACGATTAGCTATATAAAGCAAAATAACTCACCTTATCAGGTATACACAAAAAACCAAGACCTAATTTGTCTTATGACGCTTACAGATTCTAAATATTATCTCAGGAGATTGACTTGATCATCAAAGGTTGCTTGGTTAGTACCACACAGGTGCCTTCCGATCATCGTTTTTCTTCATGTTTAAGATACTTGGAATCGTAGGAATCAAGCGAGTGTCATCACATGCTCAACTGTGTAATTTACCCTTCACGGTTTGCCACCCACTGTGGGGTATCGTCCATCAAATCATTTCCAGAAAACATTCAACACTCACATGATATCCCTGCCTTATGAAAATGGAAAATCAACTAACAAAAAGATAGGCGAATCGATGAAGAGACGTCTAAAAGGGAAGACCTCCAAATGGAGGAGAACCAAAAATTGCACCACCTATGGTGAATATTCCAGCCACAGAATATAGAGAGCTGTTAGAACTCAAAAAGACTAGGTTGAGAGAAGTCAGGAATGAAAAGGCTATGTTTAAGTGATGGAATGAGGAAAATAATGTACCTCAAGGAAAGAAGGGGAGACAAAAGGTCAGTACAAGGGAAAAAGCAAGACCTTTAAAGCTCTGGGCAAAGAAGGAGAGGCCATCAAGGCTACAAACTAAAGACCCGCATCAAAGAGCCACGATGGTGGAGAAAGGGAAAAGCATTTTGATGTGGTTCAATAGACTAACTAAAAGGTAAATTGAAACTTCCTTAGAGCTGATTTATAGACTCGTTTGAGATCCTGGATCAGATTGGATCGGTAGCATATCGTTTGGCCTTGCCACCGACCTTGTCAACAATTCATAATGTATTCCATGTGTCGATGCTCAGAAAGTATGTGGCAGACCCTTCACATATTATTGATTATGAGTCAGTGACTTTGGATGCTAATCTATCTTACGAGGAGGAGCCGGTTGAAATTCTAGCTAACGAGTAAAAGATGTTGAGGAACAAGACAATAACTTGGTCAAAGTTCTTTGGAGGAACTAAGTGTCAGACGAGGCTACATGGGAGTGTGAGGATAAGATACGAGCTAAGTATCCTAACCTTTTCACCTAGGGAGCTTACTTTTTGAGGACGAAAAGCCTATTGAGGAGGGTAGACAGTAACGTCCCGTTACTTTTGAGGAAATTTTTAATATTTTAATTAAAGTATTTAAATTTAATTTTAGAATTAATAACTTAGAATTTAGGAGTTTATTTCATTCGTAAACCTTTTAATTGCTTTAGTAGATTAAATTAGTATTGGGCGTATTAAAAATTATTAACGGGCCAATTAAAAATTATTAATCACCTTTTAGCTAGTTTAAGTGCTTCAGGTTTAGTTTTAAAAGCTAAAAGCAAACGAGGGACGATTTCGTAATTCTTGATTTCCTAAAACAATATCTACACTATTCATAATCTCTTTAAATCCTCCTAAAAGCCAAAAAAAAAATTCTTTCACTCATCTTCTTTTCTCTCTTGGCCGTGGGTATCAAATTGGCAGGATTTTTCTTGGGTTTTTGTCAATTCTCAATGGATCGTCTCGATTCTTAGCTTGTTGGAAAGACCTCACTCCAAGCTTCCTTTTCAACCTACCTTTGAAAATTTTCTTTCATTTTCAAGAAGCCTCAAAGTAAGACAAAGTTTCTAAATCTTTATGGGTTTTGTTTCAATTGAAGTTTAAATGAAATCCATGGTTGAAATCTTCAATTTCTCACCAAGAAAATTGAATATTTCAATTAAGGAAGTTTATTTTTGTGTTTGGAAAGCTTCTCCTAACCCTAGACTCGAGTTTGAACCAAAATCATCCTGTTTGAATTACCCAAACCGTGGGGCTGCTATGGTGTTTTCAGTTTATTTAGTTTTGTGTTTTCTTTAATTTTGGGGGAAGATTTCTTGTCCAAAAACTCTAAATCTGATTACCCATTGTCAATACTATCTCCCAAACTACTCAAAACCAATTTGGAATGCCTCTAGAATGCCTAAAAGCAAGAAAATCGAACCCAAAACCCCCTCTGTTTTATGCGTTTACATATCGTCGATGTTTGGTTATTTAATGTTTATTAAATGTAGTTTAATTGTAGGTTTTAGTAATCGCTCTTGTGACTTTTCTTTCAGCTCTTAGGAAACTCGACTAGGTGAGTTTTAAGTGGTGGTTTGTAGTTTTATGTTTCGATTGCATGACGACTTGTTTGATTAAGGTTAAGCGACTTACTTGTTATTAAGAAACAATAATAGTTGGATGGTGACTTTAGACCTTGAAAGTTAGTAGAGAGTTAGTTTTGTTTTACCGAGTACTCTTGGAGCTTAATTAATAGTTTTGGGTGAAACGTAAGTTTTAGTAGAATTCTTAGAAGTCTTGTAAGGCTTTGGTGAATTTTGGAAGAATATTGGAAGTTGAAGGTATTTTGAGTGGTTTGGACTAAAGTAATTTAGAGAATTCTTATGAGTTGTTTATTGAAATACGTGATGTGGTAACATGTGAAAATATGTGATGTGGTAACATGTGGAAATACGTGATGTGGTCACATGTGGAAATGCGTGATGTGGTCACATGTGGAAATGCGTGATGTGGTCACATGTGGAAATGTGTGATGTGGTCACAGGTGGAAATACGTGATGTGGTAACATCGTCACATGTGGAAATGTGTGATGTGGTCACAGGTGGAAATACGTGATGTGGTAACATGTGGAAATACGTGATGTGGTAACATATGGTGATACTTGATGTGGTAACATGTGGTAATACGTGATGTGGTAACATGTAATCTATGGTGTGGTAACAAAGCAAGTTCATGATATGGTTATTACTTCGTGTTAGTTGTAGTTTAGAAAGACACCATTATTATTAACACTTTTATTTTCAATCTTGAATGCAATACTTTATGTAGTTTGATGTTTGGATGAAATGGTGTTATATTTGATATTATGGGAGTATGAAATGGGTAGTAAAGAGTATGCTAGGACATTAGACACATTTTCCAATATGGAACTCAGTCCATAGAATTGTTTGCCTCCATTTTACTCTCACTAGTATTTTTATTTAATGTTGCTACACTTACAACTTTTCAGGTACTTCTCGTCGTAAAGGGCGTTCTAGAGGTGGTGGTGTTGCTTGACTGCAGGACGATGGCTTTTGGGCATGTACATTAATATTTTGTTGAGCATTCTAGAAATGCTCAATGTTTATATTTTTATTTTTCATATACTTTGAATTTTGGGCTCATGAGTGTATCTGAACTTGTTTTCCTTTTATTAAATGCTTCCTTTTGAATTTTACTTAAGGAAATGCGCATTTCCATGTTTTTATGTTTTTACTAATTGTGAAAGATGTAAAATAGGTTTTGGATAGTGTAAATTTTAAACGTACCAATGCCTTTTTTTTGAAATACTAAGTCTTCGGTTGTGTATTTGAATGTAAAGGATTTAACATATTTGGGTCATTATAGTTGGTATCAGAGCCTCATGGTTCTGTAGATCACATGCATCACTTGTTTTTCATGTTTTGATTTTAAGTCCTTGTCCAAATTATCATTCGAGGTCAACGACACAAGGTATCCTTAAAACTTTCTATTTTGCTAAGTTTAAGTGTAGTTATGTAAGTTCCTTTCTTAGTAGCTCAAGTGAAACTTATCTTGTTGTGATTTCAGTATGCCTCCGAGAACAGTTGCACTAAGAAGATGTAGAGGAAGAGTACTGGCTCCGGTATGAGGAAAGGGTCGACCTATAGTAGTCACACCACCACCAATCTCCCACCTTAGTATCGGGAGGATGTGCCTCCAGTAGACCAGCCACCTAGGCATGGACGTAGTGTTATTTAACGTCCCGTTACTTTTGAGGAAAAAAAAATTATTTATTTTAATTTAATTTAAGTATTTAAAGATTATTTTAGATTCAGTAATTTAGAATTTAGTAGTTTATTTCGGTTTAAAGCCTTTTAATCGCATTTATAGCTTAATTTAGTTTTGGACATATTAATAATTATTAACTGGCCATATAATAATTATTAATCACCATTGGGCTAGTTTAAGAACTTCGGGTTTCGATTTATAAGTCAAAAGTCATTAAAGGACACAACCGTCATTTCCAATTTCTTAAAAAATATCAATTTACTATTCACTTCATCTTTAAATATGCCATTTGACCAAAATTGACCAAAAACATCATTCTCTTCCTCCTTCAAAACCGTGAGCTTCATTGGGAAAAGAGGATTTTCGGGTTTCGTTCAATTCTCGACAGATCGACTAGATTTTGGTTGCATCGGAGAGCCCTCGAGTCTAGGATTCTTTTCCACCCAACAATCGTGCTTTCCACCCGTGTTTTAAGGACTTCTCGGTAAGTTAAACTTCAAACCCTAAGCTCCAAATAGTGTTTTAATGAAGTTTTCTCTTTGATTCTTCGATTTCTTGCTGAGGAACTCAATGGTTTTAAGTACGGGAGTTGTTTTAAGTGTTTTTGAAAACTTTCCCTAAACCCTAAAACCGAGTTTCAGTTGAAGCCCTTCTCGTTTGAAATTTACTTCGTGGGGGCTGTTTGAGGGTTTACTTTTATTGATAAAATGTTTATTGTAATTAAATTCGGGAAATTGCATATTGTCCAAAAACCCGATTTATCGTTACTCATTGAAACCAGAACTTCCAAAGTACTTGAAATCAACCCGAAACACCTCTAAATTTCCTAAAAGTCGGAAAACCAAATCCGAAACCCTTTTTATGGGGGGGGGGGCGAGAGCTTCATAATGGGTTTTCTAGGGTTTTTCGTTGTTTTATACTTTTCGGTGTTAATTGATCGATGTTTGGTTAATTAATGATTTTTAGATGTAATTGTAATTGAGGTGTGTGTGGACCAATTGCTTGATCTCTCTATAGGATTCGGGAGCGAAATCTTCTTTGCCAAGGTGAGAATAAATAAGATTTAAAGTAACTTTAGAAACCGAATAAGTAAAATGATTTTTAGGATTGGAAGTCGATCTTTAGGTTTGAATCCAAAAGGATATAAGAAAATGAGCTAACTTATTAGATTTGAGAGTTAGTTTTGATCTCGAGTTGAGAGAATTCATAAGTGTATCACGTTTAACTCTCAGAAATTCTAAGTTTATGTTAGTTTTGATGCCTAAGGACGACTATTTGGAAGTTGAAGGTTTCAAGTTTAAAGGACTTAATAAGAAACTTGATTTGGAAACTTCAAGTACTTATTGGGAGAATTAGAGTTCTCTTTAATAGGAGACTTTAAGATAAAGTTAGTAAGTAAGTTTCTTAAAAACCGTTGATTCGATTTACTTATTATTTTCCTTATCAGAGGTTGCTACTTTCTTATTTTATATTTAAGAGTGTAATACTTGATTCATTTACCTTTTATGTTCTTTAGTTTACCTGGAAAGTTTACATTTATTTACTCATACTTGAAAACCTATGCATAGCATATCATATCATATTGAATAATCGAATTGGGAGGAATAATGAGACATGTAAAGGTTGCAGTACTTTGTATTGTCTGGTATTATTCGTTTATGTTTGTGTATATGTATCATGAGGAATGTAAAGGTTGCAGTACTTTGCATGATTGGAGGGAATGGATAATGAGATAATGATGGAACTATGTGAGTTCACATTATCTAGTATTATCCATAATTACTATGATACATATACAAGAATACAGAGTATGACTTAGCCTACGGGAGATCATTACCTGTATTTGGTGAGTGAGATAATGAGGTGAATGAACTTAGCCTACGGGAGCTTAGTTACCTGTCATTATTCACTAGAGATGGGAAGATATTATTGAAAAGATTTTGTATATTAATTTGGAAAGCGAGATAATGAGGTGAATGAACTTAGCCTACGGAAGTTTCATTACCTGAAATTATTCGCATGTGATGGATATATTGTTATAAAGATGGTGTATTCTTTATACTCGTTTTATGTGTGAATGATAAATGATTAGACTACATGTGTTAACATTATCACATTTATCTTAGAATGTGATTGTTGGGTAAGTTAAGTCCGAAAGAGATGAACTTTATTTGATTAAACATAAAAGAAGGGTAAATTTTATATTTAGTACGAATCATCAAAAGTATGACCTCGAAGAAAATGTATGATTTGGAATCATTCTTCCAAACTTTAAGAGTTTTAGTAAAGTATAAGAAAGTTTTACTTGGACACAAATCAGAATGCGGGTTTGAGGTCTATCTTTACTTTTTATTTTGTCTATTCTGACTGGGCTTTGTTGTTAGCTCATGATATTACAAACATTTTCAGGTAATGCTCTTGCTAGAGGTTGTGGGAGAGGAGCTGGTGCTGCATGATCGATGGATGATGACCTCGGGATGGACTAGGTGTTTGTAAAGTCCATGGACTTAGTTTTGTGAATTTTATATATTTTGGTATTTGTACATTTGTATATAGCTCTTAGGAGCTTTTCGTCTTTACTTTTATGATTATAACTCTTTTGAACTCCTGGATAGGAACTTAATGTTCCTTGTGTATTTTAAATTCTGAAATTAAAATGTAATGGGTTTTTGGCTAGCCAATTTTCAAACATAACCACGCCATTTTTCTTAAAATATAAAGACTTACACTGTGTTTTTGTAACGTCCCGTTACTTTTAGAGGTAATTTTTTTTTATTTTATTAATTTATTATTTTTATTTAATTAAAGCTTTTAAAATTAGTTAAAATTAGTAATTTCAGTTTTATTAGTTAATTCCGTCCGAAAATCCTTTTTATCGTTTTAATTCGTTTCGGTGACTCTAATAATTATTAACGGGCCAATTAATAATTATTAGACACCTTTAGATTTATTTAAGACCGTCGGTTTTCGTTTTATAAGCAAAAGGTCGAAAAGGGCAAAACCGTAATTTCCAAACTACCAAAATATCTAAATTCACTATTCCATCATCTTTAAAAGTCACAAAATTGACCAAAACTTGTCATTTTTCCTTGCCATTGCCTTGAGCAACTTCAAGCCATGGATGAGAATTTCTTTTCTTCGTTTCTCATTCGTTTCTCGGCGGATCGTCGTGTTTTCCGGTTGCGTTGGATTGGTAGGGACGAGGGCTACCTATCCAACCTAGCTTTTCAAGTTTCTCGTTCCCTAAGGGAAGTCCCAAAAAGTAAGTTTTCAAAACTTTTTAGGTGGTTTTGTTCGTTTTTGATTATAAATGAGATTTGAAGTTGAAATCATGAATTTCTATCATGAAAAATGACGATTTTGAGCCCGGATTTTCGAAAAACACTATTCATCCGAAAACACTATTCATCCGAAATCACTATTCACCCGAAATTGCACACTTGTTCGCATATTAGTTATGAGTTGTAATATGTTGTGCAATTGGTGAATTGTAGGTGCGATTGCTCCTGGTTGTTGTTTCGTGGAAAGTGGAGATTTGGAGTTATTTGGCTAAGGTGAGTTTAAAAGGGAAGTTAGTAATTTTATGAATTACGTTTCGATATGATATTGTTTATCGATGTTAAGAGGGAATTAGCTTCTTAGAATTATAGTTTGGTTGGAGACTTTAATTCGGAAGTGTGTGTGGAGAAAGTTGGACTTTTGGTTAGTTTGATGATTAGAGATCATCGGGGAGGTTTGGAAGTATGGTAATGTGATTTGGAGATGTTAGATGAAAGTGGAAATGGAAGTTACTTTGATTGGTTTTGAAGTCACTTGGATGACTTTGGAAGTAAAATAATTAGAAGATGCACTTGAGTAGTAACTCGTGTATTCTAGCTAGTTAGGTTTCTTTTTAACTTAGTAGACTTCTTCGGAGTTTAGCTAACTTATTGGAGACCTAGGGCACAATGATTCACACATGATAGTATGTTGATTTGATCCATACGTATCATGGTGTGATGAATTTGTGGGAACTTTGAGCACTTAGTAACGGCACATGATAGTATGTTGATTTCGATCCATACGTAGTCATGGTGTGATGTTGGTACTTTTGTTTGTAACTAGCACATGATAGTATGTCGATTTCGATCCATACATATCATGTTGCGATATGGTGAAATTCCTGATACCTATGGTGAAATTCCTGATACCTATGGTGAAATTCCTGATACCTATGGTGAAATTCCTGATACCTAAGGTGAAATTCCTGATATCCGGTATGGTGAAACTCCTGATATGCGATGGTTGTGATATGGTAATACCGTACGGGCTTAGTATGCGATATTTATCCATATGGTATACCCGGTCGCGATGGTTGTGATATGGTAATACCGCACGGGCTTAGTATGCGATATTTATCCATATGGTATACCCGATGCGATGGTTGTGATATGGTAATACCGCACGGGCTTAGTATGCGATATTTATCCATATGGTATACCCGATGCGATGGTTGTGATATGGTAATACCGCAGGCTTAGTATGCGATATTTATCCATATGGTATACCCAGGTCGATGGTTGTGATATGGTAATACCGCACGGGCTTAGTATGCGATATTTATCCATATGGTATACCCGGTACGATGGTTGTGATATGGTAATACCGTACGGGCTTAGTATGCGATATTTATCCATATGGTATACCCGGTACGATGGTTGTGATATGGTAATACCATACGGGCTTAGTATGCGATATTTATCCATATGGTATACCCGGTACGATGGTTGTGATATGGTACATGGTAGTACGTGGATTCGGATCCGTACGTACCATGGTATTATGATCTATGATACGACACATGATAGTATGTTGATTCGGGTCCATACGTATCATGGTGCGATGGTTGTGACATGGTATGACCGTACGTGGTATGTTGATTTCTATCCATACAATAGCACGATACGATGAAACTTGTTTGGTAATAAAGATAGTTAATGTTATTTTTACCTATTCTTTAGAAACGCGTAGTGAGACTTAGTTGTGAATGTTAATTTTACTTTAAGTCTTTATTTTCCATCTCATGGTATTGAATGACGAATACGGGTAGTATGATACTATCTTATGTATACATGGAAATTGGAATGTGGTTATGGGTAATAATGAACATTTAGGCCTTTGGACACGATTTCTGGTATGAGATTTAGTTCATAGGATTACTTGCTTTCATTTTACTCTCACTAGCATTGTTTGCTAATGGTGCTACACCACAATATTTTCAGGTGAACCCCGTCCTAAGAAGCAAGGTAGAGGAAATGGTGTCGCTTGACTGGCCGAGGTGGTGTAAGGACAATATTAAACACTTTTGAAGCATTAGTAGTAATGCTTGTAAATCATATACTTTTTACATACTTGTGTCATTTTGAGCCCGTGAAGGGTGTATGTGTAAAGTATTTTGATGTTTTTATGATTAAACTTTACTTTGGAAGGTGCATTCCCGATTTATAGCTTTCTCTGGACTTTGGGTTGTAAAACAGGTTTTGGTTATTCGACTTTTAAACGAACCCATGCCGTTTTTCTTTAAAAATTAAGTCTTCCGCTGTGCATTTGAATTTAAAGAATTTAACGGAAAATCGGGTCGTTACAGTTTTATATTTAAATGAATTTAAAAAGAGTCGGGTCATCACATGTTACCATTTCTAAGGAGGATTATCTCAATTTGTTGCATCGTGGTGGACATGCAGATCAGGTTATACCACCTGCTAGAGGACCCGGTCTAGTAGTAGACTCATCTGGGATTACTGATACTGCTAAGACTTTGAAGGAGTATCAAATATACTCCTGCTGAGTTTGATGGGACATCTACTGATCCGTCAGTCATCGAGAGATGGGTTGCTAGAGTTAATAGAGTACTTGGTTTTATTCAGTTCCCAGATCATCTGAAGGTCCACCGTGAGACCTATTCTTTGGTTGACGATTCACTTTATTGGTGGGATGGATTGTCCCGTTCTTTGAGCTCTACTTTGGAGGTTACCTGGGAGATGTTCAGGGAGAAATTCTTTGATAAGTATTACCCCAGCTAGAGGTACATATTTTGACACTTGGACAGGATGATCAATCAATTGTTGAGTATCAGAGGGAATTTGAACGATTGTCTAAGTTTGCCACTAGGCATGTTGCTGACCCTGAGAGTAAGAAAAAGAGGTTCATTGTGGGTTTGAAAGCAGACATCTGAGGACAGGTACGAGCATTACGAACTACCACTTATGCTGAGACTTTGGATGTTGCTTTGGCATTAGATATTGGGGCTTCTGAGAAAAAGGCCAATGTAGCTACTGCACAGTCCTCTTCACAAAAGAGGAAGGCTTAGGACGACCTTCTAGGTCGAGGGACACAGTCGTAGAGACAGGCTGAGGGTAGGGGTGGAGGACAGACCGGACCTCAGTTTCACCAAGGAGAGTAGACATGTCAGTCTAGAGTTCAGGCTCCTCTTTTGCCCACTGTCACTATTGTGCTGATTATCACCTCGGTGCATACAAAGTGAGAAAATGCTTTCATTATGGATAGACGAGACAAATTAGACAGTTCTGCCCTAGTTTACAGACACCACAACAATGTGGTGGTCAGGGTCAGAGTCTGAGTAAGGATAGTGCTAGAGACGACGTCAAACAGGAGGTAGAGGCCAGGTTAGGCCTAATCAGAAGCAGAGACCACAATCGACTGTTCAGGCACTGCCTCAGACACGATAATAGGCCCGTGTCTTTGCCACCACTCAAGATGATGCTGAGGCATCAGGTACAGTTGTTACAAGTATTTTGTCAGTTTTAGGACACTCTACTCTTCCATTATTTGATTATGGGGCTAGTCATTCCTTTGTTTCTGCTAAGTTTTTCGAGTTTGCTGCATTTGAGTCTGAGCCGTTTGGGCATAAGTTGCTTGTTACTACTCCGCTGGAAAAATCTATTATTGTGGATAGAGTTGTTAATACTGATGATTTGTGTATTTTGGGGGGCTATTTGCATGTTGTTTTGATTGTGATGTCGATGTGTGACTTTGACATTATCTTGGGAATGGATTGGCTGTCAGCCAACTGCGCCAACATTGGTTATAGTGAGAAAGTTGTAGACTTTGTTGGTCCATCGGGGAATAGTTTTTGTTTTCATGGATCTCGAGGTAAGGTGAAACCTACAGTTATCTCGATGATCCCGGCTAGAGCACTTTTGAGTGATGGTGCTTGGGGTTATTTGGCTAGCGTAGTAGACACGTTAGTTAGTGAGACTAATCTAGATTTTGTACCTGTTGTGAGGGATTTCACTGATGTTTTCCTTGATGAGTTACCCAGTCTACCACCGGTGAGGGAGTTAGACTTTCAGATAAAGGTGATTCTTGGGACCACTCCATTGTCCAAGGCACCTTATCGTATGGCACCAGCTGAGTTGAAAGAGCTCAAGAGTTAGTTGCAGGAACTCTTAGACTTGAGGTTTATACACCCTAATGTATCACCTTGGGGAGCTTCAGTGTTGTTTGTGAAAAAGAAAGATGGCTCTACTAGGTTGTGTATCTGCTGGGGTTTTTGCCCTAAATATTATGTAATCTAATTAAACTATAAAGAAATAAAGAAATTATTAATTAGTAATATTTACATTGTCATTTATTATTGTTTAATGAATGTAATCCATCATAAGATCCAGAGTTATTTATGACAACTTAAGGTGAGCATGTGATGCAAGAAGAATCACTTAAGTTATAACTAAAAAAGTCTGTGGTACATGAATAAAGGTTGAGTGCCTTATTCCTGGTAACACCACTAACACGGCCAACTTGTGAATTGGCACAAGTGATCTCATCTGGATCACTCATGTAGAGTGGGGGTGTTGCTACAATAGAGATTGTAGTAGACTGGACTAAGATATACTTACTGTCTTCTGGTAAAACTTGTACAGAAAGACACTTCATATATCGATCGATTGATCATAATCCTGAGTGGATTATAAACTCCTGTTCGCAAAAGACAAACCTTTGATTTGCATAGGTAAGAGTGAATCGATATAGTTTGCTCAATATGCCTCCCACTTTGGGGATTGAATCTTTCTTATAGCTAGGAATGTAATTACACGAGATTGGAATTCACTCTTTTCCTCTTAGGAAAATAGATAAGTAGTTCCCTTATGGACTGATTCGGATGCTTGACCAACGGGGCCCCATATTCCTCTGATCATTGAAAATGCAATGACGCATAATGGATATTATGCAAGGTTGTTCATTAGAAAATCAATTGGGCATAAGAAACAAGGTTTAATATGGAGGTACAGTAAAATTACCTAGCCATGCATACAAACTACTTGTGAAGGATGAAAGTATACTTAATAATTTTAGCCAATGGACATAACTATGTCTATAATACTAAGAGTGCAACTCTAGATATATATAGTGTAGTTATCTAGGAGTTAATGAATAATAATTAATTGATTAAATAAGTTTAATCAATGTAATTCTAGATCATTGGAGTTTAGTCCTATTGGTCCATTAAGTCCTCCGAGTTATCGCATATGATTGAGAACATGATTAATATAATTAATCACCTTGGAAATTGAGAAAAAATAAATAGATGAGTCTATTTGATTAATTAAAAGAAATGAAATAGATGAGTCTATTTAATTATTTAAATAATGGAAATTAAATAGAAGGGTCTCTTTAATAGAGGAGATTAAAATAGAAGAGTCTATTTTATTAATTTTGAAGTTGTCCAAAATTAATGTGAAATTAAATAGAGGAGTCTATTTGATTAATTAATTTGAATTGTAAAATTAAAAGGGAATTAAATAAATAAAAGAGTTTATTTTATTTAATTAAATATTTAATGGAATTATTCTATTAAATAAATAGAGGAAAAATAAAATGCCCAATATTATCATTGGATGATGATATGGGCATGTGACCCATGGTGGGGTCACACGCCACTTTGGTAAATAGTTTACCAATTATTTTTGCATTTATTTGAAATATATTTGTGATATCTTTTATTTAAATTAATATGATTAATTTAAATATGTAGATATATGGGAATAATTATTTAAATTAATAGAGATTAATTGAAATTAAATTATTAAATATCTTATTATGGAATAAGATATTATAATTATTCAAAATCTATTTTCAATATCTTTATTTAATTATTTGGTAATTAAAAAGATATTTAAAGATTTTCTAAGACCTTAGTTTTCCTATAAATAGGAACCTTGGGGTGACCCCAAAACATACAACTAAGAGAAGAGAAAACGCTCAAAAAATTCATCTCCCACTCTCCCTCTTGCCTCCGTGACTATAGTGGTATAGGGGAGAAAAAAATTTCTTTCCTATTCCTTTTTCCATGGAGGAAAAGTGCCCACACATCGTTTCTCTGTTGTGCATAGTGAGGAAGACTTTTTGGCAGTCTCGAGATCGTAACCAAGAAAGAAGAGGAATCGTCAGGCACTTCTTGACAAGGGTTAGTATTCTTGTTTATGCATTTACTTTTAATTAATATTATATTGCAAGGAAATGTCCATTAGAATTCCGCTAAAGAACTCTATTTTAGAGGCCTCAATCCCAATAGTATCGACTATAGAGAGTTGAAGCGTGTTACAGTGAAAAACAAGTATCGTAGGATAGAGGACTTGTTTGAATAGTTGAGAGGAGCCACTGTCTTTTCAAAGATAGATCTTTGATCGAGGTACCATCAGTTGAGGATTAGGGATGACAATATTCGTAAGACCGCCTTCAAGACATGTTATGGCCATTATGAGTTCGTTGTCATGTCTTTTGGCCTGAATAACGCTCCTACAACCTTTATAGACCATATGCATATAGTTTTCAGGAGATTTATCGACTCTTTTATGATAGTGTTCATTCATGGCATTCTAGTTTACTCTAAGACTGAGGAGTTGCATTCATGCATTTAGAGAAGGTGTTATCGATCTTGAGAGCTTAAAGGTTGTATGCAAAGTTTTCAAAGTGTGAATTCTGGTTGAATGAAGTGGAATTCCTAGGGCATGTGGTATCTAGTAGAGGGATTTTTGTTGACCTTTCTAAGGTGGAAGCCACTAGTAGTTGGCCCTGACCGACTAGTGCGGCCGAAATACAGAGTTTTCTTGGACTTGCAGGATATTATAGACTATTTGTGCAAAACTTTTCCAAGAATGCATCATCTTTGACTCGTTTGGCAAAAAATTGAGTGGACTTTGTATGGTCTGAAGAGTGTGAAAAGAGTTTTAAGGAGCTTAAGAAAAGACTTGTGTCGGCCTCAGTTTTAGTATCACCAGATGAGCCGGTGGATTGACAGTGTATGCAGATGCATCCAAGAAGGGTGTAGGTTGTATATTGATGCAATATGGGAAGGTAATAGCTTATGCCTCTTGACAATTAAAAGGGCATGAGAAGAAGTATTTGACTTCATGATATGGAGTTGGCAGATCATATGGTACATGTGTTGAAAATCTGAAGAAACTACTTGTATGGCGAGAAGATTATGATTTTCATTGATCACAAGTTTCTCAAGTACTTCTTCACCTAGTAGGAACTAAATATGAGACATAAGAGATGGTTAGAGCTTGTGAAGGATTATGACTGTGACATACAGTATCACCTTGGAAAGGCTAACGTGTTGTTGATACACTTAGTCGAAAGTCATCACACTCGTCTGCCTTGTATTCTACCCCGTTGAGACTTAAATGGGAGATGGAGAGAGCCAAGATAGCTATTCTTAAGGATGATGTTACTGTGAGTTTGGCAAGTTTGACTGTTAGCGCTACTCTGAGACAGAGGATGATAGAAGCACGTACAGAGGGGTGAAAAACACTTGGTAGTCGGTTTTTGAGAGGCAGAGTTTGATTTGCCTAGCCATTTCACCTTTTCCACTAATGATGCCTTGATGTATCGTAGAAGGCTGTGTGTGCCTTTAGGACCGACTTACAGAAAAGAGCTATTAGAGGAGGCTCACAATTCTATCTTTTTTGTGCATTCAAGTAGTACTAAGATGTATAGGGACCTGAAACAGCATCTCAGTCTATGCATTGCCTCATTATTCCTCCCAATTTCGATTATGCAATATGATATGATATGAATATGCTTTCAAGTGCAAGTAAAATAAACATAAACATTCATAGTAATCGAAAGAACATAAAGGTAAATGGATCACGTAATACTCTTATACATAAAATAAGAAATTAGGAACTTCTAATAAGAAAAACAATAAATCAAGCCAAACGGCCCTTAGTTAAACTTGAATTACTAACTTAATCATAAACTCTCCAATTCAAATGATTCCATTGCTTTCAGTAAGTATTCAAAGTTCCATAATCAAGTTTCTTATTCATTCCATTATACTCGAAACCTTCAACTTCCGATAATCATTCTTAAGCTTCGGAACTAATCTAAACTTAGAACTTCCAAGAGTTAAACGTTTCCCTCGAGAAATCCATGAGTTCTCTCACTCAATTAGAACTAACTCCAAGCCTAAGTATGTTAGCTTACTTTCTTTTATCCTTTCGATTCAAAGCTTAATCTCAACTTCCGATCCTACAAATAGTTCAACTTAATCGGTTTCTAAAGCTACTTTAAATTCTTTTTATTCTCACCTCGAATGCTCCCGTGACAACCAAGTTTCCACGAACCAACAAACGAGCAATCGCACCTACAATTCATCAATCGATCAACATATTACAACTCATATCTAATATGAGAAAAGTGTGATTTTTGGGTGAATAGTGATTTTGAGTGAATAGTGTTTTTCAAAAATCCAAGCTCGAAATCGTCAAATTCCTTGATAGAAATACGTGATTTCAACTTCAAAACTCATTTATAATAAAAAAAAACAAACAAAACCGTATAAAAAGTTTTGAAAATTCACTTATCCCCTTAGAGAACGAGAAACGCCACCAGGTTAGATGGGATAGATAGTCGACATCCCGAGCAATCCAACGCAACAGAAATCATCAAAATCGGTCTAGAATCGAAGAAAAATCAAGAAGCTCTCCAATGGGAGATGAAGCTCACTATTGAAGGAGAAGAGAAAGATGAGGAGAAATGGTCAATCTTGGTCAACTTGTCTATTTAAGGAAGAAAATGAATAGTAATAGATATTTTAAGAAATTTGAAAATTACGGTTACGTCCCTTTAATAATTTTTAGCTTATAAAACGAAACCCGATGTTCTTAAACTAGTCAAATGGTGATTAATAATTATTAATACGACCAAAACTAATTTATGCTAATAAAATGATTAAAAGAATTTACGAATGAAATAAACTCGTAAATTCTAAGTTATAAATTCTAAATTAAATCTAAAATTTAAATTAATAAATTCTAAAATTAAATTAAGTGCTTTACATCAAATAATAATAAAAAATAAAAAATAAAAAAAAATCATGTAAAATAACAGGACGTTACAAAATCTGAAGTTGAAAAGCAACTTGGTAAATCTATCAAGACACTTCGATCAGATCATGGTGGGGAGTATATGGTCTATAAGTTCAAAAACTGCTTGATAGAAAATGGGATAACATTCTAGTTTTCAGCACCTGGTACACCTCAGCAATATAGTATAACTGAAAGAAGAAATAGAACCTTACTCGAAATGACGAGATGAATGATGAGCTACTCATCATTACCAGAATCTTTCTAGAGTTAAAACATTGGAGATTGCGTTATACATCCTAAATAGGGTACCTTCTAAACGTATTTCAGAAATGCCTATTGAGTTATGGTCAGGGCGTAAAGTAAGTTTGCATCACATCCGAGTCTTGGGATGTCCAGCACACGTGCTAAAAACGAACCCTAAGAAATTAGAATCACGGTCTAAGGTATGCTTCTTCGTAGGCTACCCTAAAGAGACTCGTGATGGGTTTTTTTATAGTGCTGAAGAGAATAAAGTATTTGTTACAACAAATGCTACATTCTTGAAAGAGGAATATATAGAAAACCAAAAATTATTACTAGAGAAGATGGTTCCAAATGAAACCACTAATGAGCCAACAAATGTTGTTGACTTGCCTAGCTCTTCAAGTAAGAAGAGAGATTCTAGTCAAATCCAGTTAAGTCTTCATAGTAGTAGGAGGGCACTGAATTTCCCTAAATGATATTTGAGGTTAACTCAGGTCAGTGATTGTGGTATTGTCATGGAGGATCCATTGTCTTATAAGAAAGTAATGGTGGATATTAACAAAGAAAAATGGCTAAAAGGCATGGATCTTGAGATGGAGTCCATGTACTCCAACTCAGTCTGGGAACTTGTAGATCAACCAGTTGGGGTAAAACTCATTGGGTGCAAGTGGATCTACAAGAGGAAACGTGGAGTCGATAGGAAAGTGGAGACTTTCAAGGATAGACTTGTAGCAAAGGGGTATTCTCAAAAGGAAGGGGTGAACTATGAAGAAACCTTCTTCCATGTTGCTATGTTAAAGTCTATTATAACTCTTTTATCCATCTCTGCCCATTTTGATTATGAAATTTGGAAAATAGATGTCAAGACAACATTTCATAATGGGTATCTTGACGAGAGTATCTATATTCTCTAGCAAGAAGGATTCATTGTTCAAGGTGAAGGACAAAAAGTTTTTTAAGTTGCTAAAATCCATTTATGGATTAAAGCAAGCTTCACGGTCTTGGAATAAAATATTTGACACTACAGTCAAATCATATGGCTTTGAACAAAATGTTGATAAATTTTGTGTCTACAAGAAGATACTCAACAAGAATGTGATTTTTCTCATTCCGTACGATGACGATATCTTACTTATTGGGAATAATGTAAGGGTATTATCGGACGTTAAGAAATGGATAGCTAATGAATTCCATATGAAGGATTTGGGAGAGGCTCAATATATTCTTGGTATCCAAATTATAAGGGATCGTGAGAACAGAATGTTAGCGTTGTCTCAGACATCGTACATTGACAAAATAGTTTCCAAGTATGGGATGGATAAATCCAAGAAAGGAGTGTTGCCTTTTAGGCATGAGATTTATTTAACTAAGGACCAATGTCCTAAAACACATCAAGAAGTTAAGAGCATAAGATAGTATCCTTATGTATCAGCAATTGGAAGTCTAATGTATGCGATGCTGTGCTTTAGATCAGACATCTGTTATTTAGATCAGACATCTGTTATACAGTAGGGATGGTAAGCCGTTAGCAATAAAACCTTGGTTATGAACATTGGGTTGCAGTCAAAGAATATTCTTAAGTATCTTCGGAGATCGAGAGAACATGTGCTAGTGTACGGTAAAGAGAATTTGGTTTTCAAGGGGCACATGGATTCTGACTTCCAGGTAGATAAAGATTCTTGGAAATCCACGTCTGGATCAGTTTTTACACTTTGTGGTGGAGCCATTGTTTGGAGGAGTATTAAGCAAAGTTTTATTGTTGCCTCCACAATGGAGGCCGAGTATGAAGCTACTTGCGAAGCTGCTAAAGAGGGTGTCTAGCTTAGGAAGCTCCTCACCAATTTGAAGGTAGTACCAGACATAGACAAACCCATAACACAGTTCTGTAATAACAGTGGTACTATAGCCAACTCCAAAGGCCTAGTAGCCAAATAGAAAGAAAGTATCACCTGATAAGGGAGATAGTCCAAAGAGGAGATGTTGTAGGGACGAAAATAGCCTCTAAGGATAATATTGCTGATCCATTTACAAAAACGCTACTAGCTAAGGTGTTCGAGCATCATATGGGTAGTTTAGGATTACTAAATACATCTTTGTAAAGTTTTAATGCAAGTGGGAGATTGTTGGGGTTTCTATCCTAAATCTTATTTAATCCAATTAAACTATAAATAAATAAAGGAATTAGTAATTAGTAATATTAACAGTGTCATTTTTTATTGTTTAACAAATGTAATCCATCATAAGATCTAGAATTACTTATGATAACTTAAAGTGAGCATGTGATGCGAGAAGATTCACTTAAGTTGTAACTCAAATAGTCTGTGGTATATGAATAAAGGTTGGGTGTCTTATTTTTGGTAACACCACTAACACGGCCTACTTGTGAATTGGCACAAGTGATCTCATTTGGATAGCTCATGTAGAGACGGGTGAGTGGGGGTGTTGTTGCAATGGAGATTTTAGTAGACTGGACTATGATATACTTACTGTCTTCTGGAAAAGCCATTATAGAAAGACAATTCGTATATCAATCGGTTGATCATGTACAATTGATCTTAATCCTGAGTGGATTACAAACTCCTATTCACAAGAAACAAACATTTGATTTGCATAGGTGAGAGTGACTTAATATAGTTCGCTCAATATGCCTACCACTTTGGGGATTGCATCTTACTTGTAGCTGGGAACGTAATTACACAAGATTGAAATTCACTCCTTTTCATATAGGAAAATAGATAAGTAGTTCCCTTATGGATTGATTTGGTGCTTGAACAACGGGGGCCCATATTCCTTTGATCAAGGAAAAAGTAAATACGCATAATAGAGATTATGTAAAGTTGTTCATTAGAGAATTAGTTGGGCTTAAGGAACAAGAAGTATCATGGAGGTTAATACGGTAAAATTACCTAGCCATGGATACCAACTAATTGTGAAGGATCCAAGTGTAGTTAATGATTTTAGTCAATGGACATAACTATGTCTATAGTACTAAAAGTGCAACTTTAGATATTTAGTGGAGTTATCTAGGAGTTAATGAATAAGAATTAATTGATAAAAGGAGTTTAATCAATGTAATTCTAGATCGTTGAAGCTTAGTCCTATAGGTCCATTAAGTCCTCTGAGCTAACGCATGTAATTGAGAACATAAATTAATATGGATTAACAATCTTTGGAAAAATAGTTTCAAGTATTTAATTGTAACGCCCTGTTACTTTTGGAGGTAAATTTTTTTTTTTTTATTAAAAGTATTTAAGATTAGTTTAAAAAGTAGTATTTCAATTTTAGTAGTTATTTTCGTTCGAAAACCTTTTTAAACCATTTACTACTTTAAACTAGTTTCAGTGACATTAATAATTATTAACGGGCCAATTAATAATTATTAATCACCTTTAGATTAATTTAAGATCTTCGGGTTTCGTATTTTTTTAAACAAATCATTAAAAAGGGACGTAACCGTCATTTCCCAAATTCTTAAAAAAATATCTCATTTAACTATTCATTCTCTTCTCCTTTTAAAAGTCAAAGTTGGTCAAACATTTCATTTCATTTCCTTTCTCTTCTCCTTTCATTGGCTGAGCCTCCCTTTCTCTCACCCTCTCATCTTGGCTTTTCTAAAATACTCGGTAGATCGCCGTAATTGCGGTTCCATTGAAAAGATCTCGGTTCAAGGATCGATTCTAACCTAACAATCGAGATTTTCGTCAGTTTTCTACAAGCCTCAAGGTATGACAAAGTTTCTAAATCAAGCTTTGAATAGTGTTTTAATGAAGTCTAAGATTGAAATCATCGATTTCTTGCCGAGAAACTCGAAGATTTCAATCGTGGAAGTCGTTTTAGGTGATTTTAGAAACTTTCCTAAACCCTAAAACCGAGTTTGAGTAGAAAACCCATTCCGTGTTAATTTCTCTCACTTGGCCAAGATTAGGGTGTTTAGTTCGCTATGATTTTGTATTTTACTGTAACGTCCCGTTATTTTGCAAGGTAAAAAAAAATTTATTATTTTATTTTAATTATTTAATATTTATTATTTCTTTTAATTAAAGCTTTTAATTTCATTTTAGAATTAAGTAATTTAATTTAGACTTTATAACTTAGAATTTACGAGTTTATTTCGTTCGTAAATTCGTTTAATTGTTTAATTAGTCTAAATTCATTTCGGTGACATTAATAATTATTAATAGGCCAATTAATAATTATTAATCACCTTTAGATTAATTTAAGAGATTCGGGTTTCGATTTATAAGTCAAAAGTCATAAAAGGACGCAACCGTCATTTCCAATTTCTTAAAAATATCCAAATTACTATTCATTCATCTTTAAATATACCCATTTGACCAAAGTTGACTCCATTGCTTCATTTTTCTCTTCAAATGTTGTGGGTTCAAGGTTCATGGGAGGGATATTTGGGTTTTGCTCGTTTCTTGACGGATCGGCTCAATTTCGGTTGCATCGGAAAGCCCTCGAGTCTAGGAATCCTTTCCACCTAACAATCGTGCCTTCCACTCAGGTTCTATGGACTTCTCGGTAAGTTAAACTTCAAACCCTAAGCTCCAAATAGTGTTTTAATGGAGTTTTCTCTTTGATTCTTCGATTTCTTGCCTAGGAATTCGATGATTTTAAGTACGGTAGTTGTTTTTAGTAATTTTGGAAACTTTCCCTAAACCCTAAAACTGAGTTTCAGTCGAAACCCTTCCCGTTTTAAATTTACATCTTGGGGGTTGTTTTGGGGTTTACTTTTATTGATATATTGTTTATTTTAATTAAATTGGGGAAATCGTTTATTGTCCAAAAACCCGAATCATCAATACCCATTGAAATCGGGAACTTCGAAACTACTTAAAACCAACTCGAAACACCTCTAAAGTGGCTAAAAGCCGGAAAACCAAACTCGAAACGCACTTTTCATTGAAGGGCCGAGAGCACCTTTTGGGTTTTTCCGGGGATTTTCGCTGTTTTGAGCTTTTAGATGTTAATTGATCGATGTATGATTTATTAATGATCGTTAGATATACTTTTAATTGTAGGTGTTTTGGATCGTCAATTGATCGTGCTATCGAAGAGTAGGAGCAAAACTACTTTTGCTAAGGTGAGAATAAATAGGATTTAAAGTAGTTTTAGAAACCGAATAAGTTGAACGGTTTGTAGGATCGGAAGTTGTGATTAAGATTCGAATCTAAGAGTAAAAGAAAGTGAGCTAGTGACCTTAGGATTAGGAGCTAGTTCTTTGACTAAAAACTTTGGAGTTTCTCAAGGGAAACATTAAACTTTTGAAAGTTCTAAGTTAGAATCGTTTCAGAGATTAGAATGGATCATTGGAAGTTAAAGGATCCAAACTTTTAGATAGAATGGTAAAAGGAACTTGAAAATAGAACCTTGGACTTTATTTTAGGAGTTTAGAATCCTTGAAAGTGAAGATTATTGTTTAAGAGGAGATCTTACTTTTATTAAAATATCGGAAGTTCGATTTACTTTTTTGTTCTTCCGAAATTCCTATTTATTTACTTTATGCATAAGGACATCTATGATTCATTTACCTTGTGCACTTTACTTTATGTCCTTTACTTTATGCCCTTTCGATTATGTTGAATGTTTATATTTACTTTAGTTACACTCAAAAGCATAAATCATATCATATCATATTGCATTATCGTTTATTAGGAGGAATAATGAGGCAATGCATAGACTGAGTGTGCTAGCATTGTCTGGAATTATTCATTTTATATTTCCGTATATGTACATGAGGAATGCTAAAGGACTGTGGGGTCTTGCATGATCGGAGGAGATGGATAATGGGATAATGATGGAGCTATGCGAGTTCACATTATCTGGTATTATCCATAATTACTATGATACATATATGAAGATACAGAGTGAATGAACTGACCTATGGGAGCTTCATTGCCTGTATTCGGTGAGTGAGATAATGAGGTGAATGAACTGACCTACGGGAGCTTCATTACTTGACATTATTCACTAGAGATGGGAAGATATTATAGAAAAGACTTGGTATATTTTATTTTGGAAAGTGAGTTTAATGAGGTGAATGAACTGACCTACGGGAGCTTCATTACCTGTCATTATTCACTAGAGATGGAATAATATTATTGAAAGGACTTCATATATTTTATTTTAGAAAGCGAGATAATGAGGTGAATGAACTGACCTACGGGAGCTTCATTACCTGACATTATTCGCATGTGATAGTTATATCGATGTAAAGGTTATATGTCCTTTACACTTGTTTAGCGAATTAATGAATAATGATTAGACTACATGTACAAATATTATCGTCATTAATCGCAACTTGTGATGGTTGAATATGTTAAGTCCGAGTGAGCTTAACATTATTATATTAAAAATAACGGAAAGTAAACTTTTGATAGCCGAATGCTATAGGAAAAGAAATGAGATATAAATGCTATATGCATTACGAAACCATACCCAGAAATACTTGTAATGTAGTTCCACAATCTTATTTGGGAGAATTGGTAAGTAAAAGTGGAACACTTGATATAAACTCTTTGAATGGATTGATAGCAAAGAGTAAGTATGTTCTTGGACACGAATCCAGATACGGGTTTCGGGTCTAACTTTACTTTTTATTCTGTTTATTCTCACTGGGCTTAAGTTGTTAGCTCATGATATTACAAACATTTCATGTGTTCGGGTCACGAGAGAGAGGAGCTGGTGCGGCTTGATCGAGAGGATGATGATGCCGAGATGGACTAGATGTCATTTAAAAGTTCTGGAACTTATTTTATCTTATTTTGTTTTATTTTCGGTCTTTGAGATGTAAAATTGTATATATGCTCATATGAGCTTTTAATTTGATTTATTCCGTCATAATTTCTTAAATTTACAAAAAGGAATTGCAATTCCTTGTCTTTTAATTTCTCTGCTTGTGAAAATTGTAAACAGGTTGTGGATAGTCAAGGTTTTAAACATATCCATGTCAAATTTTTATTAAATAATAAGTCTTCCGTTGTTAATCTGATTTTAAATTATTTAAAAGTGTCGGGTCATCACATTTACTTAATTTTTCGGAAATCGATTATTGTGTAAAACCCAAAAATACGGCTACCCATTGTTATGGCGGACTTCCAAACAACCCGAAACGCCTCTAAAGTGTATAAAAGCCGGAAAACCGAACCCGAGCCCTTTTATCCTTGTAGGGCCGAGAGCATGCCTAGGCTCTTTCGCCGTGTTTTCGTCGTTTTATGCGTTTAGATGTCGTTTGCTCGATTTTCGGATAATTAATGATTGTTAGGTGTAATTGATTTGTAGGATTGTGAATTGATCGCGTGGTTTTAATCTCGGCACTTTGGGAGCTTGGACTTCACAATCTAAGGTGAGTTTAAAATGGAAGTTAGTGATTTTATGAATTATGTTTCATTACGATATTGTTTATCGAGGATAAGAGGGAAACTAACTTCTGGAAGTTAATACTTGGTTGGTGACTTTAACTCGGAAGTGAGTGGAGTGACTTTGGAAATCTTACGAATTTGGAAGTGAAAGGTAAGATTTGAGTGGTTGGGAAGTCTTGTAAGATGATTTGGTGATTTTAGATGAAAATGGAAGTTTAAGGAACTTGAGTGGTTTGGAAGTCAAAGTGACTTAGAAGTTGCACTTGAGAGTTAATTAGTGTAACTTTAGGTAGTTTATGTTCTTTAGTAATTTAGTAGAATTCTATCTAACTTACTAGGGGATACGATGATTTGTGATATGGTAAGACCGTACGGGCTAGTATGTTGATATTGATCCATACGGTAAACCCGATACGATGATTTGTGATATGGTAAGATCGTACGGGCTAGTATGTTGATATTGTTCCATATGGTAAACCCAATACGATGATTTGTGATATGGCAAGACCGTACGGGCTAGTATGTTGATATTGATCCATATGGTAAACCCGACACGATGATTTGTGATATGGTAAGACCGTACGGGCTAGTATGTTGATGTTAATCCATACGGTAAATCCGTTATGATGAAACTGATTTGGTAACAAAGAATGCTAGTATTACAGTTACAAATACTGATTAGAATGGATAGAAAGACTTAGTAATAATCGGTACTTTTATTTTAAGTCTTAATATCGTTACTTTACAAGAAGCATATTATGCATTGTTGATTGTGTGGAATTTGGAATGTGGAATGGGTAGTAAAAGTGAAATATAGGCCTCTTGACACAATTTCCGGTATGGAATTTGGTTCATAGGATTACTTGCTTTCATTTTACTCTCACTAGCATTTTTATGCTAATGTTGTTACATTTACAAATTTTTAGGTAAGACTCGTGGTAGAGGACGAGGTAGAGGAGGTGGCGCCGTGTGACTCTTTGAGATGATGGATGGACAAGAACATGACTGGTTTTGGGTGTAGCATTCTTGAAATGCTTACAAACATTTCATCACATTTTCTTATGTTTCATTTTGAGCTCGATGGAGCATTTGTATAATTTGTATATGTTTTTTGAACTTTAAAACTTTTTTTAGGAGTTTCATCATAGTATGGAATGCGCATTCCAGGTTTATTGCTTTTTCTGAAAATTGGGGTGTAAACAGGTTCTGGATAATCCAATTTTTAAACGAACCCATGCCGTTTTTCTGTAAAAATAAAGTCTTCCGTTGTGCATTTGAATCAAAAGGATTTTATGAGTTTTGGGTCGTTACATTAATTTGAAGTTGTCAAATTAATTAAGGCAAATACAAATAGAGGAGTTTATTTGATTAATTAAAAGAAATTAAATAGAGGAGTCTATTTAATTATTTAATTAATTGTGACGACCCGTCACTTTTAAATAAATTAAATTCAGAGAAAACAGCGGAAGTCTTTTAATTTACGAAAAATTGGCGTGGTTTTGTTTGAAAATTGGCATGCCGAAAACCTGTTTACAACCTAATTTCAAATCTAATCAAATCTCATGGACTTTAAGTCCAAATCAGGAGTTCAAATATATAATATCATAAAAACATCATCCAGAAGCTCTAATGAGCCAAAATACAATATTAAAGTCTTTGAAATGCATAAAAGTGATACATAAACTATACAATGACAAGTCCATCTCGAGGCCAGCATCCCTCGATCACGCAGCACCACCTCCTCCTCCTCGACCTCTAGCCAAGGCATTACCTGAAATTAGTTGTAATATCATGAGCTAACAAACTAAGCCCAGTGAGAATAAATAGCATAAAAAGTAAAGATAGACCTCAAACTCGCATTTCGATTTGTGTCCAATTAATCCGACACTTTCTTTCCTAGAATTCTCCAAAGTCTAGGTCATTCTATTTCATATTTTCCAATTGATGATACAATTAGCACACTTAGTCTAATTATTCATCCTTTTACTTTTTATAACACAAATGACTCTTAAAGTCATTCAAACTCTAGGCAATTTCATTTATACTTTTAAGGATGATTTTGTTAATAATCGTAATCAATACTCATCCATCACCATCATTATGACATAAGTAATAAAAGTAAATGAGTTTTGCATCATATTTAACATTTCAATTCTCTTTTCATCAATCGTATGCATAAAAGTAATGTGTACATCCCGTAGGAAACGCATTCGCCATTTATGCATGAAATGAAGGCAACGTGGATATTCACATTCATCCACCATTCCTTGTGCATGAGGAACATGGATATTCACATTCATCCATCATTCCTTACATTTCCATTCTCACTTTCTTTCCTTTTTCACGTTCTTTCTTTTTCACTTTCTTTTCTTTTTCACTATCTTTCAATGATGCAAAGTGTTATAGTACAATAAATGATGGTGCAATGTTATTATGCATATGCTTGCATATGCTTTGCAAAAGTAAATAAAGTAAAGTGCGAATATTAAAGAGATCGATTTCAACATAAGGTAAAGAGCATAAAGTAAATGACATAATGATAAATATAGATAAGAATCTCGGACGAACGATATGTCGATCGAACTCCGGTATCAATAATAAGATTAGAAACATAACTTAAACGATTAACCTATGCCCTCCGGATTCTAAACTTCCAAATAATCCGAGGTTCTATTAACCGTTTTAAATACAAGTTGGATCTTTAACTTCCAATGATCCAAACTTAGTTTCACATCGAACCTAACTTAGAATCTTCTAAGATTCAAGTCTTTCCTTGAGAACTTCTAAATTCTCACTTAAAGGATTAACTCTTAATCCTAAGGGCACTAACTCACAACCCTCTAATCTTAGGTTCGGATTCTAATCTTAGTTCAAACTCTTCAAACCGTCATACTTGTCCGCTTTCTATAGTTACTTTAAATACTAACTATTCTCACCTTAGTTAAAAGATGACTTTGCTCCTAAGTCCGAAGGAGCGATCAACCATGAGGTTCAAAAACACCTACAAACGAATTATATCGTAACAATCAATAACGAAACCAACTATCAATCAAACAACTACTAAACATACAAAGCAACGAAAACCCAATAAAACCCACAAAGAGGCCCACGGCCCTATCATCAAAAACGAGTCTCGGGTTTGGTTTTTCGGCTTTTTGGCAATTCAAATACGTTTTGAGTTGGTTTTAATCAAATTCGATAATCCCGATTTCAATGGGTATCGATGAATAGTGTTTTTGAACATTAATCCCTTTCCCGAATTGAATTTAAATAAACATTCATTCATTAATTTCTAACCCATTTTCAATCCCAAAAGGGTAAATTTCAAACGGAAAGGGTTTCGACTAAAACTCGGTTTTAGGGTTATGGAATAGTTTCCAAAAACACTTAAAACTACTCCCGAATTGACAAACACCGAGTTTCACGGCAAGAAATCGAAAGAAAACAAGTAAAACTCCATTAAAACACTATTTGGAGTTAGGGTTTGAAACTTCACTTACCGAGAACTCCTAGGATCTCGAGAGAAACGGACGATGGCTAGGTGGAAAATGATCCTTGACCCGAGGGCTTTCCGAAATATCCAAGCTCGAGTCGATCCGTCGAGAAATAAACGAAATCAAAATTTCTCTCTTCTCCTTTGATGACCCACGGTTTTGGAGAGCAAAAGGGATGAAAATATGAAGTGTTTTTGGTCAAAGGAAGTCAAAGGAGAATTTAAGGAAGAAGGCAAATAGTAACTTTAGATATTTTGCAAATTGGGTAATTACAACTTTGCCCTTTTAAGACTTTTGGCTTAAAAACGAATCCCGAACATCTCAAACTATCCCAATGGTGATTAATAATTATTAATTGGCCCGTTAATAATTATTAATACCATTAAAACGTATTTAAATAAATAAAGCCATTAAAATGAATTAAAATGAAATGAATTACTAAATTCTAATTTAATAATAAATAAATGAATTTTAATTACTCAAATTAAAATAAAATAAATAAAAGTTTTTTTTTTATCACAAAATAACGGGACGTTACATTAATGGTGAAATTAAATAGAGGTGTCTGTTTAATTATTTATTAAATATAAGAGTCTATTTAATTATTTTAATAGAGAGATTAAATAGAAGAGTCTGTTTAATTAAATTAATTTTGCCGTTGTCCAAAATTAATGGGAGATTAAATAGAGGAGTCTATTGAATCATTTAATTTGAGGTAGTCAAATTAAAGAGGAATTAAATAAATAAAATGAGTTTTATTTATTTAAATATTTCATGGAATTGTCATGGAGATGATGGTATGGGGCATGTGACCCATGGGTGGGTCACATGCCGTTTTGGTTTCTTTTTAACCAAATATATGCATTTTATTTTATTTAAAATATATGGAATATCTTAATTTAAATTAATCATGAGTAAAATACGGATTAATTCATTTAAATTAATAAGGATTAATTTAAATTGTGATATGGGAATATTTTATTATGGAATAAGATATTATATCTTTATTCTTCAAAATATACTTTATAATATCTTTATTTAATTATTTGATAATTAAAATATATTAAAAGATTTTCTGAGGCCTTAGTTTTCATATAAATAAGAACCTTGAGGTGACCCCAAAACACACAACTAAGAGAGCAAAAGAAAGGCTCAAGAAAATTCCTCTCCTCCCTCTCTCTTTACCGCCGCCAACTCCTGTGGTCTAAGGGGAGAAATTTTTCTTCCATTTTCCTTTTTTCCAACAAGGATAGTGCCCATGCACCGATTCTCTTTTGTGCTTAGTGAGGAAAAACTTTTTGGTGGTCTTAGGATCGTAACCAAGAAAGATGAGGAAGAGCCAGGACACTTTTCGACTAGGTTCTTTGATTTTACATTAGTTTTTAGAATAATATTATACTACAAGGAAAGATCATTGTGAATTCTGCTTGAGAACTCTTTTATAGAGGCCTCATTCCCAACACATATCACATACATAAACAATATAAATAAATTGAAATAATTAAATTGACCAGTATTTTGGTACTATATCTACAAAAACAAAATTTGTAAAATTAACTACTTTAAACTTTAAATCTTCATCTTTTGTAGAATTTGAAGCTTTTTTTCTCTCTCTCCTCCTTTACTTTAGGCGTGTAGGATATTTATCGGAGGCGATATTATACCTGTTGGGAATGAGAACTCTATAAGAGATCTATGCAGCATAAGCTCCATGTATCATTCATTGCACTATAATAAATAGTTAAACTAAGAATGTATAAAACGCTTACCCTTGAAGAGAAGTTTATGTTCGTTCTTCTTTGGTTACGATCCTAGAACCATCAATAAGTCTTTCTTACTAAGCACAAAAGAGAACAACGTGTGGGCATGATTCTTCTTGGAAAAATGAGAAAATTTATTCCCCTATACCAAAACTAGCGGCGGCAAATAGGAGAAGGAGGAAGAAATTTTCTAAGAGTTTTCTTAACTTCTTGACTTGTGCATTTGGTTTCTAAAACTCTTTCCTATTTATAGGAAAAGAATGAGATCTCAAAAAATATTCAAAATTTAGGGATCAAATCTAAATCAATTATCAATATAATTAGATAAAGATTTTCAAACTCTTTCTAAAATATGATACCCTATCTTAATTAATCTAATTATTATTTTAGATATTATACCATCATAGTTAAATTAATCTAATTAATTTAATTATATTATTTGTTTCCACATCTAAATATTTAAATTAATCAAATTAAGTTAATTATAGATATTTACAAATAATATAATGCCTAATTAAATAAATAACATGATGACAACTAGCCATGTTGACGTGTGGGCTAAGTCCAACAAGCCCACATGTCCCACCTTTTTAATTTTGGGCTGAGGCCTAAGCCCTTGGGCCTACTATAAGTGATTGCGCGTTTTTAGCTTCTTCCTTAATTAATAGTGTAACGTCCCGTTATTTTACACGGCAATTTTTTTTATTAATTATTATTTATTTTACTTAAAGCACTCAATTTAATTTTAGAGTTAATTAATTTATATTCTTTTATTTTATGTTTGTAACGACCCGACTCCAAAAAGACTGGCCGCGAGTACTCTCAGCGGAAGCGTGGGAAATAAGAAATTTAAATGTCATTTAAAACGTCTTGTAACGGAAAACAACAATTTCTACGGAAAATTTGAGTGGGTCCATTTAAAAATCGAATAAACCAAAACCTGTTTACATCAATTTCCCATTCAGAAAAACGATAAATAATGTTTCAAAAGTGTAATAACTTAAAAACAACTTTATACAAAAACTATAAACAACGACATTAGGCTAATGATTACATAAGACACTTCTTATGCAATCCACATGACTCGATCTCGAGATGCAGTCCACTAGTCCTCTTCCAAGCTCGACATCCTAGCTTCAACGCATACCATCTTTCCTGTCACGTTCTCGACCGCGGCAAAACTTGAAAGGTGATATGTAGCACCTTTGAGCATGGCGCTCAGTGAGGATAACAAGAAAATAAAGCAATTTATAATAGAAGTTCATAAAACAAAATGAGGCCAAGAACTCGGGTCTCTCGGTCTTCTCTCATTTTTCCCCTTTTTCCAAAGAATTTGCTTCCCATAGTAAACCCGACCACCAACTAGAAACTTTCCCTTTCTTGGTTTAGACTAACCATAAATGAAATAATTCTACTACCAAACACCTCGAAGTAGCTTAACTCCATTCGCCTCTCTCATTCCCATCTCGTGCCTTCCTATCTCGGAACCAGTTACATGTTGCGTTACTACTCCGTGAACATCAACGATACTAGGCTACCCACTTACTTCTTCATCCCTCATTTCTCTTCAAACCCGCTTCACCCCGCTCTTAATCTTAATGCCAAAACAATCTACAACACTTAATGGCACGTTTTGCAAGTGGCTCACACTACCATGTGTCTTATACGCACATCCTAAAAACCATCTTTCAAAGTGAATTCCGAACTCAAAATATCATAGAATGAGCTATTAACATAAGTCCACAACTCGTTACCTCCTAAACCTGCTCCTCCCAACTCATGCCCCTAAGGCCCAAACTAACCTATAGTACTTGCTACTCGCTTCGCACTAGCTCTCACTCCACAGGTCTTTTATGCACAATCCGGAAACCATCTCCCAAAGTGAGATCCAACTCAAGGCCATTGTACGATGAGCTAATAACATAAAGCAAGGATGTAGGTGTTATGGTTAAAAAGAAATGCAGAAAAATGCCCCAACAAATTCATTCACTAGTTAAATGCATAAAAATGTGCTATGAAATATAAACGTGCATGTTTAGCCAAATATGATCGTTTCAACTCATAACTAAGCCAAAAAAACATAAACCATATCATTGCCACTTTCTACCATTGTCCCAATTCTCGCGTCTCACTACGCACATTTCACATTCCATCATAATTAACTCGAGCCGTAGCTCATTTCACAATCTTTCAAATATCGTTATGCATGTACATAAACAACACATTTTCTCACGGGTCAACTTTCCGTTTCACAAGTTCCATTTCACTTTCCCCCGCGTCTCACTACGCGTTTCTCACAAAATATCTCAACTAGAGTTGTAGCTCATTTATTCTTCCAGGCTATCGTAATAGCCACTCTAGCATCCAGGCCATCCACCACACAGTGCCTCGGAGCTCTACCAATCTGCCACGGTAACCACGTGTAACGTCCAACATCCATACACCGATACACGGGTTATGACCATGGCCACAAGCAAGCATGATATGCAGATATGGTATGATATGAAATGAGATGCAAGTGGGATGCTTGCTAACGGTAATAATAGACATAATAGCTCAATCACCATATGCTTTAACTTAAAATCACATAATCACTTGTACAACTTTCAAGCCTTTTACTAGTCCTTTCACATCAATCTTGTGCATTTCTCATAATCACACACACAAATAACAAACATAAAATCCAATCCAGTATATGACTCAATCTTGACCACAAAATACATTACAAAGGACTATGTGCATGTAGGGGAAAAGAAAAGAATCAATAACGTTTTAGCAAAACTGTCTTATCACATAAGCTCGGCCACACATCAACGAATTCATTTCTACAAACTCTCATCTCCCATTGGGTTCTAGGTTTCACAACACACATTTTCATTTCAAACTCTCATCATTACTCTTCATTCAAACCCGCGTTACTACCGAGCATCACACCATTACGTCAAAGTCTAATTTTCATTTTCCAGTTAAGACAAGGCTTGATCTTGGCTTTCGTTCCTCATTAAACAAAGCATTTAATCTTCAATTGTAAACTTTATATATCATATACACTTTAGTGAGAATAGTGAGCCAAACCCCATAACTCAATTTGCCTCGAAAATCTCTAGGCTAGCTAAAGAGAAAGTAGCAGTTTCGGCAATTTAAAGTGTTCTTGGTAGCACATTAGTCGGACTTCCTAGTATTGTTTTCATTCATCAAATATGTAGATAATCACCCAAAAACCACAATTAACAAATACTAAGTGAAGTCTAAGAGCACTCCGAGATTAGGAACCAGGAAATCTTCAAATGGCCAACAATCAGGTTTTAAATTTTAGTTCCATTTGAGGCTTCCTACATTTATTCGATGCCTCAAATGTCTAAGCATCACTCTTGGATCTACTACTCCTTTCTGTGATTACACGCGTACCATCCGTTAAGGTTTCGTTTCAACTTACAATTCCATAAACCAAGGCAACCTACCACCTATTCTCTTTTAACTTTGAACACCACCCTCTAAGGAGTTAACTTCTATTTCCTACAATGCAAAACCTAAACTTCTAAATCCTATCTCAAGTCCGTGACCAAACTAGCTTGGTCAAGACACAGCTCCTAAACGTCTCTTCACTCAACCTCTTATTTAATTCACCGTTTCCAAACTTAAACACCCAACAAAAATAGTAATTCATATTACGAAAATCAAACATAAATAGACTTTACGTTCTTAGAGATTCCCACCTTTCTATGAAGGAATTAACTTGCACTTGGAGACTTGCTTGAGACATTAACCTACATACAATTCATGCCAGACATTTAACACACTTTATATACTATAAACCATCAATTTTAAACAAGTTAACTTAATCCAAGACCCCTAAAACAGCCCCACATCCTGATGGTATAAAACAGTCCCTAAAATTGAATGATAAAACAGTGAGGTGGGGGCATTCGACTATGTTTTAATCATAGAAAAGAGTGTCTAGATGATTCTCATTCTCCATATACATTCAATTCATAATTTACATGAGCTTAAATATTAGAACAAGGACTAACATGGGTTTTAGTGTTTTGACAAAGTTTAAATAAACGAACAATTTTAAAGTTCATGGAAATTGGTCAACTTAATAAAACCATGAGAAGTGTTAAACCAAGTTTCACATATCAATTCAATCTAATGAAATCTTAAAACTAAAAACATACTTTCATTCTAACAAGTTCCAATTACTATAATTTACATGCCTTTTTTTTAATGAATTCTTTAGCTACAACTCAAGCTCCATCTATTTCCACAAATCCCCCAATTTTAAGAAAAAGCCCTAGAAAGAAATCTTACCTTTTCATAATGAAAACTTGTTGAAAACTCTTTAAATCTTCTAGATTTAGATTCTACTATCAAAACCTCACACTTTTGGGTTTGATTTGAACGATTTTGAGCAAGAAAATGAAAAACCCACCAATTCCCTCAAGGGGCTGCTACTGCCGAACAACGGGAAAGGGAAGAAGAAAAATTGAGCAGCTTCCGTTCCTTCATTGTGAGGAAGAAGATGAAAATAAAAATATAATTGTTTATGGAACATTTTTGGGTTTGAAGTTTAGAAAGATAAGTTCATAAATTGAAGAAGAAAGCAAGAATTTTCCCCTCCCATGGCTATTCAGTGGACAAACGAAGAAGAGAGAAAACTGAAACTGTTTGTTTGTTTTTTTTTCCTTTTTAATTTTGCTTTAATGAGAAATGATAACATATGCCATAAATTTTTGTTTAATTAAAGAGCAATGATAAAATATGCCTTAATGCTTATTTGACTTTTTGTAAAATGGTCCATTATGAGTTTATTTTATTATTTATTTATTTATTTTAAAATAAACCCCCTCTTCTCAACTAACCGTAGTTAGTTTTTAACCAAACCCAAACTTTCACTTTAACCATGGTTAGGGTATAACCCAACCATAGTTAACCATTTTATCCTTTAATAACCATTCAAAACAATTCATTAAAATATAAATATCAATATAAAACCCATTTAACCAATTTATAAATTCAAGTAACTAAAATAAATAAACTATATTATTATTCTAAAACTTGGGCCGTCACAATGTTTATTACTTTAGTAGCTTAAATTAGTATTGGGCGTATTAATAATTATTAACGGGCCAATTAATAATTATTAATCACTTTTTGGCTAGTTTAAGCGCTTCGGGTTTAGTTTTAAAGGCTAAAAGCAAATGAGGGACGCATTCCTAATTTCCAAATTCTTAAAATATCTAATTACTATTCACTTATCTTCTTAAATATACCAAAAAGGTAAAATTTGACAAAATTTCTTTCTCTCCTCCTCCTCATGGCCATGGGTGCCTATTGGCAAAGAAAAATTCTTGGGTTTTCTTCGTTTCTCGGCTGATCGTCTCGATTCTAGTTGGGTTGGATTGCTCGAAATAAGGGCTACCTACCCAACCTAGCCTTGTGGTGTTTCTCGTTCTAAGGGAAGCTCTAAAAAGTGAGTTGTCAAAACTTTTTATATGATTTTCTTTGTTTTTGTTTCTAATTGAGTTTTGAAGTTGAAATCATATATTTCCATCAAGGAATTTGGTAATTTCGAGCTTGGATTTTGGAAAAACATTATTCACCCGAAAACACTATTCATCCGAAAACACTATTCACCCGAGAATCACACTTTTTCTCATTATAATTGTTCTTTCGATTACTTTGAATGGTTATATTTATGTTTATTCACGCTTGAGATGCTATTTATGTTTATTTTGCATGATTGTATTCGAGGAATAATGAGACAATGCATAGACTGAGTGAGCTTGCAATGTCTAGTGTATATACATATATGTACATACATATGTATATACATATATGTATACTTACATATGTGTATACATACATATGTGTATACATACACATATGTATGTATACACATATGTATGTATACACATATGTATGTATACACATATGTATGTATACACATATATGTGTACGTACATATATGTGTACGTGTATATATATATATATATATATATATATATTCTATATATATATAGATATATATATATCTATATATATATAGATATATATATATCTATATATATATAGATATATATATATCTATATATATATAGATATATATATATATATATATATATCTATATATATATAGATATATATATATATATATATATATATATATATATATATATATATGTATGCATGTATGTATGTATATGTGTGTGTGTGTGTAATGAGAGAATACAAGGGTCTATTGAACCTTGTATATTGAGAGAATGCAAGGGTGTATTGAACCTTGTATATGAGAGTATGAAAGGGTGTATTGAACCTTGTATAGTGAGAGAATGCAAGGGTGATTTGAACCATGTATAGTGAGAGAATGCAAGGGTGTATTGAACCTTGCATAGTGAGAGAATGCAAGGGTGTATGGAATCCTGTGTAGTGAGAGAATGCAAGGGTGTATTGAACCATGTATAGTGAGAGAATGCAAAGGTGTATCGAACCCTATATAGTGAAAGAATGCAAGGGTGCATTGAACCTTGTATACTGAGAAAATGCAAGGGTGTATTGAACCTTGTATAATGAGAAAATGCAAGGGTGTATTGAACCTTGTATAATTATTATGATACACAGATGAGAGAATGCAAAGGTGTATTGAACCTTTTATAAAAACTATGTATACTTTGATTCAGAAAGCGAGATAATGAAGTATTATTAGACTACGTGTTCTTTCAATACTGTCATTATAAGCATGATTTATTAAGACAAAGGAATAGTATAAGGTATTAAAGAGAATGAAATATGAATATTATGGGTGTTATGAAAAATGTCCTTCTAAAGGTTTAAGAACTAGATTGTTGATTATTTGGGAGATCCAGTAAGTGAAAGTTGTATACTTGATATGGGTTCAGGTAAAGGGTATGTAAGTTTTATTTGGACATAAGTCCGGATACGGGTTTGGAGTCTAATGTTACTTTATTTTCCATTTATTTTCACTGGGCTGGCTTTAGCTCATGATATTATAACATTTTCAGGTATCGACTGTGGTCGAGGTCGTGGAAGAGGAGCCGATGCTGTAAGATCTGGATTACAATGATAGCGAGATGGACTAGAGATGTTTTATAGTCCATGGACTTATGTTATTTCATATTCTCTTTTTGTATTGTACATGTGTATATAAGCTCATGAGAGCTTTTTGTTTTAAACTTTTATAACTGTGAAACTCCTTTAAACTTTGTAACAGGAAATTCATTTCCTTGTCTTACGATTTCTCTGACTGTGAAAAATATAAACAAGTTTTGGATAGTCCAAATTTTAAACATATCCATGCCCTTTTTTTATTACTATGACTTTTGCTGCATTTTCATTTTAAATGATTTATAGGAGTCTGGTCATCACAGTTGGTATCAGAGCCTAAGGGTTCTATAGACTACATGCGATGCATATTTGTTCTTCATGTTTTGTTTTAAGTCCATTCTTTAGTCATCGTCTGAGATTAGCAGCACCAGGTATGCTTAGAACTTTTATTCTCAAGCTTTATTTTCTCTAGTAATGGGAAAGTTTATGAGAAGGTTGTTAAAGGTTATTTGTAATTGTGATATTTCACGTCCTCGTAAAACCACTATGTGATGATGTTTATTTGACCCCAAACTGAGACCTGGGTATGGGTGCTGAGAATGTGAATGACCCTCTGTAGTTTTGGAGGTTGTACACCTCGTTAAACGTATTGATGTAATGTTAATGTAAAGGAGACGAGATACTCTGAGAGAATGATCATTTGATCCTCAACATTTGATTAAAGTTGATTGTCACACAATTGCTAAGTCGTGGTGTTATTGAAAGTGTGTTGACGCTTTATGTATAAAAAGGGGACATGATTGTTTGGAGCCTAGTATTAAGAGATGAAACACCTGTTTGAGGTGACTAATTATGGTCTGGCTCGGGTCCAATAACCTTGATTCAATTCAAGGAACAAGTTCCTGGTTTAAGTTGAGAAAGTTGAATTATGGTAAGTGGTAAATATTTGTGATAGTATTGTGTTAAATTGGAAGTGTGTTGGCACACAAAAGATGAAGTTGGAACATTTCATGATGGGTCTCAACGAGGACCATTAACGACTATGTTAATTAGTTAATGGCTTAGTCTGGTTGCTATTACACTATGATGTATCAATCTGAATTTGAAATACTCGAGATCGAGTTATCGAGATCCATATTTGGTAAATTGTCAAGGTTAACTAACACAAAGGTTTAGTGTTAGTATTTGATTGAGATATAGAGGAAATGTTGTCGAACCATGGTATCGGTGACTTTTATAAGGCGATGTGATGGTTCAATGAACTTCAAATCACATTGTGTTTGACCATCTAATTGGACGGTGAACTTTGAGAAACTTGGAGGTCGTAGTTTGGACCTTATAAGTCTTTTCAAGATAGATTCTAAGGTGAATCATATGTTAGAAGGATAGAACATTATTGAACTAAGGTACTTGAGAAAAACCGGTTTTGCTTGGCAATAAAAGAAACAATCTATGAAGTTAAGTTCATTCAAGATTTGAGTGAAGAGGCTATAGAGTTTTCTCGTTCTTTGGATTTAGCATCTTATGAGAAGAAGGGAAAACTAGCTACTACGAGAAAGACTTCCTCTCAGAAGAGTAAGGTAGAAGACGACCATGTTAATCAAGGGATATGCCACAACAGAGGTAGCATCAGCAGCAGGTTCGAGGTGGAGCTCAACATGGACAACCGAGATGCACAAGGACAGGTTCATCCTTACTGCAATAGTTGTGCCAGCTTCCATTCTTGGAGATGCGCACTTCCACCAAGATGTTATGCTTGCGATCAAACTGGGAATCACGCCACTTTTGAAATGTGTATCAGACACAGCCACGACAACGAAGTAATAAGGGTAGACAGTAGGCATCGCCAGCTCAATATGCTCCCCAGGGTAGGGGTAGAGGTCAGGTATACAGGCTCAACGGTATGGATTTCCACTTGTTACCTCCTCCACCCCCTCAGCATCATGCTTGTGTATTTACTACTAGAAAGGATGCTGAGGCTATTGGTATGATAGTGACTGGTACTTTGTCAATTTTGGGCCATTCGTCTTTTGATCTGTTTGATTTTGGAGCTAGCCACTCTTTTATTTCATATTAGTTTGTTGAGTCGACTGTTCTTGAGTCTGGACTGCTTGAATTGAGATGTGTGTTTCTACCCTAGTGGGGAAGTTTATTATTGTTGATAGTGTGATTAGCACTTATGACCTATGTATCCTGAGTAGTTGTTCATATGCTACTTTGATTGTTATGCATATGTTTGATTTTGACGTGATATTGGGTATGGACTGGCTATCAGCCAATCATGCCATTATCGTTTGTATTGAGAAAGTTGTTGATTTTATGAGTCCTTGTGGGACCAGTTTACGTTTTCTCGAGTAGCACCCACTTTGATATCTATGATAGAGGTTAGAATGCTTTTGAGTGTTGGAGCGTGGGGTTATTTTAGCTAGTGTTGTGGATACGTCTGTACTAGAGACTAGCTTGAGTTATATGCCTGTTATGAGGGATTTCGTTGATGTGTTCCCTGTTGAGTTACCTAGTTTACCATCAATGAGGAAGTTAGACTTTAAGATTGAGGTTATTCCTGGGACGGTTCCATTGTCCAAGGCACCTTATCGTATGACACCAGCTGAGTTTAATGAGCTTAAGAGCTAGTTGTAGGAGCTCATAAACTTAGGGTTTATTTGCCCTAGTGCATCCCCGTGGGGAGCACCTTGTTGTTTGTGAAAAATGAAGACAGTTCAATGAGACTATGCATTGATTATCGATAGTTGAATCAAGCTACAGTGAAAAAAAAAAAAACAAGTATCTTTTGGCCAAGATTGAATACTTGTTTGATCAGTTAAAGGGAGGCACTATCATTTCGAAGATAGATTTGAGATCTGGCTATCCCCAGTTGAGGATTTGAGATGAGGATATTCCCAAGAATGTTTTAAAAAGTGTTATGGACATTGAGTTTGTTGTTATGTCATTTAGTTTGACCAACATGCCTGCAGCTTATATGAACCTTATGTATGTTGAGTTCAAGGATTCATTGATTCTTTTGTGATAGTGTTTATTGATAACATTTTGATTTATTCTAAGACCAAGGAGATGTATGACATGCATTTGAAGAAGGTCTGGATGGTGTTACGAAATCGGAAGTTGTCTGCAAAATTCTCAAAGTGTGAGTTTTGGCTAAAAGAAGTGGCATTTTAAGGCCATGTAGTATCGAGTAGAGGAGTATCTGTTGATCCGTCTAAGATTGAGGCTATTAGTAGTTGGCCTAGACCAACTAGTGTATCGAAGATTCGTAGTTTTCTAAGGCCTACAAGCTCATTTTTGAGAGGCAGAGTCAGACATGCCTAATCAATTTATCTTTTCTACAGATAGTGCATTGATAAATTGTAAGAGGCTTTGTGTGCCTTCAGGATTGATTTTTGAAAAGAACTGTTGGAGAAGGCTCACAGTTCTATCTTTTATGTTCATCTAGGTAGTACAAAGATGTACGAGGACCTGAGACACTATTATTGGTGGCCTGGGATGAAATATGGGATTGTAGAGTATGTCAGTAGGTGCTTGATTTGTCAACAAGTCAAGACCTCGAGGAAAAATCCACAGGGTTATCTTAACCCTTTAAGAGTGCTTGAATGGAAATGGGAGGAGATTTCTATGAATTTTATCAGTGGTTTACCAAAGATGAAAAATAGTTATGATACCATTTGGGTGATTGTAGACCATTTAACAAAGACCGCACACTTTATTCTTGGGAGGATCACCTACCCAGTTAAGACTAAGGTACAGTTGTACCTACAAAAGATTGTTAGATAGCATGGTGTGTCGGTGAAGATTGTATCAGATCAAGACATTCGTTTTTTACCGTTCTTGACCTGTTCCATATATCAATGCTTCGGAAATACATGGCGGATCCGTCCCACATGATTGATTATGAGCCTGTGGCTTTGGATGCTAATATGTCTTATGAAAAGACACAAGTTGAGATCCTAGCATTCGAACAAAAGGTGATGAGGAACAAAACGATCTACTTGGTTAAGTTTTATGGAGAAACCAAGTGTCAGAAGAGACCACGTGGGAATGTGAAGATGAGATGCAGTCTAAGCACCCTCATCTTTTCACTTAGTGAGCGCACTTTTCGGGGACGAAAAGTCTCTTAAGGAGGGTAGACTGTAACGTCCCATTCTTTTACAAGGTAAATTTTTTTATTATTTATTATTTATTTTACTTGAAGCACTCAACTTAATTTTAGAGTTAATTAATTTAGATTTTGAATTTATATTCTTTTATTTGATGTTTATTAGTTTAGTAGCTTAAATTAACATTGGGCGTATTAATAATTATTAACGGACCAATTAATAATTATTAATCACCTTTTGGCTAGTTTAAGTGCTCCAGATTTAAATTTAAAGGCTACAAGGAAATGAGGGACGCATTCGTAATTTTTGAATTCTTAAAATATCTAATTACTATTCACTCATCTTCTTAAATAGACCAAAAAGGCAAAATTTGACAAAATTTCTTTCTCTCCTCCTCCTCATGGTCGTGGGTACCTATTGGGAAAGAAAAAATCTTGGGTTTTCTTCGTTTCTCGGCGGATCATCTTGATTCTAGTTGCGTTGGATTGCTCGGGACGAGGGTTACCTATCTAACCTAGCTGGTGTTTCTCGTTCTCTAAGGGAAGCCCTAAAAAGTGAGTTTTCAAAACTTTTTATATGGTTTTTTTTGTTTTTGTTTCTAAATGAGTTTTGAAGTTGAAATCATGTATTTCCTTTAAGGAATTTGACGATTTCGAACTCGTATTTTTGAAAAACACTATTCACTGAAAAACACTATTCATTCGAAAAATATTATTCGCTCAAGAATCACACTTTTTCTCATTATAGTTATGATTTATAAATTGTTGTTCAATTGATGAATTGTAGGTGTGATTGCTCGTTTGATGGTTATGGGAACTTTGTTGTCACACGAACATTCGAGGTGAGGATAAATAGAATTTAAATGTAAACTTAGAAACCGAACAAGCTGAACGACTTGTATGATCGAAAGTTGAGATTAAGAGTTGAATCGAAATTATTAAAGTAAGAGAGCTAACTTACTTAGGTTTGGGAGTTAGTTCTAATTTGAGTTGAGAGAGCTCTTTAGGTTTCAAAGGAAACAATTAACTCTTGGAAGTTCTAAGTTTAGATTCACTACGATGTTTACTAATGATTTTCAGAAGTTGAAGGTTCCAAGTATAATAGGGTGAATAAGGAATTTGGATATGGAACTTCGTATGTTTACTAAAAACAATGGAATCATTGGATTAGAGACTTTTACAATAAAGTTAGTAACTCGAATTTATCTATAGGCCGTTTGTCTTGACTTATTCATTGTTTTTCAAAAGTTCCTATTTTCTTTTTTTATATATAAAGGGTAATTTGTGGTTCATTTATCATTTATCATTATGTTCTTTCGATTACTTTGAATGGTTATATTTATGTTTGTTCGCAGTTGAGACCCTATTTATGTTTATTTTGCATGATCGTATTCAAGGAATAATGAGACAATGCATAGATTGAGTGAGCTTGCAATGTCTGGTGTTATTCGTTTTATGTTTACATATATATATATATATATATATATATATATATATATATATATGTATGTATAATGAGAGAATGCATGGGTGTATTGAACCTTGTATAGTGAGAGAATGCAATGGTGTATTGACCCTTGTATAGTGAGAGAATGCAAGGGTGTATTGAACCTTGTATAGTGTGAGAGAATGCAAGGGTGGATTGAACCTTGTATAGTGAGAGAATGCAAAGGTGGATTGAACGTTGTATAGTGAAAGAATACAAGGGTGTATCATACCTTGTATAATTATTATGATATATAAATGAGAGAATGCAAGGGTGGATTAGGCCTTGTATAAAGACTATGTATACTTTGATTTGGAAAGCGAGATAATGAAGTATTGTTAGACTATGTGTGCTTTCAATACTGTCATTATAATCATGATTTATTAAGACAAATGAATAGTATAAGGTATTAAAGAGAATGAAATAAGAATGTTATGGGTGTTATGAAAATGGTCCTTCTAAAGGCTTAAGAACTAGATTGTTGATTATTTGGGAGGTCTAGTAAGTGAAAGTTGGATACTGGATATAAAACTCTTTTAAGTGTTTGAAAGGTAAAAGGTATGTAAGCTTTATCTGGACACAAATCTGGATACGAATTTGGAGTCTAATGTTACTTTATTTTCCGTTTATTTTAACTGGGCTGGCTTTATCTCATGATATTACAACATTTTCAGGTATCGACCGTGGCTGAGGTCGTGGAAGAGGAGTCGATGTTGTCTGATCTGGATTACGATGATGGCGAGATGGACTAGAGATGTTTTAAAGTCCATGGACTTATGTTATTTCATATTCTCTTTTTGGTATTCTACATGTGTATATAAGCTCATGAAAGCTTTTTGTTTTAAACTTTTATAACTATGAAACTCCTTTAAACTTTGTAATAGGAAATGCATTTCCTTGTCTTTACGATTTCTCTGGCTGTGAAAAATGTAAACAGGTTTTGGATAGTCCAAATTTTAAACATATTCATGCCCTTTTTTTTCAATACTAAGACTTCCGCTGTATTTTGATTTTAAATGATTTAAAAGGATTCAGGTCATCAAAAATAGACCCGATCCATTAATTAATTAAATAGCACTCTTCTATTTAATTTGCCTTTAGAATTAATTTGATAGCTTCAAGTAAATTATCTAATTTTCTAAGGGATTTAATTAATCTAGTTTATTAGTGTTCTCATTAACATGTGTTTGCTCGAGGACTTTATGGACCTATTGTACTAAGCTCCAAATGATCTAGAACTAAATTAATTAAAACTCATTTAATTTATTTATTCTCATTAATTAACTCTTGAGTAATTCTACTAAATATCGAGAGTTGCATTCTAAGTTCTATAGAAAGAGTTATGTCCATTAGATATAAACATTAACTACACTTTGGTCCTTCACAGGTAGTTTGTATTCACAGCTAGGTAGTTTACCGATTTTAACCTATGTTATATATCTTGTTCCTTAAGCTTCAATTGATTCTCTAATTAACAACCTTACATAATCTTAATTATGCGTTTGATTAGACTTAGCCTAATTTGCTAAGCATTTTCACAAATTCTAAAAAGAAAGTATGAAAATACTAACCAAAACTAGAGAGAAAAATATATGAAAAACTAAACATGTACAGAAAAATGGGAGGAAGGGAGGTGTGAAATTCAGATGGGCAAAGGGAGCTATTTATACAAGTTGAGGGACCTAAGGTGTGACTCCTAAATTAAATAAAAAAATTTGAAAATTAAATAAGAAAATAAATGGGAGTTAATTGTAATTAGGAGTAAATGGGGGGGAGAGAATGAAGGTTATGGGTATTATAAAACTGATGGTACTAAAAATAGGTGGAACCCACAAATTTTGAAAATTAAAAAAATGCAAACAGACACACCACATGGCGCTCACTGATTGAGAGAGTCTTCTGCACGTGTCTCCATGCACTTAGATACAGTAGATGACACACGCACAAGGGCTGGGCTGAGCATGTGCTTGTGTGGCGACGTCAGATTCGTTGGGTGCTAGCTTCCATTTCTTCTTTTTTTATTTCCTTTTAGCTACGCCACATGTCGATGAATGGCTGGATGAAGTGGTCAAATTTGGTGCTTTGCGAGAACATTGAGCTCGATTCTGATGGGAAATTGAGGCACGCCACACGTCAGAAGCTGTGGTAATACATAATAAAGTCTTTTTCTTGCTATTTCTTTTTATTTTCTTCACCAATTAATTTCTAACTTCCACCAAAAGTAATATTTTACCTACAAAATTTAATAAATCAACTTAAAATTCAATATTCTCATATTTCAAAATATTCAATTAATTCCTTGAAAAAATTAATTTATTTTACAATTAAGCATAAATTAAGTGCATTTTCATATACTTATAAATTAGTTAGTTGATTATAGGAATATGTTGCACCTATTAGGAATGGTGTCATAGAACTTGTAATTATTTAATAAAGACAATTTATTTCGAATAAATTAAATAAATAAACATAAGTTCTTTCTATTATTTATATTGATTCAATTGATAATATTAGGAATATATGAAAATATATAAATATCAAACATTCAAATAGTAAAACCTAAGTCACTCTTATGAAATCACGAATTAGTATGCGAGTCATACGAGAAGATTAAAGTCGAGATGAGTAACTTAAAAGTGTCTACAGTAAATGGATAACGTTTGGGAACCTTATCTTGGTAACACTGTCGATAGCTTCACATTTTGTTTATAGAAAAATGATCTAATCCTGTGACGACCCGTCACTTTAAAATAATTTAAATTAGAAAACACAGCGGAAGTCTTTATATTTTAAGAAAATTGGCGTGGTTATGTTTGAAAATTGGCTAGCTGTAACGACCCGCTTTCTGTTAAATTCTTTAAATTCAAATGCACAGCGGAAGACTCAATTTTTAAAGAAAAACGGCATGGGTTTGTTTAAAAATCGAATAACCAAAACCTGTTTACAACCCAAATTTCCAGAAAAAGCGATAAATCGGGAATTTCGCATTCCAAAAGATATTTAGACTATAAAACATAGACATATTTTACACAAATACCCTTTCGGGCTCAAAAAGACACAAGTATGTAAAGATGGAATAATTTACAAGCATTTCAATGAATGCTAAACAAAATGAGTTCTTAGTATTGTCCATACACCATCTCGATCGATCCACGCGACTCCACCTCCTCTACCACGCTTCTTAGCTCGAGGTTTACCTGAAAATTGTAAGTGTAGCACCATTAGCATAACATGCTAGTGAGAGTAAAACGAAAGCAAGTAATCCTATGAACAAAATCTCATAACCGAAATCGTGTCCAAAGGCCTATAATGCTCAATACTACCCACATCCACACTTCCAATTTCCATACAATCAATCGATAGTAGAATGCCACCCGTACACGTCATTCAATACCATGAGATAGAAATAAAGACTTAAAGTAAAATTAACATTCACAACTAAGTCTCACTACACGTTTCTAAAGAATCGGTAAAAATAACATTAACTATCTTTATTACCAAACAAGTTTCATCGTATCGTGCTATTGTATGGATCGAAATCAACATACCACGTACCATATCACAACCATCGCATTATGATACGTATGGATCCGAATCAACATACTATCATGTGCCGTATCATAGATCATAATACCATGGTACGTACGGATCCGAATCCACGTACTACCATGTACCATATCTCAATCATCGGATATCAGGACTTTCACCATTTCAGGTATCAGGACTTTCACCATTTCGGATATCAGGACTTTCACCATTTCAGGTATCAAGACTTTCACCATTTCGGATATCGGAACTTTCACCATTTCAGGTATCAGGACTTTCACCATTTCGGATATCAGGACTTTCACCATTTCAGGTATCAGGACTTTCACCATTTCGCAACATGATAAGTATGGATCCGAATCAACATACTATCATGAGCCACTTTACAAACTGTTAAGCTTCCTAAAAGTTAGTTAATCTCAAAGAATCCTACTAAGTTATTACGAAGCCTAACTAACTAGATTACACGAGTTAACACTCAAGTGTATCTCTTGAGCTACTTTAACTTTCAACCACTCAAGTAACTCTCATTCCACTTTCCTCTATCATCTCCAATTCACTTTGTAACACTTTCAAACCACTCCGATGTTTCCTTTTCATCGAACTAATTATAGTTCCAAAATTCCTCCACTAACTTCCGAATTAAAGTCTCTAACCAAACTTAACTTCTAAGAAGCTAAATCCCGCTTAACTTCGATAAACAATAACATAACGAAACTTAATTCATAAAACAACTAACTTTCATTTTAAACTCACCTTGTAAACGAAGTCAACTCCGAAACACCGGTTGACCAAAAATCACGATCGATGCACGAAACCTATAATTAAATACACCTAAAGTATATTAATTAACCGAATCGAAGAACGATCGTCACGATACTAAAATAAAAGACAAAACAACCCGGAACTTATGCCAAGAGGCCCACGGCCCAAGGGAAAGGAAGAAAAAGGAATTTGTTTTCCGGATTTTAAGCACTTTAAAGACATTTTGGTTTGGTTTCGGGTACTTTGGAGATTGGTAACCTCAATGGGTATTCGCAATTTAGGGTTTTGAGCATTAAACCATTTCCAAAACAAATAGAAAATAGCAAAAACATAATAAACTAAACATCCTAAATCAAGCCAAAAGAAGGAAAACCACAAGGAACGGGTTTCCGGCTCAAACTTGGTTTTAGGGTTTAGGGAAAGTTCCTAAAAATGACTATAACGACTTTCCCGATTGATATCTTAAAGCTCCGGTGAACGAATTTGAAGATTACAACTCAAAACCTCCATTAAAACACTATTCACATCAAAATTAAGAAACTTTAACATACCTTTAAGCCTCGAGAAAACGAGCGAAAATTACGTTCGGTAGGTTGGAAATGATCTACGGGCCAAGGGCTTTCCGATGGATGTAGAATCGATACGATCCACCGAGAAATAAAGAAAATCAAAATTTTGGGGGAGGGGGTTTGGTCTTCACGGCAGCAAGGAGGAGAAAAGGTGCAGGAATTTCTATTTTTTTGACTAAGTGTTGATATTTAAGAGAAGGTGAATAGTGATTTTTAGATATTTAAGAAATCGGGTAATGACGCCTACGTCCCTCTTTTGTTTTTGCTTTAAAAACGAATCCCGAAGCTCGTAAATAAATCTAAAGGTGATTAATAATTATTAATTGGCCCGTTAATAATTATTAATGTCACGAAAACAAATTTAAAGTACTAAAACGATTAAAAACAAATTCGGACGAAAATAGCTACTAAAATCGAAGTTACTGAATTAAAACTAAACTTTAAAAGCTTTAATAAATAATAAAAAAAATTACCTCTAAAAGTAACGGGACGTTACACTAGCCAAAACCTGTTTACATCTTAAATTCTGAAATCTAAAAACACAAGGAACATTAAGTTCCTATCCAGTAGTTCAAAAGCTTATAATCATAAAAATAAGACAAAAGCTCTGAAGAGCCATTTACAAATTTTACAAATTCCAAAATGGTAAAATTCACAACTCAGTCCATGGACTTTTACATAACACCTAGTCCATCTCGAAGTCATTATCCTTTGATCACGCAGCACCATCTCCTCTCCCTCGACCTCTAGCCAGGGCATTACCTGAAATTTTGTAATATCATGAGCTAACAACTTAAGCCCAGTGAGAATAATAAGAATAAAAAGTAAAAATAGACCTCAAACTCGCATTCCGATTTGTGTCCAATTAATCTGACACAATTCACTCCTAAAGTTCTCTAAACTCTAGGTAATTTCATTCTAAACTTTCCAAAGGATGATATTACTAACACTCGTAGTCAATCCTCATCCATTAACTTGTTACGACATAAAATAAGAAAAGTAAATAACTTTGCAAAAAATATAACATCTCGATTCTCTATTCCATCGATCATATGCATGAAGGTAATGTGTACATCCCGTAGGATTCGCATTCGCCCTTTATGTATGAATGAAGATAACGAGTACATCCCGTAGGCTACCGTTCAATCTTATGCATGAAGAAGTAACGAGTACATCCCGTAGGCTACTCATTCGTCTTCTTTCTTAGTTTTACTTTCTTTTCTTTTTCTGAAGGTGATGCGGACACTACCCGTAGGCTCCAACATTCTTCCCTTCCTTCCTTTCTCACTTTCTTTTCTTTTCTCTTTTCAATGATGCGAGATGTTATGGTGCAAGATGTTATGGTTATGCTTGCACGTGCTTGCAAAAAGTAAAGAAAGTAAAGTGTGAATAATAAAGTAACCTAAACAAACATAAAGTAAAGGGTCATAAAGTAAGAGACATAAAGTAAATAATTAGGAAACTCCGGACGAACGATATGTCAATCAAACTCCGCTAACAATAATAAAAGTAAAACCTATCTTAAATGATTAACCTATACCTTCCAGGATTCTAAGCTTCCAATATAATCCGGGGTTTTATTAATCGTTCTAAAAACAAGTTGGATCTTTTAACTTCCAATGATCCAACCTAAGCTTCGAAACGAATCAAACTTAGAATCTTCTAAGATTCAATACTTTCCTCGAGAACTCCTAAGTTCTCACTTAAAGGATTAACTCCTAATCCTAAGGGCACTAACTCACTTCCCCCTAATCTTAGATTCGAATTCTAATCTTAGTTTCCAATTCTACAAACCATTATACTTATTTTCTTTCTATAGTTACTTTAAATCCTAACTATTCTCACCTTAGCCAAAAGTTGACTTCGCTCCTAAAATCGATAGAGCGATCGAGCAAGCGATCTAAAAACCTACAATTAGAATTACATTCTAACAATCAATAATTACCAAAAATGATTAAATAACATCTAAGCGTACAAAATGACGAAAAACCCAACAACCCATCAATGAGGCTCTCGGCCCCCCTTCCATAAAAGGGTTTTGGTTTTGGTTTTCCGTCTTTTAGGCAATTTAGATGTGTTTCGAGTTGGTTTCAAGCAATTTCGATATTCCCGATTTCAATGGGTATCGATAATTAGGGTTTTTGAACAATATGTCATTTCCCGAATTGAATTTAAATAAACATTAATTCATTAATTTATAACCCATAATCAAGCCCAAAAAGGTAAATTTCAAACGGGAAGGGTTTCGACTGAAACTCGGTTTTAGGGTTAAGGGAAAGTTTTCAAAAACTCTTAAAACAACTCCCGTACTTAAAATCATCGAGTTTCCCAGCAAGAAATTGAAGGAATCAAGAGAAAACTCCATTAAAACACTATTTGGAGCTTAGGGTTTGAAACTTTACTTACCGAGAACTCTGTGGATCTCAAGAGAAAAGCACGATGGTTAGGTGGAAATGAATCCTAGACCCGAGGGCTTTCCGATGCAACCAAAATCGAGTCGATCCGCCGAGAAACGAACAAAAGCCAAAAATTTCCCTTCCCAAAGGCACACCCACGGTTTGGAGGAGAGAAAAATGAAGAATGAGAGTCAATTTTGGTCAATGGTCATTTAAAGAAGAAAGGAGAATAGTGTTTTGATATTTTTAAGAAATCGGAAATGACGGTTGCGTCCTTTTATGGCTTTTGACTTAAGAATTGAAACCCGAAGCTCTTAAATAAATCTAAAGGTGATTAATAATTATTAATTGGCCTATTAATAATTATTAATGTCACCGAAATGAATTTAAAGTATTAAAACGATTAAAAAGGATTTCAGGTGAAATTAACTACTAAAATCGAAATTACAAAAATAATAATTAATCTAAATACTTAAATTAAAATAAATAAATAACATTAAATAAATAAATAAATAAATAAAATTTCACTTCAAAATAACTGGACGTTACAAATCCTGATCATTCATGTGGGTGACATGAAATGGAAGTATCATATGCAATGTTGCTTGTATAAGACAGGACTACGATGTTTGATAAAATTTCTCATTAGTACCGTTTACGAGAAATGATCGAATATCAACTAAGTTTATCAACCGTGATAGATCTCAATCCTGAGTAAAGTGTGGACTCCTATTTGTGGAGCTATGTTATTTGATTCACATGGTTGAGAGCGATCTGTAAGAACGCTTCATACACTTCTGCTTTGGGAACATAACTAGATAAGTGGCTGGGAACACATTTTCACGAGATGGAATTCATTACTTTCCTATAAATTAACGGTATCAGTGCGATACCTAAACATTTTAGGAACTTTAAGAAACTCTTTTGATGTACTGATTCGAGACATGAACAAGTGACATCACGACTTCTATTGATCACAGAAGTACATTATCTCTAGTTCGACTAAAGATAATGTTCATTTGAGAATCAGCGGGAACACAAGGATAAAGCGGTAATTACAGGGGAAAAACGGTAAATTTAATCTGCCTGTAATTATGAGGGTTCCACGTGAAGGATATGTTACACATCTATAGTGAGGGGAGTTCAGCTGTGAATCTATAGTGGAATTATTCATAGTTAGATAATAAGTAATTAACTGATTATGAGTTAATCACTTAATTGACTAATTATTAAGCCCATGATCTATAGGTCCATCGGGTCCCTATACTAGCCCAAATATCGTAGTCGCGAAATCAAGTAGAAGAAATAGAAATCTTAAGTAAAGTGAATTACTTAAATAGGCAATATTAATTGTTTAAACATTGAGTATATTTAAACGGTAATTAATATAAACATTATTAATTGTTTAAGTAATGAGTTTATTTAAACAGGAAATTATTAATGAAATATTATTAGATAATATTTAGTCGGGAGAAAATATTAATATTATTAATTGTTTAAATAAAGTATTTTATTTAAATGGTAATTAATAAATTAATTAATTAAGTTGGACTTATTAATTTAAGAGAGAGTTTCCAACCCAATTGGATTAATGAACCCAATTGAAATTGGCCCAAAATAATTAAATAAATAAATTTGATTTATTAATTATTTACTATACAATTTTCGGCCATAATAGATAATTTGTAGGAGATAATTGTTTGAACTATATCCTATAATAATTATATAGATTTATTTACCCAAGATAAATAAAATAAAGAAAAGAAAATACCATCTTATTTATCTATGGCATTTTCGAAATACCAAGATAAAGGAAAGAGATAATCCTTTTTTCTTTTTGTATTTATCTCCATGGATTAATCTTAATGTGATTAGGATTCCTATTTTCCTATAAATAGGAGGCTTGGGTCATTCATAAATCACACAACTCAATTTGTAGAAATTGAAATTCTCTCTTTCTCCTCTCCATTTTGCCATTGCCAATTTTTTGCATTATTTTTAGGAAGAAAAATTATTTTTCTTCTTCCTACTTTCTTCTAAAATTCGATCCCATAATCGGATTTCATTTGATCGATCGGGATATAGCGAGAAGATCCGGTGTTGTTGAGGATTGATGCTATAAAGAAACCTCCAACCAATTCTCCATTTATTACTCAATGTAAATAAATCGGTTTTAATTTTTGAAAAACGATTATGAATTTACATGTTTTATCACAAATTACATGATATTATTAGATCCGTAATTAAATGTTAATTAGTTTACTAAATAACTATTTTAGTAAATCCTCCCTTCAGCACCATTGTCCAAGTCCTGAATAAGTCCATAAAGGAACTACTTATCTATTTTCCTAATAAGGAAAAGAGTGAATTTCAATCTTGACTGGAGTTTGTAATTCACTTAGGATTCAGATCAATTGTACAGGTCCAACCTATTTGATGCACGAAGTATCTCTCTAAACGGTTTTACCAGGAGATAGTAGGTTGCAGCAACACCCCCACTTACATGTCTCTGATGGGATTTGTGCCCTAAATCTTTGTAATTCAATTAAACTATAAATAATTAAAGAATGATTTAATTAGTAGTATTTATTTATTATCGTTTAATAAATGTTATCCATCATAAGACCTAGAGTTACTTATGCTAACTTGAGTGAGCGTGCGACGCGGAAAGATTCGCTTAAGTTGTAACTCGAAAAGTCTGTAGTAGATGAATAAAGGTTGGGTGCCTTATTTCTGGTAACACCACTAACACAGTCCACTTGTGAATTGGCACAAGTGATCTCATCTGGATCACTCATGTAGAGACATGTGCGTGGAGTGTTGTTGCAATAGAGATTGTAGTAGATTGGACTAAGATATACTTACTATCTTTTGGTAAAGGCGTTACAAAAAGACACTTCGTATATCGATCAGGTGATCATATACAAATGATCTTAATCCTGAGTGGATTATGACTCATGTTCACAATAGCAAACTTTTGATTTTCATAGGTGAGAGTGACTCGATATAGTTCACTCAATATGTCTCCCACTTTGGGATTGCATCTTGCTTATAGCTGGGAACATAATTACACAAGATTGGAATTCACTCTTTTCCTCATTAGGAAAATAGATAAGTAGTTCACTTATGGACTGATTTGGGTGCTTGAACCGCAAGGCCCCATATTCCTCTGATCAAGGAACAAAGCAAAGATGCATAATGGAGATTATGTAAGGTTGTTCATTAGTGAAACAGTTGGGATTAAGGAACAAGATGTATCATGGAGGTTAAAACGGTGAATTACCTAACCATGGATATGAACTACTTGTAAAGGATTAAAATGTACGTAATGATTATAGCCAATGGACATAACTATGTCTATAGTACTAAGAGTGCAACTCTAGATATATAGTGCGGTCATCTAGGAGTTAAATGAATATGAATTAATTGATTAAAGGAGTTTAATCAATGTAATTATAGATCACAGGAGCTTAGTCCTATAGGTCCATTAAGTCCTCCGAGCTATCGAATGTAATTGAGAACATGATTAATAAGATTAATCACCTTGGAAATTGAGGAAAAGAAATAGAAGAGTCTATTTGATTAATTAAAAGAAATTAAATAGATGAGTCGATTTAATTATTTAATTAATGAAAATTAAATAGAGGACTCTATTTGATTAAAGAGATTAAAATAGAAGAGTCTGTTTGATTAATTTTGAAGTTTGTCCAAAAATAATGGGAAATTAAAAAGTGGAGTCTATTTAATTAATTAATTTGAATTGTCTAAATAAAACGGAATTAAATAAATAAAAGAGTTTATTTAATTAATTAAATACTTAATGGAATTATTCTATTAAATAAATGGAGGAAAAATAAAATACCCAATATTATCATGGAGATGATAATATGGGTGTGTGACCCACACGTCACTTTGGTAATTTATTTACCGTCAATTTTTGCATTTTATTTGAAATATAGATATGGGAAAAATTATTTAAATTAATGGTGCTTAATTTAAATCTTATTATGGAATAAGATATTGTAGACCCCTAATTTTGTCTGGTATCATTTAAAAATTAGAATTTTCTTTTTATTAAAAAAAATGATAATAGAAATAAAACTGACCAATTTATTTTGAGCACATATTTTTAATTATGCTAATCCAAAGTTGTTAAAAAAAAGTTGTGTTTTTAAAAGATTAGATTAAAGTGGAAAAGTGGAGAAAATAGAGAAAATGGAGTGGAAATGTGAAAAAAAAATGTTGAAAATTGAAAGTTTTGAGTAGTTAGATGAAAATGAATATTAAAAGAATTGAAAAATTATTGGAAATTTAAAAAAAAAAATTGCTAAAATGGGAAAGTTATGGATAAGAATTGGTTGAATTAAATACATAGATAAAAGAAGTATTACACTACAAAAAAACTGTCAATTTGCGACCAGGAAATTGCGACCAAATGGTCGTTTTTTACCTAAATTGCGACCAAAAATGCGACCAATTGAGTGGTTGCTAAAAAGCTGGTCGGATTTCAATTGTGCGACTGCATGGTCACAAAAATTCGACCATCTGGTCGCAAAAAATTTTGGTAGCAAAAAAGTCAAACTTTTGAAAATGCGACCAAATGGTCGCATTAAAAGGGACCATATGGTCGCATTAAAAGGGACCATATGGTCGCATTTTATCTTCAATAGAAGTGACCATTTGGTCACATAAAAAGTGACCAAATGGTCGCATTTTATGCGACCAAATGGTCACTTTTAGGCTCAGTTAAAATGCGACCAGATGGTCACCTAAAAAGTGACCATCTGGTCGCATTTTATGTGAAAGATAAGTGACCAATTGGTCACATAAAAAAGTGACCAAATGGTCGCATTTTATGCGACCAAATGGTCACTTTTAGGCTTCGATTAAAATGCGACCGGATGGTCGCCTAAAAAGTGACCATCCAGTCGCATTTAAGAATTTTTTTTAAAATTTAAATTTCAATAATTAGTTAATTAATTATTAAGTATTAATTATTTATTACTTATTAATTATTTATTTAATTATATTAATTGAACTAAAATTAATTGAATTAAACTCAAATTAATTTAATTCAATTAATTTTAGTTTCAATTAATCTAATTTTAATTTACTTTAATTCAAATTAATTGATTAGTTTATTTTAGTTTTAATTAATTAATCTTAAGTTTAATTGAATTAATTTTAGTTCAATTAATCTAATTTTAATTTACTTTAATTCAAATTAATTGATTAGTTTATTTTAGTTGTAATTAATTAATCTTAAGTTTAATTGAATTAATTTTAGTTTCAATTAAACTAATTTTAATTTACTTTAATTCAAATTAAATGATTTGTTTATGTTAGTTTTAATTAATTAATCTTAAGTTTAATTGAATTAATTTTAGTTTCAATTAATCTAATTTTAATTTACTTTATTTCAAATTAATTGATTAGAATACTTAAACAAAATTATTCTAATTAATTAATCTAATTGTACTTTACTTTAATCAAATTTTAACTAAAATTAAGTAATTAAACAATTTTTATTTATTCATTAAACTAAAATTAATTAATTAAATTAGTGTAATTAATTAATTTAAACTACTTAAGTATAATTGAAGTTAAACTATTTGAATTAATTACCCTACTTTAAATTAATTGATTTAATTAAAGTAATCTAAATTACATTAATTAAACTAAAATTAAAATTTAAACTAGTGTAATTATAAATTAATTTAGTTTAATTTTATTAAATTAAAGTAAACTATCTTAAATAAACTAAATTAGATTAAGTAATTAAAATTAATTACTACTTAAATTGAATTAAAGTAAACTAAGTTAGATTAATTAAACTATTAGATTAATTAAACTAAAATTACTTAAAGTAACAAAATTAAACTAAACTAATTAATTAGTTAATGTAAACTAAAATGCTATGAATTAAACAAAAGTAAACTAAGTAATTGATTACACAAATTTAGATTCATTAAACTAAAACTAATTAAATTAACAAAACTAAACTAAACTACTTAATTGAAAACTAAAAACTAAAACTAAGTAAAATAAATTCTTAAACTAAACTTCAATTTTATACGAAAACTAACCTCGTAATAGAAACCGGGATTGGGGTTTGAGGGTTTTAGATTTAGAGTAAGAACGGGAACGGGAACGGGAAGAAATAACGGGGAACGGGAGAGGGGAAAGAGAGAAAAGAACAAAAAGAGAGGAAGAAAAAGAAAGGAAGGAAGAAAAGCAGAAACGGGGGAAAGGAAAACCGATGGGAATTTAAATCGATTTTTGCGACCAAATGGTCGCAAATATGTAATTATGACAAGAAACGAAAGGTCGCGCGTGCTGGGGAAAATGGCGACCAACTGGTCGCATTTCTTGAGATATTTGCGACCATATGGTAGCATTTCATGAAAAGCGACCATATGGTCACCACTTTACCATGATCCATAACAGCTGTCATATCACGAGTCCCATCAATAATTGCGACCATCTGGTCGCAATAATGAAATTCACCGCCAAATATTGCGACCAGATGGTCGTAATCTTTAAATTCACCGCCATAAATTTCATGGAAATTTAAATTTACCGCTCATTTTTGCGACCATATGGTAGCCCACCGCCAAATATTGCGACCAGATGGTCGTAATCTTTAAATTCACCGCCATAAATTTCATGGAAATTTAAACTTACCGCTCATTTTTGTGACCATATGGTAGCCCACCGCCAAATATTGCGACCAGATGGTCGTAATCTTTAAATTTACCGCTCATTTTTGCGACCATATGGTAGCCATTTTACTTATATTTTTTAAAAATATAATTAAAAAATGCGACCAACTGGTCGCATTTCACTTCTAAATTACTACCATGTGGTCACCTTTTTGTGTGAAATTGCGACCACTTGGTCGCAAATATAATTTTTTTTTTTTTTTAATCTTTCCTTAAAAGAAATAGTTTTAATTAATTAAACACATACACACACATTTGAATAATCAAGTTAACGAAATATCTCATTCATCATCGTCTCCAAGAAGTCCGTCGCATACAGTCTTCTTCTTCTTCTTCTTCTTCTGTTTCTTCATCGATTCATCGTCTCGAATAAATTCAGGATCAATGTCACGTGCGTGAGAAGTGGAAGCATGTATATCATCATCATCGTGCAATGTTATCGTTCCATCGTTCAAAGGACGAACAAGATCTTGCATCCTCGACCATCGTCAATTGCACGAGATCGTATCTCATCTTCTTGAAAAGCAACGACTTCCTCTGCGTGGTCGTCTTTCTCGGACAAGTTTTCTTCTACCTGGCGTGGTTTAACTTTACAAACAACTAACCAATGGCCAGGATCTCGTCTATTAATCGGATAGTTCAGGTAATAAACTTGAATCGCTTGTGAAGCCAGGGCGAACCTATCGGTGCGCGCATATGCTTAGACTTCTTTACCTCAACGATTTGTAAATGATCAATCTTACGGACTCGCCTCGTCTGGTTGTCTCGAACCAAGTGCGGTTGAACGGAACAATGCATTTTAGCGTCGAACTTGCGTATTGAATCTCAAGAATCTCATCGATTACTCCAGTAATCGTCTTCGTTTGTCTTGGAACACGTGACCTTTTATGCAAACACCACTTGTTGTGTGTTTCCCTGTTCACCGAATGCGCCTTCGTTTGAAATCATGAACCGTTTCCGACGTATCCACCATACGACCTTGCTATCCGTCCAGGTCCCTTTGCTAAAGAAATGATGCGAGGATCATCCACCTGGTAATGTAGGGGAGTCATCCTGTGTCATTGTCCACATACGATAATGTTAGGAAGATAGTAATTGTTTCAACATAATGCAACGGTTGTTTGACAATTTAAAATAACTCACGTATGCACCGAACCAAGAACGAAACTCTTTGTCGATTATTGACCCCTCCTCGGCTCGTAAGACCAACTCGTGTCATTCGAACGTATACGTTTAGAAATAATCTGTATGTTACAAAAATAGTTAGCAAATAGTTTGTAATTGTTTATGCGATGGAATAATGTTAAGTTACAAACTCACTCTATGTAAGGCTCGATCTCTGCGCAGTTGCATAACACGTATGTCTGCATTACGTGATACTCAGAATCGGTCAACGGCCTTCGCACTGATCTTCCAACTGTCATGCCAGGTTCCGTAAAAATCGGCAAGTCGTTCATGTCAACACCTTCAAGTAAATTATCGACAACGTTTCGTTTTGGCGGTCAGCGCTTCTGCAATGTGTTGATCAAAGTAGTATGAACAAAATGTGGTCACCTTCAAGTAAATTATCGACAACGTTTCGTTTCCTCACTGCCCCGGGTCACATCAAGTCAGAATTTACGACCACATGGTCACTTTTTGGGTGACCACTTGGTAGCTTTTATCCCACCAAATTCTTTATCAATTATTGGTCCCATAAAAATCACATAATTTGCGACCATCTGGTCACTTATAATTGCGACCAGTTGGTAGCTTTCTTCCCTCCAATTATAAGCTACCACTGCTCACTTTGGGTCACCAAAATTGCGACCATCTGGTCACTTTTTATTGCGACCATTTGGTAGCTTTCTTCCCTCCAATTATAAGCTACCACGCTCACTTTGGGTCACCAAAATTGCGACCATCTGGTCACAAAATTGCGACCATCTGGTCACTTTTTATTGCGACCATTTGGTAGCTTTCTTCCCTCCAATTATAAGCTACCACTGCTCACTTTTGGTCACCAAAATTGCGACCATCTGGTCACTTTTTATTGCGACCATTTGGTAGCTTTCTTCCCTCCAATTATAAGCTACCACCGCTTACGTTTGGTCACCAAAATTGCGACCATCCTGGTCACTTTTTATTGCGACCATTTGGTAGCTTTCTTCCCTCCAATTATAAGCTACCACGCTCACTTTTGGTCACCAAAATTGCGACCATCTGGTCACTTTTTATTGTGACCATTTGGTAGCTTTCTTCCCTCCAAAATTACGCGCCATTTTTTGCTACCAAGGAACATTTTAGTCACAAAAATGCGACCATATGGTCGCAAAAAAACACTTTTTATTGTGACCATTTGGTAGCTTTCTTCCCTCCAAAATTACGCGCCATTTTTTGCTACCAAGGAACATTTTAGTCACAAAAATGCGACCATTTGGTCGCAAAAAAAGTGACCAAATGGTCACTTAGAGTCAACCTTCAAAGAAAGTGACCAGGTGGTCACCAGAAAGCTACCATATTTTTTTGGTCGCAAATTTCTGGTCGCATTTTGACAGTTTTTTTGTAGTGTTAAAAGAAAAATGAAAAAGGGATGTTAAATTTTAATTTTATATTGGAAAAAATAGAGGGAAATGACATTTGAATTTATTTATAAATAAGGTTATAAAATAGTGGGAAAGGAGGTGAAAAGCAAAGTTTAAATTTTTAACTAAAAAATATATGAAACCTATTCTATAACAAAAAATAATAATAAGTAGATAAATATCCTTTCTTTTCATAGATATATATATAGGCACTTATCACTATTTCAAAAAGATTATTCACCGAAGAGGAAAAAAAAGTTGGAGCCTTTTTTTTAGGACAGACATTCACATCTCTTTCATAGAAAAAAAAATATCAAATCAACTCTTTCTTCTTCCTCTCACACATACAAAGACCTTGCCATGTTTTTTCTCCACTCTCTTTCATCTCAATGACTCCCACCCTTTTAGTTTAGAACTCATCTCAACACGAATACTAAACCCACCACCGATCTTACATCGCCGATAACTTGCTAGAAAAGCAAAAAAAAAACAACAACAACAAAATCTCTGTCCAAAAAACTGTGAATTTTCGATTAGATTTTCTCTCTTTGAGTATAGAGGATAGCGGGTTATGGTTCAGTTTCTCCTTCGAAGAAAGGCTTCCATTAGATCTGGGTCAGATATGTCACTATCCTTGCTCATTTTCAAAAACGGAAGAGGATTAACATTTCAGTCGGGAATCAGCTTTCCATCACGATGCATTTTCTTTTTCTACCCTTCTATTCTTGACTGCTTTTCTTTTTTTTTAAATCTATTAGCTATTGTGTTAACGTTTTCTTAGGTTCATGGGCTATTTTAAGCATCACTTGAATATGGCATCTTCTCTATAAAAGTATGTTTATAATTTGTTTAAGAATCACGAACCATGTCTTTAAGCACATCTTAGCTCACAAAAAAAAAAAAAAAAATCTTTTTACTGTAAAGAGTCTTATTAAGCATGAATAAAAATGAATATATTCATGTTTAGTGTAAAAGTTTGCCTCATGTGATTTTTTTGTTTTAAAAATGAGTTTAAAATTTGTATGGTTTTTTGTCCTTAAAGTTTTATTGTATGACCTTCATACTACAAAAAGAATTGTACGTTTTTTTTTTTGCAAAAGAAGAAATTGTACTTTGTGTTATCACAAGTTTAGATATCTCTAAAAAAAAGTGTATTGAAGTGTTTGAAAAAAAAACATTGGAGACAATATTAAAAGGAGGGGAGTAAGTTTGTATTTATAGGTTTAATTGTTGTTAAAATAATGTAACATAGTATTTTGCTTGATTGAAAATTTGATATAGACCATGTTTAGGGATAAAAAAATATTTGTTTAGTCGTTCCTTGTTGAGCATGCTGAACATTTCTCTCATCTTAAAGTAGTGTTTAAAATAAATTAAGTTATTCATATACCCCTTGTTTGATAGAAATCGAGTGAGCCGAGTTCGGAGGCACCTAATGTGACCTTTTCTTTGCCTTTGATAAAACAAAATAGTTAGGTGATCTCTTGGTTTGAGTTAAAAGTAATCAAGAACTAATTTAAAGGACATTTTTTATAAAAAAAAATATTCATTCAAAAAAAGTTTTTCTTAGAATTTTTCCAAACACCAATTCAAAAAATTCTTATAACTTAAAATTTGGGAGTATAAGGATACTTTGATCCCAAATTCCATGAGTTAAGAATCTTTTGGTTTAATACTAAGAATTAATTTATATGGTATTTGTCTTTTAAAACACCAATTCAAAAAATTCTTAAAATTTAAAATTTGAGAGTATAAAGATGCTTTGATCTCAAATTTTATGAGTTAAGAATCTTTTGGTTCAATACTAAGATTAATTTAAAATGGAATTTTCTTTTAAAACATCAATTCAAAAAAATTCTTAAAACTTGAAATTTGGGAGTATAAGGATGCTTTGATCCCAAATTCCATGAGTTAAGAATCTTTTGATTTAATACTAAGAATTAATTTAAATGGTACTTGTCTTTTAAAACACCAATTCAAAAAATTCTTAAAATTTAAAATATGGGAGTATAAGGAAGCTTTGATCCCAAATTTTATGAGTTAAGAATCTTTTGGTTCAATACTAAGATTAATTTAAATGGAATTTTCTTTTAAAACATCAATTCAAAAAAAAAATTAAACTTGAAATTTGGGTGTATAAGAATGCTTTGATCCCAAATTCCTTGAGTTTGGTTTAATACTAAGAATTAATTTAAAGGGTATTTGTCTTTTAAAACACTAATTCAAAAAATTCTTAAATTTTAAAATTTGGGAGTATAAGGATGCTTTGATCCTAAATTTCATTAGTTAAGAATCTTTTGGTTTAATAATAAGAATTAATTTAAATAATATTTTCTTTCAAAATATCAATTCAAAAAATTCTTAAAACTTTAAATTTGGGAGTATAAAGATGCTTTGATCCCAAATTACATGATTTAAGAGATTTTTAATTTGATATTAAGAGTTAATTTAAAATGATCTTTTCTGTTAAACATTCATTTTAAAAAGTTTTAAAATTTGAAATTAGCACTTTTATAAAAAAAACAAAAAGAAAAAGAAAGAAAAAAAGGAATTGTTAGGATGCTAACATCCCTAATTTCAAAACTTCTTAAGGAAATTTGAGAAGGTAGGGATGCTTTTCTTCTCAAATATCTTAAGAATAAAATGAGACATTCCAAAATAATATTAAAAATCACCTCTTTCTAAAATTAAAGGCTTTTAAATGAAATAAGAAGAGATAACCACAAAAAAGTAATCGTTTTAAGGACGAATGGTTAGGGTGCTAACACCTTCCCTACGCATGAATAAACTCCCGAACCCATTTTATGTATCTATTTATTTACCTTAAAACTCAAAAAACTCTTTTAAAATCGGGTGATCAATCACACCCCTTTTAAAATCCAATGATTGATGGCGACTCTTGTTGTTTTAATTTTTGCCTCTATGTCCTTCAAGCGGGTAGCGACATTTGGCGACTGCAACATCCCGTTACTTTTGAGGTAAATTATTTATTTATTTATTTATTTTTATTTAATTAAAATATTTTAGGATAGTTTAAATTTAGTAATTTCGAATTTAGTAGTTATTTTCATTCGAGAACCTTTTTAATTCCTTTATTACTTTAAATTAGTTTCGGTGACATTAATAATTATTAATGGGCCAATTAATAATTATTAATTACCTTTTGATTAATTTAAAATCTTCGGGTTTCGTTTTATAACTAAATCATTTAAAAATGGCGTAATCGTCATTTTCCGATTTCTTAAAATATCTTAAACTATTCATCATCTTCATCTTTAAATAAGTCAAAATTGGTCAAATTCTTCATCTTTTCTTTTCCCTTCTTCTCCTTGGCTGAGAGTCCTCCCTCCCTCTCTCTCTCTCGGGGCTTTTCTTCGTTACTTTGTGGATCGACGTAATTTCAGTTGCGTTGAAAACCCCTCGGTCCAAGGATCGTTTCCAACCTATCGATCGAGGTTTTCATCCGTTTTCTAAAAGCCTCAAGGTATGACAAAGTTTCTAAATTTAGCTTTGAATTGTGTTTTAATGGAGGTTGGGATTGAAATCTTCAAATTCACACACCGAAGCTTGAAGATTTCAATCGAGGAAGTCGTTTTAGACGATTTTAGAAACTTTCCCTAGCCCTAAAACCGAGTTTGAGTCGAAAACACGTTCCGTGTGATTCTCTCACTTGGTCGTGGCTAGGGTGTTTAGTTTGTTATTGTTTTATATTTTACTTAATTTTCGGGAATCAATTATTGTGCAAAACCCTAAATTATGGTTACCCATTGATAGTACAAACCTCCAAAGTACCCGAAACCAACTTGAAATGCCTCTAAAATACATAAAAACTAGAAAACTGAACCCGAGCCCCTTTCCCTTGTATGGCTTAGAGCTCCATAGGGCTTATTTCCGGGTTTTTCATCGTTTTATGCGTTTAGATGTCGTTTGCTCGATTTTCGGTCAATTAATGATTATTAGGTGTAATTGATTTGTAGGATTGTGATTGCTCGTGTGGATTGATCTCGATACTTTGGGAGCTTGACTTCACAATCTAAGGTGAGTTTAAAATGGAAGTTAGTAATTTTATGAATTAAGTTTCATTACGATATTGTTTATCGAGGTTAAGTGGTCAAACTAACTTCTAGAAGTTAATACGTTGGTTGGTGACTTTAGACTCGAGAGTGAGTGGAGTGACCTTGGAGTTTGAGTGATTTTGGGAGGAAAAGTAAGATTGAGTGTGGTTGGAAGTCTTGTAAGATGAAATTGAAGAGTTTAGATGAAATTGGAGATTTTAGATGAAAGTGGAAGCTAAGGTACTTTGAGTGGATTGGGAGTCAAAGTGGCGTAGAAGCTGCACTTGAGAGTTAACTCCTGTAATTCCAAAGTAGTTTATGTTCTTTAGTAGCTTACAAGGATCTTATTTAAGTAAACTAACTTACTAGGGAACTTGACGATGACTTGTGATATGGTAAGACCGTACGTGGTAGTATGTTGATGTTGATCCATATGGTAACACGTTACGATGAAACTTGTATGGTAACAAAGAAAGTTGAGATACAATTACTTTTATACATTAGAATGGTTAGAAAGACTTAGAAATAGTTAGTACTTTTACATCAAGTCTTAATCTCATTACTTTACGGGAAGTTATATTATATATTGTATGATTGTGTGGAAATTGGAAGTGTGGAATGGGTAGTAAAGTGTAATTTAGGCCTTTGGACATAATTTCCGATATGAAATTTGGTTCATAGGATTACTTGCTTTCATTTTACTCTCACTGGCATTTTATGCTAATGTTGCTACACTTACAATTTTTCAGGTAAATCTCGTCGCAAGGGACGTGGTAGAGCAGGTAGTGCTGTATGACATGTCGAGCTGATGAATGGACGAGAACATGACTCATTTTGGTTTAGCATTTCTTGAAATGCTTGTAAACATATCATTATCCTTTCTTTCTTTGTGTTTTGGGCTCGGAAGAGCATTTGTTTAAAATTTGTAAATGTCTTAGGGTTTTTAAAGCTTTCTTTTAGATGTTTAATCATAATCTGGAATGCACATTCCAACTTTATTACTTTCTCTGAATTAGGCCAATGAAAACAGGTTTTGGATAATCCGATTTTTAAACGAACCTATGCCCTTTTAAAAAAAAAATTAAGTCTTCCGCTGTGACTTTGAAATTATAAAATTTAACGGAAATCAGGTTGTTACAGCGACTCTGCTGGGGACTTTGTGAGTCTTACTATTTTGAATTGGTTATCTTTGAATTGTTTGTTAAAGGCCTTTATTTTACTTTATATTTACTATTATATATGTATACATTTCCATATATTTACACACATTCATGGCTCCGTAACCAGGCCTTACCTTTTAGAATTAGTCGAGATGTGTAGTGTCGAACTTTGTGGAGTTTACTCCCGCGTAGGCTCATGAATATCTCACCTAAGTTAGCCCTTCCAGGATGCTAGAAGGAGTGTTTCGTTGTAATAGACAAGTTTTTTACAGGATTATGAAACCCTTATTACAATAAAGACAGCTTGGTGGCCTTTAGGTAAACCTTTGGTTAGATACTACAACACACTTCATTCATAAACGTATTTTACCTTCACATGTTACATTGTATTGTTATGCTGCTAAAATCGTCCTTATTATGCTAGCATTGTTTTCCATGTGCAGATTATTCTATGATTTTTCGTTGTTGTTATTGTTGTTGTTGTTTTTTTTTCATCTTTGCATATGTTTCAAATTTTGTTAAAATGGAGGGTTCATCAAGTAATAAATATGACATATTGTTCAACCATTATGTAAAATATGCAATTTACTCATAAGCATGGTTGAAGGACCACTGACAATAAAGGTTGATGAGCATAAAGATGTTAAACAATGGTCATCACAGATTTTTAATGTTCATGGAAACCCACCCCTTGTAGAGGTTTCACCGTTAGATACGGTAGGGTGAAGTCACCACTTTTGTTCACGGGATTGCAGATATGAAAGAAGTTTGGAATAACTACTCCGGGTTGCAAAAAGTATAATTTATGAGAAGGTTTGGGAATTTGGCAGGACTTTTAGATGTCTCGGTCAATGTAAATGCATTAAATGTTGCATTTATATTTTGGCACCCCACATATCGATGCTACTCTTTCAATACTGTCAAGGTATGTAACGTCCTGTTATTTTTTGAAGTGAATTTTTTTTGTTTAATTTAATATTTCATTTAGTTATTTATTTATTTTAATTAAAGTATTTAGTTAAATATTAGAAATTTATAATTTAGTAGCTAATTTCGTCCGAAAACCGTTTTAATCATTTTATTAGCTTAAATTAGTTTTGGTCATATTAAAATTATTAGCGGGTCCATTATTTATTGTTAAATACTTTTAAGATAGATTAGAAGTAGTTAAGTTGAATTGGAATTAGAAACGTGAAATAACGAGCACCCGGAACAAGTTTTCTTAAGGAAATAAGAGGAGGGGCAATATGGTCTTTTACCAAAATTTCTTTATATATATATATATATATATATATATATATATATATATATATATATATATATATATATATATATATATATATATATATATATATATATATCTATTTCATATTTTTCAAGGATAATGACAATAAAAAAAGAAAGGAGAAGTGAAAAATAGAAGCCAAACCCGTAGCTAGAGAGGAGGAAAAGAGAAGAGAAAGAAAGTGCCGCCCCGGCTTCGTTTCTCGATCATTTTCATTGTGCCTTAGCTCGTTGGAAAGCTCTCGAGATGTACTTTCTACGCATCCCATCAATCGAGCCAGTACATTCAAGATCCAGAAGATACAAGGTGAGGAAGAAATGGGTTTTTGGGTTTACTTTATTTCCAATCTTGTATGCAAGCCTTGATTCATTTTTCCCGGGTGTTGTTTGTGAATTCTAGCTAGGAAAAATCACTTTGGATGAGGTTGTTGTCTTGGACCTAAACCCGAGTCGAATGGAAAACCCGTTCTATTTGTTTTTCTCTCACTTAATGATGGCTAGAGTGTTTAGTTTGTCATTGTTTTGTATTTTACTTAATTTTTCTGGAATCAAGTATTGTGTAAAACCTTAAATCACGGTTATCCACTGATAATTCGAACCTCCAAAGTATCTAAAACCAACCCGAAACACCTCTAAAATGCCTAAAAGTCGAAAAACCAAACTCGAACCTCATTTTCCCTCCTATGGCCGAGAGCACCATAAGGCTAAAAATCGGGTTTTTCGTCGTTTTACGCATTTAGACGTCGATGGTTCAATTTCTGGTTAATTAATGTTTATTGGATGTAACTTATTTGTAGGTTGGTAATTGCTCGTGTGGGATCTACCTCGACACTTTGGAAGTTCGGTTTCAATTCTAAGGTGAGTTTAAAATGGGAGTTAGTAATTTTATGAAGTAAGTTTCATTACGATTTTGTTGATCGAGGTTAAGTGACAAAACAATCTCCTAGGAGTAAATACTTATTGGTTGGAGACTTTAGACTCGGAAGTGAGTGGAGTGACCTTGGAGTTTGTAGTGAATTTGGGTGGAAAGACAAGTTTGAGTATATTTGGAAGTCTTGTAAGACCAAATTGGAGAATTTAGGTGAAATTGGAGAGTTTAGATGAAAGTGGAAGTTTAAATTACTTTGAGTAGTTTTATATCAAAGTAGCTTAGAGGTTATCCTTATGAGTATTAAAGATTATAGAGATTTTAAGATAAAGTTGGAAATTGAATTTACTTTAGGTAGTTTTGACTAAAGTAAAGCAAAGGAAATGTTTGGAAGTTAACTCATGGTTTATGGTAATAGTTTGGAAATTATTCTTGGGATTTAAGGTGATTTATTGTCATTTGTGACATGATGATGTTAAACATCGATTTTGATTATTTGAGAGTTATAAGACTTCATGGAATATGGCATCAGTGATGATATTGGTTAGTGTTTTTATGAACTTATTACCTTGTGTGAGTAATAAGGATTGTATTTTATTATGGTAATAATGTGGAGTATGGAAGTTCTAATGATAATAAGGTTTGGTGTGGATTGTGGTAGTGTCGTGGAATATGGAATCATGATGATAGTACGATTGAAGTACTCTGGTCTTTGGTAAGAGGTAACACTTTAAGTACAAAAGATAAGCATGTTATTGAGTGTAATTGTAGTATGATTGTATTGTTTGTTAATTGTTTGGTAGTTGTTTGTGTTGAGGTGCTCATTTAATGAACCGATTTATAGATATATGTGTAGTCCATGGATGAAATAAGCTATGGGCGTCACTATATCAGGATACTTGTGGATAGTTGTAGTACTTGGATGAAAGAGGCTATGGGCGTCACTTATGAGGATACTTATGGATATACGTGTAGTCCATGGATGAAAGAGGCTATGGGCGTCACTATATCAGGATACTTATGGATAGGTGTAGTCCATGGATGAAAGAGCCTATGGGCGTCACTTATCGGGATACTTATGGATATGTGTAGTCCATAGATGAAAGAGGCTATGGGCGTCACATATCGAGATACTATGTGATATGATCTTGTGATATAACAGGTTCATAGATGAAATAGGCTATGAGCGGGTGTTATATGGCAAGATTGGCAGATAGGTCGAGTTCATATAATGAGCATCCCAGCTTGTTTATTAGTGGTTACGTAGTTACATGCTTATCCTTTGTACAAGTGTTTGGTTATCGATGGAAATACCTTATGTGGTAATATGTGGCAACTTATGATAATCCGAGATTTGGTGGTATGTGATCTATGGTGTTTGGATTTCGACGGTAATAATTTATGTGAGAATTGGGTAAGACCGTACGTGTTAGTATGTTGATGTTGATCCATACGGTAACACGTTACGATGACACGTAATTTGGTAAGACCGTACATGGTAGTATGTTGATGTTGATCCATACGGTATCACGTTACGAGAACACTTGATATGGTAACGCCGTACGTGTTAGTATGTTGAGATGGTAACATACGGTAATACGTTACGAGACATTTAGATGTGGTAATATGATATGGTATTATGATTTGGTACCGATTTGGAATTAGATGTGTCTTGATACGATTTGGAAATTGGGAAATTGATTGGTGTATAATTATGATGATTTGGAAGTGTAGAATGGGTAGTAAAGAGAAAGTTAGGTCTTTGGGCACAATTTTCGGTATGGAATTTGGTCCATAGGATTACTAGCTTTCATTTTATTCTCACTAGCATTTTTATGCTAATGTTGCTACACTTATTTTTTTTCCACGTAAATCTTGACGAGGGAGACGTGGTAGAGGAGGTGGTGCTGTTTGACTTCACGAAGCGATGAAAGGACTTGAACAAGGAACTTTTTCTTAGCATTCTTGAATGCTTTGAATATATTTATACTTTCTCATACTTTATGTTTTAAGCTCGTGTGAGCGTTTGTTTTAAATTTTGTAATGGTTTATGTTTATAAGTTGTTTTTGGAAGGTTTAATATCAATTGGAATGCGCATTCCACCATTTATCGCTTTCTCTGGTTGTGAACTTTGTAAATATAGGTTTTGGTTTATCCGAGTTTTAAACGATCTCATGCCACTTTAAAACCAAGTCTTCCGCTGTGCATTTGAATTTAAAGGATTTAACGGATTTGGGTTGTTACAAGGTAACTCCCACGATTGAGGGGTATACTGAATTAATGAAAACGTCTGAAAACGCAGAAGCGAGAGTCTATAGCATAGACAGAAGGCTAACTGAACATAGAGCTTTATCAGGAGTCATAGAAAAATATGATTTCGAAGTACGGAAAGGCTGAATTAGGAGCAAAGGGGAAAGTAGGGTGGTCTCAGCGGATTTACTCATTAAGTTCACTAAGAAAAATGTGGATTGCGATAAGGGTTTGACTTTACTGGCTATGCATCTATGGTTTGATCCTCTATCCCAAAGTAGGAGGATATATAGATGTCAAGGGGGTCAAACTATTTTTAATAGTTCAGATCGGGGCCTATTATCCCTATTTTGGCTGAGACTATACGATCTTTGGATTTCTGCCGAGAGCATGGTAAGGAAAAGTTTATTGGCTGTACACGGTTGCTTTTTGTTTGGTTACAAAGTCATTTGAAGTACCCAAAAGACTTTCTGATAAGACAAGTGACTTTCTTAAATGCATGGTATCCTAAAAGAAATCCCATCGCTCAGAGCACAGTTAGATCAGGGAATCCGAACATCCCCGACATAGAGATGTGGAAGTCCTTCTTTGCTACAATGAACTATGGAGATGTTACCTGGAAGGCTAGTTGGTTACCACGAAAAAGCATGATTTATCAATGTGATAAGTGCCATAGTGTTCTGCTACTTGGACCATGAGGAGTAACTTGTTATGCGCCATTGATGGCCTTACGAGAAATACAGTAAATCAGTTTGTTCCCATTGTCAATAGTTTGAGAGAATTGGATTGCATTTACGACAAGTGGAATTCCATTGGAAAAGTTCGAACGGTGGTGGAAGCATGGAAGGTCATCAGAAAAATCAAAGATGATTTAGATTGTACTATTGCCACTCGAGATCATAGAAATTGGCTAGTAGCAAAGAAAATAATTGAACCTCCAAGAAAAAGGAAGGAAAAAATGATCGAGTCCGAGTAATGCCCTATTAACGAAGAAGAGATTCAACCAGAGTATGATCAATTGGACCAAGTAGATGGTGATAATCCTCCTATAAATGAAAGAGGCAGGGTTATAGAGCCAGGACAATGTTCGTGTGAGGGTCATACTGAGCAAATGACAGATGTATCAAATTTTGAAAAGATAGAAGAATTGCAGAAAGAGCTCGGTCTATGGAAAAAGCGAACCCTAAAAGAAAAAAAGTCCATTCCAGACTTAGAAAATAAAATCAAGTGTCGGATTATAGTTTCAAAAGGTGGTTTAAGTTGGCAAAAAGATCTTTCCTCTTGCTTTTCTTTGTTAAATCTGGAATTGACTTCTTTTTCTTTTAGGGCTTCTTTTTACCAACTTAAACAACCTTTGTTGATGGTGGAAAATTTATTCTCTCTTTCTCTTGAATCGATGTCGTAATTTCACGATCAATAATTATAACTTTTACATAATTGATTTTATACCCATTAATTTGGGTTTATAAATTTTCTAATAAAGAAAATAAAACCTAAGGACCCAAGAATATCTAAACAATCAATTTAGCTAACGTCCATAATTTACATAACAATTATATAAACATACATAAAAAATGATTTTTAATGCACCCACCAAATTTCATTATTATTAGCATAATAATTAATCACCTCTCTAATACCAATTGAAGGAAGTGACAACAAAAAGTAATTGGTTTATTAATTAACCCTTAATTAAACAGGATCATCGTTATATTATGCAAAAATAATGAAAAGGCCTTAAATTGAAAGTATAAGGACATTCGAAAATATTTACATTGAATTTAAATGGATAATTTGTTTGCGGTTCTTTAATCATCACGTCTTCTACGATATTACCTAATCGAAAGCAAAACCGACTTATGGGAGTCAAACCGAAAAATAAAATAAGAAAACGCTTCTTCTTATTTTCTCACCAAAAAATCGACAAAGGCAACTTATAGAGAGAGAATTTTCTAATTATAAATTAGAATTGTAGAGTGAAAAATATGAACCCCAATTGTCATATATGAATAAGAAAATATGGTATTCTAATCTCATCCTTATTTTCTAATTATAAAATAATAAATATATATACAAATATATATACATATATATATGTATACATATATATATATATATATATGTATATATATATACATATATATATATGTATATGTGTATCATATACATATATATATATGTATATATATATGTATACACATATACATATATATATACATATATATATATGTATACACATATACATATATATATACATATATACATATATATATACATACATATATATATATGTATATATATATATATATATGTATATACATATATATATATAATATATATAACTTTATCTCTAAACAATGCCTGCACACTTGAGATATATTTTTTAGTTATTTAATAATTATATATTTATTTATTTAAAATTAGAAAAAAAAAACATATAATTATTTCTGATTAAATACATTCGTCCAAAAAAAAAAAGAATTTGTCTCAAATAGCATAAATCTACATACTAATTACTAAAATGTCATAACTTTTTAAAAATTACTCAAGTAGCATAATTATAGTTCAATAAATTACTGAACCATAATTCAATTAATTATTGAACTATTTTTTATAGGTATTTTTGACAAATTTGTTTGTTTTTTTGGTTTTTTAAGTTCAAGGTCAATAATTTATTGAAGTATTTGATCATTTTTTATTATTATTTTCAATGAATTTGTTAAAAATTTTAATTTTTTTAGTTCAATAAATTATTGAACTATACTTCAATAAATTATTGAACTATAGTTATGCTATTTGAGTAATTTTTGAAAAGTTCTGACATTTCAGTAATTAGTATGTAAAAATATGCTATTTCAATAATTGCCTAAAAAAAACTAATTACTATTGGATCTAATTTAATTAATTAATTAATTTGGGCTAAAATCAATTTGTTTCATAAAATTATTTGCTTAATTTTTTCTAATAATTATTACTGAAATAAACTTGTTGTTTAATTAATAATATTAATTATTCATTTCCATTTAAATAAGTAATAATATTAATATTAATTCCCGTTTGAATAAACTATTTATTTAAATAATTAATTTATCTTAAGATATTATAGTTAAAAAAATTTATATTAATTTCCATTTAAATAAACTCTTTATTTAAACAATTAATATTGTATTAATATTAATAAAATTAATATTAATTTCCATGAAATAATCTAACTATTAAAAGATTTAATATTGCCTAATTTTAAGTAAATCAATTACTTAAAATATTTGTCTTTTCGAAGTTAAATAAATAAATTAGTTTTGCTACAACGATATTTGGGCTAGCATAAGAACCTGATGGACCTATAGATCATGGTCTCCAATAAAAAGTTGATAATTGATTAAAACTTTGTAACCACCCATTATTCCCAGTAAGAATTCTCTTTAATTAAATATTGATTATTAAAAGTATTTATTTAGAGAATTAAAAGAAATTGTATTTAATGAATTAAATTCTTATTTTAGGAATTTAATTATTTTTAAATGTAAATTTTGGTCTTAAAGGAAAAGAAAAAGGGAAAAAAAGATTTATTAAAAAAAGGGAGAGAACGTGAAAGGACCATCATCAGTTTGTGAAATTAAAAAGCTTCAGAGAGAAAAGGTAGGTATTCTCTCCCTCTCCTTCTTCTTCCCGCTGCTACCTTCATGGGGACTAGGTATCCCTTTTGATAGAATTTATTTTCGTTCTTTGTAATTCTAGGTGTAATCTTAGTGGTGTTTGAATTGGAGAAGAATTTGGAATCGTGGGGACTTTCTCCCTAAATTCAAGAAGAGGTAAATTGGAGTTCTTTTCTTAAATTTCATATTTGAGTTTCTAATGAAATTTGTTTATGGAAATCTTGTTAATTTATCAAATTCCCTACTTTTCTACCCATTTGAAACTCATCTATTTGGAATTTCTCAAACCCTAACCCTTACCTTTCTTGAAAAACCCTTCTTCCCTATTTTTTTCATCACACCTAGAGAAGGACCCGACCCCACCAAGGAGCTTCCGTCGCCGCGCCAAAAACGCAGCAGCAGCAACCTGGCCGACGAAGTGGGCTGCTCTTGTTTGTTGTGTCGTTTCTCCGTCCCAGGTTGATCCTTTTTGTGTATTTTTATACTAGGTAAATTTTTAGAAAGGGTTTTAAGTAGTTTTAGCTAATTTTTTAGGTGCTTGAAATCCTTGGAAAGGAAGACTAGTTCTTGAAATTTTTTAAGCTTTAAAGGTGAGTAAAATGTGTTTAAGGTTAATTAATTTCATGATTTGTTTTTCTTTTCTTTTATAAGTTGTTATTATAAATTTTGGGTGTAAAGATGATGCTCTAAGCATGTTTTAAGAGGTTATGGGGCTGTTTTATAGAAGTTGCAGAAATTTGAGTTGTAAAGTGTTTAAAATTGGAATTAAGCATGTTAATTGGATGTTTTGCCTCTTTATGTTATGCAACTTATTTGGAGTTAATTCTGGACTATATTATGATGTTTAAGACTACTTTATGTGAGATTTAAAGTCCAAGTTGCTGATCATTATGAGAAAAATTGCATGCTTAGTGCCCAATAGGAAGAAAATTAGTCTAGGCCTTTTCTACTTTTATAAATTAGAATTTTGTTGGATTCTGGATTATTTACAGGTGATGTAAAATGTTTTTGGAAGTGATACAATAGGTGTTATGCCGCCGAATTTTATTTAGAAATTTTAGTTCATCCTAGTGTCCGAAATTAGAGCAAAACTACACTAGTTTAGGCTAGTTTTGATCTTCTTAGTGGAAATTCTTTGGGTGATCGTTTTGTGAGATAAACTTGGGATTTTGGGTATTTTTAAATCATCCTAAGGTTAGGAAAGTTCATAATTTCTAGAAATTAATATTTCCAAGCTAAGCCACGTAAAAGTCGGTTTTGGGTAAGGCTAGAAATCGGACTTAGGCTTGTCAAGCATTCTGGTAGTGATGCTTTTAGGTAAATCATATTGTTTTGGTGCCTTATACAACATGGTTGGAGGTTCACATTAAGTAGGGTCATACTTAATGAAGAATATGCCGTTAAGGGGAAAATTACTGTTGTTCATGACGTAATTTCACTTAGCGGGGCAGGTTCATTCCATTTGATCAATGGGAAAGAATATACAAAGTAAGTTTGCTTATGTGTTTTGAGAACACATAAGAAGAATACCTCAAAAGGTTGAAATGTGGAAACACATGTTTGATGTTTTTGAGCGAAAGACTCACTTTTGTTTGCAGACATTAGTTTAGTTAAGGCATTGTGTAAATTTAGGCTCTTTTAGAGCTGAGAGAATTTGTTGAAAGTTGTGAGGACGATATGGACTTAAAGGATTTAGAAAGGTATCACATGGCATTACTTTTCTTTAAATATTTTCTACTCATTGGGCGTAGTCTTATGATGCTACACATTTTTTTCAGGTAAAAAGAAGAAGAAAGCTGGTAATTGACGATGTTTCGTGATCGGTGACTCGGTTGGAGAGGATTTACCTGCCGACAATAATTATTTCTTCTCATTAGTTTATTTGGGTTGAACTTTGCTATTTGATTATTTTTTCTTTTTAACACTTGCTATGTGTTTAAAATGTTGAGTCAGTTCGAGGCTTTTTATCAATAATGTTTTTATTGATTATTTGATATTTAAAATAAGATCGATCGACTGTGAACAAATTTTAATTTGATTTAAATGAGAAGAGTCGTTTGGTTTGACTTTAGTTTCCACTGTTAATGTAAGGTCCCATTATTTTGAAGTGAATTTTTTTTTTAATTTTAATTAAAGTATTTAAGGTTAATTTAAAAGTAGTAATTTCGATTTTAGTAGTTATTTTAGTCCGAAATTCTTTTAATCGTTTTAATACTTTAAATTTTGCTTCAGTGACATTAATAATTATTAATAGGCCAATTAATAATTATTAATCACCTTTAGATTAATTTAAGAGCTTCGGGTTTCAATTTATAAGTCAAAAGTCATTAAAGGACGCAACCGTCATTTTCAAATTTCTTAAAATATCAAAACACTATTCCATCATCTTTAAAAACACTTCATTGACCAAAAGTTGACTTCACTTTCATTTCTCCTCTTCTCTTGGCCATAGCTCTCAAGGGGAATGGGGGGATTTTTGGCTTTTGCTCGTTTCTCGACGGATCTGCTCGATTTCGGTTGCATCGGAAAGCCTTTGGTCCTAGGATTCTTCTCCACCTACCTATCATGCTTTCCATCCGTGTTCTAAGGACTTCTCGGTAAGTTAAAGTTCAAACCCTAAGCTCCAAATAGTGTTTTAATGAGTTTTCATGTTGAATCTTCGATTTCTTGCCAAGGAACTCGATGATTTTAATTACGGGAGTTGTTTTTAGTGATTTTGGAAACTTTCCCTAAACCCTAAAACCGAGTTTCAGTCGAAACCCTTCCCGTTTGAAATTTACATCGTGGGGGCTATTTTGAGGTTTATTTTTATTGATATATTGTTTATTGTAATTAAATTCGGGAAATCGATTATTGTCCAAAAACTCGAATAATCGATACCCATTGAAATCGGGAACTTCGAAACTACTTAAAACCAACTCGAAACACCTCTAAAACGCCTAAAAGCCGGAAAACCGAACCCGAAACCCATTTTCCATAGAGGGGCTGAGAGTACCCTTTGGGTTTTTGTGACGACCCGACACTTTTAAATAATTTAAATATAAAACACAGCAGAAGTCTTTATATTTTAAGAAAAATGGGGTGGTTATGTTTAAAAGTTGGCTAGCCAAAACCTGTTTACATCTTAAATTCTGAAATCTAAAAACACAAGGAACATTAAGTTCCTATCAGGAGTTCAAAAAGGTTTATAATAATAAAAGTGAAATGAAAAGCTCTTAAGAGCTTATAACAAATTGACATCTCAAAGACCGAAAATAAAACAAAATAAGATAAGCTTAGCCCGGGACTTTTACATGACATCTAGTCCATCTCCACATCATCATCCTCTCGATCAAGCCGCACCAGCTCCTCTCTCATGACCCGAACACCAGAAATGTTTGTAATATCATGAGCTAACAACTTAAGCCCAGTGAGAATAAACAAAATAAAAAGTAAAGTTAGACCCCAAACCTGTATCCGGCTTCGTGTCCAAGAACATACTTACTCTTTGCTATCAATCCATTCAAAGAGTTTTATATCAAGAGTTCCACTTTTTCTTACCAATTCTCCAATAATCGTGGAACTACATTCCAAGCATTTCTGGGTATGGTTTTATAAATGCATATAGCATTTATATCTCATTTTCTTTATATACCTTATACTATATACAAGGTTTACATCAAATCTTATTCTCCCAAATATGAGATCTTTCAATTTAGTGAGAAACTAGTTCTCTTACATATGTAATTTATTGAGAAACTAATTCTCTTACATATGTATCACATAATAATTATACAAGGTTCAATACAACCTTGTATTCTCTCATTATCAATTCAATCTCATTTCTTTTCCTAAAGCATTAGGCTATCAAAAGTTTACTTTCCGTTATTTTTAATATATTAATGTTAAGCTCACTCTGACTTAACATATTTAACAATCACAAGTTGCGATTAATGACGATAATATTAGTACACGTAGTCTAATCATTATTCATTAATTCGCTAAACAAGTGTAAAGGACATATAACCTTTACATCAATATAACATCAATTGCTTATAATGACAGTATTGAAGTCCCGAAGCCATTTCAATACTTCATTATCTCGCTTAACAAGTGTAAAGGGCACACAACCTTTACATCAATAACATCATAAATGCTTATAATGACAATATTGAAGTCCCGCAGTCCATCAATACTTCATTATCTCGCTCCACAAGTGTAAAGGGCACTCAACCTTTACATCAATATAATATCAATATAATCTTCACACCTCTAGTAAATAATGTCAGGAAATGAAGTCCCGCAGTCCATCAATACCTCATTATCTCACCCACTGAATACAGGCTTCAATGCACACCTGTATCCTCGTATATGTATCATAGTAATTATGGATAATACTAGATAATGTGAACTCGCATAGTTCCATCATTATCTCATTATCCATCTTCTCTGATCATGCAAAGTCCCGCAATCCTTTAGCATGTCTCATTATTCCTCCCAATAATCGATTATGCAATATGATATGATATGAATTATGCCTTTGAGTGCAAGTAAAGTAAATATAAACATTCAACATAATCGAAAGGGCATAAAGGTAAAGTGCTTAAAGTAAAGTGCATAAAGAAAAAGGATCATAGATGTCCTTATGCATAAAGTAAATAAATAGGAATTTCGGAAGAACAATAAGTAGTTCGAACTTCCGATACTTTCATAAAAGTAAGTTCTTATCTTAAATAACTGAACTTCACTTTCAAGGATTCTAAACTCCCAAATAAAATCCAAAATTCTATTTTCAAGTTCCTTTAACCATTCTATCTAAAAATTTGGATCCTTTAACTTCCAATGATCCATTCTAATCTTCAAAACGATTCTAACTTAGAACTTTCAAAAGTTCAATGTTTCCCTCGAGAAACTCCAATGTTTTCACTCAAAGAACTAGCTCCTAATCCTAAGGTCACTAGCTCACTTTCCTTTACTCTTAGAATCGAATCTTAATCTCAACTTCTGATCCTACAAACCATTTAACTTATTCGGTTTATAAAACTACTTTAAATCCTATTCATTCTCACCTTAGCCAAATTAGTTTTGCTCCAAGTCTTTGAAAGCATGATCAATCAACGATCCGAAACACCTACAATTAAAAGTGTATCTAACGATCATTAATAAATCAAACATCGATCAATTAACATCTAAAAGTTCAAAACAACGAACAACCCCGAAAAAACCCAAGGGTGCTCTTAACCTCTCAAAGGAAAATGGGTTTTGGGTTCGGTTTTCCGGCTTTTAGGCACTTTAGAGGTGTTTCAAGTTGGTTTTAAGTAGTTTTAAAGTTCCCGATTTCAATGGGTATCGATGATTCGGGTTTTTGAACAATAAACGATTTCCCAAATTTAATTACAATTGTAACGACCTGATTTTTCGTAAAATCCTTTAAATAAATGCGCAACGGAAAACTTGATTTTACAGAAAAATGGCATGGGTTCGTTTAAAATTTGGATAACAAAAACCTGTTATACATCCCAATTTTCAGAGAAAGCAATAAACCTGGAATACGCATTCCATAATATGATAAAAAGTCTAAAGAAAGTTTTAAAGTCCAAAATATATACAAATGCTCCATCGAGCTCAAAATGAAACAAAATAAAAAGTGATGCAATGTTCATGAGCATTCAAGAATGCTACACCCAAAATCGGTTGTGTTCCTGTCCATTCATTATCTCGATCGGTCACGCGGCGCCACCTACTCTACCCCGTCCTCTACCACGAGTCTTACCTGAAAAATTGTAATTGTAGCAACATTAGCATAAAAATGCTAGTGAGAGTAAAATGAAAGCAAGTAATCCTATGAACAACATTTCATGTCAGAAATCGTGTCCAAAGGCCTAGATTTCACTTTTACTACCCATTCCACATTTCAAATTCCGCATATAGTCAACATACATAATATACTTTCTAAAAAGTAACGATATCAAGACTTAAAGTAAAAGTACCCATTAATACTAAGTCTTACTATACGAATCTAAAGATTATGTAATTGCATTACTAACTATCTTTATTACCCAATTAGTTCATCGTATCATAATACCGTATGGACCAAAGTCGACATACCATGTGCCATATCACAATCATCGCACCATGATACCGTATGGAGCGTATCACATACTATCATGTGCCGTATCACATATCATCGTACCATGATACCGTATGGAGCGTATCACATACTATCATGTGCCCTATCACATATCATCACTCCATGATACCGTAGGAGCGTATCAACATACTATCATGTGCCGTATCACATATCATCGCACCATGATACAGTATGGAGCGTATCACATACTATCATGTGCTCTATCACATATCATCACACCATGATACCGTATGAAGCGTATCAACATACTATCATGTGCCGTATCACATATCATCGCACATACCGTATGGAGCATATCACATACTATCATGTGCCATATCACGTATCCTCACACCATGATACCGTATGGAGCGTATCACATACTATCATGTGTCGTATCACATATCATCGCACCATGATACGGTATGGAGCGTATCACATACTATCATGTGCCATATCACATATAACCGTATAGAATCCACCAAGCTCCCTAGTAAGTTAGATAAAGTTCCATTAAACTACTTAAGAACATAAACCGCTTGAATTACACGAGTCAAGACTCAAGTGTAATTTCTAAGCCACTTTGACTCCCAAATCACTTAAAGTTCCTTATTCATCCACTTTCATCTAAAATCTCCAAATCATCTTATATGACTTCCAAACCACTCATATTTCCTCTTTTACTTCCAAAACCATAAGTACACCAAAACCACTCCACTCACATTCGAGTTAAAGTCTCCAACCAAGTATAACTTCCCGAAGTTAGTCCCCCTCTTAACCTCGATAAACAATAACGTAATGAAACATAATTCATAAAATTACTAACTTCCATTTTAAACTCACCTTAGATGTAAAATCCAAGCTTCCAAGGTGCCGGAGTCAAAGTCACGCAATCGATCACAAACCTACATATCAAATACACCTAACAACCATTAATTATCCGAAAATCGAGCAAACGACATCTAAACACATAAAACGATGAAAACCATGGATTTAAACCCTAAGGGACCCACGGCCAACCAAGGGAGAGAGGGCTCGGGTTCGATTTTCCGTCTTTTATGCACTTTTAGAGAAGATTTGGGTTGATTTAAGATACCTTGAAAGTCGAGATATCAATAGGTCACCATATTTTAGGGTTTTACATAATAATCGATTTCTGAAAAATTAAGTAAAACGTAAAATCATAGCAAACTAAACACCCTAATCTCGGTCAAGTGAGAGAAATTAACACGGGACGGGTTTTTAACTCAAACTTGATTTTAGGGTTTAGGGAAGTTTCTAAAATCACATAAAACGACTTCCGACATTGGAATCTTCAAGCTTCGGTGTGTGAATTTGAAGATTTCAATCTCAACCTCCATTAAAATACTATTCAAAGCTTGAAATTAGAAACTTTGTCATACCTTGAGGCCTTTATAAAACGGACAAAAATCTCGATTGCTAGGTTAGAAATGATCCTTGGGATGAGAGCTTTTCAACGGTACCAGATTTACGACGATCTACCGAGTAATTAAGAAAAGCCAATAAGAGGGGATGGGGAGATGAGGGTCTCGACCCAAGCAAGAAGAAGGAGGAAGGAAGAAATTGAAAAGTTTGACCAAGAGTTGACTATTTAAAGAAGAATAGAGTGAATAGTTAAATGAGATATTTTAAGAAATTAGAAAATGACGTATACGTCCCTTTTAAATGATTCGTTTAAAAATACGAAACCCGATGATCATAAAATAATCTAAAGGTGATTAATAATTATTAATTGGCCCGTTAATAATTATTAATGTCACCGAAACTAATTTAAAGTAGTAAAAGGTTTGAAAAGACTTTCGAACGAAAATAACTACTAAAATCGAATTTACTAAGTTTAAACTAACCTTAAATACTTTATTTTTTTTTAAAAAAAAATTTACCTCCAAAAGTAACGGGACGTTACAACAATAAACAATATATCAATAAATATAAACCCCAAAAAACCCCCACGATGTAAAATTCAAACGGGAAGGGCTTCGACTGAAACTCGGTTTTAGGGTTTAGGGAATGTTGTCAAAATCACTAAAAACAACTCCCGTACTTAAAATCATCTAGTTCCCCGGCAAGAAAACGAAGAATCAAAGTGAAAACTCCATTAAAACACTATTTGGAGCTTAGGGTTTGAACTTTAACTTACTGAGAAGTCCTTAGAACATGGATGGAAAGCACGATAGCTAGGTGGAGAAGAATCCTAGGACCGAGGCCTTTCCGATGCAACCGAAATCGAGTCGTTCCATCGAGAAATGAACGAAACCCGAAGAATCCCCTTCCCCCTATGATGCCCACGGTTTTGAGAGGAAGAAATGAAAAGAATGGTCAATCTTTTTGGTCAAAGGCAATTTAAAGAAGAATATGAATAGTGAATTGATATTTTAGGAATTTTGGAAATGACGGTTACGTCCTTTAATGACTTTTGACTTATAAATCGAAACCCGAAGTTCTTAAATTAATCTAAAGGTGATTAATAATTATTAATTGGCCTATTAATAATTATTAATGTCACCGAAGCGAAATTAAAGTATTAAAACGATTAAAAAGAATTTCGGGCGAAATTAACTACTAAATTCTAAACTACAAAAATAATAATTAAACTAAATACTTAAATTGAAATAAATAAATAACATTAAATAAAAAAAAATTCACTTCAAAATTAATGGGACGTTACATTTTTTTCGTGGTTGTTCGTCGTTTTGACCTTTTAGATGTTAATTGACCGATGTTTGGTTTATTAATGTTTGTTAGATATACTTTTAATTGTAGGTGTTTTGGATCGTTGTTTGATCGTGCTTTCGGAGACTTGGAGCGAAACTACTTTGGCTAAGGTGAGAATAAATAGGATTTAAAGTAGATTTAGAAACCGAATAAGTTGAACTGTTTGTAGGATCGGAAGTTGAGATTAAGATTCGAATCTAAGAGTAAAGAAAAATGAGCTAGTGACCTTAGGATTAGGAGCTAGTTATTTGAGTGAAAACTTTGGAGTTTCTCGAGGGAAACATTGAACTTTTGAAAGTTCTAAGTTAGAATCGTTTCGGAGATTAGAATGGATCATTGGAAGTTACAGGATTCAAACTTTTAGATAGAATGGTTAAAGGAACTTGAAATTAGAACCTTGGATTTTATTTGGGAGTTTAGAATCCTTGAAAGTGGAGACTTACTCATTAAGATAAAAACTTACTTTTATGAAAGTATCGGAAGTTCGATTTATTTATTGTTCTTCCGAAATTCTTATTTATTACTTTATGCATAAGGACATCTATGATCCATTTACTTTATGTCCTTTACCTTATACCCTTTACTTTACGCTCCATTCATATTTACGTTTATTTACTTTTGCGAGCATACCATAACATCTCGCATCATTGAAATGAAAGGAAAAGAAAGTGAAAAAGAAAAAGAAAAAGAAGGGTGAATGATGAATCCTACGGGAAGTTCACATTACCTTCAGTGAAAAAGAAAAGAAAGTGAAAAAGAAAAAGAAGGGAGAATGATGAATCCTACGGGAAGTTCACATTACCTTCAGAGAAAAAGAAAAGAAAGTGAGAAAGAAAAGAAGGGAGAATGTGGATCCTACGGGAAGTCCACATTACCTTCATTCATTCATAAGGGAGAATGTGGATCCTACGGGAAGTCCACATTACCTTCATTCATGCATAAAAGGTGAATGCGAATCCTACGAGATGTCTTCATTACCTTCATGCATATTATCGATGGAATTATATCATGGAGAAAGAATTGAGATGTTATGCTTATGCAAGGTTTATTTACTTTTCTTACATTTGTTTTAACGAATTAATGGATGAGAATTAGACTACGTGTGCTAGTATTATCATCCTCTAGAGATTATAGATTATGAAAGTTAGTTTTCTAGAGTTTAGAGGACTATAGAAAGGATTATGTAAGATGTTCATTTCTAGAGAGAAAAGAAATGAATTTGATGTATAGCCGAGTGCTATAGGAAAAAGGAATGAGATTGAATTGGATAATGAGAGAATACAAGTGGTATTGAACCTTGTATAATTATCATATGATAGATATGTAAGAGAACTAGTTTCTCAATAAATTGGAAGATCTCGTAATTGGAGAATAAGATTTGATGCAAACCTTATGTATAGTATAAGGTATTAAAGAGAACGAGATTCAAATGTTATATATATATATATGTTATGAAACATATCCTCCTAATGGTTGGAAGATGGTTCCTCAAATATTTGGGAGAATTGGTAAGTAAAAGTGAAATATTGATGTAAAACCATTTTGGTGGTTAAAAGGTAAGAGAATGTGAGTTTCAGTTGGACACAAATCCGGATGCGGGTTTGGGGTCTAACTTTACTTTTTATTCTGTTTATTCTCACTGGGCTTAAGTTGTTAGCTCATGATATTACAAACATTTCAGGTGTTCGGGTCACTAGAGAGAGGAGCTGGTGCGGCTTGATCGAGAGGATGATGACACAGAGATGAACTAGATACCTTTTAAAAAGACCATGGTCTCATTTTGTTTATGTTATGTCTTTTGAGATGTAAATTGTATATATGCTCATAAGAGCTTTTCGTTTTGATTTATTCAGTCATAAACTCTTTAAACTTTACAAAAAAGAATTACAATTCCTTGTCTTTAATTTCTTTGATTGTGAAAAGTGTAAACAGGTTATGGATAGTCCGAATTTTAAACATATCCATGTCAAATTTTTATTAAATTTAAAGTCTTCCACTGTCAATCTGATTTTAAATTATTTAAAAGGAGTCGGGTCATCACAGTTAAATATGTATTTTTCCATGTTTTGAGAATTTGGGGATGTTACAAACTTATTAATCATTAATTATTATTATTAACTATGAGTAATTTCACTATAAACTCATAGTTACACTCCCCTCACTATGGATGAGTTATGTCTATTAGTTATCAAGTATAGTTGTGACGTATCCTTCACGTGGTAAAACTCATGATTACATTTGTGCTAAATTACCTTTTTACCCCGATAATTATCTCTTGTATCCTTGTGTACCTAATGGCTCTCTAATAAACAACTTATGTAGTCCAACTATAAGGAAATACTTCCATGATTAGTGGAAAGCGAGACGTCTCTTTGTTCAAGTACCGAATCACTACAAAAAAAAAAGTAACCTAGAGTTTCTAAAATGGTGAAGTGTCACACTAACACCTTCATAATAGAAAAGTTGTGAATTCCATCTTATGTATAAATGTTTTCAGCCACCCATTTATTATGTCCCTAAATAAGAAACGTATTGAGTGTATCAACGGATCACTCTCAACCATGTGAAGGACATTACTTCACAAGTAGGAGTTCATAACACACTCATGATTAAGATCTATCACGCTTGATAATTTTAGTAATGTTTTGATCATTTCCTATAAATGGTATTATTAAGAAATTGATCAAACTGAAGGAACTACTTTACTAAATTAGCGGAATTTATCTAGTAAACTAATTAACATTTTGATTAAGGATCTATTAATATCATGAATTTATAATCTAACCTTAAACTAGAAATTTAAGGTTTTCGAAAACTTAAATTGTAGAAAATGTAGAGAATTAGGTTGAAGGTTTTTTTTTTTTTGCAGCATCAAACCTTCTATGCTATGACCCGATCATAAACCAAATTCGATTTGTGGGAATCAATCTGGAAGAACGAACAAAGAATAAAATCCTTCTTATTTGGCTATGCCAAAACGTCAAAGAGAAGGAATTATGAGAAAGTGAATTTTGAGAACATTCAAGTTGTCTAATAATAAGAACCCAATGAGCTTATTTATAGGAAAAATGGAATTGTAATCTAATTAGAATTCCTATTTATCAAATATTAAAATAATTAAATTAATAATTATTTAATGCCTATAAATGGCTCATATTGTCATGAATAAGAAGAAAAAAGAGGAAAATATTTTTTCAATTTTATCTTTGACTAATATTTATCTTATTATTTTATATATTTATAATTAGAAAAATTCAAATAATTGCTTCTAAATAAATACTCATTGCCAAAAAAATGCATTAATTAATTAATATTGAATCAAATTCATTTAATTAATTATTTTGGGCAAAATACTAATTTATTTCATAAACAAATTATTCATTTTATTTTAAAATTAAATAAACTCATGATTTAATTATTAATATTAATTATTAACTTCTATTTAAATAAATTTATTATTTTAATAATTAATAATTTTAATATTAATTTCCATTTAAGTAAACTCATTATTTAAATAATTAATACTCCCCTTATTTAAGTAAATCGATTAATTAAATGTATTTGTTCTTCTTAGTTAAATTAATAACTTGGTTAGTTATTATAATATATGAGCTTGCGTAAGGACCTGATGGACCTATAGATCATGAGCTCCCATAATTATTGATATATTAATTAAAATCATTAATCAATTAATCGTAATTATTAACTTAGGGCAATTCAACTATCAAATATAACTCGAACTCCCCTCACTATAGATGAGTTATGTCCATTGATTATTAAGTTTATTTAATAGATTCTTCATGTGGTAATCTCACAATTGCAACTGTGTAAAGACTCGAATTTTCTCAAATCTTAAAATCATAAGCAAAACAACGGAAGACTTGTTTTTACAAAAATTTGGCGTGGATCCGTTTAAAATACGAACTTCCTAAACCTATTCACATGGGCTCAAATCAGAGAATTTAAAACAACAGACATTTCACTCCATTTTATACCCAAAATCAGAGAAAATAACATGAAAATATATACAACAGATCTTAGGCTCTCATGAGCCACAAAATACAAGTTTAAGACATCAATATCAAGTTTATATTTAGCATTTCTAAAGTGCTCCAAAATATGCCTTTTCTAGTCCAAGTATCCAAGACATCCACTCGCGATCACGCAGCACCACCTCCACGACCTCGCCCTCTCGCACGAGTATTACCTGAAAAGTTTAAGTGTAGCAACATTAGCATAAAAATGCTAGTGAGAATAAGATGGATGCAAGCACTTCTATGGACCGAATCCCATATCGAAAAATGTGTCCAAAAATCCTAATGTGCTCTTACTACCCATTCAATATTCCCAAGTACTTTACATAATAAAATCAATCACATTCTACTATATCGTAATTTCGAAAAGTAAACATTCAAGCTTGTAAATAAAGTACTAAAGCAACTAAATAGTACTAAAGCATAACAAAGTAAATAACAAAGTAAATTTCTATCATTTACGTCATTCCACACGTTAATTCACATTGTGACCACATTGTCACATTTCACAATTCAACCGTGACCACTTGTCACCATTCACATTCACACCGTGACCACATTGTCACCATTCACAACTCACACCGTGACCTCACTGTCACCAATCACAAACCATACCGTGACCTCACTGTCACCAAACACAAATCATACCGTGACCTCACTGTCACCAATCACAAACCATACCGTGACCTCACTGTCACCAAAGACAAACCATACCGTGACCTCACTGTCACCAATCACAAACCATATCGTGACCTCACTATCACCAAACACATTATCACGCGTATTATAACGCCATACGTACTACTCCCATTTGGTAGTACTAGATAGCGAATCCCATCGCTAATAATATCATACTAACTCAATTCTACACGAAGAATCTCTCCAAAGTTTCTTTTAACTATCTTATAACCACTCGAAATAAACGGAGTACCTAATACTCTTCTCCAATTTCCGGAATCTAATTCTCCTTGAGAATATAACTTAATCCACCAATAACATCTTACTTTAAATAACACAAAACTTAACTAGTTCTTTCCTTAACTCCCAAATTATATACATTCTTGGATAAGTTCTAAAATCTAATAACCCTCTTAACCTCGATTGAACATAATCATCAAGCAATTCGAAAACATAAAAGTAATCACAACCATTTTAAACTCACCTTATTATTGAAGTCAACTCCAAATCACCGGTTGACCAATTTCACGATTGATGCACGAAACCTATAATTCAAATACACCTAAAGTATATTAATTAACCGAATCGAATAACGATCGTCACGATAATAAAGGACAAAACAACCCGGAATTAAGCTCATAAGGCCCACGACCCAAGGAAGGTGAAAGTTGGAATTGGTTTTCCGTATTTTTAAGCACTTTAAAAGTGTTTCGAGTTGGTTTCAGACACTTTGGAGGTTGGTAACATCAATGGGTAAACGTGATTTAGGGTTTAGGTCAAAAGTTCAATCCCGAACAATTATGAAAAACATAAAAACATATCATTTGAAAAACCCTAATGTAACGTCTCGTTATTTTGAAGTGAAATTTTTTTTATTTTTTTTATTTTATTTTATTTAATGTTATTTATTTATTTTAATTTAAGTATTTAGTTTAATTATTATTTTATTTTTTTGTAATTTAGAATTTAGTAGTTAATTTCACCCGAAATTCTTTTTAATCATTTTAATGCTCTAAATTCGTTTCAGTGACATTAATAATTATTAATAGGCCAATTAATAATTATTAATCACCTTTAGATTTATTTAAGAGCTTCGGGTTTCGATTCATAAGTCAAAAGTCATAAAAGGACGCAACCGTCATTTTCGATTTCTTAAAAATATCAAAACATTATTCATTCATCTTTAAATATACCCCTTTGACCAAAAGTCTTCATTTTCTCATCTATTTTCATCCCAAAACCTTGGCTCTCAAGGGGGGAAGGAGATTTTTGGTTTTTCTTCGTTTCTCGGCGGATCGACTCAATTTCGGTTGCATCGGAAAGCCCTCGAGTCTAGGATTCTTGTCTACCTAACCATCGTGCTTTTCTCCCGTGATCCACGGAGTTCTCGGTAAGTTTATTTTCAAACCCTAAGTTCCAAATAGTGTTTTAATGGAGTTTTCATTTTGAATCTTCGATTTCTTGCCGTTAAACTTGATGACTTTGATTACGGGAGTTGTTTTTTAGTGATTTTGACAACTTTCCCTCAACCCTAAAATCGAGTTTCAGTCGAAGCCCTTCCCGTTTGAAATTTACCTTTTGGGGTTTGATTATGGGTTATTTATTATTGAAATAATGTTTATTGTAATTCAATTCGGGAAATGGCATATTGTTTAAAAACCCTAATTATCGATACTCATTGAAATCGGGAACATCGAAATTGCTTGAAACCAACTCGAAACACATCTAAATTGCCTAAAAGCCAGAAAACCAAACCCAAGACCCACTTTTTATGGGGGGTCGAGAGCCTCATGTTGGGGTTTGTTTAGTTTTTCATCGTTTTGTACGCTTAGATGTTGTTTGATCGTTATTTGGTAATTTATTGATTGTTAGATGTAATTCTAATTGTAGGTGGTTTGAACTTTGCTTGATTGCTCTATCGAAGGTTGGGAGCGAAATCATCTTTTACTAAGGTGAGAATAGTTAGGATTTAAAGTAACCTTAGAAAGCGAATAAGTATAATGATTTGTAGAAATTGAAACTAAGACTAAGATTCGAATCTAAGAATAGAGGGAAGTGAGCTAGTGCCCTAGGATTAGGAGCTAGTTCTTTGAGTGAGAACTTAGGAGTTCTCGAGGAAAACATTGAATCTTAGAAAATTCTAAGTTATATTCGTTTCGAAACTTATGATGGATCATTGGAAGTTAAAAGATCCAAACTTTTAGATAGAACGGTTAATAGAACCTCGGATTATATTGGAAGTTTAGAATCCTTGAAGGAATAGATTAATCGTTTAAGTTAGGATCTACTTTTATTAATGTAGCGGAGTTCGATTTACATATCGTTCTTCCGGAATTTCCTATCTATTTACTTTATGTCTTTTACTTTATGCTTGTTTTGGTTACTTTAATATTCATATTTTACTTTTATTTACTTTTTGCAAGCATATCCATAACATCTTGCACCATAACATCTCACATCATTGAGGAAGTGAGAAGAAATGAAAGGGAGAATGATGGATCCTACGGGATAGACCACATTACCTTCATAGAAAAAGAAGAGAAAGTGAGAAAGAAATGAAAGGGAGAATGATGGATCCTACGGGATAGACCACATTACCTTCATTGAAAAAGAAGAGAAAGTGAGAAAGAAAAGGAGGGAGAACGTTGGATCCTACGGGAAGTCCACGTTACCTTCTTCATTCATAAGGGCGAATGTGGATCCTACGGGAAGTTCACGTTACCTTCATTCATGCATAAAGGGCGAATGCGAATCCTATAGGATGTCCTCATTACCTTCATGCATATGATCGATGGAAATATATATCATGGATAAAGAATTGAGATGTTATATTTATGCAAAGTTTATTTAATTTTCTTACTTATGTCGTAACAAGTTAATGGATGAGTATTAGACTACGTATGTTAGCAACATCATCCTTTGGAGATTATAGAATGAAATTTCCTAGAGTTTGAAGAACTTTAGGATTGATTGTGTCAGATTGATTGGACACAAATCGGAATACGGGTTTGAGGTCTAACTTTACTTTTTATTCTTATTATTCTCACTGGGCTTAAGTTGTTAGCTCATGATATTACAAAAATTTCAGGTAATGCCCAATGACCTCGAGATGGACTAGGTTTATTTAAAGTCCATGGACTATGTTTTGTGAATTTTATACATGCTTTGGAGTTGTATATTTGTATATAGCTCTTAAGAGCTTTTCGTTTTACTTTTATGATGAAAATCTCTTTGAACTCTTGATTAGGAATTTGAAGTTCCTTGTGTTTTTAGATTTCAGAATTTAAGATGTAAACAGGTTTTGGCAAGCCAATTTTCAAACACAACCATGCCAATTTTCTTAAAATATAAAGACTTCCGCTGTGTTTTCTAATTTAAATTATTTAAAAGTGTCGGGTCGTCACACCTAAGCATCATCAAACAAGAGAAAAACTAAAAGAAATGGCTTTTGGCTCAAACTCGATTCTAGGGTTTAGGGAAAGTTCTAAATATACATAAAACAACTCCCTCGATCTAAATCTCCGAGTTCCCGAGCAAGAATTGGAAGATTAAAACCAAAAACACCATTAAAACACTATTTGAAGCTTTAGGTTTTGAACTTTAACATACCTTAAAGCCTTGAGAGAAAGGATGGAAAGTTCGATTGTTAGGTTGGAAATGATGCTCGGGCCCGTGGCTATCCAACGCAACCGAAATTGTGACGATCCGGCAAGAATCGAAGAAAAACCAAAATTTGGAATTCTCCAAAGGGGCCTCACGGTTTTGGGAAGAAAAGATGAGAAGAAATTTATGATTTTTGTCTAATTTTGGCTTAATAAAGGAGAAAGATGAATAGTGTTTTAGATATTTAAGAATTTCGGAAATGACGCCTACGTCCTTTTCTTGCCTTCAGCTTTTAAAACGAAACCCGAACCACTTAAACTAGCCCAATGGTGATTAATAATCATTAATTGGCCTATTAATAATTATTAATACCATCGAAACTAATTTAAGCTAATTAAACAGTTATAAAGGTTTCCGAACGAAATTAACTAATTAATTCTTAATAAGTAATTCTAAAATTAATTTTAATACTTTAAATAAATAAATAAAATAATAAAAAAAAATCACCTCAAAATAACGGGACGTTACAAACTAGGTTAGATTATCGTTTTACCCGTGTAATTATCTCTTTTATCTTTGTGTAATCGATTATTCTCTAATGAAAATTTTATATAATTTAATTATAGAATAAGTCTTTCTTAGGTCAATGAGAAGGTGAGGCCTCATGTTCGAGTCCTGAGTCATTACATGAAAGGAGTTACCTAAAGTTTCTAAATTAGAAAGGTGCTTCACTAACATTTTCACAGTTTAGAAAATTATGTATTTCATCTTGTAGAGAAAATGTTCCTAAACATTTACTTAGTGATTTCCCTAAAACAAAAATTTATCGAGTGAATCAACAAATCACTCTCAACCATGCGAATTAAAGGAAATGACTTCATATGTAAGGGCTCGAGGGTTTGACGTGGGGTAATTAAAAATTTAATTTTATTGGTATACTTTAATTAGTGAATAAAAGTGTAGAAAATTATTTTCTATATGAATTTTGGTTAATTAGTAATTACCCTTAGTTTATTTAACAAAAGGTGGAGAATTTAATTAAAAGGGAAATTATTAACCATGGTTAATTTAGTGAAAAGGACTTGTTAGCAAAAGGAAATAGGAAGAAGGGTTTAAATTAAATATTGGAGGTGGAGGGGTTTAGTGGAGAAAATGAGGAGGTGGAAGGGGTGAAAAGCAAATAGAATTTAGTTTTTATTTTTGATTTTGAAAATTAAAAGTATATAATTGGAATTTAGGGAAAAATAAAGGAAAAAGAAAAGAAATCCCTCATCTTTCTCCCCTCCCAAACTGTGAGCTCTCTCTTCCCTTCCCCTTCATTTTTTTTCAATCTTCCTTCATTCAATCTTGGTGCTTGTGGGTGAATTCAAAGAGGTTCTAGTTGATTCTTGATAGAATGAACCTAATAGGAAGATTCATACAAGAATCAAGAGGAAAAATCAAGATTCAAGGTAAATTCTTAATCTAGAATTTCAAGTTTTCTAGGTTTTTTCCATGGAAGTTGCTTGAATCCTATTGTTTGGTGTTTAAGGAGTAGTTGAATGTGGGTTTTCTTACATTTAAAATTCGGAAAATTAAACTTAAGGTGATGTTGATGAACCCTAAAAACTATTAGATTGGGAAAACTCTTAACCACCATTAATGGTGAAAATCTTAGCTTCTAGCTTTTGTAAATTTAAAAGTCTCTTGACTTGTATTGGAGAGTTCTCAAATCTGGAAATCCATGTGTTAATAATGAATTTGGGCTTTAAATTTCTTACATATTGAAAGAAGATGATGGAAGCCATGGTTGGATGTAAGCTCTCATAAACTCCATTAATGGTGGTTTTTCCCAGCTTCTAGCTTTTTCAATTTTTGAGTTTTCTTGACTTTTATTTAACAACTGTTAATTCTGGAATATATGAGTGCCTAGGCCTCATCATATGGATAAAGCCCGTGGGCCGGCCCGGGCCAGGCCCGGCCCTACCCGTAAGTCAACGGTTGGCGGGCCAGGCCCAGCCTATAAATCAATGGGCTGGATATGGATCATGCATTTGAGCCCAAGCCCGGCCCGCGGGCTTTATCCATAGGGCCCCCATCAGGCCCGGCCCTAAGCCCGGTTCAAAGCCCGTTCAAAGATTATTTAATATATATATATATATATTATATATATATATATATATATATATTTTTTTTTTTTAAATTATAAAATATATATAAATATATTTTATATTTGAGAAAAATGCACATGATTTATGCATATAAGTAGGTGTCAACCTAGTTGAGATGTATTTACATTGCAATGATGCAAATTATTTCTCGAAAAAACAATTATGTAAATCTTATTTTTTGGTGAAATCATTATACTTCATTATTATTATTTATCCATTTTAGTTTGTCTCTTTTTAAGTTAAATTAAAAAAATATATATATAGTCAAATTAAGTTAAAAGAATGATATATAAATTTAATTTAAAAAGTTTAATTCCATATAAAATAAAGTATAAATAAAAAAAAATATAATAACAAAATAATAAATTAACTTCATCACTTTATAGTTAAATTTAAATTTAATTAACATATAGGAACAAATATAAATAAATAATTTAATAGTAAAAATTTAAATTAACTTTTTTTTCATCATTTTAGAGTTAAGTTTAAGTTTAAAAAGTTAAAAATAATTTTTTAAAAATACAACTAATAATTTAATGGAAATTTAATTAAATACATAAAAATTTGAACGGGCTGGGCCAAGCCCGCAAAAACGGGCCAGTCCAGCCCCGGCCCGTATTTTATCTCATGGGTCCAAGCCCATTGGGCTGGGCTTGGGCTTACCCTTTTAAGTCAGGCCCGACCCATTTATAGAGCAGGCCTGCCAGGCCCGGCTCATTGATGAGGCTTATGAGTGCCTAAGGCTCTGTTTGGTATGCAATCCGAAAAGCAGAATTTGAATTTAGTGGATTCTAATGAATTCAGAGTTGTATTCTGTGAATTTATTGGTTCTAAACTGTGTTTGGTAATAGATTCAAATTTATAATTGAGATTCGAAATTTGAAATATGTGTTTGGTTGGTTACTCAAAAAATTTAAAATCAGATTGTGAATCAGAACAGTGTGAAAATAATACTTCCAACTTTAAATCATTCAATTTTAAGTTTGAAAAAACTAATAATTCATAACTTATAAATTGAAAACATCTTTATCCGCATCAACTATAACTATTCTCATTCTTAGGATAAATTTTTCTTTTTAAAAAAATTATAATAAAGATAATAGAAGCATTGCAAGTCTATCAAATAAACTCTTTAGATTAAAACTTCCAAAAGGAGAACTATACAAGACACAGTGAGGTCCATTCTAAATTCATAAGAACCTATTGCAACCAAAGAGAGAATTTCTCAATATAAGAGAATCTGAAAAAAAATATTTTCACATTGAATGGAGAGACCATTTGGGCATTAAAAACCTCTAATAGCGTTATTCAAATAGTACTACATACATTAGTAAACAGTAAGCGGAGAAAAATGTGAGCAACAACTTCCAAAACATATATATATATATATATATATATATATATATATTTTATATTTAAATTAATCTTATATATAATTATAAAAACAAAGTATAAATAAAAAATAGGATATAGTGAAAAAATAAATTAACATTTTTTCCATCACTTTAGAATTAAGTTTAAGTTTAAAAAGTTAAAAATCAGCTTAAAAACATGCAATTAAAAATTTAATTAAATAAATAAAAGCTAGAACGGACCGAGCCAACCTCGAAAAACGGGCCGACCCGACCCAAATCCGGAAAATGGGCCCGACTCGTATTTTTATCTCATGTGTTCAAACCCGTGGATTAAATTGTGTGGGTGAGGTCAATCGGTGTTTTTCAGTTTTTGAGTTGGATATTTTGAATTCTTGTTTTAGTTGAATTCATTTTTTAGCCTAAAAAAGAAATTGAATCCAAATTGCTTTTTTCTGGATTGTAAACCAAACACGAAACAAAGCAGATTCATTTTATTCATTCAATCTAGATTCATAAAACTAAATCTGGATTGCAAACCAAACAGACCCTAAATATGTTTTTGACACATGAAAAACAACTTGGAAGAGCAAAGGAAAGAATTCTTGAAAATTCTCAAATTTGGCCAAAATACTAGTTTTAAACTTAGCTAGTTTTGGGTGTTTCTTTGATTAATCTTTAAAAGTTATCAATTTTGGAAATTTTAGATGTTTATATGTATATTTTATACATGGAAAACACATTGGAAGATCAACTTAATGAGTTTTTGGCATATTTTCAATTTGACCAAAAAATTGCACTTTAAGTTGACTAGTTTTTCTTGATTTTGTGTGTTCCTTGATTCTTATTAAAGGGATATTTATTCTGGATCATTTGGGTGTTTAAATATATATATTTAGCGAGGAAACCACCTTGGGGCATCAATCCATTGTATATTCCATAAGTACCCCTTGTTTGGCCGAAAACTACATCCCAAATCACCTAGTTTTGAAACTTTTATCACTAACCGGGTTTAGGGTTATATGTGTTTGATAGGGGCTGAATTGTAATGTTTATTTTCGACTAAACATATATGGATTAACTTATTGTAGGACAAAGACGAGTAGATACAATTGGAGCCAACTTTGAAGGTGAGAACATAAAGAATCGGAAGGGTGAATGACGAACATTCACAGGTTTTATTTTTCCAAGTCGTTTTGAATAGGGAAGTGTGGTGTAGGTGGTATTAAGTGATAGTATGGTTGGTAAGGTTAAGTGTGTAAGAGAATTGTGGAAACGGATATTGACTTTGTAAGTGGCTAGAGGAGCCGAAATGTTAATTAGTTTAAAATCGGTTCATGTTTTGATAGTTATTCATTTAAGCATGCCTATTTGCTTTATTATTATGTTCATAGTCTATGAACGAGTCATATACTGATTTGGGGCTATGATTATGCATATTTGTCGTGTTTTTGATTTATGCTCGAGAAATAGTTACGAATGAGATAATAGAGAAAAGTGTGAATGTGTGACGACCCGTCATTGTTAAATAAATTAAAATCAGAGAAAACAGCGGAAGTCTTTTAATTTACGAAAAATTGGCGTGGTTTTGTTTGAAAATTGGCATGCCGAAAACCTGTTTACATCCTAATTTTCAAATCTAATAAAATCACATGGACTTTAAGTCCAAATCAGGAGTTCAAATATGTATATCATATAAACATCAACATTAGGCTCTTAGGAGCCAAATACAAAATACAATTCATTAAAGTTCTTAAAGTTCATCAAAATAAGACATAAACTTTACAATTCCATTAGTCCATCTCGAGGTCGCATCCCTCGATCACGCGAGACCATCTCCCCTTCCACGGCCTCTAGCCAGGGCATTACCTGAAATTGGTTGTAATGTCATGAGCTAACAACTTAAGCCCAGTGAGAATAATAAGCATAAAAAGTAAAGATAGACCTCAAACTCGCATTTCGATTTGTGTCCAATTAATCCGACACAAACTTTCCTAGAATTCTCCAAAATCTAGGTCATTCTAAACCGTATTTTTCCAAATAATGATACTAATTAGCACACTTAGTCAAATTGTTCATCCAATGACTTGTTATGACATAAAAGAGAAAAATAAATAAACTTTGTATAATTATAACATCTCAATTCTCTTTCTCATCTATCATAAGCATAAAAGTAATGAGTACATCCCGTAGGATACGCATTCGCCATTTATGCATGAAATGAAGGTAATGTGGATTTTTACATACTATCCACCCTTATCCTTATGTATAAAGTAGTGTGGGCAACTTATCATATCCCACCAATACTTATGCATGGAAGTAGTGTGGGCAAATTAACATATCCCACCAATACTTATGCATGGAAGTAGTGTGGGCAAATTAACATATCCCACCAATACTTATGCATGGAAGTAGTGTGGGCAAATTAACATATCCCACCAATACTTATGCATGGAAGTAGTGTGGGCAAATTAACATATCCCACCAATACTTATGCATGGAGGAAATGTGGACTTTCTCGTATTCCACCATTATCCTTTCGTTTTTCTTTCTCACTTTCTTTTCTTTTCAATAATGCGAGATGTTATGCATATGGTTGCATATGCTTGCAAAAGTAAATAAAGTAAATGTAAATGATAAAGCAACCGAAATATGCATAAAGTAAATGAGCAAAAGTAAAGACATAAAGTAAAGGACATAAATAAAATAGATAGAATTCCGGACGAACGATATATCGATCGAACTCCGCTAATAAAGTAAAGAATAAAAACATAACGATTAACCTAAATCTTCAAGGATTCTAAACTTCCAATAATCCAAGGTTCTATCAACCGATCAAATCAAAGTCTTGGATCCTTAAACTTCCAAGTGATCCATTCTAAACTCCGAAACTAATCTAACTTAGAATCTTCTAAGATTCGAGGTTTTCATCGAGAAATCCTAAGTTTCTCGCCTAAAGGATTAACTTCAAATCCTAAGGCACTAACTCACATCCTCTAATCTTAGATTGGGTTCTAATCTTAGTTTCGATTCTACAAATCATCGTACTTATTTGCTTTCTATAGTTACTTTAAATTCTAATCATTCTCACCTTAATTAAAAGTGAAGACTTCGCTCCTAAGCACCGGAAGAGCGATCAAACAAACGGTTCAAAAACACCTACAAAAGGATTAATATCCCGAAAATTAATAAATTACCAACCAACGATTAAACAACGATGAAACAAGCAAAAGGACGGAAAATCCACCAAACCCCATCAAAGAGGCTCTCGGTCCTCCCTATAAAAAGAGTCTCGGGTTTGGGTTTTTCGGCTTTTTGGCAATTTAAATACATTTTGAGTTGGTTTTAAGCAAATTCGATAATCCCGATTTCAATGGGTATCGATGAATAGGGTTTTTGAACATTAATCCCTTTCCCGAAATGAATTTAAATAAACATTCATTCAATAATTTTTAACCCAAAAGGGTAAATTTCAAACGGAAAGGGTTTCGACTGAAACTCGGTTTTAGGGTTATGAAATAGTTTCCAAAAACACGTAAAACTACTCCCGAATTGACAAACACCGAGTTTCACGGCAAGAAATCGAAAGAAAACAATGAAAACTCCATTAAAACACTATTTGGAGCTTAGGGTTTGAAACTTTACTTAGCGATAACTCCGCAAAACACGAGTGGCAAGTACGAAACACTAGGTGGAAAAGGATCGTAGGACCGATACCTTTCCAATGGAACGAGAATCAAGTCGATCCGTCGAGAAATAAGCGAAAACGAATTTTCTCTCTTTGCTTCTTGATGCTCACGGCAAGGAGGAGGAGAAAATGAAGAAGTGTTGGTCAATTTTGTGGTCAATGACTCATTTAAAGAAGATGACAAATAGTAATTTTAGATATTTTGCAAATTGGGTAATTACAACTTTGCCCTTTTTAAGACTTTTGGCTTAAAACGAATCCCGAACATCTCAAACTAACCCAATGGTGATTAATAATTATTAATTGGCCCGTTAATAATTATTAATACCATTAAAACGTATTTAAATAAATAAAGCCATTAAAATGAAATAAAATGAAATAAATTACTAAATTCTAATTTAATAATAAATAAATGAATTTTAATTACTCAAATTAAAATAAAATAAATAAAAGTTTTTTTATCACAAAATAACGGGACGTTACAGAATGTGAACCATGTGATTATGTGAATTTTGAGCATTATGTGAGTAATGATCGAGTCATATGTATACTTGTCGTATTGTTTGGGTTATGTTCGATGGTTAGTTGTGGAAAAGCTTAAAGGGGGAAATGCTTGATATGTGCATTAATTAAGGGTTATGTAAATTAAGCTTAATACGTATAAAGATTGAGTCATATGCCGGCTTTGGAAAACTAATCTGTTTACACTTGTTGATTCTAAGACTCGTTATATAACATTGTTGTGAAGAAGTATGTTTAATCCATTTCATGTCATACATGTCACTCATGCATATCATGTGATCGTTATGTGGCCATGGGGTTATAACCCATGTAACAGTGTAAGGGTGTTGGACGTTACACGTGGTTACCGTGGCGGAGATGTGATTAACCCGTGTAACGTTGTGTGGGTGTTGGACGTTACGCGTGGTTACCGTGGAAAGGTGATGAGCTCCGGTGTGCTATGTGATAAATGGCCCGGGTGTTAGTGAGATTGAGATAGTTGAAATTGTAACGAGATATGGCTCAAATGTTGGTTGATCTTGTGACCTGGGGCGTAGTGAGACGCCGGGTTTGCGATGGCATGGCTTGTGAAATTTAAAAGGATGGTATTATGAAATGTGAGATATTGTAACGGTTTGACGAAAATACATGTTGAAGAACTTGTGATTTGTTGACTCCATCTATACATAATGTATTTGTTCTAGTTTTACATTTTAAGCACGATAGTACCTTGTTTACATTCTATCACGATCATTTCGCATCCCGTTCATATTCTTTTGTTTTCATTAAGTGTCATGCTCAAAGGTGCTCTATATCACCTTTCAGGTAACGCTCGGGGTCGAGGACGTGGAGCGGCAGGTGGTGCTCATTGACTATGCCGAGATGGAGGCTTTTGGATTGGCTTACAGTCACGCGAGCCACGGGTTTTGGGAGTTGTTTGAAAGTCATGCTTACATTTTAGAGTCAAAGTCTTAAAACCTTATGTGTGTGTGTGTATATATATATTGTCTTGTTTTATCGTTTAAAATTGGTGCACCAAACTTTGCTATTTTATTTTGAAATTTGAACTTTTGTGATCTTCTGAACTGGCCGACGTGCCGATGATTTTTGGAAAACAGGTTTATTTTATGTTATTTTTGTATATGAGGCACGAAATTTACGAATACTACATGTCGAAATTTTCGATATTTGAGTAAAGTAATTGTTTTTGGGTTTAAGTTCTTTGCTTCCGCTTTGCGTAACCGCGACCAGTTTTTAAATAAGTCGGGTCATCACATCATAAATGTGACTTCATAACATACTCAAGATTGAGATGTATCAATCTTAATAACCTAGTTGATTATATAATCATTTCATATAACGATGTTATTTAGGAATCAATTTATTATCCTGGTCTAGTCTTATATAATCTTATTATATATAATACTTCCAATTCCTTGTCAACAGTGTTAATGATTTAGATCAAATCAGTGAACAATATCAACAGTACATTTCGGGTTAGGGTTTCCATACCGTATCCATTTACTGCTGCCCATTTGAGTTAGTATCTTATATTAGATCTACTTTATATCTTATATCAATCAATATTACAATTTAGTAACTCTGGAATTATACTTATAGTTTGAATATTTAAAAAATATCCCCCTTTAATAAATGACGCAAATTCACTAAAATATAACACTTTTATTCAGTAAAAAATAATCTATTACAAATTACGAATTATATGGCACAAATCTCATCACAAATATTGTGGTCCTATTTTGTACAATCGTTATTCTACAGGAATACCTCCACTTCCATGTCACACACATGAATAATTCGGATAAGATAATTTATAATCAATATAAAGTGGACCGTATCAATAGTGTTATCTGAATAATGTTCCCCAACCTTATCATCCACTGTAGACTATTTGAGTTACTAGCTTGATCCTTGTGTACGTCACACATACCTAGTCGATATTACATCTAAATAACTCGTAGATTTTTATGTATTTTGAATGCATTATATCAAATATATATGACAATGCACAAATTCTATCATTTTATTCATATTAAATTTATTCAAAATAAATAATATTTGCATAAAATTACAATTGTTAGGGCATCAATCCCAACAAAAACATGTCAAGACAAACAAGAAACATATTAAAAAATCAATTACAAAATATATTGTAACGTCCCGTTATTTTGTGATAAAAAAAACTTTTATTTATTTTATTTTAATTTAAGTAATTAAAGTTTATTTATTTATCGGTAAATTAGAATTTAGTAGTTTATTTCGGTTTAAGTTCTTTTAATTACCTTTTTAGTTTATTTTTGTTTTAATGGTATTAATAATTATTAACGGGCCAATTAATAATTATTAATCACCATTGGGATAGTTTAAGATCATCGGGTTTCGTTTTAGAAGTCAAAAGTCATAAAAGGACGCAACCGTCATTTCCGATTTCTTAAAAAACTATCCAAACACTATTCACCTCTTATTAATATCTTCTTTGACTTCCATTGACTAAAAAACTTCATCTTCTTCATCCATTTCTCCTCCAAACCCGAGCAACAAAGGGAAGAAAAGAGAAGAGGAAGAAAGTCTCGCCCCGGCTTCGTTTCTTGTCCGTTTTGCGTGATTTCGGATGCGTTGGAAAGCTCTCGCCGAGACCTTTCTACCCATTCCACTCTTGGAACGTTTTCAACTCTCTAAGGTAAGCCCTAGATTTCGAATTCTCATAGTATTTCCATGGAAATTGATTCAAGCTTTTGAGTTCTTGGCCAAAACTCTCTTTCCCTTCCAATTTTATTGTTGAATGTTGATGGAAAACTTATTGGGTAACTATTACTTGACTTTACCTTAACCCTAAAACCGAGTTTCAGTCGAAACCCTTCCCGTTTGAAATTTACCCTTCCGGGTTTGATTTTGGGTTAGAATTTAATGAAATAATGTTTATTTAAATTCGTTTCGGGAAAGGGCATATTGTTCAAAAACCCTAATTATCAATACCCATTGAAATCGGGAATATCAAATTTGCTTAAAACCAACTCGAAACACTTTTAGATTGCCTAAAAGCCGGAAAACCAAACCCGAAGCCCATTTTTCTTTGATAGTGTAACGTCCCGTTATTTTGTGTTAAAAAAAAAACTTTTATTTATTTTATTTTAATTTGAGTAATTAAAATTCATTTATTTGTTATTAAATTAGAATTTAGTAATTTATTTCATTTTAATTCATTTTAATGGCTTTATTTATTTAAATACGTTTTAATGGTATTAATAATTATTAACGAGCCAATTAATAATTATTAATCACCATTGGGATAGTTTGAGATGTTCGGGATTCGTTTTTAAGCCAAAAGTCTTAAAAGGGCAAAATCGTAATTACCCAATTTGCAAAATATCTAAAAACACTATTCATTTGTCTTTAAAAACTCACCATTGACTTCAAAATTGACCAAACTCATCCAAAATTCCTCCTCCTTTGCCGTGGGTCTCAAAGAAGAAAAAGAAAATTTTCGATTTCGTTCGTTTCTTGCCGGATCGATTCGATTCTCGTTCCTTTGGAAAGGTATCGATCCTACGATCCTTTTCCACCTAGCCTTCGTACTTGCCGCTCGTATTATACGGAGTTCTCGGTAAGTTTCTCTTGAAACCCTAAGCTCCAAATAGTGTTTTAATGGAGTTTTCATTGATTTTCTTCGATTTCGTGTTGTAGAACTCGGTGTTTGTAAACTCGGGAGTAGTTTTACGTGTTTTTGGAAACTATCCCGTAACCCTAAAACCGAGTTTCAGTCGAAACCCTTCCCGTTTGAAAATTCCTCTTTGGGGTTTGAATTTGGGTTATAGATTCATGTATAATTGCATATTTGAATTCATTTCAGGAAAGAGATTAATGTTCAAAAACCCTAATTATCGATACCCATTGAAATCGGGATTATCGAATTTGCTTAAAACCAACTCAAAATGTATTTAAATTGCCAAAAAGCCGAAAAACCAAACCCGAGACCCTTTTTATAGGGAGGGCCGAGAGCCTCTTTGATGGGGGTTTGGTGGATTTTCCGTCTTTTGCTTGTTTCATCGTTGTTTAATCGTTGGTTGGTAATTTATTAATTTTCGGGATATTAATCCTTTTGTAGGTGTTTTTGAACCGTTTGTTTGATCGCTCTTCCGGTGCTTAGGAGCGAAGTCTTCACTTTTAATTAAGGTGAGAATGATTAGAATTTAAAGTAACTATAGAAAGCAAATAAGTACGATGATTTGTCGAATCGGGAATTAAGATTAGAATCCAATCTAAGGTTAGAGGATGTGAGATAGTGCCTTAGGATTTGAAGTTAATCCTTTAAGCGAGAAACTTAGGATTTCTCGATGAAAGCCTCGAATCTTAGAAGATTCTAAGTTAGATTAGTTTTGGAAGTTTAGACTCCTTGAAAGTTTAGGTTAATCGTTATGTTTTGACCTTTACTTTTATTAATGTTAGCGGAGTTCGATCGATATATCGTTCATCCGGGATTCTATCTATTTTACTTTATGCCCTTTACTTTATGTTCTTTACTTTATGCCCCTTTACTTTATGCTTGTTTCGGTTGCTTTATCATTTACATTTACTTTATTTACTTTTGCAAGCATATGCAACCATATGCATAACATCTCGCATTATTGAAAAGAAAAGAAAGTGAGAAAGAAAAACGAAAGGTTAATGGTGGAATACGAGAAAGTCCACATTTCCTCCAGGCATAAGTTTTGGTGGGACGCTATAATTGCCCACACTACTTTCATGCATAAGTTTTGGTGGGACGCTATAATTGCCCACACTACTTCCATGCATAAGTTTTGGTGGGGCGCCATAATTGCCCACACTACTTCATACATAAGTATTGGTGGGACGCCATAATTGCCCACACTACTTCATATATAAGGATAATGGTGGATAGTATGTAAAAATCCACATTACCTCCAATTCATGCATAAATGGTGAATGCGTATCCTACGGGAAGTACTCATTACTTTTATGCATTTGATAGACGAGAAAGAGAATCGAGATGTTATATCATGTAAAGTTTATTTATTTACTTTTCTTATTCATGTTATGATAAGTTATTGGATGAACAATTAGACTAAGTGTGCTAATTGTATCATCTTTTGGAATTTATGGAAATAGAATTACCTAGAGTTTGGAGGACTTTAGGAGTGAGTTGTGTCAGTTTAATTGGACACAAATCGAAATGCGAGTTTGAGGTCTATCTTTACTTTTTATGCTTATTATTCTCACTGGGCTTAGTTTGTTAGCTCATGATATTACAACAAATTTCAGGTAATGCCCTGGCTAGAGGCCGTGGAAGGGGAGATGGTGCTGCGTGATCGAGGGATGCTGACCTCGAGATGGATTAATGGATTTGTAAAGTTTTTGTTTTATTTTGTGAATTTTAAAGACTTTGATTATTTTGTATCATATTTTGGCTCATAAGAGCTTCTGGATGATGTTTTATGATATTATATATTTGAACTCCTGATTTGGACTTAAAGTCCATGTGATTTTATTATATTTGAAAATTAGGATGTAAACAGGTTTTCAGCATGCTAATTTTCAAACAAAACCACGCCAATTTTTCGTAAATTAAAAGACTTCCGCTGTTTTCTCTGAATTTAATTTATTTAAAAGTGACGGGTCGTCACAGATAGAGCCGTGGGCCTCTTGTGGGAGGGTTGTTGAGTTTTTCGTTGTTTTGATTGTTAGGTTGTTGTTTGATCGATAGTTGGTAAAATTATTGATTGTGTGATATAATTCAATTGTAGGTGTTTTCGAACCGCTTGTTTGATCGCTCTTCTGGACTTGGGAGCGAAGCTAACTTTCTTTAAGGTGAGAATAGTTAGGATTTAAAGTAACTATAGAAAGCGAATGAGTATGAAGGTTTGTAGCATTTGAAACTAAGACTAGAAACTGAATCTAAGAATAGAGGGAATGAGCTAGTACCCTAGGATTAGGAGCTAGTTCTTTAAGTGAGAACTTAGGAGTTCTCGAGGAAAGCATTGAACCTTAGAAAGTTCTAAGTTAGATTCGTTTGAAGCTTAGGATGGATCATTGGAGGTTAGAAGATCCAAACTTGTTTTTAGAACGGTAAATAGAACCTCGGATTATTATTGGAAGTTTAGAATCCTGGAAGGTATAGGTTAATCGTTAAGATAGAATGTACTTGTATTATTGTAGCGGAGTTCGATTTACATATCGTTCGTCCGAGATGCTTATCTATTTTACTTTATGTCATTTACTTTATATCTTTTACTTTATACTCCTTTACTTTATGCTTGCATCAACTACTTTAATTCCACACTTTACTTATTTACTTTTACAAGGATATGCAAGCATATGCATATCATATTGCATCATACCATTCTCGCACCATTCATGAAAAAGAAACGAAAGTGAAAAAGAAATGAAAGTGAAAAAGAAAAGAAAGTGAAAGAGAAAAGAAGGAAGAATGATGAACCCTACGTGGAGTTCACATCACCTTCAGTGAAAAAAAACGAAAGTGAAAAAGAAATGAAAGTGAAAAAAGAAAAGAAAGTGAAAGAGAAAAGAAGGAAGAATGATGAACCCTACGTGGAGTTCACATCGCCTTCAGAGAAAAGAAAGAATGATAAATTAAAAAGAGACGAATGGGATCCTACGGGATTTGCTCATTACTCTAAGTGAAAAAGAGACGAATGGGATCCTACGGGATATGCTCATTACTCTAGATGAAAAATGAGTGAATGGTATCCTACGGGATTGACGCATTACTTCTTCATACATAGGGAGTTGAATGGTATCCTGCAGGATTGACGCATTACTTCCACATGCATAAGGCTGAATGGGATCCTACGGGATGTTCTCATTACCCTTCATTCACGCACAAAAGGGCAATTGCGAAGTCCTACGGGATGCTCTCATGCATTCATGTTGATGATAGATGAAAGAGAGAATCGAGAAGTTGTATGATGTACAAAGTATATTTACTTTTCTTACTTATGTCATAACAATGTTGATGGATGAGTATTGACTATGATTATTAGTAATATCATCCTTATAAAGTATAAACGAAATTACCTAGAGTTTAGAGAACTTTAGGAGTGATAGTGTCAGATTAATTGGACACGAATCGGAATACGAGTTTGAGTTCTATCTTTACTTTTTATGCTTATTATTCTCACTGGGCTTAGTTTGTTAGCTCATGATATTACAAAATTTCAGGTAATGCCCTGTAAGAGGTCGAGGGAGAGGAGGTGGTGCTGCGTGATCGAGGGATGCTGACCTCGAGATGGACTCTTTTGTTGTAAAGTTTATGTAATTATTTTTGTGAATTTCAAAGACTTTGATGTTGTATTTAGCTCATAAGAGCTTTTGATGTGGTTTTTATGATATGAAATATTTGAACTCCTGATTGGGACTTAAAGTCCATGTGATTTTATTAGATTTGAAAATTAGGATGTAAACAGGTTTTCGGCATGCCAACTTTCAAACAAAACCACGCAAAATTTTCTTAAAATAAAAGACTTCCGCTGTTTTCTCTGATTTTAATTTATTTAAAAGTGACGGGGCGTCACATATATAAAATAAGAGGCTGTGTGGTGATTTTTTTTACAAAAATTATGAATTACATTGAGATATTATTATAATGTGAAGACATGATTTTATAATTAATAATATGAAAATTTGAGTTTATAATTACTAGAGTACAAATCAAAAATTAAAAATTCAACCAAACCAACCAAATCAAATTTAACAAAAATAAATAAATAATATTTTGTTTGCTTTTGAAAGAAAAAGGTTCATAAATCTTTAATTTATCAAAACAGATGATGAATCAAGGCCACATTTACTTACCAAAAATCATAATAGTAAAGAATTTGAATGAAAAACAATCAAAATGGAAAGCACATTCCTTTCATGTTTTTTACTTGTAGTTATCTATAATCGAAATCAAATCGTTAGTCATATTGTTTACCTGTATTAGGAATATGAATTAAACATATCAATTACCTACTATTAGGAATGTTCAAAAAACTTGATGACCCGAAAAACCCGACCAACCCAACCAAACCCATATGGTTTGGGTTGGGATATAAACTTAATTGGGTGGGTTGAGTTCAAATAATTTGAAATTATATGAGTTGGGTTGGTTCAGGGTTCTCCTAAAAATAACTTGGATTGAACCGAACTAACCTGATATTATTAATTAAAAAATTTAGTTATTCACTCCTAATCTAAATACTCTCATATGTTTTTGTTTTTTTTATACAAGGTGTCGAGGATGGGATTTGAACCACACTTTTGAGTGTGAAACTACATGCCTTACCCAATGGGCTATGCTCTGATTGGCTATATGTTTTTGTTAATTCCATATATGCTAATGATCCTTTCAAATTTTCATTTCCATTTAATAAACTGTAAATGTAAAAATGTAAAGTAGAAGAGAGAGTTTGGAAATGATTAATAAATATATATGAGTCTGACGATAATAAGGGAAAATAATGAGATTGATTTGCTTCTCTTAGGAATGAGATTCCCCTTATTCGGTGGAGTGATTCCTGATTTTGAAGTGAGACTCAAAAGTTAATTATCATTCCATTATTTTATAAACATCATCAAGAGGAACGAAAAAAAAGAAAAAAAAAAGATTTATATTCCTCCATTGTCATAAAGTAAAACATGACCAATATTTTGACATCACCCTCAAGTGGCCGAGACTCTTTGCCCTTTGACCTCTTCATGAATGTAAGAATGAAATATTAATTAGTGTAAAGTACTTTTTCAGTCCTTGAATTTTTAGGCTATTCAGTCTATGAGTTCTAAATTTGTGTCTATTTCGTCCTCGAATTTTGAGAAATAGATAAATTTGGTCTCTATTGTTAATTTTTATATTCATTAGTATAATGGAATTCATTTCTCGATGGTTAGAATCGATACAAGCTTCAAAACTCAATAATCAAAAAAATATATTTTACCCTTTCATTTTCAAAAAACAAAAAAAACCAAATTTAATTTCCTTTTTTGGTCAATTGTTTTTCTCGATATTTTGACATATATCTATTAAAACAAGTTTTTTTTTTTTTAAATCAAGTTCCTCCACTTATCAACCTTCTCACAGGTGAATGATTAGGGGAATCCCGGTGTGGACTCTGAAGATCACGACTCCTCGCCCTTCCCCTCCCTACTCTTCTCGGTTTCCATTTCTTTTCTTTTTCTAAGAGAGACAAAACCAAGAACAATCAGCGACGGTCCAGCAATCTCGTTCTCCAATGGTGTAATTTTGGAGAAGGGAATCATATAGAGTGAAGTTTTTGAATTAATATTCGTCGGGTATTTCAAATTTCATTTTTTATTTCTTGGAATTTCTAGATCCACCCATTTCATAAATGATATGAAAAATAACTCATGGGATGTTCTGCCCTAATATATGTGTTCTATAATGTTTCAATCTTTGAGTTGGGGATTTTTTTTTTTTGTGTTGGTAATGTTAGTTGTGTCTGCTAATAACAGGAAAGTATATTTGAAGGAAACTTTCATAGGACTTTATTCTTGTTTACAATTCCTGCCCAATACTTTTTTAGTGATTTTGGAGCTGATAAAAGTGCGGTTGTGTTATATTTTGTCTGTAGGGTGATGTAAGAATATTTTTGGATTCGGGATGAGCAACGACGTTTTTGAATCGCAGTTATTGGTCGAGAAGTTATCCAAACTGAACAATTCTCAGCAGAGCATTGAGTGTATCCTTTCTCTTTTTCTTTTTTCTCTTTTATTTGTTGGTGGCCTGAAAATATTGCATAACCCAATCTATTACAACTGCCACTCATGGTTTTGATGCTGAGAAATTCTTATAGCAGTTTCCCTTCAAGGAAGTGCAAATCGTTTCATTTTAGTATAGTTTTGAACTGATGCTGTTGTTTTGTTCCTAATCTTGTATATTTCAACATGTAAATCTTGTTTTTTTTTAGATAAGAACATGTAAATCTTGTTTGTAGGCATTTTTCATAAATGTTGGTCTTGAGTGTTCAGATTCGAACTTTGAAGAAATTGTGTTTGTGTGACTTTTATTCAAACAAACGCGGTGTTTGTTCGACAAAGAAGAAAGAAAGAAAAAATAAAACAAACTTGGTATTTGTGATGTTTTTTTTGAATAAGTTGGGCTTATTCAGACATTTAGTTTTGCAAATTGTATTCATTTCAGAAACAACCATTGAACAATCATGTTTTTTCTTTCTTTCTTTTGCTTAGATCAGTGTTATTAAGGCGCACCAAGGTGATCGCCTATGGCGAGAGGCGAGGCGAGGCCTTAAATATAGCTGAGGCAAGGCGATTCACTCACGTGAGCGCCTTTGTCTCCATTTCACGCCTTTTCTAAACACCTTGGGGCTTTTTCATTTTTTCCCCTATTTTTATGACATTTTAAGGATTTGTAAGTTGGGAAGGGAAAAAAAATAGTTTAATATGTCTTTAACTTTAAACAATATCTAAAAAATAGTTCTCATTTCTTTATTTTTTCATTGTTTTCATGTTTATGTGCTCCTTGCTTCTCTCAGGCGACACCTTGTCGCCTCTCGCCTCTAAGAAATCAAAGACTTGTACCTTGACGTGTGACTTGCTCTTTAAAAATACTGAGGTGTGCCTTTTGCCAGATACCAATTCTCAAGACAAACCCCTCCAAAATCAAAATGAAGTACACTAGTTCCCTCACTTCCCTATCTCTAATATTCTGGCGAAAATGAAGATGAAGAGGAGAAAAGGTCATCCCAACCTCCACATCTCCCATCATATTTGCTGTCTCTACAATAGACAAGGTGAAAAGTCAACCTACCTCCTTTCGAAAAGTAACCTTTCTTCCACTAATCTTCTAAAAAACTTCTCATTGTAGATGTTGAGGTTTTGATTTTATGATAATGTTGATGAATATTTAGCAAAAAACATTGAACCCATGAAAATCCATAATAATAATTTTAATTAATGAAGGAGTGTTGAGTTTCTGGTTTCGTGTTATGCAGTCATTACTTTAGAAACAAAGCTAAGATTCTTTGGCTTAATGCTATTAGGAGCCGTTGGGTTGGATGCCCACGGGTAACAAATGCCTGTGGGAATCAAAGATAACCATGTTTGGTATGACATGAGAATGTCATCAAGTTTTCATGGGAATAAAGGTTATTTATGTTTGTTTTATGGATTATTTCTTGGGTTTTTATGCAATAATGCAACATTAATTATTGAATGAATAATATCAATTAAAAACAGTAAAAATTAAATTCTAGTCAATTAATTTAAATGGATTAAATATTATGCACAAAAGAAAAGAAGACATAATAATGTAAATTAATTAATTAGGATAGAATAGGAGCGTTTGGTTGGAAAGGAATAGAAGAATATTTAGGGACGAAAAGAGATCTTGGGACTTGTTTCAGAGTTGGCACATGTAAATGCATCCTTTTGGGTGTCAACTTCCAATTTTTTTTTTTGTAATTACTCTTTAAGCTTAATTATAAATAGTTGGTCCGCATATTTGTAATTATGTGGCTGTGTAGGTCTGTTGGGAGTGGGGTATATGGTATACCATATTTTTGTGGCTTTTGGTTTGTTTTACCACTTTATTGTATTATTTTTTTTTTATTTTCATTATTTCTTTCATTATTTCAAGGAAATGGCCTTTTGAGGCGTTCTCTTCCCAAAAAAAAAAAAAAAAAAAATTAGGATAGGATAATTTTTAGAATTAGTTAATTATAGTTTATTAAATTTTAACTAATTAAATAATCATACACAAAATAAAATAAGATATATAAAAAAGAAATTAGGAAGCCTAGGCATCCTGCAAAACCCACATTTTGGAAGAGTATATGATACCCTTGTCCATGGGAGTACAAGATGCCAAGGATTGGTGTATTCTCATTCCCATGTTTGGAAACTTACACCAAACAAGGGCTTCAAAAATATTTCCCATGTACCAAATGGCACCTTAGAACCATCTTGTTGGAGATGTGGTGGTTAGCAAGGAATAGATGAATTCTTTTAGGAGAGGAAAATAATGTGAGAGTCCTATGGAAAAATAAAAATTTTGTTTCCTCGTCTTTTGCAAAACAAAGAAGGGGTCTCATGAAGACATTATCTTTATTATTGCAAATAAGGATTCATCTTTGCTCTCTTTAGTTTAACTTGTCAAACTTTTTGGGGTTATGTCAGGGATGAAATTAAAATTTTCCAAAATCTTTCTTTTAGGAATTTTTTTTCTCGATAAGATCTCTCTTTGGGATTTTTTTTTGATACTGTGAGTGCTAGGCCATCTTACGCGCACCACTGCTAATCTCACGGGACAACCTTTTGACCCTACAACACTTGACGTTGGTTTAATCATAGGATAATATCCTAGGTAGGTGGCTGATAAGCCCCCATTTCATAAGGTTTATGAGCGGAAGAAGAAAGTAGGAAAAAGGCAAGTGAGAGACTGAGGGAATATTATGGATAGGCAACGATGGTGTGTGATGTAACTGTCTAGGGGTAGTCTAGTAATTAATCATTGATGAGCTACTATATATATGTAATAGAGTAAATCTTGTGAGGTATCTTTTGACATTCTAAGAAATATATCGTGGAAGGAGAGAATAGGGGCTCTCGAATTTCCCTTGGTTCCAATTTGTGTGTTTGTTTATCTTTTTATTCTATCAGTGGCCAACATGGTTTGAACCAAACCCATGAAATCAAATCTTTCCAAAATCTCTCTTTTGGGAATTAATGTTGAGGATTCTAGGATTTCTTCTTTAGCCTCTCTTTTGGGTTGTATTTCCAGAAGTCTTCCCATTTAACATCTGGTCTTCCTTTAGGTGGTTCCCCTTCGTTTTTATCTTTTTGGCAGACGATCATTGATTATGCCAGTTCCTGTCTTGATGGTTTTTCTAAGGGTGGAAGACACTTTGATTTCTTCAGTGTTGCAAAACTTGCCTATCTGTTATCTTTCCCTTTTCAAATCACCAAAGAAAGTTGCTTCAATTTACTTTTATTTGGCACAAAAGCATTCCTATTAAGGTTCAATTTTTCCTATGGTCTGTTGCTTTAGAGAAGATTAACACTTGTGATATTTTGCAGAGAAAGAATCCGATTTGGTCTTTGTCCTCTTATTGGTGTTGTCTCTGTAGAAAGGGTCATGAGTCGACTAATCATTTATTCCTTCATTGTGAATTTACTGGAGTTTTTTGGAGCAGAATTTTGACTCATTTTGATATTTTTTGGGTTATGCCTAAGGATATCTGCTCTCTTTTTTTCGTATACCCTTTTGGTTCTAGACGAATTTGGAAGAGCATTTTTTGGAATCTTGTTGTGGAGCTCTTTTCTGGGTGATTTGGATTAAGAGAAACAACCATACTTTCAACAATGTGGCTCGTGATCATCATCATCATCTTTGGGATCGCTTTTTGTATTTCACCTTTGGTCAAAAAATAATACGCAATTAAATTTTGGGTTAACTTATTCATCTTTGTATATTGAACTCTTTTTTGTAACTTTTTAGAGGTCCTTTTAACCTCTTGCATATTCTTTTTTATTAATAAAAGTGTTGTGAATTCTTCTAAAAAAAGAAAGTTGCTTCAATTTAGTTTTTTATTTTTTGGATTTTTTGTTGGATGGTTGCGATGAAAGAAAAAAACTTCACTTGGTAATCAGGAAGAAATTTTTTTATCAATATTTTTTTTGGGTCTTGGTATTAAAAATTTGATTTTTAAAAAAATGATGCTTTACTTAGAAAATGGATTTCAAGATTTTCTTTTGAATCTTCTGCTTTTTAGACATTTTTGATTGGCAGTAAATACATATCTTTTAGTTTTGATTGGAACTCCCTTGTTCTTACTAAAGGCTCTTTTCGGTGTCCTTGGAAATCCATCTCACGATGTTTTCCTCTTTTTTCATCTTGCTCACAAATTATTCTTGGTAACGGTTTAGAAATCCAGTTTTGTGAAGATTTGTAGATTCCTAACTATGCCCTTTGTTCATGTTTTCCGAACCTTAACAGACTCTCCCTCAACTGATTTTGCACCAATTTCTCTCTTTTTAATTCCACCTCTAACTCTTGCGATTTGTGTTTCTATAGGAATCTCAAAGATTTGGAAATCCTTCCGTTTTGAAATCTACTAAGCCTCATTTCTCCTTCTTCTTCCCCAGACTGCCTCCTTTGGTTTATTGAATCTTCGAGCAGTTTTACTTGTAAATCTTTTTTCTCTCACCTCTCTCTCCCTTTATGTTTGCCTTCTTCTTTTCCTGCCAAGTTCATCTGGTTCAAGGGTTTTCAACCTAAAATTCAATTTTTCTAATGGACTTTAGCCTTGGGAAAACTTTTTACTCTTGATATTTTGCAATCATGACAACCTTTTCACTCTGTCTCCACATATCTGTCATTTATGTTTGAAGGAATTTGAGTTAATTATTCCTTTATTGTTTTTGTTAGTGTACGAGTAAATTGTGGTTGAAGCTTCTTTGGAAATTTGACTTGAGTTGGGTTCTCCCCAAAGAGATTACCGATTTGCTTTTATGCGAAGTCTTTATGTCAAAGAATAAGAAAGTTTTGTGATGTGTGCTCTTTCTGCTTCTTTGGTCCGTTTAGCTTGAGCGAAATGCAAGATTGTTTGAAGACAGGTCTTCAGATTGGAATTCTACTTGGGTCATTATTTTTTATTGCACATTTTGTTGGGTTAAGTTATTTAATTCGTTAGATTTTCCTTTTTCCTGTTCATCCTTGCTTTATTTTTCTTTTGTTCTAGTGGACTTCTTATACTCTGTTCATATATCTTGTACTTATTATTTTTCTATTAATGAAATATTCATCTTTCCATAAAAAAAAACAATGACGCTGAATAAGATACATGGTAGTTTTTTTATAACTCATTTGACTTTCTGAAGAATGTATTGTCCTCTCTTTTGTGCACTTTTTAAAGAAATTTTTATTGGTGATGCACTTGTTATTTGTCTGTTTATCTTTGATATCAAATCAGCTTTATCACGATGGTGCATTACTCACCGGAAGAAAGCCAAGCAGATTGTTGAAACATGGGATAAATTGTTCAGCTCTTCTCAGAAAGAGCAGTGTGTTTCCTTTCTGTATTTGGCTAATGACATTTTGCAAAACAGTAGGCGTAAGGGAAGTGAATTTGTGAATGAATTCTGGAAAGTGCTTCCAGGAGCTCTCAAGCATGTTTATGGTTATGGTGATGATAGTGGAAAGAAAGCAGTTACCAGGCTGGTAAGTTCTTTGGGGTTGTGTAAAAAATGATGATTACTTTAATGGTTATATATCATAAAGCAGATTTGTTGACTCTAAAACATGTTGCTTGAATTTCTTTTTTCTTTTTTTTTTTTTGCATTTTGGGTGTCAGTACCTTAAGATGCCTATCCTCTCCTCCTCCTTAAAAAAACCCAGAGGCAAGGATTCTTGGTATGGAGCATTACAAGTTCGTACCATAATTATATGTTTTTTTTTGGCTCATTTCTAAAATATTTGAGTGCTTAATCAATGCTGATGATTATTGTTACAGCCTATAAATACTAGAATGAAAATAATATGTTCCCTACCATGAACCAACATGGGTTGACCTAGTGGTCAAGGGGTTGCTTTCCAACCTTGAGGTCATGAGTTCAAACCACGTTGGCTAGTACCTAGTTTATTATACTAACTGATGCCAAGTGTTGTAGAGTCATGAGGTTGTCCCGTGAGATTAGTTGTGGTGCGCGTAAGCTGGCCCGAACATTCACGGTATAATAATATACATGATTTAGGACTAATTATAGGAATAGGTTAATTGCTCTTTCCTTATGTATACTCATTCTATTACTATTTATACGTACAACTCATGAATAATATCAATTCATTCTCTCAATTATTTGGTTACATGGTATCGAAGCAAGAAAGTTTTTCGAATTTGTTTGAGAGTTGGTAGAGTGAATTTTGTACAAAAGGAGTAAGGGTTCGAGTTTGAGTCTCGATCAAAAGTGACTATTTGTCGACACCACCCCATAGGAAGAACTGTGGCCTGCCAGAAAGTCGAGTCGCAACCACCGACCGTCAAAAACGCCCGCGCTTGGAGCCCATGCGCCGCCTTTCAGACCACCCCCTTTCTCACGCGCTGGGGCGTGAGGGCTGCCATTTGTTTAGTTTTGCTCGGAATAATAATTCTGGCCGTTCTGTGGTAATTTTGGGTGCAAAGTGCAAACCGAGTTTGGTTGGGCTTCCCTATGAATTTGAAGCTGCTAAATCTCAACTATTGTCTAGTCCAGAGATATCCTCTTTTGAGGAGGCTTTTAACAGTTCTTCGTACAAAAAATATTACAACGATGCCTCCGAGTACTCTTGTCAGTCGGGTAATGATAAATGGCGTGGATATGGTACATCTAGCAACAATGATCGGAATTCAGGTAACAAGGGATATAACTTGAGGACAATCATCTGTCACTAGTGCCGTACACCTGGTCATATTAAGAACGAATACAGAAAGTTACTGAATAAGAAGAATTAGTTTGCTTATGTTGCATCTACTAATGAAACTCTTGACTAATACCAAGAACATGTAGATCCTCAGTCTGCCCCAATTGTGCTCTTTACTCAGTCAGGTAAATCAACATCATGTGTTGTTTCTTCCTTCAAATGGGTCATAGATTCTGGTGCTACCGATCATATGACAAGTAATCGTAAATTGTTTTCTACATTCACGCCCCACACTTCTTCCTCGCATGTTACTTTAGCAGATGGATGCACATCCATTGTTATTGTATCCGGCCAAGCTATTCTCATTCCTTCATTACCTTTGTCTTCAGTTCTTAGTTTACCTGATCCGTCCTTTAATTTGATATCTATGAGTCAATTTACTCGTTCATTAAATTGTCATCTCATTCTTTCCCACTTATTGTTTATTTCAACATCTTATGATGAAACAAATTATTGGTAAAGGACATGAGACCCTCAGAAATCCATTGTGTGTTGGAGTCAGTGATGAAAATGTTACCGGTGTCGGCGACATTATATGCGGATGTCCAAAAAATCAGGGTTCTGACACTGAAATGGGATATCGCTGCTTCTCTACGCTCTTAATCGATATCTTGTTTCCACATATTTTACTTTCGTGGAAAATACAACATTTTCACCATTTGTCTCATACATATGTCCAGAGGGGAGGATAACTTGTTAATCTACACCACTACTTCTGTTGTACCAAACTCTAATCCTCCACCGGTGGTTACCCCTCAGCTCACAATTCCATTCCCACATGTGTATACCCGTCGTGCACTTTGAAACTTCGTTGTCAGATCCGGTCTCCGATATTGATCTTCCGATTGCCCTCCACAAGGGGAAACGAACATGTACGCATCCCGTTACTTCTTTTATATTTTATAACAATTTGTCTCCTTCTTCTTGTTCTTTTATTGCATCACTTGATTCTGTGTCTTTACCTAAGACTGTTCAAGCTGCTTGCTTTTACTCACACTAGGTGGCGTAATGCCATCGTATAGGAAATGTGGGCCCTTAGAGGAAAATGGTACATGGACATTGGTCGATTTACCCTCTGGTAAAAAAGCTATTGGTTATAAATGGGTCTTTGCTATAGGATCAATTATTCTGACACCTTTTCTCCCGTTGTCAAACTCACTTCAGTCAGTTTATTTCTCTAGCTACCACCTATGATTGGGCTTTGCACCGGTTAGATATCAAGAATGCATTTCTTCATGGTGATCTTTAGGAAGAGGTTTATATGGAGCAACCTAAGAAGCATGAAAACGGATACGGGATACGGATACGGGGATACGTCAATTTTTCAAAAAGTAGGATACGGATACGTTTAGGATACATATTTTTTCTATTTAAATTTATGTGTAAAAAATATATATAGATAGTTGTGTTCTTTTGTTATTAAAAAAAAAAAAAAAAAAACACTACCATTGATACTTGCTCCATAAAATTATATTAAAAAAAATAATAATAATTAAGCACAGTTTTCAGTGAGCGGTGGTAATTAATGACTAATAGATTAAAAAAACTCAAAAGTTTATAGGAGCTAGGAAGTCGTGCATATGCTGTCAACTTTATCATTTAAAATTAAAATAAAATAAAAATAAATGATGCACTTTACTTTTAGGGTTTACAGACTTGAGTTTGAAAATTAGAAAAGAAATAGCCTTCCACGCCGCCGCCGTTCTTCTTCTTGATCTCTGATTCAAGTTTTTCTCATCGCCTAGGGTTTATTCCGTAGATCTCTTACCAGGTAAGTATTTTTTGAATAAAAAAGAAATGTATCTATTGTTTCCATACGTATATATCCTCAAATCTCCAAATATCTTGCCTTTTCTATTTGTATTCCGGACGTTTTAGATATTATTAGGAAAAAAACCTTTTTTTGACATTTTAAATACGTATTTCAAACGTATCTGGACGTATCCGTACTGGATACGTTTTTAATATGGATACTTCAACCCTTGGCGTATGTATGCTTCCTAGGGAGCAACCACTTGGATTTGTGTTCTTTGATACAATCATTGAGCCCTTGAGCATGGTTTGGAAAATTCAGTCTGGTAGTTGAACAATTTGGAATGAAGAAATGTCAATCTGATCATTCTCTTTTTCATCGAGCATCTGCGCCTGGAATCATTCTCTTGTAGGCGATGATGCTGCAGGTATTCTATCTAGGGGTAAACACCCCGTTTAAAAACTAACATAAAAAATCAATATGAAACATAATTTAAGTTTATGGTTATGGAAACAACAAAAATTAGAAAAAAGAAAAGCACAACACAACAAATAGAGGATACTCACCTCACCGGTGGCGACATTGATGGTAGGGACGGTGATGGTAGTGGTGGTTCGGTAGAGAGAAGAGGAAGAGAGGGTAGACAAAAATTAAAATAAAAACGAAGGGGGCGGCAACGTTGATGGCATGGCTGGGTTTTCTTTTGTTCGTGCGTGAGATGAGAAGAGGCAGAGACACTGTTGTTGCTGAGAAAAAGAAAAGAAAAGAAAAGGGGGCGTGGCGTGCATGTTGGTCGTGCGTGTGTGGCAGGGGCGTGCTGGGGGGATTTAAAAAAAAACAATACTAATCGGGGTCGGGGCCCCGAACCCCTTGCCCGGACCCGCCCCGTTTAATAAACGGGGCCATTAATGCCAACCCGACGCCGATTACGCATTTAAATGGGGTGGGGCGAGTTCCCACCCCTAATTCTATCCCTCAAAACTTTTCTTCATAGTCAATTTTACACAAAGGACTTAGGGGCGTTAAGATACTTTTTGGGTCTTGAAGTGACAAGAAGCAATAAACGGATTTTCTTATCTCAAAAGAAATACGTGCAGGATTTAGTAGAAACTGGGAAATTGGGAGCTAAACCATGTAGCACCCGATGATTCCTAATTTGCATCTCTCAAAGGATGGAGAGTTATTTGAAGAACTCGAACTGTATTGAGTTGGGTTGGAAAACTGAATTATCTTGTTGTAACTCATCTAGACATTGTATATTCAGTTAGTATAGTGAGTCAATATCTGTTCTCGCCCACTATTGAGCATTGGAAGGCTGTTGAGCAGATCTTGTGTTACCTAAAAGGTGCCCCAGGATGAGGAATTCTTTATGGTAACCATGACCACAGTTAGATTGAATGCTTCTCGGATGCTGATTGGGCTGGGTCTAAGGATGATCGAAGATCTACAAGTTATTGTGTCTTTGTTGGAGGAAATTTGGTTTCTTGAAAAAGCAAGAAGAAGAATCAGAATATAGGGCAATGGCTAAATCTGTATGTGAAATAGTTTGGATCTACCATCTCCTTAGTGAGGTGGGTTTGAAGCTTTCAATTCTAGCGAAGTTGTGGTGTGACAATCAAGCACTTCTTCATATTGCATCTAATCTAGTCTTCCATGAAAGAACTAAACACATCGAGATTGATTGTTATTTTGTTCGTGAAAAGCTTCAACAATGATTAATCTTTACACGATATGTGAGAACGGGAGAACACCTAGGCGATATATTTACAAAAGCTCTAAGTGGGTCTCGGGTTGATTATCTTTGTAACAAGTCGGGCATGATAAACATCTATGCTCCAACTTGAGGGTAGTAAATACTAGAATGGAAATAATATATTCGCTCCATGATTTAAGACTAATTATAGGAATAGGTTGTACTTTGTTTTTATTCTAATTTGATCAATGAAAGTTTATCTTTCTATAAAAAAAATAAGAAATAGGAATAGGTTAATTGCCCTTTCCTTTTGTATACTCATTGTATTACTATTTATACCTACACAACCCATATGAATAATATCAATCCATTCCCTCAATTCTCTAATTACAATTATAAAACCCTCTCACATTGGAACTCAACAATGTTTTGTTTATGGTGTTTTCATGATTACGGAGGGTGTTTAATTGACACTAATGCATAAAGTTAATTTATTAAGTTAGGAGTAATTTCATAAGTTGATACAATTCAATTAGTACAAGATAAATTTTATTAATCTTCAAAGTTGTTTAATATTAAAGGCTAAATCCCCTATTTATATTAAAGGCTAACTAACTAATTAAACACGATCAAAATGAAATCTAATTGTAACAATAGAATCCCCTGAAAACAAAATTTACAAACTTAGTCATTTTTTGTAACAATGACCCCTATTTGTTTTTTTGGGGTGGTGGCAAGTATCCAAAAAAAAAAAAAGAAAGTATTTTTGTGGTTTGTCTTTAAAGATGGTATTAATATTAATCACAAGATCCAGTCAAGGAAGCCTTGGATAGCTCTCGAACCTAATTGGTGTTGCTTATGTAAGAACAACTCGGAGTCTACGGAGCATCTTCTCTTTGAGTGTAGTTTTTCCCAAGCTCTTAGGTCTTCTCTTTTGGTTACGTTTAACATGGAATGAGTCTTTAATAAGGACCCCAAGCTCAACTTAATAGCTTTCTTGGGAGGTTCTTTACTAAGGGGCAGCAAAAGGATCCTTTGGGATAACGCGATGAGAGCCTTAGTTTGGAACATATGGTTGGAGCGGAATAGACTCTTTTTTTTTGGGATAAAAATAAGTATTGGAAGGAAATACGGGAGATTAGTGTTTTTAATGCCTCCATTTGGAGTGCAAGTTGTAATTCTTTTGTAACTATGCTCCTTCTATAATTGCCTCTAATTGTAAGACTTTTTTGTAATTTGTTTTTTCCCTTGGCTCTTTCATATTTCAATGAAATAGCCATGTTTATTACCAAAAAAAAACAGTGCATTCACAATAGGTAAGGGCGATAAATTTCTTTTTTGGGATCATAGTTGGATCACGAACAACCCTTAGGGGGAATTTTTTTCAACTCTTATGAATATTGCCAGCAAAAGAAGCAGGCTGGTTGGTAGCTTTTGGGATGTGGACACTAGATCGTGGAACATTGATTTTCGTAGAAACAAGATATGTATTAAGAACTCGACAGAAACATTGATATCCCTTTTAAACCCGAGAATAACCGAGGAAAATACATTTTAAACCTTTGAGATCAAGTTTAAAAAGTTGGGGCCGAACAAAACATGTGCAACCAAATATGCTAAGCTCAATAGGAAATAGAGGTTTATTAGGAAACAAAGAATGATAAGGAAAAATTGTTTAGGAACCTGCATTTGGAAAAGTAAAGTTTGTGTGGTTTCCAACAAATGTCTATTTTTACGGTAACTCCATTTGAGATAGAGTATCGACACAATGTGTTTGATGGAGAATGCCCTATGTGGTCATAAATTGTGTTAGAATTTTAGCACAAAAAGCAGAAAAATTAGAAATAACTCGGAGCGAAGTTTTATTAAATATAGCCATGTAATTTGAGAATAATCATCGACAAAGGTAACAAAATACCGAAATCCGGTTATAGATGGAACATGACATGGACCCTCAACATATGAATGAACTAACTCAAAGTAATGTTTTAAAAGGCGCAAGGCGCCGATTAAATCCCCTGGGGCTTAAGCACGAGGCGCACATAAAAGCGAGGGCTTTTTTTTTCAAGGCGCATAATGTATAAATTAAAAATAAATATTTTATATATGAAAATCATAGTATAATTAAGAGTTACATTATAAAAAATTGTGGAATTGAGGGTCTTTTCTTAGATATTGTTTAAAAATAAAGATACTTTATACATTTCCTCCTTAAAAAACATAAAAGAGAAAAAGAAAAAAGATTGAAAAGACATAAGGAGGACTGAGAAAAAGGATTGAAAAGACATAAAGGGGACTTAGAAGTGTCTTAAAAATCTGGAAAATGACTGAAAAGCTTAAATTTTTTGAATGAAAAGTCTAAAAACTGACTGAAAAGTCAAGAATCACAAAATACGAGAAAGGCGTGCGCCTCGAGGCACTGGAAAAGTGTGCGCCTCAGTCCTGAGGCGTGCGCCTTTCAAGAACACCTCGCCTAGGGCGCGCATCTTTCAAGAACGCCTCGCCTCACTCTAGGCGAGGCACAAGTGTAGAGCCTCTCGCCTAGGTGAGGGCTTTTTTCACTTTTTAAATCACTGACTCAAAGGGAGCACTTGCTTGTTTATTGATTCTTGGACAGCAAACTGACATGACTCACAATATAAAAAGGACATGTTGAAACTGAGGACACAATATCTTAAGATCCTGAAACAAACAATAAGTAGGAAAGAATGAGACACAATAATTTAAAGAGCGAGTAACTTGACTTACAAATATCAAATTAAAGGACAAATCAGGTAGGCTAAGAATAGAAGACAAAGGTAATGAAGGAACATGTTTAGCTTGGCTAGATCTAATAATAATAGAAGTGAATCCATCTGCTAATATAACATGAGATGAAGAAATGTGTGGTTTGAATGTAGAAAGTAATTTAGGATTACCTGTCATATGGTCGGTAGCACCAGAATCTATGCCTCATTTGGAGGAAGAAGAAACAAGACATCATGTCGATTTACCTGACTGAGCAAGAGCTAACTGGGGCTAGATTGCTGATTCACAGGCTCTTGGTATTGATCAAGAGTTTCATTGGTAGAAGCAACATTGGCAAACTGCTAGAATTGTCATCCATCATATCAAACCTAGAAGGAATCTTGGTGAGACAGGGATTACCGGACAAAAGACTTTGGAACTTGACCTCCTCTAACACTTTTTCTTGTAAATCCTTTTTTGATTTTAGCCGGCCTATCTTACCGATCTCTTGCTCTCTCTTCTTTTCCACTTTGTGGAAGGTGAAGATCCCGAAGAAAGCCAGGTTCTTTATTTGGTCTGTGGCTTTGGGTAGAATCAACACCTTCGAGATCTTCTTCTTTCACCCTTAACCCCATTGGTGTCGTTTGTGCAAGCAAGAATCTGAAAATTTTGGTCATTTATTGTGGAAGTGTGATTTCTCAAGGCTTGTTTGGCATCGGTTTTTCCAAACGTTCAGATGAATTGGGTTGGCAATTATACTTTTCGCCAAATCTTGGAAAAGATGTTATGTCATCCTCCTTTCAAAGATAAAGGAAAAAGTTTATGGGTTTCGGGTTGTAGTGCAATTATATGGGAAATTTGGTTGGCAAGGAATAGAAGATTTTTTAGGGGAGAAGAGAGATCAGATTATGTTTGGGAGTTGGCTCATGTAAATGCATCTTTTTGGGTGTCAACTTCCAAACATTTTTTTTTTTGTAATTATCCTTTAGGTTCAATTATAAATTATTGGCCTGCATACTTGTAATTAGGTGGCGGTGCGGGTATAGTGGGGTGGGGGTATACCTTTTCTTTTCGTGGCTTTTGGTTTGATCGTGCCACCTTATTTTGTTTTATATGCTTTATTTTCACTTTCAATATATCAATGAAATGGCCTTTTGAGGGCTTTTTAAAAAAAAAAAAACATTGGCAAACTGCTTCTTCTTGTTCAGCAATTTTCGACACTCGTGCTTCATATGACCAGGTGTATGACAATAGTGACAGGTGACATTCTTCAAGTCATATCCCTTGTCACTAGATCCACGCCCTCTACCATTACCTCAGTATTGTTGTTGTTTCCATTCCATGGTTCAGAAGTGTGACTTATAAGAGCACTCAAAGGCTCCAACGTGGTATTTTCGTTATGAAGGACTTTACTAAAGGCCTCTTGAAGAGAGGGAATTTATGAACTAGACGAACTTTGAGGTTTTGCAGCTTCAAATTTAGATGAAAGTCTAGCCAGAAAACACATGATCGTCTCTCGTTGCCTTTGTTGAACTGTCACATCATTACCATACAAAAGCAACAAATTCAGTTCTTCATGGGGTTTCTTAAGATCCATGAAGTAATTAGTAACCGATCTTTCTCCTTTCTTTGTATGATAAATCGATTGGCAAGTTTCATCATGTGGAAGTGTAGATTTTCGAGGCTTATTTGGCAAAGATTTTTCCAAATGTTTGGGATAACATGGGTGGAGGATGAAACTTTTCGCCAAACCTTGGAGGAGATGATTTTATCCCCCCCATTCAACGAAAGGGGGAAGAGCCTTTGGGTAGCGGGGGTTTGTGCAATAGCATGGGGTATATAGTTGGAAAGAAATAGGAGAATATTTGGGGAGGAGAAGAGATCTTGGGATTATGGTTGGGAGTTGGCTCATGTCAATGCATCTTTTTGGATGTCAACTACCAATTTTTTTTTTTTTTTGTAACTACACTTTAGGTTTAATTATAAATAGTTGGCTCGCATACTTGTAATTAGGTGGCGGTGTGGGTTAGTAGGGGTAAGGGTATATGGTATACCAAAATTAGGGGTCACTGCCCTACGAGACTTATATCCCCTTTTGTTTTCCCTTTCTTTAGCCAAAAAAACTTACCAATTTCGTCTTTTTTTTGTCGGGAAGGGTCAAGTGTGAATATTGATTTCCATTTTCGTAGACTAATTCAGGATAGGGAAATGGGTGAATTGTCATCTATTATTACCAACCTTGATGACATTTCGGTGAGAGAGGGTTCCCCTGGTTTAAGACTTTGGTCTCTTAGTCATTCCCTCACATTCTCTTGCAGATCTTTCCTTGACTATTACAATCCGAGTCCCTTGAGTTGCTCCTCACTCTTCTTCCCCACTTTGTGGAAGTTGAAGATCCCGAATTTTTTGTTTGGTTCGTGGCTCTTGGTAAAATTAATACCCTCGAGTTTCTATAGTGATCTTCTTCCTACACGCTTAACCCTCACTGGTGTAGTCTATGCAACCTTGGGTCAGAAGACCATTCGAGGCTTATTTTGGCAAATTGATAATGATACTTTCCGTCAATCTTTGGAGGAAGCCTTGCTAAACCCTCCCTTCAAAGAAAAGGGGAAGTTACTTTGGGTTGCTGGTTTTTGTACTATTACTTGGGGTATATGGTTGGAGAGAAATAAAAGAGTTGTTAGGGATGAAAAAAGATCATGGGAGTATGTTTGGGCTTTGACGCATGTAAATCCTTCCTTTTGGGTTTCAACTACCAAACTCTTTTGTAATTACCCTTTAGGTTTAATTATAAATTGTTGGCTCGCTTGTAATTAGGTGGTGGAATTGGGCTTTTTGGGTATAGGGTAAATGTTTTCTTTTGTTTTTGGTGGCTTTTGGTATGTCTTGCACTCCTTTGTATTTGTTTTCTTTTTTCTTTCTTTCATTATATCAATGAAGTGACCTTGTGAGGTTTCTTTTTCAAAAAAAAAAAAAAATATCAATGAAATGGCCTTTTGAGGTGTTCCTTTAAAAAAAAAAAATTCCATTTTCTTGAATATACAAACTCCAAATAATTCATTATGGACTTCATAGAATCACAATAACTGATCATACCAATCATACTACTATCAATAGAATTATGGATCTGCAAAAACAAACGGAGCATTTTTTCTAACCCATTTGACTCGAGTAGCATTAGTCGGTGGTTCATCCGTCAAATGACCGTCCATACCGATACTTAATAAACATAAACGAATGGTCTTAGACCAATCCAAATAGTTGGTCCTATCCAACTTTTAGTCTATGATTCTAGAGATTGAGTGAATCACATTAGTCGTAACACCCGGCTTCATCTCCACAAGATTCAGTTTTTCAGTCACAAATTAGCCACAAATATATAGTAAACGAATGGACAAGGTAGGACAAATTGCAAGCCAGACAACAAACCAAAACCCTAGGAAAAACATATCTGGAACAAAAAGAGCCAAAAACATATTTGAACGGCACCCATTTTCTTCACAACCCAACACGATTTGCACCCAAAAATACCATAGAATTAACAGAAATATGATTCTTAGCTGACATAAACAAACGGCGACGGAAACAGACGTTTCACGTGCCGGTATGTGAGGAAGGAGGCTGAGAGAGTGGCGGTGCGTGAGCTCCACACGCGGGGTTTTGCGGCTGACGGCGACTGCGACTTGGCGTTTCGACGTCTTGCCGTTCTTCTTCTGGGGTCAACAAACGTTCACTTCGATTAGAGCCCTAACTAACCCCGCTTAAGAAAGAAAATCCCCAACAAGCAGAGCAATCAATAATCTAGATATTGGCTGTCAACAAAAAACTTAAGTTGCTGAAATCTGATCTCAAGTCTTGGAATTTACTGACCCTCGGAGATATAAGCTCCCTCAAAGCAACCACAAGCAGAGCAATCAATAATCTAGATATCCAAGAGGAGCAGCAGCCCCTGAATGAGACTGATTTCGTTCAAAGTCAAACTCTGAAAACCCAGCTCCTTGATATTGAAAGAAAACTTGAAATGGAGGCAAAAATTTAAGTTAAATTGGCTCAAAGAGGGAGATGAGAATACCAATCTCTTCCACATAATTGCAAATGGTAGAAGAAGAAAATCTTACATTAATGAGCTCGTCAGTATTAATGGAACCAGTCTTCTCTCTGATTCTCAAATTGAGGCTGAAGTGGTCACCTTTTTCAAATGCCTATACAAAAGAAAAGAAGGCCAAAGGTCTCTGCCTAGCAACACAAACTGGAGTCCCATCTCACCCGAAGAAAATACTTCTTTGATCAACCCTTTCTCAGAATTTGAAATCTTTGCTGTAGTAAAAGACATCGACTCCAATAAGGCTCCAGGGCCAGACGGTTACACAGGTGAATTCTATAAAAAATGCTGGAACACTATCAAGTCTGATATTTTGAAAGTGTTCTAGGATTTTTTTGAGAACGGATGCCTCAATGCTTGCCTTAAAGAGTCCTACATTCGTCTCATTCCCAAGAAAGCAAGGTCTTCCAGAGTAAATGACTTTAGGCCTATTAGTTTGATACATGGCCTATATAAAATTATTGCCAAGGTTCTTGCTAATCGCTTAAAAAAAGTCATCCCCTCTACCATCTCCAACTCTCAATTTGCCTTCGTTCATAATAGGCAAATTACTGATGCAATCTTAATCGCAAACGAGGCTTTTGATGATTTTAAAGCCTCTGGTAGGCAGGTTTGGGTCCTTAAAGTTGATCTTGAGAAGGCTTTTGACCGGGTTGACTGGGATTTTCTTCTAGCTACTATGGATTTGAAAGGTTTTGATCCAGTCTGGAGAAGATGGATCTACAGTTGCATTTCAAATACTACCTTCTCAGTTTTCATTAATGGCCGGCCCAGAGGTAAAATTCTTGCCACCCGTGGTTTACGTCAAGGATACCCTCTCTCCCCCTTCCTCTTTGTTCTGGTCATGGATGTTCTCAGCCGGAATCTTGAAAACTGTCTTACCAATTGCTCTCTTAAAGGTGTTAGGATTGGTAGAAATAATTACCAATTCAATCTTATTCTGTTTGCTGATGACATCCTCGTTTTTGGAGACCACATTGATAATGAAATCTGCAAAATCATTGATGTTCTCAAGCTTTTTGAAGCTATGTCTGGTATGAAGATAAACCTTGCTAAAACTACCCTGAATGGTATTAACATTGATCCTGAAGAAGTTTCTGCCCAAGCTGCCTTACTTGGTTGTTCAGTGGGTCAATGGCCTATGACTTACCTTGGTATGCCTTTGGGAGGAAACCCCAACACTCTCCAGTTTTGGGACCCCGTTACCGAGAAGATATCAAAGCGGTTAGAAAAGTGGAAGAATGCTCTTTTCTCGAAAGGAGGTAGGCTCACTATTATCCAATCGGTTTTAATGAACACCCCCACGTATTTGATGTCTCTCTTCAAGATGCCGAACAAAGTGATTCAGACTATTGAAAAAAAGATGCGAGACTTCCTTTGGGCTAAAGAGGGTACAACGGGTGACAGTCATCTTATTAATTGGAAAAAAGTGTCCAACCATAAGGAGGGAGGTGGTCTAGGCATTGGTAATTTGAAGGATAAAAACCTTGCCCTTGTTACCAAATGGTGCTGGAGATTTACAAATGAAAGAAACTCTATGTGGTTCAATATTATCATTGCTAAATATGGGATCTTGGAAAATGACACATTTACTTCGACTCATCCAACTAGAAACCATTGCCACTGGCATTTCATCTCCGTTTGTAGAAAGAAGAGTGCTAAAATCTTCACCATCAAGCTGGGTAATGGCTGCTCAACTAGCTTCTGGAATGACAATTGGGCAAATAGTTCTTCTCTTAAAGACCAATTTCCGAGACTTTTCAAGATCTTTACTGCAAAATGGGCCAAAGTTGATTTTTTCTGGGATTCTCAATGTCGTGCCTGGGAGTTAATTTTATCAGAATTCTTTATGATCGGGAGCTGGAGGATTTTGCTAATCTTTTATCCATCATCTACCCTTTCTCTCTTAACAATCATACTGATTTGCAGTCTTGGCCCTTGGAAAAAGATGGCTGTTACACGGTAAAATCTTTTTTCGCTCATCTCTCCAATAGAACTCAGGTAATGGACTCCAATCTTTTCAAAAGAATCTGGAAAAGAGGCTCTCCAAAAAAAATAAACTTTTTTGTCTGGAATTTAACTTTGGGTGGCCTCAATACTTCGGACATCTTGCAAAGAAGACGCCCAGATCTTGCCATCTCTCCAAATGCTTGCTGCCTCTATTTTAGTCACGGTGAAAGCCACGATCATCTCTTCATTCACTGCTCCTTTGTAACAAGGTTATGGCACCTGCTCACCTTGACTTTCAATCTTGATTTCTGCCTCCCTCAAAAAGCTTCCATGATAATGGAAAACATGCTAATTGGCCATCCTTTAAAAGAAAGGCAAAAGCTCTTTGGGAATCAGCGGTCAAATGCATCGTTTGGGAAACTTGGATGGAAAGAAATTATCGAATCTTCAACAACAAATCTAGAAATGACATGAATGTTTGGGAGGTTATTAAATTCAAAGTCTCTCAATGGAGCTCCCTAAATAGAATTTTTTGTAATTACGATAGTTTTTTGATCAATGCCGATTGGAAGAACTTTTTGTAATCCTTTTGGCTTCTGGTGATTAACTAATCACCTCTTTTGTAACTTCTCTTTTTTATATATAAATATCTATGTTTCATATAAAAAAAAAAAAGAAAATCCCCAACAACTCTCAAAAAATTTCTAGGAACCTTTTATGGCTTTGATACTCTGTAATCTTAAGAGTTGGAGAGAATCCACTAATCACATATATATATATATATATAGACACACACACACACACATATATGAGTCTAAACTAATGGGCTTAAAAGTAATGGCTTCTAACTACATAACTATTCATTATAATACCCTTTGATAGGAAACAGAGATATTTTCATTAAAAAGAAGAGAAATCAAAAGAGGGTGAAGAGAATTCACCCCACACGAGAAGGATTACAAAAATTATTCCAATCCGCGTTAATCAAAAGGACATCATAATTACAAAATTTTTTAGAAATAGAAGCAAGAAGAGACACTTTGAAACGAATGAGCTCCCAAATTTCATTAACTGTGCTACGTTTGTTGTTGAAGATTCTATGGTTTCTCTCCAACCAAACTTCCCACGTGATGACCTTCACCGCGGTCTCCCATAACCATTTTGCATGATCTCTAAGTGGGTGACCCACCAAAAGAGAAAGTAAATTATTCTTCGGGTAGTTAGCAAAGCACCAGTTTAAGCTAAAAGTCCCCAACAAATTATGCCAAATCGTCCCCGAGAATTGACAATTAAAGAAAAGATGAACTTGGCTTTCAGCAGAATTTTGACAAAGACGGCAAATGGTAGGGGAAAAGGCTAGCTTTGGGTTTCGCTTTTGGATTATGTCCGATGTGTTCAGACCTCCTACCGAAAGATTCCAATTAAAGAAATTGATCTTCAGAGATGATAGATTTATAAATATTACAGAAACTTCTAACACATAAAAATTTCTCTATTTTATATGTCATTTTCAACGTAAAACGTAATGGAGTGATTTGAGGAAATGTGAGAATGATATTTCTGATACTCATTTTTCCCTCTAAAAATGGACTTGGGGATTTTGTAGAACGCTCGACTTTATTTCGTTGTACTTGTAGGAAAAGATTTTGTCCAAGGGGAAATATAATTGTCTTTACAATATTTAAATTGCTTGAGGATACAAGTTTATTCTTCAATTCTTTATATGATAATTTGTTATATTTGAAAACAATAATGTGAAAAAGTATATAAAATAGTATTTTAAAAATAATATGCATTGATCGTGTCTCGTCTCCTAATTTTTCTTTTGAAAATGCTGTGTCCGTTGTATGCGTCCATGTTTATTATTCTTAGATTAAAATGTTTCGCTTTAAAAAAAAATCTCAATATTTTTCTGATTCCTAAACGTTGTAGGTGAGATGAGCCCCGTTAGATCCTGTTGGATATTTATTTTTAAAAGAGGGAGACTACATACATCTGTCACCAACAATAACTACTCTAGCATAAATGCTCTTATACAAAAAAATTACTTGAGCATAAATGCAGGATAAATCTATCCAGTGGTTTGTCATGCTTGAAGGAAATGTCATGCTTGAAGGAAATGCCATGAACAATGTCTTTAAATTGTTTTAGGATAGGGAGATGTCATGAAATAGCCATACTTGGTTTCTGGCATTTTTCTTATTATTTTTTTCTGATAATAGACATTTCATTGATTAATGAAAATCAAAATACAAAAGAACCCCGCGGATTACAAAAACACGTCCCAGTTGGGGGCAATAAGCGAGGGAGGGTAATTACAAAAAAATTTAGAAGTAGAAGACCAAAGCGGAGTAAATCTGACAACTAAATCCCAGAGCTCGTTGACCTCCAAGTAGTCCTTCTGAAAAATCCTTTTATTCCTTTCCCACAAGTAAATCATTGCTCACTTTGTAAATCATTGTATTTCTAGTCCCATATTTTTTGATAGTAAACAAAAGCTAATTCATTGATGTATGAAAAGCCCAAAAAATAAGGCTAGGGGGAAATTACAAAAAGGCCCTCCAATTTAAAGCTATCATGGACGGGTCGTAATTACTAAAATATTTACAACTTGCTCTCCAATTGGAGGCATTAAGAACACAAAATTCCCAAATATCTTCCCAAAATTTTGATTTCTCCGTGAAAATTCTTCTATTACGTTCGATCCAAATATTCCAAGCGATGGATCTCACCGTGTTATCCCACAAAGTCCTCGTTTGGCCATAGAGATTGGATCCTCCCAGAAAAGCAAGCAAGTTGACTCTAGGATCTTTATGATTGACCCAACTCATACCAAAAGTATCAAAAAGCTTAACCCATAGAGAGGTAGTAAAGCTGCAGTCAAAGAGAATATGCCTTGTGGTTTCCCCACTCTTCTTACATAACACACAACAATTAGGTTGGAGCGCAATCCAAGGCTTCCTAGACTAGATTTTTCATTAGAATTAATACCATTGTTGATAGCTAGCCAAAGGAAAACCTTAATCTTCTTGGGGTATCTACCATTCCATATCAGCAAGTTGGCCGTATCTCTAGTTTTCCCGCTTTCTAACCAAAGCAGATTAAGTGCTGATTTGCTAGTAAAGCTCGTCTGCTGATTAGGTCTCCAGTTCTAACATCCTGCCTATCGCCAACAGTAAGGGGATCCAAAAGATCCATGAGTCTAAACCATTCCTCCACTTCAATTTCTTTCAAATTTCTTCTAAACTCTATAAGCCAAGAGTTGCTGTCCACCTTCCAGAAGGAGAAGATTGGGAGACATTTGTGCTTCGCTATAAAGAACAAATTGGGGAAAGGGATGCAAGAGAAGCATCACTAGCCCAAATATCTTCCCAAAAAAAAATGGTGTCACCCCTGCCAGCCAAAAAGAGCAATTAGTATCCATGAGATGCTTGAGCTTGTAGATGTTCTTCCAAGGGCTTCTATTGACACAAGTTTTTTTCAGTTTGGAGCACCAACCCGAAGCCTCTATACCATGGATGCCAACAATCACTTTGTGCTAAAGAAGATGAGCTTCAAGGGGAAACCTCCACAACCATTTCAAAAAGAGGGCATCATTCTTTTTTTCCAAACCCCCAAACGCAAGGCCACCGTTGTCACCAACAATAACTACTCCAGCATAAATGCTCTTATACAAAAAAAATTACTTGAGCATAAATGCAGGATAAATCTATCCACTGGTTTGTCATGCTTGAAGGAAATGCCATGAACAATGTCATTTCATACTATGTTTTCTTATTATTATTATCCCTTGCTATTTCATACTATGCTTTTGTACTCGTCACGTAATTTGTTTTGCTGTAAATGTTGAAGTGTTTCCATGTGCCCTCGTAGCTTATTGCCTATGCAATGCATGTATTACCTTCAGTAGGGTTGCGTGCTCATAGAACATGCACACTTCTGCTTTGTTAAATTCTAGTTATTCATTGTTATTTCATACTATGCTTTTCTACTTGTCACATAATTTGTTTTACTGTAAATGTTGAAGTGTTTCCATGTGCCCTCATAGCTTATTAACTATGCAATGCATGTATTACCTTCAGTTGGGTTGCGTAGACATGCACACTTCTGCTAGTTCATACTATGCTTTTCTACTTGTCACGTAATTTGCTTCACTGTAAAGGTTGAAGTGTTGCCATGTGCCCTCATAGCTTATGCAAATGCAATCCATGTATTACCTTCAGTTAGGGTTGCGTGCTCATCGACATGCACACATTATTGCCTTTTGCTTTGTTAAATACTAGTTGTTCATAACTGTGACTTTGGATGTGTTACAGACTACAGTTGATTGACATTTTCTTTTAAAATATTTTCATCTCTTGCACTCAAAATGTATGATCAAAAGTGCCTGACTTATTCAATCTTATTTTCTATCTTTTGACAGCATCCCAAGTGTTGTTTCTTAAGTTAGGATTTCTTGTGACTCATTTTTTCCCCTTGTGGGAGTTGGTTTGTTAAGGTTGACATCTGGGAAGAAAGAAAGGTTTTTGGTTCCCGGGGCCAGAGTTTAAAGGATGAAATGCTTGGTAAAAATCCACCTCCTTTATCCAGCAGCAATGGAAAGAGTTCGAATCCTATCAAAATAGTAAAGAGGGATGCCCACTCTGTGAGAATTGTAAGTTCTTGCTGTGTTAGCAGCTAACTGTTGCAGTTTCCATTTTATTTTCTTTTTGATGACCGATATCTCTTATTTAACCCTAGAAACTGGCCGTTGGAGGTGTTCCAGAAAAGATTATTACCGCATTTCAATCTGTACATGATGAACATCTCAATGAGGATGCTGCTTTGAGCAACTGTAGTTCTGCCACTCACTATTGGAATCAAATTGAGGAAGATTTTAATACTTCTTTAGCTCAAGGTATAAGCTCATATATTGTAGTCATCTCATGCAGGTTCCATTTTCTTCCTTTTAGTAAGATGATCTCGTCAGAAAAGGGGGACAATTCATTTTTTTACTCTGGTACTTAACTGAGTGAGGAAATTTTAATGTCTTCAAATTGATTTTTTTTTAGTTTTGTTTGAATAAGCAGTGAAATTAATACCCTTTCCAAAGTCAAGCTAGAAATAATAAAAAATTCCACCAATAACTCATTTAAAACCTAACTAATCGAACACCCAAAATTCAGTCATAAAATGACCAATCCTAGTCGCAAAAATACCCAAACCTAACCATAAATAGTCCAAACTTAGGGATGTAAGAAAAATTAGGGATAATGGACTGAACTGAAAGACAAAGCGAACTGAACTGAACTGGTCGGGTTTATGGTGGTTCACATGATTTATACCGATCAAAAACGAACTGACGACATAGTATATATATATATTCAAAGATTATACTTTCAAACCCTATAAAGAAAACTGATAAAAAATCTTATTGAGGAAATTGTAAAAAAACCAAATCCTACTAAGAAAACTGCCCAAAAACCAAACCCTATTTAGAAAACCAACCAAGAACTGGCCCAAATTTAAAAACCAATGAACCGAACTCATCTAAGTTTTAGTGTTTCAATTTGGCTCGAAAAACGACCCTATTCAAACCCAACATTAAAACGTCCAAATCCAATAAAAAAGCCAAACATAGTCACTAAAACTAGCACCCACACTAATTACCTCACCCAACTAGTGCCCATACCTAGCCCTAAAATTGTTAGAAAATAGCTCTACTCAGTTATGACTTATGAGAGGGTGTTGATTTTACCACTTTTTCAAATTCAAGGTTCAACTTATAAATTCAAAATTTGAAGGTTAAAATCTAATTTCTTCACCCAACTAATTAAAATGATAAATTTTTTAATTAAAAAAATAATATTAAGATGATGTTGCCAAGTAAGCCAAGCTTAGTAAAACTAGAGTGGTCTAGTCTAAAATTACTAGTTACGTAGTAATGTAGACTTTTCATAAAACTCGAAGTTTTATTTATTTTTGGAAATCTAGCCTATTTACGTCTGCAAAGCAAGTGGATTCTCATTGAGGATGTTATTTTAAATGAGGTTTTGTATTGTTAAAAGAATCAAGTAATTATTACTATACGTGCAATGCTGTTGGATAACATTGATGACATGTTCATAGATTTCATTTATTCATGGGATTTTAGTTTTTATCTATCTTTTTATATCTTGGTGATCGCTTTTTTTTTTTCCCTCAATTTTTTTGGACTGATAATGGGATCTTCAATGTTCGACTTTGTTGTTTAGGATATTGTGGCAAAGAGGATTTAAAAAAAAATATAGTTAAAAAAAAACATAAACTTTTCGTTGATAGTTGAAAAGTTACAAGAGAGACTCCAAAAGGAGAAAATTAGAATGATATTTTCATTTGCTCTTCCATGATGTTATGATGAAGAATTTGATAGTTGAAAAGATGATTCTTATTATTATGCTCCTTCTATCATTGCTTTAAATTGGAAGGCCTTTTTGTAATCCCTTCCCACCCTTTTGGGCTTTTCCATATATCAATGAAATAACAATTGTTTATTATTAATTTTTTTTTTATTATGATAGAGAATTTGTATGGATGTTAGAATTTTCATCCGCTTTCCTTGATGTTATGTTTTATCTTTCATCTTGATCCTTGCCTTAGTCAATTGCATTTCATCATCTTTCCTCCCCATCGTTGTCAATAATGATGGCGGTGGAGTCGACCCTCATCTTTCTTGATAGGCCGAGGTCTTCTGGCCCTTTATAACGTCTTCTTTTACCGGATTTAGCTAACCTGTCCTTGTGTTTTCAAGGTGCGACCAGGCTGAATCTATGGCAATTGGCAATGCGAGGTGACAATATTGCACCTTAAATGATGGCCAGGTGAGCGCCTTCGCTTTGGCGCTCACCATTCTCCCTAAAATTGCGCCATTTGCCTTGACATTGTTTCACTCAGGTGGGCGCTCTAGTTAAGGCAGGCGAGAAGAAAGGAATTAACATATAAATCATTTTTTTTTCTTTTTCTTGAAAGGCTTGAGAGTAAGAATGCAATAGTAAAATAAAATATAAATGAAGGAAGGCGAGAAGCACTTGATGACGGTGTATTTTTACAAAAGATAGTCATTAATCTTGTTTACCAACAAAAACAACTAAAAATTACATGACATAAACATCTAATAATAGCAAGATGCCCTTAGGGGTTGTTGAGTGGTCTTAATAATATTAATTTACCTATTGCAATATTGCACCCAAGTCATCCGGTCTTCAAATGAACGCACATAATTTATAATATGATGCCATGTGTTCCCGTAGAATCTCCAATTATGTCAATTGGAGGATAATGTTCATCAACCACAATCCGTCCAAGTGGGGATGATCATGTGAATAAAGAAAATATAATGGTGCGGAAGTTCCTCTCGGTGAAGAATAATATAGGTCCACGTGTGTATGAGGCTTGGAAAGTGGAAAGACCAACGTCTTGATTTTCAAAAGGAGAATGATAACAAGAACGAGGATCATGGTAACTAAAATGAATTCAGGTTTATCAACCAATTCCAATTTGCAACATCTCCATAAAGCCATTGAACTTCTCAATACTAAATGGTTTCATAAGAGCATCTGTTAGATTGTCTTCAGAGGCAACTTTTTCTAGCTTGACATCACCAAAACTTGTTACATCTCGGATAAAATGCAACCTAACATCAATGTGTTTAGTTCTTTCGTGGTGATTGAGATTCTTCGACGAATGCAAAGCAGTTTGACTATCACTTAATACAATTGTTTCACATTTCTCTCCCATAAGTTCCTTTACCAGTACCAATCCTTTGAGCCATAAGCCTTCCTTCACATTTTTTACAGAATCATTTCTCTCCCACATATTCTGATTCTGTAATTGATAGAGCAACTATGTGCTGTAGTGAAGACTTTCAGCTTACTAGGTTTCCAAATAGCTTGAAAACATAGTTTGTTAATGATCTTCTGCGATCTAGATCAGCTGCATAATCACTGTCCACAAAGCCAATTATGCTAGGAGAGTATTCAACTGATCTGCTCTGCTGTGCTGTACTTCAAACCAACATTTTCAGTACCTTTTATGTATCTCAGGACCCACTTCACAGCTTCCCAATGAGCCTTACCTGCTTTTGTCATGAATCTGCTAATGACACTCTTGGCATAGGCAAGATCAAGTCTTGCCATTTCATTGATATAATGAAAGAAAAAGATAAAAAATAAAAACATTACAATTAAGTGGCACAAACGATCCAAAAGCCACATAAATTTGGTATACCATATACCCTTTATCCCTGCTAACCCGCACCGCCACCTAAATACAAGTATGCGGGCCAACTATTTATAATTAATCCTAAAGTATAATTACAAAAAGATTTGATAGTTGACACCCAAAAGATGCATTTACATGAGCCAACTCCCAAGTATAGTCCCACGATTTCTTTTCCTCCCTAAATATTCTCCTATTCCTTTCCAACCAAATACCCCATGCTATTCCACAAACCCCGACTACCCAAAGGCTCTTGTGAAAATCATTTTTTTAAGAGCACCTCAAAAGGCCATTTCATTGAAAAAATGAAAGATACGGAGAGCATAAAGTAAAAAATAAAGCAAAGTGGCATGAACTAACCAAAAACCACAAAAAGCAACGGTAGCGTATACCCCAAACCCACTAATTACAAGTATGCGGGCCACCTATTAATAATTCGACCTAAAGAGTCATTACAAAAGGTTTTGGAAGTTGACACCCAAAAGGAAACATTTACGCTAGGAAGCACGGACACGGACACTGATACGTCACGGACACGGATACGGACACGGGGATACGCCATTTTCCAAAAAAGTAGGATACGGATACGTCTGGGACACTTTAATTTTTTTTAATATATATATATATATATATATATATATATATATATATATATATAATTTCATAGTTGAGGTGAAATAAGTTTGAAAAAAAAACACCAGTTGTTTCATTAAATAACCAAAAGAAAAATAAAAAAATCGCATGCTTTACTCCTCCTCCTTCTGATACCTTCTTCTCTTTCTTTAAATAATCAAGAGAAAGAAAACTAAAGCTGCTACTCTTCTCTCGAGCGTGCGATGAGCATGGATCAAATTTCCTGGCAAGATTGAAGCTATTCCTGCAAGATCGAACTTTTTCCAGCAAGATTAAAGCTTCCTTTTACTTTCTTTCTCCTTTTCAACGAAGATCAAAAACTTTTCCCTGGCAAGTTGATCTTCACTTCTCTTCTCGTATTGGTGAAAGGGGCTAGCTAGGGTTTCAATCTCCTCATCCTTGGGCATTTTAGAGCTAAAGTGAAAGGGGTGTGTAATTTAATTTCAAGTAATCCGGTGTTGATAAGGTTTTTTCTTTTAATTTGATGATTTTTTAATCTAAAATGTGTCCAAGACATATCCAACCCGTGTCCAACCCGTCTCCGACCCGTGTCCAAAATTCATATTTTAATTAAAATAATCGGACACTGATTTTGAAGTATCAGACACGTGTCCAAGGAGTGTCCAGAAGAATCCGTGTCTGACACGTGTCCGACACGGATACTTATGGGAAATCAAGGTGTCCGTGCTTCCTAGCATTTACGTGTGCGAACTCCCAAACATAATCCCAAGATCTATCTCCCCCCTAAAAATTCTCCTATTTCTTTCAAACCAAATTCCCCATGCAATTGCACAAAACCCCGCAATCCATAGACAATTCCTCTTATCATTAAAAGGAGGGAAGACGATCATTTCTTCTAAAGAAAGGCGAATAGATTCATTATTCACCCAAGATATTCCAAACGTTTGGAAAAATCTTTGCCATAAGCCTCGGGAACTTACACTCCCACATGATATGATTTAGATCTTTTGATTCATGATTGCATAGGCTACACCAATTGGGATTTAGGGTGAAGGGAGAAGATCGCTGAAGAAACTCAAAAATATTGATCTTACCCTGTACCACAGACTAAATGAAAAATTTGACTTTCTTCGGGATCTTCACCTTCCAAAGTTTAGAAAAGAAAAGTGTTGAGGAACACAAGTGGATGGGGGTACTAAACTCAAAAAAAGATTTAGAAGAAAACAAGTTAGAGGAGTTTAGGGTCCACAGTCTACTATCATGAACACCATCTCTCACCTAAATACTCTTAAGATTTGCAATAATGGAAGATAACTCTATCATTTCCCTGATGAGTCTACGAAAGTGAAGATCAATATTCACACTTAGACTCTCTCTTCGAATGAAAGCTGAAATTGGTGAATTATTTGCGAGGGTTTTGGAAGGCACTATCACCCAACCAAGCATCCTCCCAAAAGCGTATCCGGTTCCTGCTCCCAACCTTCCATTTTACACAGTTAAGGAACATGGGGTAACATTTAGATATCTTGTTCCACGGGTTCCTAGTAGTGCCTCTGATCACTACGTTTGTGTCCCAACCATTTGAATGGATCCTATGTTTACTCGCAATCACTCATGCCATATATTGTTAGGTTCATTTGGGAATCTCCAAAACCATTAAAGCCATATTCTTTCTATTCAGATTTCCAATCCCCCCCCCCCCCCCCCCCCCCCAAATTCATTGGGCGTGCGAAGATGTGCACCCTTACCTTCTCCATATCCTTCCCACAAAAATTTTCTCATGATCCTCTCCAAATCCTCTCTAATGCTTGCCGGAAAATTGAAGATAGACAGATAATAAGTTGGAATTCCAAACAAGACCAATTGGATAAGTGTGAGCCTCCCACCCTTGGAGAAGTATCCTTTTTTCCATGATGCTAATCTCTTTAAACCTTTTCTATCACGTGTTCCCAGGAGCTTTTCTTTTTCGAAATATCCTCCAAAGGCATGTCAAGGTATTTAAATGGAAAATTTTCAATTTTACATACCACCTTCCCTGCCAAAGATGTTAATTTTCCTTCTTCCATGTTCACCCCGTCAATGAACTTTTTGGGTTGGGTTGGTTTGACCTAAATAGGATCACTTATCTGAATCCAAACAATTATATAAATACTTATTAACCTAAATTGAACTCAGTTTTTTTCCACCACTCCTAGTGAGCAAGCTAAGATTATAAACATCTTTAATCAAACTTGAGAAGTGTTGGAATATTGGCTAAGTTAAAGGGTTATCTTTCTTTATTATTCCAATATCTTTTTTGATTTAGCACATGTTTTATTTTTTTAATTCATTTTCGTTTTAGTAATGCTAGATGGTTTTTTCATCTCTCTTATTTGTTTCCATATATAGAATTCTCCATACTTCATATATTTTTAATTAACCTGAAATTGTTAAGAAATAGATTTAGACAATTTCTCTCGGTACTTTCTCACTTTACATAGTAGGGACAGGCAATCAACCTAGGTCTGCATTGGTTGATGACCTTCAAGAGCAGGAAAAGCTAATTCAGCAATGTATTGGACAACTTGAAAGTGTTGAGGCAACTAGGGCTTCTTTGGTTTCCTTGCTTGTAGAAGCACTTCAGGACCAAGTAATTCCCTTTTCTTCATCGTTTTGTTATTTATTTATTTCATATTACTTTCTCATGATTATAAGCCTCCTTTACATGGTTGAAATATTTTTGTTGTAAAGTTGATTTCCTTGTGGAAAATTACAGGAATCAAAGCTGGATTTTGTTCGCAATCAGTTGCAAGTAAGAAAAATCACTGTATATTTTTTCTTTTTGAATGTAGCAAGAGTTTTGCGTTTGGAATCACTTATTTTCTAAAGAAAGTTTTGAAACTGGGTATGATATGTCCTGTATACCTTGAAGCCTAATAGGTAGGTGTTGGGTGCTTAAGTTATAATATTGGACCTCTATACTTATTTCAGTTTGGACCCGTGGTGGACTTTTTATAAACATATTTGAGATATACTTGAGCAAGTGAGCACGATATGATTTTGGAAACCATGACAATAAATGAGATAAGTTTAGATTGATTTAATGAACTTGAATTTTTGCCGATAGTTGTACCTAGGTGGCGGTTTTATGTACTTTTTCTTTTTATCTTTCATTACCTTAATGAAATGGGCTTTTGAGCCATAGTTTTTTTTTAAAAAAAACTTGAACTAATGAAAGTTATATCTGTGTGGTATTTCGACTTATTACATGTCAATCTTTTGGATGCCGATGAATGTTAAGGAAAGGCTTGAAAAGATCATGAGGAATTTCCTATGGGAAGGTTCCGACGAGGGTGGTGGCTCACACCTGGTTAAATGGCAGGTAATATCAAAATTGATTGAGGAAGGTGGCCTGGGTATAGGTAATCTGGAGAAAAAGAACGAAGCTCTGTTAGTTAAGTGGCTTTGGCGATTTCCGTTGGAACATCAAAGTTTGTGGCATCAGATTGTTGTAGTCGGCATGGTATTCACCCAAATGGATGGGATACCAAGTTAGTTGTTCGGGGTAGTGGTAGAAGTCCCTGGAAAGAAATCTCTAAAGGTTATCCCTCGTTCTTTAGCTGTGTTAAATGGTGGGTGGGGGACGGAAACAGAATACGATTCTGGGAGGACACTTGGATTGGTGACTTGGCTTTGAAAGCCCTGACTTTGGCCAAAAATAAGCCCATCTCTACTTTTGTGGTTAATGAGATGCCTAACTTGGGCTTGGGGGCTAATTTTGACTTCCATTTTCGCTGACTTATTTGGGATAGAGAATTACCTGAACTTTCTTCCTTACTTCTCATTTTGGAGGGCTTTTCCTTAAGGGAGGGTTCTCATGATAGAAGGGTGTGGTCTCTAAATACGTCTTTCTCATGTAAATCTTTCTTTGAGCACATTAACTCATCTGGCCCAAAATATTCTTTCTATTCTAATCTATGGCAGGCAAAGATTCCGAAGAAAGTAAGATTTTTTGTTTGGACGGTTTCCTTGGGTAAGATTAATACAATTGACTTTATTCAACGTTCTTCTTCTTTCGCTCTTAGGCCTCAATGGTGGTGTTTGTGCAATCATGACTTGGAAGATCACAATCATATTATGTGGCGGTGCAAGTTCTCTAATGTTATTTGGGATCGTTTCTTCAATGCATTTGGGATCTCTTGGGTCCCTTCCATCTCGTTTCGCCAATCATTAGAAGAAATTTTATTGAATCCTCCTTTCAAAGGAAGAGGAGGTGAATTATGGAGAGCCGGAATATTTGCGATTACTTGGGGAATTTGGCTTGAAAGAAATAGGCGGATCTTTAAAGATGTGATTCATTCAACGGATTACGTATGAGATTTGACACGTGTAAATGCATCTTTTTGGGTGTCAACTACCAATCTTTTTTGTAATTACCCTCCTTTTTTGATTATTAACAATTGGGCTGCATACTTGTAATTAGGTGGCGGTCGGGGTTTGTGGTGGGGTATACGGTTACTTTTCTTGCCTACATTGTTGGCTTCTCTTGTATTTGTTTTTTTTCTGTGTTTGCTTATCTTTCATTATATCAATGAAATGGGCTTATGAGCCACTCTTTTAAATAAAAAAATATATTTGTGTCTGTGTGTGTTGTTTTTATCCTTTAGTGTTCGGGCCACCTTACGTGCGTCAAAATTAATCTCATGGGAGAACCACACGACCTTACGACACTTGGTGTTGGGAAACTTATAGGATAATATCCTAAGTTTGAACTCATGACCTCAAGGCTTTAAGGGGTATATGGTATTAGAAAAAGAAACAAGTTAGTTTTCTCTCAAATCCTATTTTAGTAAGTTTACATGGTATCAGAGCTGCCACTAGAGTTTTAAAAAGTTTTCTGGAGTTAAATTTAGTTTGTGGGACTAGGGTTTTTGAAGGTTGGGTCACTTTTGATATAAAATAAAATAATGAATCAAATCCTATAGTCATGTCAAACCGATTCATTCTGTTTAAAGAGAGCACAACTTAACCAACTAGGGATGCATGTCGGTTTGGTTCGATCGGATTTTTACCATATCAAAAACTGGTTCAATATGTTGGGTTTTATAGGTTTAGGAAACAAGAAATATATGATTAAGAATTTGTCTCAAATAGCATAAATTTGCATATTAATTTCTAAAATGTTTGAACTTTTTAAAAATTACTCAAATAGCATTATTATAGTTCAATAAATTTATGAACTATTTTTCATTGGTACTTTTAACGAATTTGTTTGTTTTTTGCCTTTTTAAGTTTAACTTCAACAATTTATCGAACTATTTGATTATTTTTCTTTATTATTTTCAATAAATTTATTATTTCTTTTTTACTTTTTTTAGTTCAATAAATTTATTGAATTATAATTATGCTATTTGAGTAATTTTTATAAACTTCTCAGTAATTAGTGTGTAAAAATATACTATTTCAGTAATTGTCTCTATAATATTTATGTCCAATAAACTTAGTATACACATGTATTTAAATTGTTAAATTTATTTTGTGGGACTTGGGTTCTAGATGCAATTGTTAATTCAGGTTCATGGCAACCGATAGCAAACTTGAACTGTGTTTAGTTTGGCTACTGTGGCAAAAATTTTCGAGTAATCAATCTTGTAGGCCGTACGTTTGAGTAAATCCTGTGGCAACCAATCTTGCCTTGTATCTCTCTAATGTGCCATCAAACTTAAACTTCACAATGATGCCCACTTACTACAATCCATGGTTTTCTCGTCTTTCTGCAATTCCATCACTTCCCATGTTTGATTCCTTTCCGAAGCTTGCATCTCCTTTAGAACAACTCCTTTCTATTTTGGAACCTGTAAAGCATCTCCAATATTCTTTGGACATTCCACATCAGTATGTTGAGTAATGAAAGTAAAGGAAACATGGAGACAAAATTTTATTAGAAGCAGAATTGGACATGGGATATAACTATAAAGCACGTTTAGTGCATTTCCTTTTTCATTTTCGAAGAGCAATAGAAATTTCTAGATCATGAACAAAAGTATTTTGAAGGATGAAGTCATAAATTGAGAATTTCTGATCTGGACTCAGGGACTCTTCATGGTTTTGCTGAAGTGTTTCAGACAGAATACTCGACTTTGGTTTCCTTTGTGTAAAAACTCTATTAAACTTGTTTGTAGTATTATTTTTAGTCCCCTTGGGGCTGATATTGGTCGGAGCCAAATTTTCATTATTTAAGGCACCTACTACATTGTTTTCTTGAGAATCCACTCCCTTTTTGTTTTAAAAAATATCACGTCTGGTGTTATTTTCAAAGGATATTTGTTGATCTTCAGAGATAAAAGGATTCAAACCAATGTTTAAATTTCCCACAAAATATGGAAAAGACAACCGAATTTTGGAAAAAGTATCTTGAAAAGATAGATAACCTTCCCCTTGATTTTTAAAAGGGTGCAAATAACACCCGTGGTTTAAGTTAAAATCATGAATAGCCCCTATAGTTTAAAAATGATAAATCATAGTCCTGTAGTTTCAAATTACGTCAATAATGGCCTTTTGAGGTGTTTTATCAAAAAAAATTATGTCAATAAGATCCCTCCCCTTCAACGTAAAGCTTGAAATGAGAATTCCAAAACATCTTGAATCATCCAAATTGGAGTTCAAACGAAAAAGTTATGGCTAAAAGAATGTTTACAACGTTGGAGGGGAGAAGTCTTATTAGCATAATTTGAAACTACGGGGGTGTGATTTACCATTTTTAAACTATAGAGGCTGTTCATGATTGTGACCAAAACCACAGGGGTGTTATTTGCAATTTACCCTTTTTAAAATTGAGTTCTCCCCCTCGACTGAATTTGCATCTTTGTACTCCTCCTGAAGATGAGAGGCTTGAAAAAAGGTTGGTCCTAAAAAATTGAGCATGACACTTTTGATCACTAGTTAATTTACTGACAGATAGTAAATTACTAGATAATTTGGGAACATGTAAAAACATCTTTGAGGATTAATGATGGAGAATTTTTTATGTCACCCGTCCTGGCAATGGCAAAAAAAAACCATATGGTTGGTGATAGGAGACAAAGTAGTGTTAAATGGTGATCCATCCCTCTGTAACTCCTTTGTTTCTCTAAAGGCTATGATGAAAGCCATTAAGAGAGAGGTTACGAGAAAACAACCACCACTAACATTGTTTCGGTAGAAATACAGGTCATTCTGAACCAATTTCGTTATATTTTCTCTTCCTTTCCAAGATTACCCCCCTCAAGTTCACGACCACTCGATTGTCCAGCACTATCATAGTCCTTTCTCTAACCCTGTGCTGTTAGCAAAGAATGCCAGTCCGAGGTTTTGCGGTGGATTACCGGGACTTGAATATGAGACCGTTCTGTCAAGTTCCCAATTCTTGTGATTGACGAGTTGTTGGATGAGTTATGGGGCGCTGTCTTTACCAAGTTGGATTTGAAATTTGGTTACCACCAGATTCAAGTAAACCCAGAGGACATTACAAAAACCCATGGAAGGGTGTTCGTTGTAAGGAGTGGTCCACCACAATAGTTTTCAGCAATCGATGGAGACTTCGTATATGGGTTTGTGTCGTTAACAAGTCCTAATGTAAGTAATAAGTTTGGAACTATCAGTATTTGTGGATATTTTTCAATTGGTCCCATGGTTTGTTATCCAAACGTGGTTTTCCACATAATTCTTGGTGTCATCTTTTTTATCCAAACATGGTTTTCCAAATGGAAACAAAGTCTTTTTTTCATCTAGTCTTGTTAGTGAGCTTTTTGTAGATGGAGCTCCACTTGTTTAAGTTTGTTTTATATGACGTCGTGGTGCTGTAGCTTGTGCTACTCACATGGTTAACCCCACGAAATGATTTTGAGTAAAGGCTTAGGTCTTTCAGGGCCAGGTTTGTTAGTTTATCTTCAATATGTTGGGCCACCTCCATCTTTGGGCCTAAGCCCTTTGGTGGATTCATTCTCAACTCATCTTAAACCCTTCTTTTAAGCCTGTTTACAAATTTACCTTAAAAAACACTTTCGGGAATACCTTTCAACAGAGTGGATTCATTCTCAACTCAGCTTAGACATTTGAACTACTTATGTGATGGGAGCGAATAACATAGCAAGTGTTTGAAGTCATGATCTACTCTGATACCATTTGGTAGGACACCAAATCCTCCAACACTTTGGGCCGAAGCTCGCATGGATTTATTTTTTATTCTACCTAAGAAGGCCTCTTACCAGTTGAGATGTTGTACTTAAATTCATGATATTCTCCCCTTCTAATTGATGTGAGACTTTCTTTGCACCCATTAGTTCATTCGAACAAAGACCACCGAGCCTCCCATCAATAGTCAACAATTTGTTTGTAGCAATGTTGTTAAAAACGCACAAGTCACGATACGTATCGTGCGTTTTGAAAAGCATCGGGATCCATTAGATATGAAATGAAACATTGATTGCGAATACCACGAATCGTACATTTCAACTTGTGAACCTTATGAACGCAGAATTGAAATTCTCTGATTTAACGAGTGTGAATAAGATGGAAACATCATATCAAAAAACCCAAATTAAGATCCATGATTCTCTTCTCTCACACTCTATTTCACTAATGTATGATCCTTTAGCTCCTTGCTCGAGAAACTAATGAATCCTGAGACTTAGAGAATGATTCTTGTTGTTCGTGAAAAAAAATAAAGAAAAGAAGAAGAATGAAGTAGGAAGACGAAGAGATCAGTTGAGATTTGAGAGGAAATGGTAGTCGAGAAGATGAAGAGGTTATGTATAATCTAAAGACTCGGAAAGTGGCTTTGGGAGTATCAAAAGATACATATCTTCTAATAAAATAAGGCAAATATCTTTGTATAAAAAATCCAAGCGACAATGTGCATCGAATGAAGGATGTGACTCTAAAACATGCAACAAATTATGGTGATGGAATCACGACCATTACCAATTATCCTCTTCGTCATAAGATTCTAGAACAGCAAGAATCAGGTTATATTGAGACAAAGCAATTGAGATCACAATTAAGCTGGCTCATTGAAATTAGATTGAAAAATAATTGAGATAAATTTACAACTATGTCAAAAGAAGCGATGAAGATTAATTGTGCCAATTCCTTAAGAGAGGAATTTGATCCATCTGGTCTAGTAACAATACAAAATGTGGTTGATTTAAGATGAGGGATTAAATTCGGATTACCTGTCTTATTATCTGCATCTTCTCTAGTAACGACATAAGAAGATGTGGATGATTCTAGATTAGAGATTAAATTCAGATTGTCTGTCATATTGGCTGTTGCACCAGATTAAATTCAGATTTTGTCATATGGGCTGTTGCTTTTCGAAGATTAGAAAGAAGACATTTATTACCACTGACTGATATTGCAGAAATTGTAACAAATTTTTCTTTGGTAGCTGCAGCAATATGATTAGTCTGAGTCCTTAGGTTCAGATTCGTCAGTTTCCCACCCCTACTTTTCATGGGGGCAAGGCTTGCGACAATAATGACAACAACCGAAACTGTATATATAATATATACATATGCACCTGTACATGGAAGTCCTATTGTTATTAGAAATTAAATTACAATAAAAGGTATCTTAGTAAAGTAGCTAATGGGCTCCTAATTATAATCACCTGTACATGGAAGTCCTATTGCTATTAGAAATTAAATTACAATAAAAAGTATCTTAGTAAAGTAGCTAATGGGCTCCTATAACTCTTATATTTACTAAGACTAATATACACATCATAACAATTTGCAATCAATTCTCTTTATTTGTTTAAATTTGGCTTATGTTACCTGTTTGTTGTCTAGTTAACGCTCTGAGTGGCTTTTCGTTTTATCTTTTATATGCGCATGAGTATGTAATTCAGATGACTAGAATCTATTTCAGTGCCGACTTCATCCTTCACTATCATGTTGATTGCAGTTGTACTATGCCATCATGGATGTATGTTTAATGTTGGGCAACGTTCTATAAGTTACAAGGGTTGGTACTATGCAAACTGAATTTACTTATCTATCTTGCAAATTACTGCTTATGAATCTGCAGATAGCTCGAGCGCAAATTGAGCTAGCAAGTAATGTTCGAAAGAGATTAGCATCGACTCCTGTTCCTGGCCCTGTAGCTACTACCAAGGATCTATTTACAGAAGTGACCCATGTGATAGAAGCTAAACTATCTTCAGTTCTATCCAACACAATCTCTTCTCAGTCACCTCATGTCCAGGCTATGGCTTCATTTGTTGGTCTTAAAACCAGTGAAGAGGAAAACAAGAGAGCAGCTGCTGCTGCGGTTGCTGCAAAATTGGCTGCGTCTACATCATCAGCACAGATGCTTACCTCTGTTCTATCATCTCTTGTTGCAGAAGAAGCTGCTTCATTGAATGGTAGCCTAAAATCATCGGGGTTTGCTTCATTACCCATATTCTCTCCTGAAAAACGACAGAAGCTTGAGAAGCCGATGCCTGTTTCTGATGTTAGCAGTTCAGATGCCACAGGCCCATTGTTTGTTACATCTATGCAACAGCAACATTTGACAAGTGGGGCACATTCACAATCCGCACATATGCAAACTGTAACCCAGGCTAACCAGATTCAAGCTTCATTTGCTCCACTACCTCCACCTGCACCGCAATCCCCTGTGACTCCTCCACTGAATCAATATGCCCAGTCTGGTGCATTAATGGGGGTATTACCTTACGGTTTTGGATCATATTCTCTACCCCCTCCACCTCCTCTGCCTCAACATATTGCAATGGGTTTGACTAGGCCGACGTCTCAGCCATCTCAACAACAGCAGCAGCAGTCACAGCCGTCTTCAGGAGGATACTATCGACCACCAGGTATCGGTTTTTATGGGCAAGGCCAGCAGTCAACACCACCACCAGTACCTAGGCAGTAAGTTCCTGCTGAGAATTTACTTGGGCGTAAATATGCTCTTGAAGGATAGAGGGTTTTAAACGAGTACTTTTGAGAATTTGTACCATCATGTACATTAGTAGATTTTTTTTTTTATTTTGTAGAATTTCAACACATTTCATCTCCTGCCAACTACTTAACTGTGTTGCAGCCTGTTCCCTCCATGCTGATGGAAAAATTAGATGTTATATTTTAGGCTAACTAGTGCAATGCTATCGTAGAATTCTCGGCTACTTTAAACTTTATGGTGGACATAAATGCTTTTGGGAGTGCTTGAAAAAGCTGGCTCGAATGGAAGTAGCAGATTTGCAGTTTGACTGCATTGTTAGATTCAGCTTTTAAGAGATTGTTGCAATAAATCTTTCCTAGACCAGCAGCCAAATATACTTAGTACCAACTGTAGCAAGGCCTTAAAAAAATTAGTGGTAGATGACTATAGCATATGGTTGTGTGATGAATCTGTTTCTCTCTTGTCTGAACTACAGATTATTACTTTTATTTAGAGTTAACTATTGTTAATCGCTTTTCATGCCTCACGTTTCACCTGTGAGGAGTTCATCTTTATTTTAATTTGTCAACTCTATTGGATCAAACATATTATTAGTGAAATTTCCATATATTAACTATAATATGAACGAATTCATAGAGTTATGATATATGTGAGTTAGAAAGAGTTCATCATCACAAGTGATATTGTTGTAGCAAGCCTAAGAGCCAATTTGATATTGTCGTGGTTTTTGAAATAATTATTGTCAATGTAGAAAAAATCAGTTTTATCACGCGTTAGACTAGTCTCTAGTAAATTTACAGATATTGTGAAGTAAATAAATAGTTAGATAGTATTTGATAAATAGATTTAAAGGTGCTTATTTATTCTTTTTTAAAAAAATTAATTTAATTCTAGGGTTATTACAACTAACTTTCAGTTTAAAATCTAAGAATTTCATATACATAGCTCGAGAGATGGTGAAATTGGTGTTTGATGTAAAATACTCGAGAGATATATGGCTTAGGTGAGAGAATCATATATTTGTCAAGAAGTTGCTTTTAGAAGTAGGTATTTATACGTTTTTAAAATCTGATGGTTAGTTAAATTGGTTTATTTCAAAAGTTAGAAATATTATTTTTATCAAACAACAAATTGTAGAAAACGTTATCAGAGTTGGGAGTTTATTCAACAATAGCGAAAAGGTATGTTTTCCATTTTCAAATCCATCTTTCATCGGTCTGATACTTTTACCATCCTTTCATGTTTTTGCCGTCCAGTTCAAGTCACAAAAATATGTATAAAAATAAACATAAAAATAGTGATTTTTTTAAGGTGCATGGACTCAAATGACACATTTTATAAAACTAATTCCCTAAATAGCACCCTCTTTTCAAAATTCCCCAAATGACATTTTTTCTAATATAACAAAATTAATTGTTTTCATTAAATTTACAAAAATGCCACTCATTTATTAATTCACTATATTTGTTCTCTTATTCACTATTTAGTTTGGCTACTACAGTCATGCTTCTTTTTTTTTTGGAACACATCGCACTAGGCTCACCCATTTGCTATCAGAGATTGGGTAGATAATGCCTGCGTCTAACCATTTGATAATTTCCTTTTTCACTACTTCTTTCATGGCTGGGTTCAAATGCCTTTGCTGTTCAATAGAACTGAAATTTGTATCTTCCAACAATACCTTGTGCATGCAAATAGTAGGACTTATCCCTTTGATTTCCGCCATTGTCCATCCCAATGCTGATTTGAATTTCCTTAAAACTACCAAAAGTTGATGCTCATGGTCCTCCCCTAACATGGAGTTAATGATCACTGGGAAAGTTTCATTGCTTCCCAAAAAGGCGTATTTCAGATGTGATGGAAGGGTTTTGAGTACAAGTGAGGATTCGTTACTGGAGGCACTTGTGCTCTGGACTTCATTGATCTGTTCACTCAACAATTCAAATTGAGGTGAAGTCATGCTCATAGAGTCAAGGTGCTCTGATACCTCGTTGTTGAGATCCTGTCCACACTCTTTCTTCCAATGCTTTTCCACCACTGAGTCTACAAAATCGACCATAGAACAACTTTCTACATGGTTAGGGTATTTCAAGGAATTAAAAATATTAAAAGTTACCTCATGATCATTGACTATTATGGTGAACTCGCCTTTATAAACATCCACCAATATTCTTCCTGTAGCCAAGAATGGACGACCAAGAAGAATAGGCACCTCTTTGTCTGCTTCAAAGTCTAATATGATAAAATCGGCTGGGAAAATAAATTTATCCACCTGCACCAATACATCCTCTATTTTTCCTTCTGGATGTGCGCTAGACTTATCAGCGAATTGCAAAGATGCCCTGGTGGGTCTTGCAGCAGCCACTCCCAACTGTTTGAAAGTTGACAATGGTGCCAAATTGATACTGGCTCCCAAGTCACATAGTGCCCTTCCACAGTAGGTATTGCCAATGGAGCAAGAAATAGTGAAGCTCCCTGAGTCTTGCAATTTTGGTGGAATGTTTGGTTGAAAGATGGACCATACTTCAGAAGTCATATTAACTGTCTCTACCTCATCAAGCTGTTTTTTCTTGGAAAGAATATCCTTCATGAAGTTTACATAATTAGGCATCTGTTGCAAGGCTTTTACCAGTGGGATATTAATATGCAACTGCTTCAGAACTTCCAAGAATTTTTTGAATTGAACATCTTGCTCTTGTCGAATGAATCTTTGTGGGAATGGAGGAACACACTCTTCCCTTGGGTTGCCTGTTGTGGCATGATCTTGCGCGGCTACATTCTGTTGAGTGGTTGGGATATCAGTCTTTGCAGTTTGGTTGCCTTCACATGGCGGGTCTTGCTTGTTGGATTCGATGTTGGTTTCCCTTTTCCGTTTGACAGGTTCTTTAGGAACACATCCTGCCCGCTGGTTGGTGTTACTGCTCCTTAACGTGATCACATTACAATGCTCAACTCCCTTGCCCTTTAGATTGTTCACTGTGTCACTAGGTAAGTTACCTGGAGGTCTTGCATTAAGTGAAGATGCTAACTGGCCCACTTGGTTTTCTAGGTTTCTCATTGATGCCTCATTCCAAGTGATATATTCCTTCATGAATTGCTCTAGTGAACTCACTAGATCGCATGCTTGCTTTTGCTGATTCATTGGTTGCTGAGTTTGTAAGGGTACGGACCCTCGCTGAGGATAGCTATTGTACATTGATTGATTGTAGTTCATTGGCCTTGATGGTGCTGCATTAGATGGTCCTGCTCCTGAATGATTGGATTGGTTCCAAGAAAAATTAGGGTGATGTCACCAACTAGGATTATAAGTGTTGGAGTAAGGATTAAAATTCTTGTTGTACTGAATAAAATTCACAGACTCTAGATTCTGTTGGCATAACTCGACGGGGTGTCCTTCCTGACAAATGGTGCAAATAATACCATTGTAGAATGAAGTGGAGTGTATTTGATTCACCCATTGCACTGAACCACCTTAGGTTGGGAGAGCAGTTGTAGTTCCCATGGTTGCATTCAGATTCTTCATAAACATGTTTTCCATTTGCTGTGTGAGGGCATTCAAATCTACCCCTGAACTTTCGTCTGTTTGTTTGAGTGGTACACTGGGCCACTGATAACTGCTGTACACTATCCCTTCCATAATGTCTTGTGCTTCACTGTAAGATTTTGACATGATGGTTCCATTGGAAGCTGAATCTATAGTCAAACGACTGTTTGCATCTAAACCCTTGTAAAAAGTTTAAATTTGAAGCCACCCCGACATTCCATGCTGAGGATAGTGTCGTATCATCTCTTTCCATCGTTCCCATGTATCAACTAATGGCTCATTGTTATGTTGCACAAAGTTTTGTAAATCAGTTCGAATTTGTGAAGCCTTGCTTGGAGGAAAGTATCTGGTGAGGAACTTATCCACCAAATCAGCCCAACAATGGATAGAGTCAGCATCCATTGATAATAACCATGAGCTTGCTTTCTCTTTTAATGAGTATGGAAACAGAGATAAACGCAAAGCCTCATCTGGTACCCCTGACATTTTGAATGAATTACACAGTTGCAAATATAATCCGATGTGGTTGTGAGGGTGTTCATGAGCTCCTTTTCCAAACTGACCAATAGAATTAAGCATAGAGAACATTACTGGCTTAAACTCAAATCTATCTGTCTCGATTTCTGGTCTTGCTATGGTGGGCCTCAATCCTTCCAAATTAGGACGAGCAAAGTCTCGCATCACTCTATGTCTGTCTTCAACATATTTTACTGCCTGAAGATCATCTCCTTTATTCCTGGCTGCCTTATGCATCCCCCCTCCAACAATAGGTGGTGGTTGATTCATGTCAGCTTCAATTCGAGCCTGATTGTTTAATCTTCTTCTGCGAAAAGTTCTCTCAATTTCTCGATCGTATGGAAATTCTTCTCGTTCAGAGTTACTACTTGCCGTAACACTCATAAAATTTGTCAAATAACAACAATAGTAATTACACGCTGAAACAATTAATCACATGAATCATTCTCAACATCTAAAAACGAAAGATATGCACCATCCCCAGCAACGACGCCAAAAACTTGCTAGGTGAAACGGTGGTTAAACTAAATAGTGTGTTGTGGATTGTATGCAAGTGCACATGGTCAACAAGTAATAGTAGTGGTAAGTGAGTGTCGTGTCCCACGAGGATGGTTGGATCAAAATGAAATTAGAAATTAAGAAGGCTGCTACTACAATGATATGAATGAGTGATAAAACTAGAGGAAATTATGCGCAAGTTAAATCGATCAACATGAAGTGTAGATCAAAGGATGGAGGTTTGATGATGTGATAGGGATCTGTACAGATTGTATCAACAAGTGATAAACTTGCTATTAGACTTCACATATGGATGGAGTCATGAGACAATCAATACATAGGAAAACAAGAGCAAGGATGAGTTTTCTCAAACTAACCTAATGCATCACTTTACCCTAGATCTTATCTCTAAAACCTTAAATAAAGTCTGCTTCTTTTGAATCTCCTTATATTGTTCTCTGTTCCTCTTAACCTTTCCCTTATTTCTAAGTTGTGATTAAAATGAACAAGTAATATCTTATATGAAATTGGCATACAAATTATCTTCCAATATTTGCGTACACGCTTCTGACTATATTTTCATACAGCATAAAAGAAGAATATGAATGATAAGAATATTACATCACAATCTCCATGAATAGATGAGTCTCAAAATAATGGTTCATGTCTATCCATCTCTACTAACACTTCATCACAAAAGGGTTTAGCCACTCATGGCTTTCAACAACATGAAAATAAACATAATCTTAAAGCGGGAATTCATACTAAATATAAAACTGAAAATGCTAAATGTTGAACTACAAAATAACTCCATTAGCAACACTTCCTTGCTTGTTGCCTTCTTCTTCCTTTTTTTGCTCTCGTCTTCACCATCTCTCTCTTTTATTTTTCTTCCTTTTCTTTTTTATATCTCCCGCTTCTTTCTCTTTGCTTGGTCACTTTTATTTTTTCCGGCCAAAAAGTAGTTGGTACAGTATATCTGGAAGCTCGCGTGGCTAGGGAACTGTAGCATGAACTGACTGTCGCTTGTCCCATCGAACAGCTCATCAGCGAAGATAATATCTCTTTGTCTTATGAGCGCTTTGCATCAGTAGCATTACAATGTGTTCTTCTTCATGCTTTGCCCTGCATCAGTAAAGAAATACCAAGAGCACCACTAGAAATTATGCTTGCAAGGGCTGAATTAGAATGATCAGAAGCTAACCAAATAAATAAGAGGAAAAATGACTATAAAAAGGCTAAACTAGAACAGATGGCCAAATTCAAGTTGGAATTTACAAAAGTAACTTAAATAAGTGCGGAAGCTCAACATTCTACTCAATTGCTTGGTCTTTTTACCTAGATTTATCCAAGTTTAACTATGTGAATATCTCTTTCTAAAGACTTATCAATAACACAGTCTCCAATACGTAACCCCAGAAATATTCTAGCAATCTCAAGCTTCATCCCAAGCCACCAATAATGCTCTCTCAGGTCCTTGTACATCTTCGTACTACCTGGATGAATAGAGAAGATAGAACTGTGAGCCTCCTCCAACAGCTCCCTTCTAAAAGTTGATCCAAAAGGCACACATAGACTCTTACGATACATCAGAGAACTGTCTGTAGCGAAGGTAAAATGGCTAGGAATATCTGACTCAGCCTCTCTAAAACCGGCCTGCAAATGAGTCTCTCCCCTATGTGCATCAATCATCCTCTACCTCAAAGTAGGTCCCACTGTCAAACTAGCCAAACTCACAATGACCTAGGCAGTTAGGAATGCTATCTCAGCTGGTTCCATATCCCACCTCAATCTCAAAGGTATGGCTGACAAAGCTGATGAATGAGAAGACTTTGTACTGAGCGCGTCAGCCACTACATTGGCTTTCTCAGGATGATACTGAATGTTACAGTCATAATCATTAACGAGCTCTAACCATCTCCGCTGTCTCATATTCAATTCCTTCTAAGTGAAGAAATACTTGAGACTCTTATGGTCAGTAAATATCAGGATCTTCTCACGGTACAAATAATGTCTCCATATCTTCAATGCATGAACAACAGCCGCCAACTCTAAATCATGAGTCGGATACTTCTTCTCATGCTCTTTCAACTGACGGGAAGCATAAGCTGTAACTTTCCCGTGTTGCATCAACACACATCCCAAACCTCTGTGGGAAGCATATGTGTACACAGTCAAACCACCGGTTCTGTCAGGCGACACTAGAACAGGTGTTGTCACAAGCCTCCTCTTGAGCTCCTCAAAGCTCCTCTCACAATCCTCAGACCATACAAAATCAACTCCCTTCTGGGTCAAACGTGTCAAGGCTGAAGAAATTTTGGAGAAATCTTGCACAAACCGTCTATAATAGCCTATAAGTCCCAGAACACTGCGAATATCAGCCACACTCGTTGGTCTAGGCCAGTTAGTAACTGCCTCAATCTAAGAGGGATCAACAGATACTCCTCTACTCGATACTACATGGCCTAAAAATGCCACTTCCCTCAGCCAAAACTCACACTTGGAGAACTTGGTATACAATCTCTGATCTCGTAGTACCGTCAATACTTCCCTTAGGTGCATAGCATGCAACTCCTCTGTCTTGGAATAAACCAAGATATCATCAATGAGTACAATCACAAAAGAATCAATGAACCTTCTGAACACCGTGTGCATTAGGTCCATAAAAGTTGCAGGCGCGTTGGTCAAGCCAAAGGACATAACTACGAACTCATAAAGTCCATAACGCGTCCTGAATGCAATCTTGGGAATATCCTCATCCCGAATCCTCAACTGATGATAGCCAGATCTCAAATCTATCTTCAAAAAGATAGTGGCTCCCCTCAACTGATCAAATAAGTCTTCTATCCTGGGCAAAGGATACTTGTTTTTCACCGTAACACGGTTCAACTCTTTATAATCGATGCATAAATGCATAGAACCATCCTTCTTCTTCATAAACAACACCGGAGCTCCCCACGGTGAAACACTCGGGCGTATAAACCCCAAGTCTAAAAGGCCCTGTAACTGGCTCTGGAGTTCTTTCAACTTAGCCGGTACCATACGATAGGGTGCTTTGGACAATGGAGCTGTCCCAGGAGCAACCTCAATCTGAAAATCAAACTGTCTCACCGATGGCAAACCGGGTAACTCATCAGGGAAAACATCAACAAAATCCCTTACTAATGGCACAGAACTCAAGCTAGTCTTCGGTACAGAAGTATCGACAACACTAGCTAAATAGCCCAAGGCTCCATCACTTAGAAGCATACTAGCTTCTAACATAGATATCAAGGTGGGTGCTACTCGTCTACTAGACCGACGAAAACATAGACTAGTCCCACATGGACTCATAAAATCAATAACTCCCTCAGTACAATCAACGGTGGCACGATTAGCTGATAGCCAATCCATACCCAAAATCACATCGAAATCAGACATAGGCGTGATAACCAATGTAGCATGCAAGCAACAACCCATAAAACGCAAATCATCAGTGCTAATCATACTATCAGCAATAACAAACTTCCCCACCGGGGTAGAAACACACATCTCAAAACCTAACGATGCAGACTCAAGTGCAGCCAACTCAACAAACTCAAAAGAAATAAAAGAGTGGCTAGCCCTAGAATCAAATAAAACAAAAGCCGAATGGCCCAAAACTGTCAGAGTACCAGTCACTATAGTACCTGCAGCCTCGGCCTCCTCTCTGGTGGCAAATACACGAGCCTGATGCTGAACAGGTGGAGAAGGTATCGGACGCGGTGGTGGAGGAAACGGCGACGGTGGTGGAGGTAATATCTGTGGCGGTGGAACAACAGGTGGAAGTCTATACTGCTGAGCCTGTGCACCCTGACCTCTACCCCTGTACTGACCTCTGCCTCGGTCCTGACCTCTGCTCCTAACCGGAGGAGCATAAAAAGCTGGTGGTGCCTGATATGGTCTTTGCTGAATACCCTGACCCGGATATCCATACTGTGGTGGCTGTGCCTGATGAGCCCTACACTGCCTAAATCCATGACCCTCATGACCACAAATATAACACCTCAGTGGTAGGGTACATGCCCCAGCATGATAACTAGAACAATTATGGCAATAGTGGAAAAGCAGTCCCTGTGCCCTCGGCTGCCTAAACTGGATTCCACCCCGAGCCTGCTGCTGCTGCTGTTGTCTCTGCTGAGGCAGTGGTACTCAACCAGTATGGTTGTCCTCTGCCTTCCTCTTCTGAGAGGAAGTCTGTCCTGTAGCAGCTAGTTTACCCTTCCTTTCTTCAGATGCCAAATCTAAAGAAAGGGAAAACTCCAAAGCCTCCTCGTAAGTAGTCGAACGTAAAATGCGTAGATGACCCCTAACCTCGGCTCTCAATCCCACCATAAACCTCTTCTTCTTGCTCTGAGGGTCAGCAATCTATCTAGGAGCAAACCTAGACAGTCGATCAAACTCTCGCTTGTACTCTGTCACTGATCTATCACCCTGTTTTAGGGTCAGAAACTCCACCTCTAATCGGTCTCGTAATTCAGCTGAGTAATATTTCTCATAAAACTTCTCTCGAAATTCCTCCCAAGTAACCTCCATGGTAAGAGAAAGTGATCTATGAAGGCCTCTCCACCAATACAAGGCATCATCAATAAGAGAATACATGCCACAGTGGACATCCAGCCGGTCTGGGCACTCAATAAACTCGAAGGCTCTCTCAACCCTATCAACTCATAACTCTGCAACAGATGCATCCAAAGACCTACCATCAAACTCAGCAGGTGCATATCGCCTATACTCCCTCAGAGTCCTAGCAGCATCAGTAAACTCCAACCTGATCAACTGCTATATCTGCTGCTCTAGGTGGAGGTAAAACAGGCGCAACGGGTCTACCAGCATCCCGTAATAACTCAAGATAAATATCCTCAGCGATGTAAACTCCTCGCCCCTGAACAGGTGGCGGTATAACATGAATCACAGGTGGAGGTGGTGGTGGAACTGTAGGGTTCCGAGCTCTACCTCTACCCCTCACAGGAGCAGCCGTCCTCGTACCAACTCGCCTAACACCCTTTCTAGGAGGAATACTGCATCATAATCAATATAACTTGATAAGTTACTAGTAATGTAACGTCACGTTACTTTTGGGGGTGAAATTTTTTTTTATTTATTTTAATTAAAGCTTTTAAGATTAGTTTAAATTCAGAAATTTTGATTTAGTAGTTATTTTCGTTCGAAATTTTTTTTAAACTGTTTTAATACTTTAAATTTGTTTTGGTGACATTAATAATTATTAATAGGCCAATTAATAATTATTAATCACCTTTAAACTTATTTAAGAGCTTCGGGTTTCGTTTTTTAAAAGTTAAAACAAAAGAGGGACGTAGGCGTCATTTCCCAAATTGTTAATTATCTAAACACTATTCCTCCTTCTCTTTAAATAAGCCAAAATTAGACAAAATATGAAATTTTCTTCTCATTTTTCATCCCAAACCCGTAGCTTAGAGAGAAAAAAAGAGGAGAGAAAGAAATCGTCGCCCCGGCTTCGTTTCTCGTCCGTTTTGCGTGATTTCGGATGCGTTGGAAAGCTCTCGCCGAGACCTTTCTATCCATCCTAAAAATCGAGGTTTTTGCTCGTTTTCTTGAGGCTTAAAGGTATGTTAAAGTTTCTTAATTTTGATGTGAATAGTGTTTTAATGGTGGATTTGAGTTGTAATCTTCGAATTCGTTCACCGAAGCTTGAGGGTTTCATTCGGGGAAGTCTTTATAGTCAATTTTAGAAACTTTCCCTAAACCCTAAAACCGAGTTTAAGCCGGAAACCCGTCCCTTGTGATTTTCCCTCTTTGGGTTATGTTTAGGATGTTAGGTTCTTTGTGTTTTTGCTTTTTAGTTAATTTTTCGAAAATGGATTAATATGCAAAACCCTATTTTTCGGTTACCCATTGATTTTGCAAACCTCCAAAGTATTCGAAACCAACTCAAAACACCTCTAAAATGCATAAAAGCCGGAAAACCAAACCCGAACCCCTTTTTCCCTAGCTTGGCCGAGAGCTCCATAAGGGTAGAATCCGGGATTTTCGTGGTTTTATGTGTTTAGATGTTGTTTGATTGCTTTTCGGTTAATTAATGTAATTTAGGAATAATTCGTTTGTAGGATTGTGAATTGATCGTGAATTTACAACCTCGGATTATTCGGAGCTTGTCTACAAGCTAAGGTGAGTTTAAAAGGGAAGTTAGTACTTTTATGAATTTAGTTTCGTTATGTAATTGTTTATCGATGTAAAGAGGGAGATAACTTCTTAGGATTAAGTTTGGTTGGAGACTTTAATTCGGAAGTGTGTGTGGAGAAAGTTTGGATTTATGGATAGTTCGAGGATTAGAGAACATAAGAGAGGTTTGGAAGTATGGTATTGTGATTTGGAGATGTTAGATGAAAGTGGAAATGGAAGTTACTTTGGTTGATTTGAAAGTTACTTTGATGGATTTGAAAGTTACTTTGATGGATTTGGAAGTTAAGTATTTAGAAGATGCACTTGAGTGATAACTCGTGTAATCTAGTTAGTTAGGTTTCTAATTAACTTAGTAGAATTCTTTGGAGTTTAGCTAACTTTTTGGGGACCTACGGCACATTGATTCTGCACGTGATAGTATGTGATTTTGATCCATATGTAATCATGGTGAGATGATTTGTGGTGACCTTAGGCACATTGATTTACACATGGTAATATGTTGATTTTGGTCCATATGTATCATGGTGTGATGATTTGTGGGTACCTTGAGCACTTTGCTTCTGCACGTGATAGTATGTGATTTTGATCCATATGTAATCATGGTGAGATGATTAGTGGGATAGTACATGGTAGTATGTGATTTTGATCCATATGTAACCATGGTACTATGGTTTGTAACTAGCACACGATAGTATGTGATTTTGATCCATATGTAATCATGGTGTGATGATGGCACTATGGTACATGATAGTATGTTGACTTCGGTCCATATGGTATCATGGTACGGTAACTTGAGACATGGTACGATGATTGTGATATGGTAATACCGTACGGGCTTAGTATGCAATATTTATCCATATGGTATACCCGGTACGATGGTTGTGATATGGTAATACCGTACGGGCTTAGTATGCGATATTTATCCATATGGTATACCCGGTACGATGGTTATGATATGGTAATACCGTACGGGCTTAGTATGCGATATTTATCCATATGGTATACCCGATGCGATGGTTGTGATATGGTAATACCGCACGGGCTTAGTATGCGATATTTATCCATATGGTATACCCGATGCGATGGTTGTGATATGGTAATACCGATGCGGGCTTAGTATGCGATATTTATCCATATGGTATACCCGATGCGATGGTTGTGATATGGTAATACCGTACAGGCTTAGTATGTGATATTTATCCATATGGTATACCCAATACGATGAAACTGGTTTGGTAATAATGAATGCTAATGTTATACAATTACATATACTCCGGTACTTTTACTTTAAGCCTTTATTTCTATCTCTTGGTTTTGAATGACGTGTACGGGTGGTATTCTACTATCGATTGATTGTATGGAAATGAGAAGTGTGGATGTGGGTAGTTGTGAGCATTATAGGCCTTTGGACACGATTTCGGTTATGAGATATTGTTCATAGGATTACTTGCTTTCGTTTTACTCTCACTAGCATGTTATGCTAATGGTGCTACACTTACAATTTTCAGGTAAACCTCGAGTTAAGAAGCGTGGTAGAGGAGGTGGAGCCGCGTGGTGATCGAGATGGTGTATGGACAATACTAAGAACTCATTTTGGTTTAGCATTCATTGAAATGCTTGTAAATTATTCCATCTTTACATACTTGTGTCTTTTTGAGCCCGAAAGGGTATTTGTGTAAAATATGTCTATGTTTTATGGTCTAAATGTCTTTTGGAATGCGAAATTCCCGATTTATCGCTTTTTCTGGAAATTTGGGTTGTAAACAGGTTTTGGTTATTCGATTTTTAAACGAACCCACGCCGTTTTTCTTTAAAAATCGAGTCTTCCGCTGTGCATTTGAATTTAAAGAATTTAACGGAAAGCGGGTCGTTACACAACATGTTCGTTTTCTATCCTCGAAATTTGTTCCACGCTGAGGGATTCAAATTGTTTGGCTAGCTCTTTGACTTTTTCTAGGTATTTTGCCATGTTGAGGTCGTAATTATTTAGCTCTTTGACTTTTTGTAAAAACCCATAATTCCTTTTATTTTGTTTTCTTTTGTAATTATTAAAGATTACCATTTGCTTTTTGAAAAGATGACTGACAAGGGTTCTGTCTTGTCTCTCTCCTTCTTTTGTTCTTTAGTCTTTTATTTTCAATTATCTTATCTTTTCATAAAGCTGATTCAGACAGGGGTCCTGTCCTGCTGAGTCACCCTCATCCTTAATTAGTAACCTAACCTTAATTAGTTTTAATTCTAGTTTGTTAACCACACCTCAAATATCAATCTATAAAAGGACTGAGTCTTGTAAGGAAGGGAACATCAAGCAAAAGAATTAAGCTATCATCCCTCTCTCTCTCTACCACTCCCTCTCTCTCAACATCCCTCAAGTTTTTATTGATAGCCCGATCCTCCTTCCTTAATGGTATCAGAGCCTTACTATCAATAAAATTCTCTAATTTTATCCATCGTCTTCATCTTCAATTTATTCTCTTGCTTATTCATTGATAACATCAATTTAAATAGTGGAAGAGGTAATCTTAAGTTCACTTCAAAATTTAATTTATAAAGTTAGAACTCTGATCTGTTCGTCTGGGTGCTCGTCCGCAGCGTTGGTAAGCCGTTAGGTGTTCCAAACAGTTAGAGTAAGTCCGTTGGTAAGCCAAGGGTTCCAGCTGTAAGCAACCAAATTGGGAAGTCCTTCTACCTTTGTCAATTCAGTTTTGAATTAACTTAATTTTATGTCCAAATTATTTAAAAGGATATTATCAAAGGGTAAATCAAAGGAAGATGCCAGAGACGAAGGCATCTTGGATATCAAAGAAGAACCAGATATCTTGTCCTCTCAGGGCAATGAGGAGATGAGAATTACTCGAGTTGAGCATGAACTCCAGAACTGGAGTATCGCAAAGATAGATCCCAGAGAAATCTATTATCAAAGTACTTTCAACTTTACATCGAGCGATGTGATCAAGACAGTAGAAAGAAATGCTTCTATCACCACAGATGCAGAAGTACTCCATATTTTAACACATGAGTCTATCCTCAAACACCGAGAAGAGTTCAAATATATTCATCTCAGATTGATTCAAGTAGCGGTCAAACCTCTGTTCCGTCTTGGGTTAGACACTCCAATACTCGTCTCTTTAAAAGATGAGAGATTCAAAAATTATACGGATAGCATGTTGGGAATTATTGAATCCAACTTAGAAAACGGTCTGGTATATTTCAACGTTTTCCCAAATCATACTCTCTCCTTATTTGATCCTCACATCTTGTCTTCCCTGATGTTGAGAGTCAATTCAAAGGAATTGAATATGGAAGAAAAATCACTTTCAGCGATGATTATTTTCAGTATGTGTTATAAGCTGATGAACACAAACATATCCCCAAAGGCAATCAAGTCTTCTCCAAGAGGCGAGACAATCTTGATTGAAGTAAATACTGAGAGAGAATCAGTCAGTATCCCAAAAAGAATACCTTGGGATCAAGTAACCTGGAAAACCAGATGGAATCTTGAGGGTTCAACAAATCCTATTCCGGCAAAGAAAGCCCTCTCGTATATTACTGAATTTCCAGATAGCCGTGTATAAGTCAACTTCACGGATGAAACTGATCATACTCCAAAGGTCAAGAATTTCTTAAGATCAAGACCAAGCACCTCTGGAACAAGATCATAAGCTTCAGAAATAATTACTAGAAGTAATTCAATGAATATCCGGTGTGTTGATTTTGACCAGATTATTCCGAACATTAATAATGAAGAAGGACAGGGATCAACCTCTAAGACTCAATTTGACATGGCTCCACAGTCAGAGTTCAATTCAATTAATGTTCTCACATCAATACTTTCTCTCGATATGGAGAAACTAAAAACATTATTTCTCTTAGAAAACAACAAATTCTGTTGAAGATCTTTCTTCCGTGCATATAGCGACAAGAAGCAAGAAGAATTCAAAACTAGTTGGAAGCAGACAATGCAAGAGCTAGAAAAGGAAATTCCATTCTTTCATTGGTTCGCGAGACGCAAAGACTATGAGAAACAACTTTGCCACATCAAAGAAACCAAATGGAAGACAGGACAAAAGGAGGTTTCTTCTCATCACCCTCCTCTTGAAGATGTGATCTTCGAAACCAAATATGGCCATACCATAACAGGTAGCCCATTCAAGCAAATGAACGAAAAAGATGCCGCGACAGCTTCCCTCAGAGGTATTCGTTTTGTCCAAATGCAAAATAATTATTCTAACAAACTGATCTCTACCATGGCTGTTCAGCTAGTCGCATAGAAGAAGTAGTATAGGATAATAAATCAAAGATCCCCACGGATTTCAAAGATGGATCCTATCCCAATATAGATCCTACAATGCCTCTGTTCAGACCTCTTGAAGCTGATACAGAGATTTATTGTCTTTATGGGCCTAATAATCTCGCTAATTATGTATTGATGATAACAAACACTTAGTACTAATCAATTTTAGTATTTTAGTGTTGTGTTTTGTAGATCAGAAAATAATGAGTACGGTGCAACTTGAATCGCTCAATCCCGAGTTAAATTGGAGAAGATATGGATTAAAGAAAATTAGATTTTAAATATATATATATATATATTCGGATTAAAAGAAAACGGAAAATAAATTGAGAATCGTCACATCCGTCCGATCGAAAGCATAAGTGCATCCGACGCTCCTGAAGTTTTCTATTATATATATATTTATATATATAATTTCAGATTTAAAATAAATGAAAAAGAAAAAGCTGAACTGATCTCAGCCGCACGATCGCGCCATCTGACGGTCCTCATTCACCCACCCACGATCGCGCGTGTATTCAGACGCTGACGCCTCTGCTCTCCGCTAACGCGCCCCTGCACTTTCCACCTCTCACAAGCTGACACGTGGCTAAGCTGTCCCTGCAGCTACAGCCGCTGACGTACGCGGGCCCCACGGAGCTGCTTCTCGGCCTACCAGAACGTGACATGCGTCATGCGTGTTCCCCATGCCAGAAATCTGCTTTTTCCAGATGCTATGAAAAGTCTTCTTTGCCCCTAAACTTTATATTAATACCGTCTGCATCCTGACCCATGTCATTTGCATTTCCTGACCGATTTTGATGAGCTCTCTCACAACGGTTCCCTGACCGAAATGCCCCTGTTGACCAGATTAATTAATATTATATTAATTAATTGAAATATTAGTTTGCTCAGCCATTCAGATTGTGACACGTGGTCCAACGGATTAATTTCACTTCTTTCTTCTTCATATGGCCGAAATTGAGATGGAAAATTACCAAGAAAAATCTGATTTTTGCTCTCCATTGTTAAAGGTCTTCAAGCTATTATTTTACATCATTTTGGGATTTTATTTTGAGTGATTTAATTGGCTATTAAGAGCCTTGTAATATCGTGAGCTTTGAATCTCACATTTAATCTTTTGAGAGATTTGTATTTGTGTGAAATTTTATAATTCACACTTGGGTCGGTTTCCTAGCCCGTGAAATAGGAACGTGGGTTTGTTCTTGATCCCGGAAAAAGAACGGTTCGGGTTTGACTTTGATCCCGTGGAAAAGAGTCGGGTTTGATCTTGAGCTCGCAAAAGGATTGGGTTGTACTTCCTCCCGGAAAAGGTAATAAATTCCCGAGAGGCGCTCGGGGAGTGGACTAGGCCAGATTTTGGCTAAACCACTATACATCTTGGTGTCAATCTCTAACCCTATCCTCTTTAATTTATTGCACACTTATTAGTTGTTATATATTTAATGTGCATATGAATTGGGATTGTTAATTACTAATCATTGAGAATTAAATTGATAATTGTTTCACATATTTGTTATTAGAATTTATTGAAGCAATCTTGGTTGATAGAAATTCATTGTGGTAAAATATTTCCTATCATTATTGAAATTTAGTTTACTTTGTTTAAGGGAATTTTAGGATAAAATTCATTTTAATTGTTTGAGCTTAAAAAGTCTAATTAACTTGTTAATTAGAAGTCATAAATCGAAAAAGTTTTAAATTAACCTAAAACCCTATTCACCCCCCCTCTAGGGTTGCCATACCGGTCCTACAATTGGTATCAGAGCGGGGTTGCTCAATTTGTTGATTTTCAAATTTGTAGAAACTTAATTGTTTGAGTAATATGGCAAATTTTGGGGTTGATAAAATGTTTGATGATCAATGTGATAATAGACCTCCTTTGTTTTATGGATCAAATTTTAAATTATGGAAAAATCAAATGAAGACTTACTTGTTATCCATGGATATTAAAGTTTTGTATGTTATTGAAAATGACATCTCAAAATCAAATTTGGATAATGATTTGCTTACTTTAAATGCTAAAGCTTTGAATGTTATATTTTGTGCTTTAGTTAGACAAATATTTGACAAAGTTGTAAACTTTGAGTTTGCATTTGAAGTATGGAATTTTCTTGAAAAATCATACAATGTAGAAATTTCTCCTTGTACTTCTAATGTTTTTCTTGATGTGAAGGAAAATTGGAAATCTAGAAATCAAGAAAATTCTTTTAGATTGGAGAATGAAAATCTTGGTGAACCTCAATTGTGCTTAATGGCTCATAGTCATGAGGAAAGCATTGATGATGAGGTATGTGATGAAAATCCTTCTTATGATGAACTTATGAGTGCATATGATGAAATTAAAGATGAATTTGAATAATTATGCTCCAAGTATCTTGTGATTAAAAAGAAAAATTCTTCTATGTCTAAAGAATTTGCTTCATTGAAGGATGAGATTAGAATTTTGAAAAATGAAAATAAATCCTTGGTTGATGAAAATGCTTGCTTGAAAGAAAATGCTTGTTATGTTAAGAAGCATGCTTTGATTGAAAATTCAAATGATGAAGAAAAGCTTGCATTACTTGATAAAATTAAATTTCTTGAGCATGATGTGGTTGATAAAAATGAGTTAATTATGCCTCTTAGAGAAAATGAATCATGCCTAAAGAATGAGCTTAAACTTGCTAAAGAGAGTATTAAGAAAATGACAATTGATGAAAAAAAATTAGAAAAAGGCAAATTTATTGATGAGAGTGCTATTGCCTCAAGTTCTAAGGCAATTCTTGATAAAGCCTCTTCCTTTGTGCAAAATGATATTATGCCTAAACATGAAAATGATAAATTTGTTCCTACTTGCCATGCTTGTGGTATTAAAGGTCATATTAGACCAAATTGTCATAAATTGAAAAATACTTCTCACAATTATGAAAATAGGAAATTTGTGCCTAAAAGTAATATGCCTAATCATGTTGGTGGTTCTAAGAATTTAAGAACAAAATTTGTGCCAACTTGTCCTCATTGTGGAGTTAAAGGTCACATAAGACCAAATTGTTTTAAATTGAAAAATGCTCCCTATGTTTATGGAAAAAGAGCTCTTACAAATAGAATGAAATTTGGAAATGGCCTTGAAAGGAATTCTCACATTAAAAAGAATGTTCATAGATATTATGTGAATGAGAATTTCAATGGAAAAGTTACTTGCTTTAAATGTGGAAAATTTGGACATAAATCATATTCTTGTAATTTTCAAAATTTGAATGATTTTGGAAATGGAATCAAAAGAAAATGGATTCCAAAAGAATTAAATGCTACTAACCTACTTGGACCCAACAAAGTATGGGTACCAAAAATCACTTGATTGTTTTGTAGGTTATTGGAAGCAAGAGGTTGCTTGAACTAAATGAAATTATTTCACATGGAAGCAACTTAAAGTCTTGCTTGAAGCTTGAAAGAAAAAAATCTTACTTTGGTAACTTTATTTTTGAAAAAGTCATATAATTTTTTTTGTGTTCATTGGTGATTAATATCATTTGAGATATTTTCAAATCTATGACTTTGATAAATTTATTGATTATTTGTTGTGAGAAATAATTATTAAATTTATTGTTTATGCTTAATTGGATAAATTATTTAAATTGCCCACTTGCAAACTTTTATGTTTAAATTTTTTGATAATTGCTTTTTGGGCTTGTTGGTTAAATCTCATGTTTTGATGAGTTATTTTTTAAAGAAAATTGTTTGAACTTTTACACTTGAAAGATAGATGTTAAATTCTTTTTGTTAGGGGGAGTAATTAAACTTGTATTGATTTATACTTTCTAAATCCCTATTTGTTTAAAGTTTGAAATTGATTTCAAAAGAAGATTTGAAATTTAAAGTTTTAAAGTTTTTTTTTAATTGGTATAATTCTTTCTATCCCAATAATTGGATTATTTAAAATTTGGTATCTCTTGTAATATGCCATATTATTATGGGTAATTGAATTTTTGATAAATTGTTTAAGTAATTGAAATGATTAAAAGTTCATTGAGATAATGTGTTTTGATGGCTCCATGGTATTCCTGGTATATTTTTTTATGGAGAAGGCATTTTTTTAGGGGGAGTAAAGTCTTTTTAAAAATATGACTTATATTTGACACTTTATGTGTTTAGCATCAATTTATTGAAACATAAAATGACTATTTGATTGTTTGTTTTGATGCTTTTGCTTTTAAGGTGAAATTATTGGTATCATTGTTTTATTTGAAAAAGGGGAAGATTTTTTTTGAAACTTAATAAGTCCCTTATTAAAAGGGAGTTTTAAAATTAGAGAAGAATCATTATTTTGATTATGCTTTTATTGAAAATTCTATTATTAGTATGTTATTTATTGAATATCTTTTTATATAGATTGCTATAAAAAGGGGGAGAAAAATTGAGGAAAAATGAACATATCATATTGGGTTAAATTGATTTACATTATTTGATATATGGACTTATATTGAACAAACACACACTTGGTTTCATTTTTCTTAAGTGATTTGTGAGCATCAAAAAGGGGGAGATTGTTGGCTTTTTGGGCCTATTAATCTCGCTAATTATGTTTTGATGATAACAAACACTTAGTACTAATCAATTTTAGTATTTTAGTGTTGTGTTTTGTAGAGCGGAAAATAATGAGCACGGTGCAATTTGAATCGCTCAATCCCGAGTTAAATTGGAGAAGATATGGATTAAAGAAAATTAGATTTTAAATATATATATATATATATATTCGGATTAAAAGAAAAAGGAAAATAAATTGAGAATCGTCACATCCGTCTGATCGAAAGCATAAGTGCATCCGACGCTCCTGAAGTTTTCTATTATATATATATTTATATATATAATTTCAGATTTAAAATAAATGAAAAAGAAAAAGCTGAACTGATCTCAGCCGCACGATCGCGCCATCTGACGGTCCTCATTCGCCCACCCACGATCGTGCGTGTATTCAGACGCTGACGCCTCTGCTCTCCGCTGACGTGCCCCTGCGCTTTCCACCTCTCGTAAGCCAACACGTGGCTAAGCTGTCCCTGCAGCTGCAGCCGCTGACGTACGCGGGCACCACGGAGCTGCTTCTCCGCCTACTAGAACGTGACACGCGTCATGCGTGTTCCCCATGCCAGAAATCTGCTTTTTCCAAATGCTATGAAAAGTCTTCTTTGCCCCTAAACTTTATATTAATACCGTCTGCATCCTGACCCATGTCATTTGCATTTCCTGACCGATTTTGATGAGCTCTCTCACAACGGTTTCCTGACCGAAATGCCCCTGTTGACCGGATTAATTAATATTATATTAATTAATTGAAATATCAGTTTGCTCAGCCATTCAGATTGTGACACGTGGCCCAACGGATTAATTGCACTTCTTTCTTCTTCATATGGCTGAAATTGAGATGGAAAATTACCAAGAAAAATCTGATTTTTGCTCTCCATTGTTAAAGGTCTTCAAGCTATTATTTTACATCATTTTGGGATTTTATTTTGAGTGATTTAATTGGCTATTAAGAGCCTTGTAATATCGTGAGCTTTGAATCTCACATTTAATCTTTTGAGAGATTTGTATTTTTGTGAAATTTTATAATTCACACTTGGGTCGGTTTCCTAGCCCGTGAAATAGGAACGTGGGTTTGTTCTTGATCCCGGAAAAAGAACGGTTCGGGTTTGACTTTGATCCTGTGGAAAAGAGTCGGGTTTGATCTTGAGCTCGCAAAAGGATTGGGTTGTACTTCCTCCAGGAAAAGGTAATAAATTCTCGAGAGGCGCTCGGGGAGTGGACTAGGCCGGATTTTGGCCGAACCACTATACATCCTGGTGTCAATCTCTAACCCTATCCTCTTTAATTTATTGCACACTTATTAATTGTTATATATTTAATGTGCATATGAATTGGGATTGTTAATTACTAATCATTGAGAATTATATTGATTATTGTTTCACATATTTGTTATTAGAATTTATTGAAGCAATCTTGGTTGATAGAAATTCATTGTGGTAAAATATTTCTTATCATTATTGAAATTTAGTTTACTTTGTTTAAGGGAATTTTAGGATAAAATTCATTTTAATTGTTTGAGCTTAAAAAGTCTAATTAACTTGTTAATTAGAAGTCATAAATCGAAAAAGTTTTAAATTAACCTAAAACCCTATTCACCCCCCCTCTAGGGTTGCCATACCGGTCCTACAAGATTAAGATGATCTCTAAAGAGCAAGAAATGCTTAAAGAGATTAACACAATACTAGAGAAATTCCATATCTCTACGCCTTCAAAAGCATCCTCTTCGGCATAGATCAACGTTTTAAATGGACAAGATGATTTGATCGAAGAAATGATTCAAGGAGTGAAGAATCTTTCACTTCACACTAATCAAGCCAATGATGTAGATTCAAATAATGAACAACCTGAAGAAATTCAGAGAATTTACAGACAAAGAAACCAGTTTCAAGGAAACACGAGAAATTGGTACTCAAGGCCGACTTTTCCAGACATCCAGATTGAGGAAAAACACCTTACTGCAAACAGGACTTTTGATGAAAGTCTTTAATTGAGTGGAACATTGATGGGTTATCCGAATATCAAATCTTCAACGTTCTACATGAAATGATGATTGCAGCCTTAGCGTTCAAAGCTCATGGCACAGAAGATCATGCTATAGCCAGTGCCTTGGCAACAGGGTTCTGTGGACAACTCAAAGGTTGGTGGGATAACTTTCTTACCGATGAAGAAAGAAGACGTGTTCTTACCCACACAACAATGTCAAGTAAGAGAAAAGAAGTAAATATTGAAGGACAGCCTTCAACCTGGGAGACCTCTGAAGAAACAATCCCAGATGCTGTCAACACACTCATTTACTTAATCTCAAAACACTTTGTTGGAGATCCTACGAGTCATCAACAAAGAACAGCAAGCCATCTCCAGAATCTTAGATGTCCAACACTCCAAGACTTCAGATGGTATAAAGACACTTTTCTTACTGAAGTGTTCATGAGAACTGACTGCAACTCTCCTTTCTGGAAAGAAAGATTCATTGCAGGTCTTCCAAAGCTTTTCTCAGAAAGACTCAAACTAAGTCTTGAAGAAAAATTCCGCAGAAATATCCCATGGGATTCTCTAACCTATGGAGAATTAATTAACTTCATGATCCCAAAAGGATTGAAATTATGCAACGAAGTTAAAATCTAGAACAAGATATCTCATTCAAAAGGGTTTGAAAAAAAAGAATTAGGATCTTTTTGCAGACAATATGGGTATGAGAAGACTGAAACGCCATCTCGAATGAAGAAGAGACAGACAAAGAAAACAATCCTAGAAGAAGTTATAGACCTTATAATAACCAGCAAGGTTATTATAACAAAGCTCCAATGGAGAACAAGCTAATCGCAAGAGGAAGTTCAACCAAACAAATAAGCCTCCTACTCGTGATGCAAAGAAAATCCAATGCTACAAATGTAGAGCCTTTGGTCATTACGCCAGTTCCTGTAAACTTAAGGCAAAGGTAAACCAACTTGAGATCGACAAAGATATCAAGCAAGAACTTCTCAATGTCTTCATGACAGATCCTGAAATCTCCGTGAGAGAAGATGATCATATCATGGCCATTGAAGAAGATGATCAGCTAGAGTCAGACTCCAACGATAATGAAGAGAGCAGCTCAAACGAAGAAGGTAAACACGTCTGCCCCTGCCCTAATAATAATTGTATTAACGTTTTGATTGCAGATCAAGAACTGCTGTTCGAAGCGGTAGCAAAGATCGAGGATGAATAGTTAAAGATAACAATTCTCAACAGACTCAAAGATTCTATCAATTCAAGCACATCGAAAAGGGAAGCCAATCTCGCCCCTTATTCCATCAAAGATATGTATGCTAAATTTGAAGCTCCCAAAGAAGCATCTGTTGCGGATCTTCAAAAGGAGATCAGACACTTAAAGAAGGAAGTCTCCAACCTCAAACAATCATCCTCTTATTTCTAAGAAGAAACTCGAGGTGATATTTCTCAATTATATTCAGAAATTGCATTTTTAAGATCTTGTGATACTAATAATGCAGGTAGTTCGAAGTACAAAAAGAAGATGTCCCAGAATCTTCTATTATAGTTGCTAAACCTTCAAAAGAGAAAGAGGAAGTGTTTATCAACTCAATAACCCAGATACGCCTCCACAAGTAGTATTCAATGATCACTTTGAGGATCAAAGATTTCAGTATGAATATGGTAACACTTATTGACTCAGGTGCTGACCAGAATTGCATCCTGGAAGGAATAATCCCGTCAAAATACTTTGAGAAAACTACAGAATGTCTCAAAGGAGCAAATGGATAGCCCTTAAATATCAAACATCAGCTGTCAAAAGCACATATCTGCAATGAAGGAATCTGTTTCACCAACACCTTCATGCTAGTCAAAAACCTAAGTCAGTCAACCCATCATCTTAGGCACACCCTTCATTACTCAGCTGTTCCCCATCAGAGTCAATGAATCCGGATTATTCTCAACCATTGCAGGAAGAGAATTTTCATTCAAATTCATTAAACCTCCAAGGACTCACGAGGTCAATGTAATTCAAAGAAAAGAAAAACAAATAGCTTTTCTCAAAGACGAGATTAGCTTCAAAAAGATTGAAGAGAATCTTAAAAGCCCAACTCATCAAGAAAGAATCAATCAGGTCTAGTCCAAGATAGAGAAGGAAGTTTGCTCAAACGACCCAAATGCCTTTTGGGCCCATAAACAACACATCGTTGGACTACCTTACATCAAAGATTTTAATGAGGCCCAAATACCTATCAAGGCTAGGCCCATTCAAATGAACAGTGAGCTGTTAGCCCATTACAAAAAGGAGGTTGAAGATCTTTTAAAAAGAAAGTTGATCCGGCCCACCAAAAGCCCATGGTCCTGTGCAGCTTTCTACGTCAATAATGCCGCTAAGCTAGAACGAGGAGTTCCCAGGTTAGTAATCAATTACAAACCTTTAAATACTGTTTTATAATGGATTAAATATCCTATTCCTAACAAACAAGATTTAATCAAAAGAATTTCAAAAGCAAAAATCTTTTCAAAGTTTGATATGAAATCAGGTTTTTGGAAATTCAAATAGCAGAAAAGGATAAATATAAAACTGCTTTCAATGTCCCTTTTGGACAATACGAATGGAACGTTATGCCATTTGTGGTAAAAAACGCTGCATCAGAATTTCAAAAAATCATGAATGATATTCTAAATTCCATTCAAGATTACTCAATAGTCTATATTGATGATGTCCTTATCTTCTCATCTAATATAGATCAGCATTTCAAACATCTTTTTAATTTCATTGAAATTATTAATAAAAACGGTTTAGTCGTCTCTCAAAAGAAGATTAAACTATTTAAAACAAGCATTCGCTTCCTAGGTTTTGAAATCCATTTAGGATTAATTAAACCTATTCAAATATCCTTAGAATTCACTTCTAAGTTCCCAGATAAGATCCTAGATAAAACTCAATTACAAAGGTTCCTAGGATGCCTCAATTATGTGTCTGACTTTCTAAAAGACATCAGATCCATTTGCAAACCTCTTTTTCAAAGGTTCAAAAAGAATCAAACACCTTGGACGGACGAGCATACACAAGCCGTCAAATCTATCAAATCTCTTATCAAAAAGATTCCATGTCTTAGCCTTATTGATGAGTCAGCTGACCTTATCGTCGAAACAAATGCGTCAGACATAGGATATGGAGGAATCCTCAAATAGTGCAAAGATAAGCACGAATCAATAGTCAGATTTCATTCGGGAATCTAGAATAGTACCCAATCAAATTACTCCACAGTCAAAAAATAAATTTTTGCCATTGTCCTTAGTGTTAAAAAATTTCAACGGGAGTTAATTAATAAATCTTTTACCATTAAAACAGATTCAAAAGCTTCTACTTTTATTCTAGTAAAAGATGTCAAAAATCTAGTCTCCAAACAAATCTTTGCCAGGTGGCAAGCAATCTTATCCTGCTTTGATTATAGGATTTTGCCTATAAAAGGAACCCAAAATCCCTTGACAGATTATCTTTCGAGAGAATTCCTCTCTAAAGAAAAACCTTAGCTTTCTTTCTCCTTCTCTCATTATGGGTGGAAGTAAAAGAAATCAAAATACCTCTTCCTCTTTGAAGGGAAAGGCACCTGCCTTTGAAATGCCCTTTCCAATGAAAGCAGGACAATACACCTTGTGCGATGATGAAGTCTTCATGCCTGTATCAAGAACTCGCCGTCATGGCAGAGGTATTCAAATTAACGAGCCTTTAACTCCGGGATCTTCAATACCTCCAAGGTCTTCAGCCTAGTTATTATCTTCAAATAAGGGTTCTTCGAATCCTTCTACTTTTTCTCAAGCCGTAACCTCGTTACCTAAGTTTATTCCAGAACCCGTAACGAAAGGTTATGTTCAAAAACCAGCGATAGTCTTCGTCTGTATTTTTGAACCAGAATACGAAGCCTCTTCCATTGATGGTATACTTTCTAAAGTATTTCCTAAAGGCTTCGACTTCCTTCCTGAATCTACTGAAAAGACAAGGAAGTTCTATGAGTTGATTCTCATTAATTCTCATTCCGCTGAGATCACTCATATGCCAGATTCGAGATCGGGTCAAGTGATCATGTTCTCGAAGATCAAAATCTTCAAAATCTTGACTCCTACCAAGATGAATCAAGAACGCTATACCACTACAAAAAAAAGTCAATTTGTGACCAGTAATTTGCGACCAACTGGTCGTTTTTATTGTAGAATGCGACCAAAAAAGTGACCAACATGGTGGAGGCAAAAAAGCTGGTCGGTCCTGAATTTGTTCAACTGTATAGTCACAAAAGTACGACCAGGAATGTTTGGTCTAAAAAAAGTCAACATTTTGAAAAAACGACCAGATGGTCGCCTAAAAAAGTGACCATCTGGTCGTAATTTAAGTTGAAGACAAGTGACCAGTTGGTCACATGAAATAGTGACCACGTGGTCGTTTTTATAAGCGACCAAATGGTCACTTTTGGACTCAGACAAAATGCGACCAGATGGTCGTTTGTTTAGGGATAAAATACGACCATCTAGTCGTAATGTAACTTGAAAAAAGTGACCAGTTGGTCACATGAAGCAGTGACCACGTGGTCTTTTATAAGCGACCAAGTGGTCACTTTTGTACTCAGACAAAATGCGACTAGATGGTCGTTTATAGTAGGATAAATGCGACCATCTGGTCGCATTTAATAAATATTTTATTTATTTATTTAAATTATAATAATTAAAATTTAATATTAATTAAATTAATTAATTAGTTAATTAATTATTATTTATTTATTTAATTAGTATTAAAATTTAATAACAAAAAATTGGAATGAAAATAAAATATATATAAATCAAATATTCAAAAAATGTTTTATATAGAAGAAAACATCCTAGAACTACGCCGGAGGGGCGGGGGGTGGCGGAGGAGGCGTCGATGATGAATGGCCGCCGTCTAAGGATCTGAAGTACGCGGCCAAAGATGCTGCGACCTGAGCCTTGACACGTGCCTGCATATCCGCCTCAATCGCAGCGACTCGAGAAACGAAGTCGTCGTGCATAGTGTCCATGTCCGTGTGAAGCTGTTGAACCTCCGCGCGCAGCTGCTGCGCAACCGGAGAAGGGTCAGAGCTAGTGCTCGCTCTGCTCTGATAAGGCCGGGGCACATCCGCGTAAAGGCATCGCCCGTATGAGCCGAGCCCAGGAACTGATCCATCAGGTCGAACCCCTCCAGCATCCTCCAAGAACGCCTCTCTACGGTCGTCCTGAGTCGGTTGCAAGTCTGGTGTGGGCAACCGCTGACTCAATGACTCCGTGAAACGTTCCTAAACATTTAAAATTTAGAAAATAAAAATAGTTAATATATAAGTTAGGAAAAATTTTAAAGAAAAAAAAATTGAAAAATTAGTAAATACCTGAACTTCTTTCGCCTTATCGTCGACGAATGTCCCGTCCTTCTTCGTGTGAAGAACGCGGTGTAGCTCATCGGGCGGGACAGGACGACCGTGCTTCGCTTCCTAAAAATATTAGAGATTGAAGAAGAAAAAAATAATAAATTAATAACTAATTGAAAAACGAAAACAAGAAAAAAGTACGTAAAAAAAATAAATAAAAACTTACCAATCGACGATGGTGCTCGTCGTGGGTCCGGGCCCCGACTGTGTGTTTGGTGGGATTCTTCGCGCAGTTGGCCTTATTCCTCCTTGACACTGCCATGCCCTCGGGAGTGCTCAAGCTCGTGATAAGTCGCACGTGGTCCTCCGGGCTCATCCACACGGGACGGTTTGCTGCTTACTTTTTCCCCGCCCGGTACATGAGGTCCTTGAATCGATACCAGACGTGATTGTTCCATAGGGGGAACAATCTACCGTCCGTGATATCGGGATCGATAACTAGAAACTTGCCCTGAAAAAATTGAAATAAAAAATTGTTAAAGTAATAAAGTAATAAATTTATTTCTATAAATTTCAAAATCAATTAATTATAAAAAGAAATGATGTTTTTTACCTTCCAATTGTCGTACATCCGACGTTTCTCCGTCGTCGGAATCATCTGCCAGCAAAGGTCGCTGGGTAGAGGCATGCTCTGGAGGACCTCGCAAAACCATTTTGAAACTGTTGTATGCGGCTGTACTCTGCAAAAACATAAAAATATTTTGATAATAGAAACTATTAGTTAACAGAAAAAAAATAGCACTTTTAAAAATGTACCAAGATTTAAAAATTAAGTAATTAAAACAATAAACAAAATTACTTATGTATCCCCTTCAATCCGAAGGGTAGAGTCTGCGGCCCGAGGAGGCTGCGTGCCTGAAGTGGAGGGTCCCGCTGGATCAGACCCTGATGCAAACCCTGATGCTCCCCCGGGAGTCGTGGCTTGGGAGTCCTGCCCCAATCGTGGTGTCGCAGGCTGGGTCTTAGAGACTGCAACATTGAGAGGGCCAGCAAGGCCCGACTCGTAACCGAAGAGGATATTGTCCAACTCCTCTGTAGTCAGGTCCACATCAGGGGTAGCGACAGTAGGCGGCTGTGGAGTCGCCTCGTCAATCGCGTCGTTAGGCTCGTCTGACTAGGGAGGACGTCCTCTGCCCGTCATAATCCTACAACTTAAACTAAACTAATTTAATACTAATTAAGTAATTAAAATATTGCAATAAATTAAATTAATTAATTAATTAATGAAATAATCTGAATTAAATCAATTAATTAAATAATCTAAATTAAATTGATTAAAATTAATTAACTAATTTAATTAGCTTAAGTGAACTAAGTAATTAAATAAAGTAAACTAAAATTAGCTTAAGTGAACTAAGTAATTAATTAAAGTAAACTAAGTAATGAAGATTTCAACTATTAGATTAAATTAAACTAAAATTAATTAAATTTAACTAACATTAATTAATAAAAACTAAACTAATTAATTAAGTTAAACTAAATTAAAATTAGATTAATTGAACTAAAATTTATTAAATTTAACTAACATTAATTAATAAAACCTAAAGTAATTAATTAAGTTAAACTAAATTAAAATTAGATTAATTGAACTAAAGTTTATTAAATTTGACTAACATTAATTAAGAAAAACGAAACTATTTAATTAAGTTAAACTAAATTAAAATTAGATTAATTGAACTAAAATTTATTAAATTTGAATAACATTAATTAATAAAAACTAAACTATTTAATTAAGTTAAACTAAATTAAAATTAGATTAATTGAACTAAAATTTATTAATTAATTAAAGTAAACGAAATTAGATTAATTAACCTTAAGTAAACTAAAGTACTTAATTAAACTAAATTACATTAATTAAACTAAAATTAATTAAACTAACAACATTAAACTAAACTAATTAATTAATTAATGTAAACTAAAATTAGATGAATTAAACTAAAGTAAACTAAGTAATTAATTACACTAAATTAGATTCAATAAACTATAATTAATGAAATTAACAAAATTAAACTAAACTAATTAATTAAAACTAAGTAAACTAAATTTAAAGTTAAACTAAAACTAAAACTAACTAAAAACTAAAACTAAAACTCACTTAAAAACGTAAAATCTATACGAAAACTAATATCGTAATAGAAACCGGGATTGGAAGTTTAGGGTTTTTAGGTTTAGAGGAGGAACGGGGAATGGGAACGGGGAAAAAATAACGGGGGACGGAACGAGGGAAAGAGAGAAAGAAAGAAAAAAGAGAAAGAAAAAGAGAAAGAAAAGGAAAAGGGAAATGGGGGAAAGGAAAATTGTGTGGAATTTAAATCAGAATTTGCGACCAAATGGTCGCAAATATGTAATCATGACCAGAAACGAAAGGTCGCGCGTGCTGGGAAATTATGACCAGGTGGTCGCATTTTTATACATATTTGCGACCACTTGGTATGATATGAATCATGGAGGCACGCCAAAAGATCCTAAGCAAATAAGGTTTAACAAGCATTTATTTCACATGTGCAAGGATGGCTAGGCTCGGTTCAAGCTTTATTTCCAAGTGAGTAGCCCAATTCGGATGAAGACTTGACTTATGACACTTTGAAGATCAATGTATGCAACTTACAAATCAACAAGGAAAATATCTACAAAGATAACCTTGTACAAGTGTCAAGTATGCCTTGAATGGAAGAATGCAACAACTAAGCAAATCAGATTCACTTTTATTTACTTTTTAGTCAAACTTTCCTTATTTGTAACCGTGGGCATTAAGGGCTCTAGTTTCCTTTTATGTTTTTGCCAATTGTAACCGAATGCTTTAATGTTTGTTTCCTTTTATGTTTTTGCTTTTCTTTTGCTGATTGTAGGCTTATAAAGCCATGGGAAACTAAATGTAAAAATCAAGATTATGTTTGAATGAAAATCAAGTCACTCATTGAGAGTTTCTTTTGAAAACCGCATTGAGTTTTCAACTTCTTGCAATTCTTGTGTTTAGGGTTGCTGCCGAGTCATTCAACTAGAAATTGATCAACTTAGTTGTGGAGTGATTCAATCTAGAACAAGGAATCTCATTCTTGTCTCTAGGTCATTGATCTAAGAGGTAATCTCATCTAGCCTTAAATCTCTTGGTTGAAACCGATTAGTTAGGGAGGGTTTGAGTTCTTGCTTCAAAGGTTCATGCTAAGCATAATAGCATAGGGTCTTTGGACTTGCAATTTAGGTTTGCCTTATCAGTTGGTATCAGAGCTTTGGTCGAAACCTTGGCCAAACTCTAGATTTGAATCTATCCTTTACTTTCCTTGCAATTTTCTTGTTTGTTTCAAATCTGCCCTATCTTTTCATTTTCTGTCCAAACCATCATTTTTCTTTTGTTTTCGTTCTGTTCTTGTTTTCATCTTGTAGATCACATTCTGATCTTGGAAATCAAAAAAAAAAAAAGTGAGAAGGAGAGCTTTGCATCCGAGAGCACTATATTGTTCATCTCGTGTTCTTCATTGCTTTGCTTAAAAAATTCTGAGTTTGATCCATAGAAAACGAAAAATTTTGGGTTTTGAATGTTATTTTATCAATTTAGATCCACAATTTAAGCATCAATTCAATTCAGATCTGTTGACATTCAAATCCTGCTCATACTTTCCATATTTGAATCTGCCGCATTTAATGCTCTGTCTTGCTGTCTAAAACGCGTGAAATCTTTCGAATTAGCTTTCACAATATGCACAGGAAAGTTAATTTAATCAGTTATCTTTCATTGTCAAGAAGGACATTTAAGGAAATTCGATCTGTAATCAACTCCAATTTTGAAAATCAAAACAGTGCGCAGACAGCTCCTAAAATTCCGGATCTTGTCTTTTGATTGATTGGCATCTTCAATTCTCATCATTATTTCGAATTTTTCCAATTTTACACTCTTAATAACTGATTGATTGAGCTATATATGAGTTGCCATCATAAAATTCATTTCCAATAATTCCGAATTTGACTTACCATATTTGGCTTTTTTCTAGTTTTTCCTTGTCTTAAATTCTGTTTTTCCTACCTTTTTGCTTCCTTTTCTGATTTCTTATTCTATTATTGTTTCTTTTCATAATTAGTTGTATTTTTCTAATTGAATTACTATTGTAGCTTTCTAAACACAATTTTTGCTTGAAAAGTGAGTTTATATCCGAGAGCACCTACTTTCAAATTGGCCTACCTTGAGTGTTAAACACGAGTGTTTCCTTGAGTGACATATAGTGAGGGAGTGTTGTAAGGTCCTTAATACTTGTTACTTTGTGAGGAACATCATGACACAAGAGGGAAACAATGGGGGTGAGATTAGTGAAGCTAGGTGGAGAGAGGAACAAGCGGGAGCTTTTGCTAGACTTACTCAAACTTTAGAGGAGCTAAATGGGTGTATGGGTAGATTAGTGCAGGCTAATAATAAGCAAAATAGGGATGAATTTGAAGGAGAATTAGAAAGTGATGTTGAGGAAGAAGTAGTAACTGATTGGGAAGAGAGTGACTTTGAGGAAGAATATTTTGAGGAAGTCGAAGAGGGTGATTCTATGGAGGAAAATATTGAGGAACCCGAGGCGAGTGATGATAGTCGGGAGGAAGGAAATAGAGTAGCACTCTTGTGTAGGAGAGTTCTCAATTTTGAAATAAAGGAGAATTTTCAAGATGACCAAAGACACAACTTGTTCCATACTAGGTGTTAAGTGAATGAGACCCCATGTAGTATTGTGATTGATGGAGGAAGTTGTACAAATGTTGTGAGCTCAATTCTGGTCAAAAGACTAAATTTACCTACCATTCCACATCCCAAACCTTACAAGTTACAATGGTTAAACAATAGTGGTGAGGTGAAGGTGCATAAGCAAGCTATCATTTCTTTTCGCCTTGGGAAGTATAAAGATGAGGTAGTTTGTGATGTAGTCCCAATGCATGCCGGGGATATACTTTTGGGAAGGCCTTGGCAGTTTGATAGGAGAGTGACCTATGATGGCTACCTAAATAGGTACACTTTTACCAAGGATGGGAGGAAGACTACTTTAGTACCTTTATCTTCAAAAGAGGTGTTCAATGATCAATGTAAGCTTGAGCAACGGAGATTTGAGTTTGAGTTAAAAGAAAAAGAGTTGAAAGAAAAAGAGTTGAAAGAAAAAGAATTACAAGAGAAAGAATTACAAGAGAAAGAATTGAGTGAAAAATTGAGTGAGAGAGAAAAGAAAGCTTTGAGTGGAAAAAGCAAGAGTGAAAACAATGAGAGAAAAGAGAATGAAAAAGAAATGTGTGAACACTTAGAGGAAATAGAGAGAAAAGACAAATTAGTGAGCTTTCATGTAAGAATGAGTGAGGTGAGGAAAGTTTTTCTTAGTCAAAAGCCTAATTTTGTGCTTATGTGCAAAGTAGACTTTTTGGCAACTAACCTTAACCATTATTTGTCTAGTGTGTTTGAATATCTTTTTCAGGTTTGGAAGCGTTACTTATGGCCGAATAAGAGCTTGAGGTGTTCGGAAGGGCAATACATTCATGCAAGAAAGTATATCGAATCTAAAGAGAATTTTGTAAGTAATATACTTTCTACTTTTGAGCATGTGAAAGTTCTTGTTAATGAGCATCTTGAAATTACAATTTTTGAGTATGTTGAAAAGTTGAACTCCTTAAAGAAGGCATATTCTTCTTATGTAGTTGATTTTGCTTTGAGAAGTTACAATGTATACCAATCTGTTTTGCTAGAATGGGAAACTCAAAAGTTGATAAATGTGATCTTAGGAGGCAAGTTTAGGGAAACTAACTCTAGAGTAGAAACTTCGGAGAATTGTTTATATTTTGTGGAGAATGCATGTCATAGGACAATACATCATAAAAATGTTTGTTTTTCAAACAAACTTATTTATGGTCTTTATGCTATTACTCCCTTTGAGTTGCTGCCTTTGCGATCTAATGTTTTTGTGAGTGATTCAGCCCATTTTAAGTATGTTTTCATCAAATTAATGCAAACGGATGTGAAGCAAATGATTGAGGAGCAAGTTTTCACATTTACCTCAATAATGAACAAGAGAAGTAAACAACTTATGTTTCATCCGAGAGCATGGATTTGGATGCATTTTCGAAAGAAACGACTTCAAAAAAGGACTAAATTGCATCCAAGGGGTGATGGACCATATCAAGTCCTTGCAAGAATCTTTTCAAAATTGCACACCATTGTGTTACACGGTGAGTATTATGAGATTTCCGTCTTTAATGTTATTAATTTGAGCCATTTTGATGTAGGAAATGATGATCTTGATTCGAGGACGAATCTTTTTGAAGAAGGGGAAGATGATATGAATCATGGAGGCACGCCAAAAGATCCTAAGCAAATAAGGTTCAACAAGCATTTATTTCACATGTGCAAGGATGGCTAGGCTCGGTTCAAGCTTTATTTCCAAGTGAGCAGCCCAATTCGGATGAAGACTTGACTTATGACACTTTGAAGATCAATGTAACAAGGAAAATATCTACAAAGATAACCTTGTACAAGTGTCAAGTATGCCTTGAATGGAAGAATGCATTAACTAAGCAAATCAGATTCACTTTTATTTACTTTTTAGTCAAACTTTCCTTATTTGTAACCGTGGGCATTAAGGGCTCTAGTTTCCTTTTATGTTTTTGCCAATTGTAACCGAATGCTTTAATGTTTGTTTCCTTTTATGTTCTTGCTTTTCTTTTGCTGATTGTAGGCTTATAAAGCCATGGGAAACTAAATGTAAAAATCAAGATTATGTTTGAAGGAAAATCAAGTCACTCATTGAGAGTTTCTTTTGAAAACCACATTGAGTTTCCAACTTCTTGCAATTCTTGTGTTTAGGGTTGCTGCCGAGTCATTCAACTAGGAATTGATCAACTTAGTTGTGGAGTGATTCAATCTAGAACAAGGAATCTCATTCTTGTCTCTAGGTCATTGATCTAAGAGGTAATCTCATCTAGCCTTAAATCTTTTGGTTGAAACCGATTAGTTAGGGAGGGTTTGAGTTCTTGCTTCAAAGGTTCATGCTAAGCATAATAGCATAGGGTCTTTGAACTTGCAATTTGGGTTTGCCTTATCATGGTAGCATTTATTGAAATGGCGACCGTCTGGTCTCCACTTTGCCATTATCCAGAACAGCTGTCATATCACGAGTCCCATCAACAATTGCGACCATCTGGTCACAATAGTGAAATTCATCGCCAAAAATTGCGACCAGAAGGTCCTAATATTTAAAGTCACCGCCATAAATTTCATGAAAATTTAAATTTACCGCTAAGATTTGCGACCATCTGGTCGTAATTTCACTTATATTTTTTGCAAATATGATTCTACTTTTTCACAAATGCGACCAACTGGTCGCCTTTTCCTTCTAAATTTCACTTATATTTTTTTGAAAATATGATTCTACTTTTACACAAATGCGACCAAGTGGTCGCCCTTTCCTTCTAAATTACTACCAAATGGTCACCTTTTGTGTTAAATTGCGACCACATGGTCGCAAATATTAATATATATATTTTTTAAATCATTCATTAAAGAAATAGTTTTAATAAATAAACACATACACAGTGAATAATAAAGTTACGAAATGTCTCATTCATCATCCTAAATTTCTTCGGTCGTCGCTTTTTCTTCTTCTTCTTCTTCTTCGTCGGATTCATCGTCTCACAAAGAAGTCCGTCACAAAAAGTCTTCTTCTTCTTCTTCTGTTTCTTCATCGGATTCATCGTCTCGAATAAATTCAGCATCAATGTCACGTGCGTGAGAAGTGGAAGCATTTGTATCATCATCATGCAATGTTATCGTTCCATCGTTCAAAGGACGAACAGTACTTGCATTCTGACCATCGTCGATTGCACGACATCTTATCTCATCTTCTTGAAAAGCAACAACTCCCTCTGCACCATCGTCTTTCTAGGACAAGTTTTCTTCTACCTGGCGTGGTTTAACTTTACAAACAACTAACCAATCTGTCAGATCTCTTCTATTAATTGGATAGTTCAGGTAATACACTTGAATCGCATGTGAAGCCAGGACAAACCTATCAGCGGTGCGCATATGCTTAGACTTGTTTACCTCAACGATTTGTTAATGATCAAGCTTACGGACTCCGCCTCGTCTGGTTGTCTCGAACCAAGTGCAGTTCAACAGAACAATGCATTTTACTGTCGGACTTGCATATTGAATCTCATCGATTACTCCGAAGTAATTGTCTTCGTTTGTGTCGAACACATAACCTTTTATGCAAACACCACTGTTGTTTGTTGCCCTGTTAATTGTATGCGCCTTCGTTTGAAATCTGTAACCATTACCGACGTATCTAGTATACGACCTTGCAATTTGTCCAGGTCCCTTTGCCAAAGAAATAATGCGATGATCATCTACCGGTAATGTAGGGGAGTCAACCTGTCATTGTTCACATACAGTAATGTTAGGAAGATAGTAATTTTTTCAACAAATTACCACGGTTTTTTTGACAATTTAAAATAACTCACGTATGCACTGAATCAAGAACGAAACTCTTTGTCGATTATTGACCCCTCCTCAGCGGCTGTAAGACCGACTCGTGTCATTCGAACGTATAAGTTTAGAAATAATCTATATGTTACAAAAATAGTTAGCAAATAGTTTGTAATTGTTTATGCGATGAAATAATAGTAAGTTACGAACTCACTCTATGTAAGGCTCGATCTCTGCGCAGTTGCATAACACGTATGTCTGCATTACGTGATACTCAGAATCGGTAAACGGCCTACGTACTGATCTTCCAACTGTCATGCTAGGTTCCGTAAAAATCGACAAGTCGTTTATGTCAACACCTTCAAGTAAATTTTCGACAATGTTTCGTTTCATTGGTCAAAACTGCTCTGCAATGTGTTGGTCAAAGTAGTATGAACAAAATGTGGTAGTCTCTTGCGTCAGGTACGCATTATAGATAGATCCTTCTACTCTTGCTTTATTTCTGATCGTCTTTTTCAACCGACGTAAGTACCTGTGGGTAGGTAGAATGTGTAGAAAACATTTACATTCAATATCACTGTACTTTATACGTGTACATCACAAATAAACTGTGCTTACATTTCAAATGGGTACATCTAGCGGTAATGTACCGGACCCCCTAAGAATGTCTCGTATGGAAAATGCACTGGAAGATGCTCCATGGAGCCAAAAAAGCCAGGTGGGAACATTCGCTCCAACTTACAGATAATAACAGCGATCTCTGAACTTATTGAAGCGACAGTAGCTTCAGTCAGATCTGTACATGTCAAGTCCCTGAAAAAAACACTCAACTGTGCAAGCGGCTCCCAATGTCTATGCTCTAGGTGAAGGGATGATTTACTAAATTAGTGGAATTTATTTAGTAACACAAATTAACACTTAATTTAGGATCTATTAATATCATGCAATTTGTGATAAAAAGACAAAGAACATGTAGATTCATGCTTTATTTTCGAAAATTAAAACCGAAACTTACATTGACTGATTAATGGAGAATCGGTTGGAGGTTTCTTTATAGCATCAAATCCTCAGCAACATCGGATCTTCTACGCTATATCCCGATCGATCAAACGAAATCCGATTGTGGGATCGAACTTAAGAAGAAATTGGGAAGAAGAAAAATATTTTCTTCCCAATTTTGAATAGAAAAATCGGCAAAGGGAGAGAAAAGGAGGAAGAGAGATTTTTCAATTTCCAAAGAATTGAATTGTGTGATTTATGAATGACCCAACCCTCCTATTTATAGAAAAATAGGAATCCTAATCACATTAGGATTAATCTATAGAGATAAATACAAAAAGAAAAAAGATTATCTCTTTCCTTTATCTAGCAATTTCGAAAATGCCATGGATAAATAGGAGATCATTTTATTTTCTTTATTTTTATTTATCTTGGGTAAATAAATCTATGTAATTATTTTAGGATATAATTCAAACAATTATCTCCTCAAAATACATGTCATGGCCGATTTTATCATCATAAAATAATAAATAAATACAATTTATTTAATTAATTATTTTGGGCCAATTCCAATTGGGTTCATTAATCCAATTGGGCTTGAAATTCTCTCTTAAATTAATAAGTCCAACTTAATTAATTTATTTATTAGTTACCATTTAAATAAAATATTTTATTTAAACAATTAATAATATTAATATTTTCTCCCGACTAAATATTATCCAATTTGTATTTAATTATTAATTTCCATTTAAATAATTTTCATTATTTAAATAATTAATAATAAATATTATAATTATTAATTTCCATTAATTAAACTCATTATTTAAATAATAATTTTATTGACAATATTTTATTATTCATTTAATTAATTTTAATTATTAATTTCCATTTAAATAAAATTAATTATTTAAACAATTAATAATTGTTAATTAATTTCAAATTATTAATTACCATTTAAATATACTCAATATTTAAATAATTAATATTGTATAATTAATAATATTTCATTATTAATTTCATGTTTAAATAAACTCATTATTTAAACAATTAATAATGTTTATATTAATTACCGTTTAAATATACTCAATATTTAAACAATTAATATTGCCTATTTTAAGTAATTCACTTTACTTAAAATTTCCATTTCTTCTACTTGATTTCGTGACTACGATATTTGGGCTAGCATAGGGACCCGATGGACCTATAGATCATGGGCTTAATAATTAGTCAATTAAGTGATTAACACATAATCAGTTAATTACTTATTATCTAACTATGAATAATTCCACTATAGATTCATAGCTGAACTCCCCTCACTATAAATGAGTTATTGTCCATTTAGTTTATCATTATTTATATCTGTGATATTATCCTTCACGTGGAACCCTCATAATTACAGGCGGATAAATTTACCGTTTTGCCCCTGTAATTACCGCTTTATCCTTGTGTTCCCGCTGATTCTCCAATGAACTTTATCTTTAGTCGAACTAGAGATGAGATACTTCTGTGATCAATAGAAGTCGTGACGTCACTTGTTCATGTCTCAAATCAGTACATCAAGGGAGTTTCCTAAAGCTCCTAAAATGTTTAGGTATCACACTGATACCGTTAATTTATAGGAAAGTTATGAATTCCATCTCGTGAAAATGAGTTCCCAGCTACTTATCTAGTCATGTTCCCAAAACAGGAGTGTATTGAGCGTTCTTACAGATAGCTCTCAACTATGTGAATCAAAGAACATAACTCCACAAATAGGAGTCTGCATTCCACTCAGGATTGAGATCTATCACGGTTGATAAACTTAGTTTGATATTCGATTATTTCTCGTAAACGGTACTAATTAGAAATTTGATCGAACATCGTGGTCCTGTCTTATACAATCAACATTGCATATGATACTTCCATTTCATGTCTCCCACATGAATGATCAGGATTAGATCATTTGTCTATAAACAAAATGCGAAGCTATCAACAGTGTTACAAGGATAAGGTTCCCAAACGTTATCCATTTACTGTAGACACTTTTAAGTTACTCATCTCGACTTTAATCCTCTCGTATGAATCACATACTAAGTCGTGATTTCATAAGAGTGACTTAGGGTTTTACTATTTGAATGTTTGATATTTATATATTTCCATATATTCCTAATATCATTAATTGAATCAATCTAGATAAATATAAAGAACTTATGTTTATTTATTTAATTTATTCTTAATAAATTATTATTATTAAATAATTACAAGTTCTAGGACACCATTCCTAACACTAGGAATGGTCTGAACACGACCGACATCAATCGTTGCATGAATACATGACAATCATGGCTTTTCATCTCGAACATGATATGCTTTTGACTGTCTATACACCGACTCAAATTCGAAACATATCCGTCCGGGAATTTGATGGATTTAATTCACTCAAATAATGTTTTCTTTTCATCCGTCGTCAACATGTACTTTGCTTTTGCGTAATTATCATTGTCGTCAGGCTCCAACTCAGAACGGTGACATATCTCCCGTATATCATAACGTGCCTTCAGATTGTCCTTCGTTTTTCCCGGAACGTTCAAAATCGTATTGAAAATGTTGTCGAAGAAATTCTTCTCGATATGCATTACATCCAGATTGTGTCTAATCAGTAGATCTTCCCAATACGGTAGATCCCAAAAAATACTCCGTTTATTCCAACCCGTGTTTTTCCCAGCCGCATTGTTTGCACTCTCTGCACCGTCCACTATAATCTTCTGCATCCCTATAGCATATATACCGTGAAGAATCTCCCTTCCACTATACATTTTCGGGGGGGTATCGTTTCTTACTCGTCGACCCTTCTTCCAGTCAATGCCGTTTGAACGGAAAGTATGATTCAAAGGTAAAAATTGACGGTGACAATCAAACCAACAAGTTTTCTAACCGTTTCTGAGATAAAATGCATCTGTGTCTAGCATGCAATGTGGACATGCGTATTTCCCCACCTTACTCCATCCTTTAAGAGGAGGAGATTGAGGTTCACACAATTAACTACACTGACTAAGGAAAGGAATAATAAAAGCTAAACACATACTCAAAAATGTATATGAAAGCAATGAAAGATCAACATACCTGACAACATTGAATACGCAGGGAAGTCACTGATCGTCCAAATTAACGCGGCCCGCATTAAGAAATTTTGTTTCTTCGAAATGTCGTACGTCATAACACCGTTAGTCCACAACCTTTTCAACTCTGCAATAAGTGGTTGCAAATACACATCCAGATGGTAGTATTTTTGGTACCAACTGGTCGCATTTTCCTGCCAAAATTTCCCTCCATTTTCCTCACTGCTCCGGGTCACATCATGTCACAGAATGTACGACCACATGGTCACTTATTTTGGTGACCACTTGGTAGCTTTTCTCCCACCTACCCCGGGCCACATCATGTCACAGAATTTACGACAACATGGTCACTTATTTTGGTGACCACTTGGTAGCTCTTCTCCCACCAAATTGTTTATCTACCACTGGTCACTTAAAATCACAATATTTGCGACCATTTAGTCACTTAACAATGTGACCACATGGTAGATTCTTTCCCGCCAAATGTTTAAGCTACCACTGGTCACTAGAGGTCACCAAAATTGTGACCATATGGTCACTTTGAATTGTGACCACTTGGTAGCTTTTCTCCCACCAAATTTACGCGCCTTTTTTTTCTACTAAATGATATCTCGTGTCACATAATTGCTACCAGATGGTCGTCATTTTCAAGTGACCATATGGTCACTTTCTTCCCGCCAAAAATTTGCGCCATTTTTATGACTAAATTTTTTCTTGGTCGCAATTTGGTTGCAAACAGGTGACCATATGGTTGTTTTAAGTCAAATTTCACATTTACTACCAGAGTGGTCACCAAAAAAAACTACCCCTTTATTTGGTCGCAAATTTCTGGTCGCAATTTAACAGTTTTTTTGTAGTACGGAGAAAAAAATCTCTATCAAATTTTCTCCTCAAACATATAGTTATCATGACTATATAAAAGCTTGGTCAAGAGTTCTCTTCCTCAAACATCATGAGCACTCTTGGTTTATTCAGTTCTGTTCAAACTCTCACAGAACTCAAATACCACTATGGTTCGTTTCATGCTGGAAAACCTTCGGGTTCCAAAAGGAGATTCTTCCTATCAATATTCAAGAATCTCTTCATCATTTCTCAACAGACATAGCAAAAAATTCAATCCCTACTGGATTAAGATTTGCTATGACCTTCCAAGTTCCATGGATCCTTGCATGGGGCAATGAACTTCAAGAACTTTTTGGGTTTCGCAGTCTCGTAAAGGTTATCAAAGTAAAGTGGTGGGAAAAATATTCCTGGAAAACTGCAGAGTTGTCGGCCGTCAAACAATGATTTGCCAACAATGCACACCACCAAGATCTATCGTTGATACAACAAGAGCTTACAAAAGAAAAATCGGCTCTCATGGCAAGAATGGCGCAAGCGACCACAAAAGCAGATTTTGACAGAATACTTTCAGAAGCAGCAGGTTCAGTTTCTGAAAGATCTCCCTCAAAGACTTCTTTAGTTTCACTTGGAGAAGATGAAGACGAATTCGTATTCGATCCCTATGATCCGTTTTATGATTCGCAACCTCAATGATCAGTTGAAAGGCAGAGTATTAAATTAGTATTTTAATGTTTTGTACCCTGTACATTCTTCACCTTATGTTTTGCAGCTGTCTTTTATTTTTTCAGCTGTATTTTCTTGTAATTATGTATCTCGCTACCGAACATGTTAATTATCGGTAGTATTAAAAAAAAGGTATTTGTATATGCTTTTATGGATCATACTTGCAGATATCAACCTCACGGATATATCGAACATATAATTCCTTAGCAAGCATCTTGTTTTTTTTGTACATTATTAATTCCTGTGTAAAGTTTGTATATTATTTCTATAAAAATTATGTAAATTACAAGTATTTTAAATTATCCCTTTGGCAAAGTTCAAACTTCCCATGAAGATTAATCATCAACAGCTGCTCCAACGAACTGTGTGATCGTAGAGCTTGAAGTCTCTGTATTTTTAGAAGAATGTAGAATTGTGAAGGTTTTCATCTGTTAGCCGACAGTCAGGTGTTCTACGCAACGTGAGGCGTAAGACGGTTGGTAAGCTTGACAGCTAGCAGTTTCTGACAGAATTCTACAAGACGACAAACATACATGATACATCAGTAAAAGCAACTTTAATAAAGCCAACTTTATTAAAGCCACTTTCAGGGGAGGAAGACGTGCACCATGCCAGCTCATACTCCATAATTCATTTCATTTTGTTTTATTTTGTAGTCATTAAAGATTACTATTTGCTTTTTGAAAAGCTGACTGACAAGGGTCCCGTCTTGTCTCCCACCTTCTTTTGTTCTTTTGTCTTTTATTTTCAATTATCTTATCTTTTCATAAAGCGGATTCAGACAGGGGTCCTGTCCTGCTGAGTCACCCTCATCCTTGTGCGTTAGTAACCTAACCTTAGTTTTTTTTAATTCTAGTTTAGTTAACCACATAAATTTAATGTTAATTAGTATGTAAATTGTTAATAAGTAGATATGTTAATAAATATGTTAATATGTACATAAATGCAATCTTAATTAGTAAATTTGTTAAAAAATATGTTAATTTGTTTGTAGTTGGCTTCACTTTTGTCTACACACCTCAGGTATGGACCTCCGAAAGATCTTCTGTACTGCTTTCGATTTATTATGGAATACCGGGCTGCTTGAGACTAAGTCTTTTGTGCTTGCGTTTTGCCCGTTAACAGTTTTCTAGAGAATAGATGTTGTGATACTAAGGTGGGTCTTGGTATTTTTCTGCTACCTAGAATATTTCTTCGTGCTTGTCCGAGCTTGGCTCAATGCTCAAATGTTCCAAATAATGGACTGGAATTGTTCTCCTCAAGTAAAACTCTACTGTCGATCCTAGTGTATCAACATGTTCATTTTCTGTCCTCGAAATTTGTTCCACGTTGAGGGATTCAAATTGTTTGGCTAGCTCTTTGACTTTTTCTAGGTATTTTGCCATGTTGATGTCATTTGTTTCAAATTCCACATTGAATTGCTTAACTACTAGCATGGAGTTTGAATGTATCATGGCTCTTCTTGCTCTTAGTTCTGTCATCCGATTCAGTTCGGCTAATAGAGCCTCGCACTCTGCCTCATTATTTGAAGCGTGAAAAGAGAATCTGATCGATTATTTCAGGAGGAAGACTTTGGGAGTTCTGACCACAATCCCGACTGCACTTCTTTTAGCATTGGAAGAATCGTCCACGTAGATTTTACAGTTGGCTTCCCTGTTTAGTTCTCTTTTGATTATTTGGGATGGTATTCTGTTGTTTATTGCACATCATTTCCACAATGAAATCTATTAGGGCATGTCCCTTAATAGCAGTTCTAGGCTGATAGATGATTTCGTACCCTTTGAGTTATATTGCCCACTTCTCTAGTCGTCAGTACGCGTCAGGCTTGTGAAGAATCAATTTCAAAGGAAATGTTATTCGTACAATGATTTGGTGGCTCTGAAATAGTGCTTGAGTTTTCTTGAGGCTTCTATCATCACCACAGCTAGTTGTTCAATCTTTGTGTATCTTGTTTCTGCATCTAGCAAGGCTTTGCTGACGTAATAAATCAAGACATAGACTTTACATTTTTCTTAGATTAACGCCACACCTGCCATATAGATATTAAGATCTTTGTCGTCTCGAGGTTTTGACAAGAGAGGTGATTTTGACAGGTAAGCCTTTAATTCGTCAAAGGATTTATGAAATTTTTCGTTCCACCAGAACTCTTTGCTTCATTTGAGAGTTTTGAAGAATGGAAAACATTTGTCCGAAGAGCGAGATATGAACCTTCCCAACACGACTAGACATCCTGTAAGGTTTTACGCTCCTTTTACATTTTTAGGGGCTTCCGTACGTAGAATCGCATTGATCTGGTCTAGATTTTCTTATATTCATCTTTTGGTTACTAGATATCCTAGCAATTTTTCAGAGGGGATGCTGAAGGTGCACTTACTTAGATTGAGTTTAATTATATATTGTTCGAGGATTTCAAAGGCGTTCTTGAGATGTTGCGGATGGTCTTCGACCTTTTCTGACTTGACCACATGTCGTCAATATAGATTTCCATGGTTTTTCCTAGCTCCTTTTCAAACATTTGGCTCATTAGTCTCTGGTATGTTACATCGACATTCTTTAATGCGCAGGGCATTATCTTGTAGCAATAAGTGCTTTATTCGTGACGAAGGAGGTTTTTTTCTTGATCCGGTGGGTTCATTATAATCTATTTATATGCCGAGAAAGTGCCTATGAAGCTCAGAAGTTCAAACCCAGTAGTCGTATCCACTAGCTGATTAATTTTTTGCAGTGGAAAAGAGTCTTTTGGGCAGGCCTTGTTTAGATCTGTGTAGTCAATGTAGACTCTCCACTTCCCATTTTTCTTTCTCACTACCACAACGTTGGCAAGCCACTCCATATATTTCACCTTGTGGATGAAGTCGGCTTATAATAATCTATGAACCTCTTCATCAATAATTTAATTTCACTCTAGGGTCAACTTTCACCTCTTCTGTCAAATTGGCACATGCTTCGGGTCCACTTTGAGCCTGTGTGTGATCATGGTTTGCTTGATTCCAGGCATGTCTGTATGGTCCCATGTGAACATCTTCCATCTAGAATGAAGGAAGTTGGATAGTTTATCCTTTACTTCTTTACTTGTCTTCATCCTGATTTACGGTAATTTTTCCTTATCCTCGGGGTGGATGACCAATGCCTCTGAGTCTTTCTCAAAAGCCTAGGGTCGGAAGTATGTGTGTTTTGGTTTCATGACCTCGGGCTCCTCTCCTGGTTTCTATTTCTCCACATATTTGAGTTTGATGGCATCTACCGTACAGCTCATTTTTGTGCTTCGGTTCCCTTTGATCACGACGATTTCCCCATCATGTGGGAATTTCAGTTTTTAATGCTCAGTTAATGAAAATGTTTTCATCGTGTGTAACCAAGGCCTTTCTAAAATCATATTATAACTGGATTTAGTATCTAAAATATGGAAGGGTGTTACCTTGGTCATTCCCCCAACTGTGATGGGCAGCTCTATTGTTCTAAAGGACTGCGTGACAGCGTTGTTGAATCTGACTAGCTCTTGTTTGCTCATCCGGATCTTTCTTTCATCAATCTTCATTTACTTGAGAGATTTTGTGAAAACAATATTAGTGTCTGCACCCTAGTCGATCATTACTCTATGAGCTTTGTATATGTCCATGGACACAAAGATGACCAAAGCGTTATTGCGTGGCTGATGAACATCTACTAAGTCATAGTACGGGAATGTGTTCAGATTGTTACACTTGTATTCAACTTGCAAAATTGGAATTCTCCATCTCTACTTTTTTTTATTGGCTTCATTGATGCTGAACTCGGCGTAGTGGATAAGGTTGAGTCTCAGTTGTTCAGCTCATTCGTCGACAGGTTTGTCCGTGGCTTCAGCGTGATTGTTGGGCGTTTGGTCAGATAAAGTCGATGTCTCCGCTTCTAAATCCTCACTGTTTAATGTTTCCCTTTCTTGAGGTTCGTACTCTATCATCGCTTCAATGATCTCGGGTCTTGCACAGTTGATCAATAGCAACTCGATCATCTTCTCTTTCTTGTTCTTAGGAAAAGTCGCTTTTGGGGCTGTTGGATTTTTCTTTGCCTTAACTTTTTGCCAATTTCTCCATTTTGACTTAATCCACTTTTCTCTTTTGGCCGCTCTCTCCTTGCAAATTCTTATTGCCTCCCTGTTTAGAGTGGGGTATTCCTCTGTTAAGTGAGATTTATTACCGTGGAATTCGTAATACTTCTCATTGCTGCTTTTCACGGGTCGGCCTGTGAGTCTTCTTTTTGCCCCTTGAATCCGTTTAGTGTACACAGATTAGAGCTTTGTTATCTTCACTCCTTCGATGGTCTCTTCTGTCCACCTTGTCCTTCCCGTACTTCCAAGAATTTTTTTTGTTTGTCTTTCTTTTTGGGTTCGTATCTTTCATTAGGGGTTTGACGCTCTTTCTCACCCTTCTACAGCTCCTAAGCCATCTTGGCGGATTCATCTATTGAAATTTGTTTCGAGGCTCTCTTCAGCGCTTCCGTCATAGTTTAGGGAGAGGGCTTATTGAAAGATCTCCAAAGTTGATGGTCTGGATGGATGGCTCTAACGAAGGCTGATGTTGCGTTGTCATCGCTGTAGTTGGGGATTTCTAACTTCACTTTTTGAAACCTATAAATAAAGACTTTTAAGGGTTCATAAGAACATTATAGAGGTCATGGTTTGTTTTAGCGTATTTTTTTCTAACGCTATACTCGCCTTGGAAAGTCGTGGAGAGTTCTTGGAAATGTGGATTGACCCCTTTTTAGACTGTTGAATCACTTGAGAGCTGATCCTTTCAGGCTAACTTGAAAGAGTTTTCATGTCATCCTTTCAACGTTACTTATAGGGATACAGGTTGATTCCATCAAGTTGATGAAGTGGGCGATGCGTTCAATGGGATCACAAGTACCATCGTATAGTTCAAAGGATGGTGGTATGCATAACTGCTCTGGTTGTTCGAGTGCGAGCCTTAATTTGGATGAGACTTGTTCTGAGGAATTGACCCACTACAAAAACAAAGTCAAAATGCGACCAATAAAAAGTGGTAGTTTTTCTGTGACCATTTGGTCACTTTTTTTAAAGATTGACTCGAAGTGACCATCTGGTCACTTTTTTTGCGACTAGATTACGACCAAAATTAGAAGTAGTCATAAAAAATGGCGCGAAATTATGGCACGAAATAAGCGACCATTTGGTCACCTAAAAAAATGACCAAGTGGTCGTATTTTTGTGACTAAAAATATACTTTGGTAACAAAAAAAGGCGCGTAATTTTGGTGGGAAGAAAGCTACCAAGTAGTCGCCTTTGGAAGTGACCATCTGGTCGCATTTATTGTGACCAAAGGTTACCACTAGTAGATAAAAGAGGCGCGTAATTTTTGCGGGAAGAATGCTACCATGTGGTCGCCAATTTGTGACTCCAAGTGATCACTGGAAGCAAAAAATGTCTGGAACAATATGACCAAATGGTAGTATTTTTGCTACTATATGGTCACCAATTTGTGACTAGAAGTAGTGACCACTGGTAGCAAAAAATGTCTAGAACAATACGACCAAATGGTAGTATTTTTGCTACTATGTGGTCACCAATTTGTGACTAGAAGTGACCACTTGGTAGTAAAAAAAAGGCGGGATATTTTGGCGGGAGAAATACAACCAGATGGTAGTAATTTTGCGACCATAGGGTCGCAATTAGGCAGAGGAATGCATTATAAAATCTCCTCCCCCCATTGTTTGTAGAAGATAAGAAAAAAGAAAAATGAGAAAGTGGATGTATATTCGTTTGATTGACGGGTATTTGAACGATGAGTTCGTGGCCGGGGTTGAACAGTTAGTTGAGTTTTGCAAGACAACTGTCTATTACGCAAATTATGGTGAAAAGCTACGATGTCCATGCAAAAAATGCGACAATAGGAGAATCATACCGGTTCAAGATTTGAAGGTTCATCTTTATAGTTGGGGATTTGTGGAGAACTATTATCACTTGGTGTATCATGGGGGGACGAGGGAAATGTTCGACGTTGCAGTACAGGAAGCGAGACAGTATGAGGGTAGCAGCTCGAATGCGGACGTTGTCGTCGAAGAACCTAATGAAATACAACAGTATAGTCAGATGCAACAAATGATACTTGATGGTGTGGGATATGGGGCGGAAATGAAAGTTATCGCGAAAAGATTGAACGTAGACGACGAAAGAGAAGGGGTTGTTGAAGAAGAAATGAATCTGGAAGCACGTAAGATGCACGATCTGCTGAAGACAGCAAGCCGACCTATGGCATCACGAGCATTCACAGGATGAAGATGTTATGTGACATCCCTTAAACGCTGTGGCTTGGAAGCATTTAAATAATTGTCAACCTGATTTTGCACAAGATCTGAGAAACGTGATATTGGGCTTATGCACAGATGGCTTTAACCCGTTCGAGTCATCCGGGGCGCAATATTCAGTTTGGCCGGTGATGGTAACCCCGTATAACTTGCCACCCTCGATGTGTATGAGAGACCCTGTGATTTTTCTCACAGTGATCGTACTTGGCCCGAAAAGTCAAAAATAGAAACTGGATGTGTATTTTGCAACCACTTATCGCAAAGTTGAAGAGGTTGTGGACAGATGGTGTCATGACGTATGATATCTTGAAGAAACAAAATTTCTTGTTGCGCGCGGCGTTAATCTGAACGATCAGTGACTTCCCTGCGTAGTCAATGTTGTCAGGTATGTTACGTTCACATTCATTATTTCTTGAGTATGAGTTTTGTTATTGTTTTGCGTAGTTCATTAGTTAATAATTGTAAATATCGATCCCCATCCTCTATTAAAGGATGGAGTACGACCGTCAAATACGCATGTGCACATTGCATGCTAGACATAGATGCGTTTTACCTCAGAATCGGTAGGAAAACCTGTTGGTTTGATTGTCACCGTCGATTTCTGCCGTTGAATCACGCGTTCAGTTCAAACGGTACTGACTGGAAGAAGGGTCGGCGAGTAAGAAAGGAAACCCCCCGATAACGTACAGTGGAAGGTGGATTCTGCACGGTATAGATGCTATAGGGATGCGAAAGATTACTGTGGATGGTGCAAAGCTTGCAAACAATGCGGCTGGAAAAAACACGGGTTGGAAGAAACGGAGTATTTTTTGGGATCTACCGTCTTGGGAAGATCTACTTGTCAGACACAACCTAGATGTAATGCATATCGAGAAGAACTTCTTCGACAACATTTTCAATACGGTTTTGAACATTCCTTGCAAAACAAAGGACAATCTGAAGGCCCGTTACGATATACGGGAGATATGTAATCGTCCTGAGTTAGAGTCTGACAACAATAATAATTACCCAAAAGCAAAGTACATGTTGACGACGGATGAAAAGAAAACACTATTTGAGTGGATCAAATCCATCAAATTCCCTGACGGATACGTTTCGAATCTGAGTCGGTGTATAGATAGTAAAAAACATGTCATGGTCGGGATGAAAAGCCACGATTGTCATGTATTCATACAACGATTGATGCCCGTCGCGTTCAGACCGTTCCTAGTGAATAGACATTGGGAACCGCTTGCCCAATTGAGTGTTTTTTTCAGGGACTTGACTTGTATAGAGCTGACTGAAGCTTCTGTCGCTTCAATGAGTTCGGAGATCGCTGTTATTATCTGTAAGTTGGAGCGAATATTCCCACCTGGCTTTTTTGACTCAATGGAGCATCTTGCAGTGCATCTTCCATACGAGGCATTCTTAGGGGGTCTGGTCTATTATCGCTGGATGCACCCATTTGAAAGGTTAACAAACTTACTTTGTATAAGTTTTTTAATGTTAAACTTATCAGAGGTTTACTTAATTGTTTGTACCCACAGGTACTTACGTCGGTTGAAAAAGACGGTCGGAAATAAAGCAAGATTCGAAGGATCTATCTGTAGTGCGTACCTGACGCAAGAGACTACCACGTTTTGTTCATACTACTTTGATCAACACATTGCTGAGCAGTTTCGTCCAGCGACAAGAAACGTTGTCAAAAATTTACTTGAAGGTGTTGACGTAAACGACCTGCCCATATTCACTGTATGTTTTATAATATCGTCATTCTTGTGTTTCATTAAACAATATATATAAATGTTTTTTAATCTCCATTAATTTATATATATTAAAATATATATATATATATATATACACACACACACATTTACGACCATATGGTCGTAAATTGAACTAAAATGCGACCATATGGTCGCAACTTTGAAAATATAGACTTGAGTTTTTTTAAAATTTGTATTACTTTACGACCATTTGGTCGTAATTTTGTGACTATCTGGTCGCGTTATTCAGCGGTAAATTTAAATTTTCATGAAATTTTTGGCGGTGAATTTGATAATTACGACCATTTGGTCGCAATTGTTGATGGGAAGTGTGATGTGACAGCTGTTGGTCATAATGAATCACTTACAATCAGTTGGTCGATTTTTTATGAAAATACGACCAGATGGTCGTATTTTTGAAGCAAAATGTGACCATCTGGTCCTAATCGAGCGACTCTTCGTTTTTCGTCATAATTACGAAATTGCGACCAGTTGGTCGCAATGTTTGATTTAAACGTCCCAGCCTATTCTTTCCCCTCCCCCACCCGAATTCTTTTCTCTCTTTTCTTTCCTTTTCTCTCTTCCCCCCGTTCCTGTTCCCCCGTTGTTTTTTGCCCGTTCCCGTCCCCGGTTCGTTCTTACCTTTCCCGTTCCCTGTTCTTTCACCCATTCCCGTTTCAAAAACCTCCAAAACCCGGTAGCGTATTCGAGGTTAGTTTTCGTTTTTCGTTTTAATTAAGTTATTATAAAATTGTTTTAGTTTTGTTAATTTAGTTACATTTAATTGAATAATTTAATTTAGCTTTAAATTAGTGTAATTAATTACTTAATTAATTATATTTAGTTAGTAACTTTAATTTGTTTAGTTTTATCTAATTAGTTTAATTTAGTTAAGTAATTAGTTAATTAGTTAATTAATTTAACTGAGTTAAATTAATTTTAGTTTAATTACTTAATTAAATTTAGTTTAATAAATTATTAATTTAATTTAGTCACATTATTAGTTCAGATTACTTTTTTTAAATTAATTTAATTTAATTAGTTTGATTAATTAGCGTAGTTTACTTACTTTAATTAATTTAATTTACTTTAGTTTCATTAATTAATTAATTTCATTTTGTAAATTAAATAGATTAGATTACTTTAATTACTTACTTAACTATTTTTCTATAATTTAATTAATTAATTTAGTTAATTTAGTTAAATAATTAGTGTAGTTTACTTCCTTTAATTAATTAATTAATTAATTAAATTTACTTTAGTTTAGTTTAGCTTAATTAATTAATTATTTTAATTTAATTTAGTTTAATATACTTATTTAATAAATTTACAATAAATAATAAATTATTAATTAATTAAATTTAACTAGTTTGATTAGGAAAATGGCATGCCAACGTCGTCCTCCGATGTCCAGCGATGATGCGCAGAAACGCACTGATCCGCTGCTAAAGGATGACGCACCGGAGTTCCACAGTTCTCTGGAGGACTGGACGCATGGTGACCTCGACGAGATCTTACGGTTGGACGACAATCCCAACCCTGCATATCCCTCCGTAGTACCCGAGTCGCAGATTGCGACACCGCGTTTGGGGGAGGACTCACCGGCTCCAGCCACGACTGTAGCAGGAGCATCCACTTCTGGCACCGGACCCGATCCAGTGGGAGCATCCACTTCTAGCACTGGCCGTCCTCGGGCCCCCGTCAACCCGACCCTTTGGATAAAAGGGGATACGTAAGTAGACAAGTATTTTTCTTAATTAAATATTCATGTTATTTATAACCTAATATCACTAAATGATCGATCCCAAAGTCACGGACGGTCGGATGTTCCCCCTATGGGACAGGCATGTGCAGGATCGATTCAAGGACCTCATGTATCGGGCGCTGCAGAAGCAAGCTGAAAATCGACCTGTGTGGATGAGCGAGGAGGAGCATGCCCGGCTCCTCGCAAGCTTGCAGTCTCAAGAGGGCAAAAAAGTGTCGACGAAGAATAAGGCCAACAGGGCCAACCCGAGGAAACACACCGGTGGCACGAAGCCTCACGACGAGCACCATCGTATATTGGTAAGTAATTGTCATTTTTCTTTCACGTCATTTTTTTGTTTTTTTTTCAATTATTTATTAATTTAATTTCTATCTCTTTTTATAATATGTTTAGGAAGAAAAGTACGGTCGTCCTGTTCCGCCTGATGAGCTGCACCTGGTCCTTCACACAAAGAAGGACGGGACGATCGTCGACGAAAATGCGCAACAAACTCAGGTATTTAATATGTTTTTTCAATTATTAATTAGAATTTGTTCATCATTTTCTAACTTTTACATATTTTGTGAATTTTAAATATTTAGGACCTTTTCAAGGAGTCTTTGAGTCAGAGGTTTCCCACACCCAACTCGCAACCGACTTAGGAAGACCATCGACAAGCGTTCTTGGAGGCTGCTAGAGGCGTTCGTCTAGATGGATCCGTTGCTGGACTCTGCTCGTACCAGAGACGCCTTTATGCGGATGTGCCTCGACCTCAGTGGAGCGGAGCGAGCACAAGATCCAGCCCTTCTCCGATTGAGCAGCAGCTACGCAAGGAGGTTCAGCAGCTTCACACTGACATGGACTCTATGCCCAACGACTTCGTTTCTCGAGTCTCTGCGATTGAGGCGGATATGCATGCACGGGTCGAGGCCCAGGTCGCAGCATCTTTGGCCGCGTTCTTCAGATCCCGAGATGGTGACCATTCATCATCGACGCCGCCTCCGCCACCCCCCGCCCCTCCGTAGTAGTTATAGGATGATTTCTTTTGTATAAAACATTTTTTGAATATTTGATTTATATATATTTTATTTTAATTCCAATTTTTTATTATTAAATTTTAATATTAATTAAATAAATAAATAATAATTAATTAACTAATTATTGTAATTTAAATAAATAAATAAAATTATTAAATACGACCAGATGGTCGCATTTACCCTAAAAGATAAACGACCAGATGGTCGTATTTTATCCCTAAACAAAACGACCATCTGATCGCATTTTGTCTGAGTACAAAAGTGACCATTTGGTCGCTTATAAAAACGACCATGTGGTCACTGTTGCATGTGACCAACTGGTCACTTATCTTCAACTTAAATTAAGACCAGATGGTCACTTTTTAAGCGACCATCTGGTCGTTTTTTCAAAATGTTGACTTTTTTGCGAACAACCATGCTTGGTCATATTTTTGTGACTATCCGGTCGCACAAAATTCTAGAACGTCCAGCTTTTTTGCCACCACCATGTTGGTCGCTTTTTTGATCGCATTTTACTATAGAAACGACCTTTTGGTCGCAAATTTCTGGTCGCAAAATGACTTTTTTTGTAGTGATTATTTTATTGTTTGGATCTAATATTTAAAAAGTGTTTTTAATCTTGTTTAGAGTTCTTGTTAGAGAAAATGTGTGTAGAAAAGAAAACTTGTAGAAATAAGTTAGGGAAAGAAGGTGTACGAGAAGAAGTTAGAGTGAGCGTGAAAAAATAAGTTAGAGGGAGAAAATATGAGAAAGTGTGTAGTGAGAGGTTAGAGAGAAAAAGTGTGTAGTGAGAGGTTAGAAAGAAAAAGTGTGTAGTGAGAGGTTAGAAAGAAAAAGTGTGTAGAAAAAGGTTATAGAGAGAAAGTGTGTAGAGTGAAGTTAGAGAGATATAAAATGTGTAGAGAATTTATAGAAATAAAATATGTTGAAGAAGTTATAAATACAGGATCTAAAAAATCAAAATCTATTAAAAAAATACCTATTTCATCTTCAAAAAGCACTTAGAAGTTCTTTTGACTTCTTAAAAAAAAATCTATAAAATATTGTCAAACATGAATATTATGTAATTAGAAAGTGTCTTTGCTCATTTAAAACCACTTTTGGAAACACACCCTAAGGAACTTAGTATAATATGAATACTGAAATATCGTGTCAGCTTTCATATTTACACAAGATCTAATCACGTAGAATATATAATAATAGTATAGAAATAATAATTTATGAGTTTGAACTTAAAACCTCTAATCTGTAAAGTTTTTAATATCTTTGACATTTTCGACATGTCTTTAATATAGAGGTTCTACTTTTTAAATGTGGTTAAATAATATCTTTAATATTATTGATATGTCCATCAGAAAAGCTACTCTAATATCATTGATTACTTTTCCTCGTTTTCTTTTACTTTTTGTTTTAATCATTCTCTCTATTTAATTTATTATTAACTTTTAGTTTATTCTCTCGTTTTTAAAATATTTTTTTTCTCTTTTAAATTGTTTTTTTTCTCAAGGTTCAATATAATTTACAAGTGCATAACTTGCTCATATGGTTAATTATGACTTATTTAAACAGTCGTTTAAATTTTATTGATTAATTCTAATTATTCATTTAAATTTCTATCATGACCATAATTTTTATCAAAATATCTATCGATATCTATATTTTTCATTGACATATACGTAAATTTTAATCACAACATTTCCATCAGCACCAATTTTTATTACTTGCTAATCTGATAATACATTCAACCAAAAGAAGTTTAGAGAGAGAAGTATTTGTAGTACTCTCTTTAAATGATCTCCGTACATTAGTCAAACGCTATATTAAATAAACACCAATTGGAATGCAACACCAACAAACTAACCAAATATTTACAATTAAGGCCCCCATTCTAACAAGAATAGATGAAGGAAAAGTTAGCTTGGAACATCTTAAAATGTGATCTCAAGCTTATAATAATGAAGAATTGTTCGTGTCCATTTGGCTTTCTTTTCAACTTAATTATGATTCACCATCTCTCACGGATTTTCAGTTATTCTTTTCTCTAATCCGAGACGTATTTTTTAAATGTATTAAAATTAAAATTCCAAACAGGATTATATTATATTTCATGCTACTTATATTTTTAGAAACTAAAATGATTTTTTTATTATGTTTCCTTTAAAAAAAATAGACACAAGTTTGATCATTTTTCTTCTTCTTTTTAATTCACTAAAACCGAAATATAAAAGAAAACTTAGTTAATTTGGATTTTTTTTATAAAAATTAAATATTCAAAATGTTTATCCTTTTTTTTTGGTTATATGTTCAATTTATGAGCCATAAATGAAAATTTAGTGGATGAGTTCCGCTACTGTTCGATCACGTACGTTTCACATGCCAAACTGTCTTCAACGATCAAGTTAATAAGGTTGGAGAGGCTAGATAATATGAAAAATAGTATAATTTCTCTGAGAGATTCAGTATTACCCGTTTTCTAGGTTTAAGGTACCTTTTAAAGCCAAGCTTATGGGCTATTTTTTGGAATGTGAGAATATTTAAAATAGAAGGAAATGCAAATCAGTCTTTTACTCTTCAGGATTTCATTCTTCTCAAGTTTTGAATCATCCTTGCAAATTCAATCTAGTGCGTTTCTGACAACTGAGGGTTGGGTTTTCAAGTTATTGTTTTATTTCGTCTTTGATTTCGAGGGTGGAAGAGTTCTTCTACAAGTTATTCTTCAATTTGATAAGGTGAGCCATTGTGATTATGAGATTTAAGGTTTTTCTGTTGATTTTTTTTGTAGCTAGGTTTAACTAAAGGGTAGTTTAAAATTCAATCTGATCTGTCAATTTGCGTCATGGCTTTAACTAGGACCGTTGAGTATAGGACAGTTAACGATACGACGTTCAATCCAATTGGGTTGTGATAGACGCTGATGAATATGATCTCGAAGCTACTGTTAGGAATGCCATGCGCCGTTTTCGAATTAGGCGTCGAGTTCACTCTGAAGACTGTGGGAGAGATGCTTCGTCCTAGACATCATCTGGAGATGAGGATGCTTTATGAGCCTTTTCGGACCAATCTTTACTGTTTGAGAATAATGGATTTGAAACCATTTCAGAGAATTTTGGAGGGATTCTGAGGAGACGGTGAGCGTTGATATTGATGTTTATAATCATCCTCATTCCAAAAAGAAGCGAATAAACTCTTCAGCATCCAGTAGTTCCAAGATGATTAGTCATCCGTCTTTCTTCAAATTGATCCTTACGCATAAGGATTTGGATTCTTTTAGGGCTACTTACTGGATTCATCCCAATGTCGAAATGAGGCTTCCCACTCCTGATGAACGTGCTCATCATGATATTGGTAGTGGGTGGACTTCGTTCTACTCCATAGCTTTCGAGTGCGGTCTTCGATTTTTGCTTTCTCCTTGTGTTGCTTGTTTTCTGAGGGATTTAGGTGTGGCACCTGGCCAAGTTATTTTGAATACTTGGAGAGGTCTTATCACTCTCCATGCTGTTAAAGCTTGCCAGTGATTTGATCTAATTTCGGGCCTGCTGGCTCACTTTTGGTCTACTCAGACAAATGAGTAAGACAATTAGCGATTTCATTTCCACTGATCTGTTGAAAGAATGATAGTTATGGGTTTGACTACCAATGATAAGAGGTGGAAGAAAAAATAGTTCTTTATTGGAGGAAACTTGACCTCAGTTGGGGGTGGAGATTCCTCTGGTTTAGAGGGAATCTGGTGTGAATGAGTGAAGGAGAAATTTTTTTGGTACTAGTTCTAATTTTTTAATATCGTATATGTGTTTTGTAGTTTGGATTTTGACCAAAAAGGACGTGCTACCTTCTGATCTCCCACCTTGACAAGCGTTGTTGGAGCTAGATCCATTTTTATGGGAGACTTTCATTTCTGAGGAGGAATTGTTGCTTACAGACCTCTAGACGACTTTTCATCTGACTCCATTTCCTAGAATTAGAGGTAGTGATCCCTATTTACTTCGTCCTCATTTAGGTTATCTTTCCAACATCTTTTTGTTTTTCTTACAGGTAAAGCAAGAAGGGGTGGTCTGAAACTGAAGATTCCGAGACAAAAAAAAAGGATGGTTGTGCTGGTTTGAGTTCATTCATTAAAACAACTCAGAAGGAGCAAAAGGAAATGAAGAAGGGTCAAATGGAAAACGAGCGAAGAGGAAGGCGATGGTTGACCAGTCTACTCCTTTGATCAGGGCGAAGAAGAAGGCTAAACCTTTTTCAAAGCTGGGTGTGCTTCCAAGTATGTCTTTCTCTAAGGGCACACTTTCTGGTGGTTTGGTCCCTCTGATTCATCTTTTCCTTTAGCGAATACTGGAACCATCTATGAAGTTCTTGGTGAGGAGCTTGGGTCACCTTTTTCTCACCTTCCTTGATGTCTTATGAACTAGTGGTGATCGATACCATTTTCCCGGCTTCCCACTTATCTAGATCAGCATTGGAGTAATCCAAATGGAAAACCTCCTGGGGAAAATGGGTCATCACTCTGATTCGGAGAAGTTTCTCTGTATTCCGTATTCGAACTTTCTCATCCCTAGGAATCATTGGACTTGTTGGTCAACCGTGATTTGTTGGTCAGTGATGCATACATCATTATTTTTTTATATTTGTAATATTTTTCTCTGCTCTTTCTGTTAGGAATGGTGTTCTAGAACTTGTAATTATTTAATAAAAATAATTTATTTTGAGTCAATTAAATAAATAAACAAAAGTTCTTTTTATTATCTATATTGATTCAATTGACGATATTAGGAATATATGGAAATATATTATTATCAAATATTCAAATAGTAAAACCCTAAATTACTCTTATGAAATCATGACTAAGTATGCGAGTCATACGAGAGGATTAAAGTCAAATGAGTAACTTCTAAATGTCTACAGTATATGGATAATGTTTGAAAACCTTATCCTGGTAACACTGTTGATAGCTTGCCATTTTACTTATAGACAAATGATCTAATCCTGATCATTCATGAGGGTGATATGAAATGGATGTATCATATGCAATGTTGATTTTATAAGACAAGACCACGATGTTTGATCAAATTTCTCATTAGTACCGTTTACGAGAAATGATCGAATATCAAACTAAGTTTATCAACTGTGATAAATCTCAATCCTGAGTGAAATGTGGACTCCTATTCATGGAGTTATGTTCTTTGATTCACGTGGTTGAGAGCGATCTAATATGAATGCTCAATGCACTCCTGTTTTGGGAGCATAACGAGATAGTAGCTGAGAACATATTTACACGAGATGGAATTCATAACTTTCCTCTAAATTAACGGTATCAGTGCGATACCTAAACATTTTAAGAACTTTATGAAACTTTCTTGATGTACTGATTTAAGACATAAATAAGTGGCGCCATGACTTCTATTGATCACATAAGTATATTATTTGTCGTTTGACTACAAATAATGTTCATTGGAGAATCAGCGGGAACACAAGAATAAAGTGGTAATTATAGGGGTAAAACGGTAAATTTATCCTTCTGTAATTATGAGGGTTCCACGTGAAGGATATATCATAGATATAAATAAAAGACAAACTAAATGGACATAACTCATCTATAGTGAGGGGAATTCGAGCTTTGAATCTATAATGAAATTATTCATAAATAGATAATAAGTAAACAACTGATTATGAGTTAATCACTTAATTGACTAATTATTAAACCCATGATCTATAGGTCCATCATGTCCCTATGCTAGCCCAAATATCATTGTAGCAAAACTAAGTTATTAATTTAACTTAGGAAGAACAAATAATTTAAGTAATTGAATTTACTTAAAATTAGGCAATATTTATTATTTAAATAATAAGATTATTTAAATGAAAATTAATATTAATATTGATACTGAAGGGATGATTTACTAAACTAGCGGAATTTGATTTAGTAAACTAATTAACATTTAATTATGGATCTATTAATATCATGCAATTTGTGGAAAAACATGTAGATTCATGCTTTAAATTTCGAAAATTAAAATCAAAACTTACATTGAGTAATAAATGGAGAATCGGTTGGAGGTTTCTTTACAGTATCAAATCCTCAGCAACACCGGATCTTCTACGCTATATCCCGATCGATCAAACGAAACTCGATTGTGGGATCGAACTTTAGAAGAAATGGGAAGAAGAAAAAATATTTTCTTCCCAATGGACTAGGGAAAATCGGCTAAGGGGGGAGGGAGAAGGAAGAGAGAATTCCGAATTTCTAAGGAATTTAATTGTGTGATTTATGAATGACCCAACCCTCTTATTTATAGAAAAATATGAGTCCTAATCCCATTAGGATTAATCTATAGAGATAAATACAAAATGAAAAAGATTATCTCTTTCCTTTATCTTGCAATTTCGAAAATGCCATAGATAAATAGGAGATTATTTTCTTTTCTTTATTTTATTTATCTTGGGTAAATAAATCTATATAATTATTATAGGATATAATTCAAATAATTATCTCCTACAAATTATCTATGAAGGCCAAAATTAATAATAAATAATTAATAAATCAAATTTATTTAATTAATTATTTTGGGCCAATTTCAATTGGGTTCATTAATCCAATTGGGCTTGAAACTCTATCTTAAATTAATAAGTCCAACTTAATTAATTTATTTATTAATTACCAATTAAATAAAATATTTTATTTAAACAATTAATAATATTAATATTTTCTCCCGACTAAATATTATCAAATTATATTTAATTATTAATTTCCATTTAAATAATTTTCATTATTTAAATAATTAATAATAAATATTTTAATTATTAATTTCCATTAAATAAACTCATTATTTAATTAATAATTTTATTGATAACATTTTATTATTAATTAATTAATTATTAATTATTAATTCCGTTCAAATAAAATTTATTATTTAAACAATTAATAATTGTTAATTAATTTCAAATTATTAATTACCATTTAAATATACTCAATATTTAAATAATTAATAATATCTAATTAATAATATTTCATTATTAATTTCATGTTTAAATAAACTCATTATTTAAACAATTAAAAATGTTTATATTAATTACCGTTTAAATATACTCAATATTTAAACAATTAATATTGCCTATTTTAAGTAATTCACTTTACTTAAAAATTTCCATTTCTTCTACTTGATTTCGCGACTACGATATTTGGGCTAGCATAGGGACCCGATGGACCTATAGATCATGGGCTTAATAATTAGTCAATTAAGTGATTAACACATAATCGATTAATTACTTATTATCTAACTATGAATAATTCCACTATAGATTCATAGTGAACTCCCCTCACTATAGATGAGTTATGTCCATTTAGTTTATCTTTTATTTATATCCGTGATATAATCCTTCACGTGGAACCCTCATAATTACAAGTGGATAAATTTACCGTTTTGCCCCTGTAATTACCGCTTTATCCTTGTGTTCCCGCTGATTCTCCAATGAACTTTATCTTTAGTCAAACTAGAGATAAGGTACTTCGTGATCAATAGAAGTCGTGGCGCCACTTGTTCATGTCTCGAATCGAGACATCAAGGGAGTTTCCTAAAGTTCCTAAAATGTTTAGGTATCGCACCGATACTGTTAATTTATAGGAAAGTTATGAATTCCATCTTGTGAAAATGAGTTCCCAGCTACTTATCTAGTCATGTTCCCAAAACAGAAGTGTATTGAGCGTTCTTACAGATCACTCTCAACCATGTGAATCAAAGAACATAACTCCATAAATAGGAGTCCGCATTTCACTTAGGATTGAGATCTATCACGGTTGATAAACTTAGTTTGATATTCGATCATTTCTCGTAAACGGTACTAATGAGAAATTTGATCGAACATCGTGGTCCTGTCTTATACAATCAACATTGCATATGATACTTCCATTTCATGTCTCCCACATGAATGATCAGGATTAGATCATTTGTCTATAAACAAAATGCGAAGCTATCAACAGTGTTACCAGGATAAGGTTCCCCAACGTTATCCATTTACTGTAGACACTTTTAAGTTACTCATCTCGACTTTAATCCTCTCGTATGACGCACATACTAAGTCGTGATTTCATAAGAGTAACTTAGGGTTTACTATTTGAATGTTTGATATTTATATATTTCCATATATTCCTAATATCATTAATTGAATCAATCTAGATAATATAAAGAACTTATGTTTATTTATTTAATTTATTCTTAATAAAATATTATTATTAAATAATTACAAGTTCTAGGACACCATTCCTAACAGATACAATATTAATTGTTTAAATAAAAAGCTTATTTAAATGGAACTTAATATAACATTATCAATTAAAATAATTTAAGGCAAAATTAATTGTTTACATAAATAAATTATTTAAGCAGGAGTTAATGTTAATTATTAATTATTTAAATAATTAGTTTATTTAAATAGAAATTAATAATTAATATTAATATTATTAATTAAATAATGAGTTAATTTAATTTAATAATAAATATTAGAGAGAATTAAATACAATTGGTTCAAGAAACAAATTTATTTTGGCCTAAAGTAATGAATTAATTGGATATGATTCAAGGATAATTAATTATATTAGTTTTTGGCTAAATGTGTTTAAATTAGAAATTATTGTTTGAAATTTTCTAATTTTAAATACATATATATAATTTTAAATATATAAAAGTAAATATATAAGAAATAAGTGAAAAAAATATATATAAATTTCATTTGGCTTGGTGGCAGCGAACAAATGCGTTGTGGTGGATAGAGTCTCAGCTAAAGTCTTTTTTTTGTTGTATAAATATTTATTTATTTATCTTTTCTTTTTATAATTAGAAGATAATGATATCTAATTAGATTATGATATCTAATTTTCTTATAAATATGACCATGGGGATTTATATTTTATACACTTCTCACTTTAATTAGAAAATTGAAAATTATCTCTTTAATTTTTTGCCCAATTGCTGATTTTTCTTAGAAAAATTTAGAAGCAAATTTTTCTTCTTTTGTTCTTCCGGATCAATTACTACAAGTCGGTTTTGCTTTCGATCGGGATATAGCGTAGAAGATCTGGTGTTGCTGAGGATTGATGCAGTAAAGAAACCTCCAACCGATTCTCTCCATATTTTACTCAATGTAAGTAAATGACTTTTTTTTCAAAAAACTAGCATGAATTTACATATTTTGTCACGATTGCATGATGATTAATATATCCTAAATTAATTGTTAATTTGTTTACTAAATAAATTCTGCTAATTTAGTAACTAGTCCCTTCGCTTTCGGTATGGCAATTTGACTTCTTTCTTTTAACAGGGGTTTCAAGCTGAGGCTCAAATGGTCCTCCAACTGAAGGTTGCTCTTCGGAATTACCAACTTTCCAAGAAGTCTCTTCAGGTCATGACTTCTAGGATGCTCGGCAGTGAAAAAGTATGAAGACTTGCACTCTTCTAGTTGTGTCAAATTGAATCGGGTAAAGGCTGCAGCGGATGCCAAGGTTGAAGAGTATTGTGACCTTGTTGCCTTTTCAGTCTTCTATGCTACTAAGATTAGCAGCGACGAGCTCAAGCTTTCCTTTCCTAAAAAGAAAATGGCTCGCTATAGTTTGATTCAGTGATTAAATAACTGCAGAGGAGGTCATTCCTTTCTGAAAATAGCTTGATAAGGAGAAGAAGGGTTTGTCAGATGATGACGGAGACGTTTTTTAGGAAGACATTGCTCGGGATGAAGAGGGTGGCGATGTAGGCGCCAAATTTCTGGGGAGTGAGGGAACTACTGTCATCTCAGTGCCTGAAGATGGAGATGTCATTCAGGCCTCTTAGGGGTGTTGATGAGCTCTCGATTTGTAGGTTCCCCATTCTCCCATCATTGAATTTATGTTACTTTTGAACAAACTCGATTGGATCTCTTAGTTCGTTAGAGACCCTTAACGTCTTTATATATATTCTTGTTTTCAAGATCCAAGGAACTATTTTGCTACAAGGGCAGCGCTTCATTAATTGCTTTGTCCTTCGACTGTTTTTTGAATTTTGTTTGAATTGGTTGAAAACCTAAATGACCACCTAGTAACTAAAGAGCCTTCATCAATGCAACCTCGTATGAAACAAACGAACGAATGAAAATAGGCATTTTATGGAAACCGAGAAAAATCAATGTTAAATGGCCCTATAAATACACCACCTCATAACTGAGAAAAAGAACTCAACACATATATCATGGCCAAAACACATATCTCACTCCAAATGTTTCTCTTGCTCAAAATACTTTTCCCAGCCTAATCTTGTTCTCTCTTTCAGCCATGAATTCCCCATCTTCCTATGACGACAACAACGATCAATGCCAAATCGCATGCCTAAGGAAGATAACCACCAAAACATAAAGAAGGTTAAGACATAGGCTACGAGAAAAAGAGCGAGAAATGATAGAAACCAAAGATAGAAATCAAACGCTTTACTTCAACCAATGCGAACAACTGATCGCTTTGGAGGATAAGTTGGTGGAAGCCATGCCTCGCACCTCCCACATTCATTGGGGACTTAGGATGATGGATGAAATCATCCGCGAGGAAAGAGACCACCGTAGGCCCCCCACGCTAAAATCAAAAGAAAGAGTTGAAAACCCATCAAAGTCTTGGAAGCCAGAAGACTTCCCGGCGACTCTGATGAAGAAGATGATGAGGATAATGACACAACCTCTTAAGTAGGAAGAGAATATTATCTATCTAGTTCTTTTCTTGTTTTTCCTTCACATTTTGTTAAGAAATATAAAAAAAATCTTATACTTGTCTAGAATTAATTTTAATCATGGTTAGAAAACAGTGTAATGAAATACTTTTGTTTTTTCTAACTTTGTCTAAGAGAATATGTAACGTCCCGTTATTTTGTGATAAAAAAAAAATTATTTATTTTATTTTATTTTAATTTAAGTAATTAGAGTTTAGTTATTTATCTGCAAATTAGAATTTAGTAGTTTATTTCGATTTAAGTCATTTTAATGGCTTTATTTATTTAAATACGTTATAATGGTATTAATAATTATTAACGGGCCAATTAATAATTATTAATCACCATTGGGATAGTTTAAGATCATCGGGTTTCGATTTTTAAGTCAAAAGTCATAAAAGGACGCAACCGTCATTTCCAAAATTCCTAAATATCTAAACACTATTTGCTTCATCTTCTTTAAAATACCATTGACTCAAAAGTTGACCAAAATCATCACCATTTCCTTCCTCCTTGCCGTGAGTCCAAGAGAGCAAAAGGGGATTTTTCGATTTTTGTTCGTTTCTCGATGGATCGACTCGATCTTGGATACATCGGAAAGCCCTCGAGTCTAGGATCCATTTCCACCTAACCATCGTCTGTTTTTCTCGAGATCCAAGGAGTTCTCGGTAAGTTTATCTTGAAACCCTAAGCTCCAAATAGTGTTTTAATGGAGTTTTCTTTGTTTTCTTTCGATTTCTTGTCGGGAAACTCGGTTGTTTGTAAATACGGGAGTAGTTTTAAGAGTTTTTGGAAACTTTCCCATAACCCTAAAACCGAGTTTCATTGAAACCCTTTCCATTTGAAATTTACCTTTTTGGGTTTAATTATGGGTTATAAATTAATGATATATTGTTTATTGAAATTCATTTCGGGAAAGGGCATAATGTTCAAAAAGCCTAATTATCGATACCCATTGTAATCGGGAATATCGAATTTGCTTGAAACCAACTCAAAACACTTTTAAATTGCCTAAAAGCCTGAAAACCAAACCCGAGGCCCATTTTCTTGAGAGGGCAGAGAGCCTCTTTGGGGGGGGGGGTTTGTTGAGTTTTTTTATCGTTTTGTACGTTTAGTTGTTGTTTGATCGATAGTTGGTAATTTATTGATTACGTGATATAATTCAAATTGTAGGTGTTTTCGAACCGTTCGTTTGATCGCTCTCTCAGATTTAAGAGCGAAGTCATCTCTCTTTAAGGTGAGAATAGTTAGGATTTAAAGTAACTATAGAAAGCAAATAAGTATGATGGTTTGTAGAATTGGAAACTAAGATTAGAATTCGAATCTAAGATTAGAGAGATGTGAATTAGTGCCCTTAGGATTAGGAGTTAATGCTTTAAGTGAGAACTTAGGAGTTCTCGAGGGAAGCATTGAATCTTAGATAATTCTAAGTTAGATTCCTTTCAAAGCTTAGGTTGGATCATTGGAAGTTAAAAGATCCAACTTGTTTTTAGAACGGTTAATAGAACCTCGGATTATGTTGGAAGTTTAGAATCCTTGAAGGTATAGGTTAATCGTTTAAGTTATGATTTTTTTACTTTATTATTGGTAGTGGAGTTCGATTGACATATCGTTCGTCCGAAGTTTCCTATTTATTTACTTTATGTTCTTTTACTTTATGCTCCTTTACTTTATGTTTGTTTCGGTTACTTTATTATTCGCACTTTACTTTATTTACTTTTTGCAAGCATGTACAAACATAACCATAACATCTTGCACCATAACATCTTGCACCATATTATCTTACATCATTGAAATGGAAGAGAAGGGAGGTGAGAAACAAAAATGGTGAATGTGGGTCCGACGGGAGTCCCCATTACCTTCATGCATAAAAGGTGAATGTGGATCCGACGGGAGTCTCCATTACCTTCATGCATATCATTGATGGAAATGGAAAGTGAGAAAAAGAAACGAAAGCGAGAAAGAGAAACGAAAGCGAGAAAGAGAAACGAAAGCGAGAAAAAGAAACGAAAGTGAGAAAAAGAAACGAAAGTGAGAAAGAAAAGGAGGGGAGAATGTTGGAACCTACGGGGATTGTCCGCATCACCTTCTTCATTCATAAGGTAGAATGTTGGACTCTACGGGGAGTGTCAGCATTACCTTCATTTATGCATAAAAGGTGAATGTGAATCCTACGGGATGTCTTCATTACCTTCATGCATATTATCGGTGGAATTATATCATGGAGAAAGAATTGTATATTTCATAATGGAAAGTAAAACAATAAGAAGAATTAAGATGTTATACTCATTGTAAAGTTTATTTACTTTTCTTATTTATGTCGTAACAAGTTAATGGATGAGGATTGACTATGAGTGTTAGTAATATCATCCTTTGGAAAGTTTAGAATGAAATTACCTAGAGTTTGGAGAACTTTAGGAGTGGATTGTGTCAGATTAATTGGACACAAATCGGAAATGCGAGTTTGAGATCTATCTTTACTTTTTATTCTTATTATTCTCACTGGGCTTAGTTTGTTAGCTCATGATATTACAAAAATTTCAGGTAATGCCCTAGCTAGAGGCCGTGGAAGGGGAGATGGTGCTGCGTGATCGAGGGATGCTGACCTCGAGATGGACTATGGGTTGTAAAGTCTATGTATTTATTTTTGTGAACTTTAAAGACTTTTGTGATTTTACATTTGTATTTGGGTCATAAGAGCATAATGTCTTTACTTTATGATTATGAGTATTGAACTCCTAAAATGGGACTTGATGTTCCTTATGTTTTATTAGATTTTGAAATTAGGATGTAAACAGGTTTTGGCTAACAAATTTTCAAACATAACCACGCCAATTTTTCTTAAAATAAATGACTTCCGCTGTCAATTCTGATTTAAATTATTTAAAAGTGTCGGGTCATCACAGAATACTTCAGAGAAAGTCCTAACACAGAGTAGGCACAACTTCCCTCATGAGAGGAAGAAAGCCTTAGCACGAACTAGACACAACTTCCCTCATGAGAGGAAGAAATCCCTAACACGAATTAGACACAACCTCCCCTCATAAGTGGAAGAAAGCTCTAGCACAAACTAAGCATAACTTTGCTCATAATAGGAAAAAAGCCATAGCACGAACTAGTCCCGACTTCCTTCATAAGAGGAAGAAAGCCCTAGCACAAACTAGGCACAATTTACTTCGTAAGAAGAAGAAAGCCTTAACCCAGCCTAGGAAAAACTTCCTTCATAAAAAAATAAGGGTTAGCTCGGACATGTCCATACTCATCTGTTGGGTATGGATGAGATCTGCTGCAACTTTCAAAGAATATTTTGCCAAGGTGATGTCATTCCTCCATTAATCCTCTATTTTGTTGTTGTTGTCGTTTTGCTTTCCTTCTCATTTTCTTTAGTTGTTGTAGTGCATCATTTAATGGCCTTAGTGGTTTCATTATTGCATTGCACTGGTTTTTTTTTCTGACGTTTGAGGTTCTCCCTATATTTTCAACTATTTATATGATTGCTCGAACTTGAGTGGTCATATAAATAATTTGAGGTGGAGTTTTTTCCGTCTTCTCTTTCTTCTTTCAAATGTTAGTCTGAACCATGACTTATTTTTTAAAAAAGAAATAAGGGGAAGTCAATCTTTGTTCCCTTGTATTCGCTAGCGAATGGATGAAATGTAAGGGAAAAACATTTTGATTAAAAAATTGGGCGCTAAGTGCCTGTAACAAGTAAAATTTGAAATTTGAAAGAAAAATAAAAAATGAAATGCGAAAAACAAAAAGGTGGAGGCTTTTAAGATTTAATCTTCATTTAGCCTTTTCCTCAGCTCTTTGATTTCATCTTTTTACTCGCGATTTTCTAGGAGGGCAAGATGGAGTTCTTGCTCATATAATTTCCCCGCTTCTTCGAGTTGGGTGTTCTTTTCTTTCAAATTTTTCAGTTTAAAGTCGTCGTTTGCTCTTACTTGGGTTGTTAGCTTTCGCTTCACCTCTTTCATTTTTGCTGATTTTTTTTATTGAGGAGGAATTAAGCTATCTCCACCCTGCTCTTGAGGGCTTCATTTTCCTTTGCCAACTTTTCTTTGTCTTTGGAGACAACTTCCAAACTGAGGTACAGAACTGTGATTTCTTGCTCCAACGTCCATTTTGGTGTAGAAAATGTGGAAAAAGAAGGTGAATCAATTTTTCTGATGGACATTTTGCATACGAGTTTCTTCTTAAATAGTGCGAAGGTCGTGGGTTGATTACTTTTAATTGCGCCATGATTTTTTATGACAATCCCCTCACGTCCGCAGCTAATAATAGTAGCTTCTAAGCTGGTGGGTGTTCCGAGCTCTTGGAACTTGTTCCCCGTATTGATCTTCTAATTAGAATGTTTATGGCTTTACCTTTTCTTTGATCAAATACGACATTTCCCAATTCGTTCCCAACTTTCCATCTCTGTGCTCCTTAGTATTTCGGAAGACGTTTTTTAGCACGAAATGACCTACGCTCATTGGTCTACACTTTACTCTTTTGTTGTAATGACAAGCTATCATTTGTTGATAGTTGACCAATCTAGCTAGAGCTGCTTCTCTTTTTGTGTCAAGGTTGTCTAGAGATTCCACTAGAAGTAGGTCGTTTTTCCCATTTCTTTGTTTATTTCACTTTGGATGGTTGAGTTTCCAATCTCGCTTGGAATTATTGCTTCAACTCTAAAGGTGAATGCGAATGGGGTTTCCCCAATATAAATTCACGGTGTGGTCTTGTTGGCCCATAATACGCCGGGGAGCTCTTCAACCCATTTTCCTCTAGACTTCTCTAGCCTTTTCTTCAGATTGTAAAGTAATGTTTTATTAGACGCTTCTGCATGTCCATTTTCCTGTTGATGCCTGGGGGCTGAATTGTGGACCCTAATATTTAGTTCCACTCAGAATTGTTGGATTATATTCCCCGTGAAATGAATGTTGTTGTCCACGATGTACATTCTTGGTATTCAAAAGCAGAGTGATGATGTACCTCCATAGGAACTTTTTTACTTGCTGCTCGGTTATTTTGGCCAATCATTCAGCCTCTATCCACTTGGTGAAGTAATTCGTTGTGACTAACAAGTAGCATCTTTGCCTTGTTGCCATTGGAAGTTTGCCCACTATGTCGAATCCCCACTGCATGAAAGGTCATGGAGCCGAAATGGTAGTAAAGGGTGCATGCAGAACATGATGGTCAGACGTGAATCTCTGGTACTTGTTGTAAATTTTCACGAACTCTTTGTATTGCTAGAACATTCTATCCCAGTAGTATCTTTGAGTTCGGGCTCGATGGTAAAGTAAATGTCCTTCTGAATGGTTTCCGTATTCCTCTATGTGCAACGCTTCCATGACATGCTTCGCTTATTTATCGTCTAGGCATTTTAGATACAGACCCCCAAACGATATTCAGAGATTCTTGTTTATTATCAAGTAGCATACTGCCTGCTATTCTTCTTCGTCAAGCAACTAGTTCGATGCTAGGTAGTCCAATATTTTCAGGAACCAAGGCGAAGTTTGTGGCTCTTCAGTTATCATGTCGATTGTTTCCGTTGTATTCGTATGTTTCTCTTGAGGATCATCCTTGGGTTTTTCCAGATATTAGATGAGGATCATCCTTTTCATCTTTTATTCGACTGCAGATCTGAGTTTTGTCAAGGCATCGGCGTGTTTGTTCTTGGATATTGGCATTTGACTTATGCTTGTTGTTTCGAAGCTTTTGGAGAGTTTTAGCGTGTTTTATACCCGTCTTCGTTGTTAGAAGCATCAAATCCGAACCTGATTGACTATTCTAGCATAAAACCTTAGGGAGTTTTGATCACAATTCCTGTCACGCTGCCTTTGGAATTCGAGGATCCGTCAACATGGATTAGCTAACTTTCCTTCTGACTCGTCCATCGTGTCGAGTGCATCAGCTTGAATTTCTTTTGAGGTTTTCATCTCATTAACGAAGTCTGCTAGGATTTGTCCTTTGATTGTCGTCGTGGGCTCATAGTTGATATCGTGTTCACCAAGTTCTATTGCCCATTTCATTAGACGTCCAGGGCATCTGGTTTTTATAGCATAAATTTCAAGGGATAAATTGTTTGAACCACAATCTTATGCCCTTAGAAATAATACTTAAACTTCTTGGAGGCAGTGATCAAAGCTAAAGCAAGTTTTTTAGTATCGATGTACCCGGTCTCGGCATTGTACAAAGCTTTATTATGTAATAAACTGGGAGTTGTGTTTTTTCTTCTTCTCGGAGTAGTGCTACTGATAATTCCCTAAAAATGAGTAAATCACATGCCCTAAGTTGGATAAAACCAGGGAGAAAATGAGTAATTTAGTAAAATAGCTATGATTTAGTTATAATTAGTGTAAATTTAGAAAAATCTTTCCTTTTATGCAACTCTTGCATTTCAATCAATATTTGTAGCTTTTTGTTCTTTCTCTTTGATTATTTCTGTTGTACTAACTTTCTTGGTTGAGCCTAGAAGCTCACAGCTTCTGAGTTGAAAGTTGCCTTGTGATTGTTCTATATGAGTGCATGAGGTGGTGCTGCTGAAGCAATCTGGTAGGAAAAGTTTGAAGATATTTTGCTTCTACCAGCTATGTTAGATAAGAAATGTTGTCATCGTTAGCTGCTACAGTTCACATTACGTGCAAGCTACATTGGGCAGTCCATAAAATCTCACTAACCCTTGTTTTTGGTGGGAAAAAGAAATAAAAAGCCTTGATATATAAGTTTCTCCGTGGACATGAGAAGAAGTGAGAGGAGATATACAGGAAGAAGAAGAAGAAGAAGAAGAAGAAGAAGAAAGCAAGCACAATAATTAGATTGAGTATTGTAGTTTTATTTTTCTCTAAGAACATTTTACGAGTATGATGAATAATGTTCATTCCATTGTCTTTAAAATGGCAGTTTTAGCTCCGATTAGCTAAAACTCTTTTGGTCTTGTGCTACAAGGTCAGGGATGGGATAAACCCTAGTTATGATAGAGACTATGATTTTATATATGATTTTGTGATGTTGTTTACTTATCATTTTTATCCTTTTTAAAGCTAAGTGAAAACATAGTGAGATGAGTGTAACCGTGTATTGAGAGATATTTAGGTTAGCATTTTTTGAAGTATAATAAATGATCTTATGATTCAAGTTTAGGGATAAACAGAATTATTGGTGAATTAATAATTGTATGTTAGTTAAATGAAGAAAGAGCATTGTTTTGATGTGAGCTTTTTTAGATAAACGTAGAGTTGAAATCTTACATTAGTAAACATTTGAGAGAATGAGATCACTACTTCCTATAACTGCACTAAGGTATTATGTTAAGAATCACATACGCATCAAGGTTTCTAAGTAGCAAGAGTTATCTTGAGTTAATAACCCTATCCCTGCACCTAAGCACAGCACCTATCATTCTTCTTGATCTGCACACATTGATAGATCCATTTAATTATCTTCCTTGGATTTTAATCACTCGCAATTCCTCGATACAACAATTTTTCACTAAGAGGCAAATCTATCCTTGTGGAAAACGACACTCACTCACCACTACTATTACTTGTTAACCATGTGCACTTGCGTTCCATCCATCATCCATCTAGTATAATCACATCACCATTTTCACCAACAGCTACACTTATGGCTGTTTCAGATACTGCTAGGTAGTTTACCATCTCTTCTTTCCCTTTAGCTTGGACAATAGTGGAAATTTTGATAGGTAGACTTTTAAATCTTCGAGATTTTTTGGTAATTTCTATCCTATCCAAATTCTTTATTACCTTTGAGGGTCTTGAAGAATGGAAGGAATTTTGAGGAACGTGAAATGAATCTTCTAAGGACTGCTAGTGTGACGACCCGACTTACCGCAAGCGGAAATAAGTATTTTTAATTCAAAATATCGCTTTTATAAAAGATTGAAAATTTTGGCATGAAGTATTTGTAAAGCGCATGCCTCAAGTACAATATATATATAACCTGTAATCAGAGTTCATCGGCTCGTCGGCCGGTTCAGAGTAATCATAAAAACATTATAAAACGAAAGTTCGGTGCACCAGTTTTAAAATATTATACAAACGTAATTCACATAAAGTCTAACTCAAAATAACTTAGACGTATAAGCTGAACTCGACCCCTAGACTCCCAAAACGAAGGCTCGCGTGCCGAGGGTCCAATCCAAAAGCTCCACCTCGCCATGGTCAACGCGCACCACCTGCCGCTCCACGACCCCGTCCCCGAGCGTTACCTGAAAGGTGATATAGAGCACCTTTGAGCATGACACTCAGTGAAAACAAGAAGAATTTAGAAGTGAACGAGAAGACCGTATCATGAAGCAAAGAAATGTAATGGCATGCTCAAGTATGAATGAGATAAACATGTTTTAAGTTCGGGAATAGCCACTAGCCATTTCATACTAAATCATTACTTCCTTTCTCATTAGTATCACAAACATTACCGCTATAATTCCGGCGTCTCACTACGCCCATAACTCATTTCATCCCTTTCCTGAACTATAGCTCAATTCGGCTTTCAAACCATCGCCATTTACTAGCAACCGGGCCATTCTCACATAGCACACCGGAGCTCCAACACTTCCTCACCACGGTAACCACGTGTAACGTCCAACATCCATACACCGTTACACGGGTTACAACCCCATGGCCACATAACGAACACAAGATATGCATGGATGGCATGTATGAAATGATATGGATTAGACATGCTTGTTCACAACAATGTATATATACCGAGGCTTTGAAATAACAAGAGTACATAGATCTACTTTACCAAACCATCAAATGACATCAAACTCTACTCATACAATGTTCAAGTCTCACATATGCATAACTATCGTTCCCAATTCCAGCATATGACTCGATCATGGACTATGAACATAATAATAAGCAATTAAAGCATGCTTCATAAAGTAACTAGTAAAGGAAAACAAGTTCTAATTTAGGCTATCAAGTATTTAGCCTCTCAAATCCAACGTCGGTAACGCTATCCTTCCCACAAATTTCACTTGCTTCAAACTCCACCACCCACATCACACTTCATGTGTCTCATGACCACACGTTCTATTCACGATTCAATTCCGAGAGGAACGGAGACGGTTCCCCAATCACCCCTCCGATTCTTGTTGTTCTCACCTTCAAATTCGTTTCCACGTTGCTCCACTCGTCTTTGGCCTACAACAAGGTAATCCAAAGATGTTTAGGTTATTTTTAACACTAAAAAAAAGCCCCAAAACCACAAGCAGCCCCAAACTCGGTTAGTGACACAAACACCAAAACTAGTTGAATCGGGATGCAATTTTCGGTCAAGAAAAGAATGTACATGTAAATTGTCCATTAGATTGATGCTCTAAGGTGGTTTCCTTGCTAAATGCATATATTTATACACTCAAATGCTTCAGAAGTGATAATCTTACAATCAAAGCCAAGGAAAACTCAAAACATGGAAACTAGTTCAACAAAAGTGCAATTTTTTGGTCAACTTGGGAGTTTACCCAACAAACCATTACTTTGATCCTCTAAAGTGTTTTCCATGTACAAAATATTCATATAAACATCCAAACTTTCCAGATTTATTAATTTCAAAGATGCAACAAAGAAAAACATCAAAAACTAGCTAAGCATAAAACTAGTTTTAGGCCAAAATTTGCCAATTTCTCAAGAATCATCTCCTTGCCTTCCCATGTTGTTTTTCATGTCACAAATTTCCATATAAACACACATAATTCCCAGAATTCATAAACTCAAAGTAAAACCATGGAAAATCCTACTTTAAAGAAGCTAGAGAAAGCAAAACATTGCCATTTTAAGGTGTATTGCCTTTGGTTCTTCCACCACTTTCTTTGATAAACTTCTAAGTCATTTCCCTTGTGTATTAATTACATATAATATACATAAGTTCCAGAATTGTCATCTTCCTCAAAAGTCATGAAAACCCACTACCCAATTAATACACTAGAAGCTAGGAAAGCTTCCATTAATGGTGGTTTCATAGTTTCTCAACCAATTTCCAAATACTTGAACATTAACCTAATCATTTCTTTGGATTGATATTCATCACTTCATAGCCATACTTCCAGAAATGAAACATGGATAGATATTCTCCCAATCACCAATAAAATTACAACCAAGAAACCTCAAAACTCATCCATGGAAAACTATAAAAACTTCAAAACCTAGGATGGAAATTCTTACCTTGATCTTGTCTAAAACCCCTTAGATCTTGCTTGATTCTTCCTAATATGATGAATTCTCCTTAAATCCACAAGTTCCTAGTTGGTTTCATCCACCATGCAAGCTTGGAGAAGATGGAGAATTGTCAACAATGGAGGAGAAGGGGGGGGGGTCATGGTTTTTAGTGAGGAAGAAGGATTGGAATTGTGTTTTTTTTTTATTTTACTTTTCCTTAGTTTTTTTTTTATCCTTTACCTCTTCCTTTTCCTAAATTTAATTAAAAATAACTTAATTCAAATTGCTTGCAAGTCCCTCCAACTCTATCTGTTGCTAACTAGTCCTTACCCAAACCAACTATGGTTAGTTTTTATCTTTCCATCAACTTCCACCCATGGTTAGTTTTAACCATGGTTAAACTCTGTTTAACCAAAAGTACTTATAAAATCAATTTAAAACACGCCAAAAATAAGGATAAATCTTAAATATTCTAAAAATATTTTCTGGGTCCTTACAGCTAGGTGTCACGGTCATACATTATTCGACCGCGCGGCGTCATGTTCTTTCGCTAACATGGCCATCCATAAGGCTTCTCTAGCCCAAACACTCGTATATGAGTCATAACGGATCTCTGTCAGACAATAGGCGAGGTTTTTTCATCAACCAGGTTCACTTGATGCATATCGAGGGAGTCTCGAACCAACACAATAAACCTAGCCCCACACGCGTGAGCACACTCTTACTCGACCTGACATAGTCTTGAGTGATATTCTAGACTTTCGCATGCATATCGGGACACTATTCGGTCATACACGTCGCCCGTACGTGCATCATTGCACATATGCGACTCAACGGGGTCATGACTCTTTCACTAGGCCAAGACCATGCTTCTTTCAATCTTGCCCACGCTTAGACAAAGACTATCACAATGAAACCGTCGCTATTTGCCTTACGTGGCTTGCCGACTGACATTTCACATTAACCAGCCCATGGGTCTTGTCTTACAGGCAATAATCTCGCTCCCGTATGCCTCCGAGACAATTCTATGGCATGGACTTGCCTATCCTAGCAAGCCCACCCTTGTGCACGCTTTACGAGGCAACAACCCCGGGCCGCCCCCGTGTCAATGAGCTTAACCGACAACTTAGAATGGGCCTTCTTGAAGACATGGTGCCACGAATATCCATGTCAACACTATCGCACATTTATCGAGATGCCAGGGGCATAATCCGCTCTATGACGGAACCTCTGGACCCACGAATATAACGCAATGCCGGCACCCCGTGCCTCTGACACTGTCCCTGAGATTTCCCGTCCTGAAGAAGTCATCTGAGACTCACTAGTTCCGCGATGCTCACCCTCGCCATGACACACGCATGTGCCATGTGGTAGCTCACTTAGGCACCATGGCCCAAGGGTGGTGGAGAGCTAACACCATGCACCCCCTTATAGTACATTCTAAGGCATTTTTGCTTTGGCAGGTGTAGACGTGCAAAGTGGCGAGGAGTCACTCGCCTCCTTGTAGCCCACATGCTAACTCTGATTGAGACGAAACTTTGCGTGAGTTCATTTGGGTTATAAAGTGACTCAACGACACTCCCGAACTCGTAAAATTGGCATGCTTCTCAAGGTCCCCTTCACGACCCCCGATGACCACATCCACCCACATTGACACTGTCTTTGTTTCAAGCATTCTACCAATGCATCTTCCACTTTAATTAGCCTTAGTAAGTCTTGTTCGCTCCATACTTTGGGGTTTACTAATGCTCCATTGTCTATGGTCGCACTAGCGCACAACTCGAGCCCTCAATTGGCTTCACGGGCAACATGTACGTTGCCATCTCTTATTTGCACACTTTGTGTGGGGCACAATCCACTTACTTAAGTAGGATTGTGACACTAGGCACCCTATGAGTTTTTGGACTCCTTTGATATTTTTTGGAGCTTCCATCTCTAAAATCTCTTTGATCTGGTCGGGTTTGCCTCGATTCCTCTTTTGGTTACCAGATAACCTAGAAATTTCCAAGCCAAAATCCTAAACGTGCACTTACTAGGATTGAGCTTCATTCCGTACTCGTTCAGGATGTCGAATGCTTCTTTGATATATCGTGGATGATCCTTGGCTTTTTCTAACTTGATCAACTCGTCGTCAATGTAGACTTCCATGATTTCCCCAACTTCTCCTCGAACATCTTGTTCATCAGCCTCTAGTACATTGCACCTGTATTTTTTAGGCCGAAGGCCATTACCTGATAGCAATAAGTACCTTTGTTAGTGATGAAATAAGTATTTTCTTTCTCAACTAGGTTCATGAGTATTTTATTGTATCCTGAAAAGGCATCCTTAAAACTCAACAATTCGAAGGACGTTGTGGCTTCTACCAGTTTATCGATCTTTGGAAGTGGAAAAAAATCTTTTGGAAAGGATTTGTTCAAGTTCTTGAAGTTTATGCAGACTCTCCATTTTTTGTTCTTCTTCACCACGACCACGTTTCTCAACCACTCCAGACATTTTACTTCTTGAATGAATCCCGCTTCCAATAGGCATTGCACCTCGTTGTCTACAATTTGGTTTTGCTCAGATGTGAACTTTTGCCGTTTTTATTGGATAGGGGGGTGCTTTGGATCTACGTCCATTATGTGCATAATCACCTTCTTCTTTATCCCAGGCATGTAGGTATGATGCCATGCGAATGTTTTCCATTTGAAGCACAAGAAGTATGATATTTCATCCTTCATGGCCTGATCCATCTTTATTACGATCTGAGTTACTTTTGATTTATCCCTGGGGTGAATGATTATTGCCTCTGAGTCTTTTTCGGGAGTTTTGGGTCTAAAGTAGGCGTGCTTCAGCTCTGGGACCTTCGGCTCCTGCTCTGATTGTTGTTTCTCTTGAGATTTGAGCTTTATGACATCAACCATACAGCTCCTTGCCGAACTTTAGCTTTATATTATCACAACAATTTCATTTTTTAGAGGGAACTTAAGTTTTTAATGTTTGATGGAATATAGAGCGTCCATCTCGTGCAGCCATGGTCGGCCGAGCAACATGTTGTAGCTGGATTTGGTGTCTAACACATGAACGGGCGTAGTTTTGGTCACTCCTCCCAGAGTGATGGGAAGTTCCACTGTTCTGGAGGATTGAGTAACTGGCGTTGTTGAATCTTACTAACTCTTGTTTACTCGATCGGATCTTGCTTTCATTAACTTCCATGTATTCTAATGCAGCTCTGAAAACAATATTGTTCCTTGTTTCCTGGTCGACCATAACTCTATGCACATTATACTTTCCAACTCCCACCGTTTTGATAAATGCGTCATTATGCGGATGATGCACGTCTGCTAAATATAATTCCGAGAATGAAATTTAATTTGTCTGTGTGAGACACACTCTGTGAACGGAAATTCTGGCATCTCTGCTTTTTTGCTTAGCTTCTTTTATGCTCGATTCTGGGTAGTTAATCAGGCATATTCCGATTTTTTTACTGATGCCGGTTTCTTTGCTATAGACTTAGAGTTGGTTGGGTCAATTTCCACTGACGTAGCTTGTTTGTTTGTCTCTCTCTTTTTAGGAGGCTCACATTCTGTTTCTTTTCCTGAATGGTTTAGACTAACCACGATTTATTTATTCTGCTCGTTATCTTGAATTGTAAGTTTGGACATACCTTCTATGAACTCAGGTCTTAGGCAATGGATTATATTCAAATCGATCCTATCATCTTGCGGTCTGCTTTCATCTTTCTTTGGGATGACCTTTTTCGAAAGTGGAGGAGTAATCTCCACTGCTTTTTTCTCTTTGGGGGTCCCCACTTCCACTATTACCATCTCTCTCTTCTTAAGGCTTGCTCAGCACAGATTCGTTGGATTTCTTTGTTAAGGGTTCAACATTCTTCAGTGTTGTGACTGTTATTGTTGTGGAAATCACAGAATATGAGCTTTTATCTTTCGCTACCATGCTTCGAGAACCTCCACTTTAGGTGTTTGGCTCAGTTTGGTTTACACTGATTGGTGTTGAAGTGGTACAATCGCAGTTCCAGTTTTTCCTCTGGCTCCCTTTGTCTTTCTTATTTCTCCACGGATTTTAGCACTTATTAGCCTTTTGAGAATCTACTCTTCTTTTGTCTTTTGAGGAGTGCTCTTCTCCTTTTTTTGGTCTTCCCCTTCTTAACTTCTTTGCTATCCATTTAGATTCATCCATTGAGATTTGTTTAGAAGCTCGATCTAAGGCTTCAGTCATTGTCCTTGGGGCTAATTTGTTAAACGATCTCCAAAGTGCGTGATTCAGATGGATGATTGCACGAGTGAAGTTCTAAGACTGCTTCTTCTTCATTACAGTCAGGGATTTCAAGTTTGACTTTTCATAATCTGAAGAAGAAATATTTGAGAAATTCATTTCATCCCATAAGAACATTATAGAGATCCTGGTTCGTCTTTGTGTACTAATTTTTTCTTACGCTATATTCTCCTTGGAAGGCAGTCAAAAGTTTCTGGAAGTTACGAATTGAGCCTCGTCTTAGGCTATTAAACCCTTTAAATGCGCCTTTTTGAATTCAGTCTCTGCAATCTTTGTCAGATTGACTTTTGATGTTTCAGTTGTTTCACCGACTTTTTACTTTTGCTTCTGGCCTGCCGTCAGTCAACTGGTCGGACGTGGTTCGGTGATTTCCGCACCTTCATGGATCAGTGTAGGGATATTCTCCATACGACACTTGTCTAAGACTTTTCATATTTCTCGGATGAGCAACTCCTTGGTTGCTAAAGTTGCAAGAGGATCTTTGCGTTCGATTTTGCGATTCGTATCCCTGTTTTCCTGATTTTCTTCCCCTCTAGGGGGAGTTCGCTATTGACCAGAGCCTGTTTGCTTATGGTATTCTTCATGTTTTCTGTTTGGTTATCAAGGGTAAAGCATGCGTAAATGTTTCTCTTGAGGTCCCACGGTTGACGCCAAACTGTATAGGAAGATTTCCGCTATAGTCGATCATGTGCGTTCGACATGTGATGCATCTCCTTGATCTTGAATATCTATAAAACAAGAATTAGAAAACATCGGTGTTGTGTTTGTCAAACCGTCTCCGATGATCAAGTTAGTAATTTAAAGGCAGAGATGATATGAGAATTCTAGAGTAGAATTATGAACGACATACCGTTTTAGGTTTAGTAGAGCGCTTTATATGGAGAATCCATAGATAAATGATATGTTTATCCATGATAATGTGGAGATAAAATCCCTTGAAGATAATTCTAGGTAAAGATGTACTCATATCATTAGATGAAGGAGTCTGAAATTGTAGATCAAGGCCAGGTGACGTAACTACATATGTCTGAGCTGGTTGGTGTATTTCCGGTCTCTTTCGTTTGGACCGGGCTCAAGTGTTCTGGATTAATTGTAGTCCATTGGCCGAGATGATTCGAATTCTTCCTTATGGGCCGGGCGCACTAAGATTGAGCTTTCGGTTTTGGGCCTCATTATATTCCATGTAAGATTTTACCTCTACAATATCTATTATTGTAATTTTTGTTTTGTAGTAGATAATTACCATAGAACTTAAAACACTTACTTTACTAAATATTAATTTTAATTTTAATAATTTATTATTTTAATTTAAATAAACAAAAATATATATCTAAACTTTACTAGAGATAATTAGAAGGGAAAAAAAAACCTCTAGATCTAACACCCCAACGACTGCCAAAAACCCTAGATCTCATTCTAAGTTCTGACACGTGATGCCTTAATCTTGAAGCGCTCAGCAGACCTCACAAATGGCAGCTACTGCTTCTGAAATTTCTGTGTGTTTTTTTTTAATTGCTGTTTTCACATATTTGTACTCTTAAAACAATATCTTATCATTTTGGTTGGAATAAAATTTGTTGAACACTCGTTTCAACTCCTCAAATATTTGTTGGAGCCTAGACTTTGTTTCTCCTTGACAAAAGCTCAGCTATGTATGGAAATTGAAAAACCGAACCGAAAAATCGAAAACCAAAAGAAAACATTACAATAGGATACTATGAAGAAAATATAATTCTGAACATTTAACTAAAAGATTCGGTTTGGTAGTTGGTTTTTGCCTAAAACCTGACCGAATGGAACTATAATTAACTCTACCTCCTATATATCTAATTTGATATTGAATTTAGATCAAAATATTTTAAATTATATTAAATGCCATACATAATAATTAGAATATATATATTTTTTAATTCAGAGATTAAAATAAAAATTAAATGTGAAAGTTAAGAACCAACCACACCAATTTAAAATCTTGTTTGTATGGGTTCAATAAGCTTAAAAAAAGATTGCATTATAAATAAAGAATATGTCTCAAATAGTATAAATCTGCATACTAATTATTACAATATAAGAACTTTTTAAAATTACTCAAATAACATAATTATAATTCATTACATTATTAAACTATAGTTAAATAAATTATTGAACTATTTTTCATGGGTATTTAATAAATTTGTATGTTTTTTTTGGCTCTTTTAAGTTTAAGTACAATAATTTATCGAGCTATTTGATTATCTTTCATTATTATTTTCAATGAATTTGTTAGTTTTTCTTACTTTTCTTTTCAATAAATTATTAAATTATAATTCATTAAATTATTGAACTATAATTATGCAATTTTAGTAATTTTTGAAAAGTTTTAACATTTCAGTAATTAGTATGTAAAAATATGTTATTTCAGTAATTGTCCTTAAATAAATAATAATCATATAGAAATTAATGTTACCCAATACATGATGAATAAAACTTTCCTCCTCTCGAAGCCTCATTTGGTGGTTGGTGGGCCAAAACCCAACCCCATTTGTTATTTGTTTTTTTTTTTTTTTTTTGGCTTTTAACTTTTTCCTCCTACTTCCATGTGAGTATGAGAGGAGGATTTTCACCTAGAGGTAAATTTTGTTTATATATAATTCCATAATCCCTCACATGTATAATTAGAGATGTGTGTCCTAGGAACATGTCAAATTGACAAGATGAGAAAGTAGATAAGATTCCCATACCTAACTGCTTCACTTCTCTCTTTTAATGATGTTGATGGTTTTTCGTTTTTGCCTTTTCTGATAGCTTGGATTTGGTGACGATAAATGAGAATTAGTTGTTTAAGCCAGCATATCAAATCTTCATAAACAAATGGGATTTCATCTTTTTCATCACCCAATCAAATCTCATTTCGTTCCACATCCTCTTCTAAGTCATCTTTGTGGTCAAAGCTTTTTATTGGGAAGTAAATAATGCATGCAATTGTGGGATTTTATTTTCGAATTTATTTTATGGATGTTAAATAATATTTATAAATTTACTATCTATAAAAAAAATTTAAAAATATATATATTATGGATTAACTATAATAAAATGACTGGTTGAATATGATATATAGTATTCAAGTCACATAATAATTATTGATTGATTGTGATATATATATTGATTGACGTGTTAAATAAAAATGATTAATTTATAAATATTATATTAAATTTATAATTAATTTTTAAAATTACTATATTTAAAAATATTATAATTTGTATTTTTTGGTAGATTTGTAGACACCGATTTATATTTGTTGAGATTCTCACATCGGAAAAATGAAGAGAACTTACAATGTTTATATGATACATGACTACTCCTCTCATTACCAATTGGTTTTGAGATGGAACCCTATGATATCAAGATGGTATCAGAGCCCCACAAGTCCAAACAGGTATTTGGTCAATGGTGAGCCTAAAAGAGGCACCATCTTGAGAGAGCATGTTAAGAATCCCACATCGGAAAGATGAAGGGAACTCAAAATATTTATAATATACATGAGCTATTCCTCTTATCATCTATTGGATTTGAGATAAGTATATTGATGTACAAATATAAGTAACTGATAATAAACTCAATCTCAAGAACACTCAATCTCTATTAATTTCAGTAATCTAAATCAAAAAGAACAAATCATAACAAGAATTTAAAGAACACACAAAAATTATAGAGGTTCGGAAATTAATCCTACGTCCTCTTTCACAAGCTTGGATATCTCTTATTCATCAATGGTTCTTCAATCATTACAACACTCATATTCTCTAAATCTCCCTTTTATACAATGTCCTCAATGGCTAGTTTTCAACAGCAGCCTCTAACAAACAGAAAACGTATTTCATCATGGAAGGAGATGACTTCTTGCGAATAGACCGAATTTCCCCTGACTTAATATAAGTTTTAATGGCAAAAGGGTAAAATGCTGAGCTGGGAAATTGCAGTTTTAGCCTCATTAATTCACAAATCTCCACCTTAGACTAAAACTAAGAATAAAGAAAAACGAAGATTCAAGCTTGTGAATTCCTTCATCAATCAAACTTAGGGTGGCTTGAACTTAGCCACCTTCAAGATCTCATGCATGTGACGACCCGACTCTTTTTAAATAATTTAAAATCAGATTGACAGCGGAAGACTTTAAATTTAATAAAAATTTGGCATGGATATGTTTAAAACTCGGACTATCCATAACCTGTTTACAATTTAAATTCTGAAATCTAAAACACAAGGAAACTCAAGTTCCTATTCAGGAGTTCAAAGAGGTTTATAATCATAAAAGTGAAATGAAAAGCTCTTAAGAGCTTATAACAAGTTTACATCTCAAAGACCGAAAATAAAAAAAAATAAGATAAGATAAGCCCCGGGACTTTAAAATGACATCTAGTCCATCTCCGCATCAACATCCTCTCGATCAAGCCGCACAAGCTCCTCTCTCATGACCCAAACACCTGAAAATGTTTGTAATATCATGAGCTAACAGCAAAGCCCAGTGAGAATAAACAAAATAAAAAGTAAAGTTAGACTCCAAACCCGCATCTGGATTTGTGTCCAAGTAAACTCACATTCTCTTACCTTTCAACCACCAAAATGGATTTACATTAGTGTTTCACTTTTACTTACCAATTCTCCCAAATAATTGAGGAAATATCTTTCAACCATTAGGATGATATGTTGCATAACACACCAAACATTTATAATTCAATCTCTTAAATACCTTATACTATCCATAAGGTTTACATCAAGTCTTAATCTCTAATTCGTGATCTTCTAACTAAAAGAGAATCTAGTGCTCTTAATAATTATACAAGGTTCGATATAACCTTGTAATCTATTGTTATACTATTCCATTTCATTCCTCTTTCCTTTAGCACTCGGCTATATATCATTTTCATTTCTTTTCTCTATAGAAATGTATGTCATACATCAAGTTTCATCTCTTTTCTTTATAGCAGCTCGGGCTATAAATAGTTTATATTTTCTTACCAAAACTTCCAAAACTCAAGAATAATAACTTCCAACATTTAGAAGAAGGCTGTCATATCACAATTCACTCTCTTTTATACCTTATTCGTAATAACTCTTAAGAAATATAAGGTTTATGCCCATTGGTCCTTAATAACTTATGCTAAGTTCTCTCGGTCTCAACATATTCAATAAACACAATTTGTGATGAATGACAATAATAATAGCTCCCGCAGGCTATGTGTAAGCTCCTGCAGGCTATGTGATAGCTCCCACAGGCTATGTGATAGCTCCCACAGGCTACGTGTAAGCTCCTGCAGGCTTTGTGAAATGATATGAATATACTTTCAAGTGCAAGTAAATAAATATAAACTTTCAACATAATTGAAAAGACATAAAAGTAAATAGATGGTGATGGCGCAATAAGATATGCATAAGCTTTCAAGTGCAAGTAAATAAATATAAACATTCAATATAACAAAAGGGCATAAAAGTAAATAGATCATAGATGTTCTTATGCATTAAGTAATTAAATAGGAATTTCGGAAGAACTATAAGTAAATCGAACTTCTGATACTTTAATAAAAGTAAGCTCTTATCTTAAACAATAATCTTCGCTTTCAAAGATTCTAAACTCCCAAATAAAATCCAAGGTTCTATTTTCAAGTTCCTTTAACCATTCTTTCTAAAAGTTTGGATCCTTTAACCTCTAATGATCCATTCTAATTTCTGAAACGATTCTAACTTAGAACTTTAAAAAAAAGTTCAATGTTTCCCTCGAGAAACTCCAAAAGTTCTCACTCAAAGAACTAGCTTCTAATCCTAAGGTCACTAGCTCACTTTTCTTTACTCTTAGATTCGAATCTTAATCTCAACTTCCTATCCTACAAACCGTTCAACTTATTCGGTTTCTAAATCTACTTTAAATCCTATTTATTCTCACCTTAGACAAATTAGCTTCGCTCCAAATCTCCGATAGCACGATCAATAAACGATCCAAAACACCTACAGTTAAAAGTATATCTAACAATCATTAATAAACTAAACATTAATCAATTAACATCTAAAAGCTCAAAACGACGAAAAACACCGGAAAAACCCCAAGGGTGCTCCCGAACCTCTTCATAAAAATGGGTCTCAGATTTCATTTTCCGGCTTTTAGGCACTTTAGAGGTGTTTTGAGTTAGTTTCAAGTAGCTTCGAAATTCCCGATTTCAATGGGTAACGATGATTCAGGTGTTTGGCCAAAAAAATACTTTCATGAATTTAATTACAATAAACAATATATCAATAAAAATAAACCCCAAAACAGCCCCCACGATGTAAATTTCAAACGGGAAGGGTTTCGACTGAAACTCGGTTTTAGGGTTTAAGGAAAGTTTCCAAAATCACTAAAAACAACTCCCGTAATTAAAATCATCGAGTTCCTCGGTAAGAAATCAAAAAATCAATAAGAAAACTCCATTAAAACACTATTTGGAGCTTAGGGTTTGAACTTTAACTTACCGAGAAGTCCTTAGAACACGGATGGAAAGCACGATTGCTAGGTGGAGAAGAATCCTAGGACTGAAGGCTTTCCGATGCAATCGAAATCGAGCCGATCCATCGAGAAACGAACGAAACCCGAAAATTCCTTTCCCCCTCCTTGAAGCCACGGTTTGGAGAAGAAAAATATGAGAAGTTGTGGTCAACTTTGGTCAAAATGGGATTTTAAAGATGATGGAATAGTGTCTTGGACATTTTTAAGAACTTTGGAAATGACGGTTGCGTCCTTTAATGACTTTTGACTTATAAATCGAAAACCGAAATTCTTAAATTAATCTAAAGGTGATTAATAATTATTAATTGGCCCGTTAATAATTATTAATGTCACCGAAGCGAATTTAAAGTATTAAAATGATCAAAAAGAATTTAGAAACTAAAATAACTACTAAAATCAAAATCGCTACATTTAAATTAACGTTAAATACTTTAATTAAAATAAATAAAAATAAAAAATTCACTTCAAAATAACGGGACGTTACAGTCTACCCTCCTTAAAAAACTTTTTGTCCTCGAAAACTGCGTTCACTAAGTGAAAAAGTGAGGGTACTTAGATTGTATCTCATCCTCACGTTCCCACGTTGCTTCCTTTGACCCTTGGTTTCTCCATAAAACCCTAACCAAGTGAATCATTTTATTTCTCAACAACTTTTGTTCGAATGCTCTTATCTTAACGGGTGTCTTCTCATAAGACATATTAGCATTCAAAACTACCAGTTCATAATCAATCACGTGGAACAGATTCACCATGTATTTCCGAAGCATTAATACATGGAAAACATTACAAACGGCACATAAGGAAAGTGGTGAAGCTAAACAATAAGTTACCACTTCTACTCGATTGAGTAACTCGATAGGCCAAAAAATCTAGGGCTCAACTGACCCTTATTCCCAACTTTCATAACACCCTTCATTGGTGTTATTTGAAGTATACGAGATCCATTACTATAACTTAAACGGACTACACCGAATCCTGTTGTCAACTTTGGGTAAACCTTAACCTCTCTCTAAACAAATGATAGACTCGCTAGTCATTTGTTACAACTTGAGTACCAAAAGTCTCTCTTTTCTCAAATTTCATCCAAATGAGCGGGAGAACAACACTTTCTACCACAAGGTGTCTAAACAGTTCCATCTCGAAAACAAGTATGTAAGCCTTAGAAACCATAGAATCTTAGGCACACTCGTCAGTCTAGGCAAACTACTATATGCCTCCATCTTAGAGGAATCAATATAATCCTCTTCTTCATACCACATGGCCAAAAATGCCATTTCTTTTAGCCAAAATTCACACTTTGAGAACTTGGCTTACACTTCTGATTTTTTAACACTGTCAAAACTTCCTTAAAATGCATATCATGCATCTCCTCGGTCTTAGAATAAATCAGGATGTCATCATTAATCACAACATCAATAGAATTGATGAACCTCTTGAATACAGTATGCATAAGATCCATAAAAGTTGCAGGCGCGTTGGTTAAGTCAAAAGATATGACTACAAACTCATAATATCCATAACGCGTCCTGAAAGTAGTTTTAGGAATATCTTAATCCCGAATCTTCAACGGATTTAACCGGATCTCAAATCCATCTTTGAAAAGATAGCGGTTTCACCCCAACTGATCATATAGATCATCAATCTAATGCAATTGATACTTGTTTTTCATTGTAACTTGATCTAACCCTCGATAATCAATATACAGTCTCACTGAACTGTCTTTCTTTTAACAAACAATGTAACGTCCCGTTACTTTTAGAGGTAATTTTTTTTTATTAAAGCTTTTAAAGTTTAGTTTTAATTCAGTAACTTCTATTTTAGTAGCTATTTTCGTCCGAATTAGTTTTTAATCGTTTTAGTACTTTAATTATGTTTTGGTGACATTAATAATTATTAACGGGCCAATTAATAATTATTAATCACCTTTAGTTTTATTTACAAGCTTCGGGTTTCGTTTTTAAAGCAAAAACAAAAGAGGGACGTAGGCGTCATTACCCGATTTCTTAAATATCTAAAAAATCACTATTCATCATCTTTAAATATCAACACTTAGTCAAAATTTGGAAAATTCCTGCACTTTTCCCCTCCTTGCTGCCGTGGGTATCAAAGACCAAAACCCTCCTTCCTTTTTTTTTTTTTATTTTCTTTATTTCTCGGTAGATCGTCTCGATTCTACTACCGTTGGAAAGCCCTTGGCCCGTAGATCATTTCCAACCTACCGAACGTAATTTTCGCTCGTTTTATCGAGGCTTAAAGGTATGTTAAAGTTTCTTATTTTTGTTGTGAATAGTGTTTTAATGGTGGAATTGAGTTGGGATCTTCAAATTCGTTCACCGAAGCTTGAAGGTTTCAATCGGGAAAGTCTTTATGGTCAATTTTAGAAACTTTCCCTAAACCCTAAAACCAAGTTTGAGCCGGAAACCCGTTCCTTGTAGTTTTCCTTCTTTTGGCTTGATTTAGGATGTTTAGTTTATTATGTTTTTTCTATTTTCTAATTGTTTCAGAAATGGTTTAATGCTCAAAACCCTAAATTGCGAATACCCATTAAGGTTACCAATCTCCAAAGTAACCGAAACCAAACCAAAATGTCTTTAAAGTGCTTAAAATCCGGAAAACAATTCCTTTTCTTCCTTTCCCTTGGCCGTGGGCCTCTTGGCATAAGTTCCGGGTTGTTTTGTCTTTTATTTTAGTATCGTGACGATCGTTCTTCAATTCGGTTAATTAAATACACCTACGGTTAATTAATATACTTTAGGTGTATTTAATTATAGGTTTCGTGCATCGATCGTGATTCTTGGTCAACCGGTGTTTCGGAGTTGACTTCGTTTACAAGGTGAGTTTAAAATGAAAGTTAGTTGTTTTATGAATTAAGTTTCATTATGTTATTGTTTATCGAAGTTAAGTGAGATTTAGCTTCTTAGAAGTTAAGTTTGGTTAGAGACTTTAATTCGGAAGTTAGTGGAGGAATTTTGGAACTATAAATAGTTCAATGAAAAGGAAACATCGGAGTGGTTTGAAAGTGTTACAAAGTGAATTGGAGATGATAGAGGAAGGTGGATTGAGAGTTACTTGAGTGGTTGAAAGTTAATGTAGCTAAAGTGATACACTTGAGTGTTAACTCATGTAATCTGGATAGTTAGGCTTCGTAATAGCTTAGTAGGATTCTTTGAGATTAACTAACTTTTAGGAAGCTTAACAGTTTGTAAAGTGGCCCATGATAGTATGTTGATTCGGTTCCATACGTATCATGTTGTGAAATGGTGAAATTCCTGATACCTGAAATGGTGAAATTCCTGATATCCGAAATGGTGAAATTCCTGATACCTGAAATGGTGAAATTCCTGATACCTGAAATGGTGAAATCCCTGATACCTGAAATGGTGAAAGTCCTGATATCCGATGATTGAGATATGGTACATGGTAGTACGTGGATTCGGATCCGTACGTACCATGGTATTATGATCTATAATACGGCACATGATAGTATGTTGATTCGGTTCCATACGTATCATGGTGCGATGGTTGTGATATGGTACGTGGTATGTTGATTTCAATCCATATAATAGCACGATACGATGAAACTTGTTTGGTAATAAGGATAGTTAATGTTATTTTTACTGATTCTTAGAAACGTGTAGTGAGACTTAGTTGTGAATGTTAATTTTACTTTAAGTCTTTATTTTTCTATCTCATGGTATTGATTGACATGTATGGGTGGCATTCTACTATCGATTGATTGTATGGAAATTTGGAAGTGTGGATGTGAGTAGTATTGGCATTATAGGCCTTTGGACACGATTTCGGTTATGAGATTTTGTTCATAGGATTACTTGCTTTCGTTTTACTCTCACTAGCATGTTATGCTAATGGTGCTACACTTAAAATTTTCAGGTAAACCTCGAGCTAAGAAGCGTGGTAGAGGAGGTGGAGCCGCGTGACTGATCGAGAGGGTGTATGGACAATACTAACAACTCATTTTGTTTAGCATTCATTGAAATGCTTGTAAATTATTCCATCTTTACATAACTTGTGTCTTTTTGAGCCCGAAAGGGTATTTGTGTAAAATATGTCTATGTTTTAAGGTCTAAATGTCTTTTGGAATGCGAAATTCCCGATTTATCGCTTTTTCTGGAATTTGGGTTGTAAACAGGTTTTGGTTATTCGATTTTTAAACGAACCCATGCCGTTTTTCTTTAGAAATTGAGTCTTCCGCTGTGCATTTGAATTTAAAGAATTTAACGGAAAGCGGGTCGTTACAAACAACAAGGTGCTCCTTACGAGGACGCACTAGGGTGAATAAACCCTGAGTTTAAGAGTTCCAATAATTGACTCTTAAGCTCTTTTAACTCAGCTAGTCTTCGGTTCAGAAGTATCGACAACACTAGCTAAATAAACTCAAGCTACATCACTTAGAAGCTTCTAGCTTCTATCATAGATATCAAAGTGGGTGCTACTTGCTACTAAACCCATGAAAACATAAACTAGTCCCACATGGACTCATAAAATCAAAACTTTCTCAGTACACACGATAATGGTATGATTGGATAATAGCCAATCCATAATCAATATCACATCAATATCAGACATATGCATAACAATCAAAGTAAAATGTGAACATCTACTCATAATACACATGTCATAAGTGCCAATCGCACTATCACAATAATAAACTTCCCCACTAGGGTAAAAACACACATCTCGAAACTCAACAGTCTCGACTCAAGAGCTGCCAACTCATCATAAAAAGATAAAATAAAAGAGTGGCTAACTCCAGAAATAAACAGAATAAAAGCCAAACGGCCTGAAAATAACAAAGTACTCATTACTATCATACCTGCAACTTTAGCATCATCTCTAGTAGAAAATACTCAATTATAATGCTGAGCAGGTGGAGAAGGTAACAAGCATAAATCTGTACTGATGAGCCTGTCTACCTTGATCTCTACTTCCTGTAGTGACCTCTGCTCTTACCCTAGAGAGCATAGTGAGCTGGCAGTGCCTGCTGTAGCATTTCTTATAATCTGAACCCTTATTACTACGTTGTGATAGTTAAGTCTTTTACACCCTATAAAAGTGACGTGATTCCAAGTTTGATCACAACATAGCATCTTGATCGAAGTGTGCATTTTCCATAATGGAAACTGGCACAACTATTGTAGCAAGGATGTTCCTATCCTTGTACTCTTGGTTGTCCATGTTGAGCTCCATCTCGAACCTGTTATTGCCGTTGCTGCTGCTGTTGCTGCTTCTGCGGTATCCCTTGACTGGCATCATCCTCTTCTGTCTTTTTCTCCTAAGAGGAAATCTGTCTGTAGTAGCTAGTTTTCCATTCTTTTCATAATATATGAAATCCAAGATAAGGATAACTCCTAAGTCTCCTTATTCAAAATCTTGAATGATCTCGACTTCATAATCATTTCCTTTCTTACAAAGCAAAACTGGTGTTTGTCAAACACCTTAGTCCAAATAACATTCTAACCTTCCAACATAGGATTTACTTTAGAGTCTATCTTGAAAAGACTTAGTAGGTCCAACTATGACCTACAAGTTTCTCAAAGTTCACCGTCCAATTAGATGGTCAAACACAATGTGAATTGAAGTTCACCAAACCATCTCATTGCCTTATAGAAGTTACCGATATCACGGTCCATCAACTTCCTTCTATATTTCAATCAATTACCAACACTAAACTTAGTGTTAGTCAATCTTGATAATTTACTAAATATGGATCTTCATTACTCGACCTCGAGTATAATCCAATTCTAGATTGATACACCATAGAGTAATAGCGACCAAACTAGGCCATTCACCAATTAACATTGTCGTTAATAGTCCTCGTTGAGACTTATCACTAAATGTTCTTACTTCCTCTTTTGAGTGACATCTCACTTTGCTTTTAATATATTTTACTTTCACAATGATTTAGCATTTATCATAATCCAACCTTCTCTACTCAACTTAGGAACTTGTCCATTGAGTTAAATCTAGGTTACTGGACCCGAGCCAGACCGATTTCTTATCAACAATTACTCACATCCAATAGGTGCTTTATCTCTTGCTCCTAGGCTTCAGGCAATCATGTCCCCTTTTTCACACAAATGTAAACACACATTTACTAAAACACTATTTAGTAATTGTGTGACAATTAAAGTTTAATCAATCAATGAGGATCAATTGATCAATCTCACGGAGTATCTCGTCTCCTTTACTTTGACATTATGTCAATACTCTTAACGAAGTGTATAACCTCCAAAAATGCACGGGGTCATTTACATTCTCAACATCTTTACCCAAATCTCAATCTATGTCAAAATAAACATCACCACATAGTGGTTTTTTTTACGAGGATGTGAACTATCACATTTACAGATAAACACCCTTCTCATAAACTTGAATACTATTAAAGAAATTAAAGCTTGAGAATAAAAGTTCTAGGCATACCTGGTGCCGTTGATCTCAGATGATGACTAGAGAGTGGACTTAAAACAAAACATGAAAACAAACATGCATCACATGTAGTCTACAGAACCCTAAGGCTCTGATACCAACTGTGACGACCCGACTCTTTTTAAATAATTTAAAATCAGATTGACAGCGGAAGACTTTAAATTTAATAAAAATTTGGCATGGATATGTTTAAAACTCGGACTATCCATAACCTGTTTACAATTTAAATTCCGAAATCTAACACACAAGGAAACTCAAGTTCCTCTTTAGGAGTTCAAAGAGGTTTATAATCATAAAAGCGAAATGAAAAGCTCTTAAGAGCTTATAACAAATTTACATCTCAAAGACCGAAAATAAAACAAAATAAGATAAGATAAGCCTTAGGACTTTTAAATGACATCTAGTCCATCTCCGCATCAACATCCTCTCGATCAAGCCGCACCAACTCCTCTCTCATGACCCGAACACCTGAAAATGTTTGTAATATCATGAGCTAACAACAAAGCCCAGTGAGAATAAACAAAATAAAAAGTAAAGTTAGACTCCAAACCCGCATATGGATTTGTGTCCAAGTAAACTCACATTCTCTTACCTTTCAACCACCAAAATGGATTTACATTAGTGTTTCACTTTTACTTACCAATACTTCCAAATAATTGAGGAAATATCTTTCAACCATTAGGATGATATGTTTCATAACACACCAAACATTTATAATTCAAGCTCTTAAATACCTTATACTATCCATAAGGTTTACATCAAGTCTTAATCTCCAATTCGGGATCTTCTAACTAAAAGAGAATCTAGTTCTCTTAATAATTATACAAGGTTCGATATAACCTTGTAATCTATCGTTATACCATTCCATTTCATTCCTCTTTCCTTTAGTACTCGGCGATATATCATATTTCATTTCTTTTCTCTATTGAAATGTATGTCATACATCAAGTTTCATCTCTTTTCTTTATAGCAGCTCAAGCTATAAATAGTTTATATTTTCTTACCAAAACTTCCAAAACTCAAGAATAATAACTTCCAACATTTAGAAGAAGGCTGTCATATCACAATTCTCTCTCTTATACCTTATTCTTAGTAACTCTTAAGAAATATAAGGTTTATGCCCATTGGTCCGTAATAACTTATGCTAAATTCTCTAGGTCTTAACATATTTAATAAACACAATTTGTGATGAATGACAATAATAATAGCTCTCGCAGGCTATGTGTAAGCTCCCGCAGGATTTGTGAAATGATAGGAATATACTTTCAAGTGGAAGTAAATAAATATAAACTTTCAACATAATCGAAAAGACATAAAAGTAAATAGATCGTGATGGTGCAATAAGATATGCATATGCTTTCAAGTGCAAGTAAGTAAATATAAACATTCAACATAAACGAAAGGGCATAAAAGTAAATAGATCATAGATGTTGTAAGGCCCCGGGATTTGCAGAGAAAGTTTAATTATAATTTCTACATAATGTTTTCTTGTGTGTTAAGTGTTAAGCTACTTTAGAAATTATTTTCTATTTTAGTTTGATTATTTGGTGGTGAACTATAGTTAAATGTTAACCAATGGTGGAAAAATCATTTGAAAGAAAGCTTTTAACCATGGTTAGTTAAGGAGAAAGGGCTAGTTAGCAACTAAAACTTGAACCAAAGACTAGTTAACAATTAAGTGAGTAGGAAGTTCTTAATTATTAGGTGAATAGGTGGGAGGACCATTTTGCAATTAGCCAACTTTAAATTCAGCCATTCAAATGTGTATATGAGTGAAATTAAAAAAAAAAAAGGAAAAATAAAAATAAATTTCATTTTTCTCTTCTTCTTCTACCTCCAACCGTGAGTTCCAAGGGCTTCCAAGAGGTGAGTTTTGTCCTCTTCAAATCTTCATCGAGGTGAGTTAAATCAAGGGGGTTTTGCTTGATTTGTGAGTGAAACAAGTAGATAGGAAGATTGGAAGAGGAATCTACAAGTTTTGAAGTCTTCAAGGTAAGAATTCATCTATGGATATTCAAGTTTTTCATTCTAGGTTGTTGGGTTGTTGGGTTTCCTCTTGATTGTGTTTGTAAAACCCTTTTTCTATGAGTTTTGTTATCTTTTCAATTCTGGAAATTGATTTTCAAGAATCAATTACAAACCCTAGGATCTATTATTTTAAAGCTCTCTTGAGATTGGAAGCCATGGATGAACACTAAGCTCCAAACCTCCATTAATGGCAATTTTGCAAGCTTCTAGCTTTTTCAATTTTTGGTTTTTCTTGAATTTTACTTAACAACTCTCAATTCTGGAATATATGAGTGCCTAAATATATATTTGACACATGAAAAAAAACTTGGAAGAGCAAGGAAATGAATTCTTGAAAATTCTCAAATTTGGCCAAAATACTAGTCTTTAACTTAGCTACTTTTGGGTTTTTTATGTTCAACCGGGTTTGAGGCTATGTTTAAATGTGTTGGGCTGAGGTAATTATGTTATCATGAGTCTAAATGAGTTTGGAATGAATTTTTGTAGGAGGAGGCCAAATTCAAGCAAGACTTGCTTAATTTCCAAGGTGAGAACAAAACGGGTTAAAGTGACGGTATGGCTGGTTGAATGTGGTTGTTATTGTGAAGGTGTGGAGTGGTTTTTAAATTCATATGAGGCTGATTTAAGATCAATACCTAGTTTTTGAAAGCATGAATTAGGAAGGTTAATAGCAAGGTGAAAACCGGTTAGTCGAAATAGTCGTGATTGTGAGAAAACGGGATGGGTGAGTCTATTATAGTTATAAACTTTCTTTTATTAACTCATTGAGTAACTTCTATATGCTGATTGGGACATATATATATATGTTATGTGCTTGATAAGTAAGGGTTACTGTTCGATGAATTACTTTATGTATGTGAAATGATAAAGGTTAAAAAGTTGATAAGTAGATGTATGGTATGAGAGTTTTGCTTATTGTTTAGCTCATGGTAAAAGAGAAATAACAATTGATATTTGGGTTGATTATGAAGTGTAATTATATTCTTGATTGTAAGAAAGGAAAGTAGTGAAATTTAGCCGATGAAGGGGTGAATGAGTGGAGAATGGCTTGAGTGTGGAAACAAGTTGAATGGCAAATGTGAAAGGTTTGAGATGACTTGCTCCTGATTTTTTTTTAGATATTTACCATGTTATGTACGTTTATAAATTATACCATGTCAAGTGAAGATCGAGTCATATACTGATTGAGATTTATATTCATATATACTTGATGTGAAAGATCAATGTTTGATATGTTTATATCTGATTTTGATAAGAGAGTAAAGTAAGCTCGATTATTTATATCACATCGCATTCATGCATATCATGTGTTTGTTAAATGGCCATGGGGTAGTAATCTATGTAATGGTGTGTGGTTGTTGGACGTTACATGAGACTACCGTGGTGGGTTGTATGTAGCTCCGAGGTGCTGTGAGGTTGGAGACCCGAATCCTAGAGTGGCTATTATGATAGCCTGGAAGAGTAAAAGAGCTACGACTTGAGTTATTATTGAGTTAGTTGAGAAATGCGTGGTAAGACGCGAGTAATGTAAAACGGGAATCGTGAATGTGAAATGAAAGGTTGTGAATATAAAATAAAAGGAGTGAAATGGTAAGTTGACATTGAATTGATCTAAGTCAACAAGACTGACCATATACTTGTTATGTTGTTAGTTTTGATTGAGCATACATGTTTAAGCTTTTGAATAAACATATGCAATCATACTTTTTTAACTCCTTTTGATTATGTCTTCGAGAGTTATATAAGTAGCTTCCGAGATGTGCGTTAAGACGCGGGAAAGTGTAAATGAGAAATGATATCGGTTTTGAATATGAGTTCAAGTTGTTTCAACCATACATTTGCATTGTTGCGGAATTCTTATAACATACATGTTTAAGCCTTCAATTATTGTTTATGTATGTTTATTTGTGAAGAGCTATTGTGTTAGTTTCCGAGACGAACGTAGTAAAACGCGGAAAAGTGTAAGCGAGTTGTTGCATCGGTTAGCAATTGTGATTGTGTTAATCATACTAATGCTTGATGTGGGAATTTTAATCTTGGACATACGTGTTTAGTTCCAATGTCATATTGAAAGCATGGGTTCAAGCATAACATCACTTTAATTCATTTTGTTTTCACTCAGTGTCATGCTCAAAGGTGCTCTATATCACCTTTCAGGTTTCGGTAGAGGTCGAGGACGAGGAGCGGCAGGTGGTGCTTGTTGATGCTTCGAGTCAGGGACCCTTTGGACTAGGCTAACGTGTTGCAAGACTTCGGTTTTGGAAGTGACTTGTGGTTCTTTTTGTGTTTCGATTTTAAGTTAAGTCTTTAGAAATATTTATAAGTAAACTTTGTACGTTTTAAAGACTTGTAATAATGGTTTAACTGGTGCACCAAACTCTTTTCTTTTGGTTTTGAATTTATGTGATACTCTGAACCAGCCGACCAGCCAATGTTTTCTGTTTAACAGGTTTTCTTTATTTTGTATATGAGACTTGAGATTTACGAATACTACATGTTGAAATTTTCATTATTTTTCTAAATCAACTATTTTAAGCTTAAATTCTCGTTTTCGTGTGTGTACTCGCGTCCTGGGCTTTTAGATTAAGCCGGGTCGTCACAGATGTCCTTATGCATAAAGTAATTAAATAGGAATTTCGGACGAACAATAAGTAAATCAAACTTCCGATACTTTAATAAAAGTAAGTTCTTATCTTAAACAATAACCTTCGCTTTCAAGGATTCGAAACTCCCAAATAAAATCCAAGGTTCTATTTTCAAGTTCCTTTAACCATTCTATCCAAAAGTTTGGATCCTTTAACTTCTAATGATCCATTCTAATTTTCGAAACGATTCTAACTTAGAACTTTAAAAAAAGTTCAATGTTTCCCTCGAGAAACTCCAAAAGTTCTCACTCAAAGAACTAGCTCCTAATCCTAAGGTCACTAGCTCACTTTTCTTTACTCTTAGATTCGAATCTTAATCTCAACTTCCGATCCTACAAACCGTTCAACTTATTCAGTTTCTAAATCTACTTTAAATCCTATTTATTCTCACCTTAGCCAGATTAGCTTCGCTCCAAATCTCTGATAGCACGATCAATCAACGATCCAAAACACCTACAATTAAAAGTATATCTAACATTCATTAATAAACTAAACATCAATCAATTAACATCTAAAAGCTCAAAACGAAGAAAAACCCCGGAAAAACCCCAAGAGTGCTCTCGGCCCTCTTCATAAAAATGGGTCTCGGGTTTCATTTTTCGGCTTTTAGGCACTTTAGAGGTGTTTATAGTTAGTTTCAAGTAGCTTCGAAGTTCCCGATTTCAATGGGTAACGATGATTCAGGTTTTTGGCCAAAAAATACTTTCATGAATTTGATTACAATAAACAATATATCAATAAAAATAAACCCCAAAACAGCCCCCACGATGTAAATTTTAAACGGGAAGGGTTTCGACTGAAACTCGGTTTTAGGGTTTAGGGAAAGTTTCCAAAATCACTAAAAACAACTCCCGTAATTAAAATCATCGAGTTCCTCGGCAAGAAATCGAAGAATCAATAAGAAAACTACATTAAAACACTATTTGGAGCTTAGGGTTTGAAATTAACTTACCGAGAAGTCCTTAGAACACGGATGGAAAGCACGATTGCTAGGTGGGGATGAATCCTAGGACCGAAGGCTTTCCGATGCAACCGAAATCGAGTCGATCTGTCGAGAAACGAACGAAACCCGAAAATTCCTTTCCCCCTCCTTGACGCCACGGTTTGGAGAAGATAAATATGAGAAGTTGTGGTCAAATTTGGTCTAAATGGGATTTTAAAGATGATGGAATAGTGTTTTGGATATTTTTAAGAACTTTGGAAATGACGGTTGCGTCCTTTAATGAATTTTGACTTATAAATCGAAACCCGAAGTTCTTAAATTAATCTAAAGGTGATTAATAATTATTAATTGGCCCGTTAATAATTATTAATGTCACAGAAGCGAATTTAAAGTATTAAAACGATTAAATAGAATTTCGGACTAAAATAACTACTGAAATCGAAATCACTACTTTTAAATTAACCTTAAATACTTTAATGAAAATAAATAATAAAAAAAATTCACTTCAAAATAACGGGACATTCCATGAACTTGGTTGTAATGACTGCCTTAGTTGACATGTCAGAGGGGTTATCAACATTGTCAATCTTTTCGAGTAGAACCTCTCCTTGAGCTATGACATCTCAAATGAAAAGAAGCTTAATGTCTATATGTTTTGTTCTTTCATGGAATATTTGATTCTTACTAAGATAGATTGCTCCTTGATTGTCGCAAAACACTTTAACCGTCTCTTGTACTAAACCTAGTTCATTAATCAACCCATTTAGACACAAAGCTTCTTTTATGCTTTTCAGTTGCTGCCACATATTCTGCTTCAGTTGAAGATAAGGAAACAACAGGTTGTAAAACAGACTTCCACCAGACTGTTCCACCAAACAATGTAAAAGCATAGCATGTTAAGGATCTTCTTTTATCTCTATCCCTAACAAAGTCAGAATTCACAAAACCTTTAAGTATTGTGCTTCTATTTTGTGATTCTTCAAAAGTAAACCAGTTCTCCTTGTGCCTGCCAGATATCTTATTACACCTTTAAAAACCTGCCAATGTAACTTTCCAGGATTAGCCATATACCTACTTAAAAAGCTAGAGGAATGTTCTATTATCAAGTCGGTAGCACACCATACAGTACATTATGCAGACTATTGCATTAGCATATGGAATAAAACTCATTTATGTTTGGGCTTCTTCATCAGTAGGGGACTGTTCCTAAGACAGCTTTAGATGTTGAGTTATGGGAACAGACATTGGTTTAGCATCTTGCATATTGAACTTCTTAAGCACCTTTTCAATGTAGCTACTTTGATTTAGGTGTAAGGTTCTTCTTGATCTGTCTCTCAATATGTTCAAGCCTAAGATTCTCCTTGCTGCACCAAGGTCTTTCATTTCAAATTCATCACTGAGCATGGCTTTTACCTTTTTAACTTTTGATATTTCTACGGAGGCTATTAGCATATCATCTACATAAAGTAGAAGTATAACTCCAAGTGGCTTGCTTGTTTTCCTCTGATAGATGCAGCTATCAAATTTGCTTCTACTGAAGTTGTTCTTAAGCATGAATTCATCAAATCTAAGGCACCACTGTCTAGGGGATTGCTTGAGGCCATAGAGTGATTTATTTAATAAATAGACTTTCCCTTCATTTCCCCTTTTGATAAACCCTTCAGGTTGGGCCATACGTATATGCTCATCCAGAACTCCAGGGAGGAATGCTGTCTTCACATCCATCTGTTGTAATTCAAGGTTATATTGTGTAGTGATGGCCATCAGGATTCTGATAGAGGTGTGCTTCACAACTAGTGAGAATATTTCATGGTAATCTATCTCTTCTCTCTGAGTAAATCCTTTAGCAACAAGCCTAACTTTATACTCGGGTTGGGATCCCTCTTCATTTGCAGGTTTCACATTGAAAAGCCACTTGCATTGTACAAGCTTCTGCTCAGACTTTCTGTCTACTAGTTTCCATGTCTGATTCTTCAATAGGGAATTCATTTCCTCTTGCATAGCTTTAGTCCCTCTATCCTTCTCTTTATATCTCATTGCAGCTTTGAATGATTCAGACCTTTGTCCATTCAACAGTTCAAAGACAGATAATGCAAAAGCTATATAGTTAGAATCACTGTACCTTGAAGATAGAATAATGGTCCTTCTTGTCCTCTCTCTAGTAAGTTGATATGATTGATGATCTTGAGGTTCTAACATGTTCTCATGATCATCATATTGGGTTGCTTCATGAGTGTCAAGGTTAATCACAGGATTCTCCACCTCAATTGGAATGGCAGGTGACTTTTCCTTTTGATTATCATGTTCAGAGGTTATTGTCACGTACATTTCCTCTTCTCTAAAGACTACATCTGTGCTTATGAATATTTTAGTTGTGTTTCCATCTTGATACCACAACTTGTAACCCTTGACACCATCTGGATACCCAAGAAACATACATTTCTTTACCCTTGATTCCAATTTTCCATCATTTACATGAGCAAAGGCAAGGCTGCCAAATACTCTCAGATTTTCAAGATTAGGAGGTTCACCATTCCGCATTTATAATGGTGTCTTGAACTCAATTGCAGTGGAGGGAGTTCTATTTATCAGATATGCCACGGTGTGGGCTGCTTCTACCTAGAATTTGTTTGGCAACTTGACTTATGACAGAATTGCTCTAACTCTCTCCAAAATGGTCATATTCATCCTTTCAGTCAGACAATTTTGTTGGGGTGTGTACCTGACAGTTTTGTGCCTCATCATGCCTTTTTCCTTATATAATTTCTCAAACTCTTCATTCACATATTCAAGACCATTATCAGTTATGAATTTCTTGACCTTTTTCCTTGTCTAAGTTTCTACCATCCTCTTCCAATCCCTGAATTTTGATATCACCTGGTCTTTAGTTTTAAGCATGTAGATCCAAAGCATTCTGGAGTAGTCATCAATGATAATCATCAGGTATCTATTTCCTCTAATTGAATCTACCTTTGCTGGTTCTCAAACATCAGAATGGATATAAGCAAGGGTTTCTTTTGTTCTATAAGTTGATCTTGGAAATGGTTTCCTAGTAGATTTTCCATATATGCAGTGGTCACAATTCTTTAACTCCTTCAGATTTACATCTCCCAATAGATTCCTCTTTTAAAGTTCAGTGTGACCCTTTTTTCCTATGTGTCCAAATCTCCTGTGCCATAGGTTTGCATTCAGTTTTTTATTGCATTTCACAATAGCAGCTTCTCCCACAAGTGTCCCTTCAACCAGTGTGCTTCCCATAAAATGGTATAATTCATTGATTCTGACAGCCTTCATCACCACTCTTGATTCTTTAATTACCTTAAGGATATCTTTCTCAGCCTCATAGGAATACCCCTTTTGATGAAGAGTGCCAAGGGAGATAAGGTTTCTTCTTAATTCTGGGACATGCTTCACATCAGCCACGATTCTCTCCAAGCCATCAAACATCTTGATTTTCACATTTCCTTTCCCTATCACCTTGCGAGGATTGTTATTCCCAAGCAACACTTTCCAGTCCTTCAAAAGCTTCATAAGTCTCAAACCAATCTTTATTACGTATCATGTGATAGGAATAGCTTGAATCAAGTATCCATTGTCTATCTATGTTCTTTTCTGTAATTACAAGAACTTCAACATCTGCTTCTACCTGGTTTGCCTGATTTGTGACAGCCGTCTTTGCATCCCCTTGAGTATCCATTTCCATGTTCTCCCTCTTCCATTGATAGCAATTTCTTCTTATGTGTCCCTCCTTGTTGCAATGATAATATTTGAATGTCTTGTTATTCATTTTCTTCTCATGATATGTCTTTCCCTTTAAGTGATTCTAGGTGTTCTTTTATTTTACAAATAGTGACTTTCCACTGTTCTTCCCCTTCTTTTCAATCTGAATTTCAAGGTCTTTAGACCTCAAATAATTAACAATTTCCTCCATTTCCAAGGCTGTTCTTCCATATTTTAGGGCATTCTTGACATATTTAAATGAATCAGGTAGAGAATTCAGTAAGATAATACACTAATATTTCTCATTTACCTTCTCCCTTGGGCCTGTCAATGTGCTAATCAGCTTCTTGAAATTATCTATGTTTTCATCAAAAGATTTGGAGTTGTCCATCTTGAAACTGAATAACTTCTCTTTCAAGAAGATGGGGTTAGGTAAGGATTTCGCAAGATATAGGCTATCTAATTTTACCGAAATGGCTGCTGCTGTCTCTTCTTCTCCAATTAATTGCAGGATATTGTCTGATAAATGGAGGATGATGATGTTGTAGGTAACTTCTTGCCTCTCTTTCTTCACCAATTCCTTCAATTCAGCAGGCATGGTTTCTGGTTCTTGGAGTGCAGCAGATACTGAAGAATGAGGACAGCCTTAATCTTTCTCTTCCACAAAGAGAAATCACCTTTCCCATCGTACTTCTCAACCTCAAATCTTGTAAAGCTCATCTTCTTAGTTTATCAATTGTGAAGGGCTTCGATCTTGAACCAACGCTCTAATACCAATTTATTAATAAACTCACTATCTCTCTATTGATTTCAGTAATCTAAATCAACAAGAACAAATTATAACAAGAATTTAAAGAACACACAGAAATTATAGAGGTTCAGAAATAAATCCTACGTCCTCTCTCACAAGCTTGGATCTCTCTTATTCATCAATGGTTCTTCAATCATCACAACACTCAGATTCTCTCAATCTCCCTTTTATAAAATGCCCTCAAATGCTAGTTTTCAACTGCAGCCTCTAACAAACATAAAACGTATTTCATCAGGGAAGGATATGACTTCTTGCAAATAGACCAAATGGCCCCTGACTTAATATAAGTTTTAATGACAAAGGGTAAAATGATGAGCTTGGAAATTACTATTTTAGCCTCATTATTTCAGAGTAACAAATACAATGGTGTTGCATAGCTAGTAAGCTTGTTTATCCTTCTGGCATAATTATTTTATTTGAATTTTTTATTTTATTTTATTTTACCTTTAGTCCTATATAATTTTAAATACCTCAGTACCACAACTCTAGATATGTCCATGCCTATAAATATAGACTGTCAGTTTTCTTATCTAATCAAATAAAGCTGAATAATTATAAAAATAGAAACCTAAAATTGTATTTGCAAAATGTAAAAATACCACGAAGTGGCCTAAACATAAATTAATTATATGTTAATCAATGAAGGGGCAATTGCAAATCTAGCAAATTTTTTAGTAATATTTATATAAAGTAACTCAAAAAAATATTTGTAAATATAATATACGTTTTGATGATGGACAGTGCAGTGGAAATGAGTGTTTGTGATCGGAGCGACGGTTTGACAGAAAAAGTGCCTACTTTAGTTTATTCCTTTTTATATATTTTCCTTATTTATCTTCTTCCCTTTGATGATTATCTTATTTCTTTGATAATTATCTTTTCCTATTTAGATTATATTTATATGAGATTAGACAATGGACGAACACTTGTTTACACGGCACCATCCATCGTCAAATCTCATATATATAGTAAATTTTGATCGGGTGAATCAATGATAAACATTGAATTATATATTTTTACAGATGTACATAGTAGTTAACTTATATTACAAAACTACCTAAAAAACCACCATCGATCATATTAAATTACATTGTAAAAAGACGAAACATACCCCAATTTTAATTTTCCTTAAATTGTGCAAGATTTAAGGAAAATATAAAATCTCTTAAATTGTGTAAAATTTAACGAAAAATTAAATGTAACAAAATTAAAACTAATAGACAGGAAAAAATCTTCAAGGTTCTAAATCTTTCATTTGGTAAATATCGAATTTTTTTCTTTCTCGATCTTCCTTCAACCACCATTTAATACTTCTTCAAGCTCTGAAATTTTTTTTAACAATATCACAGTTAGTTTAACAAAGTTTATATTTGATGAACCAATAAAATTCATAAAAATGGTAAATATATGAACAAATATTATTACATAGTTTAACAAATTAATAATAGATAAACCAATCAAAACCATAAAATGTCAACATTTAAAAAAAAGATCATATATAGCCTAAAATATGTTTATATTTGATATATTTTTTATAATTCATAAACCAATAAAATCCTAAAAAATACCAATATTTAAGCAAAAATCATACATAATTTAGCACGTTTATATTTGATAAATAAATCTATATAAAATGGCTAGTATTTAAACAAAAATCATACAAGTTTAACACGTTTATATTTATAAACGGATTATATTGGATAAACCAATAATATCCATAAAAAAATTATCAATATTTAAACAAAAAGCATACATAATTTAACATGTTAATATTTGATAAACGAGTATATATTTGAAAAAAAAATTATAAACAAGTTTAAGTTGACGAATTTATATTAAATAAACTGTTTATGTTTAGTTTAATAAGTTTTAAATCTAGTAATTGAAGTTAAAAAAATGTAAACAAACACACAGAATTTGATGTAGAGATATAAATTGAAATACCTCATTGATTAATTTCTTTCCCCCTACTTCGAATTCCCATTACTTTTTTTTTGTCAAACGATAAACTTTCAATAAAAGGATCACAGGGGAATAACCCGCAAGTTCAAGCCTTTAATGGCTAGTACATGAGCTTCGAATAAAAATCCCGATGAATAAAAGATAAAGAAAGCAGATAGAAACGAGTGCAAATATTCCTAATAGCTTCCAAAACATAGACAAAGTCAGAAGGACAACAAACATGATTATAAATAATGTCAATAAGTTGCTTCGAATCACTAAAAACATCAAGCTTATTGAACTCGCGAGCCACCGTATCAACCAAACCCTGCAACAAACATTGGCCCTCGGCATGAAGTGAGTCCCAACAAAAAACTCTTTCAATAGTCATAACCCCCAGCACACACTTGCTCGAGTCTTTGAACAACAAACCAAAACTGACCTTAAAGAATTAAGATCCCAAGCTGCATCACAATACAAAGACATCCTAGCACAACTAGGATTATTCTCTACAGGTCTATCCTGCTTCAAGCTATCAAAAAAAGGGAAGAGAACATTTGTAAATTAATTTCAATCGTTTAAGGAAAAATTAATAGCTTGTCAACATTAGTAGAGTCATCCTTAAACACCCTGGAGTTCCTACACTTCAAAATCCTCCAAGCCACAATAGCAAACAAGCCCATCAAATTCTCACCTCTATCAATTTTCTGAAGTAAAGATCAAATAGAATCCCAACTGTCCTTGAAGTCCATTCCTTAAAAATTGCTTGTATTCAGCTAAAGAGGTACCCCAAACTAGAAACACTTAGCGATTTCATAAGAAAGTAAAACATGGTTCACTAATTCGTCTTTAGACTGACAGAAATCGCAGCAATGAGAAATATTAACTCCACGACATTTCAGATTCAGCTTCGTAGCTAGATAATCATGACACGCTCGCCAAATAAAGTGTTTAATTTTTGTTGGAGTCTTCAACAACCAGATATTCTTCCACAGACCAACACGACCATCAAAACTACTACTTTCCCCATTCAACATACTTCCAGCATTTTTATCTTTAAGCAGACCCAATGCGGGTTGATAACCTAACTTAACAGAGTAAATTCCCCAATTGGTATAATGCCAAATCAATTTACTAGATGAGTTACAAATGCTAATAGGAAGAGATTTAATCAACAAGAATATTAACATCCAAACTCAGACGATTAGTGTCCATCAGTTCTCTTAAGCAATGAATATCATTGTGAGAGCGTGAAACCGGTTTAAAAGTGGACGGTCTAGGCAGCCATAGGTCCTCCCAAATACGAATCATATGACCATTCCCTACACGCCATCAAAGCCCTCTCACCAAAACATTACGACCTCCAAAAATACTTCTCCTACCCCACGACGCGGTCTGACCAACAGAGGCAGCCATGAAATAAGAGTTTGGAAAATACCTTTTAAGATACGAGCCAAAAGAAAATCCAGTTTAGAAAGCAAGATCCAACCTTGTTTAGCAAGTAAAGCAAGGTTAAAACTTCAAATATCCATCATATTCGGGCCTCTATATTTTTTTGGCTTGGTCAGCTTCTCCCAAGAAACCCAATGACCCTTTTCTATCTCTGCTTGATTGCCACCAAAACTTTGCTAGGATAGAGTTGATTTCTTTGCACATACTAATTAGAAGTTGAAAATAGTTCATTGCAAAAATTGACATTGCTAAAGCAACAACCTTAATTACAACTTCCTTACCAGCTGGTAAAAGTAGTTGCTCAGCCCATCTTTGAGCTCTCTGTTTGACCTGATCTCTAATTTCTTGAGAAATACTTTCCTCTTTGAAGCTCCAAAATAAACTTCCAAACCAAGATAACATCCCAGGGAATCATTCATAACAATCCCCAACTCTAAGGACACATAAATACGAAGATCTTTTGAAGTGTTACGACTGAAAACGAGGCTACTTTTGTCGACATTCACTTCCTGTCCAGAGTTATCGCCATAGAGTTTTAAATTTTTTTAAGCTCTCGGACTTCATTAACATTAGCCTTGCAAAAGGGTAAAGAATCATCTGTAAAGAGTAAATTGTTAATTGCAGGGCCATTCATAGAGGTCTTGACCATGTAAAATTTTTTCACTAGCTACCTTTTCCAGTAAACCAGACAGCCCCTCAGTGCACATTACAAAAAAAATACGAAGATCTCCTTACCACAAGCCACGAGAGGGTTTAAAAAACCATGAGGAATATCATTGACTTTGACTAAAAGAAGTAGTAGTAACACATTCCATAATCCAGCCGACCCACCGGTCACAAAAACCCAAACGCTTTATATATGCTTCAACAAAATGTCATTCAAGACGATCATATGCCTTGGCCATATCCAGTTTTAGACCGAAGCTAAACTCCTTACCAATGCTTCTAATCTTCATAGAATGCATAATCTCATGAGCAATAAGAATATTGTTCGAGATTAATCTACCTCCCACAAACGTCGTTTGACAATCACTAATAATCTTAGGGAGAATGTTCTTCAAATAGTTACACAACACCTTCGAGATGACCTTATATATGACATTGCATAAGGAAATCGGTCTAAGATGTTTCATATTAGTGGTGCAACTGACCTTTGGAATGAGAGTAATAATAGAATGGTTTAATTTTCTTAATAGTCTCCCATTCTAAAAAAACATCTCTAACCAACTTCATCCTATCCTGCTTAACAATATTCCAATGGTCTTGAAAGAAACCCATAGTCATTCCATCCGACCCAAGAACCTTATTAGGATGGATTTAAAATTGAGCTTTGATTATTTCTGAGTCCAGTAAATCACTACAAAGATTTGAATTGTCTTCAGGAGAGACTTCACAAGTTAGCCCAGCAATACTAGCCTCTAAATCCTGAGGTTGAAAAGCCTTAAGCAAATCTTCAAAGTAATGAATACAAATAGCTGCAATCTACTCATCACTGTCCCTCCAAACACCAGTATGATCTCCAAGACCTTTTAAAACATTGTATCATCTACAAAATTTGACCTTAGATTGGAAAATTTTCATATTTTTATATCCCTCCTTAAGCCAAAGAACCCTAGACATACTCTCCAAAAATATTTTTCTGAATTAACCGCAATTCTCAGCTTGTCCTCGATTCTTTGAATATGGCCCATATTAGGCACTTGCATTAGTTGAGAAGTCTCTAACTCCTTTCGTAATTTCTTTAAACCTCCATGAGCATTCCAATCAGTTTCCTTTCTCCATGCTAGAATTTCTTTCCTTGTCTTTTTAACTTTCTCCACAAATTTGAAGGCATTACTCCCCAAATATTCATAATTCCAAACTTTTTGATTGCTGCCTTGCAAAAATCATCAAGCCCCATCTTTGATCGTACTTGAAAACACGTTTCTTTTTTTTCAATTTCTTGGTCAGTCAACACCAAAATCATCCTATGATCAAAACCATAGGATTCTAGATGTTTTACTTCAGCATTCGGAAAGCATTCATCCACCATTCAGAAGCCAATCCGTTGTCAAGACGTTGCTAAATAAAAGCACCGTTCTCCTTCTTATTCTTCCATGTGAAAGGATATCCAGAAAACCCAAATCCAAAAGCTTAATTTTAAAAACAAAATTTCAAAAAGGACGCAAGCTTTGAATCGAACGGGGAATGCCCCCCCCCATTTCTCATCAGAAAGCAGCATGTCATTGAAATCTACCACGATTAACACCTCCTTGCTCTCATTTCAATCCTCTTTTGAATTTCTGCAAATCGCTTCAAACGAACATCATCCTCTGTTCTGGCATAAATACCAATAAAAAGCCAAGAGCGTTGGTTAGTTGTATAAAAAATCTTAGCCTCGATAAAAAAGAACAGCACTTTGTAATTGTCACAACCACAATGAGCTTCCACATCAAACACAACCCACCTTTAATCCCTATAGGATTAACCACAAAATATGAATAAAAATTAAGATTACGTTTGAGATTTTCCAACACAACAACATATTTTTTTGTTTTATTGAAGAAAACCATACCCAGGGAGTGAAGTAAATTTTGCTCCTTCAAAATATGAATTACCTAGGAACTCCCTAAGCCTAGACAATTCCAGCTTAGAATAATCATAACTCATGTGGTGGTCCAGTAGTATTTGTTGGGGTTTAGGCTCTAAAAGAGTTCTCAAACAAAAGTCCCAAGGATCTTTCCTTGCAGTATAATATTAACAAAATTCTAAATGCATAAAATCGAATACTAACCCTTGTCGAGAAGTGTCTGGCTCTTCCTTGTTCTTCGATGGTTACGATCTTAGGACCACCAAAAAGATCTTCCTCACTAAGCACAAAAGAGAATCGGTGAGTGGGCACTATTCTCTTTGGAAACAGGAAGAGGGAAGAAATAACTTCTTCCCTATACCCTAAGGGCGGCGGTAGCAATGAGAGAGGGAGAGGAATTTTCTGAACATGCTTAACCGTGTGTGTTTTAGGTTCACCCCAAAGGTCCTATTTATAGGAAAACCAAGACCTCATAATTTTTTTGAATATCTTTTTAATTATTAAATAATTAATAAAGATATTCTAAAATTTATTTTAAATAATTAAGATATAATATCTCATTCCATAATAAGATAATCCCGTATCTTTTATTTAAATTAATCTTTATTAATTTAAAATAATTATTCCATATCTTAACCATTAAGATATTCATATATTTTAAGTAAAATAAAATGCAAATAATTGGTTACCATTTAACTAATAGAGCGTGTGACCCTACCCGTGGGTCACATGCCCACCACGTCATCTCCATGACGATATTGGGCATTTTATTTTCCTTTTTATTTAATAGAACAATTCCTTTAAATAAATAAATAAATAAAACTCTTTTTATTTATTTCCTCTTTAATTTGACTTCTTCAAATTAAATATTTAAATAGACTCCTCTATTTAGATCCTCATTAATTTTTGACAACTTCAAAATTAATTTGATTAAATAGACTCCTCTATTTAATCTCTCTATTATATAATTAAATAGACTCCTCTATTTAATAAATAATTAAATAGACTTTTCTATTTAATTTCACCATTAATTAAATAATTAAATAGACTCTTCTATTTAATTTCATTTAATTAATCAAATAGACTCCTCTATTTGTATTTGCCTTAATTGGTTTGACAACTTCAAATCAAATGCTTGAAATCGTTTTTCCAAAGAAATTAATCATCATTGATTTAGGTTCTTAATTACATGCGTTAGCTCGGAGGAGTTAATGGACCTATAGGACTAAGCTCCAATGATTTAGAATTATATTGATTGAACTCTTTCAATCAATTAATTCTTATTCATTAACTCTTAGATAACTCCACTAAATATCTAGAGTTGCACTCTTAGTACTATAGACATAATTATGTCTATTGGCTAATATCATTAACTACACTTTGATCCTTCACAAGTTAGTTCGTATCCATGGCTAGGAATTTACACCGTATTAACCTCCATGATACATCTTGTTCCTTAAGCCAAACTGATTCTCCAATGAACAACCTTACATAATCTCCATTATGCGTCTTTAACCTTTTCCTTGATCAGAGGAATATGGGGCCCCGCTGTTCAAGACCGAATCAGTCCATAAGGGAACTACTTATTTATTTTCCTATATGGAAAAGTGTGAATTCCAATTCTTGTGTAATTACGTTCCCAGCTATAAGCAAGATGCAATCCCAAAAGTGGGAGGCATATTGAGCGAACTATATTGAGTCACTCTCACTTATGCAAATCAAAGGCTTGTCTCTTGCGAATAGGAGTTCATAACCCACTCAGGATTAAGACCAATTGTACATTATCAACTGGTTGATAAACGAAGTGTCTTTCTGTAACGGCTTTCCCAGAAGACAGTAAGTTTATCTTAGTCCAGTCTAATACAATTTCTATTGCAGCAACACCCCCCACTCACATGTCTCTACATGAGCGATCCAGATGAGATCACTTGTGCCAATTCACAAGTGGGCCGTGTTAGTGGTGTTACCAGAAATAAGGCAGCCAACCTTTATTCATGTACCACAAACTTTTTGAGTTACACTTAAGTGAATCTTCCCGCATCATATGCTCACTTTAAGTTATCATAAGTAACTCTGGATCTTATGATGGATTACATTTATTAAACTAATAATAAATGACAATGTAAATATTACTAATTAATAATTCCTTTATTTATTTATAGTTTAATTGGATTACATAAGATTTAGGGCAGAAACCCAAGCAGTATTGTCCTTCAGAGTTTTTCTGACTAATTGTCCATTGCAACTTCCATCATCCTTCAATTTCTTCTCAACCTACACATTGTCCACTGGAGAAACAATAAGAGGGTTCTGAGCCTCTGACTTGCGTTTTCCCTCTTTCAAGACTTACCTTTACACAAATAATGGGCTATCATTTATCATAATAGATGGGTCAGATTTAGAAAATTTAGGCCCAATAACAATAGACCCACTTCGGTTCAGCACCCTATTCAGCCATTTTCCTTGTTGAACCAGCTACCATCATTCCCTTATTTTTCAAATACCGCTGACTTGGCGCTTTAAAAACCACAGGTTTATCAACCAAATTTGTGCGATTCACTGCCTCCAGAATCTCCACAAACTCGAAACTTAATTGTCCCTAAATTGAATTCTCTTCCAAGCAAGGAAATGAGGGACACAAATTCCGATTATCATCCTGAATTGTAGGATTAATTAGAGGAATAATTTCCCTTGTTTGATTAGCCACCAAATTCAAATTTAATACTTCCGTAATTTCAACTGTTTCCTTGTCTTTCCTCCTCTTCCAGTCGCCTAAACTCTTTCCTGTAGAACCTAAACCTTTCTCATTCTGGCTTAATAGATGTACTGGTGATGAAATAGGTTTGTTATAGGTAACTTGCTGCCAGTCCCCGTACATGTCCTCACGAAGAGGCTTCCCGTCAATCTCTGCTAACAACCTTCTCTCGCAACCACTAGGAGCGTGGCCTATTAAACCACAAAGCGAACAAAAACGGGGCAAACGTTCATATTTAACCCACACCCATTTTCTTTCCCCTACATTTTTAAGAATCACACCTCTGATAAGAGGCTTTTTAACATCAATCTCCACCTTAATTCGGACAAATCTTCTTTGGGAAATTCCATCGAAATTCAAATATCCCCCCTCCCAAACAATTCTCCCCAACTGTTCGCCAACTAACTTCGTCACTACATTACCCCAGCAATCAAAAGGTAACCCATGCAATTGAATCCAAAATTGGCACCAACCTGGAAGTTCCCGAGACGAGTTAGTATCATTACACCATTTAGATACAATGAGCAACTGGTCCTCAAACAACCATGGCCTTTGATGTTACACATAGTTAATTAGTTTTTCACTATTAAACACAATAAAAAAGACATTGTCCCAGTTCTGTGAATCGAACATCTTCCCTGGATCCCCAAGCATTGAGCAACGTCTTCTTCAAAGCATGTTGATTATATTTCTTAAAACTTAACAGTTCACCAAGCACACACCATTTGCGTTCAGACCAATCAGCAAGTTTTCATTCCTCCATGATCTGAACAGGCAAGCTTTCTTCCTCATTAAGTTGGAATTTTGCCAGTGTGACGACCCGAAATTTTTTTTTTTATAATTTAGATATAAAACACAGCGGAAGTCTTTATATTTTAAGAAAATGGCGTGGTTATGTTTGAAAATTGGCTAGCCAAAACCTGTTTACATCTTAAATTCTGAATTCTAAAAACACAAGGAACATTAAGTTCCTAACCAGGAGTTCAAAAGAGTTATAAACATAAAAGTAAAGACGAAAAGCTCTTAAGAGCTATATACAATTTACATCTCAAAAGTCATAACATAACAAAATGAGACCATGGTCTTTTACAAGTATCTAGTCCATCTCTGTGTCATCATCCTCTTGATCAAGCGCGCACCAGCTCCTCTCCCACGACCCCAAACATTACCTGTAATGTTTGTAATATCATGAGCTAACAACTTAAGCCTAATGAGAATAAACAAAATAAAAAGTAAAGTTAGACCCCAAACCCGTATCCGGATTCGTGTCCAAGAACATACTTACTCTTTGCTATAAATCCATTCAAAGAGTTTATATCAAGTGTTCCAATTTTACTTACCAATTCTCCAATATAATTGTGGAACTACATTCCAAGCATTTCTGGGTATGGTTTCGTAAATGCATATAGCATTTATATCTCATTTTCTTTATATACCTTATACTATATACAAGGTTTACATCAAATGTTTAACCTCCAATTTCAAAATCTTCCAATTTAGTGAGAAACTAGTTCTCTGACATATGTAATTCATTGAGAAACTAATTCTCTTACATAAGAATCACATAATAATTATGCAAGGTTCAATACGCCCTTGTATTCTCTCATTATCCAATTCAATCTCATTCCTTTTTCCTATAGCACTCGGCTATCAATTTCATTTCTTTTCTCTCTAGAAAAGTACGTCTTACATAATCCTTTCTATAGTTCTCTAATCTCTAGAAAACTAAGTTTACATAAATATAACATCTTGATCCTTTAACCACCATAATATGCATGAAGGTAATGAGGACATCCCGTAGGATTCGCAATTGCCCTTTATGCATGAATGAAGGTAACGAGGACATCCCGTAGGATCCAACATTCAACCTTCTTTTCTTTCTCACTTTCTTTTCTTTTTATTTGAAGGCGATGCGGATATTCCCCGTAGGGTCCAACATTCTCCCTTCTTTTCTTTCTCACTTTCTTTTCTTTTTCTTTGAAGGCGATGCGGACATTCCCCGTAGGGTCCAACATTCTCCCTTCTTTTCTTTCTCACTTTCTTTTCTTTTTCAATGATGCGAGATGTTATGGTGCAATATGTTATGGTATGCTCACAAAAGTAAATAAACATAAAATACGAATATTAAAGTAGCCGAAACAAGCATAAAGTAAAGGGGCATAAAGTAAAAGACATAAGTAAAAGGATCATAGCTGTCCTTATGCATAAAGTAAATAGATAGGAATTCCGGAAGAACATTAAGTAGTTCAAACTTCTGCTACTTTAAATAAAGTAGATCTTATCTTAAATAAGTAATCTACACTTCCAAGGATTCTAAAATTCCAACTAAAATCCAAAGTTCTATTTTTGAATTCCTTTAGCCATTCTATCTAAAAGTTTGGATTCTTTAACTTCCAATGATCCATTTTCAATCTCCGAAACGATTCTAACTTAGAACTTCCTAAAGTTCAATGTTTCCCTCAAGAAACTCCAAAGTTTTCACTCAAAGAACTAGTTCCTAATCCTAAGGGCACTAGCTCACTTTCTTTTATTCTTAGATTCGAATCCTATCCTTAACCTCCGATTTTACAAACCGTTCTACTTATTCGGTTTCTAAAGTTACTTTAAATCCTATTTATTCTCACCTTAGCCAAAATAGATTTGCTCCAAATCTCCGAAAGCACGATTAAACAACAATCCGAAACACCTACAATTAAAAGTATATCTAACGATCATTAATAAATTATACATCGATCAATTAACATCTAAAAGCTCAAAACGACGAACAACCCCGGAAAAACCCAAGGGTGCTCTCGGCGCCTCAATGAAATATGGGTTTCGGGTTCGGTTTTCCGGCTTTTAGGCACTTTAGAGGTGTTTCGAGTTGGTTTTAAGTAGTTTCAAAGTTCCCTATTTCAATGGGTATCGATGATTTGGGTTTTTGAACAATAAACGATTTCCTGAATTTAATTACAATAAACATTATATCAATAAAAGTAAACCCCAAAACAACCCCCACGATGTAAAATTGAAACGGGAAGGGCTTCGACTGAAACTCAGTTTTAGGGTTTAGGGAAAGTTGTCAAAATTACTAGAAACAACTCCCGTAATAAAAGTCATCGAGTTTAATGGCAAGAAATCGAAGATTCAAAAGGAAAACTTCATTAAAACACTATTTGGAGCTTATGGTTTGAACTTTAACTTACCGAGAAGTCCGTAGAACACAGATGGAAAGCACGATTGCTAGGTGGAGAAGAATCCTAGGACCGAAGGCTTTCTGATGCAACCAAAATCAAGCCGATCCGTTGAGAATTGAACAAAACCCGAAGAAATCCCCCCAAGCTTTAGCACCCACGGTTTTTTGAGAGAGAATGGATGAGAAGTTTAGTCAATTTTGGTCAAAATTCATTTTTAAAGAGGAAGTGAATAGTATTTAGATATTTTTAAGAAATCGGAATTGACGGTTGCGTCCTTTTATGACTTTTAACTTATAAATCGAAACCCGAAGCTCTTAAAATAATCTAAAGGTGTTTAATAATTATTAATTGGCCTATTATTAATGTCACCGAAACGAATTTAAAGTATTAAAACGATTAAAAAGAATTTCGGGCAAAATTAACTACTGAATTCTAAATTACAAAAATAATAATTAAAATAAATACTTAAATTGAAATAAATAAATAAATAATAACATTAAATAAAAAAAATTTCACTTCAAAATTAACGGGACGTTACAGCCCGTATCATTGCGAGATCATCCGCCATGACACTATTCTATCAAGGAGCCACCTCCTTACACAAACTCTTTTGACCTAACTGGGACAAAACTAAAGTTAAAACATTTTAGTTAACATTGAATTCCCATTACTTAATGGGACATTTAAAAATCTTGGAATTTTCTAGGTAATGTTTATAAAAATAAGAGCTCTAAAAAATATTTGTAAATATAGCAAATTTTGATTGTGTGAATGTAACGACCTGACCCAAAATAACCGAAAATAAATAAATAAATAATAAATGACTCATTTTAAATATAATTAAGTTAGAGTTAAACAACAATTTGCTGAAGCTTTACTCAATAATTAAACCATTCAAAAATAAAACATTTATTTTGGCACCAATTTTAAATCAAGAAATAAAATAAAATATAATTTAACGGAAAACTTCGATAAACTGAATATCTGAAATCTTAAGGTAAAATCGACTAAAAATAAATAATAAATGAAATGAGAACTCCTATGGACCATCGAGTGTAGCTCCATCCTCGTCACGTGCCAAGCTAGCCAAAACAAATACTTGCAAAATAAAAGTTTGCAGGGCTTGGAATACCGTGAGTTTTTAGTTTAGTAAATTAAACCATTACATAAAGAAATTAAATTAGATAGTAATACACCGTTCAACTATAACACGTGGATACTCGTCCACTTCCAATCCTCAACATTAACCAAGTAGGTACTTAGCCTACAGCTTCACAAATAATAATATAGCTCATTCTGTAAGATCATGACCACAATGTTCGGCTCAATAATATAGTATCATAGTGGACACTATGATACGTGCCACACTATCCATCGTGGTAATCTGTAACGTCCCGTTATTTTGAATTGAATATTTTTTTTTATTTATTTCAATTATTTATTTTAATTATGTATTTAAGGTTAATTTAAAAGTAGTAATTTTGATTTTAGTAGTTAATTTCGCCCTTTATTCTTTTAATCGTTTTAATACTTTAAATTCTCTTCGGTGACATTAATAATTATTAATAGGCAAATTAATAATTATTAATCACCTTTAGATTTATTTAAGAGCATCGGGTTTCGTTTTATAAGTCAAAAGTCATAAAAGGACGCAGCCGTCATTTCCAAAATTCCTAAATATCTAAACACTATTCCATTTTCTTCTTTAAAATACCATTGACCAAGCATTTGACCAAAAACATCTCATTTTTCCTTTCCAAACCCGAGCAACAAGAGGAAGAAAAGAGAAGAGGAAGAAAGTGTCGCCCCGGCTTCGTTTCTTGGCCGCTTTGCTTGATTTCGGATGCGTTGAAAAGCTCTCGCCGAGACCTTTCTACCCATTCCACTCTTGGAACGTTTCCAACTCTCTAAGGTAAGCCCTAGATTTCCAATTCTCTTAGTATTTCCATGGAATTTGATTCAAGCTTTTGAGTTCTTGGCCAAAACTCTCATTCCCTTCCAATTTTGTTGTTGAATGTTGATGGAAAACGTATTGGGTAACTATTACTTGACTTTCCCTTAACCCTAAAACCGAGTTTCAGTCGAAGCCCTTCCCGTTTGAAATTTACCTTTTGGGATTTGATTATGAATTAATTATTATTGAAATAATGTTTATTGTAATTCAATTCGGGAAATGGCATATTGTTTAAAAACTCAGTTTATCGTTACCCATTGAAAACCGGAATTTCTAAAGTACTTGAAATCAATCCAAAACACCTCTAAATTGCCTAAAAGCCGGAAAACCAAACTCGAGGCCTATTTTCCCTATCTTGGCCAAGAGCATCCTTTAGGATATTCGGGGTTTTTCGTCATTTTATGCCTTTAATTGTCAACCGATTGATGTATGTTTATTTATTAATTGTTAGATGTAATTATTTGTAGGTGTTTATTGATTTTCCTTGCTTGATCACTCTTCCGGAGGTTTGGAGCGAAGTTACATCTTCAAAAGTGAGAATAAATAGGATTTAAAGTAATTTTAGAAACCGAATAAGTAGAACAGTTCGTAGAATCAGAGGTTAAGAATAGGATTCGAATCTAAGAGTAAAAGAAAGTGAGCTAGTGCCCTTAGGATTAGGAGCTAGTTCTTTGAGTGAAAACTTTGGAGTTTCTTGAGGGAAACATTGAACTTTAGGAAGTTCTAAGTTAGAATCATTTCTGTTTATTTACTCTATGCACTTTACTTTATGCATTTTAATTTATGCACTTTATTTTATGCAATGCACTTTACTTTATGTGATGCACTTTACTTTATGCAATGCACTTTATGAACGTTACTTTATGAACAGCACTTTATGCACTTTACTTTTATTTTATTTTAAATCACAAGATTTTCAAATTCATACTATATAGCCTGAGAGCTTTCACGTAGCCTGCGGGAGCTACCACATAGCCTGTGGGAGCTATTGCACGGCCTGCGGGAGCTAACACATAGCCTGCAGGAGCTATCACAAAGCCACGAGAGCTTACACATAGCCTGCCTGCGGGAGCTATTATTATTGTCATTCATTACAAAACTGTTTTTATTTAAATATGTTTTTATCAAGAGAAAATGATATAAGTTTTTATGGTCAAAGGATTATAACCATATACCTCGATGAAGGTTTTTCAGGAGAATTTGAGTATGATCACTTTCATCTAGACTTTGGGAGTTATTATTCTCCAGTTTTGGAAGTTTAGTGAAAAAGTGTAAGAGTTACTTGGACACAAATCCGAATACGGGTTTGGGGTCTAACTTTACTTTTTATTCTGTCTATTCTCACTGGGCTTAAGTTGTTAGCTCATGATATTACAATATTTCAGGTGTTCGGGTCATGGAGAGGAGCTGGTGTGGCTTGATCGAGATGATGATGATGCTGAGATGGATTAGTTGTCATTTAAAAGTTCCGGAACTTGCCTTATCTTATTTTGTTTTGTTTTCGGTTTTTGAGATGTAAAATTTGTTATAAGCTCTTAAAGCCTTTTCATTTCACTTTTATTATTATAACCTCTTTGAACTCCTGATAGGAACTTGAGTTCCTTGTGTTTTTAGATTTTGGATTTTAGATTGTAAACAGGTTATGGATAGTCCGAGTTTTAAACATATCCATGCCAAATTTTTATTAAATTTAAAATCTTCCGCTGTCAATCTGATTTTAAATTATTTAAAAGTGTCGGGTCGTCACATAATCACTTATCGAACTCATCTCAATTACTTAAACATATCATATGCACAGTGTTCAGCTCTATAGAATAGTATCATAATGACTATTATGATACGTGCCACACTATCCAACGTGATTAACATATATCTAAATTCGACTATCTGATTATTCACATCCATAAACTCTATTATAATAATAATACCCAGTAATTATAATTCAACAACTAATCGTAAAATAACTCATAAATAATAACACATAAATAATAAAAAAATAAACAAAGAAAATATATTTAAAACAACTCAACCATTATATTACAAATAGCAAAGTGGACAATTATTTTACACAATCAAATCGCAACGAGCAAATCAATTAGTTATTAATTACATTTCTTAATTAAATAAGTCTATTATGAGATAAGTGTCTCTAAAAAATATCCTAAGCATTAGTAAATTATTTAAAACTAATTATTAGATGGTTGTAAATTATTAATATTTAATTTATTGAAACATCAAATTTTATTAATAAACATTCGATCATCAATTTTATAATATTTAATGTTTATAAGTTTAGTTTTATTAATAACATCAAATTAACCAAATAATAATAATAATACAATAAATCAATTAGAGAACCAATCCCAAAATATATAATTAAAGTCTTTAAGTAGGGGTTTAACCTCCCTTAATTTCAAATCGAGCAAGCAAATGCCCTAAAAAATATATTAATAACACTTCTAGCAATGCTCGGGACTTGAAAAATTATTAATTAAGACCTAATTAGCTGAGAACCCACTTAAATTAGCAAAAACCAGCTCCGATTTAGCAAAAACCAGCCTGAACCGGTCTGAACCAGCATGAACCGGCCAGACCGGTCCAGCTGGACCGCTTCTTCCCAACAGACACCAATGCATGTAGAAAACGCAGGGAAGAAAGAGAGAAATTCGGCAGCCTTACCTTTCGACTATGGCGGACGTTTTACGGCAAGGAAAACAACAAGTAATTTGCTGGAGACATTAGAGATCAAACTTGAATAATAACTCGACCAAAAATTACCCAAAGCTCGAAGAATGGCGACGGCTAAGGAACCCAGAATCCGGTGAGGCAACTCAGTTTTTGGCAAGGCTTTAATATGATGAAAACCAACGAAGACCAACGTGAATTTAATACGTAATTAACTCGAAAACATTACAGAATCTAAATGGAACGAATCCAACCAGAAATACCAAAGAAAAGGATGAGCTTCAATGTGGTTTTCTTCAATTTTCGACGATGATGAACCCTAACTCCGGTGAGTACTAAACTTGCTGAAAAGTAATGAAAAACACCTCCACTTAGCTCAAAACTTGTAGAAACTCAAAGGAAATAACAAAAGGATAAATTACCTTTAAGGAATGAATGTGAACGGTGATGAACAAGCCTGTTTTCCGGTGAAGGACGTGACTTCAAAACGGATGAAAAGAAAAGCTTGACAAAACAAGGGAATTCAAGAGGACAAGAATTTGACGTAAACTAACGTGATCTCATATGACGGCTGCTAAGAGTTGGGAAGGAATGAAAAGTTTGACCTAGAGATTCATGCTAAAAGCATCGGATTGGTATAAATGACGAAAATACCCTTAAAAACAAAGGTAAATAATAGGGGCACAACCGGTATTTAGGCAATATCTTTTTACTCGGAATTGAGCGTAGTCAATTGTGTTGGACTCGTAGCGACGTGAAGGTTTAGGAAAACTAAAGATAACTTTATTTGGACCAAAATAGGTGAAAAGGCTAAAATGCCCTTGAGCGAAAAACCGGATTCTTATATTGAATTAGTGATGAACATTAAATTACATATTTTTAGACTAAGTTTATCAATGATACACACATTTTCATTGTCAATCAGTGATTAACATAGTAAAAATTACTATATTGTTACAAATATTTTTTATAGATGATATTTTTACAAATATTGCATCAAAATCTACTACCTAATGAAATTTCTCTTATTTAACATATAATAAGATCTTTTAAAAATATCAAAACCATCAATCACCCAGATATGTATTAGATGACAAAAAAATAAACCCTTTCTATGAGGGCATTCATGAGTCCACCGAAGGCTACGAGGTTTATAATTGCCTAAACAAATTACCATGGCGATGGTAATAAAACTGACAAAAAAAAAAAGACGGGAAAGATAAGAAAAGAAGATGAAGATAATCAGATAGTCGTCATTAAATGGGGAATTAAAATAATAAAAAGAAGGTTCGTGGATATTGAGGCCAAGGAAACTAATTATATATAATTGGTCATTTTTAAAGACAGATATATTGAGATCTAAATCCCAATAATTAATCATCATTGAATATAAATAAAGGGAAATTTTAGATAGCGGATTTTAATGTAACATTTATAAATATACCATCACTTAAAATTATTTATAAATATATCAATTTTATCATGTTAATCAATGATTAACAATAATTAATGTATGTATAAGTAATAAACTTAATGTAAAAATATGTAATTCAATGGTTATCACTAATTAACCTGATCAAAATTCTTTATATTTTATAAATATTTTTAAGAGTTGCCATTTTTTTAAAAATATTATTAAAAAGAATTTGCTAAATTTGTAACAACCCAAATAAATAACATCAAATTAAAAGGAAATAACAATAAATGCATACAACTAATCAATATGAGAGATAATATACTCGTGAGGGGAAAAATTGACAAACTAAAATCAAGGAACAACCATATCACCCTTAAAAATGATTGTTTTTGGTGAAATTTGAAATAAAAATTGTTTTGTCATTAATTATGAAAATCAGTTGATCTTTTCCGATATATTTTTAGTTATTGGGTTAATTTTAGTAACATAACGGACAAATTAATGTTTTTTATTTCAGAAAAACAGAATCTTATATATATATCAAAACTACCAAAAACCACCACCAAATAAATTAAATTACATTGTGAAAAGATAAAACATACCCCCAATTTAATTTTCCTTAATTTGTGCAAGATTTAAGGAAAGTTATAAAATCCCTTAAATTTTTTAAAATTAAAGAGAATTTAAATATAAAAAAATATAAAAATATAAGAAAAAAATCTTCAAGTTTTTTACTTTCTTCCAAGAAATATCGAATTTCTTTCTTCTTCGATCATCCTCTAACCTCATTGATACTTCTTCAAGCTCTCGATTTTTTTAAGTAATATCACTGTTAGTTGTACAATATTAAACTGTGTATAATTGATAAACAAAAAAAAAGTAATAAGTATTTATTTTCTTTAAAAAAAGGTTTAACAAAAGTAAACCAAATACAATGTTAAATTGAAAAAAAGAACTTAAAAAATCATTTTTGAAAAACAAAATCATAAATCGTTTAACAGGTTTATATTTGATAAACAGTATATACTTGAAAAAACAACCTATAAAACAGCCATGGAAACTGTATATATTTAATAAACGGTTTATTATTTATAAACAAACATGTAGCAGCAAACCATTAACATCTGTAGTATAGCAGCAGCCATATATAAAACATATTTATATTTAACAAACGATGTATTACTGTAACGTCCCGTTATTTTGAGAAAATAAAAACTTTTATTTATTTTATTTAATTTAAGTAATTAAAGTTTATTTATTAATTGTTAATTTAGAATTTGTAGTTTATTTCGGTTTTAATCTTTTAATTGATCTTTTTCGTTTATTTTCGTTTTAATTGTATTAATAATTATTAACGGGCCAATTGATAATTATTAACCACCATCGGGATAGTTTAAGATCATCGGGTTTCGTTTATAAGCTAAAAGTCATCAAAAGGGCAAAACCGTAATTTCCAATCACCTAAAATATCTAGATATTTTTCTACTCATCTTCTTTAACTATCCTTGACATCAAAGTTGACCAAAATCATCATCCAAACTCCCTCCCCACCCGTGAGCTTCAAAGGAAGAAAAAGAATTCTTGCTTTTCGTTCGTTTCTTGCCCGATCGACTTGTTTCCGGGTCCAGTGGAAAGGTATCGGTCCTACGATCATTTTCCATCTACCCTTCGTACTTGCCGCTCGTGTTTCACGGAGTTCTCGGTAAGTAAAGCTTGAAACCCTAAACTCCAAATAGTGTTTTAATGGAGTTTTCTTTGATTTCCTTCGATTTCGTGTTGTAGAACTCGGTGTTTGTAAACTCGGGAGTAGTTTTACGTGTTTTTGGAAACTATCCCTTAACCCAAAAACCGAGTTTCAGTCGAAACCCTTCTCGTTTGAAATTTACCCTTTTGGGTTTGATTTTGGGTTAGAATTTAATGAAATAATGTTTATTTAAATTCAATTCAGGAAAGGGCTTAATGTTCAAAAACCCTAATTATCGATACCCATTGAAATCGGGATTATCGAATTTTCTTAAAACCAACTCGAAACACTTTTAGATTGCCAAAAAGCCGGAAAACCGAACCCGAGGCCCTTTTTCCTTGTGATGGCCGAGAGCCTCTTGTGGGGTTTTGTTGGGTTTTTCGTCGTTTTGTATGTTTGGTTGTTGTTTGATCGATAGTTGGTAATTTATTGATTGTATGATATAATTCTTTGTAGGTGTTTTTGAACCGCTCACTTGATCGCTCCTTCGAACTTAGGAGTAAAGTCATCTTTTAATTAAGGTGAGAATAGTTAGGATTTAAAGTAATTATAGAAATCGAATAAGTGTAATGGTTTATAGAATCAGAAACTAAGATTAGAATCCAAACTAAGATTAGAGGGAGTGAGTTAGTGCCTTAGGATTTGAAGTTAATCCTTTAAGCGAGAAACTTAGGATTTCTCGATGAAAGCCTCGAATCTTAGAAGATTCTAAGTTAGATTAGTTTCGGAGTTTAAGATGGATCATTGGAAGTTTAAGATCCTTGAAGGTTTAGGTTAATCGTTATGTTTGATCTTTACCTTTATTATTGATACCGGAGTTCGATTTATAAATCGTTCGTCCGAGAATTCTTATCTGTTTCTTTACTTTATGTCATTTACTTATTGCACCTTTACTTTACGTTGGTTGTGATTTCTTTAATATTCGTGCTTTACTTTATTTACTTTTGCAAGCATATGCATAACATTTTGCACCATTATTTATTATATCATAACATCTCGCATCATTGAAAAGAGAAAAAGAAAAGAATGAAAGGAACGGTGGATGAGTTGGATACCCACGTTACCTTCAAGCATAAGGAATGGTGGATGAGTTGGATACCCACGTTACCTTCATACATAAGGTTGAATGGTGGATGAAATGTGAAAATCCACATTACCTTCATTTCATGCATAATTGGCGAATGCTTATCCTATGGGATGTACTCATTACTTTTATGCATATGAAAGATGAAATTCAAAATCGAGACGTTATAATTATACAAGTTTATTTATTTTTCTCATTTAAGTCATAACAAGTTAATGGATGATCAATTAGACTAAGTGTGCTAATTAGTATCATCATTTGGAGAATATAGAATAGAATTACCTAATCTTTGGTGAATTCTAAGAAAGTTTATGTCAGTTTAATTGGACACAAATCGAAATGCGAGTTTGATGTCTATCTTTACTTTTTATGCTTATTATTCTCACTGGACTTAGTTTGTTAGCTCATGATATTACAACCAATTTTAGGTAATGCCCTGGCTAGAGGCAGTGGAAGGGGAGATGGTGCTGCGTGATCGAGGGATGGTGACCTCGAGATGGACTTGTTTTTGTAAAGTATATGTAAATATTTTTGTGAATTTCAAGACTTTGATATTGTATTTAGCTCATAAGAGCTTTTGATGTGGTTTTTATGATATGAATTATTTGAACTCCTGATTTGGGACTTAAAGTCCATGTGAATTTATTAGATTGAAAAATTAGGATGTAAACAGGTTTTTGGCATGCCAACTTTCAAAAAAAACCACGCAAATTTTTCTAAAAATAAAAGTGACGGGTCGTCACAATTACTGATAAACCAACCTGTAGCAGCAGCCAAATAATCCAAAATCGGCGTCGCTTTTCTTCTCCAGAAAACCGGCGACGGCTTCCTTGTTTTCATGACGTGCATTTTAGCAGAGCTAAAACCACCATTGTAGCTGCCGATGTAACGTCACGTTATTTTGAAGTGAAATTTTATTTTATTTTATTTAATGTTATTTATTTATTTATTTATTTCAATTTAAGTACTTAGATTAATTATTATTTTTGTAATTTCGATTTTAGTAGTTAATTTCGCCCGAAATTCCTTTTAATCGTTTTAATACTTTAAATTCGTTTCAGTGACATTAATAATTATTAATAGGCCAATTAATAATTATTAATCACCTTTAGATTTATTTAAGAGCATCGGGTTTCGTTTTACATGTCAAAAGTCATAAAAGGACGCAACCGTCATTTCCAATTTCTTAAAAATATCCAAACACTATTCATTTGTCTTTAAAATCAAAAGTTTGACCAAAGTTGACTCCATTCTTCTCATTCTTTCCTCTCCTTGCCGTGAGCATGAAAGAGTTTGGGGAAGTTTTGGTTTTCATCAATTCTCGACGGATCGACTCGATTTCGGTTGCATCGGAAAGCCCTCGGGTCTAGGATTCATTTCCACCTAACCGTCGTGCTTTTCTCTCGTGATCCACGGAGTTCTCGGTAAGTTCATATTCAAACCCTAAACTCCAAATAGTGTTTTAATGGAGTTTTCATTTTGATTCTTCGATTTCTTTTCGGGAAACTCGATGTTTGTAAATACGGGAGTAGTTTTAAGAGTTTTTGGAAACTTTCCCATAATCCTAAAACCGAGTTTCAGTCGAAACCCTTCCCGTTTGAAATTTACCTTTTTGGGTTTGATTATGGGTTATAAATTAATGAATTATTGTTTATTTAAATTCAATTCGGGAAAGGGCATAATGTTCAAAAACCCTAATTATCGATACCCATTAAAATTGGGAATATCGAATTTGCTTGAAACCAACTCGAAACACATCTAAATTGCCTAAAAGCCGGAAAACCAAACCTGAGACCCACTTTTCATGGGGGGGCCGAGAGCCTCTTAATGGGGTTTGTTGAGTTTTTCGTTGTTGTCTATGCTTAGATGTTGTTTGATCGATATGTGGTAATTTATTGATTGTTAGATATAATTCTTTTTGTAGGTGGCTTAAACTTTGCTTGATTGCTCTAACAGAGGTTGGGAGCGAAATCTTATTTGGCTAAGGTGAGAATAGTTAGGATTTAAAGTAATTATAGAAAGCAAACAAGTATAATGGTTTGTAGAATTGGGAACTAAAACTAGAATTCGAATCTAAGATAGAGGGAAGTGAGTTACTGCCCTTAGGATTAGAAGTGAATCCTTTAAGTGAGAACATAGGAGTTCTCGAGGAAACTATTGAATCTTAGAAGATTCTAAGTTAGATTTGTTTCGAAGCTTAGGTTGGATCATTGGAAGTTAAAAGATCCAAACTTGTATTTAGAACGATTTACATATAAGTTAATCGTTTAAGATAGGTTTTACTTTTATTATTGTAGCGGAGTTCGATTTACATATCGTTCGTTCGGAGTTTCCTATTTATTTACTTTATGTCTTTTACTTTATGTCTTTTACTTTATGCCTTTTACTTTATGTTTGTATCAGCTACTTTAATTCCGCACTTTATTTATTTACACCAAAACATATCATATTGCATCATAACATCTCGCATCATGGAAAAAAAAGTGAGAATGAGAAAGACATGAATGGGAGAATGATGGATCCTACGGGATAGACCACATTACCTTCATAGAAAAAGAAGAGGGAATGAGAAAGACATGAATGGGAGAATGATGGATCCTACGAGATAGACCACATTACCTTCATAGAAAAAGAAGAGAAAGTGAGAAAGAAAAGGAGGGAGAACGATGGATCCTACGGGATAGACCACGTTACCTTCTTCATGCATAAGGGCGTATGCAAATCCTACGGGATGTCCTCATGCATTCATGCTTATGATCGATGAGATAGAGAATCGAGATGTTTTATATTTTATGCAAAGTTATTTATTTTTCTTATTTTATGTCGTAACAAGTTAATGGATGAGGATTGACTATGAGTGTTAGTAATATCATCCTTTGGAAAGTTTAGAATGAAATTACCTAAAATTTGGAGAACTTTAGGATTGATTGTGTCAGGTAAATTGGACACAAATCGAAATGCGAGTTTGAGGTCTATCTTTACTTTTTATTCTTATTTTTCTCACTGGGCTTAAGTTGTTAGCTCATGATATTACAAAAATTTCAGGTAATGCCCTGGCTAGAGGTCGAGGGAGAGGAGATTGTGCTGCATGATCGAGGGATGAAGACTTTGAGATGGACTAGGTGATTGTAAAAATCCATGTACATGGTTTTCGTGAATTTTATATAATTTTGGAGTTGTATATTTGTAAATGGCTCTTAAGAGCTTTTGTCTTTACTTTTATGTTTATAAATCATTTTGAACTCCTGATAGGAACTTAATGTTCCTTGTGTTTTTAGATGTCTTAATTTAAGATGTAACAGGTTTTGGCTAGCCTATTTTCAAACATAATCACGCCAATTTTTCTTAAAATAAAAGACTTCCGTTGTGTTTTTCTAATTTAAATTATTTTAAAGTGACGAGTCGTCACAGTTGGTATCAGAGCCTTAGGGTTCTATAGACTACATGCGATGCATGTTTGCTTTCATGTTTTGTTTTAAGTCCATTCTCAAGTCATCATCAGAGATCAGCAGCACCAGGTATGCCTATAACTTCTATTCTCATGCTTTATTTCTTTGATATTGGAAGAGTTATGAGAATATTGTTAGAAGTTAATGATGTTTGTGATATTTCACATCCTTGTAAAACCACTATGTGGTTATGTTTATTTGACCCATTTTGAGATTTGGGTAAAGGTGTCGAGTAGGCAAATGACTCCGTGTAGTTTTGGAGGTTATACACCTCGTTAAGAGTATTGACATAATGTCAAAGTAAAGGAGATAAGATACTCCGAGAGATCAATCGTTTGATCCTTAAAGTTGATTAAAATATTATTGTCACACAATTGCTAAGTAGTGGTCTTAGTAGATGTGTGTGGACATTTATGTGTAAAAAGGGGACATGTGTGTCTGGAGCCCAGTATTAAGAGATGAAACACCTGTTTGAGGTGAGAAATTGTTGAAAAGAAATCAGTCTGGCTCGAGTCTAGTAACCTAGATTTAACTCAATGGACAAGTTCCTGGTTTGAGTTAAGAAAGTTGGATTATGGTAAGTGGTAAATTCTTATGGTAGCATTGTGCTAAAAGGAAAGTGTATTACCACTCAAAAGAGGAAGTAAGAACTCTACGTGATGAGTCTCAACGAGGACCATTAACGGTTTTGTTAATTGGTCATTGGCCTAGTTTGGTCACTATCACGGTATGATGTACCAATTTGATTTGGATTATACTCGAGGTCGAGTTATCGAGATCCATATTTGGTAAATTCTCAAGTTTGACTAACACTAATTGAGTGTTGCTATTCGATTGAAGTATAGAAGGAAGTTGTTGGACCGTGATATCGGTAACTTCTATAAGGCAATGAGATTATTTGGTGAATTTCAATTGATATTGTGTTTGACCATCTGATTGGATGGTGAACTTTGAGAAACTTGTAGGTCATAGTTGGAAACTATTGAGTCTTTTCAAGATAGACTCTAAAGTGAATCCTAGGTTGGGATGTTAGAATGTTATTGAACTAAGGTGTTTGACAGGCACCAGTTTTGCTTTACAAGAAAGCAAATGATCTCTGAGGTCGAGTTCATTCAAGATTTGAATAAGGAAGCTTAGAAGTTATCTTTATCTTGGATTTCGCATATTATGAAAGGAAAAGAAAACTAGCTACTACAGACCAATTTTTGCTCAGGAGCATAAGACAGAAGATGACGATGCCAGTCAAGGGACACCGCAGAAGCAACAACAACAGCAGCAACAACATCAACAGCTACAACAGCGGCAACAACAACTGGTTCGAGGTGGAGCTCAACAAGGATAGTATCATCCTTACTAATTAGATGTGCCAGTTTCCATCAGGGAGATGCACACTTCCATCAAGATTCTATGTTGTGTTCAAACTTGGAATCATGCCACTTTTATAGGGCGTATAAGATACAACCATCACAACTTAGTAATAAGGTCAGGATTATCAGGAAAAACTACCAGTATGGTAGTGATTTATATTTGTTATTTTCAGGCCGTTTGGCTTTTATTTTGTTTAATTCTCGAGCTAGCCACTCATTTATTTTTATCGTATTATGATGAGTTGGTAGCTTTTGAGCCGAGACTGTTGAGTTTCGAGATGTGTTTTTACCTGGTGGGTAAGTTTATTATGATGATAGTGCGTATGGCACTTATGACATGTGCATCATGAGTAGATGCTCACATTTTACTTTGATTGTTATGCATATGTCTGATTTTGATGTGATTTGGGTATGGATTGGCTAGCAGCTAATCGTGCCGCTATTGATTGTACTGAGAGAGTTATTGATTTTATGAGTCCATGTGGGACTAGTTTATGTCTTCGTGGGTTTAATGATTGAGTAACACCCACTTTGATATCTATGTTAGAAGCTAGTATGCTTCTAAGTGATGGAGCCTTGGGCTATATAGCTAGTGTTGTTGACACTTCTGTACCAGAGACTAGCTTGAGTTCTGTGCCAGTAGTGAGGGATTTCGTTGATGTTTTCCCTGATGAGTTACCCGGTTTGCCACCCGGTGAGACAATTTGATTTTCAGATTGAGGTTGCTCCTGGGACAGCTTCATTGTCCAAAGCACCCTATCGTATGGCACCGGCTGAGTTGAAAGAACTCCAGAAACAGTTACAGGGACTTTTAGACTTGGGGTTTATACGCTCGAGTGTTTCATCGTGGGGAGCCCCGGTGTTGTTTGTGAAGAAGAAAGATGGCTCTATACGATTGTGTATCGATTATACTGAGTTGAACCGTGTTACGGTGAAAAAAAAAAAAATCCTTTGCCCAGGATAGAAGACTTGTTTGATTAGTTGAAGGGAGCCACTATCTTTTTGAAGATAGATTTGAGATCTGGCTATCATCAGTTGAGGATTCAGGATGAGGATATTCCCAAGACTGCATTCAGGACGCGTTATGGACATTATGAGTTTGTAGTTATGTCCTTTGGCTTGACCAACGCGCCTGCAGCTTTTATGGACCTTATGCACACGGTGTTCAGAAGGTTCATTGATTCTTTTGTGATTGTATTCATTGATGATATCTTGGTTTATTCCAAGACAGAGGAGTTGCATGCTATGAACCTAGAGGAAGTATTGACGGTACTACGAGATCGGAGATTGTATGCCAAGTTCTCCAAGTGTGAGTTTTGGCTGAAGGAAGTGGCATTTTTAGGCCATGTAGTATCGAGTGGAGGAGTATCAGTTGATCTCTCTAAGATTGAGGCAGTTAGTAACTAGCCTAGGCCAACTAGTGTGGCTGATATTCGCAGTTTTCTGGGACTTGCAGACTATTATAGACGGTTTTTGCAAGATTTCTCCAAAATTGCTTCAGCTTTGACACGTTTGACTCGGAAGGGAGTTGATTTTGTATAGTCTGAGGATTGTGAAAAGTTCTTTGAGGAGCTCAAGAGAAGGCTTGTAACAGCATCTATTCTAGTGTCGCCTGATAGCACCGGTGGTCTGACTGTGTATACAAATGCTTCCTAGAGTGGTTTGGGATGTGTGTAGATGCAACATGGGAAAGTGATAGCTTATGCTTCCCATCAGTTGAAAGAGCATGAGAAGAAGTATCCGACTCATGATTTAGAGTTGGCGGCTGTTGTTCATGCATTGAAGATTTGGAGACATTATTTGTATGGTGAGAAGATTCTGGTATTTACTGACCATAAGAGTCTCAAATATTTCTTCACTCAGAAGGAATGGAATATGAGACAGCGGAGATGGTTAGAGCTCGTTAAGGATTATGACTGTGACATTCAATACCATCCTGAGAAAGCTAGTGTAGTGGCTGACGCGCTCAGTAGAAAGTCTTCTCATTCATCAGCTTTGTCAGCCATACCTTTGAGATTGAGGTGGGTTATGGAATGAGCTGAGATAGCATTGCTTACTGCCAAGGTCACTGTGAGTCTGGCTAGTTTAACAGTGGGACCTACTTTGAGGCAGAGGATGATTGATGCACAAAGAGGAGAGACTCTTTTGCAGGCTGGTTTTAGAGAGGCTGAGTCAGATTTTCCTAGCCATTTTATCTTCTCTACAGATAGAGCTCTGATGTATCACAAGAGGCTTTGAGTGCCTTCAGGATCGACTTTTGAAAAGAACTGTTGGAGGTAGCTCATAGTTCTATCTTTTATGTTCATCCAGGCAATACAAAGAGGTACGAGATCGGGACAATATATTGGTGACCTGGGATGAAACATGAGATTGTAAAGTATGTGAGTAGGTGCTTGATTTGTTAGCAAGTCAAGGCCATAAAGATCCACCAGGTTATCTTAACCTTTGAGAGTACTTAAATGGAAATGGGAAAAGATTTCCATGGATTTTATCAAGGTTTGCCAAGGACGACAAAGAATTATGATATCATTTGGGTGATTGTAGACCATTTGATGAAAAACCGCACACTTTACTCTTGGAAGGATCATTTATCCAGATAAGACTAGGGTACAGTTGTACCTAAGAAAGATTGATAGATTGGGGTGTGCCATGAAGATTTTATCAGATCGAGACACTCGCTTTGTCTCGGAGTTTTGGCACTGTTTAGGTACATTATAGTAGAAAGTGTCGTTCTCTCGCTCATTTGGATAAGATTGGAGAAAAGAGATTTCTGGTACTCAAGTTGTAATAAATGTCTAGCGAGTCTATCATTTGTGTAGAGAAAGGTTAAGGGGTAACCAAAGTTGACAGCAGGATTCGGTGTAGTTCGTTCAAGCGATAGTAGTGGATCTCGTATACTTCAAGTGGCACCAACAAAGGGTGTTATGGATGTTGGAAATAAGGGTCAGTTGAGCCCTAGGTTTATTGGCCTATCGAGATACTCAATCAAGTTGAAGTGGTAGCTTATTGTTTAGCTTCTCCACTTTCGTTATCGGCCGTTTATAATGTTTTCCATGTATTGATTCTTTGGAAATACATAGTGAATCTGTTCAACGTGATTGATTATGAACTAGTAGTTTTGAATACTAATAAGTCTCATGAGCAGACACCAGTTAAGATATGAGCATTCGAACAAAAGTTGATGAGAAAAAAAAAAGGAATTCACTTGGTTAAGGTTCTTTGGAAGAACCAAATGTCAAAGCAAGCAACGTTGGAACGTGAGGATGAGATACAATCTAAGTACCCTCGCTTTATTCATTTAGTGAACGCACTTTTCGAGGACGAAAAGTCTTTAAGGAGGGTAGACTATAACGTCCCGTTATTTTGAAGTGAATTTTTATTTTATTTTATTTAATGTTATTTATTTATTTCAATTTAAGTACTTAGATTAATTATTATTTTTGTAATTTCGATTTTAGTAGTTAATTTCGCCCGAAATTCCTTTTAATCGTTTTAATACTTTAAATTCATTTCGGTGATATTAATAATTATTAATAGGCCAATTAATAATTATTAATCACCTTTAGATTTATTTAAGAGCATCGGGTTTCGTTTTATAAGTCAAAAGTCATAAAAGGACGCAACCGTCATTTCCAATTTCTTAAAAATATTCAAACACTATTCATTTGTCTTTAAAATCAAAAGTTTGACCGAAGTTGACTCCATTCTTCTCATTTTTTCCTCTCCTTGCCGTGAGCATGAAAGAGTTTGGGGAAGATTTTGGGTTTTCATCAATTCTCGACGGATCAGCTCAATTTCGGTTGCATCGAAAAGCCCTCGGGTCTAGGATTCATTTCCACCTAACCGTCGTGCTTTTCTCTCGTGATCCACGGAGTTCTCGGTAAGTTCATATTCAAACCCTAAACTCCAAATAGTGTTTTAATGGAGTTTTCATTTTGATTCTTCGATTTCTTGTCGGGAAACTCGGTGTTTGTAAATACGGGAGTAGTTTTAAGAGTTTTTGGAAACTTTCCCATAATCCTAAAATCGAGTTTCAGTCGAAACCCTTCCCGTTTGAAATTTACCTTTTTGGGTTTGATTATGGGTTATAAATTAGTGAATTATTGTTTATTTAAATTCAATTCGGGAAAGGGCATAATGTTCAAAAACTCTAATTATCGATACCCATTGAAAACGGGAATATCGAATTTTCTTGAAACCAACTCGAAACACATCTAAATTGCCTAAAAGCCGGAAAACCAAACCTGAGACCCACTTTTCATGGGGGGGCCGAGAGCCTCTTAATGGGGTTTGTTGAGTTTTTCGTTGTTTTGTAGGCTTAGATGTTGTTTGATCGATATGTGGTAATTTATTGATTGTTATATAAAATTCTATTTGTAGGTGGCTTGAACTTTGCTTGATTGCTCTAACAGAGGTTGGGAGCGAAATCTTATTTGGTTAAGGTGAGAATAGTTAGGATTTAAAGTAATTATAGAAAGCAAACAAGTATAATGGTTTGTAGAATTGGGAACTAAAACTAGAATTCGAATCTAAGATAGAGAGAAGTGAGTTAGTGCCCTTAGAATTAGAAGTGAATCCTTTAAGTGAGAACTTAGGAGTTCTCGAGGAAACTATTGAATCTTAGAAGATTCTAAGTTAGATTCGTTTCGAAGCTTAGGTTGGATCATTGGAAGTTAAAAGATCGAAACTTGTATTTAGAACGATTAATAGAACCTCGAATTATATTGGAAGTTTATAATCCTGGAAGGTATAAGTTATTCGTTTAAGATAGGTTTTTCTTTTATTATTGTAGCGGAGTTCGATTTACATATCGTTCGTCCGGAGTTTCCTATTTATTTACTTTATGTCTTTTACTTTATGTCCTTTACTTTATGCCTTTTACCTTATGTTTGTATCGGCTACTTTAATTCCGCACTTTATTTATTTACACCAAAACATAGCATATTGCATCATAACATCTCACATCATGGAAAAAAAAGTGAGAATGAGAAAGACATGAATGGGAGAATGATGGATCCTACGGGATAGACCACATTACCTTCATAGAAAAAGAAGAGAGAATGAGAAAGACATGAATGGGAGAATGATGGATCCTACGGGATAGACCACATTACCTTCATAGAAAAAGAAGAGAAAGTGAGAAAGAAAAGGAGGGAGAACGATGGATCCTACGGGATAGACCACGTTACCTTCTTCATGCCTAAGGGTGTATGCGAATCCTATAGGATGTCCTTATGCATTCATGCTTATGATCGATGAGATAGAGAATCGAGATGTTTTATATTTTATGCAAAATTATTTATTTTTCTTATTTTATGTCGTAACAAGTTAATGGATGAGGATTGACTACGAGTGTTAGTAATATCATCTTTTGGAAAGTTTAGAATGAAATTACCTAAAATTTGGAGAACTTTAGGATTGATTGTGTCAGGTAAATTGGACACAAATCGAAATGCGAGTTTGAGGTCTATCCTTACTTTTTATTCTTATTTCTCTCACCTGGGCTTAAGTTGTTAGCTCATGATATTACAAAAATTTCAGGTAATGCCCTGGCTAGAGGTCATGGGAGAGGAGATTGTGCTGCATGATCGAGGGATGAAGACTTTGAGATGGACTAGGTGGTTGTAAAAATCCATGGACATGGTTTTCGTGAATTTTATATAATTTTGGAATTTTATATTTGTAAATGGCGCTTAAGTGCTTTTGTCTTTACTTTTATGTTTATAAATCATTTTGAACTCCTGATAGGAACTTAATGTTCCTTGTGTTTTTAGATGTCTTAATTTAAGATGTAACAGGTTTTGGCTAGCCTATTTTCAAACATAATCACGCCAATTTTTCTTAAAATAAAAGACTTCCGCTGTGTTTTTCTATTTTAAATTATTTTAAAGTGACGGGTCGTCACAGCCAATTTGGAGAAAAGGGGAGAGTTTGCAGAGAGATTGATAGAGAGGATAGATGGTTTTGATTGCTTCTTCCACTGTATGTTATGATGAGTGGATTGAAAACTAATATGGCGAAGATTCAAGGGTAGAAATCGTGGAAGCTTTTGGCAGTTGATAACAACTACGTACAATGGGAAGAAGGAGAAGAAAGAAGAGGATTATAATTGAAGAAGGAGAAATAAGAAGAAGATTGTATCTAAATTAGGTTTAGTTTCTTATTCTTAAATATTGACTCCTATAATCAAGGATATTGATTTGAGTTAAAAAAAAACATGTAATTAATGTGATATAATTATCAGGAGAGATAAAAGGGTAAGATGGTAAACTATAAAATCGAAAACCACTAGATCACCACCATAAATGATGTTTCTTGGGTTTTTTTTTATTGATTGTAATTTACAATTAATTTTGAAATTGAGTGAATTAAAGTGGTTATTGGTGTAATTAATTTCTTTTATTTCATCATTCTTCAATAATTTCTTTATTTATTTCAATAACTATTTTTTTCTCAACCACTCCATTAGTATATTAGTAAAATCAATAATATTTCATGATCTTGGAGTGCAAAAATTATAAACTGTGTGATACGTAAATTACTAATTCATGTTATATTGAGTTATAAAAAAATTGCATTAATGAACCAAATGGAATATCTTGTTGTTTGAGTTGGAATATTTTCTTTAAATATTATGATGATAATTTATTTTAGACAAAAACTTTATTTGTAATTTTTATTAATAAGGATTTTTTGTTCTTAATATATCTGCAGTTTTATAATAAAATGGGGTGAGTTGTGTTGTTGCGTATTTTTCGTCACGTTGAGTGGATGTAACATGTCAGTTCCATATATACATTAGATATATGTAGAGGACGTATCACCAAAAGTTAGGATGGAGTTTGCAAAGGAATATTGGAACCGGAACTCAAATAACAACAATTGAAATGAACACATCAATATATATTGATATATGCACTGTTTACATAATAAAAATATATTAGTAATAAGAAATAATTTAATTAAAACAAAATATTGAAGGATAACTTTACAAAGTGTAAATCTTCAAACCAAGGTCAAGCGTTGTCCTGAAGTCGATATTGCCCCGCTCGGATTGTTTGCAGTCTAATGGCAACTCGACTCTGCAGGATTCAATGAAGCGTTTCGTGAGAAAAACAATCAGATACTCACGAACCTGGCAAAACCCCTTAAAAATAGCTCTCCAAAGCTTTAATAGAAAAGACTACGAGAAAAGAAGAACATGCGAGAAAGAAGAGATAAAATCAATATATTTCAATTGATTTTGGATCTCTCAACAGTACAAAATGGATTCCTATTTATAAGAACCAAATTTGTAACTCATGAAATTTGAAGAAATTCACAATTTAATTCCAATATTAAACTTCAAAAATTAATGGCAATAAAAATTGAATGCCAACGTCTGAAATTAAATATGAAAAATAAATTTAATTCTATTTAGAATTAACCCAATTGACTTTGTCAAACGACTTTCAAATTGAAAGTATTATAATATTATTTTTGTCTATATATATATACAATCAAAACAAAATGTGATTTTAGTTTTTGACTTAACACCAACTTACTTTCAAACATTATTTTATATATATCACATTATATATAAAAATTCCAACAATCCCCCACATGAAAGTTAGCAAACCCATAAAACATGAAAAACAAAAATCTGTCGCTTTGGAGAGAACTGGTTAGGTTATGCATCAGGAAAAGGTGTCTTTTGAACTTGGACCTTCCTTAGTGACTGAATATCGAACTTAGTGAAGAAATAGTGAAATGTATTGTGACGACCCGACACTTTTAAATATTTTTAAATCAAATTTACAGCTGAAGACTTATTATTTAATAAAAATTTGGCATGGATATGTTTAAAACTTTGACTATCCACAACCTGTTTACAATTTTCACAAGCAGAGAAATTAAAAGACAAGGAATTGCAATTCCTTTTGTAAATTTAAGAATTTATGACGGAATAAATCAAACGAAAAGCTCACATGAGCATATATACAATTTTACATCTCAAAGACCGAAAACAAAACAAAACAAGATAAGATAAGTTCCGGAACTTTTAAATGACATCTAGTCCATCTCGGCAACATCATCATCTCGATCAAGCCACACCAGCTCCTCTCTCATGACCCGAACACCTGAAAATATTTGTAATATGCAACGTCCCGTTATTTTGAAGTGAATTTTTTTTTAATTTTATTTAATATTATTTATTTATTTATTTATTTCAATTTAAGTATTTAGATTAATTATTATTTTTTGTAATTTCGATTTTAGTAGTTAATTTCGCCCGAAATCCTTTTTAATCTTTTTAATATTTTAAATTCGCTTCGGTGACATTAATAATTATTAATAGGCCAATTAATAATTATTAATCACCTTTAGATTTATTTAAGAGCATCGGGTTTCGTTTTATAAGTCAAAAGTACATAAAAGGACGCAACCGTCATTTCCGATTTCTTAAAAATATCAAAACACTATTCATTCATCTTTAAATATCCACCAATTGACCAAAGTTGACCAAAACTTGTCATTTTTCTTCTCCATGGCCGTGGGCTTCAAGGGGGGAAATGGGGATTTTTGTTTTTCGTTCGTTTCTCGGCGGATCGACTCAATTTTGGTTGCATCGGAAAGCCCTCGGGTCTAGGATTCATTTCCACCCAACCATCGTACTTGCCACCCGAGATCCACGGACTTCTCGGTAAGTTTATCTTGAAACCCTAAACTCCAAATAGTGTTTTAATGGAGTTTTCATTGATTTCCTTCGATTTCGTGTTGTGAAACTCGGTGTTTGTAAATACGGGAGTTGTTTTAAGAGTTTTTGGAAACTTTCCCTAAACCCTAAAACCGAGTTTCAGTTGAAACCCTTCCCGTTTGAAAATTACCTTTTGGGGTTTGATTATGGGTTATGTATTGATGATAAATTGTTTATTGTAATTCAATTTGGGAAATTACATATTGTTCAAAAATCCGAATCATCGATACCCATTGAAATCGGGAATATCGAAATTGCTTAAAACCAACTCGAAACACTTTTAAATTGCCTAAAAGCCGGAAAACCAAACCCGAAGCCCATTTTCATGAGAGGGCCGAGAGCCTCATGTGGGGGGTTGTTGGGTTTTTCGTCATTTTGCACGCTTAGATGTTGTTTGATCGTTAGTTGGTTTATTTATTAATTGTTAGATGTAATTCTAATTGTAGGTGGTTTGAACTTTGCTTGATCGCTCTATCGGAGGTTGTGAGCGAGATCTTCTCTTACAAAGGTGAGAATAGTTAGGATTTAAAGTAACTATAGAAATCGAATGAGTATGAAGGTTGTAGAATTGAAACTAAGATTAGAATCCGAATCTAAGATTAGAGGGATGTGAGTTAGTGCCCTTAGGATTAAGAGTTAATCCTTTAAGTGAGAACTTAGGAGTTCTCGAGGAAAGTATTGAATCTTAGAAGATTCTAAGTTAGATTCGTTTCGAAGCTTAGGATGGATCATTGGAGGATAAAAGATCCAAGCTTGTATTTGCAACGATTAATAGACCCTCGGATTATGTTGGAAGTTTAGAATCCTTGAAGGTATAGGTTAATCGTTTAAGTTATGATTTTACTTTTATTATTGTTAGCGGGGTTCGACTTACGTATCGTTCGTCCGAGATGCTTATCTATTTTACTTTATGTCTTTTACTTTATATCTTTTACTTTATACCCCTTTACCTTATGCTTGCATCAACTACTTTAATTTCGCACTTTATTTATTTACTTTTACAAGGATATGCAAGCATATGCATATCATATTGCATCATACCATTCTCGCACCATTCATGAAAAAGAAATGAAAGTGAAAAAGCAAAGAAAGTGAAAGAGAAAAGAAGGAAGAATGATGAACCCTACGTGGAGTTCACATCACCTTTAGTGAAAAAGAAACGAAAGTGAAAAAGAAATGAAAGAGAAAAAGAAAAGAAAGTGAAAGAGAAAAGAAGGAAGAATGATGAACCCTACGTGGAGTTCACATCACCTTCAGAGAAAAGAAAGAATGTGAAAGAAAAGGAGTTGAATGGGATCCTACGAGATGTTCTCATTACTCCTAGTTTCAAAAGGAGTGAATGGTATCCTACGGGATTGACGCATTACTTCTTCATACATAGGGAGTTGAATGGTATCTTGCAGGATGTACACATTACTTCCTCATGCATAAGGCTGAATGGGATCCTACGGGATGTTCTCATTACCCTTCATTCACGCACAAAAAGGGCAAATGCGAAGTCCTATGGGATGCTCTCATGCATTCATGTTTATGTTAGATGAAAGAGAGAATCGAGAAGTTGTATGATGTGCAAAGTATATTTACTTTTCTTAATTATGTCATAATAATGTTGATGGATGAGTATTGACTATGATTATTAGTAATATCATCCTTAGAAAGTATAAAACGAAATTACCTAGAGTTTAGAGAACTTTAGGAGTGAATTGTGTCAGATTAATTGAACACAAATCGGAATACGAGTTTGAGGTCTATCTTTACTTTTTATGCTTATTATTCTCACTGGGCTTAAGTTGTTAGCTCATGATATTACAACATTTCAGGTGTTAGCTCATGATATTACAACATTTCAGGTGTTCGGGTCACGAGAGAGGAGATGGTGTGGCTTGATCGAGATGATGATGATGCTGAGATGGATTAGTTGTCATTTAAAAGTTCTGGGACTTGCCTTATTTTATTTTGTTTTATTTTAGATCTTTGAGATGTAAATTTGTTATAAGCTCTTAAGAGCTTTTCATTTCACTTTTATTATTATAAATCTCTTTGAACTCTTGATAGGGACTTGAGTTCCTTGTGTTTTAGATTTCGGAATTTAAAATTGTAAACAAGTTATGGATAGTCTGAGTTTTAAACATATCCATGCCAAATTTTTTTATTAAATTTAAAGACTTCCGCTGTCAATCTGATTTTAAATTATTTAAAAGTGTCAGGTCGTCACATAATATCATGAGCTAACTACTAAGCCCAGTGAGAATAAACAAAATAAAAAGTAAAGTTATACCCCAAACCCGTATCCAGATTCGTGTCCAAGAACATACTTACTCTTTGCTATCAATCCATTCAAAGAGTTTTATCTCAAGTGTTCCACTTTTACTTACCAATTCTCCAATATAATTGTGGAACTACATTCCAAGCATTTCTGGGTATGGTTTCGTAATGCATTTAGCATTTATATCTCATTTTCTTTATATACCTTATACTATGTACAAGGTTTACATCAAATCTTATTCTCCCAAATATTTGAGGAACCATCTTCCAACCATTAGAAGGATATATTTCATAACATATATATATAACATTTGAATCTCGTTCTCTTTAATACCTTATACTATACATAAAGTTTACATCAAATCTTATTCTCCAATTTCGAAATCTTCCAAGTTATTGAGAAACTAGTTCTCTTACAACTTTCTCACTAAAACTTCAAAACTAGAGAATAATAACTCTCAAAGTTTAGAAGAAAGTGGTCATACCCAAATTTCTCCTTACAACCTTCATCGAGGTATATGGTTATATTCATTTGACCATAAAAACTTATATCATCTTCTCTTGATATAAACATATTCAAATAAAAATAAATTGTGATGAATGACAATAATAATAGCTCCCGCAGGCTATGTGTAAGCTCCCGCAGGCTTTGTGATTGCTCCTGCAGGCTTTGTGATAGCTCCCGCAAGCTATGTGATAGCTCCCTCAGGCTATGTAATAGCTCCCGCAGGCTATGTGTAAGCTCCCGCATGCTTTGTGATATGATATGAAAATCTTTTAATTGCAAGTAAAATAAATGTAAATCATTCATCACTAAATGAAAGAACATAAAGTAAAGGACTTAAAGTAAAGTGCATAAAGTAAATAAATAGGAAATTCGGAAGAACAATAAGTAGATCGAACTTCCGATACTTTAAATAAAAGTAATGTAACGTCCCGTTAATTTTGAAGTGAAATATTATTTATTTATTTATTTTATTTTATTATTTTATTTAATGTTATTTATTTATATCAATTTAAGTATTTAGTTTAATTATTATTTTTGTAATTTAGAATTTAGTAGTTAATTTCGCCCGAAATTCTTTTTAAACGTTTTAATACTTTAATTTCACTTCGGTGACATTAATAATTATTAATAGGCTAATTAATAATTATTAATCACCTTTAGATTAATTTAAGAACTTCGAGTTTCGATTTATAAGTCAAAAGTCATTAAAGGACGCAACCGTCATTTCCAAAATTCCTAAAATATCAATTCACTATTCATATTCTTCTTTAAATTGCCTTTGACCAAAAAGATTGACCATTCTTCTCATTTCTTCCTCTCAAAACCGTGGGCATTATAGGGGGAAGGGGATTCTTCGGGTTTCGTTCGTTTCTCGACGGATCGACTCGATTTCGATTGCATCGGAAAGGCCTCGGTCCTAGGATTATTCTCCACCTAGCTATCGTGCTTTCAATTCGTGTTTTAAGGACTTCTCGGTAAGTTAAAGTTCAAACACTAAGCTCCAAATAGTGTTTTAATGGAGTTTTCTCTTTGATTCTTCGTTTTCTTGCCGGGGAACTAGATGATTTTAAGTACGGGGGTTGTTTTTAGTGATTTTGACAACATTCCCTAAACCCTAAAACCGAGTTTCAGTCGAATCCCTTCCCGTTTGAATTTTACATCGTGGGGGTTGTTTTGGGGTTTACTTTTATTGATATAATGTTTATTGTAATTAAATTTGGGAAATCGTTTATTGTTCAAAAACCCGAATCATCGATACCCATTGAAATCGGGAACTTCGAAACTACTTAAAACCAACTCGAAACACCTCTAAAGTACCTAAAAGCCGGAAAACCGAACTTGAAACCCATTTTCCATAGAGGGGCCGAGAGCACCCTTGGGGTTTTTCCGGGGTTGTTCGTCGTTTTGAGCGTTTAGATGTTAATTGACCGATGTTTGGTTTATTAATGTTGTTAGTTATACTTTAATTGTAGGTGTTTTGGATCATTGATTGATCGTGCTTTCGGAGTCTTGGAGCGAAACTAAATTGGCTAAGGTGAGAATAAATAGGATTTAAAGTAACTTTAGAAACCGAATAAGTAGAACGGTTTGTAAAATCGGAGGTTAAGAATAGGATTCGAATCTAAGAGTAAAAGAAAGTGAGCTAGTGCCCTTAGGATTAGGAACTAGTTCTTTGAGTGAAAACTTTGAAGTTTCTCAAGGGAAACATTGAACTTTAGGAAGTTCTAAGTTAGAATCGTTTCGGAGATTAAAAATGGATCATTGGAAGTTAAAGGATTCAAACTTTTAGATAGAATGGTTAAAGGAACTTGAAAATAGAACCTTGGATTTTATTTGGGAGTTTAGAATCCTTGAAAGTGAAGATCATTTGTTTAAGATAGGATCTTACTTTTATTAAAGTATCGAAAGTTCGAACAACTTAATGATCTTCCGGAATTCCTATCTATTTACTTTATGCATAAGGACATTTATGATCCTTTTACTTATGTCCTTTTCTTTATACACTTTACTTTATGCGCCATTCATATTGATGTTATTTACTTTTGCGAGCATACGCATAACATCTTGCACCATAACATCTCGCATCATTGAAATGAAAAGAAAAGAAGGGAGAATGTTGGACCCTACGGGGAATGTTCGCATCACCTTCAGAGAAAAAGAAAAGAAAGTGAGAAAGAAAAGAAGGGAGAATGTTGGACCCTATGAGGAATGTCCGCATCACCTTCAGAGAAAAGAAAAGAAAGTGAGAAAGAAAAGAAGGGAGAATGTTGGACCCTACGGGGAATGTCCGCATCACCTTCAGAGAAAAAGAAAACAAAGTGAGAAAGAAAAGAATGGAGAATGGTGGACCCTACGGGGAATGTCCTCATTACCTTCTTCATTCATAAGGTCGAATGGTGGACCCTACGGGTAATGTCCTCATTGCCTTCATTCATGCCTAAAGGGCGAATGTGAATCCTACGGGATGTCCTCATTACCTTCATTCATGCCTAAAGGGCGAATGTGAATCCTACGGGATGTCCTCATTACCTTCATGCATATTATCGATGGAAATATATATCGTGGATAAAGAATCGAGATGTTATGTTTATGCAAAGTTTATTTACTTTTTCTTATATGTGTTTAAACGAGTTAATGGATGAGATTTAGACTATGTGTGCTAGCTTATGAAATTTAGTTTTCTAGAGTTTAGAGAACTATAGAAAAGATTATGTAAGACGTACATTTCTAGAGAGAAATGCAATGAAATTGATGTATAGTCGAGTGCTATAGGAAAAAGGAATGAGATTGAATTGGATAATGAGAGAATACAAGGGCGTATTGAACCTTGTATAATTATTATGTGATACATATGTAAGAGAATTAGTTTCTCAATAAATTACATATGTAAGAGAACTAGTTTCTCACTAAATTGGAAGATCTCATATTTGGGAAAATAAGATTTGATGTAAACCTTGTATATAGTATAAGGTATATAAAGAAAATGAGATATAAATGCTATATGCATTTATGAAACCATCGTCGTCGTAAAGTAGTCCTCGCGAAGCTTTCGGGAAGAGGGGTAGTCTTGTGTGTAAGCATAGCATTTCTGGTCGAACCCGCCCAACCCAACTAAGAAGTCATACCTAGAAATGCTTGGAATGTAGTTCCACGATTATTGGAGAATTGATATGAAAAAGTGGAACTCTTGATATAAAACACTTTGAATGGATTGATAGAAAAGAGTAAGTATGTTCTTGGATACGAATCCGGATACGGGTTTGGGGTCTAACTTTACTTTTTATTTTATTTATTCTCACTGGGCTTAAGTTGTTAGCTCATGATATTACAAACATTTCAGGTGTTCGGGTCATGAGAGAGGAACTGGTGCGGCTTGATCGAGAGGATGATGATGTGGAGATCGACTAGATGTCATGTAAAAGTCCTGGGGCTAAGCTTATCTTATTTTGTTTTATTTTTGGTCTTTGAGATGTAAATTTGTTTTAAGCTCTTAAGAGCTTTTCATTTCACTTTTATTATTATAAACCTCTTTGAACTCCTTATAGGAACTTAATGTTCCTTGTGTTTTTAGATTTCAATTTAATATGTAAACAGGTTTTGGCTAGCCAACTTTTAAACATAACCACGCCATTTTTCTTAAAATATAAAGACTTCTGCTGTGTTTTATATTTAAATTATTTAAAAGTTTCAGGTCATCACAAGTAAGATCGTATCTTAAACAAATGATCTTCACTTTCAAGGATTCTAAACTCCCAAATAAAATCCAAAGTTCTATTTTCGAGTTTCTTTAACCATTCCATCTAAAAGTTTGGATTCTTCAACTTCCAATGATTCGTTTTTAATCTCTGAAATGATTCTAACTTAGAACTTCCTAAAGTTCAATGTTTCCCTCGAGAATCTCCAAAGTTTTCACTCAAAGAACTAGTTCCTAATCCTAAGGGCACTAGCTCACTTTCTTTTACTCTTAGATTCGAATCCTATTCTTAACCTCTTATTTTACAAACCATTCTACTTATTCGGTTTCTAAAGTTACTTTAAATCCTATTTATTCTCACCTTGGTAGATGTGGTTTTGCTCCAAACCTCCGGAAGAGCGATCAAGCAAAGAATCAATAAACACCTACAATTAAAGTATATCTAACGATCATTAATAAATAAACATACATCGATCGATTGACAACTATAGGCATAAAACGACGAAAAACCCCAAATATCCCCGAAGGGTGCTCTCGGCCAAGCAATGAAAAATAGGCCTCGAGTTTGGTTTTCCGGCTTTTAGGCAATTTAGAGATGTTTTGGATTGATTTCAAGTACTTTGGAAATTCCGGTTTCCAATGGGTAACGATAAACCGGGTTTTTGGACAAAATATAATTTCCCGAATTGAATTACAATAACAATATAATCAATAATAAATAACCCATATTCAAAACCCGAAAGGTAATTTTCAAATGGGAAGGGTTTCGACTGAAACTCGGTTTTAGGGTTTAGGGAGAGTTTCCAAAATCACTAAAAACAACTCCCGTATTTACAAACATCGAGTTTCCCGACAAGAAATCGAAGAATCAAAGAGAAAACTACATTAAAACACTATTTGGAGCTTAGGGTTTGAAGTTTAACTTACCGAGAAGTCCGTAGATCACGGGTGGAAGGCACGATTGTTAGGTGGAAAGGAATCCTAGACCCGAGGGCTTTCCGATGCAACCGAAATCGAGCCGATCCATCGAGAAACGAAGAAAAACCAAAAATCCCCCAATCCCCCTTTGAACCCACGGCCATGGGAGAGAAAGGATGAGAAAATGGTCAACTTTGGTCAATTGTTGTGTTTTTAAAGATGAGTGAATAGTGTTTTGATATTTTTAAGAAATTAGAAATGACGGTTGTGCTCTTTTATGACTTTTGACTTCTAAATCGAAACCCGAAGCTCTTAAATTAATCTAAAGGTGATTAATAATTATTAATTGGCCTATTAATAATTATTAATGTCACCGAAGCGAATTTAAAGTATTAAAACAATTAAAAAGAATTTCGGGCGAAATTAACTACTAAAATCGAAATCACTACTTTTAAATTCACCTTAAATACTTTAATTAAAAGAGATAAATAATAAAAAAATCACTTCAAAATAACGGGACGTTACATGTATTTCTTAAACTTTCCTTCTATTGGTAAATTAAGACAACAATCTGGCACACATAACTTAACTCATTCTATTGAGTTCTATTCAATTGAGTCTGTTTTGGTCCTTGACTAGATCTCGCATTCGTGAGAGTTTATAGAGAACAAAAGCATGTGTTGTTCTCAAAGAATAGACCCAATTCTACTCTAATAAGACAACATGATAATATTTAAAAATACTTTACAAATTACTTAACTCACATATTTACACACAATAATGAAACGGGTTAGGGGCTAAAACCCTTGTGTGTTCTATGAACATTCCATAGATAGTTGCCTTTAAACCTAGTGTGGATCTTGGGGGGAAATAACAATGTTAGGTTACCCCCAGATAATTTATTTTGTATGGCTTTAATCTCAATTTTTTTTATATATATATAAAATTATTTTTTTATCACTCCTTTGGTTAAAGGATCAATAATATTCTCTTTTGACTTCACATACTTAGTTAATATTAGTGAGCAATTGTCTTATTGAATTATGCCTACGCATAAAAAGTCTTGACTTTCTATTGTAGACAATATTTTTAGCTCTCACATTTAGTAGCTAAATTGTCACAATAGATACATATCGCGTTTAGAGGCCTTGACCATAAAGGAATATCTTTTAGAAAATTCCTAAATCATTTAACTTATTCACTACATTTAGTGTAATGAATTAGTATCCATTGTAATCATTGCATTTAGATTCTAAGAAAAAACAAAAATTCATTTAGGGTAAAACATACCCACTAGTTGATTTAGTATCTAAGCTATCTGATATCAAGTTGGCATCACTAAATCTTTCTAGTACATGTGGATACTGTGTATAATACAGTCCAGAGTTTAGAGTATGCTTAAGATATTTTAGTATTCTGATTAGTGCATCGTAATCATCACTTTCAGGATTGCTAGTGTATCTTGCCAATCTACTCTTAGTAAGCAATATTAGGTCTTATACAACTCATTATGTACATGAGACTCCTTATCATTCTAGAATACTCCAAAAATGATACACCTTCATCTTTAATAGTTGGATCATAAGAAGCACCTACAAGTTTACTCTTAAAGTGTCCATTTTTTTCCTCAACACGTTACATTGTGATTCAGAAAATATATATTTGTTAGGATTTCTCATTGAATGAATCAAAAAACCTACGTCTTTCACATTAAATTTTAAATTCAACATTATCTTTGTTGATTCTATCATCATTCTTGTGATGCACATGATTAACATGTCATCCACACACAAGCATATAATGATATGGTCATTATTTACAACATTGTAATAGACACAATTGTCACACTCATTGATTTTAAATCCTTTGGATATCAATGTGCAATCAAATTTCTCATGTCATTGTTTGGGTGTTTGTTTCAACCCATATAAGGATTTAACAAGTTTAAAAATTTTGTTCTCATATTGTGACGACCCGTCACTTTTAAATAAATTAAATCAGAGAAAACAGCGGAAGTATTTTATTTTAAGAAAAATTGGCGTGATTATGTTTGAAAAGTGGCTAGCCAAAAACCTGTTACATTTTAAATTCACAATTTTTAATACACAAGGAACTTAAAGTTCCTATCCAGGAGTTCAAAGTTTATAATCATAAAAGTAAAGACATAAAGCTCTTATGAGCTATATACAAAAAAAATCCAACAAATGTATAAAATTCACAAAACCAAAGTCCATGGACATTACATAAACCTAGTCCATCTCAAAGTCATCATCCTCTCGATCAAGCGCGCACCAGCTCCTTTTCCATGATCCCAAACATTTCCTGAAATGTTTGTAATATCATGAGCTAACAACTTAAGCCCAGTGAGAATAATAAGAATAAAAAGTAAAGATAGACCTCAAACTCGCATTTCGATTTGTGTCCAATTAATCTGACACAACTCACTCCTAAAGTCCTCCAAACTCTAGGAAATTTCATTCTAAACTTTCTAAAGGATGATATTGCTAACACTAGTAGTCAATCCTCATCCATCAACATTATTATGACATAAGTAATAAAAGTAAATAAACTTTGCATCATATTAAACATCTCAATTTTCTCTTTCATCGATCATATGTATGAATGCATGAGAGCATCCCGTAGGACTTCGCATTTGCCCTTTTGTGCATAAATGAAGGTAATGCGGACATCCCGTAGGCTCCCATTTAACCTTATGCATGAGGAAGTAATGCGTACATCCCGTAGGCTACCATTTAACTTCTTTTCTTTCACATTCTTTCTTTTCTCTGAAGGTGATGTGAACTCCACGTAGGGTTCATCAATCTTCCTTCTTTTCTCATTCACTTTCTTTTCTTTTCACTTTCATTTCTTTTTCACTTTCATTTCTTTTTCACTTTCGTTTCTTTTTCACTTTCATTCTTTTTCACTTTCATTCTTTTTCATGAATGTTGCGAGAATGGTATGATGCAATATGATATGCATATGCTTGCATATCCTTGTAAAAGTAAATAAGTAAAGTGCAGAATTAAAGTAGTCGATACACAAATAAAGAAAAGGCATAAAGTAAAAGTATAAAGTAAAAGACAAAAAGTAAATGACATAAAGTAGAAGTAGGTAAGCATCTTGGATGAACGATATATCGATCGAACTCCGGTATCAATAAGAGTAGAATTATAAAATAAACGATTAACCTAAACCTTCAAGGATTCTAAACTTCCAATAATCCGGGGTTCTATTAACCGTTCTAAAAACAAGCTGGATCTTTTAACTTCCAATGATCCAACCTAAGCTTCGAATCGAATCTAACTTATAATCTTCTAAGATTCAATACTTTCCTTGAGAACTTCTAAGTTCTAACTTAAAGGATTAACTCTTAATTCTAAGGGCACTAACTCACAACCCTCTAATCTTAGATTCAGATTCTAATCTTAGTTTCAAACTCTACAAACCTTCACACTCATTTGCTCTCTATAGATACTTTAAATTCTAACTATTCTCACCTTTAATAAAAGATGACTTTGCTCCTAAGTCCGAAGGAGCGATCACGCAAGCGGATCAAAAACACCTACAATCGAATTATATCACACAATCAATAACTTTACCAACTATCAATCAACCATCAGTTAAACATACAAAGCGACGAAAAACCCAACAACTTCCCACTTGGGGCCCACGGCCCTATCATCAAAAATAGGCTTTGGGTTTGATTTTCCGGCTTTTAGACAATTCAAAAGTGTTTCGAGTTGGTTTTAAGCAAATTCGATATTCCCGATTTCAATGGGTATCGATAATTAGGGTTTTTGAACATTAATCCCTTTCCCGAATCGAATTTAAATAAACATTCATTCATTAATTTCTAACCCATTTTCAAACCCAAAAGGGTAAATTTCAAACGGGAAGGGTTTCGACTGAAACTCGATTTTAGGGTTTAGGAAAATCAAATAATAGTTAGCCAATAGTTTTTCCATCAACATTCAACAACAAAATTGGAAAGGGATGGAGGTTTTGGCCAAGAACTCAAAGCTTGAAACAATTTCCATGGAAATACTATGAGAATTCGAAATCTAGGGCTTACCTTAGAGAGTTGGAAACGTTCCAAAAGTGGAATGGGTAGAAAGGTCTCGGCGAGAGCTTTCCAACGCATCCGAAATCACGCAAAACGGCCAAGAAACGAAGCCTGGGCAACCGTTTCTTCCTCTCCTCTTTTCCTCCTCTATTTGCTCGGGTTTGGAGAAGAAATGGATGAAGATTTGGTCAATTTGAGTCAATGGTCATTTAAAGAAGATGAGCAAATAGTAATTAGATATTTAGGAAGTTGGAAATTACGATTTTGCCCTTTTATGACTTTTAACTTATAAAACGAATCCCAAACATCTCAAACTATACCAATGGTGATTAATAATTATTAATTGGCCCGTTAATAATTACTAATACCATTAAAACGTATTTAAATAAATAAAGCCATTAAAATGACTTGAAATGAAATAAACTAATAAATTCTAATTTAATGATAAATAAATGAACTTTAATTACTTAAATTAAAATAAAATAAATAAAAGTTTTTTTTTTTTAATCACAAAACAATGGGACGTTACACATATCCTTTTACAAACAAACCATTTCGATTGTTCCATGTAGACTTTTTCATATAAGTCTCCATTTATAAATGCAGTTTTTACACTCATTTGGTGAATTTATAAATCATGTAAAGTTGTTATAACAATCAACATCCTAATGGATATGATTCTATTCATTAAAAATAGATATCAAAGAAATCTATTTCATCTTTCTGTTTATAGCCTTTAGCCTGAAACAGGCTTACTTATTTATTGATTAATCAGCCTTAAGCTTTCTCATAAAGATCAATTTACAACCAAATTGATTTGCTTCCAATGTGTCAACCAATACTCAAGTACTGTCTTACACCATGAATTCGATCTCACTATCAATCATGTAGAACAATATTAGTCTCTGGTTGAAATAAGTAGCTTTCTTAGTTTTAATTTGATCAATTTCTTGATCATGACTAGGACTGATCAGTTTCCTATTCATTATTCAGTCTTTTGATCGACTTGACACATTGAACTACTTGTTTTATAAATCATTTGATTCCACCACTATGTTCTTCAAATATACATATCCTTAAGAACAAACTCTTTATATATAGATTCTTTTCTTTATTAATTCCGGACACTTCTTAATTACACATAAGAAATCTATAATTGTTATTGTGTAAAACATTGTTTATAATACACAAAAGAACTTGTACCCTTTTCTCAACACCCCCACACTTTCAGCATTTAGAAAATGAGTGTTTCTTCAGTTCTCATATCATAAGATAACTTATGTATATAATTACATTTGCAATAAGCAAACCTTCCCCCCACAATTATGTGGTAAATTTGAACTATTTAACATGTAATTATTCATGTCCTTCAATACTCAATTCTCAATTGTACTCACTTTTTGTACATATATGATCTTTATTTCCATTCAAGTTGATTACCATTCTCTACTTTATAAGTGTTAAAATTTTTAAAGCTTCATCAACTATGTAGTGAACCATTTTGACAATTTTTACTACAACCAAATATGAATTTCAACATAAACTTCATTTATGTCTATAATCAATTTCATATTACCATTCTCTACTTAGAGCGATAATTCACATGCTTTAAAAATTTAAAGTCACAACTCAATAATATATGTAAAAGAAAATCTCTTTATTGATATTATTGAAACTTGAGCTATTACATTATGCTTATACAACAAGCTCTTCGTTTGCAAAAGCTCATCATCATTGTCTTTATTGACTATGATCGCTTGCTTAGGTTTAGAGTTAAAACTATGTTTAAACTCTTGCAATGTTTGCACTCAGCTGTTATTTGTCTAGGCTTGTCATAGACATAACATACACTCGAATGCGTTTAGGTACTACACTTCAGCCAAAATTCACATTCTTTTGGATTGAGACTTTGCACTATTTTTTATTAGGGCTCTTTTACCTAAACCTTGGAGTTTGAATACTATATTTGTAAGGCCCCGTGATTTACAGAGAAAGTTTAATTATAATTTCTACATAATGTTTGCTTGTGTGTTGAGTGTTAACATTCTTTATAAATTATTTCATATTTTAATATTATTATTTGGTGGTTAACTTTAGTTAAATGTTAATCAATAGTGGAAAAATCATTTGAAAGGAAGCTTTTAACTATGGTTAGTTAAGGAGAAAGGGCTAGTTAGCAAATAAGTGAGTGGGAAGTCCTTAATTATTAGGTGAAGAGGTGGGAGGACCATTTTGCAATTAACCAACTTTAGTTTCAGCCATTTAAAGATATAATTAGATAAAAAAAAGGGAAAAGAAAAAAAAATTCATTTCTTTCTTTCTTCTTCTCCTACCCGCCCCTTGATGGTGATTTTGCTTTTTCCTTCTAATCTTCATGGAGGTGAGTTGAATCAAAGGGGTTTTGCTTGATTTGTGAATGAAACAAGTAGATAGGAAGATTGGAAGAGGAATCTACAAGTTTTGAAGTCTTCAAGGTAAGAATTCATCCATGGAGTCAAGGGTTTTCATTGTAGGTTGTTGAGTTTTGGGTTTCCTCTTGATTGTGTTTATAAAACCTTTTGCTAAGAATTTTGATATCTTTTCAATTCTAGAAATTGACTTTCAAACTCATATTACAAACCCGAGGATTTATTATATTAAAGCTCTCTTGACTTTAGAAGCCATGGATGAACACTAAGCTCAAAACCTCCATTAATGGCAATTTTTCAAGCTTCTAGCTTTTTCAATTTTTGAGTTTCCTTGACTTTTAATTAGAAACTCTTAATTCTAGAACTTATGTGTGCCTAAATGTATATATTTAACATGAAAAACAACTTGGAAGAGTAAGGAAATGATTTTTGAAGATTCTCAAATTTGGCCAAAATACTAGTTTTAAACTTTGCTAGTTTTGAGTTTTTTTGATTAATTTTGAAAGGTTATCAATTCTGAAAATTTTGGGTGATTATATGTATATATTATACATGAAAAAAACATTGGAAGATCAACCTAATAAATTATTGATAAATTTCCACTTGGACTAAAATTGCACCTTAAAATAGAGTAGTTTGGGGACGTTATTTATCAGCCGGGTGTGAGTTATGCTTGATGTGTTTTGGGCTAAGGTAATTGTATTAATATGAATCTAAATGAATGTGGTTTGTCTTGTTTTAGAAAGAAGACGAGCTCGCTCGCTTAGAGGTCGATTGCGAAGGTGAGAACAAAAAGAATGAAAACGGTGGCGGCGGTGCGTTTGCGGTTGTTAGAAAAATTGTGTGGGATGATTGTTAGTGTGTTCATGACTGGTTTGGAGTTCTCTTTGGTGTATGAAATAAAGGGGAATCATTAGTTGTGAAAGAAAAGACAGACAAGGGTGAAGCTTGGATTGTTAATAAGAGTTTGAACAGAGCGGAATTAATAGAACCAACTCGCTCTCACATATACCTTGAGCTATTCCTACATGATTTCTTGCATTTATACATGATTCATGATTATTTGCTTTTACTTGAGTTTCAAGTCAAAGATCAAGTCATATACTGATTTGGGATTTACTTGCATTTAATATCGATGTATTTGGATTGAGATTGATGAGTGTTGCATAGTAGAAATGCAACAAGAAATAGGGCTTTAGATATGACCTTATATACTTATTGTGCACTTTCAAAGTGTCATGTGAAAGATTTAGTCATATGCTGACTGGGAAACATTGTTGTTTATGTTTGGTGTGTTAAAGTTCATGTCCCATAAGAATTAAAAGAATCCAAGACTATTCCATTTCATTTCATGACACTTCATTCATGCATTTCATATGATCGATATGTGGCCATGAGTTCGTAACAAGTGTAATGGTGAGTGGTTGTTGGACATTACGCCTGGTTACCATGGCAGATGTTGTGTAGCTCCGCAGCGCTGTGTGGTGGATGGCCTGGATGCTAGAGTGGTCATTACGATAGCCTGGAAGAATAAATGAGCTACAACTCGAGTGATTGTTGAGATACTTTGTTAGAAACGCGTGATGAGACGCGAGGAATGTGAAATGAAAATTATGAAACGGAAAGTTGGTATCAGATTGACTTGATATTGAACTTGTAAAGTTTCTAGTTGCATAAACATACATGTTTGAGTTTGATCATTCTTATGCATTCATTTTTGGTTAGTTCCTTTTGAAAATGCATAGTGAGACACAGGAAAGTGTAATGGTAAATGATAGTGATTCGAAATGTGAATGGAACGTGGTATTGGTTTGAATGAAGGCTTGATGTAACATGGGAATTGTCATATGCGCGTAGTGAAATGGGAGAGATGTAAATGTCCACAATTTATCGAATTGGAAAGTATGTTGGAATGGGGCATCGGGTTGATTGTGGTTGATTCGACTTGGTTTTAAGCTTGAAATGCCCATGGTTTGATCAATTCTACATGTTTATGCTTCCTAGCTGTAATGAACCGATTTACATTAAATTTTATAATTTCAAAGTCACAGCGGAAGACTTAGTTTTTTTTAAAAACGGCATGGGTTCGTTTAAAAATCGGATTACCCAAAACTTGTTTACATTGGCCCAATTCAGAGAAAGCTATAAAGTTGGAATGCGCATTCCAGATTATGATTTAACTTCTAAAAGAGCTAAAAACCATAAGACATTTACAATTTTTAAAAAAATGCTCTTTTGAACCCAAAAACACAAAGTAAGAAAAGATGATAAAATATATACAAGCATTTCAAGAATGCTAAACCAAAATGAGTCAGGTTCCTGTCCATCCTTCAGCTCGGCATGTCATACAGCGCCACCTCCTCTACCACGTCCCTTACGACGAGATTTACCTGAAAAATTTTAAGTGTAGCAACATTAGCATAAAATGCTAGTGAGAGTAAAATGAAAGCAAGTAATCATATGAACCAAATTCCATACCAAAAATTGTGTCCAAAGGCCTAAATTGCACTTTACTACCCATTCCACACTTCCAATTTCCACACAATCATACAATATGTATTATAACTTCCCGTAAAGTAATGAGATTAAGACTTGAAGTAAAAGTACTAACTATTACTAAGTCTTTCTAACAATTCTAATGTATAAAAGTAATTGTATCTCAAACTTTCTTTTTCTACCATAACAAGTTTCATTGTAACGTGTTACCGTATGGATCAACATCAACATACTACCACGTACGGTTTTACCATATCACAAGTCATCGTAACGTGTTACCATATGGATCAACATCAACATACTACCACGTACAGTCCTACCAAATCACGAGTCATCATAACGTGTTACCGTATGGATCAACATCAATATACTACAACGTACGGTCTTACCAAATCACAATTCATCGTACAGGTTACGGTATGGATCAACATCAACATACTACCACGTACGGTCTTATCATATCACAAGTCATCGTAATGTGTTACCACATGGATCAACATCAACATACTACCACATACAGTCTTACCAAATCACAAGTCATCATAACGTGTTACCGTATGGATCAACATCAACATACTACCACGTATGGTCTTACCAAATCACAAGTATCATCAAGTTCCCTAGTAAGTTAGATAACTTAAATAAGATTCTACTAAACTACTAAAGAATATAAACCACTTAGAATTTCACAAGTTATCTCTCAAGTGCAACTTCTAAGCCACTTTGACTCCCAAACCACTCAAAGTACCTTAAAATTTCACTTTCATCTAAAATCTCCAATTTCATCTAACTCTTCAATTTCATCTTACAAGACTTCTAAACACACTCAATCTTGCTTTTCCTCTCAAAATCACTAAACTCTAAGGTCACTCCACTCACTTCCGAGTCTAAAGTCACCAACCAAAGTATTAACTTCTAGAAGTTAGTTTTAACACTTAACCTCGATAACAATATCGTAATGAAACTTAATTAATAAAATTACTAACTTTCATTTTAAACTCACCTAATAATCATATCGTAGTCAATCTTCCCCAAGTGTCGAGATCAAATCCACGCGAGCAATCACAATCCTACAAATCAATTACACCTAATAATCATTAATTAACAAAATATAGAGCAAACGACATCTAATTGCATAAAATGACGAAAAACCTGGAAATAAGCCCTATGGAGCTCTCGGCCATACAAGGGGATGAGGGGATCGGGTTCAGTTTTCCGGTTTTTATGAATTTTAGAGGCATTTCGGGTTGGTTTCGGGTATTTTGGAGGTTCGTACTATCAATAGGTAACCGTAATTTAGGGTTTTGCACAGTAATCGATTTCCGAAAAATTAAGTAAAATTCAAAATCATAGTAAACTAAACACCCTAGCCATGACCAAGTGAGAGAAAAACAAACGGAACGGGTTTTCGACTCAAACTCGGTTTTAGGGTAAGGGAAAGTTTCTAAAATCGCCTAAAACGACTTCCTCGATTGAAATCTTTGAGTTTCTCGGCAAGAAATCGATGATTTCAGTCTTAGACTCCATTAAAACACTATTAAAAGCTAAATGGAGAAACTTTGTCATACCTTGAGGCTTTTAGAAAACGGATGAAAACCTCGATTGATAGGTTGGATACGATCCTTGGACCGCTTTTCAACGCAATTGAAATTACGTCGATCCACCAAGTAACAAAGAAAAACCAAGGAGAGAGAGAGAGAGAGAGAGAGAGAGAGAGAGAGAGAGAGAGAGGCACAACCAAGAAGGGAAAAGAAGAAGAGAAAGATGAAGGAAAGTTGACTACTTTGACTATTTAAAGATGAAGATGAATAGAAAATGACGATTACGTCCTTTTTAAATGATTTAGTTATAAAACGAAACCTTTAAGATCTTAAATTAATCAAAAGGTGATTAATAATTATTAATTGGCCCGTTAATAATTATTTATACAACCGAAACTAATTTAAAGGTTTTTGAACAAAAACAACTACTAAATTAGAAATTACTAAATTTAAACTAACCATAAATACTTTAATTAAATAAAAAATATAATAATAATAATAATTTACCTCAAAAGTAACTGGACGTTACAATCTACCCTTCTAAAAGTGCTTTTCGTCCTCGAAAGTAGGCCCCTAAGTGAAAAGGTTAGGATACTTTGCCCGCATCTCGTCCTCACGTTCCCACGTAGCTTCCTCTGATACTTGGTTCTTCCACATAACTTTAACCAAGTTTATCGTTTTATTTCTCAACACCTTTTGTTCTGTAGCTAGGATTTCAACCGATATTTCCTTATAAGATAGACTAGCATCCAAAGTCACTGGCTCATAATCGATAATATGTGAAGGGTTTGCCACATACTTCCTGAGCATGGACACATGGAATACATTATGAACTGCCGACAAGGCCGGTGGCAAAGTCAATCGATAAGCTACAGACCCAATCCGATCCAGGATATCGAAGGGGCCTATAAATCTAGGGCTCAACTTGCCCTTTTTCCCAAATCTTCTCACCCCTTTCATAGGTGCCACTTTCAGGAAAACGTGGTCACCTACTTTGAACTCAAGTGCACTACTCCTCTCATTAGCGTAACTCTTCTGTCTACTCTGAGCCACCCTCATCCTCTCTCTGATAAGAGCAAGGAAATCGCTTGTCATCTGCACTAACTTCGATCCTAGAAGTTTCCTCTCACCAACTTCATCCCAATGAGCCGGTGATCTGCACTTTCTACTGTAAAGTGCCTCAAAAGGTGCCATCTCGAAGGTAGCCTGATAACTGTTGTTGTAAGCAAACTCAACAAGGTACAACCGAGTATCCCAACTACCACCAAAGTCTAGAGCGCAAGCTCTTAGCATATCCTCTAGAATCTGATTGACCCTTTCAGTCTGACCATCTGTCTGATGATGAAAGGCAGTATTGAAATCCAAGTCCGTGCCCATGGTAGTGTGCAAACTCTGCCAGAATTTCGAAACAAAATGGGTGTCTCGATCTGAAACAATCCTGACTGGTACTCCATGGAGTCTGACAATCTCTTTCATATACAACTGTGCCTATGTCTCATCAGGGTAGGTTATCTTCCTTGGTATGAAATGTGCACTCTTGGTCAATCTGTCCACAATCACCCAAATGGTGTCATAACCCTTCGCGGTCCTCGGCAAGCCATTGATAAAGTCCATCGATATTTCTTCCCACTTTCCCTCAGGCAAGCTCAAAGGCTTAAGGTAACCAGGTGGACTCTTCCTCAACGCCTTGACTTGCTGACAAATCAAGCACTTACTAATAAAGTTAGCAACTTCATGTTTCATCCCAAGCGACCGATAATGCTGTCTCAGGTCCCTGTACATCTTAGTACTACTTGGATGCACAGAAAAGATAGAACTGTGAGCCTCCTCCAACAACTCTTTTCTGTACGTCGATTCTAGAGGCACACACAGCCTCCTACGATACATCAATGCATTATCAGTGGAAAATGTAAAATGGCTAGGTAAATCGAACTCTGCCTCACGAAAACCTTCAGCCAAGTGTTTCTCACCCCTCTGTGCCTCTATCATCCTCTGTCTCAGAGTAGGGTTAACTGTTAAACTTGCCAAACTCACAGTAACCTCAGCTGTATGAACGGCTATCTCAGCTCTTTCCATCTCCCATCTAAGCCTCAACGGGATAGTACTCAAAGCAGACAAATGTGATGACTTTCAATTAAGTGCATCAGCAACTACGTTGGCCTTTCCTGAATGATACTGGATGTCACAATTATAATCCTTCACAAGTTCTAGCCACCTCTTCTGTCTCATATTTAGCTCTTTCTGGGTGAAAAAGTATTTGAGACTTTTGTGATCGGTGAAAATCAGAATCTTCTCACCATACAAGTAATGTCTCCATATTTTCAACGCATGTACCACCGCTGCTGGCTCTAAATCATGAGTCGGTACTTTTGCTCATGCTCCTTTAACTGTCGAGAAGCATAAACTATTACCTTCCCATGTTGCATCAATACACATCCTAGACCCTTCTTGGATGAATCACTATACACTGTCAAACCTTCAGACTCATCAGGTGATACAAAAACTGGGGCTGATATAAGTCGTCTTTTAATCTCCTCAAAGCTATTTTCACACTCATCAGTCCATATAAAGTCTACCTCCTTTTTCCTCAAAAGAGTCAAAGAGGATGCAATCTTGGAAAAATCTTGCACAAATCGTTTATAATACCCTGCAAGTCCAAGAAAACTCCGTATCTCAACCACACTAGTCGGTTAAGGCCAACCACTAACGGCTTCCACCTTTGAAGGATCAATAGAAATCCCTCTACTAGATACCACATGCCCAAGGAAAGCCACTTCCTTCAACCAGAATTCACATTTAGAAAACTTTGCATACAACTTATGAGATCACAAAATCGATAACACCTTCTCTAAATGTTAAGCATGCAACTCCCCAGTCTTCGAATAAACAAGGATGTCATCAATAAACACTATCACAAAAGAGTCAATGAACCTCTTGAACAGTGTATGCATAAGATCCATAAAGGCTGCTGGAGCATTAGTCAAGCAAAAAGACATGACAACGAACTCATAATGGCCATATCGTGTCCTGAAGGAAGTCTTAGGAATATCCTCATCTCTAATTCTCAACTGATGATACCCCGATCGAAGATCTATCTTTGAAAAGATGGTGTCTCCCCTCAGCTAATCAAACAAATCTTCTATCGTGGGCAAAGGATACTTGTTTTTCACCGTAACACAGTTCAGCTCTCTATATCAATGCATAATCTCATAGAGCCATCCTTTTTCTTTACAAACAACACCGGAGCTCCCCAAGGTGATACACTTAGGCGTATAAACCCCAAGTCTAAAAGTTCTTGCAACTGCCTCTTCATTTCTTTAAGCTCAGCTGGTGCCATACGATAAGGTGCCTTGGATAATGGAACGGTCCCAGGAATCACCTCTATCTAGAAGTCTAACTCCCTCACTTGTGGCAAACCAGGTAACTCATTAGAGAAAACATCAATGAAATCCCTCACAACAGGTACAAAAACTAACAGACCTATCTACTATGCTAGCTAAGTAACCGCAAGCACCATCACTCAAAAGAGCTCTAGTCTGGATCACCGAGATTCTGCAGGTGTAACCCTACCTCGGTTCCTATGAAATCGAAAACTAGTCCCATATGGACCAACAAAGTCTACCACTTTCTCACTACAACCAATATTGGCATGGTTGGCTAACAGCCAATCCATACCCAAAATAATATCAAAATCAGACATCGGCATCACAATCAACATAGCATGCAGAAAGCAACCCATAATACACAAATCATCAGTATAAATAACTCTAACCACAATCACAGATTTTTTAAGCGGAGTAGTAACATGCAACTCATGTCCTAACGGCTCAGAATCAAAGGAGCAGACTCGACAAACTCAGCAGAAATAAATGAGTGACTAGCCCCAGAATCAAATAATACAAGAGCAGAGTGCCCTAAAACTGACAAAGTACCTGTAACAATGGTACTAGATGCCTCAGCATCCTCTTGAGTGGTGGCAAAGACACGGGCATGCTGTCGTGTCAAAGGTTGTGCTTGAATTGCGCGTGGTGCTCTCTGTTGCTGATTAGTCCTAACCTGGACTCTACCACCTGTCTGACCTCGCCCCTAACTCTATCCTCGGCCCTTACCCCGACCTGAACTCTGACCCTGACCCCCACCCTGTTGTGGTATCTGTAAACTAGGGCAGAAAGGTCTAATATGTTCGGTCTATCAAGACTGAAAGCACCTCTTCACCTTACACTAACCTAGGTGATACTCAGTACAATAATGATAGTAGGGCAAAGGAGGAGCCCGAGCACTAGACTGACTTGTGTGAAACTAAGGTCCTATCTGTCCCTTGCCCCTATCGAGAGCTTGTCTATGTGGCTGTGTCCCTCGACCTGAAAGGTCATCCTCAGCCTTCCTCTTTTGAGAGGAGGTCAGTACAGCAGTCTCCTTAGCCTTTTTCTCAGAATCCCCAATATCTAAGGTCAAAGCAGCATTCAAAGCATCAGCAAACATCGCAGGCTCTAAAGCTCGTACCTGCCCTTGTAGGTCTGCTCTCAAACCCACAATAAATCTCTTTCTCTTACTCTCAGGATCAGTAACATGTCTGGTGGAAAATTTTGACAACCGGTCAAACTCTCTCTCATACTCCACAACAGACCTATCACCTTGTGTGAGTGTGAGAAACTGTATCTCTAACTGATCCCGTGTATCCTCTGGGTAATATTTTTAAAAGAACTTTTCCTTAAACATCTCCCAACTAACCTGCAACTCAGAACTACGAGTATGGAATAAGCCATTCCACCAGTATAATGGATCATCTACTAAAGAATAGGTCCCGTAGTTGACCTTCAAATGATCCTGACACTGAATGAAACCAAGTACCCTCTCTACTCTGGTAATCCATCTCTCGACGACTCCCGGGTCAGTAGATGTCCCATCAAACTCAGGAGTGTTATACTTGATATATTCCTTCAAAGTTTTCGCAGCATCAGTAATACCTGATTGATTTACCACTAGAGAGGGTGCTCTAACAGGAGGTATAACCTGATCAGCGAGTCCTCCACCACCTCGTAAAAAATCTAGATAATCCTCCTCTGAGATGGTAATACTACAACCACGCCTAGTAGGCTGATCTACTGGAGGCTCATCACCACGATACACAGTTTGAGGTGGTGGTGGTGGTGTAACTGCTCTAGTCTAATAACTGCCTCATATCGCAATCGGTACTCTTCTCCTACCTCTCCTAGGTGCCACTGTCCTCGAAGGCATATTAAAATCACAATCAGAAAAGCCTCACGTGAGATACTAGGAAAGGAAAAGCAAAACCACAATTAAACTTATCGAAAGGAAGGGTTCTAAGGAAACCTGGCGCCGTTGACCTTGAACGATGATTAAACAAGAAAAAAATAAAAAAAATAAAAAACATGCGACGCATGTGGTCTACAGAAACAAAGAGGCTCTGATACCAACTGTAACAACCCGATTTCCGTTAAATTTTATAATTTCAAAGTCACAGAGGAAGACTTGGTTTTTTTTAAAAAAAAAACAGCATGGGTTCGTTTAAAAATCGAATTATCCAAAACCTGCTACATTGGCCCAATTCGGAAAAAGCTATAAAGTTGGAATGTGCATTCCAGATTAAGATTTAAACTTCTAAAACAGCTTAAAACCATAAGACATTTACAATTTTTAAAAAAATGCTCTTCCGAGCCCAAAAACACAAAGTAAGAACAGATGATAAAAAATTTAATAAATACCGATCACCCAAAACCCGAAATCGAGACCAAACCGTGACCCGAAGGCCACAGTTCAGCCACAGCGAAAGACAGCAGTGCGTAGCTGCTGTCTTCCTCAAACGGTGGTCATTCGTCGTTTGTCTTTTTCCGATCTTCGAGCCTTTGAACCCCAATCTTTTTAACCCCTTTTGGTACTATTTTAGCATGTAAATTAAATTTTTAGAAGGTCTGATTGGTGGTGGAAACTAGCTTGAAATTTGAAATTTTAGCAAAGACAAGGTGAGTTACGGTTCAATCAACGATGGGGTTTTTGAGAAATCTAAGGCTCTTACCGTAGTTTATTCATTTCATTATATTTAATCATGATATTCTGGAACGTTTGGATGAATTTGGACCATTGAAGATATCGTTTTTAATTTGGGAGAAATTAGATTTTCTGTTAGAGCTAAAATAGTTAATTTTCCGTAAAAGTGAGTTTTCTTTACATCAAATTGATTCTGATTGAGATGAATGTTAATTTTGGAAATTATGGAGTTTTAAGATGAGTTTTGATATTGGAATCATAAGAAAAATCTATTGGAAGAATTAACTTTTTCAGTTAGAACTAGTTTAGGCTTTTTCCACTACAAAAAAAAGAAAATTTGCGACCAGACATTTGCGACAAAAAGATCGTTTTTACTGTAGAATGCGACCAAAAAAGCGACCAACATGGTGGTGGCAAAAAAGTTGGTCGTTCCGAAATTTTGGGCGACCGGATAGTCGCAAAAATATGACAAACATTCTTGGTCACAAAAAAGTCAACATTTTGAAAAAACGACCAGATGGTCGCTTAAAAAAGTGACCATCTGGTCGTAATTTAAGTTGAAGATAAGTGACCAGTTGGTCACATGCAACAGTGAACACGTGGTCGTTTTTATAAGCGACCAAATGGTCACTTTTAGACTCAGAAAAAATGCGACCAGATGGTCGTTTTTTAGGGATAAAATACGACTATCTGGTCGTTTATCTTCTAGGGTAAATGCGACCATCTGGTCGTATTTAATAAATTATTTATTTATTTATTTAATTATTATTTATTTATTTAATTAATATAAAAATTAGTATTCATTTATTTAATTAATATTAATTAATTATTATTTATTTAGTTAATTAATATTAAAATTTAATAATAAAAAATTGGAATTAAAATAAATTATATATAAATCAAATATTCAAAAAATGTTCTATACAAAAGAAATAATCCTAGATTTACTGCGGAAGGGCGGGGGGTGGCGGAGGCGGCGTCGATGATGAAGGGCCGCCGTCTCGGGATCTGAAGTACGCAGCCAAAGATGTTGCGACCTGGGCCTCGACCCGTGCCTGCATATCCGCCTCAATCGCAGTGACTTGAGAAACGAAGTCGTCGCGCATAGTGTCCATGTTGGTGTGAAGCTGCTGAACCTCCTCGCGCAGCTGCTGCTCAACAGGAGAAGGGCCGGAGCTAGTGCTCGCTCCGCTCCGCTGAGGCCGAGGCACATCCGCGTAAAGGCGTCGCCCGTACGAGCCAAGCCCAGGAATTGATCCATCTTGCCGAAAGCCTCCAACAGCCTCCAAGAACGCCTGTCGACGGTCATCCTGAGTCGGTTGCGAGTCGGGTGTGGGCAACCTCTGACTCAAAGACTCCTTGAAATGGTCCTAAATATTTAAAATTCAGAAAATATGTAAAAGTTAGAAAATGATGAACAAATTCTAAGTAATAATTGAAAAAACATATTAAATACTTGAGTTTGTTGCGCATTGTCGTCGACGATCGTCCCGTCCTTCTTCGTGTGAAGGACAAGGTGCAGCTCATCAGGCAGAACAGGACGACCGTACTTTTCTTCCTAAACATATTATAAAAAGAGACAAAAATTAAATTAATAAATAAATGAAACAAAAAAAATGTCGTGAAAGAAAAATGACAATTACTTACCAATATACGATGGTGCTTGTCGAGAGACTTTGCGCCACCGGTGTGTTTCCTCGGGTTCTTGGCCCGGTTGGCCTTATTCTTTGCCGACACTTTTTTGCCCTCTTGAGACTGCAAGCTTGCGAGGAGCCGGGCATGCTCCTTCTAGCTCATCCACACAGGCCGATTTTTAGCTTGCTTCTGTCATGCCCGGAAGATGAGGTCCTTAAATCAATCCTGCACGTGCCTGTCCCATAGGGGAAACATCCGACCGTCCGTGACATCGGGATCGATCATAGGAAACTTGCCCTGAAAAAATTTGAAATGAGAAAACGTTAAAGTAATAAATTGATTGTTAAAAATTTATAAATTAATTAATTATAAAATAAATGAAGTTGCTTACCTTCCAATTGTCGTACATCCGACGCTTCTCCGTCGTCGGAATCTTCGTCCAGCGAAGCTCGCTGGGTAGAGGCATGCTCTGGAGGACCTGGCGAAACCGCTTTGAAGCAATTTGATGCGGCTGTATTCTGCAAAAAAAAAAAAGTTAAAAATATTAGTGATATTAGGTTATAAATAACATGAATATTTAATTTAAAAAAATACTTGTCTACTTACGTATCCCCTTCTATCTGAAGGGTCGGGTTGGCGAGGGCCCAAGGACGGCCAGTGGCAGAAGTAGATGCTCCAGCTGGATCGGGCGCGGTGCCAGAAGTGGATGCTCCCGCTACAGTAGTGTCTGGAGCCCGTGAGTCCTCCCCCAAATGCGGTGTCGCAATCTGTGACTTGGGTACTGCGGAGGGATATGTCGGGTTGGGATTGTCGTCCAACCGTAAGATCTCGTCCAGGTCAGCATGTGTCCAGTCCTCCTCCTCTGGAGAACTGTGCAACTCCGGTGCGTCATCCTCTGGCGTCGGATTAGTGCGGTCCTGGGCATCATCGCCGGACATCAGAGGATGACGTTGGCGTGCCATTTTCCTAATCAAACTAATTAAATTTAATTAATTAATAATTTATTATTTAATGTAAATTTATTAATTCTGTATATTAAACTAAATTAAATTTAAATAATTAGTTAAATAAACTAAACTAAACTAAATTAAATTAAATTAAGTAATTAATTAAAGTAAGTAAACTACACTAATTATTTAACTAAATTAATTAATTAAATTAAAGAAAAATAGTTAAGTAAGTAATTAAAGTAATGTAATATATTTAATTTACTAAATTAAATTAATTAATTAATGAAACTAAAGTAAATTAAATTAATTAAAGTAAGTAAACTACACTAATTAATCAACCTAATCAAATTAAATTAATTTAAAAAAAGTAATCTAAACTAATAATGTGACTAAATTATATTTATAATTTATTAAACTAAATTTAATTAAGTAATTAAACTAAATTAAATTAATTAACTAATTACTTTACTAAGTTTAACTAAACAAATTAAAGTAACAAACTAAACATAATTAATGAAGTAATTAATTACACTAATTTAACGCTAAACTAAACTATGCAATTAAATGTAACTAAATTTAACGAAACTAAAACAATTTATAATAACTTAATTAAAACAAAAATGAAAACGAAAACTAACCTCTAATACGCTACCGGGTTTTGGAGGTTTTTGAAATGGGAATGGGTGAAAGAACGAGGAACGATGAAAGGGAAAGGTAAGAACGAACGGGGGAGGGGAACGGGCAAAAAGCAACGGGAACGGGAACAGGGGTGTGTCGACCCGACTCTTTTAAATAATTTAAAATCAGATTGACAGCGGAAGTCTTTAAATTTAATAAAAATTTGGCATGTATATGTTTAAAACTCAGACTATCCATAACCTGTTTACATTTTTCAGAATCAGAGAATTTAAAAGTAAGGAAATACAATTCCTTTTCCAAAATTAAAAGATGATTATAACATAAAACTTAAGACGAAAAGCTCTTAAGAGCTTATAAACAAATTTACATCTCAAAGACCGAAATCAAAACAAAATAAGATAAGGTAAGTTCCGGAACTTTTAATTGACATCTAGTCCATCTCAGCATCATCATCCTCTCGATCAAGCCGCACCAGCTCCTCTCTCATGACCCGAACACCTGAAATGTTTGTAATATCATGAGCTAACAACTTAAGCCCAGTGAGAATAAACAAAATAAAAAGTAAAGTTAGACCTCAAAACCGTATTCGGATTCTTGTCCAAGAACATACTTACTCTTTGATATCAATCCATTCAAAGAGTTTATATCAAGTGTTCCACTTTTACTTACCAATTCTTCGAAATAAGATTGTGGAACTACATTCCAAGTATTTCTGGGTATTGTTTCGTAATGCATATAGCATTTATATCTCATTTCTTTTCTATAGCATTCGTCTATCAAAAGTTTACTTTCCGTTATTTTTTTATTATAATAATGTTAAGCTCACTCGGACTTAACATATTCTACAATCACAAGTTGCGATTAATGACGATAATATTAGTACATGTAGTCTAATAATTATTCATTAATTCGCTAAACAAGTGTAAATGACATATAACCTTTACATCGATATAGCTATCACATGCGAATAATGTCAGGTAATGAAGCTCCCGTAGGTCAGTTCATTCACCTCATTATCTCGCTTTCCAAAATAAAATAGACGAAGTTTTTTCAATAATATTATTCCATCTCTAGTGAATAATGATAGGTAATGAAGCTCCCGTAGGTCAGTTCATTCACCTCATTAAACTCACTTTCCAAAATAAAATATACAAAGTCTTTTCTATAATATCTTCCCATCTCTAGTGAATAATGTCAGGTAATGAAACTCCCGTAGGTCAGTTCATTCACCTCATTATCTCACTCACCGAATACAGGTAATGAAGCTCCCGTAGGTCAGTTCATTCACTCTGTATCTTCGTATATGTATCATAGTAGTTATGGATAATACCAGATAATGTGAACTCGTATAGTTCCATCATTATCCCATTATCCATCTCCTCCGATCATGGAAAGTCACGTAGTCCTTTAGCATTCCTCATGTACATATACGGAAATATAAAACGAATAATACCAGACAATGCAAGCACACTCAGTCTATGAATTGCCTCATTATTCCTCACAATAAATGATAATGCAATATGATATGATATGATTTATGCTTTCGAGTGTAGGTAAAGTAAATATAAACATTCAACATAATCGAAAGGGCATAAAGTAAAGGACATAAAGTAAAGTGCATAAGGTAAATGGATCATAGATGTCCTTATGCATAAAGTAAATAAATAGGGATTTTGGAAGAACAATAAGTAGATCGAACTTCCGTTACTTTCATAAAAGTAAGTTCTTATCTTAAATAAATAATCTACACTGCCAAGGATTTCAAACTTCCAACTAAAACCCAAAGTTCTATTATCGAATTCCTTTAACCATTCTATCTAAAAGTTTGGATCTTTTAGCTTCCAATGATCCATTTAATCTCCTGGAACAATTCTAACTTAGAACTTTCAAAAGTTCGATGTTCCCTCGAGAAACTCCAAAGTTTTCACTCAAAGAACTAGCTCCTAATCCTAAGGGCACTAGCTCACTTTCTTTTCTCTTAGAATCGAATCTTAATCTCAGCTTCTGATTCTACAAACCGTTCAATTGATTCGGTTTCTAAAACTACTTTAAATCCTATTTATTCTCACCTTAGCTAAAAATAGTTTTGCTCCAAGTTTCCGAAAACACGATCAAACAACGATCTGAAACACCTACAATTAATTACATCTAACAATTAATAAATAAACATACATCGATCAATTAACATCTAAAAGCTCAAAACAACGAACAACCCCATAAACCCCACTATGAGGCTCTCGGGCCCCCCATGAAAAGTGGGTCTCGGGTTTGGTTTTCCAGCTTTTAGGTACTTTAAAGGTGTTTTGAGTTGATTTTAATTAATTTCTAAGTTCCCGATTTCAATGGGTATCGATGATTCAGGTTTTTTGAACAATAAACGAATTCCCGAAATTAATTACAATAAACATCATATCAATAAAAGTAAACCCCAAAACAACCCCCACGATGAAAAATTCAAACGGGAAGGGTTTCGACTGAAACTCGGTTTTAGGGTTAAGGGAAAGTTGCCAAAATCACTAAAAACAACTCTCGTAATAAAAGTCATCGAGTTTAACGGCAAGAAATCGAAGATTCAAAAGGAAACTCCATTAAAACACTATTTAGAGCTTAGGGTTTGAAGTTTAACTTACCGAGAAGTCCTTAGAACACGGATAGAAAGCACGATTGTTAGGTGGAGAAGAATCCTAGGACCGAAGGCTTTCCGATGCAACTGAAATCGAGCCAATCCATCGAGAATCGAACGAAACCCGAAGAAATCCCCCCCAATCCCTATACCCATGGTTTTTTAGAGAAAAAGGATGAGGATTTTAGTCAACTTCAGTCAAAATGCATATATTTAAAGATGAATGAATAGTGTTTTGGATATTTTTAAGAAATCAGAAATGACGGTTGCGTCCTTTTATGACTTTTGACTTATGAATTGAAACCCGAAGCTCTTAAATAAATCTAAAGGTGATTAATAATTATTAATTGGCCTATTAATAATTATTAATGTCACCGAAATGAATTTAAAGTATTAAACGATTAAAAAAGATTTCGGGCGAAATTAACTTCTAAAATCGAAATTATAAAAATAATAATTAATCTAAATACTTAAATTGAATAAATAAATAAATAAATAAAATAAAATAAATAAATAATAAAAAAAATCACTTCAAAATAACGGGACATTATAGGGGGAAAGAGAGAAAAAGAAAGAAAAAAGAGAAAAGGAATCGGGTGGAGGAGGGAAAGAATTCAGGTGGAAAGTTTAAATCAAAAATTGCGACCATCTGGTCACAATTTCGTAATTATGACGAAAAACGAAGAGTCGCTTGATTACGACCAGATTGTCGTATTTTCTTAAAAATGTGACCAACTAGTCGTAAATGGTCGTAATTGTCAAATTCACAGCCATATTTTGAGACCAAATGGTCGTAATTGTCAAATTCACCGCCAAAAATTTCATGAAAAGTTAAATTTACCGCTGAATAACGCGACCAGATAGTCACAAAATTATGACCAAATGGACGTAAATTAATACAAATTTTTAAAAAAATTTAAGTCTACATTTTCAAAGTTACGACCATATGGTCGTATTTTATTTTAAATTTGCGACCATATGGTCATAATTATACCTCTATATTTTTTTTAATATATATAAATTAATGGAGATTAAAACATATTTATATATATTGTTTAATGAAACACAACAATGACGATATTATAAAACATACAGTGAATCATATAAATTTACAAAGTGTATTATTCTTCATCCTCAGTTTCTTCAGTCATTGCTTCTTCTTCTTCTTCTTCATTATCTCGAATAAATTCAGCATCAATGTCACGTTCGGAAGAAGTGGAAGCATTTGTATCGTCATCATGCAATCACTACAAAAAAAAGTCAATTTGCAACCAAAAATTTGTGACCAAAAGGTCGTTTTTATTGTAGAATGCGACTGAAAAAGTGACCAACATGGTGGTGGCAAAAAAGCTGGTCGTTTCTAATTTTGGGTGACTGGATAGTCACAAAAATAAGACCAAGCATGTTTCGTAGCAAAAAAATCAACATTTTGAAAAAACGACCAGATGGTCGCTTGAAAAAGTGACCATCTCGTCGTAATTTAAGTTGAAGACAAGTGACCAGTTGGTCCCATGAAACAGTGACCACATGGTCATTTTTATAAGCGACCAAATAGTCACTTCTGGACTCAGCCAAAATGCGACCAGATGGTCGTTTTTTTAGGGATAAAATACGACCATCTGATCGTTTATTTTCTAGGGTAAATACGACCATCTGGTCGTATTTAATAAATTTTTATTTATTTATTTAATTATTGTTTATTTATTTAATTAATATTAAAATTAGCAATCATTTATTTAATTAATATTAATTAATTAATAATAAAATTTAATAATAAAAAATTGGAATTAAAATAAAAAATATATAAATCAAATATTCAAAAAATGTCCTATACAAAAGAAATCACCCTAGATCGACTGCGGAGGGGCGGGGGGTGGTAGAGGAGGCGTCGATGATGAAGGCCAGCCGTCTCGGGATCTGAAGTACGCGGCCAAAGATGCTAAGACCTGGGCCTTGACCCGTGCCTGCATATTCGCCTCAATCGCAGCGACTCGAGAAACGAAGTCGTCGCGCATAGCATCCATATCTGTGTGAAGCTGCTGAACCTCCTCGCACAGCTGCTGCTCTACTGGAGAAGGGCCGAAGTTAGTGCTCGCTTCGCTCCGCTGGGGCCGTGGCACATCCGCGTAAAGGCGTCTCTCGTACGAGCCGAGACCAGCAACAGATCCATCTTGACGAACGCCTCCAGCAGCCTCCAAGAACGCCTGTCGACGGTCTTCCTGAGTCGGTTGCGAGTCGGGTGTGGGCAACCTCTGACTCAAATACTCCTTGAAACGGTCCTAAATATTTAAAATTCAGAAAGTATGTAAAAGTTAGAAAATGATGAACAAATTCTAAGTAATAATTGAGAAAACATATTAAATACCTGAGTTTGTTGCGCATTATCGTCGACGATCGTCCCGTCCTTCTTCATGTGAAAGACCAGGTGTAGCTCATCAGGCGAAAAGGACGACCGTACTTTTCTTCCTAAACATATTATAAAAAGAGAAAGAAATTAAATTAATAAATAATTGAAACAAAAAAACAAAAAAATGACGCGAAAGAAAAATGATAATTACTTACCAATATACGATAGCGCTCGTCGTGAGGCTTCGCGCCACCGATGTGCTTCCTCGGGTTCTTGGCCCGGTTGGCCTTATTCTTTGTCTACACTTTTTTGCCCTCTTGAGACTGCAAGCTCGCGAGGAGTCGGGCATGCTTCTCCTCGCTCATCCACACAGGCCGGTGTTCATCTTGCTTCTGCCACGCCCGGTACATGAGGTCCTTGAATCGATCTTGCACGTGCTTGTCCCATAGGGGGAACATCCGACCGTCTGTGACATCGGGATCGATCATAGGAAACTTGCCCTGAAAAAATTTGAAATAAGAAAACGTTAAAATAATAAATTGATTGTTACAAATTTATAAATTAATTAATTATAAAAATAAGTGATGTTATTAACCTTCCAGTTGTCGTACATCCGACGCTTCTCCGTCGTCGGAATCTTCGTCCAGCGAAGCTCACTGGGTAGAGGCATGCTCTGGAGGACCTGGCCAAACCGCTTTGAAGCGGTTTGATGCGGCTGTATTCTGCAAAAAAAAAAAGTTAAAAATATTAGTGATATTAGGTTATAAATAACATGAATACTTAATTAAAAAAAAATACTTGTCTACTTACGTATCCCCTTCTATCCGAAGGGTCGGGTTGGAGGGGCTCGAGGACGGCCAGTGGCCGAAGTAGATGCTCTAGCTGGATCGGGCACGGTGCCAGAAGTGGATGCTCTCGCTACAGTCGTGGCTGGAGCCCGTGAGTCCTCCCCCAAACGCGGTGTCGCAATCTGCGACTCGGGTACTACGGAGGGATATGTTGGGTTGGGATTGTCGTCCAACAGTAAGATCTCGTCCAGGTCAGCATGCGTCCAGTCCTCCTCCTCTGGAGAACTGTGCAACTCCGGTGCGTCATCCTCTGGCGGCGGATCAGTGCGGTCCTGGGCATCATCGCCGGACATCGGAGGACGACGTTGACGTGCCATTTTCCTAATCAAACTAATTAAATTTAATTAATTAATGTAAATTTATTAATTAAGTATATGAAACTAAATTAAATTAAAATAATTAATTAAATAAACTAAACTAAACTAAACTAAATTAAATGAAATTAATTAATTAATTAAATTAAAGTAAGTAAACTACACTAATTATTTTACTAAATTAACTAAATTTATTAATTAAATTAAAGAAAAATAGTTAAGTAAGTAATTAAAGTAATCTAATATATTTAATTTACTAAATTAAATTAATTAATTAATTAATGAAACTAAAGTAAATTAAATTAATTAAAGTAAGTAAACTACACTAATTAATCAACCTAATTAAATTAAATTAATTTAAAAAAAGTAATCTAAACTTATAATGTGACTAAATTAAATTAATAATTTATTAAACTAAATTTAATTAAGTAATTAATCTAAAAGTAATTTAATTAAATTAAATTAATTAACTAATTACTTAACAAAGTTTAACTAAACAAATTAAAGTAACTAACTAAACATAATTAATTAAGTAATTAATTACACTAATTTAAAGTTAAACTAAACTATTCAATTAAATGTAAATAAATTTAACGAAACTAAAATAATTTATAATAACTTAATTAAAACGAAAACGAAAACTAACCTCGAATACGCTACCGGGTTTTGGAGGTTTTTAAAACGAGAATGGGTGAAAAACGGGAAACGAGAAAGGTAAGAAAGAACATGATTTAAGGGAACGGGCAAAAAGCAACGGGGTAACGGGAACGGGGGAAAGAGAGAAAAGGAAAGAAAAGAGAGGAAAGAAAGGAAAAGAGAATCGGGTGGGGGAGGGAAAGAATCGGGTGGGCGTTTAAATTAAAAATTGCGACCATCTGGTCGCAATTTCGTAATTATGATGAGAAATAAAAAGTCGTTCGATTACGACAAGATGGTCTCATTTTGGTTTAAAAATACGACCAGATGGTTGTATTTGATTAAAAATACGACCAACTGGTCGTAATCGTGTCATTATGACAACCAGCTGTCACATCACACTTCCCATCAACAATTGCGACCAAATAGTCGTAATTGTCAAATTCACCGCCATAAATTGCGACCAAATGGTCGTAATTGTCAAATTCACCGCCAAAAATTTCATGAAAATTTAAAGTTACCGCTGAATAAAGCGACCAAATAGTCATAAAATTACAACCAAATGGTCGTAAATTAATACAAATTTTGACAAAACTTGAGTCAACATTTTCAAAAGATACGACCATATGGTCGCGTTTTACTTGACGATATTATAAAACATACAGTTTCTTCAGTCATTAAATTTACAAAGTGAATCATATAAATACAGTGAATCATATAAATTTACAAAGTGTATTAGTCTTCATCCTCAGTTTCTTCAGTCATTGCTTCTTCTTTTTCTTCTTCTTCTTCATCATCTCGAATAAATTCAGCATCAATGTCACGTTCGCGAGAAGTAGAAGCATATGTATCGTCATCATGCAATGTTATCGTTCCGTCGTTCAAAGGACGTGCGGTACCTGCATTCTGGCCATCGTCTATTGCACAACATATTATCTGATCTTCTTGAAAAGCATCGGCTTCGTCTGCATGGTCGTCTTTCTCAGACAGGTTTTCTTCTACCTGTCGTGGTTTAACTTTACAAACAACTAACCAATCTATCAGATATCGTCTATTACTCGGATAGTTCAGGTAATAAACTTGAATTGCCTGTGAAGCTAGGACAAACCTATCAGCGGTGCGCATATGCTTGTACTTGTTTACCTCAACGATTTGTAAATGATCAATCTTACGGACTCCGCCTCGTCTGGTTGTCTAAAACCAAGTGTAGTTAAACAGAACAATGCGTTTTAGCGTTGGACTTGCGTATTGAATCTCAAGAATCTCATCGATTACTCCAAAGTAATCGTCTTCCGTGCCGAACACTTGACCTTTTATGCAAACACCACTGTTGTTTGTTTCCCTGTTAACAGAATGCGCCTTCGTTTGAAATCTAAATTCGTTACCAACGTATCAAGTATATGACCTTGCAATACGTGCAGGTCCCTTTGCCAAAAAAATCATGCGAGGATCATCTACCGGTAACGTAGGGGAGTCCACCTGTCATTCAGCACACATATTGTATAATTAGAAGGATATTGGATTTTTCAGCAAATAACTTAACATGATATTTGTGAAAATTTCAAATAACTCACGTATGCACTGAACCAGGAACAAAAATCCTTCTCGATTATTGACCCTTCCTCAGTGGCCGTAAGACCGACTCATGTCATTCGAACATATACGTTCAGAAATAGTCTGTATGTTACAAAAATAGTAAGAAAATATTTGAAAGAGTTGTGATTGTTAAGTCAATGGAATAATGTAACATTACGAGAACTCACTCGATGTAAGGCTCGACTTCTGGGCAGTTGCATAACACGTAGCTCTGCATTATGTGATACTCAGAATCGGTCAACGACCTACGCACTGATCTTCCAACTGTCATGCCAGGTTCAGTAAATATGGGTAGGTCGTTTACGTCAACACCTTCAAGTAAATTTTCGACAACGTTTGGTGTCACTGGACGAAATTGCTCAGCAATGTGTTGATCAAAGTAGTATGAACAAAACGTGGTAGTCTCTTGCGTTAGGTACGCACTACAGATAGATCCTTCGACTCTTGCTTTATTTTCGATCGCCTTTTTCAACCGACATAAGTACCTGTTGGTTACAAACAATTAAGTAAACCTCTGATAAGTTTACCATTAAAAAACTTGAATTATATACAAAGTAAGTTTGCTAACCTTTCAAATGGGTACATCCAGCGATAATGGACCGGACCCCCTAAGAATGCCTCGTATGGAAGATGCTCCATTGAGTCAAAAAAGCCAAGTGGGAACATTCGCTCCAACTTACAGATAATAACAGCGATCTCCGAACTCATTGAAGCGACAGTAGCTTCAGTCAGCTCTGTACACGTCAAGTCCCTGAAAAAAACACTCAACTGGGCAAGCGGCTCCCAATGTCTGTTCTCTAGGAACGGTCTGAACGCGACGGGCATCAATCGTTGCATGAATATATGACAGTCATGGCTTTTCATACCGAACATGATATGTTTTTGACTGTCTATACACCGACTCATATTCGAAACGTATCCGTCAGGGAATTTGATGGATTTGATCCACTCAAATAGTGTTTTCTTTTTATCCGTCGTCAACATGTACTTTGCTTTTGCGTAATTATCATTGTCGTCAGGCTCTAACTCAGGACGGTTACATATCTCCCGTATATCGTAACGTGCCTTCAGATTGTCCTTTGTTTTGCCAGGAAGGTTCAAAATCGTATTGATTATGTTGCCGAAGAAGTTCTTCTCGATATGCATTACATCCAGGTTGTGTCTGACAAGTAGATCTTCCCAATACGGTAGATACCAAAAAATACTCCGTTTCTTCCAACCCGTGTTTTTTCCAGCCGCATTGTTTGCAAGCTCTGCACCTTCCATTGTAATCTTCCGCATCCCTATAGCATCTATACCGTGCAGAATCTGCCTTCCACTGAACATTATCGGGGGGTTTCCTTTCTTACTCACCGACCCTTCTTCCAGTTAGTACCGTTTGAATGGAACGCGCGATTCAACGGCAGAAATCGATGGTGGCAATCAAACCAACAGGTTTTCCGATCGTTTCTGAGGTAAAACGCATCTGTGTCTAGCATGCAATGTGGACATGCGTATTTACCGGCCGTACTCCATCCTTTAATATAGGATGGGGATCGATGTTTACAATTATTAACTAATGAATGCTAAGCAAAACAATAACAAAACTCATACTCAAGAAATAATGAACGTGAACGCAACATACCTGAGAACATTGAATACGCAGGGAAGGCACTGATCATCCAGATTAACGCCGCGCGCAACAAGAAATTTTGTTTCTTCGAGATGTCATACGTCATGACACCATCTGTCCACAACCTCTTCAACTCTGCGATAAGTGGTTGGATATACACATCCAGTTTCTGTTTTGGACTTTTCGGGCCAGGTACGATGTAACGCCCCGGGATTTTGAATTATTTTGAAATAAATATTTTGTGGTTAACCATAGTTAGTTTAACTATGGGTTGGAGTTTATTTGAGGAGCAAGATTAACCATAGTTAGTTAACCATGGTTAAGTTAAGGAAAAAGGATTAAATTGTAAGCTTTAAATGGATGGAGGACTAGTTGGCAAAGGAAAATAGAGAAAAGGAGTTGAATTTAATTTTAGGAGGTGGGAGGACTTGAAGATTAATATGAAGGGGTGGAAGGTCTTGGATGCAATTTGATTATTCTTATTTGATTATTTGATTTTATAAATAGGGGAATTAGAATAATTAAAGGAAAAAAAAAAAAAACTTTTCCTCTCTTCTTCTCCAAACCGACGCCCCCCCATTTTCTCTCTTCTCTTTGATTATCTTCTTCCAATCTTCAAGTGTTGGTGATCTAAGGTCTAAATCATTTGGGTTTTCATAGATTGATGATGGGTTTTTCATCCTAGACCAATTCAAGCTAAGATCCATTGGGTTTTACAAAGCTAAAGTAAGAATTTCAAGTTTCCCAATTCAAGTTTTTCTAGGTTTCCATGGAAATGGGTTTGGGTGTTCTTGGATGATGTTATTTATGCTTTGGTGTTGAGTTTATTCTTCTTAAAATTTCTGGAAATATGTTTCTCAAATGATAAGCATATGTTAAAGTTTATTTAAGCAAGGAAAAGGAAGGAATTAAAAGCCATGGCTTGTAAGATTCCATAACCTCCATTAATGGTGAACTTCAAGATTTTGTATGTTCTTAATTTGAGTTTTTGGCTTGGATTTGTACAAGTATATATTCTGGAAATTGGCTTAAGGTTAATGGTTTTAAGCTTTAAGAAGCATGTTTAATAAGGTAAAGAAGGGTAAAAGACCATGGATAAATATATATTAATTGAATGACACCTTAAAATGGCGTTGTTTTGGAAATTCTAGCTTCTTTAAAGTATGATTGTACTTGGATTTTCTTTGAAGTTCTTAATTATGGAAAGTATGTGTGTTTATATATGTATAATCCACATGAAAAACAACTTGGAAAGGTAAGGAAAGGATTATTGAAAGGTTAGCAAAATTTGCCTAAAAAGCTAGTTTTACACTTAGCTTTCTTTGAGTTTTTCTTGAGTAATTGTGTTAAGTTATCAATTCTGGAAATAATGGGTGTTAGTATGTATATTTTATACATGAGAAACATAAGGGAAGCCCAACTTGATGATTCTTGGGTTAGTTTCTATTTTGGCCAAAAATAGTAATCAACTTGACTAGTTTTGGGGCATTTTGCTACTAATCGAGTTTGAGGTGTGTTTTTATTATCATGGGCTGATTTATATGTAATAAATTACATCTAAAGTGTGTGTGGGATGTTTCATGTAGGACAAGGGTCAAGATCGAGCTCCGAGAATAAATCGAAAAGGTGAGAACACAAAGAATCGGAGGGGTGTTGGCGATGTTGTTGCAAACTTTTGAAGTGTGACTGTGAAGTGAATTTTAACTATGATTGTGGTGGGTTTGGTTGCTATGAATTGTGAATAGTAAGGGATAAAATTACAAGGAGGTGACGGAAAGTGGAAAGTGAGCCCGGCCAATACTAAGAGGACCACAACGAGCTAGATGGCTCAAACCGATATGTGTTTATTTAGTTGTTTGCTTATTTGAACATGTCCTACTTGCTAATATTTATACTCGTAGTCTTTGATCGAGTCATATGCTGAATTGGAACCATTATTATGAATAATTTCTATACTATCGGTTTATGTTTAAAGAATTACGTGAATGAGTTGCTAAGACTTAACACTTGAGAGGCAATTTACTTGTAGTTTGTGGGAATAGAAAGTATTCAAAGTATTTTGATGTGTGATTTTATATAATGAAAGGTTATATGATTGGCTATTTGAGCTTGGTAAAATTTCCAAATTCTAGTTATGTTCGATGGGTGGTTACACATGGACAAGCAAATGGAAGTGTGTGTGACAAAACGGGAGATGAGAAGTGTGAGCTTGCTAGGGCGTTGGTTTGACCATAGTAAGCTTAGGTGTGAATAATTTTATTTTGAAAGGTTATGAGAAAAGGGTTATGCATGGGAAGCCTTGACTTTAGACCAAAGCAAGGGTAGGAAACCATGGATGAAACTCAAAACTAAAAACACTATTGTTGACCATTTGAAGGTTTCCTAGTTTTCCTAAATTTGGAGTTTTCTTAGCCTTCTCTTAATGTCTTTCAATTCTGGTATATTTGGGTGTATAAATACTTATTTTACATAAGAATATCATGTTAAGAAGCCCAACCAATGATTTTCCAAAACCCTCTCAAATGGCCAAAATCACCACTTTTCCTTTAAGCTAGTTTAGAGACTTTTTGGAGTAAACCGGGTTCCGTTGTTTAGTTCTTTGTTCTGGCTCATTTATTTATAATATTTTAAGTTTAAGGCTAGTTGTTATATGAGTGTGTTTGATGAGGGAAGAAAAGCTAAAGTTAAGCCATGTTTTGACTAGTAAAGTGAGAACAAAAAGAATCAAACGGTGACGGCGGTGTTGTTTGTAATTGTTAGAGGAATGGTGTGCATTGAAAATGGTGATGATTTATGGTGTGGTTAGTAAAGTTAAGAGCGTAAGAGAAATATGGAAGTGGATGTTAACCTCGGCAAAGGCTTAAAGGGGACAAATACTTTTTAACTCAAAAATGGGTTTATGTTTTGACTTGTTGATCATTTAAGCATGCTTACTTGCTTCATATTTGAGTTTAAGCTTACAAATGAGTTATATTCTGATTTGGGAACATGTTTATGTATATTTCCTGTAATTCCCTTTTATGTTAGGTGGTTAGAGATCAATGTATTGAAAGAGGAAAAGGGTGAATATGAATCATGTGTTTTCGTAAATATTTTGTATCGTGTGAGTGATGTTCGTATTGTATTTAAACTTGGTATGTTGTTCTACCTGTGTTCGGTAAACTAAAAGTTAAAGCATGATATATAAAGAGAGTGCCAAATCCAATCCATTACATAACATTACATTCATGCATTTTATGTGTTTGTTAAATGGCCATGGGGTAGTAATCTATGTAATGGTGTGTGGTTGTTGGACGTTACATGAGATTACCTTGGCGGGTTGTATGTAGCTCCGTGGTGCTGTGAGGTTGGAGACCTGGATGTTAGAGTGGCTATTATGATAGCCTGGAAGAGTAAAAGAGCTACGGCTCAGGTGATTGTTGAGTTAGTTGAGAAATGCGTGGTAAGACGGGAGTAATGTAAAACGGGAATCGTGAATGTGAAATGAAAGGATGTGAATGTGAAATGGTAAGTTGGCATTGAATTGATCAAAGTGATAAAGACTTTATCATATTCTTGTTATGTTGTTAATTTTGATTGAACATACATGTTTATGTTGTTAATTTTGATTGAGCGTACATGTTTAAGCTTTTGAATAAACATATGCAATCATACTTTGTTAACTCCTTTTGATTTTGTCTTCGAGAGTTATATAAGTAACTACCGAGATAGCTTCCGGGATGTGTGTTGAGGCACCGGGATTATGGTTTGATCATGTGAATTGGGGCGTAGTGAGACGCCGGGTTTGTGAATTGATCTTGTGATTTGGGGCGTAGTAAGACGCCAGGTTTAAGACTGAGAATGGTAAATGTGAATTGTAAGTTGAGAAAGTGATCGACGAGGGTTAGTGATCGAAGACTTGAGATTTTGATAATACTTATGCATATTGCCATTGATATACCATTCTTGTACTTAAAGCATGTTCTTACTTTATTTCATCCTTTCATTATGTTCATACGCATCACCGTTCATATTCTTTTGTTTTCACTGAGTGTCATGCTCAAAGGTGCTCTATATCACCTTTCAGGTAATTCGCGAGTTCGAGGGCGAGGAGCGGCAGGTGGTGCTCGTTGATGGCTCGAGATGCGGCTTTTGGATGGCATGAGACATGCGAGCCAGGGTTCGATTTGGGAATTTTCGTGGATAAATAAACCAATGTCTAGGGTTTTGTTTTGAAACTTATGTACTTATGACTATTTTGTTTTTAATCTTGAAAGTGGTGCACCCGTACTTTGTTTTACTCGTACTTGGGTTTTTTTTATAACCGGCCGACGAGCCGTTGTTATTATTATTAATATATAAACAAGTTGATGTATTCACTTTGGGTTTAAGAATTTACGTATACATCATGCCGAATTTTCAATGATTTATTAAGACTTGTGTTGTTAAAGATGGAATTTTACGCTTCCGCTACGTGCTCGCATCCTAGGCTTATTTAAATAAGTCGGGTCGTCACATACTATCATTGTGAGAAAAATCACCGGGTCTCTCATACACATCGAGGGTGGCAAGTTATACAGGGTTACCATCACTGGCCAAACTGAATATTGCGCCCCGGATGCCCCGAACGGGTTAAAGCCATCTGTGCATAAGCCCAATCTCACGTTTCTCGGATCTTGTGCAAAATCAGGATGACAATTATTTAAATGCTTCCAAGCCACAGCGTCTGAGGGATGTCGGATAACACCTTCATCTTGTGCATGCTCGTGATGCCATCTCATGTGTGAAGCTGTGACATTCGATGCATACAACCGTTATAGACGTGGGGTCAGCGGTAAATAGAACATGCGGGCGTACGGAATCATCCCGCGTTTCCCCTGTTTATATCTTGGAAGAAAACAGAATTTGCAGTGATGCAGATCCGCATCCACATCCCAGTAGATCATGCACCCGTTTCGACACGAATCTATCTTCTCTACGGGTAACCCGAGTCCCTCCACTAGCTTTTTCGTGTCGTACAAACTTTGCAACATCAGGTTTTCTCGTGGAGCGCATCGACGAAACCACGATGCAACCGAATCAAATCCTCTAGCAGGTAAGTTATACTGCGCTTTTATATTTAAAAGTTCTGTAGCAGCAGTAAGTTGACTAACCTGACAACCTTCGTACAATGGTAGGCTCGTTGTCTTCAGCAGATCGTGCATCTTACATGCTTCCGGATTCATTTCTTCTTCAACAACCCCTTCTCTTTCGTCGTCTACGTTTAAACTTTCGCGATAACTTTCATTTCCGCCCCCATATCCCACACCATCAAGTATCATTTGCTGCATCTGACTATACTGTTGTATTTATTGGGTTCTTGGAAGACAACGTCTGCATTCGAGCTGCTACCCTCGTACTGTCTCGTTTCCTGTACTGCAGCGTCAAACATTTCCCTCGTCTCCCCATGATACACCCAGTGATAATAATTCTCCACAAATCCCCGACTATAAAGATGAACCTTCACATCAGAAACCGATATGATTCTCCTATTGTCATATTTTCTGCACGGACATCGTAGCTGCTTCTCACCATAATTCGCGTAATAGACAGTTGTCTTGCAAAACTCAACAAACTGTTCAACCCCGGCCATGAACTCATCGTTCAAATACCCATCTATCACACGAATATACATCCACTCTCTCATTTTTCTTTTTTCTTATCTTCTCCACAATGGGAGGAGGAGATTTTATAATGGATTCCTCTTCTTAATTGCGACCCTATGGTCGCAAAATTACTACCATCTGGTCATATTACTCCCGCCAAAATTTCCCACCTTTTTTACTACCAAGTGGTCACCTTTGGTCAAAATAAATGCGATCAGATGGTCACTTCCAAAGGTGACTACTTGGTAGCTTTCTTCCCGCCAAAATTACACGCCTTTTTTTTCTACCAAAGTATATTTCTAGTCTAAAAATATGACCAATTGGTCGTTTTTATAGACGACCAAATGGTAGCTTTCTTCCCACCAAAATTACGCGCCTTTTTTTGCTACCAAAGTATATTTTAATTCACAAAAATGCGACCACTTGGTCATTTTTTTAGGTGACCAAATGGTCGCTTATATCGGGCCATAATTTCACGCCAATTTTTGCTACCAAGTCATATTTTAAGTCACAAAAATACGACCACTTGGTCATTTTTTCAGATGACCAAATGGTCGCTTCTTTCGCACCATTTTTTATGACTACTTATCATTTTGGTCGCAATCTAGTCGCAAAAAAAGTGGCCAGATGGTCACTTTGAGTCAACCTTCAAAAAAATTGACCATATGGTCACCAAAAAACTACCAGTTTTTCTTGGTTGCAAATGGTTGGTCACATTTTGACTTTTTTTTGTAGTGAATGTTATCGTTCCATCGTTCAAAGGACGTGTGGTACCTGCATTCTGGCCATCGTCTATTGCACGACATATTATCTGATCTTCTTGAAAAGCACCTGCTTCGTTTGGATGGTCGTCTTTCTCGGAATGGTTTTCTTCTACCTGGCGTGGTTTAACTTTACAAACAACTAACCAATCTGTCAGATCTCGTCTATTACTCGGATAGTTCAGAAAATAAACTTGAATCGCCTATGAAGCCAGGACAAACCTATCAGCGATGCGCATAAGCTTGTACTTGTTTACCTCAACAATTTGTAAATGATCAATCTTACGAACTCCACCTCGTCTGGTTGTCTCGAACCAAGTGCAGTTGAACAGAACAATGCGTTTTAGCGTCGGACTTGCATATTGAATCTCAAGAATCTCATCGATTACTCCAAAGTAATCATTTTTGGTGCCGAACACTTAACCTTTTATGCAAACACCACTGTTGTTTGTTGCCCTGTTAAAAGAATGCGCCTTCGTTTGAAATCTGAATCCGTTACCTACGTATCCAGTATATGACCATGCAATCCGTGCAGGTCCCTTTGCCAAAGAAATAATGTGAGGACGGGTAACGTAGGGGGGTCCACCTGTCATTCAGCACACATAGAGTATAATTAGAAGGATATAGTATTTTTCAGCAAATAACTTGACATGATATTTTTGACAATTTCAAATAACTCACGTATGCACTGAATCAGGAACGAAACTCCTTCTCGATTATTGACCCCTCCTCAGCGGCTGTAAGACTGACTCATGTCATTCAAACATATACGTTTAGAAATAGTCTGTATGTTACTAAAATAGTAAGAAAATATTTTAAACATTTGTGATTGTTAAGTCAAATTAATAATGTAACGTTACGAGAACTCACTCGATGTAAGGCTCGACTTCTGGGCATTTGCATAACACGTAGCTCTGCATTACGTGATACTCAGAATCGGTCAACGACCTATGCATTGATCTTCCAACTGTCATGCCAAGTTCCGTAAATATGGGTAGGTCGTTTACGTCAACACCTTCAAGTAAATTTTCGACAACGTTTTGTGTCGCTGGACGAAACTGCTCAGCAATGTGTTGATCAAAGTAGTATGAACAAAACGTGGTAGTCTCTTGCGCCAAGTACGCACTACAGATAGATCCCTCAACTCTTGCTTTATTTTCGACTGTCTTTTTCAATCGACGTAAGTACCTGTGGGTACAAACAATTAAGTAAACCTCTGATAAGTTTTACATTAAAAAACTTGAACTATATACAAAGTAAGTTTGCTAACCTTTCAAATGGGTACATCCAGCGATAATGGACCGGACCCCCTAAGAATGCCTCGTATTGAGTCAAAAAAAGCTAGGTGGGAACATTCGCTCCAACTTACAGATAATAATAGCGATCCCCGAACTCATTGAAGCGACAGTAGCTTCAGTCAGCTCTGTACAAGTCAAGTCCTTGAAAAAAACACTCAACTGGGTAAGCGGCTCCCAATGTCTGTTCTCTAGGAACGGTCTGAACGCGACGGGCATCAATCGTTGCATGAATACATGACTGTCGTGGCTTTTCATCCCGAACATGACATGTTTTTTACTGTCTATACACCGACTCAGATTCAAAACGTATCTGTTAGGGAATTAGATGGATTTGATCCACTCAAATAGTGTTTTCTTTTCATCCGTCGTCAACATGTACTTTACTTTTGCGTAATTATCATTGTCATCAGGCTCAAACTCAGGACGGTTACATATCTCCCGTACATAGTAACGTGCCTTCAAATTGTCCTTTGTTTTGCGAGGAACGTTCAAAACCGTATTGAAAATGTTGTTGAAGAAGTTCTTATCAATATGCATTACATCCAGGTTGTGTCTGACAAGTAGATCTTCCCAATACGGTAGATCCCAAAAAATACTCTGTTTCTTCCAACCCGTGTTTTTTCCAGCCGCATTGTTTGCAACCTCTGCACCTTCCACTGTAATCTTCCGCATCCCTATAGCTTCTATACCGTGCAGAATCTGCCTTCCACTTTACATTATCGGGGGTTTTCCTTTCTTACTCTCCGACCCTTCTTCCAGTCAGTACCGTTTGAACGAAACGCATGATTCAACCGCAGAAATCGACGGTGGCAGTCAAACCAACAGGTTTTCCGACCGTTTCTGAGGTAAAACGCATCTGTGTCTAGCATGCAATGTGGACATGCGTATTTACCGACCGTACTCCATCCTTTAATAGAGGAAGGGGATCGATATTTACAATTATTAACTAATGAATGCTAAGCATAACAATAACAAAACTCATACTTAAGAAATAATGAACGTGAACGCAACATACCTGACAACATTGAATACACAGGGAAGTCACTAATCGTCCAGATTAACGCCGCGTGCAACAAGAAATTTTGTTTCTTTGAGATGTCGTACGTCATGACACCATCTGTCCACAACCGCTTCAACTCAGCGATAAGTGGTTTCAAATACACATTCAGTTTCTGTTTTGGACTTTTCGGGCCAGGCACGATCACTGTGAGAAAAATCACCGGGTCTCTCATACACATCGAGATCCGCATCCACATCCCAATAGATCATGCATCCGTTTCGACACAAATCTATCTTCTCTATGGGTAACCCGAGTTCTTCCACTAGCTTTTTCGTGTCGTACAAACTTTGCGGCATCAGGTTTTCTTGTGGAGCGCATCAACGAAACCACGATGCAATCGAATCAAATCCTCTAGCAGGTAAATAATATTGCGCTTTTATATTTAAAAGTTCTGTAGCAGCAGCAAGTTGACTAACCTGACAACCTTCGTACAATGGTCGACTCGCTGTCTTCAGCACATCGTGCTTCTTACGTGCTTCCGGATTCATTTCTTCTTCAACAACCCCTTCTCTTTCGTCGTCTACGTTCAAACTTTCACGATAGCTTTTATTTCCGCCCCCATATCCCACACCATGAAGTATCATTTGCTGCATCTGACTATACTGTTGTATTTCATTGGGTTCTTCCACAACAATGTCCACATTCGAGCTGCTACCCTCGTACTGTCTCGCTTTCTATAGTGCAGCGTCGAACATTTCCCTCGTCTCCCCATGATACACCTAGTGATAATAATTCTCCACAAATCCCCGACTATGAAGATGAACCTTCAAATCTGGAACCGGTATGATTCTCCTATTTTCATATTTTCTGCACGGACATCGTAGCATTTCACCATAATTCGCGTAATAGACAGTTGTCTTGCAAAACTCAACAAACTGTTCAACCCCGACCACGAACTCATCGTTCAAATAACCGTCTATCAAACGAATATACATCCATTCTCTCATTTTTCTTTTTTCTTATCCTTACAAACAATGAGAGGAGGAGATTTTATAATGCATTCCTCTGCTTAATTGCAACCCTATGGTCGTAAAATTACTACCATCTGGTCGTATTTCTCCTGCCAAAATTTCCCACCCTTTTTTACTACCAAGTGGTCACTTTTGGTCACAATAAATGCGACCAGATGGTCACTTTCAAAGGCGACTCTTGGTAGCTTTCTTCCCGCCAAAATTACGTGCCTTTTTTTGCTACCAAAGTATATTTCTAGTCTAAAAAATCCGACCAGATGGTCACTTCCAAAGGCGACCAAATGGTAGCTTTCTTCCCACCAAAATTACGCGCCTTTTTTTGCTACCAAAGTATATTTTAAGTCACAAAAATGCGACACTTGGTCGTTTTTTTATGTGACCAAATGGTCGCTTATTTCGTGCCATAATTACACGCCTTTTTTTGCTACCAAGTCATATTTTAAGTCACAAAAATGTGACCACTTGGTCATTTTTTCAGGTGACCAAATGGTCGCTTCTTTTGTGCCATAATTTCGCGTCATTTTTTATGACTACTTCTAATTTTATTTGCAATCTGGTCACAAAAAAAGTGACCAGATGGTCACTTTGAGTCAACCTTCAAAAAAAGTGACCAAATGGTCACAAAAACCTAACACTTTTTCGTGGTCGCAAATGGTTGGTCGCATTTTGACTTTTTTTTTTGGTAGTGTTCGACGAAAATTGAAGTTATTAGTTTCGAATTGCCTCTGATTGATTATAAGTTTAAATATGGAATTATTTGGAGATACTTAATGTTAAATGCCTTGAGTTTTGAATTAGGGAGCATAAAATTGTATTTCGCATGTTTCAGCAATTTTCGGCAGTTTTGTGAAATTTATATATTGAGTTGGGGTTGCTGTGTTTTCATTCTTATAATTGAATTTTATTTATCATTATCATGTGAATAATGATGTTTGGATTGATATTGATGGCTGACTTGAATTTTTTTACTAGTGTTGAGGCTGCGGGCTCAACACTAAGTCATGTTAGTTATGGAAAAGACCATAACCGAGTACTAGTGTTCATTGCTCGTATGAATGAAACATTAGGGGATTATCAATTATAGTTGAGGCTATAACCAAGTACTAGAAAGTGGTAGTAGTTATGAGGAACCGCCTTCTTAGTGGAATTTTGTGAATTATATTGTTTGTTAAGTTAAAGCATGGTAGTGGTTCGGGAAATTGATAAAGATTGTGAGAGTGTATGTTTGGGATGTCTTGGGTAAGAAACTAGTGAAAGTTGTCTACCCATGGAAAGTAAGTTTTATTAAGAAACCTTGAATATGGAACCCGGTAGTGTTGCCTATTCATGTAAGAATTTATTATGTATTGCCTTGAATATGGAGATAGTTAGAGTTGCCTATTAATGTATGAGAATGAGATTATGAAAAGTGTGGATATTTACAATGGTTATGAGAACGGAAAGATTGGTGATCTAAGTGAGATTGGTGGTTAAAGGTATTGAATATGGAATTAGTGGAATTGCTTATTCATGTAAGCGAGTGAGACTTGATGTTTAAGTGATTTTTAGATGTTATTAGAGAGTGTTGAGTGCTTGGGACTCGGTTTGAATTGTTAGAGACTATTTAAGACTTCATCCTTGATTAAGTCATTTTCTCACTAGCTTTAGCCTCACAGTGTTATCTGTTGTTTTTTTTTTCAGGTAACAATGGTCCGAGAGGTAGCGGTTGATGAAGTGGAAGAGATGAGGGTTCATATCGTGATGGCGCCTGATTATTTATTTAGTCATTATTATTTATGAATAAAATACATGTTTTATTTGGGTTTTTATTCGGTCATTGAGACTTTATTTTATGATTTTGAGTTGTCGAATTTGAGATTATGTTTTTGGATTACTGTTTTGTTTTCAAAGTTTTAACTCCGAAGTTTATGTTTTGATTTCACATTTATTGACTAGAAAGTTTGAAAGGTCAGGTCTTTACAGTTGTAAATTACCGAGTATGTTGGTATCTGAAAATAATGTGATTATATTATTTTGAATGCCTTAGATAATATGATCTAGTACGTTCGCATTAAGTAAGGCCTTACTTAATGATGGACATGTCATTAAGATGCATGACTTTAGTAGATCTTAACGGGGCAGGTTCATTTCATGTATCTTATTATTACATGAAAAATATTATATTTTTGTAGTTCATCTATGTACTTTGCAAATACATAAAGAGAATATACGTAAAGTGATATGAAAACCCCATAGAATTTTATTTAAAACTCTTAAATTTAACTAAGGAGACCAAAATAACAAACCGTAGAACCCACATATGCCATTCAAAACAACCCAATAAAAGTAAGGGAAATAGGTTTCCATGATGATCAAATATCAAGAAGCATGAAACTAGTCAAGTCTTCAGGATTCGAAACACTCCACAAACAACTTGATAAAAGTTTCTTAAATGCTCCTAAGCATGCAATCTAAAGCAAGATTACATAGATGAGAGATGTTGTTCTCAACCAAGACAAGAAGAATAGGCTAGTTTTCTTTAATTCATCAAATCCATTTATTATTGAATAATGAAAGCCTTCAAATATGCAAAACAAGTTTGCTACTCCTAATATGACTCCAATTTCGAAAATGTAAGATAAAGTGCTCATAAGTCATCATGACATCACCGTGATGAATCATCAAAAAGTAAAACTACTACTCCTTGAACTTTAAAAATGTCAAAACTAAAGCTCTACATTGCTTGGAACTTTCATTTCTATATAAAGTCTTCAATCCTTGGTGTTTAGCTTCCTTTGAATGTAAATTTTGTCTTCTTGACAAAATTACCATATATGGAAAGTTTTCATTTCAGGAAAGATTCCATTTCTAGTAAGTTTCCATTTCTCTTCATTTCTAGCCAAACTCTTATTTTATGTTGCAACTTCTTAACTATTGATCCTCGAGTGAACCTAAGCACATTCATCTCTTTTGAGGCTCCATGATTCATATCATTCTCTCTCTCTTGAAGAGGGATTCATCCTCAAATCTAAAGCATGAAGTTGGTTTTATTGTTTTTGTAGTTTCTTCACATTAGACATGGCTATAAAATGTTAGTAACAAAAAAAAATGTATGGACCTCACAAGAACACACTAAGTGTTTACACTCAAGAATTTTTAGTTCACTCGTGTTTACACTCAAGTAATGCTCACACACTCAAGTAGGCTCTTGGATGAAACCTTACTTTAGTAACACTTAAATGCAATCAACAAATCTGATATAATGTGAATCGTATTGTGCACAAAAAATGAAGTAGAATGAAAAAAATAACACCAAATTTGGAAAAGATGTGGCACTACAAAAAATAAGGTCTTATATGACAGTTATGCATAGCAAATAAATGGACCTGCTATGCTATGCTACTAAAATTTTAGGTGCGCCCAAACCCCGCTCTTTTTTTTCTCTCTTAAAAAACAAACTTCATCTAAACACTACCCCTTTCTTTGACTAAACTGAACCCTAACAAAACAATTTTGATTCTTTCTTGATCATCTGCCCTCTTCCTCATCTAAAATTCTAATCCATCTTCCATAGAAACATTTCGAGTTTCCTCTTCCATATTCAGCACCTATCGCAGATCACGATGGCCTATAAGTCACAAAGTCACCAATAATTGCTATTTATCGTCCTCATCATCATTAGATTTCTATCCTTTTGTCCTATGCTTTATGATTTCTCAAAGTTATGATGACCCTAGACATTTGAAAGATGAAATTGGGAAGCCATTCAATTTGGAAACAAGCTAGACTTCATTCTTTTATATTTTGATTGTCTTCTTTATTTCGTTTTCTTAATTATAGTAATCCCAGGTAATTAATTAGTATAGTTCTATTCTAATTTATCTTTTCCCTCATATTCTTTTCTAAATTCTTACCTAACCTATTAGCAGAGGTCCCATATTTGATTTTAGAGGAATTTTCAACCTATCAATCATCTTACTTCTACAGGCTACCTTGATTTCATTTGTCCATTGATTTTGCATACTTTATGGACAAATTAAGGTTGTTTTCTCCAATGGTTTAACTATGTACAACTATACTAGATTTTGGGATTGTAACACTAATTTCATGCAAGGGAAATGACGAATGACATGCTTCAAATCATGGGGTTGTTGTAACGTCCCGTTACTTTTGAGGTAAATTTTTTTTTTTTATTTATTTTATTTTAATTAAAATATTTAAAGTTAGTTTAAATTTAGTAAATTAGAATTTAGTAGTTATTTTCATTTGAAAATCTTTTTAATTCCTTTATTACTTTAAATTCGTTTTGGTTGTCTTAATAATTATTAACGGGCCAATTAATAATTATTAATCACCTTTGATTAAATTAAGATCTTCGGGTTTCGTTTTGTAAGTAAATCATTTAAAAAGAACATAATCGTCATTTTCCGATTTCTTAAAATATCTTAATACTATCCATTCTCTTCTTCATTAAATTGGTCAAAGGTCAACAAAAAAAATTCATAATCCTCTTCTCTTCTTCTCATCAAGGCCGAAACCTCCTCCCTCTCTCTATCTCTCTTTGGCTTTTCTTCGTTTCTTGGTGGATCGACGTAATTTCAGTTGCGTTGAAAAGCCCTCGGCACAAGGATCATTTCTAACCTATCAATTGAGGTTTTCCTCCGTTTTCTAAAAGCCTCAAGGTAGGAAAAAGTTTCTAAATTTAGCTTTGAATAGTGTTTTAATGGAGTCCAAGATTGAAATCCTCGATTTCTTGCCGAGAAACTCGAAGATTTCAATCGAGGAAGTCGTTTTAGGCAATTTTAGAAACTATTCTTACACCTAAAACTGAGTTTGAGTCGAAAACCCGTTCCGTTTGTTTTTCTCTCACTTGGTCATGGCTAGCGTGTTTAGTTTGTTATTGTTTTGTATTTTACTTAATTTTTCGGGAATCGATTATTGTGAAAAATCCTAAATTACGGTTACCCATTGTTATTATGAATCTCTAAAGTACTTGAAACTGACCCGAAACACCTCTAAAATGCATAAAAGCTGGAAAACCGAACCCGACCCCTCTTTCCCTTGTATGGCCAAGAGCTTCATAGGGCCTATTTCCTGGTTTTTCATCGTTTTATGTGTTTAGATGTCGTTTGCTCATCTTTCGGTTAATTAATGATTATTAGGTGTAATTGATTTGTAGGATTGTGATTGCTCGTGTCGATTTGATCTCGACACTTTGGGAAGCTTGACTACAAATCCAAGGTGAGTTTAAAATGGAAGTTAGTAATTTTATGAATTAAGTTTTGTAAAGGGTAAAAATAGCTCTCTTATGGGTCACACTCACATCGGGCCGGTTCACATGGGGACAGACCCATCCGAACCATCATTAGAAGGGGCCTATCCTTCATGGGCCGAGTGAAAGCCCATTAAGCCTAGTCCTAGACTAGCCCAATCGGCGAGCCCACGATCAAGGAGACTATAAAGGCAACCTGACCTATCAAATCAGGTATGTGAAAACTTAAAACCATCAGTCATACATTGAACCTAATCTTCCTTGCGGCGGAAGGCATACTCTCACCTACCACCACCTAACTTGATTGTCGGAGGGTTCGGGGCCGGTACCACACCGGTGCCCTTCTGACAATCATTCTTTGAAGTGTTTCAGGTAGCTCCACCGTGAGGGACTAACACGTGACGTAGCGTGTTCAACCGTGTGGAGGAGACCCTCAATGAGAAATACCCCACACAGTTTGGCGCCCACCTTGTGGCCGTTCATCTTCAATTTTTAGCTAAATCTAGATACTCATGTGGTACCCACAATTCAAAACAATGACCACTCGTTCAACCAGACAACAAGCTCTCAATGAAAACACAGCCAGAGAGAAAGGAGTAACCGATGATGATTAGAACCTTGACGTGGCATAGGAAACCGTCACCATTGCATGGGCAGAACACCGAGAGATGGTGGAAGTGCACAAAGCTTTGAGAGAAGAAGTACAGGAAATGAGGGCCTTACTAGGGAAAGGGTTGGCAGTGGTCAATGCTAACAGCCAAAATATTCAGAACGTGGATGAGGGAGGCCCTTCAAAGCCATGAACTGGCAAATCCCAAGCCAAGCGGCGGCGTTGAAGGGCCACCATGTCTGAAAAAGGAAAGAATATGCCGGGAGATGACCTGCGGACCAGGTTGACGGCCTGCCAACGAGGGGAGAATGCTAGGCTAGAGATCTCCTCGTCGAAGGAAAAGGACGTCCCAACCAAAACAGGCCCCACCCAATAGACTCGAGACAAGGTGTTGTCCCAGAGGAATGCTGAAGGACATCAAGGCTCGAGCTACATAGGAAGCGACGAAGGAAGCTCGGCGTCCACCGGTAAGAAAAAACGCCGGGAAAAGCAGCAAAAGTACACTGATGTGAGACAAATCCTCGAAGAAAAGTTGGCAAATAAGGCGTCCGAGAAAAGAGTCAAACCTAACTCAGACTTCCGAGAGCCGGGGGACTCACATTTTACTAGAGGAATCATGTCCGTTCCACAACCGAGGCATTTCATCCTCCCCAAGTTCGAGATGTACATTAGAACTGGGGACCCAATGGAACATGTGGCCCACTTCGTCAACATGATGGAATCCTCGTGCGTAATCGACCCCGATCTAGACGCTTTAACCTGCAGATTCTTTCCCACCAGCTTGAAAGGTTAGCCCCTGTTATGGTTCAACAGCCTCCCCAAAAGGTCCATTAAAACCTTTTCGGACCTATTATTGGCTTTCCTCAGCGAATATAACGTGATTCAAAAGTTCGCCAAAATGAACCACGACCTCTATGATGTGCTAATGGGGGAAAAGGAAGCCCTTCAGGACTTCATTGTTAGGTTCTGACAGGTCAGCTAGAGGTCAATGACTGCAACGACCTGGAGGCAGCAACCGTGTTCTCATGGGCTATACACCCGAACAACCCCCTATGGAGGTATTTCAACAAGTGAAGGACCACAACCATGAAAGAAGCATTAGACAGAGCGATGGCAAAGATGTCGCAGGATGAATCCAAAAGGGTAGCCCGAGAAATGCGGAGAAATGGGTCGAAATCCATATAAATGTGGAAGAAGAGGGAACCCCTTACTAAAGAAAGAAAAGGAAGAGAGTGCAGATGATCGAAAAGAAGAAAAAAAGACGAGGTGGAAAGAAAGTCCGTATGGGGTAGGATCAGAGATCCGAAGAAGCGGAGTCTGGAACGGATCCTGCACCAGGAAACGGCGAGAAACTCCTTCCGAAAGGAAGAAAGAGAGAAGAGGTCGTGCTATGCCCAAAAAAGTCCGGAAAGAAAAGAACCCTACTGCAGGTTCCACAAATCCAACGGGCATGCCATAAAAACTACAAGATCCTTGCCCGGGAAATAGATCGCATGTGAGAACAAGGCTCGATCCGAAGGATCGAAAAGAAAGTTCCGAGGGACACAAATGAGAGGCTCGTCGTGCCCGTGGAAGCTCTAGGGGACAGTCAAATCAGTTCGATCCACTGTACCAGAGAGTCTGTCAGCGCTCACAAAAGGTCTCATCACGAAGCTAGACTCCCCGTCTATCGGGTTGAGCACGCTTCTAAGGATTTGATTAAATACTCCAGGACAGATTTAGAAGACGTACATTTGCCCAATAACGACGCACTGGTGATAGCAATATCCATTGGATCTCATACAATCAGCAGGGTTCTAGTGGATTCAGGTTCTTCCATCAATATACTCTACATGTCCGTGTTCCAGAGCATGAAGCTAAGAGAATCAAATTTCACCTCAAACTCTCAGGACCTGGTGGGATTCAATGGAACAGTGACGAGATCCAATGAAACTATCAAACTGCCAGTCTGAGTTGAAGGCACAAACCCAATGGCCCTCTTTCATGTCATAGACACCCGCTTGGGATACAATGCCCTACTCGGAAGTCCGTGGATTCATGACATGGGGGCACACCCTTCCACTCTTCACCAAAAGCTGAAATACCCCACTGAAAAGAGGATTAGGGTTATAAAAGGGGACCAACAGATTGCAAGATCCTACTTGGTTGAAATCGTCAAGCTAAAGTCTCAATGCCAAGCATAGCAGCTATAGAATCGGGACCCCGAAAGATGTCCGCCCTTTGCTCGACCAAGAATTTAAGAACCTAAGGACGGATCAGTGAAAATCAAGATCCATCCTAAAGATCAAGAGAAAACAACGAGCATTGGGAAAGATCTGAAAGGAAATCTGAGAAACGGACTAGTAAACCTTCTAAGAAAGAGTTGGAAAATATTCGTATGGGATCACACGAACATGCCCGGCATAGACCCGAATATCATAACTCACAACCTTCATGTTGATTCGAGCCAACCTCCCGTCAAACAGAAGAGACGCAAATTTGCACCCAAGCGAAATAACATCATCAATGAGGAGGTTCAGAAACTTCTGGAGGCGGGTTTCATCCGAGAGGTAAAATACCCTGAGTGGTTGGCCAATGTAGTGGTCGTGAAGAAAAAGAATGTGAAATGGAGGGCGTGCATTGATTTCACGGATCTCAACAAAGATTGCCCAAAAGACTCTTTCCCACTACCTGAAATTGATCAGCTGGTAGATGCCACAACCGATTACAAACTACTCAGTTTTATGGACGCCTTCTCCAGATACAACCAAATCAAGATGAACCCAAAAGATCAAGAAAAAACCTCATTCATAACCAATGTGGGCATGTATTGCTACACTGTGATGCCCTTTGTGATATGAAAACCCTAGATTTGGATCAAGAACCCCTTGAAGAGCCCTTGAGTCACCAAGATCTAAAGCCCCCAAAGCAATTTAGCAAAACCCAAGGAACATGAGTTAAGAAGATTATTCCTAGATCTATGATCTTGAAATAAGAAGAAATTGTTTCTTATCTCAAGATTGAAACAATCCACAAACACTTTAGATCAAGAGTGTTTGATTGTTTCTAAACAAGTAATCTAAAGCAAGACTACTCAAGAACATGTAAGGTAATCAGCCAAGCAAGTCAATTGGAAGCAAAAAGCAACTTTCTATTTCATCAAATCTGAATATTAGGGTTACAAAAAGTCTTTAAATAGTCAAGAGAAAAAACAAAAGCCCAAAAGTAATCAGCCCATAATAAAATCTGGCATGTGAACAACATTTAAGGAAAGAATAAAGCAACTAAAGCTTAAAGTAAAAAGCAAAGTACCCATTTTAGGAAACTTTCCTAAAATGACTTTGACTTCATAATTCATTGCACATATCTCTAATATTCCTCCACCAAATGCACTTGCCAAAGATTAAAGTGCATTTCATCCTTTTTCATAGCCACCAATCTTGGATAATCAAAATTTGTCTTCACTTTTCCATGTAAGCTTTGTAATGGATGTTTAAGGCTTGTTGAAGCTTCTTGGCATTTGAACTTGTAATTGGATGTTTAAGCATCCTAAGATTGTCTTGTGTCTCTTGTGCTCCATGATTCATATCATCCCCTCCCTCTTGAAAAGGATTTGTCCTCAAATCAAAATCATTGTCTACATCAAAAGAAATTAAGTTAGTAAGATAAACAAAATCATTTAAAGCATACTTACCTTTTAAATAACACTTGAAAGAATCATTATGTCTCCTTCCTAGTGCTTTATATTGGCCAACTCCTCCCGGATCAAAAACCTTGAATTTCCTTCCATCTCCATTCTTGAAATACAATTGCATACCCTTGTCTTCTCGTGGATGTTGTTTCCTTGCTAGCTTCCTCACAAAATCTGTCTTATAGCAAGCATCAAGAAACCTATTTATATCACTAGATTGCAACAAGTTATTTAAACTAAGAGGACCCTCAAATAGTTTTAAGAAGTTTGGGTAAACCATGGTAGATGCAAAATTCTTTCTATTTACCCAATAAGGATCATGTAAAACATTAAACAGATTATCAAAAGTACTAAACAAATCAACTTCTCTCTCAAAGTGGAAAATATCAAGCAAGTAAGATTCTCCACCACATGCATATTTATTTATGAAAACCATTTGAAGTTGTGGATTTTCATATTTATGATCAATTTTAGGAAACAAACAAGTGTTATGCATCTCATCAATCATAGGGTTAGAATACTTTACAATGGTTGTTTTTACCCTATTTTCCATGCATGGAGTTGATAAGTGTATGAAAATGCACTTAATTTTTGCTTAATTGTAAAATAAATTAATTTATAATTTAGTATTTTCATGGATTTAATTGAATATTTTGAAATATGAGAATATTAGGTTTTAATTTGATTTATTAAATTTTGTAGGTGTTTTGGTGGAAGTTGGAATTAAAATGAAGAAGAAAATACAAAGGAAAAGCAAGAAAAAGGCTTAGTTCAGACTTTCCAGCCCTGAGACACGTGGCAAACTCTCATTGGTCATTAAAATAAGCTTCAGTGGAGCCGCGCCGCACTGGATCTGCATCGCTCCAGCCAGCCGTTCGCTGACACGTGTCGAAGAGAAAAAAAAAAAAAATGCTTCAGCGTTTTCCAACTGCGCTTGCGTCAGCCGGCCCCAGTCCCTGCGTCAGTCGGTGCAGTTCCTCCAACCAGCAGATGCCGCGTGGCCGTCTGCGTCAGCGCCCCTGCGCATGCGTCAGTGGGTCATCCTTCGCCAATTCGGAGTTGCCACGTGGCTTGTCTGTTGGCCATTTGAATTTCTGACGCGTGGGGCCAGCTGTTTCCCATCAGATTTCAATCCCCATAATTCCTCCATTCTCTCTCCCAAATTTACTCCTATTTACATTTAATTCTAATTTATTTTCTTATTAAATTTCAGAATTTGTATTTAATTTTTAGATGTAATTTTGGGCCCTCAACTAGTATAAATAGGGCCCTTTGCCACTCCGAAAATGACACCCTTCTTCCTTCTAATTTTCTTTGCAATTTTAGTCTTCCATTTCAATTTTCTCTTTAGTTTTTGCTAGCATTTTCATACTTTCTTTTTAGAATTTGTGAAAATGTTTTGCAACTTGGGCTAGTTTTATTTGTTAAAGTGTAGGAAGAATTTTATGTAATGCAATTTTATTTATAGTTTTGATTCAATTTTGTTCAAGTAATTCTTAATTTTAAGTAAATTTCAATTTCTCCATCTTTTTCTTAATTTCTTTGTTAATATTATTGTAGTGTTATATTTCATATAAATATAGTCATGCTCTTTTTATGTGCGATTTTAACAATATAATTTTATTGACAATTTCTTTATTTTATAAAAATCCTTTACTACATTATGACTTGTTATATTGTCGATTTTGGATTTTTATATAATAAATAACATGTTCTTAATTTGAGAAATTGATTTATTTAAATACATTTGAAAATATTTTTTTTGTTCTTTATTTCTAAATTTTCCGATTGATTATTTGGGATGTGAAATTTTCAATTGAGTTATATGAATCAAAATTATATCTAATTTTGTAAAACATAAAAGGATTCCTACACTTAACCAATTCCATTATTAAATTCTTTTAAAATCAATTTTTATCATTTATTTACACAATTTCAAAACCAAAATTCTCAACCCATCTCTCTTTTTCTAAACTTCTTCTCCTTAAATTCTTATTTGATCATCATCTCTCCGTGGAATCGACCGCCCATCTAAACTACAATCGACCGCTTTGCATCGACATTTTTGGGAGTAATCAGGAGTCAAGTGAATTGTTGATCTATTGAGCATTGCAGCCCTTGGAATGTGATGTACATGAGGTTTTATGACTTCAATTGATGAAAAATCACTAGGTACCTCATTAGGGAATGCCCTTTTGAATTCCTGCAAAAACTCAACAAACATACTAGGTAAAGATAAGTTAAGTGTAAAACAAACCTCTTTGTACAAGAGTACAAACATAGGTTGGTTTTTCCTATCCTCACTTGATCTAGTTTTCAAGCTTTCACTCTCTTTTTTTCTCACTAAGCTCAACTGTCTCAAACTTTGTAAGCTCCAAACCCTCTTTCTTTTCACTCTCATTACTCTATTTGTATTCAATTTCACAACTCTCACTTTCATTCTTTTCAATCACTCTTTCTTTTGAACTCATCTCTCTTTCTTTTGACTCACTCATTTCTTTTTCTTTTTGCTCACTTTTACATTCACAATTTTCTTTCTTTGGAAGAATAGCACATTCATTTACTTGAGTATCAAAAGATAACATATTAACCAAAAATGAACCCTTTCCATTAGCATTCTCATGCTTAGGGTGATCATTCATATTCTCCTCATGTTTCAAGTCTTCTTTCAATCCTATAATTTCCCCATTTGTCTCTTTAGGCATTTCCATGCAATAGGCATTGAAAACTTCCTTCAATTCCAATAATTCTGTTTTAAACATCTTAATCTCCTCAAACAAGGTTAATTCTTTCTTTTCCTTAACCATGCAATAGGCAGCCCCATTCCTACCCTCTAATGCACCATTTCCATCATTTTCATAAGAATAAGTAGGGTTGGAATGATATTTGGAAGCATACCTTTTAACAGCCCTTCTTTGGAGTCTCTTTTCCACCTTGATAGCAATGTGCACCAATTCTTCTAACTCCCCAACTTGTGTTAAATCAACTTGGTAAGAAATATCTCTATTCAATCCATTCAAGAACCTTGCCATAGTAGACTCCTCATCTTCCTTAACATTAGCCCTAGCCATGAGCAACTCCAAGTCCTTGGAATATTCCTCAACACTTTTGCTACCTTGTATAAGACTATCCAACTTTTGCACAAGATTTTTATGATGTTTTCTTGGCACAAACCTCTTTCTCATATGATATTTATGATCATACCAAGTCTCAATGGGTGCTTCCAAGTAGCTCTTCCTATACAACACTATAGATCTTTCCACCATGTCAGTGCATGATCAAAGAATTTAGTTGTTATAAGATGTATCCTCCTTGCATCATTACATGGATGACTTTTCAAGCTTAGTTCCACTTCTCTTTCCCATTGTAAGTACTCTTCCGGATCTAAACTCCCATAGAAATTCGGCAATTTGAACTTAGGACCTCTTCTTCTATTCTCCATCCTTGCATCAAAAACCTTTCTATTCTCCCATTTAGGATGCTCTATACCTTCATTTGAAATGGCTGAAAGTAACAAGCTAGAAATAGTAACAAGGACCTCACAACCACTCTCTAAGTGTTTACACTCTTGAAATGTTTGTTCACTCGTGTTTGCACTCAAAAACAGTTTCTAGGTTGGTAATTTGTAGCCTTGATCTAGTACTATTTAGTAACAATGAAACTATGCTTGAAACTAATGCAATTTGTGAAAATGCAACAATAATGAAACAAGAAACAAGTGTTTTTTTTTTGGCTATTTAGAAAGCTAAGAAAAAGTTGTGGTAGATTTTTCTAAAAGATGTAAGTGTGCAAATTAGGCAAGTACATAAAGTAAGAAGGAAAGCAATTGGAAAACTTCCCTAAAGTAGATGCAAGTCAAAAAGGGTAAACAAACCACTTTTTCTCAAACCCTAGGCACATTTCAGATTCAAGATGATCTCTAGATGAGTTTGATATGAGTTTTTCAAGAACAACATGAACATCAAACACTTTTTTTTCCAGATTTAACAACTCAAGCAAAACTGTCACTTTTCTTCTTTTCTTTTCTTTTTTTTTTTTAAAAATCTGAAATATGGAAGCCTGGATTGGTTTTCAATTTTTCTTGTTTTTCCAATGACTTTTTGACTACGAATCCTGAATAGAAATTAAAGATAAGAGAAAAATAAGCACTTTTGTAGTTTTCTATTTTCCATAATTCGGAATGAAACTAAGAGAAATAGAAAGAACAAAAACGGGTCAAATAGGCATTTTTGTGATTTTCTGGGTTTTATATAAACTAAGAACAAAGAACAACAAGAAATAAAGGAAAGCAAGTAAGATAAGAACCTTCTCTTGAGCCTAAGCTCTGATACCAAATGATATGAAAACCCTAGATTTGGATCAAGAACCCCTTGAAGAACCCTTGAGTCACCAAGATCTAAAACCCCCAAAGCAATTTAGCAAAACCCAAGGAACATGAGTTAAGAAGATTATTCCTAGATCTATGATCTTGAAATAAGAAGAAATTGTTTCTTATCTCAAGATTGAAACAATCCACAAACACTTTAGATCAAGAGTGTTTGATTGTTTCTAAACAAGTAATCTAAAGCAAGACTACTCAAGAACATGCAAGGTAATCAGCCAAGCAAGTCAATTGGAAGCAAAAAACAACTTTCTATTTCATCAAATCTGAATATTAGGGTTACAAAAAGTCTTTAAATAGTCAAGAGAAAAAACAAAAGACCAAAAGTAATCAGCCCATAATAAAATCTGGCATGTGAACAACATTTAAGGAAAGAATAAAGCAACAAAAGCTTAAAGTAAAAAGCAAAGTACCCATTTTAGGAAACTTTCCTAAAATGACTTTGACTTCATAATTCATTGCACATATCTCTAATATTCCTCCACCAAATGCACTTGCCAAAGATTAAAGTGCATTTCATCCTTTTTCATAGCCATCAATCTTGGATAATCAAAATCTGTCTTCACTTTTCCATGTAAGCTTTGTAATGGATGTTTAAGGCTTGTTGAAGCTTCTTGGCATTTGAACTTGTAATTGGATGTTGAAGAATCCTAAGATTGTCTTGTGTCCCTTGTGCTCCATGATTCATATCACTTTGGTTTGAAGAACCTAGGAGCCACCTATCAACGCCTGATGAATCGAATGTTCAAAAGTCTTTTGGGAAAGACAGTGGAGGTGTACATTGACGATATGTTGGTCAAGTCACAGAAGGCAGAGGACCATCTAGCTCACGTGAAACAAGCATTCGAAGTGCTGAACCGATGTGGTATGAAACTAAACCCCGATAAATGCACATTCGGAGTCCTGGCAGGCAAGTTCTTGGGTCACCTGGTGACCAGCCGCGGGATCGAGGCGAACCCTGACCAGATTCAAGCGATAATAGACATGCAAGCACCCGCGAATATGAAGGGTGTACAAAAATTAACTGGATGTTTGGCAGCATTGAACAGGTTCATATCTCGATCATCAGATAAATGCCTACCCTTCTTCAAAGCGCTGAAAAGCAGCAAAGAATTTGGTTGGGGAGTTGAGTTCCAGAAAGCATTCGAGGAACTCAAGGTTTACTTGTCTTCGCCTCCGCTGTTAGCCAAGCTCTCAGGTAACGAAAAACTATTCCTATACTTAGCAGTATCTAATGCAGCGGTTAGCTTGGCGTTGGTTCGCAAAGGCGGGCAGACACATCACCCAATTTACTACGTGAGTAAAGTGATGGTTGACACCGAAACACGATACTCAAAGATGGAGAAGCTGGCGCTAGCCCCGATAGTCGCTTCGCGCAAACTGAAGCACTATTTTCAAGGTCATCAAATAGTAGTGATAATCACCTTCCCACTAAAAGCCATTCTTCACAAACTGGATGTTTTGGGATGCCTAACAAAATGGGCGATAGAACTGGGTGGATACGACATCACCTACAAGCCACGAACAGCCATCAAAGGGCAAGTTCTCGCATATTTCGTTGCAGAGATGACTCCAGCAAGCTTGAATGAGAGTGAAACAAGCTCGCCGTTACCAGAAGGCCTTGAAATGGAATCCTGGACCCTAAGCGTTGATGGGTCCTCGAATTCAAGAAGGTCCACCCCAGGTTTAGTCCTATCAACCCCCGAGGGATACCTCCTGGAATAGTCAATCTGATTTGGATATGCAGATTCAAACAATGAAGCCGAATACGAAGCGTTGATAGTTGGGTTGCAAAGAGCAAAAGAACTGGGAGTCGAGAACCTAAACGTTAGAAGTGATTCTCAACTCGTGGTAAACCAGGTAAAGGGACTATTTGAAGCAAAGGATCCTAGAATAGTGAAATATCTGGAAAAAGTTCTATCTACCATGTCTCAATTCACCAAATACAACAACTTCAAAGGTGACTAAGAGAGTTCTAAAGTGGGAAAACAAACAGTTGCGTGCGAAAAACGCTAGACTCAAACTTTCCCTCCTAAACAAGGATGAGAGAGAAGGGGACGCAGAAGCTTTGAGGCACGAGCTCAACAGCGTCGGAGAAACCCTAAAAGCGGCAAATAATCGGATGGATCAACTTGATCGAGAAAACTGTTCCCTCCAAGAAAACCTTAAGATCACAGAGATGGTGGAGGGCTACAAACAATCAGATCGCTATTACGTGCTTAAAGACCGCCTCCAGGTGGCAAAAAACCTCACAGACTACTACTAGAAGGAGAACAAGTCCCTGAAAGAGGAACTGGCCTCCATAAAACGGCGAAGGAGATTAACTCCGATGGTCATTATCAACAGCGATAAAGTCTAGGAGAATTGCCCAAGAGGTCGAGAACTTGTGAATAATGTTGTTTTCTTTCTTCTTCTTTTTGTGTTGTTTTTATCATACTCAATGTACAAGCAAAGAAAAAAGAAATTATATAATTTTTCTTTGCATGGTCTGCACACTTTCTTCGCCTAAAGCATCAAAAGCCTTCTCCGGAATCAAAAGCCTTGGTCCGTTCGAGAGTTCCTATTGATAAAAATAGAAGACGTTGGAGTATTAAAATGTAGAAAACCTCGGTCCGTCCAAGTAATCAAAAGCCTTATCCGGAAGCAAAAACCTCGGTCCGGCCAAGTAATCAAAAGCATTCTCCTGGAAGCGAAAACCTCCGTCCGTCCGAGTAATCACAAGCCTTCTCCGGAAGCGAAAACCTCAGTCCGTCCAAGTAGTCCAAGCCTTCTCCGAAAGCAAAAAACCTCGAAATGTTCGAGTATTCCAAGCCTTCTCCAAAAGCAAAAATCTCAATCTTTCCAACTATTCTAACTCGTATCCAAAAGCAAGACCTTCGGACGAATGAAACCAAATGTTTTAGGCGTAAGGAAGGATGTTTGCAATCTCACGACTAAGTCAAAGCCATTTCATAGTGCAAACAAGAAAACAAGCCAAGCAGACGCAAAGAGGGAGCATATATTTAAATCTTCTTAGGCAAAAGGAAATATGTGTTCAATACAAAATGAAACGAAAACAGTTCAAGACAATAGATAATACAGAGGCTCCACAATCAGGAGTTTTACCCTGAAGAAGTCAATCAGAGATGTAAGCAGTCTCAGTAGAAGGGAGGTCTTTGGAAGCATCTTCGACGGTCACACCCTCAGCTCCATCAGTACGGATGCCCGCATCCTCCAACGTTGTGCCCTCATCTTCACCAGGAAGGATGCACTCACCACCATCAACCTCACCTTCGGCTGGGGCTTTACCCTTGGAAGCCTTCAGTTTATTGGCCATCTCGATCAACTCCCATCGGCAATCGATAGCGTCCTCGTAGGAAATCAGACTGATTGAGCCCCCCTATTCCTCTGACAACTCCATCTGCGCTATGATCGAGTCTCGTCCGACAGAATGGCCAAGGAGAGTAGATTCGACAGATTCCTCAGTTGCCCGAGCCAACTTCCAATGAAGGTCGCTCATGACATCTCGAAGGGTTGGAAGTTCAGACACCTGGGCTTTCAATGAGCCATTCTCCAGAATAGCCGCGTTCAAATCCTCCTTAGCCTTCTTGAGGGATTCAGCTTCCTGATTGAAGTCGTTCACGGCTTTGGACCCCTCATCATGAGCAACATCCAAGTCCTTCAATGCTCTGTCCCGAGCAGCTACGGCTTCATCGAGCATCTGCTTATTACCCTGGTTGAGTTAACGGAGGTTCTCACACTCTTTTCGGACGCGCTTGAGTTCGGCAGATTGATCCAACCCCTCAGCCTCCAGTGAGGAGATTCTCTTTTCAGGCTCCTTAAGATCGGACTTCAGTTGGAGACCCTCGGTCAATGCCGAGTCAAGGATGTGAGACTTCCGACTGCTTGCCGTCGCCTCCGCCAACTTCTGCTTAAGCTCCTGATGCTTAGTAAGAAAACTCTCTAGATTGAGGGCTATCTAGGTCAAAGCCTGGGTTTTTTAGAAGAGCAGATTCATTTAAAGACGTAAAAACTAACCAAAGACGACAAGGAAAATGAAGATAAAAGAGTAAACGACTAACCAACCAACTACGGTGGCACAAACAGCTGAAAGTCTCATCTTCACTGTCGTAGTCAATGAGAAGATTCAACTGCACGTCCCCCAAGTCGCGGGAGAATCCGACCGAACTCATAGCTCGTCGAAGGTAATATTGGCTAGAGAGAGACCCTTTGTCGAAGTCTGCATTGAGAGGAACGAACAGATGGAGCAAAGAGGATCCATCGCACGCGGTGCCCGAACCACCAGCCACAGATGGAGCCGCAGCCGCTAGAGGGGGAAGAACTTGCACCGTATGATCGGGCAGAAGTAAGTTTCCAGCATCAAGGGGCCCGTCATTCGTCCGATCGTCATCCTGTTCAAGGTCAGTATCATAAGACAAAACATGGGCATGATTAGATGAATCCGCCTCAGAAGGAAAAGATCGATAAGCCATTTCAGGATGCTTCAAAATATACGCAACCGTGCCCCTTACCGCGTGATCGAGCACCCTGATGCCTCCACCCCTTCTTTGTTTTGGAGTGGGAGAGTTTGAAGAGAGACCCGCAGGGGAAACCGAGAGAGGATCCGCGAGAGGATCCATAAAAGGATCCACTGCATTCCCTGAAGATATTTCTGCAGCACCTATAACCACGGATTTCCATTTTTCCGAAGGACAGGGACACTTAGAAGCGGCCACCTCCTTTCCCTTCTAGGCAAGAGGGGGCGCCGTCTTGGGCCTCTTCTTCCCCATATCTTGGAGAAGGGCAAAGAAAGCTTCAGGATCATTAGAGTGCGGAGCAGGAGTGAGAGGAACACCAACCATTTTCTTAGAAAGACCTGCAAGAAGAACAATTCAGATAAACTCCAAACTATACCCCATATAAAACCATTTAGGACGGAGTACTTACGGGGGATAATTGGAACAAAGTTCCATGGAGGAGTCCAAAGACGCGAAAAAACCAACCAAGGATGTTGGGTAAACTCTTCCCAGTTGAAAGTCCCCAATTTTTCAAGAGTCTTGCAATACTTGAGAGACTCCGGGGAAATACTCTTCGAGAGAGGATTCTTCACTAAAATAAGTTTAATTATAATCTGGAATGAGCATTCCATGTTTATTGCTTTCTCTGATTTGGGCCAATGTAAACAGGTTTTGGATAATCCGATTTTCAAACGAACCCATGCCCTTTTTTTAAAAAAAAACCAAGTCTTTCGCTGTGACTTTGAAATTATAAAATTTAACGGAAATCGGGTCGTTACAGTTGTTGAGTTGCTTCAGTGAAAGGTTTGTAAAGAATTTTTAAGCAAATTTTTATACTATTAAGGATGAAATATATAGTCCTTGGGCTGTTTTATTGTTATTTTTCCTTGTATTTTCTCATCTAATAATTTATTAGAAGTTTTCACATCTCTGTGTTGTATAGGAGGCTTGCAACTATTGTGTAAATATGGAGATATTCGATTAACTCGATATTAATTGTCGTAAAAGTGAAAATGAACTTATTTATTAAAACAAAACTCTGTATTGGGGTGTGGTTATTCATACTTGAGCTGAATCTAATTCAATTTGAAGTTCCATCTTGTTCAAAACATGTGAGCTTCTTTTTGTTAAATTATATTCTTGCATCATAGATTTTCAATTGTCATTAGTTTTAGAGGAAAAAAACTCTGTATTGTGGTGTTTTTTATTGCTAAAACTAGAATTTACAAATATTTGGGTAGTTTTAAGGAAAGACAATGCTTCAAGTCAATGACTTTTAATAAATTCCTTCATGATATATTATATGGTTATAGGAAAATGAGAATTGAGAAGTATTTTGGTTATGGGCATGGGTTTGCTTCAGCTTGACTAACTCTACTCATTCATTCAAAACCAAAAAGAAAAGTAAAATCAAATCAAGTGTCTCATACTCCAAACTCTCTTACAGTAACTGTTATATATACAGAGTTGAATATGTCTTTCTGTTGTGATTAGAGCAAGTGATATGGTTTATATTGAAGGATTGAATCATGCCATTTTGGTAATTAGCTAGGTAGAGGAAACTAGAAAGGCAGACAAAACTGCTGTTTTTAATTCTCTATGTGAAATACTATGTTAAATACTTTTTCCCTTGAATTAGAGATCAAGTTGAATGCTTCCTCTCTTTGTTTCTGCTATCAAACCTTTTGTTCCCTCCTTCCCATATTGGTGTGGATCTATTAACATAAAGTATATAGAAAATTAATTAATTATACAATTTAGCCAGTAAAAGATGATTATGCTCATTTAATTATTTATAGCATTACCTGAGTGGTCTGGTTTATCTAATCCAATCATTGGTGGTTGTTGTTTGTCACATCAACAAATTTTAGAGTTAAATTTTTACATATGTTTAGAACCTTTAATTCTAAGGTGCAACTTGGTTTTAAAATCACCACACACTAATTTCTCTCCCTACCAAATCGAATAGATTTTTCTGGTACCATCCATTTAACTCTAGTATTGTACATCTAATAAATCAATTTCCTTAAATTAGTTTGCTGCAAAGAAAAACATTTTTCTCCTACATCCTCTTATTAATTGATCACAAAAAATTTACCAATAATTTTCAGAGGTCTATACAAAAGTCTCCTAGAGGGCCATCTATTCTTAGGTAAATAGCTCCTTCAAATATTTCAAATCATTGATTGTTTATTTTCTAAAACAACACTGCCTTGAACTTTGTGGGCCTATATAACTATTACCTTTCCTCTTTGAGTCTGAGTCATCATTACTCAAAGACCTGGAATATTGTTCTTGATAGCTTGATTTTACTTACTAAAGATAATATAATTCCAAATATAGCACTTTTAACAAACCATCTCTGTGAACTTGACTGATCCAGTTTCACCATGACCCAAACAAGACAATTTCACCGCTAACCTTCTCATAAGAACACGTGTTAGAAAGAGAAATACTATCTAATTAAAAAAGAATGATCATGATACTATTAAGTGAATTTAACAGCATGGATAAAGTTGTCAACATATCTTTGGTGTTTCTTTGATAATATTTCAATTTTCAATTTTTTTACTTTAATAATATGACACTAGTTTTCTTTTCTTTCCTGAAGATGAATTATCAAAGTTTTCATACATCTTTCCCTCACACTTCTATCGTAGGGTTAATGAGTTGCTTCAATGAAAGGTTTGCAAAGAATTTTTATACTAATAAGAATGAAATATATAGTCCTTGGATTGTTTTACTGTTATTTTGCCTTGAATTTTTTATTTAATAAGTTATTAAAAGTTTCACATCTTTGTGGATTATTGGAGGCTTGCAACCATTGTGTAACTATGGAGATCTATGATTTTACTTGATATTAATTGTAGTAAAAGTGAAAATGAACTTATTTATTAATAAAAACTCTTTATTGGCGTGTGGTTACTAATCCTTGAGCTGAATCTAATTCAATTTGAAGTTCTATCTTGTTCAAACCATGTGAGCTTCTTTTTGTTAAATTATATTCTTGCATCTTAGATTTTCAATTTTATTAGTTTTAGAAAAATAAAACTCTGTAATGTGGTGTTTTTTATTGCTAAAACTAGAATTTACAAATATTTGGGGTAGTTTTAAGGAAAGACGATGCTTCATGTCACTGACTTTTAATTAATTCCCTTATGATATATTATATGGTTATAGGAAAATGAGAACTGATAAGTATTGTGGTTATGAGCATAGGTTTGCTAATATTGTGCTTGTTCTCAAATTGCATTGTTAAGCTCTAAATTTATTACAATTTCATATTAATATATATATTGGTGTGGTGATTCAATTTTTCAACAAGTTAAAAGAATAGTTATTTGCAGAGTTTTAAAATTTTATAAAATAGCATATAGCAGATTGGGTACCATCTCCTTAAGCCTTATCCTCTCTAGAGCTTATCTAAAGAGAGATATTTCAATGTTAAAGCTTTTTTTAATCACTATTGTAGTCTCAAGATCAATCATTTCCCCTTTTCAGTTATGATATAGTATTCAAAGCTCAAGCCTTCCAAAAATGCATCTTATTGGATCATAAAGTCTAGTCAACTAAATTATCCAAACTTATTTGTTTTGTTTTGTATGGTATTCACTGATTGTATTTCATGGGCGTGATGATGTTTATAATACAGAGACAAAACACTTAAAAACTGAAACATTTGTTTCATATAGTATTCACTAATTTTATTGACCTTGCCATTTTGATCCATAAATAAATTTTAACGTTCTTTACTTCTTCTTGTCGACTCTAATTTCTTTTTTTTTTTCATGGTATTCCTTCAATTTGTGTAGGTCTTGCTCCTTAAATTTGTGAGGATTTGTACCACCGTATCAAGAAAGCAATGCCAAATAGAAAACATTTGGAAAGGAACAAGGAAGATAAAACTTTATCTCTTTGTTTGGAAATAGTAAGAATGATCTGTTCATTTTTAAAACTGAAGATGGGTTTACACTTGTCAATTTGCACCAGAATCAAAACCAATATATGAGGGAGCCATTCATCCTTGCATCACAAGCAAAACAAGTATTTTTATGCCAGAGAAAATGATACCCCTAATTGGTATGTTGTATTACGAGCACCAGCAAGGGGATTCTATGACCAAGAAATGTGTTAAGGTAGTGATGATATAACATTGCTTGATGAAGGGGCAACTAATATACTTGAAGACATCGATGAAGACAATGAAGTTGTTAACTACACACGAGATGACTGTGCGGGCATGTTGATATAGGACATCTGATGGATTTTAGTCTGTTGATATTTTGTTATTAAGTTGTGATTTTAATACTTATGGGTTATTGGTGATCTTTATTTTAATTTTTTTATAGTGAGTTTATATTTTATCTACTTTATGTCATTATGTTTTATATTATATTCAAAATATACAACATTTCCTTTAAAATTATACGAGCTTATACTTTTTGGCATTTTTCACATGAATAAATCATGTTTATAATATTCCTTGTCCTTTATAGGTAATTTGCGATCTTTGTATTCGTGATTACCTTCAAACAATCCGACATGAAGAAAAAAGTAACGGTGATTAATAATTATTGGTTATTTTATAAGTAATACATGTTATAATAATGACTACTTTTGATTCGTGAATACTATTTGCAGGAAACAATGCAAAGAAAATCTCCAATAGCACCATAAAAGCAAACAAACAATCAAAGCGTCGATCGGAACAAGCTAAGTAGGTTGCTCGAAGAATTATAACTGGAAGTTTGGATGATGACTAGCCAAATATAGAAATACCCCATTTAAGCACTCATACCTTGCCTATTACTCATGTAGAGTTTCAAGGAAACACAAACATTCCCCCATTTATTTTAAACTCTCCTGTTACTCGTACAAGATTATCATTTCATAGAAGTCAACAAGTAGTTCTGACGGTGGAAGTAGAGGATGTAGCGGGGATTGTAGGAGAGGGGGGTAGGAGAGAATGTACCTATGAATATGAAAGAGGGTATGTTATAAAAATGCTCCCACTGAAAAGATTCAATCCAAAAGGAAAAGATGACCCACAAAAATGAACAACATAGAAAATGATGCAAATTCTAATATAGACATAAAATTTAATGAGTATGGGCAACCTATTAGGGAATCTTCAGTAGGTTTAGCTTCATTTATGGGTTCCCTTGTAAGAAAAGTTGTTCCAGTTACATTAAATGATTGGAGAAAACTTCCTACAAGGTTGAAGGAGGTGTTATGGAAGTCTATTCAAGTATGTTCTTTCTTTGTCATTTAAATAGTTTAATATCTTATACTATTACTAGTTATTTATACTTTCCTAATGATATTTTAGATGAGGTACAACCTTTAATGATACATGGAACAAAGACTTGTTGTTGAAGAAGATGTGTGACAACCCAGGCTTACTTTAAAAGCCTAGGAAGCGAGTACGCAACGGAAACAAGGACCGACCATAGTATAATTAACTTAGCACAAGACATTGAAAATCACATAACGCTATTAAAACCTGCTCAATTTATTAAAACAAAAAAACTCGGCTCGTCGGCCATTTTATAACATATCATTAAGTTTAGAGTTATCAACCAAACCTGTAAAAGTCATCAAATACGTGATAAGTAGATGCGGTGCACCACAGTGAAGTTATACAAAACATAAGTATTTTAAACATAGTTACATAATAGTGTTTAAAACCGAACACTAGAAACATCATCAAAAGACTATGACCCGTAAACTAGACTCGCGTGTCTGGTGGCACATCCAAAGTCTTCATCCTGATCCTCAACGAGCACCACCTGCCGCTCCACGTCCTTGTCCTCTAGCGATACCTGAAAAGTGTTTTATAACACCTTTGAGTATGGCACTCAGTGAAAAAAAAAGAATATGAACGGTGATGCGGAATGGTTATAATAAAATGTACAGAAAAATAATGACATGCTTAGAGTGTAAATATAGAACAAATGCGATGTATATGAATGATGTCAAACAAATTGCAAGCCTTTTAACCCGTACTTCCATCAAGCCATTAACATATTTCACATATCACAAATACCATCCTCTTTAGTTCACAAGCTATGCCAACACAACCCGACGTCTCACTACGCCCTAAATCACATGGTCAATCAACATTCGAGTCGTAGCTCTTCTCAATCTCAGGTTATCTCAATAACCACTATCATTCGAGTCATTCATCACATAGCACTCCAGAGCTACATCACATCTCCACCACGGTAACCACGTGTAATGTCCAACACCCACACACCGTTACACTGGGTTACGACCCCATGGCCACAAACCGATCGCATGATATGCATGAATTAAATGTTATGAGATGATATGAAATTAACATGCTTCCTTTCAACAACATCATATAATGAAACCTCGATACATCGAGCATAAATAGGAAAATTCCTCCAAGCAATATATGATTAAATCATTACACGCATTATGCTCAAAATTCACATAAAGACATGGTTCACATTTCACACTTTTCTCTATTATCTCATTCGTACTATCCATCGAGCATAAGTCGAAACACATGTCAAGTATGCATAATCATAGCCCCAAATCAGTATACGACTCGATCATGGACTAAGAACACAAGAGTTAAATAAGTAGGCATGCTTGTATGATCAACTAGTCAAAAACATAATCCGGTTTTGAGCTATCTATCATTTCGGCCCTTTAAACCAATGTCGGAGTCGATATCTCTTCTCGTTACTTCTCTTACTCCTATAGCTTTGCAAACCATATGACAAGTCACCATTACTCATAACCACAAAACTCCATTTCCAAGATAGTTACGAAAGAACCGTGAACACAACACCAATCACCCCTCGGATTCTTTATGTTCTCACCTTCAAGGTTGGCCACGTGGATCATAGCTCATCCTTGTCCTACAACAAGTTAATTCACCCAAATAAATGAATTAATATTACTATCACAATTAGATTATAAAACTACACCAACAACTCACAACCGCTAAAAGACAAAGTCCCGAAACTACATGGTTTTAGAATAACAATTTCGGCCAATTTGGGCTTTATCAACTTCACCAATTTTGAACTTCCATTAAGTTTCCCTTACAAAATACATACATATAATAACATCAAAAATAGAAATCAATGTTCCACCACTCAAGACACCATAGAACTCATAAAACCCAAGCTAAAACACTCCATCAATGGAGATTTCACATACTTCCTTTATCATATCTCCCAATATCACATAAACATGTCTTACTTACTTAGGATGATTACCCACACTTTCATAACCAAAATTTCCAGAATTGTAAACATAATTAAAACACCCAAGAAGAAGTTCCAAACAATTCCATGGAAAACCTTACAAAATTACAAACCTTAGGTTGATGATTACCTTGATTCTTGCTCAATCTCCACCCAAAACTTGTTTGAACCTTCCTATCAAGATGAGTCTACCATGAATCACTAAAAACCCACTTGGATTAAGCCACCAATTCAAGCTAGATGAAAGCTTCAAGTATCAAAAAAGGTTGATGAGAGACAATGGGGGGGGGGGTTTACCGGTTTGGAGGGGAAGAAGGGAAAAAAATGAAGACTTTGTTTTCATTTTCATTTTTCCTTTCTTTATTTCTATTTATACTTCCAATTTCCATTAATTTAAATAAATAACTAAAATATAATTGCCACTAGCCCCCTCCACCTCCTAAAATTAAAAGAAGCCCCTCCTTCTATTTTCTTTTTCTAACTAGTCTTTGCCCCTTAATTTCATTTACAAACCAACCCTCTCCACTAAACTAACCATGTTTAACCATTCCATTTTCATTTATTTCTCCACCCAAAGTTAAATTAACCCTGGCTAGTCACAAATTAACCACAATTAACATAGCAAAAATAATTTTCTCCATTTAATATTACTATTTAATTTATACAGAACATAAAGAATTCTACTAAAATTCTCGGCCCTTACAAGATGGGTAACTTGTGGAGAGCTGGAAAGTCTCAATTGGTTTCAAAAATTAATACCACAACAATTGATGAAGAGCTATTGAAACTAAGGCCCGACAATATTCGATCTAAAGACGATTGGATGGACTTGGTTAAGGAAAAGAAGAGACCAAATTTTTTGGTATGAGAATTATAATATATTTCATTCTTATTGTGTCTACTAAAATTTTAGGCTCTTAATATTATAATTTTATGTGTAGGCAAAAAAGTGAAAAATTTAAGGCCATGAAGAAAAAACAGCTCCCTCATACAAGTAGTCGCAAAGGGTTTGCTCGAATGGTAGAGGACATGGTATTATATTTCAAACATTATTGATTAATAAAGTTTATAATAATATTATTAATTTACTTTCGAGTCTTTTGTGTAGGAAAAGAGTTCAAATCAAGCATCAATCACTCAAGTTGAGGTATGGGCAAAAGGACACAAGAAGAAAGACGGTACACCTGTTAACTCACAAGTTGTTGAAACCTTGGTATGAATGAAGTATTTTTCATATGACATTATATTGTTATAAAAATGCTTATGGTGGTGTATCTACTCTGGATTTCATGGTGACTTACCTTTGTTTGTATTCGAGGGGGGGTGTAACGTCCCGTCACTTTTGAGGTGAAAATTATTATTATTATTATTATTGCTTTACTTAGTATAATTATAGTGATTGGTGATTGTTTATTTTACTTAGAAGTTCATTTAGTATTTTAATTTGAGGCTCGAGTTCGATCGTGAAGTAATTTCTGTTAGAACGTTTAAATAGAATCGGGTGTGATAACGTTTATTCATAGGACAATTACTAATTGTTATATCACTTTAAGTTAGATTAGAAGTGGTTAAAGTGAATTGGAATTGGAACTGTGCAATAACGAGAAGCCAGGACACTTTTTACTAAAGAATTAGAAATCGGGACATAACGGTGATTTGACAAAATAAATATATATGTTAAATAAAACCTTCAGCAAGTAAAATTATATAAAAAAAGAAAAAAATGAAGCCAAAGACCCTCCCCACCCGTGAGCAAAAGATAAGAGGAAAAGTCGGGGTTTCGTCGCCGTTTCTCGACCGTTTTCGTTGATTCTCGTCCTGATAGAAAGATCTCGACGCAGGCTTTCATCTCATACCATCAATTGAGTTGATCTGTTCCAGATCCGGGAGAAATGAGGTAAAAAAGAAATGGGTTTTTAGGTTTCCTTTTTCCCAATTTTGCGTTTAAGCTTCAATTCGTTTTTCTCGGGTGTCGTTGGTGATTTCTAGTTAGGGAAAATCATTTTTTGTCAAGGTTATTGTTTTGAATCTAAACCTGAGTCAAATGGAAAACCCGAGCCCTTTGAAATATTCCAAATTGAGGGTTCCGTAAATTGAGTTTTAATATTTTTGAAAGCGTTTTCTTTAAATATTAATCGGAAACCAGAACTCGATCTTTTTCTCTTGCCTTAGCCGTGAGCTTCCTAGAGTTTCCGGGATTAGTTTGACGTTTAATTTAGCTTTTGGATTTTCATTCCTGGTTTAGAAATTAATATGTTTAGTTGCATATTTTACTTTGTAGGTTTGAACCACGGGCAACCATTCACGCATCCAACGAGCGGTGTTTCTTTCACGTATTTTAGAGGTGAGTTTAAAATGAGCTTTAGTGTTTTAATGGCTCGGATTACTTGACGATCTAGTTGATTGGAGGTTAAGGGTTGTGGATGTTTTGCAAGAAAATATTGTGGAAAGTATGGTTGGGCTAAGGAAAGTGCATTAAGACGAGATTCTCGTCACTAAATGGTATTAAGACTTGAGGGCTAAAGTGTTGTTTGGGTGTAATATATTTGAAAGTAGAGATAGAAAGTGATGGTTTGGACTCAGGAATTCCAAAGAGGGAAAAATAGCCTAGTATGCTTTAGGTTTTCTCTTAGTTAATATCCTTCGTGCTTAGGAAATAGGACAGAAACTGAGGTGACATGGTGACTAATGGTGACTTATATTTATGGTGACTTATATTTACGGTGGCTATGGTGACTAATGGTGACTTATATTTATGGTGACTTATGGTGACATGTACAAATGGTGACTCTGGTGACTAATGGTGACAATGGTAACTATGGTGACTATGTATGAATGGTGACAATATAATCATGGTGACTATAGCGTTGTTATACGCGAGGTGATAAGGTGAGTTGAAATATGTTATGGTAGTTGAAACTGACTTTAACCGAGCCAATTATGTTTACTTCCCTGGGCATGTAGTTCTGAATATAAATGCACATATAGCCTTAGTATTTATGAGCTCGATGATTAGTGAATGGACGCTTAATCGGAAGTAGACACGTAATAGAAATGTTAGACACTATTTCCGATAAGGACTTCGGTCCATATAAACACTTGCTTTCATTTTACTCTCACTAGCTTTTTGCTAATGTTGCTACACTACAATTTTACATGTACATCTCGTGGGAGAGGTCGGGGTCGTGGTACCACTTGACTAACCATGCGATGAACCTGGGATAAGGATTGAAGCATTGCGAAATGCTAGTCTTTTGGGTTGTTTGTAAATGTTTATATAGTTGGTGTCATGAGCTCAAAAGAGCGTTGTTGTTTGTATTTTAAACGTTTTATGTTGTCGTTTATGTTTTTCTTAAACATAGGAAATGTGCATATCCCGTTTTTCTCTGATGTGAACATTGTAAACAGGTTTTGGCATGTTCAAAATATAAATGGAACCACACAAATTTTCTGTAAAATGGTTGTTTTCCACTGCGTAATGTGTATTAAGTGTTTTAAAAAGAATCGGGTCGTCACAGGGGGGGTTCTTAAAGTATGTCAAATATGTAAAAAGTTTTAAGTAACTGCTTGTGATTTAAATATGTGTAATACTTCTTATTAAAATATTAATGGTGATGTTTAGAAAGTGAGATGACTGTTTATACATGGTTTTGTTTATGTTGGAGATGTGTCTTAATGCTCATTAAATAATTGTAGGTTCGTATTTGTAACGACCCAAAATAAAGGCTAGGCCCCGAGTACTCTCAGCGGAAGCGTAGAAAAACATGAATTTCAAATAAAGTATAACAATTTTATAAAGAAAATTCGGCATGGTGCCGTTTGAAACTTAGACTATGCCAAAACCTGTAATACAATTTTTTCCAACCAGATAGATCATAAACAAATCACGGGAGTGCACATCCCCCGGTTTCTAGAAAACGAAAACATTTGAAATATCAAACGCATAGAAATTACCAAAGACTACACCTTTACAACATGATTTCAATGACTTGAAAACAAAGCTCAATAAACTTTAAATATTACATAACCACATAAGTTAACTCTTATGTAACTAATCCAACTCGAGCTCAAGCTTTGACGACAACTAGTCCAATCCCAAAGTCCAGCATCAAAGCTTCAACGCATACCATCTTCCTAGTCATGACCTCGACCGCTACAGAAACCTGAAAGGTTATATGTAGCACCTCTGAGCATGACACTCAGTGAGAAACAAAAAGAAAAGAAAGTAAATTTATGCATGAAGTTCATGGTCAGAAAACGTCCAAGTATCCAAGTCTCTTGCCCCTCACCGAGTCTTTGCCTCCACTAGAGAAACTACCTCCTATAGTTCATCTCGTACCCAAACTAAGCTTCTCACATTTCCGATAAAAACAAACGATTCGCAACTAAAATAACTTCCAAGCCACTACAACTATTCAAAACAAAAGCTCTTTATAGACATTCTCATTACAATTAAATTCACATCTCAACCCGGTCTCCAATCTATTTATCCTCCTTATCCCATCCTCTGTTGACCTCCACTCGATAATCATTACATCTCGCATTATCATCACATGATCATTGATCTATCTAACAACACCCTCTTAGTACTTTTAAGTTCAACAAACTTTCTACCATCCTTTCTGACATAACTAAGGCACCTTCTCTAAACCCGCCCCACTACCCCGTCTATCCTGAACGTATTCACATCTAGTATCTCAGAGAATAGGCATGTATGGAAGTAAATGAAGTATCGTAATGCTATGATATATTTAAAAAGAACCAAACGAGTAAATAAGAAGGCTAAATATTTGTTATAATCAAAGTGTCATCAATCTCCAGCAATCTGAGCATCAATTAGTACTTTCACTTTCCACACATCTTACCGTGCAACAATGGTCTTGGAGGCTATCTCGATAGCTCACTCCACAAATTAAAGTATCAGTACTTTCACATTTCACTCGTCTTACCCTCACCGGATGTCTCGGGGCTATCTTGTAACGTCCCGTTACTTTTGGAGGTAACTTTTTTTTATTTTAAATAAAGTATTTAAGTTCAGTATAACTTAGTTATTTCGAATTTAGTAGTTATTTTCTTTCGAAAGTCTTTTAATTCTTTTATTACTTTAAATTAGTTTCGGTGACATTAATAATTATTAACGGACCAATTAATAATTATTAATCACCTTTAGATTATTTTAAGATCATCGGGTTTCGTATTTTAATCGAATCATTTAAAAGGGACGTATACGTCATTTTCCAATTTCTAAAAAAAATTACTATTCATCTCCCTCATCTTTAAAAGTCAATTTGGTCAAGGAAAATTTCATTTCAACTTTTCTCTTTTTCTCCTTTGATGCCGAGATACCCCCCCCCCTCCTCCTCTCTTATTGGCTTTTCTTAATTACTCGGTAGATCGCCATAATTCCGGTTCCGTTGAAAAGCTCTCATCCCGAGGATCGATTCTAACCTAACAATCGAGGTTTTCGTCCGTTTAATACAAGCCACAAGGTATGACAAAGTTTCAAATTTCAAGCTTTGAATAGTGTTTTAATGGAGGTTGAGATTGAAATCTTCAAATTCACACACCGAAGCTTGAAGATTTCAATCGAGGAAGTCATTTTATGCAATTTTAGAAACTTCCCTAAACCCTAAAATCAAGTTTGTGTTGAAAACCCGTCCCGTGTAGATTTCTCTCACTTGACCAAGAGTAGGGTGTTTAGTTTGCTATGATTTTACGTTTTGCTTAATTTTTCGGGAAATCGATTATTATGTAAAACCCTAAAATATGGTGACCCATTGATATCTCGGTTTTCAAAGTATCCTAAATCAACCCGAAACGCCTCAAAAGTGCATAAAAGCGGGAAAACTGAACCCGAGCCCTTTATTCCTTGTAGGGCCGAGAGCATGCCTAGGCTCTTTTGCCGTGTTTTCGTCGTTTTATGCGTTTAGATGTCGTTTGTTTGATTTTCGGTTAATTAATTATTGTTAGGTGTATTTGATATGTAGGTTTGTGATCGATTGCGTGACTTTGACTCCGGCACTTTGGAAGCTTGGATTTCACATCTAAGGTGAGTTTAAAATGGAAGTTAGTAATTGTATGAATTATGTTTCATTACGTTATTGTTTATTGAGGTTAAGAGGGGAACTAACTTCCGGAAGTTATACTTGGTTGGAGACTTTAAACTCGGATGTGAGTGGAGTGGTTTTGGTGTACTTATGGTTTTGGAAGTAAAAGAGGAATTATGAGTGGTTTGGAAGTCTTGTAAGATGATTTGGAGACTTTAGATGAAAGTGAATGAATAAGGAACTTTAAGTGATTTGGGAGTCAAAGTGGCTTAGGAATTGCACTTGAGTATTGACTCGTGTAATTCAAGCGGTTTATGTTCTTTAGTAGCTTAGTGGAACTTTATCTAACTTACTAGGGAGCTTGATGGATTCTATATGGTACTTGTGATACGGCACATGATAGTATCTTGATACGCTCCATACGGTATCATGGTGCGATGATATGTGATACGGCACATGATAGTATGTTGATACGCTCCATACAGTATCATGGTGCGATGATATATGATACGGCACATGATAGTATGTCGATACGCTCCATATGGTATCATGGTGCGATGATATGTGATACGGCACATGATAGTATGTTGATACGCTCCATACGGTATCATGGTACGATGATTGTGATATGGCACGTGGTATGTCGACTTCGGTCCATACGGTATTATGATACGATGAAATTGATTGGGTAATAAAGATAGTTAGTAATGCAATTACATAATCTTTAGATTTGTATAGTAAGACTTAGTAATAACGGGTACTTTTACTTTAAGTCTTGATATCGTTAATTTTTAAGAAGTATATTATGTATGTTGATTATATGCGGAATTTGGAATGTGGAATGGGTAGTAAAAGTGAAATCTAGGCCTTTGGACACAATTTCTGACATGGAATGTTGTTCATAGGATTACTTGCTTTCATTTTACTCTCACTAGCATTTTTATGCTAATGTTGCTACAATTACAATTTTTCAGGTAAGAGTCATGGTAGAGGATGAGGTAGAGGAGGTGGCGCCGCATGACCTATCAAGACAATGAACGAACAAGAACATATATGGTTTTGGGGTGAAGCATTCTTGAATGCTCTTGAACATTTCACTACTTTTATTATGTTTCATTTTGAGCTCGATGAAGCATTTGTATAATCTGTATATGTTTTTTAACTTTAAACTTTCACTAGAATTTTCATCATATTATGGAATGCGCATTCCAGGTTTATTGTTTTTTCTGAAAATTGGGATGTAAACAGGTTTTAGCTTATCCGAATTTTAAACGAACTCATGCCATTTTTTTGTAAAATCAAGTTTTCCGCTGCGCATTTGTTTTAAAGGATTTTACGAAAAATCAGGTCGTTACAGTTGGTATCAGAGCCTTCTTGGTTTTGTAGACCACATGCATCGCATGTTTTCATGGTTTGATTTTGTTCTTGTCCAATCATTGTTCGAGGTCAACGGTGCCAGGTATCCTTAGAACCTTCTCTTTTGATAAGTGCAATTGTAGTATTGCCATTCCTTTTCCATTATCTCAAGTGAGGCTTTTCTGATTGTGAGTTCAGTATGCCTCTGAGGACAGTGATATCTAGGAGAGGTCAGAGCGGAGTACAGGCTGGGATACGAGGTAGAGGTAATGCGAGGGCAGTTACACCACCACCCCCTCTACCTGTTTATCGGGAGGATGAGCCTCCAGTTGATCAGCCACCTAGTCATGGTCGTAGTATCACCATTTCTGAGGAGTACTATTTAGACCTGTTACGAGGTGGTGGACATGCTGGTCAGGATATACCGCCTGTTAGAGCACCTGCTCCAGTGGTAGACCAGTCTGGTATTACTGATGCTGCAAAAACTTTGAAAGAGTATATCAGGTACAATACTCCTGAGTTTGATGGGACATCTACTGATCCTGCAATTGCTGAAAAATGGATCACCATAATAGAAAGGGTACTTGAGTTCATTAAATGTCTAGATCATTTGAAGGTCCACTGTGGGACCTATTCTTTAGTTGATGATGCCTTGTACTGGTGGAAAGGTTTATACCGTACTCTCAGCCCTAAGTTGCAAGTTAGTTGGGAGATGTTCAGGGAAAAGTTTTTTGAGAAATACTATCCAGAGGATACCCGTGATCAGTTAGAGATATAGTTTCTCACACTCAGACAAGATGACAGGTCTGTTGTGGAGTATGAGAGAGAGTTTGACAGGTTGTCAAAATTTGCTACTAAACATGTTACTGATCTTGAGGACAAAAGAAAAAGGTTTATTGTGGGTCTGATGACAGAGCTACGAGGGCAGGTATGAGCTTTATAACCTGCTACGTATGCTGATGCTTTGACCGCTGCTTTGGCTTTAGATATTGGTGATTCTGAGAAAAAGGTCAAGGAGATTGTTGCTCAGACCTCTTTTTGGAAGAGGAAGGCTGTGGACGACCTCCCTGGTCGAGGGACACAGTCACATAGACAGGCTCCTGGAAGGGGCAAGGGACAAACAGGATCACAGTTCCATTCAGGTCAGTCTGGTGATCGGGCCCCTTCTTTGCCCTATTGTCCTGATTGTTCTGGGTACAACTTGGGTCAGTGTTATGTGCAGAAGTGCTACCCTTGTGGACAGGTCGGACATGTTAGACGATTTTGTCCTAGTTTACAAACACCACAGCAGCGTGGGAGTCAGGGTCAGAGCTCAGGACAGGTTCAGAGTTCTGGACAGGGACAGGACCGAGGACAGGGTCAGGGCCGTGGTCAGGCAGGTGGTAGAGGCCAGATTAGGCCTACTCAGCAACAAAGAGTACCGCCAACAGTTCAGGCACAGCCCCAGACACGACAGTAGGCACGTGTCTTTGCCACTACTCGAGAGGATGCTGAGGCATCTGGTACTGTTGTTACAGGTACTTTATCGGTATTAGGGCACTCTGCTCTGGTATTATTTGATTTTGGGGCTAGTCACTCATTTATTTCTGCTGAGTTTGTCGAGTCTGCTGCCTTTGATTCTGAGCCGTTAGGATATGAGTTACATGTTACTACTCCGCACAGAAAATCTGTGATTGTGAATATAGTGGTTTATACTGATGATTTGTATATTATGGGTTGCTTTCTGCATGCTATATTGATTGTGATGCCGATGTCTGACTTTGATATTATTTTGGGTATGGATTGGCTGTCAGCCAACCACGCCAACATCGGTTGTAGTGAGAAAGTGGTAGACTTTGTTGGTCCATGTGGGACTAATTTTTGATTTCATGGGACCCGAGGTAGGGTGACATCTATAGTTATCTTGGTGATCCAGGCTAGAGCACTTTTGAGTGACGCTGCTTGGGGTTACTTAGCAAGTGTAGTGGACACGTCTGTTAGTATGACTACCTTATCTTCTGTACCTGTTGTGAGGGATTTCATTAATGTCTTCCCTGATGAGTTACCTGGTTTGCCACCAGTGAGAAAGTTAGACTTCTAGATAGAGGTGATTCCTGGGACCGTTCCATTGTCCAAGGCACCTTATCGTATGGCACCAGCTGAACTTAAAGAGTTGAAAAGGCAGTTGCAAGAACTTTTAGACTTGGGGTTTATACGCCCAAGTGTATCACCTTGGGGAGCTCCGGTATTGTTTGTAAGGAAGAAAGATGGCTCCATGAGACTATGTATTGATTATAGGCAGCTGAACCGAGTCACAGTGAAAAACAAGTATCCTTTGCCCAGGATAGAGGACTTGTTTGATCAACTGAGGGGAGCTACTGTCTTTTCGAAGATAGATCTTCAATCGGGATATCATCAGTTGAGAATTAGAGATGAGGATATTCCCAAGACTGCCTTTAGGACACGATATGGTCATTATGAGTTTGTTGTCATGTCTTTTGGCTTGACTAATGCTCCTGCAGTCTTTATGGACCTAATGCATATAGTGTTTAAGAGGTTCATTGACTCCTTTGTGATAGTGTTTATTTATGATATTCTTGTATATTCGAGGACTGAGGAGTTACATGCCATACATTTAGAGAAGGTGTTATCGACTTTGAGAGCTCATAAGTTGTATGCAAAGTTCTCTAAATGTGAATTATTGTTGAAGGAAGTGGCTTTCCTTGGGCATGTAGTATCTAGTAGAGGGATTTCTGTTGATCCTTCTAAGGTGGAAGCTGTTAGTGGTTGGCCCCGACCTACTAATGTGGCTGAGATACGTAGTTTTCTTGGACTTGCAGGTTATTATAGATGATTTGTGGAAGATTTTTCCAAGATTGCATCCTCTTTGACTCATTTGACAAAAAAGGGGGTTGATTTTGTGTGGACTGATGAGTGTGAAAATAGCTTTAAGGAGCTTAAAAGACGACTTGTATCGACCCCAGTTTTAGTATCACCTGATGAGTCTGGGGGTTTGACAGTGTATACTGATGCATCCAAGAAGGGTCTGGGATGTGTATTGATGCAGCATGGGAAGGCAATAACTTATGCTTCTCGGCAGTTAAAGGAGCATGAGAAAAAGTACCTGACTCATGATTTGGTGCTAGCAGCGGTAGTACATGCCTTGAAAATTTGGAGACATTACTTGTATGGTGAAAAGATTCTGATTTTCACCGATCATAAGAGTCTCAAATACTTTTTCACCCAGAAAGAGTTAAATATGAGACAGAGGAGGTGGCTAGAACTTGTGAAAGATTATGACTGTGACATACAGTATCATCCGGGTAAGGCCAACGTAGTTGCTGATGCACTTAGTCGAAAGTCATCTCACGTATCATCTTTGAATACTATTCCGCTGAGACTTAGATGGGAGATGGAAAGAGCAGAGATAGCCTTTCTTACAGCTGAGGTTACTGTGAGTTTGGCAAGTTTAACTGTTGGCCCTACTCTAAGACAGAGGATGATTGTTGCACAGCGGGGTGAAAAACACTTGGCTGAGGGTTTTCGTGAGGCAGAGTCCGATTTAGCTAGCCATTTTATTTTCTCCACTGATAATGCATTGATGTATCGTAGGAGGCTGTGTGTGCCTCTAGAATTGACTTACAGAAAAGAGCTATTAGAGGAGGCTCACAGTTCTATATTTTCTGTGCATCCAGGTAGTATTAAGATGTACAGGGACTTGAGACAGCAGTATTGGTGGCCTGGGATGAAACGTGAAGTAGCTGACTTTGTTAGTAAGTGTTTGATTTTTCAGCAAGTGAAGGCTTTGAGGAAGAGTCCACCTGGTTACCTTAACCCTTTGAGCGTAGCTGAGTGGAAATGGGAAGAAATATCGATGGACTTTATTAGTGGCTTGCCGAAGACCGCGAAGGGTTATGACACCATTTGGGTGATTGTGGACAGGTTGACTAAGAGTGCACATTTCATACCAGGAAAGATAACCTATCCTGTTGAGACATGGGCACAGTTGTACATGAAGGAGATTATCAGACTTCATGGAGTGCCAGTCAGGATTGTTTCAGATCGAGACACCCGCTTTGTCTCGAAATTCTAGCAAAGTCTGTATACTGCTATGGGCACTGGCTTAGATTTCAGTACTGCTTTTCATCCTCAGACAGATGGTCAGACCAAGAGGGTCAATAAGATTCTGGAGGATATGCTGAGAGCTTGTGCTCTAGAGTTCGGTGGTAGTTGGGATACTCAGTTGTATCTTGTTGAGTTTGCTTATAACAACAGTTGTCAGGCTACCATCGACATGACACCTTTTGAGGCACTTTACGGTAGAAAGTGCATATCACCGGCTCATTGGGATGAAGTTGGTGAGAGGAAACTTCTGGGACCGGAGTTAGTGCAGATGACTAGTGAGTCCATTGCTCTTATCAGAGAGTGGATGAGAGTGGCTCAGAGTAGACAGAAAAGTTACGCTGATGAGAGGCGTAGTGCACTTGAGTTTGAAGTTGGTGACCACGTAATCCTGAAAGTGGCACCTATGAAAGGTGTGATGAGATTTGGGAAGAAAGGTAAATTGAGCCCTCGATTTATAGGCCCCTTCGAGATCCTGGATCAGATTGGGTCTGTTGCTTATCGATTGGCCTTGCCACCGGCCTTGTCGGCAGTGCATAATGTGTTCCATGTGTCCATGCTCAGGAAATATGTGGCCGACCCTTCACACATTATTGATTATGAGCCAGTTACATTGGATGCTAGTCTATCTTATGAGGAGGTACCAGTTGAGATTCTTGCTATAGAACAAAAGGTGTTGAGGAATAAAACTATAAACTTGGTTAAAGTTCTTTGGGATAGTCAAGTTTCAGAGGAAGCTACGTGGGAACGTGAGGACGAGATGCGAGCAAAGTACCCTAACCTTTTCACGTAGGGAGCCTACTTTTCGGGGACGAAAAGCCCTTTTAGGAGGGTAGAATGTAACGTCCCGTTACTTTTGGAGGTAAATTTTTTATTTTATTTTAAATAAAGTATTTAAGTTCAGTATAACTTAGTTATTTCGAATTTAGTAGTTATTTTCTTTCGAAAGTCTTTTAATTCTTTTGTTACTTAAAATTAGTTTCGGTGACATTAATAATTATTAACGGGCCAATTAATAATTATTAATTACCTTTAGATTATTTTAAGATCATCGGGTTTCGTATTTTAATCGAATCATTTAAAAGGGACGTATACGTCATTTTCAAATTTCTTTTAAAAAAATCACTATTCAACTTCCTCATCTTTAAAAGTCAATTTGGTCAAGGAAAATTTCATTTCATCTTTTCTCTTTTTCTCCTTTGAGGCCGAGAGACCCCCCCCCCTCCTCCCTCTCTTATTGGCTTTTCTTAATTACTCGGTAGATCGCCATAATTCCGGTTCCGTTGAAAAGCTCTCATCCCGAGGATCGATTCTATCCTAACAATCGAGGTTTTCATCCGTTTTCTACAAGCCTCAAGGTATGACAAAGTTTCTAATTTCAAGCTTTGAATAGTGTTTTAATGGAGGTTGAGATTGAAATCTTCAAATTCACACACCGAAGCTTGAAGATTTCAATCGAGGAAGTCGTTTTATGCAATTTTAGAAACTTCCCTAAACCCTAAAATCAAGTTTGAGTTGAAAACCCGTCCCGTGTTAATTTCTCTCACTTGACCAAGATTAGGGTGTTTAGTTTGCTATGATTTTACGTTTTGCTTAATTTTTCGGAAATCGATTATTATGTAAAACCCTAAAATATGGTGACCCATTGATATCTCGGTTTTCAAAGTATCCTAAATCAATCCGAAACGCCTCTAAAGTGCATAAAAGCCGGAAAACCGAACCCGAGCCCTTTATTCCTTGTAGGGCCGAGAGCATGCCTAGGCTCTTTCGCCGTGTTTTTGTCGTTTTATGCGTTTAGATGTCGTTTGTTCGATTTTCGGTTAATTAATTATTGTTAGGTGTATTTGATATGTAAGTTTGTGATCGATTGCGTGACTTTGACTCCAGCACTTTGGAAGCTTGGATTTCACATCGAAGGTGAGTTTAAAATGGAAGTTAGTAATTTTATGAATTATGTTTCATTACGTTATTGTTTATTGAGGTTAAGAGGGGAACTAACTTCCGGAAGTTATACTTGGTTGGAGACTTTAAACTCGGATGTGAGTGGAGTGGTTTTGGTGTACTTATGGTTTTGGAAGTAAAAGAGGAATTATGAGTGGTTTGGAAGTCTTGTAAGATGATTTAAAGACTTTAGATGAAAGTGAATGAATAAGGAACTTTAAGTGATTTGGGAGTCAAAGTGGCTTAGGAATTGCACTTGAGTATTGCTCGTGTAATTCAAGCGGTTTATGTTCTCTAGTAGCTTAGTGGAACTTTATCTAACTTACTAGGGAGCTTGATGGATTCTATACGGTACTTGTGATACGGCACATGATAGTATGTTGATACGCTCCATATGGTATCATGGTGCGATGATATGTGATACGGCACATGATAGTATGTTGATACGCACCACGGTATCATGGTGCGATGATATGTGATACGAAACATGATAGTATGTGGATACGCTCCATACGGTATCATGGTGCGATGATATGTGATACGGCACATGATAGTATGTCGATACGCTCCATACGGTATCATGGTGCGATGATATGTGATACGGCACATGATAGTATGTTGATACACTCCATACGGTATCATGGTGCGATGATTGTGATATGGCACGTGGTATGTCGACTTCGGTCCATACGGTATTATGATACGATGAAACTGATTGGGTAATAAAGATAGTTAGTAATGCAATTACATAATCTTTAGATTTGTATAGTAAGACTTAGTAATAACGGGTACTTTTACTTTAAGTCTTGATATCGTTAATTTTTAGGAAGTATATTATGTATGTTGATTATATGCGGAATTTGGAATGTGGAATGTGTAGTAAAAGTGAAATCTAGGCCTTTGGACACAATTTCTGACATGGAATGTTGTTCATAGGATTACTTGCTTTCATTTTACTCTCACTAGCATTTTTATGCTAATGTTAATACAATTACAATTTTTCAGGTAAGACTCGTGGTAGAGGACGAGGTAGAGGAGGTGGCGCCGCGTGACCTATCAAGACAATGAACGGACAAGAACATATATGGTTTTGGGGTGAAGCATTCTTGAATGCTCTTGAACATTTCACTACTTTTATTATGTTTCATTTTGAGCTCGATGAAGCATTTGTATAATTTGTATATGTTTTTTAACTTTAAACTTTCACTAGAATTTTCATCATATTATGGAATGCGCATTCCAGGTTTATTGCTTTTTCTGAAAATTGGGATGTAAACAGGTTTTGGTTTATCCGAATTTTAAACGAACGCATGCCATTTTTTTGTAAAATCAAGTTTTCCGCTGCGCATTTGTTTAAAGGATTTTACAAAAAATCCGGTCGTTACATATCTTGTATGGGTTAATGGCATAATGAAATATTGTAGATGTAGTGACTAAATTGCATAATTATGTATGCTAAACATAGTAATATAAACAATGAAATTGTATGATGAAGATGTCACAAAACTTTTTCTCAAACTGAAACCATTTCTTACTTACACTTTCCACGCATCATTTGTTTCCACATTCATAACCCGTGGCTTACTACACATATTTCTCAACCATCACGAAAATCACAGGAGCCGTAACTCGTTATTCTCTTCCTAATCAATATTATTACATTACATTTTCCCTCGTCTCACTACGTGCAATTCACAAACTTTCACATAAAACACTCGAGCCATAGCTCTCTCTATTCTTCCAGGTTATCGTAATAACCACTCTAGCATCTAGGCCATCCACCACATAGCGCCTCATAGCTACACAATATCCGCCACAAGAAGCACATGTAACGTCCAACAACCACTCACCATTACATGGGTTACGACCCCATGGCCATGCAACAAACAGATGATATGCATGAATAAAATGAAATGTAAATGAACATGCTTTCATTGTAATCTTTATAGAATCTCAATCTTTCGCGCACCAAACACACATATAAGAGTGAGTCCCAATCAGTATATGACTCAATCTTAAACTTGAAACATGTATAAAGGGAAGTAAACATGGAATAAGAACTCAAAGCTTAAGTAGTAACAAGGATATATCAAGGGTATTTCCACCCATTTCGCTTTCTCAACTACACGACTAGTTCAGTCACCATTTTCCATTCCGCTCTCATCTTCCTTTTCCCATACTTTAACACACTAAGTGATGTTTCCAATCAGCCCCCTATAACATTAATAACCACTCCACCACCTTATCATTGCAAACACGTTCGATCACCCATACCATCCCTTAACCCTATTCTCATTTTTCTAGTCAAAACAAGACTTAACCTTGACTTTACTCTCCTCATCAATCACAATCATTTAACAACTAATGTTAAGCTTAAAATATCATAAATAAATCATTAAAAACATAAAATGATTAGTATAAACCGATTAGTATAAAGAACCACATAGGCTTTCATACCAACCGGAATGACATGGCCCAAAACAAAGGCTAGGCCGCGAGTACTCTCATCAGAAGCGTAGAAAAAAATGAATTTCAAATAAAGTATAAAAATTTTATAAAGAAAATTCGGAATAGTGCCGTTTGAAACTTAGACTATACCAAAACTTGTAATACATTTTTTTCCAACAAGATAGATCAAAAATCAAACATAAAAGTACTTTAAATCCTTTGATGATCAAGCTTATTATAAAAGCCTAGGACACGAGTATGCAAATGGAAACAAGGACCGATAATAGCTCGTCGGCCATTTCATATCATAATATAGAGTTCAAAGTTATAAACTGAGTAGTAAAAGTCATAAAATACGTGGTAAAGAGGTCGTGATGCATCGCGGTGGAGTTATTACAAAACATAAGTCTTTTACACATATTTACATAAAAGTGTGTTAAAATCCAAACTCTGGAAACATTATCAGAACACTACGACCCGTAGCCGTGACTCACGTGTCCGGTGGCCCATCCAAAGTCTTCATCCCGATCCTCAACGACAACCACCTGCTGCTCAATGTCCTCGTCCTTTAGCGATACCGGAAAGGTGTTTTGTAGCACCTTTGAGTATGGCACTCAATGAAAACAAAAGAATATGAACGGTGATGCGGAATGTACATAATAAAATGCACAAAAAAAATGACATGCTTAGAGATATAAATTACGAACAAATGCAACGTGGGATAATGACAATCAACCATATGCCTTTTAATCCGTGCTCTCATCAAGCCATTAACGCATTTCACATTTCACAATTTACTATCCCTTTTTAATTCATAAACTATACCATCATAAACCGACGTCTCACTATGCCCCAAATCACATCACGGTCACAAAACCTGGTATCTCACTACAGCCAATTCACATGGTAAAACAACATCCGAGTCATAGCTCTATCAACCTCAGGTTATCATAATAACCACTAGCATCTGGGCCATCCACCACATAACACCTCGGAGCTACACAAAATCATCGCCACGGTAACCATATGTAACGTCCAACACCCACACACTGTTACAAGGGTTACGACCCCATGGCCACAAATCGATCATATGATATGTATGAATGAAATGGTATGAGATGAAATGAAATTGGCATGCTTTCTTTCAATAAACATCATATAACGAAACCTCGATACAACGAGCATAAATAGGACAATTTCTTCAAGCACTATATGACTCAATCACTATACGCATCATGCTCAAAATTCACATAAACTCATAGTTTACATTTCAAACATTCATCCTATTAGCTTACTCGCAAGCTATCTATCGAGCATAAACCGAAAACATGCCAAGTATGCATAATTATAGCCCAAAATTAGTATATGACTCGATCATGGACTAAGAATACAAGTATTAAACAAGTAGGCATGCTTATAAGAACAACTATTCATAACGTATTCTGGTTTTGAGCTAATAAGCTCTTTGGCCCTTTACATCAATGTCGGAGTTAACACCTCTTCCCGTTACTTCTCTTAATCCCATCATCTTACCCACCATACATCACAAACCACCATTACTCACAACCATATCATTCCGTTTGCAAGATAGCTTGGAAAGAATCGTGAATACTACGCCATTCACCCCTCTGATTCTTTGTGTTCTCACCTTTGTAGTTGCCCCCGTGGATCACTGCTCGTCCTTGTCCTACAACAAGTTAATCTACCCAAATACATAAGTTATGATTCATATACAAATTGGGACTTTTGGTTTGTGAAAGTATAGGATAAGGAAGATGAGAGCGAAATGGAAAATGGTGACCAAACTAGTCGTGTAGTTGAGAAATCGAAATGGGTGGAAATACCCTTGATATATCCTTGTTACTACTTAAGCTTTGAGTTGTTCTTCCATGTTTACTCTCGTTTATACATGTTTCAAGTTGAAGATTGAGTCATATACTGATTGGGACTCACTCTTATATGTGTGTTCAGTGCATGAAAGATTGATATTCTATAAAGATTACAATGCAAACATGTTAATTTACATTTCATTTCATTCATGCATATCATATGTTTAATGCATGGCCATGGGGTCATTACCCATGTAATGGTGAGTGGTTGTTGGACGTTACATGTGGTTACTGTGGCGGATATTGTGTAGCTCCGAGGTGCTGTGTGGTAGATGGCCTGGATGCTAGAGTGGTTATTACGATAACCTGGAAGAATAGAGTAAGCTACGGCTCGATTGTTATATGTGAAAGTTTGTGAATTGCGCGTAGTGAGACGCGGGAAAATGTAATGTAATAATATTGATTCGGAAGAGAATAACGTGTTACGGCTCCCGTGATTTCTGTGATGGTTGAGAAATATGTGTAGGAAGACACAGGTTATGAATGTGGAAACAAATGATGCGTGGAAAGTGTAAGTAAGGAATGGTTTCAGTTTGAGAATAAGTTTTGTGACATCTTCATCATACAATTTCATTGTTTATATTACTATGTTTAGCATACATAATTATGCAATTTAGTCACTACAACTACAACATTTCATTATGCCATTAACCCATAACGAGATAGCCCCAAGACATCCGGTGCGGGTAAGACGAGTGAAATGTGAAAGTACTGATACTTTAATTTGTGGAGTGAGCTATCGAGATAGCCTCCAAGAACATTGTTGCACGACAAGATGTGTGGAAAGTGAAAGTACTAATTGATGCTCAGATTGTTGGAAATTGATGACACTTTGATTATAACAAATGTTTAGCCTTCTTGTTTACTCGTTTGGTTCTTTTTAAATGTATCATAACATTACGATACTTCATTTAATTCCATACATGCCTATTCTCCGAGCTACTAGATATGAATACCTTGAAGATAGACGAGGTAATGGGGCGGGTTTAGATAAGGTGCATAGGTAAAAGAGGTAAGGTGCCTTAGTTATGTTAGAAATGATAGTAGAAAGTTTGTTGAACTTAAACGTACTAAGAGGATACTGCTAGATAGATACAATGATCATGTGATGATAATGCGAGATGTAATTATTATCGAGTGGAGGTCGAAAGAGGATGGGATAAGGAGGATGAATTGATTGGAGACGGGTTGAGATGTGAGTTTAATTGTAATGAGAATGTCTATAAAGAGCTTTTTGTTTTGAATAGTTTGTAGTGGTTTTAAAGTTATTTTAGTTATGAATCGTTTGTTTTTATCGGGAATGTAAGAAGCTTAGTTTGGGTACAAGATGAACTATAGGAGGTAGTTTCTCTACTGGAGGCAAAGACTTGGTGAGGGGCGAGAGACTTGGATACTTGGATGTTTTCTGACCATGAACTTCATGCATAAATTTACTTTCTTTTCTTTTTGTTTCTCACTGAGTGTCATGCTCAGAGGTGCTACATATCACCTTTCAGGTTTCTGTAGTGGTTGAGGTCGTGACTAGAAAGATGGTATGCGTTGAAACTTGGATGCCAGACTTTGGGATTGGACTAGTTGTCGTCAAAGCTCGCGCTCGAGTTGGATTAGTTACATAAGAGTCAACTTATGTAAAACTCATTGTGGTTATGTAATATTTAAAGTTTATTGAGCTTTGTTTTCAAGTCATTGAAATTGTGTTGTAAAGGTTTAGTCTTTGGTAATTTGTATGCGTTAGATATTTCAAATGTTTTCGTTTTCTAGAAACTGGGGGATGTGCACTCCTGTGATTTGTTTTATAATCTATCCTGGGTAGGAAAAAAAATGTATTACAAGGTTTTGGCATAGTCTAAATTTCAAACGGCACCATGCCGAATTTTTTTTATAAAATTGTTATACTTTATTTGAAATTCATGTTTTTCTACGCTTCCGCTGAGAGTAGTCGCGGCCTAGCCTATGTTTTGGGTCAGGTCGTTACAATATTCAAACTTCTTGTGGGGATAAGATGAGTTTACTAACTAATATGGCCGATGATGCAATAAGTGAAATATTTGGTCCTGATTGTAATAACGTCAGAGGATTAGGATTTGGGGTTACTTGTACAAAGTTGGCCATACTATCACAAAAATATGGAAATGAAAGCTTTGTTGAAGAAGAATGTAAGAAGTTGAGATTGGAAATGACTCAAATGAAATCATTGGTGTCTTCCTTGATAAAAGCTCAGGTACATTTGATAAATTATTCTTTAATTGTTTATATATGAATTCTTTGTTACTTTGATGGTGATTTCTTTTGATATTTTCTAATTATAGTGCCATGCAAGTAGTGAACAAAATTCAAATGAAACCCAAATTCAACTTCTAATTGTTCTTAATAATGTTCCTATTATACCTTCTCCATCGGTTAGTACATTTTAAATTTTAATAATTGATGTTGATTAAATTCACTTTGAGGATAGATGAGAATGTAACATTATTGCTGTAACGTCTCGTTATTTGAAGTGAATTTTTTTTATTCAATTAAAGTATTAAAGTTAATTTAAGAATTAGTAATTTAGAATTTAGTAGTTAAATTCGTTTGGGAACCTTTTTAATTGCTTTATTAGCCTAAATTAGTTTTGATCGTATTAATAATTATTAACGGGCCAATTAATAATTATTAATCACCAATTGGCTAGTTTAAGTGCTTCAGGTTTCGTTTTAAAAGCTAAAAACAAACAAGGAACGTATGCGTAATTTCTGATTTCTTAAAAATATCAAAATACTATTCTTTCATCTCTTTAAATAAGCCAAATTAGACAAAAAAACTTTTTTTTTTCTTTTCTTCTTCTTCCTCCTTTGGCCGTGGGTCTCCCTCCCAAGCATTTTCCTTTTGGTTTTTCTTCATTTCTTGGCGGATCTTCGTAATTTCAGTTGCATTGGATAGCCCTCAGTCCAAGCATCATTTCCAACCTATCAATCAAGTTTTTCCTCCGTTTTCTCAAAGCCTCAAGGTATGATAAAGTTTCTAAATTTAGCTTCAAATAGTGTTTTAATGGAGTCCATGGTTGAAATCTTCGATTTCTTGCCAGGACCTCGGAGATTTCAATCAAGGAAGTTGTTTTAAGTAATTTTAGAAACTTTCCCTAGCCCTAGAATCGAGTTTGAGCAGAAAACCTGTTCTGTTTGTTTTTCTCACACTTGGTGATGGCTAGGGTGTTTTAAATGTTATTGTTTTATGTTTTACTTAATTTTCGGAATTGTCCAAAACCCTAAATTACGATTACCCATTGATAGTACGAACCTCCAAAGTACTCGAAACCAACCCGAAATGCCTCTAATGCATAAAAACCGGAAAATCATTCCTCCTTTTCCTCCCTCTTGGCCGTGGATTTCACATGCCACTTTCCCTGGCTTATTGTTTTTTATTTTAGTTACATGACGATTGTTGTTCAATTTTTTAAATGAATGTACTTTAGGTGTATTTGAATTGTAGGTTTTGAACATCGTTCGTAAAATCGATCAACCGGCGATTTTGAGTTGACTTCAAATATAAGGTGAGTTTAAAGTGGTTGTCGAGTAGTTTTATGTTTTCAGATTTCATGACGATCATGTTTGATTGGGGTTAAGAGGTTTACATGATATTAGAGTTTATCCAAGATTGGATGTAGTTGGGAGATAAGGAAAGTGCATAAGGAGAATTAATTAACTATTGGTGTTGTTGAAAGTGAGTTGATCATTGTGAGTTAGGTTGCATTCTCGATGAGAATTTTGTTTCTGGAAATTGGAAAAAGTGTTAGATTTCTTCTCTTTCATTTGGGTGATTATAGGGGAGTTAAAGGACACTTTGGAGAGAAAGTATCATGATTAGTTTGGACTATAATATACTTGGAGAAGAGGATTTATAGTGATTAGCTCAATCTAGGCTTCTCTTTATATTTTGTCCTAGTACTTATCGGTTTCTTTTACCTATTTTACGTTAGACGTACTGAGCGTGGTATCATATTAACGACGTGGAATAAGTGCTAATGTGAAATTGGTGTGGTGGTAACAATGCGAAATGTAATATCATGGTACGATGTTGAATGGTGATGATGACTTGAGATGTGGAATGTGCTGATGTGGTAATAATGTGGAATGTAGTAATATGCGATGTGGTAAATGTGGAATGGTACAACATATGGAATATCGTAGTGATGTGAATTGTGGTGTTGTGGTAATGATATGGAATGTGGTAATTTGGAACGAAATGTGATGTGGTAAGTGTAAAATGAAATTTCAAGTGGAACATAGTAACATACATTGTATGATTACTTATTGTGTGGAAACAACATGTGGTATGATGTCCGTTGTGAGAAATTACATTAATACTCGTTTCGTTATGTTTTAGTACTAAATTGTTGCCTTAGCATTTTACTTATGAGCTTGAATGTTTAATTTCATAAATTCGATATCGTTGGGAATGGATTGTTGCTTATGCATAATGCTTGGGAGTGTAGAACGGGTAGTAAAGAGCATGATAGGACTTTGAACACATTTTCCGATATGAAACTAGGTCCATTGAAGTGTTTGCTTCCATTTTACTCTCACTAGCATTTTTATACTAATGTTGTTATACTTTAACTTTTTCAGGTAATACTCGTGTAGAGGACGAGGTCGAGGAGGTGGTGTCGCTTGATCGCGAGTAGATGGACTTTTGGGACATAGACTCTACATGTATTTTGGGGCATTCTATAAATGCTAGATGAAAAACCATGCATGTCATTTATCTTAAAACTTGTATTTTGTAGCTTATGAAAACCTAAGAATTGATGTATATGTTTTCGAGTCCACTTTTCTTTTATTTGTTTATAAACTGAAGTACACAGGTTTGGTAGTCCATATTTTAAGCGATTCCATGCCAAATTTTTATAAAAATCCAGTCTTCCGCTATTTGTTTCTGAATTTATAATTTTGAGAAAATTTAGGTCTTTATAATTGCACTATTTTATTCCATATTGGTAAAGAGTTTTACTACTCCTCAAAAGTGTAAATTACTGGATTGGAGTGGTTCACGAGAAGTGATTGCTGAGAGACGATGGTCTTCAAACGATCCAAATGTGCTTGTCTATCATATCTCACTTGGTCCTAATGCAGTGAGAGTGTGGGTCGACGTAGCACCCGGATGCTTATTTATGGAGGCCTACTTTAGATATGATGGATATGGAGGACGCTATTGGGAGTACAATTGTGATGACCCAACTTATTTAAAAAGGTCGATCGCGGTTAAGCAAGCGGAAGCAAAGAACTTAAACCCAAAACAATCGCATTAATAAAATATCAAAAATTTCGGCATGTAGTATTCATAAATTCCATGCCTCACATACAAAAATAACGTAAAATAACCCTATATTCCAGAAATCATCGGCTCGTCATCCGGTTCAGAGTTTCACAAAACTATATTCAAAATAAAGTTCGGTGCACCGTTTTAAAAGTAAACAAGACAAACATATATATATATATATACATAAAGTTTCAAGACCTCGACTCCAAAACATATAAGCACGACTTTCAAACAACACTTCCAAACTCGTGGCTCGCGTGACTGTGAGCCAATCCGAAAGCTCCATCTCGGCATAATCAACGAGCACCACCTGCCGCTCCACGCCCTCGTCCCCGAGCGTTACCTGAAAGGTGATATAGAGCACCTTTGAGCATGACACTCAGTGAAAACAAAAGAATATGAACAGTATGTGGAATGTCCGATGATAGAATGCGAAAGAAAAATAATAACATGCTTAAAATGTGTATGAAGTACAAATTCTTTATGTTTGGATGATAGCAACGAGTCATAACATTTTTAAATACATCATTCCTGTTGGGATTGAGGCCTCTAAAAGTGTTCTCAAACGGAAGTCCCAACGGATCTTTCCTTGCAGTATAATAAATTCTAAATTCTAAATGCATAAAAGAAATACTAACCCTTGTCGAGAAGTGTCTAACTCTTCCTCGTTCTTCGATGGTTACGATCCTGGGACCACCAAAAAGATCTTCCTCACTAAGCACAAAAGAGAATAGGTGCAAGGGCACTATCTCTTTTGGAAAAAGGAAAATTGGGAAGAAGAAATTTTCTTCCCAATACCCTATGGGCGGCGGCCAAGAGAGAGGGAGGAGAGGAATTTCCTGAGCCTTTACTTTAACTCTCTTAGTTGTGTGTTTTGGGGTCACCCCAAATGTCCTATTTATAGGAAAACCAAGGCCTCAGAAAATCTTCTGAATATCTTTTAATTAATAAATAATTAATTAAGATATTCTAAAATATATTTGAATAATAAAGATATTTTATTTTATTCCATAATAAAATGTTCCATATCTTTTATTTAAATTAATCAATATTAATTTAAATATATTATTCCATATCTTCCATTTAAATTAATCATATTAATTTAAATAAGATATTGTAAATATATTTCAAATAATAAAATGCAAATTCTTGGTCAACGGTTGACCAAAGTGGCGTGTGCTCCACCATGGATGACACGCCCATGTCATCCACCAATGACGTTATTGGGCATTTTTTATTTTCCTCTTATTTAATGGAACAATTCCTTTAAATAATTAAATAAATAAAACTCCTTTTATTTATTCCAATAAATAAAACTCCTTTTATTTATTTCCTCATTTAATTTGATAATTTCAAATTAAATATTTAAATAGACTCTTCTATTTAAATCCCCATTAATTTTGGACAACACAAAATTAATTTAATTAAATAGACTCTTCTATTTAATCTCTTATAAATAAATAGACTCTTCTATTTAATAATTAAATAGACTCCTCTATTTAATTCCACCATTAATTAAATAATTAAATACACTCCTCTATTTAATTTCCTTTAATTAATTGAATAGACTCCTTTATTCATTTCCAATTTTCCAAAGAGAAATTAATCATATTAATTTATGTTCTCAATTACATGCGTTAGCTCGGAGGACTTAATGGACCTATAGGACTAAGCTCCAATGATCCATAATTACCTTTGATTAAAACTCCTTTTAACCAATTAATTCTCATTCATTAACTCCTAGATAACTCCACTAAATATCTAGAGTTGCACTCTTAGTACTATAGACATAGTTATGTCCATTGGCTATAATCATTAACTACACTTTGATCCTTCACAAGTTAGTTCGTATCCATGGCTAGGTATTTACACCGTATTAACCTCCATGATACATCTTGCTTCTTAAGCCCAACTGATTCTCCAATGAACAACCTTACATAATCTCCATTATGCGTCTTTAATCTTTTCATTGATCAGAGGAAAATGGGGCCCCGCTGTTCAAGACCGAATCAGTCCATAAGGGAACTACTTATCTATTTTCCTATATGGAAAAGAGTGAATTTCAATTCTTGTGTAATTACGTTCTCAGCTATAAGCAAGATGCAATCCCCAAAGTGAGAGGCATATTGAGCGACCTATTCGAGTCACTCTCACCTATGTAAATCAAAGGCTTGTCTCTTACGAACAGGAGTTCGTAATCCACTCAGGATTAAGATCAATTGTACATGATCAACCGGTTGATAAACGAAGTGTCTTTTTGTAACGGCTTTCCCAGAAGACAGTAAGTTTATCCTAATCCAGTATACTACAATCTCTATTGCAGCAACACCCCCACTCACATGTCTCTACATGAGCGATCCAGATGAGATCACTTGTGCTAATTCACAAGTGGGCTGTGTTAGTGGTGTTACCAGAAATAAGGCACCCAACCTTTATTCATGTACCACAGACTATTTGAGTTACACTTAAGTGAATCTTCCCTCATCATATGCTCACTTTAAGTTATCATACGTAACTCTGGATCTTATGATGGATTACATTTATTAAACTAATAATAAATGACAATGTAAATATTACTAATTAATAATTCCTTTATTTATTTATAGTTTAAATGGATTACATAAGATTTAGGGCAGAAATCCCAGCAATTCCTTCCTCTTGGATACCATAAGCATTGCCAATACAAACTCGGCGTCTCGCTAAGCCCATATTACAAAATCAATCAACCCTCGAGCCGTAGCTCATCTCAGTTCAAACTATCTCAATTCACTAGCACCAGGGCCATTCTTTACATAGCACACCGGAGCTCCCAACACTTCTCTGCCACGGTAACCACGTGTAACGTCCAACATCCATACATTGTTACACGGGTTACGACCCCATGGCCACATAACGATCACATGATATGCATGAATGTCATGTATGACATGAAATGGATTAAACATGATTCTTCACAACAATGTTATATAACGAGACTTAGAATCAACAAGGGTAAATGGATCTACTTTTCAAATATGGTATATGACTCAATCTTTGCTTATACAATGTTCAAATCTCACATATTCACATGGTTCATGATCACAACTATTTATCGAGCATAAACAAAGTGTATCAAGTATGCATAATCATAGCCCCAAATCCATTATATGACTCGTTCATGGACTATGAACATAGTAATAAAGCAAATAGGCATGCTTAAATGAACAACTAGCCAAAACAATAATTCTAGTTTAGGCTATCTAGCATTTCGGCTCTTTAACCAAATGCCGGAATCAATATCTCTTTCCGTTACTTCAATTTCTTCCAAACTGTACCACCCATACCACAATTCGTTATTATTCATAATCACAATCTCCCTTTCCGAAATAGTTCCAAGAGAAACGGGAACGCCACACCAATCACCCTTCCGATTCTTTTTGTTCTCACCTTCAAAATTGGCTCCGCTTGTATCCACTCGCCTTTGGCCTACAACAAGTTAATCCATATATGTTTAGGCTAATATAATCATTATAAATCAGCCCATAACAATCACAAATAAGCCCAAACCCGGTTAGTGATACAAGTTCCAAAATTAGTTGATTCGGGATGCAATTTTAAGCCAAATAAGAAATACTTATGCAATATCAATTAGATTGATGCTCTAAGGTGGTTTCCTTGTTAAATACATATATTTAAACACCCAAATTCTCCAGAATTGATAATCTTTCAATAAAAGTCAAGAACTCACAAAAACAAGAAAACTAGTCAAGTAAAAGTGCAATTTTTGGTCAACTTGGAAATTTACCAAAAATTCACTAAATTGATCTTCCAAAGTGGTTTCCATACATCTTATAATCATCTAATCACTCTTAAATTCCAGAATTAAGAAACTTAAAGTAATGGTCAAGAAATCCCAAAAATCAAATAACACCAAAAGCTTCAAAAACCTCCATTAATGGAGTTTTGTAAAAAGCTTGAATCCACCCATGCCTTTTACCCTTTAAAGAAACTTCTCTTTATGGGCTCAAGAAATCTCCAAGGCAATGGTACAAAAGGTTTGATACTTTTGTGACTACAAATGGTTTTCTCGAAGTGCTTATGACAGTTTGTGTCTACTTTCAAGATATGTCAAATCAAAATACGACTTACCTTCATTTGTATGTGGATGACATGTTGATTGCCTGTAAAAATGGGGATCAAGTCACAAGAATCAAGAGGATGCTCAGTCTAGAGTTTGACATGAAAGATTTGGGGAAACACCATTTCTGGAATTTAAGATCAAAGAGAACCTTCATATAAACACCCTTAAGAACTCCAATCAAAACCATGGAAAGCTTACCAAAAATGAAATTCTAGGTTAGTAGTTACCTTGAGTTTTTTTATCAAATCTTCTTACAATACTTGTTTGAATCTTCTTAGGTTGATTATTCCTTCACAATCCAACAAAAACCCAAAGGAATTTGGCAAGGGATCAATGGAATTGGATGAGAAAAGATGAGGGGGGGGGTCACGGGTGGGAGGTAGAAGAAGAAGAATGAAATTTTTGATTTTTCCTTTTTCCTTTTTCTCTTATTTTTCCTTTATATTCTTTTCATTTCTAAAATCAAAATAATCAAAATGCAACTCAATCCTTCCACCCCTTCATTTTATCCCCAAAACCTCCCACCTCCTAATATTATTTTTGAATCCTTTTTCTACTTTCCTTTGCTAATAAGCCCTCTATCCATTAAAGTTTGTCATTTAATCCTTTTCCTAACTTAACCATGGTTAATTATTTCTCTTCTAAAGAACCCCACCCATAGTTAAACTAACTATGGTTAAATACTAATTAACCAAAATACTTATAATAACCAAATAAAACAAGTCAAAATAAGGACAATTTCTAAATATCCTACAAAGATTTTTCGGGTCGTTACAACAATTGCATGGTCTGGTGATAAAATTCTAAGTACACATTCTAATTTTGAATAATTTTTTTTCTTTCAACCTGAGACTTTATTAATAATATTGATTTTTTTTTTTTTACATTATATGTTATATTTTGTAGGTTATTGGAGATCTACCTTCATATGGGTTATGTTATCTCTTGGACTTTGTTTGCAAATATGTGTTTCATTTTGAAGATAACTATTATAAACATGTTTTTGTAATAGCCTTAAGTTTATATTTTATTATGTATGAGATTTTAGACTTTATGTAGCTATGAGACTACATGATGCTTCTACGTACTTGAATTACATCTTTTGTATGAATTTTTTATTAGATATTATGAACACTTTAACTTAAGTGTCAACACTTTTATGTGCTTATAAAAACATGTTTTCATTGATACTATTTTGTTTGAAGTACAATGTAAATTTCATATTTCTACAACATTTAATTAAAGTCATAGTGTAAATTATAAGCTATGGAAAAGTGATCCGTAGCATATAAAATATGTTATCAAAAGTGGCCTATAGCATAACATAAATGATATAAATAAAGAATTCAAAGGGTATATTAATGTCATTTATGTTACACAGTAGCGTTTATACTATGCTATCATTGACATTCATAGCATACAAAATAAGTTATCTATGACCTTCCATAGCGCACATAATAGGTTGTCTTTGATCTTCCATAGCTTATATATAAAATGCTATTTTATAATTGATAACATTAAAATTATGCAATCGTATATAAATATCTGTAGCGTCTGGTATAGCGTTGTAAAAATGTTATGATAAGTCCTAGACTTTCTATTGCGTGAGCAAACATGATGTTGCAATAACGCTATCGTAGGTGAACTATAGCGTTTTTTTTATGCTATCGTATGACTTATTTGTTGTAGTGTGGATAAGGTTTGGATAAGATTATATGATATAAGATGGATGAGATAAGATATAGACAAGATAAGATTAGATAATATATAAGTTAAGATAAGATAAGATAAGATCATATCTAAGATAAAATAAGGTGAGATAAGATAAGATAAGATGAGATGAGATAAAATAATATCTAAGATAAGATAGGACAAGACAAGATTAGATTAGATAATATCTAAGATGAGATGAGATAGTGGTGGACTTACTAAAAACACAATTTCAAGGTTTTTGGGATGTAATTTCGAATCTAAGTGCTAAATTATGAAGAAAAAGTCATGTAACGTCCCGTTACTTTTGAAGTATATAAAAAAAATATTTATTTTATTTTAATTTAAGTATTTAAAGATTATTTTAGAATCAGTAATTTAGAATTTAGTAGTTTATTTCGGTTTAAACCTTTTTAATCGCTTTATTTGCTTAAATTAGTTTTGGCCAATTAATAATTATTAATCACCATTTGGTTAGTTTAAGAACTTCAGGTTTTGATTTAGAAGTCAAAAGTCATTAAAAGGACGTAACCGTCATTTTTAAAATTCTTAAAATATCAAAATTCTATTCATTTCTCCTTAAAATCACCACATTGACAAAATTGACCAAAACCTCTCATTTTTCTTCTCCAAAAACCGTGAGCATCAACTTGGGAGGGGAAAATTTTCGGGTTTTGCTCGTTTCTCGATAGATCATCTCATTTCCGATTGCATCGGAAAGCCCTCAGTCCTAGGATTCTTCTCAACCTAACAATCACAGTTTCCATCCGTCTTCTAAGGGCCTCAAGGTATGTCAAAGTTTCAAAACCTAAGCTTCAAATAGTGTTTTAATGGAGTTTTGATGTGAATCTTCGATTTCTCGCCGAGAAACTCGATGACTTTAACTACGGGAGTTGTTTTTGGTAATTTTGGGAACTTCCTCTTAACCCTAAACCCGAGTTTGAGCCGAAGCCCGTCCCGTTTGAAATTTACAATTGGAGGGCTGTTTTGGGATGTATATTTATTGATTAATTGTTTATTGTAATTAAATTTGGGAAATCAAGTATTGTCCAAAAACCCAAAAGAAAAATGAGAGGTTTTGGTCAATTTTGGTCAATGTGGTGATTTTAAGAATTTGATATTTTGGTCAATTTTGGTCAATGTGTTTATTGTAATTTTGATATTTTAAGAATTTTGGAAATGACGGTTACGTCCTTTTAATGACTTTTGACTTCTAAATCGAAACCTGAAGTTCTTAAACTAACCAAATGGTGATTAATAATTATTAATTGGCCAAAACTAATTTAAGCTAATAAAACGATTAAAAAGGTTTAAACCGAAATAAACTACTAAATTCTAAATTACTGATTCTAAAATAATCTTTAAATACTTAAATTAAAATAAAATAAATAATTTTTTTTATATACCTCAAAAGTAACGGGACGTTAGAAGTCAAGAACGCATGATGAACACAAAAATTTCATATTTTAAAAAAAATTGTAAATGAAAATCTAATACTAAATTATGTGAACCCTAGAGAATTTGAAGAAGAACCATTTGGTTAGAAAAACAATCAGTTAACGTCACAGCCGATCAGGCCATAAAATAACTCGGAACCCATTCCTCACCCTCGTCCTCCCAAGATGCAGGGAGAGTCCGGCTTCTAGATGAGATAAGGCCTCGGATGAAGAACCAGAACTCTTTCCACTTCTTATCGCACGAGTTTTCATCTACTAGGGAAGGCGTCGTGTGGCTTTGAAGAAGGAAACGCATTCTACCCTGAACGTTTGTACGAAGGCCCCAGAAGTGGGAAACCATGCCCAAAGTGGGTCGGAAGCCTAAACCCGCACACACTACTTCAAGAGTGTGCAGAGACCTCAAAGTGTTCAGCATAAGCTGGCCTAAAGCAATGTCGTAACTTAGAAGGAATTCAGTCAAAAAAGGAGAGAGAGGAAGTCAAACCCCCCATCAAAGAAACTTATGATGGAGAGAAGTCCAACCATCTTCCGGGGAAAGATAAACCCACTCGGACGGCGTGGGGAGTCTCATCTCAAACTCTTCAGAGATGCCATAATCCTGCCTCAGCCTGTCTAGATCTTCCCGTGTCATCACCGACACATAATGGAAAGGGCCTGCATCCTCTCAGGTACCTTTCGACTGAGGTTCTTTTCTCTTTTTCTTCCTCTTCGGATTAGCAGTAGGAAACCCAAGAGGACTGAGACAACAGCCACATCAACCAAGGAGGAGTCTTCTCCCCCCAACAACGTAGTGTCGGATGGGGCAACCTGAGATGTAGCCTTACTACCCCTAAAGGGACCTTTCTTTTTCTTCTTTTTCTTTTGAGCCGCCTCCACGGCAGGAACAGGAGAAGGAGGATGGGAAAGGTCAGGAATTGTGGCTGAGCCCGTTGGAACCGAACCTACACCTCCTAAAGGGCGAGAAGTAGGAGAAGGGACAGGATATATATCTAGACTCGTGGCCTGGATCTCAGAGATGGACCCAAGCTCACTCACAGAAGGGAGGGAATCTTCACCAATCAATAAGCGAGAGTCAATCGTGGGCTCATTCCCCTTAGGCTCACCCTGAGATGTGGGGACAGTATTGGCCCCATCAATCCGTGTAGAAGAAGGGGAAGCACCAGAGTCATTCCTCTCGAAAACCAGACCGTTATAATCATCATCCCCTACGGCAAACCTCGGAGTCCTATGACCTCTAACTACAGAGTTTCCCTCAAAATTATCCATTACAGAAAGAATGGGGAGCAAAAGAAAGGAAAGACTAACCTTCGGAGGAGATAGGTAAAGCTTTAAAAAAACAGAGTGAAGACGGTGAAGAATTGTTCGAAAGCGAATGATTTCCAGACGACTTCGAGAATTCCAAAAGCAAACGAGCTTCAATTCTAAAGAAAAACCCTATTTAAAGGGGGGAACACGTGTCCAACCATCGCGACATATGGAGAGGGACACAACTATCCGAGTCCCCCAAGGCCCGTTGGAACCCAAACATGCGGAAGTCCAACGGGTCAATTCTAGTAATAACCGCATCTCTTGAAACGAATAGATCCATGAAGGGGTCGACGGCCCGTGAAAAGAAGCCACCAAGGGTTCGAAATAAGATCGAAAAGGCGTATTTTCTGAGGAGTCATGACCCCTAACTATTCCATGATGATGCAAGGATCAGGACGAGCGTCGCGCCTCCGATTCGAATACTACTATTCCCTGCAGCGAACTTTCCGTCCCAGGAAATAGGGGAAAACTGTAAAGGGTAAAAATAGCCCTCTTATGGGTCACACTCACACTGGGCCGGTTCACATGGGAACAGACCCATCTGAACCATCATTAGAAGGGGCCTATCCTTCATGGGCCGAGTGAAAGCCCATTAAGCCTAGTCCAAGACTAGCCCAGTCGGCGAGCCCACAATCAAGGAGACTATAAAGGCAACCTGACCTATCAAATTAGGTATGTGAAAACCTAAAACCATCAGTCATACATTGAACCTAATCTTCCTTGCGGCGCAAGGCATACTCTCACCTACCACCACCTAACTGGATCGTCGAAGGGTTCTCGACAGGTACCACACTGGTGCCCTTCTGAACGTCGTTCTTTGAAGTGTTTCAGGTAGCTCCGCCGCGAGGGACTAACACGTGACGCAGCGTGTTCAACCGTGTGGAGGATGTTAGGAATGGTGTCCTAGAACTTGTAATTATTAAAGTTTAATAATTTATTTCGAATAAATTAAATAAATAAACATAAGTTCTTTGTATTATCTAGATTGATTCAATTGACGATATTAGGAATATATGGAAATATATTAATATCAAACATTCAAATAGTAAACCCTAAGTTACTCTTATGAAATCATGACTTAGTATGTGAGTCATACGAGAGGATTAAAGTCGAGATGAGTAACTTAAAAGTGTCTATAGTAAATGGATAACGTTTGAGAACCTTATCCTGGTAACACTGTTGATAACTTCGCATTTTGTTTATAGACAAATGATCTAATCCTGATCATTCATGTGGGAGACATGAAATGGAAGTATCATATGCAATGTTGATTGTATAAGACGGGACCACGATGTTCGATCAAATTTCTCATTAGTACCGTTTACGAGAAATGATCGAATATCAAACTAAGTTTATCAACCGTGATAGATCTCAATCCTGAGTGAAATGCGGACTCCTATTTATGAAGTTATGTTCTTTGACTCACATGGTTGTGAGCGATCTGTAAGAATGCTCGATAAACTCCTGTTTTGGGAACATAACGAAATAATAGCTGGGAACTCATTTACACGAGATGGAATTCATAACTTTCCTAAAGAATTAACGGTATCAGTGCGATACCTAACCATTCTAGGAATTTAGGAAGCTCCCTTGATGTACTGATTCAAGACATGAACAAGTGGCGCCACGACTTCTATTGATCACTGAAGTATATTATCTATAGTTCGACTAAAGATAATGTTCATTGGAGAATCAGCGGGAACACAAGGATAAAGCGGTAATTACAGGGGCAAAACGGTAAATCTTATCCATCTGTAATTATGAGTGTTCCACGTGAAGGATAATATCACAGATATAAATAAAGATAAACTAAATGAACAATAACTCATCTATAGTGAGGGAGTTCAGCTATGAATCTATAGTGGAATTATTCATAGTTAGATAATAAGTAACTAACTGATTATGTGTTAATCACTTAATTGACTAATTATTAAGCCCATGATCTATAGGTCCATCGGGTCCCTATGCTAGCCCAAATATCGTAGTCGCGAAATCAAGTAGAAGAAATGGAAAGTTTAAGTAAAGTGAATTACTTAAATAGGCAATATTAATTGTTTAAATATTGAGTATATTTAAACGGTAATTAATATAAACATTATTAATTGTTTAAATAATGAGTTTATTTAAACAGAAAATTAATAATGAAATATTATTAATTAGACATTATTAATTATTTAAATATTGAGTATATTTAAATGGTAATTAATAATTGAAATTAATTGACAATTATTAATTGTTTAAATAATTAATTTTATTTGAACGGAAATTAATAATTAAAATTAATTAATTAATAATAAAATATTATCAATAAAGTTATTAATTAAATAATGAGTTTATTTAATGGAAATTAATAATTAAAATATTTATTATTAATTATTTAAATAATGAAAATTATTTAAATGGAAATTAATAATTAAATATAATTTGATAATATTTAGTCGGGAGAAAATATTAATATTATTAATTATTTAAATAAAATATTTTATTTAAATGGTAATTAATAAATAAATTAATTAAGTTGGACTTATTAATTTAAGAGAGAGTTTCAAGCCCAATTGGATTAATGAACCCAATTGCAATTGGCCCAAAATAATTAATTAAATAAATTTGATTTATTAATTATTTATTATTAATTTTGGCCATCATAGATAATTTGTAGGAGATAATTATTTGAATTATATCTTATAATAATTATATAGATTTATTTACCCAAGATAAATAAAATAAAGAACATAAATATTCTCTTATTTATCTATGGCATTTTAGAAATACCAAGATAAAGGAAAGAGATAATTCTTTTTTATTTTTGTATTTATCTCCATGGATTAATCATAATGTGATTAGGATTCTTATTTTCCTATAAATAGGAGGCTAGGGTCATTCATAAATCACACAATTCAATTCTTTGGAAATTGAAAAATCTCTCTTCCTCCTTTTCTCTCCCTTTTCCGATTTTGCTATTCAAAATTGGAAAGAAAATATGTTTCTTCTTCCCAATTTCTTCTTAAGTTCGATCCCACAATCGGGTTTTGTTTGATCGATCGGGATATAGCGTAGAAGATCCGGTGTTGCTGAGGATTTGATGCTGTAAAGAAACCTCCAACCGATTCTCCATTAATTACTCAATGTAAGTAAAAGGGTTTTAATTTTCGAAATTAAGCATGAATCTACATGTTTTATCACAAATTGCATGATGTTAATAGATCCGTAATTAAATGTTAATAAGTTTACTAAATAAAATTCCGCTAGTTTAGTAATCATCCCTTCAGAGGAGACCCTCAACGAGAAATACCCACAACAAGTTTCATTACGATATTGTTTATCGAGGTTAAGTGGTAAAACTAACTTCTAGAAGTTAATACTTTGGTTCGTGACTTTAGACTCAGAAGTGAGTGGAGTGACCTTGGAGTCTTAGTGATTTTTGGAGGAAAAGCAAGATTGAGTGTGTTTGGAAGTCTTGTAAGATGAAATTGAAGAGTTAGATGAAATTGGAGATTTTAGATGAAAGTGGAAGTTTAAGGTCCTTTGAGTGGTTTGGGAGTCAAAGTGGCTTAGAAGTTGCCCTTGAGAGATAACTTTTGTAATTCTAAGTGGTTTATGTTCTTTAGTAGCATAGTAGAATCTTATTTAAGTTATCTAACTTACTAGGGAACTTTATGACTTGTGATATGGTAAGATCGTACGTGGTAGTATGTTGATGTTGATCCATACGGTAACACGTTACGATGACTTGTGATATGGTAAGACCGTAAGTGGTAGTATGTTGATGTTGATCCATACGGTAACACGTTACGATGAAACTTGTATGGTGTAACGACCCGATTTTTTGTAAAATCCTTTAAAACCAATGCGCAGCGAAAAAGCTTGATTTTACAGAAAAACGGCATGGGTTCATTTAAAATTTGGATAAACCAAAACCTGTTTACATCCCAAGTTTCAGAAAAAGCAATAAACCTGGAATGCGCATTCCATATTATGATGAAACTTCTAAAGAAAGTTTTAAAGTCCAAAATATATACAATTGCTCCATCGAGCTCAAAATGAAACATAATAAAAGTAGTGAAATGTTCATAAGCATTCAAGAATGTTTCACCCAAAAACCATATATGTTCTTGTCCGTTCATTGTCTTGATAGGTCACGCAGCGCCACCTCCTCTACCTCATCCTCTACCACGAGTCTTACCTGAAAAATTGTAATTGTAGCAACATTAACATAAAAATGCTAGTGAGAGTAAAATGAAACCAAGTAATCCTATGAACCAAATTCCATATCAGAAATTGTGTCCAAAGGCCTAGATTTCACTTTTACTACCCATTCCACATTCCAAATTCCGCATATAATCAACATACATAATATACTTCCTGAAAAGTAACGATATCAAGACTTAAAGTAAAAGTACCCGTTATTACTAAGTCTTACTACACAAGTCTAAAGATTATGTAATTGCATTACTAACTATCTTTATTACCCAATCAGTTTCATCGTATCATAATACCGTATGGACTGAAGTTGACATACCACGTGTCGTATCACATATCATCGCACCATGATACCGTATGGAGCGTATCAACATACTATCATGTGCCATATCACATATCATCGCACCATGTACCGTATGGAGCGTATCAACATATTATCATGTGCCGTATCACATATCATCGCACCATGATACCGTATGGAGCGTATCAACATACTATCATGTGCAGTATCACATATCATTGCAATCATGATACCGTATAGAACGTATCAACATACTATCATGTGCCATATCACATATCATCGCACCATGATATCGTATGGAACGTATCAACATACTATCATGTGCTGTATCACAAACTATCGTATCGGGTTTATCGTATGGATCAACATCGACATACTAGCCAGTACGGTCTTACCAAATCACATATGACATACTACCAATTCTCGAATTACCATAAGTTACCACATAAAGTATTACCATCGAAAACCAAACACTTGTACAAAAGGATAAGCATGTAACTACGTAACAACTAACAAACAAGCTGGGATGTTCATGGTAAGAACTCGATTTATCGCCAATCTTGTAATATAACATCGCTCATAGCCTTGTTTCATCTATGACCTGTTATATCCCAAGATCACGATCTCCTCATATAACATCGCTCATAGCCTGGTTTCATCTATGACCCTGTTATATTCCAAGATCACATCACATAGTATAACATCGCTCATAGCCTGTTTCATCTATGACCCTGTTATACCCAAATCACATCTCATAGTATCTCGATCTCCTTGTATAACATCGCTCATAGCCTATTTCATCTATGACCCTGTTATACCCCAAGATCACATCACATAGTATAACATCGTTCATAGCCTGTTTCATCTATGACCCTGTTATACCCAAATCACATCTCATAGTATCTATAAATCGGTTCATTACTTGAGCATCACAACACAAACAACTAACAAACAATACAATCATACTACAATTACACTCAATGACATGCTTATCTTTTGTACTTAAAGTGTTGTCTCTTACCAAAAGTCCCGAGTACATCAATCGCACTATCATCATGATTCCATACTTCCCAGTACTAACACAATCAACATCATTCCATATTATCATATGAACTTTCATACTCCACATTATTACCATAATATAATACAATCCTTATTACTCACACAAGGTAATAAGTTCATAAAACATTAACCATTATCATCACTGATGCCATAATTCCACGAAGTCTTATAACTCCCAATAAACAAAATGAGGTTAACATCATCATGTCTCGAATGACAATAAATCACCTCAAATCACAAGAATACTTTCCAAACCATTACCATAAACCATGAGTTAACTTCCAAACATTTCCTTTGCTTTACTTTAGTCAAAACTACCAAAAGTAAATTCAATTCCCAACTTTGTCTCAAAATCTTTATAACCTTTCATACTTTTGAGAATAACATCTACGCTACTTTGATCTAAACTTCTCAAAGTACCTTAAACTTTCACTTTCATCTAAGCTCTTAAATTCATCTAAACTCTTCAATTCATCTTACTAGACTTCCAAATCACTCATAACTCCTCTTTTACTTCCAAATTCATAAGAACACCAAAGCCACTCCACTCACATCCGAGTTTAAAGTCACCAACCAAGTATAACTTTCGGAAGTTAGTTCCCCTCTTAACCTCGATAAACAATATCGTAATGAAATATAATTCATAAAATTACTAACTTCCATTTTAAACTCACCTTAGACTTGAAATCGAACTTCCAAAGTGTCGAACGAATTCTCACGTGCGATTATCAAAACCTACAATAACACCGATCGAATACAAATTATAAGCCATAACTAAATAAGAAAATTAATTTTCTGATGAACAGTAATTTTCGGATGAACAGTGATTTTCGAGTGAATAGTGTTTTCAGGTGAATAGTGTTTTTCAAAAATTTGGGCTCAAAATCGTCAAATTTCATGATGAAAACACATGATTTCAAGTCCAAAACTCATTTATAAACAAAAATCAAGAGATTCATAGAAAAAGTTTTGAAAACTCACTTTTTACGGCTTCCCGTAAAGAACGAGAAACGCCACAAGGCTAGGATGAAAAGAAAGCCCACGTCCCGAGCAATGCAACGCAACTGAAATTACGAAGATCCGCCGAGAATTGATGAAAAGCCAAGAAGAAATCCCACCAAGATGAACCCACGGCCATATGAAGAAGAAGAGAAGAAAATTTGGCTTGGTTTTGACTTTTGACTCAATTTAAAGAAGAAAATGAATAGTAACTTGATAATTTTTAAGAAATTAGAAAATGACGGTTACGTCCCTCTATTGTTTTTACTTTAAAAACGAAACTCGAAGCTCTTAAATTAATCTAAAGGTGATTAATAATTATTATTTGGCCCGTTAATAATTATTAATGTCACCGAAACAAATTTAAAGTATTAAAACGCCTAAAAAGAATTTCGGACGAAAATAACTACTAAAATCGAAATTACTAAATTTAAACTAATCTTAAAAGCTTTAATTAAAACAAATTGATTAATTATTTAAAATAAAATAAAATAAATTCACTTCAAAATAACGGGACGTTACATATGGTAACAAAGAAAGCTTCAGATAAAATTATATATATTCTTTAGAATTGTTTAGAAAGACTTAGTAATAGTTAGTACTTTTACTTTAAGTCTCTATTTCATTATTTTACGGGATTGAAAGTCTATTTATGGGAAGTTACATTACAATTGTATGATTGTGTGGAAATTGGAAGTGTGGACTGGGTAGTAAAGAGCAATTTAGGACTTTGGACACAATTTCCGGTATGGAATTTGGTTCATAGGATTATTTGCTTTCATTTTACTCTCACTAGTATTTTATGCTAATGTTGCTACACTTACAAATTTTCAGGTAAATCTCGTCGCAAGGGACGTGGTAGAGGAGGTGGCGCTGTATGACATGTCGAGCTGATGGATGGACAGGAACATGACTCATTTTGGTTTAGCATTCTTGAAATGCTTGTAAACATATTATCAACTTTTCTTACTTTGTGTTTTTGAGCTCGGAAGAGCATTTGTTTAAAAATTGTAAATGTCTTAAGGTTTTTAAAGCTCTCTTTTAACCCTTGAACACAAATCTTTAAAACCCAAATCAATTTGACAGCAATTCAAGAACCAAAATTTCCAGATTTTATAAATAAAGAACAAATGCAATTCAAAACTCCCTGTATTATGTAGAGAACCTTGAAAAACATAACCTTAGAGCTTAAGCTCTAATACCAAATGATATGAAAACCTTTGAAAAATTTTACAAGAACCCTTCAAAAGAATAACCCTAGATGAAGAAACAAGAACCCACAAAATCAGTAGTAAAAACTCAAAGGAAAGAGTTAAGGAATTAGGTTACCTTTATGATCTATGATCTTGAAACAAGAATGACTTTTTACCTCGATATTTGAAAACTCCAAAAACAATATGATCAAAAAAATTTCAATTCTCTAAAACATGCAATCCTAAGCAAGAAATACACAAGATGAAGAAGAGAATGGTCTTCTAAGCCAAAACATGCAAATAAGCAAGTTTCTTGAATAATGATGCAAGTTTCTTGAATAATGATAATCTAACTTTATTGAATGAATAAAGATGCCTTTAAATAGGAAAAAATAAAGTCTCCAACATCTAATATGATACTAAATTCAAAATTATAAGGTAAAATACTGATAAGAATGAGCTCATCATGACATCACCATGATGAGTCATCAAAAAATTAAACCTACTCTAGGAAATTTAAATTGCATATTTAATAACCCTACACTACTTGGATCTTCCATTTCTTTACATCATCTTAAAGCTCTGAGCATAAAGTATCTAGAGTGTGACATGGCCTAAAAATTAGGGATTCATTTCCTAAATTTTAGAGATTTTCCTAGATTTTAGGAAAAGTCTTCTAATGGACAATTTTGAGCTTGTGAATCTCTTTGTATTTGAATTGTTAACAGATTGAATGTTAATTATTTCTAGGGTTTCCTCCTTGATTTCCTTCAAGAATGTTTGAACATGTTGAATCAAAGCTAGCTTCAATTTCTTATTCTTTGATCTTGTTATTGGCCCAATTGACAAATTTAACTCTCCTTGATCATGTGCAACATTAGTTCCATCTTCTAGCTTTGCTTGAGTATTTGAAGTGTTATGATTCATATCTTAAAGGTTTAAATTGTGAAAAAAAATTGTGTTTAAACCGTTACAGGGAGGTTCGCTCTTTATTTACGAATAAAGAGAAGAATATTTAGAAGTTAGTCCATGAGATGATTATTTTGGACTTAATGAATCTAGAACATCTCATGGCAATGAATAACTATGTTGTGTTTACTCATTGAGCGCATTCTCATGATGTTACACTATTTTTTTCAAGTAAAAATAAGAAGAAAGCTAGTAGTTGATGAGGAGTCGTGGAATAATGGTTGACATGGATAGACGCTGACATTTGTTTTCTTTTCTTCTTTAATTATTTTATTTGGGATGAAATTTTTGGTTTTTATTTAAAACTTTATTATTATTTCATGTTTTGGATGTTATCAATTATATTTATGTTTTTGTTTTAGCTTGTTGAGGCTATTAAAATTTATTAGCATTTATGATTTTTAAAATAAAGTTCACGAACTGAATTATTTGTTTGAAACGCCCTTTGAGTTTTAATGAAAACTTGAGACGTTAAGTTGTTTAGTCTTTCGTTGTGCACGTTTTGTATTTATAGAATTTGGGGATGTTATAATAATTCTCATACATTGTGTATAGATAGGGTGTGTATTGAGTTGGACCCAAACTGACACTAGGATTTCATCGTAAAGTTACTTACTTTTATTTTGTTATACTCAAGGTATTACAACTTACTTTTTTAGGTAATGTTAGAGGTTGAGGACGAGGCAAGGGAGTTGGTACGTGTTGACACTTGGACAACAACTTTTGGGTTGGACCGAACTTAGTAGTGTGGTAGCTCTATGCCCAAGTTACAAAATGTCTAGTTTATGTGTGTAGTCGACCTATTTAAACTAAGTTTTTTTGGGTTTATAATTTATGGTATAGCAAGGATGTGAACTAAGTTTTAACGTATGAAGATTGCATTTTATCCATCAACGACTTTCTTTCAAATAAATTGGGTTCACGCGCCCCGAAATTACGTATACTTTTTATGTTTTTCTTCTTTGGCTAAAAAAGGCTTACTCACCTTGTGATTGCGTAGATATGGCTTCTGCCAAAACTGCTTATGATATATTCTTTTAAAACTTTTCCGCTATGCATACTCACGTCCATGACTACGTTTTGGGTCGGGTCTTTACATTTATCATAATAAATCAATAACATACTTGTTTTTTTTTCCTTTTCAAAATACATATTTGTAACTATTTTTTAAACATGATAAATTTTAATATTACAAAAAATATTCACACCCATAAAAATTTTGGAAATTTAATTGGGAAACAGAATTTTGTGTAATATTAATAAATTTGCAAATATAACACCTCATACATGTGAATAAGTGAAATGAATAATAACTTATAAGGTAATCAGTGATTATTTGCGTGGAATATCAATCATTACAATGAATTAGTAAAATCAGTGATTACATGTGAGGTGAATCAGCGATTATATGTGCTGAAATGAATGATTACTTATGGAAAATTATTGATAGTTTTATAATATAATATGCGCAATTTTGAATTTTATGCAACTGCTATTTTTATAAATATCGGGTAATTCTATTATATTTGCTAGAGTCCCAGTAAATTTCCCTTTTAATATATATATATATATATATATATATATATTTATATATATTTGTGTGGTTTAGAATGTTACACGCATCCAATAGCTGGAAAGACAATAACAAATTATGAAGTGAAGTGTATGTGGCGAAAGCTTCCAACAACTGATTTATTAAGATTGGAAATGCAAATAATTTTATTTAAAAGATATATTTTTCTTTTTTTATTATATAATTGGTCCTACGAGAATAAAATCACCTCTTATTGAGTGGTAAAGCATATATAAAAAATGATTATGACCATTTCACTAAAAAAAAAATGAAATCGTCTTTCAAGTAGACAATTTACTATAATTTTATTTGTACATTTTTTAGGGGTTTTTAAAAATAACATTTCCAAGACAATTCATCAATTTTAGATCGAGATTGGTGGAATCCCAATCTGGTCAGAAATGTATTTTTTTAAAATATGTCAAAATATTTTTTTTATATTTAAAATTACTCATAAAAAATATCAACTATTAGTATTTATCTATTTTTTTAATTCTAAAACCGCTCAAAACACGAAATGGACATATATTATAATTTGGTATTTGAAATTACTCAAATCTATTTAAAACTATTTTTAAGAACTATTTAGAGATTCTTTTTTTTTAAGTAGTTAAACTATTTTTAAAAAGTCAGAATTAAGGAAAGAAAATCAGTTTCACTTAATAAAATTTAAAAAAACAATATACAGTTCTTATGAAAGTATATAAAAACAGAATGCTAAAGTTAGGATAGGATTTATTTGCAATTTATGATTATGCCCTTGTCTTATTTTTAAGTTGAGATTTTGATGTGATTCTAATTTCAAATTTTATAAATGAGTCAATGAATTAGCGAATTCCAATCCAATCACATCATCCAATCTAGTCTCTTCTTCGAAAGTTCAAATTAAATCGTTTTCGATTTGAATTTTGAAGAAGGAAAAAAATAAAAAAGTTATTTGCTTTATCACTTTGGTCCCTTAAAAAAGGGACGGGAATCAATTCAGATATATTTCTATTCACATGGAACTTTCACGCAGCAACTTTTGATGTGATTATAACGTTATACCTAATATAAGTCACTTCAAGTTTAGTCTCGAATTGTTATTAAAAAAAAAAAATTAGTCTCTAATTAGGTATATCCTTAATTTGTTAAATTACTATACTAGTTTGAGGTTGTTACATATATACCAGAATGAAGCCGAATATTTACAAGCAGTAGTCAAAAAACTTATTTATTAATATAGTATAAAGCTCAAACTCGCACATGTAATATTACAACCAAGGCCGACCCTAGACATGTTCGTCCAGGGCACTTGCACAGTGCCCCAAAATTTTTGGGGCCCCACTTCTAAAAAAATAAATATGAATGTATTATTATTATTTTTTCTTGGAAGAAGTATTTACTTATTTTGAGCGATTAAGTTGACTTTGAGATATGTGTTGTTAGAATTTTTTTTTACTGCCCTTGGTTCAAGAGTGTGTCTTTTGGCATGTATGTATTTCTTTAAATCCTTATTCTTGAACAAAGAAACGTCACTGCTCCTTTTCGTTCTCTCTGTTTTCAACAATCTCTTATTTAAATTCAAAAGTAAAATTGTTTAATCATCTTCATTAGTTCACTGTTCACCCTCTCCAAAATTTTAAGTTTATTTTTTAATTTTCTTTCTCTACAATGCAGTATAATACTTGAAAAAAATTCGAATTGATTCGATTCAACTCATTACCGGTTTGTTACTTTTTCTAATTCTTTGTCTTTAACATTTTTTTAATCTATATTTTTTTGGGTTATTAATTTTAGTTACTTTAATTTTAATTACTTTTATGTATAATACTTCATTCTTGTATGTTGTTCATATATTTTGGTACAATAATTTGCTCGTAATTAAACGGAATATAATTAGAATATGTGATTTATTGTTTCTAAATATATGTTTTTCTAATAAGACTTGTTCATCATTGTAGAATGAACAATTTTTAAATATAGAAAATAAAATAACTAACACAAATAATTTTTATTTTAATAATAGCTAAAGTAAAATATGCCTTTTTGAAAATAGCTATCTGGATTTGTGAAACGTAGAAAAAGAAGAAGAATTGAACAACTAGTTCATTCTCAAAAGGGGTCTCTTGATAAGTTCATGAGCTCTTGGTAAGTTCATGAGAAAAAAAACTCATGTGGATGGAGGAAAAGATGACGTTGCGAAAAAATTGTTTGATGATCATGTTCATACAGAAAGTCTAGATAATTTTAAGGATACAATATTAGATTACAGTGAAAACCACATGGATAGGTCTTCGGGTGATCATATAAATTTTGAGAATGATGATATATGTTTTGATAATGATGCCCACACGGATAATCTAAATGAATCTCTTATGATTGACATATATAATCCAAGGAATTAGGATGCTCTTGATTCTAGACTAATAGATCTTCTGGTAAAAAATGGTCCTAAAAGTGAAGATAGGCATTCGAAGAGATTTTTGTCGACGTTTTACACAAGATATTTGTCAATTGGAGAGAAGTGTGATAGAGATTGGCTTGTGTGTTCAAAAGAGCTTGACAAAGTGCTATGTTTTTGTTGTAAATTTTTTTAAAGGCGTTAGAAAAGGTGTTTTAGTGAATGAAGGTTTTGGGGATTGGACACATCTTGGTGTTAAACATAAAGAATATGAAACGAGTGCGGTTCATATGAATAATATGGCTAGATAATAGGGGGTACAAAATCTCTTTTCGCACCGGACCCCTATTATCTTAGAACCGGCTCTTATTATAACATTGTCACTTGATTCGCGGATGTAATCATTAATTTCACACATATAATCAATAATTCACCTTATATGTAATCATTGATTTTATTGATATACGTGAGTGAGAGTTTTTAAATTAATGTTATATTTATAAGTACTTAATTGTTTGGATTATAAATATTAATAGTCGTACCTGTTTTACACAATTTAACAACATCCCCATAATTACATTTGCCACTTGAAGAGAGAGAAATTTAGTGAAAATACTAAAAAAACCCTCCAAATCAATCTTATCAATTTTTTTTTCCTTTATCTTTTATTTTTATTTACCTCTCTCACCCATCATATCACTCATCTATCCTTCTTTTTTTCCTTACCACCGTCCCTTTCTCTCTCACTTTTTTTTTCTCTTCCTAAAATTTAAATAAATAAACTATCTCTTTCTTCTTTTCTTCTAAAACTTTCCTTTCCACTATTTTTGCATTCAAAAAGCTTGAAAAAATGTAAAACATTGAATATTTGAGGTCGTAGACGTATAAATCTTAGAGAGATCTTACAAATAAGTTGTGGTTTTTCTTGTTCCAAACTCATTTCTTCTTTTACCCCATCTTTTTCTTCATAAAATCATGGATCTCACACGAATCTTGAAGATCTAAAGCCAGAAAAATATAGATATGACAAAATGTTTGAACTTTTTTTTTTGTATTGTTTTCCTCCACTTTTATGAGTTTTTTTTTCTTGGAATTTTTTGTAAAAGATATTCTAGATTAGCATTATGTTCTTTTTTTGCTTTGTTTTCATATATTTTTATGAGTTTTTTTTATATATCTTTTCTGGATTTTGTTTTTCAAATGCAGACTGAATGACACAAATACTGAGTATATTATGTATATTTTCTATTTTACTCAAATGTAATTATGACTATGTAGAAACGTAAATGTACCCAAAAAAAATTGTATTAAAATTAGATGATGTACCAAAAAAAAACATATTATAGAACCAATGAACATGATATTATATGTATCTAACACAATACAAATGTAAAACAAAAGGTACTTATATTACGTGCATTATGTACATAGATATAGTACCAGGGGCAGACTGCCATGGGGACTAAGTGGGGCCATCCCCCCCCCCCCCTCTTTTAATCATATTTTACTATATATATATATATATATATGTAAATATTTTTTTTCATTTTTTTATAAAATTTTTATGTTTTTGTAAATTTAAAATAATTATATTAGATATAAGGGTAAAATGAAAATGAGGCCCTTGTGGTTTTGATTAAATGTATGAACACCCCTCGTGGTTTAAAAATAGCGAATGACACCCCTGTAGTTTCAAATTAAGTCAATGTGACCCCTCCTCTCCAACGACATTAACTTTCTTATAGTCTTAACTTTTTCGTTTGAACTCTGATTTTGATGATTCAAGATGTCTTGAAATCCTCATTTTGGGCTCTACGTTATGGTCACTTTAAAACTTATAAATCATCAATAAAAAAAAGGGTTAATAGATTGAATAGTACCTAATATTTTTATTATAATAAACTCTTTTATTGATTGATAAATATTTATGGGATATTTAATCATTTTACTCTATTTTTAAAAATCATTGTGAAATATTTAATAATAAATATGTAAAATGGAAATAAATAAATTTATAACATAAATGTATATATAAATATATAATTTCAGTTTTGCATTTTAATATTTTCAATTTAATTTTTTATCTCATTATCTTTTTTTATTGAGAGAAACTAACATCATGTAGTTAATTTAATCGTATAAATTTTCACTACTATAGTATAATATATTTATTTGATAAAAAATTTGTTAGATTTATTTAAAAGAGTTGGATTCTTTTTTCAAGGTTTTTATAGCTAAAAATTTATTATTTTTAATTTAAATTATCAAATTTAAACAAAATACTTTAAAAATAATATACGGTGTTTATTATCAATTCATTTATTAAAAATATAAATATTTCATATTAAATTTAAAAATTAAATTCAATTAAATAAATCAAAATTATGTCTATTAAAAATTTATGTATAAAAGTTTTAGTTTTATCAAAATTCATTTGATTTTAAATTGGCCCCCACAAGTTCGATTTTCTGGATCCGCCCTTGTAGAGTACATACATAAATCATATTTAGCATGGAAGCTTGTGAGTTGGTCTAGAAATCCAAAATATAATTGCAATACAAAATGTTAAAAAAATCGTATATTATGTACATAGGTATAGAACATACATAAAAATAGATTTACTGTAGAAGCTTGTGAGTATGTCTAAAAAATAAAAATGTAATTGCAATATTCATTGGGTTGTATTTTATGGGAAAAGTAAAAAAAAAACATGAACAATGTTTACGTGTCAGATAGACTGTTGACACTTAACATGTCAGACAGATTGTCGGTCTTGTTCACGGCGTCAGACTGCTTTTAAGGATAAGAAGGGGATTTTTTTGGAGAGTTGAAAGTGGTTAAAAATTTATATAAAAGTCAATGATTATTAAATTGTAATATGTAAAATCAAAATGTTGCTTTTTTTTATTATCTCTAGTGGTTTAAGATCAAATCATTATAACTCTTAATAAATGCCTTTTTCGAGAAAAAAAATAAAGATAACAATACTTAGTTAATAGCTATTTCTATGGGGGGGAGAAGGGAAGAAGAGAGAGTTCCAACTTTCTATGGAATTAAATTGTTGTGATTTATGAATGACCCAACCCTCCTATTTATAGAAAAATAGGAATCCTAATCACATTAGGATTAATCTATAGAGATAAATACAAAAAGAAAAAAGATTATCTCTTTCCTTTATCTAGCAATTTCGAAAATGCCATGGATAAATAGGAGATCATTTTATTTTCTTTATTTTTATTTATCTTGGGTAAATAAATCTATGTAATTATTTTAGGATATAATTCAAACAATTATCTCCTCAAAATACATGTCATGGCCGATTTTATCATCATAAAATAATAAATAAATACAATTTATTTAATTAATTATTTTGGGCCAATTCCAATTGGGTTCATTAATCCAATTGGGCTTGAAATTCTCTCTTAAATTAATAAGTCCAACTTAATTAATTTATTTATTAATTACCATTTAAATAAAATATTTTATTTAAACAATTAATATTTTCTCCCGACTAAATATTATCCAATTTATATTTAATTATTAATTTCCATTTAAATAATTTTCATTATTTAAATAATTAATAATAAATATTATAATTATTAATTTCCATAAACTCATTATTTAATTAATAATTTTATTGACAATATTTTATTATTAATTTAATTAATTTTAATTATTAATTTCCGTTTAAATATAATTATTTAAACAATTAATAATTGTTAATTAATTCCAAATTATTAATTACCATTTAAATATACTCAATATTTAAATAATTAATAATGTATAATTAATAATATTTCATTATTAATTTCATGTTTAAATAAACTCATTATTTAAACAATTAATAATGTTTATATTAATTACCGTTTAAATATACTCAATATTTAAACAATTAATATTGCCTATTTTAAGTAATTCACTTTACTTAAAATTTCCATTTCTTCTACTTGATTTCACGACTACGATATTTGGGCTAGCATAGGGACCCGATGGACCCTATAGATCATGGGCTTAATAATTAGTCAATTAAGTGATTAACACATAATCAGTTAATTACTTATTATCTAACTATGAATAATTCCACTATAGATTCATAGCTGAACTCCCCTCACTATAGATGAGTTATGTCCATTTAGTTTATCATTATTTATATCTCGTGATATTATCCTTCATGTGGAACCCTCATAATTACAGTGGATAAATTTACCGTTTTGCCCCTGTAATTACCGCTTTATCCTTGTGTTCCCGTGATTCTCCAATGAACTTTATCTTTAGTCGAACTAGAGATAAGATACTTCGTGATCAATAGAAGTCGTGACGTCACTTGTTCATGTCTCGAATCGGTACATCAAGGGAGTTTCCTAAAGTTCCTAAAAAGTTTAGGTATCGCACCGATACCGGTTAATTTATAGGAAAGTTATGAATTCCATCTCGTGAAAATGAGTTCCCAACTACTTATTTAGTCATGTTCCCAAAACGAGTGTATTGAGCGTTCTTACAGATCGCTCTCAACTATGTGAATCAAAGAACATAACTCCACAAATAGGAGTCCGCATTTCACTCAGGATTGAGATCTATCACGGTTGATAAACTTAGTTTGATATTCGATTATTTCTCGTAAACGGTACTAATGAGAAATTTGATCGAACATCGTGGTCCTGTCTTATACAATCAACATTGCATATGATACATCCATTTCATGTCTCCCACATGAATGATCAGGATTCGATCATTTGTCTATAAACAAAATGCGAAGCTATCAACAGTGTTACCAGGATAAGGTTCCCAAACGTTATCCGTTTCATCGTAGACACGTTTAAGTTACTCATCTCGACTTTAATCCTCTTGTATGACTCACATACTAAGTCGTGATTTCATAAGAGTAACTTAGGGTTTACTATTTGAATGTTTGATATTTATATATTTCCATATATTCCTAATATCGTTAATTGAATCAATCAAGATAATATAAAGAACTTATGTTTATTTATTTAATTTATTCTTAATAAATTATTATTATTATTAAATAATTACAAGTTCTAGGACACCATTCCTAACATAAGGCACTGTTAGATTCGATAGTTGCTCAAGTACTGCCAGCTGCTCTAAGGGTATATATTATCATGCGTAGATTTTCTTTTTCATTAAAAGTAATCTATATTTCTGATTTTTAGCGTATTAGGTACGTTTTAAAGCATGAATTATGTGTTCTTGTGAAGAATTAAAGTTGCAGAAATTTTGGGTTAAAATGTAGAAAAGTGGAGACTGTGCTTGTATGATTTAGTCTAGTATTGTTTTCCTTCTCTTATAACTTTAATTCATTGATTGTATGACTTTTTATGATGTTTAAATGTGATTTTCAGACGTTTTAAAGTCATCCAAAGCTGCTGGAATTATTGTATAAATTGTAAGGAGGATACTCAATTTTGTGCATTTAATTATGAGATATTTTTGGGAGCCTTCTAAGAATATTAGAATGAATTTGGAACTGTAAATAAGATCATTTTTCTGTTGGTTTTTATTTAGAAAAATCACCTTCACCTAGTGACCGAATTTAGAGCAAAACTACACTAGTTTATGCTAGTTTTGCTCTTTTTGGTTGGAAATTCTTTGGGTGATCGTTTTACAAGTTGGGCTTGTGATCATAGGTGATTTTAGATCATTCTAAGGTTGGGAAATTGTTATTTTTTCTAAATTTTAATTTTCCAAGTTTAAGCCGTTTAAAAGTCGATTTTGGAAGAAACATGGTTTCTAGGCTGACAAATGGACTTAGGCTTGTTAAAGCATGATGGTAGTGATGCTTTTAGGTAAACCATGTTATTTTGGTGCCTTAAACAACATGGTTGGAGGTTCGCACTACGTGGGGTCATACTTAGTGAAGAATATGTAGTTAAGGGGATGATTATATTTGTGCACAACATAATATCACTTAGCGTGGTAGGTTCATTCCATTTGATCAAATGGGAAATAATATCAATGTAGGTTCGCTTGTGTGCCTTGTAAACACATAAGAAGAATACCTCAAAATGTTGAAGCGTGAAAACACATTTTTTAGCGAAAAACTCACTTTTGTTTGCGAACAAAAGATGAGTTAAGGCATTGTATAAATTTAGAGTTGAGAGAACTTGTTGGAAGTTGTGAGAGCGTTTATGAACTTAGGAATCTTCTCATGGCATCACTTTTCTTTTAACTCTTTCTACTCATTGGGCATAGCCTCATGTTGCTACAATATTTTTTTTTTCAGGTAAGAAAAAGAAGAAAATGGGCATCTGACAATGTTCGTGATCGGTGGAACGGTTAGAGTGGATTTACACCGTCGGCGACTCTTATTTTCTTCTTTAGTTGTTTTAGTGGGATTTAAATTTTGGATTTATGTTAATACATTTATAGTGAAATTTTATGTTTTCTAATAATGTTGTTTTTGATTAAAACATTACTTAGTGAATTTATGGTTTTGTTTTGAAACAAGTTCGATCGATCCGTAAACTTGTTTTGTTTTGAACTTTTATGAAATAAGAAGAGAATTTTGATGTTTTATACTGTTTCCGCTGTTAAATATTGTATTTTTATGTTTTGGGAATTTTGGGGTTGTTACAAAAGAATGTTTAATTTAGCTTTCATGAAGAGTGGTTAGATACTATTAAAAAAAATGTTAACTTAATCTACAGATTATATAGCAACTTATATGATGATGCATAATTCATAATATTAACCAGTGAAAATATAAGAATATTTTAGATTTATTTTTACTTTTCTTCTTACTTCATTTTTATTGGTTTATTTACTTTTAAATTAATGAAGGTATACATCCTACTAGCATTTTTAATGTAGAGAAGATATAACATTAAAAATTAAGGGAAATTCTAATAGATGCGATTTTTTTTATGAATAATTTATGTTTTGAAATGTTTCAAAAATGACATTTCCATATTGAGATTCTAATTTTTAAAATTTCAAAACTTTTGTTATTTTTGAAAACATCAATTTTTAAAATGTCATTTTTAAAAAAACTCCCCAAAATTAAATTATATATTTGAACTTCTAGTACTAGTGCACATAGTTAATTTCTTTTTATTGGTTTTTCTATTGATATTATATCAAATTAGGAGAAGGGAAACTTGAACATTCAATTTCATGAGAATGGAGCAGGTGTTTAACCAATTGACCAAAGCCGGTTCTAAAAAATTTAGAGCTCGGTATGATATATAATTTTGGGTCATTTATCATAATCCTTAATATTAAAAAATCACACAAAAAAATACTTTGATTAAAACACAATAACAAAAATAATAATAATAATAATAATAATATGTCTCAAATAGCACAAATCTACATACTAATTACGAAAATGTCAGAACTTTTTAAAAATTACTCAAATAGCATAATGGGGGAAAAATCAAACTAGCCACTTTTCAGGGCATATTTAACAAAACAGCCACATTTTTTAAAAGTTATTGGATTAGCCACTTTTTACTATTCAAATTTTAAATTTACCACATCTGCCCCTTTCCGTATATCAAGTATAGTCTGACACGACTGACAGTTTGACAATTCCGTATATTACGTATATCTGACATTTCTGACATTTTTTCTCTCCCAATACTTTCTTTCTCAATACATTTTTTCTTCCCTAATTTTTCGTATATTCAGTATATCGTGCATAGTTTTTATTGCATTTGATATATTTTATACATTTTCAATATTTTTGAGTAAATGCTTTATTTCGATTTTGTATTATTGCATTTTGTATGTTTTGTACATATTTTGATTTTAATTCATTTTTGTATATTGTTTTTAGTATATTGGGTATATCGTTTTCTCATGTAAAATGTGTTTGTCTCTTCTAGTATATTGAGTATATCGTCCTTCGATTTGTAAGTGCATTTGAAAAATAACACGAGTATGTAAATATACGTATATACATGTCATTTAACCTAGAAATGAAAACTACATCATATTTAATATGCAAAATAAACAATCAATGTATATTATGTATATTACATAGTGTACGGAGAGTAATAAAATATAAAAGAAGAAGAAAAAACAGAATAAATGATGGGAATACGTTGACCATGTTTTGTAAATATGGTATGTTGAGTTTATCGTCCTCAGCTTCGTAAATGCATTTGAGAAAAAATGAAAATGTAAGTATGTAATATACATGTCATTTAATTTGCAAAAGAAAAACGAAAGAGTTTTAATTATACAATACTTAATATTTAAAAAAATACTAAATATGCAAACAGAGAAGAGTAAATATTTTATTACGTACAATACGCATATTACATAATGTACAACTAACAAAAAAACAAAACATAAATAAAAAAGATGTGTATATCAACCACTCGTCATTTTCGTATATTGTGTATATTAAATAATGTACATTTAGTAAACAAACATAGAGGACTGAAAAAAATAGATCACTATGTATATTACGTATATGATAGAATTATGATGAAAGAAGGTGTTCGTTTATCCTTTTCGACATTTATGTACATTGCGTATATTATAGAATGTATATTTAGATAAACAGTCAGTTGTATATTACATATATTGCAGATAATACATTACGAATATTACAACGCATATTGCAAGGAATGTAAGATCGTGAAATTTAAGAGATAATGAGAAAAAAAACAAAAACTATACCTTTTGTCAAAATTTTCAAGATCCGCAAGATCTATGGAGAGAAAAAATGGATAAAAATAAAAAACAAAAAATGTGAACATGGTTTATAAAAAACGAGAAATGGGAAGAAAATGAAAAGAAAAAGTGAGTAGATTCGTAAAATGAAATGAGAAAATTATAAAATGAGAAAAAAAACAAAACAAATGATGGAATACGTTGACCATTTCCTCAGTTTTATATGTCACGTATATTACAGAATATACATTTGAAGGAACAAACAAAATAAAATGGAGGAAAAAAGTTATGAGAATATGAAGAAAAAAACTCAAAAAGACTTAAGAAAAACAGAGAAACAAAGTTTTTTTTTTAAAAAAGAACAAACCTTTCTTGTTAGATCATCAAGTTTTGGCTTCAGATCTAGGATTTATGAAGAAGAAAAATATGGAGGAAAAGGAAAAACCATTTTTTCCATAGATCTTTTGTTTTCTTTTGCTTTAGATCTTCATAAAAAAAAAGGGGATCTGAGATTTACGAAGAAAAAAATGGAGGAAAACGAATCAAATCTAATAAAATGTATGAGATGAGAGAGTTTTTGTGTGGCATGGTGAAAATGGAAGGTTTTGGAAAAAAGTGGGAGGGAAAAAAATAAAAATGAGAGAGAAGAAAATGAGAAAATTGAAATGATAAATGAGGTAGAGGGAGAGAGAGGGTTGATAGAAAAGAGAGAAGGAAGAAAAAAAAAATTGACGTGAAAAGATGGTAGGGAAAAGGAGAGAGGAGAGAGGTATGATTTGACAAAGTTTTTTTCTTGTATTTTTACAAATACATGTGGCTATTTTAATGAGAAAATAAAGTTGTGGTTATTTGAGTAATTAGGTATTAAAAACGTGCTATTTTTATATTTGTTCCTAGCATAATTATAGTTCAATAAATTTATTGAACTATTTTTATGGGTATTTTTAATGAATTTGTTATTTTCCTTTTTCTTTTTTTTTTTACCTTTTTAAGTTAAAGTTCAATAATTTATCAACTATTTGATTATTTTTCATTATTATTTTCAATGAATTTGCTAGTTTCTTTTTTACTTTTTTAGTTATTAAACTCTAATTATGCTATTTGAGTAATTTTAAAAAAATTCTAACATTTCAGTAATTAGCGTGTAAAAATATGATATTTCAGTAATTACCCCCAATATATAATAAAAGATTTTAGAAAAGTAGATTCTAGAAAAAAAAATATTTTTTATCGATTTAATTTAACAACATTTAATTCATATTATTATTATTTGATAACGTAAGTGTCCAGGTCAGTTTATGCGCATTACAACTAATCTCACGAGAAAACCTCATGACCCTACAACACTTGACGTCAGTTTAATTGTAGGATAATTTCCTAAGTAGATAGCCAACATGGTTTTAACAACATTCAATTCATATTAATTATAAAATATAGTACTATAATAAATGAAAAATTGAAAAAAATCATGATTTATACTCTAAATTTAAATCATAAAATTTATATATGAATAGTTTTAAATAGATAAAATGAGAGGTAAATTCTTTAATCACATTTAAAATTATATATTTTTAAATTCTAAAAGTAACAATAAAAAATATAACAAAATAAATTTTACACCATCAAATAAACTTGAACTCGAGCGGGAAAGTTTGGGTATAAATGGAATCACGCAAGCAACCGTGCCACAAATTACTTAAACCATAATTTCTTCTTTGTATATATATTTAATACTATGCTAATTCATCTTTGATTTGAGCCCCCAATGTTCGGGGGCTTGTTCTGTCGCACCAATTGAACTATGCCCAAAGACAGCCCTGCAATTGACTATTTTATGTTAGCTCCTTTTTATTATTGAATATAAAATCACCATTATTTATTATAAATTACTTGAAAACTTTTAAATCTTAATATTAAAAATGACAAATAACTTAACCTTTTATGATTGTAGAGATACTTTTTTTTTACATCGATATACTTCATATATTGAAAAGTGTAAAAGAAAGTGATTTTTGTATACATTTTAATCAAATCATTATTACTTTGTTCTAATGTTGATTTTCTATATTAAAATAACTTTAAGTAAAGAATTCCAATTTATATAACACGTTTTTTTTCCAATCGAGGGTATTCACCAAGGATGTACCAGCTTTAAAAAGAAGAAATCTAGATTTTAAAAAGATTGGAGTATTGTGTGTCTGTCAGTTAAAGTGAATGGAATCTTGAGATGTGTCCCACGTTGAAGTCACGAGCATGAAGTAGAGCAAGTTAGAAGCGATCTCTCCCAAAACCCCATTTACCCTACTAATAAAAGCTTAAAGCGGAAAAATTAGGGAAAAATACTTCCATCCAAATTAATTTAAACCAGCACATCTATATATTTTTATATGTTTTATTTTTATTGAATTATTAAAATTTAGAATATTAAATAAAAATTAGAGGAGGTTAGGAGCTTCTCTCAATTTATTTAGATGCAAGTATTATAAAAAAAATAATAAATAAACTTGTCTCCTAACTAGTTTCACTTACAAATGTGTATTAACCATATTGGCTCATTTATATTAAACTTAATAAATATGTGGGTTTCACTAATAAATATATGAGTTCCAATAATTATATTTTGTTCAATAGAGTATAACATATGAGACAAAGGAGGAGCTCTTCCTAAATTACCGAGGAGCTTAAGTTTTTATTAAAAATAAAATTATATATATACTAACCTATGAAAGATTTTCTCTTGCATATCCATTTTTTATTGTAAAAATATATTAATGAGATCTATATACAAGTAAAAAATATTTACAAATATAGCAAATTTTTATTAGGTTTATCAATGATAAATATTGAATTACATATTTTTACACTATGTTTATCACTGATAAACACATAAATCAGTGTTTATCATTGATAAACATGATAAAAATTGCTATATTTACAAATACTTTTTTGTGTTGATATTTTTACAAATATTGCATAAAAATCTGTCACCCAATGAAATTTCCCTTAAAAGAGCTCGTCTATATTTTTTAATATGTCTATATTTTTTTTATATGTTTTATTTTTATTGAATTATAAGGTGAAACTCTTATTTATTAAGATTGACATCAAAACCCAATTAGTTCAAATGAGTATCCGATCTTAAAGAAAATGAGTCGACCTAAAATTGATGAAATCAAAAGAGGTACCATCTTGAGAGGCATGTTTATAAAGATCTTACATCGAAAAGATAAAATGACCTAACATTATTTATAAAATCTATAATATATTAGTATCTTTCAATTAAAAAAAATTGAAAAAAGGGCTATAGCTTTAACCATTCATTATGTCCTTCATGATTTATATCTTTGGTTCCCACAAATATTTTATTTTTTTCTTCTCTTTCTCTCCATATATGAATATTAATATAAAAACAAGTATTTTTCTTTTCCATATAAATAGTAGTGGAGCATTGGATATCAAAAGCAACCACAAATTAATTTCATATATATTATATAAAAAAAAAAAAAAAAAGGTAAGGAGGGGGTTGCTTTCTCAGGTTAGATGGCAAGAAGAGCAACTGCTGATATGAGCTTTATTAATGGAAGCTTATCTGAGAAAACAGTTGGTAACAACAATAAAATGAGAGACAGAGATTCTTCCTTTTCCTCTAATAATTATAATCTTCCACCATCTGATCCTCACCATCACTATCTTTCTCGTTGCACCATTGTTAATGATTCTTCTGAGTTAAGCATTTTCGATGCCAAGAAATATTTCAATGATGTTTCTAATTCCAACAATACCAACAAAGTTTCTCCCATAACCAATATGGATCAAATTCCTGAACATCCCTCCTCGGCTATCCCCGCCTCATTCTCCCCCGCTTCCTCCTCCGTTGATGGATATCGAAACTACCGAGCTCGTTCCTTCCACTCCGCAACGCCAACAGCCTCATCCGAGGCCAGCTGGAACAGCCAGACCGGCCTCTTGTCTAATCCTCCTGGAGCTATTTCGGTGTCGGTCTTGCGGAATTCCGATCCGCTTGGGAATAAATCAAGACGGCCACAATTGTCATCGTCATCTCCCTCGGCAGGGAGGTGGATTTTCAAAAGCTCTAAATGCCCTTGCACTGGTAAAAAGTCGGTCCAAGTACAGGAATCTAAACTAGTATCAGAACCGAAAATCAGTCCTCCATATCATAATTCCCATTCAAAGCCTCAACCTCCTCCACCAGAGCCTGAGCCAGATGTTATAAATATTTCGGCAGTTGAAAACGATGACGACAACGATGTCGTCTGGAATCAAAGACGTGATCTAGAACCATCATCTCAGGTTCGTTTTTCACCGAATCTGCTACTTCAAGGACAGACAACACAGCGTGTAATGGCCTCCGGTAGGCCGATTTTCACCACTCATCATCAAATTCCATCTTCTGGTTTCACATTCCCCATCTTGAAAAACAATGCCAATAACAACAACAACAACAAAAACACAAATCTAATCGACGACCCGCCTCGAGACTCCCTAGAAGTGTTCAAACCAAGCTCAGGAAGAGGCAGCAGCCCAAAATCAAGAATCCTAGCCACAGCAGCAGCATCCGGAGCCACGATTCTAAGTGGCGATATAGACGATGTAGCAAGCGACGCTAGCTCCGACTTATTTGAAATCGAAAGTTTTTCAACTCAAACAAACAGTACATCCACATATCCAGTTATGTACCAACAACGCGATTCACTGGAAGAAGCAAGACGATTAGGATTAGGAGATAGGCGTAGCATCGATGAACCAATGACACCAACAGATTGGTATGAACCAAGTGAGGCAAGTATAGACTGGAGTGTGACAACAGCAGAGGGATTCGACAGAGCGAGTGTAACGAATATGTCGGTGACGGCATCGGAAGTAGAGGAGTTCTCGATGGCGATGAGGAGGGGAGAGACGGTGGTAGAAAGGAGGAATGGCGGCGGGAATAACAACAGTAGAAGGAGATCATCATCGGGAAATGGGTTGTTAAGCTGTCGATCAGAGAAGGCAGTAAATGTGGGACCAAATCCAGTGAAATACGTAACAAATGGAGGAGACAGAGAGGGAATGAAGCATGTGGGAAGTAGGCCACCACTTGGGAATAAGCCACCGCTTGCGAGGTCACATTCGGCTCGCTTATCTCTTACTTTTGCTGCATAATTTGGGAGCACTCTTTTATGGCAGTTTTTTTTTCTTTTTTCCCCTTCATATGCAGCCATATTTCCACTCTTCCAAACCCCAACACACCATCTTTTTTTTTCTTATCTTGTCTTTCCATTTTTTTTTTCTTTCCTCAATTATATTAGCTCAATAATTGTGTGAACAAGTTTCGTGTACTTTAATTTTATGTGTTGTCTTTTTTTTTTTTTAAACATTCTTCATGGTTTACTTATTTTATTTATATTATATAAATTAATAAACAAGTTTTCTCATTTTAATTTTATTTATAATTGTCAACACTATATAAATATATGATAAATTTCACTGTGTGACAGATTTTGATCAAATATTTGTACAAATATAACTATAAAAATTATTTGTAAATATAGCAATTTTTACTATGTTAATTAGTGCGATTAGCAGTGATTAATGTGTATATCAGTGATAATCTTAGTGTAAAAATATGTAATTTAATGTTTAAAACTGTTTAACCATATCAAAATTTATTATATTTATAAATATTTAATAGATTTACTACTTTTAACAAATATTACTAAAAAAATTTGCTAGACTTGCAAACTGCCCCTAAATATATACGCAGCAAGTATTTTTTTTTCTCGGTTTTTTTTGTAGATATAGTGCTACCAATAGGATAATAGGATTTGAACTTTGGTTAAAAACTACTTGAAATTCATTATTTTTGCAATTTAAAGTATTAGTAACAAAAACCAAGATGTAAAAAAGTTTTATTTAACTAATTTACAAGTATATAAGAAAAAGGTAATTACTATTATACAGTTATTCCACACAAGATAAAGAAAAATAAAAAAGAGAATGGAAATATATATCTGTATTTTTCCTGTTGAATGAAATAATTCGACATACTTGTGAAAGGAAAAAATATAAATAAAAATCCTAGCATCCACACATTTTTATATTTTTAATTAAGCTTTGACTTATTGTGCAAAATACATTTTAATATAGCCAACTTGACCATAATTCAACTGCTCAGACAGTTACTTCATTCCCTTAAGCCTGAAGGTTCGAGTCTCCCCTCCCTCAGTTTGATGTAATATTTAAAAAAATGCATTTTGATATGCATATACATTTTGATATGCATGCATACAAAATACATTTTTCAAAGTACATGAAAGTTTCATCCATCTTCTATTGGAAAGAAAGAGATTCTTTAGGTGGGAATTGCGCTTGACAAAATAATTATATATATATATATATATATATTAAAAAATAAAAATAAAGGATACAGACACGAATATCTGTGTGGTTCAAACTTCGTTCTCTTTTTGTCAAGACAGCCATCGTTTTTTAGTGTGAGTAGCTTCCTTAGCAAGTGGAGGTCTAGGTTCTAAATTTCCCTACTAGCCTTGCATTATATATCCACTATTATTTGAGGTAACTAATAAGTGATCCCAATGGGAAGATGAAAGGTAATCAGTTATCTCAAATTCGAAAGATGAAGATATCTAAAAGGCCGTTTGGTTGTTAGGTTTGGATAGTGAGTTAGGGGTTACACTACCCTAATCAGTGTTTATTTCCCTATTTTGAAACTCAATATGATGGGTTTTGTTACCCCCCCCTTTAACAAACCTATTTATTTTCACAGTTTCAATATATTTTACACTTAACAAACTCACTGTTTTGTACAAACCAAACACAGTGTTAACAAACCTCTGCTTAACAACCCAAACATGACAACCAAACGACCCTGGTTAGGGTAGTGTACCCCCAACTCACTACCCAAACCTGGCAACCAAACGGCCTCTAATAAAATTTAGAATTAATTATAGATATAACAACTTTAATTTACCCGATTTCAAAATTAATGGAAAATTAAAATAAATTTTGAATATACCCAAGAACAATAATGTGACGACCCGACACTTTTAAATAATTTAAATTAGAAAACACAGCGGAAGTCTTTATATTTTAAGAAAATTGGCGTGGTTATGTTTGAAAATTGGCTAGCCAAAACCTGTTTACATCTTAAATTCAAAAATCTAAAACACAAGGAACTTCAGTTCCTAATCATGAGTTCAAAAAGACGATTATCATAAAAATAAAGACAATGAGCTCTTATGAGCTAAATACAAATTTTCATAACATAAGATTCAAATTAACAAAATGAGACCATGGTCCTTTAAAAGAATATCTAGTCCATCACCGTGTCATCATCCTCTGGATCAAGCGCGCACCAGCTCCTCTTCCACAACCCCAAACATTACCTGAAATGTTTGTAATATCATGAGCTAACAACTAAGCCCAGTGAGAATAATAAGAATAAAGAGTAAAGATAGACCTCAAACCCGTATTCCGATTTGTGTCCAATCAATCTGACATAATCAATCCTAAAGTTCTCCAAACTTTAGGTAATTCCATTATATAATATCCAAAGGATGATACTACTAACACACGTAGTCTAATTCTCATCCATTTACTTGTTACAACATAAATAAGAAAAATAAATATACTTTGCATAAAATAAAACATCTCGATTCTCTATTTCATCGATCAAAAGCATGAATGCATGAGGACATCCCGTAGGATTCGCATACGCCCTTATGCATGAAGAAGGTAACGTGGTCTATCCCATAGAATCCATCGTTCTCCCTCCTTTTCTTTCTCACTTTCTCTTCTTTTTCTATGAAGGTAATGTGGTCTATCCCGTAGGATCCATCATTCTCCCATTCATGTCTTTCTCATTCTCTCTTCTTTTTCTATGAAGGTAATGTGGTCTATCCCGTAGGATCCATCATTCTCCCATGCATGTCTTTCTCATTCTTTCTTCTTTTCCATGATGCGAGATGTTATGATGCAATGTGATATGTTTTGGTGTAAATAAATAAAGTGCGGAATTAAAGTAGCCGATACAAACATAAAGTAAAAGGCATAAAGTAAAGGACATAAAGTAAATAAATAGGAAACTCCGGAAGAACGATACGTAAATCGAACTCCACTACAATAATAAAAGTAAAACCTATCTTAAATGATTAACTTATACCTTCCAGGATTCTAAACTTTCAATATAATCCGAAGTTCTATTAATCGTTCTAAATACAAGTTGGATCTTTTAACTTCCAATGATCCAACCTAAGCTTCGAAACGAATCTAACTTAGTAATTTCTAAGATTCAATGCTTTCCTCGAGAACTCCTAAGTTCTCACTTAAAGGATTCACTTCTAATCCTAAGGGCACTAACTCACTTCCCTCTATCTTATATTTGAATTCTAGTCTTAGTTCCCAATTCTACAAACCATTATACTTATTTGCTTTCTATAGTTACTTTAAATCCTAACTATTCTCACCTTAGCCAAAAAAATAGCTTTGCTCCAAGTTTCCGAAAGCACAATCAAACAACGATCTGAAACACCTACAATTAATTACATCTAATAATTAATAAATAAACATACATCGATCAATTAACATCTGAAAGCTCCAAACAACGAACAACCCCATAAACCCTACTATGAGGCTCTCGGCCCCCCCCCACCATAAAAGGGTTTTGGTTTTCCGGCTTTTAGGCAATTTAGATGTGTTTCGAGTTGGTTTCAAACAAATTCGATATTCCCGATTTCAATGGGTATCGGTAATTAGGGTTTTTGAACATTATGCCATTTTCCGAATCGAATTTAAATAAACAATAATCCATTAATAAATAACCCATAATAAAACCCAAAAAGGTAAATTTCAAACGGGAAGGGTTTCGACTGAAACTCGGTTTTAGGGTTATGGGAAAGTTTCCAAAAACTCTTAAAACAACTCCCGTATTTACAAACACCGAGTTTCACGACAAGAAAACGAAAGAAATCAAAGAAAACTGCATTAAAACACTATTTGGAGCTTAGGGTTTCAAGATAAACTTACCGAGAACTCCGTGGATCTCGAGAAAAAAGCACGATGGTTAGGTGGAAATGAATCCTAGACTCGAGGGCTTTCCGATGCAACCAAAATCGAGTCGATCCGTCGAGAAACGAACGAAAACCAAAAAGCTCCTTCCCCCCCTTGATAGCCATGGTTTTGGGATGAAAAAAGGATGAAAAATGAAGACTTTTGGTCAATTGGTTATTTAAAGAAGATTATGAATAGTGTTTGGATATTTTTAAGAAATCAGAAATGACGGTTGCGTCCTTTTATGACTTTTGACTCCTAAATCAAAACCCGATGCTCTTAAATTAATCTAAAGGTGATTAATAATTATTAATTGGCCTATTAATAATTATTAATGTCATCGAAGCGAATTTAAAAGTATTAAAACGATTAAAAAGAATTTCGGGCGAAATTAACTACTAAAATCGAAATTACAAAAATAAAATTAAACTAAATACTTAAATTGAAATAAATGAATAAATAAACAATATTAAATAAAATAAAATAAAAATTCACTTCAAAATTAACGGGACGTTACAAATAATTTCTAGTTGATATCCGGTGGATCTCGTTTATAATATTTTACCTATATATCTCTCCTAATTAATTAGGATTATTTATTTATTTATTTCAAAATAAACATGCCTAATTTTAGGGACATTTTACTCCTTTTAAATTCTCCCAACCTATCTAACTCAATCTATTCATAATTTCCCAGAAAAATAGTTGTTCATCCCATTTTCTTCCTCTAACGCATCTCATTTTTTTCTTTTCAAAGCTTCCATCATTGGTGGACAAACCCAAATAGAGTTTTTTTTCTTTTTCATTTTCTTTCGCTTTCTCTGTTTTTCTTTCCTTTCTTCAATTTGTCCAGAATGAGTTCATCAATCAATTTGTTGTTTGTCCAGATCTTGTTCTCTATTCATTTTCGTGATTCATGGGATGAAGACAATGATTCTATTCAAGAATAAAAAAATTCCTTGAGATGGTTAACAAATTTAAACAAAAAGTTTCCATTTAACTTTGATTATCAATTCTCTCAAACCGCATGTTTAAACAAAATTCTACAAGAACGTGTTTCTCCATTCTCATTCACAACACCCTTTACTACCTCTTAACCCCAGCAATTTACTCCACACAAAATCAGTCACTCAATCTAATCCAACTTCTATCCATTCTAGTATATCAAAACGTTTTTCTTATCTATAACCTGGACGAATATTTCAATAAGATCATAAGTTGAATTAAAGTTAGACAAATATATACCAACACATATTTAAGGTATTAAGCCTTCATAGTTGTGGTTCAAAGTGTGTTCTAACATGACCAAGTAAAGCTACTTAACTTAGCCCACAATCCTTTAAAACATTCAAAATTCATTAAACTATGGCTAACTTTGCTGCAGGATAGCCATAGTCCATATATGAAAAAACTTAATTTAACTTATATCCTAACTATGGCTAACTTTACTGCAGGATAACCATATACTACAAAAGAAAATAAATATATTCCTAACTATGACTAAGTTTGCTACAGGATAGTCATAGACCATAAAAATGCATACTTAGATTGAAAATGAAACCGTACAAAAAAAAAGTAGCTAAAAAAATTGTAAACAATATGTAAAGATTCGAATTTTCTCAACCTTATAAATTCGGAAACACACAGCGGAAGACTGGATTTTTATAAAAAATTTCCATGGAACCGTTTAAAATATGGACCACCAAAACCTGTTTACATAGTCTCAATCAAAGAAAGTAAAATCATAAAAAGTGCGCACTTCAGTTTATAAACAAATCAAAGAAAAAAGACTCGGAAACATATACATCAAATCTTAGACTCTCACGAGTCACAAAATACAAGTTTTAAGGTAAACGACATCTGTAGTTTTTCATCTAGCATTCATAGAATGCCCCTAAAATTACATGTAGAGTCCATGTCCCAATAGCCATCTACTCGCGATCAAGAAACACCACCTCCCCGACCTCATCTTCTACTACGAGTACGTATTACCTGAAAAAGTTTAAGTGTTGCAACATTAGCATAAAAGTACTAGTGAGAGTAAATGGAAGCAAGTACTTCTATGGACCGAGTTCCATATCAGAAAATGTGTCCAAAGTTCTATTTTACTATTTACTACCCGATCTACATTGCCAAGACTATGCATAAGCAAACAATCCATTCCCAACGATATCGAAATTACGAAATTAAACATTCAAGCTCATAAGTAAAATGCTAAGGCAACCATTTAGTACTAAAACATATGAAACAAGTACAAATGTAATTTCTTGCCACACATATCATACCACATGTTGTTTCCACACAATAAGTAATCATACCACGTATGTTACTATGTTCCGCACGATATTCATTTTACACTTACCACATCACAACACATTTCATACTTACCACATCACAACACATTTCACATCGTGACCACAATGTCACATTGTCACATTTCACATTGTGACCACATTGTCACATTTCGCATCATGACCACATTGTCACATTTACCACGCCGTGTATCAAAACGCCACAATTACCACACCGCGTATCATAACGCCACAATTACCATACTGCGTATCACAACGCCACACGTACTACACCCCTTTGGTAGTACTAAATACCGAATCTCATCGCTATAAATATTACTACTAACTAAATTCTGCACTTTCGTTATCACCATTCCACATGATGAATCGTTTCACATTACCACACATTCCACCTGATGAATCGTTTCACATTACCACACATACCACATGATGAATCGTTTTACATTACCACACATACCACATAATGAATCGCTTCAGATTACCACACATACCACATAATGAATTGCTTCAGATTACCACATATTCCACATGATGAATTGTTTCACATTACCACACATTCCACATGATGAATCGTTTCACATTACCACACATTCCACATGATGAATCGTTTCATATTACCACACATTCCACATGATGAATCGTTTCATATTACCACACATTCCACATGATGAATCGTTTCACATTACCACGTTTGATACATCTAAAATGGAATAGGTAAAAGAAACCGATAAGTACTAGGATAAAAATATAAGGAGAAGCCTAGATTGAGCTAATCACCACAATTCCTCTTCTCCAAGTATATTATAGTCCAAACTAATCACGATACTTTCTCTCCAATGTTTCCTTTAACTCCCTTATAACCATCCAAATTAAAGAGAATAAATCTAACACTTTTTCCAATTTCTGGCAACAAGATTCTCATCGAGAATTCAACCTAACTCACAACGATCAACTCACTTTCAACAAAACCAATGGTTAATTAATTCTCCTTATGCACTTTCTTTATCTCCTAACTACATCCAATCTTGGATAAACTCTAAAATCATGTAAACCTCTTAACCCCGATCAAACATGATGGTCATGTAATTTGGAAACATAAAACTAATTGACAACCACTTTAAACTCACCTTAGATTTGAAGTCGAGTATCCAAGGAGTCGAAGTCGAATCCACGCGAGTAATTACAAACTTTTTAGGGCTTCCCTTTAAGAACGAGAAACACCGAAAAGCTAGGTTGGATAGGTAGCCCTCATCCCAAGCAATCCAAAGCAACTAGAATCGAGACGATTCGCAGAGAAACGAAGAAAAGCCAAGAGAAAATCCCTCACAAGTGGCTCACGGGCATAGTAAGGAAAAGGAGAGAAAATTGTGAATTTTTGTCAACTTTGGTCTATTTAAGAAGATGGATGAATACTGAATAGATAATTAAGATTTTCGGAAATTACAAATACGTCCCTTGTTTGCTTTTAGCTTTTAAAACGAAACCCGAAGTACTTGAACTATCCAATTGGTGATTAATAATTATTAATTGGCTCGTTAATAATTATTAATACAACCGAAACTAATTTAAGCTAATAAAGCAATTAAAAAGGTTCCCGAACGAAATTAGCAACTAAACTCTAAATTACTAATTTTAAAATTAAATTTAAAACTTTAATTAAATAAAAAAAAAAAATTCACCTCAAAATAACGGGACGTTACAGTCTTCTCTCCTTAAAAGACTTTTCGTCCCCGAAAAGTAGTTCTCTAAGCAAACAACTGAGGGTATTTATCTCGCATCTCATCCTCGCGTTCCCATGTAGCCTCCTCCGATACTTGGTTCCTCCTCAAAACTTTTACCAAACCGATAGTCTTGTTCCTCAACACTTTTTTTTTCGATGCTAGAATCTCTACCGGTGTCTCCTCATAAGACATGTACACATCAAGAACAACCGGCTCATGATTTATCACATGTGAAGGGTCCACCAAATATTTTCGGAGCATTGAAACATGAAAAACATTATGAATGACTAGTTAAGATGGTGGTAAAGCCAAACGGTAAGCCACCGCCCCAACTCGATCAAGAATCTCACCCTTCATTGAACTCAAGTGGGCTACGTCGTTTATCAGCATAACTTTTCTGTCAACTTTGGGCAATCCTCATCCTATCCTAATCAACATGATAGACTCACTAGTCATCTGTAAAACCTCAGATCCGAACAGTCACCTCTCTCCAACCTCATCCCAATGAGCCGAAGAATGACACTTTCTATATAAAGTGCTTCAAACGTTGCCATCTCAATGCTAGCCTAGAAAAAGCGATCCTTCCTGGTAAAAAGTGTGCGAATTTTGTCAGACGATCCACAATCACCCAAATGGAATCGTTACCTTTGGATATTCTAGGCAACCCACAAATGAAATTCATAGAGATCTCTTCCCATTTCCACTCGGGTACACTCAAAGGATTAAGATAACCCACTAGACTCATCCTCAAAGCCTTGACTTGCTGACAAGTCAAATATCTACTCACAAACTCCGTGATCTCGAGTTTCATTCTGAGCCACCAATAATGTTGTCTCAAGTCTCTATACATCTTGGTACTACCCGGATGAACATAAAAGATAGAATGTGAGCCTCCTCCAACAGTTCTTTCCGGAAAGTTGAACTCAAAGGTATGCATAGCCTTTGACGATACATCAAAGCACTATCAGAAGCAAAAGTGAAGTGACTAGATATATCTGACTTGGCCTCAAGAAAATCTGCCTGTAAATGAGCCTCGCCCCTCTGAACCTCAATCATCATCTGTCTCAAAGTAGGCCCCACTGTCAAACTAGCCAAATTCATTGTAACCTCGACAGTAAGGAGGCCTATCTCAGAACTATCCAAATCCCATCTCAATCTCACTAGTAAAGCAGACAAGTGCGAAGACTTTCTACTAAGTGCATCCACCACGGCATTAGCTTTCCCGGGATGGTACTGAATATCACAATCGTAATCATTCACAAGCTCCAACCATCGCCGTTGTTTCATATTTAATTCCTTCTGAGTGAAGAACTATTTGAGGCTCTTGTGATAGGTGAATATCAAGATCTTCTCACCATACAGGTAATGCCTCCAAATTTTCAAAGCATGCACAACCGCCGCCAACTCCATATCGTGAGTCAGATACTTCTTCTCCTGCTCTTTCAATATACGGGAAGCATAAGCTATAAATTTCCTATGTTGCATCAAAACGCAACCAAAACCCTTCTTCGAAGCATCGATATAAACCGTCAAACCACCACTACTATCGGGTGACACTAGAATAGACGCCCTCACAAGTCTCTTCTTGAGCTCTTTAAAGCTCTTCTCACACTCCTTGGACCATACAAAGTCCACTCATTTCTTTGTCAAATGTGTCAAGGCCGATGCTATTTTAGAAAACTCTTGCACAAACCATCTATAGTAACCGGCAAGCCCAAGAAAACTACGAATTTTAGTCACACTAGTTGGTCTAGGCCAACTACTAACCGCTTCAACTTTAGAGGGATCCACCATCACCCCTTTACTAGACACCACATGGCCTAAGAATGCCACTTCCCTTAGCCAAAACTCACAGTTAGAGAAATTTGCGTACAATTTTTTGTTCTTGTAACACCGTCAAAACTTTCTCTAAGTGTATAGCATGCAACTCCTTAGTCTTGGAATAGATCAAAATATCATTGATAAATACAATAACAAAAGAGTTAATGACCTTCTAAACATCGTTTGCATAAGATCCATAAAAGCCGCCGGCGCCTTAGTCAAACCGAAAGACATGACCACAAACTCATAATGTCCATAACGCTTCTGGAAAGTGGTCTTAGGAATATCATCCTCCCAGATCCTCAACTGGTGATAACAAGATCACAAATCAATCTTCAAAAAGATAGTAGATCCCCTCAACTGATCAAATAGATCCTCAATCCTTGGCAAAGGATATTTATTTTTCACAGTAACTTGGTTCAACTCTCGATAATCGATACACAACCTCATTGAACCATCTTTCTTTCTCACAAACAACACTGGTGCTCCCCACAGGGACACCCCAAATCTAAGAGTCCTTGTAACTGACTCTTAAGCTCATTCAACTTCGCTTGTGCCATACGATAAGGTGCCTTGGACAATGGAGCCGTCTCAGGTGCCATATCTATTTGAAAATCAATCTCTCTCTCCGACGGTAAACTGGGTAACTCATCAAGGAAAACATCAGAGAAATCCCTCACAATTGGTATAGAATCTAGTGTAGTCACACTAACAAACATGTCTACTACACTAGCCAAATAACTCCAAGCACTATCACACAAGAGAGCTCTATCCTAAATCGCTGAGATGATTGCAGGAGTCACTCTACCTCAAGTCCCATGGAATCAAAAACTAGCCCCACATGGACCAATAAAATCCACAACTTTGACACTACAACCAATGTTGCCGTGGTTGGCTGACAGCCAATCCATACCCAAAATATTATCAAAGTCACACATAGGCATCACAATTAACACAACATGCAGGCAACAACCCAAAATGCACGTGTCATTGGTATAAATAACTCTGTCCACAATCATAGATTTTCCAAGCAGGGATTTGAAGAAAAACTCGACCTCGAGTATTCCGGCTCATATTAGTACACTCATTGAATGCTAGCTACAAGGCTAGACCAAAGATTAAATGATACAGTAACTCACTGTCCTCATCGGGACCTTCCACGAAAGGTTTTATCTCCCTATCTTGAGTAACAACAACCTTTTTATTTTAACACCACACTAACACATTGATTTATCGTAAACAATAATAATTTTACCTTTCTGCCCCCCATCGGGGATTCGTCCCTTAGTTAATCTAGATCACTAGACTCGAGCAAAACTTATTACTTTTCCACAAACACTCATTTGTGCAAGAAACCTCGTCTCTCAACACTAAAATGTGGTCACAATCACGCTTCATTTACACATAAAGTGTTGGTCACGTGTCCCACTAACATAACTACTTTATCAACTACACAACAATGAGACTATCATCAAATGTGATAATCAAAATATCAATCTCTTGGAATATCCCAACTCCCTTGCACTAACTCTATGTCACACGCTACACAAGGTGCACAACCTTCAAACCACACAGGATAAAGCCTAACCTCAATACTCATACCTAAGATCCCTGCCTATAAGCCAAATAACCACTGCCACTTAGTTGCTCTTATGAGGTAGAAAAATGTCACAAATTATAATTAACATTTAACAATGGAGAATCTCTCCTCATAACTTTCCACTTCTAAGTAAAGTAACACTTAAGAATAAAGTTCAAAGAATACCTGGTGCCGTTGATCCGAGTGATGCTTTGGACAAGGACTTAAAACCAAAACATGATAAACATGCGATGCATGTGGTCTACAGAACCCGTAGGCTCTGATACCAACTGTAAAGATTCGAATTTTCTCAACCTTATAAATTCAGAAACACACAGCGGAAGACTGGATTTTTATAAAAATTTGGCATGAAACCGTTTTAAATATGGACTACCAAAACCTGTTTTCATAGTCTCAATCAGAGAAAGTAAAATCATAAGAAGTGCACACTTCAGTTTATAAACAAATCAAAGAAAACAGACTCGGAAACATATACATCAAATCTTAGACTCTCATGAGTCACTATGTGGGGTATTTCTTGTTGAGGGTCTCCTCCACACGATTGAACACGTTGTGTCACATGTTAGTCCCTCGCGGCGAAGCTACCTGAAACACTCTGAAGAATGATGGTCAGAAGGGCATCGGTGTGGTACCGACCGAGAACCCTCCGACAATCAAGTTAGGTGGTGGTAGGTGAGAGTATGCCTTGCACCGCAAGGATGATTAGGTTAAATGTTTGACTGATGGTTTTTAGGTTTTTCACATACCTGATTTGATAGGTCAGGTTGCCTTTATAGTCTCCTTGATCATGGGCTCGCCGACTGGACTAGTCTAGGACTAGGCTTAATGGGCTTTCACTCACCCGTGAAGGATAGGCCTCTTTTAATGATGGTTCAGATGGGTCTGTCCCCATGTGAACAAGCCTGGTGTGAGCGTGGCCCGTAAGAGGGCTATTTTTACCCTTTACAGTTTTCCCCAATTTCCTGGGTCGGAAAGTCTGGTGCAGGGAATAGTAGATATTCAAATCGGAGGCGTGACGCTCGTCCGGATCCTTGCGTCGTCATGGAATAGTTATGGGTCACGACTCCTCAGAAAATACGCCCTTTCGATCTTGTTTCGAACCCTTGGTGGCTTCTTTTCACGGGCCGTCGCACCCCTATGTGGGTCTATCCATTTCAAGAGATGCGATTATTACTAGAATTGACCCATTGGACTTCCGCATGTTTGGGTTCCAACGGGCCTTGGGGGACTCGGATCGTTGTGTCCCTATCCATGTGTCGCGATGGTTGGATGGGTATTCCCTCCCTTTAAATAGGGTTTTTCTTCAGAATTGAAGCTCGTTTGCTTTTCGAATTCGTTTGTAAATCATCCGCTTTTGAATGATTCTTCGCCGTCTTCACTCTGTTTTTTCGAAGCTTTACCTGCTCTCCTCTGAAGGTTAGTCTTTCCTTTCTTTTGCTCCCCATTCTTTCTGCAATAGATAATTTTGAGGGAAACTCTGTAGTTAGAGGTCATAGGACTCCGAGGTTTGCCGTAGGGGATGATGATTATGACGGTTTGGTTTTCAAGAGGAGTGACTCTGGTGCTTCCCCTTCTTTTGCACGCATTGATGGGGCCAACACTGTCCCCACATCTCGGTGTGAGCCTGAGGGGAATGAGCCCGTGATTGACTCTCGCTTATCGATTGGTGAAGATTCCCTCCCTTCTGTGAGTGAGCTTAGGTCCATCTCTGAGATCCAGATGAGTCTAGATATAGATCCCATCCCTTCTCCTATTTCTCGCCCTTTGGGAGATGTAGGTTCTGTTCCGACAGGCTCAACCACAATTCCTGACCTTTCCCATCCTCCTTCTCCTGTTCCTGCCGTGGAGGCGGCTCAAAAGAAAAAGAAGAAAAAGAAAGGATGCTCCAGGGGCAGTAAGGCGACATCTCAGGTTGCCCCATCTGTCCCTACGTTGTTGGGGGAAGAAGGTTCCTCCTTGGTTTATGAGGCTGTTGTCTCTAGTCCTCTTGGGTCTCCTACTGCTAATCCGAAGAGAAAGAAAAAGAGAAAAGAACCTCAGTCAAAAGGTATTCGAGAGGATGTAGGCCTTTTCCATTATGTGTCAGAGATGAAACGGGAAGATCTAGAAAGGCTAAGGGAGGATTATGGCATCTCCGAAGAATTTGAGATGAGACTCCCCACGCCATCCGAGCGGGTTTATCTTTCCCCGGAAGATGGTTGGACTTCTCTCCATCCGAAGTTTTTTCGATGGGGGGTTCGACTTCCTCTCTCCCATTTTTTGACTGAATTCCTTCTAAGTTGCGGCATTGCTTTAGGCCAAAATACTTTGAAGTCTCTGCTCACTCTTGAAGTAGTGTGTGCGGGTTTAGGCTTCCGACAAAATTTGGGCATGGTTTCCCACTTCTGGGCCCTTCGTACAAACGTTCAGAAAAAAATGTGTTTCCTTCTTCAAAGCCACGCGACGCCTTCCCTAGTAGATGAAAACTCATGCGACAAGAAGTGAAAAGAATTCTAGTTCTTCATCCGAGGCCCTATCTCATCTGGAAGTCGGACTCTCCCTGCCTGTTGGGAGGACGTGGGTGAGGAATGGGTACCGAATTATTTTATGGCCTAATCGGCTGTGACGTTAACTGATTGTTTTTCCTTTTCTTATTTCAGTGAAGAATCCTCTCCCGAAAAGTATTTCCGTGGAGTGTCTCAAGTGTTGCAAGACACTTGAAAAATTGGGGCCTTTCAACTGGGAAGAGTTTACCCAACATCCTTGGCTGTTTTTTTGCATCTTTGGACTCCTCCACCAAACTTTGTTCCGATTATCTCCCGTAAGTACTCCGTCCAGAATGGTTTTATATGGGGTATAGTTTGGAGTTGATCCGAATAGTTCTTCTTGCAGGTCTGTCCAAGAAAATGGTTGGCGTTCCTCTCACTCCTGCTCCGAGCTCTAATGATCCTGAAGCTTTCTTTGCCCTTCTCCAGGATATGGGCAAGAAGAGGCCTAAGACGGTGCCCCCTCCTGCCCAGAAGGGAAAGGAGGTGGCCGCTCCTAAGCTTCCCCGTCCTTCCAGAAATGGGAAATCCGTGGTGATAGGTACCGCGGAAATCTCTTTAGAAGATGTGGTGGTTCCTTTTATGGATCTTCCGACGGATCCTCCCTTGGTTGCCCCTGTGGGTCTCTCTTCGGACTCTCCCGCTCCAAAATGAAGAAGGGGTGGAGTCATCAAGGCGTTCGATCACGTGGTAAGGGGTGCAGATGTGCATATTTTGAAGCACCTTGAGATGGCTTATCGATCGTTTCCTTCCGAGGCGGATTCGCCCTCTTCTGATCATGCCCATATTTTGTCTTCTGATATGGACTTTGAACAGGAGGACGATCGGATGAACGACGGGCCCCTTGATGCTGGAAACTTGTATCTGACCGATCAGACGGTGCAGGTTCTTCCCCCTCCAGCAGGTTCAGCTCCATCTATGGCTGGTGGTTCGGGCATCGCAGGCGATGGATCCTCTTTGATCCGTCTGTTTGTTCTTCTCGATGCAGACTTCGACAAAGGGTCTCTTTCTAGCCAATATTACCTTCGGCGAGCTATGAGTTTAGTCAGATTCTCCCGTGACTTGGGGGATGTGCAGTTGAAGCCTCTCATTGACTACGACAGTGAAGATGAGACTTTCAGCCGTATGTGCCACCGTAGTTGGCTGGTTAGTCGTTTACTATTTTATCTTCGTTTTCCTTATCGTCTTCAGTCGATTTTTACGTCTTTAAATGTATCTACTCTTCTAGGGGACCCAAGCTTCGACCCAGATAGCCCTCAATCTAGAGAGTTTGCGTATTAAGCATCGGGAGCTTAAGTAGAAGTTGGCGGAGGCGACGGCTAGCAGTCGACAGTCTCGAATCCTTGACTCGGCACTGACCGAGGGTCTCCAACTGAAGTCCGATCTTGAGGGGCTGAAAAGAGAATCTCTTCACTGGAGCTGGATCTGCCGAACTCGAGCATGTCTGGAAAGAGTGTGAGGACCTCCGGCAACTCAACCAGGGTAGTAGGCAGATGCTCGATGAAGCCGTAGCTGCTCGGGACAGAGCGTTGAAGGACTTGGATGTTTCTCCTGATAAGGGGTCCAAAGCCGTGGACGACGTCAATCGGGAGGCCAAATCACTCAAGAAGGCCAGGGAGGATTTGGACGCGACTATTTTGGAGAATGGCTCATTGAAAGCCCAGGTGTCTGAACTTCCAGCCCTTCTAGATGTCGTGAGTGACCTTCATCAGAAATTGGCTCGGGCAAATGAGGCATCTATCAAATCTATTCTCGTTGGCCTTTCTATCGGACGAGACTCGGCCAAGGCGCAGATGGAGTTATTAGAGGAATAGGGGGCCCAATCAGTCCTATTGCCTACGAGGACGCTATTGATCACCGATGGGAGTTGGTTGAGATGGCCAATAAAATGAAGGCTTCCAAGGGCAAAGCCCCAGCTGAAAGTGAGGTTGATGGTGGTGAGTGCATCCTTCCTGGTGAGGATGAGGGCGCGATGTTGGAGGATGAGAGCATCGGTACTGATGGAGCTGAGGGTGAGAGCGTCGAAGATGCTTTCAAAGATCTCCCTTCTACTAAGACTGTTTACGTCTCTGACTGACTTCAGGGTAAAACTCCGGATTGTGGAGCCCCTGTATTATCTATTTTCTTGAACTGTTTTTGTTTCCTTTTGCATTGAACACATATTTCCTTTCGCCTATGAAGACTTAAATATATGCTTCCTCTTTGCGTCTGCTTTGCTTGTTTTATTGTTTGCCTTACGAAATGCATTTGACATAGTCGTGAGATTGCAAACATCCTTCCTTATTCTTAAAACGTTTGGTTTCGTTCTTCCGAAGGTCTCGCTTTTGGGTACTGCTTAGAATATTTGGAAAGACCGAGATTTTCGCTTTCGGAGAAGGCTTGTGATACTCGGATGGACCGATGTTTTCATTTTCGGAGAAGGCTTGGAATACTCAGACGGATCGAGGTTTTTGCTTCCGGGGAAGGCTTTTGAATGCTCGGACGGACCGAGGTTTTCTCTTTTAGAGAAGGCTTGGAATACTCGGATGGACCGAGGTTTTCGCTTCCGGAGAAGGCTTGGAATACTCGGACGGATCGAGGTTTTCGCTTCCAGAGAAGGCTTTTGAATACTTAGACGGACCGAGGTTTTTGCTTCCTGATAAGGCTTTTGAATACTCAGACGGACCGAGATTTTCGCTTCCGGAGAAGGCTTGGAATACTCGGACGGACCGAGGCTTTAACTTCCTAAGAAGGCCTTTGAATACTCGGACGAACCGAGGTTTTCGCTTTTGGAGAAGGTTTGGAATACTCGGATGGATCGAGGTTTTCGCTTCCGGAGAAGGCTTTGAATACTCAAACGGACTGAGGTTTTCGACTCCGGAGAAGGCTTTTTGAATACTAGGACGGACCAAGGTTTTTGCTTCCAGAGAAGGCTTGGAATACTCGAATGGACCGAGGTTTTATCTTCTGGAGAAGGCTTGGAATACTCGGACGGACCGAGGTTTTCGCTTCCAGAGAAGGCTTTTGAATACTCGAACGGATCGAGGTTTTCTATATTTTAATACTCTAACGTCTTCTATTTTTATCAATAGGATCTCTCAGATGGACTGAGACTTTTGCTTCTTGAGAAGGCTTTTGCTGCTTGGACAGGCCAAGGCTTCTAAATGCTTGGACGAACCAAGGCTTTTGAGTGCTTGGACGGACCAAGGATTTTGAGTGCTTGGGAGGACCAAGGCTTTTGCATGCTTGGGTGGACCAAGGCTTTTGCGTGCTTGGACGAACCAAGGCTTTTTCTTCCGGAGAAGGCTTTTGACGCTTTAGGCGAAGAATGTGTGCAGACCATGCGAAACAAAATTATGTAATTTCTTTTTTCTTTCCTTATATATTGAGTAAGATAACAACACAAAAAGAAGAAGAAAGAAAACAACATTATTCACAAGTTCTCGACCACTTGGGCAATTCTGCTAATCTTCATTGCTGTCGATGATGAGCGTAGGAGTTAATCTCCTTCGCCGCTTCATGGAAGCCAGTTCCTCTTTCATGGACTCATTTTCTCTCTCGTAGTAGCCTTTAAGGTTTTTGCCTGCCTAGAGGCGGTCTTTGAGCACGACCTCAAGGTTTTCTTGGAGGGAACAGTTCACTTGTTCAAGTTGCTCCGTTCAGTTTTTTGCTGCCTCTAGGGCTCCTCAAAAGCTATTGAGTTCGTGCCTCAAAGCTTCCATGTTCCCTTCTCTCTCCTCTTTATTCAAAAGAGCGAGTTCTAGCCTTGCGTTTTTCGCACGTAACTGTAGGTTTTCCCTCTTTAGAACTTTTTTTGTTACCTTCGAAGTTGCAGTTGAAGGATCCATATCTTCAGTCAGAAATTTGAGTAGATTGTCGGATATGTTTCTGATCTTTATCCTTTTATAGCGGGAGAGGTGACATTTTGTCTGAGAATTGAAGAGGCTTGTCATTAATGTGGAGTCATCTGATGCCTCTAACTGTTTCGTCTTTCGAGGTGATGACGTCAAGCTGTGATTAGTCGTGTCAAACATATGTCATTCCCATCAAATCGCTTTTAATGCGGTTAATTGGGGGAGTTAACCGGCTTAATTACGGGTTAAGACACACGTTGTTTTGCATGCCTGGTTATTCGCCTAATGGCACACGATTTGTGACAGGTTTCGTGATCGTGATGGTTACACTATCCTTTAAATAAGCCTCTAGGAGTTTCCCATTCGCACCTTTAGATCCTTTTTTTAAACGACTTCTCTTTCATTCCCAGATTCTTAAACTTCTTGACAGAATTCAAAATTTCATACCATGGGGTTCCCCCATTTCTTCTTGTTTTTCTTTCACGTTTGGCCCTGCTTAGTCATGGCTTGCGTTAAGAGTTTTTGGTTGTGATCTTCTACGCTTGTTTTGTTGGTCTCGACTGACTTGAACCTCTTGGTCGTCATCCTCTACGCCTGTGAGGATAGGCCTTAAGGTTTAGGCCTTCCGGGCTAATTAGTCGTTCCACCACCTCTCACTACGGCTCTAAAATTTGTTTTGGCTATATTTGGAAATTGGGGCGAGCGATGGAGGGGGAAACTACCTTGCCGATTCTCAACGGTTCTCTTCATCATGACATCGTCCGGGACTTCAACATGGGAGGTGGCGACTTTTTTTGTGTTTAAGGAGGCGAGAAATGCTCTTCCCTCCAAGACGAGCGCGGAGCGGTGTTGGATGAGAGCGGTGGTCCTTTGGTTCTCCGCACTTGAGCCTGCTTTGACTTGATTGGAGATGCAGTCTCCAGCGGAGTCAGAAAGCGGTGGGAATGGTGTCTTTCTTGGCTTGTTGATTTGCCTTAGAGTACCATCATCCCTATCCTTTCCGTCTTGAGCGAAAGTAGGGCTGCTTTAGAAAATCCATCAGAGGGCAGGGTGCAGCGAATCGGCGGATCCCCCAGCTTTCATTTGTATGATTCTTCCAAGCCTTGGGTGTGATGAGTTGGTGGAGTAGTCGACGGGTGATTTGGCGTCTGTTAGCCGCAGTCCGGGCAATACTCTCATCCTCTCCTGGGAGAATCATCTTCATTGTTTCCGACGGTTGCATTTTGAATGGCATAGATCGGAGTCGCCGAGGACCTTAAGTTGTTTTTGTAGAACCTTTGTAATTCCTTTCGGCCGAGTTCCCGATATGTGGGTCCAAGCCTTACTTGTTTGTTGTGAAATAAAACTTGGTAATTTATTTACTTGCTATCTCCTTGTTTTATTTTCTGTGCAATTTTCTTTTTTGTGCTTCCGAACGCTTGACTGTCGGGGTAACTCTTTCGGATCCAAAGAAGATTAAGCAATTTGCCTAACAGATTAGGGCTTTTAGTCCGTGGGGGGCTTAGTATCTTGCCTAACAGATTAGGTCCCTTTGTTGTAAAGGCATCGACTGATCGTGTGGAAGAAAACATGTAATACTTGTATATTAATTTGAAATTGGGCCTCTTCGGCCAAGTACATACATGGTTCTCTCATACTCACAGACGATAAATCCTCAAATGTGCGACGTTCCAAGCCCTCATAATTGGTTCGCCTCTTTGGTCTTCGAGGCAATAGGTTCCTGGCTTCACTTCTTCGATCACCTTGTACGGACCTTCCCAGATCGGTCTCAATTTTCCCGCTCTAGGCTCTTGTGTGTTCAGGAATAATTTTCTCAGGATGAAGTCATTTACTTTGAAGCTACGCTGCTTTACTCTCTTTTCGATGTACTTGGCCAAGTTTTGCTGGTAATTGGCAAAGAGGATTAGTGCCTGCTCCCTTTTTTCTTCAGCCAAGTCCAGAGCTTGCGCCATCTGGTGTCATTTTCTGCTTTTGGAATTGAACTCCGGGTTGTGGGGATGATCATTTCAGTGGGAATGATGGCCTCTGCCCCGAAAGCCAAAGCGAATGGGGTTTCGCCTGTTGGGATTATAGAGGTGGTCTGATACGCCCAAAGTACTCCTGACAGTTCCTCTACCCATCTTCCCTTTGTTCGTTCCAATCTCTTTTTTAGAGAATCCATGATGGTTTTAATCGACGCTTCTGCCTGTCCGTTAGCCTGTGGGTAGCGGGGCATCGAATATTGAAGTTACACTTTCCTATCCGCGCAATACTTTCGGATGGACCTTTTGGTGAACTGAGTTCTGTTATAAGTGATGATAACCTTGGGGATTCCGAAGCGGGCAAAGATGTTTTTCAGAGGAACATCTCGATCTTCCATTCCATAATCTTGGCCAGCGGCTTGGCCTCAATCCATTTGGAAAAGTAGTCAGTTGCTACAATTAAATAGCATTTTTGACCCGGGCCAACAGAAATTTTCCCACTAGGTCTAGACCTTATTGCATGAAGGGCCAAGGCACTAAGATTTTCGTCAAGGCCGTTGGTGGCGCATGAATCGTTTTTGCAAACCTCTGACATTTCTCTCATCGGGAGAGGAAGTCCTTGGCGTCTTTTACCATGGTGGGCCAGTAGTACCCTTACGTTAATGCTTTGTGACTCAAAAACCTTGGTCCTGCGTGGTTTCCGTAGTGTCCAAGGTGCAACTCTTTCAACATATAAGAGATTTCTGACGTTCCTATACATTTCAGGTAGGGTTCGCTAAAGAACCTCCTGTACAATTCTCCCTGGATGATTGAGTATCTGGCAGCTTTGGACCGAATTTTTCATGCTTCTAATTTCTCTTCGGGTAGAAGTCCAAATCGTAAGTACTCGAGGATTTGGTTCCTCTAGTCCGGCTCTGGGTCCAGATCTTGCTCTACCGACATTACTTGTTCGATTCCTCCGTCTTCTCCACTCCCCATGTTTGAATCGAGGGTAATACTTGGTTCAGACAGATAGTCGATATGTATCACTTTTCTTGTTTTGGTGTTGACGGCGGATCCGAGGCTAGCCAGAGCGTCGGCATGTCCATTCTCAGCTCTCGGTACTTGGCTGATGCTGTATTCGGCGAGCTGAGACAAGATAGATAGATCTTTTTCCCAAAATTTCGCCATTCTAGGATTCTTTGCCTCAAATAGTCCCTTTACCTGGTTTACCACGAGTTGAGAATCGCTTATGATGTTTAGGTTCTCGTCGCCTTATTATTTTTCTCTTTGAAACCCAGCTATCAACTCTTCGTATTCAGCTTCATTGTTTGAAGCTGCAAATCCGAATTAGATTGACTGTTCCAGGAGGTGTCCCTCGAGGGTCGATAGGACTAAACTTGCGGCGGATCCTCTTGAATTCGAGGACCCATCAACGCTTAGGGTCCAGGATTCCATCCTGGGGCTTTCTGGTAACGGCGAGCCTGTCTCAATCTCATTCAAGCTTGCTGGAGTTATCTCTGCAACGAAATCTGTGAGAACTTGCCCTTTGATGGTTGTCCGCAGCTCGTAGGTGATGTCGTATCCCCCCTGTTCTATCGCCCATTTTGTTAGGCATCCCAAAACATCCGGTTTGTGAAGAATGACTTTCAGTGGGAAGGTGGTTCTCACTACTATTTGATGACCTTGAAAATAGTGCTTCAATTTGCGGGAAGCGACTATCAGGGCTAGCGCCAGCTTTTCAATCTTTGAGTATCGTGTTTCGGCGTCGACCATCACTTTACTCACATAGTGAATTGGGTGCTATGTCTGCTCGTCTTCGTACACTAACGCCGAGCTAACCGTCGCATCAGATACCACTAAGTATAGGAATAACTTTTAGTTATCTGAGGGCTTGGCCAAAAGCGGGGGTGAAGACAAGTAAACCTTGAGTTCCTCGAATGCTTTTTGGCACTCAACTCCCCAACCGAATTCTTTGCTCATTTCAGCACTTTGAAGAAAGGTAGGCACTTATCTAATGATCGAGATATGAACCTGTTCAATTCTACCAAACATCTACTTAATTTTTGTACACCCTTTAGATTCGTGGGCGCCTGTATGTCTATTATCGCTTGATCTTGTAAGGGTTCGCCTCGATCTTGTGGCTGGTCACTTGGTGACCTAAGAACTTTCTTGTCGGGACTCCAAATGTGCATTTATCGGGGTTTAGTTTGATCCCCTACCGGTTAAGCACTTCAAACGCTTGTTCCATGTGAGCTAGGTGGTACTCTCCTTTTTGTGACTTGCTCAACATGTCGTCGATGTGCACCTCCACTGTTTTTCCCAAAAGATCTTTGAACATTCGATTCATAAAGCACTGATAGGTGACTCCTGCATTCTTCAAACCAAAGGGCATCATAGTGTAGCAATACGTGCCTACATTGGTTATGAACAAGGTTTTTTTCTTGATCTTTTGGTTTCATCTTGATTTGGTTGTACCCAGAAAAGGCGTCCATGAAACTGAGCAGTTCGTAGCCGGCTGTAGCGTCTACTAGCTGATCTATTTTGGGTAGCGGGAAAGAGACTTTTGGGCAAGCTTTGTTGAGATCCGTGAAGTCAATACACGCCCTCCATTTTCCATTCTTTTTCTTCATGACCACTACATTGGCTAGCCACTCAGAGTATTTGACCTCTCGGATGAAACCCACCTCAAGAAGTTTCTGAACCTCCTCATTGATGATTTCATTTCGCTCGGGTGCGAATTTACGCCTCTTCTATTTAATAGGAGATTGACTCGGATCAACTTCGAGGTTGTGAGTTAAGATATCTGGGTCTATACTGGGCATGTCTATGTGATCCCACGCAAACGTTTTCCAACTCTTCCTTAGAAGGTTTACCAGCCCGTCTCTCAGACCGTCTTTCAGATTTTTCCCAATGCTCGTCGTTTTCTCCTTGTCTTCTTGATGGATCTGGATTTTCACCGATCCGTCCTCAGGTGCTTCAATTCTTGGTCGAGCAAGGGTCGGGCCTCGTTTGGGGCCTTGATCCTGTAGTTGCTATGTTTGGTATTGAGACTTCAGCTTGACGATTTCGACCAAACAAGTTCTTGCAACCTTTTGGTCCCGCTTTATAACTCTGATCCCCTTTGCGGTAGGGTATTTCAGCTTCTGGTGAAGAGTTGAAGGATGTGCTCTCATATCATGAATCCAAGGCCTTCCGAGCAAAGCATTGTACCTTGAGCGGGCATCTATGATGTGAAAAAAGGCCATTGGATTTGCACCTTTGACTCAGACTGGGAGTTTGATAGCTCTGGAGGATCTCGTCATTGTCCCGTTGAATCCCACCAGGTCCTTGGAATTCAAGGTAAGATCTGATTCTCTTAGCTTCATGCTCCTGAACGCATACATATATAGTATATTGATGGAAGAACCTGGATCCACTAGGACCCTACTCACTATATGAGATCCGATGGATATTGCTATCACTAGTGCGTCGTTATGGGGCAGGTGTATGTCTTTTAGATCTTTCCTAGAGTACTTAATCAGATCTTTGGAAGCGTGCTCGACCCGATAGACATGGAGTCCAGCTTCGCCATGAGACCTTTTGTGAGCGTTGGCAGATTCTCCAGTGCAGTGGATCAAGCTGATCTGTTCGTCCCTAGGAACTTCCACAGGTACAACAAACCTTTCATCTGTGTCCAGCCTCTCAATCCTTTGGGTTGCACCTTCTTCGCACACACGGTCTATCTCCCGGGAGAGGATTTTGTAGTCCTCTGTTGCATGCCCGTTGGATTTATGGAACCTGCAGTAGGATTCTTTTCTCTCTAGGCTTTTTCGAGTATAGCGCGACCTTTTCTCTTTCAGACTCTCTTCCTTTCGGAAAGAATTTCTCGCCCCTTCCGCATGCAGGACCCGTTCCAGGCTTCGCTTCTTCGGATCTTTGATCCTTCCCCATACGGATTTTCTTTCTACCTCATCTTTTTTTTCCTCTTTTCTTCTTTTCGAGCGTCTGTACTCCCTTCCTCGCCTTTCCTCAGTTGAGGGTTCCTTCTTCTTCCATATTCCCTCAGATTTCGACCCCATTCTTCACATTTCTATGGCTACCCACTCGGACTCGTCCTGCGATATTTTTGCCAACACTCTGTCCAGTGCCTCTTTCATGGTTGTAGGCCTTCGCTTGTTGAAACACCTCCATAAGGGGTGGTTCAGGTGTATAGCCCATGAGAATGCAGTTGCTGCCTCCAAATCGTTACAGTCTTTGACCTCCATCTTGATCTGTTGGAACCTAACGATGAAGTCTCGAAGGACTTCATTTTCCCCCATTAGCTCTTTATAGAGGTCGTGGTTCGCTTTGGCGAACTTCCGACTCACGCTATATTCTCTGAGGAAAGCAGATGATAGGTCCAAAAAGGTTATAATGGACCTTTTAGGGAGGCTGTTGAACCATAACAGAGGCGAACCTTTCAAGTTGGTGGGAAAGAATTTGCAGGTTAAAGCGTCTAGATAGGGGCCGATTACACACGAGAATTCCATCATGTTGACGAAATGGGCCACATGTTCCATTGGGTCCCCAGTTCCATCGTACATCTAAAAATTGGGGAGGATGAAGTGCCTTGGTTGTGGAACGGACATGATTCCTCTCGTAAAAGGGGAATCTCCTAGCTCTCGGGCATCGGAGTTAGGTTTGGCTCTTTTTTCGTTCACATTCTTTGCCAACTTTTCTTCAAGGATTTGTCTCTCATCAGTGTATTTCTGCTGCTTTTCCCAGTGTTCGTTCTTACCGGTGGACGCCGAGCTTCCTTCGTCGCTTCCTGTGTAGCTCGAGTCTTGATGTCCGTCGGCATCCCTCTAGAACGGTACCTTATCTCGAGTCTGTCGGGCAGTGCCTGTTTTGCTTGGGGCGTCTTTTTGCTTTGACGAGGAGATCTCCAGACTAGCATTTTCTGTCCATCTCCCAACACATTCTTTCCTTTTTTGGACGCGGTGACCCTTCAATGCAGCCGCCTGGCTTGTTATTTGCCAGTTCGTGGCTTTAAAGGGCCTCCCTCTTCTACATTCAGGATGTTTTGGCTGTTAGCATTGACCACTGCCAAACCTTTCCCTAGTAAGGCTCTCATTTCCCAAACTTCTTCTCTCAGAGCCTTGTGCGCTTCCACCATCTCTCGGTGTTCTGCCAATGCGATGGTGATGGTTTCCGGTGCCACGTCGAGGTTCTGAGCATCATCGGTTACTCCTTTCTCTTTGCCAATGTTTTCATTGAGAGCTCGTTGTCTGGTTGAATGAGTGGCCATTGTCTCGACTTTTGGGTACCGCGTGAGTATCTAGATTTAGCCGGAAATCGAAGATGAACGGCCCCATGGTGGGCACCAAACTGTGTGGGGTATTTCTCGTTGAGGGTCTCCTTCACACGGTTGAACACGCTGCGTCACGTGTTAGTCCCTCGCGGCGAAGCTACCTGAAACACACCGAAGAACGATGGTCAGAAAGGCACCTGTGTGGTACCGACTGAGAACCCTCCGATGATCAAGTTAGGTGGTGGTAGGTGAGAGTATGCCTTACGCTGCAAGGAAGATTAGGTTAAATGTATGACTGATGATTTTTAGGTTTTTCACATACCTAATTTGATAGGTCAAGTTGCCTTTATAGTCTCCTTGATCGTGGGCTCGCCGACTGGGCTAGTATAAGACTAGGCTTAATGGGCTTTCACTCGGCCTATGAAGGATAGGCTCTTTCTAATGATGGTTCGGATGGGTCTGTTCCCATGTGAACCGGCTTGGTGTGAGCGTGGCCCGTAAGAGGTCTATTTTTACCCTTTATAGTCTCAAAATACAAGTTTTAAGGTAAACGACATCTATGGTTTTTCATCTAGCATTCATAGAATTCCCCCAAAATTACATTTAGAGTCCATGTCCCGAAAGCCATCTACTCGAGATCAAGAAACTCCACCTCTCTGACCTCATCTTCTACTACGAGTATTACCTGAAAAAGTTTAAATGTAGCAACATTAGCATAAAAATGCTAGTGAGAGTAAAATGGAAGCAAGTACTTCTATGGACCGAGTTCCATATTAGAAAATGTGTCCAAAGTTCTATTTTCCTCTTTACTACCCGATCTATACTTCGAAGACTATGCATAAGCAAACAATCCATTCCCAACGATAACGAAGTTACGAAATTAAACATTCAAGCTCATAAGTAAAATGCTAAGGCAACCATTTAGTACTAAAACATAACAAAACAAGTACAAATGTAATTTCTCGCCACACACATCATACCACATATTGTTTCCACACAATAAGTAATCATACCACGTATGTTACTATGTTCCACATGATATTCATTTCACACTTACCACATAACAACACATTTCACATCGTAACCACATTGTCACATTTACCACGCCGCGTATCACAACGCCACTATTACCACACCGCGTATCATTATGCCACAATTACCACACCACGTATCACAACGCCACACGTACTACATCTTTTTGGTAGTACTAAATAGCGAATCCCATTGCTATAAATATTACTACTAACTCAATTCCGCACTTTCGTTATCACACATTTCATATGATGGATCATTTTACATTACCACACATTCCACATGATGAATCGTTTCACATTAACACAAATACCACATGATGAATCACTTCATTACCACACATTCCACATGATGAATCGTTTCACATTACCACACATTCCACATGATGAATCGTTTCACATTACCACACATTCCACATGATGAATCGCTTCACATTACCACACATTCCACATGATGAATCGTTTCACATTACCACACATTCCACATGATGAATCGTTTCACATTACCACACATTCCACATGATGAATTGTTTTGCATTACCACGATCGATACATCTAACATAAAATAGGTAAAAGAAATCGATAAGTACTAGGATAAAAATATAAGGAGAAGCCTAGATTGTGCTAATCACCACAATTTCTCTTCTCCAAGTATATTATAGTCCAAACTAATCACGATACTTTCTCTCCAATGTTTCCATTAACTCCCTTATAACCATCCAAATTAAGGGGAACAAATCTAACACTTTTTCAAATTTTCGGCAACAAGATTCTCATCGAGAACTCAACCTAACTCACAACGATCAACTCACTTCCAACAACACCAATAGTTAATTAATTCTCTTAATGCACTTTCCTTATCACCCAACTACATCCAATCTTGGATAAACTCTAAAATCATGTAAACCACTTAACACTGATCAAACAGGATCGTCATGCAATCCGGAAACATAAAACTACTCGACAACCACTTTAAACTCACCTCAGATTTGAAGTCGAGTATCCAAGGAGTCGAAGTCGAATCCACGCGAGTAATTACAAACTTTTTAGGGCTTCCCTTAAACAACGAGCAACACCAAAAAGCTAGGTTGGATAGGTAGCCCTCATCCCAAGCAATCCAATGCAACTAGAATCGAGACGATCCGCCAAGAAGCGAAGAAAAGCTAAGAGAAAATCCCTCACAAGTGGCTCACAACCATGGCAAGGAAAAGGAGAGAAAATTGTGAATTTTCGTCAACTTTTGTCTATTTAAGAAGATGGATGAATATTGAATAGATATTAAAGATTTTCAGAAATTACAAATACGTCCCTTGTTTGGTTTTAGCTTTTAAAACGAAACCCGAAGTACTTAAACTAGCGAATTGGTGATTAATAATTATTAATTGGCTCGTTAATAATTATTAATTCAACCAAAACTAACTTAAGCTAATGAAGCAATTAAAAAGGTTCCCGAACAAAAATAGCTACTAAACTTTAAATTACTAATTCTAAAATTAACTTTAATACTTTAATTAAATAATGAAAAAAAATTCACCTTAAAATAACGGGACATTACACAATATGTACCTTTCAATGTTTGACATGTACGATTAATATCCCTAAAACAAAAACAAAGTTGTTATGTTAGTATAATATAAAACAATTATAGTACCTATTTATTTAGAAAAATTAAAAATTCAATAATGTTAAATTATAATAGAAAAAATTTAGAATAATTTCATAATTAGATAAGCTTCTATCATAAATCAAGGTGAAAGATTCAATAAAACACCAAAAAAAACTTCAAATTTCGAGACCCCCCATTCATATGCATAAATTTGTGTACAATCACCACAAAAACTAGTGTATTATTTATCCATTGGTTCAATCAAACTATTCAAAATCAAATCAACTACATCAAACTTTTGAGGATTAAGGAAAAAAACCCAATTTTAATTTTAAAAAATCTATGTAAATCGCATAATAAAAATTAAAATAACTCATTAGAACATTAAAACATCATCCATTTACGAAATATAGGGAGAAGAATCGAAGAAACTGGAGCTAAATTACTGGAAAAAGGCAACATGTGTCTAAAATGGCGAAGGGGGTCGCGCGCGGCTGGGAGACGAAAAATTGACTTGGCAGATGGAAAATGAAGAGGAAGAGTTTTCTTTTTAAAAGGTATTGTAGGCGAAACTTTTCGCCAGCAAACCCCATCTATTTCAATAGTAATTATATACTACTACGGTGAAACAAGACGTTTTTGCCACTAAAAATACAACGTGGCTGTTTTTTTTAAACGTTTTAGCGGCGATAACCAAAATATTTCATCGCTAATTGTTTTTAAAAAAAGATTTATAGCGGTGAAATCTTATATATCATCGCAAAAGGTAGGGGATTTAGTGGCGAATTTTAATATTTCACTTGTACGTTTGATGGCAGGACTTGGCACCAATTAATTACCTACGGAAATTATTATTTCACTGGCAAAACTATATTTACCGTCAAAATTTCATTTTGTCGCTAATACCTCTCTTTTTATCGTGGATACACATTATATTTTCATGGATGTTGTTACCAATACTCACTATCTATTGATTTGGTAAAGAGAGTTAAAAGGAAGACTCCGTTTAATACTAATAAACATAGGCTTTTATTGAAACTGATTACTCATAACAATCTCAAAATGTGTGAGGATGGAACTAATTCGTCATCTATTTCATTGTGTTTTCTTATGTTTTATTTTCCATTTAAATTTGTATTTGGTTTATTTTTATTAACATTTTTTTTAAAAAAAGAATACTTATTAATTTGTTTATTAATTATACACTGTTTATCATTGTTAAACTAACGATGATATTGTTTAAAAAGTTTCAAATCTTGAAGAAGTATTAATGGCGGTTGGAGAATGATCGATGAAGAAAGAAATTTGATATTTCCCGGAAGACATAAGTGTTCATAAGTTTGAAGATTTTTTTTGTTATAGTTCTAATTTTTTTAGATTTAAATTTTCCTTTAATTTTACAAAACTTAAGGGATATTATAACTTTCATTAAATCTTGCACAAATTAAGGAAAATTAAATTGGGTATATGTGATGTAATTTAAATTGGTCGGTGCTGGTTTTGGGTTATATATATATATATATATATATATATATATATATATATATATATATATATATATATATATATATATGATGTTGTGTTTATCTAAAATAAACAACATAAAATTGTCCATTACTGAAAAATAACCCTAAAGTTTATGAAAATCAAAATCAGTCCTCTCGTTATCAATTAAGATGATATTAGAGCCCAACTAGCTCAAACGAACATCTGATCAAAAAATATAACATACAACCCAAAATTGACAAGCCTAAAAGATGCCCAATCTTGAAGAGGCTTGTTAAGAATCTCTGTAACGACCCGACCCTAAAACCTAGCCTAGGCCGTGAGTACTCTTAGTGGAAGCATAATGTCTCAATTGGTATCCGAGATAAACACTCAACTAAAAACAGAGGGTATTCCAAATATCACCTGATTAATATGTTTGCCTAAAGCCATATGTGCGTGACACAAGGGCACATATCCCATTTAACCAATCTAGAGCAATAAAAATTGACGTTTTTAGTCCCTCAACTTTTGAAAACCTACCTTTTTGGTCCTTTTGTTAAGTTTCCCGTTAGTTGACCATCGGTCAGCCGCTGACATGGCACTTCAATTTTCCACGTCAGCTTCCACATCATCAATACAGCCACATCAACAACTGACAGTAGGACTAAAAAGGTAGGTTTTTGAAAGTTGAGGGACCAAAAACGCTACTTTTGAAAGTTCAGGGACGAAAATGAAACTCATGTGAAAGTTTAGGGATTAAAAGTATAATATTTTAGAAAGTGACTTTTTTGTAGGTTTTTAGAGGTTAGGGTGGACCAAAACGTCACCATTGAATATTTAGGGATAAAAATAAAACTCGAGCGAAGGCGTAGGTACCAAAATTGTATTTTACTCCTTGTTAAAATTGTTATTCATCATTAAACAATGATATTTTTTTTTTTGCATATTGTGGCTATTTATCTCCTTTTATTTTTCTTAGGAATTGAAGGTGGGCGGAAAAAAAATGTATACTAGATAAACAACCACACTATGCAAAAAGAATAAAAACGATGCCGGCAGGAGGTTTGTAATTGTTAGAGGATCGTGGTGGGGTTTAAATGATCATTGATGGTTGTAAGTGTTTTGCGGTGTGTTTTAAAGTGTAATGGAGTTATGGAAGTATTAAAACACGAAATCCAAGCTCAGTTTTCTCTTAGGAACCGGAAAGAGCAAAATTGCCGAAACCACTTTGCTTTGGATACAATTTGAATTCTTAATATGCGATTACTTGCTTTCTTACATCTAAATTGGGATAGACACACAAGTTACTTAGTATTATATGCAACTTGAATTAGATATTCATTTATTCATCTTACTTGAATTGTTCTTGATATTCCATCTTGGCTAGTTGCATGACCACTTGAGTACTTGTGTTATTTACATACCATGTGAGCTAGTTTTACACATATCTTCATTTCTACTCATATTTCAAGTGAAGGTTGAGTCATATGCTGAATTGGGACTTATGATACACATGCTCGATATGTTTTAGATTGTTGTTTGATAAGTACAGTTTGGCGAAATGCTTCGGCATCATGCTTGAAGTTGATATTCTTTTTGGGCACTTTGAAAGTATTGATTGATAGTTCGAATTTGTGTAACATGTTGTTCAAGAATTCTTTTTATTTTGCATTGTCGTACTCACATAGTATTTCCAATGCTAATAGAAAAGAAAGTGTGTCTAGTGCATTTCATTCCTTCTCACTTCATTCATGCATTATAAACGTTTGACAATTGCCATCAGATCGTAGCCCATGTAATGGTGAGTGGTTGTTGGACGTTACACGTGGCTACTATGGCGGAAGTGGTGAGGCTCCGAGGCGCTATATGGTGGATGGCCCGGAAGCTAGAGTGGTTATTGTTAAATAACTGGCAAGAATTAGTGACCTGTGGATTGAAAGATTTTAAAAGAGGTTGTATGTGTTACGTGTAGTAAGACACGAGAAAGTTATGTAAAACTATATGGCCAGAAGTTAGTTAATAAAGTGGTATTGATTGAATGATCGAAGACTCAGTTTTGCCTTGATTATGAAATACCAACGGTTTGGTCCACCTTATACATTTACTTTTTTTTTCCCTTTTGTTTATGCATACTTAGTGTCTATATACATTGTGCATAAATTTTTTTTCTGTACTTGCATAGCATCATTTTTCATTCCTTTTGTTTTCACTAAGTGTTATGCTCAAAGGTGCTCTATATCACCTTTCAGGACCCGAACGAGGACGGGGACGAGGATGGAGCTTTTGGGATTAGGCTCCGGACACGCGAGTCACGAATCCTTGGGAAAGGAGTGTGGTCATTCCTTGTTTTGTCGTGTCTTTCACTTTTGAGATGAAATGTTGTATATATTATAGTTTTGTAACTTTTTCTCTGGTGCACCAACTATATTTTGTTTTGTAACTTATGATGTTTTAAACCGACCGACGAGCCGATGCTGCTAAAACAGGTCTATTTTGTATGTGAAATATGAAATATATGAGTACTTCATGCCAAAATTTTGAATATTTTACAAAACTAATTGTTAAAAGTTTAAGTTCTTTTCCGTTTCCCCTCGCGTCCTCGCGCCCTGGCTTTTATTTTAAGTCGGGTCGTCACAGTTTGTTTCAAAGCCACTTGGCTCTAAGTCGTGTCTAGTATGTGTCGGTTGGTTGAGCGTAATCTAAAATTCATCTCGAAAGTCAACGGTACCAAGTATGCCAGTAAACCTCGTATTTAAGATTATTTTGCCCTTTATTTATGTTATTTTGTTAAGTATAAGTATATAAGTTTTATCTAATTGCATGAATCTCTTTTAGCATACTCACGGGTTGAGTGGTGGTTTTGTTATTCCGGATGCCTCGAGGTGTGGCACTTGGTAGGGGAAGAGGTGTAAACCCTCCGCGGGGTCGTGGGAGAGGCCGTGGGAGGAACTGTGCTGGAGTTCTGGAGCCACCGCCGCCACTACCGCCGGCAGAGGGAGCTTATGGGGCAAACTTCATGAATGCTAGAGAACCAGTAAACCCTCAAGTGATCGTACCATTTGGAGGAGGGGTGATACCTCCGACTAGTCATGTGATGCAAGGTGGAGGTGATGCAAGGTGGAGGTGGTATCACTAGTGCCGCCAAGATGTGAAAAGAATTTGGGAAGCATGCACCGAAAGAATTTGATTGCACATCGACTGACCCGGGAGTGGCAGAGAGATGGATTGCAAAAGTAGAGAAGGCGTTTGGTTACATTGCTTGTTTGGAAGAGCTGAAGGTCCACTTTGGGACCTATTTGTTGGCAGATGACGCTATGAATTGGTGGGACTCCACCTCACAGTACTAAGCCCTGACCGGTCAAGTGACGTGGGAGAAATTTCGAAAACATTTCTTCGAAAAATACTATCCTGAGGATACCTGAGACCAGCTGAAGGTGGAGTTTTTCTCGTTTAAACAGGGAGATCGATCCGTGGTGGAGTACGATCAGGAATTTGATAGGTTGTCCCAGTTTTCCATTGGACGTATAGGCACCCCCGAAAGCAATAGGAAACGTTTCATAGTGGGTTTGAGAGCAGAAATATTAGGGCAAGTTCGAACGTTGCGCCTAGCTACATATGCAGATGCCTTAGATTTTGCCTTAACCCTGGATATCGCCTCGGCTGACAAAAAGGCGAAACAAGTATCAGTGGGGCAGTCTTCTTCAGGGAAGAAGAAAGTGGATGAGTTTGCTCAAGGACGTGATTACCCACAACATGCCCGTACTGCTCCTAACCGATGTGGGGGCCAAACTTTCCAACAGAGGAATCCGGTGAACACTGTAACCTTCTGTCAGCTCTGTGCTGGACATCATTCGGGAGAGTGTTTTAAGCTGATGAAATGTTATAAGTGTGGTCAGCCGGGACACATTGCAAATCGGTGTCAGGCTACGCAAGTACCACCACCGCAGGGGAGGCAGGCTCAGGGTCGGGGGCAAGATTGGGGTCGAGGTCAGATCAGGCCTGTCCAGCAGCAACAGCAGAGACCTCCACCCGCTCTTCATTCACAACATGTTCGGTAGCAGCAGGGACGGGTCTATGATACGACTCGTGAGGACGCCGAGAATGCAGGTACTATGGTTACAGGTACTTTACTTGTACTTGGGGGCATTCTATTTATCTATTATTTGACTCGGGGGCCAGTCACTCTTTCGTTTCTGAGAATTTTGTTAAGCAAGCTACCTTAGAAACAGAACCACTGGGGTATGACCTGAATGTGTCAACTCCAATTGGTCAATCTCTAATTCTTAATCGAGTGGTGTTTACCGAGGAGCTCAGTATATTGGGTTTTGATACTCGGGCTATGTTGATCATGATGCCTTTATCAGATTATGATGTGATCCTGGGAATGGATTGATTGTCGGTCCATCGTGGTACGATTGATTGTGAAAAGAAGAAAGTGGATTTTGTGGCCCCAAGTGGAGACAGAGCTCATTTTCGGGGCTCCAAGGGTAAGTTGGCCCCAGTGGTGATATCGGCCTTGCAAGCGAATGCCTTAATGCAATAAGGCGCTTGGGGCTATCTGGCAAGCGTGGTGGATAACTCAGTTGAGGAGTTAGGAGTTAACACGGTGCCCATTGTGCGAGATTTTCCGGATGTATTTCCTGATAAATTACCTGGTCTTCCTCCAATACGGGAGATGGATTTTCGAATTGAATTGCTTCCGAGAACGGCGCCGTTATCTAAGGCACCTTATCGAATGGCACCGGTGGAATTGAAAGAACTCAAGGTGCAACTTCAGGAATTATTTGCCAAAAAAAGACTTGCTCCAAGTCTCAAATTTCCACGAAACAACAACCGAGCAATCGCACCTACAATTCACCAATTGCACAACATATTACAACTCATAACTAAAATGAGAACAAGTGTGCATTTTCGGGTGAATAGTGATTTCGGATGAATAGTGTTTTCAGGTGAATAGTGTTTTTCGAAAATCCGGGCTCAAATTTGTCAAATTCCATGATAGAAATTCATGATTTCAACTTCAAAACTCATTTATAAACAAAAACGAACAAATCCATATAAAAAGTTTTGAAAACTTACTTTTTGGGACTTCCTTTAGAGAACGGGAAACTTCGAAAAGGTAGGTTGGACAGGTAGCCCTCGTCCCTACCAATCCAACGCAACCAAAATCAAGCCGATCCATCGAGAAACGAATGAGAAACGAAGAAAAGAAAAATTACATCCATGGTGGATGAAGGCTACGGCCAAGAGAAAAGAAGAAGAAGAGAAAATGAAGTCAAATAGTTAAATTGGTGATATTTAAAGAATAAATGAATAGTAATTTTAGATATTTTAAGAAATTGGAAATGACGATTGCGTCCTTTTATGGCTTTTGACTTATAAAATGAAACCTGATGCTCTTAAATAAATCTAAAGGTGATTAATAATTATTAATTGGCCTATTAATAATTATTAATATCACCGAAGCAAATTTAAAATATTAAAACGATTAAAAAGGATTTCGGGCGAAATTAACTACTAAAATCGAAATTACAAAAATAATAATTAATCTAAATACTTAAATTGAAATAAATAAATAAATAATAATAAATAATTTCACTTCAAAATAACGGGTCGTTACATTAGTACGACTTTTCATCCTCAAACTGATGGCCAAACTGAGCGGGTTAACCAAATCTTGGAAGACACGTTGAGAGCATGTATTATGGATTTCGGGGCTAGCTGGGTTGCTCATTTGTATCTCGTGGAATTCACATATAACAACAGCTACCAATCTTCGATTGAGATGGCTCCTTTTGAAGCTTTCTACGGTAGTAAATGTCGTTCACCAGTGCATTGGGATGAAGTGGGAGAACATAAGTTGCTGGGGCCTGAGTTAGTGCAAACCAGTTGCGAAAAGATTAGCCTGATTCGTGAACGAATGCGAGTCGATCAGAGCCAGCAAAAGAGTTATGTCGATGTCCAGCGTAGCGTATTAGAGTTCGCGGTGGGGGATCATGTATTGTGACGACTCGACACTTTTAAATAATTTAAATTAGAAACACAGCGGAAGTCTTTATAATTTAAGAAAAATGGCGTGGTTATGTTTAAAAAGTGGCTAGCCAAAAACCTGTTACATTTTAAATTCACAATTTAATACACAAGGAACTTTAAGTTCCTAACCAGGAGTTCAAAAGGTGTTTATAATCATAAAATTAAAGACAAAAGCTCTTAAGAGCTATTTACAAATATACAAATCCAAAATTATATAAAGTTCACAAAACGAAGTCCATAGACTTTAAATCAACCTAGTCCATCTCGAGGTCATCATCCCTCGATCACGCAGCACCATCTCCTCTCCCACGACCTCTAGCCAGGGCATTACCTGAAAATTTTTGTAATATCATGAGCTAACAACTTAAGCCCAGTGAGAATAATAAGAATAAAAAGTAAAGTTAGACCTCAAACTCGTATTCAGATCCGTGTCCAATTAATCTGACACAATCAATCCTAAAGTTCTCCAAACTCTAGGTAATTTCATTCTATACTCTCCGAAAGATGATATTACTAACACTCGTAGTCAAATTCTCATCCATTAACTTGTTATAACATAAATAAGAAAAGTAAATAAACTTTACATAAATATAACATCTCGATCCTTTAACCACGATAATATGCATGAAAGTAATGAGGACATCCCGTAGGATTTTCATTTGCCCTTTATGCGTGAATGAAGATAATGAGTACATCCTGTAGGATCCCATTCAACCTTCTTTTCTTTCTCACTTCCTTCTCTTTTTCTCTGAAGGTGATGCGGATATTCCCCGTAGGGTCCAACATTCTCCCTTCTTTTCTTTCTCACTTTCTTTTCTTTTTCTCTGAAGGTAATGTGAACTTCCCGTAGGATTCATCATTCTCCCTTCTTTTCTTTCAATGATACGAGATGTTATGGTGCAATATGTCATGGTATGCTCGCGAAAGTAAATAAACGTATAGTACGAATATTAAAGTAACCGAAACAATCATAAAGTAAAAGACATAAATTAAAAGACATAAAGTAAAGTAGATAGGAAATTGCGGAAAAACGATAAGTAAACCGTACAACCGATACATACTAAGTATGATCTTTATCTTCCAAGGATTCTAAACTTCCAATAAGATCCAAGGTTGTACATTCAAGTTCCTTAACCGTTCTATCTAAAAGTATGGATCTTCTAACTCCCAATGATCCATCCTAAGTGATATGAGTCATGGAACGTTACAAATAGCTCAAGGACGAATCACAAGATCAAATATCAAGAGAAACATTGAACATCCATTTACAAGCCTACATTAGCAAAGTCAAGACAAGCTTTGAAGATCCAAGCATGGAGGCTAACAAAGAGGACTTGATGAACTTCAATCTATGCCAAATGCATTTTGAAGAAGAGTATTGAAGACTTGTTCAATCAGAAATGAAGAGAAGAGCTAATTAGGAAAGTTGCACCACTTTTGCAAATTTTCCTTATTTGGACCACTTTCCATATTTGTTCCCGAACTTGCCATATATGATGTCCATGAATTTACAATGTATTTAGACATGTTTTAGGTGTTTATTTATTATTTTTAATGCTTAGAATAGTTTAGGAATGATATAATATCTTCTAGGGCAAAACTTTCCTAACATACACCAAATGCACTTAAGGAAAGATTTGGCAGATTTTGTGCCTCCTTGTAATCCGAATTTCCTTGTTATTTTTAGGGTTTCTTTGGCTATTTAAAGCCTCATTTGTAACCCTAAATATTAAGAATTAATATGATAGAAAATAGCTTTGTTTTGCTTATTGCTTGTTGATTTTACCTTGTATTTTGTAGCCTTGTTCTAGGTTGCATGTTTTAAGAAACATTCAAGCATAACTTGATCTATTGTGTTTATGGATTATTTCGATCTTGAAATAAGAACAAGTTCTCTTATTTCAAGGTATTAGATCATTGGAATAATCTTCTTCTTCTTTGTTTCCAAGGGTTTTACCTTATTGTTCATTGGGTTTTAGGATTTGCATTTAGGGGTTCTTTGTGTTTCAAAAAGTTTCTATTTAAATTTTCTAGGGTTTCATATCATTTGGTATCAAAGCTTAGGCTCAAGGGAAGAATTCTATCTTACTTTCTTTCTTCTTATTTTAATTTTTCTTGTCTTGTTCTTCATTCATCGAAAATTCCCAAAAAAAAAACTGTTCCAGAATAATTTCCTTCTTTAGCTACTGTTTTTGATCTTTTACGTATAGTTTCAATCTGAATCTTAGAAAGTCATAAACTACAAAAGTGTTTATCTTTGAGTCTTGATTATTTGTTATTTAAAAAGGTTTGTCAAAAGAAAAATAAAATATTGAGAAAAATATAGATCTTTGGAAACTGTCGGATTGTGCAAAAAAAAAATTGAAAAAAGAAAAGTGTTCTTGTTTTCTTTGTTTGTGTTTCTGGAAAAAGTTGTTTGTGTCCTTATTGTTCTGGAAGATTTCATCTTAAACTCCATCATTTATACATCTTGAATCCAAAAATTGCAAAGGATTTGTGCTAGAATTGTTTATTTCCTAAAAAGCTAGAAGTTACCATAAATAGAAAAACTGTTTTTAGGAAAGTATCAAATCTGACCCATATTTGAATATATGCATCTTTAGCTTTAGGAAAGTCTTATTTTCTGATCCAAATGACTTAAGGGAAGTCTAATTTCGAATTTTTCTCTTTTAAGAAAGTTTATTCTTGTTTTCTTTCTTATTCTTTCCTTGTTACAAATATACACCATTTGCAAAATCTGTCTTCTTTTTTTCTTTATCCACCCAATCTAATTGTTTCTTATTTCTTGATTGTTACATTTTACAAATTTCATTAGTATCTTACTTGTTTGATAGTTGCTAAAGTTTGCTAATAGTTCAAGGTTACATTAGGGCCTAATATATGTTTTTTTGAGTGCAAACACGAGAGAACAAACATCATCCTAGTGTAAACACTTAGGGAGTGATTGAGAGGTCCTGTTTTTAATATTAACCTTTTTATTTGCAGCAATGTATCATGAAAGGTTTGATCAAATGAGAAGTAAGAGATTTCGAGAGGTAGAACAAACCCGGAGCCAAAATAGAGAGGTTTATCATGGAGGGATGGAGCATAGAAGCTTAAGAGGTGATAAGCTCAAGTTAAATACTTTCTATGGGAGTTCTAATCAAGAGGAATACTTGCAATGGGAGACAAAAACCGAGCATTTCTTTGATTACAACAATTATAGTGAGGAAAGAAAGGTAATGCTTGCTATTTCCAATCTCACTAATAATGCTCATGTTTGGTGGTCTCAATGGAAAGTGAAACTAAGGAGGGAGAGGAAACGACCAATAGAAACATGGTATGATCTTAAGTGCCATATGAGAAAGAGATTTGTTTCAAGACAACATCAAGAGCATCTTGTGGAAATGTTGGATAAGCTAATTCAAGGATGTAAAAGTGTGGATGAATACTACATGGAGATGGAGTTGCTCAAGGCTAGGGCTAATGTGGAGGAAGATGAGGAGTCTACTATTGTAAGGTTCTTCAATGGATTGAATAGAGATATTGCTTGTCAAGTGGAGTTACAACAATTTGAGGAATTAGGAGAGTTAGTGTATTTTGCCAATAAGGTTGAAAGAAAAATCAAAAGAACAAGAGATACACGGTATGCTTCTAAACCTATTTCCAATACTACTTCTTCTTATCAATTGGGTCAAAAGGGTATATTAATGGATGATAATGGAGCTGCGAATGGCTTGGTAGAAGAAAATAAAAGATTGATTTTAGAGAAAGTTAAGATGATTGAAAGAGAGCTTTTAAAATCGAAGGAAGTTTTCAATACTAGCATGGAAGAGATAAAAGAGGATATTCGTGCTAATGCTTGTGTGGTGGAAACTTATGTTGCATGTGAACTACAAAAGTGTTCAATGTTTGAAAATAATGAAAATTGTGACAAAGAGAGTGAGCCAAAAGAAAGAGAGATTAGTGCAAAAGAAAGAGAGATTAGTGCAAAAGAAAGAGAGATGAGTGATGAAAAAGAAACGAGTGAGTTAAAAGAAAGAGAGATGAGTCGAAAAGAAAAAGAGTTTGATTCAAAAGAAAGAGAGTTTGAAAAGAACGAGTGTCATGAGAGTGAAAAGAAAAAGTGTTTTGAGATTAGAAAGTGTGAGGCAATTGAGTGTAGTGAGCAAAAAGAGAGTCAACTGGAGAGTGAAAGCTTAGAAGTTAGATCAAGTGAGGCTAGGAATGAAATCTACCAACCTACATTTGTACTTTTGTACAAAGAGGTTTGTTTTACACTTAACCCATCTTTGCCTAGTATGTTTGTTGAGTTTTTGCAGGAATTCAAAAGGTTGTTCCCTAATGAGATGCCTAGTAATTTGTCATCAATGAAAGGCATAAAACATCATGAAGACAACATTCAAGGGGCTGTCATACTCAATAAACCACCATCTCACATGATTCAATGCATGGAAAATAAGGTAAACACATCCATGGTAAAGTATCCTAACCCTATTTGTGATGAAATGCATATTAATTGTTTGCTTGCTAAAATTGGTATCAATTATGAATTTTTACAACATGAAATGCATTGATAATTATACATCTTGTGCTAAGACTTACTTGCTTGATAATTCACAAATTGAAAGAGTTGATTTACTTGCTAATTTTGGTGATGTGCTTAATGATTCACATGATTATTGTTTGATTGATAAAATGATTTTGCATGATTATCACTCACTCGAAAAGAATGTTTGATTTGTTTCTTTTAAGTCTAAGGATGATTGTAGTGTTGGATCTATATTATAAGAAGATTTATGAGATTGACTATGGTCCATGCATCTCTAAGTCTTCCTTGCTATTTCAAGTAACTAACAATCTGGTGAGCTTTGATGATGTTTGTCCTAAGATAGGTCATTTCAAGAAATTACAAAAACTAGATAATACAATGGACACACAATTGCTAAGAAAAGAGAAGATATCAAGGAAAATATGGTTTTTGACCCGGGAGGTGTTAACTTGAAAGGAGAAGGAAGGATACACATGTTGCTGTTCTTGTTGAAAATAGATGATACACAAGGTACGTATGCTTTAGATGCTTTTATTTATGTTTTTAACTTAAGTTTTTGCGATGTAGGTAATGTTTTAGATTCGAGGACGAATCCTTTTCAAGAGGGAGGGGATGATATGAATCATGGAACGTCACAAATAGCTCAAGGACCAATCACAAGATCAAATATCAAGAGAAGCATTGAACATCCATTTACAAGCCTACATTAGCAAAGTCAAGACAAGCTTTGAAGATCCAAGCATGGAGGCTAACAAAGAGAACTTGATGAACTTCAATCTATGCTAAATGCATTTTGAATAAGAGTATTGAAGACTTGTTCAATCAGAAATGAAGAGAAGAGCTAATTAGGAAAGCTGCACCACTTTTGCAAACTTTCCTTATTTGGACCACTTTCCATATTTGTTCCCGAACTTGCCATATATGATGTCCACGAATTTACAATGTATTTGGACATGTTTTAGGTGTTTATTTATCAGTTTTAATGCTTAGAATAGTTTAGGAATGATATAATATCTTCTAGGGCAAAACTTTCCTAAAATGCACCAAATGCACTTAAGGAAAGATTTGGCAGATTTTGTGCCTCCTTGTAATCCAAATTTCCTTGTTTTTTTTAGGGTTTGTTTGGCTATTTAAAGCCTCATTTGTAACCCTAAATATTAAGAATTAATATGATAGAAAATAGCTTTATTTTTCTTATTGCTTGGTTGATTTTACCTTGCATTTTGTAGCCTTGTTCTAGGTTGCATGTTTTAGAAACATTCAAGCATAACTTGATCTATTGTGTTTGTGGATTGTTTCGATCTTGAAATAAGAACAAGTTCTCTTATTTCAAGGTATTAGATCATTGGAATAATCTTCTTCTTCTTTGTTTCCAAGGGTTTTACCTTATTGTTCATTGGGGTTTTAGGATTTGCATATAGGGGTTTTAGGATTTGCATCTAAGGGGATCTTTGTGTTTCAAAGAGTTTCTATTTCAATTTTCTAGGGTTTCATATCACTAAGCTTCGAAACGAATCTAACTTAGAATTTTCTAAGATTCCAAGTTTCCCTCGAGAACTCCTAAGTTCTCACTTAAAGAACTAGCTCCTAATCTTAAGGGCACTAGCTCGTTTTCCTCTAATCTTAGATTCAAATTTTAGTCTTAGTTTTCAATTCTACAAATCATTATACTTATTTGCTTTCTAAAATTACTTTAAATCCTAACTATTCTCACCTTAATAAATGAAGATTTCGCTCCAAACTTCCGGTAAGGTGATCAAATCAAAGGTCCAAAAACACCTATAAATAATTATATCTAACAATTAATAAATAAACATACATCAATCGATTGACAACTAAAGGCATAAAACGACAAAAAACCCTGAATATCCCAAAGGGTGCTCTCAGCCATGATAGGGAAAAATAGGCCTCGAGTTTGGTTTTCCGGCTTTTAGGCAATTTAGATGTGTTTTGAGTTGGTTTCAAGCAATTTCGATATTCCCGATTTCAATGGGTATCGATAATTAGGGTTTTTAAACAATATGTAATTTCCCGAATTGAATTATAATAAACATTATATCAATAATAAATAACCCTTATTCAAACCCCGAAAAGTAAATTTCAAACGGGAAGGGTTTCGACTGAAACTCGGGTTTAGGGTTAAGGGAAAGTCAAGTAATAGTTACCCAATAAGTTTTCCATCAACATTCAACAACAAAATTGGAAGGGGATGAGATTGTGGCCAAGAACTCAAAAGCTTGAATCAATTTCCATAGAAATCCTATGAGAATTCGAAATCTAGGGCTTACCTTAGAGAGTTGGAAACGTTCCAAGAGTGGAATGGGTAGAAAGGTCTCGGCGAGAGCTTTCCAACCCATCCGAAATCACACAAAACGACCAAGAAACGAAGTCGGGGCGACACTTTCTTCCTCTTCTCTTTTCTTCCTCTTGTTGCTCGGGTTTGGAGAGAAAAATGGATGAGTTTTTGGTCAGGTCAAAGGCAATTTAAAGAGATGAAAGTGAATAGTAAATAGATATTTAGGAATTTTGGAAATGACGGTTGCGTCCTTTCATGACTTTTGACTTATAAATCGAAACCCGAAGTTCTTAAACTACCCCAATGGTGATTAATAATTATTAATTGGCCCGTTAATAATTATTAATACCATTAAAACGAAATTAAACTAAAAGGCAATTAAAAGGACTTAAACCGAAATAAACTACTAAATTCTAAATTACCGATTCTAAAATAGACTTTAAATGTTTAAATAAAAATAAAATAAATAAATTTTTTTTTTACTTCAAAAGTAACGGGACGTTACATGTATTCCTCAAAGTTGCACCTATGAACGGTGTAATGAGATTCAGGAATAGAGGGAAACTTAGTCCGTGGTTTATCGAACCTTTCAAGATCTTAGATCGAGTTGGGAAGCTTGCTTATCGGTTGGCTTTACCACCAGCTCTTTCTGCAGTTCATAACATATTTCACGTATCCATGCTTCGGAAGTACATAGCTGACCCGTCTCATGTCATTGATTTCCAACCTGTAGTGTTCGATGAGAATTTGACATATGAGGAAATACCGGTGGAAATACTGGCAAGTGAGCAAAAAGTGTTAAGAAACAAGATAATCAAACTTGTTAAAGTTTTTTGGTGGAATCAATTAACGGAGGAAGTTTCGTGGGAGCTAGAAGATAAGATGAAGGAACGTTATCCATTTCTGTTTTTCGAAGTTTGATTTTGCGGGGACGCAAAATTATAAGGTGAAGAGACTGTAAGGGCCCGAGGTTTGTTGTCGGGTATTTTATTTTGTTATAGTTAGCAATTAAAAAAAAACATTTGCTAAGTGTATTTTGGTTAATTAACAATTAACCATGGTTAGTTTATTTAGAAATAGAAACTTGATTTAAAGGAAAATCTTTTAACTACGGTTAAATTGGAAGGAGGGGTGAGTTAGCAAGTAATTAGAATCTAAGGGTATTTTAGCAAGGGAGAAAAGAAGAAGGTTTGGGTGGAGAATTTAGTAGGTGGAGGGGTTTTGGGATAATTATAATTTAGTAAATTTATTGTTTTTAGAAAATGGAATTGGAAAAAGGAAAAGAATAAAAAACAAAAATCATATTTTTCCTTTCTTCTTCTCCTCTCCACCGTCGCCCCCCCACCTTTTTTCTCCATTTTTGATTTCTTGCTTTCCTCTTCTTCTTCTCTAAAAAATACTTGAGTTTTGAATGGGATTTGGTTGTTTTGTGTTAGAATTACCATCCAAGGAAGGTTTTTACAAGAATTATTGGAGATCAAGCAAGTTCTAGGTAAGTTTGAAAAAGGGAATTTCTAGGTTTTTTTCGAAAATTGATGTGTTGTTCTTGCTTGTTCTAAGTCTCTTTGTTATTGTTTTCCTTCACCTTGAAATCTGATTTTGGCTATTCAAAGCATGTTTACCCATCTTAGGAAGTTTTGATTTAGTTCTCTTTATATTGAAAACCATGGATGTTCTTCAAGCTTTAAGAAAACTCCATTAATGGTGGATTCCAAGCTTCTAGTGTTGACAAAAATTGAGTTTTCTTGACTTTTATTTAGAGGTTTTCAATTCTGGAATTTTAGGTGTTTATGGACATATTTTTACATATGAAAATCATTCTAGGAAGGAAAACTAATGAATTTGTGATAATCTTCCTTTTGGCCAAAAACTATACTTTAAATTAGCTAGTTTGGAACTTTTTCCTTCAAACGGGGCTATTTTTTGTGTTATTCTTTATGGGCTTAGATATCTAATTTATTTTAAGTTTAAACTTGTTTGGAATGGTTAATGTAGGGGACGGACAAGCACGAGCACGTTTAAAGCATAATTTAAAAGGTGAGAACAAAAAGAATAAAAACGGTGCCGGCGGGAGGTTTGTAATTGTTAGAGGATCGTGGTGGGATTTAAATGATCATTGATGGTTGTAAGCACATCAAGTCACCTTGTAACATTTTACCGTATGTTACCACATCAACATACTACCACGTACAGCGTTACCATATCATGTTTCCTCGTAACGTGTTACCGTATGTTACAAAATCAACATACTACCATGTACGGCGTTACCAAATCATATTTCCTTGTAACGTGGTACCGTATATTACCAAATCAACATACTACCACATACAGCGTTGCCAAATCTTTTACGTTATAACGTGTTACCGTATGTTACCACATCAACATACTACCACGTACAGCGTTACCAAATCATGTTTACTCGTAACGTGTTACCATATGTTACCACATGAACATACTAACACGTATGACATTACCTAATTCTAGATTACATAGTTCCATAGTAAGCTAATAACAAGATTAAACACTACTATGCTACTAAAGAACATAAGCTAGGTTCGAATTACATGAGTTAACTACCAAGCATAACTTCTAAGCTACTTTGATTCAAAACTACTCAAAGTATCTGAAACTCCCAAATTTCTTCTAAAACTCTCCATAGTCTTACAAGACTTCCAAAACGTTCTCAAACTTACTTTTCCACCCAAAATCATTAATTAGCTCCAAAGACACTCAAACTCTCTTCCAAGACTAAAGTCACCAATCAACAAGTATTAACTCCTAGGAGATTGCTTTGTCACTTAACCTCGATCAAACAATAACGTAATGAAATTTAATTCATAAAACTACTGACTATCACTTTAAACTCACCTTAGATTTGAAGTCGAGCTTCCAAGGTGTCGATGGAGAATTCCCACGAGCAATTACTAACCAACAATTAAATTACACCTAGTAAACATTAATTAATCAAAAATCGAACAAACGACATCTAAAAGCATAAAACGATGAAAAAACTGGTTTTTAGCCTATGGAGCTCTCGGCCCAACACAAGGAAAAGGGTCTCAGGTTTGGTTTTCCGATTTTTAGGCACTTTAGAGGCGTTTCGGGTTGGTTTCAAGTACTTTGGAGATTCGTACTATCAACGGGTAAACGTAAATTAGGGGTTTTGGACAATATTTGATTCTCGAAAAGTTAAGTACAACATAAAACAATAACAATTAAAACACCCTAGCCATCACAAAGTATAGGAAAAACAAACGGAACATGTTTTGGCTCAAATTCTATTATAGGGTTTGGGAAAATTTCTAAAAATGCCTAGAACAACTTCCTCAATTGAAATCTTCAAGTTTCGGGGTCTGAATTTGAAGATTTCAACATTGGCTTCCATTAAAACACTATTTGAAGCAAGATTTAGAAACTTTTTCATACCTTGAGGCTTTTTGAAAACGGAGGAAGCTCTTGGTAGTTTGGAAAAGATGCTTGAACCTAGGGCTATCCAACTCAACGAGAATCGAGATGATCCATTGAGAATTGAAGAAAAACCAAAATTTATTTCCCCCTAGGTACCCACAGTTTTGAGCAAAGAAAGGAGAAGAGAAAAGTGAGACTTTTGTTGACTAAATTGTATTTTAGAAGAACATGAATAGTGTTTTGATATTTTTAAGAAATCAGAAATTACAATCTCTTCCCTTAAATGCTTTATGCTTAAAAAATGAAACCCAAAGCTCTTAAACTAGCCCAATAGTGATTAATAATTATTAATTGGCTCGTTAATAATTATTAATACGGCCAAAACTAATTTAAGCTAATAAAGGAATTAAAAAGGGTTTCGAACGAAATAAACTACTAAATTCTAAATTACTAAATCTAAAATTAAACTTAAATACCTTAATTAAAATATAATAAAAAAATTACCTCAAAAGTAACGGAACATTACAGTAAAGTATGTTCGACTTGTGTCGAAGTTAACGATATTCATTCAACATGTTATATAACTTATTATTCGATGAAAGCATGTAAGCTTGGAAATTATAGTCTTAGTTGATACCAAGTTTATGTACAACTGTTGAACTGATAACTTTATTATATGCTTACATATGAATGTTCGTATGACATTAAAGTAATGATTAAGTCATATATTTATTATGGCTTATGGTGTCTTGTTATATTATAACCATTGTGCTAGATAAGAACTTGACGGTTGCTTTGTATTGGGAATGAATTGTGTTATTTGAATTGTGAATCGGAAGGATAAGTTTATATGTTTGTGGTGACTACCGAAGCTATCAATGAGATTCCCAGATTAGTTAAAGAAGTGGTTGTGTATGCAATGGCATAGTGAAGAGATTGTGTAAAGGTGAATAAAGTATGCAATGACATAAAGTTTGAAAAAGAGAAAAAGGGGAAGTCTGTTGTGAACTGTTCGACTACTTGAAAAGTATAATTCTGATGTGTGTGTGTGACTTGATCATTTTTTGTTTTTTTCAGGTGTTGCCTATGGAATGTTTGAGATCAAGGAATCGGTATGCATTGTTAAGCTCGAGATTGGGAATTGAGAAAACATACTTAGGCTTTGAAGTTCAAATCAATTGAAACAATGACATTTTGACTAGAGTCTATGTGTTTAGTTCCAATTTATGTTTCTTAATAAGAACTTTAATTAGTTGGAGGTCTTGTTGATAGTCTGATAGGTTTGACACGTAACATCATAACGTATTTTGTGTACAACTGTTTATTATTATTTATGAAAGCCCCTCTTTGTTTAATGAAAAGATTATTGCAAGCATGTATTTGTTTGAATTATTAAATGCTTAGATTTTCTAAAACCGGGGTGATGTGCCCAATGATTGCATCTACTTTCTTTAGGGTGTGTGATGTGATGTGCACCCTAGGCGATGTATTATGACTTCGGCTGGAATTGTCTATCAGGTGTAAAAAATTGTCTAATCTTTGATGTATTTGTTGATGGATTCATGATTGCATCTTTCAAAAGTATTATTGATTTTTCTTTGTATTTCAAGTTAGACACGTTTTCGCTGAAAGTACTCACGATCTAGACCCTATTTAGGGTCGTGTTGTCATATGAACCTCTTCATTGTAACGTCCTATTACTTTTGAGGTATAAAAAAAAATTATTTATTTTATTTTAATTCAAGTATTTAAAGTTAATTTTAGATTGAGTAATTTAGAATTTAGAAGTTTATTTCGTTTTAAACCTTTTTACTTGCTCTATTAGTGAAATTAGTTATGGACGTATTAATAATTATTAACGGGCCAATTAATAATTATTAATCACCATTTGGCTAGTTTAAGAACTTCGAGTTTCGATTTATGAGATGAAATTCATTTAAGGGACGTAATCGTCATTTTCAAAATTCTTAAAATATCAAATTACTATTCACCTCTCTTTAAAATCTCAAAATTGACCATGGAATTGACCAAATACATTTCATCTTTTCCCTTCTTCCTTTCTCTTTGTCGTGGGTCTTCCACCATTGGAGGAGAAATTTGGTTTCTGTTCGTTTCTCGACGGATCGACTTGATTTCGGTTGCGTTGGATAGCCTTCGGTCCAAGCATCCTTTTCAACCTATCAATCGAAATTTTGCTCAGTTTTCTAAAAGCCTCCAGGCATGACAAAGTTTCTAAAATTTCTTTCAAATAGTGTTTTAATGGAATCCATGGTTGAAACTCGATGATTTCAATTAAGGAAGTTGTTTTAGGTGTTTTTGGGAATTTACCCTAACCCTAAACCCGAGTTTGAGCCAAAACCCGTCCCGTTTGAAAATTACAAATTGTAGGCTGAATTTGGGTTGTTTATTATTGAATAATTGTATGTTGTAATTAAATTCGGGTAATCAATTATTGTCCAAAAACCCTAATTATGGTTACCCATTGAAATCGGGAACTACCAAACTACTTGAAACTAACCCGAAAAGTCTCTAAATTGCCAAAAAGCCGGAAAATGAAACTCGTGACCCATTTTATATGGAGGGGCCGAGAGCTCCATTAAGGGATTTCGGGGTTTTTTCATCGTTTTATGCTTTTAGATGTCGTTTGATCGATGTTTGGTTAATTATTGATTGTTAGATGTAATATTAATTATGCGAGTTCACATTATCTAGTATTATCCATAATTACTATGATACATATACGAGGATACAGGGGTGAGTGAAATAATGAGGTAATGTTGAGACTGCAGAACTTCATTACCTGACATTATTCACTAGAGATGGGAAGATATTATTGATGTAAAGGTTGAGTGCCCTTTACACTTGTTCAGCGAGATAATGAAGTATTGATGGACTGCAGGACTTCAATATTGTCATTATAAGCAATTGATGATTATATTATTGATGTAAAGGTTGAATGCCCTTTACACTTATTTAGCGAGTTAATAAATAATTATTAGATTGTGTGTGCTAATATTATCGTCATTAATCGCAAATTGTGATTGTTTGAATATGTTAAGACCGAGAGAGCTTAGCATAATTAAGTTATTAAAGACAAATGAATATAAACCTTATATTTTGTGAGAGGTATTAAAAATAATGGATAAGAAAGAGATATGTGATATGTGATATGACAACTTTCTTCTAAATGTTTATGTAACGTCCCGTTATTTTTGGAGTGAAAATTTTTTTTTATTTAATATTTCATTTACTTTAATCAAAGTATTAAGTTTAATTTTAGAATTAGTAATTTAGAATTTAGTAGTTAATTTCGTTCGAAAGCTTTTTAATCGTTTTATTAGCTTAAATTAGATTTGGACGTATTAAAAATTATTAGCGGGCCCATTATTTTTTTGTTTAATACTTTTAAGATAGATTAGAAGTAGTGAAGTTGTATTGGATTTAGAAACATGAAATAATGAGCACCCGGAACAAGTTTTCTTAAGGAAATAAGAGGAGGGGCAATATGGTCTTTTACCAAACTTTCTTTATATATATCTATTTCATATATTTCAAGGATAATGACAAGAAAAAAAAAGAAAGGAGAGGTGAAAATGGAACCCCAAACCCGTAGCTTAGAGAGAAAAAAAGAGAAGAGAAAGAAATTGTCTCCCCGGCTTCGTTTCTCGACCGTTTTCATTGTGCCTTAGCTCGTTGGAAAGCTCTCGAGATGATCTTTCTACCCATTCCATCAATCGGGCCAATCCATTAAAGATCCAGGAGATACAAGGTTGGTAATTGCTCGCGTGGGATCTATCTCGACACTTTCGAAGTTCGATTTCAATCTAAGGTGAGTTTAAAATGGAAGTTAGTAATTTTATGATTTATGTTTCATTACGATATTGTTTACCGAGGTTAAGAGGGGAACTAACTTCCGGAAGTTATACTTGGTTGGAGACTTAAACTCGGATGTGAGTGGAGTGATTTTGGTGTACTTATGGTTTTGGAAGTAAAAGAGGAAACATGAGTGGTTTGGAAGTTTTATAAGATGATTTGGAGACTTTAGATGAAAGTGATTGACTAAGGAACTTTAAGTGATTCGGGAGTCAAAGTGGCTTAGAAATTACACTTGAGTATTGACTCGTGTAATTCAAGCGGTTTATGTTCTTTAGTAGTTTAGTGGAACTTTATCTAACTTACTAGGGAGCTTGATGACTTCCTTATGGCACATGATAGTATGTGTTATGCTCCATATGATATCATGATGCGAGGTTATGTGATACGGCATATGATAGTATGTGATACGCTCCATACGGTATCATGGTGCGATGGTTTGTTATATGGTTAAATTCCTGATATCCGATATGGTGAAATTCCTGATATCCGATATGGTGAAATTCCTGATATCCGATATGGTGAAATTCCTGATATCCGATGTGATGAGAGTTACGATGGTTTGTGATATGGTACATGATGGTATGTTGACTTCGGTCCGTACAGTTTTATGATACGATGAAACTTGTTTGGTAATAAAGATAGTTAGTGTACCATTACATAACCTTTAGAATTCAGTAGTAAGACTTAGTAATAACGGGTACTTTGACTTTAAGTTTTGATATCGTTACTTTTTAGGAAGCATGCTATGCATGTTGATTATATGCGGAATTTGGAATGTGGAATGGATAGTAAAATTGAAATCTAGGCCTTTGGACACAATTTCCGGCATGGAATGTGATTCATAGGATTACTTGCTTTTATTTTACTCTCACTAGCATTTTTATGCTAATGTTGCTACAATTACCTTTTTTTTAGGTAAGACTCGTGGTAGAGGACGAGGTAGAGGAGGTGGCGCCGCGTGACTACTTGAGACAATGAATGGACAAGAACATATATGGTTTTGGGTTAAGCATCCTTGAATGCTCATGACCATTTTACTACTTTTATTATGTTTCATTTTGAGCTCGATGGAGCAATTGTATAATTTGTGTTTATATTTTTGGACTTTAAACTTTCTTTAGAAGTTTTATCACGGGTATGGAATGCGCATTCCAGGTTTACTGCTTTCTCTGATTTGAGCCAATGTAAAACAGGTTTTGGTTTATCCGAATTTTAAACGAACCCACGCCGTTTTTCTGTAAAATCAAGTTTTTTCGCTGCTTAATTGTTTTAAAGGATTTTATGAAAAATCAGGTCGTTACAGTTTAGGAGTTAGTTTCTCAAGTTTTGGAAGATTTGGTAAAGAGAATGTAAGTTTTACTTGGACATAAATCCGGATGTGGGTTTGGAGTCTAATGTTACTTTTTATTTTGTTTATTTTCACTAGGCTTGCTTTTAGCTCATGATATTATAAACATTTTCAGGTAATGCTCGTGCTAGGGGTCGTGGGAGAGGAGCTGGTGCGGCAAAATCGAGAGGATGATGATATTGAGATGGACTAGATATACTTTTAAAGTCCATGGACTCATTTTGTTTTATTTTGTATCATTTGAGATGTAAATTTGTATATAAGCTCATAAGAGATTTTCGTCTTAACTTTTATGATTATAAACTTCTTTAAACTTTGGAAAAGGAATTGCATTTCCTTGCTTTTAAATTTTCCTGATGTGAAAAATGTATACAGGTTTTGGATATTCTAAGTTTCAAACATATCCACGCCGTTTTTTTTAAATACTAAGACTTTAGCTGTGTTTTAGTTTTAAATTATTTTAAAGAAGTCGGGTCGTCACATTCATTAACATCTATGTTAAACATAGCACTTAGAGTTGCTAACGCATCAGCAACTTGATTATCTTCTCATACCACATGATCAAACTTAATTTTCTCAAAGAGTTTGGACAATCCAGTAATATACCGATGATATGATATCAATTTAGCATCTCTAGCTTCCCATTCACCGTTTATTTGACGAATTAGCAATAAAGAATCTTTGTAGTCTTGTAATTTTTCTTATATTCAAGTCACATGTTGCCTGAATTCCTATGGAGCATGCTTCGTATTAAGCGATATTATGGTAGAATTCAAAGCATAATCTGGTTATGATCAGGAAGAGTTTTCCTTCGGGTGAGATTTAAACTGCTCCAATCTCATGACCTAATTCACTAGATGCACCATGAAATAACATAATCCACATATCCATATCCGAATTTCTCTTCTATGTTTAGGATAGCTAAAACACCTTCATCGGGAAATTCTAACTTCATAGGTTCATAATTAAGGAGGGAGGAATGTAGATTCAAATATTTTTTGTAATTTAGTTTGTTTTTATAGACCATTTTTAAATAATAATTGCAATTAATGAAAAAAAAGAGCATATATAAATAATTCTTATAATCATTTTTATCATATGTTTTTTATTCAGAGATCTTATTAAATAATAAGTTTTTTTTATAATATTGAATTAAAATTAAAACTTGAATTTGCACCCAGTCCATTCAGACTCAGGACCCGAAAGGAGGAAAATGTCGGAGGCTTTAACCCACGTGCAAATCATTTTAGTTAGTAATTAGTTGCTGTGAGGACCCGACACTTTTAAATAGACTTATTTCAGAAAACACAGCGGAAGTCTTTTATTTTAAGAAAAATTTGCGTGGTTATGTTTGAAAATTGGCATGTCAAAACCTGTTTACATCCTAATTTTCAAATCTAATAAATCACATGGAACTTTAAGTCCCAAATCAGGAGTTCAAGATGTAAAATCATAAAAATATCGATAAAAAGCTCTTATGAGCTAAATACAAAGTATAATTCACAAAATCCTTCAAAGTTCTCAAAAGTAAAACACATAAACTTTACAACAAAAGAGTCCACCTCGAGGTCAGCATCCCTCGATCACGCAGCACCATCTCCCCTTCCACTGCCTCAAGCCAGGGCATTACCTGAAATTTTTGTAATATCATGAGCTAACAAACTAAGCCCAATGAGAATAATAAGCATAAAAAGTAAAGATAGACCTCAAACTCACATTTTGATTTGTGTTCAATTAATCCGACACAAACTTTCCTAGAATTCTCCAAAGTCTAGGTCATTCTAATCCATATTTTCCAAATGATGATACTAATTAGCACACTTAGTCTAATTGTTCATCCATTAACTTGTTATGACTTAAATGAGAAAAATAAATAAACTTTGCATAATTATAACATCTCGATTCTCTTTCTCATCTATCATATGCATAAAAGTAATGAATACATCCCATAGGATACGCATTTGCCATTTATGCATGAAATGAAGGTAATGTGGATTTTCACATTCATCCACCATTCAACATTATGCATGAAGGTAACGTGGTTATTCGCACTCATCCACCATTCCTTATGCATGATGAAGGTAACGTGGGTATTCACACTCATCCACCATTCCTTATGCATTGTCATCCTCAATTCCTTTCTCTTTTACTTTCTTTCAATGATGCGAGATGTTATGGTACAATAAATAATGGTGCAATATTGTTATGCATATGCTTGCTTGTACTGGCAAAAGTAAATAAAGTAAAGTGCGAATATTAAAGAAATCACGACCAACATAAAGTAAAGGGGCAGTAAGTAAATGACAGAAGATAAAGAAACAGATAAGAATCTCGGACGAATGATTTATAAATCGAACTCCGGTACTAGAATAAAGTAAAGAATCATAACTTCACGATTATCCTAAACCTTCAAGGATTTTAACTTCCAATAATCTGAGGTTCTATCAAACGTTCTTTATCAAAGTCTTGGATCCTTTAACTTCCAATGATCCATTCTAACTCCGAAACTAATCTAACTTAGAATCTTCTAAGATTCGAGCCTTTCATCGAGAAATCCTAAGTTTCTCGCCTAAAGGATTAACTTCAAATCCTAAGGCACTAACTCATTCCCTCTAATCTTAGATTGGGTTCTAATCTTAGTTTCCAATTCTACAAATCATCGCACTTGTTCGCTTTCTATAGTTACTTTAAATTCTAACTATTCTCACCTTAAACAAAGTGAAGACTTCGCTCCTAGGTCCGATAGAGCAATCAAACGAACGGTTCAAAAACACCTACAAAAGGAATTATATCCCGAAAATTAATAAATTACCAACTAACGATTAAACAACGACTAAACAAACAAAAGACGAAAATCCATCAAACCTACCCCTTGGAGGCTCTCGGCCCTCCCAATAAAAAGGGGTCTCGGGTTTGGTTTTTCGGCTTTTTGGCAATTTAACTACGTTTTGAGTTGGTTTTAAGCAAATTCGATAATCCCGATTTCAATGGGTATCGATAATTAGGGTTTTTGAACATTAATCCCTTTCCCGAAATGAATTTAAATAAACATTTATTCATTAAATTCTAACCCAAAATCAAACCCAAAAGGGTAAATTTCAAACGGGAAGGGTTTCGACTGAAACTCGGTTTTAGGGTTAAGGGATTGTTTCCAAAAACACTTAAAACAACTCCCGTATTTACAAACACCGAGTTCTACAACACGAAATCGAAAGAAATCAAAGAAAACTCCATTAAAACACTATTTGGAGCTTAGGGTTTGAAACTTTACTTACCGAGAATTCCGTATAACACGAGCGGCAAGGACGAAGGGTAGGTGGGAAATGATCGTAGGACCGATACCTTTCCAATAAACCCGGAATTAAGTCGATCGGGCAAGAAATGAATGAAAATCAAAATTCTCTTTTTCTCTCTTGATGCTCATGGGTTGGGGAGGGAAAAGGATGAACAAAGTTTGGTCAAATTTGAGTCAAAGTTGATAGTTAAAGAAGATGAAGCAAATATCTAGATATTTAGGCAATTGGAAAATTACGATTTTGCCCTTTTATGACTTTTAGCTTAAAAAACGAAACCCGATGATCTTAAACTATCCCGATGGTGATTAATAATTATTAATTGGCCTGTTAATAATTATTAATACCATTAAAACGAAAATAAACTAAAAAGGTCAATTAAAAGATTAAAACCGAAATAAACTGCAAATTCTAAATTATTGATTAATAAATAAACTTTAATTACTTAAATTAAAATAAAATAAATAAAAGTTTTTTTTTCACAAAAATAACGGGACGTTATAGATGCAGTTGTAGAAAATAATCTAAATAAAATATTATTTTAGGTATTATCTTCTAGCCCACGGTTTTGACAAAATCTGTAGGCGATTTTTATTATTTTTTACCTCATATTTCGTGGCAAGCTGTATTCAAAACATAAAATCAATTTTTTTCTTAGAGATGATTATCAAAATAGAACTTTTTTCATCCCCTTTTTAACTAATAGCCACATTTTTAAAAGCTTGGTCCAGATAGCCACCTAAATGAAGAAAAATACATTTTTTCCCTTATAATAAAATCAAATCGATTTTCCCAAAAATTTCTCTCTCCTCTCTCTTCACGTGTTCCTCCTTCCTTTTTTTTTTCTTTTTTTAGGTGCAACCTCTCTCTCTTCCTCATTTCTCTTATTCTTTTTCTCAAATCTCTTTCTTTCTTTCTTTTTTCTGGAAAACCATTCATTCTCACACCCATTTTCTTCAATTTTCTCCATAAATCTTCAAAAAAATGCACAAATATAGAAGAGTTAAAGAATAAAATGCATAGATTTCACGAAAATCAAGCAAAAAAAATGTTCGATTTTTTCATTTTTCCCCAATTTTTTTTGTAATAAATTTCATGTCTATGCTTTTCTTAAAGATCTAAAACAAGAAAAACATAGATATTTCGATTTGGCAAAAATCATGCAAAAAAATGTTCGATTTTTTTTATTTTTTCCCCATTTTTTTCTATAAATTTCATATCTAATGTTTTTCTTGAATTCTAAAAAAAAAGCATAGATCAGGAAAAAAAATTGATCTTGCTACTACTTTCCACCATGTTTTTCTTCATAGAAATCTTAGATCTCGTCAAACCTTAAAGATCTAAAACAAGAAAAACATAGATCTAATAGAAGGTATGTTTTTTCTTTTGTTAAATTCGGTTTCTTCACGTCTCTTGAGTTTTTTAGAACTTTTTCACATATTCTGGAAATTATTTTTGTTTTTTTTCTTGTTGTGTTCGAAATTACTAAACATGGATTCTGTAATATACGTAATATACATTGTGTCTCTTTTTTCTTTAATATATTTTGTAACTTTGTATTATATGTAATATATGTTCTGTATGATGGTTTAAATATATATTCTGTAATATATGTGATATACATAACTCTGTGTTTCTTCAATTCACTATATTGTTTCTGTAATATACGCAATATACAAAATGTAACGTCCCGTTATTTTGAAGTGAAATTTTTTTAATTTTATTTATTTATTTTATTCTATTATTTATGTCATGTTATTTATTTGTTTATTTCAATTTAAGTATTTAGATTAATTATTATTTTGTAATTTCGATTTTAGTAGTTAATTTCGCCCGAAATCCTTTTTAATCGTTTTAATACTTTAAATTCGTTTTGGTGACATTAATAATTATTAATAGGCCAATTAATAATTATTAATCACCTTTAGATTTATTTAAGAGCTTTGGGTTTCGATTCATAAGTCAAAAGTTGTAACGACCCGAACCCGTTAAATTCTTTAAATTCAAATGCACAGCGGAAGACTCGACTTTTAAAGAAAAACGGCGTGGGTTCGTTTAAAAATCGAATAGCCAAAACCTGTTTTACAACCCAAATTCCAGAAAAAGCGATAAATCGGGAATGCGTATTCCAAAAGATATTTAAATCATAAAACATAGACATATTTTACATAAATACCCTTTCGGGCTCAAAAAGACATAAGTATGTAAAGATGGAATAATTTACAAGCATTCAATGAATGCTAAACCAAAATGAGTTCTTAATATTGTCCATACACCATCTCGACTAGTCACGCGGCTCCACCTCCTCTACCACGCTTCTTAGCTCAAGGTTTACCTGAAAATTTGTAAGTGTAGCACCATTAGCATAACATGCTAGTGAGAGTAAAACGAAAGCAAGTAATCCTATGAACAAAATCTCATAACCGAAATCGTGTCCAAAGGCCTATAATGCTCAATACTACCCACATCCACACTTCCAATTTCCATACAATCATTCAATAGTCATATATTACCAGTATTCATCATTCATTACCAAGAGATAGATATAAAGACTTAAAGTAAAGTAACATTCACTACTAAGTCTTACTACACAATTCTAAAGAATATGTAAAGGTAACATTAACTATCTTTATTTCCAAACAAGTTTCATCGTATCGTGCTATTGTATGGATCGAAATCAACATACCACATACGGTCGTACCATGTCTCAAGTTACCGTACCATGATACCGTATGGACCGAAGTCAACATACTATCATGTACCATATCACAAATCATCGCACCATGATACGTATGGATCCGAATCAACATACTATCATGTGCCATATCACAAATCATCGCACCATGATACGTATGGATCCGAATCAACATACTATCATGTGCCATATCACAAATCATAGTACCATGGTACTGTATGGATACAAATCAACATACTACCATGTACCATATCACAATCATCGGATATCAGGACTTTCACCATATCGGATATCAAGACTTTCACCACATCGGATATCAGGACTTTCACCATATAGATATCAGGAATTTCACCATATAGGTATCAGGAATTTCACCATATAGGTATCAGGAATTTCACCATATAGGTATCAGGAATTTCACCATATAGGTATCAGGAATTTCACCATATAGATATCATCGCACCATGATACCGTATGGAGCGTATCACATACTATCATGTGCTGTATCACAAATTATAGTACCATGGTTACATATGGATCAAAATCACATACTACCATGTACTAGTTACAAACCATAGTACCATGGTTACATATGGATCAAAATCACATACTACCATGTACTAGTTACAAACCATAGTACCATGGTTACATATGGATCAAAATCACATACTACCATGTACTATCCCACTAATCATCTCATCATGATTACATATGGATCAAAATCACATACTATCACGTGCAGAATCAAAGTGCTCAAGGTACCCACAAATCATCACACCATGATACGTATGGACCAAATCAACATACTACCATGTGTGAATCAATGTGCCTAAGGTCACCACAAATCATCTCACCATGATTACATATGGATCAAAATCACATACTATCACGTGCAGAATCAATGTGCCGTAGGTCCCCAGAAGTTAGCTAAACTCCAAAGAATTGTACTAAGTTAATTAGAAACCTAACCAACTAGATTACACGAGTTACTACTCAAGTGCATCTTCAAATTACTTTACTTCCAAATCCATCAAAGTAACTTTCAAATCAATCAAAGTAACTTCCAAAACCATCAAAGTAACTTCCATTCCACTTTCATCTAACATCTCCAAATCTCATTACCATACTGTAACGTCCCGTTATTTTGTGAAAAAAAAAAAACTTTTATTTATTTTATTTTAATTTGAGTAATTAAAATTCATTTATTTATTATTAAATTAGAATTTAGTAATTTATTTCATTTTAATTCATTTTAATGGCTTTATTTATTTAAATACGTTTTAATGGTATTAATAATTATTAACGGGCCAATTAATAATTATTAATCACCATTGGGATAGTTCGAGATGTTCGGGATTCGTTTTAAGCCAAAAGTCATAAAAGGGCAAAGTTGTAATTACCCAATTTGTAAAATATCTAAAATTACTATTTGACTATCTTCTTTAAATGAGCTCATTGACCACAATTGACCAAAAATCTTCTCATTTCTCTCCTCCTTTGCCGTGAGCTTCAAAGAAGAAAAGGGAGGATTTTGATTATGTTCGTTTCTTGCCCGATCGACTTGATTCCGGGTCCATTGGAAAGGTATCGGTCGTACGAGTCTTTCCCACCTAGCCTTCGTCCGTTTCTCTCGAGATCCGAGGAGTTCTCGGTAAGAATCTCTTGAAACCCTAAGCTCCAAATAGTGTTTTAATGGAGTTTTACTTGTTTTCTTTCGATTTCTTGCCGTGAAACTCGGTGTTTATCAATTCGGGAGTAGTTTTAAGTATTTTTGGAAACTATTTCATAACCCTAAAACCGAGTTTCAGTCGAAGCCCTTTCCGTTTGAAATTTACCCTTTTGGGTTTGATTTTGGGTTAGAAATTAATGAATGAATGTTTATTTAAATTCAATTCGGGAAAGGGATTAATGTTCAAAAACCCTATTCATCGATACCCATTGAAATCGGGATTATCGAATTTGCTTAAAACCAACTCAAAACGTATTTAAATTGCCAAAAAGCCGAAAAACCAAACCCGAGACCCCTTTTCTAGGGAGGGCCGAGAGCCTCCAAAGGGTAGGTTTGGTGGATTTTCCGTCTTTTTGCTTGTTTTATCGTTGTTTAATCGTTGGTTGGTATTTTATTAATTTTCGGGATATTAATCCTTTTGTAGGTGTTTTTGAACCGTTTGTTTGATTGCTCTACCGGACTTAGGAGCAAGGTCATCTTTTAATTAAGGTGAGAATGATTAGAATTTAAAGTAACTATAGAAAGCAAACAAGTACAATGATTTGTAGAATCGGAAACTAAGATTAGAATCCAACCTAAGGTTAGAGGATGTGAGATAGTGCCTTAGGATTTGAAGTTAATCCTTTAGGCGAGAAACTTAGGATTTCTCGTTGAGAACCTCGAATCTTAGAAGATTCTAAGATAGATTAGTCTTGGAAGTTTAGAATCCTTGAAAGTTTAGGTTAATCGTTATGCTTTGACCTTTACTTTTATTATTGTTAGCGGAGTTCGATCGATATATCGTTCATCCGGGATTCTATCTATTTTATTTTTGTTCTTTACTTTATGTCTTTACTTTTGCTCATTTACTTTATGCATATTTCGGTTGCTTTATCATTTACATTTACTTTATTTACTTTTGCAAGCATATGCAACCATATGCATAACATCTCATATTATTGAAAAGAGAAAAATGAGAAAGAAAGGTGGATGACATGAGACCCCCACACTTTTTCCATGCATAAGTATTGGTGGATGACATGAGACCCCCACAATACTTCATGCATAAGTTTTGGTGGATGACATGAGACCCCCACACTACTTCATACATAAGGATAAGGGTGGATAGTATGTAAAAATCCACATTACCTTCATTTCATGCATAAATGGTGAATGCGTATCCTACGGGATGTACTCATTACTTTTATGCTTATGATAGATGAGAAAGAGAATCGAGATGTTATATGTTTAACAAAGTTTATTCGCTTTACTTTATTGTCATAACAAGTTAATGTTTGAGAATTGACTACAAGTGTAGTAATGTCATACTTTGGATTTCATGGACTAGAATTACCTAGAGTTTGGAGAACTTTAGGAGTGTATTGTGTCAGTTTAATTGGACACAAATCGAAATGCGAGTTTGAGGTCTATCTTTAATTTTTATGCTATTTATTCTCACTGGGCTTAGTTTGTTAGCTCATGATATTACAACCAATTTCAGGTAATGCCTTGGCTAGAGGTCGAGGAGGAGGAGGTGGTGCTGCGTGATCGAGGGATGCTGACCTCGAGATGGACTAATGGTTTTTGTAAAGTTTATGTCTTATTTTGATGAACTTTAAGGAATTGTATTTTGTATTTGGCTCCTAAGAGCCTAATATTGATGTTTTATGATATTATATGTTTGAACTCCTGATTTGGACTTAAAGTCCGTGAGATTTGATTAGAATTGAAAATTAGGTTGTAAACAGGTTTTCGGCATGCCAATTTTCAAACAAAACCACGCCAATTTTTCGTAAATTAAAAGACTTCTGCTGTTTTCTCTGAATTTAATTTATTTAAAAGTGACGGGTAGTCACACATACTTCCAAACCTCTCCGATGTTCTCTAATCATCGAATTCATTATAACTCCAAACTTTCTCCACACACACTTCCGAATTAAAGTCTCCAACCAAACTATAATCCTAAGAAGTTATCTCCCTCTTTACATCGATAAACAATTACATAATGAAACTAAATTCATAAAACCACTAACTTACACATTAAACTCACCTTAGCCAAAAAAACTCCAAATCTCCACTTTCCACGAAACAACAACCGAGCAATCACACCTACAATTCACCAATTGCACAACATATTACAACTCATAACTAATATGCGAACAAGTGTGCAATTTCGGGTGAATAGTGTTTTCGGATGAATAGTGTTTTCGGATGAATAGTGTTTTTTGAAAATCCGGGCTCAAAATCGTTAATTTTCATGATAGAAATTCATGATTTTAACTTCAAAACTCATTTATAATCAAAAACGAACAAAACCATATAAAAAGTTTTGAAAACTTACTTTTTAGGGCTTCTCGTAAAGAATGAGAAACGGCACAAGGTTAGGTTGGAAAGAAAGCCCACGTCCCGAGCAATCCAACGCAACTGACCTCATTGAAATCGGTCAAGAATTGATGAAAACCCAAGTGATTTTTCTTCTCATCAATGGAGGCTCCCACGTATGAAGAAGAGAGAAAGGAGAAAAATGAAGGCTTTGTCTTATTTTTGATATTTATGATGAAGATGAATAGTAAAAAGTAGATATTTAAGAATTTGGAAAATGACGCCTACGTCCCTCTTTTGTTTTTACTTTAAAAACGAAACCCGAAGCTCTTAAATAAATCTAAAGGTGATTAATAATTATTAATTGGCCCATTAATAATTATTAATGTCACCGAAACAATTTTAAAGTATTAAAACGATTTAAATGAATTTCGGAGGAAAATAGCTACTAAAATCGAAATCACTATTTTTTTTAAATTAACCTTAAATACTTTAATTAAAGTAAATAAATAAAATAAAATAAAATTTTAATCCCAAAAGTAACGGGACGTTACAAAAGTCATAAAAGGACGCAACCGTCATTTCCAATTTCTTAAAATATCTAAAATCACTATTCACTCATCTTTAAAAATCACAAAATTGACTATTTGACTTCATTTTTTCTCTCCTTCTCTTCTCCTTGCCGTGACCCTCACTTCCACCATGGATGTGATTTTCTTTTCTTCGTTTCTCGATGGTCCGCTTATTTTTGTTGCGTTGGATTGGTAGGGACAAGGGCTTCCTATCCAACCTACCTTTTCGGAGTTTCCCGTTCTCTAAGGGAAGTCCCAAAAAGTAAATTTTCAAAACTTTTTATATGGATTTATTCGTTTTTTATTATAAATGAGTTTTGAAGTTGAAATCATGAATTTCTATCATGGAATTTGACGGTTTGGAGCCCGGATTCTCGAAAAACACTATTCACCCGAAAACACTATTCATCTGAAATTACTATTCATCCGAAATCACTATTCACCCGAAAATGCACATTTGTTCTCATCTTAGTTATGAGTTGTAATATGTTGTGCAATTGGTGAATTGTAGGTGCGATTGCTCAGTTGTTGTTTCATGGGAATTGGAGACTTGGAGCAATTATTATTTGGCAAAGGTGAGAATAGTTAGGATTTAAAGTAATTTTAGAAAGCGAATAAGTATGATGATTTGTAGAATAAGAAGCTAAGATAAGATTTACCTGTATTAATGTAGTGGAGTTCGATTTACATATCGCTCGTCCGAGATTCCTATCTATTTTACTTTATGCCCCTCTACTTTATGCTTGCATCGACTACTTTAATTCCGCACTTTACTTATTTACTTTTACAAGGATATTCAGGCATATGCATATCTTATTGCACCATAACATTTTCGCATCATTCATTGAAAAAGAAATGAAGGGGAGAATGTTGGAGCCTACGGGTAGTGTCCGCATCACCTTCAGAGAAAAAGAAACGAAAGTGAGAAAGAAACGAAGGGAGAATGTTGGAGCCTACGGGTAGTGTCCGCATCACCTTAAAAAAAAAGAAAAAAGAAAAGAAAGTGAAAAAGAAAAGAAGGGAGAATGATGAACCCTACGGGAAGTTCACATCACCTTCAGAAAAAGAAAAGAAAGTGAAAAAGAAAAGAAGGGAGAATGATGAATCCTACGGGAAGTTCACATCACCTTCAGAGAAAAGAAAAGAAAGTGAAAGAAAAGGAGTTGAATGGTATCCTACGGGATGTACGCATTACTTCTTCATGCATAGGGGGTTGAATGGTATCCTACGGGATGTACACATTACTTCCTCATGCATAAGGTTGAATGGGTATCCTACGGGATGTACCTATTATCTTCATTCATGTACATAGGGCAAATGCGAAATCCTACGGGATGTCCTCATGCATTCATGCTTATGATCGATGAATTAGAGAATCGAGATGTTATATTCTATGCAAAGTTTATTTATTTTTTCTTATTTATGTCGTAACAAGTTAATGGATGAGGATTTGACTACGAGTGTTAGTAATATCATCCTTTGGAGAGTATAGAATGAAATTACCTAGAGTTGGAGAACTTTAGAATTGATTGTGTCAGGTAAATTGGACACAAATCGGAATACGGGTTTGAGATCTAACCTTACTTTTTATGCTTATTATTCTCACTGGGCTTAAGTTGTTAGCTCATGATATTACAAAAATTTCAGGTAATGCCCTGGTTAGAGGTCGTGGGAGAGGAGATGGTGCTGCATGATCGAGGGATGACGACCTTGAGATGGACTAGGTTGATTTAAAGTCCATGGACTATGTTTTGTGAATATTTCACATATTTTGGAGTTTTATTTTTGTAAATGGCTCTTAAGAGCTTTTGTCTTTATGTTTATGATTATATTCATTTTGAACTCCTGGATAGGAACTAAATGTTCCTTGTGTATTTTAGATTTTGAAATTAAGATGTAAACAGGTTTTGGCTAGCCAATTTTCAAACATAATCACGCCATTTTTCTTAAAATATAAAGACTTCCGCTGTTAATCTGATTTAAATTTATTTAAAAAGTGTCGGGTCGTCACACAAAAACAACGAGGCGTTAATGTACACCCCCCCTTTTTTTTTTGCTATGTATACATTATGCAATATACGTAATATACATTGTTTTATTTGTTTGCATATTAATTTTTTTTTTGTATATTAAGTATTGTGTATTAACACTCTTTTTTTTTTCATTTGCAGATTAAATAGCTTGTATATTACCTATATTACATATACATTATATTTTCTCAAATGCACTTACAAAACATAGGACTATGTACCCAATATACCAAAAGACAAAACATTTACACGAGAGGACGATGTACCCAATATACTAAAAACAATCTACAAAATTGAATTACAATTGAATTAAGTAGTATAAAAATGACACAAAAATATTAAAAATGTAAAATAGATTAAATGCAATAAAAACTATGAACAATATACTTAATATACTAAAATATGGGGCAGAGAAAAAATGCATTGAGAAAAAAATATGTCAGAAGTGTCAGACATACGTAATATACGGAACTGCAAGAATGTCAATGTCAGACTATACTTGATATACGGAAAGGGCAAATTTGGTATATTTAAAATTTGAATAGTAAAAAGTGGCTACTCTCTTGACTTTTTAAAAATATGGCTATTTTTTTAAAACTGACTTCAAAAGTGGCTATTTTGATTTTTGACCTTTTTTATTTTAAATATCATTTAACCTAAGAACTTTTATCTATTTTTTTCTTTTACATGCCTCTTTCTCTCTCTCTTCAGTTTTTCCAAAAAAAAAATTCGTTTCTTTTCACATATCTCTTCTTCTTCTTTCTTTTTCTTTTTAATTTATCATTGGTTTTTTTTTCTCACATTTATCTCATCAATTTCATCTTAATATTTTATCATCAAAATTTTATTAATCATTCAAATATCATGACGGTTATTTCAATCTCTTTTTTTTTTAAAGATCTTTTTCCTTAGTTTTTTTTATGTAAAAACTTCATCTTATATTTAATTTTTTTAATGAAGTGTCACCTTCATCTAAGTATTCATGGTTTAGATCAATTTTTGTTTGATTTTATTTAATGAAATATTTTAGATTTATAGGTTTTTTTACATGCAATTTTATTATCTTTAGATCTTAATCAATGATTCATTTTTTTTATTCTTGTAACGTCCCGTTATTTTCAAGTGAAATTTTTTTTTTATTTATTTTATTTATTTTATTATTTATGTAATTTTATTTATTTATTTAAATTTAAGTATTTAGATTAATTATTATTTTTGTAATTTCGAATTTAGTAGTTAATTTCGACCGAAATTCGTTTTAATGCTTTAAATTCGTTTCAGTGACATTAATAATTATTAATAGGCCAATTAATAATTATTAATCACCTTTAGATTTATTTAAGAGCATCGGGTTTCGATTTAGAAGTCAAAAGTCATAAAAGGACGTAACCGTCATTTCCAAATTTCTTAAAAATATCAAAATACTATTCATTTGTCTTTAAAAATCAAGCAATTGACCAAGTTGACTATTTTCTTCTCATTTTTCTTCCCCAATGCCATGAGCAATGAAGGGTTAGGGGGGATTTTTGGGCTTTGCTCAATTCTCGACGGATCGACTTGATTTTGGATACATCGGAAAGCCCTCGAGTCTACGATCCTTTTCCACCTAGCTATTGTCCATTTCTCTCGAGATCCAAGGATTTCTCGGTAAGTAAAGCTTGAAACCCTAAGCTCCAAATAGTGTTTTAATGGAGTTTTCTTTGATTTCCTTCGATTTCGTGTCGTGAAACTCAGTGTTTGTAAATACGGGAGTAGTTTTAAGTGTTTTTGGAAACTTTCCCATAACCCTAAAACCGAGTTTCAGTCGAAACCCTTTCCGTTTGAAAATGACCCTTTTGGGTTTGATTATGGGTTAGAATTTAATGAAATAATGTTTATTTAAATTCAATTCAGGAAAGGGTATAATATTCAAAAACCCTAATTATCGATACCCATTGAAATCGGGAATATTGAATTTGCTTAAAACCAACTCGAAACACCTCTAAAGTACCTAAAAGCCAGAAAACCAAACCCGAGTCCCACTTTTTATGGGGGGGCCGAGAGCCTTATAGTGGGGTTTATGGGGTTGTTCGTTGTTTTGAGCTTTTAGATGTTAATTGATCGATGTATGTTTATTTATTAATTGTAGATGTAATTAATTGTAGGTGTTTCGGATCATTGTTTGATCATGGTTTCGGAAACTTGGAGCGAACTCTTATTTGGCTAAGGTGAGAATAGTTAGAATTTAAAGTATCTATAGAAAGCAAATAAGTGTGAAGGTTTGTAGAGTTTGAAACTAAGATTAGAATCCGAACCTAAGATTAGAGGTTTGTGAGTTAGTGCCCTTAGGATTAAGAGTTAATCCTTTAAGTGAGAACTTAGGAGTTCTCAAGGAAAGTATTGAATCTTAGAAGTTTCTAAGTTAGATTCGATTCGAAACTAAGATTGGACTATTGGAAGTTAAAAGATCCAACTTGTAATTAGAACGGTTAATAGAACCTCGGATTTTATTGGAAGTTAGAATCCTTGAAGGTATAGGCTAATCGTTTAAGTTATGATTCTACTTTTATTATTGATACCGGAGTTCGATCGACATATCGTTCGTCCGAAGTTTACTATTTATTTACTTTATGCCCTTTTACTTCATACTTGTTTAAGCTACTTTAATATTGTACTTTACGTTTATTTACTTTTGCGAGCATATCACAACATCTCGCACCATAACCTCTCGCATTATGAAAAGAAGGAAAGAATGTTGGACCCTTCGGGGGATGTCCGCATCGCCTTCAGAGAAAGAAAGAAAAGAAGGAAAGAATGTTGGACCCTTCCGGGGATTGTCGCATCGCCTTCAGAGAGAGAAAGAAAAGAAGGAAAGAATGTTGGACCCTTCGGGGAATGTTTGCATCGCCTTCAGAGAAAAAGAAAATAAAGAGAGAAAAGAAAAGGAGGGAAGAATGTTGGACCCTTCGGGGGATGTCTGCATCACCTTCTTCATTCATTCATGCATAAAGGGCGAATGCGTATCCTACGGGATGTACTCATTACTTTTATGCATATGATAGATGAGAAAGAGAATCGAGATGTTTAATTGATGCAAAGTTTATTTACTTTTATTACTTATGTCATAACAATGTTAATGGATGAGTATTGACTACGATTATTAGCAATATCATCTTTAGAAAGTATAAAATGAAATCACCTAGAGTTTGTATGACTTTAGGAGTGAATTGTGTCAGATTACTTGTACACAAATCGAAATGCGAGTTTGAGGTCTATCTTTACTTTTTATGCTTATTATTCTCACTGGGCTTAAGTTGTTAGCTCATGATATTACAAACATTTCAGGTAATGTTTGAGATCGTGGGAGAGGAGCTGGTGCGCGCTTGATCGAGAGGATGATGATTTCGAGATGGACTAAGTAGTTGTAAAAATCCATGTACATGGTTTTGTGAATTTTATATAATTTTGGAGTTGTATATTTGTAAATGGCTCTTAAGAGCTTTTGTCTTTACTTTTATGTTTATAAATCATTTTGAACTCCTGATAGGAACTTGATGTTCCTTGCGTTTTTAGATATTTGAATTTAAGATGTAAACAGGTTTTGGCTAGCCTATTTTCAAACATATTCACGCCAATTTTCTTAAAATAAAAGACTTTCGCTGTTTTTCTCTGATTTAATTTATTTAAAAGTGACGGGTAGTCACAATTCTTTTGCTACTTTTGCTAAAAGAAAGGGTTTTGTTTTATTAAACTTTTCTTAGTATTCCTATTTAAAAAATAAACCTACCCAATTAGTTGTTGTATTTACAAACAGTTTTTTTCAAGGAAAAATTGTTTCTATTTCGTTTATTATGTTGAAGTTCCTATCCACATGCAATTTTTGCTCTATGTTCAAGCTATCAAACCTAAATGAAATCACAGGATCAAAGATAAGTTTTTTTTTTGTCTGTTTATTTTTAATTTAAACTTTCATATCCATTTTTAATGTATATTTCCTTTCATAATGATTTTAAAAACAAGGCTTATAACATATTATGTGATGAAAATTTTATACTCGAATTCCTTCTTCTTTATAGCTTTGAGATTACCTTAATGACTAATTATCGCTTATATTTTTTTAAGGTTCTCGTTACTGATCCTTAACTACTTATGGGTTTATTTATATTGAAGTAAAAAAAAAATTATTTGCTCAACACCTTCTTTGCCTTACAATTGGCCGGTTTGGGTCAACTTCGAGGTTGTGAGTTATGATTTCTGGATAGATTCATGGCATGTCCGTATGATCCCATGTGAAGGTCTGGCAATGCTTTTTAAGAAACTTAGTCAGCTTGCCTTTCAGACTTCCTTCTAATGTTTTCCCAATACGGGTTGTCTTCTTCTAATCTTTCGGGTGGATCTGTATTTCTTCGGACTCTTCTTCGAGGGCTTTGGGTCGTAGGTAAACGGAGAGTGAATCTCTGGAAAGGTCTTGTTCCTGTAATTGCTATGACCGACATTGGGCTTTTAGCTTCACAACCTCGACCAAACAAGACCTTGAAACATGTTGGTCCTCTTAATGATCTTGACTCCCCGGTTGATGGAGTGTTGATGGGTAGACATCCACTTCATGAAGCCATGGCTTCCTAATAATGTGTTATATCTGGAACGGGTGTCGATCACCTGAAAAAGGGTCATAAGGTTCGCGCCCTCTACCCGAACTAGCAACTTAATAGTCTCGGAAGATTTAGTTGAGGTTCAATTGAATCCTACTAGCTCTTGGGCATTGTAACGTCCCGTTATTTTGAGGTAGAATTATTTTTTTTTTTTTATTACTCCTTTATTTATTTAATTAAAGTATTCAATTAGTTTAATTTTGGTAATTTAGAATTTAGAAGTTTTAATCTTTATTTAGTAATTTTAGATTCCAAAGAGTTATTGAGAACTAGGTGCATTAAATATTATTAATATGCCAACTAATAATGTAACGTCCAGGTACTTTTGAGGTATAAAAAAAATTATTTAATTTGTTTATTTTAATTTAATTTAAGTATTTAAAGATTATTCTAGATTCAATAATCTAGAATTTAGTAGTTTATTTTGGTTTAAATCTTTATAATCGTTTTATTTTCTTAATTTAGTTATGGTCATATTAATAATTATTAACGAGCCAATTAATAAGTATTAATCACCATTGGAATAGTTTAAGAACTTCGGGTTTCGTTTTATAAGTCAAAAGTCATTAAAGGACGCAACCGTCATTTCCAAAGTTCTTAAAAATATCCAAAACACTATTCCATCATCTTTAAAATCCCACTTTGACAAAAAGTTGACCATTTCTTCTCATATTTTTCTCCCAAGGCTGAGAGTCACAAGGGTTTAGGGGGATTTTCGGGTTTCACTCATTTCTCGACGAATCGGCTCGATTTCGGTTGCATCGGAAAGCCTTCGGTCCTAGGATTTTTCTCCACCTAGCAATCGTGCTTTCCATCCGTGATCTAAGGACTTCTCGGTAAGTTAAAGTTCAGACCCTAAGCTCCAAATAGTGTTTTAATGGAGTTTTCATGTTGAATCTTCGATTTCTTGCAGAGGGACTCGATGATTTTAATTACGGGAGTTGTTTTTAGTGATTTTGGAAACTTTCCCTAAACCCTAAAACTGAGTTTCAGTCGAAACCCTTCCCGTTTGAAATTTACATCATGGGGGCTGTTTTGGGGTTTATTTTTATTGATATATTGAAATCGGGAACTTCGAAACTACTTGAAACCAACTCAAAACACCTCTAAAATGCTTAAAAGTCGGAAAACCGAACCCGAAACCCATTTTTCTATAGAGGGGCCGAGAGCATCCTTGGGGTTTTTCCGGGGCTTTTCGTCGTTTTGAGCTTTTAGATGTTAATTGATCGATGTTTGGATTATTAATGATTGTTAGATATACTTTTAATTGTAGGTGTTTTGGATCGTTGATTGATTGTGCTATCGGAGATTTGGAACAAAGCTAATTTGGCTAAGGTGAGAATAAATAGGATTTAAAGTAGATTTAGAAACCGAAAAAGTTGAACGGTTTGTAGGATCGGAAGTTGAGATTAAGATTCGAATCTAAGAGTAAAGAAAAGTGAGCTAGTGACTTTAGGATTAGGAGCTAGTTCTTTGAGTGAGAACTTTTGGAGTTTCTCGAGGGAAACATTGAACTTTTGAAAGTTCTAAGTTAGAATCGTTTCGGAGATTAGAATGGATCATTGGAAGTTAAAGGATCCAAACTTTTAGATAGAATGGTTAAAGGAACTTGAAAATAGAACCTTGGATTTTATTTGGGAGTTTAGAATCCTTGAAAGTAAAGATTATTTGTTTAAGATAAGATCTCACTTTTATTAAAGTATCGGATGTTCGATTTACTTATATTTCTTCCGAATTTCCTATTTATTTACTTTATACATAAGGACAGCTATGATCTATTTACTTTTATGTCCTTTTGTTGATGTTGAATGTTTATATTTATTTCCTTGCACTTGAAAGCATATGCATATCATATTGCACCATCACGATCTATTTACTTTTATGTCTTTTAGATTATGTTGAAATTTTATATTTATTTACTTGCACTTGAAAGTATATTCATATCATTTCACAAAGCCTGCAGGAGCTTACACATAGCCTGCGGGAGCTATTATTATTGTCTTTTATCATAAATTGTGTTTATTGAAATGTTAAGACCGAGAGAACTTAGCATAAGTTATTAAGGACCAATGGGCATAAACCTTATATTTCTTAAGAGTTATTAAGAATAAGGTATAAGAGAGAGAATTGTGATATGATAGCTTTCTTCTAAATGTTGGAAGTTATTATTCTTGAGTTTTGGAAGTTTTGGTAAGAATATGTAAACTATTTATAGCCGAGCTACTATAAAGAAAAGAGATGAAACTTGATGTATGACATACATTTCTATAGAGAAAAGAAATGAAATATGATATATAGCCGAGTGCTAAAGGAAAGAGGAATGAAATGGAATGGTATAACGATAGATTACAAGGTTATATCGAACCTTGTATAATTATTATAACGACCCAAAACTCGTAAAATCCTTTAATTTCAAGTGCACAGCGGAAATATGATTTTTACGGAAAAACGGCATGGGTTCGTTTAAAAATCGGATTATCCAAAACCTGTTTACAACCCAATTTCAGAAAAGACAATAAACATGGAATGCGCATTCCAAATTATAATAAAACTTCTAAAGAAAGTCTTAAAACCCGAAGACACATATACAAATTTACAATTGCTCTACCGAGCCCAAAAATACAACATAAGAAAAGATGATATGTCTATGAGCATTTCAAGAATGATAAACCCAAAATGACTTTCGTTCCTGTCCATCCATCATATCGATAGGTCACGTGGCGCCACCTCCCCTACCACATCATTTACCACGAGTCTTACCTGGAAAAAATTGAAATTGTAGCAACATTAGCATAAAAATGCTAGTGAGAGTAAAATGAAAGCAAATAATCCTATGAACCAAATTCCATACCGGAAATTGTGTCCAAAGGCCTATATTTCACTTTTTCTACCCATTCCACATAATCACATAATACGTAATATGCTTTTCGTAAAGTAAAGATATTAAGACTTAAAGTAAAAGTACGGACTATTACTAAGTCTTTCTACCCATTCTAATGAATATAAGTAATTGTAGCACTAACTTTGTTTGTTACCAAATCAGTTTCATCGTAACGGGTTTACCGTATGGATCAACATCAACATACTAGCCCGTACGGTCTTACCATATCACAAATCATCGTATCGAGTTTACCGTATGGATCAACATCAACATGCTATCTCGTACGATCTTACCATATCACAAATCATCGTATCGGGTTTACCGTATGGATCAACATCAACATACTAGCACTTACGGTCTTACCATGTCACAATTCATCATATCGGGTTTACCGTATGGATCAACATCAACATACTAGCCTGTACGGTCTTACCATATCACAAATCATCGTATCGGGTTTACCGTATGGATCAACATCAACATACTTGCCCGTACGGTCTTACCATGTCACAAATCATCAAGTTCCCTAGTAAGTTAGATAGATAGATTTCTACTAACCTACTAAAGAACATAACTACCTAAAGTTACACTAGTTAACTCTCAAGTGCAACTTCTAAGCCACTTTGTCTTCCAAACCACTCAAAGTTCCTTAAACTTCCCCTTTCATCTAAAATCTCCAATTTCATCTAAAACTCTTCAATTCATCTTACAAGACTTCCAAACCACTCAAATCTTACCTTTTTCACCCAAATCCACTAGAACTCCAAAGTCACTCCACTCACTTCCGAGTTTAAAATCACCAACCAAGTAACAACTTCCAGAAGTTAGTTCCCCTTTTAACCTCGATAAACAATATCGTAACAAAATTTAATTCATAAAATTACTAACTTCCATTTTAAACTCACCTTAGATTGTGAAGTCCAAGCTCCCAAAGTGCCGAGATCAAAACCACGCGATCAATCATAATCCTACAAATCAATTACACCTAACAATCATTAATTATCCGAAATTTGAGCAAACGACATCTAAATGCATAAAACGACAAAAAATCTGGAAATGGACCCTATGTAGCTCTCGGCCATACAAGGGAAAGGGGGGCTTAGGTTCAGTTTTCTGGCTTTTATGCAATTTAGAGGTGTTTCGGGTTAGTTTCGGATACTTTAGAAGTTCTCCATATCAATGGGTAACCGTATTCTTGAGTTTTACACAATAATCGGTTTCCGAAAAATTAAGTACAATGCAAAGTAATAGTAAACTAAACACCCTAGCCAAGGTCAAGTGAGAGAAATTCACACGGAACGGGTTTTCGACTCAAACTCGGTTTTAGGGTTTAGGGAACTTCCTAAAATTGCATAAAACAACTTCCTCAATTGAAATCTTCAAGCTTCGGTGTGTGAATTTGAAGATTTCAATCTCAACCTCCATTAAAACACAATTCAAAGCTTGAATTTAGAAACTTTGTCATACCTTGAGGCTTGTAGAAAATTGATGAAAACCTCGATTGCTAGGTTAGAATCGATCCTCGGGATGAGAGCTTTTCAACAGAACCAGAATTACGACGATCTACAGAGTATTTGAGAAAAGCCAGAGAGAGAGAGAGAGAGGAAGAATGAGGGTCTCGGCCCTAAGGAGGAAGAAGAGAAAAGATGAGTGAAATTGTGTTGACTTTGGTTGACTATTTAAAGATGAGGATGATAAATAGTGATTTTTAAGAAATTAGAAAATGACGATTACGTCCTTTTTAAGTGATTTGATTAAAAATATGAAACCCGAAGATCTTAAATGAATCAAAAGGTGATTAATAATTATTAATTGGTCCGTTAATAATTATTAATGTCACCGAAACTAATTTAAAGTGATAAAAGGATTAAAAAGGTTTTCGAATGAAAATAACTACTAAAATCGAATTTACTAAGTTTAAACTAAACTTAAATACTTTATTTAAAAAAAATTACCTCCAATGTAACGGGACTTTACAATTATTAAGAGAACTAGATTCTCTTTTAGTTAGAAGATCCCGAATTGGAGATTAAGACTTGATGTAAACCTTATGGATAGTATAAGGTATTTAAGAGAATGAATTATAAATGTTTGGTGTTTTATGAAACATATCATCCTAATGGTTGAAAGATATTTCCTTCAATTATTTGGGAGAATTGTTAAGTAAAAGTGAAACATTAATGTAAATCCATTTTGGTGGTTGAAAGGTAAGAGAATGTGAGTTTACTTGGACACAAATCCAGATGCGGGTTTGGAGTCTAACTTTACTTTTTATTTTGTTTATTCTCACTGGGTTTTGTTGTTAGCTCATGATATTATAAACATTTTCAAGTGTTCGGGTCAGGAGAGAGGAGCTGGTGCGGCTTGATCGAGAGGATGATGATGAGGAGATGGACTAGATGTCATTTAAAAGTCCCGGGGCTTATCTTATTTTATTTTGTTTTGTTTTCGGTCTTTGAGATGTAAATTTGTTATAAACTCTTAAGAGCTTTTTCATTTCACTTTTTGTAACGTCCCGTTATTTTAGAGGTAATTTTTTTTTTATTTATATAAGTGTTTATTTATTTAAAGTTAATTTAGATTTAGTTATTTAGATTTAAATAGTTATTTTCATTCGGAAACCTTTTTAATCGCTAAATTAGCCTATTTTAGTTTTGGTTGTATTAATAATTATTAATAGGCCAATTAATAATTATTAATCACCATTGGGCTAGTTTAAGTGGTTCGGGGTTCGTTTTTAAGGCAAAAGTAAAAGAGAAACGTAGGCGTTATTACCCGATTCACTAAAAATCACAAAAACACTATTCATCATCCTTTAAATACCCATACTTAGCATTTTTTTCATAAAATTCTGCTCCTTCTTCCTCCTTGCTGCCGTGACCAACAAGAACCCCCCCCTCAAATTTTTGATTTTCTTTATTTCTCGACGGATCGTGTCGATTCTAGATCCTGTGGAAAGCTCTTGGCCTGGGGATCATTTCCAACCTACTCTTCGGGATTTCCGCTCGTTTTATCGAGGCCTAAAGGTATGTTAAAGATTCAAAACCTAGAAGTGAATAGTGTTTAATGGAGGTTTTGAGTTGTAATTTTCGAATTCGTTCATCGGAGCTTTAAGAAATCATTCGGGAAAGTCGTTTTATTCATTTTTAGGAACTTTCCCTAACCCTAGAATCGGGTTTGAGCCAAAAAGCCATTCATTTCAATTTTCCTCTTATTTGTTGTTGATGAGAGCTTTGATTTTGTTATGTTTTGTGACTTTACTTAATTGTTCGGGATTGAACTTTTGACCTAAACCCTAAAGTATGTTTACCCATTTAGGTTACCAACCTTCAAAGTAACCGAAACCAACCCGGAATGTCTTTAAAGTGCTTAAAATCCGGAAAACAATTTCCTTTCCTTCCTTCCCTTGAGCCGTGGGCCTCTTGGCATTAGTTACGGGCTGTTTTGTCTATTAATTTTGTATCGTGTCGATCGTTGTTCATTTCGAGTAATTAATATACTTTAGGTGTATTGTAATTATAGGTTTTGAGTATCATTCGTGATTTTGACCAACCGGTGGTTAGGAGTTGACTACTCTTATAAGGTGAGTTTAAAATGGTTATGATTACTTTTATGCTTTCAAATTACTTGACGTTTATGTTAGATCGATGTTAAGAGGGATTATTAGGCTAGAGAACTTTCCAAGTTATTATGTTATTTTGGGAGTTAAGGAAAGTGTATAAGGAATTTAGTTAAGTTTGGTTGCTAAGTAAAGTAAGATGTTATTGGTGGTTTAAGTTAGATTCTCGAGGAGTATGAGAATCCGGAACTTGGAGAAGAGTATTATGTACTCCTTTTATCTTGACTAGTGTTAGAATAGTTAAAAGGACTTGGGAGAGATTCTTGTGTAGAATCATGTTAGTACGTTATTTTAGTGGTTGTGGTTGTTGACTTGCATATTATCGTTATGCTTGCATATTATCGTTATGCATAGATGTCACGTTGACTTGCATATTATCGTTATGCTTGCATATTATCGTTATGCATAGATGTCACGTTGACTTGCATATTATCGTTATGCTTGCATATTATCGTTATGCATAGATATCACGTTGACTTGCATATTATCGTTATGCTTGCATATTATCGTTATGCATAGATATCACGTTGACTTGCATATTATCGTTATGCTTGCATATTATCGTTATGCATAGATGTCACAGTGACTTGCATATTATCGTCATGCATGCATATTATCGTTATGCCCCGGAGGTCACGGAATGATTGTGATTGGTGACTTGCATATTATCGTTATGCATGCATATTATCGTTATGCACGGAGGTCACGGAATGGTTATGATTGGTGACAAGTGGTCACGGATGTTATTTACTTTGTTATTTACTTTGTTATTTACTTTGTCATTTACTTTGTTAAGCACTAGTATCTACTTTAACTACGGGCTTGAATGTTTACTTTCCTGAATTTACGAGATAGTAGAATGGTTTGATCTTATATGTAAAGTACTTGGAATATTGAATGGGTAGTGCAAGAGTACTTAGGTTTATTTGGACACATTCTCCGATATGAAATTTGGTTCATAAAAGTGCTTGCATCCATCTTATTCTCACTAGCATTGTTTGCTAATGGTGCTACACCACTTTATTTTCAGGTAATATTCGTGGTAGAGGACGAGGTCGTGGAGGTGGTCTTGCGTGATCTCGAGTAGATGCTTATGGACATTTGGACTTGTAAATCTAAGTTTGGTGCATTTTGGGAATGCTTTATATACATATAAACTTGAAATAAAGTCTTAAAACTTGTATTTTGTGGCTCATGAGAGCCTAAAGTCGGTTGTATGTATATTTTGAGTTTACTTTCTCCGATTTGAGTATATTCCTGGAGTAGGAATATATGTGAATAAACTTTGCTGAGTTGTGTTCTTAAAAACAGGTTTAGGGAGTTCGTATTTTAAACGGATCCACGCCAAATTTTTGTAAAAATAAGTCTTCCGCTGTTTTACTTCTGATTTAAAGATTTTGTGAAAATTCGAGTCTTTACACTTTTATGATTATAAACCTCTTTGAACTCCTGAATAGGAACTTGAGTTTCCTTGTGTTTTAGATTTCGGAATTTAAATTGTAAACAGGTTATGGATAGTCCAAGTTTTAAACATATCCATGCCAAATTTTTATTAAATTTAAAGTCTTCAAATGTCAATCTGATTTTAAATTATTTAAAAAGAGTTGGATCGTTACAAATAATAATTAATCACCTTCTAGCTTAGATTAATTGTGTTTGTTAATTTTAGAGGAAAGTTTGAGTTTATGAGCATGGGGTTTATTTTTAAAGTTGAAAGGAACTTGAAGGACTCTTTAGCAATTTATTTTTATATTTTCAAAGTTTAGAGCCATCTTCTTCCTCCTTCATTTGAAACAAAAGAAAAAAGAGAAAACACAAAAAGCTCTCTCCTTCTCCCCCATTGTCGCCGCCCTACCTAAGCTCCAAGAGGTGGGTTTTTCTCGTCCCTTCTCCATTTCACGTGATTTTAGGTGCGTTGAATAGATCAGACCTCGATATATCTTTTTATCTTACTCTTGAAGCATTCCTTCAACCTTCAAGTGGCTTAAGGGAAAGATTATTTGCTTTCATTATGGGTTTTTATTCATTTTCACCTATTATTGTGAGATTGAGTTGAAATCTTCAATTCCATTCCATGGAACTTGAAATTTTCAAATCAAAGAGAGGTCTAAGCTTGTTCTTGAGTATTTCTTGGCCTAGACGTAAAAAAAATCATAAAACCCTAACCAATTTTCTTCCCCCCAAAATCGTGGCCACCATAGTGCAAATCCCCTTGCATTTTCGATTTTGCTTTACGATTGGGTAGTGAAATCATGTCTAAATGCCTTAATTTACTTTACACATTGATAAATACCTACCTAAAACTACCCAAAATAAACCCGGATTGTTCCAAAATTCACCACAAAGCCAAGACACCTCCCCTGTTTTGGTAAGTTCGGCCGAGAGCATCAATGAGGGGTTTACCGAGCTATTTTTCATTCTTTTCATTTTACGCGTCGTTTGTTACTTGTTTGGTTAATTTAATATAATTAGGGTATATTTAATTGTATGTGCTACTTAAATGCTTGCTCGCCACTCACTTTGGGTTTCGAATTCAAGCTTATTGTAAAAAGGTGAGGATAAATAGAATTTACGGTAAATTTAGGAACTAAGTTCTTGAACAATTTTTTTGGCTCAGGAGTTAAGTTAAACTTGGAATTAAGTGATTTAAGCATGCTATTTATGAATGAATAGGACTTGGGAGTATAGAATCGATATTTGGGAGTTAATGAATATTATATATTCTTGGGAGTTAAAGTATGGTTTATCGGGTTGTAGCATGTTTATGCTTGAAAGTGGTTATCTTGTGTTCTTGGATGTTTTATTTACGATGTTGAGACTTTCTGCTTACTTTAGACTTATTTACTGAGACTGGGTTCTTCCAGCATTTGGTGCCATTAGCATAAGAGTTACTCGCTTTTACAGGATTATGTGATCGTTGAAAGTATGGGCTTATGAGCCTATATGTTATAATGTTCTTGATTAATGTGACTTTGTTGAGTTATTCCGAAATTGGTTCTTTGGTTCTATTTCTGTATTCGAGTTTCTGATTCTTAATTATCACACATGTTTGCATGGAGGAATAATGAGATAATACATAGACTACATGAGCTTGCATTGTTTGGTATTATTTGTTGTTTGGCTATATATGTATCATGAGGAATGCATAGACTGCGTGAGCTTGCATGAACGGAGGAGATGAATAATGAAATAATGTTTAGTTGTGTGGCTTGTATTATTTGGTATTATTCATGATTGTTATGATACATATATACTGTAGACTACGTGAGCTTTGCATGTCATTGGTGAGATAACGGGATCATGTATTGGCTGCATGTACTTACATCATCTGACGTTATTCAATGAGAAGGTTCTTGTTAAGAATGTAAAGACTGCGTGAGCTTTACATGATATTGAGTGAGATAATGAGATAATGCATAGACTGCGTGTGCTAGTATTATCTGTCATTATTCACATGTTCCTTGTTTTTATTCATTGTTGAGATAATGCATAGCTTAACATGTACTCATTGTATTCTTAAAGTATTTTTAACGTATAATTACGTGTTATGGTTATTATGAGCTTGGAAGACTTGACAACTTGTATAGTTCCTTTTTCTTGGAAGAGTTGCATGATTTTCATTTTGGAAGTATGTTTGGATACTCAAGAGTTAGTAGAATTCGTTGGACACAAATCCTGATTGAATTTGGGATATAAAGTTACTTTAATTTTAATTTATCTTCATTGGGTCTCCCGCTCAGGATATTACACTTTCAAGTACGGGACGAGGTCGCGGTTGTGGCCATAGAGCTGATGTGGCATGATTCCAGGATTGATGATGATGGATGGACTTGAGTCAATTTTAGTCTATAGTCTTACGATGTCATTTACTTGTTGATTTTGGGTTGTTGAGCTCTCTTGAGCAACATTTCTTATGTTTATTGGTTTCTATGGATTTATGGATTTACAAATCTATTTTCTTGTGGGTTTGAAATTTTATCAAAAAGGGAAGCGCTTCCTATCTTTGAATGTTGAAGGATTTTGGATTTTATTTTGAAATGATAAAGAATGATATTCTTCGATTACAGGTTCTAAATTGTTATTTCAATTCTTCCGCTTACGTTATTTAATTATTTCTATTTTTAAGAGTCAGATCTTTACAGCGTTTAGGGTGAAATCTGATTCCCTCAATTTTCTGCTTCGAAAAGCCGACATGTATAGTATGTTGAACAAGGAACCCTGATCGATTAAGATTCGAATGACTATATGGGTTTTGATAGATAGCGAGATGACCAGCGCGTCATTGTGTGGGAGGTGGACATTTTCTAGATCCTTTCTAGTGTATCGAATAAGGTCTCCTGATAAGGGTTCAACTTGGTAGACCGGGAATCTGGCTTCACACTGCACCCGTTTATGGGTGTTGATCGATTCTCAAGTGCACTGTATTGAGCCAATCATTTCCTCATTGTGCGCGACAATTGGGGGTGCCACTCTTTCATCATTTCTATTGTCTCAGCTTTTATTTCCTTCTGGAGGGCCTTATCCAAAGAACCGTTTGATTTTAGGAGTGATGATCTTACAAATTTTAGTGTTGTACTTGTTCGATTTGTGAAACTTGCAGTATACTCCTCCCTCTTTGCTACTGCGAGCTCCAACGCCTCTTTTATGGTCGTTGGCCTCCTTTTGTTAAAGGATCTCCACAAAGGATGATTCGGATGTATCACATGAGAGAACGCAGTTATAGCCTCCGAGTCGTTGCAATCCAAAATTTCCATCTTGACTTTTCTGAACCTTAGGATGTAATCCATCAAAGGTTCCCTCTCTCCCATCAGAACATCGTATAGGTCGTGGTTTGTTTTGGAAAACTTTTGACTAACACTGTACTCACTGTGGAAGGTCGAAGTCAAGTCTAAGAAGGTTTCAATCGATTGTTTAGCTAGACCGTTGAACCACATCATGGGCAATCCCTTCAGGCTTGTCGGGAAAATTTTACAGGTCATTGCATCCAAATTAGAGAGGGGCACACAGGTGGACTCCATCATGTTCACAAAGTGTGCTACGTACTCCATTGGGTCTCTAGTCTCATCGTACATCCCAAACTTTTGGAGAATGAAGTTTCCTGGTTGCTCGACCGACAGGATCTCTTTCACAAAGTGGGAATCTTTTAGTTCTCGAATGTGGATCACCAAGTTTCACCTCTTTTCTGAAAGTCTTTTCATCACATTTTCCTCAATGAGTTATCTCATGTTTGAATGCTTAGATTATTTTTTGACATCCTGGTCCCGACCGGTCGAGTCTGAGCTATGCTCCAAATCTTCGTCTCACTCTTTCGACTGGCTTAGACCATCCCCTATTTTACTCTTGCTTCTTGTGATGCGCCTTGCTCTGGGTTTTTATACGTGTTTCATTCTCATTTTGGGTAGAGCCTCGCTTGCTTGGGACCAGTTTATCATAGGATGAGTCACACAGATTAACAGCTTCTCCACGCTGTCAATCTGTTAGCTTGGTTCTCAAGTCAATTTTGGATGCCAGGGCCCTTTTCCCTTTCTCGATCGTGGTGGCCTTCTAGTGCCATCTCCTGACTTGTGACTTATCAAATTTAGGCCTAGAAGATCCTTTCTCATCACCGCCGAGAACTTTAGATCTCTCTCCTTCTTCCTGAAGCGCCGCTCCACTTTCTTCTTCCAATTCAAACAAAGCTTTGGCTTTTCTTACTTCTTATATTAACACCTTATTGAGTTCTATTAGTTCCTGATACTCTACTGTTAGAATGGCCACAGTTTGCAAGACAACTTATATGTTGTCGTTTGAACATCATCAGGAGGTTCTGTGACACCTCGTCGTTGCGAGATCGCTAGCTCTCTAGTCGAGTGACTTCATGGCTTGTCATCTTCACGTAGTAGTGCTACCGCATGAGTATCGAGAGTTTATCGAAAACTTCTTGATGAACCCACAGTGGGCGCCACACTGTGTGGGATATTTCTCACATTCTAGCACGTGAGGACACATGTTTGATTCTGGTGACTCTCGTTATATAAAAAGGAAAAGAACGGTCAGAAGGGCACCGGTGTGGTATCGACCAAGGATCCTCTGACAATCAAGTTAGAGAGTGGATAAAGAGTCGTTCAGAAAATTAGGTATAAATATTTGTGCACTTACTTGATTTGATGGGTTAGTAGCTCTTATATACTCTTTGAGTCATAGGCTTGTTTGGCCTTGCTAGTTAGAGCTATGTTTTATTGGGCTTTCATCTGGACCATTTCCAGTCAGCTCATCCTTGTACAGGGTTTATCGAGCCTGAGCCCTTTCGGAACTGATCCAATTTGCACGGCCTGTGGATGGGCGATTTTTACCCTGTACAAATATTAATATCATTAATTATTTAAATGATGAGTTTATTTAAAAGTTAATTAATAATGAAATACTATAATTAATATTATTAATTGTTTAAATAATTAGTTTATGTAAATGGAAATTAATAATTAAATTAATATTTTTAATTAAAAATTAAATATTAAATATTAAATATTAAATATTATCAATCAATATTATTAATTGTAACGTCCCATTATTTTTTGTGATAAAAAAAATTATTTATTTTATTTTAATTTAAAGCATTTAAATTCTATTTTAGAATCGGTAATTTAGAAATTAGTAGTTTATTTTGGTTTAAATCTTTTTAAATTACCTTTTTAGTTTAATTTCGTTTTAATGGTATTAATAATTATTAACGAGCCAATTAATAATTATTAATCACCATTGGGATAGTTTAAGAACTTCGGGTTTCAGTTTATAAGTCAAAAGTCATAAAAGGACGCAACCGTCATTTCCAATTTCTTAAAAAACTATCCAAACATTATTCACCTCTTATTAATATGCCTTTGACTTCATTTGACCAAGCAAATTCATCTTCTTCTCCTTCCTTTTCTCCTCCAAGGCCGAGACCTCCATTCCCCATTTCCCAATTTTTGGTTTTTGTTCGTTTGACGTCGGATCGCATCGATTCTCGTTCCGTTGGAAAGCCCTCGAGTTTAGGATTCATTCCACCCAACCATCGTGCTTGCCACCCATGATATACAGAGTTCTCGGTAAGTAAAGCTTCAAACCCTGAGCTCCAAATAGTGTTTTAATGGAGTTGTCATTTTGATTCTTCGATTTCTTGTCGGGAAACTCGGTGTTTGTAATTACGGGAGTTGTTTTTACTAATTTTGGAAAGTTTCCCTTAACCCTAAAACCGAGTTTCAGTCGAAGCCCTTCCCATTTGAAATTTACCTTTTGGGGTTTGATTATGGGTTATAAATTATTGAAATAATGTGTATTATAATTCAATTCGAGAAATTGCATATTGTCCAAAAACCCGGTTTTTCGTTACCCATTGAAAACCAGATTTTCCAAAGTACTTGAAATCAATCCAAAACACCTCTAAATTGCCTAAAAGCCGGAAAATCAAACTCGAGGCCTATTTTCCTATCATGGCCGAGAGCACCCTTTGGGATATTAAGGGGTTTTTCATCGTTTTATGCCTTTAATTGTCAATCGTTTGATGTATGTTTATTTATTAATTATTAGATGTAATTATTTGTAGGTGTTTATTGATTTCCTTGCTTGATTGCTCTTCCGAAGGTTTGGAGCGAAGTCACATCTTCTAAGGTGAGAATAAATAGGATTTAAAGTAACTTTAGAAACCGAATAAGTAGAATGATTTGTAGGATCGAAAGTCGATCTTTAGGTTTGAATCAAAAAGGGTATAAGAAAATGAGCTAACTTTTTAGAATTGGGAGTTAGTTTTGATCTCGAGTTGAGAGAATTCATAAGTGTTTCAAAGGAACGTTTAACTCCCGGAAGCTCTAAGTTTAGGTTAGTTTGATGCCTAAGGATGACTATTCGGAAGTTGAAGGTTTCTAGTTTAAAGAGTTTAATAAGAAACTTGATTTGGAAACTTTAAGATAAAGTTAGTAAGTAAGTTTATGAAAAACCGTTGATTCGATTTACTTATTGTTTTTCCTTATCAGAAGTTGCTATCTTTTTATTTTATATTTAAGAGTATAATACTTGATTCATTTACCTTTTATGTTCTTTAGTTTACTTTGAAAGTTTACATTTATTTACTCGTACTTGAAAGCTTATGCACATCATATCATATCATTTTGCATAATCAAACTTGGAAGGAATAATGAGGCAATGCATAGACCGAGTGAGCTTGCATTGTCTGGTATTCTTCGTTTTATATTTCCATATATGTACATGAGGAATGTTAAAGGACTACGGGACTTTGCATGATCGGAAGAGATGGATAATGAAATAATGATGAACTATGCGAGTTCACATTATTTGGTATTATCCATAATTACTATGATACATATACGAAGATACATGGTGAATGAACTGACCTACGGGAGCTTCATTACCTGTATTCAGTGCGTGAGTTAATGAGGTGAATGAACTGACCTACGAGGGCTTCATTACCTGTCATTAATCACTAGAGATGGGAAGTTATAATTGAAAAGACTTATATGTGCTAATTGGAAAGCGAGATAATGAGGTGAATGAACTGACCTACGGGAGCTTCATTACCTGACATTATTCGCATATGATGATTATATTGATTTAAAGACGGTGCATTCTTTATATTATTTAATTAGTGAATGATTGATGGTTAGACTTCATTTGCTAATATTATATGAATATACATAATTAGATTAAATATTATATTTAGTATGAACCATCAAATGTATGATCCCGAAGGAAATGTATGATTTGGAATCATTCTTCTAAACTTTAGAAGTTTTAGTAAAGCATAAGCAAATTGAAATTGGACACAAATCAGAATGCGGGTTTGGGGTCTATCTTTACTTTTTATTCTGTCTATTCTCACTGGGCTTAAGTTGTTAGCTCATGATATTACAACCAATTTCAGGTAATGCTCGTGCTAGAGGTCGTGGGAGAGGAGTTGGTGCTGTATGATAGCAGGATGATGACCTCGGAATGGACTAGGTTGATTTAAGTCCATGGACTTCATTTTTGTGAACTTTATATAATTTTGGATTTGTATATTTGTAAATAGCTCTTAGGAGCTTTTGTCTTTACTTTTATAATTATAAACTCCTTTTGAACTCCTGGTTAAGAACTTAAAGTTCCTTGTGTATTTAGGTTGTGAATTTAAAATGTAACAGGTTTTTGGCTAGCCACTTTTCAAACATAACCACACCAATTTTTCTTAAAATATAAAGACTTCCGCTGTGTTTTCTAATTTAAATTATTTAAAAGTGTCGGGTCGTCACATTAATTGTTTAAATAATGTGATTATTTAAATAATAAAAATTATTTAAATAAAAATTAATTATTAAATATTACTTGATAATATTTAATCCCGAGATAATATTAATATTTTTATTAATTATTTAAATAAAGTGTTCTATTTAAATGGTATTTAATAAATAAATTAATATTCAATTTAATAATTAATTAAGTTTAACAATTAGATTAATGAGCTCAATGGATAATTGGCCTAAATAAGTAATTAAATAAATTAGATTTATTGATTAATTATATCAATGATTTTCGGCCAACATGAATATTTTTTAAAATAATTATTTGAATTATTTTTTGAAAATAATTTCATACAATTATGACTATAAAAGAAGAAATAAATCTAGATAAAATAAGTATTTACCTTCATATTCTATCTTCAAATTTTCGGCCAAGTAAGAATTAAAGGAAAAGATAATTCTTTTTCTTTATCTCTAATCTTTGGTGACATTTTCTAGTTATGATTCAAAAACCCAAAAGCCTATAAATAAGAGGTCTTGAATGACTATTTTACACAATCACAATTAAATTAAGAAATTGAAATAATCTCTTCTTCTTCTCCTTCTTGATTGCCAATTCAAGGTCTCAAAATAAGAAGAAAAAATCTTTTCTTCTACTTAGTTTCTTCTAGTTTGATCCCACCGTTTGTAACGTCCCGTTATTTTGTGATAAAAAATTATTTATTTTATTTTAATTTAAGTAATTAAAGTTTATTTATTTATCGGTAAATTAGAATTTAGTAGTTTATTTCGGTTTAAGTCCTTTTAATTATCTTTTTAGTTTAATTTCGTTTTAATGGTATTAATAATTATTAACGGGTCAATTAATAATTATTAATCACCATTGGGATAGTTTAAGATCATCGGGTTTCGTTTTATAAGTCAAAAGTCATAAAAGGACGTATCCGTCATTTTCAAAATTCCTAAATATCTATTTACTATTCACTTCATCTCTTTAAATTGTCATTTGACCAAAATTGACCAAAACTCTTTCATTTTTCTCTCCAAACCCGAGCAACAAGAGGAAGAAAAGAGAAGAGGAAGAAAGTGTCGCCCCGGTTTCGTTTCTTGGCCGTTTTGCGTGATTTCAGATGCGTTAGAAAGCTCTCGCCGAGACCTTTCTACCCATTCCACTCTTGGAACGTTTCCATCTCTCTAAGGTAAGCCCTAGATTTCGAATTCTCTTAGTATTTCCATGGAAATTGATTCAAGCTTTTGAGTTCTTGGCCAAAACTCTCATCCCCTTCCAATTTTGTTGTTGAATGTTGATGGAAAACTTATTGGGTAACTATTACTTGACTTTCCCTTAACTCTAAAACCGATTTTCAGTCGAAACCCTTCCCGTTTGAAATTTACCTTTTTGGGTTTGATTATGGGTTATTTATTGATGAATTAATGTTTATTTAAATTCAATTCGGGAAATTACATATTGTTCAAAAACCCTAATTATCGATACCCATTGAAATTGGGAATATCGAATTTGTTTGAAACCAACTCGAAACACATCTAAATTGCCTAAAAGCCGGAAAACCAAAACCAAAACTCTTTTATGAAGGGGGGCCGAGAGCCTCATTGTTGGGGTTGTTGGGTTTTTCGTCGTATTATACGCGTAGATGTTGTTTGCACTACAACAAAATACTTGATACTTGACCATTAAAATGTGTCAAGATTCAATAAACTTGACACTTTTTCTAGTGTCAAATATGTCAGTGTCAAGTATAATTTCAGTGTCAAGTATAATTTCGATGCACTTGACACGTTAGAAGCGTCAAAATTAAAACTATTGACATGGTTTTCGCGTCAAGTGATAGATATAGTTGACATTTTTTACGAGTCAAGGTTACCATTTTTTACTTGACCACTTTTAAATGTCAACGAAATTACATTTTTTATAAAAAAAAATATAAATTGCATATCAATAATTTTTTTTTAAATGTAGACATTTGTATTCAGAGCTTTCTACCTCCTCACAATTTTATAGCATATTTACCTGCTCACAATTTTAATGAAATATCATAATAAAATTAGATTCAAACTAAACACAAACATAAGAAAAGAGATCTCATAATAGCTAAATGTTGGGAAAGGTAACAATATTATAAAGTGCCACCACTAAAACTATTAGTCTATCATAGTTTTTAAACAAATCCTAACCTGTAAAGAGAAATTAAACCGACAAAAAAACTATTAGCAAGTGTCATAGTTACGAAAACTATATAAAAAGGTACCAAAAGCTCTGCCCACAAAAAAGAATAAAGCAAATTTAATAAATTCTAAAAGAGACAAACTAAAAGCAAAATTCCAACCGATAACAAAATGAGTAATTTGTCATATGTCCAGATAAATTGTGCCAAAAATTCAGCCCACTCGATTCACACCTCATCAATAGCATGTTGAGAGTAGGCAACCTTCTGTCGATCTACATGTTTAAAAAAAAAAAGGCTTGTTTAGCATATAATTTTATACTTTTAAAAATGAACATGAACAAATAGCACGTATAACAATTACTTACCACATCAGTAATCAAAGTAGATTGAGTTGATACTATATCTCGCATGAATCTTATGACAAAATATCCACACTAGACATGTTCGTCTTGAATTAGACACTATAATAAACAAAATTTAAAAATTTATGATTGTAGTAAACAACAAATTACTACGAAACACAACAAATTAGATTTAATACAAAATTTTATAACTACGAAATATTTACCTTAACATTCTTCAATATAGTGTTTTTCCGAGATGTCTGTGATGGATTATGAGCTTTGAACATTGTGAGTGCCCTACAAATATAAAATATCTTCTTAAACAAAAATCATGAGTTAAAATCAACTTCAAGTACAATAAATAAATTCAAGGGCAAAAATCTAAGTTCTACTTCAAGTGGTAAAAACAAATCCCATGTGACAAACTTTTTTTATTAATCAAATCAACTTTACACACCGAAATATTTTCTCCAATGTTAGCATGAGAAAAAAAAACATATGATTAAAACTATAATATCCTCAATAATCTATATATTAGGGAGAAATTTAGACAAAGAAAAAAGTAAAACAAGTTTGAGTGTAAAGAGAAGGAAGAATATGGGAGAATTGCAGGAAGAAGATGAATAAAATTGTTTTAAACCTTGTGAGATCTTCAATAATATTTTTGATGGATTCTCATGATGTTAACCAATCCTTGATTCCAAAGTTTCAACAAGAAGAATGCTCTCCAGAGAAACCATTGTACTAGTGTATCCCAAGTCAATATGAAAAAGCATAAGCGGGTAGACGTTGGAGGGAAATGGGTCTTTCTAAGGGGCCCTTGTTATGTTCACTTAAGGAAGTGAATGGCAAGAAGCTAAAGCAGATAAAGATTGGCTCATGTCAAACCCTATAAAATATCAACACCAAAGTTCATGTCAGCTTTTAGAGCTTTCTAACAACTTACATATTTCTGCTACTTTGATGTTTTTTTTTCTGCTACTTTGATGTTATTTTATATCAATATTTTGCTCCCAATGAGTATACTTCACCTACCTAAACTTGAGGGAAAGACCTTTTTTGTTTATTTTCTTTTTTTTCTTTTTAGGAACAAGGATTATTTATGACGATTAAGTTAGGAGCATCAACTCTTTCCCTTGGCCTAGTTAGTTCATAATGAATCTTGCAGGTAGACAAACTAATTTCCAAACATGAGTTGTATTTTTTTTATATCCATGAGTGTAAAACTAACTTAAGTACTCCTTGATTTGCTCGTGAGACCACTGTCTGACCCTACAAACAAGAGTTCTATTATATGTGTTATATTCAAATAAATGAAAATTTGAATCAAAATTGTTTTAAGCATAAAGATTCAATTGACCATAAAACTCATCCTAATCCTTGGGACATAGCAATACATCTAAAAAAGTAATTTTTCAGAAGACGAGAAATAAAAAAATAGAATTCTCTCTCCTAAATACATATACTTGCGAAAACATTCACTAGTGCATTGAAAACATTTTCAAGACTTAAATTACACATAAACATCATATATTTTATTTGATGCAGTCTGTAGGGTACATTCTAACAAAAATTAAGCACGAGAATAACAATCAATGTTTTATCAGCAACTTATCTGTCATCATTACCAAACAGCCAGAACTATATGTCTAAACTGCTTCTTAATGAAAGCATGGTGTAACATACGAAATTACAGAGCATCTTCTCTTACTATATGTTTCATCTTGTGCTCGAAACCATTGTCTAGAGAAGACAAAATCTGTTGCTTTGCCATCTGCAGTCAGAACAATGTGATAATATAAGAATAACATACTTAACTAAAACTAAAGTGGAAGTTTAAAAAAACAAACAGAAAATTAAACTTAATCACCTTATAAGTGTGTTTGTTATAAGGTGAAAATTCTAATATATACAATTGAGGTAAATAATACTATGCCCATTTGGAATAACTTTCAGGAGGATCCGAAAAAGATTTTGGATTAAATTCTTAGCTTTTTTAGCCCACTCCTAATAGTTATTCCAAATGGACCCTAAGGTTAACAGACAAAGGGAGTCATTATGTTTGCACAGATTTGTGTAACTTTATGACAATAAGTAATCTAGTCACTGCTGACTAAGAAAAGTTTGCTCAGGTGTCCCATAAAGAATATCATAATGTCCATCGTATTCATCTAACAATTCCATATCACTTGTCAGTGTATCCCACCTTCATAGATTAATACAAAATGTTAGAACCCAAAGGTTGTAGTCTTGCTATCAAAGCTGAATACCCTATACGATTTCTGCCACTAGTTTTAACAATCACATGGTTATTCAAACATTCAGACATCCCGACATTATTGATTGGTTGCACAAGATACGATTTATTAAGGCACCAACAAATCATTCAATAGTTTGGAGAAAATAAATTCTCTCTTTCTTGCTCATAAGATCACACATAAGCTTATACTAAAATTGCATAATTGCCAAGAACAACCACCACAAAGAGATTATTAAAAAATACATACTCTTATTCCACGTTCAGTTTGTTTCAGGTGCTACCTCCTCTTGTTAGTTCATACTCAGCCAATCAAATTAGCATTTCAATGGACTAAACAATAAGATAAAATTAGAGTTCCATTATTATTTGTACTCTTCTGTTTATTCTTAAAGTACACTTGTAATAGAAGAAAAATATGTGCTGAACAAAGAAACTCCTAAGTTCAATTTCATTAAAGAGGGAAAAATAAGCCCCTACATGTTATGAACTTCTGATTACATCTTTGGTAATCTACACAATATACAATATTAATTAATCTTTCAAGTGAGGATTTTGTACCTGTTGTTTGGCATGATCAAATGCTTCCATCAATTTTCTAAGCTCTCCAACCGAGCACAAGAAATCTAAAGTAAAAAAACACATTTAAAAAGTTAAACGATAAAAACTTCCTTCCACACCATACCATAAAGGTTTTGAGCAGTAAGAAAAATGAAGTTCCATGGATTAAAAGAAAAGGATATAGCAAAGAAATTTGCAGTTTATCCACCACAAGTAAAAATAAAGATAATGGATGGAAATCGAGAGGAGATCTTACAAGTAAAAACAAATGATTCAGTCCCAATAGAAAACAAAAATCAACAATATTGAAAAGAAAATTACCTGAAAAAACTCCCCTAGTTCGATTGCTTAAGAAATTTGGGCAAACTATTTCCTTCTCTGGCTATAAATTGTCCTTCTATGGCTAGAAAATCTTCTAATTTGGCCTTGAACAAATTGAAGGAAATCGAGAGGAGATCGGATTGGGCATAAATCATAAAATTGAACGATTTCTTGATATAGAGAAGAATAACTGGTTGGCTGGCGTTCCCAATGGAGAAGAAGAAGTGGTTGGTGTCGTTCGCGACGGAGAAGAAGAAGTGGCTCGTGGCTGTTGGAGTTCGCGATGGAGAGACGAAGTGGCTGGCGGCTGTTGGTGTTCGCGATGGAGAAGACGAAGTGGCCGGTGGCGTTTGTGATGGAGAAGACGAAAGGCTAGCTGGTGGCGTCGTGATGTAGAAGACAAAAGGCTGGTGGCGTTCACGGATGGAGAAGATGAAGAAAACGATGCTAGCTTTGGAAACGCGACTCAAAGACGATAAAATTAGGGATTGACAAAAGAAAATCGGGAATATCAAATTTTAAGTTATTTTAAAATTTGCTAATTGAAAATTTTCCTTAATCTTAAAATATTTGACTATTTAAACACGTCAACTATATATATTTTAAATTATAACTATGTTGACTATTAAAAGTGTCAAGACTCTATGATATTTGACTGTTTAGACACGTCGACTATATAGGTTTTAAAATATAAGTATATTGACTGTTTAAATGTGTCAAGAATATTTGATGAAAAAAATCTAAATTTTTTCATCCCTTCATTTTCATTTTTCTAAAAAATTCTTGACATTTTAGCCTTAAAAAAAATTTCTTGACCATTTTTATTCAAAGTGTCAAGAATTTACACATATCAAGTGTCAAGTATACTACATTTTGTTGTAGTGTTGACTGTTATTTGGTTAATTATTAATTGTTAGGTGTAATTTTAATTGTAGGTGTTTTTGAACCTTTCATTGATCGCGTTATCGAAGGTTTGGAACGAAATCTTCTTTTGCAAAGGTGAGAATAGTTAGGATTTAAAGTAATTTTAGAAAGCGAATAAGTATAATGGTTTGTAGGATTGAAACTAAGACTAGAATTCGAATCTAAGATTAGAGGGAAGTGAGTCAGTGCCCTTAGGATTAGGAGTTAATCCTTTAAGTGAGAACTTAGGAGTTCTCGAGGAAAGCTTTGAATCTTAGAAGATTCTAAGTTAGATTCGTTTCGAAGCTTAGGTTGGATCATTGGAAGTTAAAAGATCCAACTTGTTTTTAGAACGGTTAATAGAACCTCGGATTATTATTGGAAGTTTAGAATCCTTGAAGGTTTAGGTTAATCGTTTAAGTTATGATTTTACTTTTATTATTGTTAGCGGAGTTCGATTGATATATCGTTCTACCGAGATGCTTATCTATTTTACTTTATGTCTTTTACTTTATATCTTTTACTTTATACCCTTTTACCTTATGCTTGCATCAACTACTTTAATTCCACACTTTATTTATTTACTTTTACAAGGATATGCAAGCATATGCATATCATATTGCATCATACCATTCTCGCACCATTCATGAAAAAGAAACGAAAGTGAAAAAGAAATGAAAGTGAAAAAGAAAAGAAAGTGAAAGAGAAAAGAAGGAAGAATGATGAACCCTACGTGGAGTTCACATCACCTTTAGTGAAAAAGAAATGAAAGTGAAAAAGAAATGAAAGAGAAAGAAAAGAAAGTGAAAGAGAAAAGAATGATGAATGATGAACCCTACGTGGAGTTCACATCACCTTCAGAGAAAAGAAAGAATGTGAAAGAAAAGGAGTTGAATGAGTATCCTACGGGATGTTCTCATTACTTCTAGATTCAAAAGGAGTGAATGGTATCCTACGGGATTGACGCATTACTTCTTCATACATAGGGAGTTGAATGGTATCCTGTAGCATATACGCATTACTTCCTCATGCATAAGGCTGAATGGGATCCTATGGGATGTTCTCATTACCCTTCATTCACGCACAAAAGGGCAAATGCGAAGTCCTATGGGATGCTCTCATGCATTCATGTTTACGATAGATGAAAGAGAGAATCGAGAAGTTGTACGATGTGCAGAGTATATTTACTTTTCTTACTTATGTCATAACATTGTTGATGGATTATATTGACTACGAGTGTTAGTAATATCATCCTTTGGAAAGTCTAAAATGGAATTACCTAAAGTTTGGAGAACTTTGGGATTGATTGTGTCAGATTAATTGGACACAAATCGGAATACGAGTTTAAAGTCTATCTTTACTTTTTATGCTTATTATTCTCACTGGGCTTAAGTTGTTAGCTCATAATATTACAAAAATTTCAGGTAATGCCCTGGCAAGAGGTCGAGGGAGAGGAGGTGGTGTTGCGTGATCAAGGGATGTTGACCTCGAGATGGACTCTTTTGTTGTAAAGTTTATGTAATTATTTTTGTGAATTTTTAAGACTTTGAGGATTTGTATGTTGTATTTAGCTCATAAGAGCTTATGGTTATGTTTTATGGTATTAAATCTTTGAACTCCTGATTGGGACTTAAAGTTCCATGTGATTTTATTAGATTTGAAAAATTAGGATGTAAACAGGTTTTGGCTAGCCAACTTTCAAACAAAACCACGCCAATTTTTCTTAAAATAAAGACTTCCGCTGTGTTTTCTAAAATAAATTTATTTAAAAGTGACGGGTCGTCACACCGTTGGATTTTACTTGATAGATCGATATACCCTCGAGCAGAAGCAAGGTTATTAGACACCTCAGAAAAGCCCAGCCAGAATTATAAGTGTAAGATTCCCTAGTATAGAATACTTGTTGATAAATAAACTTCCAACCAATTCTCCAAATTTTGTATTTTGTAAGTATGATGTTTTCAAAAATTATATTATTGTTAGAATTAGTATTTTTCATCTATTTTGTATAATAATAAAGTAGATCCAACTCTTGCATGTTAATTATAATTGGTTTAATTAATCAACTAATTAATTTCTGCTACATAAGATTAAATCTCACTTACTTCAACAACAAAGTGGCATTCCAAAATTTTATAGTAAAATGGCACTCCATAAAGAAATTCAATGCTTGGAAAAAGTTATGAATAGTTTCATTTATCAGTCACTGGATATGGATACGGCTGGGGAAACCAAATCCTTGTGACACAGCCGATGTGGTTCATTTTGTAATCATTACAAATGATCTTGTCTAGATCATTCAAGTGGAAACATGTGAGTTGAGGTATCTTGTACAATAGTTTTTTTACAAGACTAGACCACGATATTTTAATAGTTCTTAAGTAAAACCCTTTTATAGGATATGATCAAAATATCATCCAAACCACGATATTTTAAACCTTTTTTGTGGAATTATATCATTTGATTCCCATAGGTGAGAATGACTTGTTGGTACATTTAATATGACTACTGTTATGGGACATGATAAAACAAGGGACTGGGAATAATACCACACGAGATGAAACTTACAACTTTCTTATCATGAAAGTGTTATTGTGACACTTCATTATTTTAGGAACTTAAGGTAACTTCCTTGTTGTCTTAATTCATGTAACGTCCCATTACTCTTGAAGTAAATTTTTTTTTAATTTAATATTTTATTTATTTATATATTTTAATTAAAGTATTTAAATTAATTTCAGAATTTATAACTTAGAATTTATGAGTTTATTTCGTTCATAAGCCTTTTTAATTGTTTTAGTTAGCTTAAATTATTATAGGGCGTATTAATAATTATTAACGAGCCAATTAATAATTATTAATCACCTTTTACCTAGTTTAAAAGCTTCGGGTTTAGTTTTAAAAGCTAAAAGCATTCAAGGGACGAGTTCATAATTTTTTATTTCTTAAAAATATCGTTTACTATTCATTCTCTTCTTTAAATACACACAAAAGTCAAAAATTGGAAAAATTCTTCTCTTCTTCTTTCATCAAAACCGTGGGGGGGGGGATTTTTTGGGTTTTCTTCGATTCTCGGGGATCATCTTGATTTCGTTTGCATTGGATAGCCCTCGGTCTAAGCTTCTTTTCCAACCTAGAGGCCTCAAGGTATGATAAAGTTTCTAAATCTTTATGGGTTTTTGTTCCAATAGTGTTTTAATGGAAACCAAGGTTGAAATCTTCAAATTCTCACCACGAAACTTGAAGATTTCAATCGAGGAAGTTGTTTTAAGTGTTTTTGCAAACTTTCCCTAACCCTAGAATCAAAATTGAACCAAAAACCCGTTCTGTTTGATTTTTCCAAACTTTGAGATGGCTAGGGTGTTTTTAACTATTATAGTTTTTTGTTTTACTTAACTTTTGGTAAGGAATTCATGTTCAAAATCCTAAATTTTGTTTACCCATTGATTGTACAAACCTCCAAAATACTCGAAACACCTCTAAAATGCCTTAAAGCCTGAAAACTGAACCTGACACCCTCCCCCATATTTTGGGTCAAGAGCTCCATAGACTAAAACTGGGTTTTTGTCGTTTTATGCGTTTAGATGTCGTTTGTTCAATGTTTGGTTAATTAATGTTTATTAGGTGTAATTTAATTGTAGGTTTTGTTAAACACACGTGAGACTTTCTTTCGACTCTCTGGAATCTCAACTTCTTGGCTAAGGTGAGTTTAAAGTGGTGGTAAGTAATTTTATATATTGAGTTACATTACGTTATTGTTTGATCGAGGTTAAGAGGTTGTTTATTGTTAAGAGATATTAAGGGTTGGATGGTGACTATGAACCTTGAGAGTGAGTTCGAGATAGTTTTATTTTAACTGTATTTGGAGTTAATTATTGGATTTGATTGAAGAGTAAGTTTTAGTACATTTTTAGAAGTTAGGTAAGGTTATGGTGGATTTTGGAGAATCTTGGAAGTGGAAGGTACTATGAATATTCTATGGACCAAAGTAGCTTAGTAGTTTTCTTGGGAGTTGTTTATGTAATGTTCATGTTCTATTGTCTTTGATAGCATTGATAAGTTAACTTTGATACTTGTTTACTTTTTAAATTATGATCTCCGTTGAACTTGGCATCGGTGATGATTCTTGGTTATTGATTATTCGATCTTATTACCTTGTGTAAGGAATAAGGGTTATGGCTTGATGTGGTAGTAATGAGTGTGGAAATTCTAATGCTAGTACGATTGATGTACTTGGGATTTTGGCTAGAGGCAACACTGAAGTACAAAATATAAGCATGTAATTATAGTATGATTGTATTGTTTGTGTTGTGATGCAATAGGGTCATGAACGGACTTATGAATATAATAGATTCATAGATGAAACAGGCTATGGGTGACAATTATATCGATGTACTATGTGATATGATCTTGAGATATAACAGTTTTATAGATGAAATAGGCTATGGACAATGTTATAAGAAGAGATCGAGATACTATATGATATGATCTTGAGATATAACAGGTTCATAGATGAAATAGACTATTGGGGCGATGTTATATGAGAAGATCGGGATACTATACGATATGATCTTGGGATATAACAGGTTCATAGATGAAACAGGCTATGGGTGATGTTATATGAGGAGATCGATATACTATACGAAATGATCTTGGGATGTAACAGGTTCATAGATGAAACAGGCTAAGGGCGATGTTATATGAGGAGATTTGGCGATAAATCGAGTTCATGACATGAGCTTCCCAACTTGTTTGTTAGTTGTTATGTAAAAACATGCTTAACCTTTGTACAAGTGTTTTTATTTCAATTGTAAGACCTTGTGTGGTTCGATGTGAGTCGGAATTGGGAATTGATTGGTGTAAGATTATGTTATGACTCGAAATTTCTCAAATCTTTAAATCAGAATAAACAGCGGAAGACTTTGTTTTTATAAAAATTTGGCGTGGAACCGTTTAAAATATGAACTATCAAAACTTGTTTACATGGGCCCATTTCAGAGAAAGTAAAAACAAATATGTACATACTCCATTTCATGACAAAATCAAAAGAAATAGACTCGATAATATGTACAACGATCTTAGGCTCTCATTAGCCACAAAACATAAGTTTAAAGACAACAACATATAATGTTTCAACTAGCATCCGTGGAATGTCCCAACATATACATATAAAGTCCATGTCCCGAAAGCCATCCACTCATGATCAAGCAACACCAACTCCTCCACCTCGTACCCTACTAAGAGTATTATCTGAAAAAGTTTAACTGTAGCAACATTAGAATAAAAATGCTAGTGAGAATAAGATGGATGCAAGCACTTCCATGGACCGAATCCCATATCGGAAAATGTGTCCAAAAATCCTAATTTGCTCTTACTACCCATTTCATATTCCCAAGTACTTTACATAAGGAAATCAATCACATTCTACTATATCATAATTTCGAAAAGTAAACATTCAAGCTCGTAAATAAAGTACTAAAACAACGAAATAGTACTAAAGCATAACAAAGTAAATAACAAAGTAAATTTCTATAATTTATGTCATTCCACACATTATTTCACATTGTGACCACATTGTCACATTTCACAATTCAACCGTGACCACTGGTCACCATTCACATACACACTGTGACAATATTGTCACCATTCACAACTCACACCATGACCTCACTATCACCAAATACAAACCATACCATGACCTCACAGTCACCAAATACAAACCATACCGTGACCTCACTGTCACCAAACACAAACCATACCATGACCTCACTTTCACCGTGACCTCACAGTCACCAAACACAAACCATACCGTGACCTCACAGACACCAAACAAAAACCATACCGTGACCTCACTGTCACCAAACACAAACCATACCGTGACCTCACTGTCACCGTGACCTCACAGTCACCAAACACAAACCATACCATGACCTCACTATCACCAAACACAGACCATACCGTGACCTCACTGTCACCAAACACAAACCATGCGTATCATAATGCCACACGTACTACTCCCCTTTGTAGTACTAAATAGCGAAACTCATCGCTAATAATATCATACTAACTTGATTCTACACGAATAATCTCTCCAAAGTTGCTTTTAACTATCTTGTAACCACTCAAAATAAACAGAGTAATCTAATACTCATCTCCAATCTCCGGAAACCTAAGTCTCCTTTAGAATACAACTTAATCCACCAATAACACCTCATTTTAAACAACACCAAAACTTAATTAACTTTCCTTATACACTTTCCTTAACTCCCAAATATACATATATTCTTGGAAAGTTCTAAAGTCTAATATCCCTCTTAACCTCAATCAAACATAATCGTCAAGCAATTCGAAACATAAAAGTAATCGAAACCATTTTAAACTCACCTTATTATTGAAGTCAACTCCGAATCACAGGTTGACCAAAATTCACGATCGATGCACGAAACCTATAATTAAAATACACCTAAAGTATATTAATTAACTGAATCGAATAACGATCGTCACGATACTAAAATAAAGGACAAAATAACCCGAAAATGCCCTCACAAGGCCCACGGCTCAAAGGGAGTTCAAGGTGAAGTTGGTTTTCCCGATTTTTAAGCACTTTAAAAAGGTTTCGAGTTGGTTTCGGGCACTTTTGAGGTTGGTAACATCAATGGGTAAACATGATTTAGGGTTTAGGTCAAAAGTTCAATCCCGAACGATTAAGAAAAACAACAAAACATAACAATTTCAAAACCCTAATCATCATCAAACATGAGAAAAACTAAAAGAAATGGCTTTTGGCTCAAACTCAATTCTAGGGTTTAGGGAAAGTTCTAAATATACATAAAACAACTCCCTCGATCTAAATCTCCAAGTTCCCGAACAAGAATTTGAAGATTAAAACCAAAAACCCTATTAAAACACAATTTGAAGCTTTAGGTTTTGAACTTTAACATACCTTAAAGCCTTGAGAGAACAGACGAAAACCTCGATTGTTGGGGTGGGTAGAAAGTACGTCTTGAGAGCTTTCCAACGAGCTAAGGCACGATGAAAACGGTTGAGAAACGAAGCCGGGGTGACAATTTCTTTCTCTCTAAGCTATGGGTTTAGGAAGAAAAGATGAGAAGAAATTTATGATTTTTATCTAATTTTGGCTTAATAAAGGAGAAGGATGAATAGTGTTTAGATATTTAAGAATTTTGAAAATGACGCCTACGTCCTTTTCTTGCCTTAAGCTTTTAAAACGAAACCCGAAGCACTTAAACTAGCCCAATGGTGATTAATAATTATTAATTGGCCTATTAATAATTATTAATACCATCAAAACTCGTTTAAACTAATTAAGCAATTAAAAAGCTTTCCGAACAAAATTAACTATTTAATTCTAAATAACTAATTCTAAAATTAACTTTAATAATTTAAATAAATAAATAAAAATAATAAATAAATAAATAATTCACCTCAAAATAACGGGACGTTATAGTCCACCCTTCTTAAAAGACTTTTCGTCCCCGAAAAGTAACTTCTAAGTAAACAAGTGAGGGTACTTATTCCGCATCTCCTCCTCTCGTTCCCAAGTAGCCTCCTCCGATACTTGGTTCCTCCACAAAACTTTCACTAAGCCTATAGTCTTGTTCCTCAACATTTTCTGCTCCGATTCTAGAATCTTCACCGGTGTCTCCTCATAAGACATGTTAGCATCAAGAACAACGGGCTCATGATCTAGCATATGTGAAGGGTCAGCCAAATACTTTCGAAGCATCAAAACATGAAAAACACTATGAACGGCCGACAAGAATGGTGGTAAGCCTAAACGGTAAGCCACTGTCCCAACCCGATCTAGAATATCAAATGGACCGTTCAACCTAGGGTTCAACTTGCCCTTCTTCCCAAACCTCATCACACCCTTCATAGGTGCCACCTTCAGAAGCACGTGGTCCCCCACTACAAACTCAAGTGGACTACGTCGCTTATCGGCATAACTCTTCTGTCGACTTTGAGCAACCCTCATCCTCTCTCTAATCAACATAATGGATTCACTAGTCCTCTGTAACAACTCAGGTCCCAACAGTCTACTCTCTCCAACCTCATCCCAATGAGCAGGAGAATGACACTTTCTACCATAAAGTGCCTCAAACGGTGTCATCTCGATGGTAGCCTGGAAACTATTATTATATGCGAACTCTACTAAGTACAAGTGTGAGTCCCAACTACCACCAAAGTCAAGAACACAATCCCTCAACATATCCTCTAAAATCTGATTAACTCTCTCTGTTTGACCATCAGTCTGAGGATGAAAGGCCGTGCTAAAATCCAAACCGGTACCCATGGCGGAATGTAAACTCTGCCAAAACTTTGACACAAACCTAGTGTCCCGGTCTGATACAATCCTCACAAGCACACCATGCAGTCTAACAATCTCCCTCAAGTACAACTGTTCCCAAGTCTCAACCGGATAAGTGATCCTCCCCGGCAAAAAGTGTGCGGATTTTGTCAAACGATCAACAATCACCCAAATGGTATAATACCCCTTGGGTGTTCTAGGAAACCCACAAACAAAATCCATAGAGATATCTTCCCATTTCCACTCGGGTATACTCAAAGGATAAAGATAACCCGCTGGTCTCGTTCTCAAAGCCTTGACTTGCTGACAAGTCCAACATCTACTTACAAACTCCGCGATCTCAAGTTTCATCCCGGGCCACCAATAATGCTATCTCAAATCTCTATACATTTTGGTGCTACCCGGATGAATAGAAAAGATAGAATTGTGAGCCTCCTCCAACAATTCCTTCCTGAAAGTCGAACTCAAAGGTACACATAGCCTTTGACGATACATCAAAGCACTATCAGAGGAAAAAGTGAAGTGGTTAGGTAAATCTGACTCTGCCTCAATAAAACCGGCCTGTAAATGATTCTCGCCCCTCTGAGCCTCAATCATCCTCAGTCTCAAAGTAGGCCCCACTGTCAAACTAGCCAAACTCACGGTAACCTCGACAGTAAGGAGAGCTATCTCAGCACGCTCCAAATCCCATCTCAATCTCATCGGTAAAACAGACAAGTGCGAAGACTTTCTACTAAGTGCATCTGCCACTACATTGGCTTTCCCGGGATGGTACTGAATATCACAATCATAATCTTTCACAAGCTCTAACCATCGTCATTGTCTCATATTCAATTCCTTCTGTGTGAAGAAATATTTGAGGCTCTTGTGATCGGTGAATATCAAGATCTTTTCACCATACAAGTAATGCATCCAAATTTTCAAAGCATGCACAACCGCCGCCAACTCCATATCGTGAGTCGGATACTTTTTCTCATGCTTCTTCAACTGACGGGAAGCATAAGCTATAACTTTTCCATGTTGCATCAAAACGCAACCCAAACCTCTCATCGAAGCATCGGTATAAACCGTCAAACCTCCACTACCATCAGGTGACACTAGAACAAGTGCCGTTATAAAACTCTTCTTGAGCTCCTCGAAGCTCTTTTCACACTCCTCGGACCATACAAAGTCCACTCCCTTCTTTGTCAAATGTGTCAAGGCCGATGCTATTTTAGAAAAGTCTTGAACAAACCGTCTATAATAACCGACAAGCCCAAGAAAATTACGAATCTCAGTCACACTAGTTGGTCTAGGCCAACTACTAACCACCTCAACTTTAGATGGATCCACCATCACTCCTTTACTAGAAACCACATGGCCTAAGAATGCCACTTCCTTTAGCCAAAACTCACACTTAGAGAACTTTGCATACAATTTTTGTTCTCGTAACACCGTCAAAACCTTCTCTAAGTGTATAGCATGCAACTCCTCGGTCTCAGAATAGATCAAAATATCATCTATAAACACAATAACAAAGGAGTCAATGAACCTCCTAAACACCGTTTGCATAAGATCCATAAAAACTGCCGGTGCATTAGTCAAACCGAATGACATAACAACAAACTCATAATGCCCATAACGTATACGAAATGCGGTTTTGGGAATATCATCCTCCCGGATCCTCAATTGGTGATAACCGGATCTCAAATCTATCTTCGAAAAGACAGTAGCACCTCTCAACTGATCAAATAAATCATCAATCCTTGGCAAAGGATATTTATTTTTCACATAAACTCGGTTCAACTCTCGGTAGTCGATACACAACCTCATTGAACAATCTTTCTTTCTCACAAACAACACCTGTGCTCCCCACGGGGATACACTAGGGCGTATAAACGGTGCCATACTATAAGATGCCTTGGACAATGGAGCCGTCCCAGGTAACACCTCTATCTGAAAAATCCATCTCTCTCACCGGTGGTAAACCGAGCAACTCATCAGGGGAAACATCAGAGAAATCCCTCACAATCGGTACTGACTCAAGTGTAGTCACACTAACAGACGTGTCTACTACACTAGCCAAATAACCCATAGCACCATCACACAAAAGAGCTCTAGCCTGAATCGTAGAAATGATTACAGGAGTCACTCTACCTCGAGTCCCATGAAATCAAAAACTAGTCCCACATGGACCAATAAAATCCACAACCTTGGCACTACAACCAATATTGGCGTGGTTGGCTGACAGCCAATCCATACCCAATATAATATCAAAGTCACACATTGGCATCACTATCAACATAGCATGCAAACAACAACCCAAGATGCATATGTCATTGGCATAAATATTTCTATCCACAACAATGGACTTCCCAAGCGGGAATTTCAAGAAAAACTCATCCTCGAGTATTCCGGCTTATATTGGTACACTTATTACATGCTAGCTACAAGGCTAGACCAAAGATCAAATGATACAATAACTCACTATCCTCTTCAGGACCATCTTCCAAAAGGTTCTACCTCTCTATCTTGATTAGCAACACTCTCTCAATTTACAACTTCACTAATCCCTTGAAATGGCATAATTAAAAAAAATAACTTCACTTTCTCAACTCCGACTAGGGACTTGTCCCTATCTCAATCTTGGTCACTAAACTTAAGCCAGAACGATTACTTTTTCACAAACAATTAAATGAACTAGGTATCACATCTCTTATCACCGAGGTCTTGGCACAAACATACCTTTTTTCATGTAAATCGTTAGTCACGTGTTCTACTAACACATCTACTCTAACAACTACACCACAACCAAACCTTGATCGAAAGATCAATCTCTTGGAGTATCCCGACTCCCTTGCACTAGCTCTATGTCACACGCTACACAATGTGAATAACCTTCAAACAACACTTGATAAAGCCTAACCTCAGTACTTATACCAAGATTCCCGCCAATCAGTCAAATCAATAACGCCACTTAGTGGCTCTTACGAGGTGGGAAAATATCACAATTTATAATCAACATTCAATAAGGGAGAATCTCTCCCCATAACTTTTCACTTCTAAGAAAAATAACACTTAAGAATAAAGTTCAAGGAATACCTGGTGCCGTTGATCCGAGTGATGCTTTCAACAAGGACATAGAACCAAAACATGAATAATATGCGATGCATGTGGTCTACAAAACCCGTAGGCTATGATACCAACTGTTATGACTCGAAATTTCTCAAATCTTTAAATCAGAATAAACAGCGGAAGACTTTGTTTTTATAAAAATTTGGCGTGGAACCGTTTAAAATATGAACAATCAAAACCTAATTACATGGGCCCATTTCAGAGAAAGTAAAAACAAAGATGTACATACTCCATTTCATGACAAAATCAAAAGAAATAGACTCGATAATATGTACAACAATCTTAGGCTCTCATTAGCCACAAAACATAAGTTTAAAGACAACAACATATAATGTTTCAGCTAGCATTCGTGGAATGTCCCAACATATACATATAAAGTCCATGTCCCGAAAGCCATCCACTCATGATCAAGCAACACCATCTCCTCCACCTCGTACCCTACTAAGAGTATTACCTGAAAAAGTTTAAGTGTAGCAACATTAGCATAAAAATGCTAGTGAGAATAAGATGGATGCAATCACTTCCATGGACTGAATCCCATATCGGAAAATGTGTCCAAAAATCCTAATGTGCTCTTACTACCCATTTCATATTCCCAAGTACTTTACATAAGGAAATCAATCACATTCTACTATATCATAATTTCGAAAAGTAAACATTCAAGCTCGTAAATAAAGTACTAAAACAACGAAATAGTACTAAAGCATAACAAAGTAAATTTCTATCATTTATGTCATTCCACACATTATTTCACATTGTGACCACATTATCACATTTCACAATTCAACCGTGACCACTTGTCACCATTCATATTCACACCACGACAATATTCTCACCATTCACAACTCACACCATGACCTCACTATCACCAAATACAAACCATACCATGACCTCACAGTCACCAAATACAAACCATACCGTGACCTCACTGTCACCAAACACAAACCCTACCATGACCTCACTGTCATCGTGACCTCACAGACACCAAACACAAACCATACCGTGACCTCACTGTCACCGTGACCTCACAATCACCAAACACAAACCATACCGTGACCTCACAGTCACCAAACACAGACCATACCGTGACCTCACTGTCACTAAACACAGACCATACCGTGACCTCACTGTCACCAAACACAAACCATACCGTGACCTCACTGTCACCAAACACAAACCATGCGTATCATAACGCCACACGTACTACTCCGCTTTGGTAGTACTAAATAGTGAAACCCATCGCTAATAATATCATACTAACTTGATTCTACACGAATAATCTCTCCAAAGTTGCTTTTAACTATCTTGTAACCACTCAAAATAAACAGAGCAATCTAATACTCATCTCCAATCTCCGGAAACCTAAGTCTCCTTAAGAATACAACTTAATCCCCCAATAACACCTCATTTTAAACAACACCAAAACTTAATTAACTTTCCTTATACACTTTCCTTAACTCCCAAATATACATATATTCTTGAAAAGTTCTAAAGTCTAATATCCCTCTTAACCTCAATCAAACATAATCGTCAAGCAATTCGAAAACATAAAAGTAATCGCAACTATTTTAAACTCACCTTATTATTGAAGTCAACTCCGAATCACCAGTTGACCAAAATTCACGATCGATGCACGAAACCTATAATTAAAATACACCTAAAGTATATTAATTAATTGAATCGAATAACGATCCTCACGATACTAAAATAAAGGACAAAACAACCCGGAAATTCCCTCACAAGGCCCACGGCTCAAAGGGAGTTCAAGGTGAAGTTGGTTTTCCGAATTTTTAAGCACTTTAAAAGGGTTTCAAGTTGGTTTCGGGCACTTTTGAGGTTGGTAACATCAATGGGTAAACATGATTTAGGGTTTAGGTCAAAAGTTCAATCCCGAACGATTAAGAAAAACAACAAAACATAACAATTTCAAAACCCTAATCATCATCAAACATGAGAAAAACTAGAAGAAATGGCTTTTGGCTCAAACCCGATTCTAGGGTTTAGGGAAAGTTCTAAATATACATAAGACAACTCCCTCGATCTAAATCTCCGAGTTCCCGAGCAAGAATTTGAAGATTAAAACCAAAAACACCATTAAAACACAATTTGAAGCTTTAGGTTTTGAATATTAACATATCTTAAAGCCTTGAGAGAACAGACGAAAACCTCGATTATTGGGGTGGGTAGAAAGTACGTCTTGAGAGCTTTCCAACGAGCTAAGGCACGATGAAAACGGTCGAGAAACGAAGCCGGGGTGACAATTTCTTTCTCTCCTTTTTTTTCTCTCTCTAAGCTATGGGTTTGGGAAGAAAAGATGAGAAGAAATTTATGATTTTTGTCTAGTTTTGGCTTAATAAAGGAGAAGGATGAATAGTGTTTAGATATTTAAGAATTTCGAAAATGACGCCTACGTCCTTTTCTTGCCTTATGCTTTTAAAACGAAACCCGAAGCACTTAAACTAGCCCAATGGTGATTAATAATTATTAATTGGCCTATTAATAATTTTTAATACCATCGAAACTCGTTTAGGCTAATTAAGCAATTAAAAAGCTTTCCGAACGAAATTAACTATTTAATTCTAAATAACTAATTTTAAAATTAACTTTAATAATTTAAATTAATAAATAAAAATAATAAATAAATTTACCTCAAAATAACGGGACGTTACAGATTAGGTTTTATTGGAAGTGTAGAATGGGTAGTAAAGAACATTTTAGACCTTTAGACATAATTTTCGGTATGGAATCCAGTCCATAGGATTACTTGCTTCCATTTTACTCTCACTAGTATTTTTATGCTAATGTAGCTACACTTATAACTTTTCAGGTACTTCTCGTCGAAAAGAGCGTGGTAGAGGAGGTGGTGTCGCTTGACCGGAAGACGATGGATTGAAATTGGACATGGACTTTTGTAGAGCATTATAGAATGCTCGTTATCATTTACTTTGTATTTTGAGCTCGTGGGAGCGTTTTAAAACTTGTAATTGTCCTTATGATTTACTCTCTATTTCGGAATTCATTTATAATTGGAAATGCGTATTTCCATGTTTTTATGCTTTCCCTGGTTGTGAAATATGTAAAAACAGGTTTTGGATAGTCTAAATTTTAAATGTACCTATGCCCTTTTAAAAAAAACCAAGTCTTCCGCTGTGCCTTTGAAATTAAAGAATTTAACATAATCAAGTCGTTACAATTCAATACTTAAATAAGAGGCATCTCATCTTCCACTAACTGATTATTTCTGTTACGTTATATTATATCCCTTCTCATCTAAGTCTAACACATCGAAAATAATCGGTTATTAATTAAAATATTTAATTCATTATGTTAGAGTCTGATCTACATTAATTAGATAATTTTAGGGCTTTCATTGAAATCCATTATAAAGCCATTGTTGGAAAGTTTTGAAGAAACCTAAGCTCAATATTGAAGCAAATCAGCCATAGAAAGGGGAAAGATAGGAAAAGACTAGTTTTGAGATAAGATAGCAAGTACCAACCAAGTTTTGGCGGAGAGAAAGCTCTGATTTTCATCTATTACCTTGGGATTTCAATCGTGGAACTTTCGTTCTTGAATTTAGTTCTTATTTTGTTATTTATTAAAACTTATTCATCTTTTTTAGTTTTCTTCTCCATAGAGTGAATTTTTAGTTATGTTTTCCATGGTAGTTTTGGAATAATTGAATTTCTTTGTTAATTTAGCTTTGATTATGAACTTAACTCTCTTATAGGTTGGAATGAATTGATGCACCGTAAGGGGGCAATTTGCTTCAAATCTTGAATGAATTTAATTTTTCTTGCTCATTCAAGTATTCTTGTAAATTTATATTCTTTACTTCTGCTTGATCAACATTGGTAGCGGAATTAGTTTAGTTTTAACTATAAAAAGGTTAAAAATTAAATGAAAATTCTTTGATAGGGATTAACCTTTCTATAAATGGTTAAGAGTAAATTTTACCCCTATGAAATAAAGTAAATGATTGAATTTTCTAGTCTGATTTTGCCTAAACATAGGATCTAAATCAAGTTGAGAGTTTAATATTGTTGGGATTGAGACCTCTAAAATAAGGATCTACAAACGGAATTCCCAAGGATTTTTCCTTGCATTATAATATAATTCTAAAGACTAATGCATAAAAGAATATTAACTCTTGTAGAGAAGTGTCTGACTATTCCTCTGCCTTCTTGGTTACTATCATGGGACCACCAAAAAGTCTTCCTCACTAAGCACAAAAGAGAATCAGTGCGTGGGCGCAATCCTTCTTGGAAAAAGGAAGAGGGAAAGAATTATTTTCCTACAGATAGGGGCGATGGCAAAGAGAGAGGGAGGAGATGAATTTTTCTTAGACTTTCTCTTCTCTTTAGTTGTGTTTTTAGATTTCTCCAAATCCTTCCTATTTTTAGGAAACTAAAGGCCTCAGAAAATCTTTAAAAAAATCAGAATTAATTTTTTTTTTAATTATCTAAATAATTGAATAAATATATTCAGATTTAATTTGAATAATTTATGATATAATATCTTTTTAATTAATCTAATTAATTGTATAAGATATTTCTTATCATATTTAAATTAATCTCATTAATTTAATCCATAGATATCTTATTATATAAAATGCACAATGATAACTATTTATCATTCAAAGTGATGTGTGATCCTACCCTTGGGTCACACGCCCAGTTCATCCTTTTTAAGAAGTTATTGGGCATTTTTTATATCCTCTTAATTTAATAGATTTATTCTATTAAATAATTAAATAAATAAAAATGAACAAGCTTCAGAGTCAGGCCTTTAAAAGCAACAGTGATTGGTAGAAATATCTTCTAGAGAATAAGGATCTACCAAATTTCACTTCTTCTTGAAGCAAAATTTCAAGATCCTTCGAAATGCTGTCAGCCCAGGATGCCCCATGATTTTAGATAAAATCTATCCCTTTTTTATAGTGTGATGGTTGGCTATTCACAGACTTGTAAATAATTAAATAGACTCCTCTATTTAATCTCCCATTAATTTTGGACAACTTCAAAAATTAATTTAATTAAATAGACTCTTCTATTTGATCTCTTAAATAAATAATTAAATATACTCTTCTATTTAATTTCTTTTAATTAATCAAATAGATTCCTCTATTTGTTTTTGCCTTAAATTAATTTGATAGTTTCAAATTAATTTACTTAAAACCATTTTTCCAAAGAGAATTAATCTTATTAATTATTGTTCTCAATTACATGCGTTAGCTCGGGGACTTAATGGACTTATAGGACTAAGCTTCAATGATCTAGAATTACATTGATCAAAATTGATTTTGTAACGTTCCGTTATTTTGAGGTGAATTTTTTTATTTATTTAATTAAAGTATTAAAGTTAATTTTAGAATTAGTTGTTTAGAATTTAGTAGTTAAATTCGTTCGGAAACCTTTTTAATTTCTTTATTAGCCTAAATTAGTTTTGATTGTATAAATAATTATTAACGGACCAATTAATAATTATTAATCACCATTTGGCTAGTTTAAGTACTTCGGGTTTCGTTTTAAAGGCTAAAAGCAAACAAAAGACATATGCGGGATTTCTGATTTCTTAAAAAATATCCTAACACTATTCATTCATCTTTTTAAATATCAAAAATTAGACAAACTTCACAAATTCTTCTCTTCTTCTTCTTTTTGGCCGAGAGCAATAAGGGAAGGAATTGTTTTTTTAGCTTTTCATCGATTCTTGGCGGATCGTCATAATTTTGGTTGCGTTGGATAGCCTCCGGTCCAAGCATCATTTCTAACCTATCAATCAAGTTTTTCCTCCAATATCTACAGGCCTCAAGGTATGACAAAGTTTCTAATTTAAGCTTCAAATAGTATTTTAATGGAGTTTTTAGTTGAAACCTTCAATTTCTTGCCGAGAAACTCAAAGATTTCAATCGAGGAAGTCGTTTTAAGTGATTTTAGAAACTTACCCTAACCCTAGAATCGAGTTTGAGCAGGAAACCCGTTCAGTTTGATTTTCCCTTGCTTCATGATTGCTAGGGTATTTCAAATGCTATTGTTTATTGTTTTACTTTATTTTTTGGGATCGAACTATTGTCCAAAACCCTAATTTACGATTACCCATTGATGGCACAAACCTCCAAAGTACTCAAAACCAACCCGAAACGCCTCTAAAATGCATAAAACCTAGAAAGCCATTTTCCTCCTCTTTCTTCCTTTGGGCCGTGGGCATCTTGGGCAAGTTTCCCGAGCTATTTTGTCCTTTATTTTAGTAACGTGACAATCGTTGTTCAATTCGTTAAATTAATGAACTTTAGGTGTATTTGAATTGTAGGTTTTGAGCTTCATTCGTGAAATTGATCAACTGGCGATTTAGAGTTGACTTCAATTCTAAGGTGAGTTTAAAGTGGTTGTTGAGTACTTTTATGTTTCCGGATTGCATGACGATCATGTTTGATCGGGGTTAAGAGGTTTACTTGATTTTTAGAGCTTATCCAAGATGGGATGTAATTGGGAGATAAGGGAAGTGTATAAGGAGAATTATTTAACTTTTGGTGTTGTTGAATTGAGTTGTTCATTATGGATTAGGTTGCATTCTCGATGAGAATCTTGTTTCCGGAATTTGGAATAAGTGTTAGCTTGTTTCCCTTTCGTTGAGTGGTTATAAGGGAACTAAAGGAAACCTTGGAGAGAAAGTATCATGAATTGTTTGAACTATAATATACTTGGAGAAGAGGAGTTGGGGTGATTAGCTCAATCTAGGCTTCTCCTTATATTTTGTCCTAGTACTTATCGGTTTTTTTTACCTATTCATCATGTGGTATGAGTGGTAATGTGAAACGATTCATCATGTGGTATGTGTGGTAGTATGAAACGATTCATCATGTGGTATGTGTGGTAGCATGAACGATTCATCATGTGGTATGTGTGGTAATGTGAACGATTCATCATGTGGTATGTGTGGTAATGTGAACGATTCATCATGTGGTATCTGTGGTAATGTGAACCATTCATCATGTGGAATGTGTGATAACGAAGGTGCGGAATTGAGTTAGTTGTAATATTTATAGTGATGGGATTCACTATTTAGTACTACCAAAGTGGTGTAGTACGTGTGGCGTTGTGATACGCAGTGTGGTAAATGTGACAATGTGGTCACGATGTGAAATGTGACAATGTGGTCATAATGTGAAATGTTAAATGTGACAATGTGGTCACAATGTGAAATGTGTTGTGATGTGGTAAGTGTGAAATGAAATATCATGTGGAACATAGTAACATACGTGATATGATGTGTGTGGCGAGAAATTACATTTGTACTTGTTTCGTTATGCTTTAGTACTAATTAGTTGCCTTAGTACTTTACTTATGAGTTTAAATGTTTAATTTCGAAGTTACGATATCGTTGAATGGGATTGTTTCTTATGCATAATACTTGGGAGTATAGAATGGGTAGTAAAGAGCATGATAGGATTTTTGGACACATTTTCCGATATGGAACTCGGTCCATATAAGTGTTTGCTTATATTTTACTCTCACTAGCATTTTTGTGCTAATGTTGCTACACTTAAACTTTTTCAGGTAAAACTCGTGGGAGAGGACGAGGTCGAGGAGGTGGTGTTGCTTGATCACGAGTAGATGGCTTTTGGGACTTGGACTATACACGGATATTTTGGAGCATTCGTAAAACTATACATGTCGTTATCCTTAAACTTTTGTTTTGTGGCTCATGAGAGCCTAAGATTTTATGTATATACTTTTTAGTCTACTTTTCTTTGATTTGGTTATAAACTAAAGTACGTACTTCTTTTGGTTTTATTTTCTCTGCTTGGGCCCATGTAAACAGGTTTTGGTAGTCCATATTTTAAACGGTTTTACGCCGAATTTTTATAAAATTCAGTCTTCCGCTATTTGTTTCTAATTTAAAGATTTGAGAAAATTCGAGTCTTTACAGATTTAATCAATTAATTATTATTCGTTATCTCCTAGATGACCACTAAATATCTAGAGTTGCACTCTTAGTTCTGTAGTCATAGTTATGTCCCTTGGCTATAATCATTAACTAAACTTTGACCCTTCACAAGTAGTTCGCATCCATGGCTAGGTGATTTGTCGATTTAACCTCCATAATCTCTATTATGCTAGACGCGGTAGCGAAACGAAGCATAATATTTTCAGTGAGATTCAAGGCATTCCAATCAATTTTCTTTTCATTGTTTCTACTCTCAAGTCTTTTTAACATATTTTAGGATTAATAAATTAGTTTAAGCATTTTTATAGGGTTGAGAATCAAAACCGCAAAACCGATTGAACCGAACCGAACCGAAATTGCCAATTTCGATTCGGTTTGGTCCGGAAATTTTCGGACAGATTAAGAATCGTTTCGGTCCGGGAGCTGTGAAACCGCACCGGACCGATATATAATTCTTTTTTTTTTTATGAATTCCCCTGCCCACCCAGCCCCTGCCCAACCCAGCTCACTGCCCCAATAGCCCACTACCCTTCCTTTTTTTTTTTTTTTTTTTTTGCTTTTCTTATGTAACAGCCCAATATATATATATATAACTAATTCAATATATTTTTTTACAACTATTATATATATTATTAATTATATTGGTTAACCACCTCCAACTTTTTAAATTCTTTTATCAAAATATTCTACAAATACAATTGTACTTTTATTAATTTTGAATTAACATCAATTAGAAATTAAATATTAGAATTATTTGGAAGTCAAAATTCAATATAGAGTTATTTAAATACATAATCATGTTAAAATTAATATATTACTCAAGGATTGACATTTCACATCACAATAATAATAACAATCAATAACGAACAATGGTTCATAAATTTTTACCTTTAGACACCAATTTTCAATTAATTATTAGAGTTATTTAAAATTAAATATTAAATTTTACATTCTAAACTAAAACAACATTCAAGGCAAAAGTTATTTTAAAGCAATAACTCAATTCCAAAAGGCAAAAACAATAATTCCCATACCGTATTTTGATCCGTACAATAAAAAATCCATGAAAAGTATGAACATCCCTTCTTCGTGCAAAAAATAAATGGAAAAACCGAAACCGATCCAAAACCGAAACCGATCCGAAACCGAAACCGAACCAATTCAAAATAATTCACACCCCTATTTAAAACTTTAAATCAATAATTCAAATCCAATAAGCAAAAACAAATAATTCTCGTACAATTTTAGAATAAAAAAATTTCATGAAAAAGATGAAAAACAATCTACCGTGCAAAAACGAACAAAAAACCAAAACCGAACCAAAGTCGGTTCGGTCCGAAGAAACTCCAAAACCAAAAATTTTCGGTTTTGGCCAAAAACCGAAACCGATTTCACACCCCTAATTTTTATTAGATCATTAAATTTTTCCTCATAATTAAAATCATTCAGCACATATCTGCATCCTAATCACTCATTTATTGTTTACAGTTTAATTCAATTTACCTTCAACATTCCAAATTATCATTACTTTTTAAAAGTTGATTGGTTTATTTACTTCAACACCTAATTAATCTTCTTAATCTCCGTGAGAAGGATATATTACTTTTTATTATATTATTTGTACACATGCGTACACTTACATATCGTATTTCTCACAGGTTTCCTTTATCCGGCAGCACACTGGTGCACTCTCTAACTTGCTCATCTTTACAGGAAATGTTCGGCAATTTGCTAACCATGTCCACACAATCAAACACATCACTTGCCACCAAAATAAATGTGCTCTCACCAAGACCATGCCTAGGCGCCAGTTAAACAATATGCTTGAACATGAAATAAATTTTACAGAATACAAAGCTTTACAGAGAACTCATCAAATACCATTCGGAGATATGTAATTAGGCAGTCTCTTGAAGCCTGTATATAGTGATCTCCTGCTGCTTGAAATACCGTCTATCTTCGTCATCAACAAGAACAAGATTCAAATAATACTTCACGCTGAATTTGTTATTAATATTACGATGGGTCGGGGTCAGCTCGTAAGGACTAAGAAACAGTCTGACTGGAATAGATTCACCTGCAGAAGCACCCCAAAAAAAAAAACACTATTTTAAGAACTTTTTTATTCTTAGGAAACTGCTCAACACATCGTGCCATAGAAAAAAACTTAAACCCTGACAATCTTAACAAGCGCACAACGATAACATGCTGTAGTAATATATGCTCATCTGACAATTGCAAACAATAAGGTTTGTCATTTGTTAACACGTGCTGCTTTCAAAACAATACATAACCAAAACAAAATAAAACAGTATTTGGAATCACCTCTAACTGGAGCTCCATCCATTAGCTCATACTTCGCTAGCGTTTCAGTCTCAACATGAGTGTTGGCTCCAGATCCGGTTGATTCTCGACGCCTGATCTCTAGATCCATATTTTTAATCTTGATTCTCACCAGCAAAAAATAAATCTTTCCAACGATAACATCTTTGAGATGATACCTGTATGTATCAATTCTTTTTTTTTAAGCTAATAACAAAATTACCCTTCATCTATATTAAGAGGAGGGAACGTTGGTTCCAATTTCAAAATAATTAAAGTTTTTAAAAGGATTTAATGAAATAACCAACATAGCCTTCTTTAAAAACACCAAAGAAGTCTGATATTGTAGGTTACAAGCAGAAGCAAAACTACCTATAAGATTTGAATTCAGCGCATAATCAATGAAATTTAGGAAGTAGAGATCATAAAAGAAGAGCTAAAACCCCTGCCAGAGAACCTATACCACTTACTTGCTTTTGTTATACTCAAACTCGATGTGCAGGCAATCTTCAATACCAACTTCCATCTACAAATAGCATTTATAATCAAACTGATTTTCACAGGAGATGCTTTATTAGCATGTATACAAATGCACTAGTGTTCTAAAGACACGGGGTAAGCAAGAAAATGGCAGCTACGTAACAGTTTAACAAAAATGTTAAAATGTATGAAGTATTTCACTGTACTAACCTTGATACCATTGTTGATTGATGGAGCTGGTGAATAGTTGCGAACCTGATGCAAAACGACAGTTATAGACTTAGATGTTACTGTATCTATTTTACACTAGAGGTGTATTTGTGAGTGCTTTTCAAATAAATACTTCAAAGAAAAATGAAGTATAAGCAAGGTTAAAAATGTCGTTGTCAATGTCGAATGTCGATGGAGATGTCGACGGATATTCCGGAAAAATCACGGATATCACAGATAACTATAGAAATAGTTTGAATTTGTGGATGAAACTTTTATTAGAGCTTAATTAAACATTAAACCATCATTCTAAGTAGTTATATAAATAAAATATAAATATATATGGACATTAGTGGTACAAAATATCGAAATTTAGGCGCAAAATAACATTTTTATAAAAGACAGAGTCATTAATATGGTTTACAAAGAAGAGGAACCAACAATTACATCACATGAACGTCTAATAATGGCAAGATGCTCTCGGGGGTGGTTGATTGGCATGAATAAAAATAGTGTATCGTAACATGTCGATTTTGATGTCGATAAAGATTTTTTTTATTTAATATAATTTAAAAACAACTATATCATAAAAATTAAATATAACATTTAATATAAATAAAAACATCAATAACTCAATATTTATATATAATTATTGAAATTTATGTAAATTTTTTTAAGGATAAAATAGGAAATTCATTTTATCTTTAAATATTATAGTTTTGTATTTTATTTTATTTTAAATCTATCAATTTTAGAAGTTTAAAACTTTAATACTTAATAACTAAATATAATTAAAAAAATAGACACAACCTCATTAAGGCCCAAACTTCTCAGTCAAAGCCCAACCCACATTTTCCTTTTGAAAACCCTAATTCTAATATTCAACTTCCTTAAGATTCCTTTCTCTTTATCTTCTCCTTCATTTGTTGCCCTAGTGGCCTCTCAACATTCAGACAACACTCTTAGTTTTTTTTTTAAGCAACTCTCTCAACATCTCTTCAAGTCGACAACAAGATCAATAATCCTACATTTTTCCAGAAAAAGACTCCAACCATCGATTTCTTCCATCTTTCGCAAGATTTTAACAACTTTTGGGTATGAAATCACCCTAAAAATCGCCGACATCACCGGTACTTCGCCGATTTCACCGACATCTTCGTGTTTTCACCGATATTTCGCCGATTTCTGGGAAGAACGACTCTTCCCCCCAGTTTCGGTATTGGTATCCTCATTTTTCCGTTCGACGACATCACCGATTTTTTCATCCTTGAGTATAAGATATGCTTGATACGAAATCAATTTATTGTTCGGTTCCATAATTTTGAAAGTACTTTCGACTTTTTTATTGTTTGGTTCAATATTTTCAAAAGCACTTTTTTTAAGAGACATTCATTGATAAATGAAAGGAGGAATACAAAAATTTCTCCAATTGGGAGCAATAAGCGAGGGGGATGATTATAAAAAGTTTTAGAGTTCGCAGACCATAAAGAAGTAAACCTAATCAACAAATCCCCAAGGTTATGAATCTCCAAAAAATCATCTTGGAAAACCCTCTTGTTCCCCTCCCACCAAATAAGCAAAAGGAGGCCTCTAATAGCATTGTGCCAAAGGACGAGGGCTTTCTCCTTCAAAACCACACCACAAAGCAAACCATGGATGATAAACTGCAGCTGAGAGGGGCTCGAACCCTAGTGCATAAAGATATTGAGCAAATTGTTCAAGAGCTGAGAGGTAAAACGTTAATTTCAAAAAAGGTGGATTGGATCCTCGACATTGGCACAACATAAAGCACAACGATTCGGATACAAGGCCATCAAAGAAAACATTTTCTGGATCTTATCATTTGTATTAATCCCTCCATGAAGTAAAGTCCAAATAAAGACTTTAACTTTTTTCAGATAGCTATCCTTCCAAATAACATTGATAAGATCTGGAGGAAGACAGGAGCCTCTCTTAATAAGGGGGCTAAAAATCATTTTTAGAAATGAAAAGAGATCTTGGATTATGTTTGGGAGTTGGCACATGTAAACGCTTCTTTTTGGGAGTTGATCACTAAACATTTTTGTAATTATCCTTAGGTTTTGTTATAAATAGTTGGCCCGCATACTTGTAATTATAAGGTGGTGATGCGGGTTTTTGGGGATATTGGGTATACGGTGTCTTTTGTGGCTTTTGTTTGGTTACTTTTACTGTTTTATTTATGTATTGTTTTTACTTTTATTTTGCTTTCATTATATCAATGAAATGGCCTTGTGAGGTGCTTCTTTCAAAAAAAAAATTTACCACCACCCTGATTCCAAGCCCTAACATCCTGTGAAGTCCTTGGTTTAAAACAACTTATCACTTCCATTAAATAAACAAACTCCCCAACCTCATTATCTTTGAGGATTCTGCAAAAAGTGATGTTCCAGGAGTGGCACTCTTGATCCCATAACTCAAAGACTGAAGCATTGGGAAGATGAGCAAGCCAGAAGATAGAGGGGTAAACAACAGCAAGAGGCCTATTAATATAGGTCCAGATATCATCCCATAATCTTATATTAATGCCATTTCCAAGCTTGTTCAAGTCCTCATCCAACTTAGCCACTGAGTAATGCAATAAGGGTTAGAAGTAGTCCTCCAACAAGAATCCGAGACACAACGGATGGCCTTAATAACAGCAGCCCATAAAGAATCACCCTCAAGAGACAGTCTCCAAAACCATTTGAGAATGAGAGACTTGTTTCTATTGATAATGTTACCAAAGGCCAGCCCGTGAAACACTAAAGACTTAGAACAATATCCCATTTAACAAAGTTTAAGCCTCCATCCTTGAACACACCTTTCCAAAAGAAATCCTGAGGCATCTTATCCACAATTTTAGCAATGGAGATAGGGATAGCAAACACAGAATGATAGTAGGTGTGGAGATTGTTGAGGACGGATTGAACTAGTCTACCCTTTGGAAAGCATCACATTCTTCTATCTATCCAATCCTTGGAAATTCTCTCCAAACCCGGATCCCAGAAGATGCAGCGATGGTTGCCTTCAAGGGGAAGACCTAAGTAGACTAAACTAAAGGCAGCTTAGAAGCTTTGCAGAGAAAGTAATCAGCCTCCTCTTTCACAAGAGACTCCTACAAATTAATCCCAGCAACAACCGTTTTCTCAAGGTTAAATTTGAGGCTAGACATTTGCTCAAACACTCGAAAACAAAGTTGGCAATATTCATACTATCAAAAGTGGAGAAATTAAGGGATGTCATCAGCAAAGTGAAGATAGGAGATGGAAACCTCACTTCTACCAATAGAGAAACCGCAAAAGAGTCTTTCACATGACTCAGAAGTCTACTCGAAGCATCTTCAACTAAGGTAAAGAGAAAGCGGGAGAGGGATCTCCTTGTCTCTGACCCCTCGAAGGAGTAATTAATAGAAGAAAGACAGACCCTAATCCCCTAGTCATAAGCTTTCTCCAAATCAAGTTTAAAAATGAGGCCCTTCTTTTTTTATCTTCTCCACTATTCCACCAATTCATTAGCAATCAAAATTAAATCCCTAATCTGCCTCTTGCAATAAAAGCATTCTGGAACTTAGAAATTGTCTTGGGTTGCACAAGTTTTAGCCTACCAGCAAGGACTTTGGCCAAGATCTTACAAGGATCTGTAGTGAGGCTAATAGGTCTGATATCCTTAACTTCCTTGGCATCAACTTTCTTCGGGATCAAAGAAATGTAAGTCTTGTTGGTAATAGCATTCACCACTCCATTTTGAAAAAAACTCTTGGAACAAAGTCATAAAGTCCAGTTTGAGAATGTTCCAAGTATTTTTTTTTTTTTAAATTCGGTGGAAAACCATCTGTGCCAGGCTAGAGATAGCTTCATAAACTTCTTGATCAGAGTATTACTTTTCCAACAACAGATTATCAGACGCCCCCACCGGATCCAGTCCAAGTTACCGGAATAAATCTTGAACCATGATCTTTGAAGTATAGGTTCCTAAGGAACGATAAGAATCTCATTTCAATATCCTTATCAGAAATGAGGCCGGTCCCTTGAGAAGAAAGAATTTCATAAATGAGAGACTTTTCCCTCCTACCATTCAAGATTCTATGGAAAAATCCCGTATTATCATCACCCTCCTTCAGCCATTGTTGCTTCAATTTTTGTCCCCAAAAAACATTTTCTTTAGAAGTCAAATCAAGAAGCACAAGCCGAGGAACTATATAGTAAATTAATAGGAGGCTTTTGAAAATATAACATTGCCTATAAAATATTTGCAAATATAGAAAAAAATTAACGTGATTTACTATGATACATGTTAGATAGCCTAAAGTGATTATCATTGAATTTTGTTATTCACTTATTGACATGCAAAAAAATTTACAATACTTGCAAATACAAAGTGCTACCAATGAAATTTCCCTTTTTATTTTTTTTATTTTTTTGACAAAAACACCTCAAAAGGCCATTTCATTGATGTAATGAAAGAAGAAAATAAAGACAATACAATAAAGTGGCATAAACTATCCAAAAGCCACATAAATTTGGTATACCCAGGGTTTAAAATGTCGGCAATGTCGCCGACATTGTCGGCGACATATCGGAAAAATGGAACCTTCGATATCGATAAGGAGGGGGAAGAGTCATTCTTCCGGAAAGTCGCTGGAAAGTTGCCGGAATCGGCCAAATGTCGCCGATATCGCCGGAATGTCAGCGATGTCGTCAAAATGTCGCCGTCACCGGCGACATTTGAACCTTGCAGCAGCTTATTATCAGATTAAACGAAAACAGAAATGGAAAAAAAAAATTAGGGGAGAGAGAGAGAGAGGAGGCGGCTGAGAGAGAGAGACTGAAAGTAGGGTTTTTTTTTTTTTGTTTATATATGTGGTATTGAATGACCTAGGGTTTGGGTTGGGCTTTTATTTGGGCATGAGAAGTTAAGAGGGCTGTTTACTTGTAAATTTTTTATAGAGATAACTTTTCTAAATTTGAAATTATAATATTTTACTATTTAAATAAGTGATTTTTTTTATAATACTTAATAAATTTTATAAATCTTTATCGACATAAAAAAAATTAATTAGAAAATTAATATTATTAAGGTCAATCAACAACCCGAGAACATCTTGCATTATTAGACATTCTTGTTATGTAATTGTTGGTTGTTCTTCTTTGTAAACCATATTAATGACTATCTTTTATAAAAAATATTATTTTGCGCCTAAATTTTGATAGTTTGTACCACTAATGTCCATATATGTGTGTATTTTATTTATATAACTACTTAGAATGATGGTTTAATGTTTAATTAAGCTCTAATAAAAGTTTCATCCACAAATTCAAACTATTTCTATAGTTATCCGTGATATCCGTGATTTTTCCGGAATATCCGTCGACGTCGACAAACGACATCTCCGTAAAATTGAGATGTCGACATCGATATCGACATCGACATTTTCAACCTTGGGTATACCATATACCCATAACCATAACCACTACTAACCCACACCACCACCTAATTACAAGTATGCGGGCCATCTATTTATAATTAATCCTAAATTATAATTAGGAAAAGATTTGGTAGTTGACATCCAAAAGGATGCATTTACATGAGCCAACTCCCACACATAATCCCGTTACCTCTTTTCCTCCCTAAATATTCTCCTAGTAGTTGACATCCAAAAGGATGCATTTACACGAGCCAACTCCCACACATAATCCCGTTACCTCTTTTCCTCCCTAAATATTCTCCTATTTCCCTTTTTATTACTGATAAATATACATTCAAAAACAAGTGCTTCACGGTCCTGTAGGCCAAAAGCACATATTCATAACTTTTTTAAAAAGCACCTCTAATTTTTTTTTGAGGTTTCTCAAAAGCACTTATAAATTAATGCCAACCATGAAGACCAATGTGAGAATAAGAAGTGCTTTTTTTTATATGAAACGTAGTAATATATATAAAAGAAGAGTTACAAAAGTGGTGATTAGCAGATCACCAAGAGCCAGCAGATTACAAAAAACTACTCCAATTGGCATTGATCATAAAACTATCATAATTACAAAAAAATCTACTAAGGGAGCTCCATTGTGAAACTTTGAATTTAGTAGCCTCCCAAACATCCGTAGCTTGCCTAAACTCGGTGTTGAAGATTCAAGAGTCTTTCCACCCACCAAACGATGCATTTGACCACATATTCCTATAGAGTTTTTGCCTTTCTTTTCAAAGGATGGTCAACCAACGAGTTATCCATGATCATAGAAACATTTTTAGGAAAGCAGAAATTAAGGTTGAAAATCGAAATGAGCGAGTTCCATAAGCTTCTAACAAAAGGGCCTTGAATAAAAAGATGATCATGGTTTTCACTAGGTAGCAAATAGTTGGAGAGATGCAAAGGTCTGGGCGTAGTATTTGAATAACATCTGAGGTATTGAGGCCCCCAAGAGTTAAATTCCACACAAAAAAGTTTATCTTCTTCAAGGAACCTCTTTTCCAGATTCTTTTGAAGAGATTGGAGTCCATTACCTGAGTTCTGCCGGTAAGATGAGCAAGGAAGGATCTAACGGTGTAGCAGCCATCTTTTTCCAAAGACCATGAGACAAAAAACTTCAGCCATCTTTTTCCAAAGAATTAGAAGTGCTTTTGGCCATAACAAAAGCACTCCCAAACACACCTTAAATAGGCTTGTAGGAAGTTTTACATTTTACGATACGATTTCAGGCTTCTGGTAGCACCTTATATAAAATGAAACTTTCATCAGGAGAGACGAAAAAGCAAGATAACGATACAATCTGTGCAAAGAGAGCATTGCATACGAACACAAATAAATCCTCCACAAAAAAGGAGGTGAAAGACGAAGCAAAGAAATTAACTGTACAACCAAAATCCTTCCAAGCACATCCCCCAATTGAAAGAAATCAAAAAAGAGGAATATCCGTAAATACAGTGCAATAAACGACCATATTCTTTAAAGTCCTATTCCCACTACTAAATTCTTTGACTTGAGCCAAAAAATCACCCATCTCTTCTTTCCTTATTGGTGAGGGAGTTTCCGGGAATGTTGATTTCCATTTTCGTAGACACATATGGGACACGGAACTTTTCAAGTTTGTTTCTATCCTTTTGCTTTAAGACCTCTCTTTAAAAGAGGGATCTAAGGATAAAGGGTTGCGGACCCTAAACTCATGATGTTGTAAATCTTTTTTCGTTCGTAATAACCCTCCCCCATTAAATTGCTTCATTCCTCTTTTCTCCAAATTGTGGCCAATGAAGATCCCAAAGAAAGATGAGTTTTTTTATTGGTCCATAGCACTCGGCAAAATCAAATACTTCTTATTTTTTCAACGATCTTCCTCCTATGCTTTGAGAGACCACACCGGTGTTGCTTGTGTAACCAGGAGTCAAAAGACCACAACCATATTAACATTATGTGGAATTGTAAATTTTCGAGACTTTTGGTATTTCATGGGTTCGAATATCTCTTTTCGGAAAACCTTGGAGGAAATGATAGTCAACCGCCCTTTCAATAAAAAGGGGAAAAGATCTATGGATCTCTGATTTTTGCGCTATTTCAAGGGGGATTTGGTTGGAAAAAAATAATAGGATATTAAGAGATGAAAAGCGATCATGGACTATGTTTGGGAAAACAAAAACATATCTTCCATTTTTTTCAATGTTCAAAAATGTGTTTTTTTTAAAGAAAATGTAAGAAAACTTTTTGTTAAAAATATGTAAAGTACAATAAAGGAGAGAAATCTCCAAGAGCCAAAGTAGGTTACAAAAAGTATTTTTTATAAGAGACATGTCCAGTGATTAATTAAAAGAGTAAAATACCAATACCATTTTGGTCTCCATAGTTTGAGTTTGATTTCATTTTGGTCCCGATAGTTTTAAAATTGGTGTTTTTGGTCCCTCGACTTTTTTTTAGAAGAATTCACAACATATTTATTAATATAAAAGAATGTACAAGACGTTGAGAGGACCTCTAACAGTAATTACACGGATAAAAAAGAGTTCCAAGGTAAGTACAACGACCATCAAAAAGAAACCTACCAATTTGGTTCTTCGGCTAGAATTTCCGTTAATGACTGTCAATTGCCCACTGGCTTTGCATTTGTTTATGACATGGCATGTTGATTTGATATTTTTATTAATATTTTAATGTTATTTAATTTATTCCATTTTTTTTTAATATTTCTCTCCCTTATTATATTTGGGATCAACTCTTGTACTACATTTACTTATGGTCTAAAAACATTTTCATTTAGATTTTGGTTTGTCTTATTTGTCCATGTATTTACCTTGGGATTCTTTCTTGTCTGTGACTTTTGTTTTGAGGATTTTTCATCACTTGTAAATTTTTTAATTAATAATATGGTTGCGAATTCAAGATAGGGAAATCCGGGATAGGGAAATGATAGAATTATCCTCTATTATTTCAAGTCTTGAGGGGGTGTAAGTAAGGGAGGGCTTATGTGACAATAGAATCTGGTCTCTAAATTCTTCTAACTTTTTATCATGTAAATCATTTTTTGAGTTTAATCAAACACTTGCTGTGAATCCACCATCCCCTTTCTTTTCAAAATTATGGAAGGTGAAGATCCCGAAGAAAGTTAGATTTTTTATTTGGTTGGTGGCACTGGGTAAAATCAATACACTTGAGTTTCTTCACCGATCTTCTTCATACACTCTTAACCCTCACTGGTGTTGTTTATGTAATCACGATTCAGAGGACCTAAACCATATCATGTGGAAGTGTAAATTCTCAAAGCAAATATGGCAAAAAAAATTCCAAACTTTCGGGATAGCTTGGGTGGATAATGACTCTTTCCGTCAAACCTTGGAGGAGTTACTTTTATACCCACCGTTCAAAGATAGGGGGAAAGACCTTTGGATCGCGGGCTTTTGTGCTATTACTTGGGGCATTTGGTTGGAAAGGAATAGAAGGATCTTTAGGGAGGAAAGTAGATCATGGGAATATGTTTGGGAGTTGGCGAATGTAAATGCTTCTTTTTGGGTGTCAACCTCAAAACTTTTTTGTAATTACCCACTAGGTTTAATTATAAATAGTTGGCCCGCATACTTGTAATTAGGTGGCGGTGCGGGGTTTTGTTTTTTTGGGGTTACGGTATAGTACGTTTTGTGGCTTTTGGTTTAGTTGTGCCACTTTATTGTTTTTTCTTTATTGTATTTCTTTTCTTCTTTCATTATTTTAATGAAATGGCCTTTTGAGGTGCTTTATTCAAAAATATGGTTGCAAATTCATCTTAAATTTTTTTCTTTTTTTTTGGAAAATGCACATGGTATATTTGGATTGGGGGAAGGATTGTCTAAAATTTGTTTTTCTGTTTATCCCTTTAAAACTGTTTTCAATTTATTTTAATTCAAAAAAACTAATTTGAAAAAAATATCTTAATTTAATATAATTTTTTAATTTTTCAAAGTAACAGTTTAAAAATATAACACACTCAGATCAAGTTTTACTAAAAAATGAAATTGATGATTATATATGACATGAGTATTTAATATAGAAAAAAGGCAAAAAAAACACCCAAAAAAATGTGTTTTTGTTATCTGATTTTTTGGTTCTGAAGATTGTTGTTAGAAAAACCTGCCCAACATGTTTTATACATCACATAACTGTGGTTCTAAACAATATGCATGCACAGATCAAAATGCTCATCAGACACCATTCTCCAAAACGGTATGCACATGCCACAAACACAGAAACGAAGTAAAAAGTGTTACCACGAAGTCTTGATATTCCACTATACTACCAGCATAACCACGACTGATAGTAACTTTGAGGACGTACCTAAGAAGAGAAATTTAGATAATATCAAACCAATTCTTTTGGCAAAAAAAATTGAAATCTCTTAAATAGCAATAAAATGTCATGTTTCCTCTTCATTACTTCCATAACAAAAATGTAAAGTGTTAACATGATAAATAAAAATTAAACTGACAAATGTTCAAATTAGTGGCATTTTCATGATTTACTCTTTCCAAAGAGTTTTGTAATTATACATCTTTTGAAATTAATTCTTCATGAAGCAATTTCCGTTGCCTCTCAAAGGTTTTGGGGCTATTTAGTGGTCCCCTCATGTGTTCTTCTAATACACAGTCAATAAAAAATCCATTGCTCACCAAAATTTTATTTAAAATAATTGAGAATTTATTACACGTGTGAAGCTGTAAACATTCAAAAGAGAAGCCAACAAAAGATAATAGTCACAATATTAGAGAAAGCTTTTAATTCTAAGAGATTATTTACCTCAGCCTCACATTCACGCCATTGTATGTCTCATATGGCATCTCAACTGTAGAAAATTCAAATGGGAATGTTTTCCTTTCATATATTTCTCCAGGAACATCCAATTCACGAACTGGAAAAAAAAAACTATGAGACTTAATGCTGAAGAAGAATACATTTCGCATCTACATGATGCAAAAAAACATCATAATAGATTAATCAAAAAAATTTAAGTTTAATTAGTCTACCCTTCCACTCACACCCTACACTTCTCTTTGGAAGGTGTGAAGTTCAAAGAGTGACAAGAATGAACACATAATACTTACCAAGGGAAGTGAAGTCATAAAAATTGCCTCTATCAAAGTACATCTCTGCAAAAAGAACAAGCAGTATTAGCAAAATACAAATTTCTCAGAGATCGATGCCCAGAACACATGCATGTTGGCACCATTAGCACATAGTAGTTTTTTTGGTAAAGAAATTAGAAAAGCCAGAGTATATATATATATATATATATATAGAGAGAGAGAGAGAGAGAGGGAGGGATTCGGCCACATCCTCAAAAAAATGTAAAATGCTTGAAGATGCAGAAAATTGAAAACAATAGGCTACTACTACTAGTAACTTGAAGTAGATACAATTCATCCTCATCACACTTCAATAAAAGGTAATGATTTGGCACTCAAGAGATTACTTGTCGATGTTAAAAATGTATTTTTTACAACTAACAAAAAGAATTAAGTATCATGATGCAAAAGTGGCAGAAGAGCATACCAATTTGACCAAGAAGCTCAATTTTAACCCCATTGTGCTCAACCTTCTTTCCTTGTAGAGGATCTATGGTTATCTAGAGCACAATAAGAGAGAAAAAATTAAAATCTAATAATCTCCAATAAAATAAAATATCATGAAGACTCATAAAGAAAATGTGAATTTTGACACTACATATATACCTTCCCGGCAATATTTTCTTGACTTTGAAAAAGAGGAACCATAACCGTCTGACCATTTTCCTTCTTTAATGGAACCTGACAAAACAACTTTTATTATTTAAAATAGGAAAGAAAAAAAAGTCTTCATCATTGTGCCAAACATGGTGTCTGGCCCACAATAAGCATTTCTAAACAAATAAAACAAAAACAAAACGATTAAGTTAAGCAAAATTCCTCAACAGATCACATAGAGAACACTTGAATCCTTAATAGCTTACATTTTTTCCTTTTGAAAGCTCAAAAGCTCACTCAATTCTAATTTTTTTTTTTTTAATAAAGCACCTCAAAAGGCCATTTCATTGATAAAATGAAAGAAAGTACAAATAACATAAGTAAATAAAAAGTTAAAGTGGCACTAGACTATCCAAAAAGCCACAAAACAAAGGTATACCGTATACCCCAACCCAAAACCCGCACCGCCACCTAATTACAAGTATGCGGGCCATCTATAAATAATTTGTCCAATCGGGAAATTACAAAAGTCTTTGGAATTTGACACCCAAAAGGAAGCATTTACATTTGCCAACTCCCAAACATAATCCCAAGACCTCCTTTCATCCCTAAAAATTCTTCTATTTCTTTCTAGCCAAATACCCCATACAATTGCACTACACCCCGCCCTGCATAACATATTCCCTTTATCATTAGGGGGGGGAATGAGTAATTCATCTAGAATTAAGCGAATAGACTCATTGTTCACCCATGATATTCCAAACGTTTGGAAAAAAAATTTCCAAATTAGCCTCGAAAACTTGCACTTCCACATGATGTGATTTAGGTCTTCCGAATCACAATTGCATAGACAACACCAATTGGGGTTTAAGATGAAAGGAGAAGATCGCTGAAGAAACTCAAAAGTATTTATCTTGCCCAAGGCCACTGACCAAATAAAAAATTTGACTTTCTTCGGGATCTTAATCTTCCAGAGTTTAGAAAAGAAAAGAGGTGAAGCACAAAAGTGTGAAGGATTATTAAATTCAAAAAAGGATTTACTCGAGAACACATTGGAAGAATTTAAGGACCATAGCCTACTATCACTTATACGGTTATACCCTCATGCACCAAAACACCCTCAAGGTTTGTAATGATCGAAGTTAGTTCATTCATTTCCCTTTCCCGGATCGATCTTCGAAAATATAAATCAATATTCACACTCACCCCGTCTCTCAAAATAAAAGCTGAGATTGGAGAATTTTTTGCGAGGGTTAAGGAGTATAACAAATGGTAAAGGTCTTGAAGAGAGCTATCTCCCAACCAAGCATCTTCCCAAAAGCGAATCCGGTTTCCGTCCCCAACTTTCCATTTTACACAATTAAAAAACAGGGGTAACCTTTGGATATCTCCTTCCATGGATTCTAGCAGTGCCCTTAATCACTATATTTGTGTCCCAGCCATTTGAATGGATCCCATATTTACTCTCAATCACCTTATGCCATAGGTTATTAGGTTCGTTTGGGAATCTCCAAAGCCATTTTACAAGTAAAGCCATATTTTTTCTGTCCAGATTTCCGATACCAAGCCCCCCCTCATTCATTGGGAGAGAAACCGTCTTCCAATTCACGAGGTGTGCACCCTTCCCCTCACCTGACCCCTCCCAGAGGAAGTTCCTCATAATCCTCTCCAAATCCTCTCTAATACTTGCAGGCATCTTAAAAATAGACAGATAGTATGGTGGGATATGGGACAAAACTGATTGGATAAGTGTGAGCCTCCCCCCCCCTTTTGGAAAAATACCCCTTTTTCCATGATGCCAATTTTTTAGACACATTTTCAATCACGAGTTCCCAGAAACGTTTCTTCTTCGGATTATCCCCCAGAGGCATCCCAAGGTAGTTAAAAGGCATATTCTCAATTTTGCATCCCACCTTACCTGCCAAGGATGTTAAATTTGCTTCTTCCACGTTTATCCCCATCAATGAACATTTTGCTCTATTTATTTTTAGGCCGGAACTCCACTCGAAAATTTGAATTATATCCAGAAAGTTTTGAAAGGATTCCTCCTTTCCTAAGCAGAAAATCAACGTGTCATCTGCAAACGGAAGATGTGTTAACGGCACCTTGCCTTTTTCAATTTGAAATCCCTTAATCATTCCCCTTTCCAAGCCCCGTTCGAAGAGTCTACTCAAGGTATCCACTATTAAAGTAAAGAGGAAGGGCGAAAGTGGATCACCTTGCCGAATCCCGTTAGTGGCGAATACTTTCCCTCTTGGTTTTCCATTGATAAGAGACGAGTAATTCACCGATCTAGTACAAGCCCACATCCAAGCTCTCCATCTGGAACCAAATCCTTTCCTCACAATAACTTGATCAAGAAAACTCCAATCCACGTGATCATAGGCTTTCTCGAAATCAATCTTGAAAAGGATCCCTTCTTTATTCTTTGATCTGTAGTCCTCCATTGCCTCATTTGCTATTAGAATCTCATCCAAAATTTGCCTACCTTCAATAAAAGCCCCTTGATTGGGGGCTATTGTAGAAGGCAGAACCTTCCTCAGTCTCCCGGCTAAAACCTTAGCAATCAACTTGAAGAGGCTAGTAACAAGGCTAATAGGGCAGAAATCTTTTAAACTTTCAACTTTTTCTTTCTTGGGGATTAGGCAAACGAATGTCTCATTAGAAGCGGCATCTATTATTCCCCTATCAAAGAATTCCTTGAAGACCTTTTCCAAATCGCCTTTCACCAAATCCCAATTACTCACTCTGGAAGAATGCCATTGAAAAAACCATCGAGTCCAGGGGCCTTGTTTCCATCGCAGCTGACACTAACACTACTTGTATCTTTTTTCAATACCCCATCTGAGTGAGAATCAGATCAATCACTTTTCTTTTGTTTCTCTTCTCCCCATTCGTCCAATTCCAATCTACTAACTAACATCTAATGCAAGTAAGATATAATTTGAAGTAAAAAAAGATACCTGCTTGCGAGTTTTCCCATCAGAAAATGAGATTGAAATGTTGCAGGATGGCTTAAAAGCTCCAATCAGGTAATTCTGAAAATTAAAAAAAAAATATGAAAAAAATGTCACCATCTCATCACAATATAGCATAATGAACCACAGCGATGATAAAAAGAAAAAAAATTGGTACATGTAATCAGCATAAGAACTTCAAAATATATTACCATGATGATCAACGGGCTCCCAAAACCGAACTCAACCGGCCTGCATAAATTACGATCATCGTGATTTAATACTACTTTCACAAGCTAAAGATCTACAATAATCATCCCCACAACGCAACCAAAATTCACAAGTGATAAGCCAAAACTAATTAGTATTGAAATCATAGCCACTGTGAATTTAAAAAACCGTTGCCCAAATCCAAAACAACAAAAAAAAAGGAGCTCAAAGTTGAATCTTAATAGATTTCACGTGATTTACTCCACTTTGTTATACTCTTGAAACCCCAATAATAAGATGCTAGTAGCATAGTATTTTGATTTTCAAACAGTGTTGTTAAACTCGGTACATTTCAGGATCAGTATCGTAGGTTATTGATTTGAAAATTCAATTAATCGTGCGCTGAATCGTAAGAAAAAGGCAGGAAATCTTGATTTTTCGATTCAATAATGTGAAGAAGCGGAACTTACAATTTCAAAACAGGGGATCAAAATTCATATCAGAATGCAGAATCCGCGAAGCTCAGATCTTCTTTCGACTTGTGTTTCTCTAATTTATCAGTAATCAATCTGTTTTCTCACTCGAAAAATTAATGGAAGCCTAGGAGAAAGTGAAGATTAAGAATGAGAATTTCCCATGCGAGGTTGGAGAAAATCATAAAGGTATTGAGAAATTTTGCTTCTCAGAAGAAGACCGTCGGAATAGAGAAATGGAAATTAAAAAGAAAAACTTAAAAATATTGATACAATGTCGATATTTAATAGTTCAAAATTTATTTTGATGATAAAATTAAAATTGAATATAAATATTAAATTATTTAATTTGTATAATGCATATATGAAGAGTTAAAATGAAATGACAAATTTTAAGTATATATTTTTTGTAAATTAAAGCAATAAACTTCATTTATTAAATGACTAAAATTAGAAAGAAATATTAAGTAGGGTAAAACTCTTTTCAATTACCATTTGAAAGTGCCAAATTCAATGAAGGATTAAAATTAAACCTTCCTACTAGTACTTAGAGGTATACTGAGATTGATAAGCACATTAATATTGACACATCGTTTAGTCCAAAACCGGTATAGTCGTAGCCAAAAGCTTAAGAAAATTGCAAAAAAATGTTTAAGAATTTTTATATCTAACTGGATTTTATTCCATCTATCTACATACATCGACTAAGATAATCAAAAGGTAAATAGCATTTATTCAGTAGTAAAATAGAGTGTTTTCTAAGAGGTCTGCATTTACGGACTATCTACATATGAATTGGAAGATTAATCTAATATAATCTAACATTCCCTCAAACTCATGATGTGATTACTACTTAAAGCATTAAGAGTTTCTTAAATAAATAAAATTTTACTAAATTAAAGCATGATGTTGATGTATTGATGCATATCCAATACTAATATCGTCATTGTTAATGTAGTTGTTAGTGTAAAATCTATGCCAATGTTGCATATGTTAGTGCGAAACTGACGCCAATGTTTGATTCCCATGTCAATACAGATGTTAGTTAGTGTCAATACTGATGTTGTTGTAATTATCCAATATTGATACCAATTATAAATATTCAATACAAAATACCTAAAATCCAACAACCAAATCCTAACGGAAGCGTACAAAAATAATTAAAAAAAAACCATACTACTCACACAAAATTCTAAATTTCAAATACCTATATCAAAGTTGAAATCAAACTAAATCACATATATCCTAAAATCTCAAATTTCTATAATTCAAATACATATATCAAAATTGAAATCAAACCAAAATTATGATTCTAAAATTCTAAATCAAACCAAAATTATGATACTAAAATTCCATATTATTCAACTTTATCTCTCCATTTCCATCCGGTTTTCATCTTTTGTGAATCCAATTGCAAATGATTGTCCAAAATACTTCTTCAAACAGAATTTAATACTCTCCATCTCCATTCGGTTTTCACCCTTTGTTGATCCAATTGCAAATGACCGTCCACAATACTTCTCAAGAAATTAATAATGAATGAAAACCCAAATCTCAAATTACCACAATCCACATGCATTCTTTAATTCCTTTTACAAATATTTGCAGGTCTTTGATACAATTCTTTGCACTATCCTCACAAAACCTAAAAATTATTATCTTGAAAACACGAAAATATATTCTAAAAAAAAAAAATTACTCCTTTTGTTTCTAATGAGACCACAACTGTGAAGAAAGATTTAGTTTTATTCCGGTTCACTATTTTCAAGAAATTAAGACAAAAATATGGAATTGAATGGATAAATAAGTAAACTATAGTAAGGATAACAAATTGTTGGTCGTTAGTTTCGTTTCGTTTTGCTACTGTTTCTGCTGTGACGGTATCCCTCGACTAGCATGGTTGTCCTCTACTTTCCTCTTTTGAGAAGAAGTCTGTCATGTAGCCTCTAATTTGTCTTTCTTCCCAGAAGATGCCAAATCCAAAGAAAGGGCAATCTCTAAAGCCTCCTCACTCAAATCTTGAATCAACTTAATTTCATAGATAGTTTCTTTTCTTGCAAAGAAAAATGATTGTCTCTCAAGCTCCTTAGTTCAATAACGTTTTAATCGTCCAACATAGGATTCACCCTAGGGGTCTATCCTAAAAAGAATTATTCAACTTGCAGGCTTCTCAAAATTCACCATCCCAATTCGATGGTCAAATACAATGTGGTTTAAAGTTAAACAAACTATCACATCGTCCCACAAAAGTCACTGATACCTTGGTCCGATAATGTTCCCTCTACATCTCAATCAGATACCAACACTCAACCTTAGTGTTAGTTTACCTTGATAATTTACCAAGTGTGGACTCGATAACTCGATCACTCGATCTCAAGTTTTCCAAACTCAAATTGGTATATCCATAGTGTAAATAGCTACAAGATTAGGCCACTAATCGAATAAATACACTTGATAACGGTCCCCGTCAAGACCTATCACGAATGTTCTAACTTCCTCTTTTGAATGGCAACACACTTTCAATTTAACACAATACTAACACAATGATTTACCACCATAATTCAACCTTCTCAACTCAAACCAGGAACGTATTCTTTGAATTGAATCTAGGTTACTGAACCAGAGGCAGACCAATTACTTTTCAACAATTACTCACCTCGATCAAGTGTCTCATCTCTTAATACTGGACTCCGGACAATCATTCCTTTTTTTTACATATAAAACGTCAAACACACATTCAACTAACATCAATCCTTAGTAATTGTGCGACAATCAAACGTTGAGGATCAAAAGAGCAATCTATTAGAGTACCTCGTCTCCTTTACACTACATTACGTCAATACGCTAAACGAGGTGCACAACCTCCAAAATTATATGGGGTCATTCACATTCTCAGCACCCATACCAAGATCTCAGCCTCGGGTCAAATCAACAACACCACATAGTGGTTTTATGAGGCGGTAAAAATATCACGAATACAAATAACATTTAATAAGGAAGAATTCCTTCTCATAAACTTTTCCACTACTAAAGAAAATAAAGCTTGATAATGAAAGTTCTAAGTGAGGCCTCTATAAAAGAGTTCTCAAGCATAATTCCCAAAGAACTTTCCTTGTAGTATAATATTATTCTAAAAACTAATGCGTAAATCGAAGATTAACCATTGTTGAGAAGTGTCTGGCTCTTCCTCGTCTTTCTTGGTTACGATCCTGGGACCACCAAAGAGTTCTTCCTCACTAAGCACAAAAGATAATCGGTGTGTGGGCACTACCCTCTATGGAAAAGGAAAAGGGAAGAAAAATTTATTCCGTTAGACCACAGGGGTCAGCTGCGACACAAAGAGGGAGGAGAGGAATTTTTTCTGAGCCTTTCTTTTTCTTTCTTAGTTGTGTGTTTTAGGGTCACCCCAAGGTTCCTATTTATAGGAAAACTAAGGCCTCAAAAAATCTTTGAATATCTTTTAATTATCAAATAATTAAATAAAGATATTATAAAATATATTTTGAATAATTAAGATATAATATCTTATTCCATAATAAGATGTTCCTATATCACAATTTAAATTAATCCATATTAATTTAAATTAATTATTCGATATCTTACTCATTTAAATTCGTCATATTAATTTAAATTAAGATATTCCATATATTTTAAATAAAATAAAATGCATTTCTAAAGTACTTTTAAAGGTACCCTATTTAGGATGTATAACACAGTCTCCAATACGTAACCCAGAAAGATTATAGTAATGATGAGTAGCTCATCATTGATCTCGTCATTTCGAGTAAGGTTTTATTTCTTCTTTGAGCTACACCATTCTATTGAGGTGTACCAGGTGCTGAAAGCTGGGATGTAATCTCATTTTCTACCAAGTAGTCTATGAATTTATAGTCCATATACTCCCCACCATGATCAGATCAAAGTGTCTTGATAAATTTACTAAGTTGCTTTTCAACTTCAACTTTGAACTCCTTGAACTTTTCAAAAGATTCCGACTTGAATTACAATAGGTAAACGTACTCATATCTTGAGTAGTCGTCTATAAAAGACACATAGTACTCATATCCACCTCTAGCCTTTACATTCATCAGACCACAAAGCTCTGAATGTATAAGCTCTAGTAATTATGTGGCTCTATTTCCTTTAGCTGAGAAAGGACGCTTAGTCATTTTACCCTCTATACAGTATTCACACACTGGGAGTGTACCAAGCTCTAAGTCACTTAGAGGTCCACTTTTAACCAGTCTTTGAATTCTCTTGAGGTTAATATGGTTAACCCTTAGATGCCATAGAAGGGTCTCATGTTTAAAAATTCTACCTTTACTTGTTCTAGACTCTACAGTCTGGAACAACTCAGTATTATAAAGCGTTGCACATACAAGCGGTTTTAGTATATATAAATTTTTATCTTCTAATCCTGAACAAATAAAGTTTCCATCTTTGAAAATATCAATTTTATTAATACCGAAATCTACAGCATAAAATTGTTTACTAATACAACCCAAAGAAACTATGTTCCGGTTTAAACCAGGAAACCGGAACATAATAAACATAATTCAGAAAAATAAATATTTTATTGCTAAAAGATAACTATATATCAGCAACAGCTTCAACATCCACCATCTGCCCAATGCTATTTCTTAGAGACACTTCTCCAGGCTTTATCTTCCTCCAAAAGTTACTTACTTGATAAGAAGAACAAAAGTGATCAGTGGCTCCTGAATCAAGTATCTAAGTGGATTTACAATCCTTCACATTAAAGGTTTCCAAGAAGAATAAATCATATTTACCTTCTTTATCCTTTTTCTTCTCTTCTAGGAACTTAGGACAATTCCGTTCCCTGTGCCCTTCACCATTAAAGTCATAGCACTTTCCTTTGGGAACTTTTCCTCTCTTGGATTTCTTAGTAAGGTTGGTAGCTCCCTTACCCTTCTTTTTTCAGAACCTCTGCTTCTTATTTTTACTACTTGTACTAGAGGAACCATGAGCAGTAGCAACATTTGCTTCCACAGCTTTTGTCTTTTTACCTTTCAGCAATATAGACTTGAAAGTCTCTAGCTCATAAAAAATCTGGGACATGTTCATGCCCACCTTGTTCAAAATATAGTTACTTTTGAACAATAAGAAGCTATCTGGAAGGGTTTCAAGAATCATGTTAATCTGGCTAGTCTCGTCTATAGTACCACCATTCATCTCAGCCATATTGAGATGGACCGTCATGTTAAGGACATGTTCCCTAACTGAAGTTCCTTCCTTCATGCAAGCATTCATGATGTATTTGAGAGCCTCATGTTTGACTTGCTCAGATGGCTTGCCAAACATCTTTTGTGCCGATTGCAGCATCTCATATGTTGTAGGCAGAGGTTCAAGTTTCTTGGATACGACTTCAGTAAGTCCAACCAAGATATAGACACAAGCTTTCTCGTTAGCCTTAATCCAGCGATCATATGCCTTTCGAACCGTTCAGTCGGGACGTAAAGTTAGGTTACGTCACTTCAGAGTATGGGGATGACCAGCACACGTGCTAAAATCGAACCCTAAGAAATTAGAATCACTGTCTAAAGTATGCCTTTTCGTAGGCTACCTTAAAGAGAATCGTGGTGGGTTGTTTTATAGTGTCGAAGAGAATAAGGTGTTTGTGTCAACAAATGCTACATTCTTGGAAAAGGACTTAGGAAACCACAAATCTCCTAGTAAATTAGTACTAAAGGAGATGGTTCCAAGTGAAACCACTAATGAGCCAACAATTGTTGTTGATTTGCCTAGATCTTCAAGTAGGAAGAGAAATTCTAGTCAAATCCAGTTAAGTCCTCGTCGTAGCGAAAGAGCACCCAAGTTGCACGAACGATATTTGGGATTAACTCAAGTTAGTGATGGCGGTATTGACCTAAAGGATCTATTGTCTTATAAAGAAGCAATGATAGATGTTGACAAAAAAGTTGGTTAAAAGCCATAGATCTTGAGATGGAGTCCATGTACTCCAACTCAGCCAGGGAACTTATAGATCAACCGGTTGGGGTAAAACTCATTGGGTGCAAGTGGATCTATAAGAGAAAACGTGGAGCCGATGGGAATGTAGAGACTTTCAAGGCTAGAATTGTAGCAAAGGGGTATTTCTAAAAGGAAGGGGTTGACTATGAAGAAACATTCTTCCTTGTTGCTATGTTAAAGTCTATTAGAACAGTTTTATCCATAGCTGCCCATTTCGATTATGAAATTTGGTAGATGGACGTCAAGACAACATTTCTGAATAGGTATCTTGAAGAGAGTATCGATATGCTCCAGCCAGAAGGATTCATTGTTCAAGGTGAAGAACAAAAGGTTTGTAAGTTGCTAAAGTCTATTTATGGATTAAAGCAAGTTTCACGGTCTTGGAATAAAAGATTTGATACTACAATCAAATCGTATGATTTTGAACAGAATATTGATGAGTCTTGTGTATACAAGAAGATACTCAACAAAGATGTGGTCTTTCTCATTCTATACATTGACGATATTGTTAGGAATGGTGTCCTAGAACTTGTAATTATTTAATTATAATAATTTATTTCGAATAAATTAAATAAATAAACATAAGTTCTTTATATAATCTAGATTGATTCAATTGACGATATTAGGAATATATGGAAATATATAAATATCAAAACATTCAAATAGTAAACCCTAAGTTACTCTTATGAAATCACGACTTAGTATGTGAGTCATACAAGAGGATTAAAGTCGAGATGAGTAACTTAAACGTGTCTACAGTAAACGGATAACGTTTGGGAACCTTATCCTGGTAACACTGTTGATAGCTTCGCATTTTGTTTATAGACAAATGATCGAATCCTGATCATTCATGTGGGAGACATGAAATGGAAGTATCATATGCAATGTTGATTGTATAAGACGGACCACGATGTTCGATCAAATTTCTCATTAGTACCGGTTTACGAGAAATAATCGAATATCAAACTAAGTTTATCAACCATGATAGATTTCAATCCTGAGTGAAATGCGGACTCCTATTTGTGGAGTTATGTTCTTTGATTCACATAGTTGAGAGCGATCTGTAAGAACGCTCAATACACTCTGTTTTGGGAACATGACTAGATAAGTAGCTGGGAACTCATTTTCACGAGATGGAATTCATAACTTTCCTATAAATTAACGGTATCGGTCGATACCTAAACATTTTAGGAACTTTAGGAAACTCCCTTGATGTCCTGATTCGAGACATGAACAAGTGACGTCACGACTTCTATTGATCACGTAGTATCTTATCTCTAGTTCGACTAAAGATAAAGTTCATTGGAGAATCGGCGGGAACACAAGGATAAAGCGGTAATTACAGGGGCAAAACGGTAAATTTATCCGCTTGTAATTATGAGGGTTCCACGTGAAGGATATATCACGAGATATAAATAATGATAAACTAAATGGACATAACTCATCTATAGTGAGGGGAGTTCAACTATGAATCTATAGTGGAATTATTCATAGTTAGATAATAAGTAATTAACTGATTATGTGTTAATCACTTAATTGACTAATTATTAAGCCCATGATCTATAGGTCCATCGGGTCCCTATGCTAGCCCAAATATCGTAGTCACGAAATCAAGTAGAAGAAATGGAAATTTTAAGTAAAGTGAATTACTTAAAATAGGCAATATTAATTGTTTAAATATTGAGTATATTTAAATTGTAATTAATATAAACATTATTAATTGTTTAAATAATAAGTTTATTTAAACAGGAAATTAATAATGAAATATTATTAATTAGATATTATTAATTATTTAAATATTGAGTATATTTAAATGGTAATTAATAATTTGAAATTAATTAACAATTATTAATTGTTTAAATAATTATATTTAAACGGAAATTAATAATTAAAATTAATTAATTAATAATAAAATATTATTTGATAATATTTAGTCGGGAGAAAATATTAATATTATTAATTGTTTAAATAAAATATTTTATTTAAATGGTAATTAATAAATAAATTAATTAAGTTGGACTTATTAATTTAAGAGAGAATTTCTAGCCCAATTGGATTAATGAACCCAATTGGAATTGGCCCAAAATAATTAATTAAATAAATTAGAATTATTTATTAATTAATATATGCATTTTCGGCTATATATGTATTTTTGGGAAGAGATAATTGCTTGAATTATATCCTAAAATAATTACATAGATTTATTTACCCAAGATAAATAAAAATAAAGAAAATAAAATAATCTCCTATTTATCTATGGCATTTTCGAAATTGCAAGATAAAGGAAAGAGATAATCTTTATTCTTTTTGTATTTATCTCTATAGATTAATCCTAATGGGATTAGGATTCCTATTTTTCTATAAATAGGAGGGTTGGGTCATTCATAAATCATACAATCTAATTCCATAGAAAGTTGGAACTCTCTCTTCCTCCTCTCCCTCCCTCATTGCCGATTTCCCTTAGCCATTGGGAAGAAAAATATTTTTTCCTCTTCCCAATTTCTTCTTAAGTTCGATCCCACAATCGGGTTTCGTTTGATCGATCGGGATATAGCGTAGAAGATCCGATGTTGCTGAGGATTTGATGCTGTAAAGAAACCTCCAACCGATTCTCCATATTTTACTCAATGTAAGTAAAGGGTTCTAATTTTCGAAAAACTAGCATGAATCTACATGTTTTTATCACAAATTGCATGATATTAATAGATCCTAAATTAAGTGTTAATTTGTGTTACTAAATAAATTCCGCTAATTTAGTAAATCATCCCTTCAGATATCTTACTTGTTAGGAATAATGTAAGGGTATTATCGGACGTTAAGAAATTTCTAGATAACGAATTTCAAATGAAGGATTTGGGAGAGGCTCAATATGTTCCTGGTATCTAAATTATAAGGATCGTAAGAACAAAACGCTAGCGTTGCCTCAGATATCCTACATTGACAAAATAGTTGCCAAGTATGGGATGGATAAATCCTGAAAATGAGCGTTATCTTTCAGGCATGAGATTTATTTAACAAATGACCAATGTCCTAAAACTCCTCAAGAAGTTGAGAGTATGAGATGGTATCATTAGTCTAATGTATGCGATGTTGTGTACTAGACCGGACATCTGTTATGTAGTAGGGATAGTAAGTCGTTACCAATCAAACCCTGGTTATGAACATTGGGTTGCAGTCAAGAATATTCTCAAGTATCTTCGAAGAACGAGAAAACATATGTTAGTGTATGGTAAAGAGAATTTGATTCTCAAGGGGTACACAGATTCTGACTTCCAGGAAGATAAGGAAAGAAATCCACGTCTAGATCAATTTTCACACTTTGTGGTGGAGCCATTGTTTGGAGGAGTATAAAGTAAAGTTGTATTGCTGACTCCACAATGGAGGTCGAGTATGTAGCTGCTTGCGAATCTGCTAAAGAGGGTGTCTAGCTTAGGAAGTTCCTAACCGATCTAGGGGTAGTACCAGACATGGACAAACTCATAACACTAATCTATGATAACAATGGTGTTGTAGCCAACTCCAAAGAGCCTAGATGCCACAAACGGGGAAAGCACATAGAGATGAAGTATCACCTGATAAGGGAGATAGTCCAAAGAGGAGATGTTGTAGTGACAAAGATAGCCTCTAAGGATAATATTGTTGATCCATTTACAAAGACGCTTCCAGCTAAGGTGTTCGAGCGTCATATAGGTAGTTTAGGATTACGAGATAAATCAGTGTAAAGCTTTAGTGCAAATGGGAGATTGTTGAGGTTTCTGCCCTAAATCTTATGTAATCCAATTAAACTAGAAATAAATAAAGGAATTATTAATTAGTAATATTTACATTGTCATTTATTATTGTTTAATAAATTTAATCCATCATAAGATCTAGAGTTACTTATGATAACTTAAAGTGAGCATGTGATGCGGGGAGATTCACTTAAGTCGAAACTCAAATAATCTGTGGTATATGAATAAAGATTGGGATCCTTATTTCTAGTAACACCATTAACACGACCCACTTGTGAATTAGCACAAGTGATCTTAGCTGGATCACTCATATAGAGACATATGAGTGTTCGTAAGAGACAAACCTTTGATTTGCATAGGTGAAAGTGACTCGATATAGTTCGCTCAATATGCCTCCAACTTTGAGGATTGCATCTTGCTTATAGCTGGGAACGTAATTACATAAGATTGGAATTCACTTTTTTCCATATAGGAAAATAGATAAGTAGTTCCCTTATGGACTGATTCAGTGCTTGAACAACGAGGCCCTATATTCCACTGATCAAGGAAAAAGCGAAGACGCATAATGAAGATTATGTAAGGTTGTTCATTAGAGAATCAGTTGGGCTTAAAGAACAAGATGTATCATGGAGGTTAATACGATAAAATTACCCAGTCATGGATACGAACTACTTGTGAAGGATCAAAGTGTAGTTAATGATATTAGCCAATGGACATAACTATGTCTATAGTACTAAGAGTGCAACTCTAGATATTTAGTGGAGTTATCTAGGAGTTAATGAATAAGAATTAATTGATTGAAGGCGTTTGATCAATGTAATTCTAGATCATTGGAGCTTAGTCCTATAGGTCCATTAAGTCCTCCGAGCTAACGCATGTAATTGAGAACATTAATCAATATGGATTGATTTCTTTGGAAAAATGATTTTTAGTATTTGATTTGAAGTTGTCAAATCAATTAACGAAAATACAAATAGAGGAGTCTATTTAATTATATAATAGAGAGATTAAATAAAAGAGTCTATTTAATTAAATTGATTTTGCAGTTGTCCAAAATTAATGGGGATTTAAATAGAGAAGTCTATTTAAATATTTAATTTGAGGAAGTCAAATTAAAGAGGAAATAAAGAAAAGGAGTTTTATTTATTTATATATTTAATGGAATTGTTCTATTAAATAAAAAGGAAAATAAAATGCCCAATATTGTCATGGAGATGATGTAACGACCCGGACTTTTCAGGTAAATTTGAGATTTAAAAAAAAAATATTATTATATCAATTTCTATAAGGAAATATTTTTTTTAAAAGTTGGTCTTATTATTATTATTGATTTTTGGGTTTTGAGTAATAACGTCCCATTAAGGAAGAGTAAACTAGTTAAATTGAATGTTAAAGATTGATTTTGAAATTATTGACTTTTAAGAAGTAAATAATGGTATTTGTGGATTTTTAAATTTTAGTAAAGATGTAAGAGGTGGGCCACTCAAGCCTTGTCTTTTCCTTCCTTTTTGTTAGGGTAGTTTCCCAATGGGTCTTAGGAAAAAAAAAAAGGGATAATAAAAATTAAAGGAAACCCCTCTCCTTTCCCTTAGCATAGCTCACGCCGCCGACAACCATTTCGTGGAGAGAGATCCAAATTTTTCTTCTTCTTTCCTTTGTCTCTTCCATCATCCACCTACCTGAGTTTTAGTTGGATTTGTTGAAATAAAACACAAGGGGTACCTCCCCACCATTTCAGTCACCACCGCCGGCCATGAAAAGGGTTCTTCCCCATTGATTTTCATCAATCTCTTCCATTTCTAGTCCAAGCTATAGACTTGTAAGAGAGACATCATTTCAGTATATTGAAAGCTTTACCACCATTGTTGCTTGAGCTTTTGAGGTAAAGCTTGAAATATTGTATTTTCTTCTTTTGGTTCCTTGTTCCATGGATAAATAGTGTTTTTTTTAAAACTAATTGTGTATATTTGGGGTGATTGATAAATGATGTTTTTGAAACTAATTTTGTGTGATTAGTTTTTTTTTAAAATTTAATTTGACTTCACTGTTGTTTATATATATATATATATATATATATATATATATATATATATATATATATATATATATATATATATATATATAAACTTAATGTAAACTTAATTATATTCAAATTGTCTTCAATTTTATTTTAATGTATATGTTTTAATATATGTGTAGCTTTAGCAAGCTTACCCATCCCCATCCCCTGCCTTAACGTCCATGCCTGGGCTATTGTCATTTTATATATATTATAAACCTTAATATCACTTTTGATTTTAATGTCTCACTACCCCAAATTGTCATTTTTTTTTAGCCGGGCTTGTGTCGTGTTTTGTTAAGTATTCTAATTTTGGTTTTAGATTTTAAAGTGTGATTGAATTGACTTTATGTAGGTAGTGTGTGAACGATAACCCGGAAACTCGTTATTTGGTGTTTTTGGTTGTTTGAAAGTAGTAGAGAAAGGTGAGTTAAGAGGTGGAAAATGGATGAGTATTTGGAAATGGACCTTCAAGGTCAATTGATTGCTTAATTATATAATATGCCCTAATCATGGAGTTGCATCGAAAATTATTTAACAAATGTCAATTAATTGCAAGTTTTATTTTATATTTTAATTATGAATTTACATTATAGATCTTCTAGCATACTGTCATCTTACATGTTCATGAATGCTATCTAGGTAGAGAGCTCCCAACTAGTGGGATGAGCATTTCATTCCATTATATGTCATCATTCATGATTTAATTGTCATTATGGAAATTTTCTGGATTTATATACATTTATTGTTATATGAATTTTCTGGTTTTATGCTCAAATATTGTTATGTGGAAATTCTCTGTTTATGTTTAAGAGTGGATAACGAGAGGGAAAGGAACTCAATGAACCATACGGATTGCGAGACATTATGAGTTCATTGGGGATCCGTCATGTGTTGCCAAGAATAAAATGAGTATTGCATGTGATTGTAGAAATGAAATTGTCTTCTCTTTTCTAGCTATGCCGCGTACTCATAGTATTGGACCATATATTCTAGCCGCGTACTCTAGTCTTATGGATCCATGTAAGAAAAGAGATAATGATTTCATTTCATATTTGTGAGAATGTAGCGTTAGTGTCCTTATCTTGTCACTACGATAGAAGGGCGTAGTTATGGTCCCTGATATAAGTGAGGCGGCGGTTGTGTACCAAAGCTAGGCGACGATTGTGTATCAAAGCTAAGTTCACTAGTAAGATCTAAGATTATCTCAGTTAAAGACTTGCTCTATTATTATTGGACCATATATTCTAGCCGTGTACTCTAGTCTTATGGATCCAAGCAAGAAAATGGCACATAAGGCTACATTCTAAAAATTGTTTGACGTTAGCTACCTCAACGGTGAGGTAGTTTTGTTTTGATACATGAGGTTTATAAATGATACACTTGATTTCAAAAGTGAGAAAATAATGTTTTAAAACTCTCAAGTGAGTTGTTGAGTCCGTTTTTGAATAACTACTCATTTTCTATTTCTCCTCTCACTAGCTAGTAGCTAATGGTGTTACACACCAAAACATTTCAGGTAATGGAAGAGGATCGGGAGCTTGACGATTCTTATCGATGGCGATTAAATGGACTATTACCCTTGCATTATTGGTCAAGATTTTCTTTGATTTTAGGCTTTAGATCTATCATTTTATATTCATGGAATATTTGTAAAACTATATATCGTTTGGTTACATTTGTCTATGTTTTGAAATGATACTTTTACCAAACTTTATGAATCCCGGGATTCTTTTGAAATGAATTTTAATGATGAATTATTTGAAATCGAGTCTTCCGCTGCTTTATTATGCTTTAGCATATTTATTATTGAATTTGGGTCAAGTCGTCACAGATGATGAGGTGGGCGTGGACCCATGGATAGGGTCACACACCATATTGGTTATTATTTAACCAATTATTTGCATTTTATTTTATTTAAAATATATGGAATATCTTACTTAAATTAATATGATTAATTTAAATAAGTAAGATATGGAATATCATAATTAAATTAATATGATTAATTTAAATGAGTAAGATATGGAATAATTATTTTAAATTAATAATGATTAATTTAAATAGTGATATGGAATATCTTATTATGGAATAAGATATTATATCTTAATTATTCAAAATATATTTTATAATATCTTTATTAATTATTTGATAATTAAAAACATATTCAAAGATTTTCTGAGGCCTTAGTTTTCCTATAAATAGGAATTTTGGGGTGACCCCAAAACACACAACTAAGAGAGCAAAAGAAAAGGCTCAGGAAAATTCATCTTCGCCCTCTCTATGTGTTGTCGCCGCCCATAGGGTAAGGGAAGAAAAAGTTTTCTTCTCTCTTCCTTTTTCCTATGAGGATAGTACCCACGCACCGATTCTCTTTTGTGCTTAGTGAGGAAGAACTTTTTGGTGGTCTCAGGATTGTAACCAAGAATGAGGAGAGTTAGACACTTCTCTATAAGGGTAGTTTTCTTTTATGCATTTAGTTTTGATTATATTATACTGTAAGGAAAGATCCTTGGGAATTCCGCATGAGAACTCTTTTATAGAGGCCTCAATTCCAACACCATCATGTTAAGGACATGTTCCCTAACAGAAGTTCCTTTCTTCATGTGAGCATTCATGATCTACTTGAGAGCTTTATGTTATACTTGCTCAGATGGCTTGCAAATATCTCTTATGTTGATTGCAACATCTCATATGTTATAGGCAGAGGTTAAAGTTTCTTGGATACGACTTCAGTAAGTCCACCCAAAAAATAGACTTGAGCTTTCTCGTTAGCCTTGATCCAGCGATCATAAGCCTCTCGAACCGTTCGTGCGACATTAGCAGGTGGTTTTGGAGGAAATTCCTCCAGGAGGGTGAATATGAGATCCTCAATAACCATAATGGTATTGATGTTGTTTTCCAAGTGTCGAAATTTTCACCAATCAACTTTTCAGTAGAAAGAATAGTAATTAGAGAGTTCTACATACTATCATGTACCGTATCGACCGAAGTCAACACACTATCAAGTACCGTATCAAGTCTCAAAAGAATTCTACTAAGTTACTAAGGAACCTAACTACTTAGATTACACGAGTTATCACTCAAGTGTAACTTCTAAGCTACTTTAACTTCCAAACCACTCAAAGTAACTTAAATTTCCACTTTTATCTAACATCTCCAATTAATTTTACAATACTTCCAAACCACTCCGATGTTTCCTTTTCACCGAACTCACTATAATTCCAAATTCTCTCCACTCACTTCCGAATTAAAGTCTCCAACCAAACATTAACTCTAAGAAATTAGTTCCCTCTTAACCTCGATAAACAATAACATAACTAAACTTAATTCATAAAGCAACTAACTTCCATTTTAAACTCACCTTGGATTTGTAGTCCAGCTTTCCAAAAGACGAGATCCAAACAACGCGATCAATCACAATCCTACAAAGAAATTACACCTAAGTAGCATTAATTAACCAGAAAACGTACAAACAACATCTAAATGCATTAAACGACGAAAAACCCGGAATTCCTTCCTATGAGGCTCTCGGCCAAACAAGGGATAAAAGGGTTCGGGTTCGGTTTTTTGGCTTTTATGCACTTTAGAGGTGTTTCGGGTTGGTTTCGGACATTTTGGAAGTTCGTAACAACAATGTTAGAGGGGTTCCATGTTAATGGAACGATTAAAAAACCTCTTATCTAGGGAAGAGGTTTCTCGATAGAGTTCTATTTAAATTAATAAATTCAACTTCATCAAATTTTAATTAACTCCTTAATTAAAAATAATGACACCTCATATTTTGGGATTTAGTTTCAAATCCTATTTAAACTAAATAATTAATTAAGCAGTTGGTAGTTATACTCTTTTAGACTAATTTAATTAATCCCTAAAATATCCCGCTAGCAATTACTAATTAACTCCTTAATTAAAATTCTAGCACAATAAATATAACAATTATATTAACACAAGGCATGCACATAATATAAATAATCTATATTAATGATGCATAATATCAATAATCTCTATTATTGGATTAGAACTAACTCCAAGTCTAAACGTATTAGCTTATTTCTTTTATCCTTTCTAATCAAACCTTGATCTCAACTTCCAATCCTACAAACCATTCTACTTATTCGGTTTCTAAAGCTACATTATATTCTAATTATTCTCACCTTGGCAAACGTAGACTCGCTTCCGTTGACCGGAAAAGTGATCAAGCAACGATTCAACAACCACCTACAAATAATTACATCTAACAATCAATAATTAAACAAACATCGATCGATTGTCATCTAAAAGCATAAAACGACTAAAAACCCGAAAATCCTTTCAGGTAGCTCTTGGCCCTACAAGGGGAAATAGGCATCGGGTTTGGTTTTCGGCTTTTAGGTAAAATTAGAAGTGTTTCAGGTTGGTTTCAAGTAGTTTGGAAGTTCCCGATTTCAATAGGTAACGATAAATCGGGTTTTTGGACAATAATTACTTTCCCGAGTTTAATTACAATTAACAATTAATCAATAAAAGTACATCCTAAAACAGCCCACAAGATGTAAATTTCAAACAGGACGGGTTTCGGCTCAAACTCGATTTTAGTGTTAAGGGAAAGTTTCCAAAAACACTTAAAACAACTCCCGTAGTTAAAGTCATCGAGTTTAACGGCAAAAAATCGAAGATTCAAAATGAAAACTCCATTAAAACACTATTTAGAGCTTAGGTTTTGAAAGTTTAACTTACTGTGAGGTCCTTAGAACACGGATGGAAAGCACGATTTCTAGGTGGAGAAGAATCCTAGGTCCGAGGGCTTTCCGATGCAACCGAAATCAAGTCGATCCGTCGAGAAACGAACGAAACCCGAAAAATTCCCAATCCCCCTTGAAGCCCACGGTTTTAGAGAGAAGAAGGGAAGGAAATTTGGTCAACTTTTGGTCAAATGGCATTTTAAAGAGGAGGTGAATAGTACCTTGATATTTTAAGAATTTTAGAAATTACGGTTGCATCCTTTTAATGACTTTTGACTTCTAAATCGAAACCCGAAGTTCTTAAACTATACAAATAGTGATTAATAATTATTAATTAGCCCGTTAATAATTATTAATACGACCAAAACTAATTAAGCTATTAAAGCGATTAAAAAGGTTTAAATCGAAATAAACTACTAAATTCTAAATTACTGAATCTAAAATAACTTTAATTACTTAAATTAAAATAAAATAAATAATAATTTTTTTTATACCTCAAAAGTAACGGGACATTACAATATGTATATATAATATTATGTTAATTTTTTGGCAATAATTTATATGGTTACCTTGATACATGAAAACATTCAAATCCGATGCAAAGATCATATGATGTTCGTAACATTATCTTCTAATTTTGATCTCTCATCTGATGCCAAATCTTCCTACAACGTCAACTTTATCTTTTTCCAGTTGCGATTAAAAATATATAAGAATTGACCCACAAGCGTGAAAATTATAAAGTTTTTTTTTAGTGTTATACCTTTTATTTATGAGCATGATGTCTCTTTTCATTCTCGTTGGAAATGTAGGACTTTTGAGCTTTACTTCCATCATAGAATCTACGAAATAAACAATGCCAAAAAAATATGGAAATTATATTTTTTTTAAATGTTAGTATATTGCACCATTAGATATTTAATTTGGGTGATCATGGTTTTTGACGATTGAAAAAACCTATCGATTTTCTTGTGTCAGCCAATGTTTCAATTTCTAAGAATTGAATAGAATTCATTTGCATGTTTTGAAAAGGAAAACATCCATCGAATTCTTCAACTTCAGTATGTAAAGCGAGAGAAAGCTCTATCTTATCGTTGACACTGCTGTATTGTTCTTTTATTATATTCACGGTTCCATTTTCAATATAGTAGGCTTTGTCCTTTTCAAGTGCATTTCCTATTTTGTCAATGACTCATTGAACATAACAGCCTGAATTTTAGTCCCCTGGAAAAATATAAATAAAATATGAATTTTTTTCCCTCTTTTTAAGAGGATAAACCAATGAAAATTTGTTGTAAAAATATATCATTTTAATAAATTATAAATGAGTACCAATTATTCCAAACTATCTCATCTTAGTATTCAATTTTAAAATAGCATTCAAAGATCTCTACTTAATAAATATGTTAAACTAAATTTCAGTTTTCAACTAACCTAACTCCCGGTAAGCCCTTTTTGTTTAGCAAATATATAATTATCAGAACAAAATTATTGCGATAACTAAAACAAATTCCAAATACCTCTATGGTCCACATACGACCAATGGATTCCATGAAGCTAAGCCATAATAATTTTTTTTCTAATCAAACATGAATGATCAGACAATAAGAGAAGAAGATATAGATGAAGAGATAAATGAAAGGTGGAGTGTTCCAAGACACGTTAAAAGTGTTGGGTAGGCTGAAAGGTTGGTTTGGAAATTGAATAAAATTAAGTATATAATTTATTTTTTAATAATATTTTACGTATTTATACAAGATTTTGCAATTATTTAATAATTGTTTAAAAATGAGTTCCAATTATTCTAAACTATCCCATATCAGTATTCAATTTTTAATTAAATTCGTGACATGATCTTGGTGATTTGATTTGTTTATTTTTAAAATGAAATATGAATAAATATAAAACAATAATAGTGTTATAAAATGTATATCAAAGATGAATGAGATATCATTAATAATACTTACCTTTTCATCTATGAAAATGGCCTTCATAATCTATAATTTGGGCTTCAAAATCTGTCTATTTCTCTTTCGCATTACCCAAATCTTGATCCTCTAAAAGGTTTGAGATCTCTGATACTTGAATAATCACTCTATTCGATCATTTTTGAATGATCACCCTCTTCAACAATTTTTGAATGATCACCCTTTTCAACATTGTGGATAAAAAAATGAAATAAAAATAATATAGTTGGAAGACATACCCACACCTATTTATATATTTTTTGAAACATTGAATTCTTTTTTTTTTAATTATTTGGTTCATCTTAATATATCACTTGTGATAAATAGACACAATAATGTAAAGACTTTCATTGGTCCTCCTTCATTACTATAATGACCTGACCCAAAACAAAGGCTAGGGGGAAAGTACTCTCCGTGGAAGCGCGAAAAACATGAAATTCAAACAAAGTAATAACAACTTTATAAAAGTCTTTATCTGATAGACAATTCTGACTGAAGTCATATGTACGTAACCAGGGGCACATATCCCATTTTTGAAAACAAAGTGAACACAATCATTGGGCACATCACCCCGGTTTAAAAAAAACAAAAGATTTGAAATTTCAATCGAGAAGTAAAACAAAGGACCAACACGTAAAATAAACAAGGTTTCCTTAACTTGAAACCAAACTTTACATAACATCTCTTTAAACAAGAATGAACAACACTTTGCTTAATACAAATAAAAACACTTAGTTTACACAAAGTATTTCTCATGTAAACAACAACTCCGAGCTCAAAGAACTACAGTCCACTTCCCAAGTTCGGCATTCAAGCTTCAACGCATACCAGCTTCCTCGTCACGACCTCGATCGCATCCAAACCTGAAAGGTGATAAGTAGCACCTTTGAGCATGACACTTGATAAGAATAAAAAGAATTGAAAGTAGCTTTACATGAGACTTCTTTCTCTAGAATTGAGTCCTAGCAAGTTCTAGTTCGTTTATCAAGTCTTTGCCTTTACCAGAGAATCCAGCACTTAATACTTATCCCATACCCAAACCAAAAGCATTTACAATACCGATTTAAAACCTAAGAATAAGCCTTCTAAACTAAATTTCACACCTTTAAGATCTATCAAAACTAAAGTCTTTTAACACCCTCGCATACAACAATTAAACTCACATATCTAATCCTAACTCAAAACCACTCATCTTCCTTATTCCCATCTCGTGCCTATCATTACTCGATACCCAAACACTTAGGTTTAATGTCTATCTGACCTTTGCAACTATCTTTTAGTAACCTCTTAGTACGTTTAGGCTTAATACTCTCTTGATATACACTGGAAACAAGTTGAGCCACTTTTCCCTTCTTATTCTTGCACTTTCTCTAAACTCGTTCCACCTAACTTATTGATTCTCAAGCTCCAACTAACCTATAGTACACATTAACACATTCCATGTACATAAATTTTACACACATCCCAAAATATTAAAATTTCAAAAGCTAAATGAAAATAAAGTAATGATACGATGCATTATGGTAAACAGAGTTGGTCTCAATCTCTAATCATAACCGAGTGCCAAACAAGTACCATTTTTCTATCGCATAAGACTCAAAGTCTGAGGACTAAAATATTAAGGCTAAACAATGTGGTATGAATAAAGTGTTGGCAATGGCTAAAAGGCATAATTAAATGATGTAAGCTAACCAAAAGTATTACAAACAAATGAAATGGAATGAACATAATATCATGAAAACAGTTATTCAAACCAAGAAACATTCCTCGCTTTTACCTTTCATGCATCCTAAGTATGCATGTCTTGGAGGCCATTTTAATAGCTCACTCCATCTCGGAGGCCATCCGATAGCTCACTCCAATATCAATCTCATCAATATTTTTATAAAAAATTCTACCAATCTTATCTATGCACGTTTTGGAGGCCAATATTAGCTCACTCCAAACGTCAATATTTTACTCCACAATATAGGCCCTTACTATAGCCTCTTGAGCTTCCGGGCCATCATCCACACAACGTCTCAAAACTTCGCTCCCACCGTCACGGTAACCATATGTAACGTCCAGCTCCTCTCACCATTACATAGGTTACAATCGCCTGACGTTCAAACAAGATGTATGAAATGCAATTATGCTATGAGTGCGAGAATGCAAGCTACTAACATAACACAAACCATTCTTTAACTCAAACTCATCAAAATATAATTAAAAATGCGTTCCCAATCAATATATGTCTCAATCTTCGACTTGTCATTATTGATAAACATATATAGCATATTAAACGTATTAGAAATCAAAATCAAAGCATTTTTAAGTCATTCACATTCGTCATTCAACTAGTTTCCTTTTCCTCAAACCACTTTTCGTTCATTTACCATTATTTCGGTTAACTGTCACCACTTTCCTTTCTAACAATCAAGAACATAATTACACTTTATAATCAGCCCCAAGTACTCAATTGTTGTTCCTCTTTTACCACGTGCTAAACAATAAGCAAACCTCCCATACCGCTACACAAACCCACTTATTCTTTCTAGTCAAAACAAAACTTGACTTTCGCTTTGCTTTCTTCATCAATAAAAATCATTTAACAACTAACCTTATGCTTAAAATATCATAAATAATTTAGTAAGAACAATTAACTAAACCCCGGAACCCGATTTGATCCAAAAAGTCTCTAAACAAGCTAAATAGAAAAGTGAGGATTTTGGCCATTTGAGGGGTTTTTGAAAAATCATTGGTTGGAGTTCCTAACTTGATTTTCTTATGTAGAATATATATTTAGACACCCAAATATACCAGAATTGAAAGACGTTAAGAGAAAGCTAAGATAACCTCAAAATTAAGAAAAACTAATAAAGCTTCAAAAGGGCAAACAATGGAGGTTTCAAGTTTGAGTGCCATCCATGGCTTTCTACCCTTTCATGGTAACTAGAAATGTCAAAGACTTCCATAACATAATCTTGTTTCATAACCATACTAAATCCAAGTAAATACATCTAGCTTACCTTAGTAAATTCAGTCACCCTAGTAAACTCATACTTCCCACAACTTGTTCTTATCTTACTTACTTCCAATTGCAAGTTCATGAGTAACCCGTCATCTAGCTATCAAAACTTGACAATCCTACCCAAAACTTAAACATCAACACACTAAAAATTCATTACATGAAAATCAAACATAAAAGTACTTTTAAGCCTTTTTATTCCCACCTTGGCAAACCACAAGAAACTTGCTCTTTGGAGATTTTCTTTAAGCCCAAAACCTACCTACAACACATCTAATAAATTTAATATACTATAAACAATTAATATTTAACTTTTTAGCATAACCAAAGACCCCAAAAACAGCCCCATAACCCCATATTACAAACAACCCCTTAACTCAATTTAAAAAAAACAGTGGGTGAGGGAGGGGGTGTTCGGCCATGATGTGTAATTTTGAAGATTCATATACTTTGCTATTCCACACCTTTAATTTAGGTTAACTTGTAATAGCAACCACCTTCATAACACATGAACAAAGAAAATAATTTTAATTTCAAAATTACAACGCTTTAAAGTATTGTTTAATGGAGGTTTTGATTAAATTTCAAGAGTTCTTTAATTTGCAATCTGTACTTTTCCATTGAATTCAAACATAAACAAGAAGCTAAAACTTAAAGATTTTCATTTTAAATCATCAATTTACATGGTTTAATTCATTATTCTTTTGAATTTAAGAATCCCAAACTCAACCAAAACAAAATCACTCATAATTCCCAATTTTCGAAATTCTAGGGTTCTTTCTTAAAAACGAAAACCCATCATGAATCAGGTTTTTTTCTTATGAATCCATGTAAGAAAAGAAGAAAAGGAGAACAAGAAATCGCCCCCCCCCCATTAGCCTGCTACTATTCGGCTGAAGGGAATAAAGAAAAGAGATACAAAATCCTTATTTTTGTTTAGATTTGGAAGAGAATGTGACACCTAGGTTGTACTACCTTTATCTGCTAGATAGTCCTTTTAGATTTTAAATAAAGCTTCAGGAACCCCATGCCAAAGCACCTAAACCCTTCCGTTGATTTTGTTATTATTTTGGCCCAAATTCAATTAACCATAGTTACTTATTAACCTACCTCATTATATTAACTACTAACCATAGCTAGTTTAACACCCTCTCATTATTAAATTATTTTTAACCAAAATTTAAATAACCTAAATCAATTTACATATTTTTAACAATAATAATATTTAAACCCTAATTTGCCAAATTAATAATTATAACAAAATATTTCCCTCTTAACCATGGTTAACTCACAAAAAAATATTTATTTAACTTAATTAAAAACAAAACTTCTCATTATAATTAAATTCCCAACTTCCACAAATTAAAATAAATAAATTTACCTATTTTAATTATTTTTCCAAAACACAGGCCGTCACAATTACTTTCAATGATGAAGTTATGAGGAATATAGATAAATTCATGCATGTTGTTTAGAATTGGTCTTTTGATTTTTTTTCCCATTCTTTATGCACCAAAGGAGGTAATTTTTTCATTTATTATTTATGAAGATTGCACCTATTATGAAGAGTTTGCATCCATTATTGAACTTTGTTTTATTTAATTCTTTTTGCACCAAAGGAGATTTATTGCATATGAAGATTTCACTTGGAAGTTTGAACCCATTATCACAATAAAAGTTTTTTAGTTTATATTTAAATTTGGAAGTTTGCACCATGTTTAATTCTTAAATTTGGAAGTTTGCACCATGTGTAGTTCCGAATTTCACAATGTGTAATTATGAAGGATTTAAAAATGTCAATGAGGGTAGAATTGGAAGTGAAAGATTCTCCCCTCATTAACACTTTTAATATACTAGTTGATCAAGACGTGCGTTACACGTGTCTTATGAGTTTTTATAACATTAGTTTAAAACGTTAGAGAATAATTAAAAAAAGTTTTATTATGCTTTTTAAAATTAAAAAAAATATCAAAATCTTGTTTAAGAAATAAGTAATTGATATTGTACATAGTTAAATTATTTAATTTTGACAATGGTTTTAATGATTCTAGAATTTGAAAAAACGTGTTTTAGTGTTTGTGATGATCAATTTCTTTCTCTCCCTAAAAGCATGAAATTATTTTTGTTTAAATTGTTGCAACAGCTGTCACAACGTCGTTGCGACGCGGAGCGGCCGACATCCTAATGTATTAGGTCTCTTCTATGAAAATGAAATGGAAGTCGCCATCAACCATATTTGGGTGTGATTGATCACCAAATTGATTAAAATGAAAACGGTCTACGTAAACCAGATTAGGTTCGGGAGTCATTTGTGTGTAGGGAAGGTATTAGCACCCTACAACACCCGTTTCAAACGGTTACCATATTTTATTTTGTATTATCCTAATTAGTAATGATCCTTATTTAAATAATTTTAAAATATTGATTTTAATTTGTGAAAACAAATGTTCCATTTAATCATTTCTTAACTTCAAGAATGAAGTAAGAATTGAGATTACAATGGATGGGGTTATGACCATTAATTGAACAATATTGGAATTAGAAAATTCCTCACATAAAGAAATTGAGAGTTTTTACATCCCCAAAATCCCATCATAGGAATTGTATTTATATTTTAAAACATTTTAATTTTTTATTTAAAATACTTTATTTTTTAAATAATATTTAAACGCTTTTTTATTTATTTAAAATACTTTCACTTTTATTTTCGAAATAATGTTTAAATTTATTTAAAATATTTTCCTTTTATTTTTAAAATAATATATGTAATGTTGTTTATTTTTAAACAATTTTTCTATTCTATATTTTTTAGGTTTTCGTAGACTTTTATGATAATCCTGATAAGCACATTACGCAGTCTTCACAAACGTGATGATTTCCACGTACTTATCGAGATTGCAACAAATATATCACATAGTCCGTAATTAATAAAAGATTGAAAATAAATAAAATTCCAATAATTTTAAAGTATGAGAAAAATTATTTTTTCAGTGTCATATTTAATCGAGTTTGATAAATTTAATCTGTCTCAACGTAAATTTTGTAAATGAACTAATTTTAAAAGGAGGTGTTCAAGTTAAATATGATATTTAATAAATAATTAGATCCAATATAAATATGGTATAAAACTTGCAATTAACAAAATTTTATAATTATGATATATATATATATATATATATATATATATATATCAATTTGCAATCATCATGATATGCATTTATAAATTTCTAATAGAAAACAATTTAAATCACAATTGCATTCATATTGTTTACAGAGGAAGACGAAATTATTTTACCCATTTAAAATGAAAAGAAATTTTAATTTTGAATTACAACTTTGAATCTTTTTAATTAAAATGAAAAATATTACATATTAGTTTAATCAGAAATATGTAGGATATTTAGTAAAAAAAAAAAAACATATAGCAAAAGGTAAGCTACTGAGACAAAAATAATAAAAATGAATAAAAAATAAAATAAAGGAAAGGTAGAAATGTTTATGTATGAAATAAAATTTTCAATTTGACTCATATAATTCAAAACATGGATCAATTAAACCATGAAAATTTTGCTTCCTTTTTCTTTACTAAAATAGGTGTATCATACATATTAAGGCATAAAGAAAACACAAAGATAAAATTTATCGAGGTGATGAAAAATTTGAAAGAACTTAATACCGTATCCAATTGACGAAAGCGAAGCTTCTTGGTCATGGGGAAATGAATGAAAGCTGATAGAATAAGACTTTTCTTTTAGGGAATAAGCATTCGTGCCTTTTGTTGATGAAAATGATTCTTATTTATAGCCAAATATGAGAGAAAATATGGTTAAAATGAAATTATTCACTACCAAAATTTGCTCCAATCAACCCAAAATTAGTGACCCTAATTATTCATTCAAATATTGTCATCAAATCAAATCAATCAAATTAATTTTCTCAAATCTATACTAAAAATTAGTGATCAAATCATTTTCTTCCAAAATTGGTTTTTAATCACACCAAATCAATTTCCCAAATTTATGCCAAATTTTAAAATTGAATAATTTCAAAAATCATTTTTAAATCTTATTTTAAAACTAAATGTTTTTTTAATTATTGGAACAAAATTGAACCAAACCAAACTTTTTTTAATTGAAATAATATAATTAATTTTTGAATAGAATCAGACGAAAATGGGTGTCTACAACAACGTATCACCTTTAGTTTTCGTTTAACTCTGTTTTACTACTCGTGTGAGTAATTAAAACCCTAACTTGATACTTCCCAAAAAAAAAAAATATTAAATTGATACAAAAATTAACGGTTGTAAGAGAAATTATTGGAAGGGGTGGCCTCAATGTGGTCGTCTCTTCAATGAATGACACGTGTCACTTTATTAATGAAAATTCTTTGCGATGATGAAGTAAACGAAACGAAGTTAGACTGTTATTTTTTACGAATTGAGAAGTATAGGAAATATATTAGTTAATTTCCACCTGTAGTTTTCACCAAAAACCTACAACCTACCACCGTTAGTTTTGAAAAAAATGTTATATTTAAAAATAGTTAAAAAAATACTATATTAATAATTTTTTTCTTTCAAAATGATCATATTTATTAGTTTAAAAAATTAAAACTATCGATATTAGTTAAATATAAAATATTCTAATATATTTTTTATATGCTAATAATTATTGTAATATGTCATATGAGTAATATTGTGACAGAAACAAAAGCATTAATATTAGATTTTCATATAGAAGTTGGCGTCAAAAGTGATGAGAAGGAACTTATATATTTCCCATACTTATCAATGCATAAAAAATAAAGTAAATTCGTTTTGTTTACTCCGTATTCGCAAGGAACTTTCATTAATATAGTGATACATGTCATTCATTGGAGGGATGACCACACTGAGGCCACCCCTTCCAATAATTTCTCTAGTGGTAGGCTGTTGCAACAATTTAAGAAGTTTAAGGTTTATTTTGATACAATTGAAAAGCCAATGTTTAAATTGATACTACACCCAAAGATTAGGGTTTATTTGATTTTTTTCCCAATAAATTATAATAAAGGATCTCCGAAAATCTTCTTCCATGAAAATACACATTATGATCTCTTTTTTCCTTTGTATAGCTCATCTACTCTTAATTGACAACTAATTGGTGAATGCATGTTGCCTCCCGTATGTTGAAATTTTCATTGATGCAATGCAAGTACTACACTATCAAATTGATTAGAAGCTGTTAAGCTAGATCATTAATCTCTCATATTAAAATAGGATATGACGAACCTAAATATCAGTGGAACCACCATTTATCAAAATTGTTGGTGTTCATTCAAAAGGTCTTGGACATAAATAATGTTTAGCTTGGCATGATGATGAAGAGTATCTAGCCAATGTGATAGTTTACATTTCGTCTAACAGCTCTAAAGCATTTCAAACAATATTTTTCAAAAAAATAATCACAATAACAAAATTAATTGAGCCAAATGTTCACGAAAATACGAAAGGAGAATAATACAAAGAATCACAGTCAAGTGTGATGAGTTGGTATTGGAATAGAATTTGGAATTTCCATACGAAAAGAAATATATAAGGCAAAATTTTGCAGCGAAAATCCTTCCGATGTCCTGTTATTCGAAAATGGGCGATGGCTTCACCGCTTTAGGCATTTGATTAGGCTCATCATCAACCATCTCACCCGAATCCTTTTTTTTGTCTCCCATGAAAATCTTGCTCAACCTCTAATTTCCATTAAGGTTCATTTGTTGGTTTGAATATCGTGTCAATATTTATATTTTGAAAGTGATTAGCAGGCTTTTCGCATCTATATAATTCATTGTATGAAGAATTCGCAGGTGCAAGCCCCTTTATAACCATACCATTTCAAAATAATTATCAAAAACATTGAAATGTACGATAACTCTTTGGTTTCAGCAACTCATTCACTCTATTTAATGAATCAATTTATTGCTTTAAAAATGAGTCAATTTGTATGCCTTTTCAACTTAATGGAAAGAACCAGACATTGATATAGATTAGCAGGCTTTTCGCATCTATATAATTCATTGTATGAAGAATTCGCAGGTGCAAGCCCCTTTATAACCATACCATTTCAAAATAATTAACAAAAACATTGAAATGTACGATAACTCTTTGGTTTCAGCAACTCATTCACTCTATTTAATGAATCAATTTATTGCTTTAAAAATGAGTCAATTTGTATGCCTTTTTAACTTAATAGAAAGAACCAGACATTAATATATTGAAAAAGTCGTCTCTCCGAACCATTGGAAAATAAGCAAGGGACATAACTGGAATATTGTAAAAAATTAGGAATATAATGGGAAGTTAAAGTTTTTCCTCATATCACCACTTTTATAGATGTTATAGATTATAGATAGATATAGATAGATAGATTATAGATTATAGATATAGATATAGATTATAGATTATAGATATAGATATAGATTATAGATTATAGATTATAGATTATAGATGTTAGAGATTAAGATAAGATTAGATAAGATATGTACATTATTTTATATATATATATATATATATTCGATATAATGAATTCAAATTATGTAAAAGCCCTTGGATTACTTATATTTAATCTTAATTGATAGGGATGGCAAAATTCCTCAGGGCCCCGCCCCTATAGGGGTGTGGGAAATCCCCATTTTATTAAGGTTAGGGAGGAAATTTCCCCCCGATTTGTTTTAGGGTACGGAGATGGGAATACATTCCCCGCCCCGCCCCGACCTCAAACCCAATATTTTAATAATATCTCATGTATTTTATATTTATTTATTGAAAAAAATATATAGTATGGTTATATTAAGGGCCCGTTTGGTATAAGTTCTCCTAAAAATATTTTGAGTTAAACATTTTAAAAGACAACACAAAATTTACTTGTTCTTATTTGCAAACTTTGTATTATGAAACGGAACAGAGATCAGAGGAGAGAAAAGTGAGAATGATGGACAATATAAAGAAGAGAAAAGGAGAAAGGAGAGGATTGATAACATATTAAAAAAAAAACTAGATGCCATCTCATTTAAAAAGTTCGTATCATCTTTCCCATGTTATCAACTTAATAGAAAATATTAAGTCAAAAACTAAAAATGTAGTATTTTTAAACAATAGGAGTTAGTTAAATTGTCAAGTTTTAAAATTATAAGGACCAAATAAGTACAAAACTCAAACTACGAGATCTAAAAAACACAATAATATTATTGATTATTAAATGGTACGGGTGAAACTGGTTCGGTTTTTCAATTAATTTTAAAAACTAGACTAGTTCGGTTTACAATGGGAACCAGTCCGGTTTTGAACGTTTTTTGACGGTTCATTTTTTTATTTTTTTCTCGATTTTTATAGTAAATGACATTTACATTTGGTTGAAAGATAAAATCCTCCTATATTGAAGAATGAAACAAAACAAAATTAAACATAAACAAAAACTTGGTTGAAAAAAATTAGATTAATAAATATACAAAATATAAATTAAAATAAAGTGATAAATAAATAAAAACTAAGGGGAATGGGTATGAAATTTTTCCTTGTTTTTTTAGAAAACGGTTTAGCTCCGGTCGGTTCAGGTTTTTAAGAATGAAAACCGGGACGGTTCGATTTTTTTTTCCGATCCGATCCGGTTTAATTTTCTCTTTTTTTTCTTTCACCCCTATTAAATGGTACATGAGAAATAAAATCAATTTATTAATTTAATAAAATAATTTGTCTCAAATAGCATAAATCTGCATACTTATTACTAAATGTCAGAACTTTTTAAAAACTACTCAAATAGCATAATTATAATTCAATAAATTATTGAACTATTTTTTATAGGTATTTTTAATGAATATGTATGTTTTCTTTTTCTTTTTGAAGTTCAAGTTCAATAATTTATCGAGCCATTTGATTATCTTTCATTATTATTCAATGAATTTGTTATATTTTTTTTTACTTTTTTAGTTCAATAAATTATTGAACTATAATTATGCTATTTTAGTATTTTTTGAAAAGTTCTAACGTTTCAGTAATTAACATGCAAAATATACTATTTCAATAACCGCCTCAGTTTTTTTTTTGAGATTACATCAAAGTGGGGAAGGGGGGACTCGAACCTTCGACCTCAAGGGGAAGAGAGTATATGCCAAACTAATTGAGCTATGCTCATGTTGGCTCAATAACCGCCTCAGTTAATAAAACAATTTATTTATTTTTTATTTTTATTTTTTTGAAAATTAATAAATTTTTTTTTTAATAAAACAATTTATTAATTAATGAAAATAATAAGATTTCAATTTGAAAAGAATTAATCTTCAAAAAAAAAAAAAAAAAAAAAAATTGAAAAGAATTCAAATCTACGCTATTTATGAAAATAAGGCAACTACTTTAAAACGTATGAATGAAATAAATAATTGACCCTAGGTAGTAAAACCTATTTAGTGAAAAAAAAAAAAATAAAACTTTTCCTTTTCAGAAATTCATAAAAAAAAAAAAAGATTGGAAACGACCAATAAAATGGAGTAAAATCACACATAATTCTCCTCGAGGCACAAAGAGGATTCAAAATTTTGATGGTTGGCGTTTTGTTCTTTGCATTTCACGCTTATTAGTCATCTGCTGAATCCTTTCCTTACTCAATACTCTTGAAACCGGAAAAAAAAAACAAATTAAAATTCCATTGTTGAAGATCCCGCGGGCTTTGCATCAAATCAATTTGACGAACCCCATTGACCTTTCATTGTAAGCGGATCTAATCTAATCTAATCCAATCCAATCTTATTTTTCTGTTTTTATTTTCCGTTTCTATGCATTTTTCATGTCAATTTTTTTTAATGATTTTCCTGAGTTTTTGGAGCTGGGTCTAGATCTGTAAATCTGAATTCTTGTTTATCCCTGTGTGGGGAAAGCTATATAATTAATTAGCTATCTGGGATTTTTTGGGGACAAAACTTTGTTTATTCATGTGAAGAAAATTCCTCTGTTAAGTTCTGTATTCTGAATTGGTCTTATCAATCTCCATAGATGTATACGGTCATGGTAGTTTATAGAGGATACAATATTCAATACTTAGTAAAATGAGAGGTAAATTGGGATTGAGTTTGAGTACTTGAAAATGGGATTTGGGATTTCATCACAATGGAAGACTCAAACTAGATATGCTAATTTGATCCTTGGATTCTCGAGAACTTATCAACATTAGGCGGGCTAGATTCCGACGATTGGCAATTACTTACTTAGGATCTCTCATAAATATATATGTGTAGGTTCATCATTGCAGGTTATTGACAAAGGTTGAGTGGTGAACATAAAATTTTCACTTTACATTTAATCTATGTTTGGAAGTCCAGTTGCAGTTCCTGCCAATAGTCCACATTTGAGGAAGTCTGGAAGCAGACCTGTAGTATCTGATCTGGGTATTTGTTTTTTATTACCGTTTGTTTGATGATTTTTGGGGATAATGTCTTTGGTTTCAATTTTTCAATGGTATATTCTTTGTGCAGAATATCTGTCTGCTACTGCTGAGCCGGGAAATGGTATTGAGGAAAGTTTCTCGCATTTAACGGAGGCTGATGATTTGAAGAGTGCCATTTTAGCAATGAATTCTGCAGCCATGATGCCGTCTCCTGTTTTGTTATGGAGATTCAAGGTATGATTACCCACTGATGTGCTGGAAATTTTTTTATGCTCTTTTCCTCTCCCCCAACTTATTTTCCCACCCGAAAGAATGTATTATATTTTATTAAAATTGTTTCTTTTGGAGATAACTTAGCATCATATGCTCTTTTTTTTTTTCTTTCCATTTTTTAAAAAGTAACCACCATAGCTTGATTACGATCTTGGATGTAGTAGGAGAAATCACCTATGGTCTTTGAATTGAGATTTGACTCATTTGAGTAATGGTTCAAAGTGGTTGATGTGGGACATAATTTGGAGAAATACATTTTATTTTGGTCTTCTTTGTTTTATTTCACTTTACTAATATATTTGAGTAAGTCATCTTGTACTTGTTCACCCATCTAATACTTCTTAAAATACAATCATCCATAAACACACTTCACGCATATTACCATTCTGCAACACCTACCATCTATTTGCCATCCATAAACAATCAGTGTTGTTAAGGCGACCTCAGGCGAGAGCCTGTGGCGAGGGGCGACTCGAGGCGAGGGATCTCCACCCTAGGTAGGTGGCAGGCGACTCTCTTCAATCAGGCGCCTCTGGGTTTGTATTATAAATGTACTTTGAGCTTCCATTATAAATGTACTTTGTTATAAAGTTCATTGTATTCACTTCACAAAGACTTTACACAAATTGAGTGACATGGTGGTCACTGGAGGGAGACTACATGACAAGGCCGTCAGCAAGCTCAACCGAGTGAGGTTTGTAACCTCCTTAATTCTTGGGAGGCACAAGTATTGGCTTGTCAAACCCACTTTGGGTCAAGTTAAGATTTGTGTGTGTTTCAAGGAACACACAGTGAGGCTCAAGTATGGGGAAGTAACCTTGATAATGGTTGAAAGTATCATATGGACATTTCCGAGGGAGGCTAGATTGCGAACAGAACCTTCGATCCATTTATGGGCCTATGCAAGGCTAGGAGAGCCAATGACAAGATATACAAGAAAATCTCAATGCAAAGGATGGGTGACTGAACTTTGGTGGACAAGGTGAGGGCCAACCCTTGACACCGGATCCTTGGTGGGTGACTAAGGCCAAATGACACACAAGACCAACAAGGTTTGGGCCAAGAGGCCCAAAACCTCAAGAGACATTGTTTCATATGTTAAAACACTCAAATAAGGACTATGGAGAAAGCTCAACTACAACAATGCTCATGCGGGTGGCATGCGCTGCCAGGCGCACGTGCAACGAGTCAACCGCTCTGAAGCACATGCGCGCCAGCTAGTTCAAGGCGCCTCTGGGTTTGTAGGCACACCATTGACTTTCCAGGAAACCTATGCCCGCGGGACTTGTACTAGAGGTCATGTCAGATGTGGGCAAGTGCGCAGGGTTCATTTCCAGGCTTGGTAAGAAAAGTGGTTTTGGCAGGAAAGTGGCTTGCCTCGTTTGACTTGGTCAAGGATCTCCTATATCCTAGGAATCAGGTGGAGTTGAGTGGGACACGATTTGGGCATTGGAAAGGGTCAATGGCACGCCCAAGAACTACTTGGGGCAGATAGCACGCTGCCACGCGACAGTTGCTGCCAGTCAAGCCTCATGGCACTTGTTGAACATTTTTAGGGACTTGGTTCGGACTATTTCCAAAAGACCAATTCTACTCCAACTTTGAGCGGAGAACGTGGGACAATGTTTTAAAGGGCTTTTTTCTGTGAGGCGCATAATATATAAATAAAAACAAAATCATATCTAATTATTTTGTGCATTTCCTCCCTTAAAAAATCCTAAAACATAACAGAAAAAAGAAAAAAGAAGAAAAACAAAAAAGTAGAAAAGAAAAAAGAAAGAAAAAGGACAGAAAGACTGACATCTAGCCAAAAAAAAGAAGAAAAAGAAACTGATCGACAAGGCTTGAAAAGTCTGGCATCTAGCAGAAAAAAAAGAAAAGGACAGACAAGGGTTGAAAAGGTTGAAAAAGCTTCAGGCGCGCGCCTTTTGAAATCGAGTTTTTCAAGCCACGTGACTGCCACACCGAGTTTTTCTTATTTATATATGATGACATAATTTTGTAAACTTACCATTTTTAGAGAATTATTTAAAAGTTAAAACAAAACTTGAGGAGAATTTTGTCATTTTCTGAAACATGGAAACCTCTTGGATCCATTACTCAAACCTCAAGGACCAACATGTAGTTTTCTCTTAAATTTTCTGACTCACAAGTAGTTAAATTGGATTGTGTGCCAGAAATACGCCTTCACCTTCCAGTACTTTCTTTTTTTTCCTGAACTGTTTAATAAATCCTAATTCAGATAAATGTGCAGGTTCTCTTGTTCATTTTTTGGGGTTTATCTTGTTGCAAGGTTAGCTCTATTGTACCATTCATTGTGGTGGTTAACTGAACAGTAGTTTGAGTAAATGAGTAGATTTGGTATACTTTCAACATGCTATTGTTTAAGTTTCAGATTGGCTGGGATTCAGTTATGAGAATGAGCGTAGACTTGCGAGATCTGTTTCTTTATGAAGCCTTTCTGTATTATAACCCTCTTCTACTTGTGGTGAGTGACTTTCTCATTGGTAGTAGAGTTTTGAATCTGTTTAGGAATATCATTACCTCCGTACTAACAAATGTTTCATTGTTTTGGTATTGCAGACTATGATGGTTTGGTTGTGGGGAATTAATTTATGGTTCTTTTCTCAGTCTAATGTCAATTATGCAAAGATTTTTGAACTTGATCAAAATCATCTCACTCACCGAGAAATTTGGAAGGTAAAAAAATCTTAGAGATGCGTTGTCTTGATACAGAGTCATTCTCAACGCTATTATATGTTTCCTATTGTGATCTGCTTGTACCTTTTTGCATACAGTATTCATTCGAATAAGAATTCACTTTGTCTTCGTGGAGTCACTCATTTTCTCTGTTGATTATGCATTAGTATTCATTTTAAACTCTGATTACAAGAACGAAGTATTGTGGATTGTTGTATGCATGAGTGGAACTGTATAGTGATATTTTTCTACATGAAGCTTCAATGGTGACCACCAATGTTTTATTTTTGCGAGCTATGTAAAAGAGTATCGAGACTATGTATAGAGTTCATATCGTTTTTTGTTATGTGGAGTCAAACGTCTAAATCTAGTGAATAAATGACCTTGCTGATATTGCTTTTGCATTTCTGAGTGCTTTTATGAGGTGTTGATGTTTGAATGATTAGTTTGATGGAAAGATAAATTTTGATATTGAAAGAATAAATATACAAAGATACAAATATAGAGGCGAGAAGTTCACTAAGCGAAAGAAAATAAGCAAGAAACTAACTGCAACTCTATTCTAGGGCAAGGACGGAAAAAAACGAGATTTTTAAATTAGTTTTACTTTTTCCTTCCCTGTCAGAATAAAGCAACGGGGTATAACATTTGAGATTTTAAACTATAGGAGGTTGTTTTTTTAACTACTTTTAAAGTTTGTTTCAATCATACATATTTTTACGTTTGTGATTCTACTTAAATTACTTTTGCAGTGTGCCACATGGATGACTATGATTGTCCCAACTAGCATGACAGCCTATCTCTATCTTTATTCTCATGGAGAAGTATCACTAGCTGCATCACAACCAGTGTAATAGATGCATCCACTTCCATCAGTTTTTGATGAATCTTATAATAATTTTTGAATTGCAGTTATGTTCTTTGTTTATCTGAACATGTTAGAATTGGCCTTTTGATAGTACTATTGTGTGATGCTCTGTTGAATTTCAAAATTAATTATATTTTTCTTTATCACTTTGTTATGGTCGACATACTAACTTCATATAATTTGAGTGCTTAATACTTAGCTTCGATACAATATTTAGTTTTTTAGTATTGAGCGAGCCACGGGGAATTTGTTGTAGGAGGGAGTGGATGAGAGGGGTTCTCGTTTACTTATATGGATCTCTGTTTCGGGGTGGTGGGAGGAGGGTGACTCAGGTATTTAGAATTTAGATTGCCGTTCTCTCCAAGTGGCTGTGGGTGGTATTTCTCCCTAGAACAACATTGTTTTAGGCATTAGATTATTGAGAGCTAATTTGGAATCCTCCTTCATGGTTGGAATGCGAATTTGGTTAGTTATGGACCTATGGTACAGGTATAAATCTTTGAAAGGCTATATCTTAATGTTTACCTTAATTCTGTCAGATTATTTGGAGAAGGAATTTTGTATTCGATTTTGGGAGGGTGCTTACATTGCTAACATTCCCCTTTGGAGACATTTCGCCAACCTTTAATAGATAGAAGATCAATTTTATTTGTGAATTGCCCTTAATTGGAGGAATTTTTTGTAATCCAAGGGTGCTTTTGTAACAATTTTCATTCATCAATGAAATGTTTCTTATTCAAAAAAAAATTTTATTTGTGAAGAAATGAAGGATATTTTCCCATCCTTTTTTCTGTTTACTGCTAAAAATCCCTCTATTGCTTCGTTTTTGGGTTGCTACTTGTCATTTGATTTCCATTAATGTAGAATGCTCCTTGATGGAGAAATTGTCAACCTCTCTTTCCTCCTTTCCATCTGGATGGCTTTTTAGTAACTACGGGCTCTTGAGATATGCATATCGGGTCCATTAAGTCTTGAGGGTTCTACTGTAAATCTATTTCATATCCTCCCCGGAGAGGTGGAATCCCTCTGGACTCTTCTTCTCTAAAGCTTTAAACAAAATTCGGTTCTTAATGTGCCTTTTGTAGGCTTAACACCTTTGATTTTGTCTAGAGATCTTCATTATATGCTCTTAGGCTGAAGGCTTTTTATCTTCTTAAGAAAATGATAGGAACTAAATTCATGTTAATTTGAAAATAAAGGACTAAGGTCCACCATGTCGTAAGCCTTCTCAAGATCAATCTTCATAAGTCAAGCTTTCTTCTTGGACTCTTTCAGATTGTTCACAATCTCAGTAGCATGCAGAATAGAGTCCAGAATCTGTCTCCCCTGAATGAAAGGAAATTGAAAGTTGGAAATAGTGTTTTGAATCATAGACCTTAATCTGTCAACCAACATTTTCCCCATTATAAACACTATGAACTAAGCTGAAATCCTTCATTCTGATAGCCCCTTTCTTTTTAGTAATTAACAAATAAATTTTTCCTTTAAACACTAGTTGAGATTAGAGGTCTCAAAAAAGTCTTTAATCAGGCCTGGGGTTTTATTCATGCCAAAACTAGTAATGGCCTTCCAAACTTCTTGACTATCAAATAGACGAGTGATGGCAACATTACCTCTTCACTAATCGGATCCCAGGAAATGCCTTAAAAAATGGATCTGTCACTTTTGAGATTGGTATAAAGAGTTTGGAAATAGGTGACAACTTCCTTCTCAATCTGTGTACAGTCTCTCCCCCTTCTCTGTGACTAGTTCAAGACTTTTTTCTTCTACTGTTAGCTATAGCATGAAAGAAGGTAGAATTTTCATCACCTTCCTTGAGCCACTTCACTTTACTCTTCTGATGCCATCTTTGGTTTTCTTACTGGAGAATCCTAAATTTTTTTCTTTCAAGCCTTGTTTCCCCTCTCTTTATTCGGTAGAGAGGGGAACAGATTCTTCTTTCACATCTAGGTCTCTAATGGCACTCTGAATCTTTTTCTTTTTTAATTTAAGATCTCCAAAGTTCTTGAAATTCCAAGTCTTTAGACAGCTTTAAGATATTTAAGCTTCTGATTTAGGCGAAAGCTAGGCCATCATGTAGACGAATTAGTAGCCCACCGGTTGGAGATGAAGGTGGTAAAACTAGGATGAGAAAGCCATAAATTTTCGAACTTAAGGCATTTGTCTCTAGAGCCAGAGGAAAATGATCCGATACAACTCAATTTTTTCTATTGACTCTAGAATTGGGGAATTTGAGCAGCCATTCCTTGGAACAAGGAATCTATCCACCAGAAAAAAAGTTGGAGAACCTCTCATATTGGACCAAGAGAATTCCCCATTCAGTAGAGGGAGATCATTAAGTTCCAAATCAGCGATCATTTCATTGAACTTCCTCAATACTTCTTGTAATTTTACCACTGACAATTTTTCAGCAATCCATCGCACCACATTGAAGTCCCCAGCCAGGCACCACAAATCATTGCATAAACCAGCCAGGTCATAGATTTCCTTCCAGAACGCTCCCCTACTCCTAGAGGAGGATGGACCATAGACAGAAGAAATCCAGTAAGTAGAATCGTCATCCACTTTGACTTTGATTGAAAGAGAAAAAGAGCCCCCAATCACTTCCAGGATAGTGATAGAGTCTTCCTTCCACATAACAGACCAACCCAAATTTCTAGAACTCCAAATACAACTGATCAAATTTCTATCCATCACCGCCTTCTTGGACTCATGAAGAACTAAATCTAGATTAACAGAGCAAATTAAATCACGGACCACCTTGCATTTGTCCCGGTCCCCCAGGCCTCTAACATTCCAAGAGACAATTAACATGGCATGGAAGGCTCCAGAGAAGGAGAAGGGAGAGGAGCGATATTAGATGGACCATCTATCATTGCGCCTTGGTGTTTTCCAGAATTCTCCACCTGCTAATTACTCTTCTGAGAAAATCATTTACATGCGCCAACTACCAAATATACTCCCACGATCTTTTTTCATCCCTAAAGACTCTTCTATTTCTTTTCAACCATAACCCCAAGTAATTGCACAAAAACCCACAACCCATAGTTGCTTCCCCCTTATCTTTAAAAGTAGGATTTAGTTAGGGTTCCTCCGGTGATGGACGAGAAGTATCGTTATCAACCCAAGTCACACCAAAAGTTTGATTCCCACCCCAATAAGCCTCGAGAACTTGCAATTCCACGTGATTTGATTATGGTCTTCTGGTTCAAGGTGGCACAAACTACACCAGTGAGGGTTAAGAGTGTTGGAAGAAGATCATTGAAGAAACTCGAGGTATTTATTTTACCAAGTGCCAGATAAAAAACTTGACTTTCTTCTGGATGTTCATCTTCCACAAAGTGGAGAAAAAGAGGGAGGAGCAACTCTAAGTCTAAGGAATTGGACTACTAAAATCAAGGCTAAGAGACCAAAGTCTTTTGTTTGGGGATCACTCTTTAACCAAACAGCCATCAAAGCTAGTAATAATAGATGACAACTTAGCCATTTCCCTATTCTGGATTAGTCTGCGAAAATGAAAGTCAATATTCACACGTAAGCCCTCCAATCAAATAAAATATTTATATCTCATTCTTGTCTTGATTATACTATAATTTTCATATATAAAAGAGGGAGATTGCAACTCGTCGTTCTTTCATAGAATGGCTTCATTAAGAAAAAGTAAAAATCATATCCTGTTTTTAATTAGAGAGGATGGATCCACTGTCCTAACGAGGAGGAGATTGTCAAAGAAGTGATTTCTTACTATTCAGGACTTTACGCTTCTGGTTCTATCCCTCTGGCAAAGATTGAAGGGATCGAGTGGCACCCTATTAGTTCGGTTGAAAGTCAAACTCTTGAGAGCCCTTTCCAATTGGAGGAAATTAGGATTGCTGTATTCAGCTGTGATGGAAACAAGGCCCCTGGACCCGATGGTCAATGGCATTCTTCCAGAGTAATTGGGATTTGGTGAAAGGCGATTTGGAAAAGGTCTTCAAGGAATTCTTTGATAGGGGTATAATAGATGCCGCTTCTAATGAGACATTCGTTTGCCTAATCCCCAAGAAAGAAAAAGTTGAAAGTTTAAAAGATTTCCGCCCTATTAGCCTTGTTACCAGCCTCTACAAGTTGATTGCTAAGGTTTTAGCTGGGAGACTGAGCAAGGTTCTGCCTTCTACAATAGCCCCCCCAATCAAGGGGCTTTTATTGAAGGTAGGCAAATTCTGGATGAGATTCTAATAGCAAATGAGGCAATTGAGGACTACAGATCAAAGAATAAAGCAGGGATCCTTTTCAAGATTGATTTCGAGAAAGCCTATGATCACGTGGATTGGAGTTTTCTTGATTAGGTTATTGTGAGGAAAGGATTTTGCTCCAGATGGAGAGCTTGGATGTGGGCTTGTACTAGGTCGGTGAATTACTCGTTTCTTATCAATGGAAAACCAAGAGGGAAAGTATTCGCCACTAACGGGATTAGGCAAGGTGATCCACTTTTGCCCTTCCTCTTTACTTTAGTAGTGGATACCTTGAGTAGACTCTTCGAACGGGGCTTGGAAAGGGGAATGATTGAGGGATTTTAAATTGGAAAAGACAAGGTGCCATTAACACATCTACAGTTCGCAGATGACACGTTGATTTTTTGCTCAGGAAAAGAGGAATCCTTTCAAAACTTTCTGGATATAATTCAAATTTTCAAGTGGTGTTCCGGCCTAAAAATAAATAGAGCAAAATGTTCATTGATGGGGATAAACGTGGAAGAAGCAAATTTAACATCCTTGGCAGGTAAGGTGGGATGGAAAATTGAGAATATGCCTTTTAAATACCTTGGGATGCCTCTGGGGGATAATCCGAAGAAGAAACGATTCTGGGAACCTGTGATTGAAAAAGTGTCTAAAAGATTGGCATCATGGAAAAAGGGGTATTTTTCCAAGGGTGGGAGGCTCACACTTATCCAATCAGTTTTGTCCGGTATCCCAACATACTATCTGTCTATTTTTAAGATGGCTGCAAGTATTAGAGAGGATTTGGAGAGAATTATGAGGAACTTTCTCTGGGAGGGGTCAGGTGAGGGGAAGGGTGCACACCTCGTGAATTGGAAGACTGTTTCTCGCCCAATGAATGAAGGGGGGGCTTGATATCGGAAATCTGGACAGAAAAAATATGGCTTTACTTGTAAAATGGTTTTGGAGATTCCCAAACGAACCTAATAGCCTATGGCATAAGGTGATTGAGAGTAAATATGGGATCCATTCAAATGGTTGGGACACAAATATAGTGATTAGGGGCACTGCTTGGAATCCATGGAAGGAGATATCCAAAGGTTACCCCCTGTTTTTTAACTGTGTAAAATGGAAAGTTGGGGATGGAAACCGGATTCGCTTCTGGGAAGATGCTTGGTTGGGAGATAGTTCTCTTCAAGACCTTTACCCTTTGTTATACTCCTTAACCCTCGCAAAAAATTATCCAATTTTCAGCTTTTATTTTGAGAGAGGGGGTGAGTGTGAATATTGATTTACATTTTCGAAGATCGATCCGGGAAAGGGAAATGAATGAACTAACTTCCATCATTACAAACCTTGAGGGTGTTTTGGTGCATGAGGGTGTAAGTGATAGTAGACTATGGTCCTTAAATTCTTCCAACGTGTTCTCGAGTAAATCCTTTTTTGAATTTAGTAATCCTTCACACTTTTGTGCTTCACCTCTTTTCTTTTCTAAACTCTGGAAGATTAAGATCCCGAAGAAAGTCAAATTTTTTATTTGGTCAGTGGCCTTGGGCAAGATAAATACTTTTGAGTTTCTTCAGCGATCTTCTCCTCTCATCTTAAACCCCAGTTGGTGTTGTCTATGCAATTGTGATTCGGAAGACCTAAATCACATCATGTGGAAGTGCAAGTTTTCGAGGCTAATTTGGCAAAATTTTTTTCTAAACGTTTGGTATATCATGGGTGAACAATGAGTCTATTTGCTTAATTCTAGAAGAATTGCTCATTTTCCCCCGTTTTAATGATAAAGGGAATATGTTATGGAGGGCGGGGTATACTGCAATTGTATGGGGTATTTGGCTAGAAAGAAATAAAAGAATTTTTAGGGATGAAAGGAGGTCTTGGGATTATGTTTGGGAGTTGGCAAATGTAAATGCTTCCTTTTGGGCGTCAACTTCCAAAGACTTTTGTAATTTCCCGCTTGGACAAATTATTTATAGATGGCCCGCATACTTGTAATTAGGTGGCGGTGCGGGTTTTGGGTTAGGGTATATGGTATACGGTATACCTTTGTTTTGTGGCTTTTTGGTTAGTCTAGTGCCACTTTAACTTTTTATTAACTTATGTTTTTTTTACTTTCTTTCATTTTATCAATGAAATGGCCTTTTGAGGTGTTTTATTCAAAAAAAAAAAAAAAAATTTTCATATATAAAATATTTATTTCTATATCAAGCTCTTTGCTAAACATTTGCCCCAGGCCTTCAACCATTGATAATGTTTTTCTCCATGATCATCAAACCAAAAACGACTTATCATAATCTTTGAGAGATCGATTGCTGTGATACCGATTTGATTGGAACCAAACTGATATTAATATAGATAGAAAAAAACATTTTCAACATGAACTGGATTAGTCATTGAGACCCTAGAACCAATGTTTTAGCCCTTTGGGGAGGTTCTTTGCTTAAAGGGAAGGAGAGATCTCTATGGGATAATGCTCTTAGAGCTATTTTGTGGAATATTTGGCTTGAGCGCAATAGAAGAAGTTTCAAGGACACTTGCATTTATTGGGAGGATGTTTGGCAGTGTAGTGTTCTCATAGCCTTCCAAGTGGAGTGCACTTTATAACATTTTTTTTTTTAATTATGCTCCTTCTATTATAACTTCTAATTGGAAGGCTTTTTTTTAGTCCCATCCTTACCTTTTGGGCTTTTTCATTCTTCAATGAAATTGCAATGTTTATTATCAATTTTTTTTTTAATAGAGATAGAGAAATACAAAGGTTACTAAGCATATTAGAGACATAGTTTTCTCCCTCAAGAGTCATAGACTACTAATATATAGCCTTCTCTAGCAACGCTCCTAATTATTTACTAATATGCCCTTACAACATTCCTATTAGCAAATTTTAGAACATTGTGATCATATCCTCCGGTCATATCATATCCTTTTTCGTCTCAGGTTTGGTATGTATAGTTTCATGTGGACCTTTGGTTCTAATTCGGGGTGTCATTCGATGAGGGAGAAATGATTGATCATCCCCCTGCAGGCTGGATGGCTTTTTTGTCATTTTGTGGAGCATCTGGCTTGAGCGCAATATGGGTGAAGGGACGTGGACAACTACAGGGGAGGTTGCTCATGTGATTGCCTCCATTTGGGTTTTTTTTTAGAGAACAACCAAAATCTTATTTCATTAAAAGATAATGAAGAAAAAGATGTGTAAAAAAAAAGTACTTGGTATACCACTGGCATCTAATTACAAGTATACGACCGTTTCAAATAAAAAATATAAGAATTTTATTAAAGTGCTTTGTAGTTGACACCCAAAAAGAAGCTTACATTTGCCATCTCTCAAACATTATCCCAATGAAACCAATCCTCTAGAACACTCTTCTGTTCAAGCCAAATGCTCCACAATAGCTTATTTCCATTATAATTATTAGGGAAGCTATACCAAATCTCTTTCGTCGCCAGTCGCCACGTACAATTAGGTACCCAGTTCTTGCCATAGGTGGTGGAGAATTTTTACCAAATATGTAATGCAAATGTACGTGACCACAACAAATGGTTGGAACGAAATGGTTGAACGAAATAAAAGAGTCTTTAACAACAAAAGTAATACGGTCGGCGAGATTTGGGAGATTATTAAATTTAAAGTGTCTCTTTTAGCTTCTACTTCTAAAACCTACTTCTAAAACCTTTTGTAATTATGATGTTCTTTTTTTTTTTTTTTTTTTTTATAATAAACAAATCAATATGAAAGAGCCAAAGGCAAGAACAAAAACCAATTACAAAAAGGCCTTCCAATTAGAGGCAATGACAGAGGGGGCATAATTACGAAAAGTTTTACACTTAGCACTCCAATTGGAGGCATTAAGAATACTAAGCTCCCAAATTTCCTTCCCAAGCTTTTCTTTATCCAAAAAGATTTGTCTATTGCGTTCCAATCAAATATTCTAAGCTATAGATCTCACCGCATTGTCCCAAAAGATCCTTTTTTTCCTTTGAGTAAGGAGCCTCCCAAAAGAGTAATAAAGTTAAGCTTAGGATCTTTGTTGAAGACCCCCCACTCCATATTAAACGTAGCTAAGAGAGATTCCCAAAGAACTTTAGAGAAACTGCAATCGAAGAGGAGGTACTCCGTTGACTCCGAATCATTCTTGCACAAACAACGCCAATTGGGTTGAAGATTAATCCACGACTTCCTTGACTAAATCTTGAGATTGGAATTTATACCATCTTTAAAAACTAACCACAAGAACATTTTGATTTTCTTAGGATACTTGCACCCCAAACTAACATATTGGAGTCTTCCTCTCTATTACCATTCATATTCCACAGCAAAGAAAGAGTTGACTTGCAAGAGAAGCCATTACTCTTGTCCGGAATCCAAACTCTAAAATCCTCCCTTTCGTTAATGCAAACTGGCTCCAACAAGGTCATCAAATTAATCCACTCCACCTCCACATAATTAAGGTTCCTCCTAAATTCAATCACTCAAGAATTCACCTCCATTTTCCAGAAATGCTTGATAGGATGCCAGCTTATTCTTAGCAAGATTGAACAAGTTGGGGAATTTAACAGCCAAAGCAGTCTCGCCAACCCAAATGTGCTCCCAAAACAGAATATTGGCTTCTTTACACGCCACGAAAACAGTTATTCTCCATGTGCTTCTTGAGTTTAAAAATATGCTTCCAAGGGCTCTATTGATGCTATTATAGCCTTGATTTTGGAGCATCACCCTAACACATCTAAGCCATGAATCCCAGTGATTACCTTGTGCCAGAGAAGATGTGACTCTAGAGGGAATCTCCACAACCACTTGAGAAGTAGAGCATCATTTTTTTTTCTCAACCCACCGAAGGCCAAACCACCACAACTCAAAGGGTGTGGGATTAAGTCTCATTTCACTAAATGATTACTACCTTCCCCATTAGCACCTTTCCGAAGAACTTACTCAGAATTTTATCAATAGTCTTGGTGACTTGTACAGGGGCTTTGAAAACAGAGAAGAAGTCGGTGGGAAGGGTATTTAGAATAGAATGGACTAGAGTCAATCTACCTCCTCTAGAAATAAGGACATTTTTCCATTTAAAAATTCTTTTTTGGATCTTATCAACCACCGGATCCCAAAAAGACGAAGGATTGCCCTCGAGGGGGAGGCCAAGATAGCTCATTGGTAATTCCCCGATCTCAAAAGGAACATTGTCTGCAAGCCACTGAATCTCTTCCTCCTCCAAATTGATGCCTGCCTCTGAGGATTTTAAATTATTAATGAGTAGTCCAGAGCCTTTTTCGAACAACTTCACCGAATCTACAAGGTTAATGATATTATCCTTATTAAAGTGAGAAAAAAAGGAGAGTATCATCAGCAAATTGAAGATGCGAGACTTCTAAATCGCCGCCCCTAATCCCTCTTATCCACTGTCTTGCTTGATTTCTCAAGAGTAATCTACTGAAGCTGTCAGCCACTATTAGGAACAAGAAAGGGGACAAAGATCACCTTGTCTCATACCTCTCGAAGCAACAAATTTTTTTTTGATAGGAAACATAATTATATATATTAAGAAGAGAGGAGATACAAAAAGGGTGAAAAGAAATCACCAAAGCCAAAGGATTACAAAAACTTCTCCCAATTGGCGTTAATAAAAAAACTATCATAATTACAAAAGTTTGTATTAAGAGTGCTCCATTGAGAAACTTTGAACTTCATGGCATCCCACACCTCGATGACACTTCTAGCTTTGTTGTTAAAAATTCTGTGATTTCTTTCCATCCACAGCTCCCACGCAAGCCCTTTTACTGCAAAGTCCCAAAGAGTTTTGGCCTTTTTGGTAAAAGGATGACCAAGAAGGAGGCTTTCCAAATTTAAATTGGCTTTTTTGTGAAGGCAAAGATTTAAGTTAAAGGTAGATTTGAGGGAGGTCCAAAGGCTGTGGGCAAAGGGACAGTTGAAAAAAAGGTGATCATGGGTTTCATTGTGTCTGAAGCAGAGGCAGCAAATGTTGGGAGAGATGGTGAGATTTGGGTTTCTTTTTTGGAGAATGTCATTGGTATTGAGGCCACCAAGGGTGAGGTTCCATATGAAAAATCTAATCTTTTTGGGGACTCCTTTTTGCCACATACTATTGTAGAGGATAGGGTTCATCACCTGGATTCTATTGGTTAGGTTTGCAAAGAGGGATTTCGTGGTATAGTTGCCATCCTTTTCCAAGGTCCAAAAAAGTCTGTCATCCTCATCGTTAGGAGAGATGTCGTGAATGATTGAAAGAAGTCTCACAAATTCTTCAATTTCTCTGTCAAACAGATTTCTAATGAAAGTGATATTCCAAGCGTTGCAAGAATTATCCCAGAAGTGATCCACCTTAGCAGCTTTGTTGGTTGAGATTTGGAAGAGTCTTGGGAACTGTCTTTTGAGGGAAATGCCGTTGGCCCATCGATCATTCCAGAAATTGGTTGAGTTACCTTTGCCAATCTTGATATTGTAGAGATCATCACACTTTTTCGTGCAAAAAGAAATAAAATTCCAGGGGCTGTGAGTTCTAGAGGGGACGTTTTTGGTGAATCTACCATCATCCCGAATCCCGTACTTTGCTGTGATGATATTCTGCCACAAGGCGTTTCTTTCTCTTGAGAACCTCCAAAACCACTTAGAAGCAAGAGCAATGTTTTTCTCCTTTAAGTTGCCTAAACCGAGGCCTCCTCCTTCCTTGTGATTAGAGACTTTTTTCCAATTAATGAGGTGGCTTCCATGCTCAGTACCCTCCTTGGCCCAAAGGAAATCTCTAATTTTCTTTTCAATCCCTGAAATTACCTTAGAAGGCATCTTGAAGATGGACATGCCATTAATAAGAATAGAAAAGTTAGCGGTCTTGAGGCAGCCTTTCATCCACTTGCACCACTTCGAATTGAACCTTTCTTAACAAAAACATCAAGGAGAAAAGACCAATCAACACAATCATATGCCTTCTCAAGATCAAGTTTAATGACCACACCCTTGTCCTTCCTTCTCTTACAATCTTCAACTAGCTCATTAGTTATCAAGATTGAATCAATAATCTGTCTCCCTCCTATAAAAGCATTTTGATAAATTGATATAGTCTTTAGAAGTACCAACTTCAATCTATCAGCTAGCACTTTAGCTAAAATTTTGTAAAGACTTGTGGTGAGGCTAATGGGATGACAGTCAGATAAAGCATCGATTTTCTTTGGTATAAGAGTGATGTAGGTCTCATTTACACTAGCATTCATGATTCCCTTCTTAAAAAAAGTCTTGGAACTCCTTCATTACATCTACTTTGATGATGTTCCAAGAATTTTTAAAGAATTCAATAGTAAATCCATCCGGGCCAGGGGTTTTATTAAGGCCTAAACAAGCAATAGCTTTGACCACCTCCTCGTCAGTAAAAGGCTTTGTCAGATCAGCATTATCCACCTCACAAATGGGGTCCCAATCCAACTCCCACAGAAACCTTCTATGATGTTCGTTTGATTAACACCAACGTGAAAACTTTTGTAATCCAGTTAGTGTGGGTTGATTTCTTATCACCCTTTTGTATTTTCCTCTTTTTATTTTATGAAATCTCGTTTCCTATAAAAAAAAACAAAAGTACCTGACCACAACAAATGATTACTACAATCCTCTAAGTTCTATTTGCACCATCGGGACCTTAGAAATTGTTGGACCTTGTCGGTAGTGACCTGTCTTTTTGTGTGGTCGTGTTTTCTATTTTGTATTTTTTCATTTTCCTAAATGAAAGCTTTCTTTTTTAATGATGTGCACATCATTAAAATTCTTGATGCATGTACTTTCGAAAAATTGTTCCCCGATTTCTACTCTTTTGCTGAGAAGGGAATCAGGCAACATAGATTTTGATTGTAATGTTCTTTATCATATGTAGATATGAACTGGCTATGTTGATATGGTTCTCACCTGTTCATCCAATGACATTTAGTTTATTTACTTTTTGTGCAGGTTCTCTTATATGCTGCTGTTGCGATGATTTTGGTTTTCCCTTTTGAAATTTTTTATTTATCATCCCGGTTTTTCTTATTAAGGACTCTTTGGCGAATAGTTTTCCCTCTACAAGTAAGTTTTTTTCCTACCATTTAAAAAAAGTAATATGTACTGTTAACCTTGGAAGTTGGTGTTTTATCATGTTAGGACTTAGGAGTAACTGACGGCATACGATTATTTATGCTGGCAAATATCTATAAACATGTCTGAATGACTCGAAATGTTTGTGTTAAATAAATGAATTAACTCCTCTTTTCTCATAAGTCATAACTGGTTTTTTTTATCACGTGTTGCATGTGTTTTTCTTCACAAGATCTCAAAATTTAACAATTTAACGAGTATATAGCTTTTTTCTATGCTTTATGAAATTATTTAAAATTGATTCAAATCTTAAATATTAATATATTGTATATCAAGAGAGTTTTTATTTTTCCTGAAATGTAAACATATTTTTGTAATTCCATCTTTTAGGATAGAGTCCCTTCTCAACTTTCAACCACTAAAAGAACTACACTTTTAATTTCATCTCAAATAATTATCAAAATTTTATTTAGTGTTACACTTTGTTTTATCTCCAAGATTTCAAATATAATAATATGATTGAGTTTAAAGTTTTTTTGTATAACAATATAATTATTTAAAATTAGTTGAAACACTCACAAAAGTGGCTCAAAACATTACTTCTCATTTTTTATCTAACTATTAGTTGCTTTTTTAAAGAAAAATTTGGACGGTAAATACTAATTTTGGAACTTAGTATATAATGTCGATGCTTCTCTCAGTTCAACTAAATAACACATTTAATTCTATCTCAAATAGTTGATATAGACAAGGGGGTGACAACTCAATAAAAAATCATAAATTCCACCAATAAATTTATTATTAAAACTATTATTTGTCCACTTCTCATAATAAATGTAGGTCAATTTAAGTATTAAGTAAAATATTACAGGTAATAGTGTATAAAAAAAATTTCTCCTACCTCCGTACTTTTATATAGATATAGATAGTAGATATAGGTTATAATTCGAAGATAGATTATAGAGGTCAAGTGAGTGTATAAACATGTTCTTTCATAAATTTTTTGCATGATCTTACACATTGCCTTATTGTTCATTTTATGTTAAATGATTAAACAATACATAACAAGTTCGCGTGATTGGAAGAAACTTGGGGATGTTTTTTAAGATCCTTTTTTTTTTTACAATTTCTAGGGGGTGGAAAAACTTACCTACATATCAGAGATATCAAATTAGATCTCACAATCTTGTAATGGTACCGTAGTGTGTTAATTCATTTATATATGTCTTTGTTTTGGGGCACACAAGGTTGCTGATTTGTGGCACGCCGGCACATATGGTATTTCCATCTTTAACCAAATTCCAGGAACTTTTTAATCAAATTATATAGCTTCCTAATGGTAGTAATTAGAGCTTGTATCTATCTTTTTACTACATCAATGAATTGAAGTTGGTAAGAGAAGCTTCCATCCTTAAGGCAACGGATAGAACTAATCCAACTTAGAGGCATGCCTGTTCATGATTGTGAGAAAGGGGTATTGAAAAAACTATTGAGAGTTGAATTCACACATCATCTGTCTTCTCACTTTCTATGATCACTATTAAAATATTTAAATTTTGTATTTCAGCCTTGTGTAATTCCATATTATAATACATGAATATCTTCAAGTCTATTCAGGCATCTTTGGTTGGAGGTTAATTTGAATTTTGTTTAATGCAGGCAATTACCTTTTCTGACTTTTTCTTAGCTGATATTCTCACGTCAATGTCAAAGGTTTGCATCTTTCTGTTCGTAATCAACCATTTCCAAAATCAGTTGTTGGCTTATAATAGTAGTAGTACCACAAAGGACAGCGTAATGCAATGGGCTTCGTGTTCACATGTCTATATAACTCTATTTTTCTAAATGAGCATAAGCGATATTCAGTTTCATGAGTCATAGCTTCCGGAACAGACTTTGTACTATGTAGTTCTTCTGATATCTTTGCATTGCTTCATTTTGTTGGAATTCGATACCAGAACCTGTTTGTTTTTTAATATCTCCTTTTCCAGATACGTTTGTTACATAAACATGATACACTTACAATGGTGATTTGGCTGGCAGGTGTTTTCTGATTTGGAACGTTCAGTGTGCCGAATGGTTCACCGACAGGTGGTTTCTCTTTACTTGGTTGTGTAAAGTATTTGTATCTAGTAAATTCCAACCGGCCTTTCCATTGATTACTGTAATGTCATGTAAAGATCCTTACATCCTTCAAACTCTTGGAGTTGAGGGATTATTCTATGGTGCTTCTAAATGGTTATACTTACATAGTTCATTGTTTAGAAGTAGCAAAAACTTTTAAGACTTTTGGTAACAGATAGTGATGTCTTCTGCTACTATCTGCACTACTAGTTAGCTTTTGCTGATTGATACGGGAGTATTTCCTTTCTTATCATAGGAGTGATTTTTGATCTTCAATGGGGGACACTTAGCTATTTATGATGCATGGATCACTTCTTAGCTTGGTAGGAGCATGGGGAGACTTTTTCGATTTGGGAGGTTAACCTGTGTTAGGGTCAGTGTGTAGGTTAACCCCTCAGGTTATAAGATCCCCATGCTTTCTACAAGGCTAAGAAGTATCCCATGTATCATGCTCGTGCATTAGCTAAGATGTCTCCTAGTTTAATCTTCCTTTAAAGATGACTCCTCCAGCCACACTTACTACATAGCTGAGATGTCTTCCAAATTTTTAACAAAAGAATTTTTTTTTTCTTTTTTTGCAAAAGATGTCTTCCAAATTAGTTTTACTGAAATTGCATATTTTTATTTATCAAATGTATTCAGGTTGCCACCATTGCATGGTTTGAAGCTGATTCTGTTTGTGGAAGTCACTCTGTTGCAATCCCTTTAGTTCTTGTTTTGCCTTATCTTTTTCGTTTGTTCCAATGTCTTCGACAATACAAAGATACAGGGGAAAAAACAACACTTTTGAATGGTTAGTTCTCATTCCCCCTCCCCTCCCCTCCCCTTCCTCTATCTTGATCGGAACTAGTGTCAGTGGGTCATGTTCTATGTTGTCAACTTTTTGCATTTGTATACGCATTAATAATTATCTGCATCATCATTTAACAACTTTAAAAGAAGTGTTCAGTTTCTAAAGCTTCTTTTCTTTTCTATTTATTGGAAATAAAATATTTTTCATTGTTTCTAGGAAAGAATCAGATTGTATAGTTATTTTACTTTCCTTGTATATTCTTTTTCCTTATTTAGGTTAGCTATATCTTTTATAAATACCCATGTATTCTTGTTTTTATGACATAAAGGAATATAATTTTTTCCCTCTAAACTTATATGGTACAGATCCATAACCCTAGCTATCCTTGTCGGAACTTTTTTTATCGTTGGAACGCTAGCAACCTCAACAGCATCTTTCTCTCCGGGCATCCGATGGATTTTTTTTTCTGTGTTCCTCCCATTTGCGGTGTTTGATTGAATTTCAAATATATATATATATATATATATATATATTTTTTTTTTCAAAAGTTCAAATATGTTTTTCCTAAGCTTCAGATTTGGTTTTCACGTGTGCGATTGGCAGTGATAGAGAAAAAGCTCCACGCGCTGCCACAGTAACTCGATCACCACCGTTGAACTCAGGAAAAAGGCATGCGTGAGCCCAGGCACAATGTCTATAATCACTGTCGATCCCACGCGCTGGCGAGTGGGGCTTTTTTCGACGTCTCTATTTTGGGTTTTGTACGTCTTGGATTTTCTGGACTATCTGTGGTGGTTTGGGGCGTGAATAATACTCGGGTGTGAAGAAAAAAGCATTTTTCCTACTGTCCAGATCCTGCTAATTCATTTTTTGATATTTTCTGATCATCTATGACTCATACTCTTAGTTTTGAGACCTCTGTAGAGACCAAGTCTACCTCCGAAAGTTTCAGTCAATCTTCATTCACCAAAGAATAGATGGAGCATCTCATAAGATTCTTTAAATTTCCACAATTTTCGATCTCACCATCATGTTCAGATGCCAATCAAGGCAGTGCTTCATTCTTCTCATCTCATAATTCAGAATCTTGGGTCGTTGACTCCGATCACATGACTAGTTATCTCCGGTTTTTCCACTCATAATTTGTGTGCATTCTAAAAAAATCAAATTGGTTGATGGTTCTTTTTCAGCTATTGCAGGAACGAGTGACATAAAAATTTCTCTATCTTTAAGTCTAAAAGATGTTTTACATGTTTTCAAGCTATCTTGTAATTTACTGTCAGTCAGTAAATTAACTAGTGATCATACGTACTTGTTGTGCTAGCTTTTATCCTTTTCAATATGAATTTCAGGATATGGCCTCGAGGAAGATGATTGGTAATGTAAAATTAAGTGGACTTTATTTCTTCGATGATGGGTCCCTTCAAAATTCGACTTCTCGTTGTTTTGGGGTCATTTTTGTTTCTAACGAAACTGATAGTATGTTATGGAATTTTAGGCTAGGACATCCTAGTTTTTATCTCTTAAACGCTAGTTTCCTAGTTTATTTTCCAACAAAGATCCTTCATCATTTCATTGTGAGGTTTGTGCTTTGGCTAAAATGCATCCTTCTACCTATTCTCCTCATTCTTATATTCACTTTAAACTATTTTCTCTTGTCCATAGTGATATTTGGTATGCACCTTTATTGAAAATTATACACAAATGAGTTGGGTTACCTTGTGAAACACAAATATGAAGTGGAAGGATTTTTTAAGATGTTTTATACCATGTTATACACACAGTGACACAATTGATGCAAAAATCAAGTTGTTGTGTAGTGAAGTGACAATGGTAGGGATTAGGGAGTATTTTACAAAGGTTCTTGGAGAATTTTTTTCAATCAACGGTATTTTTCAACAAAGTTCTTTTCGTGGATTCCCTCAACAAATTGGGGTTGCTGAGCGAGATAATAATATCATCAATTATATTAATGTGTGAATTACATTGAAGGTTGGCAATAATAATGACAATTCTCCGTGCCGGTCAAATCTTTTCATTTTGATCATGGCCTCGAACAAGTCGCTACATTTTTTCGATATACCAAAATAAAAATGATATTATCTTAACTGGAGATAATGTAGGTGAAATGAATAGATTGAAAAAAATGCTTGGCTACTGAGTTTGATATTATAGACCTTGGGAGTCTCAAATATTTCTTAGGAATGGAAATTGATTCTTCTAAGGAAGGAATTAATGGGAGTCAAAGGAAGTACATCCTAGATTTACTCATAGACACTGAATGAGTGGGTGCAGACCTATTGACACACCAGTTGATTCGAATGTGAAACTTGGTGACGGTAAGGAAGAAGTTGATATAAATCGGTATAAAAAATTAGTTGGTACTTGGGAGACTTATTTATCTATCTCATACTCGGTTGGATTTTGCTTTTGCTATTGGATTAGTAAGTCAGTTTATGCATTCTCCAAAAAAAGGTTCACATGGAGGTTTTTTTTGGAAGAGGTCTGGTTTTCAAGAAAAACAGTAACCGAGATATTGAGACTTATATTGAGGTAGATTGGGCTGGATCTGTGCAGGTAGGAGGTTAACATCTGATTATTGTTGTTATGTATGGGGAAATCTGGTTACATGGCGAAGCAAGAAACAGAACGTTTTTGCTCGTAGCAGTGCTGAGGCTGAATTCAGGGCAATGGCAAATGAATTATGTGAGATTATTTGGCTACAACGGATAATGGAAGACCTAAGACTACCTCTAAAACTTCCACTAAAACTTTATTGTGACAATAAGGCTGCCATCGGTATTACTGGTTATCCAGTCCAGTATGATAGGACAAAGCATGTGACGATTGATCGCCATTTTATTAAAGAGAAGCTTGAAGCTGATTTCATTTGTATGCGCTCTGTTCGGAAATCTCTATAGATAGTTGATAGTTTTACAAAGGTCGTGTAGTTATTTTACTTGTATATTCTTTTTCCTTATATAGGGACGATACAAAAATGTAGTTATTTTAATTGTATAATTTTTTTTCCTCTATTAACTGTTCTATTTTTTACTTTCCTTTTCTTTTTTTCCTTTTCCAAATTTTAAAGCTTATTTTCTTTATTTCATTTTTGTTATAGAATTATTGTGTTCATTCGAGGCCAATCTTATATTTATTCTGTTATTATTTTGCATCTATATCTATTTAGTTTATTGTTTTCATACTCAAGACATTTCCTCTGCTTTGATGTTTTTTTTTTTACTCTTGATCTCTGTTTGTTGCTTTGAAGCTATAGTAACTCTATTTTCTCATCATTACAGCTTTAAAATATTCAACCGCAGTTCCGGTGATTTTTCTTTCAGCCCTTAAATACCACGTCTTCCCTGATAGGTGGACCAACTTTTATCGGCCTCTCTGGCTGCTATCTGGTGTTTTAAACTCTTTGTACTCATTTTACTGGGATGTGACTCGAGATTGGGACTTAAGGTATGATAATTATATTTTTCCCTTTTCCCTCGACATAATTTTTCAAGGAGCGAGTATTCTGTTTGTTTTTATTAGTCTGTTTTTCTACCTACAATTGGGTGCGTTGTTGACATGTACTAATGACAGGTCCTTTATCTTTATACCCCAATTGTATATCTCACATTTGCTAAAAAAGACAAATAAAAAGAAATAGGAGTGGGTCTTCTCTTGTAAAAGTGATGTCCATGTGGTCTTTTTATTTCAGGTCACTCTCAGGAGAGTGGTGGACTTTTGTCCATTTTATGCTGTTCCAACCGAGTGTTTTTATTTTTTATCTCTAGGGAAAGAGAAGGTGGGGTTGGGGACTATACTGTGTTGATAAAGCACAACCATAGATCCATTATCGCCCAAAAATAATTGATTGCATATGTTAATTTGGATGGACAAGAAAAATTGTTACTTGCATGATGTTCTTGAGATGTGTTGACATGACGTATGTTTTTCTTTATGACAGTGCTTTCACAAGGATCTTCAAGTTCAGTAGACCACACTTCTTCTCTCATCTCTTATATGGGCGGAAATGGGTAAGGCCTTACCTGATGCATACGCTTTGAATTGCTTTCATTTCACAACCATGATAATCTGTCTAGTTATCAGTTGTTGCTCTGACAAGATCATGTACTTAATGATTTAACTTGCCTCGTGAGGTTGCACTAAACCAGCGTGGGAACTGACTGGTAGCCTGGTAGAGGGGTGGTGTAAACAGGCTGGTTTAAGGAAATTTGACAATCGACACCAAAGCTGAAATTTTGAAAAACCTAACCAAACTGCGCACCCAAGGAAATCAAACAAAAGCTGGCCAACTTTTTCCCCTTTTAAAATTATGCAAAGACCAAACTGACTGGCACTAGGTGCTCAAACAGACCAAACCATTGGTTTGGTCGGTTTTGGCTTGCACCCATAGAAACTGAATATTTCTACTTCCGAGCCAATAAATGACCTGCATTGTTGGTCCCTTGGCTCAACTTGTTTCAAGCATATCATTCCCCTTGAACTTTTTTCTGGAATAAGTGGTCCGAATTTTTAAGGGATTACTTAATAACCATTTCAGTCTTTCTATAATCTATGTTCGTCTTCTATTTTTAATGACTGATTTTTGATGTCTTTCTACTTTCTAGTTTTAGGCTTTTAAATGTTATTGAAGTCTTTGATAAATTTTAGAAACTTGGTTATTTTCAACCCTGAGTTTCTATATTTGAAAGTCTCAAATTCACTAGAAAACATTTTTTGTATGAGTATCATACTCTACACTCTCTCACAACATACAAATTTCCTATTTTTAATTTTTAATCTTTATAATTTTCTCATTAATCTGTCTCTTAATTTCTGTTTCACTCATCACTCTCTCTACCCACTTTCTTCAATAATGCATTAAATTAATAATTACTTCACACATTTCTCACCACAATCATTTTTTCCCCTTTTTATGCCACCATTTAATTATTTCAGATAGAGATCAGAAAATGATTTCAAGAGGGAGTTTGTTTGTATTCGTTGAAAGATCTCAAAAATAAAAATAGAGATCCAAAATGATTATCAAATGACCTTAAACAAATGGGTCAACTACTTAAATTGAACTTTGATACTCTACTGACATTAGTGAAATGATTATATTCATTTTCAGGTCTACTTTTGGGTGATAGCAAGTAATCTGATATTGCGTTGTACATGGACATATAAGTTGTCTTCTCATCTCCGCCACAATTATATTACCGTCTTCACAATCACTGCCTTAGAAATCTTCCGTCGTTTTCAATGGATTTTCTTCCGAGTCGAAAATGAGTGGAACAAGATGAACTCCAAATCAAACACACAAATTTCAATGAGTAATCTCCCAACCGAAGAAGACACGCTACTTATTTCTAGCAACCATAATGTTTAAACTTTCTTGCAGTTGATTTTTACATTATCGAGGTTTAGCATAATCTTTTTTGGAAAAGGGTTTTGTACGGGTGTATTGATTTTGAATAACTGTTCTATTAATCATATCAGAGTCATTTTCCTTCACAAATGAATAATTTTTCTGTCGTCTGCATGACATGTTGGAACTCCTCGAATCATTTATGAGCGATGATGTTCTAAATTGGAACAAGAAGGGTTGATTATCCTTGACACCTCCATTGTCTTAAATCTCCTCAGATGATTAACCTCTTGTTTAGCAGTCTCCATGTGCTTTCTAGTTTGTTTTTAGTTTTGGTTTTCAAGGAGAAACGAAAGATAAAAAGCCTAAGGACAGTAGCTTCTCTCATCTATCCAATTCACATGAGCTTTTTCTCCTTCACAGCCCTCTGGAACTTGCTTTCCTCTTTTATATAATCAGCTGTTGCCCTTTTTCTATTTTCCTTTTTCCCTTTTCTTTTTATATCAAGGCATAAGAGGGTGAAATAAGGACTGGATGAGTCCATCCTCTTCCTCCTATAGCTCAACTGCTGGAGCACAGAGATACTCTCATTTTGTTTGAAAGCTAAGCCAATGTACATTGATCGAATTCGATGTTCCTAACAATGCCTGTTGAAACAGTGGTTGTTTCGATAAGAAAAATCTCGGACTTTTTGAATAGGTTTGCAGCTGTTCGGAGTTGATTATGTTGAAAGTTGAGGAGCTCTGCTCTAATGTTATTTGGGTAGGTAGGTAGGAAATGTTTGGATCTTCATGGACATTTGAATAATTTGAGTAAATTAGTAGAATGGGTGTGGGCGGTTTAAATTTAGAACCACACCCATGGGTAGAAGATCTCAATAGAGAGTGAAAATTACCCTTTCATCACTCGTCTTTAAAAAGAACACTATGAAATTGTACTTCATCTTAGGGTTTGCTTGGAGTGCTATCGTAACAATCGAAAGTGTAGCTTGAGGAGAATTTTGTGTTCTCAACTTCTACACTTGAAATGCTAATTGTAAAGTTTTTTTGTAATTATATACTACCTCGATTATTTCGGCCAATTAGAGCATTTTTTTTAACGTTTTGGTTGGTCTTTTTGACCTTTTCATACATAGATAAGAAGCTTCATTTATTATTTTAAAAATCAGAAAAAATAGCTTAATCTCAATCAATCAATAGAATTTCATTCATTACAGCTAAATCAAGTCTGGTCAATTTTTCCCCCCATTTTGTGAATGATAAGCAAAACGGAACATTTTGGTAACTTACTTCCTGTATGAATGGTCACAAGTTGACTTGCTAAAAATACAAGTTATATTATTTTTTTTTTTTAAATTAACAATAAATTTTTTAAACTAAATCATATTATAAGAGGACGAACTTAGAACTTTTCAAAAGCATGATTGATGAAAATTAAAATTTTCAAACATTTTAAGGAATAAATTAGAAAATGAAACAAACATGAATGAATATATATTTTTATAGAATTTAGTACTTAAAACTAAATAAATAATTAATTAGACACGTATTATAAATATTATATTTTAATAATTGTTTAGTATTATTTATTAATTATTAAAAATGTAATATTGAATAGTATTTAGTAAATATTTGTCTTTTTTACTATTTTATAGTTAGAAAAAAAAATTAATACATAAATATTGTTCATAATTATTTTTCATTTTCAAATTAATCCTTACTTAAAAATGAAACATTGATCCCATTCCTTACACAAATTAATAAAAGTGTAGAAAAATATTTTAAAATATTAGAATGATTTTATGATACAAAAGGCTCAGTTGGACTTAGCATACGTTAAATTTTTTACAAATTATTATTATTATTTAATGAAACAAAAAATAAGTTTAAATAATTGAAAAATAAAACCCTTTGCATTTGATTTTAGATTTTTATAGAGTCAATTTAGTTTCCGTCCAATTCGTTCAGTTTTACCTGAGATCTAACAGAATTTATAAAAGCCAACAAAAACGTGACTTCTCAAAAAAAGAAAAAAAGAAACGTGACACTTGTCATTATGAGGGACTGCCACATAAACAACTGTATATTATTTTAGACGAAAATAAATTCATAATATATTTAGAAGTTATTTACAAATCTGGTTCGATATAATTTTAAATATTTATAAAGAATAAAATCACAAAAATTGAGTTATAATCAGAGACGATGGAGGAGAAGCAAGTTGCATCTCCACAACCAAAAATAGAAGGAACCAATTTCTTTCGAACTTGTATCAATGGAGTCAATGCACTTTCAGGTATCTCTTTTTTTTATCATAATTATTTTTTAATAATTTAATTCATTTAGAAGATTTATTATTATTATTTTTTTCCATTTTAATTCAGCTTACAGAAATGAATTAGAAAACTCATTTTAATTCTAATTTTTTCAATTACACTCTTTTGTTTCTTGCGAGCGGTGGATTAGAAAACTCACACTTCCTCGCTGGCCACCGTCTCAGTATAACCCTTTTTTTTAAGGGGCTGTTAAGTTTAACTTGGATTTGACGGAAGGAAGGGTATGTTAAAATGAAGGAAAAATTGTACTTGCGTCTTTCAACTTTCGATTTAAGTAATTGACCCCTGAACTATATATAATGTTAAAACTGGACAAAAAAAATTTAATATGTCAAATTATTGCCTTAAAATTATTAATTCACTACTATGACTTTCGAGAGTCTAATTTTAAAAGCTAACAAAAGTAATTTGAAAAATCAAACTTTTTAAGCTCCAATTTTAACACTTTGCAAAGGGGGGCAATGACTCAAATTGAAAGCGTTTAGGGATGTAAACTCCTATAGCAGGGGTGGTTTGTGCAATTCTCCCTAAAATTAAACATGTAAAGCAGAGTGGTATATCTTACCATTAAATTAATGTAGGGATATAATTAGTAAATAATTTGAAAACTCAGGAGTATAATTTATATAAAAACAAATTTATATATAGTTATTAAGATTATATATATTTCTGACATTGAAATTTAATCAGGTGTGGGAATATTATCAATTCCATTTGCTCTTTATCAAGGAGGATGGTTTAGCTTAGTAATTTTGTTCATAATGGCAATAACATGTTGGTACACTGGATTACTCCTACAACGTTGTATGATTGTAAACCCTCATATAAAAACATATCCAGATATTGGAGGACTTGCTTTTGGGACCAAAGGCAGAATCCTAGTATCCATATTCGTCTACCTCGAATTATACCTTCTTGCTGTTGAATTCTTAATATTAGAAGGTGACAATTTCCATAAGCTTTTCCCAAATCTCGGTTTTAATATCGGAAACCTAAGAATCGAAGGACGACATTTGTTCGTGCCGTTAACCGGTGTGCTTATATTGCCGACCACCTGGTTGAAGAATTTAGGATCGCTCGCTTATGTTGCCTTTGGCGGTGTGGTAGCTTCTACTATTTTAGTTTGTTGTGTGATTTGGGTTGGTGCAGTTGATGGTGTTGGGTTCCATCAGAAAGGTGTTCTTCTCAAATTTGAAGGATTGCCCACCACTACCAGTTTATTTGTTTTCTGTTACTGTGCTCATGCTGTTTTCCCCATGCTTTGCGATTCCATGAAGGACAAAACCCAATTTCCTAAGGTAAGTTTTTTATTCATTCATTTTTGGCTAAATTATTCAGAACGTCCCTAACATAGGGCCTCGTTTCAATTTAACCCCTAACGTTTTATAAGTTTCAATTATACGCTCAATCTTTTAATTTGTTTCAAAAATACCATTTGTTAACAGATTTCATTAAGTTTTACGGACATTTAAACGTTAATGAAAATACATATCAAATCTAGATTTCAATTTTGCAATCTAAATCTTTTTAATATTTTCAATTTTTCTCCTAACGTTTCATCTTCCATATAAACTTAACGAAAATTGCTAACAAAGAGTGTTTTTGAAACAAATTAATACATTGAGGGTGGAACTGAAATATTTAAAATGTTTGAGGCAAAACTGAAACAAACCCAGGGACAATTTTAATGCAAATAGAAATAAAACCTTCCTTACCATTTTTTTTTAATTACAGGTTCAGATTGTTTGTTTTGCCATAAGCACAATAAATTATGGCTCAATGGCAATTTTGGGTTACCTTATGTATGGAGGAAACATTGAATCACAAATAACATTAAATCTTCCAATAAAAAAAACAAGTACAAAAATAGCTTTATACACTACATTAATCAATCCTTTAACAAAATATGCAGCCATGACAAATCCTATCTCCACTGCCGTTGAAGATGCTTGTAATTTTTCTTTTAATTTGTGTGGCATCCATATGATATCTATTATAGTCAGAACTTTGCTGGTGATAAGTACAGTTATTATGGCATTAGTTATTCCTTTTTTCGCCTATGTCACGGCGTTTACGGGCGCGTTTCTAAGCATGGCGGTTTCAATTATTATACCATGCTTGTGTTACCTTAAGATTAACACGGCTGCACGGAAATTTGGATGGGAATTGATAGTCATTATAGGAATTTTAGTGATAGGTTTTTCTATTGGGGTAGTCGGTACATATTCTTCTTTGAGGGAAATTGTAAAACATTTGTGACAATAACGTTTCAATTAATTTTGTTGTTCGTTTTAATATTTACATTATTCAATTGAAAGGATATATTTTTTACTTGATTAACTCTAAATATACTTTTGTTAGTTTGGATGGGAAATTTTGGACTTATTTATTGAATTCATTATAGGTATAAGCTTAGTAAACCGTTTATAAGACAGAGATTATTTCATATTTAAGATAATGCCTTTTTTTTAAGCGTTAAATACATGGGTGATCTCTACACTTTGAGGTTTTTTCAATTTACGTTTTTAATTTGAAAATTTTCACCTTACACTTTCATAAGTTAATATTTTTTATTTATCATTCATACTTTTCTAACCAAGGGTGAGAATTAAGTATCAACCCAAAAAAAAGACATACCTTTTTATTTGGCATTTTATTAAGATTTCTCTCTTTATAGTTATTGATTATTTCAATATTAAAAAAAATCACACATGAAGGAAACTAAAGTAAATTCATTAATTTTTTTAAGATATTAAATACTTTGTTATAACCACCCTCTTCTCTATCTCTCCTCCCACTCCATCATCCCCACCATTGATGCACCACCACACCTTTATCCTGTTGGCTTTTTGGGCCTATTAATCTCACTTAATTATATTTTGATGATAACAAACACTTAGTACTAATCAATTTTAGTATTTTAATGTTGTGTTTGTAGAGCGGAAAATAACGAGAATGGTGCATTTTGAATTGTCCTATTCCGAGTTCAATTGGAGAAGATATGCAGAAAAGAAAATTGGAATTATTATATATATATATATATATAATATTCGGAAATTGGAAAAATGGAAAAAGAAAAAGGAAAATCAGAATTGTCCTCAACCGTACGATCGCGTCCTGTCCTCGATCCGACGATTAACGTTTTTCTTTTATATATTATATATAAACTGAAATTAAAATAAAGAAAAAGAAAAAGAAAAGATGAACGAATTAAAGCCGCTCGATCTCGCCTGGCTGGCCATCTGACGGTCTTTGTTCGTCCACGTGTGCGAGTGACAACACGCGCTGACGCGCTCCTGGCTCAGCTGAAGCAAGTGGACCCCACCGAAGCAGCTTCCGCCTCTACTTGCGTGACACGCGTCCCTACCGGTTCCCAAGGCTTGATTTTTGCTTTTTCCTGATTCAATGAAAAGTCTTCTTTGCCCCTAGCTTTTAGTTTTATTCCCTCCACGTCCTGACCCTTGTTTGGTTTACTTGCTGACTGAATTTGAAGCTTCAATCACAACAGTTCCTCTGCCCGGATTGCCCCTGGTGACCGAAAAAATTTATATTTTATTATTAATTCAAATATCAGATTTTATCAGCCAACCAGAGCTCACCACGTGGACCAACGACTATTTGGCTTCTTCCTCTCCTTCAAATGGCCGAAAATCAGTGGTAAATTGGCAAGAAAAATATTGAAATTGGATCTCCATTGTTGAAGTTCTTCAAGCTATTATTTTACATCATTTTGAGACTAAATTTGAGTGATTTATTTGGCTATTTGAGAGCCTTGTATTATTGTGAGCTAAATCTTTTTATTTACTCTTTTGAGAGAGATTTGTAATTGTGTGAAATTTATAATTCACACTTGGGGTCGGTTTCCTAGCCCGTGAAAATAGGAACGCGTGTTTGATCTTGCTCCCGATAAAATGATCGGGTTTGTTCTTGAACCCGGAAAAAGAACGATTGAGTTTGACTTTGATCCCGTGTAAAAGAGTCGGGTTTGATCTTGATCCCGCAAAAGGATTAGGTATTACTTTGCTCCCGGAAAAGGTAATAAATTCCCGAGAGGCGCTCGGGGAGTGGACTAGGCCGGATTTTGGCCGAACCACTATATATTTGGTGTCATTCTCTAACCCTATCCTCTTTAATAAATTGCACTAATATGAATTGCTAAATATTAATTGTGCATTTTTATTAGGGATCATTAATTTCAATAATTGGAAATTAAATTGATGCTTCACATATCTGTTGGTAGAATTTATTGAAGCATAATTGATTGTTAGAATTTGTTTATGATTTAATTTTTCCTAACATTATTGAAATTTAGTTTACTTTGTTTAGGGAATTTTAGTATAAAATTCATATTGATTGCTTAAGCTTAAAAAGTCTAATTAACTTGTTAATTAGAAGTCATTAATCGAAATTGTTTTTTAAATTAACCTAAGACCCTATTCACCCCCCTCTAGGGTTGCCATACTGATCCTACATTTCCATACAACGCTAAGATCTGAAGAGTATGTAGTGATGAAGGTGGAGGTGGTGGAGGAGATGATGAGAAGCAAAGCAATAGGTTTGATCGATGGGATTTTCTTGAAATGGGAGAGGAATGGTGGCCGGAAATTGAATGGTGGAACTGGAGGAGATGATGAGAAGCAAATCAAAGAAGGTGAAATCTGATGAATTTTTCTTTGTGGCCTTAGACAAGGGTGGCCGAAAATTGAACTGAAGTCGCCAGCCGTCTTACTGGCAATGCATGTTTACATCAATGGTGTCGATGATGAAATGGGACGAGAGATAGAGTGGAAATTAGTTATAATTAAATATTTAATATCTTAATAAAAATTAATGGTTTTTTTTCTTTGTGTGTGATATATTTTTTTTAATATTGAAATAATCAAATAAAACTAAAGAGTGAAATCTTAATAAAATGTCGAACAAAAAGGTAAGTTTTTTTTAATTGGTTAATTGTAACCTTGGTTAAAAAATTATAAATAAAGAAAAAGAGAAAGCATTAAAAAAAAGGGTAAAATGCAAATGAGACCCCTGTGGTTTTATTCAAATGCATTAACACCCATGTGGTTTGAAAATGACAAATCACACATTTGTGGTTCCAAATGTTTTCAATCAGACCCCTCCCCTTCAATGTCATTAATTTTCTTTTAATCATAACTTTTTCGTTTGAACTCCGATTTGGATTGTGTGGGGTATTTCTCGTCGAAGCCTCGTTCCACACAATATAGCACGTCGCGTCACGTTATGTTCCTTAGCGGCGGAGCTACCTAAAATGTTACAGCAAATGACGGTCAGAAGGGCACCGGTGTGGTACCGGCCGACGACCCTCCGATGATCAAGTTAGGTGGTGGTAGGTGAGATTCGCCTTGCGCCGCAAGGATTAGGTCAAGACAATCAGATTGTTCGTTCTCTAGGTTCAAGTGTCATACCTGATTTGATAACTCAAGTACCCTTTTATAGTTCCTTGATCGAGGGTTCATCGACTGGGCTAGCATGAGGCTGGGCTTAATGGGCTTTCGTTCGGCCCAAGAAGGATGAGCTCCTTATGGTGTTGGCTCGGATGGGCCTGTCCCCATGTGAGTCGAATTGTAGTGAACGTGGCCCGTAGGAGGGCTGGCTCCTTTAGGATGTGATTCAAATGGGCCTGTCCCCATGTGAATCGGCCCGGTGTGAGCGCAACCCATAAGAGGGCTATTTTTACCCTTTACAGTTTTCCCCTATTTCCTGAGTCAGAAAGTCCGATGCAGGGAATAGTAAATCGATCGGATTAGGGGCGTGATGCTTGCCCTAATCTTCGTGCTACTGTGGAGTGGTTGGGGACCACGACCCTTCGGAAAATAGACCGCCTCGGCCTTGTCATGACTCGGGCTCTACTGACCTCCTTTCGGGAGTCGTCACGTTTTCTTGTGGATGTGACTTTTCCAGGAGACGTGGCTCCTTGTGAAATTGACCCGTTGGAGCTTTGGATGGATGCGAATTCCAACGAACTTTGGGTGATCCGGATCGTCGCGACCCTCTCCACGTGTCGCGATGGTTGGACGCGTGTTCTCTTCTTCAAATAGGGTTTTCCCTCGGACTTTAAAGCTTGTTCGCCTTTTGATTTCTCAAAGTTGTCTGTGAATCGTCCATTTTCGAAAAGTTCTTCGTCGTCTTCGTTCTGCTTCCTCGAAGCTTTCCCTGTTCTTCTTTGAAGGTTAGTCTTCTCCTTTTTATCTTTTGTTTCCTGCTCTTTTCTGTAATGGATAGTGTTGAGGGAAATTCTGTAGCTAGAGGTCCTAGGACTCATAGGTTCGCTGTAGGGGATGACGACTATGATGGTTTGGTTTTTTAGAGGATTGAGTCTGGGGCTTCCCCTCCCTCTGCCTGTGCCGGTGGGGCTAATACCGTTTCCTCATCTCGGGGTGAGCCTGAGGGGAATGAGCCTGCGATTGATCTTCGATCGTCGATTGGTGAGGAATCCCTCCCTTCTATGAGTGAGCTTGGGTCAGTTTCTGAGATTCAAGCAGGTTTAGATTCCGTCCCTTCTCCCACTTCTCATCCTTTGGGGGGAACAGATTCTGTTTCAATGGTCCCAACTACTGTTCTCGACCTTTCCCATCCTCCTCTTCCTGTTCCTGCCAAGGAGGCGCCTCAAAAGAAAAAGAAGAAAAGGAAAAGTCATTCTAAGGGTAGCAAGGCCGCATCTCAGGTTGGTCCATCCGTCCCTACGCCGTCAGGGGAAGTGGACTCCTCTTTGATTAATGAGGCTGCTGTCTCTGACCCTCTTGGATCTCCTACTGCTAATTTGGATGAGGCGGAGATAGTGAGCAAGAAGAAAAAAGAGCCTCAACCGAAGGGCATCAAGGAAGATAGGGGCCCTTTTTCGCTCAAAGCTGACGCAGGCCAAACTTGATAGGTTGAGGGCCGATTATGGGATCTTTTCAGATTTCGAAATGAGGCTCCCAGAAGCGTTAGAGAGAGTTTATCTTTCCATGGGGGAGGGTTGAACCTCTTTTTATCCGCGGTTTTTCCAATGGGGTGTTCGGCTTCCCCTTCCCCCTTTGATGGCCGAGTTGCTTCAGAATGCTGGCCTCGCATTGGGTCAACTGATGCCGAACGCCCTGAGATCTTTGATCACCTTTTCGGTGGTATGTTACAGGTTGGGCTTTCGGCCTACCCTGAGCATGGTTTCCCACTTTTGGTCCTTTCGCTTGAACGTCCAAGACAGTATGCGTTTCATCTTTCATAATCATAAAAAGCCGGCTCTGGTGGATGAGACCTCCTGTGACAAGCACTGGAAAGAGGAATGGTTTTTCACCCGCGACCCCTTTCTTCCTGGGGGTGGGTCCCTTCATGCCTCGTGGGAAGACGAGGGTGAGAACATGAGTTCTGTACTACTTTGTGTCTCGTTTATTTATTGCCATGCTAACTATTTTCAATCTTTTGCGTTTCAGTGAAGAATCCACTTTCGAAGGGTGCCTCTCGGGAAACTCTTGGTCCGTGCAGGATTCTCGCCCAGAAAGGCCCTTTCAACTGGGAGGAGTTTAACCAGCATCCTTGGCTAGTCTTTGCCAAACTGTGGGCTCCACCTCAGGTTTCGTGCCCGTTACTCCTCGTAAGTGTTTGTTTGTTCCTTTTGCCTTTTCACATTTTTATGTATTTCATTTGGCGTGCGGCTAACTTGGGCTGGTTACGATGCAGGTTTCAGCGAAAGAATGTCTGGCGTCACGCTTACCCCTGTCCCCAACTCCAATGATCCCGAGGCCTTCCTTACCCTTCTTCAGGATATGGGAAAGAAAAGAGTTGAGGCGGAGTCTTCATCCGATACGAAAGGAAAGAAGGTGGCTGCTCCCAAGCGTCCCCGTAAATCTGGAGGTGGGAAATCCGTGTAGATCGTCAACACGGAACCTTCTATAGGGGATGCTATGGTTCTTTCCCTGGATCCTTCTGCGGACCCTCCTTTGGATTCCCCTGCGGATCCTTCTACGGATTCTCTCGCTTTGAAACGAAGGAGGGGCGGAATCATCGGGGCACTCGACCGCGCGGTAAGGGGTGCTGATGCATATATTTTGAAGCATCCTGAGATGGCTTATCGATCATTTCCTTCCGAGGCGGATTCGCCCTCTCCTTCTGATCATGCCCATATTTTATCTTCTGATACGAACTTTGAACAAGAGGAAGGCCAGACGACCGGGGGGTCCCTTGACGGTGAAATTCCGTTCTTACCCACTCAAACTTCCCCAGTTATCCTCCCTCCATCGGACGCGGGTCCGTCGATGCCGAGCTATTCATTTGGTCCGCTGACTTTGACAAGGGGTCCTTCTCCAACTTATTATATCCGATGAGCTATTCATTTGGTCGGATTCTCCCGCAACTTGGGGGACGTGCAGCTGAAACCTCTCATCGACTACGACAGTGATGATGAGACTTTCAGCCGCATGTGTTATCGTAGCTGGCTGGTTAGTTGTTTACTTCACTGTTTATTTTTCCTCTGTCGTTTTTGATTGACTTCTCATGTCTTGAAAAGGTATCCGATCTTTTAGGGGACCCAGGCCTCGACGCAGATAGCTCTGAACTTGGAAGGTCTGCTTATCAAGCATAAAGAGCTCAAGCAGGAGTTGGCAGAGGCGAGGGCCAGCGGTCGGCAGTCTTATGTCCTTGATTCGACATTGAATGAGGGTCTTCAATTGAAATCTGATCTGGATGAGGCCGAAAAGAAAATTTCTTCACTGGAGGTCAATGGGCTGCAGCTGTCTACCGATCTTGAACGCGATCGGAAAGAGTATGAGGACCTCCAATCCCTCAATAAGAACAACAAGAAGCTGCTCGATGAAGCCGTTGTTGCTCGGAACAGAGCATTGAAGGATCTGGGCGTCGCTCGTGAGGAGGGGTCTAAAGCCGTGGATGCCTTCAACCGGGAAACTGAGTCCCTCAAGAAGGTCAGGTGTCCGAGCTTCCAATCCTTCGCGCCAGTGTCACCGACCTCCAGCGAAAGTTGGCCGTGGTAACTGCAGCGTCAGTGAACTCCATTCTCATCGGGCTAGCCGTCGGGCAAGATTCGGTCAAGCTGCAGATGGAGCAATCTGAGGATGAAGATGATCCAATCAGTCTGGTTGGTTATGATGACGTCGTGGACCGCCGAAGGGAGTTGTTCGAGCGGGCTACGAGTTTGAAGGCTTCCAAAGGCGAGGTTGCTGCAGAGGACGTTGTGGTCGAGGAGGCTGGTGTCCATCCTGACGGCGGAGATGGCGCGATTGCTGAAGGCGTTTCTATCGAAGTTCCCCCCGCTGATACCGTCTATGTTTCGGACTGACCCCTTCTTTTCTTTTATCTAGGGTAAACTCCAGATTGTGGAGCCCCTGTATTACTTGTCGCTTTGAACTTCTTTTTGCTTTTTTCTGTTATGTTCGAACATACACATTTTTTGTGAAGACCTAAATATATGCATGTCTGCTTGTCGTGTTTCCCTGCTCGCTTTGCATGAGTGTTTTGAGTTGTAACCATTCTTAGAAATGTTTCCGGCTATTCGGATGGATTGAGACTTTCTGCTTACAGAGAAGGCTTTTGAATACTCGGACGGACCGAGGTTGTTTGCTTCCGGAGAGGGCTTTTGAGTACTCGGACGGACCGAGGTTATTTTCTTCTGGGGAAGGCTTTCGACTGCTCGGACAGACCGAGGTTTTTTGGAGTTAATCTCCTTCGTTGCTTCAATGAGGCCAGTTCCTCCTTCAGGGATTGGTTTTCCTGTTCGTAATAGTCGTTGAGATTTTTCGCCGACTGGAGGCGATCTTCTAGCACGTGGTAGGGCTCACGTGGTTCGCTATCCTTGTTCGTCCCCGCGTTTTCCAGGCATTCTCAGAGAGAAAGGTTTTCTTGTTCGAGACGCTTTGCCCGGCTGTTAGCCGCATCTAGGGCTCCTCGAACACTCTGGAGCTCTTGTCTCAGGGCTTCTGAGTCTTCTCCTTTCTCTTTTTCCTCCAGCAGAGCAGCCTCTAGTTTGGTTATTTCCGCACGCAGCCTGCGGTTTTCCCATTTCAAGACCTCTTTTGTCAACTTCGAGGTTGCTGTAGAGTCTCCCATTTCTTCCAACAGATGCAAGGTGGTTGAATGATCAGACTGTAGGATATTCCTTTGGTCCCTATCCTTTTATAGTGAGAAGGAAGTGTTTAGTACGAGAGTCGAAGAGACTTGTCATTAATTCGGGTGTTACTCGATGTAAAGAGCCGTTCCGCTTCTCGAGGCAGTGAAGTCAGGTAGCGATTAGTCGTGTCAAAGGTCTGTGATTCCCGTCAAATTATCTTGAATGCGGTTAATTAGGGGGGATTAACTGCATTAACTACGGGTTAATACACACGTCGTTTTGCATGCCTGACGGTTCGTGTAGCGGCGCTTGATGCTTGACAGTTGTCATAATCGCAACGGTCGGAAGGTCCTTTAAATAGTCCTTTGTGACTTCTCTTCTATTCGCTCCTTTAGACCCTGTTTTCTGAAACGCTCTCTTTCGTTCCCAGATTTTCAAGTTTTCTTACAGAGTTCAAAATCCCATACCATGGGGTTTCCCCATTTCTTCTTGTTTCTCTTCCACGTCTGGCCCTCCTTGGTCATGGCTTGTGTTGAGAAAGTTTGGTCGTGATCTTCTACGCCTGTTTGGTTGGCCCCGGCGGACTTGGCTTTGGTGGTCGTAATCCTTCACGCCTGTGAGGGCGGACCTTAAGGTTCAAGTTGTCTGGGCTAACCAGTCGCTTGACCACCTCCTACCACGCCTCCTGAGTTTGTTCCAGCAGCTTCCGGGAACTGGGGCGAACGATGGGGGGGGGTAATTCCCTTACCGGTCCTCTGACGGTCTTCTTCATCATCACATCGCCCGGGACTTCAGCATGGGAGGTGGCGACTTGTTTCGTGTTTAAGGAAGCGAGAAATGCGCTTCCACTGAGACGAGCGTCGAGCGACGTCGGATGAAAAAGGTGGTCCTCCGTCTCCCCGTGCCTGAGCCTGCTCTAACTTAATTGGAGGAGCAGTCTCTTGCGCGGCTAGGGAGCGGTGGGAATGGTGTCTCTCTGGGCCTGCATGTTGTCCTCATACCACCATTCTCGCCATTCCCGTCCCCAGCGACTGCATGGATACTTTCCAAAATCCATCAGGGGTCCGGGCACAGTGAGTCGAGGACCTCCCCATCTTTCATCTGACGGGTTCTGCTGAGCCTCTGAATTGAGGAGTAGGCAGAGTAGTCGACTGGTGATTCGGCTATGTTCACTCATTTCTCGAGCGATATCCTCGTCTTCTCCTAGAAGAACATCTTTACTGTTTCCGAAGCTGATGCCTCAAATTGCGCAATTTTACTCTGTAGAACTCTTGTAATTTCTTTCGGCTGAGTTCCCGATATGTGGGTCCGAGCCTTACTTGTTTGTTGTGAAATAAAAGTTGGCACTTTATTCACTTATTGATTGGTTGCTTCACTCTTTATGTGAATTACTTTTCAATATTTCCGAATGCGTTAGATTCTTTTGTCCGCGGAAGACTTAGAAACTATTCTAGCGACTTGTGAATTTTGATCCGAGATGGACTCAGTAACTTGTCTAACCGGGTTAGGGCGTTTCACCGTAAAAGCATTAAGTGTTCATGAGGGAGGAAAAACATGTAATACTTGTATATTAACTTGAAATGGGCCTCTTCGGCCAAGTACTTACATGGTTCTCTCATCCTCACACTCGATAAATTCTTAAATGCGTGGCGTTCCATGCCCTTGGAATCAGCTCGCCCTTTTCGTCTTCGAGACAATAAGTTCCCGGCTTGACTTCTTCAATTATCTTGTACGGACCTTCCCAGTTCGGACCCAGCTTCCCCGCTCCGGACTCTTGTGTGTTTTGGAATACTTTTCTCAGAACAAAGTCATTTACTTTGAAGTTGCGCTGTCTTACTTTCTTTTCGAAGTACTTGGCCAACTTCTGCTGGTAACATGCCATACGGACTAGCGCTTGTTCCCTTTCTTCTTCGGCCATGTCTAGTACTTCCGCCATCATGTTGTTGTTTTCTGTTTCTGGAATTGAACTCCAGGTTGTGGGGATGATCATTTCTGTGGGAATTACGGCCTCAGCCCCGAAAGCCATGGCGAATGGGGTTTCGCCTGTTGGTATTCTAGGGGTGGTCCGATATGCCGAAAGGACTCCTGGAAGTTCATCCACCCATCTCCCCTTCGTTCGTTCCAATCTCTTTTTCAGAGAGTCCATTATGGTTTTATTAGACCCTTCGGCTTGCCCATTAGCCTGCGGGTAGCGGGGTGTCGAATATCTCAGTTCCACCTTCCTATCTGCGCAATATTTCTGGATGGATCTTCCTGTGAACTGGGTTCCGTTGTCGGTGATGATGACTTTGGGAATTCTGAAAAGGGTGATGACGTTTTTCCAGAGGAACATCTCGACTTTCCTCTCCGTAATCTTTGCTAGTTGTTCGGCTTCAATCCACTTGGAGAAGTAGTCCGTTGCTACGATTAGATAACATTTCTGTCCTAGAGCTAGCGGTAATTTTCCCACCAGATCTAGGCCCCATTGCATGAAGGGCCAAGGTGCTGAGATTGTAGTTAGCACTGTCGGCGGTGCGTGAATGGTCTTCGTGAATCGTTGGCATTTATCACAACAGGAAACGAAGTCTTTAGAATCTTTCACCATGGTGGGCCAGTAATACCCTTGCGTCAATGCTCTATGACTCAAGGATCTCGGTCCTACGTGATTTCCGCAGTGTCCAAGGTGCAACTCTTTCAGAACGTAAGAACTTTTTGGTTTTCCCAGGCATTTTAGATAGGGTTCGCTGAAGGATCTCCTGTACAATTCTCCTTGGATAACCGAGTACCTGGCTGCTCTGGATCGGATTTTTCGCGCTTCTAGTTTTTCCTCGGGCAGAAGTCCTGATTGTAGGTATTCGAGGATTTGGTTTCTCCAATCAGACTCAAGCTCTAGATTTTGTTCTACTGGCATTACTTGTCCAACTATTCCATCGTCTCCACTCCCCATGTTCGAATCAAGGGTGATGCTTGGTTCGGACAAATGATCGACGGGGATGATTCTTCTTGTTTCCGTTAGGACTGCGGATCCGAGACTAGCCAGAGCGTCTGCATGTCCATTTTCAGCCCTCGATACTTGGCTAGTGTCGTACTTCATGAACTGAGATAGGATGGACAGAACTTTCTCCAGATATTTCGCCATCCTTGGGTCCTTTGCCTCAAATAACCCTTTTACCTGGTTTACCACAAGTTGAGAATCACTTTTGATGTTTAAGTTCTCTACTCCTAGTTCCTTCGCTCTCTGTAGCCCAGCTATCAACGCTTCGTATTCTGCTTCGTTGTTTGAAGCTGCAAATCCGAATCAGATTGACTGTTCTAGGAGGTATCCCTCGGGGGTCGACAGGACTAGACCTGCGGCAGATCCTCTTGAGTTCGAGGATCCATCAACGCTTAGGGTCCAGCTTTCCACTCCGAGGTCAGCTACGAGCGGAGGGTTTGGCTCGGTTTTGCTCGGATTTGCTGGAGTCATTTCCGCAACAAAATCTGCGAGAACTTGTCCTTTGATGGCTGTTCTTGGCTCATAAGTGATATCGTATCCGCTCAGTTCTATCGCCCATTTTGTCAGCCATTCCGAAACGTCCGGTTTGTGAAGAATGGCTTTCAGTGGGAAGGTGGTCCTCACCACTATCCGATGGCCCTGAAAATAGTGCTTCAGCTTGCGCGACGCGACTATCAAGGCTAGTGCTAGCTTCTCCATCTTTGAGTACCGTGTTTCGGCGTCAATCATTGCTTTACTCACGTAGTAGATCGAGCGCTGAGCTGATTGCCGCATCAGATACCGCTAAGTATAGGAATATCTTTTCGTTATCTGAGGGCTTGGCCAATAGCGGGGGCGAAGACAAGTAGGTTTTGAGCTCTTCGAACACTTTCTGGCGCTCGACTCCCCAGCCAAACTCCTTGCTCCTTTTCAGCGCTTTGAAGAATGGTATGCATCTATCCGATGATCGGGATATGAACCTGTTCAGTGCTGCCAAACATCCGGTTAACTTCTGCACGCCTTTCAGATTCGTTGGCGCTTTCATGTCTATTATAGCTTGGATCTGGTCGGGATTCACTTCGATCCCGCGGCTGGTCACAAGGTGGCCCAGGAACTTGCCTGCTGGGACTCCGAACGTGCATTTGTCAGGGTTTAGCTTCATCCCGTATCGGTTCAGCACTTCGAAAGCTTGTTCCATGTGAGCCAGATGGTCTTCAACCTTTCGCGACTTGATCAACATGTTGTCGATATACACCTCCACTGTTTTCCCCAGAAGATCTTCGAACATTCTGTTCATCAGGCGCTGATAGGTGGCTCATGCATTTTTCAAACCAAAAAGTATCACAGTGTAGCAGTACGTGCCTATGTTGGTTATGAACGAAGTTTTTTCTTGATCTTTCGGATTCATCTTGATTTGGTTATACCTGGAAAAGACATCCATGAAACTGAGCAGTTCATAGCCGGCCGTGGCGTCTACCAGTTGGTCTATTTTGGGCAGTGGGAAAGAGTCTTTTGGACAAGCCTTGTTGAGGTCAGTGAAGTCAATGCATGCTCTCCATTTCCCATTCTTCTTCTTCACTACTACTACGTTGGCCAGCCAATCAGGGTATTTTACCTCTCGGATAAAACCTGCTTCTAGGAGCTTCTGCACTTCCTCGTTGATTATGTCATTCTGCTCAGGTGCGAATTTGCGCCTCTTCTGGATGGATCTGTATTTTCACTAATCCGTCCTCAGGCGCTTCGATTCTTGGCCGAGCAAAGGGCGGGCCTCTTTCGGTGCCCCGATCCTGTAATTGCTATGCTTGGCATTGAGACTTCAGCTTGACGATTTCGACCAGGCGTGATCTTGTAACCTGCTGGTCCCCTTTTATAACCTTGATCCCCTTTTCGGTAGGGTATTTCAGCTTCTGGTGAAGCGTTGAAGGATGTGCTCTCATATCATGAATCCAGGACCTTCCGAGCAAGGCGTTGTACCCTGAGCAGGAGTCTATGACATGGAAGAGCGCCATTGGGCTTGCGCCGTCGACTCTGACAGGCAATTTGATTGTTCCGTTGGCTCTCATCACCGACCCGTTAAATCCCACTAGGTCCTGTGAGTTCATCGCGAGGTCTGACTCTCTGAGCTTCATGCTTCGGAATGCTGACATATAGAGTATATTGATGGAAGACCCTGGGTCTACCAAAACCCTGCTGACCATATAGGATCCGATAGATATCGATATTACTAGCACGTCGTTGTGGGGCAGGTGCACGTCTTCTAGATATTTCCAGGAATACTTAATCAGATCCTCGGAAGTGTGCTCGACCCGATAGACGGGGAGCCCAGCTTCGCGATGAGACCTTTTATGAGCGTTGACAGATTCTCCGGTGCAGTGGATCGAATTGATTTGACCGTCCCCCGGAACTTCTGCGGGTACGGCGAGCCTTTCATCTGCTTCTCTCGGATCTTGCCTATCAATTCTTCTTGTCAGACCTTGCTCGCACACGCGATCTATTTCCCGGGCTAGGATCTTGCAGTCTTCCGTGGTATGCCCTTTAGATTTATGGAACCTGCAGTAGGGTTCCTTTCTTTCCAGACTTTTTTGGGCGTACCGCTGCCTCTTCTCTCTTTCTTCCTTTCGGAAAGAATGAATTGTCTCTGCATGAAGGATTCATTTCGGGCTGCGTTTCTTCGGATCTCTAATCCTTCCCCATACGTATTTTCTTTCCATTTCGTCTCTCTTCTCCTCTTTCCTCCTGCCTGAGCGTCCGCGCTCTCTCCCTCTCGTTTCTTCGACGTGAGGTTCTCTCTTCTTCCATATCCCTTCTGACTTTGATCCCGTTCTTCACATCTCTCTGTCTACCCTTTCGGACTCATCCTGCGATATCTTCGCCATTGCCCTATCCAACGCCTCTTTCATAGTCGTAGGCCTTCGTTTGTTAAAAGACCTCCAGAGGGGATGGTTTGGGTGTATTGACCGTGAGAATGCGATAGCCGCCTCTAGGTCATTGCAGTCTTTGACCTCTAACTTTACCTGTCGAAACCTGACAATGAAGTCTCGGAGGGCTTCTTTTTCTCCCATCAGCACATCATAGAGGTCGTGGTTCGTTTTGGCGAACTTCCGACTCACGCTATGTTCACTGAGGAAAGCAGAAGATAAGTCCGAAAAGGTTTTAATGGACCTCTTAGGGAGGCTGTTGAACCACAGTAGGGGCGAACCTTTCAAGCTCATGGGGAAGAAACGGCAGGTTAAGGCATCCAGATCGGGCCCGATCACGCATGAGGATTCCATCATATTTACGAAATGAGCCACATGCTCCATCGGGTCTCCAGTTCTGTCGTACATTTTGAACTTTGGGAGGATGAAGTGCCTCGGCTGTGGGACGGACATGACTCCCCTCGTAAAGGGAGAATCCCCCGGTTCTCGGGCATCCGAATTAGGTTTAGTCCCTTTCTCGGATGCCTTCTTTGCCAGCTTTTCTTCGAGGATTTGCCTCGCATCGGTGTACTTCTGTTGCTTTTCCCGACGTTTGTTCTTGCCTGCAGATGTCGAGCTTCCTTCGTAGCTTCTGGTGTAGCTTGAATCCTGATTTCCTCCGTCACCCCTCTGCGACGGCACCTTGTCTCGAGTTTGTCGGGTGGGGCTTGTTTTGCTTGGTGCGTCTTTTTCTTTCGACGAGGAGATCTCTAAACTTGCGTTTTCCCCCCATCGACGAGCCGTCAGCCTGGTCCGGAGGTCGTCTCCCGGTACACTCTTTGCCTTTTCAGACGTGGTGGCCCTCCTACGCCATCGCCTGGCCTGAAACTTGCCAGTTCACGGCTTGGAAGGGCCTCCCTCATTGATGTTCAGGATGTTTTGGCTGTTGGCTTGGACCGCCGCCAAGCCTTTCCCTAACAAGGCCCTCATTTCCCATACTTCTTCTCTCAGAGCTTTGTGGGTTTCTACCATCTCTCGGTGCTCTGTCAAGGCGATGGTGATGGTTCTCGGTGTTGGATTGAGGTTCTGAGCATCATCAGTTGCTCTCTTCTCTTTGTTTGTGTTTTCATTAAGAGCTCGTTGCCTGGTTGAACGAGTAGTCATTGATTCGTTTTTGTAGGAACCGCGTGAGTATCTAGATTCCACCAGAAATCGAAGATGAACGGCTCCACGGTGGGCACCAAACTGTGTAGGGTACTTCTCGTCGAAGCCTCGTTCCACACAATATAGCACGTCGCGTCACGTGCTGTTCCTTAGCGGCAGAGCTAACTGAAACGTTACACCAGATGACGGTCAGAAGGGCACCTGTGTGGTACCGGCTGACAACCTTCCAACGATCAAGTTAGGTGGTGGTAGGTGAGATTCACCTTGCTCCGCAAGGATTAGGTCAAGACAATCAGATTGTTCGTTCTCTAGGTTCAAGTGTCATACCTGATTTGATAGGTCAAGTACCCTTTTATAGTTCCTTGATCGAGGGTTCATCGACTGGGCTAGCATGAGGCTAGGCTTAATGGGCTTTCGTTCGGCCCAAGAAGGACGAGCTCCTTATGGTGTTGGCTCGGATGGGCCTGTCCCCATGTGAGTCAGCTTGTAGTGAACGCGGCCCGTAGGGGGGCTGGCTTCTTTAGGATGTGATTCGAATGGGCCTGTCCCCATGTGAATCGGCCCGGTGTGAGCGCAGCCCATAAGAGGGCTATTTTTACCCTTTACATGGATGATTCAAGATGTTTTGAAATTCTCATTTCGATCTTTACGCTACGGTCATCCAAAACTTCTAAATGATGAATAAACAAAAGAGTTAATGGTGTCAATCATACCCAGTATTTTGATGTTAATAAACTCTTTTATTTATTAATCATTTTGAAGTGACTAATATGTAGAGCCTAAATTTAGGATTCCAAAAATCTTAAACCAACCAAATTGAAGTTCAAACAAAAAAGTTATGGTTAAAAGAAAATTATTGGCATTGAAGAGAGGGTCTTATTGAAAAAATTTGGAACCACAGGGGTGTGATTTGCCATTTTCAAACCACAGGGGGGTGTTCATATATTTGGAAAAAACCACAGGGGTCTTATTTGCATTTTACCCTACAAAAAAAGGAATCCGTTAGTTTGGATGAAAAATATAACTTTTGATGGGTTATGAAAGTGTAGGGATGAAAATTTTCAAACTAAAGTACAGTGGGTGTAAATTGAAAAATCCTCGAAATGCTGGGTCACCCATGCATTTAACCCATTTTTAAGAAGGTTTTTGAAGATTATGCTTTAAGAACATGAATTTGATGCACTTATTTAGATAATGCTTTTTTTAGAAGGTTATTATTTTTTTTTAATTTTGTTTAGATCATGAGTTCATAACGCCTACAATCAACATATGATGAGTCTATTATCCTTTATATATATTTTTTTGAATTTTTAAGTATTATTGATTATGTAAATTGCGTCTTGTTAATTTTATTTATGGAATGCTTATGTTTACATGATGTATAAAAGCATGGACGGCAATTTGTCTATTGAATGTAATATATTAATATATAAAAAGAAAAAAAACTTGAAAAATTCTACTATATGACACTTTTGAATAAATATTTAAAAAATAGCAAATATTTTGAAAAATTCTAATAATTGTTTTTTTAAAGGCATGTGTGGATGCGCTTCATAAATTTTAATATATTTTTATTTTCACTGCAAGAAAACTGTCGATTTGCAACACAATGATTACAACGAAGCAAAATGTGTCACTGGTTTGCGACTAATTAAGTCGTAAATAACAAGTTTGACCTTTAGTTATGAGTTGCATAGGAAATTAGTGACGTACAGTGTCACAAATATGTCGCCTTAATTGGTGGGATGTTTTGCACCATTATTTACGACGAATTTCGTCGCTATAAATTTTAGCGAGAAAGGATTTCCTGCAAAAACTGACAAAGTCTGATTACGTGTTTTTGTGACGTCATGTGTCACAAAACAATGGCGCAAAACTTTTCTTGATAAAACTAGCGACATCTGATTCTGCGGGAGATTTTTTGCCACACTTGCGATGCAGTTTGTAACAAATATTGGAGGTGATATGAATCATGGAGGCACTCCAAAAGATCCTAAGCAAATAAGGATGCCTAGGCTCGGTTCAAGCTATATTTCATAATGAGCAGCCCATTTCGGATGAAGAATTGACATATCATTCTTTTAAGATCAATGTGTGAAACTTATAAATCCATAAGGAAGATGTCTACAAAGATGACCTTGTGCAAGACTTATTAAACGTGCCAACTATGCTTTAAGTGGAAGAATGCAACAACTAAGCATATTAGATTCAATTTTATTTGCATTTTAGTCAAACTTTCCTTATTTGTACCCATAGGCATTAAAGGCTCTAGTTTCCTTTTTTGTTTTTGCCAATTGTAACCGAATGCTCTAATGTTTGTTTCCTTTTATGTTTTGCTTTTCTTTTGCTGATTGTAGGCTTATAAAGCCATGGGAAACACAATGTAAAACTCAGATTATGTTTGAATGAAAATCAAGTCACTCATTGAGAGTTTCTTTAGAAAACCACATTGAGTTTTCAACTTCTTGCAATTCTTGTGTTTAGGGTTGCTGCTGAGTCATTCAACTAGGAATTGATCAACTTAGTTGTGGAATGATTCAATCTAGAACAAGGAATCTCATTCTTGTCTCTAGGTCATTGATCTAAGAGGTAATCTCATCTAGCCTTAAATATCTTGGTTGAAACCGATTAGTTAGGGAGGGTTTGAGTTCTTGCTTCAAAGGTTTATTTAAATGGAAATTCATATTAATGTTATAAATTATTGAAATAATGAGTTTATTTAATTTAATAATAAAATGAGAGAATTAAATATATTTGTTTTATGAAACAAATTAGTATTTTGCCCAACATATTTAATTAAAAGAATTTGATTCAATGTTAATTAATAATATCATTTTTTGACAATGTATATAATTAGAACAAATTTTTGATTTTTTCCTAATTATAAATACATAAAATAATGAGATAAATATCTAAATGGTAACAGATAAAATTGAAAAATTATCTTCCCTAATTTTACTATGTAAAATCGGCAACATGAACTTATTGGGAGATGAGATATTTTTCTATTTACTAGTCGAAATTGCGTGCGATGCACATGTGTATTATTTTCTTCTTTTATGTTTAAAATATAAATCACTGTTATTCAAAATTCATTTTTTTTTATTTATATTACATCAAGGGAGGGGAGACTCAAATCTTTAAACTCATAGGAAGAGAGTTGAGCCTAACTAAACCTATGCTCGTTTTGGTAAACTTGTTCAAACGAAACTAAGAGAGAAACTTTAACATACTCATTGGGTCACTGTAGTTTTTAGTGTTGTAAAAATTGACAAAAAAAGGCAATATATTTATCACAATTTAAGAAACCATCTCCATACTCCTTATCGATTGGTAGTAACAAAAAAGAAGGAAAAAAAATCAATTGTGGTGGCCAACACATGTTTACTTCATTATACATCCGTTTAAATTTTTCTAACCACTTTAAGAACAATTAAGATATTTTTTATTTGATGGTCATTTGTTCAGTCACTCCTCAATTATTGAGAGGGTAATATTGTAACGTCCTGTTAATTTTGAAGTGAATTTTTTTTTTATTATTATTTTTTTAATGCTATTTATTTATTTATCTATTTCAATTTAAGTATTTAGTTTAATTATTATTTTTGTAATTTAGAATTTAGTAGTTAATTTCACCCGAAATTCTTTTTAATCGTTTTAATACTTTAATTTTGCTTCGGTGACATTAATAATTATTAATAGGCCAATTAATAATTATTAATCACCTTTAGATTAATTTAAGAGCTTCGGGTTTCGATTTAGGAATCAAAAGTCATAAAAGGACGCAACCGTCATTTCCAATTTCTTAAAAAATATCAAAACACTATTCATTCATCTTTAAATATACCATTTTGACCAAAGTTGACCATTCCTCTCATTCTTTTCTCTTCATTGCCGTGAGCAAGGATGGGGTTTGGGGGGATTTTTGGTTTTTCTTCGTTTCTCGGCGGATCGACTCGATTTCGGTTGCATCGGAAAGCCCTCGAGTCTAGGATTCTTTTCCACCCAACCATCGTGCTTTTCTCCTGTGATCCACGGAGTTCTCGGTAAGTTTATTTTCAAACCCTAAGCTCCAAATAGTGTTTTAATGGAGTTTTCTCTTTGATTATTCGATTTCTTGTCGTGAAACTCGGTGTTTGTAACTACGGGAGTTGTCTTAAGAGTTTTTGAAAACTTTCCCTTAACTCTAAAACCGAGTTTCATTCGAAACCCTTCCCGTTTGAAATTTACTTTTCGGGGTTTGAATAAGGGTTATTTATTATTGATAAATTGTTATTGTAATTCAATTCGGGATTTGGAATATTGTTTAAAAACCCTAATTATCGATACCCATTGAAATCGGGAATATCGAAATTGCTTGAAACCAACTTGAAACACATCTAAATTGCCTAAAAGCTGGAAAACCAAACTCGAGGCCTATTTTTCCCTATCATGGCCGAGAGCACCCTTTGGGATATTCGGGATTTTTCGTCGTTTTATGCCTTTAGTTGTCAATTGTTTGATGTATGTTTATTTATTAATTGTTAGATGTAATTATTTGTAGGGGTTTTTGGACCTTTGATTTGATCACCTTACCGGAAGTTTGGAGCGAAATCTTCATTTACTAAGGTGAGAATAGTTAGGATTTAAAGTAGCCTTAGAAAGCGAATAAGTATAATGATTTGTAGAAATTTAAACTAAGACTAAGATTCGAATCTAAGAATAGAGGGAAGTGAGCTAGTGCCCTTAGGATTAGGAGCTAGTTCTTTAAGTGAGAACTTAGGAGTTCTCGAGGGAAACATTGAATCTTAGAAAATTCTAAGTTAGATTTGTTTCGAAAGTTAGAATGGATCATTGGAAGATAAAAGATCCAAACTTTTAGATAGAATGGTTAAAGGAATTCGAAAATAGAACTTTGGATTTTAGTTGGATGTTTAGAATCCTTAAAGGAATAGATTAATCGTTTAAGATAGGATTTACTTTTATTATTGTGGCGGAGTTCGATTTACATATCGTTCTTCCGGAATTTCCTATCTATTTACTTTATGTCTTTTACTTTATGCCCCTTTACTTTATGCTTGTTTCGGCTACTTTATTATTCACACTTTACGTTTATTTACTTTTGCGAGCATATCATAACATCTCGCACTATAACATATTGCACCATAACATCTCGCATCATTGAAAAGAAAAGAAAATGAGAAAGAATAGAAGGGAGAATGTTGGACCCTACGGGGAATGTCCGCATCACCTTCAGAGAAAAAGAAAAGAAAGTGAGAAAGAAAAGAAGGGAGAATGTTGGACCTTACGGGGAATGTCCGCATCGCCTTCAGAGAAAAAGAAAAGAAAGTGAGAAAGAAAAGAAGGTTGAATGGGTAACCTACGGGATGTACTCATTACTTCTTCATTCATTCATAAGGTTGAATGGGTATCCTATGGGATGTACTCATTATATTCATTCATTCATAAGGTTGAATGGGTATCCTACGGGATGTACTCATTATCTTCATTCATGCATAAAGGGCGAATGTGAATCCTACGAGATGTCCTCATTACCTTTATGCATATGATCGATGGAAATATATATCATGGATAAACAATCGAGATGTTATATTCATGCAAGTTTATTTACTTTTCTTACTTATGTTGTAACAAGTTAATGGATGAGAATTTGACTACGAGTGTTAGTAATATCATCCTTCGGAGAGTATAGAATGAAATTACCTAGAGTTTGGAGAACTTTAGGTTTGATTGTGTCAGATTAATTGGACACAAATCGGAATACGGATTTGAGGTCTAACTTTACTTTTTATTCTTATTATTCTCACTGTGCTTAAGTTGTTAGCTCATGATATTACAAAAATTTCAGGTAATGCCCTGGCTAGAGGTGGTGGGAGAGGATATGGTGCTGCGTGATCGAGGGATGATGACCTCGAGATTGACTAGGTTGATTTAAAGTCCATGGACTTCGTTTTTGTGAACTTTATATAATTTTGGATTTGTATATTTGTAAATAGCTCTTAAGAGCTTTTGTCTTTACTTTTATGATTATAAACGCCTTTTTAACTCCTGGTTAGGAACTTAAAGTTCCTTGTGTATTAAATTGTGAATTTAAAATGTAACAGGTTTTTGGCTAGCCACTTTTCAAACATAACCACGCCATTATTCTTAAATTATAAAGACTTCTACTGTGTTTTCTAATTTAAATTATTTAAATGTGACGGGTCGTCACAGTTGGTATCAGAGCCTTAGGGTTCTATAGACTACATGCGATGCATGTTTGTTTTTATGTTTTGTTTTAAGTCCATTCTCAAGTCATCATCTGAGATCAGCAGCACCAGGTATGCCTATAACTTCTTTTCTCATGCTTTATTTCTTTGATATTGAAAGAGTTATGAGAATATTGTTAGAAGTTAATGATGTTTGTGATATTTCACATCCTTGTAAAACCACTATGTGGTTAAGTTTATTTGACCCATTTTGAGATTTGGGTAAGGGTGTCGAGAAATTGAATGACCCTGTGTAGATTTGGAGGTTATACACCTCGTTAAGTGTATTGACATAATGTCAAAGTAAAGGAGATGAGATACTCTGAGAGATCAATCGTTTAATACTTAAAGCTGATTAAAGTGTTATTGTCACACAATTGCTAAGTAGTGGTCTTAGTAGATGTGTGTGGACATTTATGTGTAAATAGGAGACATGTTTGTCTGGAGCCCAGTATTAAGAGATGAAACACCTGTTTGAGGTGAGAAATTGTTGAAAAGAAATCGGTCTGGCTCGAGTCTAGTAACCTAGATTTAACTCAATGGACAAGTTCCTGGTTTGAGTTAAGAAAGTTGGATTATGGTAAGTGGTAAATCCTTATGGTAGCATTGTGCTAAAAGGAAAATGTGTTGCCACTCAAAAGAGAAGGTAAGAACTTTACGTGAGAAGTCTCAACGAGAACCATTAACGACATTGTTAATTGGTGAATGGTCGGGTTTGTTCGCTATTACACTATGGTGTATCAATATGAATTGAATATACTCGTGGTCGAGTAATGAAGATCCATATTTTGTAAATTTTCAAGATTGACTAACACTAAGTTGAGTGTTGATATATAATTGAATTATAGAAGGAAGTTGATGGACCGCGATATCGGTAACTTCTAGAAGGCAATGAGATGGTTTGGTAAACATCAATTCACTTTATGTTTGACCATCTAATTGGACGGAGAATTTGATAAACTTGTAGGTCGTAGTTTGGACCTACTGAGTCTTTTCAAGATAGACTTTAAAGTGAATCCTATGTCGGAATGTTAGAATGTTATTGGACTAAGGTGTTTTACAGACACCAGTTTTACTTTGTAAGAAAGGAAATGATCTCTGAAGTCGAGTTCATTCAAAATTTGAATAAGGAGACTCAGAAGTTATCCTTATCTTGGATTTCGCATATTATGAAAGGAATGGAAAACTAGCTACTACAGACAGATTTTCTCTCAGGGGAAAAAGATAGAAGATGACGATGCCAGTCAAGGGATACCACAGAAGCAGCAACAACATCAACAACAACAACAGCAGTAATAACAACATCAACAACAATAACAACAACAACAACAACAATAGGTTCGAGGTGGAGCTTAACATGGACAGCCAAAAGTACAAGGATAGGATCATCCTTACTACAATAGTGTGCCCGTTTCCATTTTTGGGAGATGCACACTTCCATCAAGATGCTATGTTGTGATCAAACTTGGAATCACGCCACTTTTGTAGGGCGTATAAGACTTAACCATCACAACATAGTAGCAAGGTCAGGATTATAAGGAAAAGCTGTCGGTATGGTAGTGTTTTATACTTTATTATTTTCAGGCCGTTTGACTTTTATTCTGTTTAATTCTGAAGCTAGCCAGTCTTTTATTTTTATCTTGTTATGATGAGTTGGCAGCTCTTGAGTCGAGACTGTTGAGTTTCGAGATGTATGTTTTTTACCCCAGTGGGGAAGTTTATTATTGCGATAGTGCACTTGGCACTTATGACATATGTATTTTGAGTAGATGCTCACATTTTACTTTGATTGTTATGCATATGTCTGATTTTGATGACCATACCACTATAGTTGTACTGAGAAAGTTTTGATTTTATGAGTCCATGTGGGACTAGTTTATGTTTTCGTGGGTTTAGTAGCCGAGTAGCACCCACTTTGATATATATGATAGAAGCTAGAATGCTTCTAAGTGTTGTAGCTTGAGTTTATTTAGCTAGTGTTGTCGATACTTCTGTACCGGAGACTAGCTGAATTAAAAGAGCTTAAGAGTCAGTTATATAAACTCTTAAACTCAGAGTTTATTCACCCTAGTGTGTCCTTGTAAGGAGCACCTTGTTGTTTGTGAAAAGAAAGACAGTTCAGTGAGACTGTGTATTGATTATCGAAGATTGAATCAAGTTACAATGCAAAACAAATATCAATTGCATTGCATTGATGATCTATATGATCAGTTGGAAAGAAACCGCTATCTTTTCAAAGATAGATTTGAGATCCGGTTAAATCCGTTGAAGATTCGGGATTGAAATATTCTTAAAACTGTTTTCAGGACTCGTTATGGATAGTATGAGTTTGGAGTCATGTATTTTGACTTAACCAACGCGTCTGCAGCTTTTATGGATTTTATCCATATTGTGTTCAAGAGGTACATCAATTCTATTGATGTCGTGATTAATGATGACAGTCTGATTTATTATAAGACTGAGGAAATGCATGTTATGCATTTGAAGGCAGTTTTGATCGTATTATGAAATCAGAAGTGTATGCCAAGTTCTCAAAGTGTGAGTTTTGGCTATAAGAAATGGCATTTTGGGCCATATGTTATTAAGAAAAGGATTATATGTTGATTCCTCTAAGTTGAAGGCATAAAATAGTTGGCCTAGACTGACTGGTGTGTCGGTGAAGATTTTATCAGATCAAGACACTCGCTTTGTCTCGAAATTTTGGCACTGTTTAGACACTTTATGGTAGAAAGTGTCGTTCTCCTGCTCATTAAGATGAGGTTGGATAAAAGAGACTTTTGAAATCAAGTTGTAACAAATGACTAGTGAGTCTATCATTTGTTTAAAGAAGGGTTAAAGGTTAACCAAAGTTGACAGCAGGATTCCGTGTAGTCCATTCCAGTTGTAGTAGTGGATCTTGTATACTTCAAGTGACACCAATGAAGGGTGTTATGGAAGTTGGAATTAGGGGTCAGTTGAACGCTAGATTTATCGGCCTATCGAGATACTCAATCGAGTAGAAGTGGTAGCTTGTTGTTTAGCTTTACCACTTTCGTTATTAACCGATTGTAATGTTTTCCATGTATTGATGCTTCGGAAATACATGGTGAATCCGTTCCACGTGATTGATTATGAACTAGTAGTTTTGAATGCTAATAAGTCTTATGAGAAGACACCTGCTAAGATAAGAGCATTCGAACAAAAGTGATGAGAAATAAAAATGAATTCACCTGGTTAAGGTTCTTTGGAAGAACAAAGTGTCAAAAGAAGCAACGTGGGAATATGAGGATGAGATACAGTCTAAGTATCCTAGCTTTTTCACTTAGTGAACGAACTTTTCGAGGACGAACAGTCTTTTAAGGAGGGTAGACTGTAACGTCCCGTTAATTTTGAAGTAAATTTTTTTTTTATTATTTTATTTAATGCTATATATTTAGGGTTAATTTCAGTAATAACCATTTAATAAATGGAAATTTCAAGAAAACCGTATCTTTTATATCTATATCAAAACTACCCAAAAACCGTCGCCGACTAAACTAATTAGAATGTGAAAAGACAAAACATACCCCCGATTTAATTTCTCCTTAATTTATGAAAATTTAAAGAAAATTTTAAAATCCCTTAAATTTTACAAAATTAATGGAAAAATCTAATCTAAACATAAATAAAACTATAAAAATTAAATCTAAAAAATAAAAAAATACAAGAAAACAAAATCTTCAAGCTTCTGACTTTCTTCCAGTAAATATCGAATTGCTTTTTTCTTGATCATCCTCTAACCGTCACTGTGTATAATTGATAAACAAAAAAAAAGTAATAAGTATTTATTTTCTTTTAAAAAAAGTAGAACAAAAGTAAATCAAATACAAATGTTAAATTGAAAAAAAGAACATAAAAAAACATTTTTGAAAAACAAAATTATAAATAGTTAAACATGTTTATATTTGATAAACATTGTATAATTCAAAAATTAGTAAAACCGCCTGGAAACTGTATATATTTAATAAACAGTTTATTATTGATAAACAAACATATAACAGCAACCATTAACATTTGTAGTAGATAACAGCAGCAATATATAAAAAACGTTTATATTTAATAAATAGTTTACTATATATCAACAAACCATAAAAATGGAAAACAAAACAAACAAAAAGTTACAATCCAATCCTGCTCAAATTTTAATATTATCAGAATGAAAAGAACACAAGACAATAAACGAAATCAGTTTCAGACCTCAGACTTCACAAATGATTGCGATGAGATGGAAACTCGAGACACCGATCGGTCTCGTCGTTCACTGCCAAATCTCGACAAGCTCCGGCCACCAATTTTCCAACTTCCTGAAACATTACTTCCCGAATCACAATTTCTCGACACCGTTAGTCCTCTAGTGTCCTCAACACCACCATAACTTATAAAAGGACGATGAGTAAGATTACGAAAGAGATGAAAACGGTGAAGAGGAATACGATGAAAGAATTGGAATAGGAAAAAATAAAAAAAGAAGAAAGAAAGAGAAGAATACAGAGAAGGATTGATAGAAAAATGAATAATGAGAAAATCATAACAAGATAGTTACAAATCCTTCAATTAAAGGAAATTGTAAATTAAATCGAAAAGGAAAATATCATTAATGATTTGGTCTCACAAAAAGCGAACGAAAATAACAGAGGGCAAATCTGTAAACTGTTATTTCAGAAACAACCGTGATCTCCTCTAATTCTGGTGGTTATTGGGTATATATGAAATAAAAAAGAAACCACCATTAAAAGTGGATTATGATGAATTATTGTGGTTATGTTTGCAATTATTTCATTTATTTTATTTATTTATTTCAATTTAAGTATTTAGTTTAATTATTATTTTTGTAATTTAGAATTTAGTAGTTAATTTCGCCCGAAATTCTTTTTAATCGTTTTAATACTTTAATTTCACTTCGGTGACATTAATAATTATTAATAGGCCAATTAATAATTATTAGTTACCTTTAAATTAATTTAAGAGCTTCGGGTTTCGATTTAGGAGTCAAAAGTCATAAAAGGATGCAATCGTCATTTCCAATTTTTTTAAAAAAATATCAAAACACTATTCATTCATCTTTAAATATACCACTTTGACCAAAGTTGACCATTCCTCTCATTCTTTTCTCTTCATTGCCGTGAGCAAGGATGGGGTTTGGGGGGATTTTTGGTTTTTCTTCGTTTCTCGATGGATCGGCTCGATTTCGGTTGCATCGGAAAGCCCTCGAGTCTAGGATTCTTTTCCACCCAACCATCGTGCTTTTCTCCTGTGATCCACGGAGTTCTCGGTAAGTTTATTTTCAAACCCTAAGCTTCAAATAGTGTTTTAATGGAGTTTTCTCTTTGATTCTTCGATTTCTTGTCGTGAAACTCGATGTTTGTAACTACGGGAGTTGTCTTAAGAGTTTTTGAAAACTTTCCCTTAACCCTAAAACCGAGTTTCAGTCAAAACCCTTCCCGTTTGAAATTTACTTTTCGGGGTTTAAATAAGGGTTATTTATTATTGATAAATTGTTATTGTAATTCAATTCGGGATTTGGCATATTGTTTAAAAACCCTAATTATCGATACCCATTGAAATCGAGAATATCGAAATTGTTTGAAACCAACTTGAAACACATCTAAATTGCCTAAAAGCCGAAAAACCAAACTCGAGGCCTATTTTCCCTATCATGGCCGAGAGCACCCTTTGGGATATTCGGGGTTTTTCGTCGTTTTATGCCTTTAGTTGTCAATTGTTTGATGTATGTTTATTTATTAATTGTTAGATGTAATTATTTGTAGGTGTTTTGGACCTTTGATTTGATCACCTTACCGGAAGTTTGGAGCGAAATCTTCATTTACTAAGGTGAGAATAGTTAGGATTTAAAGTAACCTTAGAAAGCGAATAAGTATAATGATTTGTAGAAATTGAAACTAAGACTAAAATTCGAATCTAAGAATAGAGGGAAGTGAGCTAGTGCCCTTAGGATTAGGAGCTAGTTCTTTAAGTGAGACTTTAGGAGTTCTCGAGGGAAACATTGAATCTTAGAAAATTCTAAGTTAGATTTGTTTCGAAAGTTAGAATGGATCATTGGAAGATAAAAGATCCAAACTTTTAGATAGAATGGTTAAAGGAATTCGAAAATAGAACTTTGGATTTTAGTTGGAAGTTTAGAATCCTTAAAGGAATAGATTAATCGTTTAAGATAGGATTTACTTTTATTATTGTGGCGGAGTTCGATTTACATATCGTTCTTCCTGAATTTCCTATCTATTTACTTTATGTCTTTTACTTTATGCTTGTTTTGGCTACTTTAATATTCGCACTTTATGTTTATTTACTTTTGCGAGCATATCATAACATCTCGCACCATAACATATTGCACCATAACATCTCGCATCATTGAAAAGAAAAGAAAGTGAGAAAGAATAGAAGGGAGAATGTTGGACCCTACGGGGAATGTCCGCATCGCCTTCAGAGAAAAAGAAAAGAAAGTGAGAAAGAAAAGAAGGAAGAATGTTGGACCCTACGGGGAATGTCTGCATCGCCTTCAGAGAAAAAGAAAAGAAAGTGAGAAAGAAAAGAAGGGAGAATGTTGGACCCTACGGGGAATGTCCGTATCGCCTTCAGAGAAAAAGAAAAGAAAGTGAAAAAGAAAAGAAGGTTGAATGGGTATCCTACGGGATGTACTCATTACTTCTTCATTCATAAGGTTGAATGAGTATCCTACGAGATGTACTCATTATCTTCATTCATTCATAAGGTTGAATGGGTGTCCTACGGGATGTACTCATTATCTTCATTCATGCTTAAAGGGCAAATGCGAATCCTATGGGATGTCCTCATTACCTTCATGCATATGATCGATGGAAATATATATCATGGATAAATAATCGAGATGTTATATTCATGCAAGTTTATTTACTTTTCTTACTTATGTTGTAACAAGTTAATGGATGAGAATTTGACTACGGTGGTTAGTAATATCATCCGTCGGAGAGTATAGAATGAAATTACCTAGAGTTTGGAGAACTTTAGGATTGATTGTGTCAGATTAATTGGACACGAATCGGAATACGGATTTGAGGTCTAACTTTACTTTTTATTCTTATTATTCTCACTGGGCTTAACTTGTTAGCTCATGATATTACAAAAATTTCAGGTAATGCCCTGGCTAGAGGTGGTGGGAGAGGAGATGGTGCTGCGTGATCTAGGGATGATGACCTCGAGATGGACTAGGTTGATTTAAAGTCCATGGACTTCGTTTTTGTGAACTTTATACAATTTTGGATTTGTATATTTGTAAATAGCTCTTAAGAGCTTTTGTCTTTACTTTTATGATTATAAACACCTTTTTAACTCCTGGTTAGGAACTTAAAGTTCCTTGTGTATTAAATTGTGAATTTAAAATGTAACAGGTTTTTGGTTAGCCAGTTTTCAAACATAACAACGCCATTTTTCTTAAATTATAAAGACTTCCACTGTGTTTTCTAATTTAAATTATTTAAAAGTGACGGGTCGTCACAATTATTCTCATTTACAATATGTTTTACTTTTACCAATCACTCCTAAATTCCTTGCAAGCTATCAAAACTGAAGTTTTTAACTGCAACAATTAAACCTCCCTCACCAAGCAATGCCTCATCTCTACAATGATATATTCCCTTAAGTTTGGATATGATTAATCTCCACTTTATATTGAGTACTTGGGAGTCTTTAATATTGATCGAAGGAGGAAAAAAAAAGCATAAAACTTAAAATCCTGCAAACCAATGGACAATTATAAATTAACAAAAGAAAAGAAGATAACTTGATATAGATTATTAGTGAAACACTCAATCAACCCTTAGATTCCTTTAGCACATTACCAAAATCACCAAGTTGATCCCACCACTACACTATCAACATCTATATACCATTGAACAAATCCTCAATCTATGGTTGATTTAATCAGCCTTTTGGTATTCCAAAATCTGGTTCTAAATACTCACCTGCATATTATCATAAACCACTCAACAGAAAAACAAATGAGTAAAATGAATAAGAATTTTATCTGTTCCACCCCACATTTCAGATTTGTGAACCTTGAAAAATAAATTACCTCAAGAAAAAATTGTGCGGTGGCGATGATCATTAAAACCCACTGTCAACCTCAAATATAGCTGGGAAATTCATCATCTTTGGCTGCTCTTATTCTCAAAACCACTAAATAGGTGATTCTGAAAATGGAAAATCGTACAAACCTTCATTAAACGTCGATAATTGTCATGAAAAGTAGAAAACTAAACGATATATTGATATAATAAACAAAACTGGCAAACACCACTCTTCATTAGCCTTAGGAGAAACATCATGATTGTGAGTGAGACAATTCCCTTCCTTTATTGTCAAGGAGATGGAATACATCGACACCACATTTATTATCTGGAATGGAATGTCTTCTATCATTCCTCCAATTTAGAATAGAGTTAACAACTGGACTGGATTCTTAGGATACCGACGATTGAAATGTACCGATGGAAAATCGTTTGAAAATAACAATTCCCAATGCATTCAAATATCAAGGAAGCGTTGTGATAAATTTTTTAAAAAAATTAAAAATTTGATATTAAAGATAAATTAAATATGAAGGATAGTATAGGTATAAAGTATAAAAGTAAGGGCAAAAGAGGAACCTAAAGATTCTCCCATCATTCTCACTTTTAATATATTAAGATAAGAAAGATAAGATAAAATAAGATTTTCTTAAAGATAAATAGGAATATTAATGATTTTTTCTTATAAATAGGACCATATGAAGCTCATTATTTGACATAAGTTGAAATTCCTGAAAAACTCTCTCACTTTTACGCCCCTTTCTTGACTTTTGGCATCATCAACAAGAAAACGTTTTCTTTTTCTTCTTTTTTTGTTCTTCCGTTTCGATTCCACAAGTCTTGTTGGTTTGTGGAATCAAATCGGAAGAACAAAAAAATCTATATTCTCCATTAAATCTACAATGTAAGTTTTCAAAAACTTGAAAATTTTCAATTTAAGGTTTGATCACAATTCCATGCTATTAACTGATCCGTAATTAAATGTTAATTAATTTACTAAATAATTTCCGCTAATTTAGTAAATAGTTCATTCAACGAGATCATTTATTCCATATGGAGCAAACATGTGAAAAGATGCTACAGCGATACCATGTACCGACTTCCTAATATGACTCCCGAGAAACCTCTGTAATGGATGGCTGTGCTTGATCATCGGCATATCATATCTAGTGGTCAGACGGAGGTTGTAAGATACTTCTGATACACGAATAAAGCCAATCAGTGTGCTAACTCTTCACTGCACATAGGAAAATTTGTCTTCCACTTCGAGCATCACCAGAGATTGGCAAGTGAAAATTCACTGTGATATATGTGAGTCACATTATTTTTTAATATAAAATTATTTCTTTTTCATATATATTTTTAAATTAACGCATAAACTGTTATGTTATTTTTTGAGGCGTGGTACGAGGACCTCTTATCAAAAGAGGTTCCCGACTCCCGAGTCTCAACCACCAATTTAAAAGGAGAGACAAACTACCTTTCTCGAGGCTACCGATGGTAGACATGCGGATGACTCAATTTCAGGGTTAAGTTCATTTGGGAGGCACCTGTACACTGACCTGCCTCGTTCATCCACTGATGCTATTGCTGCTCAGAGTGGACTACCGAGCTCAGGTAGAGTAACACATCCCTACGGGAGCATGTGTAGCAGCTCGAGGCTCGTCTTGACCAGCTTGAGCAGTCTTGGGATCATCAGGAGGCCGCCCTCATGGCTAGGATGGAGACTAGGATACAAGCGAGGATGAACAAACTATTTTCTTTTGGCTCCTCATATTCTCATCTGCCGCCCCCACTGTCTCCCCTAAACCCGAGGAGGAGTAGATTTAGATTTTAGGATTTGGTGTAGATTTTTTTTATTATTATATAATATATTATTATTTCGTATTATTCATTTCTAATTTCGTTATTCTAATTAATTTATTTATAAAAAATAAAATATTATTTATGACTGAGCTCATCACAAATATGTCAAAATTTACTACAGTTTACCATCCACGTTTGTGACGCATTTGTCATTATTTTCTATGACACCCTACGTCATTATATTCAAATTGTAATGACATTTTAGCATCTCTCCTTAACAACGCATTTGTTACCCTAATTGTGACGTATGTGTCATAGCTGTTTGCGACACTGCTTCATTATGTTTAAATTGAAACGAAAAATTGAGCAACTCTATTTATGTGTCACTAACTTTGCGACATATATGTTGTAGATAAAAGCCAACCATCATCAGTGATGAACCTTTATTTGGTCACTGATTTGCTACAAAGCACATCGTAAATATTGTTTGCCCATGATTTTTTTATTCACAACACATCTAGTCGCAAGTTCTGTCGCAATAGACCTATTTGCAACGTTACCTTAGTAATTACATCGCAAATTCAACATCGCAAAATGATAGTTTTCTTGTACTATATTTTTAAAAATATCAATTTATAAATTGTTCTTTTAAAAATAATTAAACTTGATATGTGAACATGATTTGTTAGGAAGCTTGTTTGCTCGACTTTGATTGTAGTTGGTCCTTGTTTGTTGGATAACTGAGGACGCTTTGTTAATCAAGGTCAATTAGAAGTTAGAAAATTATTTAACTTCCCGTTTGAGATAACTTTTAAAAGTGTTTAAAAGTATTTTTGAATAAAGAAAGTGACTTTGATTACCCTTAAAGAACAATTTTAAAAGCTATTTCTTAATGGGCCCCAACTATGGTATTGGTAATTGTATGTTAAGTGATGTGCTAGCAATAATCCTTTGAGAGCAAATAACACTAGTTTTTTTTATTCCATAAGCTATATTATAAACATTTAGTTTATCTTGTATTTCTTTATATATTTAATTAATAAAATAAATTTTAGAAGGTAAATATAACATCCCGTTATTTTTGTGATATAAAAAAAATTATTTATTTTATTTTAATTTAAGTAATTAAAGTTTATTTATTTATCGGTAAATTAGAATTTAGAAGTTTATTTCGATTTAAGTCATTTTAATGGCTTTATTTATTTAAATAAGTTACGGTGATATTAATAATTATTAACGGGCCAATTAATAATTATTAATCACCATTGGGATAGTTTAAGAACTTCGGGTTTCGATTTATAAGTCAAAAGTCATAAAAGGACGCAACCGTCATTTCCAAAATTCTTAAAAATATCAAAACACTATTCCCTAATCTTCTTTAAATCTCCATTGACCATCATTGACCAAATCACTCCTCCATTTTTCTCTCATTGCCATGGGGATCAAAAGGGAAAGAGAAATTTTTGGGATTTGTTTGTTTCTCAACCGATCGACTTGATTCCGGGTGCGTTGGAAAGATCTCGGGTCTAGGATTCTTTTCCACCCAACGATCGTGCCTTTCTCCCGTGATATACGGAGTTCTCGGTAAGTTCATCTTGAAACCCTAAACTCCAAATAGTGTTTTAATGGAGTTTTGTTTTGATTCCTTCAATTTCTTGTCGTGAAACTCGGTGTTTGTAAATACGGGAGTTGTTTTAAGAGTTTTTGAAAACTTTCCCTTAACCCTAAAACCGAGTTTCAGTCGAAGCCCTTTCCATTTGAAATTTACCTTTTTGGATTTGATTATAGGTTATTTATTATTGATAAATTGTTTATTATAATTCAATTCGGGAAATTACATAATGTCTAAAAACCCGGTTTATCGTTACCCATTGAAAACCAGAATTTCCAAAGTACTTGAAATCAATTCAAACACCTCTAAATTGCCTAAAAGACGGAAAACTAAACTCGAGGCCTATTTTCCCTATCATGGCCGAGAGCACCATTTGGGATATTCGGGGTTTTTCGTCGTTTTATGCCTTTGTCAATTGATTGATGTATGTTTATTTATTAATTTTTAGATGAAATTATTTGTAGGTGTTTATTGATTTCCTTGCTTGATCGCTCTTCCGGAGGTTTGGAGCGAAACCCTAAACCCAAACCCTAAACCCTAATCCAGTCGGGACTGTTGCTTCTTTTTTTTCCGCCACGTGCCATTTGATTCTGATTAATTTATGTTTAACATGTAATTTTAGTTTAGTTCTTGATTGTTTTAGGGAATTATTTTCGGTTGTATGAGTTTTTGAAAAGAAGAGTTTTAATTTTTGTAATTCAAGAACTCAAGGTGAGTAGATACATATTGAGTTTAAATTTGTATTGGTTATTCTTCTTCATTAATTATATGTTTTGAGCTTATTCTTGGGTGGTTAAAATCATTTTGGAAGTGGTTTCTTGAAGATTTAAAGTGTACAAAAGAATAATTATTGGTTAAAAAGTGTAGAAGTTGAAAAGCATGCGTAAGTTTTTGGTTATTTGTCCTTATTTTGAATGTTTAGCCTTCTTGGATGTTGTTAGGATCTTCTTGAGGTTTAAAGTGTGATTTTGGATAGTAATTAATTTATATCTTCCTACGGGAAATTTTAATATTAGAATTGTGACGACCCGACTCCTTTTAAATCATTTAAAATCGAATTGCAACGGAAGACTTAATATTTAATAAAAATTTGGTGTGAATATGTTTAAAACTTGGACTATCCACAACTTGTTCATACTTTTCACAATCAGAGAAATTAAACGTTAGGAAATGCAATTCTTGTGTAAAGATTAAAGGATTTCAAGGTGATGAAAGTTAAAACAAAAGCTCTTATGAGCTTATATACAAATATACAACTCAAAAGATAAAACATGAAATAAATGTGTCCATGGACTTTAAAGGTATCTCGTGTCCATCCCGCCATCATCATCAACTAGATCAGACTAGACCAGCTCCTTTCTCATGACCCCGAGCATTACCTGAAAATGTTTGTAATATCATGAGCTACAAGCAAGCCCAGTGAAAATAAACGGAAAATAAAGTAACATTAGACTCCAAACCCGCATCCGAATTTATATCCAAGTAAAACTCACAGACCCTTACCTTTCAACCACCAAAAGAGTTTTGTATCAAGTATTCTACTTTTACTTACCAAATCTCCCATATAATTTGAGGAACTAACTTCCAAGTATTTAAGATGACATGTTGCATAACACACATAGCAATTTTATTTCATTCTCATTAATACCTTATACTATACATAAGGTTTACATTCAGGTATTAATTTCCAATTCCAAGATCTTCCAATTTATTGAGAATCTAGTTCTCTTACATATATATCATGATAATTAAACAAGGTTCAATACACCCTTGTTTTCTCTCATTATACAATTCAATCTCATTTATTTTCCTATAACACTCAGCTATACATCATATTTCATTTCTTTTCTCAATAGAAATGTATGTCATACATAATGTTTCATTTCTTTTTCTTTATAGTGACTCAGGCTATAAAATAAGGTTTACCTTTCCTTTATGTTTAATAAAATAATGTTAAGCTCACTCGAACTTAACATATTCAACAATCACAATTTACGATTAATGACTATAATATTTAGCATATGCAGTCTAATCATTATTCATTAACTCGCTAAACAAGTGTAAAGGGCACACAACCTTTACATTAATATAATCATCAATTGCTTATAATGACTGTAATGAAGCTCCCAAAGTCTCAACATTACTTTATTATCTAGCTCAACAAGTGTAAAGGGCACATGTAACGTCCCGTTACTTTTGAGGTATAAAAAAATTATTTATTTTATTTTAATTTTAGTATTTAAACTTAATTTTAGAGTCAGTAAATTTAGAATTTAGTAGTTTATTTTGGTTTAAACCTTTTGTGACGACTCGACTCCTTTTTAAATCATTTAAATATAAAACACAGCGGAAGTCTTTATGTTTAAAAAAAAACGGTGTGGTTATGTTTGAAAGTTGGCTAGCCAAAAACCTGTTTACATTTCAATTCAGAAATTTAAAACACAAGGAACTTCAAGTTCCTAATCAGGAGTTCAAAGGGTCTAATAATCATAAAAGTCAGACGTGTAGCTCTTAAGAGCTAATACAATTGTACAAATTTGAAAGATACAAAATACACAACTAAGTCCATCTCTGATCCATCATCCTTTCGATCATGCAGCACCAGCTCCCCTTACCTCGAACCTCGAGCATACCTGAAATTGGTTGTAATATCATGAGCTAACAACAAAGCCTAGTGAGAATAAATAGAATAAAAAGTAAAGTTAGACACCAAACCCGTATCCGGATTCGTGTCCAAGAACTTACTTACTCTTTGCTATCAATCCATTCAAAGAGTTTTATATCAAGTGTTCCACTTTTACTAACCAATTCTTCAATATAATTGTGGAACTACATTCCAAGCATTTCTGGGTATGGTTTCGTAATGCATATAGCATTTATATCTCATTTTCTTTATATACCTTATACTATATACAAGGTTTATATTCAAAAGTTTAATCTTCAATTTCAAGATCTTCCAATTTGTTGAGAAACTAGTTCTCTTACATATATCACTTAATCGATATACAAAGTTCAATACAACCTTGTATTCTCTCATTATCAATTCAATCCCATTTCTTTTCCTATAGCATTCGGCTATCAAAAGTTTACTTTCCGTTATTTTTAATATAATAATGTTAAGCTCACTCGGACTTAACATATTCCACAATCACAATTACGATAATGACGATAATGTTAACATACAAGTCTAAACATTATTCATTATCTCAATAAATAAATGAAAGAGGCATACCGCCTTTATATCTATATAATCATCACAAGCGAATAATGTCAGGTAATGAAGCTCCCGTAGGCTAAGTTCATTCACCTCATTATCTCTCTTTTCAAATTAAATATACAAATTCCTTTAAATATTATATTTCCATCTCTAGTGAATAATGACAGGTAATGAAGCTCCCGTAGGCTAAGTTCATTCACCTCATTAATCTCACTTTTCAAATTAAATATACAAATTCTTTTCAATAATATGTAACGTTCCGTTACTTTTGGAGATAAATTTTTTTTATTTTAAATAAAGTATTTAAGTTTATTTTAAACTTAGTAAATTCGATTTTAGTAGTTATTTTCATTCGAAAATCTTTTTAATCCTTTTATCACTTTAAATTAGTTTCGGTGACATTAATAATTATTAACAGGCCAATTAATAATTACTAATCACCTTTTGATTCATTTAAGATCTTCGGATTTCGTTTTATAAACTAAATCAATTAAAAAAGGACGTAGATGACATTTTCCAAATTCTTAAAACAAAATCTCATTTAACTATTCATTCTCTTCTCCTTTTAAAAGTCAAAGTTGGTATAACATTTCATTTCATTTCCTTTCTCTTCTCCTTGCCTTGGCCGAGCCTCCTTTTCTCTCACCCTTTCATCTTGGCTTTTCTAAAATACTCGGTAGATCACCGTAATTCCGGTTCCATTGAAAAGCTCTCGGTTCAAGGATCAATTCTAACCTAACAATCGAGGTTTTCGTCTATTTTCTACAAGCCTCAAGGTATGACAAAGTTTTTAAATCAAGCTTTGAATAGTGTTTTAATGGAGTCTAAGATTGAAATCATTGATTTCTTGCCGAGAAACTCGAAGATTTCAACCGTGGGAGTCGTTTTAGGTGATTTTAGAAACTTTCCTAAACCTTAAAACCGAGTTTGAGTCGAAAACCCGTTCCATGTTAATTTCTCTCACTTGGCCAAGATTAGAGTGTATAGTTTGCTATGATTTTGTATTTTACTTAATTTTTCAGAAATCGATTATTGTGTAAAACCCTAAAATACGGTGACCCATTGACAACTCGAACTTCCAAAGTATCCGAAACCAACCCTAAACACCTCTAAATTGCATAAAAGCCGGAAAACCAAACCTGAGCCCCCCTTTCCCTTGTATGGCCGAGAGCTACATAGGGTCTATTTTTAGATTTTTCATTGTTTTATGCACTTAGATGTTGTTTGCTCGATTTTCAGATTATTAATGATTGTTAGGTGTCATTGATTTGTATGATTGTGAATTGATCGCGTGGTTTTGATCTCGGCACTTTGGGAGCTTGGACTTCACAATCTAAGGTGAGTTTAAAATGGAAGTTAGTGATTTTATGAATTATGTTTCATTACGATATTGTTTATCGAGGATAAGAGGGAAACTAACTTCTAGAAGTTAATACTTGGTTGGTGACTTTAACTCGGAAGTGAGTGGAATGACTTTGGAAATCTTACGAATTTGGAAGTGAAAGGTAAGATTTGAGTGGTTGGGAAGCTTGTAAGATGAATTGGAGATTTTAGATGAAAGTGGAAGATTAAGGAACTTGAGTGGTTTGGAAGTCAAAGTGGCTTAGTATGTTGATATTGATCCATATGGTACATCCGATACGATGATTTGTGATATGGTAAAACCGTACAGGCTAGTATGTTGATATTGATCCATATGGTAAACCCGATACGATGATTGGTGATATGGTAAGACCGTACGGGCTAGTATGTTGATATTGATCCATATGGTAAACCCGATACGATGATTTGTGATATGGTAAGACCGTACGGGCTAGTATGTTGATATTGATCCATATGGTAAACCCGATACGATGATTTGTGATATGGTAAGATTGTACGGGCTAGTATGTTGATATTGATCCATATGGTAAACCCGATACGATGATTTTTGATATGGTAAGACCGTACGGGCTAGTATGTTGATGTTGTTCCATACGGTACATCCATTACGATGAAACTGATTTGGTAACAAAGGATGCTAGTATTACAGTCACATATACTCATTAGAATGGATAGAAAGACTTAATAATAATCGGTACTTTTAATTTAAGTCTTAATATCTTTACTTTACAATAAGCATGTTAAGCATTGTTGATTGTGTGGAATTTGGAATGTGGAATGGGTAGTAAAAGTGAAATTTAGGCCTTTGGACACAATTTCCGGTATGGAATTTGGTTCATAGGATTACTTGCTTTCATTTTACTCTCACTAGCATTTTTATGCTAATGTTGCTACATTTACAAATTTTCAAGTAAGACTCGTGGTAGAGGACGAGGTAGAGGAGGTGGCGCCGTGTGACTCTTTGAAATGATGGATGGACCATAACATGACTTGTTTTGGGTGTAGCATTCTTGAAATGCTTACAAACATTTCATCACATTTTGTTATGTTTCATTTTGAGCTCGATGGAGAATTTGTATAATTTGTATATGTTTTTGAACTTTAAAACTTTCTTTAGGAGTTTCATCATAGTATGTAATGCGCATTCTGGGTTTATTGCTTTTTTCTGAAAATTGGGATGTAAACAGGTTTTGGATAATCCGATTTTAAATGAACCCATGTCATTTTTCTGTAAAAATCAAGTCTTCCATTGTGCATTTGAATAAAAGGATTTTACGAGTTTCGGGTCGTTACATCTTCCCACCCCTAGTGAATAATGACAGGTAATGAAGCTCCCGTAGTCTAAGTTCATTCACCTCATTATCTCACCACCAAATACAGGTAATGAGCTCTCGTAGGCTAAGTCATACCCTGTATTTTCGTATATGTATCAAAGTAAGTATGGATAATACCAGATAATGTGAACTTGCATAGTTTCATCATTATCTCATTATCCATCTCCTCCCATCATGTAAAGTACTGCAACCTTTAGCATGCCTCATGATACATATGTGGAACATAAAACGAATAATACCAGACAATGCAAAGTACTGAAACCTTTACATGTCTCATTATTCCTCCCAATTTTGAATATGCAATATGATATGATATGAATTATGCTTTCGAGTGCAAGTAAAGTAAATATAAACATTCAACATAATCGAAAGGGCATAAAGGTAAAGTGCTTAAAGTAAAGTACATAAAGTAAAAGGATCATAGATGTCCTTATGCATAAAGTAAATAAATAGGAATTTTGGAAGAACAAATAAGTAAATCGAACTTCCGATACTTTAGTAAAAGTGAGATCTTATCTTAAACAATAATTTTTGCTTTCAAGTATTCTAAACTCCCAAATAAAATCCCAATGTTCTATTTTCAAGTTCATTTGATGCCTACATAGGCAGGTCAAGGTTCTCTCCTACTAAAATGAGGCTCCTCTCAACTAATGAACATCCCCATGCTATCTCATATCCTACAGTTCTTTAGTTACCATGTTTTGGTTAGGTGAAATATCTGGATCACTTAAATATTAATTTTGATAAGTTTCACCGTAGGGAGAGTCAAAACATCAAAACTCTTAAGAGTCTTTCTAAATGAATCCCTTTGAGTGTTGCCTAAGTTTTAGATCGCTCAAAGTTATTTTGATGAGTGTCACCGTAGGGAGAGCCAAATATCAAAAGCTTTAAAAAATCCTATCTTGAAGAGGATCACCAGGGTATTGATCCTTATGGTTACTTTTCGGGGGGAATGTGTGACGACCCAACTCCTTTTAAATCATTTATAATCGAATTGCAGCAGAAGACTTAATATTTAATAAAAATTTGGTGTGGATATGTTTAAAACATAAACTATCTACAACCTGTTTACACTTTTCACAATCAAAGAATTTAAAAGACAAACAACAAGGTGCTCCCCACGAGGACGCACTAGGGAGAATAAATTGGTTAACTCATCAAGGAAAACATCAACGTAGGTGCTACTCGACTATTAGACCCACAAACTGTAAATTGGTCCCACAAGGACTCATAAAATCAATAACTTTCTCAATACAATCAATAATGGTATGATTGGATGATAGCCAACCCATAAGCAATATCATATCAAAATCAGGCATAAGCATAACAGTCAAAGTAGAATGCGAACAATTACTTATACTACACATATCATCAAGACTAATCACACTACCAACAATAATAAACTCCCCCATTGGGGTAGAAATACACATCTCAAAACCCAACAGTCTCGTCTCAAAAGCTGCCAACTCAACATAACGAGATAAAATAAAAGAGTGGCTAGCTTCATAATCAAACAGAACAAAAGCCAAATGGCCTAAATATGACAAAGTACCCGTCATTACCATACCTGCAGCCTTAGCATCCTTTCTAGTAGAAAATACTCAAGTATAATGCTGAGCAGGTGGAGAAGGTAATAAGCGTAAATCTGTACTACTGAGCCTGTCTACCATGATCTCCACCTAAGTCCTGACCTCTACCCTTACCCTAGGGAGCATACTGAGTTGGCGGTGCCTGCTGTAGCTTTTTCTGATAATCTTGACCCTTTGCTCTCAACTGTCCATGTTGAGCTCCACCTCGAACCTGTTGTTGTTGCTGCTGCTGTTGTTGCCTTCACTGTGGCGGTATCCCTCAAATAGCATCGTCATCCTCTAACTTCTTCTCCTGAGAGGAAGTCTGCCTACAGTAGCTAGTTTTTCCTTTTTTTCAGAAGATTTAAAATCCAAGATAAAGGAAACTCTAAAGCCTCCTTATTCAGATATTGAATGAACTTGACTTTGTATATCATTTCATTTCCTGCAAAGAAAAACTGGTGTCTCTCATGCACCTTAGTCCGATAACATCCTAACCTTCCAACATATGATTCACTTTAGAGTCTATCTTTAAAGGACTCATTATGTCCAAACTACGACCTACAAGTTTCTCAAAGTTCACCGTCTCAATTAGATGATCAACACAATGTGATTTGAAGTACACCAAACCATCACATTGCCTTATAAAAGTAACCGATATCACGGTCTGACAACATTCCTTCTAGATCTCAATCAAATACCAATACTCAAACTTAGTGTTAGTCAACCTTGACAATTTACCAAATATGGATCTCGAGAACTTGACCTCGAGTATAATCCAATACAAATTGATACATCATAGTGTAATAGCGACAAGACTAGGCCATTCACCAATTAACACAGTTGTTAATTGTCCTTGTTGAGACTTATCACGAAATGTTCTTACTTCCTCTTTCGAGTGGCAACACGCTTTCCTTTTAACACAATTCTATCACAATGAATTACCGCTTACCATAATTCAACTTTCTCAATTCAAATCAGAAACTTTTCCATTGAGTTAAGTCTCGGTTACTGGACCCGAGCCAGACTGATTATTTATCAACAATTACTCACCTCAACTAGGTGTTTCATCTCTTATTACTGGCTCTAGACAATCATGTCCTCTTTTACACATACAAAGTCAACACACATTCACTAACACCACAACATAACAATTGTGTGATGATCAAACTTTAATCAACGTTGAGGATCAAATGATCAATCTCTCGGAGTATCTCGTCTCCTTTACTTTGACATTATGTCAATACGCTTAACGAGGTGTACAACCTCCAAAACTGCATAGGGTTATTCACATTCTCAACACCCTTACCAATATCTTAGTCTTGGGTCAAATAAACAGCACCACATAGTGGTTTTACGTGAAGGTGAATATCACAAATACAATTGACATTTAACAACCATCTTATAAACTTTTTCCACTATTAAAGAATTAAAGCTTGAAAATAAAAGTTCTAGGCATACCTGGTGCTGCTGATCTTAGATGATGACTAGAGAGTGGACTTAAAACAAAACATGAAAAACAAACATGCATCACATGAAGTCTACAGAACAAAAAGGCTCTGATACCAACTGTAATGACCCGACTCCTTTTAAATCATTTATAATCGAATTGCAGTGGAAGACCTAATATTTAATAAAAATTTGGCGTGGATATGTTTAAAACTTGGACTATCCACAACCTGTTTCCACTTTTCACAACCAGAGAATTTAAAAGACAGGAAATACAATTTCTATTGTAAAGATTAAATGAGTTAGAGGTTATAAAAGTTGAAACAAAAGCTCTTATGAGCTTATAGAAAAATATACAAATCATAAGACAAAACATGTAATAAAATGTGTCCATGGACTTTAAAAGTATCTCTAGTCAATCTTGCCATCATCATCAACTAGATCAGACTGCACCAACTCCTCTCCCAGGACCCTGAGCATTACTTGAAAATGTTTGTAATATCATGAGCTATAAGCAAGCCCAGTTAAAATAGATAGAAAGTAAAGTAACATTAGACTCCAAACCCGCATCCGGATTTGTGTCCAAGTAAAACTCACATTCCCTTAATTTTCAACCACCAAAAAAGGGTTTTACATAAAGTATTTCACTTTTACTTACCAATTCTCCCAAATAATTGAGGAACTATCTTCCAAGCCTTTAGAAGGATGTGTTTCATAACACACATAACATTTTATTTCATTGTCTTCAATACCTTATACTATACATAAGGTTTACATTCAAATGTTAATTTCCAAATTCATGATCTTTCAATTTATTGAGAATCTAGTTCTCTTACATATATATCAGAATAATTATATAAGGTTCAATACACCCCTGTATTCTCTCATTATACAATTCAATCTCATTCCTCTTTCCTATGGCTCGGCTATACATCAATAGCATTTCTTTTCTTTATAGAAATGCATGTTAGACATAATGTTTCAATTCTTTTCTTTAAAGCAACTCAGGCTATCAAAAGTCTACTTTCCTCTTTTTTTAATCAATAATGCTAAGCTCACTCAGTCTTAACATGTTCCACAATCACAATCGTGATAAATGATGATATTGTTAGCATACACAATCTTATCATTTCTCATCAACTCGCTAAACAAGTGAAAAGGGTACAGAACCCTTACATCAATATACACATCACATGCAAATAATGTCAGGTAATGATAGCTCCCGTAGGACTAGCATTCACCTCATTATCTCACTTTCGAAAATAAAATATACAAATTCCTTTCAATAACGTATTCCATCTCTTATGAATAATGACAGGTAATGATAGCTCCCGTAGGACTATCATTCACCTCTAATGAGTAATTTCGGGTAATGAAAACTCCCGTAGGATTTGCATTCACCTTTAATGAATAATGTAAGGTAATGAAAACTCCCGTAGGATTTGCATTAACCTCTAATGAATAATGTCAAGTAATGAAAACTCCCGTAGGATTTGCATTCACCTCTAATGAATAATGTCAGGTAATGAAAACTTCCGTAGGATTTGCATTTACCTCTAATGAATAATGTCAGGTAATGAAAACTCCCGTAGGATTTGCATTCACCTCATTATCTCGCTTTCCATTCAATTTCAATGATGCAATATGATAAGATACGATTATGCTTTCAAGTAAAATAAATAAAATATTCAAGGTAACCGAAGGGCATAAAAATAAATAGATCGCGTAACACTCTTATACATAAAATAAGAAATTAGGAACTTCTGACATGAAAAAAATAAATAAATCAAGCCAAACGGCCTTCAGTTAAACTGAATTACTAATGTTATCATAAAATCTCCAATTCAAATGATTCTATTGCTTTCAATAAGTATCCAAAGTTCCATAATCAAGTTTTTTATTTCACCCCATTATACTTGAAACCTTCAACTTCCGATTATCATTCTTAAACTCCGGAATGGATCTAAAGTTAGAGCTTCCAAGAGTTAAATATTTCTCTCGAGAAATCCATAAGTTCTCTCACTCAATTGGAACTAACTCAAAGCCTAGCATGTTAGCTCACTTTCTTTTATCCTTTTGATTCAAACCTTAATCTCAACTTCCGATCCTACAAATCGTTCAATTTATTCGGTTTCTAAAGCTACTTTAAATTCTATTTATTCTAACCTTAGCAAGTAAAAGTATAATCTAACGGTCCAACGAGACGTCAACGTACACCCGACACCTACAATTCATCAATCGATCAACAAATTACAATTCAAATCTAATAAGAGAAAAAGTATGATTTTCGGGTGAATAGTGATTTCAGATGAATAGTGATTTTGTATGAATAGCGTTTTTTGAAAATCCAGGCTCAAAATCATCAATTTCCTTGATAGAAATTGATGATTTCTACTCCAAAAGTCATTTATAATAAAAAATGAACAAAACCATGTAAAAGTTTTGAAAACTTACTTTTAGGGCTTCCCTTAGGGAACGAGAAACGACACAAGGTTAGGTGGGATAGATAGCCCTCATCCCTAGCAATCCAACACAACTGCCCTCATCGAAAACGGTCGCGAAACGTAGAAAACCCAAGAAATTTTCTTTTCATCCATGGATGAGGAGCTCCACGGCTTGATTCGGAAATTACGGTTACGTCCGTTTAATGATTTTTAGCTTATAAAACGAAACCCGATGATCTTAAACTAGCCAAATGGTGATTAATAATTATTAATTAGCCCGTTAATAATTATTAATATGACCAAAACTAATTTAAGCTAATAAAACGATTAAAAGAATTTACGACCGAAATTAACTCGTAAATTCAAAGTTATAAATTCTAAATTAAATCTAAAATTTAAATTAATCGACTCTAAACTTAAATTAAGTGCTTAACATAAAATAATAAAAAATAAATAAAAAACCCTTGTAAAATAACGGGACGTTACAGAATGAATGAAGAGTTACCACCTATATGAATCTCACTCATTGATTCGAACTTGAAGATCGTAGGACATGTTGACACTGTCCTTCTCCCACTTAATATAGCTAGCTAAGGCTTTTAACTTAGATCTACCAAGGGTACCTCTAATATCTAAGTTCAATCTAACTTATAATAGCTCTTATAGATTGATTAGATTGATTTTAATGTGAAAGTCAAGTGATAAATCTCTATTAATCTTAACACATTATGCACCGTCTCAATAAAGAGAATTATTAATGAAATATGACTCCCAGATCGCTCCCAGTTAGAGGGGTCTCGTGTTAATGGAACATTAATCAACCTCTTGTCTAGGGCAGACCTTTCTCGCCAAAGTTATATTTAAATTAATAACTTTAACTTCATTAATTTTTAATTAACTCTTTAATTAAAAATAATGACACCTCATCTTTTAGGTTTTAGTTTCAAATCCTATTTAAAACTAAGCAGTTAATTAAAATATTGGTTACTAGACTCTTTTAGACCATTTTAATTCAAACCTAAAACATGCTGCTAGTAATTACGAATTAACCCCTTAATTAAAATTCTAGCACAATAAATATAACAATTATTTTCATACAAGGAATGAGCATAAAATTAATAATATCTATTAATGATGCATGCTCATGGCATTTATGATCGGAATAATTATGATCATTGAAGAGGAATAAAAAATGGTCATTTTCCTATAGTAAAGTACCTGCATTCCCCTTTGAAAGAAGTAAAAAAAAAGAGCGATAGGGAAAATGGAGAGAGAGAAGGTTGCAGAAGTGCATGAATAATTACTATTTAATTATATCTAATATATAATAAATAAATAAACAATTTTGGTTTGGATAATATTGGTCAAATCTATGAAAATAAAAATCTATATCTAAATATAAATAAAATTTTCATCTTGAACTTCTCCAGGATCTCCAGAAAACGAAAACCAGAAAATCTGAGAGGAGGCACCTAGAGTTTTAACCCTAGGCGCCCTGCCCGAAAAAAACAAAAAAAAAATCGTTGAGAGGGGTCGAGTGGTAGTAGCCTCGGTTGCTGCTGCCGCAGCACCACCACGTCTGTTAGCAATGCCGCCGCCATAGTGGTGCTTCTCTACCTGCAGCTCGCTGTACCAACTCCTTCAGTACCGGCCGAGATCCGATCTCTTTCTTTCCTTCGTCGTTTGGATCGATATCTCCATATGATTAAAATGAATACAAATGTTTCCTATACCCAAATCATGGGCTTAGAAAAATTCTAGGAAAGAAAATCAAGGCCAATAAATCCTAATTCAACAAAAACGCAAAATCCATAATTAAAAACTCCTTTTAAAATCAATTTTAATTCCCATCATAAAATTTTTGAAAAATATTATATATACAAGATTGCTCTGATACCAGTTGTTGGGATTGAGACCTCTTAAAAGAGTTCTCATGTGGAATTCCCAAGGATCTTTCCTTGCAGTATAATATTATCAAAAACATAATTGCATAAAAGAGTACTAACCCTTGTAGAGAAGTGTCTGACTCTCCTCGTTTTTCATTTTTACGATCCTGGGACAACCAAAAAGTTCTTCCTCACTAAGCACAAAAGAGAATCGGTGCGTGGGCACTATCATCTTTAGAAAAAAGAAATGTAATAAAAATCTTCCTTATGACCACTATAGAGCCGGCAGCAGCAAGGAGAGAGAGGGAGGAGAGGAATTTCTCTGAGCCTTTTTTTTGCTCTCTTAGTTTAGTGTTTGGGGTCACCCCAAGGTTCCTATTTATAGGAAAACTAAGGCCTCAGTAAATCTTTGAATATCTTTTTAATTGTCAGATAATTAATAAAGATATTATAAAATATATTTTGAATAATTAAGATATAATATCTTATTCTATAATAAGATAATCCCATATCTTTATATAAATTAATCTTTATTAATTTAAAATAATTATTCCATATCTTACTCATTTAAATTAATCATATTAATTTAAATTAAGATATTACATACAAATATTTTAAATAAAATAAAATGCAAATAATTGGTTAAATATTAACCATTGGGGCATGTGACCCTACCCATTTGTCACACACCACCCTTGTCATCTCCATGACAATATTGGGCATTTTATTTTCCTTTTTATTTTATAGAACAATGCCATTAAATAAATAAATAAATAAACTCCTTTTATTTATTTCCTCAAATTAAATATTTAAATAGACTCCTCTATTTAAATCCCCATTAATTTTGGACAACTGCAAAATCAATTTAATTAAATAGACTCTTCTATTTAATCTCTCTGTTTTATAAATAAATACTCTTCTATGTATTAAATAATTAAATAGACTCTTATATATAATTTCACCATTAATTAAATAATCAAATAGACCCTTCTATTTAATTTCATTTAATTAATCAAATAGACTTCTCTATTTGTATTTCCCTTAATTGATTTGAAAACTTCAAATCAAATACTTGAAATGATTTTTCCAAAGAAATTAATCATTATTTAATTTATGTTCTCAATTACATGCGTTAGCTCGGAGGACTTAATGGACGTAAAGGACTAAGCTCAAATAATCTAGAATTACATTGATTGAATACCTTCAATTAATTAATTCTTATTCATTAACTCCTAGATAACTCCACTAAATATCTTGAGTTGCACTCTTAGTACTATCACTACAAAAAAAAAAGGTCAATTTGCGACCAGAAGGTCGTTTCTATGGTAAAATGCGACCATAAAAGCGACCAACATGGTGGTGGCAAAAAAGCTGGTCATTCCAGAATTTTGTGCTACCGGATAGTCACAAAAATACGACGGGGCATGTTTGGTCGCAAAAAAGTCAACATTTTGAAAAAATGACAAGATGGTCGCTTAAAAAAGTGACCATCTGGTCGTAATTTAAGTTGAAGATAAGTGACCAGTTGGTCACATGCAACGGTGACCACGTGGTCGTTTTTATAAGCGACCAAATGGTCACTTTTTTAATAAGACAAAATGCGACCAGATGGTCGTTTTCTTTAGGGATAAAATACAACCATCTGGTCGTTTATCTTCTACGGTAAATGCGACCAACTGGTCGTATTTAATAGTTATTTATTTATTTATTTAGATTACAATAATTAATTAATTAATTATTTTTATTTATTAAATTAATATTAAAATTTAATAATAAAAAATCGGATTAAAATAAAATATATATAAATCAAATATTCAAAAAATGTTCTATACAAAAGAGTCCATCTCGAGGTCATCATCCCTCGATCACGCAGCACCATCTCCTCTCCCACGACCTCTAGCCAGGGCATTACCTGAATTTTTTGTAATATCATGAGCTAACAACTTAAGCCCAGTGAGAATAATAAGAATAAAAAGTAAAGATAGACCTCAAACTCGCATTTCGATTTGTGTCCAATTAATCTGACACAATCAATCCTAAAGTTCTCTAGGATTGATTGTGTCAGATTAATTGGGAAATGGGAGGTGAGACCCTCGGCCTTGGGAGGAAGAAAGGAAGACGATAAAGATGAAGATTTGGTCAAATGAAGTTAAATGGTTAATTAGATAAGAAGTGAATAGTGTTTGAATAGTTTTTTTTAAGAATTTGAAAATGACGGTTGCGTCCTTTTCTGACTTTCGACTTAGAAAACGAAACCCGATGATCTTAAACTATCTCAATGGTGATTAATAATTATTAATTGGCCCGTTAATAATTATTAATACCATTAAAACGAAATTAAACTAAAAAGGTAATTAAAAGGACTTAAACCGAAATAAACTACTAAATTCTAATTTACCGATAAATAAATAAACTTTAATTACTTAAATTAAAATAAAATTAATAATTTTTTTTTATCACAAATAACGGGACGTTACATCGGGTGTGGGCAACCTCTGACTCAAAGACTCCTTGAAACGGTCCTAAATATTTAAAATTCAGAAAATATGTAAAAGTTAGAAAATGATGAACAAATTCTAATTAATAATTGAAAAAACATATTAAATACCTGAGTTTGTTGCGCATTTTCGTTGATGATCGTCTCGTCCTTCTTCGTGTGAAAGACCAGGTGCAGCTCATCAGGCGGAACAGGACGACCGTACTTTTCTTCCAAAACATATTATAAAAATAGACAGAAATTAAATTAATAAATACTTGAAAAAAAACAAAATAATGACGTGAAAGAAAAAGGGAAATTACTTACCAATAGACGATGGTGCTCGTCGTGAGGCTTCGCGCCACTAGAATATTTCCTCGGGTTCTTGGCTCGGTTGGCCTTATTTTTCGTCGACACTTTTTTGCCCTCCTGAGAATTCAAGCTCGCAAGGAGCCGGGCATGCTCCTCCTCGCTCATCCACACAAGCCGGTTTTCAGCTTGCTTCTGCCGCGCCCAGTACATGAGGTCCTTGAATCGATCCTGCATGTGCCTGTCCCATAGGGGGAATATCCGACCGTCCGTGACATCGGGATCGATCATAGGAAACTTGGCCGGGAAAAATTTGAAATAAGAAAACGTTAAAGTAATAAATTGATTGTTAAAAATTTATATATTAATTAATTATAAAAATAAATGAAGTTATTTACCTTCCAATTGTCGTACATTCGACGCTTCTCCGTCGTCGGAATCTTCGTCCTGCGAAGCTCGCTGGGTAGAGGCATTCTCTGGAAGATCTGACGAAACTGCTTTGAAGCGGTTTGATGCGGCTGTATTCTGCAAAAAAAAAAAAAAAATATTAGTGATATTAGGTTATAAATAACATGAATATTTAATTAAAAAAATATTTGTCTACTTACGTATCCCCTTCTATCCGAAGTGTCGGGTTGACGGGGGCCTGAGGACGGTCGGTGCCAGAAGTGGATGCTCCCGCTACAGTTGTGGCTGGAGCCGGTGAGTCCTCCCCCAAACGTGGTGTCGCAATCTGCGACTCTAGTACTGTCGAGGGATATGCAGGGTCGGGATTGTCGTCCAACCATAAGATCTCGTCCAGGTCAGCATGCGTCCAGTCCTCCGGAGAACTGTGCAACTCCGGTGCATCATCCTCTGGCGGCGGAGTGCGGTCCTGCGCATCATCGCCGTACATCAGAGGATGACGTTGGCGTGCCATTTTCCTAATCAAACTAATTAAATTTAATTAATTAATAATTTATTATTTAATGTAAATTTATTAATTAAGTATATTAAACTAAATTATATTAAATTAATTAAACTTAACTAAACAAAAGTAAATTAAATTAATTAATTAATTAAAGTAAGTAAACTACTCTAATTAGTTAACTAAATTAACTAAATTAATTAATTAAATTAAAGAAAAATAGTTAAGTAAGTAATTAAAGTAATCTAATCTAAGTAATTTACTAAATTAAACTAAATTCAATTAATTAATTAATCAAACTAATTAAATTAAATTAATTAAAAAAAAGTAAACTAAACTAATAATGTGACTAAATTAAATTAATAATTTATTAAACTAAATTTAATTAAGTAATTAAACTAAAATTAATTTAACTAAATTAAATTAATTAACTAATTACTTAAATAAAACTAAACAAATTAAATAAAACTAAACAAATTAAAGTAACTAACTAAACATAATTAATTAAGTAATTAATTAAACTAATTTAAATCTAAACTAAATTATTTAATTAAATTTAACTAAATTTAACAAAACTAAAACAATTTATAATAACTTAAAACGAAAATGAAAACTAACCTCGAATACGCTACCGGGTTTTGGAGGTTTTTTAAACTGGAATGGGTGAAAGAACGGGGAATGGGTACGGGGGAAAGAGAGAAAAGGAAAGAAAAGAGAGAAAATGATTCAGTGGGGGGGAAAGAATAGGTTGGAGCGTTTAAATCAAAAATTGCGACCATCTGGTCGCAATTTCGTAATTATGACGCAAAACGAAGAGTTGCTCGATTAAGACTAGTTGATCGCATTTTGTTTCAAAAATACGACTAGATGGTCGTATTTTCATAAAAATGCGACCAACTGGTCGTAATTGTGTCATTATGACCAACAGTTGTCACATCACACTTCCCATAAAAAATTGCGACCAAATGGTCGTAATTTTCAAATTCACCGCCATTGATTCAGACCAAATGGTCGTAATTATTAAATTCACCGCCAAAAATTTCATGAAAATTTATATTTACCGCTGAATAAAGCGACCAGATAGTCACAAAATTACGACTAAATGGTCGTAAATTAATACAAATTTTTAAAAAACTTAAGTCTATATTTTAAAAGTTACGACCATATGGTCGTATTTTTGAAACAATTTGCGACCATATGGTTGTATATATATATATATATAGATACACACACACACACACACACACACACACACATATATATATATATATATATATATATATTATATTTACATATATATACATACATGTAATATACATAGATATATATACATATATATACACATATATATATATATATATATATATATATATATATATATATATATATATATATAAATTACTGAAGATTAAAAAATATTTATATATATTGTTTAATGAAACACAACAATGATGATATTATAAAACATACAGTGAATCATATAAATTTACAAACTATATTACTCCTCATCCTTAGTATCTTCAGTCATTGTTTATTATTCTTCTTCTTTTTCTCCTTCTTCATCGTCTCGAATAAATTCAGCATCAATGTCACGTTCGCGAGAAGTGGAAACATTTGTATCGTCATCATGCAATGTTATCGTTCCATCGTTCAAAGGACGTGTGGTACCTGCATTCTAGCCATCGTCGATTGCACGACATATTATCTGATCTTCTTGAAAAGCATCGGCTTAGTCCGTATGGTCGTCTTTCTTGGACAGGTTTTCTTCTACCTGGTGTGGTTTAACTTTACAAATAACTAACCAATCTATCAGATCTCGTCTATTACTCGGATAGTTCAGGTAATAAACTTGAATCGCCTGTGAAGCCAGGACAAACCTATCAGCATTGCGCATATGCTTGTACTTGTTTACTTCAACGATTTGTAAATGATCAATCTTACGGACTCCGCCTCGTCTGGTTCTCTCGAACCAAGTGCAGTTGAACAGAACAATGCGTTTTAGCGTCGGACTTGCGTATTGAATCTCAAGAATCTCATCGATTACTCCGAAGTAATCTTCTTCGGTGCCGAACACTTGACCTTTTATGCAAACACCACTGTTGTTTTTGCCCTATTAACAGAATGCACCTTCATTTGAAACCTGAATCCGTTACTGACGTATCTAGTATATGACCTTGCAATCTGTGCAGGTCCCTTTGCCAAAGAAATAATGTGAGGATCATCTACCGGTAACGTAGGGGAGTCCACCTGTCATTTAGAACACAAAGTATAATTAGAAGGATATAGTATTTTTCAACAAATAACATGACATGATATTTTTGACAATTTCAAATAACTCACGTATGCACTGAACCAGGAACAAAACTCCTTCTTGATTATTGACCCCTCCTCAGCGGTTGTAAGACTGACTCGTGTCATTCGAACGTATACGTTCAGAAATAGTCTGTATGTTACGAAAATAGTAAGAAAATATTTTAAACAGTTGTGATTGTTAAGTCAATGGAATTATGTAACGTTACGAGATACTCAGAACACATAGCTCTGCATTACGTGATACTCAGAATCAGTCAACGGCCTATACATTGATCTTCCAACTGTCATGCCAGGTTCAGTAAATATGGGCAGGTCGTTTACGTCAACACCTTCAAGTAAATTTTTGACAAAACTGCTCAGCAATGTGTTGATCAAAGTAGTCTGAACAAAACGTGGTAGTCTCTTGCGTCAGGTATGCACTACAGATAGATCCTTCGACTCTTGCTTTATTTATGACCGTCTTTTTCAACCGACGTAAGTACCTGTGGGTACAAACAATTAAGTAAACCTCTGATAAGTTTAACATTAAAAAACTTGAACTATATAGAAAGTAAGTGTGCTAACCTTTCAAATGGGTACATCCAGCGATAATGGACCGAACCTTCTAAGAATGCCTCGTATGGAAGATGCACTGCAAGATGCTCCATTGAGTCAAAAAAAGCCAGTGGGAATATTCACTCCAACTTACTGATAATAACAGCGATCTCCGAACTCACTGAAGCGACAGTAGCTTCAGTCAGCTCTGTACTAGTCAAGTCCCTAAAAAAAACACTCAACTGGGCAAGCGGCTCCCAATGTCTGTTCTATAGGAACGGTCTGAACGCGACGGGCATCAATCGTTGCATGAATACATGACAGTTGTGGATTTTCATCCCGAACATGACATGTTTTTGACTGTCTATACACCGACTCAAATTCGAAACGTATCCGTAAGGGAATTTGATGGATTTGATCCACTCAAATAGTGTTTTCTTTTCATCCGTCGTCAATATGTACTTTGCTTTTGCGTAATTATCATTGTTGTTAGGCTCTAACTCAGGACAGTTACATATCTCCCGTATATCGTAATGTGCCTTCAGATTGTCTTTCGTTTTGCCAGGAACGTTCAAAACCGTATTGAAAATGTTGTTGAAGAAGTTCTTCTCGATTGCATTACATCCAAGTTATGTTTGACAAGTAGATCTTCCCAATACGGTAGATCCCAAAAAATACTCCGTTTCTTCCAACTCGTGTTTTTTCCATCCGCATTGTTTGCAATCTCTGCACCTTCCACTGTAATCTTCCGCATCCCTATAGCATCTATACCGTGCAGAATTTGCCTTCCACTTTACATTATTAGGGGGGTTTCCTTTCTTACTCGCCAACCCTTCTTCCAGTTAGTACCGTTTGAACAGAACACATGATTCAACGGCAGAAATCGACAGTGGCAATCAAACCAACAGGTTTTCCGACCGTTTCTGAGGTAAACCGCATCTGTGTCTAGCAAGCAATGTGGACATGCGTATTTACCGGCCGTACTCCATCCTTTAATAGAGGATGAGGATCGATATTTACAATTATTAACTAATGAACTAAGCAAAACAATAACAAAACTCATACTCAAGTAATAATGAACGTGAACGCAACATACCTGACAATATTGAATACGCAGGGAAGTCACTGATAAACCAGATTAACGCCGCGCGCAACAAGAAATTTTGTTTCTTCGAGATGTCGTATGTCATGACACCATCTGTCCACAACCTCTTCAACTCTACAGTAAGTGGTTGCAAATGCACATCAAGTTTCTGTTTTGGACTTTTCGGGCCAGGTACGATCACTGTGAGAAAAATCACAGGGTGGCAAGTTATACGGGGTTACCATCACCGGCCAAACTGAATATTGGGCCCTGAATGCCCCGAACGGGTTAAAGCCATTTGTGCATAAGTCTAATCTCATGTTTCTCGGATCTTGTGCAAAATCAGGATGATAATTATTTAAATGCTTCCAAGCTGCAGCGTCTGAGGGATGTCGCATAACACCTTCATCTTGTGAATGCTCGTGATGCCATCTCACGTGGGAAGTTGTGACGTCCGATGCATACAACCGTTGCAGACTTGAGGTCAGCGGAAAATAGAACATGCGGGCGTACGAAATTATCCCGCATTTCCCCTGTTTATATCTTGGAAGAAAACGGAATTTGCAGTGATGCAGATCCGCATCCACATCCCAGTAGATCATGCATCCGTTTAGACACGAATCTATCTTCTCTACGGGTAACCCGAGTCCCTCCACTAGCTTTTCCGTGTCATATAAATTGTGCGGCATCAGGTTTTCTTGTAGAGCGCATCGTCGAAACCACGATGCAACCGAATCAAATCCTCTACCAGGTAAGTTATACTGCGCTTTTATATTTAAAAGTTCTGTAGCAGCAGCAAGTTAACTAACCTGATAACCTACGTACAACGGTCGGCTCGCTGTCTTCAGCAGCTCATGCATCTTACGTGCTTCCGGATTCCTTTCTTCTTCAACAACCCCTTCTCTTTCGTTGTCTACGTTCAAACTTTCCCGATAACTTTCTTTGCTGCCCCCAAATCCCGCACCATCAAGTATCATTTTCTGCACCTGACTATACTGCTATATTTTATTGGGTTTTTCGAAGACAACGTCAGCATTCGAGCTGCTACCCTCGTATTGTCTTGCTTCCTGTACTGCAGCGTCGAACATTTCCCTCATCTCCCCATGATACATCCAGTGATAATAATTCTCCACAAATCCTCGACTATAAAGATGAACCTTCAAATCTGGAATCGGTATGATTCTCCTATTGTCGCATTTTCTGCACGGACATCGTAGCTTTTCACTATAATTTGCGTAATAGACAGTTGTCTTATAAAACTCAACAAACTGTTCAACCCCGGCAACGAAATCATCGTTCAAATACCCGACTATCAAACGAATCTAAATCCACTCTTTCATTTTTCGTTTTTCTTATCTTTACAAACAATGGGAGGAGGAGATTTTATAATGCATTCCTCTGCTTAATTGCGACCCTATGGTCGTAAAATTACTACCATCTGGTCGTATTTCTCCCGCCAAAATTTCCCTCCTTTTTTTACTACCAAGTGGTCACTTCTAGTCATAAATTGGTGACCACATAGTGGCAAAAATACTACCATCTGGTCGTATTGTTCTAGACATTTTTTGCTACCAGTGGTCACTTGGAGCCACAAATTGGAGACCACATGGTAGCTTTCTTCCCGCCAAAACTACGCACCTCTTTTTTCTACCAGTGGTCACCTTTGATCACAATAAATGCGACCAGATGGTCACTTCCAAAGGCGACTAGCTGGTAGCTTACTTCCAGCCAAAATTACGCGCCTTTTTTTACTACCAAAGTTTATTTTTAGTCATAAAAATGCCACCACTTGGTCGCTTTTTTGGTGACCAAATGGTCTCTTATTTCGTACCATAATTTTGCGCCATTTTTTGCTACCAAGTCATATTTTTAGTCACAAAAATGCGACCACTTGGTCGTTTTTATAGGTGACCAAATGGTCGCTTCTTTCGCGCCATAATTTCGTGCCATTTTTTATGACTACTTCTAATGTTGGTCGCAATTTGGTCACAAAAAAAGTGACAAGATGGTCACTTCGAAGTAAATTTCAAAAAAAGTGACCAAATGGTCACAAAAAAACTACCACTTTTTCTTATTCGCAAATGGCTGGTCGCATTTTGATTTTTTTTTTTTGTAGTGTATAGACATAGTTATGTCCATTGACTAATATCATTAACAATACTTTTATCCTTCACAAGTAGTTCGTATCCATGGCTACGTAATTTTATCGTATTAACCTCCATGATACATATTGTTCCTTAAGCTCAACTGATTCTCTAATGAACAACCTTACATAATCTCCATTATGCGTCTTTGCTTTTTCCTTGATCAAAGGAATATGGGGCCCTGTTGTTCAAGCACCGAATCAGTCCATAAGAGAACTACTTATATATTTTCCTATATGGAAAAAAGTGAATTCCATTCTTGTGTAATTACGTTCCCAGCTATGAGAAAGATGCAATCCTCAAAGTTGGAGGCATATTGAGCGAACTATACGAGTCACTCTCACCTATATAAATCAAAGATTTTTCTCTTGAGAATAGGAGTTCATAATCCACTCAGGATTAAGATCAATTGTACATGATAAATTGATTGATAAACGAAGTGTCTTTCTGTAACGACTTTCCCAGAAGATAGTAAGTTTATCTTAATCCAGTTTACTACAATGTCTATTGCAGCAACACCCCCACTCACATGTTTCTACATGAGCGATCCAGATGAGATTACTTGTGCCAATTCACAAGTGGGCCATGTTGGTGGTGTTACCTGAAATAAGGCACTCACCCTTTATTCATATACCACAGACTATTTAAGTTATGATTTAAGTAAATCTTCCCGCATCACATGCTCACTTTAAGTTATCATAAGTAACTCTGGATCTTATGATGAATTACATTTATTAAATAATAATAAATGACAATGTAAATATTAATACTAATTAATAATTCCTTTATTTATTTATAGTTTAATTGGATTACATAAGATTTAGGGCAGAAACCCTAGCAATCACAACTAAGTATATGAGCTATAGAAGAGGATTAAAGTCGAGATGAGTAACTTAAAGTGTCTATAGTATATGGATAACGTTTGGGAACCTTATCCTGGTAATACTGTTGATAGCTAGTCATTTCGTATATATAGACAAATGGTCTAATCTTGATCATTCATATGGGTGACATGAAATGGAAGTATCATATGTAATGTTGATTGTATAAGACAAGACCATGATATTTGATGAATATCTCATTAGTACCTTTTACGAGAAATGATCGAATATCAAACTAAGTTTATAAACCGTGATAAATCTTAATCCTGAGTGAAATGTGGACTCCAATTCATAGAATTATATTCTTTGATTCACATTGTTGAGAGCGATTTGATATGAACGCTCAATACACTCCTGTTTTGGGAACATAACGAGATAATAGCTGGGAACACATTTACACGAGATGGAATTCATAACTTTCCTATAAATTAACGATATTAGTGCGATACCTAAACATTTTAGGAACTTTAGGAAACTCCCTTGATGTACTAATTTGAGACATGAACAAGTGGCGCCACGACTTCTATTGATCACACAAGTACTTTATCTCTAGTTCGACTACAAATAATGTTCATTGGAGAATCAGCGGGAACCCAAGGATAAAGCGGCAATTACAGCGAAAAACGGTAAACATAATCCGCCTGTTATTATGAGGGTTCCATGTGAAGGATATATCATAGATATAAATAAAAGATAAACTAAATGGACATAACTCATCTATAGTGAGGGGAGTTCGGCTATGAATCTATAGTGGAATTATTCATAATTGATAATAAGTAATTAACAGATTATGAGTTAATCACTTAATTGACTAATTATTAAGCCCATGATCTATAGGTCAATCAAGTCCCTATGCTAGCCTAAACATCGTAGTCGCGACATCCCTTGAAGAAATGAATATAATTTAAGTAAGATAAATTACTTAAAAATGCAATATTAATTGTTTAAAAATTGAGTATATTTAAATCGTAATTAATATAAACATTATTAACTTTTTAAATAATGAGTTTATTTAAACAAGAAATTAATAATGAAATGTTATTAATAAAAAAAAATATTTGTTTACATATTAGGTATATTTAAATTTTACTTAGTAATTTGAAAGTAAATTTACAATTATTAATTGTTTAAATAATTAATTTTATTTAAACGAAAATTAATAATAAAATATTGTCAATAAGAATTATTAATTAATTAAATAATGAGTTTATTTAATGGAAATTAATCATAAAATATTATTATTAATTCTTTAAATAATGAAAATTATTTAAATGGAAATTAATAATTAAATATCATTGCATAATATTTAGTTGGGTGAAAATATTAATATTATTAATTGCTTAAATAAAGTATTTTATTTAAAGGGTAATTAATAAATAAATTAATTTAGTTGGACTTATTAATTTAAGAGAAAGTTTCTAGCCCAACTAGACTAATGAACCCAATTGAAATTGGCCCAAAATAATGAATTAAATAAATTATTATTAATAAATTCGGCCATATATATTATTTATAGGAAAATAATTATTTTAATTATATACTAAAATAATTATATAGATTTATCTATGTGACGACCCGTCACTTTTAAATAAATTAAATCAAAGAAAACAGCGGAAGTCTTTTATTTTAAGAAAATTGGCGTGATTATGTAAGAAAATAGGCTAGCCAAAACCTGTTTACATCTTAAATTCAAATATCTAAAAACACAAGGAACATTAAGTTCCTATCAGGAGTTCAAAATGATTTATAAACATAAAAGTAAAGACAAAAGCTCTTAAGAGCCATTTACGAATATACAACTCCAAAATTATATAAAATTCACAAAACCATGTACATGGATTTTTACAACTACTTAGTCCATCTCGAAATCATCACCCTCTCGATCAAGCGCGCACCAGCTCCTCTCCCACAATCCCAAACATTACCTGAAATGTTTGTAATATCATGAGCTAACAAACTAAGCCCAGTGAGAATAATAAGAATAAAAAGTAAAAATAGACCTCAAACTAGCATTTCGATTTGTGTCCAATTAATTTGACACCAATCACTCCTAAAGTCCTCCAACTCTAGGTAATTTCATTTTATATTCTCTAAAGGATGATATTACTAATAATCATAGTCAATACTCATCCATTATCATTGTTATAACGTAAGTAAGAAAGTAAATATGCTTTGCACAACATACAACTCCTCAATTCTCTCTTTCATCTATCATAAACATGAATGCATGAGAGCATCCCGTAAGATTTCGTATTTGCCCTTTTGTGCTTGAATGAAGGTAATGCGGACATCCCGTAGGCTTCCATTCAACCTTATGCATGAGGAAGTAATGCGTACATCCCGTAGGCTACCATTCAAATCCCTATGCATGAAGAAGTAATGCGTACATCCCGTAGGCTACCATTCAACTTCTTTTCTTTCACATTCTTTCTTTTCTCTGAAGGTGATGTGAACTCCACGTAGGGTTCATCAATCTTCCTTCTTTTCTCATTCACTTTCTTTTCTTTTCACTTTCATTTCTTTTTCACTTTCGTTTCTTTTTCACTGAATGATGCGAGAATGTTATGGTGCAATATGATATGCATATGCTTGCATATCCTTATAAAAGTAAATAAGTAAAGTGCGGAATTAAAGTAGTCGATGCAACATAAATAAAGGGGCATAAAGTAAAGTATGTAAGGTAAATGACATAAAGTAAAATAGATAGTAATCTCGGACGAACGATGTAACGTCCCGTTATTTTGTGATAAAAAAAATTATTTATTTTATTTTAATTTAAATAGTTAAAGTTTATTTATTTATCGGTAAATTAGAATTTAGTAGTTTATTTCGATTTAAGTCCTTTTAATTACCTTTTTAGCTTATTTTTGTTTTAATGGTATTAATAATTATTAATGGGCCAATTAATAATTATTAATCACCATTGGGATAGTTTAAGAAGTTCGGGATTCGTTTTATAAGTTAAAAGTCATAAAAGGACGCAACCGTCATTTCAAATTTCTTAAAATATCAAAAAACACTATTCACCTTCTCTTTAAATATCTCAATTGACCAAAGTTGACCAAAATGCTCATCCATTTTTGCTCCCTAGGCCGTGGGTTCCAAGAGAGAAAGAGAGAAAATTGATTTTTGTTCGTTTCTTGCCCGATCGACTTGATTCCGGGTCCATTGGAAAGGTATCGGTCCTACGATTCATTTCCAACCAAACATCGTACTTGCCACTCGTATTAAACGGAGTTCTCGGTAAGTAATGTTTCAAACCCTAAGCTCCAAATAGTGTTTTAATGGAGTTTTCTTTGATTTCCTTCGATTTCGTGTCGTGAAACTCGGTGTTTGTAAATACGGGAGTAGTTTTAAATGTTTTTGGAAACTTTCCCATCACCCTAAAACCAAGTTTCAGTCAAAACCCTTCCAGTTTGAAATTTACCCTTTTGGGATTGATTATGGGTTAGAATTTAATGAAATAATGTTTATTTAAATTCAATTCGGGAAAGGGTATAATGTTCGAAAACCCTAATTATCGATACCCATTGAAATCGAGAATATCAAATTTGCTTAAAACCAACTCGAAACACTTTTGAATTGCCTAAAAGCCAGAAAACCAAACCCGAAACCCTTTTTGTTGATAGGGCCGTGGGCCTCATGTGGGGATTTGTTGGGTTTTTCGTCACTTTGTATGTTTAGTTGTTGTTTGATCGATAGTTGGTAATTAATGATTTTGTGATATAATTTAATTGTAGGTGTTTTTGAACTACTCGCTTGATCGTTCCTTCGGACTTAGGAGCAAAGTCATCTTGTAATTAAGGTGAGAATAGTTAGGATTTAAATGTAATTATAGAAAGCAAATGAGTGTGATGGTTTGTAGAGTTTGAAGACTAAGACTAGAAACCGAATCTAAGATTAGAGGGATGTGAGTTAGTGCCCTTAGGATTAGGAGTTAATCCTTTAAGTGAGAACTTAGGAGTTCTCGAGGAAACTAATGAATCTTAGAAGATTCTAAGTTAGATTCGTTTCGAAGCTTAGGTTGGATCATTGGAGGTTAAGAGATCCAAACTTTTATTTAGAACGGTTAATAGAACCTCGGATTATATTGGAAGTTAGAATCCTTGAAGGTATAGGATAATCGTTTAAGTTAGGATTTTACTTTTATTATTGATACCGGAGTTCGATCGACATATCGTTCGTCCGAGTTTACTATCTATTTTACTTATGTCCTTTACTTTATGTCTTTACTTTTGCTCCTTTACTTTATGCATGTTTCGGTTACTTTAACATTTACATTTACTTTATTTACTTTGGCAAGCATATGCAAGCATATGCATAACATCTCGCATCATTGAAAAGAAAAGAAGTTGAATGGTAAGTTGTGGACGTACACATTACTTCTCATGCATAGGAAGTTGAATGGTAAGTTGCGGACGTACACATTACTTCCTCATGTGGAGTTGAATGGTAAGTTACGGGATGTACGCATTACTTCCTCATACATAAAGGCAATTGCGGAATCCTACGGGATGTCCTCATGCATTCTTGATTATGATTGATGATATAGAGAATCAAGATGCTATATTTTATACGAAGTTTATTTACTTTACTTATTCTTTGTCATAACCAGTTAATGAATAAGAATTGACTACGAGTGTAGTAATGTCATACTTTGGTGAAAATGGAATATAATTACCTAGATTTTGGAGAATTCTAGGAAAGAATATGTCAGTTTAATTGGACACAAATCGAAATGCGAGTTTGAGGTCTATCTTTATTTTTATACTTATTATTCTCACTGGGCTTAAGTTGTTAGCTCATGATATTAGAAAATTTCAGGTAATGCCCTTGCTAGAGGCCGTGGAAGGGGAGATGGTGCTGCATGATCGAGGGATGCTGACCTCGAGATGGACTCTTTTGTTGTAAGGTTTATGAATTTTACTTTTGAGAACTTTGAAAGATTTGTGAATTATACTTTGTATTTAGCTCATAAGAGCTTTTTATCATTGTTTTTATGATATTACATCTTAAACTTCTGATTGGAACTTAATGTTCCATGTGATTTTATTAGATTTGAAAATTAGGATGTAAACAGGTTTTCTGCATGCCAACTTTCAAACAAAACCACGCAAAATTTTCTTAAAATAAAAGACTTCCGCTGTTTTCTTTGATTTTAATTTATTTAAAAGTGACGAGGCGCCACAGTTGGTATCAGAGCCGATAGGTTCTGTAGACTACATGCGATGCATGTTTGTAATTCATTTTTTGTTTTAAGTCCATTCTCAAAGTCATCATCTGAGATCAGCAGCACCAGGTATTCCTAGACCTTTATCTTTAAACTCGCATATTTATTTCGATTTGGTAAAAGAGTGGTGAATCCTCTTTTACTAGTAACTTATCATGTTATTTTGACTATGATGCAGTATGCCTCCTAGAAGGGGTGCTAGACGAGCTGGTGTTAGGGCGGCTGCTCCTGTGAGGAGCCGAGCCCGTAACCCTACACCTCCACCTCCACCTGTGATTCCTGTTGTACCTCCACCTGAGATTCCTGTTATACCGCCACCTGTTCAAGGGCGAGGAGTTTACATCGCTGAGGATGTATATCTATATTTATTACTGGATGCTGGTAGACCAATTCTGCCTGTTATACCTCCACCGAGAGCAGCAGATGTAGCAGTTGATCAGGCTGGAGTTACTGATGCTGCTAGGACTCTGAGGGAGTATAAACGTTATGCACCTGCTTGAGTTTGATGGTAGGTCATTGGATGCATCTGTTGTAGAGTTATGGATTGATAGGTTGAGAGGGCCTTTGAGTTTATTGAGTGCCCGGACCGGCTGAAGGTCCACTGTGGTACATATTCTCTTGTTGATGATGCTTTGTATTGGTGGAGAGGCCTTTATAGATCACTTTCTCTTACTATGGAGGTGACTTGGGAGGTATTTCGAGAGAGGTTTTATGAGAAATATTACTCAGCTGATTTACGAGATCGATTAGAGGTGGAGTTTCTGACCCTGAAACAGGGTGATAGATCAGTGACAGAGTAAGAGCGAGAGTTTGATCGATTGTCTAGGTTTGCTCCTGGACAGATTGCTGACCTTCAGAGTAAGAGGAAGAGGTTTATGGTGGGATTGAGAGCCGAGATTAGGGGTCATCTACGCACTTTGCGTCCGACCACTTTTGAGGAGGCTTTGGAGTTTACCCTTTCTTTAGATTTGGCATCTGAAGAAAGGAAGGGCAAACTAGCTGCTATAGGAGAGACTTCCTCTCAGAAGAGGAAGGCAGAGGACGACCATACTGGTCGAGTACCACCGCCACAGTAGAGACAGCAGCAGAAGGCTCGGGGTAGAGAACAGTTTAGACAGCCGAGGGCACAGGGACAGGCTCCCCTACCACTTACATGTTATACTTGTGGTCAGGAGGGTCATATATCTAGACGGTGTAGTGCATATCAGGCACAGCCACTACAGTATGGTTACCCGGGTCAGGGTGTTCAGCAGAGACCATATCAGGCACCACCTGCTTTTTATGCTCCTTCGGTTAGAGGCAGAGGTCAGGACCTAGGCAGAGGTCAGGACCGAGGTAGAGGTTAGTACAGGGGTAGAGGTTAGGGTGGACAGGCACAACAGTTTAGACTTCCACCTGTTGTTCCACCACCACAGATATTACCTCCACAGCCCTTGCCATTTCCTCCACCGCCACGACCAGTTCATCCTCCACCTGTTCAGCATCAGGCTCGTGTATTTGCCACCAGAGAGGAGGCCGAGGCTGCAGGTACTGTAGTGACTGGTACTTTGACAGTTTTGGGCCATTCGGCTTTTGTTTTCTTTGATTCTGGGGCTAGCCACTCTTTTATTTCTTCTGAGTTTGTTGAGTTGGCTGCACTTGAGTCTGCACCGTTAGGGTATGAGATGCGTGTTTCGACCCCAGTGGGGAAGTTTGTTATTGCTGATAGTATGATTAGCACCGATGATTTGTGTTTTATAGGTTGTTGTTTGCATGCTACTTTGATTATCATGCCTATGTCTGATTTTGATGTGATTTTGGGTATGGATTGGCTATCAGCTAATCGTGCCACTATTGATTGTACTGAGAGAGTGGTTGATTTTATGAGTCCATGTGGGACTAGTTTACATTTTCGTGGGACTAGTAGCCGAGTAGTACCCACTTTGATATCGATGTTAGAAGCTAGTATGCTTCTAAGTGATGGAGCCTTGGGCTATATAGCTAGTGTGGTTGATACTTCTGTACCAGAGACTAGCTTGAGTTCTGTGCCAGTAGTGAGGGATTTCATTGATGTTTTCCCTAATGAGTTACCCGGTTTACCACCGGTGAGACAGTTAGATTTTCAGATTGAGGTTGCTCCTGGGACAGCTCCATTGTCCAAAGCACCCTATCGTATGGCACCAGAGCCAGTTACAGGGACTTTTAGACTTGGGGTTTATATGCCCAAGTGTTTCACCGTGGGGAGCACCTGTGTTGTTTGTGAAGAAGAAGGATGGTTCTATGCGATTATGCATTGATTATAGAGAGTTGAACTGTGTTACGGTGAAAAACAAGTATCCTTTGCTCAGGATAGAAGACTTGTTCGATCAGTTGAGGGGAGCCACTATCTTTTCGAAGATAGATTTGAGATCTGGCTATCATCAGTTGAGGATTCGGGATGAGGATATTCCCAAGACTGCATTCCGGACGCGTTATGGACATTATAAGTTCGTAGTTATGTCCTTTGGCTTGACCAACGCGCCTGCAGCTTTTATGGACCTTATGCACACGGTGTTCAGGAGGTTCATTGACTCCTTTGTGATTGTTTTTATTGATGATATCTTGGTTTATTACAAGACAGAGGAGTTGCATGCTATGCACCTTCGGGAAGTATTGACGGTACTACGAGATCAGAGATTGTATGCCAAGTTCTCCAAGTGTGAGTTTTGGCTGAGGGAAGTGGCATTTTTAGGCCATGTAGTATCGAGTAAAGGAGTATCTGTTGATCCCTCTAAGATTGAGGCAATTACTAACTGGCCTAGGCCTACGAGTGTGGATGATATTCACAGTTTTCTGGGACTTGCAGGCTATTATAGACGGTTTGTGCAAGATTTCTCTAAAATTGCTTCAGCTTTGACACGTTTGACCTGGAAGGGGATTAATTTTGTATGGTCTGAGGATTGTGAGAGGAGCTCAAGAGGAGGCTTGTGACAGCACCTGTTCTAGTGTCCCCCGATAGAACTGGTGGTCTGACTGTTTATACAGATGCTTCACACAGAGGTTTGGGATGTGTGTTGATGCAGTAGAGGAAAGTTATAGCTTATGCTTCCCGTAAGTTGAAAGAGCATGAGAAGAAATATCTGACTTATGATTTAGAGTTGGCGGCGGTTGTTCATGCTTTGAAAGTATGGAGGCATTATTTGTACGGTGAGAAGATTCTGATTTTTACTGACCATAAGAGTCTCAAATATTTCTTCACTCAGAAGGAATTGAATATGAGACAGCGGAGATGGTTAGAGCTCGTTGAGGATTATGACTGTGACATTCAATATCATCCTGGGAAAGCCAATGTAGTGGCAGACGCGCTCAGTAGGAAGTCTTCTCATTCATCAGGTTTGTCAGCCATGCCTTTCAGATTGAGGTGGGATATGGAACGAGCTGAGATAGCATTTCTGACTGCCAAGGTCACTGTGAGTCTGGCTAGTTTGACAGTGGGACCTACTTTGAGGCAGAGGATGATTGATGCACAGAGAGATGAGGTTCATTTGTAGGCCGATTTTAGAGAGGCTGAGTCAGATATTCCTAGTCATTTTACCTTCTCTATAGACAGTGCTCTGATGTATCTTAAGAGGCTATGTGTGCCTTTAGGATCGACTTTTAGAAGGGAACTGTTGGAGGAGGCTCACAGTTCTATCTTCTCTATACATCCAGGTAGTACGAAGATGTACAGGGACCTGAGAGAGCATTATTGGTGGCCTGGGATGAAGCTTGAGATTGCGGACTTTGTTAGTAGATGCTTGACTTGTCAGCAAGTCAAGGCTTTGAGGAAGAGTCCATCGGGTTTTCTTAACCCTCTGAGTGTGCCAGAATGGAAATGAGAGGAGATTTCCATGGATTTTATTAGTGGTTTGCCGAGGACATCAAAAGGTTACGATACCATTTGGGTGATTATAGAACGCTTGACGAAGACTGCACACTTTATACCTGGGAGGATCACCTACCCAGTGGAGACATGGGCACAGTTGTATTTATGGGAGATTGTTAGATTACATGGTGTGCCTGTGAGGATAGTATCAGATCGGGACACTCGTTTTGTCTCGAAGTTTTGGCAGAGTTTGCATTCAGCCATGGGCACTGGCTTGAATTTTAGCACAACTTTTCACCCCCAGACAGATGGTCAGACTGAGAGAGTTAACCAGATTCTGGAGGATATGTTGAGAGCTTGTGTTCTCGATTTTGGAGGTAGTTGGGATTCTCAATTGTACTTGGTAGAGTTTGCTTACAATAACAGCTACCAGGCTACTATCGAGATGGCACCTTTTGAGGCACTTTATGGTAGAAAATGTCGATCTCCAGCTCACTGGGATGAGGTTGGGGAGAGAAGGCTTTTGGGACACGAGTTGTTACAGTTGACTAGTCAGTCGATTGACTTGATTAGAGAGAGGATGAGGATTGCCCAAAGTCGACAGAAGAGTTATACTGATAAACGACGCAGTCCACTTCAGTTTTCAATGGGGGACCACGTGTTTTTGAAGGTAGCACCTATGAAAGGTGTTATGAGATTTGGGAAGAAAGGTAAGCTGAGTCCTAGGTTCATTGGCCCTTTCGAGGTACTTGATCGGGTAGGAGCAGTAGCTTACAGGTTGGCTTTACCATCTTCTTTATCGGCAGTTCATAATGTATTCCATGTATCTATGCTACGGAAGTACATGGCAGATCCTTCTCATATGATCGATCATAAGCCGATTGTTTTGGATGCTAGTATGTCTTATGAGGAGACACCGGTTGAGATTCCAGCATTCGAACAAAAGGTGTTGAGAAACAAGACTATTCGCTTGGTTAAGGTCCTTTGGAGGAACCAAGTGTCTGAAAAAGCTACGTGGGAACGTGAGGATGATATGCGGGCAAAGTATCCTCAGCTTTTCACTTAATAAGTCTACTTTTCGAGGACGAAAAGCCCTTTTTAGGAGGGTTGACTGTAACGTCCCATTATTTTGTGATAAAAAAAAATTTATTTATTTTATTTTAATTTAAATAGTTAAAGTTTATTTATTTATCAGTAAATTAGAATTTAGTAGTTTATTTCGGTTTAAGTCCTTTTAATTACCTTTTTAGCTTATTTTCGTTTTAATGGTATTAATAATTATTAATGGGCCAATTAATAATTATCACCATTGGGATAGTTTAAGAAGTCCGGGATTCGTTTTATAAGTTAAAAGTCATAAAAGGACGCAACCGTCATTTCCAATTTCTTAAAATATCAAAAAACACTATTCACCTTCTCTTTAAATATCTCAATTGACCAAAGTTGACCAAAATGCTCATCCATTTTTGCTCCGTAGGCCGTGGGTTCCAAGAGAGAAAGAGAGAAAATTGATTTTTGTTCGTTTCTTGCCCGATCGACTTGATTTTGGGTCAATTGGAAAGGTATCGGTCCTACGATTCATTTCCAACCAACCATCGTACTTGCCACTCGTATTATACGGAGTTCTCGGTCAGTAAAGTTTCAAACCCTAAGCTCCAAATAGTGTTTTAATGGAGTTTTCTTTGATTTCCTTCGATTTCGTGTCGTGAAACTCGGTGTTTGTAAATACGGGAGTAGTTTTAAGTTCCCATAACCCTAAAACCGAGTTTCAGTCGAAACCCTTCCCGTTTGAAATTTACCCTTTTGGGATTGATTATGGGTTAGAATTTAATGAAATAATGTTTATTTAAATTCAATTCGGGAAAGGGTATAATGTTCGAAAACCCTAATTATCGATACCCATTGAAATCGGGAATATCGAATTTGCTTAAAACCAACTTGAAACACTTTTGAATTGCCTAAAAGCCGGAAAACCATACCCAAAACCCTCTTTGCTGATAGGGCCGTGGGCCTCATGTGGGGATTTGTTGAGTTTTTCGTCGATTCGTATGTTTAGTTGTTGTTTGATCGATAGTTGGTAATTAATGATTGTGTGATATAGTTTAATTGTAGATGTTTTCAAACCACTCGCTTGATCGCTCCTTCAGACTTAGGAGCAAAGTCATCTTGTAATTAAGGTGAGAATAGTTAGGATTTAAAGTAATTATAGAAAGAAAATGAGTGTGATGGTTTGTAGAGTTTGAAGACTAAGACTAGAAATCGAATCTAAGATTAGAGGGATGTGAGTTAGTGCCCTTAGGATTAGGAGTTAATCCTTTAAGTGAGAACTTAGGAGTTCTCGAGGAAACTAATGAATCTTAGAAGATTCTAAGTTAGATTCGTTTCGAAGCTTAGGTTGGATCATTGGAGGTTAAGAGATCCAAATTTTTATTTAGAACGGTTAATAGAACCTCGGATTATATTGGAAGTTAGAATCCTTGAAGGTATAGGTTAATCGTTTAAGTTATGATTTTACTTTGATTATTGATACCGGAGTTCGATCGACATATCGTTCGTCCAAGATTACTATCTATTTTACTTATGTCCTTTACTTTATGTCTTTACTTTTGGTCCTTTACTTTATGCATGTTTCGGTTACTTTAACATTTACATTTACTTTATTTACTTTGGCAAGCATATGCAAGCAAATGCATAACATCTCACATCATTGAAAAGAAAAGAAGTTGAATGGTAAGTTGCGGACGTACACATTACTTCCTCATGTGGAGTTGAATGGTAAGTTACGGACGTACACATTACTTCTCATGCATAGGAAGTTGAATGGTAAGTTGCGGACGTACACATTACTTCCTCATGTGGAGTTGAATGGTAAGTTACGGGACGTACGCATTACTTCCTCATACATAAAGTCAATTGCAGAATCCTACGGGATGTCCTCATGCATTCATGATTATGATTGATGATATAGAGAATCGAGATGCTATATTTTATACGAAGTTTATTTACTTTACTTATTCTTTGTCATAACAAGTTAATGAATAAGAATTGACTACGAGTGTGGTAATGTCATACTTTGATGAAAATGGAATAGAATTACCTAGATTTTGGAGAATTCTAGGAAAGAATGTGTCAGTTTAATTGGACACAAATCGAAATGCGAGTTTGAGGTCTATCTTTACTTTTTATACTTATTATTCTCACTGGGCTTAAGTTGTTAGCTCATGATATTACAAAATTTCAGGTAATGCCCTGGCTAGAGGCCGTGGAAGGGGAGATGGTGCTGCGTGATCGAGGGATGCTGACCTCGGGATGGACTCTTTTGTTGTAAAGTTTATGAATTTTACTTTTGAGAACTTTGAAGGATTTGTGAATTATACTTTGTATTTAGCTCATAAGAGCTTTTTATCGTTGTTTTTATGATATTACATCTGGAACTCCTGATTGGAACTTAATGTTCCATGTGATTTTATTAGATTTGAAAATTACGATGTAAACAGGTTTTCGGCATGCCAACTTTCAAACAAAACCAAGCAAAATTTTCTTAAAATAAAAAACTTCCGCTGTTTTGTCTGATTTTAATTTATTTAAAAGTGACGAGGCGTCACAAACGATATGTCGATCGAACTCCGGTATCAATAATAAGAGTAGAATCATAACTTCAACGATTAACCTATACCTTCAAGGATTCTAAACTTCCAACATAATCCGAGGTTCTTTTAGTCGTTCTAAATACAAGGTTGGATCTTTTAACCTCCAATGATCCATCCTAAACTTCGAAACGAATCTAACTTAGAACTTTCTAAGGTTCAATGCTTTCCTCGAGAACTCCTAAGTTCTCACTTAAAGAACTAGCTCCTAATCCTAGGGTACTAGCTCATTCCCTCTATTCTTCGATTCGGTTTTCTAGTCTTAGTTTCAAATGCTACAAACCTTCATACTCATTCGCTTTCTATAGTTACTTTAAATCCTAACTATTCTCACCTTAGCCAAATAAGATTTCGCTCCAAGTTTCCGAAAGCACGATCAAACAATGATCCGAAACACCTACAATTTATTACATCTAACAATTAATAAATAAACATACATCGATCAATTAACATCTAAAAGCTCAAAACAACGAACAACACCACCACTATGAGGCTCTCGGCCCCCCCATGAAAAGTGGGTCTCGGGTTTGGTTTTCCTGCTTTTAGGTACTTTAGAGGTGTTTTGAGTTGGTTTCAAACAAATTTGATATTCCCGATTTCAATGGGTATCGATAATTAGGGTTTTTGAACGTTATGCCATTTCCCGAATTGAATTTAAATAAACAATAATTCAACAATAAATAACCCATAATCAAACCCAAAAAGGTAAATTTCAAATGGGAAGGGTTTCAACTGAAACTCGGTTTTAGGGTTAAGGGAAAGTTTCCAAAAACTCTTAAAACTACTCCCGTATTAACAAACACCGAGTTTCCCGACAATAATCGAAGAATCAAAATGAAAACTCCATTAAAACACTATTTGGAGCTTAGGGTTTGAATATGAACTTACCGAGAACTCCGTGGATCTCGAGAGAAAAGAATGACGGTTAGGTGGAAAAGAATCCTAGACTCGAGGGCTTTCCGTTGCAACTGAAATCGAGCCGATCCGCCGAGAAACGAGCAAAACCCAAAAAATCTCCTTCCCCCCTTCATAGCCACGGTTTTGGGATGAAAAAGGATGAGAAAAATGAAGACTTTTGGTCAAAGGGGTATATTTAAAGATGAATGAATAGTGTTTTGGTATTTTAAGAAATCGGAAATGACGGTTGCGTCCTTTTTTTGACTTTTGACTTCTAAATCGAAACCCGAAGCTCTTAAATAAATCTAAAGGTGATTAATAATTATTAATTGGCCTATTATTAATTATTAATGTCACCGAAGCGAAATTTAAAGTATTAAACGATTAAAAGAATTTCGGGCGAAATTAACTACTAAAACCGAAATTACAAAAATAATAATTAAACTAAATATGTAAATTGAAATAATTCAATAACTAAATAACATTAAATAAAATAAATAAATAAAATAAAATAAATTTCACTTCAAAATAACGGGACGTTACAGTTTACCCTCCTTAAAAGACTTTTCGTCCACGAAAAGTACGTTCACTAAGTGAAAAAGCGAGGGTACTTAGACTGTATCTCATCTTCACATTCCCACGTTGCTTCTTTTGACACTTGGTTCTTTCAAAGAACCTTAACCAAGTGAATCCCTTTTTATTTCTCATCACTTTTGTTCGAATGCTCTTATCTTAACTGGTGTCTTCTCATAAGACTTAATAGCATTCAAAACTACCAGTTCATAAACAAACACGTGGAATCGATTCTCCATGTATTTCCAAAGCATCAATACATGGAAAACATTACAAACGGTCGATAACGAAAGTGGTAAGGCTAAACAACAAGCTACCACTTCTACTCGATTGAGTAACTCGATAGGCCAATAAACTTAGGGTTCAACTAACCCTTATTCCCAACTTTTATAACACCCTTTTATTAGTGCCACTTGAAGTATACAAGATCCACTACTACAACTTGAATGGACTACACAAAATCCTGCTGTCAACTTTGGTTAACCTTAACCTTTCCCTAAACAAATGATAGACTCGCTAGTCATTTGTTTCAACTTGAGTATCAAAAGTCTCTTTTCTCCAATCTCATCCAAATGAACAGGAGAACGACACTTTCTTCCACAAAGTGTCTAAACAGTGCCAAAACTTCAAGACAAAGCGAGTGTCTCGATCTGATAAAATCTTCACCGGCACACCACAATTTATCAATCTTTCTTAGGTACAACTGTACCCTAGTCTTAGCTGGATAGATGATCCTTCCAAGAGTAAAGTGTGCGGTTTTCATCAAATGGTCTACAATCACCCAAATGGTATCGTAACCCTTTGGTGTTCTCGGCAATCCACTGATAAAGTCCATGGAAATCTCCTCCCATTTCCATTCCGGCACACTCAGAAGGTTAAGAAAACCCGATGGGCTCTTCCTCAATGCCTTAACTTACTGACAAGTCAAGCATCTACTAACATAATCTGCAATCTCAAGCTTCATCCCAGGCCACAAATAATGCTTTCTCTGGTCCCTGTACATCTTCGTACTACCCGGTTGAATAGAGAAGATAGAACTGTGAGCCTCCTCCAACAGTTCCCTTCTAAAAGTCGATCCTAAAAGCACACATAGCCTCTTACGATACATCAGAGCACTGTCTGTAGAGAAGGTAAAATGACTAGGAATATCTGACTCAGCCTCTCTAAAACCGACCTGCAAAAGAATCTCATTTCTCTGTGCATCAATCATTCTCTGCCTCAAAGTAGGTCCCACTGTCAAACTAGCCAGACTCACAGTGACCTCGGCAGTCAGAAATGCTATCTCAGCCCGTTCCATAATCCACCTCAATCTTAGAGGGATCAACAAATACTCCTCTACTTGATACTATATGGCCTAAAAATGCCACTTCCTTCAGCCAAAACTCACACTTGGAGAACTTAGCATACAATATCTAATTTCTTAATAATGTCAAAATTTCTTCACATGCATATCATGCATCTCCTTAGTCTTAGAATAAATCAGACTGTTATCATTAATCACGACATCAATAGAATTGATGTACCTCTTGAATACAATATGGATAAAATCCATACAAGCTGCAGACGCATTGGTTAAGTCAAAACACATGACTACAAACTCATAATATCCATAATGCGTCCTGAAAACAGTTTTAGGATTATCTTAATCCTGAATCTTCAACGGATTTAACCGGATCTCAAATCTATCTTCGAAAAGATAGTGGCTCATCTCAATTGATCAAACAATTCCTCTATCCTTGGCAAAGGATACTTGTTTTTCACCGTAACAAGACTCAACTCTTTTTAATCGATACACAAGCATAGAGCCATCTTTCTTTTTCACAAACAACACCGGGGCTCCCCAACTGATCATATAGATCATCAATCCAATGCAATTGATACTTATTTTACATTGTATCTTGATTCAACCCTCGATAATCAATACACGGTCTCACTGAACTGTCTTTCTTTTCACAAACAACGAGGTGCTCCTTACGAGGATGCACTAGGGTGAATAAACCCTGAGTTTAAGAGTTCCTATAACTCACTCTTAAGCCCTTTTAACTCAGCTAGTCTTTGGTACAGAAGTATCGACAACACTAGCTACATAATCTCAAGCTATATCACTTAGAACCATTCTAGCTTCTATCATAGATATCAAAGTGGGTGTTACTCGTCTACTAGACCCACGAAAGCATAAGCTAGTCCCACATGGACTCATACAATCAAAACTTTCTTGATACAATCGGTAATGATGGTATGATTAGCTGATAGCCAATCCATACCCAATATCACATCAAAATCCGACATATGCATAATAAACAAAGTAAAATGTAAGCATCTACTCATAATGCAAATGTCATAAGTGCCATACGCACTATCATCATAATAAGCTTCCCCACTGGGGTAAAAGCACGCATCTCGAAAATCAATAGTCTCGGCTCAAGAGCTACCAACTCAACATAACAAGATAAAATAAAAGAGTGGCTAGCTCCGGAATTAAACAGAAATAAAAGCCAAACGGCCTGGAAATAATAAAGTATAAATCACTACCATACTGGTAGGTTTTCCTGATAATCCTGACTTTGCTACTATGTTGTGATGGTTGTATCTTATACGCCCTATAAAAGTGGCGTAAATCCAAGTTTGATCACAACATAGCATCTTGATGGAAGTGTGCATCTCCCTGATGGAAACTGGCACAACTATTGTAGTAAGGATGATCCAATCCTTGTTGAGCTCCACCTCGAACCAGTTGTTGTTGTTGTCGTTGCTGTTGTTGATGTTGATGTTGTTGCTTCTGCCGTTGTTGCTTCTGCGGTATCCCTTGACTGGCGTCGTCCTTCTTTGCTTTCTTCTTTTGAGAGGTAGTCTGTCCCGTAGTAGTTAATCATCTCTTCTTTTCAGAAGAAGTGAAATAAAAGATAAGGACGACTCCTAAGCCTCCTTATTCAAATATTGAATGAACTCGACCTCAGAGATCATTTGCTTTCTTGCAAAGCAAATCTGGTGTCTGTCAAACACCTTAGTCCATTAACGTCTTATCCTTCCAACATAGGATTCACTTTAGAGTCTATCTTGAAAAGACTCAGTAGGTCCAAACTATGACCTACAAGTTTCTCAAAGTTCACCATCCAATCAGATGGTCAAACACAATGTGAATTGAAGTTCACCAAACCATCACATTGCCTTATAGAAGTTACCGATATCACGGTCCATCAACTTCCTTCTATATTTCAATCAATACCAACACTCCAGCTGAGTGTTAGTCAATCTTGAACATTTACTGAATATGGATCTTCATTACTCGACCTCGAGTATTTCCAATTTAGATTGATACACCATAGTGTAATAGCAACCAAACTAGACCATTCACCAATTAATATTGTCGTTAATGGTCTTTGTTGAGACTTATCACGTAAAGTCCTTACTTCCTCTTTTGAGTGGCAACACACTTTCCTTTTAGCACAACACTACCATAAGGTTTTACCACTTACCAAAATTCAACTTTCTCAACTAAAACCAGGAACTTGTCCATTGAGTTAAGTCTAGGTTATTGAATTCGAGCCAGACCGATTTCTTTTCACAATTTCTCACCTCAAATAGGTGTTTCATCTGTTAATACTGAGCTCAAGACAAACATGTCCCCTTTTACACAGAAATGTCTACACACATCTACTAAGACCACTACTTAGCAATTGTGTGACAATAACACTTTAATCTGCTTTAAGGATCAAACGATTGATCTCTCGAAGTATCTCATCTCCTTTACTTTGACATTATGTCAATACTCTTAACGAGGTGTATAACCTCCAAAACTGCACGGGGTCAATCATCTTCTCGACACCCTTACCCAAATCTCAAAATGGGTCAAATAAACATAACCACATAGTTGTTTCACAAGGATGTAAACTATCACATTTACAAATAAACAACGTTCTCATAACTTTAATACTATTAAAGAATTTAAAGCTTGAGAATAAGGTTCTAGGCATACCTGGTGCCGCTGATCTCAGGTGATGACTTGAGAATGGACTTAAAACAAAACATGAAAACAAACATGCATCGCATGTAGTCTACAGAACCCTAAGGCTCTGATACCAACTGTGACGACCCATCACTTTTAAATAAATTAAATCAGAGAAAACAGCGGAAGTCTTTTATTTTAAGAAAATTGGCGTGATTATGTTTGAAAATAGGCTAGCCAAAACCTGTTTACATCTTAAATTCAAATATCTAAAAACACAAGGAACATTAAGTTCCTATCAGGAGTTCAAAATGATTTATAAACATAAAAGTAAAGGCAAAAGCTCTTAAGAGCCATTTACGAATATACAACTCTAAAATTATATAAAATTCACAAAACCATGTACATGGATTTTTACAACTACTTAGTCCATCTCGAAATCATCACCCTCTAGATCAAGCGCGCACCAACTTCTCTCCCATGATCCCAAACATTACTTAAAATGTTTGTAATATCATGAGCTAACAAACTAAGACCAGTGAGAATAATAAGAATAAAAAGTAAAAATAGACCTCAAACTCGCATTTCGATTTGTGTCCAATTAATTTGACACCAATCACTTCTAGGTAATTTCATTTTATATTCTCTAAAGGATGATATTACTAATAATCATAGTCAATACTCATCCATTATCATTGTTATAACGTAAGTAAGAAAGTAAATATGCTTTCCACAACATACAACTCCTCGATTCTCTCTTTCATCTATCATAAACATGATTGCATGAGAGCATCCCGTAAGATTTCGCATTTGCCCTTTTGTGCGTGAATGAAGGTAATGCGGACATCCCGTAGGCTTCCATTCAACCTTGTGCATGAGGAAGTAATGCGTACATCCCGTAGGCTACCATTCAACTCCCTATGCATGAAGAAGTAATGCGTACATCCCGTAGGCTACCATTCAACTTCTTTTCTTTCACATTCTTTCTTTTCTCTGAAGGTGATGTGAACTCCACGTAGGGTTCATCAATCTTCCTTCTTTTCTCATTCACTTTCTTTTCTTTTCACTTTCATTTCTTTTTCACTTTCGTTTCTTTTTCACTTTCGTTTCTTTTTCACTGAATGATGCAATAATGTTATGGTGCAATATGATATGCATATGCTTGCATATCCTTATAAAAGTAAATAAGTAAAGTGCAGAATTAAAGTAGTCGATGCAAACATAAATAAAGGGGCATAAAGTAAAGGATGTAAGGTAAATGACATAAAGTAAAATAGATAGTAATCTCGAACAAACGATATGTCGATCGAACTCCGGTATCAATAATAAGAGTAGAATCATAACTTCAACGATTAACCTATACCTTCAAGGATTCTAAACTTCCAACATAATCCGAGGTTCTTTTAATCATTCTAAATACAAGTTTGGATCTTTTAACCTCTAATGATCCATCCTAAACTTCGAAACGAATCTAACTTAGAACTTTCTAAGGTTCAATGCTTTCCTCGAGAACTCCTAAGTTCTCACTTAAAGAACTAGCTCCTAATCCTAGGGTACTAGCTCATTCCCTCTATTCTTATATTCGGTTTCTAGTCTTAGTTTCAAATGCTACAAACCTTCATACTCATTCGCTTTCTATAGTTACTTTAAATCCTAACTATTCTCACCTTAACCAAATAAGATTTCGCTCCAAGTTTCCGAAAGCATGATCAAACAATGATCCGAAACACCTACAATTAATTACATCTAACAATTAATAAATAAACATACATCGATCAATTAACATCTAAATGCTCAAAACAATGAACAACACCATAAACCCCACTATGAGGCTCTCGCCCCCCCCCCCCAATGAAAAGTGGGTCTCGGGTTTGGTTTTCCAGCTTTTAGGTACTTTAGAGGTGTTTCGAGTTGGTTTCAAACAAATTCGATATTCCCGATTTCAATGGGTATCGATAATTAGGGTTTTTGAATGTTATGCCATTTCCCGAATTGAATTTAAATAAACAATAATTCAACAATAAATAACCCATAATCAAACCCAAAAAGGTAAATTTCAAACGGGAAGGGTTTCGACTGAAACTTAGTTTTAGGGTTAAGGGAAAGTTTCCAAAAAACTCTTAAAACTACTCCCGTATTTACAAACACCGAGTTTCCCGACAATAAATCAAAGAATCAAAATGAAAACTCCATAAAAACACTATTTGGAGCTTAGGGTTTGAATATGAACTCACCGAGAACTCCGTGGATCTCGAGAGAAAAGCACGACGGTTAGGTGGAAAAGAATCCTAGACTCGAGGGCTTTCCGTTGCAACCGAAATCGAGCCGATCCGCCGAGAAATGAGGAAAACCCAAAAAATCTCCTTCCCCCCTTCATAGCCACGGTTTTGGGATGAAAAAGGATGAGAAAAATGAAGACTTTTGGTCAAAGGGGTATATTTAAAGATGAATGAATAGTGTTTTGATATTTTTAAGAAATCGGAAATGACGGTTGCGTCATTTTTTTGACTTTTGACTTCTAAATCGAAACCCAAAGCTTTTAAATAAATCTAAAGGTGATTAATAATTATTAATTGGCCTATTAATAATTATTAATGTCACCGAAGCGAAATTTAAAGTATTAAAACGATTAAAAGAATTTCGGGCGAAATTAACTACTAAAATCGAAATTACAAAAATAATAATTAAACTAAATATGTAAATTGAAATAATTCAATAACTAAATAACATTAAATAAAATAAATAAATAAAATAAAATAAATTTCACTTTAAAATAACGGGACGTTACAATCTACCCAAGATAAATCAAATAAAAGAAAAGAAAATATTTTCCTATTTATGTAAGGTATTTTCGAAAATACCAAGATAAAGGAAGAGAAAATATTTTTTCTTTTGTATTCATCTCCATGGAATATTCCTAATGTGATTAGATTTTCCATTAGCCTATAAATAGGAGGCTTGGGTTATTCATAATTCACACAACTCAATTCCTAGAAATTGAAATTTTCTCTTCCTCTCCGTCCCTAAGCCTTGGCAATTTTGGCTTTATTTTTAGGGAAAATTTTCCTTTTCTTCTTCCTAATTTCTTCTAAAGTTCAATCACACAATCGAGTTTTGCTTGTTCGATCGAGATGTAGCATAGAAGATCTGGTGTTAATGAGGAATGATGCTGTAAAAAAACCTCCAACCATATCCCCATAAATTACTCAATGAAAGTAAAGGGTTTTATTTCGAAAAACTAGCATGAATTTACATATTTTAGATCACAATTGCATGATGATTAATAGATCCTAAATTAATTATTAATTAGTTTACTAAATAAAATTTCGCTAGTATAGTAAAGTAGTTCCTTAACGGTCAAACAACACCATCTCCTTTACCATGCGCTTTTTGACGAGAAGTACTGAAAAGTTGTAAGTGTAGCAACATTAGCATAAAAATACAAGTGAGAGTAAAATGGAGGCATCCGAAAATGTGTCCAAAGTCCTAGCAAGCTCTTTACTACCCATTCCATACTCCCAAATTACAATTTAAGCATAATATCAAATACAACTCCAATTCAATCAATTATTAAACTACATAAAGTATTGAATTCAAGATTGAAAGTAAAAGTACTAACGATGACTATATCTTTCTAAACCACAACTATCACAAGTAATAATTGTACCTCTAACATGCTTTGTTACCACACCATAGCTCACATGTTACCACATCTCATATTACAATATGTTACCACGTATCATGTTACCACATCTCGCATTACAACATGTTACCATATATCATGTTACCACATCTCTTATTACAACATGTTACCACGTATCATATTACCACATCTCGTACTACAATATGTGTAATGGCCCGGGTTTTAGTATAATAATTTAGTTTATTTATTTTATTTAATTAAAATTTTAAATTGGTTCAATGGGTTTTACTATTGATATTTATATTTTAAAATTGTTAGGTGAATTGTTTTGAATGGTTACTAAAGGTTAAAATGGTTAATTATGGTTGGGTTACAACCTAACCATGGTTAAAGAGAAAATTTAGGTTTGGTTAAAACTAACTACAATTAGTTGAGAAGAGGGAGTTTAATTATTAAAAAAAATACATAATGGAAATTTTACAAATATTTAAATAAAGCATTAAGGCATATTTTATCATTTCTCTTTAATCAAACAAATATTTAAGGCATATTTGATCATTTCTCATTAATGTAAAAATTTAAAACTTGAAAGTCTTCTCCTCCTTGGCTCTTAAGTCGAACAACAGCTTATGGAAGAATCACTTGGAGTTTTCAATTTTAAGCTCAATTTTTCTTCAAATTCAACCCCAAACACAATCAAGACTAATTATCTTCTTTCTTTCATCTTCTTTCTTTCAATTCAAGAACAAAATATGCTGCTTCGTTTCTTTTCTTTGGGTCGTAGCTACAACAACAGGGGGTGATTTTTTGCTACAAATTAGCTCCTCCTCGCTCGAAATCTTGTGGGAAATGGAAGAATATTGAAGGACTTTGTAATTTAGGAAGAACCCATGAAATATCAACAAGTTTTAAAGAGTTCTTGGTAAGTGTGACGACCCGACTCTTTTAAAATAATTTAAATATAAAACACAGCGGAAGTCTTTATATTTTAAAAAAAAATGGCGTGGTTATGTTTAAAAATTGGCTAGCCAAAACCTGTTATATTTTAAATTCAGAAATTTAAACACAAAGAATTTCAAATTCCTATTTCAGGAGTTCAAAAGAGTACATCATAAAAGTAAACCAAAAGCTCTAAAGAGCTATATACAAATTTACATAACATAAGATACAAATTAACAAAATGAGACCATGGTCTTTTAAAAGAATGTCTAGTCCACCTCCGTGTCATCATCTTCTCGATTAAGCGCGCACCAGCTCCTCTCCCACGACCACAAACATTACCTGAAAATGTTTGTAATATCATGAGCTAACAACAAAGCCTAGTGAGAATAAACAAAATAAAAAGTAAAGCTAGACCCCAAACCCGCATCCAGATTTGTGTCCAAGTAAAACTCACTTACTCTTTACTATCAATCCATTCAAAGAGTTTTATATCAAGTGTTCCACTTTTACTTACCAATTCTCCAATATAGTTGTGGAACTGCATTCCAAGCATTTTTGGGTATGGTTTCGTAATGCATTTAGCATTTGTATCTCATTTTCTTTATATACCTTATACTATATACAAGGTTTACATCAAATCTTATTCTCCCAACTATTTGAGGAACCATCTTCCAACCATTAGGAGGATATGTTTCATAACATATATATATAACATTCAATCTCGTTCTCTTTAATACCTTATACTATACATAAGGTTTACATCAAGTCTTATTCTCCAATTACGAAATCTTCTAAGTTATTGAGAAAATAATTCTCTTACAACTTTCTCACCGAAACTTCCAAACTAGAGAATAATAACTCCCAAAGTTTAGAAGAAAGTGGTCATACCCAAATTTCTCCTTACAACCTTCATCGAGGTATATGGTTATATTCATTTGACCATAAAAACTTATATCATCTTCTCTTGATATAAACATATTTAAATAAAAACAATTTTGTGATGAATGACAATAATAATAGCTCCTGCCGGCTATGTGTAAGCTCTCGCGGCTTGTGATAGCTCCAGCAGGCTATGTGTCAGCTCTCAGGCCGTGCAATAGCTCTCGCAGGCTATGTGGTAGCTCCCGCAGGCTACGTGAAAGCTCTTAGGTTATGTAGTATGAATTTGAAAATCTTGTGATTTCAAGTAAAATAAAAGTAAAGTGCATAAAGTGACGTTCATAAAGTAACGTTCATAAAGTGCATTGCATAAAGTAAAGTTCATAAAGTAAAGTGCATAAAGTAAAATGCATAAAGTAAAGTACATAAAGTAAAATGCATAAAGTAAATAAACAAAAATTTCGGATTTACAATAAGTAAACCGAACTCCCGATAATTTAAACAAAGTAGATTCTTTCTTAATTAAGTAATCTACACTTCCAAGGATTTTAAACTTCCAAATAAAATCTAAAGTTCTATTTTCGAGTTCCTTTAACCATTTTATCTAAAAGTTTGGATCCTTTAACTTCCAATGATCCATTTTTAATATTCGATACGATTCTAACTTAGAACTTCCTAATGTTCTATGTTTCCCTCGAGAAACTCCAAGTTTTCACTCAAAGAACTAGTTCCTAATCCTAAGGCACTAGCTCACTTTCTTTTACTCTTAGATTCGAATCCTATTCTTAACCTCCAATTTTACAAACCGTTCGACTTATTCGGTTTCTAAAGTTACTTTAAATCCTATTTATTCTCACATTGGTAGATGTGGTTTCGCTCCAAACCTTCGGAAGAGCGATCAAGCAAAGAATCAATAAATACCTACGATTAAAAGTATATCTAACGATCATTAATAAATAAACATACATCAATCAATTAACATCTAAAAGCTCAAAACGACGAACAACCCCGAAAAAACCCAAAGGGTGCTCTCGGCCCCTCAAAAGAAAATCGGTTTCAGGTTCGATTCTCCGGCTTTTAGGCACTTTAGAGGGGTTTTGAGTTTGTTTTAAGTAGTTTCGAAGTTCCCGATTTCAATGGGTATCGATGATTCGGGTTTTTGAACAATAAACGATTTCCAGAATTTAATTACCATAAACATTATATCAATAAAAGTAAACCCCAAAACAACCCCCACGATGTAAAATTCAAACGGGAAAGGCTTCGACTGAAACACTTTTTTAGGGTTTAGGGAAAGTTGTCAAAATCACTAAAACAACTTCCGTACTTAAAATCATTGAGTTTAACGCCAAGAAATCAAAGATTAAAAAGGAAAACTCCATTAAAACGCTATTTGAAGCTTAGGGTTTGAACTTTAACTTACCAAGAAGTCCGTAGAACACAGATGGAAGGCACGATTGTTAGGTGGAAAGGAATCCTAGACTCGAGGGCTTTCCGATGCAACTGAAATCGAGCCGATCCATCGAGAAACGAACGAAACCCGAAAGTCTCCCTCCCATGGATGAAGCCCACAGTTTTGGAGGAGGAAAAATGACAAGTTTTGGTCAATTTTGGTCAAAGTGGTGATTTTAAAGATGAGTGAATAGTGTTTTGATATTTTTAAGAAATTGGAAATGACGGTTACGTCCTTTTATGACTTTTGACTTCTAAATCGAAACCCAAAGCTCTTAAATTAATCTAAAGGTGATTAATAATTATTAATTGGCCTATTAATAATTATTAATATCACCGAAGCGAATTTAAGTATTAAAGCGATTAAAAAGAATTTCGGGCGAAATTAACTGCTAAAATTGAAATCACTACTTTTAAATTGACCTTAAATACTTTAATTAAAATAAATAAATAATAAATAAAAAAATCACTTCAAAATAACGGGACATTACAGTAAGTTTTCTCAAAACTTAGGTTTTACAAAACATATGAAAAATTAGAAATTCATGGTTTAAGATATGGGTTTTCTTATCTATCAAAGATTATGAAAGGAACAAACTTTAATTTCTGGAACATGATTCTTAACTTATATAATTCTTGAGGTTGGGTTCATGTTGTTTTTAAAATTCAAAGGAAAAAAATGAAATTTTAATAGGATTTGATAGATTCATAAAGATTGAAACCAAAACCTCCAGGGGTGTAAGTTCAAGTTTTTGATAATTTTGTAAATGTAGTATTCATTTTCCCTTTCATATTTAAAAGCTTATTAAACTTATTTTATGAAGTTTTTAATCTCAAAATAAAGCTAGTGAATAAAATTGGAATGTTACTTTAGAATATGTCATTTAGCCAAACTTGCTCACTGTTTTTGTATAATTTAAGGGATTGTTTTTTTAAGTTCCAGTTTGTGGGTTGTTTTTAAGATCTCGGGTGATATGTAAATTTTAATTTATATGTATTCATTCAATGTAAAGTTTATTAAGTGAATGACATGAATTGTGTGTAGGTTTGGCTCAAAGCAAAGCCCCGATGTGCAAGCTAGATACTTTGTATCTTAAGGTGGGAATAATTAGAAACTAAAGTATATTTATGCTTGAGTTTTATAATATGAATTGAAATGTGTAAGAATGTTTAATCTTGTTAGTATTTCCAAGTTTTAAATAAGTTAGATGGGAGGTTTTTCATGAGCAAGCAATTGGAAGGGTGTGTGACAAAACGGGATATGGAACTGTGAGCTTGTTAGGGCGTTGGTTTTACCATAGTAAGATTAGGTGCAAATAAGTGTACTTATAATGGTTATGAGAAAAAAAGGGTTAAGTATTAGAAGTCTTGACATTTAGATATCATGAAAGGGTAGGGAACTATGGATGGAATTCAAGTTTAAAGTCTCCATTGTTGGCCATTTGAAGATTTTCCTAGTTCTTCCTAATTTTGAAGTTTTCTTAATCCTCTCTTAACTTTTTTCAATTCTGGTATATTTGGGGGTATAAATACATATTTTACATAAGAAAATAAAGTTAGGAACTCCAACCAATGAATTTTCAAGTATCCCTCGAATGGCCAAAATTGTCACTTTTCCCTTTTAGCTAGTTTAGAGACTTTTTGGAGCAAACCAGGTTCCCGGGATAAGTTTATTATTCTTACTAAAAATTTTATGACATTTTAAGTTTAAGGTTAGTTTCTAAACGTTTGAGATTGATGAGGAAAGAAAAGCCAAGGTCAAGCCTTGTGTTGACTTGAAAAGTGAGAACACAAGAATTGGGGCGGTGTTGGTGGTTTGGTGTGACTATCGGTGATGTAGTTATGGTTGCTTGTGAATGGTATGAGGTGGTTTTAGATTTTTTATGGCTGGCAGTTAGGACTTTGATGTTGGAATACAAAGAGGGAATGAGTATTGCGAAGGAGACGAGCTAGACTTGACAAGTTGTCGAATTTACGGAATGAAATGACTATTATCTTGCATCTATTTGTGACTTGTGATTTTCTCTTGCATATTTTTTATTGCATATTCACATGCTCAAGTTACAGATTGAGTCATATACTAAATTGGGCCATATATATGCACACTTGTCACGTTTACGGGATATGCTTGATGGTTTGTTATGGAAAAGCTTAGAAAGGATATTGCTTGAAATGTTCACTAAGGATTATGTGATTTTGAGCCTAACACGTATAGTGATTGAGTTGTATACGACTTGGAGGAATTGTCTTATTCATGGCATTGAATTATGATTTTGATATACGATGTTTACCAAAAGCAAGCATGCCAATCTCATCTCATCTCATCTCATAACATATCATTCATGCATAGCATGCTATCTGTTTGTGGCAATGGGGTCGTAACCCGTGTAACTGTGTGTTGATTGTTGGACATTACATATGGTTATCGTGGCGGGAATATTGTGTAGCTCTGAGGCGCTGTGTGGTGGATGGCCTGGATGCTAGAGTGGTTATTACGATAACTTGGAAGAATAAAGTGAGCTACAGCTCGAGTGTTATATGTGAAAGTTTGTGAATTACGGGTATTGAGACGCGGGGAAATGTAATGTAATGATATTGATTCGAAAGAGAATAACGAGCTACGGCTCTCGTGATTTTTGTGATGGTTGAGAAATATGTGTAGTAAGACATGGGTTATGAATGTGGAAACAAATGATGCGTGTAAAGTGTAAGTAAGGAATGGCATCGGTTTGAGAATAAGTTTTGTGACATCTTCATCATACAATTTCATTGTTTATATTACTTTGTTTAGCATACATAATTATGTAATTTAGTCAACACATCTACATCATTTCGTTATGCCATTAATCCATATCGAGATAGCCCTGAGACATCCGGTGCGGGTAAGACGAGTGAAATGTGAAAGTACTAATTGATACTCGGATTGCTAGGGATTGATGACACTTCAATTATATCAAATGTTTAGCTTTCTTGTTTAATCACTTGATTGATTTTAAATGTATCATAACATTACAATAACTTCTTTTACTTCCATACATGCTTATTCTCTGAGCTAATTGATGTGAATACCTTCAGGATAGATAGGGTAGTGAAGCAGGTTTAGAGAAGGTCCATAGGTAAAAGAGGTAAAGTGCCTTAGTTATGTTAGAGAGGATTGTAGAAAGTGTGTTGAACTTAATTGTACTAAGAGGGTACTGTTAGATAGATACAATGATCATGTGATGTTAATGCGAGACGTAATGAATGTCAAGTGGAGGTAGACTGTAACGTCCTGTTACTTTTAGAGGTAAATTTTTTTTATTTAAATTTAATTAAAGTATTTAAGGTTAGCTTAAATTTAGTAATTTCGAATTTAGTAGTTATTTTTGTTCGAAAACATTTTTAAACCTTTTATTACTTTAAATTAGTTTTGGTGACATTAATAATTATTAACGGGCCAATTAATAATTATTAATCACCTTTAGATTAATTTAAGATCTTTGGGTTTCGCTTTATAACTAAATCATTTAAAAAGGACGTAATCGTCATTTCTGATTTCTTAAAAATATCATTTTACTATTCATCTTTCTTCTTCTTTAAATAGTCAAACTTGAGTCAAACTTCTTCATCATTTCTTTTCTTCTCCTCCTTCCTTAGCCGTAGCCCTTATTTCTCTCTCTCTCTCTCTGGCTTGTCTTAATTACTCAGTGGATCGACGTAATTTCAGTTGCATTGAAAAGCCCTTGGTCTGAGGATCGTTTCCAACCTAATAATCGAGCTTTTCATCAGTTTTCTACAAGCCTCAAGGTAAGACAAAGTTTATAAATTTAGCTATGAATAGTGTTTAATGGAGGTTGAGATTGAAATCATCAAATTCACCCACCGATGCTTGAAGATTTCAATCGACGAAGTCGTTTTAGACAATTTTAGAAACTTCCCTAAACCCTAAAACCGCTTTTGAATCGAAAACCCGTTCCGCGTGATTTTCTCTCACTTGGCCTTGGCTAGGGTGCTTAGTTTGTTATGATTTTGTATTTTACTTAATTTTTCGGAAATCGACTATTGTGTAAAACCCTAAAATATGGTTACCCATTGATATAGCGAACTTCCAAAGTATCCGAAACCAACCCAAAAAACCCAAAAAGCCTCTAAATTGCATAAGAGCCGGAAAACCGAACCCGAGCCCTTTTATCCTTGTAGGGCCGAGAGCTTGCCTAGGGTTATTCTCCGTACTTTTCGTCGTTTTATGCGTTTAGATGTCGTTTGCTTGATTTTCAGATAATTAATGATTGTTAGGTGTAATTGATTTGTAGGATTGTGATTGATCGCATGGAATTGATCTCGTCATATTGGGAAGCTTGACTACAAATCCAAGGTGAGTTTAAAATGGAAGTTAGTAATTTTATGAATTAGGATTCATTACGATATTGTTTATCGAGGTTAATAGGGAAACTAACTTCTGGAAGTTAACACTTGGTTGGCAACTTTAAACTCTGAAGTGAATGGAGTGACTTTGGAGTTTGTATGAATTTTGGTGAAAAAGGTCAGATTTGAGTGGTTTGGAAGTCTTGTAAGATGAATTGAGAAGTAATAGAAGAAATTTGAGATTTAAGATGAAAGCCGAAGTGTAAGGAACTTTGAGTGGTTTGGGAGTCAAAGTGGCTTAGAAGTTATACCTGAGTGTTAACTCGTGTAATTCAAGCAGTTTATGTTCTTTAGTACTTTAGTAGAATCTCATTTAATGTAATCTAACTTACTAAGGAACTTGATGACTTATGATATGGTAAGACCGTACGGGGTAGTAAGTTGATGTTAATCCATACGGTAACCCGGTACGATGACTTGTGATATGGTAAGACCGTACGGGCTAGTATGTTGATGTTGATCCATACGGCAACCTGTTACGATGACTTGTGATATGGTAAGACTGTACGAGGTAGTATGTTGATGTTGATTCATACGGTAACCCGTTACGATGACTTGTGATATGGTAAGACCGTACGGGGTAGTATGTTGATGTTGATCCATACGGTAACCCGCTACGATTACATGTGATATGGTAAGACCGTACGGGGTAGTATGTTGATGTTGATCCATACGGTAACCCGTTATGATGACTTGTGATATGGTAAGACCGTAAGGGGTAGTATGTTGATGTTGATCCATACGGTAACCCATTACAATGACTTGTGATATGGTAAGACCGTACGGGGTAGTATGTTTATGTTGATCCATACGGTAACCCGTTACGATGACTTGTTATATGGTAAGACCGTACGTGGTAGTATGTTGATGTTTATCCATACGATATCACGTTACGATGAAACTTCTTTGGTAACAAAGAAAGTTAGTGATACAATTTCATATATTCATTAGAATTGTGTAGTAAGACTTAGTAATAATTATTACTTTTACTTCAATACTCTATTCCATTTTTATACGGGATTGAAAGTCTATTATGGAATGTATATTACTATTGTATGATTGTGTGGAAATTGGAAGTGTGGAATGTGTAGTAAAGTGCAATTTAGGCCTTTGGACACAACTTCCGATATGGAATTTTGTTCATGGGATTACTTGCTTTCATTTTACTCTCACTAGCATTTTTATGCTAATGTTGCGACACTTACAATTTTTCAGCTAAATCTCATTGAAAGGGACGTGGTAGAGGAGGTGGCGTTGTATGACATGCCGAGATGATGGATGGACAGGAACATGAACACTTTTGGTTTAGCATTCTTGGAAATGCTTGTAAAACATTTTATCATCTCTCATACTTTACTTTTTTTTGAGCTCGAAAGGGCATTTGTTTAAAAATTCTAAATGTCTTCTGTTTTAAATTCTTTTAGAAGTTTAGATCATAATCTGGAATGTGCATTTCATGTTTACTGCTTTCTCTTAAATTGGGCCAATGTAAAAAGGTTTTGGATAATCCGATTTTGAAATGAACCAATGTCTTTTTTCTTTAAAATTCGAGTCTTCCGCTATGCATTTGAATTCAAAGGATTTAACGTAAATCAGGTCATTACAGTTGGTATCAGAGCCTCTTTGGTTCTGTAGACCACATGCGTCACATGTTTTTTTTTCATGTTTTGATTTTGTTCTTGTCCAATCATCGCTCGAGGTCAACGGCGCCAGGTATCCTTAGAACGATCTCTTTTGATAAGTTTAATTGTAGTTTTGATTTTCCTTTCTAGTATCTCATGTGAGGCTTTTCTGATTGTGATTTCAGTATGCCTCCGAGGACAGTGGCACCTAGGAGAGGCAGGAGTAGAGTACCAGCTGCAGTACGAGGTAGTGATCAGACTAGAGAAGTTACACCACCTCCACTTGTGTATAGGGAGGATGAGCCTCATGTGGATCAGCCTGCTAGGCGTGGTCATAGTGTTACTATCTCAGAGGAGGACTATTTAGATTTGTTATGAGGTTGTGGAGGACTTGCTGATCAGGTTATACCTCTTGTTAGAGCACCTGCTCCAGTGGTAGACTTTGTTGGTCCATGTGGGACTAGTTTTTGATTTCAGGGGACCCGAGGTAGGGTGACACCTGCAGTTATCTCGGTGATCTAGACTAGAGCACTTTTGAGTGACGGTGCTTGGGGTTACTTAGCTAGCGTATTGGACACGACTGTTAGTGTGACTAACCTAGTTTCTGTACCTGTTGTGAGGGATTTCATTCATGTTTTCCTTAATGAGTTACCTGGTTTTCCACCAGTGAGGGAGTTAGACATCCAGATAGAGGTGATTCTTGGGACCGCTCCATTGTCCAAGGCACCTTATCGTATGGCACCAGTTGAGCTTAAAGAGTTGAAAAGGCAGTTGCAAGAAATTTTAGACTTGGGGTTTATACTCCCAAGTGTATCACCTTGGGGAGCTCCGGTATTGTTTGTAAAGAAGAAAGATGGCTCTATGAGATTATGCATTGATTATAGAGAGCTGAACCGGGTAATAGTGAAAAACAAGTATCTTTTGCCCAGGATAGAGGACTTGTTTGATCAGCTCAGGGGAGCTACTGTCTTTTTGAAGATAGATCTTCGATCGGGGTATCATCAGTTGAGAATTAGAGATGAGGATATTCCAAAGACTGCCTTCAAGACACGATATGGTCATTATGAGTTTGTTGTCATGTCTTTTGGCTTGACTAACGCTCCTGCGGCCTTTATGGACCTGATGCATACAGTGTTCAGGAGATTCATTGACTCCTTTGTGATAGTGTTTATTGAATATATCCTTGTTTACTCGAATACTGAGGAGTTGCTTGCCATGCGTTTAGAGAAGGTGTTATCGACTTTGAGAGCTCATAAGTTGTATGCAAAATTCCCTAAATTTGAATTCTGGTTGAAGGAAGTGGCTTTCCTTGGGCATGTTGTATCTAGTAGAGGGATTTCTGTTTATCCTTCTAAGGATGAAGCTGTAAGTGATTGGCCCCGACCAACTAATGCGGCTGAGATACGGAGTTTTCTTGGACTTGTAGGTTATTATAGAAGATTTGTGCAAGATTTTTCCAAGATTGCATCCTCTTTGACTCATTTGACGAAAAAGGGGGTTGATTTTGTGTGGACTGATAAATGTAAAAATAGCTATGAGGAGCTTCAAAGGGGACTTGTATCAGCCCCAGTTTTAGTATCACCTGATGAGTTGAGTGGTTTGACAGTGTATACCGATGCATCCAAGAAGGGTCTGGGATGTGTATTAATGCAGCATAGGAAAGTGATAACTTTTACTTCTAGACAGTTAAAAGAGCATGAGAAAAAGTACCCGACTCATGATTTGGAGTTAGCAGCTGTGGTACATGCATTGAGAATCTGGAGACATTACTTGTATGGTGAAAGGATTCTGATTTTCACCGATCACAAGAGTCTCAAATACTTTTTCACCCAGAAAGAGCTAATTATGAAATAGAGGAGGTGGCTAGAACTTGTGAAAGATTATGACTGTGACAACAGTATCATCCGGGGAAGGCCAACGTAGTTGCTGATGCACTTAGTTGAAAGTCATCACACTTGTCTACTTTGAGTACTATTCCACTGAGGCTTAGATGGAAGATGGAAAGAGCTGAGATAGTCATTCTTACAGCTGAAGTTACTGTGAGTTTGGCAAGTTTGACTCTTGGCCCTACTCTGAGATAGAGGATGATAGAGGCACAGAGGGGTGAAAAACATTTGGCTGAGGTTTTTCGTGAGGCAGAGTCCTATTTACCTATCCATTTTACTTTTTCCACTGATAATGCATTGATGTATCATAGAAGGCTGTGTGTGCCTCTTGAATCGACCTACAGAAAGGAGCTGTTGGAGGAGGCTCACAGTTCTATCTTTTCTGTGCATCTAGGTAGTACTATGATGTATAGGGACCTGCGACAGCATTATTGGTGGCTTGGGATGAAACATGAAGTTGCTGACTTTGTTAGTAAGTGCTTGATTTGTCAACAAGTAAAGGCTTTGAGGAAGAGTCTGTCTGGTTACCTTAACCCTTTGAGCATGCCTTAATGGAAGTGGAAGGAAATATCGATGGACTTTATTAGTGGCTTGTCGAGGACTGTTAAGGGTTATGACACCATTTGGGTGATAGTTGACAGGTTGACTAAGAGTGCATATTTCATACTGAGGAAGATAACCTACCCTGTTGAGACATGGGCACAGTTGTATATGAAAGAGATTGTCAGACTTCATGGAGTGCCAGCGTGATTGTTTCAGATTAAGACACCCGCTTTATTTTGAAATTCTGGCAGAGTTTGCATACTGCCATGGGCACTGGCTTAGATTTCAGTACTGCCTTTCATCCTTAGACAGATGATCAGACTGAAAGGGTCAATCAGATTCTTGAGGATATGCTGAGAGCTTGCGCTCTAGACTTTAGTGGTAGTTGGGATACTCAGTTGTATCTTGTTGAGTTTGCTTATAACAATAGTTATCAGGCTACCATCGACATGGAACCTTTTGAGGCACTTTATTGTAGGAAGTGCAGATCACCGGCTCATTGGGATAAAATTGGTGAGAGGAAACTTCTGGGACCAGAGTTAGTGCAGATGACTAGTGATTCCATTGCTCTTATCAGAGAGAGGATGAGGGTGGCTCAGAGTAGACAGAAGAATTACGCTGATGAGAGGCGTATTGCACTTGAGTTTGAAGTTGGTGACCACGTATTCTCGAAAGTGGCACCCATGAAAGAGGTGATGAGGTTTGGGAAGAAGGGCAAGTTGAGCCCTCGATTTAAATGCCCTTTCATGATCATGGATCGGATTGGGTCTGTAGCTTATCGATTGGCCTTGCCACTGGCCTTGTCAGCAGTTCATAATGTGTTCCATGTGTCCATGCTCAGGAAATATGTGGCTGACCCTTCACATGATTATGAGCCAGTTACTTTGGATGCTAGTCTATCTTATGAGGAAGTACCAGTTGAAATCCTGGCTACAGAGCAAAAGCTATTGAGAAATAAAACAATAAACTTGGTTAAAGTTTTGTGGAAGAACCAAGTATCAGAGGAGGCTACGCAGGCAAAGTATCCTCACCTTTTCACTGAGCCTACTTTTCGGGGACGAAAAGCCCTTTTAGGAGGGTACATTGTAACGTCCCGTTACTTTTGGAGGTATTTTTTTTATTTTAATTTAATTAAAGTATTTAAGGTTAGTTTAAATTTAGTAATTTTGAATTTAGTAGTTATTTTCGTTCGAAAACCTTTTTAAACCTTTTATTACTTTAAATTAGTTTTGGTGATATTAATAATTATTAACAGGCCAATTAATAATTATTAATTACCTTTAGATTAATTTAAGATCTTCAGGTTTCGTTTTATAACTAAATCATTTAAAAAGGACGTAATCGTCATTTTCCGATTTCTTAAAAATATTTTACTCTTCATCTTTCTTCTTCTTTAAATAGTCAAACTTCTTCATCTTTTCTTTTCTTCTCCTCCTTCCTTAGCCGTTGCCCTAATTTCTCTCTCTCTCTCTCTCTCTCTCTGGCTTTTCTTAATTACTCAGTGGGTCGACGTAATTTCAGTTGCGTTGAAAAGCCTTTGGTCTAAGGATCGTTTCCAACCTAACAATCAAGGTTTTCATCAGTTTTCTACAAGCCTCAAGGTAAGTCAAAGTTTCTAAATTTAGCTACGAATAGTGTTTTAATGGAGGTTGAGATTGAAATATTTGAATTCACCCACCAAAGCTTGAAGATTTCAAGCGAGTAAGTCGTTTTAGACAATTTTAGAAACTTCCCTAAACCCTAAAATCGAGTTTCAGTCAAAAACCCGTTCCGTTTGATTTTCTCTCACTTGGCCTTTGATAGGGTGTTTAATTTGTTATGATTTTGTATTTTACTTCATTTTTCGGATATCAATTATTGTATAAAACCCTAAAATATGGTTACCCATTGATAAAGCGAACTTCCAAAGTATCTGAAACCAACCCGAAACGCCTATAAATTACATAAAAGCCAGAAAACCAAACCCGAGGCCTTTTATCCTTGTAGGGCTGAGAGCTTGCCCAAGGTTATTCTTTGTGCTTTGTGTCATTTTATGCGTTTAGATGTCGTTTGTTCGATTTTCGGATAGTTAATGATTGTTAGGTTGTAGGATTGTGATTGATCGCGTGGAATTGATCTCGTCATATTGGGAATCTTGACTACAAATCTAAGGTGAGTTTAAAATGGAAGTTAGTAATTTTATGAATTAAGTTTCGTTAAGATATTGTTTATCGAGGTTAAGAGGGAAACAAACTTCTGGAAGTTAACACTTGGTTGGTGACTTGAAACTCGGAAGTGAGTGGAGTAACTTTGGAGTTCTTATGAATTTGGGTGAAAAAGGTAAGATTTGACTGGTTTGGAAGTCTTGTAAGATAAATTGAGAAGTTTTAGTTGAAATTGGAGATTTTAGATGAAAGTGGAAGTTTAAGGAACTATGAGTGGTTTGGGAGTCAAAGTTGTTTAGAAGTTACACTTGAGTGTTAACTCGTGTAATTCAAGCAGTTTATGTTCTTTAGTACTTTAGTAGAATCTCATTTAATGTAATCAAACTTACTAGGGAACTTGATGGATTATGATATGGTAAGACCGTACGGGTAGTATGTTGATGTTGATCCATACGGTAACCCGTTACGATGACTTGTGATATGATAAGATCGTACGGGGTGGTATGTTGATGTTGATCCATACGGTAACCCGTTATGATGACATGTGATATGGTACGACCTTACGGGGTAGTATGTTGATGCTGATCCATATGGTAGCCCATTACGATGACTTGTGCTATGGTAAGACCGTACGGGGTAGTATGTTGATGTTGATCTATACGGTAACCTGTTACGATGACTTTTAATATGGTAAGACCGTACGAGGTCATATGTTGATGTTGAACAATACAGTAACTCGTTACGATGACTTGTGATATGGTAAGACTGTACGAGATAGTATGTTAATGTTGATCCATACAGTAACCCCTTACGATGACTTGTGATATGGTAAGACCGTACGGGGTGGTATGTTGATGTTGATCCATACGGTAACCCGTTACTATGAGTTGTGATATGGTAAGACCGTACGAGGAAGTATGTTGATGTTGGTCCATACGGTAACCTGTTACGATGACTTGTGATATGGTAAGACCATACGAGGCAGTATGTTGATATTGATCCATACGGTAACCTGGATGACTTGTGATATGGTAAGACCGTACGTGGTAGTATGTTGATGTTCATTCATACGATAACACGATAAGATTAAACTTGTTTGGTAACAAAGAAATTTAGTGTTTCAATTTCATATATTCATTAGAATTGTGTAGTAAGACTTAGTAATAATTATTACTTTTATTGCAATTCTCTATTTCATTTTTATACGGGATTGAATGTCTATTATGGAAAGTATATTACTATTGTATGATTGTGTGGAAATTGGAAGTGTGGAATTGGTAGAAAAGTGCAATTTAGGCCTTTGGACACAATTTCCGGTATGGAATTTGGTTCATGGGATTACTTGCTTTTATTTTACTCTCACTAGTATTTTTATGCTAATGTTTCTACACTTACAATTTTTCAGGTAAATCTTGTCGCAAGGGACATGGTAGAGGAGGCAGCTCTGTATGACATGCCGAGTTGATGGATGGACAGGAACATGAACACTTTTTGTTTAGCATTCTTGGGAATGGTTGTAAAATATTTTATCATCTCTCATACTTTACTTTTTTTTTAGCTCAAAAGGACATTTGTTTAAAAATTGTAAATGTCTTCTGGTTTAAATTCTTTTGGAAGTTTAGATCATAATCTGGAATGCACATTCCATGTTTACTGCTTTCTCTTAAATTGGGCCAATGTAAAAAGGTTTTAGATAATCCGATTTTTAAACGAACCCATGTTGTTTTTCATTAAAATTCGAGTCTTCCGCTGTGCATTTTAATTTAAATGATTTAACGTAAATCGGGTCGTTACATAGACAGAGGATGGGATAAGGAGGATGAATAGATCGGAGACCGGGTTGAGATGAGAGTTTAATTGTAATGAAAATGTCTATAAAGAGCTTTTCGTTTTGAATTGTTTATAGTGATATGGATAGGTGAAACACAATATTTTGAAACTCAAGTATTTAATTGAACTTGTGACGTTGAATTCTTCATATTCATGTTCTTCTTTACATCTTTTTGAAAGAAGAGTTAGAAGAATTTATGCAAGCATTGAAAAATCCATTGCATGACAACTTAGAGTAAGAATTCACTTGTTCATTCTAGCCTTAAATTTAGAACTAAACGGAGGGTTAAGGAGAATAGATAACAATGATTAGGAATTCAAGGGAAGTGGTTAAATCACCAAAGGTTTTAGAGACAAAATCAAGGGCTGGTGAGCTGCATTAGGGGTCGTTTGAGAGAACTTGATCTTTGCCCTTTTATTCTTATCTTATTGTTGTCTCATAATTTCCATTTGTAATAAAAGTTTCACGGTAAGTATATAACTTGATGTGTAACGACTCGATTTCTGTTAAATCCTCTAAATTCAAATGCACAGAGGAAGACTCAATTTTTAAAAAAAAAGGCATGGGTTCGTTTAAAAATCGGATTATCCAAAACCTATTTACATTGGCCTAATTTCAGAGAAAGTAGTAAACATGGAATGCGCATTCTAGATTAAGTTCTAAACCTCTAAGAGAACTTAAAAACCACAAGACCAACACAATTTTTAAACACATGCTCTCCCAAGCTCAAACATAAAGCATGAAAGGTAGTAAAATATTTACAAGCATTTCTAAGAATGCTAAACCAAAATAAGTTTATGTACCTGTCCATTCATCAGCTCGACATGTCATACAACGCCACCTCCTCTACCACGTCCCTTGCGACGAGATTTACCTTAAAATTGTAAGTGTAGAAACATTAGCATAAAAATGCTAGTGAGAGTAAAATGAAAGCAAGTAATCCTATGAACCAAATTTCATACCGGAAATTGTGTCCAAAGACCTAAATTGCTCTTTACTACCCATTCCACACTTCCAATTTCCACACAATCATACAATTGAAATATACTTCCCATAATAGACTTTCAATCCCATACGAATATGAAATAGAGACTTGAATTAAAAGTAATAACTAATACTAAGTCTTTCTACACAATTTTATTGAATATATATAATTGTATCACTAACTTTCTTTGTTACCATACAAGTTTCATCGTAACGTGTTACCATATGGATCAACATCAACATACTACCACGTACGGTCTTACCATATCACAAGTAATCAAGTTCCCTAGTAAGTTAGATAATCTTAATAGAATTCTACTAAGCTACTAAAGAACGTAGACCACTTAGAATTACACTAGTTAACTCTCAAGTGTAACTTCTAAGCCACTTTGTCTCCTAAACCGCTCAAAGTACCTTAAACTTCCACTTTCATCTAAAATCTCCAATTTCACCTAAACTCTTCAATTCATCTTACAAGACTTCCAAACCACTCAACTCTTACCTTTTTTACCCAAAATCACTAGAACTCCAAAATCACTCCACTCACTTCCGATTCTGAAGTCACCAACCAAGTAATTACTTCTAGAAGTTAGTTTTTCACTTAACCTTGCTAAATAATATTGTAATGAAACTTAACTCATAAAATTACTAACTTCTATTTCAAACTCACCTTATATTTGTAGTCAAGCTTCCCAATAAGCCGAGATCAACTCCAAGCGATCAATCACAATCCTACAAATCAATTACACCTAACAATCATTAATTATCCGAAATCAAGCAAACGACATCTAAATGCACAAAACGACGAAAAACCCAAATTCTAGCCATTTGGTGCTCTCGGCCATACATGGGAAAATGGGTTTCGGGTTTGGTTTTCTGGCTTTTTGGCATTTTAGAGGTGTTCAGGGTTGATTTCGAGTACTTTGGAGGTTCAAATTATCAATGGGTAACCGTAATTTAGGGTTTTGCACAATAATTGATTCTCAAAAAATTAAGTAAAATACAAAACAATAAAAAACTAAACATCCTAGCCATCACCAAGTGAGAGAAAAACAAACGGAACGGGTTTTCCATTCTACCGGGTTTAGGTCCAAGACAACAACCTCATCACTTAAACAAATCAAGGCTTGGATACAAGATTGGAAAAAAGAAAACCCAAAAACCCATTTCTTCCTCACCTTGTATCTCCTGGATCTTGATCGTATTGGCTCGTTTGATGGGATGGGTAGAAATTACGTCTCGAGAGCTTTCCAATGAGCTAATGCACGATGAAAACGGTCGAGAAATGAAGCCGAGGTGACACTTTCTTTCTTTTATATGTAGTAGATATATATAAAGAAATTTTGGTAAAAGACCATATTGCCCCTCCTCTTATTTCCTTAAGAAAACTTATTCCAAGTGCTCGTTATTTCACGTTTCTAATTCCAATTCAACTTCTTCTAATCTATCTTAAAAGTATTTAACAATACATAATGGGCCTGCTAATAATTTTTAATATGACCAAAACTAATTTAAGCTAATAAAATGATTAAAAAGGTTTTCGAACAAAATTAACTACTAAATTCTAAATTACTAATTCTAAAATTAAACTAAATACTTTGATTAAAATAAATGAGTAAATAAATGAAATATTAACTAATAAAAAAAATTCACTCCAAAAATAATGGGACGTTACATGATGATAAAACCCTATCCTAATCCTCAGCGCAACATCACAATCTACACCCAGTGTTTGATCCATTTAATTCGTGCATTGTAGCAATTTACTTTGATCATCATTCTGTCTTGTAATTGCAATCACCCTTAGATTCTGACTTTGCCTTAAGACAACCATCCTCGTGGGACACGACACTCACTTACCACTACTATTACTTGTTGACCATATGCATTTGCATGCCACCCTTCACCACCTAGTTTAATCACCGTTCTCACCAACACCTACCTGTACTCAAGACTCATTACTCTACGCCTTAACATCACATTGATCATTGTAACTATCTATCAATATCCTCTTTGTGCGTTTAAGCTTAACATTCTTTTTACCATCCTCTCTAACATAACTAAGCCATTTTACCTATTTTACACATACATTTTCTCTAAACCCGCTTCACTTACCTCGTCTAACCTGAAGGTAATCACATCTCAGCCGCTCGGAAAATAAACATGTATGGAAGTATATGAAGATAACGCAATGCTATGATACATTTAAAAAGAACCATGTGAGTAAACAGGAAGGCTAAACATTAAGATAAAATAAAAGTGTTATCAATCTCTAGCAAACCAAGCATCAGTTAGTACTTTCACTTTCCATGCATCTTACCCACACACCGATGGTCATGGAGGCTATCATGATAGCTCACTCAACAAATTAAAGTATCAATACTTTCACATCCCATACATCTTACCCATGCGCCAAATGTCTCGGAGGGCTACCTCGAAATGACCTAATGACATAATGAAATGATGTAGGTGTAATGGCTAAAATGCATAATTATGTATGCCAAACAAGTAACATAAACAATGAAATTATATGATGAAGATGTCACAAAACATGTATCCAAACCAAATATATTCCTTACTTACACTTTCTTCACGTCTTACTACGCATTTCTCAAAAACTATCTCAGTAACCACTCGAGTCGTAGCTCATTTTGTAAAACTATCTCAGTAATCACTCGAGCTATAACTTATTTTATACTTCCAGGCTATCATAGTAGCCACTCTAGCATCCGGGCCATCCACCACACAACACCTTGGAGCTACATACAACCCGCCACTGTAACCATATGTAATGTCCAACAACCATACACCATTACACATGTTACGATCCCATGGCCATTTAACATAACACATGAGATGCATGAATGCAATGAGATGCAAATGGTCATGCTTTCATTATAATCTTTATTGAATATCAATCTTTAGCGCATTGAATACACATATAAGAATGAATCTCAATCAGTATATGACTCAATCTTTCACTTGAAACTTTCAAATACATAAACGAGCATATAAAGAAACTCTTCCAATACTATCCTTTAACATCTCAAATATGTAAGTAACTCATCAAACATCAATCTTTAACACATCGGGCATATATGAAAATAATACCCCATTCAGTGGATGACTAGATCTTCAACTTGAAACATATATAGACACACGTAAACATATAAGAACAACTCAACGATTAAATAGAAGCAAGGGTATATCAAGGGTATTTCCACTCATTCCGATTTCACAACAACATGACTAGTTCGGTCAATGATTTCGGTTTCGCTCTCAACCTCCTTCTCCCTTACTTTCAAGCACACTCCCAAAACAGCCTCATATATCATTACACACCATTCCACACTCTCACAATAGCAACCACATTCAAACACCCTTACCGTCAATTTAATTCGTTTTGTTCTCACTTGTCAACTAAAAACAAAGCTTGACCTTGGCTTTTCTTTCCCCATCAATCCCAATAATTTAAAAACTAACTTTAAGCTTAAAATATCATAAATAATTCAATAGGTACAATAAACCAAACCCCGGAACCCGGTTTGTTCCAAAAAGTCTCTAAACTAGCTAAATGGAAAAGTAGTAATTTTTGCCATTTAAGCGGTTTTTGGAAAATTATGGGTTGGACTTTATAACATGATTTTCTAATGTAAAATACGTATCTAAACACCCAAATATACCATAACTGAAAGACATTAAGAGAAAGCTAAGAAAAGTCCAAAAAGTAGGAAAACTTCAAGTAGCCAACTATGGAGGTTTTGAGCTCGAGTTCCATCCATGGTTTCCTACCCTTACGTGATGACTAAGATTTCAAAGACTACTATCTTGGGAATTACATATTCCATTGAAATTTAGCGCATAAACCTCTTAGCTAAATCTTAACTAAAAGCCTAATTCATTATACTCCAAAATCATCTTCCAAACCTACATAGCAATAGCACCTTCCACTCAAGTACTAGGTCTCCATCTCAAATCCTTGTTCATAACCATTTATTCAAGCCAACACTAACACCTTAAACTTACCAAAGTAAATCCCAACACCTAGAATACTCATACTCCACATATTTCGTTTTTGTCCTACACACTTCCAATTGCTTGTTCATCACACCTTCCATCCAATTTAACTCAATATTTGACATTCCTAACAAATTTAGACGTCATCACACAACCAATTCATGTTAATAAAAATCACACATAAATATACTTTAATCCCTTTTTCCCACCTTTAGCTTAATAAAACTAGCTTGGAGTTGCTCTTCTTTTACCTACAACACATAAAACATTACAAACTATTCTTAGTCTTTAACATGACATAGCAATAATCATATAAAAGTTTCCTAAATAGCCCAACAATTTCATTTATCCTCGTAATATGACTTATAAATATTTAAAAAAAATGATAAGGCACTATCCCGAGACTTCAAAACAGCCCCACAAACCGCATACACAAATCTGCCCCTAAATTTAATTATAAAAACAGTTCCAAAGAAAGGGTAGGTTCGATTTTACCAAAGAAAAGAGAAACGGAAACTTTTCATTTGAAACTTTTAGTTTAGGTTCTTTCCATGTTAATTAAGTTTAAAAATCAGAAACTTTGAAAACAAAGAGGTATTAAGGTCAACAAGATCAAAGCTTCAAAGTGTAGTTAATTATAAGTTTGATTTAATTTCAAGAATCCCTTAATTTTCAACTTAAACTCCTTACTTTTCCATTGATTCCTAATCATAAACTAGAGCCTAAAACTTTAAGATTTTGATTTTAAAACATCAATTTCCATGGTTTAATTCATTAGTCCTTTGAATTTAAGAATCCCAACTAAACCAAATCAAAATCACTCATAATCCCCAAAAATTAAGAAATCAAGGGTTTTGAAATACTTACCTAATTCCTTTCAACCATGTAGATTATAGTTTCAATCTTCCTAGAAAGGTTAATCCTTCATCCAACTTGAATACCCAACTTGAATTCAAGCAAAATTAATAAGAAATGGAACAAACTTCTTCTTCTTCTTCCTTCAGGCTCGTCATCGAGTTCAAGGGCAGCAAGGAGCAGTTTTTTTTTTAATCGATAAAAAAGAAATGAAAGAAAGTAGAAAATTTTCCTTGAGTTTAAAACCCAACATAAATCCTCTAATTTCCCCTTGATTCCAATAAAAGAAAAGCAAAAATTCATAGAAAAATCACCCCTCCTTTCCCCATGGTGTTGTTCAGTTGGCTGAAGCAAAGAAAAGATAAGAAAATTGTTTATTTTCTATTTTCATGGTCAATTGGAAAGGGAAGAGATGACACCTAATAAATGACTCATCATTTATTGTTTTCTAACCTTACTCTTCTTTAAAAACTTAATACTAACCAACTCAAAATTAGACCATTGTCTTTCATTTATATTTAATTTAAAATTAACCCCAAATTACATTTAACGATAATTAAATGTTAACTTGTCCAACTAACCATGGTCAATTCACAACAAAATAATATTATTTTTTTAACTTAATTTAAAACACAAATTCTTATAATAAATAAATTTCCAACTTCCATAATTTAAAATAAATATTTTTAACTATTTTAATTATTTTCCCAAAACCTTGGCTATTACACAGAAGGATTCATTGTTCAAGGTGAGAGACAAAAGGTTTGTAAGTTGCTAAAATCCATTTATGAATTGAAGCAAGTTTCACGATCTTGGAACAAAAGATTCGATAGAACGGTCAAATCATATAGTTTTAAACAAAATAGTTATGAGTCTTGTGTTTATACGAAGATACTCAACAAAGATGTGGCACTTCTCATTTTGTACATGGACGATATCTTACTTACTCGGAATAATGTTAGGGTATTATCGGACGTTAAGAAATGGCTAGCTAACAAATTTCAAATGAAGGATTTGGGAGAGGCTCAATATGTTTTTGGTATCCAAATAATAAGGGATTGTAAGAACAGAACGTTAGCTTTGTCTCATATATTGTACATTGAAAAAACAGGTGCAAGATATGGGATGGATAAATCCAAAAAATGAGTGTTACCTTCCAAACATGTGATTTATTTAACTAAGGAGCATTCTCATAAAACTCCTCAAGAAGTTGAAAGTATGAGACAGTAGCCTTATGCATCAATAGTTGGAAGTCTAATGTATGCGATGTTCATCACTAGACCGAACATCTGTTATGCAGTAGGGATAGTAAGTTCTTATTAATCAAACCTAGGTTATGAACATTGGGTTGCAGTCAAGAATATTCTCAAGTATATTCGAAGAACGAGAGAACATGTGCTAGTGTACGGTAAAGAGAATTTGATTCTCAAATAGTACACGAATTCTAACTTCTAGACATATAAGGATTCTTGGAAATCTATGTCTAGATCAGTTTTCTCACTTTGTGGTGGAGCCATTGTTTGGAGGAGTATTAAGAAAAGTTGTATTGCTGACTCCATAACGGAGGTCGAGTACTTAGCTGCTAAAGAGAGTGTTTGGCTTAAGAAGTTCCTAATCAATCTAGAGGTAGTACTAGACATGAACAAACCCATAACACTTTTTTGGGATAACAGTGGTGCTGTAGCCAACTCTAAAGAGCCTAAAAGCCACAAACGGGGAAATCACATAGAGAGAAAGTATCACCTGATAAGGGAGATAGTTCAAAGAGGAGATGTTGTAGTGACAAAGATAGCCTCTTACGATAATATTGATGATCCATTTATGAAGACGCTTCCGGTTAAGGTGTTCGAGCGTCATATGGGTAGTTTAGGATTACTAAATAAATCTCTGTAAAGCTTTAGCGCAAGTGGGAGATTGTTAGGGTTTCTGCCCTAAATCTAATGTAATCCAATTAAACTATAAATAAATAAAGGAACTATTAATTAGTAATATTTACATTGTCATTTATTATTGTTTAATAAATATAATCCATCATAACATCCAGACATACTTATGATAACTTAAGGTGAGCATGTGATGCAGGAAGATTCACTTAAGTTGTAACTCGAATAGTCTGTGGTATATGAATAAAGGTTAGATGCCTTATTTCTGGTAACACCACTAACACGGCCCACTTGTGAATTGGCATAACTGATCTCATCTGGATCGCTCATGTAGAAACATGTGAGTGGGGGTGTTGCTGCAATAGAGATTGTCATAGACTGGGCTAAGATATACTTATCATCTTCTGGTTAAGCCGTTACAGAAAGACACTTTGTATATCAATCGGTTGATCATTTACAATTGATCTTAACCCTAAGTGGATTACGAACTCTTGTTCGCAAGAGACAAACCTTTCATTTGTATTGGTGAGCGTGACTTAATATAGTTCACTCAATATGCCTCCCACTTTCGGAATTGCATCTTGCTTATAGCTGGGAACATAATTACACAAGATTGGAATTCACTCTTTTCCTTATTGAAAAATAGATAAGTACTTCTCTTATGGACCGATTTAGTGTTGAAACGGCCTCATATTCCTCTTATCAAGAAAAGAGCAAAGACTCATAATGGAGATTATGTAAGGTTGTTCATTAGGAAATTAGTTGGGCTTAAGGAACAAGATGTATCATGGAGGTTAATATGATAAAGTTCCTAGCCATGGACACTACAAGAAAATAGAAATTTAGTGACGGAGAATTAGCGACAGAATCAACAACGACAAGCCTGACATTATTTTGGTCATCGTTATCAGATATTAACGACGCATTGTTTCGTTCTGTGGCTATGGAATAGTTTTCCATTGCCAGAAAATATTGACCAAAATCTGAACGACGCATTGCATCACCTTATAAGTCAAAGTAGAGCTTTGATTGTAACGAAACATTGCAATGCCTTGAAGTAAAAGTACAACTTTGACTTTAACGACGCAGTGCATCGTCTATGAAGTCAAAGTATTGATTTGACATTAACGACTCATGGCATCTCCTGGAAGTCAAGGAATAGCTTTAACTCTAACAACGCATTATGTAGCCCACGTATATTATAGTTTTTTTTAATAAATTTAATTATTATTTAGAATCACAAAATAATTAAATTATTATTAAGAATTATAATATAATAAATAATGAATGAAAAGGTAATAACAAAAAAAATATTCTATTAATAATAGAAAATATCCACAAAATACAAAATGTTCAGAAAAAAAATTGTATAAAAAAACTACTACAGATTTGTAGGAGGATCAGTAAGAGGATCTGGCGGAAGAATAATCGACGATGAATAAGCCTCACCTCGTATCTGAGCAAGCAAACTATCTGTCGTAGCCTTCATCGATAGATCGAACTCGTGTTAAGCCTGTGTCTCATGATCAAAACGAGTCTGTAGCACCTTCACCATATCCCTGAGTGACTCGTTGCTCTCTAAGCTATGTGGTTTATCTACTCATCTGAGCTGACTGTGACTAGCGAGGCTTCTCAGCATAAAGGATGGGGCTGAGGTTGTCGAGTTCAGGAACACTTACGTCTACCCGTCTGCCTCTAGCTGCCTCGAGATAGGCAGACTCAAAATCCTCTTAAGTCGGTAGAGTGTTAGAAGTCGACAACAGCTCAACGAGGATCTCGGTGTAACGAGCCTTAATAAAGAGAATCAATAGTTTGTTAGTTAAAATATATAATTAAAAAAAATTCAAACAGTAATAATTATTATGTAATTTAGACACTTACCACTCTTTCTTTTGCCTTATCACCGATAAAAGACTCTTTATCTCCATGTTTGGTGTGCAAAACAAGAAACAACTCTACAGTATGAACCGAGTGGTTCAGTTTTTGTTCTTGAGAAACATAAAAATTAGGAAATATAAACTTAAAATACAGTGATTACTTGAAAAAGTAAATAACTTACTAGCCTTTTATGGTGCTCATAGGCTGAGATCGACCCTCTAGTGTGCTTCGAAGGGTTTGCGTTCCAGTTAGTATTATAGATGGCAGAAATACGTAGTGCTTCCTCTGTCTAGGTATGTCGCATGATCTCCTCGAGCTCCTCGACAGAAATATGTGCCAACCTTTTATCAATAGGAGCATGGCGAACATTGTAGCCCATATCTCTATAATGTACACCGGCCTGCTGATTCCAAGGAGCGTATATGATCTCGCTGGTGAGCTCGGTGGGAATGTCAAAAAATTAATGAAAAAAAATTACGTTTAATTTATATATTTTTTAAATAAATGAAAAAATATTAATTTATGATGAATTGTACTTTACCTTCCAAGATGCGAACAATCGCAGCTTGGTCGGAGGCGTGATACTCTGCCAGCATGGGTGTCCTGGGACTGGACTCATCTTCAGCACCTCTGTAATTCTTGCTGATACACTCTGCGAGGGTTGTAGCCTATTAAAGTGAGAATGTTATATATAATTATAAAATAATAAATAATGAATGAAAAATAATATTATAAAAAACTTACTTGTCGTTCTCCAGGGTTTGAGGAACACATCTAGTGATGGATAGCTGCTCGGGCACCTCATCGTGGTCTCCCTCCTGCTCAACCGGTGTGTTTGGATCATCCCCAAGCCGGACATCCTAAGGGAGCTGACTACCACAGCTACTGCCCCTAGGGTGTCAGAAGGTAATGGTGCCATGTCTACGAGGCATGACCTACGTGAAATAAAATAAACAAATTTTCATTATAATTAATATTAACTAAATTAAATTAATTTATCAAACTAATATAAAACTAAACTATAAAAGGAAGATAAAAATTGAATTAATCTAAATTAACCTGGAAATTAACTTAACCTCTATTAACATAAAAAATTAAATTAACATAACAATTAAACTAAATTAACGAAATTAAATTAACATAAACATTAAACCGAAATTAACCTAAATCAACAGTAAAAACATTAAAATTAAATTATAAACATTAACCTAAATTAAATAAATTATTAAAACTAATATTAACATTAAAATTAAACTTAATTAACATAAACATTAAAACTAATATTTACATTAAATTAAACTAAAATAAACTTAAACTAACTTAATCTAAATTAAACAAAGAAATTAAAAGTAAATAAAAATGTAAAAACAATGGAAAAAATAAACTTACTTCAAATCGTTCCAATGGATGGAGGGATTTAATGAAAGAATAGAACGTGAAAAGAATGAATTGAGAGAAAGAAAGGAATTGAGGGAAAGGAAATGAAGGAAGAGAGAGAAAAGAAGAAAAAAAAAGGAAGAATGGTAAAAATGGTAGCCACGATGGGGTTTTAATCCCGTTTTAGCGACAAATTCTATCGTTAATCACTTAATAATTTGTCGCGCGTGTTTCTTTAATGATGCAGTCTGTCGCTAACAATTATGAGTTACGTCATCTGTGTTCTTATCAAAATGAAGAAGGCGACGCAAACTATCGTTGACTAGAAGGAGACGACGCAGTCCGTCGCTAACATTCAAACCAAATTTTAGAATTAGTGATTGCCCATCTTCATGGGCGACGCATTCTGTTGCCCAATCTCGGCACAATTTTGGTGAAGATTTTGAGCTTCGCACCTATTAATTACCCTTAGCGATGAATGTCGTCTCCCAAAAAGATGGACAATCACAAATATTTTCCGTTAAATTGATCTTAAAGACAGAATGTGTCGTTAAGATTACTTTCACACTTTGAAAAATTTCAACCCCTATGTGTTTATTGATCTTAATGATGCACTTTTTTTGTTAAGATCACTTCATAATTTAGAATGAATTTCACCCCCTCTGTCCTCATGGATATTTAGAATGTCATGCATCATTAATCTCACTTCAGTTTATTATATAACAACGCAATCAGTCATTAATATCCTTTTTTTTTCATTTTTCCCCGTTACCTACTTTTATTTTATCTTTAATACAAATAAAACATCAATCATCCTCATCAGAATCTTTAGTTTCTCTTATGTCAATACTATCTTCTTCAGTTTCTTCTTCATATGTTTCGTCTGGAGAAGATTCTTTGTCATTTTTAGGTGGAACATATACGTTCGTTTCATTTAAAAATATCTATGTTGCATCGTGCAACAGACAAGAAGTGTCAACATTAATACCTTCATCGATTTCACAATGTTGTCGTTCATCCTCTTGGAAAGCAACGTAATTCTTACTATCTTTATAGGAAAGCTGTCATCTATTATCATCGATCTTACTTTACAAACAACTAACCAATCAGATAGATCTCTACGATGGGTGGGATACTATAAATAGTAAATCTGGATTGCTTGTTGTGCCAACACAAAATGATCCCGGGTGCGCATGTGTTTTGTCTAGTTCACCTCAACAATTTTAAGATTTGGATACTTGCAAATAAATCCCACATCATCTCTTTTTTTTGAACCATGTGCAGTTAAATATAATTGTATGCTTAAGACTTGGACCTGCAAATTGAAGCTCAATAGACTTTTCAATGATTCTATAGAAATCTTCTGCATTGTTCCTGAACGCCTGACCCTTTATGCATACGTCACTTTTGTTTGTTGTTCGATTCACTGAATGAGCTTTGGTTTGAAATCTATAACCTTGAATGAAATAATAGGTGTATGCTCTTGCAATTCTTGATGGACCTTTTGCAAACATATTATGTGTGGATCAGATATTGGTAGTGTGGGGGAATCAACGTTATTGTAAAACTATAAACGAAAATATTTATCGATGATGTTCCCTTTTTCAAATTCAGTAATACCAGGGTGCAATGGTCGTACAAAGAAATTCACAAATAATCTACATAAAATGCAGTGTGGAAGATTTAAAACAAAATTCACTTTTTACAATTTAATATTTTTTCTTTAATTAGAAGAACTTACTCAATATACGACTCAACTTCTTCATAGTTGTATAGTAAAATAAGTCTGGACGACATGGTATTCCTTATCGCTTAAGGGTCTTCGCATAGATTTTCCTAAAGTTTTTGCCTGGTATGGTACTCATGTCGTTCAAGTCTACAACTTCTGCAAGATTTTCATCCATGTTACAATTCACTGGGCGAAAATAGTCGGCGATATGTTGATCAAAGTAATATGAACAAAACATTGTTGTTTCATGTACCAGGTACGCATTACAAATTGATCCTTCCACTCTAGCCTTATTTCCAACAGTTTTCTTCAATATTTGCAAGTATCTGAGAGTTTTGTAGATCGAATATATATATTGATATGCATCACATCATATTAATATAATAAAAAGTGAATTTATATTATATATTACCTTTCAAATGGATACATCCATCTGTATTAAACAGGGCCACCTAGTAGTGACTCATATGGTAGATGCATCGGAAGATGTTTCATCGAATCAGAAAAAACATGTGGAAATATTTGCACCATTTTGCATATTATAACTGGAATCTCTCTATTTAATGATTCGATTGTCTCTCGTGTTAAATCAGCACAGGTCAAATCTCTAAAGAACACAGTCAAATGCCAACAGTTTCCAATATTTCTGCTCGAGGAAAGGTCTGAATGCAACAGGCATCAATCGTTGTATGAAAACGTGACAATCATGACTCTGCATTCTGAACACAGAAGGACTCTGCACGTCAATGCATCTAGAGAAATTATAAACGTAACCATCAGGGATCTTAATCGATCACATCTATTCAAATAGTAATCTCTTCTCTTATGTATTTAACATGTATTTAGCCTTGACGTAGTGTCCACTTTCATCCGGCTCTATGTAACGTCCCATTATTTTACAAGGATTTTTATTTCTTCTTCTTTTTTATTTTATTATTATTTGATTTAAGCACTTAATTTAATTTTAGAATTTATTAATTTAAATTTTAGATTTAATTTAGAATTTATAACTTAGAATTTACGAGTTTATTTTGTTCGTAAATTCTATTAATTGTTTTATTAGCTTAAATGAGTTTTGGTCATATTAATAATTATTAACGAGCTAATTAATAATTATTACTCACCATTTGGCTAGTTTAAGAACATCGGGTTTCGTTTTATAAGCTAAAAATCATTAAAGGGACGTAACCGTAATTTTTTATTTCTTAAAATTATCATTTCACTATTTATTCTCCTTTAAAAACTCAACTTTGACCAAAATTGACCATCTTCTTCCCCTTATCTTGCTCATTGTCGTGGGTAGCATCCTCCATTGGAGAGGTCTTGGGTTTTTGTCATTTCTCGACCCTTCTTGATTATTTCAATTGTGTTGGATTGCTAGGGATGAGGGCTATCTATCCCACCTAACCTTGTGCCGTTTCTTGTTCCCTAAGGAAAGCCCTAAAAAGTGAGTTTTCAAAACTTTTTACATGGTTTTGTTCGTTTTTTTTATTATAAATGAGTTTTGAAGTTGAAATCACGTATTTCTATCAAAGAATTTGACAATTTTGAGCCCAGATTTTTGAAAAACACTATTCACCCAAAAACACTATTCGTCCAAAATCACTATTCACCCGAAAATCATACTTTTTCTCTTATTAGATTTGAATTGTAATTCGTTGATCGATTGATGAATTGTAGGTGTGATTGCTCGCTTGTTGGTTCATGGAAACTTTGTTGTCACGGGAGCATTCGACATGAGAATAAATAGAATTTAAAATAGCTTTAGAAACCGATTAAGTTAAACGATTTGTAGGATCAGAAGTTGAGATTAAGGTTTGAATCAAAAGAATAAAAGAAAGTGAGCTAACATGCTAGGCTTTGAGTTAGTTCCAATTGAGTGAGAGAACTTATGGATTTCTCAAGAGAAACTTTTAACTCTTGGAAGTTCTAAATTTAGATTCGTTCCAGAGTTTAAGAATGATTATCGGAAGTTGAAGGTTTCAAGTATAATGGGGTGAATAAGAAACTTGATTATGGAACTTCAGATACTTATTGAAAGCGATAGAATCATTTGAATTGGAGACTTTATGATTAAGTTAATAATTCAAGTTTAACTGAAGGTATTTTGGCTTGATTTATTTATTGTTTTCTTATCAAAAGTTCCTAATTTCTTATTTCATGTATAAAGGCTAATTAGTGATCTCTTTATCTTTATGCCTTTCGATCACTTTGAATATTTATATTTATTTTTACTTGCACACTCTGAATGTTTATATTTATTTTTACTTGCACTTGAAAGCATATTCATATCATATCATATCATATTGCATTATCGATTATTGGGAGGAATAATGAGGCAATGCATAGACTGAGTGTGCTTGCATTATCTGGTATTATTCATTTTATGTTTCTGTATATGTACATGAGGAATGCTAAAGGACTGCGGGACTTTGCATTATCGAAGGAGATGGATAATGAGATAATGATGGAACTATGTGAGTTCACATTATCTGGTATTATCCATAATTACTATGATACGTATACGAAGATACAAAGGTGAATGAACTGACCCTACGGGAGCTTCATTACCTGTATTTGGTGAGTGAGTTAATGAGGTGAATGAACTGACCTACGGGAGCTTCATTACTTGTCATTATTCACTAGAGGTGGGAAGATATTATTGTAAAGACTTTGTATATTTTATTTTGGAAAGTGAGTTTAATGAGGTGAATGAACTGACCTACGGGAGCTTCATTACCTGTCATTATTCACTAGAAGTACAAAGATATTATTGAGAGGAATTTTTATATTTTATTTTAGAAACCGAGATAATGAGGTGAATGAACTGACCCTACGGGGGCTTCATTACCTGACATTATTCGCATGTGAGGGTTATATTAATGTAAAGGTTGTGTGCCCTTTACAGTTGTTTAGTGAGTTAATGAATGTTTAATTATGTTAAAACCGAGTGAACTAAGCATTTATTTATTAAAGAAAAAGGAAAGTAAACTTTCGATAGCCTAAGTTGCTATAGGGAAAAGAATTGAAACATTATGTATATCATACATTTCCATAGAGAAAAAGAATAAAATATGATGTGTAGCCGACTACTATAGGAAAGAGAATGAGATTGAATTGTATATTGAGAGAATACAAGGGTGTATTGAACCTTGTATAATTATCAAGATAAATATGTAAGAGAACTAGATTCTCAATAAATTGGAAGATCTTGAAATTGGAGATTAAGACTTGATGCAAACCTTATGTATAGTATAAGGTATTAAAGAAAATGAAATAAGATTACTATGTGTGTTTTGAAACATGTTAATCTAAGGCTTGGAAATTAGTTCCTCAATTATATGGGAGAATTGGTAAGTAAAAGTGAAATACTTGATGCAAAACCCTTTTGGTGGATGAAAGGTAAGGGTATGTGAGTTTTACTTGGACACATATCCGAATGCGGGTTTAGAGTCTAATATTACTTTACTTTCTATTTATTTTCACTGGGCTCGCTTTTAGCTCATGATATTACAAACATTTTCAGGTAATGTTCATGGTCGTGGGAGAGGAGCTGGTGTAGTGTTATCGAGTTGATGATGTTGAGATGGACTAGGGATACTTTTAAAGTCCATGGACACATTTATTTCATGTTTTATCCTTGATTTGTAAATTTGTATATAAGCTCATAGGAGCTTTTCGTCTTAACTTTTATGATTATAAACTTCTTTAAACTCTGGAAAAGGAATTGCATTTCCTTACTTTTAAATTTCCTGATGTGAAAAATGTATACAGGTTTTGGATAGTCTAATTTTCAAACATATCCATGCCAAATTTTTATTAAATATAAAGTCTTCCACAGAAATCTTATTTAAATTATTTAAAAGGAGTCGGGTCGTCACACTCTAACTCAGGGCGACGACATATTTCCTAGATATCATATCGTGCCTTCAGGTTGTCTTTCGTCTTATTTGACACATTTAAAACTGTATTGATGAATTTTTTTGGATATGCAAGACATTCAGGTTGTGTCTTATCAATAAATCTCCTCAATACGGTAAATCCTAAAAAATACTTTGTTTCTTCCAACCACTGTTTTTACTAGCAACATTGTTTGCAACCTCAGTGGACCTTAGTTGTGTGCACTTCGACCCTTACACCCATCTGACTTGTTTATTCTAAACGAATGGTCGCCCGATAAGAATCTTCTATGACAATTGAACCAACAAGTTTTTCGTCCATGTTTCAATAAGAGAGCTCCAGTGTCAATCATGCAATGAGGACAAGCAAACTTTCTTGATGTGCTCCAACCTATGATAAGTGTAAATTATATTATTAAGCAGTTACCTCAAATTTAAAATAATTAATAAAGAATTTTCTTACTGAATAACATTGAATATGTCGGTAAGTCGCTAATCCTCTAAATTACAGCAACTCTCATCCAGAAATTTTGTTTTCTCGATACATCATAAGTCAATGCTCCATTATTCAATAAATTAATCAACTCAGCAATAAGGGGCTGAAGGTAGACATCTAACCTTTGTTTTTGACTCTTTAAACCTAGACGATAACCGTTAAGAAAATAACAGGATCTCTTATGCACATCGATGGAGGAAGGTTATACGAGGTCAACATAACATACCATAAAGAGTTGTGCTCTGGAAGCGTCGAATGGGTTAAACCAGTCAGTGCATCTAACATTTCAAATCTCCCTTGCAAATTCTAGATGACAACGATACAAATACTAGTACGCGTCTGCATTAGATGGATGTTTCATATGACCATCCTCTTTGGAATACTCGTAATGCCATCTCATATGAGAAGCCATGACTTCTGATGCATACAACCATTGAAGACGAGGATTGATTGGTAAATAAAACATACGAGTATATGGAATGAGAGTGTGCTTACCTTTTTTATATCTTGGATGGAAACATAATTTACAATTATGAAGACTCGAATCTCCATCCCTAAGAAATATCATGCATCCATTCGAGCAACAATCAATATTCTCAACAGGCAAACTGAGACCCTCAACTAATATTTTTGTGTCGCTTAAACTTTTAGGCAACGTATTGTTCGTAGTGGCACAACGATGAAACCATTGTGAAATCGAATTAAAACCTCTCTCTGGGATATGATACGAGACTTTTATATAAAGAAGCTACGTAGCTGCTGTCAGTTGACTGACGTCACAACCTGGGTACAGTGGCCTACTTGCTGATTCAAGCATATGGTACATTTATTGTTCTTTTGTATTCATTTCCTCCTTCTTCAGAATAGTATGATTGTAACGTCCCGTTATTTTGAAGTGAATTTTTTTTTTAATTAAAGTATTTAAGGTTAATTTAAAAGTAGTGATTTCGATTTTAGTAGTTATTTTAGTCCGAATTTCTTTATAATCGTTTTAATACTTTAATTTTGCTTCGGTGACATTAATAATTATTAACGGGCCAATTAATAATTATTAATCACCTTTAGATTAATTTAAGAGCTTCGGGTTTCGTTTTATAAGTCAAAAGTCATTAAAGGACGCAACCGTCATTTCCAAATTTCTTAAAAATATCAAAAAACTATTCCATCATCTTTAAATATATCATTTTAACTAAATTTGACCAAACATTTCCTCTCATCCTCTCTTCAAAGCCGTGAGTTCTAGGGTCTTGGGATGGAGATTTGATTTTTGCTCGTTTCTCGAAAGATTGGCTCGATTTCGGTTGCATTGGAAAGCCTTCGGTCCTAGGATTCTTCTCCACCTAGCAATCGTACTTTCCATCCATGTTCTAATGACTTCTCGGTAAGTTAAACTTCAAAACCCTAAGCTCCAAATAGTGTTTTATTGAAGTTTTCATGTTGAATCTTCGATTTCTTGCCGAGGAACTCGATGTTTTTAATTATGGGAGTTGTTTTTAGTGATTTTGGAAACTTTCCCTAAGCCCTAAAACCAAGTTTCAGTCCAAACCCTTCCCTTTTGAATTTTACATCGTGGGGGCTATTTTGGGGTTTATTTTTATTGATATATTGTTTATTGTAATTAAATTCGGGAAATCAATTTTTGTCCAAAAACCCGAATCATCGATACCCATTGAAATCGGGAACTTTGAAACTACTTGAAACCAACTCGAAACACCTCTAAAGTGCCTAAAAGCCGAAAACCGAACCCGAAACCCATTTTCCATAGAGGGGCCGAGAGTACCCTTTGGGTTTTCTGGGGTTGTTTGTTGTTTTGAGCTTTTAGATGTTAATTGATCGATGTTTGGTTTATTAATGATTGTTAGATATACTTTTAATTATAGGTGTTTTGGATCGTTGATTGATCGTGCTATCGGAGATTTGGAGCGAAGCTAATTTTGGCTAAGGTGAGAATAAATAGGATTTAAAGTAGTTTTGGAAACCGAATAATGCATAAGGACATCTATGATCCATTTACCTTATGCACTTTACTTTATGTCATTTACTTTATGCCCTTTCGATTATGTTGAATGTTTATATTTACTTTACTTGCATTCGAAAGCATAATTCATAACATATCATATTGCATAACCGAAATTGGGAGGAATAATGAGACATGTAAAGGTTGCAGTACTTTGCATTGCTTAGTATTATTTGTTTTATGTTTATGTATATGTATCATGAGGAATGTAAAGGCTGTAGTACTTTACATGATCGGAGGATAATGAGATAATGATGGAACTATTCGAGTTCACATTATCTAGTATTATCCATAATTACTATGATACATATACGAGGATATAGAGTACTACTTAGCCTACGAGAGTTCATGACTTGTATCGGTGGGTGAGTTAATGAGGTGAATGAACTTAGCCTACGTGAGCTTCACTACCTGTCATTAATCACTAGAGGTGGGAAGATATTATTGAAAAGACTTTATATATTTTATTATGAAAAGTGAGTTAATGAGGTGAATGAACTTAGCCTACGGGAGATTCAATACCTGTCATTGTTCACTAGAGATGGAAGGATATTATTAAAAGGACTTTGTATATTCTATTTATGAAAGCGAGATAATGAGGTGAATGAACTTAGCCTACGGGAGTTTCATTACTTGTCATTATTCGCATGTGATTGTTATATTGATATAAAGGTTATATGTCCTTTACACTTTTTTAGCGAATTAATGAATAATGATTAGACTACGTGTACTAATATTATCGTCATTAATCGTAAATTGTGATTGTTGAACATGTTAAGTCCGAATGAGCTTAACATTATTATATTAAAAATAACGGAAAGTAAACTTTTGATAGCCGAATGCTATAGGAAAAGAAATGAGATTGAATTGATAATGAGAGAATACAAGGTTGTATTGAACCTTGTATATCTATTAAGTGATATATGTAAGAGAACTAGTTTCTCAACAAATTGGAAGATCTTGAAATTGGAGATTAAACCTTTGAATATAAAACTTGTATATAGTATAAGGTATATAAAGAAAATGAGATATAAATGCTATATGCATTATGAAACCATACCTAAAAATGCTTGGAATGTAGTTCCACAATTATATTGGAGAATTGGTAAGTAAAAATGGAACACTTATAAAACTCTTTGAATGGATTGATAGCAAAGAGTAAGTAAGTTCTTGGACACGAATCCGGATACGGGTTTGGGGTCTAACTTTACTTTTTATTCTGTTTATTCTCACTGGTCTTTGTTGTTAGCTCATGATATTACAAACATTTTTAGGTGTTCGGGTCATATTTTTCGGTCTTTGAGATGTAAATTTGTTATAAGCTCTTAAGAGCTTTTCATTTCACTTTTATGATTATAAACCTCTTTGAACTCCTGAATAGGAACTTGAGTTTCCTTGCGTTTTAGATTTCAGAATTTAAATTGTAAACAGGTTATGGATAGTCCGAGTTTTAAACATATCCATGCCAAATTTATATTAAAATTAAAGTCTTCCGCTGTCAATCTAATTTTAAATTATTTAAAAGAGTCGGGTCGTGACGATGACTATCTTCTTGAGTATGGTTAAATGTACCTTCAAATATCATATGTTGCATCTGTCCATACTCTTGATATATGTCATCACTTTGTTCTTCCACAATTGGCACTGTACTTGAGTTGCTGCCTTTGAACAACAACGCTCGCTCTAATGCCACATTATACTAATCTTCAGTTTCCCCTTGATACATCCACTGGTAATAATTCTCCATAAACCGTCGACTATACATGTGTTTTTTCACATCAAATGAAGAAATATCTTCTTATTTTTAAACTTTCTGCATGGGAATCGTATCATCTTTCCATTGCGTTCAAAAGAATCAGTACTTTCACAAAACTCTACAACTGTTCAACCAATGCTACGAATTTATCATTCAAATAGCCTTCTAACAGACGAATATACATCCATTCACACATTTTTTTAGACAAAAGTAACAAACTGTAAGGTCTCAAGTTTTAAAATAGCATAATTAGAAATTTTATTTATAAATAGCATGCTTGAGTGTTTTTGTTAAACACTTTAGAAATTAATTTTTCTAGTTTAATTTGATTATTTGATGGTTAACCATAGTTAAATATTAACCATGGTTAAGTTAAGAAAAAGGGAACTAGTTAGCAATGGTTTAAAGGGGAAAGGGTTAATTAGCAATTGGGATTAAGGAGGGGACTTAAAAATGATATTAAGTGGTAGATGAATTTGGAAAGAAAATTGAAGAGGTGGAGGGGGCTATGTGCAATTACATATCTTTTTATTTATTTTAATTTTTAAATTGAAAGTATAAATAGGGATAATTAAAAAAAAACAAAAGAAAAATCACAAATTTTCTTCTCCTTCCCTCTCCCTCACCGTCGCCCCCCTCCCCCCTTCTCCTCTCTCTTTGGAAAGAGAGATTCTAGGTTTTCATGGGTATTGAAGTTGATCTTAAATTGATAATTAAACTCACTTTGGGTGTTGTTTCTTTTACTTTAAATTTTCGAAATCCATGTTTTAATGATGAATTTAGGCTTTAAGGTTCATACATATTGAAAGGGAAAAGATGAAAACCATGGGTGGGTGTAAACTTTCAAGAAACTCCATTAATGGAGGTTTTTCAAGCTTCTAGTTTTCTGGATTTTGTGTGTTTTTTTTTACTATTATTAAAAGGCTATCAAATCTGGAATTTTTGGGTGTTTATATGTATATATTCTTCAAGAAAAATACATTAGGGAATCAACCCAATGGATATTTGATAATTCCCTTCTTGGCCGAAATTTACATCCTGAAATTGACTAGTTTTTGGAACTTTTTCCATTAATCGGGTTCAAGACTTTGTGTTTATGTTATGGGCTGAGATGTGATATTATATTAAGACTAAATATATGTGGATTGTCTTGTTTGTAGGAAGAAGGTGAACGGATACGGTTGAGACCAATTGTGAAGGTGAGAACATAAAGAATCGAAGGGGTGTTGGCGATGTTGTTTACGATTCTTGGGGTTTTGTTGTGAATTGAGTTTGGCTATGGTCATGGTTGGGTTTGAGACTTTAGTTTATGAATTGTAAGAAAATCGAAGTATGAGAAAGTAGCGAGGAATGGGAATTGAACTTGGCCGCTATTAAAAGGGTTCACAATGAGCTAGTTTCTCGAACCGATATGTTTTTTACATACTTATTTGCCTATTCTAACATGATTACTTGCTAATGTTTGCATTTTTATTCCATTATCGAGTTGTATACTGAAATGGGGATAATTTTATTTATACTCGATATGCTGTCGGTTATTACTCGGTGAATAGTATGTGGATGAGATGATAAGATTTAATACTTGAGATGTGATTTTTATGCTTTATGTAAATCTTGAACAAGTTATGTGGTATGATATAGTCATAAAATGCTTGGAGGAATTGACCTATTTGTGCACATTGTGCCCGGGATTATTTCTTTTCGATGAAAATTGTAAGAAAGCATTACTAGTACATTTCATTTAACTTCATTCATGCATCTCATGTGTTCGACAAATGGCCATGGGGTCGTAAACCATGTAACGGTGAGTGGTTGTTGGACGTTACATGTGGTTACCGTGGCGAATGGTGAGTTGCTCTGAGGCGCTGTGTGGTGGATCGCCTGGATGCTAAGTGGTTATTACGATAACCTGGAAGAGTATAAAGAGCTATGGCTCGGGTATCAAATTGTGATGTAATGTTTATAGTGCGTAGTGAAACACCGAGATTGTGAATGAAAGGATGTATTGACTAAAAGGAGTTTGTGAATTATTGTTATGAAAAGGATGATGTTTGCTCGACAAGGATATGGGTTTGAAATGTTCACGGTTTGGACAATACTTATTTATATTACGTTGCCCGTTAATTGCATTCTTTGACATTTATTTCCTTTTAAGCATTACATTTTGAGCATCTGCATCACCGTTTATATTCTTTTCTTTTCATTGAGTGTCATGCTCAAATGTACTTTATATCATCTTTCAGGTATCGCTAGAGGTCGAGGGCGTGGAGCGGCAGATGTTGCTCGTTGACTACTCGAGATGAGGACTTTTGGATAGACAACGGATCACGCGAGGCATGCTTTCTGGGAGGGTTCCTTTGTGATGTTAACGTGCTTTTGTTTAGGAGTCAAGATTCTAAAACTTTATGTAAATATTTATGGTTGTTTTTAACGCCTTGAAGTAACTCTTTTCTTATGCACCATGCTTTATGATTCTGAATGATAGTTGATAGTTTGAAACGGCAGACGAGCCGAATTTGAATGATAAACAAGTTTATAACGATTTTTCATATACTTCATGTCTAAAATTTCGATGTTTTGCTATTTTATTTAAGCTAAGATTGAGAGTCTTCCTTTCAGCTATGCGTACTCGCGTCCAAGGCTTATTTAACAGGTCGGGTCGTTACACAAACATAACTCTAATTCTCTCGAAATGAAAAATCGTAAAAAGAAGTAAGAAATATTTTTTATGATGATCATATCTGATTGCTCAACAATTCTATTTATAGGTTGCAATGTTAGCGATGAAATTCGTCATCCATATGGCGGGATGTTTTCCAGCCATATTAAGAGGCGACGGATTCCGTCGCCAAATATGATAGGAACTTTCGCGCTATTTACAATGACATATTCCGTCGTTAATTATTTTTGCAGCAAATAATTTACCGAATAAATGCGTTGGTATGTCTTGAGCAATTTTTTGGGCCCAAAATCTCCGACCAAATAGACGACGGAAGGCGTCATTAATATTCAGCTTGTTTGGGCAACAGTATCTGTCGCTAAGTAGGGACGCATTGTCTTCTATCGCTAACAATTCATCGCTATTACGGTTATTTCTTGTAGTGGGATACGGACTACTAGTGAAGAATCACATTGTAGTTAATGATTTTAGTCAATCAACTTAACTATATCTATAGAACTAAGAGTGCAACTCTAGATATTTAGTGGAGTTATCTAGGAGCTAATGAATAAGAACTAATTGATTAAAGGAATTTAATCATTGTAAGTCTAGATCATTGGTGTTTAGTCCTGTAGGTCCGTTAACTCCGCCAAGCTAACACATGTAATTGAGTCATAAATTAATATGGATTAATTTCTTTGGAAAAATTATTCCAAATATTTAATTTGAAATTGTCAAATTAATTCAGACAAATACAACTAAAGGAGTCTATTTGGTTCATTAAAAGAAATTAAATAGAGGAGTCCATTTAATTATTTAATTAATGGTGAAATTAAATAGAGAAGTCTATTTAATTAATTATTATATAGAAGAGACTATTTAATTATTTTAATAAAAAGATTAAATAGAAGAGTCTATTTAATTAAATTAATTTTCCAGCTGTGTAAAATTAATGGAAAATTAAATATATGAGTCTATTTAATTATTTAATTTGAACTTGTCAAAATAAAGAGTAATTGAATGAATAAAAGGAGTTTTATTTATTTAAATTTTTAATGGAATTGTTCTGTTAAATAAAAAGGAAAAATAAAATGCCCAATATTGTCATGGAAATGATGGTATGGGCATGTGACCCATGGTGGGGTCACAAGCCACTTTGGTTTTTAATTTACCAAATTTATGCATTTTATTTTATTTAAAATAAATGGAATATCTTAATTTAAATGAGTAAGATATGAAATAATTAATTTAAATTAATTTTGATTAATTTAAATTTGATATGGGAATATCTTATTATGAAATAAGATATTATATCTTAATTATTCATAATATATTTTATAATACCTTTATTTAATTATTTGATAGTTAAAAGATATTCAAAGATTTTCTGAGGCTTTAGTTTCCTATAAATAGGAGGCGTGAGGTGACCCCAAAACACACAACTAAGAGAGAAAAAGAAGACGCTAAGGAAAATTCCTCCTCCTCTCTCTTTGTCATTGGCCAACCTCCTAGTTGTCAAAGGGAAGATTTTTTCTTCCTTCTTCCTTCTTCCAAAGAGGATGGTGCCCACGCACTAATTCTCTTTTGTGCTTAGTGATGAAGAACTTTTTGTTGTCCCAAGATTGTAACCAAGAAAGATGAGCAAAAGCCAGACACTTCTCGACAAGAATTAGTCTTATATTTATGCATATGTTTTTAGATTAATATTACACTACAAGGAAAGATCCTTAAGAATTCCGCTTGAGAACTCTTTATAGAGGCCTCAATCCCAACATATAAACCGCATTAGAGTTTCTTTGTCTATTTAAAGTCTCATTTGTAAGGTTTTACAATCATATTATCAATGAAATAAAAGGTTGGCTTTTTCTTTTTTCTTGCTTGACTACAAGAAAAACTGGAATTAGCGACCTAATTTTAGCGATACAATACATGGGACACTAATTTAGCAACGAAATGCATCGCTAGTATGAAATTTGACTTTTAGTGACGAACTACATTGCTCACGAGCGTCATCAAACTCTACATCGCTAAGACTGATGATAAGTTTCAAGTTAGCAATGCAGTTCGCCGCTATTTATTGCCTTAAGAAAGTTCATAGTTAATGTTTTTTCTCAAGAAATGGAGAGAAACTTACCGCCAGAATAGCGACTCATTTTGACCCTATATTAGCGACGAAATGTGTCGCTATTTTACAGTTTTAGACATCAGTAGTTATCTCCTTATTCAGAGACTTTTTATTATTTTTTTAAAGACACATTTGGTCGCTAAACTTGGCGGGAAATTTTCCCTCCAATATTTTATGGCGAGAATACTTTCCGCCATATTAGAGACACATTTCGTCATTAAAAGAGACAGAAGAAAAATTATAAATAGTTGTGCAAAATTCACTTCACATAAAAGAAAATTGCATTAAAAGGTATTCCCGAGAGAGAGAAAATGTGTGAGTGGATATACGTCTGTTTGGTTAAAGGGTTTCTCAACGACCAATTTGTAGCCGGTGTCGAAGAGTTTGCTGAATTCTGTCAATCCTCCGTATTTTTTATAACAACGGACAGAAGATACGATGTTCATGCAAAAAGTGTAGAAATAAGAAGATATTATTGACAGATGATGTGAAGTTACACTTGTACAGTCGTGGTTTCGTAGATAATTATTATCATTGGGTGTATCAGGGAGAATCTGAAGAAATGTTCAATGTAGCAAGGGGTGAGTCATTTCGTAATTAAGGAAGCACCTCGCAGTTCAATTCGAATATGAATGAAAGTTCTGAAAACGTTGAACATCAATACGGTCAGTTAGAACAGATGGTTTTTTATGGATGCGGTTATTAAGGAGATGATCCTCATAATTTATTAAATGAAGATTTAAACCCATATGCGCAAAGAATGTTTCAAATGATAGAATCGGCGAGTAGGACGTTGTATGCAGGTTGTGATGTCACCCAACTCACAGCTGCAAACAAACTATTGAATATCAAGGCAGAGTTTCACATCCCAAAAAAAGAGGATTCAACTCGACTTCACAATGGTTTCATCGGTACGCTCCTGCAAACAACACGTTGCCACAAAGTGTGTATGATACGAAGAAATTAGTGGAGGGTCTCAGTTTACCGATTGAAAAGATCGATTGGTTCCGGAACGAATGTATGATATATTGGGGTGCACATGCAAGTCTTCATATGTGTAAATTATGCAGTCATACGAGTTACAAACAAGGTAAAAAAAAGTCTTATTCCACATACTCACATGTTTTATTTACCGATCACACAACGTCTGCAATGGTTGTACACGTCAGAAGTCACTCCTTCTCACATTTGGTGGCATCACCAGCACTCTCAAGATGATGGAGTAATGAGACATCCTTCTGATGCTAAGGCGTGGAAACATTTAAATCGTTGTCATCCAAAATTTACCAGAGAAATTAGAAACATTAGATTGGGTTTATGTACTGACGGGTTTAACCCTTTCGATAGCTTAATATTCATTGTGGCCAGTTATGTTGACACCGTATAATTTGCCTCTATCGATGTGCATGAAAGATCCTATTATTTTCTTAACGGTAACTGTACCATGCCCGAAAAGTCCGGAGCAGAAGCTGGATGTGTACCTCCAACCATTAGTTGCTGAGCTCTGTAGTTTATGGAACGAAGGAATTGTGACGTATGATGTTTCACAATAACAAAATTTCGTGATGCGTTCAATAGTTATTTGGACGATAAGTGACTTCCTGGCATATTCAATGTTATCAAGTACGTTTGTAAAAAAAATCGTTTGAAATTAATTTTTTTCGTTCTTTTATAATTTTTTCATTGTTTAGATAACATTAAAGTTTATGGTTTATGCCCCACGTAACGAATGTACTACCCTAATTAAATTTTTTAGGAGGAGCACTTCTTAAAAGTTTGCATGTCCTCATTGCATGGATGATACCGGTGTCTTCTCATTGGTGCATGGTCGAAAAACGTGTTGGTTTGACTGCCATTGAAGGTTCTTACGGCTCAATCATTCATTTCGAACGAACAAAACTGACTGGTATAAAAGACGGAACGTAAGAAACGAAGGCCCTCATGAAGTTATCAATGGATACCAAATACTGCAATGATTAGATGTGCTTGACATGCGAAGTGTTACACAGATTGGTGGTGATGCTTGAAATAAGACGCCAAGGAAAAATACAGGTTGGAAGAAAAGAAGTATTTTCTAGGAGCTACCATATTGGGGAGATTTAATGTTCAGGCATAACATAGATGACAAGAACGTTTTCGACAATGTCTTCAACACGGTTCTAAATATACCAAAAAATGAAAGATAATCTTAAATCACGTTACGACATTCGAGAAATCTGTCATCGACCTGAATTAGAGTTGGGCAAAACTGGAAAAAAATACGCGAAGGCAAAGTACATGTAACAGAGGACGAGAAGAAAACATTGTTCGAGTGGATGCGATCGATTAAATTTCTAGACGGATATGTATCAAATCAGAGCATATACATTGACGTGCACAGTCATACTGTGTTTGGGATGAAAAGTCATCATTGTCACATATTCATGTAACGACTTATGCATATTACATTCAGACCATTTCTTTAGCAGAAACATTGGGAACTGTTGGCACAATTGAGTGGTTTCTTTAGAAAGTAAACATGTGCAGAGTTGTCACAAGCTACTATCAAGTCATTGAGTAGTGAGATTGTTGTCATAATTTACAAGTTAGAGAGGATGTTTCCACCATCCTTTTTTGACTTGATGCAGCATCTATCAGTGCATCTACCATACGAGGCATATCTAGGAGGCCCAGTTCAATACCGATGGATGTATCCATTTGAAAGGTAAATAATTTAACTATTATTGTGTCCTAAATTACTGGTTGTAACTGATTCATTTTTGTATTAGATATTTACATAGGCTAAAAAGAACTGTAGGAAACAAGACTAGAGTGGAAGGATCTGTATGCAATGCATACCAAAATACATAAGACAACCACCTTCAGTTCATATTACTTTGAACAACAAATTGCAGAACAATACATAACAGTTAAGCGAAATTTTATTCAAGATTCACTTCCTCTTAGAGTCGATCCACATGATTTGTCTATTTTTACAGTATTAGGCAGACCTATTGGAAAGCCTGTGCGGAGACCGTTAAACAAGAAAGAGTGTCACATTGCACAAACGTATGTGTTGTGTAATTGTTCGGAGGTGGAACCATATATCGAGTAAGGATGAACTAAATTAACACGTCAAATAGTTCACTATAAGAATTTCGGGAATAGGTGACATCCTTTTGGCGTCACCTATTCGAATAGGTGACGATTTTTTGACCGTCACCTATGGCAGTGTCACCTATTTAAATAGGTGACGTCCAAAAAAAACCGTCACCTATTCGAATAGGTGACGCCAAAAAAACGTCACCTATTCGAATATGTGACGGGCAAAAAACGTCACCTATTCGAATAGGTGACGGGCAAAAACCGTCACCTATTTGAATAGATGACGCCAAAAAAAGGTCACCTATTCGAATAGGTGACCCGTTTTACCCGTCACCTATTGGAATAGGTGACGGTTTTACCCGTCACCTATTTAAATAGGTGACACTGCCATAGGTGGCGGTCACAAAATGACCGTCACCTATTCAAATAGGTGATGCCAAAAGAGCGTCACCTATTGTCTAAAATTTGAGAAAATTTTTTTTTTTTTAAATTAATTATAAATCAAATTTATATAATATACCTGTCAAATTTAATTAAATATTACAATCTCAAAATTTAAATATTACTCCTTGCCTAGATGAATTACATTCTATAAACAAAAAATTAAATCATATCAATACAAAAAAAAAACCAAATAATTATGACAAATTAATGTTCTTGACGTCAAGATCATCAAGCACCTCATCACCTATGCTGATATGGCATAAAGGGCAGTTGCTAGATCAGCTACGAATATTCGCGATAGAAGGTGCTTGCAATCCAAGGAAACTCTAACGTAGTGCAGTATTGAGTAGTGGACACTAAGAATCCTCTTCTTGAAAGAAATTAAAATATGCTTGTTATGATATTATGCAGCAAAGCAATTGGAAATCAACAAAAAAAAATTGCAAAATAACAAAATTAGCAATGACTAACTTGCAGTGTTTTCCTAAAGTTTTTGAGACGGGGTGCTGGGCTTCTATCTAAAAGTGTGTTCTCCAACTTATTTAGGTAAATATAAAATTTATCATAATTATAACTACATTGTTTTGATCAATGTTTAACAACTACCTCAATTCAAAACAAACTCTGCATAAAACAACTAACTCCTATGATGTAAAAACTTACAGCACAAAGCTTCTTAGTACTATTAAGAGCAATCTTAAAATTCTCCAAAGCTCAATCTAGTTAATTTTTATATCAAATAGACACATATAAGACCAACAAAACAAAAAGAAAGATCAAGTTAAGGGGAAACAAGCAAGAGAACATAATAAATCAAACATTCATGTACTAGAGATAGAGCAACTAAAGAATTATTAACATACAAGCTTGATAAGTGCTTTCTTGACTTTAATAAGACACATTGTGGACACCCCTTCTCGTCAGCTGCAAACAAGCGTACAAAAATGAACATATATATTTTTATTATAATAAACAAGCTATTTCATTGATGAATGAAAAAGCCAAAAAGACCAAAAATTACAAAATGAACCTACAAAAAATTACAAAAATGAACATAGATATTAATTTCTTAGATAAAAAGAACATCTTTCATAAAAGAAACACACCTTCGAATCAGAATTAACGACTGCCCATTGGAAACTTTGGGATACAATACTTCTCCATTTATTATGATGGATCTAGAAAATTATTTAAAATGGGAACAATACACCATGGTAAGAGAAGAATACCGCAAACATTCAAGATAAAATGATGAAGAAAATGAGTAAATAGAAACAAATAGTTGGATAGAAGCAAAACTAGCCTAAATGCAAACTTTTCAATTCAAAGTTCATGAAATATATCTACCTGGTGAGTCTTGGAGCTACATTCAATGTATGCAACAACACCAATATGCTTCCTTAGTTCTTCTCCCTGTATAAAAACGATTCCATTAAGATGAAATAGAAGAGACTCTACTAGGTTCCGTAGTCCTGGTACAGCCTCTTCAAATACAATAACATTTTCCTGAGGCAAATCATAAACAATACTAAAGAGTTTGTTAAATACCCTACTTTACCAAGAAATTTTTTTTCAAATTATAGAGTTGACAATGGGACAAGAACAATGAACTTAGAACTACAACATAGTTTTTTTTTTTTGTCCTTTTTGAGTAATAAGGACATCCTGACATGTAAGGGAAAGGAAGAATAAGTGTTTAACATAAAAGAGCAATCACATATTTCCCCGTAAACACGATAAACTCAAGAAAACAAAACAAAACATTATAAGCATTTTCATTTTCAGATTGATATAACGAGGGGAAAAACACATGCTAAAGACTACCATTCTAAATCATTACTTATGTTAAAAAAAAGCTTTTAGTTTCTTCATAAAGGTGTAGAATAAAAATAAGCAATCAGCCCAACCATCAATGCTAAATAAGAACAGATTAATTAAAATGGTAAAAAAAAATAGAGCAAAAAGAAAAAGCCCAATACCTTGTTTTCATTGTCGTTATGAGTTTTAAAAATTAATCAAAGGTGAATTTGAGGCAAGAACCCCGAAATATTCCAAAAAATAACAAAGGTGAGTTTGAGGCAAAACATATGTTCATATAAAGTAGCAGTAAATTAAAGATACCAAAAAGGAAAGAAGTAGAAATCAAGTTCCAACTTTTTTCCCTTTTTAAGATACCATAAAGATCACAAGAATCCACCCTCACAAATAAAATGGTTGTCATTATCATTTACCTCTTTTTTGGGATTCTTACTTACTATTCTACTTAATCTTGTAAGGAGTATAAACACACAGACCTCTTAAACGTATTATCAGTTAAAGGCTTATTTAATTGTAAAGACTACTTAAACGTAGAAACCACCATCAATTCTATTAACAAAAGGTGACTCGATAGAGCCAATCAAAGCAACAGAAAAGTCCATAGATAACAGACGAGAAATTAATAGCCCATGGCTCCAAAAGAGGTAAAAACTAAAAATAAGAAATATCTGATCAGTGTCAAGTACAATACATGAAATTCTTGATCATATATTTTATCCATGAATCCATCAATTCATGAGTTTGAGAGTAGATATAACCAGGCAAGTTAACTTGTGAGATAATGTACGGAACTTCATACAATTCTATTACTAACCATCTGATTAACATCCCATTCCAGATATTCAAATTCCTCAATGTCAACACTCAATCTACACAGACGCATAACTAGAATTTCATAAACTATTAAATTCCTTTTGCATTCAGAACAATTCTCAACTCTACCAGTAAAACCATAGCAAAGTTTTCAAAAAAACAGAGTTGTTTAAATTTAGTTTACAATCTTCATTAAAATTAATATATCAACATATATCCTGTCTCAAATATCAAAACCACTAATCATGAGTAAGCAACACATGAAAAATCATATAAAAATACAAGTTTTAAGGAAATTGAGCACAAATTAAGCATTGGAATTACAAATTTCTCATAAAATTTTCCAGAAAATTAACTCACAAGCTTAATCGCAGCTTCATCATTCGTCTGAATATTAGTACCTAAAATCAAAACAGAAATTAAATTGAAATAACATAACCAATTAAATTTGTATGTGAAAATTGAAATCAGTAATTGTGCTTGGCAAAAAGTTACCTGAGAAAGGGTGACAATCTCACTACGAACAACATACTAAAGTTTCAAAATCTGTTATGAAAACTAAACATTTGGAACTAAGGAAATATAGAATGAAAGAAGCAACCTCAGAAACAAGGAGAAAATATTTAGCAATAGACTAAACAACAAACCAATAAATTTCAAATAACAAAAGAAAAACTAAAACAAATGTCCATATATCACATTTTCCACTCTAAAAAAGGTCAATCGGTCACCAAATAGGAAAGTACCTTAGCATGGTAGTATGGCAACTTCTCTAGGCGTGCCCATTTCCCACTCTAAAAAGTTTAACACCTGCTTCATCATTAGCTAAAGTTGATCTTACTTCAAAAGTTTCAAAAAATTATACATGATAGAAAGCATAACCTACTAAAGTGAACATAAGAAATCTATCATCTTACAGATCAATAAAAAGAGATAGTAAAGAGTTAGGCAAAACACAATCAAAGGGAATTTATGGGTTGGGGTGGGTGGGGAAAAACAAAATATTGGTTCATGATATGTGCATAATTTATAAAAAATGGCTTGAGAGGGGGGGGGGGGCTTGACCATATATAAGAACGGTCTATCAAGCATTTCAGAGAAAACACCCTAAACATTCATTTCTAACCTACAAAAATACAAGCAAGGTTTTCCTAGTATTTCACCATAGAAATAAACAATTTTTACATTGTCTTAAAACACTTCACTGACCTAAAACGTAAGAGGGCAAGACTAATGGTATAAATAATTTTTAATTTGTTTATCAAAACAAGAACGATCGGAAATAATATATACCTGAAACACCATTGGATTTGACTCCCGTTGAACGTAGATACAGCTAAAAATGAAGAAATTTATGTAAAGCAAGAACAATTAGATTCAAGCATGAAAATGGCTACTACTGCATTATTGACTAAATATTCAAATTACCTCGACGCTTATAATAGTCAAGAGTAGATGAATGCTCTTTCAATACCTACTACCTGCACAAATTCAATTTTTTTCATTGAGGTATATATGTTCAATGCTATTTCAAGTAGTATACCATTCCATTCATGTCTTTTCTCACATTGTTTACCCATTAATTCCTTAACAGCGTAAGAAAAAATCATCTCTTTTATCCAACCATGAAAAAGGTAGAATGTTTTGAAGAGTCTAAAATATTGAGATTTTTTTAAAAATATCAAAGTTTGTTAGCTATATTGACTTGTTTACGTTTTTATCTTGTGTCTTACTTGTTTATGCAACAAACCACAGGATTTCGAGAAAAAAAAAGTTTCCACATCGTAGAATTTGTGAATAAGGAATGTAATGAGAAAAACAATGGTATATGATGCAGCAAATTTGAATCTCTTAAAAGCCATGTAATTTTAAAATTCCAAAGTGTAACAATTTTGAAAAGGCAAACATAGATTGGAAGAACATGGACTTTCTTTTGTATCTCCTCCTCTTTAATATAATATAGTTAGTAAAACAATAAATATTGACAAATTCTGTATGAATTCAATTGAACAAAAATAAAAAATAAAAAACAACAAACTCAGCTTATATTTAGATAAGAAAATATACATAAATTTTAAGTCAGACCTTTTATCGAACAGGTTATAGACATCATCAAGTGAAATTATACTCACCAAACACATACTTGTATTCTAGTATTGGAGAAGTTTTAGTAATTGATTGACTAGATTACATGACTTAGGTCCATAACTTGATTAGATTACATGACTTAGGTCCATAATTAAGAGATAAAACATCAAACCAAGTATTCACATAAACATTTTTCCAAGATCAAAACTCACTCTTGTTGTAGCTTTTGAAGTTTCTCTTAGTCAATAACCCTTTAAGTTGTTTTGATAGACTAGTTGAAGCTCACATTCTTCGCTCGTAGTTTATGAAATTTTAATATATCCATCCATTAATAGTAAATTTCGTCTATAAAACACTAAATTGTTCAAAGTAATTTATACTAACCTTTACGAGAAGAAGACTCTTCAAACAGCTCAGAGCCTTTAAGAACATACTCATTTCCATGAGCAGGAAAAATTAGGTCATTTTCACAAAGATCATGCCAAAAAAATCCATTCTTGTAACTCCTACATAATTAGGCACACACAAAACAATAAGAACAGAGCTACATTACAAAAATTCAGAAATTAAACATTAAAACAAATTTACCTCTTACAAGACCAAGAGTATAAATTAGTCATTCCTCTTCCTCGAAGAACATTAAGCCTGTTAATCACATCTGAACAACACAAAAATGAAATCGCGAGGAGCTTCAACTGAGCTTCAAAGCTTCATACAATACAAAAATTCTAAAACCAGTAAATAAAAAGAGAAAACGCCCAAATACAAATGAATTACCATTCAAATCAAAAGCCAATGGCTAGAACTAACTCCAACTGAACTTACTAGAGATGAAGACTTCACATATTTAGGGATGATTTGCGACAGTTGAGACGAGTCTACGGAGATTAAGATGAAGTCTTAGCAGATTTGAGAGATTGAGTTGGGGACATTACAGAAACTCTACACATTAAAAAAGAATATTTCATAAAGAAAGACAAACTATTTACTCAAGAGATACTCTGGGGACTCTACACAAATTCTAGAAAATGAGTTTGCTTTTTTCATTAAGATCCATCTTGTAAGAAAATAATCAAATATACTAAACTAAACATTAGGGAGTGGAAATCACCTGATTCATCCCACACAAAAAAATCTTCAAAAAAGGGAGGTAGTAAGGTGGCCCGTTGAAAAGCACTGGAAATTTTAAGCTGGTCAAAAATTAAAATTAGTCCAATTCATTAAGAAGCATGATTTTATCTAATATACATATACAAATTAACCAAAAAATGTCTTCAAGTAGAGTCCTTTGGATGTCACAAAAATTAAAAAACCTACCATCATCTTCAACTTACACCATTTCCTTGGATTAAGAAATAAAAGTCAAACAAACAACTACTTAGTGAGATAAACTCAAAATAAAATACCTCTCAACTTTGTCAACAATAATTTGTTTCCAAAATATAAGGCCACGGTGACCAACCAAGAATTGCTATAGAAAACAACCAAAGATATCCAATCATTTTCTAGCATGCCATCTCTTGCAAAATTATTACATAAAATATAGGGTATGGGAGTTCCAGTGGTTACTTTGTTCAGCATGAAAATTAATTAACTTCCCCTTGCCCAATTGGAAAATCATACTAGCATAAGTTTTCCTTCTTTGTAAGTACCAAATAATCTCTTTGAAATAGCTAAGAAGTGGATGCTAATGTTAAAACAAAGAATGTACAACATGGTGTAATAGTGAAAGAACTAGAGGACAAAAAAAACACATAATTAAAAAGGATAAGAAACTCGGGATTCCCTAATTTAACAAAATATCCTAGCTCAAACCACTGAAGTATTGACCTCTGAAATAAAATGATATGAAAGAACATTTAACATGTAATTCACCATGAACGAAAACAACAGTATAAAAGGACCTAGAAAAATCAGTAGCTTGCAAATAAAACAGCTGTTATATCAATATCATTAGTACTTGACCACACTATTCGAACATAAGGTAAGTATGAAAAATTGAAAACTCTTACAGTTAGATTACCAAGATTTAAGATAAAGAAAAAGGAAAGAATGAAGCTTACTTGCTTACAATAAGTTCAAGCTTACTTGTTTACAATAACTTCATTCAATTAACAGCTCATAAGGAACGACATTGCATAAACATTGATAAATAGATTACGATCAGTACGAATAAATTATATTTCATGCATTCATATCAAAAACAAAAATGAATAAAAACACAAAAAAATCAAAAGAGTTTAACCATACAAAAACTGCAACATGAGAAAATCTTTATTACTAGTGATTGAGATGGGGGGAGATAAACATCATGCAAGAGAAATAAAATAAACAAAAAAAAATGATTTAAATGTGAATTTAAGAAGTAATAAATCATAAAACTTAGAAAGTTGAATAATATTAGCTAGAACTTCATAATAGGGGAGAGAAACAAAACGGCAGCAAGAATAATAACAGAAGTTGAAATGAATTAAATAAAACATTTGATGCTGAAATGGAGACATTAAGCCATTGACTCTTTCATAGATGATATACATGGATACTAGGTGGACTTTTCCCCTTTTTTTCTACCAGAAGATAAACTTTCATTAGATAAATACTAGGTAAATAGCAGCACACTCACATAATCAAGAAATAAAAACATTTCCATCTATTCAATAATTAAAAAAAAGTATCGCGCAAACAATTACATTGATTTTGTGAGATCGAGAGTGACTTGCAAATCCTTCAGACGATCACGAACATTTAGGTTATCCCATTGGAAAGTGCTCGAATATATCTAAGAAAAAAAACAAACAAAATAAAACAACTCAACTCAACTAACCATCAATTTAACCTACATGAATACATCTTAAAAGAAGAAGCAAACTCAACACAAAAGGGCAAAAGCAAATGACCACCAAAATCAATAAATCAAGCATAAAATTTAAACTTAAAGTCATCTGCATATTTTTGAAATACTGCTAAGGTAAAATCTGGACCAGGATCAAACCCAAATATTTCGCCTCATAAGCTCCAAAGATCTCCTATTTTTCCATTTAAAGTGGTACCATCCGCCTCCTTTCGGTTACATATCCTCCTTTTCCTCTTCATTTGATTATGAGCCTTAGACATCTTTCTTATTGAACCCCTGTTCTGAAGCTTACCAATCCTTTGAACACGAGTAATAAATTTAGAACTCTCCCAAATATGTTTCTGCTTTAAGGGACATGGAGGTTTTCAAGAAGAATGGGGGACAATTCGACAAATCTCATATGGTTCTGCTCTTTCTCGTATGTTTGCTATATATGTCAGAGTATCTTCAAACTCCTACCACAATTTGCAACAAATTTGGATGTAAAAAAAATATCCACAACAATATACTCTAAACCCATTTAATAGGAAAATTAGGACACAGTATGATGATACAATCTCAAATTCTAGAAGCATTGATGAGCACCTTCTCGGTTGGGTAAAACACGAAGCATCTACAACATCCTGGCCTAGACGCTTAACCTCTTCTTCTATTGGCTGGTCAAGCTACTGATTCAAAACTCATAACTATCTTTATGATCCGTATCTTCACCCATCTTCAATCTTGACTCCATTTTTCAGAATAATTTTTTTTAGCTTATTAAATCGGTCAGATATCCCTTTTCAAAATAGCTCACCAGTATTTCCAAGATGCTCTGAAAGAGATATGTAACGAAAAAATATCAAAAGGACAAAACTTGTTCAACAAACAGGATCAAGCTTAGGTAGAGCTGACTAACTCAACAAAACAATCAAATTTCCAGTAAAATCTTAACAAAAAAAATGACACTATAAACATTTGATTCGCTAGAGAAAAAGTAAGAAAAATTATCTCAAAATATAAAAACAGATCTAAGCATAAAAACCTCCAAATACACAGATCTAAGCAAATCCATAACAGATCGAGAGAAAACAATACCTGAATACCATGCTCGAGACAATAAAGCTCCCAGGAGAATTTCCGACCTAGATACCGCTGACCAATGTGGATCGAAGAAAGAAATGGTAGAAAGAAAGCGAATCACGAAAGAAAGAAGGAGGGACGTTTGTAAAGACGCTTCAATTTTAGGGCTTTGTTCACTTGAATGAGATCCAAATTGACATTGATAAGATTTAAGATTTAAGAATAGATCGATTCAAATTGGATGAGGATGATCAATAGTGGAGGCGATTTGGATGAGGGATTCGGGAACAATCGAAGAAGACTGAGAGCTAAGCGAGAGAAAGGGAAAAGAGATTTCGTCTGAGAGGGAAAAGAGATTTTTCTGAGAGTTTTCATCTGAGAGGGAAAAGGGATTTTTGACAAATATGATGGCTATTTTACTGTTCATGCGCGTTTTTAGAATGGGTAACGTCTTTTTTTTTTTAACTTTACTGTTCATCCGTTTTTTTTTAAATGGGTCACCTATTAAAATAGTGAGTGTGTTCTATTCCTATTTTTCTTATAGTGGTTATATTAATTCCTTTTCATGTTCATAATATATTTTTTTCAATAATAGGTTATTCGTACGACCGGCTAATCCTAGACTCAACACAGCCGGGGAGGGGATCATAATTGACAAAGACTTTTGTTCATGGTTTTATGCTTACGTGAGTATGATTACATGTTACGTTTTTTCATATTAACTACAATGATGTAATTTCTCAATCCAAGTTCACTGTCGTGCAGGTTGATTCGCCCACGACACTAGTTACAAACAATCATATAATATTGTTGGCAAAAGGACCTGCTAGAATTGCCAAATCATACTTTGGTTATCAAGAGAAGGGCTACAAATTTCAAACAAAAAGTCATTCACAGAGCAGAGAAACAGATAATAATGGTGAAGAGGATTTCTTTGGAGTTATTGATGAAATTATCGAGCTTGAATATGCAGGACAGAGTGTAAAGCGTATCGTATTATTTACTGCACGTGGTTTGAGACAATGTGGCGAGGTAGGATGTGAAAGCTACCACATTTTCAGATTTTAGAAGTAAATAAGAGAAAACACATACGTACAAATGATCGATTTGTATTGGCATAACAAACGATTCAAACGTATTTTCTGCTTTATCTGTCTTCTAGACAATTTAATGATTGGTTAGTGGTTTGCAAAGTGAGGTCGTGTCACATTGAAAAAAGTCTTCCAGATAAAGATAGCGAGGACTTTGTTGCTTTCCAAGAAGAAGAGGTGCAGAGTCGTGAAATAAATGAAAGAAGAAACTCTAAAACTACTCAACCGTTAAATGACATAGTAGAAACGTTGTTTGATTCGTACGGCTTATATATTGAACTTCCTTCTATTGATGATCTCCTAACCATTCTGAGGAGGAACAAGAAGATACTGAGGATAACAATTCTAAATCCACACCGATGAGTTTGAAGATGATGATTAAAGTATCAATGAATTATAAAACTCGTAAGGGAACAAAAAGAAAATGGAAAAAAAAACAAGGATATTAGCGATGAAGTTCGTCGCTAAAGGGGAAGTATGGTTCCAGAAACTTCACTATATAGAGACACAGTTCGTCGCTAAAAGGAAATATGATTCCAGAACATTCAGTACATAGCAACACAGTTCGTCGCTAAGGGGTAATCATTACCTCAAGGGATACTTTCTTTGATAGCGACGAAATGTGTCGCCATGTGGAAATCAAATACCTAACAGATATTTTTCACTAGTAGAGACACATTACGTCGCTAATGGAAATGAAAATACGCTTATTTTTGAATTTTCACTCACATTAGTGACGAATTGTATCGCTAAAACTGAAATTAATGGTGGTTAATTAAAAAATTCAAGTTCTTCAGCGACACGTTTCGCCACTAAAACGAAATTAATGGCGCGTGCTTTGAAAATTCGAGCCCCAGCTAGCGGCTTTTCATTCCACTTAGCGACGAAAAAATATATATATAATGCGGTCAGCAGATCCCTTCACCCCTCACTTCTCATTTCCCTTCTGCCCTCTCCCCTCCCCGTCTCTCCCTTTCCTTCTCTTCTCTTCTTTGCTTCTCTTCTCTTCTCCCATTTTCTAAATCAATTTTTTTTAAATTTCCCGTGAAAGTGTCTGTGAACGGTAATTTCTTTTCTATTTAGTTTTTCTAATTCAAATAATTAGCATAAATTCAAGTAATTAGCATGTTAATTAAAATGAAATTACATGTTAATTGTTATGTTCTTAGTGTACATTGATTAATTATATTAAATTTTAATTTCATTAGTATGTTAATTGTTAAAATTTAGTTACAAAGTATATAAATTTGTATGTTACCTTAATTAGATTCATGTTAATTGGTTTAATTTAATTAAAAAACATGTTAATTTGTTTAATTTAGTGTTAATTAGATTAATTATATTAAATTTTTGTAATTAAAGTGTATATCCTATAATAATTTTTAATTCATTAGTATGTTAATTGTTAAAATTTAGTGTTAATTAGATTGATGTTAATTAATTAATTTGTATGTTATTTATTAATTTTTAATTCATTAGTATGTTAATTTTTAAAATTTAGTGTTAATTAGATTAATGTTAATTAATTAATTAATTTGTATGTTATTAATTAATTTTTAATTCATTAGTATGTTAATTGGTAAAATTTAATGAAATAACATATTAATTTGTTTAATTTTAGTGTATTTAAATTTATTATTTTAATATTAATTAATTAATTAATTTGTATGCTATTTATTAACTTTTAACTCATTAGTATGTTAATTATTAATTATATAACATGTTAATTGATTTAATTCATTGTATGATTATTATTTCGTAGATGTCTACATCGAGGTGTCATCCACCTCGTTCTCAGGAGTTCGATACTCCTGATACATCAGATAGTGCAACGGCATTAGGAGATACACAGGTATCCATTACACCTGTCCCCACCGCCCTGGCCACATCAGCGGCATCAAACACCCCATCGCTGAGTAGTTACGTATCACCGGGGTCGTCTTGAGGATGATGAAAAAGAAGTGAGTGCACTTTATATTTTTTGTTTAAATTATTAGTTTTTTTATATATAAATTATTGTTTAACCTATATATGTTTGTGTGTTTTTTATATATTACATCCATCGGGTAAGGTTTCTCAAGTTTTCATGGATATTTATAAGAAGAATTTCGAGTTCGGGAAATGGAAGGACATTTCTGATATTTGCAAACTACGTTCGTTTCAGATATGGAAGGTAAAGTTTATAAATTATTTAATTTCTAGTGTTTTAAATTGCTAACAAATTTAAGACTTTTTTTTTACAGACACACTTTACGATCTCTGCATATCTCACTGATTATTTACCCACCCTGGAGCAAAATGACTAGGAAACGTTATAGGAACACCATCCATAAAGCGAAAGGTAAACCGGTTGAAAAGCTTGTGGATGACTGAGGAGGCTCGTCAGAAGTTGCTAGCTGATAGTCAGACCACCAAGGAGTTGCGCATCTCTCAAATCAACTCAGCCAATTGACTGGCAAACCCGGCTATGCACACAGGCGAGACTCGCAGCCACGACGAGTATTATGAGATATTAGTAAGTACTTGTAGTCTTTTGTTTATATCTTTAATGTTTTTCTAATCTTTTATTTTTCTTGTTCTCATTTTCACAGACTCAGGATGGACATGTGGTAAATCTGGTTGATTTGTTTATCCATCTGAACACGAAGGGCCACGATGAGGTTACTTATGTGGATGATCGAGCGTGGGACTTACATGTTAGTTTAATTCTTTTCGTACTTTCAAATTTATTTAATAATATTTTTTTTACTTATTCACATAAATTTTTATAGGAAAAAGTTCAAGGAAAGCTCGATTCGTTATTGCCCACTCCTGAGTCTCAGCCTATTCAAGAAAATCATCGTGATGCTTTTCTTCTGGCAGTGTGTGGTGTTCGTCCCGATGGTTCAGTCCCTGGTCTTGGTACTTACGGGAGGGTGCTTTATGTAGACCAGTCGCGTGCTTCGACTTCTTCAGGTGCTGAGACCGAGACTTTGAGGTGAGAGATCTAATCATTGCGCACATAGATTGAAGCTAACGAGCTGTGCAATCAAGCCCACCAAGATCATCTTCAGGTTCAGCATGACTAGTTATCGGCTAAAATGCGGGCATGGATGAACCTGAATAGGGATGCCGAATTTGGGTCTATTTCTCACCGTCCAGATTCCGAGCATACGAGCCTTCTGTAGTTTTTTTTTTTTTTTGATATTTTATTATCTTATTTTGGGATACTTTGGATTAAAATATTTAATGAAATATTTGTTTTGATATTATATATTTATTTATTTTTTCATTATTGTTTTCTTTTAATTTTAAAAAATAAATTCATAATTAATTTTAATTTTAAATTTAGTTATTAAAAATTATTTTTTTCTTAAAAAATGGCTAAAATAGCGACGCAATGTGTCTCTATAAGCTTTTTAAATCATTTTAATACTTTTTTAGAGATGAAATTTGTCACTAAAGTCAATCAGTTGACTTGACTTAGAGATGTAATACATTGCTGATATTAGCGAATAACTGTGTCCCTAATATTAGCGACTCATTGCGTCTCTAAAAGAGAGACGTAGTAAGCCATTATGTCTCTATCTTCAGCGATAGATTGCGTCGCTAAAATAGTCAACATTTTATTAGCGTGCCATTATTTTTCTGTCGCTATTAGCGATACATTTCGTCACTAATATCAACAAGTGATGACTTTTTGGCGATCAACTATTTCGTCGCTAAGTTCGTCGCTAAATTCAAATAGATGTGCAATTCGTCGCTAATCCCTGCATTTCTTGTGGTGGACCTAATTCTCCATTTGCATGCTATGTAGTCTTGTGTTTAGATTACATGTTTAGGAACACACAAACTAGTTTGATCTAATTATTTGTGGAGTGTTTCAATCTTTAAATAAGAAGAAAGTTCTTATTTCCAGGTTTTTGATCTAAGAATAATCTTCAACCTCTCATAATTCCTTGGGTTTTCAGAATTGTTCGTGAGGGTTCTATATAGGGATGGCAACGGGGCGGGGCGAGGTCGGGGATACGTTTCCCGTCCCCTAACCCGCGGGGATTTTTAATCCCCATACCCTACCCTATCCCCTACTAGAAAAATCGGGGGCGGGTTTGGGGAATCCCCATTCGGGGATCGGGTTACCCGCGGGGAAAATTCCCCGTTTTATAGTTTAAGTATTATTTAAAAAAGGAATATAAAAATGAAATAGATATTTAAAATATACTTTTTTAAGACAAAAATAAAACATAATACTAAACATTTTATAATTTATTAGTTAATACAACCATATTATATATTTTTTTCCCCATAAATAAAAATAAAAGTAAACAAAAATATATAAGATGTTATTAAATTATCTGGTTCGGGTTCGGGGGCGGGGCGGGGGAATGTATTCCCATCCCCGTACCCTATAAGAAATCAGGGGGAAATTTCCCTCCTAACCCTAACCCTTACCTTAATTAAATGGGGATTCTCCGCCCCTATAGGGTCGGGGCCCCAAACCTGCGGGGAATTTTGCCATCCCTAGTTCTATAGCTTCATTATTCAAGGATTCATCATCTTGATCAATCATTTAGGGTTTTCATATCATATTACTTACATAATATTACAAGTGCAGGGCATTAATGCATCATTTATTGACAATGATGAATGATTAATTGACTTTGATATAAGATAATCACTTTTAGAAAAAATAAAATAAATCAATAATTGACTATTATATATAGTAAATTAATAATTGAAACGTTTCAATAAAATTGACATATTTAGAAATAATAAAGAATTTTTGTTAAATTTAATTATTTTTTTTAAAAATATTATATTTATAATTTTTTCTTTTGCTAGACTGGTAATTGGAAATTTCACTCAATAATAGAATTTTATGTAGTACTTGTAAATATATCATTATTTAAAATTACTTGTAAGTATAACAATTTTTTACTGTGTTAATTAGTGATTAGTATTGAACAATATTAATCACCGATTCACACTCTAAGTCAATTATTAAAATATGTAAATCAATAGTTATAACCTAGTCATAACTTATTTTAAAAACATATAAATCAATATTAATTACTGATTGACACCCTTAAAGTTTACTATATTTAAAATTATGTATAAACAAATTACAGCAAATCTTACTAAATTTGAAATCATCTCATTTAAAATAATATATATATATATATATATATATATATATATATAAACGAGAAATGGTGATTAGAGTAAAGAATTTTTGGAGATACGAGGAGTTGGGACAATAAAAGAGAGGTTATGTTTAGAAGATTCCATGTATGGCGCATAAAAACCAAAAGGACGTAAATATTTGCCATGTATGGCGCCTTATGCAATTAACGGGGGTTTGCTTCCTTCCATATTTCCATTCAAACAGAAAAAGAAAACTATTTTTTCCTACAAGGCAAACCCCCTTCCCCAGAAAACGAATTTCTCCACAGAAAGAAAGGAACCTTCCTTTCTTTTCTTTATGCGGATCCCCTCTATATATTTACCTTTATTTAGGGCTTTTTATTCTTTTGCGGTTCATGTAATTTCATTGAAAGCACTTTGTTGATGAAAATGGAGAAGTTCATTCTTCGGAAATGCGTTAATCCTCTCCGGTTTATTATGTTAGCATCCTTCATTTTATGCTCTCTTTTGCTTTTATTCGATTATTCTGTTTTAAATGATACCAAGAATATTGAAGACACTTTTTTAGTATCATCATCTTCCCCGATACCATTTCTTCATTTGTCGAATGATCGAAAACCGACCGAAGAAGTTAAAATTCTGAGTCTGACCAATTCTTCTGTTTCTTCTCCGGTAAAGCGAGCGAGCCGTCATGTTATTAGCTGGGAAAAGAAGAAAACTCAACCGCCTTTGGAAGAGCCGAAAAAAAAATCTGAAACAAATGATTCATGCACAGGGAGATACATTTATGTTCATAATCTTCCCAAGAAGTTCAATGAAGATTTGATTGAGAATTGCAGATTACCCCATTTGAAATGGTCCGAAGTATGTCGTTTCATTTGGGAAAACATGGGATTAGGCCCGAAGGTCGAGAGTCCGAAACGAGTTTTAATGAACAAAGGTTGGTTTTTTACCAACCAATTCTCCTTGGAAGTCATTTTCCATCATAGAATGAAACAATACAAATGCTTGACAAAAGATTCCGCCCTTGCCGCAGCAATTTACGTACCGTTCTACGCCGGTCTCGACGTGGGGCCTTATCTATGGGGATTCAATATATCGGTTAGAGATCGAACGTCGATTGATTTCGCGAAATGGGTGTCCGGAAGATCAGAATGGAAAAGAATGTGGGGAAGAGATCATTTCTTAGTGGGAGGAAGAATTACATGGGATTTCAGGAGAAACAATGAGAATGATTTAGATTGGGGAAACAAATTAATGATGTTGCCAGAATCAAACAACATGACAATGTTGACTATAGAAAAAGGATATTGGCGTAATGAATTTGCAATTCCATACCCTACATATTTCCATCCCTCAAATGAAAAACAGATTTTTGAGTGGCAGAAAAAGATGAAGAGGCAAAAAAGACCTTTCCTCTTTTCATTCATAGGTGGCCCGAGGCCGAATCAAGAAGACTCAATCAGAGGTGAGCTTATAAATCAATGCAAATCTTCAAGAGACTGCAACTTCTTAGCTTGTCTCCCTGCAGAGAAAAAGTGTGGCAATCCTGTAACTGTCATGAAGACCTTTCAAAGTTCAGTTTTCTGCTTGCAGCCTCCTGGAGATTCGCTAACGAGACGCTCGATTTTCGACTCCATTCTAGCCGGTTGTATACCTGTTTTCTTCCATCCTGGAACAGCTTATGAACAGTATGTGTGGCACTTTCCTAAGAATTATAAAAAGTATTCTGTGTTCATACCAATGAAGAAAGTAAAAGGAAGGATGGTGAATATCAGTGATATACTCCTTGCGGTTTCGAGTAGTGAAATTTCGGGAATGAGGAATGAAGTAATTAGGATGATTCCAAGGATGATATATGCAGATCCAAGATCAAAATTAGAGACATTGGAAGATGCTTTTGATATTTCAATTAATGCCATTCTTGAGAGAGTAGAAGGGGTAAGGAAGGGTATAAGGGAGGGTAAGGATCCTAGTGTAGGTTTTGCAGATATGAACTTTACAAAGTTTGACTTTCCCTAAACTTTGTATTATGGATTTGTTAGTTTGCTTTGATTTGATTTAGCTTAATTAGATGATTATTTCTCAATGCTCCATTTAGATTTTTTATTAATATCATTCATAAACATTCGTTTTCTTCATCATAGTATCTTGAATTATGCTTGGATTTTTAAATTTTGTCTTAAACTCTTTCTATTTCGTTGAGAATTATCTCTTGTCTCTTTATAATTATTTTCTATATCAATTACGCCAAAAAGTATTCACTAATTTATTTAATATAACCGTCACAATATGATAGCCCCACCTGATAACCAAGTCGTTAGATGTCAATGATTTATAGAAATATCGATGTCGATCGATATTGCACTAAAATGTTTCAAAATAACAATCATTGGCAACAATTAGGTGACATTTGAGTTGTTAACATTTGAGCTCTACTTACACGACTCTAAGAGAGATTTTGGCTACCTTTAACATCTATACGACATATTGAGGTCACATTTTAGCAGCATGTCTTGAAAGTCTACATTGTTCATCTCCTACTTTTTTACTACATGTTATTATAATAGGGATTATAATTGCCTCTAAAATAGTAGGAAGAATCTTCAAATTCTATCGGAAAATTAATAAAAATGACCTCGAAAATCATAAATTAAAGAATTTTGACCTCCACCTCCCATTATACTTTTTTGACCTCTTACTCATCACCTGGTGGAATCCGGTTGAATGTAGAATTTAAAGTTTAGGGTTTATAATAGGAGGTGGAGGTCAAAATATTTAATTGAATGAGAAATTTACTAAAAAGACCTTGAAAATCATAAATTTATTTATTTTATTTTTTTACTACATTTCCTACTATATACTATTTTATAAATTTCACATTTCTCTTAAATATTTTCATCTTAAATAAAATGTAGGTCCACTAACTTTTATAAATCAATAGAAATAAAAAATATCTAAAAATTGTGAGTAACTCTTCCAAATTAGTTTGGAGGGACTATTAGTGTCTATGAAAACTTGTCAAACACTTATATCTAAGTTGTATATTACAAATATTTACATGAGTAAATTTATTGATGAAATCACCGTATTTTAATTAAAAACACGTCTTTCATTAAATAAGGTAACAAATATAATTTTTCAAGACGACAGGTATTATACCAAAATAATAAAAAGGAAAAAAATATTATAAATTAAAAAAGGAAAACATAATCTTCATAATTAAAAAAAAAATTATCTACCAAATATTTTAACATATCATTTAGTATAATTTCAATCAATTATAGTAATTATTGCACCCGTAGACTGATGGCAAATCCCACGACGGATAGTAAATTCTTATGGCTTGATTTCCATTTCAAATTTCTGATTCTTCTGCTAATTATATTTTTGGGAGGATTGTAAATTTAACAAAAATCTCTCTAATATTTATAATAATAATATATTTCTTTAAATAAATGAAAATCTAACGATACAGTTTCCATAAGTAATCATACACTATTTTTTCTCTTATGTTTTCCATTACTACCCTCACTCTTACTCCATCTCATGATTCGTATCAAACATCTGGCAATTTTGTGCCTATTAATAACAATATTAAATATACACTCATTCCATTTATAAGCCACGTATTTATTTCTGACACATATTCCATTCCAATCTTAATTAATTACTAAAAAAATCATTCAAAGCTATTTTTTTCCTTTCCAAAATTTCTCAGTCAACTCTCTTTCTTGTAATATTCTTATTAAGAATATTTGGTTATAAGTGTAGAAGAAAAAAATTCAATCAATTATGAACTGTCATGTAATTATCTAATGAATAATAAAATTATGTGGTCATCAAATAAATATAAATTATAATGTGTCTAATTTAAATTAAAAAAACATATATCCAATTAAGAAGATGATGAAATATGTCTTTTTCCATAATTATTTTCGACGTAAATTTGGCCAATCAAATTCCGTCATGTGACGCTACGTTGATCGGTCCACGTATTAAAATTTATATTTTATATAAATGTGTGGGGTATTTCTCGTGATGGGTTTCTCCACGCGGTTGAACACGCTGCGTCACGTGTTAGTCCGTCGCGGCGAAGCTACCTGAAACACTTCAAAGAACGACGGTCAGAAGGGCACCGGTGTGGTACCGGCCGAGAACCCTCCGACGATCAAGTGGTAGGTGAGGATATGCCTTGCGCCGCAAGGAAGATTAGGTCGAAATGTATGACTGATGGTTTTTAGGTTCACATACCTGATTTGATAGGCAGGTTGCCTTTTATAGTCTCCTTGATCGTGGGCTCGTCGACTGGGCTAGTCTAGGACTAGGCTTAATAGGCTTTCACTCGACCCGTGAAGGATAGGCTCCTTCAAATGATGGTTCGAATGGGCCTGTCCCCATGTGATCCAGCCCGGTGTGAACGTGGCCCGTAAGAGGGCTATTTTTACCCTTTACAATAAACAATTAGAGGATTATTTTGATGAAATTTTCACAACTAAAATCAAATCGGGCTACCTATTTACAACTTTATTTGGTTTTTTATATTAATTACAGATTTGTACAATTAAGGCCGTGTGTGGTGGTTTTTGGTTTTTTAAGAAACTGATTTACCCTTCCTTTCTCTTAACTGTTTAAAATACAAAAAATCTTAAAGTTGATATTTTCCTTAATTATTTTAAATTAAACGGTTAATATACAAGATATTATTACGAATTAAATGTAGAATCCCATGATTTTCAGTTAGTTGCCATGTATTTTTTTCTTTTTCATTTCGTTAGTTTTTTTTTTTTTCCGTAATCAGACTAGCAGATTGATTTGTTCTCTTATTCTTTCCTTCGTCTTTCATCTTATGCTTTGTTCTCTACTTCTTTCTTCCGTCTTTCATATCTGTTCATACGTTAGATTCATCTCAGGTTTGTTTATGTTTTTTTGTAATTCATTCGTTTTGTTCATACGTGTTTATTAAAAATAAATGCTATTGAATATTTACCTTTTATAAATTCAACGAGATTTTCATTTATCCATTGGATTTAAAATGTTTATTAAAAATAAATGATATTAAATATAAATGTATTCCTTTTTTAATACGCACAAAATTTATATGGAGACGTGTTACGATTCGAGGGGGGGAGTTCGTTTTGTTAAATTCGAACGACGACGTATCTTTTTTTTGTTACTCAGTTGATGACCCTTTTTAGAGGCAATATCTATGAATTTTAAACTTATGAACATAATTTAACTATTTACGTGTTTATTAAAATAAATGTTATTAAATATTTACATTTTATAAATTCAACAAGATTTTCATTTATCAATTGGATTTAAATTTTTATTATAAAGCAATATATGGTTCAGATGTCCCTTATCCCTTTTTTTCTTCTCGGTTCTTCTCTATCACTACTTTTTTCTTTTTCAAATTACTAAAAGTAATAAACATTCATTATGAGCATAGAAAAATGTAGTTAAATATTTATCAATGTTTAACAAAAGTAAATATGTATTTAAATTATTCACGACAATTTACAAAATACATGATAATTTAGCAATGCTTAACAAATATAAATATTCTAGGTCTTCTTCCTCGTATGGGTGCTCTTCTTCAACGCTTTTTTCATCCTTCATGTTTTCCTCCTTGCTTGAATTTGCAAAGTATTCAGATTCTTCCAAAATTTCTTTCCATTAACTCTCGTTTCTTTTTTTTACTACGAGATTTTGATTCCTATTTCTGATGAGAAATAATCATTTTTTTCCAAACAAAGAAAATATGAAAATCAAACATATTTTGTTTTTGTAAGAACATACCTTTTTTTTTAAATATTTTCTATGATTTATCAATTCTGGATGATATATTTTCTTTTACCTCAAAATCCTTTTCTATTTCTTCATCGTCCTCTTCCTCTAATTGTTCATCATCACTATTTTCCATGTTTGTTTATTCATTACTGGTTGTATTTCTAGAGATCTCACTAAACTTCATTCCACTCTTTTCTTTTGAAGCGAGATTCTTACTAGTTTGGCAAGATCTAGTATTCTCTCTCTGATTTAGAACATTATTTTAAGGAAAAAAAAAGATTCAATCTTTAGTTATATGATTTCATAAAAAAAAAAACAAACAAAATTGAAGAACATACAACTTCTTCTATTTGTCTCGTTTCATCAATGTCCCTGATGTTCCTGATTTTATTCATCTCCATCAAGATTTGTTGTTTGCTTCTCATCTAATCGTTTTTCTTCTTCTCTTCTCAAAATCCCTTTCCCATCTCTCTGCTTTTTTTTTTTTTGTTATTGTAATTTAATTTCTCAATCTTTGAAGATTTCTGATTCCCTCTCTCTACCAATTTGAATTTCCTTTAATTTCGCCTATTTTTTGTTTTTTTATTATACATGACGCCATCATGTCCATTGTCAGGTGAAGATATTTTTTTCCTTTTCATTCCGCATGGGGGGTGGTAGTCTAAATCTGTAATTTTTTTTGTTTTCTCTATATTTATGTTAATATATAGGGTCTATTGAGTATACATGAAATTACCCCTATTTTGATTTGAGATTATAATATTTATATATCAATACAAATTATATTTCTTTCACATCTATTTATTTAATCATCTTGAAATTATGTGCGAATAATAGGGATATTTGACTTTCTCTCTCTGTTTTTTTTAATATCATTAATGGCTGATTTTCAAAACCTCTCCAATCAACCCGCATATTAGAAAGCAAAGATGTGATCACAAGAAGAAGATTGAATTCTCATTAACTGTCTGATCAAAAGTACAATCCATCTATATATAGGAAGAAGATGAAATGAATATATAAATAACTAACTATCAACTAACTAACTAATAGTTGTTATTACAAGAGATAAGCTAGCTATTAATGTGCTGCCTTAATACTCCCCCTCAAACCAATGTCACATGATGCAAGAACCTGAAAATGAGTTCACCATTTCTCAAATTGTTGTGTGCTGACAGAGGTTTGGTTAAGGTATCTGCAAGTTGCAAGGCTACTGGTAGATGTCTGATATCAAGCTTTCTCTACTGAACCAAGTCACGAACAAAGTAGATATCTAACTCTATATGTTTAATCCGTGAATGATAGACAGGATTTGCATTGAGATGTACAATACTAAGATTGTCACACCAAAGAAGAGAAATTAACTTGGAATGTACTTTCAATTCATGAAGTAAAGACTGCATCCAAATTAATTCAGAGGAAGCATTTGCCAAACTCCTATATTCTCGCCATTGAGGCGAATTAACGTGAGATAGTATTCTATTTCTTTAAACTCCAAGAAACTAAATTGTCACCCAAAAATATGCAGAATCCAGAGGTAGATCTTCTGTCATCCGGATCGGAGGCCCAATTAGCATCAGCAAATGCTTGGAGATTGAGATGTCTAGGCTTGGATAGAAGCATTCCATGTGATAACGTGCCACTGATGTATCTCAGTATGCGTTTCACTGCTTTCCAATGCAATTCAGTTGAATTTTGCATAAATTGGCACACCTTATTGACTGAAAAAGACAGCTCAGGTCGTGTGATTGTTGCATACTATAAAGCACCAACTATAGTTCTGTATTTACTTGGATCAGGTAGAGTTGAGCCTTGTCTTGCTGAGAGAATTGATCCACTGATCATGGGAGTGGCAATTGCATTTGCACCAGTCATGTCTGCTTTCTCGAGAATATCAGCAAAATATTTAGATTGTGAAAGAAACATGTCACCAGCTGATGTATAAGAGACTTCAATTCCCAAGAAAAAACTCAAAGGACCTAAATCCTTAAGAGAAAAAGTACCATTGAGCTGACAAATAAGCTGTGTAATCTCAGAATTGGAGCTCCCCGTGACTATTATATCATCTACATATATCAGGATATAAAGAGTAGAGTGAGGAAGAACTCTATAGAATAGGGAATGATCAGATTTAGCAGATTGAAAGCCAATTGTGTGCAAAAATGAGTTGAGCCTCTCAAACCAAGCTCTAGGAGCCTGTTTGAGCCCATATATGACCTTTTGTAGTTTGCAAACCAAAGGAACTGTCCCTGATGTAGTTACAAATCCTGGAGGTTACTGCATGAATACCTCTTCTTTTAGAAGACCATGGAGGAAAACATTGTTGATATCAAGTTGTTGAATAGATCGGCCATGAAATAAAGCTAGAGTAAGTAGAATTCTGATTGTTGGAGGCTTCACAACTGGACTGAAGGTTTCAGTATAGTCTAAATCAGGTTGCTGATGAAATCCCTTGGCAACAAGTCTTGCCTTATATCTTGCGATAGTTCCATCAGAATGCCTTTTGATTTTAAACACCCATTTGCATCCAATCAGTTTATTATCTTGTGGCTGAAATGTAAGAGTCCATATATTATTTTTCAACAATGCATCATATTCAATCTGCATAGTTTTACACCAGTGGTCAGATTTGAGAGCTTCCTTTACTGAGGTAGGCTCAATGTCAATCATATCAGTGACTAGAACTTTTGGTTTTGTAAATCCATTCTTACTTCTTGTTACCATTTTGTGACCATTTGATACTGGTACCAAAGAAGAAGAAGGTGCAGATTCAAATAATTCCTCAGCAGGAAATGAAGCAGGTTCAATATTTGCAATTGAATCAGTAGGTATAGAAGTAGTAATGGGAATAGAGGATGAAGGAATCAAATCAGTAGAAATGGGAATTGGTAAAGAAGGGATTTGCTTAGAAGAGACAATAGGTATTATTGGAAGTGAAATTGAAGTAGGTGTAGGTAACAGAGGTTTGGTAGAAGAAATAGCTGAAAAGGGCAAAGAAGATTCATCAAATTGAACATGTCTAGAGATATAAATTCTACCATTTTGAGCTAGACATTTGTAACCATGATGTTGATTACTATATCTGTGTGGGGTATTTCTCGTCGGAGACTCGTTCCACACGATCGAGCACGTCACGTCACGTGCTGTTCCTTAGCGGCTGAGTTACCTGTAACACTCGAAAGAGAGATGGTCAGAAGGGCACCGGTGTGGTATCGGCCGACGACCCTCCGACGATCAAGTTAGGTGGTGGTAGGAGAGATTTGCCTTGCACCGCAAGGATTAGGTCAAGACAATCAGGTTGTTGGTTTTTTAGGTTAAAGTGTCATACCTGATTTGACAGGTCAAGCGCTTTTTATAGTCCCTTGATCAAGGGTTTATCGACTAGGCTAGCATGAGGCTAGGCATAATGGGCTCGCACTCGGCCCAGAAGGATGAGCTCCTTATGGTGTTGGCTCGGATGGGTTTATCCCCATGTGGGCCGGCTTGTAGTGAACGCGGCCCGTAAGAGGCCTGGCTCCTTCAGGATGTGATCCGAATGGGCTTGTCCCCGTGTGACTCAGCCCGGTATGAGCCCAGCCTATAGGGGGGCTATTTTTACCCTTTACAGTTTTCCCCTATTTCCTGGGTCGGAAAGTCTGATGCAGGGGATAGTAGATCGATCGGATCAGGGGCGCGATGCTTGCCCTAATCTTCGTGCTACTGTGGAGTGGTCGGGGGCCACGACCCTTCAGAAAATAGACCGCTTCGGCCTTGTCGTGACTCGGGTTCTATTGACCGCGTCTCTGGAGTCGTCACGTTCTCTTGTGGATGTGTCCGTTCCAAGAGACGCGGCTCTTTGTGAAATTGATCCGTTGGATTTTCGGATGGGCACAAGCTCCAATGGGTTTTGGGTGATCCGGATCATTGCGAACCTCCCCACATGTCGCGATGATTGGACGCGTATTCTCTTTTTTAAATAGGGTTTTTCCCCAGACTTTAAGGCTCATTTGCCTTTTGAATTCTCGAAGTTGTCTGCCGTCCGCTTCCAAGAGATTCTTCGTCGTCTTCGCTCTGTTTTTTCGAAGCTTTCCCTGTTCTTCTTCGAAGGTTAGTCTTCTCCACTCTATCTTTTGCTTCCCCTTCTTGCTGTAATGGATAATTTTGAGGGAAACTCTGTTGTTAGAGGTCATAGGATGCCTAGGTTAGCCGTGGGGGATGATGACTATGACGGTCTGGTCTTTGAGAGAATTGAGTCTAGGGCTTCCCCTTCCTCTGCTCGTGCCGGTGGGGCAAATGCCATTCCCTCATCTCGAGGTGAACCTGAGGGGAATGAGCCAGCGATTGACCTTCGTTCATCGATTGGTTATGAATACCTCCCTTATGTGAGTGAACTTGGATCGGTTTCTGAGATTCACCCTTCGGGGGAAACGGATTCTGTTTCGATGGGCCCAACTACTGTTCTCGACCTTTCCCATCCTCCTCTTCTTGTTCCTGCCAAGGAGGCGGCCCAAAAGAAGAAAATGAAAAGCCGCTCTAAGGGTAGTGAGGCCGCATCTCAGGTTGATCCATCTGTCCCTACGCCGTCGGGGGAAGTGGATTCCTCTTTGGTTGATGAGGTTACCGTCTCTGATCCTCTTGGATCTCATTCTGCTGATTTGGACGAGGTGGAGACAGTGAGCAAGCAGAAGAAGAAGAAGAAAAAGGAGCCTCAGCCGAAGGGCATCAAGGAGGATAGGGGCCCCTTCCATGTTCCCTCGAAACTAACGCAAGCCAAACTCGATAGGTTGAGGGCCAACTATGAGATCTCTTCGGATTTTGAAATGAGACTCCCAGAGGCATCAGAGAGAGTTTATCTTTCCCTAGGGGAGGGTTGGACCGCTTTTTATCCGCGGTTTTTCCAATGGGGTGTTCGGCTTCCCCTTTCCCCTTTGATGGCCTAGTTGCTTCAAAATGCCGGCCTCGCGTTGGGTCAATTGATGCCGAATGCTATGAGATCTTTGATCACCTTTTCGGTGGTGTGTTATGGGTTGGGCTTTCGTCCTACCCTGAGCATGGTTTCCCACTTCTGGTCCCTTCGCTTGAATGTCCAAGACAGTATGCGTTTCATCTTTCATAATAATAATAAACCGGCTCTGGTGGATGAGACCTCCTATGACAAGCATTGGAAGGATGAGTGGTTCTTCATCTGCCGCCCCTTTCTTCCTGGGGGCGGGTCCCTTCCTGCCTCGTGGGAAGACGAGGGTGAGAACATGAGTTCTGTATTATTTTGTGTCTCGTTTATTTATAGCCGTGCTAACCGTCTTCAGTTTGTCTCGTTTCAGTGAATAATCCGCTTCCAAAGGGTGCCTCTCGGGAAACTCTTAGTCAGTGCCAGATTATCGCTCGGAAGGGCCCTTTCAACTGGGAGGAGTTTAACCAGCATCCTTGGCTAGTCTTTGCCAAACTTTGGGCTCCACCTCCAGGTTTTGTGCCCGTTCCTCCTCGTAAGTGTTTGTTTTACTCCTTTTTCCTTTTTCCATTTCTATATGTTTATCTTGGCATGAGGCTGATTTGGGCTGATTCTGATGCAGGTTTCAGCGGAAGAATGTCTGGAGTCACACTGACCCCCGTCCCCAACTCCAATGACCCCGAGGCCTTCCTTACCCTTCTTCAGGGTATGGGAAAGAAAAGAGATGAGGTGGCATCTTCATCCGATCCGAAAGGAAAGAAGGTGGTTGCTCCCAAGCGTCCCCGTAAATCCGAAGGTGGGAAATCCGTGAAGATCGTGAGCACGGAACCCTCTACAGAGGGTGCATCGGTCCTTCCCATGGATCCTCCTACGGGCCATCCTTCTGGATTCTCCTGTAAATCCTTCTACGGATTCTCCCGGCCGGGCGAAGAAGGGGTGGAATCATCAGGGCACTCGACCGCGCGGTAAGGGGTGCTAATGCATATATTCTAAAGCATCCTGAGATGGCTTATCGGTCATTTCCTTCCGAGGCGGATTTGCCATCTCCCTCTGATCATGCCCATATTTTATCTTCTGATACGGACTTTGAACAGGAGGACGGCCAAGGGACCGAGGGGTCTCTTGATGGTGAAGTTCCACTCTTACCCACTCAGACTACTCCAGCTATACTCCCTCCATCGGGCGCGGGTTCGTCGATGCCTAGTGGGTCGGGCCCTGCGGGCGGTGGATCTCCTTTGCTTCACTTGTTCATTCCTCATGATGCAGACTTTGACACGGGGTCTCTCTCCAGCTCTTATTATATCCGACGAGCTATGCATTCGGTCGGATTCTCCCGTGACTTGGGGGATGTGCATTTGAAACCTCTCATCGACTATGACAGTGACGATGAGACTTTCAGCCACATGTGTTATCGTAGCTGGCTGGTTAGTCGCTTACTTCACTGTTTTCTTTTTGTTTGAATTCCAGTTGGTTTCTTACGTCTTGAAAAATGTATGCCATCTGTCAGGGGACCCAGGCTTCGACGCAGATAACTCTCAATTTGGAGAGTTTGATTATCAAGCATCTGGAGCTCAAGCAGGAGTTGGCGGAAGCGAGGGTCAGCGGTCGACAGAATCACGTCCTCAACTTAGCGCTGAATAAGGGCCTTCAATTGAGAGCTGATCTGGATGAGTCCGAGAAGAAAATCGCTTCACTGGAGGTCAATGGGCTGCAGCTTTCCGCAGATCTTGAGCGCGTTCGGAAGGAATACTAGGATCTTCGATCCCTTAATGAGAACAACAAGAAGCTGCTCGATGAGGCTATTGTCGCTCGGAACAAAGCATTGGAGGATCTGGGCGCTGCTCGCGAGGAGGGGTCTAAGGCCGTGGATGCCTTCAACCGGGAAGCAGAGTCCCTTAGGAGGGTGAAGGAGGAAATGGATCTCGTTGCGTTGGAGAATGATTCGCTGAGGAATCAGGTGTCCGAGCTTCCAATCCTCCGTGACAGCATTAGCGACCTCCAACGGAAGTTGGCCCTGGCGACTGCTGCGTCGGTGGACTCCATCCTCATCGGGTTAGCCGTCGGACGAGATTCGGTCAAGCTGCAGATGGAGCAATCTGAGGATGAGAATGATCCGATCAGTCCGATTGGTTAAGATGACGCTGTGGACCACCGAAGGGAGTTGTTTGAGCGGGCTACAAGTCTGAAGGCTTCCAGAAGTGAGGCCGTTGCGGAGGGCGTGGTGGTTGAGGAGGCTGTTGTCCCCGCTGATGACGGAGATGGAGCGATTATTGAAGAGGTTCCTACTGAAGATCCCCCCACTGATACCGTTTATTTTTCGGACTGACTTTCTTCTTTTCCTTTCATCTAGGGTAAACTCCGGATTGTGGAGCCCCTGTCTTACTCGTTGCACTAAACTCCTTTTCGTTTTCTCTTTTGATGCTTGAACATACACACATTTTTTCTTCTCCTTTTTTTAAAGTGAACTTGTGCTTCTCTTTCGTATCTGCTTGTCTTGTTGTCTTGCCCGCTTTACAGGAGTGTTTTGACTTGTAAATATTCATAAAAATATTCTTGACTACTCGGACGGACCGAGGTTTGTTGCTTCCTGAGAAGGCTTTTGAATACTCGGACGGACCGAGGTTTGTTGCTTTCTGAGAAGGCTTTTGAACACTCGGACGGACTAATGTTCGTTGCTTCCTGAGATGGATTTTGAATACTCGGACGGACCGAGGTTTGTTACTTCCTGAGAAGGCTTTTGAATACTCGGACGGACCGAGGTTTGTTACGTTTTAATACTTCAACGTCTTCTATTCTTCGGAATAGGAAGTGCTTAATGCTCGGACGGACCGAGGCTTTTGCTTTCGGAGAAGGCTTTTAAGTGCTCGGGCGGACCGAGGCTTTTGCTTCCGGAGAAGGCTTTTAAGTGCTCGGACGGACCGAGGCTTTTGCTTCCCGAGAAGGCTTTTAAATGCTCGGACGGACCGAGGCTTTTGCTTCCGGAGAAGGCTTTTAAGTGCTCGGGCGGACCGAGGCTTTTGCTTCCGGAGAAGGCTTTTAAGTGCTCGGGCGGACCGAGGCTTTTGCTTCCGGAGAAGGCTTTTAAGTGCTCGGACGGACCGAGGCTTTTACTTCCGGAGAAGGCTTTTAAGTGCTCGGACGGACCGAGGCTTTTGCTTCCGGAGAAGGCTTTTAAATGCTCGGACGGACCGAGGCTTTTCCTTCCGGAGAAGGCTTTGAAATGCTCGGGCGGACCGAGGCTTTTGCTTCCTGAGAAGGCTTTCAAATGCTCGGACGGACCGAGGCTTTTTCTTCCGGTATAGCTTGAATCCTGATTTCCTCTGTCACCTCTCTGCGACGGCACCTTATCTCGAGTTTACCGGGTGGGGCATGTTTTGCTTGGTGCGTCTTTTTCCTTTGACGAGGAGATCTCTAAGCTTGCGTTTTCCCCCCGTCGACGAGCAGTTAGCCTGGTACGGAGGTCGTCTCCTGGTACACTCTTTGTCTTTTCGGACGTGGTGGACCTCCTACGCCATCGCCTGGCCTGAGATTTGCCAGTTCGCGGCTTGGAAGGGCCTCCCTCATCAACGTTTAGGATGTTTTGGCTGTTGGCTTGGACCGCCGCCAAGCCTTCTCCCTAACAAGGCCCTCATTTCCCGTACTTCTTCTCTCAGAGCTTTATGGGCTTCTACCATCTCTCGGTGCTCTGTCAAGGCGATGGTGATGGTTCCCGGTGCCGGGTTGAGGTTCTGAGCACTGAGGTCTTGAGCATCGTCAGCTACTCCCTTCTCTTTGTTTGCGTTTTCATTAAGAGCTCGTTGCCTAGTCGAACGAGTAGTCATTGATTCGTCTTTGTAGGAACCGCGTGAGTATCTAGATTCTGCCATAAATCAAAGATGAACGGCCCCACGGTGGGCACCAAACTGTATAGGATATTTCTCGTACAGTTGAGCACACGAGAGCACGTGCTGGATTCTGGTGGCTCCGATTACCTGAGATAGAAAAAGAACAGTCAAAGGGGGCCGGTGGTGCCTACCAAGGACCCTCCGACGATCAAGTTAGGTGAGAGAAAGGAGCCGCCCAGAATATTTAGGTCTAGAATAGTGTGTGTACCTCCTTGGTTTGATGGGCTAGCAGCTCTTATATACTTCTTGAGTCGTGGGCTTGTTTGGCCTTGCTAGTTAGAACTAGGCTTTATTGGGCCTCTTTCGGGCCCATTTGCAATTGGCTTATCCTTGTGTGGATTCTACCAGGTCTGAACCCTTTCGAATTGACCCGCTTGTACGGCCCATGGGCAGACGATTTTTACCCTTTACAATATCCTAGGAAAGTACATTTATCATATCTATATAGGAGTTTATGATTAGTATATGGTCTGAGATAGGGATAACAAGTGCAGCAAAAAACTTTGAGGAAAGAATAATCAGGTTTTTTTTTTTAAAAGTCTTTCAAATGGAGTATGTAACGTCCTGTTACTTTTGGGGGTAAATTTTTTTTTATTTATTAATATTTTATTTATTTATTTTAATTAAAGTATTTAAGGCTAGTTTAAAAGTAGTGATTTCGATTTTAGTAGTTATTTTCGTCCGAAATTCATTAAAATCGTTTTAATACGTTAAATTTGTTTCGGTGACATTAATAATTATTAATGGGCCAATTAATAGTTATTAATCACCTTTATATTTATTTAAGAGCTTCAGGTTTCGTTTTTAAAGTAAAAACAAAAGAAGGACGTAGGCGTCATTTTCTAAATTCTTAAATATCTAAAATACAATATTCATCTTCTCTTAAATATCCAAAAATTAGACATTTAGCTCATTTTCTTCTTCTCTTCTTCCTTGGGGGCCGAAGCTTTCAAGGAGAGATTAAAAAAATTTAGGTTTTCTTTAATACTCGGCGGATCGTATCGATTCTACTCCCGTTGGAAAGCCCTTGGCCAGTAGATCATTTCCAACCTACCGATCGAGATTTTCGCTCATTTTCTCGAGGCCTTAAGGTATGTCAAAGATTCTAAAACTTGATGTGAATAGTGTTTTAATGGAGGTTTTGAGTTGAAATCTTCAAATTCGTTCACCGAAGCTTGAAGGTTTCAATCGGGAAAGTCGTTATGGTCAATTTTAGAAACTTCCCCTAAACCCTAAAATCGAGTTTGAGCCGGAAACTCGTCCCATGTGATTTTCCCTCACTTGGCCATGTTTAGGATGTTAGGGTTATTGTGTTTTTGCTATTTACCTAATTTTTCGGAAATCGATAAATGAACAAAACCCTAATTTACGGATACCCATTGTAGTTGCGAACCTCCAAAGTATCCGAAACCAACCCGAAACACCTCTAAAGTGCATAAAAGCCGGAAAACCAAACCCGAATCCCATTTTCCCTAATATGGCCTAGAGTACCATAGGGATAAAATCCGGGTTTTTCGTCGTTTTGTGCGTTTAGATGTAGTTTGAACGATTTTCGATTAATTAATGTTATTTAGGTGTAATTCGTTTGTAGGATTGTGATTTGATCGTGGGTTTGCAACCTCGGATAGATCGGAGCTTTTCTACAAGCCAAGGTGAGTTTAAAGCGAAAGTTAGTGGTTTTATGAATTGAGTTTCCTTATGTTATTGTTTATCGAGGTAAAGAGGGAATTAACTTCTTAGAATTAAGTTTTGGTTTGAGACTTTAATTCAAAAGTGAGTGGAGAGAATTTGGAGTTATAATGAGTTCGATGAAAAGGAAACATTGGAGTGGTTTGGAAGTATTGCAAAGTAAATTAGAGATGTTAGATGAAAGTGGAAATGAAAGTTACTTTGATTGGTTTGGAAGTTAAAGTAGTTAGAAGATACACTTGAGTGATAACTCGTGTAATCTAGTTAGTTAGGTTTCTTAATAACTTAGTAAGATTCTTTGAGTTTATCTAACTTATTAGGAAGCTTAACCTTTCGTAATATGGTACATGGTAGTATGTTGATTCGGATCCATACGTACCATGGTACTATGATTTGTGACACGGCACATGATAGTATGTTGATTCGGATCCATACGTATCATGGTGCGATGATTTGTGATATGGTACATGGTAGTATGTTGATTCGGATCCATACGTACCATGGTACTATGATTTGTGACACGACACATGATAGTATGTTGATTCGGATCCATACGTATCATGGTGCAATGATTTGTGATATGGTACATGGTAGTATGTTGATTCGGATCCATACGTACCATGGTACTATGATTTGTGACATGGCACATGATAGTATGTTGATTCGAATCCATACGTATCATGGTGCGATGATTGAGATATGGTACGACCGTACGTGGTATGTTGATTCGGATCCATACGAGCACGTTACGATGATTGTGATACGGCACATGATAGTATGTTGATTCGGATCCATACGCATCATGGTGCGATGATTTGTAATATGGTGAAAGTCCTGATATCCGATATGGTGAAAGTCCTGATATCTGATGTGGTGAAACTCCTGATAACCGATGTTGTGAAAGTTACGATGATTTATGGATTGGTAAGACCGTACGTGGTATGTTGATTTCGATCCATACAATAACACGTTACGATGAAACTTGTTTGGTAACAAAGATAGTTAATGTTACATTTACATATTCTTTAGAATTGTATAGTAAGACTTAGTAATGGTTGTTGATTTTACTTTAAGTCTTTACTTCTATTACATGGCATTGAAAGACTATTACGGGTAGTACATTACTATCGTATGATTGTATGGAAATTGGAAGTGTGGATATGGGTAGTAATGAGCATTATAGGTCTTTGGACACAATTTCAGGTATGAAATTTTGTTCATAGGATTACTTGCTTTCGTTTTACTCTCACTAGCATTTTTATGCTAATGTTGCTACACTTACAAATTTTCAGGTAAACCCCGAGCCAAAAAGCGTGGTAGAGGAGGTGGTGTTGCGTGACTTGTCGAGATGGTGTACGGACAATGTTGAACACTTTTTGGTTTAGCATTCTTAGGAATGCTTGTAAATTATTTCCAACTTTCGTATTTGTTTCATTTTAAGCCCGAAAGGGTATTTGTTTAAAATCTGCATATGTTTTATGATTTAAATCTCTTTTGGAAGTTTAAATTATATGTTGGAATGCGCATTCCCGATTTATCGCTTTCTTTGAATATGGGTTGTTGTAAACAGGTTTTGGTTATTCAATTTTTAAACGAACCCATGCCGTTTTTCTTTAAAAATTAAGTCTTCCGCTGTGCATTTGCATTTAAAGAATTTAACGGAAATCGGGTCGTTACAGAGTAGTTGCTTGAAGAACCTTGGTTGGCAGTCTGTTGATCACAAAAATAGCAGTAGAAAAAGCCTCATCCCAGAATCTGAGAGGTAGGGAAGATTGAGCTAATAAAGACAAACCAGATTCCACTATATGCCTATGTTTGCGTTCAACAATACCATTTTGCTCAGATGTTTGAGGACAAGACAAACGATAAGTTATCCCATGTTGTTTAAAAATGGACTTAATGAACGAAATTCCCCTCCCCAATCAGTTTGGATGGATATGATTTTAGTATTTAGGAGTTTTTCAACCTAAATTTTGAACTGTAAGAAGATTCTATATACATCAAATTTAGATTGCAAAAAGTAAATCCATGTATATCTAGAATAAAGATCAACAAATGATATGTAATATTTGAACCCATTTGTGGATGAATAATTAGATGGACCCCAAAGATCAGATTCAATGAGTTAAAGTGGAAAATTGTATTGACTTGAAGAACATTTAAATGGTAACTTGTGACTTTTTCCAAGAGGACAAGAATGATAGAAATTGAAGGTTTTATTCATTGAAAAAGACAGGTTACATGTATTGAGTATAGTCCTGATAGTATCTATATTGGCATGAGCTAAACGTTTGTGCCAAATATCTAAGGAATTGGGTTTTACAACATAAGCAGTACAAGAAGTAGAAAAGGAAAAACTAGGATTCTTTGGTATAGCAGATGAAGAAGCATTGGTATTTCTGAAAACAGAATTGGGATGTTGTACTTTGAGATCAAATTTGTATAGTCCATCAACCAAGTGTCCTTCAAGAAGCACCATTCTAGTTGCTAGATCCTTTACAAAACTAGTAAAATGAAATTCAAAAAAGACATGATTGTCATGTGCAAACTTACTTACACTAATCTGATTCTTTGAATTATTCTGATTCCCCTGTCTTGATTGACTTCCAGAAGCATAATTGTTCATATTTGAACTAGAATTCTGCATTGTTAAATTCACAGATGGTAGCCCTGATATGTTGAAGAAATCTTTCTTTCTAATCTTACTTCATGGGTTAATAACAAAACAGAAACATTTTTCATTGTTTGTTTCTTTGTTTTTGCGGAAATCACGGATTCATACTCGGATCCAAGACCAGGATATCACATACATAATCGGTTATTGATTAGAAATTGAAGTATCAACGAAGAGAGGATTTAGCATAACCTTTCATTCGCGAAAGGTAATCTTTCATTGAAAGATTATCCTTTTTGTACATTCCAATTGTTCTTTAAACTGCATCACCTTTGCCATGTTTTGATTCGTAAACAATTCTTCAACACAATTCTAGATCCCGCATAAAGTCTTGCAATCAGTCACCTCAGCAAGGATGGACTCTGTCATCGAACCAATCAGCCAAGAAGATAAGAGTTTATCTTGAGTTTTCCACAAAACGTATTCCGGATTTGCAGTTCTTATTGCAGTAGATCCAACACCAGACATGATGAATTTGGTAGGAGGATTTGTTTCATTATCAATGTAGAATTCAAGATTGTGAACTTCAATTGCAGTAAGAATCTGGAATTTCCAGATAATGTAATTCTCATCTCCAAGTTTAACAATGGAGGTCTTGTTTCCAAGATTCACTGCTTTTGATTCCTGACTTTCTGTATTTTGATGAGTTTGCGAAAGCGAATTTTCAGTTGAGGTTGTGGAAGTGGAAGCCATTACAGGAAACCAGGAATGGAAATCTCGAAAGGAGAAGAGAACGACAGAAAGCCTTAGGCGATTGATACCATATTAGAAAGCAAGGATGTGATAACAAAAAGAAGATTGAATTCTCATTAATTGTCTGATCAAAAGTACAATTCATCTATATATAGGAAGAAGATGAAATGAATATATAAATAACTAACTATCAACTAACTAACTAATAGTTATTATTACAAGAGATAAGCTAGCTATTAATGTGCTGCCTTGATATCGCATAACACATGCATTTCTACATTTTTTAAGATTGGAAAGACCATGTCTCCATTTTGTCCAATTATGTTTTACAGCTGACCAAATAAGTTTGAAAATAAAATTCATTAAAAAAAAGGTTTGAAAATAAAATTATTTTCATCCTCCCCTTTTAATAGCATTCTTAATCAATTTAATGGACTTCATATCAAATCATTCCACTAACCAAGGAATGATGTAACGTCCCGTTATTTTGAGGTGAAATTTTTTTTTATTATTTATTTTATGTATTTATTTATTTATTGAATTAAAGTATTAAAGTTAATTTTAGAATTTGTTATTTGGAGTTAAATAGTTAATTTCGTTCGGAAACCGTTTTTAATTGCTTAATTAGCTTAAATGAGTTTCGATGGTATTAATAATTATTAATCACCATTGAGCTAGTTTAAGTGCTTTGGGTTTTGTTTTAAAAGCTTAAGGCAAGAAAAGGACGTAGGCGTCATTTCCGGAATTCTTAAATATCCTAACACTATTCACTATCTTCTTTAATAAGCCAAAATACACAAAAGTGCTCATATTTTCTTCCCATTCATTCCCAAACCCGTAGCTTTGAGAGAAAAAAAGAGGAGAGAAAGAAATGGTCGCCCCGGCTTCGTTTCTCGACCGTTTTGCGTGATTTCAGATGCGTTGGAAAGCTCTCGCCGAGACCTTTCTACCCATTCCATTCTTGGGACGATTCCACCTCTCTAAGGTAAGCCCTAGATTTCGAATCTCAACACTTTTCTTCATGGAAATTGAGTCAAACTTGTGATTTCTTTAACAAAGCTCCACTTTCTTCTCAAATTTGTTACTAAGTGTTGTGGGGAAACCTTTGGGAACCATTTTTCCTCAACTTTCCTTAGACTTTAAACCGAGCCAGATGAAGAATCCGAAATTTCCTCCTCTCCCTTGCCGTGGACTGTTTTGGTCATGGTGGAAAATACTTTATTTTCGTTTTACTTTAAATTTGTGTGGTTAATTCTAGCCCCTAAACCCCTTATTAACGTTACCCTTTATTTGAATCCACCTCCAAAGTGCCCAAATCAACTCGAAACCCTTTTAAAGTTCTTAAAAATCCGGAAAACCAACTCCACCTTGAACTTCCCTAGTGCCGTGGGCTTCATGGATGAATTCCCGGGCTGTTTTATCATTTATTTTATTGACGTGACGATCGTTGTTCAATTCGGTTAATTAATTTACTTTAGGTGTATTTTAATTATAGGTTTTGTGCACCGTTCGTGAATTTCGGTCAACCGGTGGTTAGGAGTTGACTACTTTTATAAGGTGAGTTTAAAATGGTTGTGATTACTTTTATGTTTCCGAATTGCTTGACGTTTATGTTAAATCGAGGTTAAGAGGGTTATTAGACTTTAGAACTTTCCAATAGTGTATGTTATTTGGGAGTTAAGGAAAGTGCATAAGGAAAATTAGTTAAGATTGGTTGTTGTTTAAAGTAAGATGTTATTGGTGGATTAAGTTATATTCTCGAGGAGAATTAGATTCCGGAATTTGGAGGAAAGTATTAGGTACTCCTTTTATTTTGAGTGGTTAGAAAAGTTAAAAGAAACTTTGGAGAGATTCTTGTGTAGAATCGAGTTAGTACGATATTATTAGTGATGAGATTCACTTTTTGGTGTTACCAAAGGGAGTAGTAAGTATGAAATTATGATATGCGTGATTTATGATTGGTAACAGTGTGGTCACGGTGACAATGAGGTCACGGTACGTTTGTGATTGGTGACAGTGTGGTCACGGTGACAATGAGGTCACGGTACGTTTGTGATTGGTGACAGTGTGGTCACGGTGACAATGAGGTCACGGTACGTTTGTGATTGGTGACAATGTGGTCACGGTGATAGTGAGGTCACGGTATGTTTGTGAATGGTGACAATGTGGTCACGGTGATAGTGAGGTTACGATATAGTTGTGATTGGTGATAAGTGGTCACGGATGAATTGTGAAATGTGACAATGTGGTCACAATGTGAATAACGTGTGGAATGACGTAAATGATAGAAATTTACTTTGTTATTTACTTTGCTATTTACTTTGGTATTTACTTTGCTATTTACTTTGTTATGCCTTAGTACTATTTTGTTGTTTTAGTACACTTTATTTACGAGTTTGAATGTTTACTTTTCGAAATTACGATATAGTAGAATGGGATTTATTTTCTTATGTGATGTACTTGGGAATATTGAATGGGTAGTAAGAGCACGTTAGGATTATTTGGACACATTTTCCGATATGGGATTCGGTCCATATAAGTGCTTGAATCCATCTTATTCTCACTAGCATTTTTATGCTAATGTTGCTACACTTAAACATTTCAGGTAATACTCGTGGGAGAGGACGAGGTCGTGGAGGTGGTGTTGCTTGATCTCGAGGGGATGGCTTTTGGGACATCGACTTGCATGTACATTTTGGGAGCATTCTACGAATGCTTGATAAAATTCATATGTCCTTACTTTTAAACTTGTATTTATGGCTCATGAGAATTTAATAACTGTTGTATATTATTTCGTATTATTTTCTCTGATTTTGGGTATAAAATGGAGTGAAATGTTGTTTGTTTTAAATTCTCTGGATTGAGCCCATGTAAACAGGTTTTGGTAGTCCATATTTTAAACGGATCCACGCAAAATTTTTATAAAAATAAAGTCTTCCGCTGTTTATTCTGATTTAAAGATTTTGAGAAAATTCGAGTCTTTACAAATGATGAGGGATAATTCGAGGTTAGTATATTTAAAAAAATCACATAAATCAATACTTAATTTAATGAGCATAGTTTAACTGATTAGACAGTAATTTTCTTCCTTTGAAGTTAAAGGTTCTAGTCCCTCCCCCACATTTTGATATAATATCTTAAAAAAAGAAAATTTAAATGAATCAATATTTAAATGAATGAAGAAATTGTAATTAAAAAATGAACAAAGAAAGTAAATAAGGACTTAATTGGTACATCTTATCTCTATCTCTATCTCTACTATATTAAAATGGGTTACATGAGAGAAACATTTTTGGACAATAATATCCTTCATGAATTTATTAAATTTACAAAATATACCATTAGTATTTAATTTCCCTTTTTCAAAAAAAAAAATAGTAATTACCCACTTATCATTTACTAATCTATCTATCTAAAACTTAAATGTCCACTCTCTAATAAAATAAATTATTAATTATTAAAATTAATATTTTAAGATTTTTTATTTATCAATTTAGAATTTACACAATATAAAATGTGAAATCCACAAAATTTAGATTTAGAAAAAAAAATACATGTTATCTTAATCATTAATACCATCTTCTTGAATAAGATAATTTATAATTTACATAAAAAATAACATTTACTTGATAAATTTTAGGTTTGTCAATCTATTATTAAATAAATTTGGAGCAATATTTTTTATAGTAAAAGTGAAAAGGATAAACTATATATTATTACATAATATAAACACGTAAGTTATTACAATGTTATAAATTAAAAAAAATTATGTAATTAAAGTTATTAATATCTCATTAAATCTATTTAAATATATCATAAATCTTAATAGTATATAAAATAATTTACATAAAAAAGAACATTACTTGATAAATTTTAGGTTTGTCAATTTATTAATTAAATAAATTTGGAGCAATATTTTTTATTGTAAAGGTGAAAATGATAAACTATATATTATTACATAATATAAACACGTAAGTTATTACAATATTATAAATTCAAAAAAAAAATATGTAATTAAAGTTATTAATATCTCATTAAATCTATTATAAATCTTAATAGTATATAAAATTGTTTAAATTGGAGTTGTCCTTTCATTCCCTCTTTCTAAATATTTGTAACTTATTTGTTCTTCCACGTCTTGAAGCCCAAGCCAACCTTTTGTGATTCTCCCATCATCCTCATGCCTTATACCTTTTGTGATTCTCCAATCTGAGGAAATAGAATCGAATAATCTACCATATTTTTTCCTTCCTGTTGATTCCGCCCGACAATCAAGCTGCACTTCCTTCTAACAAGTGGCTAAGAGTTAGCAAGCAACCTTGGCCTCTTGGCAGGAGGTTCGCAGCCCCCTTCCTTTCCCCCGGCCGCGGTACGACATCTGAACTCGAAGCTACGATCAGATCCGATTGGATTCCACAGATCCAGTTGATTGGGTCCGGTCCTATCCGACCCAACCCCAGAACTGAGAACGACTGACATGTTTTGGACGGTAGAACGGGGAGAGAGGGAGTCGTGCCCATTCTCTCTCCAATCACGAGCAGAAACATCAAAAAGAAAGACCGAAGACATGTACATGACAGAACGACATATTCAAAAATACGTGATCTGATTTGTTTGATAGGCTGCCTGCTTTAAGAGTTTACCGACCACATAACAATTCATTCTTGTGTGTATCGCGCGCCAAGCGATCATAGTATGGCCACTCACAAATATAATTTTTTTTGTCGATCTCACTTCCCTTCCCCCATACCATACATCCAATGCCAATTTAATTAAATGGAACGTAAGCACAATTCGCATCTTATATATATACTCCCCTTTTTTTTACTCTCTCATATGGTGCTAAAAATATAATGGTTGAAGACGTGTAATTTCAATGTTAAGTTTTATGGAGTTGGAGTGGAGCGTTCGGGTAATTCAAGAAAGTTATGGCAAGTGACAAAATTGGTAGTATGTCTTTTAGATTTCTATAGTTTGAGAATGCGTGAACTTTTAGGTTGAGTTGTGTAGTTTTTTATGAAGGTGACAGTGGTGGTGTGGTGGTAGAAGAGAAAAATGGTCTCCCTATGTGTGAGGCGAGAGTTAATCGAGAAGATTGAGTCGCTAATGTCAGTGGCAGAGCCACATAGAGATGAGGTGGGCAATTGGCCCCCTCTTAGCTTTTTAAAATGATTTTAGTGTAATTTTTTATAAATTTCATGTAAAATAAGATTTTTTTTTAGTATATTAGGTCTATTTTATCCCCCTTTGATTTATTAAAAACATATTTATATATATGATTCCCTAAAAAATATTTCTTCCTCCGCCCCTAGCTAATGGTCTCTTAATATTTGAATAACTTTTTATAAATTTCCCATTTCCTTTGAATATGAATAACTTTCGGGTTCATATCTTAATATAATTAGTGTAATGTAAGGCAATATGTCGTTATTTTGTATTTTACATTTTCTTAAGTGTTGGGGAATTAGTATGATCATAATGTTTGTGGGTTTCTTCTCTAGAATAACAATTAAGAAAAATGCCTGTAACGTCCCGTTATTTTGAAGTGAATTTCTATTTTATTTTATTTATTTTATTTTATTTTATTATATTTTATTTAATGTTATTTATTTATTTCAATTTAAGTATTAAGTTTAATTATTATTTTGTAATTTTTATTTTAGTAGTTAATTTCGCCCGAAATCCTTTTTAATCGTTTTAATACTTTAAATTCGTTTCGGTGACATTAATAATTATTAATAGGCCAATTAATAATTATTAATCACCTTTAGATTTATTTAAGAGCATCGGGTTTCGTTTTATAATTCAAAAGTCATAAAAGGACGCAACTGTCATTTCCAATTTCTTAAAATATCCAAATTACTATTCATTCATCTTTAAAAATACTTCATTGACTCAAAATTGACCACATTCCTCATCCTTTTTTCCCTCAAAATCGTGGGTATGGTGATTGGGAGGGATTTCTTCGGGTTTTGCTCGTTTCTTGACGGATTGGCTTGATTTTGGTTGCATCGAAAAGCCCTCGGGTCTAGGATTCTTTTCCACCCATCGATCGTGCTTTTCTCTCGAGATCCACGGAGTTCTCGGTAAGTTTATTTTGAAACCCTAAGCTCCAAATAGTGTTTTAATGGAGTTTTCTTTGATTTCTTTCGATTTCGTGTCGTGAAACTCGGTGTTTGTAAATACGGGAGTTGTTTTTAGTTATTTTGACAACATTCCCTTAACCCTAAAACCGTGTTTCAGTCGAAATCCTTCCCGTTTGAAATTTACCATTTTGGGTTTGATTATGGGTTAGAAATTAATGAAATAATATTTATTTAAATTCAATTCGGGAATTGGCATAACATTCAAAAACCCTAATTATCGATACCCATTGAAATTGGGAATATCGAATTTTCTTAAAACCAACTCGAAACGCATTTGAATTGCCTAAAAGCCGGAAAACCAAACCCGAAGCCCATTTTTCATGAGAGGGCCGAGAGCCTCTATGGGGGGTTTGTTGAGTTTTTCGTTGTTTTGAACGTTTAGTTGATGTTTGATCGATAGTTGGTAAATTAATGATTGTGTGATATAATTTAATTGTAGGTGTTTTCGAACCGCTCGCTTGGTCGCTCCTTCAGACTTAGGAGCAAAGTCATCTTTTATTTAAGGTGAGAACAATTAGGATTTAAAGTAACTATAGAAAGCGAATGAGTATGAAGGTTTGTAGAATTTTGAAACTAAGACTAGAATCCGAATCTAAGATTAGAGGGATGTGAGTTAGTGCCCTTAGTATAAGTGAGAACTTAGAAGTTCTCAAGGAAAGTATTGAATCTTAGAAGATTCTAAGTTAGATTCGATTCAAAATTAAGGTTGGATCATTGGAAGTTAAACGATCCAAACTTGTATTTAGAACGATTAATAGAACCTCGGATTATATTGGAAGTTTAGAATCCTTGAAGCTATAGGTTAATCGTTTAAGTTATGATTCTACTTTTATTATTGATACCGGAGTTCGATCGACATATCGTTCGCCCGAGATTACTATCTAGTTTACTTATGTCCTTTACTTTATGTCTTTACTTTTGCTCCTTTACTTTATGCATGTTTCGTTTACTTTATCATTTACATTTACTTATTTACTTTTGCAAGCATATGCAAGCATATGCATATCATCTCGCATCATTGAAAAGAAAAGAAAGTGAGAAAGAAAAACGAAAGGTTAAAGGTGGAATATGAGAAAAGTTTATTATATTTTTAGAGTATGAAATTCATTAATAGTAAAAAAATGGGATTGATAATTGGACAATCCATCCAATCCAATAAAATCAAAATCCAAAGCTCTTTTCTTCTTCTTCTTTTTTTGGTTATTTTTTTTTTCTAATTTTAATATAATCAATATTAATATATTTGTCTAATTAAGATTGTGGGTCAGTTTTGGGGAGGCAGTGGTCCCATAATTTAAGGCCCTACCAACATTTTGGACATTACATTAATATCCTTCAGGAAAAAGTAGGGTATTGAGACTTAATTAATTAGAAAGAAGAGTACTCTCATTTAATTTATATATTAACTTTTTATTTTAGTTAATAGCATGCATTTATTAGTTTTTTTTTGTTTTTTATTTTACTGATATTAGTTAAAATATTGTGTCAATCTTAGCATAACTTAACTGGTTAGACATTTGCTTACATCACATGAGGTTTCGAGAACCTCCTTTCCCAATTTAATGTAATATCTAAAAAAAAAAGTTTTAAATTACCATTTATATAGAAGGTAAAAAATAAGTTGGATTCCTTTTAAATCTTCCAAAGTAAAATTAATACATATTGTCAAATATCATTATCAGTTCAATATAGTTTAAATTCTTTGATAAATTTTTTTTGGAGGAATTATAGTCAATAGAAGTTTTTTCTAACTTAATTTTGGCATCTCTTCGTATTTTCCTCCAATCCAACCTCTCCTCCATTGATATCGAAGGTCTCATTAGAACCCACACTTTTAAAAGAAAAAAAAAAGATCATTTGGAAAAATGTAATCAAAAGAGTCGTTTGAATATATTATAAAGTTAGTTTTTATAAAATAATTTTAAAATTCTTAAAACTTTCACTATTTTAAAATCTACAATTAAATTATTTTGTTCTATTTAAAATAACCATAAAATCAAATATATATGGGGAAAAATATCTTTCAACTTTGATGTGCATTTAATTATTTTTATATAAAACATAGCTAGCAATTATTTGAATTCATTCAAAACTTATTAAATCATAAAAATATTATAAAATCAGTTTTTACATGCAACGCACGTAGTTAAAATCTAGTAAAAACAAAGGGCTAAAAAGAATCTTATGTTTCTCAATTTAAACATTTTTTAGAGTAGTATAAGATATATGTCAGCGTTAACATAGGGCTGTCAAATGTTTAAATGGTCGGCTTGGCTCTGCTCGTTAAATTTTGGATTGGATATGAACTCTCTTTTTAACGAGCTAATTGAGCATTCATAGGGAAGATCCAACGAAACTGTCAGAGCTCGGTCCAAATAAAACTCTAAATTTTTTATTTTATTTCTAAAAAGAATTTTATATTATTATAGATTAAAAAAATTAAACACCCTCTTAGAAAGAAGGAAAGAGCCATTATAAAACATTTATTTAAAAAATAATAATAATAAATGAAAAAAAAAAAGCGCCAGCGGCTTTCCTTAAAGAGCGGGGCTCTTGCGAAAATAGTAAAAATATGTCCAATATTTATAAAAATAGCAGTAAAAAAACATATTTGTAAAAATAGCAGAAAAATTAAATTCGCAACTAATATATTACAAAATTGCCACTAGTAATCAGTGATTAGTAATCACTGATTTACTGATATCCTGATATTTTGTGCAGGAATCATTGATAATCACTGATTATTTTATAAGTTATCACTGATATCTCTGATCACATGAATGTGAGTTTTTAAAAATCTGCTATATTTGCAAATACTTTTTAAAAATGCTATATTTATAAATATTGCTAAAAATTCTGCTACCCAATGAAATTTCCCTTAAAGAGCCAGTTGACACTTTTTTTTTATTACGTTGACACTCTTTTTGTAATACGGTCGTGGCTCTTTATATAAATAGAGCTCTTTTATTTAAAAAAAAAATCCAACCTCTCTCTCTTTTTTCTTTTTACTTTTTTTCAATTCTATAAATATTTTGGTACCTAATTTTATTATTCACAACTCTTTCTATTCTTTTGCAATCACAATCTCATTCTCTCTCAATCTCTCTCAAATTTATTACTAAGTTGCTTGTGATTTCTATCTCTCTTCTTTATTTAACTAGTTAAATCACTAAATTATTTTGAATATGAAGGTAAAATTGTACCTCTCTCATCCAATAAAATTAAAATTAAAAATAGTTAGATACATATTGTTGTATAGCTTAATAACTTTCTTTGTAAAAAAAAATGAAAAGTTTCATGATTCATTCTTTTTTAAAAATTAAGCAGTTTTCAAATTAAAATATAAGTTTAGTATTTGAAGATGTTTTCAATTATATAGAATTATTTTATTTAATTTGTTCTACTAAAATTCAAAAATATAATTTTCTTTTTTCGTCAAATATGATCAAGAATAATTGGGATACATTCGAAGTGAATTGAACATGATTTTAATTACGGACTATTCATAATATTTTTTTTTCCTACTATCATGTTTTCTAAAATATAATTTAACATGACGGAAATCTAAAAATTTAAAGATTACACCAATTCTTTATTTATATGATATAAGTTCTTGTATAATTTATATGGCTTTCAAATCTATTAAACGTCCATTTGCATCATTGTTCACTATCAAAATAATGAATGGTTCTAAGAATTTTTGTTTTGAGAGAAAACTCTTAAATAAACCACCAATTTCTCAAGGTATTACACTATAATAAAGCAATACCTTCACTAAAAAAACAATGAAGATCTTGTTTGACATTCCATTTATTTTCAATCACTATAAAACCATAAAAAAGTAAAACACAGTAAAACCGAATACAATAGCTTTAAAAAGAGAAGTGACCTTTCCAATAGCAACAACCTCATTCATACAATTTTCCTTTGTTTATACTTTATAACTGATATATAGAACACATATAAATATTGTAACTTCTCATTTGTTAAAACACTGGGGAAATGGAAGATTTATTGGTTTTATTGAATGAAAGTTCATTTTGCATGGATATAGTGTTGAGGCATATATTCTATTACATAGGAAAAGTAAAATTGTCATTACATGAGTGGGAAAATAATAAATATAAAAGCAAAATTGAAAGTGCTAAAATAAACTAATTATTCTATCAATTCATATATACTCTTAACAGTTCACATTTATGGTAGGGAGTTGATAAGTGTATGAAGATGCACTTAATTGTAAAATAAATTAATTTAATATTTAATATTTTCATTGATTTAATAGAATATTTGGAAATATGAGAATATTAGATTTTAATTTGATTTATTAATTTTTGTTTGCAAAAAAATCACTTTGGTGGAAGTTAGAAATTAATTTGTAACGACCCGGCTTATTAAATAAGCGTAAGCCGCAAGTACGCAAAGCGGAAGCATGGGCCTTTGACACTTTGTTTAAAACATGATGATAAAATATCTTGGGAGTAAAAATAGAAACTTTCGAAAGAACCCTGCTTAATAACAACATTTGGCACGTCGGCCCTTTTAAAATATCAAGTACGGTTTAAAAGTTCAAAGTACGTGGTGCACCAAAACAAGTTATTACAAGACTTAAAACGTACATAGTTTATTTACAAACTTTTCTAAGGACTTGACTTCGAATCGAGGTCACAAACTGACCCAAAAGCCACTTCCAAAACCTAAGCTTTGCAAAATGATAGCCTAATCCAAAAGATCCCCATCTCGAAGCATCAACGAGCACCATCTACCGCTCCTCGTCCTCGACCTCCACCGTAACCTGAAAGGTGGTATAGTGTATCTTTGAGCATGACACTCAGTGAAAATAAAACGAATTATATAGTGATGATATGCAATGTTTGGAAATGATGCATCAAAAGTGACTAAATAAGGATAAATGCACAAGTAATGTCCAAAAGCTTAAACATGTGTGTTCATTGAAACCAACAACAATGCAAGTACATGGTCAAGTCATGTCAAACTTGCTCAAACCGATACCATTTTCCAATTTCACTTTTCACGCGTCTCACTACGCACATCTCAAAAACTATCTTAGTAGCTGCTCGAGGTGTTGCTCATTTTATACTTCCAGACTATCATAGTAGCCACTCTAGCATCCGAGCCATCCACCACACAGCGTCTCAGAGCTACATGCAACTCGACGGTAACCATATGAAATGTCCAACAACCATACACCATTACATAGGTTACGACCCCATGGCTATCTAACAAACAAATGAGATGCATGAATGCAATAAGATGTAAATAGTCATGCTTACATTAACTTTTATCAAACATTAACCTTTAGCGTATAAAACACATATAAGAATGGATCCCAATCAGTATATAACTCAGTCTTTCACTTGACACTTTTCAAATACACAAGCGGGGAATATAAAAGCAACAATTCGAATATTATACTTTAACATCTCAAGTATATAAATAACTCAACGAATATTAACCTTTAATACATCGGCATATATGAAAATAAATCCAAATCAGTATATGACTCGATCTTCCACTTGAAATATTTATAAACACAAGTAACTCGTACCAGAACAACTAAAAGATTTAATAAAAGCATTGTCGTATCAAGGGTATTTCCACTCATTCCGCTTTCTCACAACACGGCTAGTTTTTCCAACGATTTTCGTTCCGCTCTCAACCTCCTTATCCCTTAATTTCAAGCACTAGGTGTTGTTCCCAAATCAATCTCATTTAAAATTAACATCTATTCCACACCCTTACATTAGCAACCACGTTCAAACACCTTTAGCGTCACCTTAATCCGTTTTGTTCTCACCTTGGTAAATTAAACCAAATCTTGCTTATGCTTGGCCTCCTCCTAAAATAATTCATTCCAAACTCATTTAGACTCATAAAAATAATAATAACTCAGCCAATAACATTTAAATAAAACCTCAAACCCGATTAGTGTTAAAGGTCTCAAAACTAGCCAATTTAAGGATAACATTTTCGACCAATTGGAGGATTTTTGAGAAATTATTAGCTTACTCTTCCAAGATGTTTTTAGTATGTAAAATGCCTATTTAGACACATATATTCTATAATTGGAAAGTTTCAAATAAAAGTCAAAATTTGGAAAAGCTAGAAGATTGAAAAATTGCAATTAATGGAGTTTTAAAGCTTGAGTTCATCCTTGGCCTCCAACTTCTAAAGAACTTTTAAAAAGTAAATCCTAGGGCTTGGAAACATAATTTGAAGATTATTTTCCAGAATTAATAATGAAAGAAGTGACTTTCAACAATAATTAAGAACAACCTAAAAAATCCATGAAAACCTAGAAGAAAACTTGAGTTCTTAAGTTGAATTCTTACCTTGAAGCTTCTTAAATCAATGGATTCTTTACCCAATCATCCTAACTCGATGTTCCCTCCACAAATCACCCAAGTTCCCACTTGATTAACCAAGATTCAAGAAGAATTGATGAAGAGAAAACTCATCTTTTGGGGAGGAAGGAGACGGTGGGGAAAGGGAGAAGATGGGGTTTTTTTTTAATTTATTTATTTACTAACTTATATAATTAAGAGTGACTGAAACTAAAAGTAAATATTTACATAGAGGTTCCCCCACTTCTTCACCTAACAACCAAGGCCATTCCACCCACAACTTTGCTAACTAACCCTTGCTCTAGTCTTATTTGCTAACTAACCCTTCCCCTTTAACTAACCATGGTTAGAAGCTTTCTTTTAAATAATTTTTCTACCCTTAGTTAACTTTTAACTATAGCTAACCATCAAACAATCAAATTAAAAAAAGAAATTAATTTCTAAAATATTTAACACTTAACACACGAACATAAAATATGAAATTTTTTAAAATTAAACCTCTTTTAAAAACCCCGAGTATTACTGTCTCCCCACCTAAAAAAATTTGGTCCTCACAAAAGTTACACTCAGGGAGACAAGAACGGATATCTTTCCCTCATTCTATCCTCAAGTTCCCAAGTAGCTTCCTTCGTCAATTGATTCTTCCATAAAACCTTTACAAGGTTAATCTTTTTGTTTCTCAACACTTTCTGCTCGTTTGCCAAGATTTTCAACGGTGTTTCCTCGTATGTCAAATTAGCATCAAGAACAAGCGGTTGGAAATCTATGATATGTGATTGGTCAACCACATAATTCTAGTGCATAGACACGTGGAATATATTATGACCAACTGAAAGAGTAGGTGGCAAAGCTAATCGGTAAGCTAACTTTCTACCCCGATCTAAGATCTGAAAAAGTCCTATGAACCGTGGACTAAGCTTTCCCCTTTTACCGAACCGATGCACACCCTTCATAGGTGCAACCTTAAGAACATGTGGTCGCCACCGTGAACTCTAAAGTACTTTCTCGAGTGTCAGCATACGTCTTTTGTCGGCTTTGGGAAACTCGCATCCGCTCTCTGCTCAAGCTGATCTTTTCACACTCCGTTTGCACAAGTTCAGGCCTCAAAAGTCTACACTCACAATGAACAAGGGACCGACACTTTCTCCCGTAAAGTGCTTTGAATGGTGCAATTTCGATCAATGATTTGTAGCTGTTATTGCAAGCAAACTTCACGAGATACAAGTGAGTATCTCAGCTACCACCAAAATCTATAATACAAGCCATCAACATGTCTTCCAGGATTTGGTTAACCTGTTCTATCCGCCTATCGGTCCCGAGGGTGCAAGGTCAGACTAAACTCAAGTTGGGTTCCCATTACATCATGTAAAGCTTGCTAAAACTTGGAAACAAAACGTGTGTCACTATCAGAAACGATCCTAACAGGCATACCATGTAAACGTACAATTTCCTTCAAATAAAGCTAAACCCAAGCCTCTACTTAATATGTTATATTTCCTGGTATAAAATGGGCAGTTTTTGTCAAATGATCCACTATTACCCAAATCGTGTCAAACCCCTTGAGTGTCTTTGGTAACCCAATAATGAAATCCATTGATATGTCTTCCCATTTCTATTTGGAAACACTCAATGGTTGAAGAAAACCTGGTGGACTTCGTTTAAGTGCCTTGACCTGTTGACAAACAAGACATTTACTCACATATTCTGCTACCTCCTGTTTCATTCTCGAGCACCAAAAATGTTGTCGTAGATTCTGATACATCTTGTTCCTACCCGGATGCACAGAAAAAAATAGAGTTATGAGCTTCCTCCAGAAACTCTTGCCGAAAAGTTGACCCTAGGGGTACACACAATCATCCACGATAAATTAAGGCATTATCTGTGGAGAAAGTAAAGTATCTAGGTAGACTAGACTATGCCTCCACGAATCCTGTGGCTAGATTAGACTCACCTCGTTAGGCCTCAATCATTCGTTGTCTAAGAGTAGGGCCCTCTTGTTGTAACGTCCCGGTTATTTTGAAGTGATTTTTTTTTATTTAATATTGTTTATTTATTTATTTATTTCAATTTAAGTATTTAGTTAATTATTATTTTGTAATTTCGATTTTAGTAGTTAATTTCGCCCGAAATTCGTTTTAATCGTTTTAATACTTTAATTTTCGCTTCGGTGACATTAATAATTATTAATAGGCCAATTAATATTTATTAATCACCTTTAGATTTATTTAAGAGCATCGGGTTTCGATTTAGAAGTCAAAAGTCATAAAAGGACGTAACCGTCATGTCCAATTTCTTAAAAATATCCAAACACTATTCATAATCTTCTTTAAATGCATCATTTGACCAAAGTTGACCCCAAAACCTCTCATTTTCTTCTCTTGGCCGAAACTTCAAGGTTTGGGGGGGATTTTTTTTGGGTTTTGCTCAATTCTCGGCGGATCGACTCGATTTCGGTTGCATCGGAAAGCCCTCGAGTCTAAGATCCTTTTCCACCTAACCATCGTGCTTGCCACCCGTGTTATACGGAGTTCTTGGTAAGTAAAGTTCAAAACGCTAAGCTCCAAATAGTGTTTTAATGGAGTTTTCTTTGTTTCCTTTCGATTTCTTGCCGTGAAACTCGGTGTTTGTAAATATGGGAGTAGTTTTAAGAGTTTTTGGAAACTTTCCCTTAACCCTAAAACCGAGTTTCAGTCGAAACCCTTTTCGTTTGAAATTTACCCTTTTGGGATTGAAAATGGGTTAGAAATTAATGAAATAATGTTTATTTAAATTCAATTCGGGAAAGGGCTTATTGTTCAAAAACCCTAATTATCGATACCCATTGAAATCGGGATTATCGAATTTGCTTAAAACCAACTCAAAACGTATTTAAATTTCCAAAAAGCCGGAAAACCAAACCCGAAGTCCTTTTTATTGTTAGGGCCGTGGGTCTCTTTTGGAGGGTTTGATGAGTTTTTCGTCGTTTTGTACGTTTGGTTGATGTTTGATCGATAGTTGGTTAATTATTGATTGTATGATATAATTCAATTGTAGGTGTTTTTGAACCGCTTGTTTGATCGCTCTTCCAGTGCTTAGGAGCGAAGTCTTCACTTTTATTAAGGTGAGAATAGTTAGGATTTAAAGTAATTATAGAGATCGAATAAGTGTGAAGGTTTGTAGAGTTGAAACTAAGACTAGAAACCGAGTATAAGATTAGAGGCTTGAGAGTTAGTGCCCTTAGGATTAAGAGTTAATCCTTTAAGTGAGAACTTAAGAGTTCTCGAGGAAAGTATCGAATCTTAGAAAATTCTAAGTTAGATTCGTTTCTAAGCTTAGGTTGGATCATTGGAGGTTAGAAGATCCAAGCTTGTTCTTAGAATGGTTAATAGATTAATCGTTTGTGTTTTGATTCTACTTTTATTATTGATGCCGGAGTTCGATCGATATATCGTTCGTCCGGAGTTCATATTATTTACTTTATGTCCTTTACTTTATGTCTTTACCTTTGCTCCTTTACTTTATGCTCATTTCGATTACTTTATCATTTACTTATTTACTTATTTACTTTTGCAAGCATATGCATAACATCTCGCATCATTGAAAAGAAAAGAAAGTGAGAAGGAAAAATGAAAGGTTAAAGGTGGAAATGAGAAAAATCCACATTATTTGCATGCATAAGTACTGGTGGATACTACGGGAAAAGTCCACGCTACTTTCATGCATAAGTACTGGTGGATACTACGGGAAAAGTCCACGCTACTTTCATACATAAGTACTGGTGGATAGAATGAGAAAAGTCCACGCTACTTCATACATAAGGATAAGGGTGGATAGTATGTGAAAATCCACATTACCTTCATTTCATGCATAAATGGCGAATGCGTATCCTACGGGATGTACTCATTACTTTTATGCATATGATAGATGAAAAAGAGAAACGAGATGTTATATTTGAGTAACGTTTTATTTATTATTCTTATTTATGTCATAATAATGTTAATAGATGAGTATTGACTATGATTATTAGTAATATCATCCTTTGGGAGAATAAGAATTTGAAGTAAACCTTGTATATAGTATAAGGTATATATGGAAAATGAGATATAAATACTATATGCATTTACGAAACCATACCAGAAATATTTGGAATGTAGTTCCACAATTATATTGGAGAATTGGTAAGTAAAAGTGGAACATTTTGATATAAACTCTTTGAATGGATTGCTAGCAAAGAGTAAGTATGTTCTTGGACACAAATCGGAAATGCGAGTTTGAGGTCTATTCTTACTTTTTATTCTTTTTATTCTCACTGGGCTTAGTTTGTTAGCTCATGATATTACAAACATTTCAGGTAATGTTTGGGATCGTGGAAGAGGAGCTGGTGCGCGCTTGATCGAGAGGATGATGATTTCGAGATGGACTAAATAGTTGTAAAAAAATCCATGTACATGGTTTTGTGAACTTTATATCATTTTGATGATTGGTAATTTGTAATTAGCTCATAAGAGCTTATTGTCGTTGATTTATGATTATAATCATTTTGAACTCCTAGATAGGAACTTAATGTTCCTTGTGTTTTTAGATATTTGAATTTAAGATGTAAACAGGTTTTGGCTAGCCTATTTTCAAACATAATCACGCCAATTTTCTTAAAATAAAAGACTTCCGCTGTTTTTTTCTGATTTAATTTATTTAAAAGTGACGGGTCGCCACAACTGTTAAGCTTTCTAGACTTGTTGTAACTTCGGTAGTTAGGTACACAATCTCAGCTCGATCCATCTTCCAACGAAGTCGTAACTGGTGTGTTAAAAGTGCTATGATATGCGATGCCTTCCTGCTTAGAGTGTCTGCAACAAAGTTGGCTTTTCTCGGGTGATATTGGATATCGCAATCGTAATCTTTTACTAACTTCAGCCATCGACGTTACCTCATATTCAACTCTTTCTGAGTGAAAAGGTATTTCAGGCTCTTATGATCGCTAAAGATCGTCACCTTTTCTCCATACAAGTAATGGCGCCAGATTTTCAGAACATAAACTACTGCTGCTAACTTCAGATCATGAGCCAGATATCTTTTCTCGTGTTCCTTCAATTGACGGGATGCATATGCTATCACCTTACCATGTTGCATAAGCACACACCCTATACCTCTCAAAGAAGCATCACTATACACCGTGAGACCATCTGAATGATTAGACAATGTCAAAACCGAGGCGGTAACTAGTCTACGCTTTAGTTCCTCGAAGCTTCGCTCGTACTCTTCCGACCACACATAATTCACACCTTTCCTAGTCAACTATGTTAGTGGAGATGCGATTTTAGAGAAGTCTTGTACAAACCTTCTATAATACCCTGCAAACCCAAGAAAACTTCGGATTTCAGCTACACTAGTTGGTCGAGGCCAACCACTAACCGCTTCGATCTTTGAGGGATCAACTAATATACCTGTAGGATCGGTATGGCAACTCCAGAGGGGGGGTGAATAGGGTTTTAGGTTAAATTAAAAAAAATTCGATTAATGAATTCTAATTAACAAGTTAATTAGACTTTTTAAACTTAAGCAATCAATATGAATTTTATACTAAAATTCCCTCTAACAAAGTATCTTGGTTTTTAATAATCATGAGAAATATTTAATCATAAACAAATTCTAACAATCAATTATGCTCCAATAAATTCTATCAACAAATATGTAATAAATATGTGAAGCATCAATTTAATTTCCAATGATTGATAATTAATGATCCCAATGAAGGGATGATTTACTAAACTAGCGGAATTTGATTTAGTAAACTAATTAACATTTAATTATGGATCTATTAATATCATGCAATTTGTGAAAAAACATGTAGATTCATGCTTTAAATTTCGAAAATTAAAATCAAAACTTACATTGAGTAATAAATGGAGAATAGGTTGGAGGTTTCTTTACAGCATCAAATCCTCAGCAACACCGGATCTTCTACGCTATATCCCGATCGATCAAACGAAAAACGATTGTGGGATCGAACTATAGAAGAAATTGGGAAGAAGAAAAATATTTTCTTCCCAATTTTGAATAGGGAAAATCGGCACTCAAGGGGGGAGAGGAGGAAGAGAGAATTCCGAATTTCTAAGGAATTTAATTGTATGATTTATGAATGACCCAACCCTCCTATTGATAGAAAAATAGGAATCCTAATCACATTAGGATTAATCTATAGAGATAAATACAAAAAGAAAAAAAGATTATCTCTTTCCTTTATCTTGCAATTTCGAAAATGCCATAGATAAATAGGAGATTATTTTATTTTCTTTATTTTTATTTATCTTGGGTAAATAAATCTATGTAATTATTTTAGGATATAATTCAAACAATTATCTCTCCAAAATAATCATGTATAGCCGATTTTAGCATTAATAATTAATAAATAATTCTAATTTATTTAATTAATTATTTTGAGCTAATTTCAATTGGGTTCATTAATCCAATTGGGCTAGAAATTCTCTCTTAAATTAATAAGTCCAACTTAATTAATTTATTTATTAATTACCATTTAAATAAAATATTTTATTTAAACAATTAATATTTTCTCCCGACTAAATATTATCAAATTTATATTTAATTATTAATTTCCATTTAAATAATTTTCATTATTTAAATAATTAATAATAAATATTATAATTATTAATTTCCATTAAATAAACTCATTATTTAATTAATAATTTTATTGACCATATTTTATTATTAATTAATTAATTTTAATTATTAATTTCCGTTCAAATAAAATTAATTATTTAAACAATTAATAATTGTTAATTAATTTCAAATTATTAATTATCATTTAAATATACTCAATATTCAAATAATTAATAATATCTAATTAATAATATTTCATTATTAATTTCCTGTTTAAATAAACTCATTATTTAAACAATTAATAATGTTTATATTAATTACCGTTTAAATATACTCAATATTTAAACAATTAATATTGCCTATTTAAGTAATTCACTTTACTTAAACTTTTCATTTCTTCTACTTGATTTCGCGACTACGATATTTGGGCTAGCATAGGGACCCGATGGACCTATAGATCATGAGCTTAATAATTAGTCAATTAATTGATTAACTCATAATCAGTTAATTACTTATTATCTAACTATGAATAATTCCACTATAGATTCATAGCTGAACTCCCCTCACTATAGATGAGTTATGTCCATTTAGTTTATCTTTATTTATATCTGTGATATTATCCTTCACGTGGAATCCTCATAATTACAGGCGGATAAATTTACCGTTTTGCCCCTGTAATTACCGCTTTATCCTTGTGTTCCCGCTGATTCTCCAATGAACTTTATCTTTAGTCGAACTAGAGATAAGGTACTTCGTGATCAATAGAAGTCGTGGCGCCACTTGTTCATGTCTTGAATCGAGACATCAAGGAGTTTCCTAAAGTTCCTAAAATGTTCAGGTATCACACTCGATACCGTTAATTTATAGGAAATTTATGAATTCCATCTCGTGAAAATGAGTTCCCAGGCTACTTATCTAGTCATGTTCCCAAAACAGGAGTGTATTGAGCGTTCTTACAGACGCTCTCAACTATGTGAATCAAAGAACATAACTCCACAAATAGGAGTCCGCATTTCACTCAGGATTGAGATCTATCACGATTGATAAACTTAGTTTGATATTCGATCATTTCTCGTAAACGGTACTAAGGAGAAATTTGATCGAACATCGTGGTCCTGTCTTATACAATCAACATTGTATATGATACTTCCATTTCATGTCTCCCACATGAATGATCAGGATTAGATCATTTGTCTATAAACAAAATGCGAAGCTATCAACGATGTTACCAGGATAAGGTTCCCTAACGTTATCCATTTACCGGAGACACTTTTAAGTTACTCATCTCGACTTTAATCCTCTCGTATGACTCACATACTAAGTCGTGATTTCATAAGAGTAACTTAGGGTTTACTATTTGAATGTTTGATATTAATATATTTCCATATATTCCTAATATCGTTAATTGAATCAATCTAGATAATATAAAGAACTTATGTTTATTTATTTAATTTATTCTAAATAAATTATTATTATTAAATAATTACAAGTTCTAGGACACCATTCCTAACACCCAATTAATATGCACAATAAATATTTAGGAATTAATAAGAGTGCAAAAAATTAAAGAGGATAGGGCTAGAAAATAACACAAAGATATATAGTGGTTCGGCCAAAAACTGGCCTACTCCACTCCCCGAGCGCCTCTCAGAAATTGTATACCTTTTCCGAGAAGAAGTACAACCCAATCCTTTTATCGGTCTCAAGATCAAACCCTAACCTTTCTTTTTCTGGGATCAAGAACAAACTCGATCCTTTTACCAGGAGGAAGATCAAACCCTAAACGTTCCTATTTACGGGCTAGGAAACTGACCCAAGTGTGAATTATAATTCTTCACACAATTACAAATCTCTCAAAAAGATTGAATATGAAAATCAAAGCTCACAATATTACAAGGCTCTTAATAGCCAAATTAATGACTCAAAATAAACCCAAAATAATATAAAAATTAGGCTTGAGAGCACTTAGCAATGAAGATCAAAATATGAAAAATTCTTGCCAAAATTCCCCACCTGATTTTCAGCCATTTGAAGAGAGGAAGAAGCCACCAAAGAGCCAGGTGGCACGTGTCACCATCCTGGTTTCTTTCAAGAAAATCATATTTTTGAATTAAATAATATAATATCAATTATCACGGGTAACAGGGGCAAAACGGTCAGGAGAGACGTTGTGAGAAAGAGTAGCTTTTCGGTCAGTTGATTAATAAATAATCAGGACATGAGCGACATAAAGTGAAAAGTAAGGGGCAGAGAGGATATTTCAGTGAGTCTGAAAATTGAGACATCCGGCAAGGGGAACCGGTGAAACCACGTGTCGCACTACTAGAGGCGACTTCAGTTGAGTGGGGGCCTACGTGCGTCGCTGATGCGAGGACGCATCGGCTATTATCATCACGCACGTCGTGGGCCGGACGATACACATTGGATGAACGTGAAGACGCGATCGGACGGTGGACACCAATTATGATTTCCTTTTTCTTTTCTCTCATCTGAAATTATATATAATAATATATATTTAATGGACGAACGTGGAGTGTCGGATTGAAGGCCTTTTCGAGATCAACGGCTGGAGAAAATTATGACTTTATATTTCCTTTAATTCCGAATATATATATATATATATATATATATATATATATATATTATAAATCCAATGTTCTTTAAACCATATTTTCTCCAAATTAACTAAGAATTGGACGATTCAAATTGCATCGCGCTCGTTATTTTCCTCTCTACAAAAAACTGCACTAAAATACTAAAATTGATTAGTACTAAGTGTTTGTTATCATAAAAAAAAATAAGCGAGATTAAGTAAGCCCAAAAAGCCAACAATGCCCTCGCTAGACACCACATGCGATAAAAAGGAAACTTACTTTACAAAAAATTCACACATCGAGAATTTTTCGTAAAGTTTCTCGGCCCTCAATGCCGTTAATAACTTCTCGAGATGAATCGCATGCAAATCCTATGTTTTCGAATAAACCAGTATATCATCAATGAAAATGATGACAAAAAGATCAAAAAAATTTCAAAGCATCGTATGCATAAGATCCATGAATGCCACGGGCCCATTCGTCAATCCGAATGACATTACCACAAACTCATAATGGCCGTATCGAGTTCAGAATGTCATCTTCAAAATATCCTCGTCGGCAATCCTCAGTTGGTGATACCCTGACTGAAGATTGATTTTAGAAAACATGGTAGCCCCTCTCAGCTGGTCGAAAAGATCTTCAATACGAGGTAAAGGATACCTTTTCTTAACCGTCACCCGATTCAATTCACGGTAATCTATGCACCGACCCGTCCTTCTTTTTGACAAACAAAACTGGTGTACCCCATGGAGAAACACTAGGTCAAATAAACCCTAGGTCCAGAAGTCCCTGAAGTTGCACCTTGAGTTCTTTTAATTCAACCGGTGTCATTCTATATGGTGCTTTGGACAAAGGTGTCGTTCCTGAAATTCTTTCAATCCGGAAATCCATTTCCCTTACCGGATACAAGCATAGTAACTCATCAGGGAAAACATCATGAAACTCTAGTACAACAGGTACCGTACTCACACTTACCTTCTCTATCGAGGCATCAACCACACTTTAAAGGTTGCCTCAGGCTCCCGCTTTCAATAATGCATTGGCTTGAAGAGCTGATATGATAACCGATGTCACTTTGCCCTTGGATCCCCGGAAGCAAATTTGACCTCCATCTGGCCATGCAAACTCCACCTTCCTATTTTCACAATCAATTATGGCATGATTAGCTGACAACCAATCCATGTCCAAAATTTTGTCGTACTCGATTAAAGGCATTGCAATCAATATGGCCTGAGTGTCGTAACCTGAAATGATAAGTTCCCTATTATATATAACTCGATTAACCACTATAGACTTTCCGATCAGAGTTGTCACACATAAATCATAACCTAAGGGGTCAGACATCAAAGTAGCATGCATAACAAAATCCGCATAAATAAATGAACGACTTGCTCTAGAATTGAATAAGACATAAATTGAATGCCCTAGAATAGATAAAGTACCCATGACCATCGTACCTACGGCCTCTGCATCCTCCTGAGTAGTGACAAAGACTCACCCTTGCTGTTGTGGAGCATACGGTTGTTGTAGAGCTGGTGGAGGTCTCTGCTGCTGCTAAGCAAGCCTAGCTTGGCCTCGACCTCGTTTCTGCCCCCAGCCTTGAGTCTGTTTACCTCGCTGAGGTGGTAGCTGTGTTTCTAAACATCGATTTACAACATGTCCCACCTGACTGTATCTGTAACATTTAATAAGTTTGTAACACTCCCTTGAGTGATAACTGGAGTAGAGTTGACAAAACGGTAGATAATTTCCCAGATTTCTTTGTTGAAAAAATTGGCACCCGCCTCTATTGGAAACCATACGTAACTGATGTTGATGATCCCGTCCCTGTGGATACTCTTCAGCCTTTCTCCTACCCGAGGAAGACTACCCCAAAGTTACCTATTTTGCCTTCTTATAAGTCGAGGCTATATCCAACGTTAATGCAAAGTAAAGAGCATTAGTGTAGGTAGTGAGACGTAACGCACGCACTTGTCCTCGTATTTCAGCTTGCAAACCCACAATGAACCTTTTTTTTTTACTTTCTGGTGGTGTAACTACATGTCCCTTGGCGAAACGAGATAACCAATCAAACTCCCTTTCGTATTCCACCACTGACCATTCCCACTGCTTAAGTGAGAAGAATTCTACCTCTAATTGATCCCAAGTGTTGTCAAGATAATATTTATCGAAAAATTAATCACAAAAAATTTCCCATGAAACTCACCCAGCCAGAGTCAAAGATTGTGAAACAGAATCCCACTAGCTCATTGCATTATCCGCCAGTAAGTAGGTTTCACAATGAACCTTCAACTCGTCAGGACACACAATGTATCCAAAAGCTTTCTCTACCGGTGCTATCCACCTTTCTGCCACCCCCAGATCTGTCGAGGTACCATCAAACTCCTTAGGGGCATGCTTTCAGTTTTCTTTCAACATCTTGGCAGCATTAGTGATGTCGCAGCCCCCCGGCACAACACGTTCAGCTAGAGGTAACACTCCTCCCCTAGGTAGTACATTCTCTTGAGGGCTACCCTGATTTCCAACATCTTCCAAATCCGCCTTATTTTCTTCCCTTTCCAGCGGTGGTGGTGATGGTGGCTCAGGAACCTCAGCACAGTTCCTCCCACGACTACCACGACCCCATGAAGGATTTCTACCTCTATCCCTTCTAGGTACAACATCTCGAGGCATCCTAACAACACAATAATCACACAACCCGTGAGCACTTAAGCAAAACTTCCATATTTAACTCAATACAATAAACATAAACAACTAATAACAATTAATAAACAATTTAAATGCTAAGGTTTACCATCACATTAACTGCTTTTGTTCTCACCTTGGTAAATTAAACCAAATCTTGCTTATGCTTGGCCTCCTCCTACAACAATTCATTCCAAACTCATTTAGACTCATAACAATAATATATAAACTCAGTCAATATCATTTAAATAAAATCTCAAACCCGGTTAGCTTAAAAGGTCTAAAAAATAGCCAATTTAAGGATAGCATTTTTGGCCAATTGGAGGATTTTCGAGAAATCATTAGCTTGCTCTTCCAAGATTTTTTCATATGTAAAATACCTATTTAGGCATACATATATTCCATAATTGAAAAGTTTCAAATAAAAGTCAAGAAAAGTCAAAATTTTGAAAAGCTAGAAGCTTGAAAATTTGCCAGTAATAGAGTTTTAAAGCTTGAGTTCATCCTTGGCCTCCAACTTCTAAAAACTTTTAAAAAGTAAATCCTAGGGCTTGGAAACATAATTTAAAATGATTTTCCAGAATTAATAATGAAAGAAACTCAATACAAGAAGTGGCTTTCAACAATAATTAAGAACAACCTAAAATCTCCATGAAAACCTAGAAGAAACTTGAGTTCTTAAATTGAATTCTTACCCTGAAGCTTATTAAATCAATGTATCCTTTACCCAATCCTCCTAACTTGATGTTCCCTCCACAAATCACCCAAGTTCCCACTTGATTAACCAAGATTCAAGAAGAATTGATGAAGAGAAAACTCATCTTTTGGGGGAGGAAGGAGCTCACCGGTGGAGAAAGGCAAAGGTGGGTTTGTTTGGTTGTTTTTATTTATTTACTAACTTATATAATTAAGAGTGGCTGAAACTAAAAGTTAATATTTTCATAAAGGTCCCCCAACCTCTTCACCTAACAACCAAGGTCATTCCACCTAAATTATAAGGTTTAAAAATGTTTAATTACTTAAGTCTAAATTTACATACATATGTTAGAAGGATTAATTTCTTAAAGATGGTTCTCAATGTTTGAGATGATAACCATATTAATCCACGAACTTATGAGATAAGTAAAATCGAATATCTTTAAATTAAAGATAATTAGACTTAAATATCACTAAAGTTGGACATTTTGATATTAGAACCTAAGTGATAAGTAAACATTAAATCGATTTCTTATATTCCAAATATTCATTATTTAAAAAGGATTGCTTTAAAGGAGTTCTAACTGATATGGAATAAATAAAATAGAAATCGAAATTCAATAATTTGTGGATAATTGAATTCACAAATTATTAAAGATAAGTTTAGTAAATCAGTGATACTGAAAACTTTAAACCTTACTTAAGATAGAAAAGAATTGCACCGATTTTATTTCACAATAAAACAAGTAGTTATTTAAAAGTTTAAATGGTTAAACTACTTGTAGAACTTTCTTTGAGTGGGAGCATCATAGTATGAACCAAATGGACTTTTAGAAGTCCAAATTAAACTCATTGACTTCAAAATCAATGAAAGTTCAAAATAAGTGAAATAAAACTGACATGAATTTTCAATAGTGGAGTTGAAAATGGTCACTTATACTTATATATTATTTATGGAAATAATAACAAGTATAGAATTGTAATCATTAAACAAATGAAAGTAATGGAGAATTACTTTGTAGTGGGAGCTTAAGAATTTCGAGAATCATAGAACCAATGTGACTAAAATAATAATTACAAACAGTATGTTAGAGCACATAGATAAAATGGAAGATTTTTGTATGGATCAAATTCGAACATGGATTTACTTCCATATTAGAATTCGACAAAAGACATTTGCGAATTAATCATTAAATGAGTTAAGTATAAGTAAAATGAGTTTTTACTAACTAAACTCTAAATTTACGTGATTACTAAGTCGTTAGTAAATGAAAGGTGTGTGAATATGATAGTTTCAAATCAAAAGTTAATAGAGTTTATTTTATGGCAATAAAATATGGAGTCTATTACACTTAATGAAACTAACATCAGACAAAAGATATACATACTAAAAAGATAAAAACGTTAATGATAAAGTATTAAAATGACTATCATGGCTAAGTAGTTGATAGTCATCCAGTTTGACCGAAATTACAAGTCAAATATCAAAAGATCTAGGACAAGTGGAAGATTGTTAGAAATGGGGTCTTAGAACTTGTAATTATTGAATAAAGATAATTTATTTAGAATAAATTAAATAAATAAACATAAGTTCTTACTATTATCTAGATTGATTCAATTAATGATATTAGGAATATATGGAAATATATAAATATCAAACATTCAAATAGTAAAACCCTAAGTCACTCTTATTAAATCATGACTTAGTATATGTGTCATACGAGAGGATTAAAGTCGAGATGAGTAACTTAAAAGTGTTCACAGTAAATGGATAACGTTTGAAAACCTTATCCTGGTAACACTGTTGATGGCTTCACATTTTGTTTATAGACAAATGATCTAATCCTGATCATTCATGTGAGTGACATGAAATAGAAGTACCATATGCAATGTTGATTGCATAAGACAGGACCACGATGTTTGATCAAATTTCTCATTAGTACCGTTTACGAGAAATGATCGAATATCAAACTAAGTTTATCAACCATGATAGATCTCAATCCTGAGTGAAATGTGGACTCCTATTTGTGGAGTTATGTTCTTTGATTCACATGGTTGAGAGCAATCTGAAAGAATGCTCAATACACTCCTGCTTTGGGAACATAATTAGTAAGTAGCTGGGTGTAAAGACTCGAATTTTCACAAATCTTTAAATCAGAAGTAAAACAGCGGAAGACTTATTTTTACAAAAATTTGGCGTGGATCCGTTTAAAATACGAACTCCCTAAACCTGTTTTTAAGAACTCATCTCAGAAAATTTTAATCACATATATTCCTACTCCAGAATATACTCAAATCAGAGAAAGTAAACTCAAAATATACATACAACCGACCTTAGGCTCTCATGAGCCACAAAATACAAGTTTTAGGACTTTATTTCAAGTTTATATGTATATATTGCATTCTTAAAATGCTCCAAACTTAGATTTACTAGTCCAAATATCCATAAGCATTCACTCGAGATCACGCGAAGACCACCTCCACGACCTCGTCCCTCTACCACGAGTATTACCTGAAAAAGTTTAAGTGTAGCACCATTAGCAAACAATGCTAGTGAGAATAAGATGGATGCAAGCACTTTTATGAACCAAATTCCATATCGGAGAATGTGTCCCAATAATTCTAATGTACTTTTGCACTACCCATTCGATAATCCCATGTACTTTACATAAAAGATCAAACCATTATACTATCTCGTAAATTCGGAAAGTAAACATTCAAGCCCGTAGTTAAAGTAGGTACTAGTGCTTAACAAAGTAAATGACAAAGAAATTAACAAAGTAAATAACAAAGTAAATTTCTCATTTCATCCGTGACCACTTGTCACCAATCACAACCATACCGTGATCTCACTGTCACCGTGACATCCGTGCATAACAATATGCAAGTCACCAATCACAAACATTCCGGTGACCTTCGCATCACCGTGACATCCGTGCATAACAATATGCAAGTCACCAATCACAACCATTCCGTGACCTCACTCGTCATTGTGACATCCTTGCATAACAATATGCAAGTCACCAAACACAAACATTCCGTGACCTCCTTGTCACCGTGTGACATCACAATCACCAATCACAAACCGTGCATAACAATATGCAAAACTTACTACTCTCTTTAGTAACACCTAAAAGTGAATCTCATCACTAAATAACGTACTAACTCGATTCTACACAAGAATCTCTCCAAAGTTCTTTTAACTATTCTAAAACCACTCAAAAGCATCTTACTTTAAGCAACAACCAATCTTAACTAAATTCCTTATGCACTTTCCTTAACTCCCGATTAACATATATTCTTGGAAAGTTCTCAAGTCTAATAACCCTCTTAGCATCGATCTAACATAAACGTCAAGCAATTCGAAAACATAAAAGTAATCACAACCATTTTAAACTCACCTTATAAGAGTAGTCAACTCCTAACCACCGGTTGATCGAAAATCACGAACGATGCTCAAAACCTATAATTACAATACACCTAAAGTATATTAATTATTCGAAATGAACAACGATCGACACGATACAAAATTAATAGACAAAACAGCCCGTAAAACATGCCAAGAGGCCCACGGCTTAAGGGGAAGGAAGAAAAGGAATTTGTTTTCCGGATTTTAAGCACTTTAAAGACAATCCGGGTTGGTTTCGGGTACTTTGAAGATTGGTAAACTCAATGGGTAAGCCTAATTTAGGGTTTAGGTCAAAAATTCAATCCCGAACAATTTAGTAAAGTCATTAAACTAATCAAATTCAAAGCTCTCATCAACAACAAACAAGAGGAAAATTGAAATAAATGGCTTTTTGGCTCAAACCCGAATCTAGGGTTAGGGAAAGTTCCTAAAAATGAATAAAACGACTTTCCCGAATGATATCTTAAAGCCCCGATGAACGAATTCGAAAATTACAACTCAAAACCTCCATTAAACACTATTCACTTCTAGGTTTTGAAACTTTAACATACCTTAAGGCCTCGAGAAAACGAGCGGAAATCACGAAGAGTAGGTTGGAAATGATCCCCGGGCCAAGAGCTTTCCAACGGATATAGAATCGATGCGATCCGTTGAGAAATAAAGAAAATCAAAAATTTGGGGGGGGGGGTCTTGATGCTCTCGGCAGCAAGGAAGAAAAAGATGCAGAAATTGTGTTCAAAAATGGCTAAATGTTGGTATTTAAAGGATGATGAATAGTGTTTTTGTGATTTTTAGTAAATCGGGTAATAACGCCTACGTTCCTCTTTTACTTTTACTTTAAAAACGAAACCTGAACCACTTAAACTAGCCCAATGGTGATTAATAATTATTAATTGGCCTATTAATAATTATTAATACAACCAAAACTAAAATAGGCTAATTAAGCAATTAAAAAGGTTTCCGAACGAAAATAACTATTTAAATCTAAATAACTAAATCTAAATTAACTTTAAATAAATAAATACTTATATAAATAAATAAATAAATAAAAAAAATTACCTCTAAAATAACGGGACGTTACAGTCCACCCTCCTTAAAAAACTTTTCGTCCCGAAAAGTAGCTTCTAAGTAAACAAATGAGGGTACTTATCCAGCATCTCCTCCTCTCGTTCTCAAGTGGCCTCTTCTGACACTTGGTTCCTCCATAAGACTTTCACTAAGCCGATAGTCTTGTTCCTCAATACTTTCTGTTCCGATGCTAGAATCTTCACCGGTGTCTCCTCATAAGACATGTTAGCATCAAGAACAATGGGCTCATGATCTATCACATGTGAAGGGTCAGCCAAATATCTTCGAAACATGAAACACACTATGGACGGCCGACAAGGATGGTGGCAAGGCTAAACGGTAAGCCACTGTTCCAACCCGATCCAGAATCTCAAATGGACCGATAAACCTAGGACTTAACTTGCCCTTCTTCCCAAACTTCATCACACCCTTCATAGGTGCCACCTTCAGAAATACGTGGTCCCCCACTGCAAACTCCAGTGGACTACGTCGCTTATCGGCATAACTCTTCTGTCGACTTTGGGCAACCCTCATCCTCTCTCTAATCAACATAATGGACTCACTAGTCCTCTGTAATAACTCGGGTCCCAACAGTCTCCTCTCTCCAACCTCATCCCAATGAGCGGGAGAACAACACTTTCTACCATAAAGTGCCTCAAATGGTGCCATCTCGATGGTAGCCTGGAAACTATTATTATACGCAAACTCTACCAAGTACAAATGCGAGTCCCAACTACCACCAAAGTCAAGAACACAAGCCCTCAACATATCCTCTAAAATCTGGTTAACTCTCTCTGTCTGACCATCAGTCTGAGGATGAAAGGCCGTGCTAAAATCCAAACCGGTACCCATGGCGGAATGTAAACTCTGCCAAAACTTTGACACAAATCTAGTGTCCCGGTCTGATACAATCCTCACAGGCACACCATGCAGTCTAACAATCTCTCTCAAGTATAACTGCGCCCAAGTCTCAACCGGATAAGTAATCCTCCCCGGTAAAAAGTGTGCGGACTTTGTCAAACGATCCACAATCACCCAAATGGTATCATACCCCTTGGGTGTTCTAGGAAACCCACAAACAAAATCCATAGAGATCTCTTCCCACTTCCACTCGGGTATACTCAAAGGATTAAGATAACCCGCTGGTCTCGTTCTCAAAGCCTTGACTTGCTGACAAGTCAAACATCTACTCACAAACTCCGCAATCTCAAGTTTCATCCCAGGCCACCAATAATGTTGTTTCAAATCTCTATACATCTTGGTGCTACCCGGATGAACAGAAAAGATAGAATTGTGAGCCTCCTCCAACAATTCTTTCCGGAAAGTCGAACTCAAAGGTACACATAGCCTTTGACGATACATCAAAGCACTATCAGAGGAAAAAGTGAAGTGGCTAGGTACACCTGACTCTGCCTCAATAAAACCGGCCTGTAAATGATTCTCGCTCCTGTGAGTCTCAATCATCCTCTGTCTCAAGGTAGGCCCCATTGTCAAACTAGCCAAACTCACTGTAACCTCGGCAGTAAGGAGGGCTATCTCAGCACGCTCTAACTCCCATCTCAATCTCATCGGTAAAGCAGACATGTAACGACACGAACCCGTTAAATTCTTTAAATTCAAATGCACAGCGGAAGACTCGATTTCTAAAGAAAAACGGCATGGGTTCGTTTAAAAATCGAATAATCAAAACCTGTTTACAACCCAATTTCCAGAAAAAGCGATAAATCGGGAATTTCACATTCCAAAAGACATTTAGACCATAAAACATAAACATATTTTACACAAATACCCTTTCGGGCTCAAAAAGACACAAGTTATGTAAAGATGGAATAATTACAAGCATTTCAATGAATGCTAAACAAAATGAGTTTTCTAGTATTGTCCATACACCCTCTCGATCGGTCACGCGGCTCCACCTCCTCTACCACGCTTCTTAACTCGAGGTTTACCTGAAAATTTTAAGTGTAGCACCATTAGCATAACATGCTAGTGAGAGCAAAACAAAAGCAAGTAATCCTATGAACAAAATCTCATAACCGAAATCGTGTCCAAAGGCCTAAAATGCCCAATACTACTCACATCCACACTTCCAAATTTCCATACAATCAAACGATAGTAGAATGTCACCCATACATGTCAATACCATGAGATAGAAAAAGAATAAAGACTTAAAGTGTAATTAACATTCACAACTAAGTCTCACTACACGTTTCTAAGAATCGATAAAAATAATATTAACTATCCTTATTACCAAACAAGTTTCATCGTATCGTGCTATTGTATGGATCGAAATCAACATACCACGTACCATATCACAACCATCGCACCATGATACGTATGGAACCGAATCAACATACTATCATGTGCCGTATCATAGATCATAATACCATGGTAATGCGTCGGATCCGAATCCACGTACTACCATGTATCATATCTCAATCATCGGTTATCGGGACTTTCACCATTTCGTATCGGGAATTTCACCATTTCGGATATCAGGACTTTCACCATTTCGGTATCAGGAATTTCACCATTTCGGATATCGGGACTTTCACCATTTCGGTATCAGGAATTTCACCATTTCGGTATCGGGAATTTCACCATTTCGGATATCAGGACTTTCACCATATCGGATATCGGGACTTTCACCATTTCGGTATCGGGAATTTCACCATTTCACCACATGATACGTATGGAACCGAATCAACATACTATCATGGGTCACTTTACAAACTGTTAAGCTTCCTAAAAGTTAGTTAAACTCAAAGAATCCTACTAAGCTATTACGAAGCCTAACTATCTAGATTGCACGAGTTATCACTCAAGTGCATCTTCTAATTACTTTACTTCCAAATCCATCAAAGTAACTTCCATTCCACTTTCATCTAACATCTCCAAATCTCATTTCCATACTTACAAACCTCTCCGATGTTCTCTAATCATCGAACTAACCATAAATCCAAACTTTCCTCCACTAACTTCCTAATTAAAGTCTCTAACCAAACTTAACTTCTAAGAAGCTAAATCCCGCTTAACTTCGATAAACAATAACATAATGAAACTTAATTCATAAAACAACTAACTTTCATTTTAAACTCACCTTGTAAACAAAGTCAACTCCGAAACACCGGTTGACCAAGAATCACGATCTATGCACGAAACCTATATAATTAAATACACCTAAAGTATATTAATTAACCGAATCGAAGAACGATCGTCACGATACTAAAATAAAAGACAAAACAACCCGAACTTATGCCAAGAGGCCCACGGCCCAAGGGAAAGGAAGAAAAGGAATTGTTTTCCGGATTTTAAGCACTTTAAAGACATTTTGGTTTGGTTTCGGTACTTTGGAGGTTGGTAACCTTAATGGGTAATCGCAATTTAGGGTTTTGAGCATTAAACCAATTCAAAACAATTAGAAAATAGCAAAAACATAATAAACTAAACATCCTAAACAAAGCCCAAAGAGGGAAAAATCACAAGGGACGGGTTTACTGCTCAAACTCGGTTTTAGGGTTTAGGGAAAGTTTCTAAAAATGACTATAACAACCTTCCCGATTGATATCTTAAAGCTCCAGGTGAACGAATTCAAGATTACAACTCAATTCCACCATTAAAACACTATTCATAACAAAATAAGAAACTTTAACATACCTTTAAGCCTCGATAAAACGAGCGAAAATTACGTTCGGTAGGTTGGAAATGATCTACGGGCCAAGGGCTTTCCAACGGATGTAGAATCGAGACGATCCGTTGAGAAATAAAGAAAAACCAAAAATTAGTTTTTGGCTTTTGGAGGCTCACTACTGGACAGAGGAAGAAGATGCGGAAATTTGATGAAATTGCCTTTGATTTTTTCTATTTTAAGGGAAAATGAATAGTGAAATCTAGATATTTAAGAAATCGGGTAATGACGCCTACGTCCCTCTTTTGTTTTTGCTTTAAAAATGAAACCCGAAGCTTGTAAATAAATCTAAAGGTGATTAATAATTATTAATTGGCCCGTTAATAATTATTAATATCACCAAAACATAATTAAAGTACTAAAACGATTAAAAACTAATTCGGACGAAAATAGCTACTAAAATAGAAGTTACTGAATTAAAACTAAACTTTAAAAGCTTCATTAAATAAAAAAAAAATTTTACCTCTAAAAGTAACGGGACCTTACAAGACAAGTGCGAAGACTTTCTACTAAGTGCATCCGCCACTACATTGGCTTTCCCGGGATGGTACTGAATATCACAATCATAATCTTTCACAAGCTCCAACCATCGCCGTTGTCTCATATTCAATTCCTTCTGAGTGAAGAAATATTTGAGGCTCTTGTGATCGGTGAATATCAAGATCTTCTCACCTTACAAGTAATGCCTCCAAATTTTCAAAGCATGTACAACCGCCGCCAACTCCATATCGTGAGTCGGATACTTCTTCTCATGCTCCTTCAACTGACGAGAAGCATAAGCTATGACTTTCCCATGTTGCATCAAAACGCAACCCAAACCTCTCATCGAAGCATCGGTATAAACCGTCAAACCACCACTACTATCGGGCGACACTAAAACAGGTGCAGTTATAAGTCTCTCCTTGAGCTCCTCAAAGCTCTTTTCACACTCCTCGGACCATACAAAGTCCACTCCCTTCTTCGTCAAACGTGTCAAAGCCGATGCTATCTTAGAGAAGTCTTGAACAAACCGTCTATAATAACCGGCAAGTCCAAGAAAACTACGAATTTCCGTCACACTAGTTGGTCTCGGCCAACTACTAACCGCTTCAACCTTAGATGGATCCACCATCACTCCTTTACTCGAGACCACATGGCCTAAGAAAGCCACTTCCCTGAGCCAAAACTCACACTTAGAGAACTTTGCATACAATTTCTGTTCCCGTAACACAGTCAAAACTTTCTCTAAGTGCATAGCATGCAACTCCTCAGTCTCAGAATAAATCAAAATATCATCGATAAACACAATAACAAAGGAGTCAATGAACCTCCTAAACACCGTTTGCATAAGATCCATAAAAACCGCCGGCGCATTAGTCAAACCGAATGACATAACAACAAACTCATAATGCCCATATCGTGACGAAATGCGGTTTTGGGAATATCATCCTCCCGGATCCTCAACTGGTGATAACCGGGATCTCAAATCTATCTTCGAAAAGATAGTAGCACCTCTCAACTGATCAAATAAATCATCAATCCTTGGCAAAGGATATTTATTTTTCACGAGAACTTTCGGTTCAACTCTCGGTAGTCGATACACAACCTCATTGAACCATCTTTCTTCCTCACGAACAACACTGGTGCTCCCCACGGGGACACACTAGGGCGTATAAACCCTAAATCTAAGAGTCCTTGTAACTGACTCTTGAGCTCACTCAGCTCCGCTGGTGCCATACGATAAGGTGCCTTGGACAATGGAGCCGTCCCAGGTAACACCTCTATCTGAAAATCCATCTCTCTCACCGGTGGTAAACCGGGTAACTCATCAGGGAAAACATCAGAGAAATCCCTCACAATTGGTACTGACTCAAGTGTAGTCACACTAACAGACATGTCTACTACACTAGCCAAATAACCCATAGCACCATCACACAAAAGAGCTCTAGCCTGAATCGCAGAAATGATTACAGGAGTCACTCTACCTCGACTCCCACGGAATCGAAAACTAGTCCCACATGGACAAATAAAATCAACAATCTTGGCACTACAGCCAATATTGGCGTGGTTGGCTGACAACCAATCCATACCCAATATAATATCAAAGTCACACATAGGCATCACTATCAACATAGCATGCAAACAACAACAACCCAAAATACATAAATCATCAGTATAAATCACTCTATCCACAACAATAGATTTCCCAAGCGGAGTAGAAACATGCAACTCATGCCCTAACGGTGCAGACTCACATGCAGCGGACTCAACAAACTCAGCAGAAATAAAGGAATGGCTAGCCCCTGAATCAAATAAAGCTAAAGCAGAATGTCCCAAGACTGTCACAGTACCTGTAACGACAGTACCTGACGCCTCGGCATCCTCTCTAGTAGTGGCAAATATACGAGCCTGCTGAGGTGGCTGAGAAGGTGCATAAACAGGTGGTGGTGCTCTCGGATACTGGGTAGGCCTAACCTGGCCCCTACCTCCTGTCTGACCACGACCATGCCCCTGACCTCGTCCCTGGCCCTGACCAGTATACTGCGGTGGAGCCTGAGGTCTCGGACAATGCTGTCGAATATGCCCATACTGACCACAGTGATAGCATCTCTGACCACTATGCTGCGGTGACGGACGAATCTGAGATCCAGATGGTCCTCCTCCCCTACCCTGTGCATGTCCCGATGGGTGGGTCACTCGACCTGAATGGTCATCCTCGGCCTTCCTCTTATGAGAGGAGGTCTGTGCAGCTGCTATCTCGGCCTTTTTCTCAGAAGGCCCAATATCTATAGCTAAGGCAAAATCTAAAGCCTCAGCATAAGTGGTAGGTCGAAAAGCTCGTATGTGACCTCGGATGTCAGCTCTCAAGCCCACAACAAACCTCTTCCTCTTATTCTCAGGATCAGCGACTTGCCCCGTAGCAAACTTGGACAAACGGTCAAACTCCCTCTCATACTCAATCACAGATCGATCTCCCTGTCTCAGGGTCAGAAACTGTACCTCCAACTGATCCCTGATATCCTCCGGGTAATACTTTTCAAAGAACTTCTCCCTAAACATCTCCCAGGTGACTATCAAAGTAGGACTCAAAGAACGATAAAGTCCACGCCACCAATATAAAGCATCATCAACCAGAGAATAGGTCCCACAATGGACCTTCGATCGGTCAGGACCTAATAGACTCAAGGGCTCTCTCAACCCTCGTAACCCATCTCTAGGAAGCATTGGATCAATAGATGTCCCATCAAACTCAGGAGGAGCATGCCTCGGATAATCTTTCAGAACCTTAGCGAAGATCGTTACTCTCGTGTCCTGGCAACCAGGAGCAAGTACCCTAGTAGGTGGTATAACGTGATCATGGTGTCCTCCACCACCTCGTAACAACTCCAGATAATCCCCCATGGGAATAGTGACGATACTGCGATCATAGATGACCTGCAAATGGAGTCTCATCCTCCTGTACAACACCCAGGAATCGGTCCTCTAGCATCAGTATGATCCTCAGGCAGAGGCGGAGTAACTGTCCTAGCACGACCTCGACCCCTACCTCGGCCTCGGCCTCGGCCTCGTACCGTAGCCGGTACACTACGCTGACTCCTCCTAAGTGCAGCTACTTTGGGAGGCATACTGAAATCACAATTAAATAAGTTCCTGGTGAGTCAAACATAATTAAGGAACTTACAAGTCTATAAAATTCAATTTAGAGGATACCTGGTGCCGTCGATCCGAGCGATGCTTTGGACAAGGACTTAAAACCAAAACATGAAAAATATGCGATGCATATGGTCTACAGAACCCGTAGGCTCTGATACCAACTGTAAAGACTCGAATTTTCACAAATCTTTAAATCAGAAGTAAAACAGCGGAAGACTTATTTTTACAAAAATTTGGCGTGGATCCGTTTAAAATACGAACTCCCTAAACCTGTTTTTAAGAACTCAATCCCAGAAAATTTTAATCACATATATTCCTACTCCAGGAATATACTCAAATCGAGAGAAAGTAAACTCAAAATATACATACAACCGACCTTAGGCTCTCATGAGCCACAAAATACAAGTTTTAGGACTTTATTTCAAGTTTATATGTATATATTGCATTCTTAAAATGCTCCAAACTTAGATTTACTAGTCCAAATATCCATAAGCATTCACTCGAGATCACGCAAAGACCACCTCCACGACCTCGTCTTCTACCACGAGTATTACCTGAAAAAGTTTAAGTGTAGCACCATTAGCAAACAATGCTAGTGAGAATAAGATGGATGCAAGCACTTTTATGAACCAAATTCCATATCGGAGAATGTGTCCCAATAATTCTAATGTACTTTTGCACTACCCATTCGATAATCCCATGTACTTTACATAAAAGATCAAACCATTATACTATCTCGTAAATTCGGAAAGTAAACATTCAAGCCCGTAGTTAAAGTAGGTACTAGTGCTTAACAAAGTAAATGACAAAGAAATTAACAAAGTAAATAACAAAGTAAATTTCTCATTTCATCCGTGACCACTTGTCACCAATCACAACTATACCGTGATCTCACTGTCACCGTGACATCCGTGCATAACAATATGCAAGTCACCAATCACAAACATTCCGTGACCTCACTGTCACCGTGACATCCGTGCATAACAATATGCAAGTCACCAATCACAACCATTCCGTGACCTCACTGTCACCGTGACATCCGTGCATAACAATATGAAAGTCACCAAACACAAACATTCCGTGACCTCACTGTCACCGTGACATCACAGTCACCAATCACAAACCGTGCATAACAATATGCAAAACTTACTACTCTCTTTAGTAACACCTAAAAGTGAATCTCATCACTAAATAACGTACTAACTCGATTCTACACAAGAATCTCTCCAAAGTTCTTTTAACTATTCTAAAACCACTCAAAAGCATCTTACTTTAAGCAACAACCAATCTTAACTAAATTCCTTATGCACTTTCCTTAACTCCCGATTAACATATATTCTTGGAAAGTTCTCAAGTCTAATAACCCTCTTAGCATCGATCTAACATAAACGTCAAGCAATTCGAAAACATAAAAGTAATCACAACCATTTTAAACTCACCTTATAAGAGTAGTCAACTCCTAACCACCGGTTGATCGAAAATCACGAACGATGCTCAAAACCTATAATTACAATACACCTAAAGTATATTAATTATTCGAAATGAACAACGATCGACACGATACAAAATTAATAGACAAAACAGCCCGTAAAACATGCCAAGAGGCCCACGGCTTAAGGGGAAGGAAGAAAAGGAATTTGTTTTCCGGATTTTAAGCACTTTAAATGTAACGTCCCGTTACTTTTAGAGGTAAAATTTTTTTTTTATTTTATTATTTTATTATTTTTATTTATTTAAAGCTTTTAAAATTAGTTAAAATTAATAATTCCAGTTTTATTAGTTATTTCCGTCCGAAAATCCTTTTTATCGTTTTAATTCGTTTCGGTGACTCTAATAATTATTAACGGGCCAATTAATAATTATTAGACACATTTAGATATTTTTACGACCATCGGTTTTCGATTTATAAGCAAAAGGTAAAAAAGGGCAAAACCGTAATTACCCAAACCCTAAAATATCTAGATATTTTTCTTAACTATCATCTTTTTAACTTAGCTATTAAGCAAAAAGTGGTCATCTTCTTCCTCCTTTTCTCCTCCAAGCCGTGAGCCATTCCACCATTGAAGTGGATTTTCTTTTCTTCATTTCTCATCCGTTTCTCAATGGATCGTCGTGTTTTCGGTTGCGTTGGATTGGTAGGGACGAGGGCTACCTATCCAACCTAGCTTTTCAAGTTTCCCGTTCTCTAAGGGAAATCCTAAAAAGTGAGTTTTCAAAACTTTTTATATGGTTTTGTTCGTTTTTGATTGTAATTGAGTTTTGATGTTGAAATCATGAATGATTATCATGGAATTTGACGATTTTGAACCCGGATTTTCGAAAATCACTATTCACGTGAAAACACTATTCATCCGAAAACACTATTCACCCGAAAACACTATTCATCCGAAATCACTATTCACCCAAAATTGCACACTTGTTCGCATATTAGTTATGAGTTGTAATATGTTGTGCAATTGGTGAATTGTAGGTGCGATTGCTCGGTTGTTGTTTCGTGAAAAGTGGTGATTTGGAGTTATTTGGCTAAGGTGAGTTTAATATGATAATTAGCAATTTTATGAATTTAGTTTCATTATGTAATTGTTTATCAATGTTAAGAGGGGGTTAACTTCTTAGAATTAAGTTTTGGGTGGAAACTTTAATTCGGAAGTGTGTGTGGAGAAAGTTGGACTTATGGTTAGTTCGATGATTAGAGATCATCGGGGAGGTTTGGAAGTATGGTAACGTGATTTGGAGATGTTAGATGAAAGTTGATTTGGAAGTTACTTCGGTTGATTTAGAAGTTACTTTGTTGGTTTTGAAGTCACTTGGATGACTTTGGAAGTAAAGTAATTAGAAGATGCACTTGAGTAGTAACTCGTGTATTATAGCTCGTTAGGTTTCTTTTTAACTTAGTAGACTTCTTCGGAGTTTAGCTAACTTATTGGAGACCTAGGGCACAATGATTCACACATGATAGTATGTTGATTCGATCCATACGTATCATGGTGTGATGAATTTGTGGGAACTTTGAGCACTTAGTAACTAGCACATGATAGTATGTTGATTTCGATCCATACGTAGTCATGGTGTGATGTTGGTACTTTGGTTTGTAACTAGCACATGATAGTATGTCGATTTCGATCCATACATATCATGTTGCGATATGGTGAAATTCCTGATACCTATGGTGAAATTCCTGATACCTATGGTGAAATTCCTGATACCTATGGTGAAATTCCTGATATCCGATATGGTGAAACTCCCGATATGCGATGGTTGTGATATGGTAATACCGTACGGGCTTAGTATGCGATATTTATCCATATGGTATACCCGGTACGATGGTTGTGATATGGTAATACCGTACGGGCTTAGTATGCGATATTTATCCATATGGTATACCCGGTACGATGGTTGTGATATGGTAATACCGCACGGGCTTAGTATGCGATATTTATCCATATGGTATACCCGATGCGATGGTTGTGATATGGTAATACCGTCCGGGCTTAGTATGCGATATTTATCCATATGGTATACCCGATGCGATGGTTGTGATATGGTAATACCGCACGGGCTTAGTATGCGATATTTATCCATATGGTATACCCGATGCGATGGTTGTGATATGGTACATGGTAGTACGTGGATTCGGATCCGTCACGTACCATGGTATTATGATCTATGATACGGCACATGATAGTATGTTGATTCGGATCCATACGTATCATGGTGCGATGGTTGTGACATGGTATGACCGTACGTGGTATGTTGATTTCGATCCATACAATAGCACGATACGATGAAACTTATTTGGTAATAAGATAGTTAATGTTATTTTTACCTAATCTTTAGAAACGTGTAGTGAGACTTAGTTGTGAATGTTAATTTTACTTTAAGTCTTTATTTTCCATCTCATGGTTTTGAATGACGAATACGGGTAGTATGATACTATCTTATGTTTACATGGAAATTGGAATGTGGTTACGAGGTAATAATGAACATTTAGGCCTCCTGGACACGATTTCCGGTATGAGATTTAGTTCATAGGATTACTTGCTTTCATTTTACTCTCACTAGCATTGTTTGCTAATGGTGCTACACCACAATATTTTCAGGTAAACCCCATCCTAAGAAGCGAGGTAGACGAAATGGTGTCGCTTGACTGCTCGAGGTGGTGTAAGGGACAATATTAAACTCTTTTGATAAGCAATAGTAAAATGCTTGTAATCATATACTTTTTACATACTTTGTGTCATTTTGAGCCCGTGAAGGGTGTATGTGTAAAGTATTTTGATGTTTTTATGATTAAACTTTACTTTGGAATGTGCATTCCCGATTTATAGCTTTTTCTGGACTTTGGGTTGTAAAACAGGTTTTGATTATTCGACTTTTAAACGAACCCATGCCGTTTTTCTTTAAAAATTAAGTCTTCCGCTGTGCATTTGAATTTAAAGAATTTAACGGAAAATCGGGTCGTTACATTAAAGACAATCCGGGTTGGTTTCGGGTACTTTGAAGATTGGTAAACTCAATGGGTAAACCTAATTTAGGGTTTAGGTCAAAAATTCAATCCCGAACAATTTAGTAAAGTCATTAAACTAATCAAATTCAAAGCTCTCATCAACAACAAACAAGAGGAAAATTGAAATAAATGGCTTTTTGGCTCAAACCCGAATCTAGGGTTAGGGAAAGTTCCTAAAAATGAATAAAACGACTTTCCCGAATGATATCTTAAAGCCCCGATGAACGAATTCGAAAATTACAACTCAAAACCTCCATTAAACACTATTCACTTCTAGGTTTTGAAACTTTAACATACCTTAAGGCCTCGAGAAAACGAGCGGAAATCACGAAGAGTAGGTTGGAAATGATCCCCGGGCCAAGAGCTTTCCAACGGATATAGAATCGATGCGATCCGTTGAGAAATAAAGAAAATCAAAAATTTGGGGGGGGGGGGGGGGTCTTGATGCTCACGGCAGCAAGGAAGAAAAAGATGCAGAAATTGTGTTCAAAAATGGCTAAGTGTTGGTATTTAAAGGATGATGAATAGTGTTTTGTGATTTTTAGTAAATCGGGTAATAACGCCTACGTTCCTCTTTTACTTTTACTTTAAAAACGAAACCCGAACCACTTAAACTAGCCCAATGGTGATTAATAATTATTAATTGGCCTATTAATAATTATTAATTGGCCTATTAATAATTATTAATACAACCAAAACTAAAATAGGCTAATTAAGCGATTAAAAAGGTTTCCGAACGAAAATAACTATTTAAATCTAAATAACTAAATCTAAATTAACTTTAAATAAATAAATACTTATATAAATAAATAAATAAATAAATAAATTACCTCTAAAATAACGGGACGTTACACTGGGAATGCATTTTCACGAGATGGAATTCATAACTTTCCTATTAATTAACGGTATCAGTACGATACCTAAAATTTTTAGGAACTTTAGGAAACTCCCTTGATGTACTAATTCGAGACATGAACAAGTGGCGCCACGACTTCTATTGATCACAGAAGTATATTATCTCTAGTTCAACTAAAGATAATGTTCATTGGAAAATTAGCGGGAACACAAGGATAAAGCAGTAATTACTGGGATAAAGCGGTGAATTTAATCCGCCTGTAATTATGAGGGTTCCACGTGAAGGATATATCACATATATAAATAAAGATAAACTAAATGGACCTAACTCATCTATAGTGAGGGGAGTTCAGCTATGAATCTATAGTGGAATTATTCATAGTTAGATAATAAGTAATTAACTTCTTATGAGCTAATCACTTAATTGACTAATTATTAAGCTCATGATCTATAGGTTCATCAGGTCCGTTTGCTAACCCAAATATCGTAGTCGCGAAATCAAGTAGAATAAATGAAAATTTTAAGTAAAGTGAATTACTTAAATAGGCAGTATTAATTGTTTAAATATTGAGTATATTTAAATGGTAATTAATATGAACATTATTAATTGTTTAAATAATGAGTTTATTTAAACAGAAAATTAATAATGAAATATTATTAATCAGACATTATTAATTGTTTAAATATTGAATATATTTAAATGGAAATTGATAATTTGAAATTAATCGATAATTATTAATTGTTTAAACAATTAGTTTTATTTGAACAAAAATTAATAATTAAAATTAATTAATTAAGGATAAAATATTGTCAATTAAAATTATTAATTAATTAAATAATGAGTTTATTTAATGGAAATTAATAATTAAAATATTTATTATTAATTGTTTAAATAATGAAAATTATTTAAATGGAAATCAATAATTAAATATCATTTGATAATATTTAGTCGGGAGAAAATATTAATATTATTAATTGTTTAAACAAAATATTTTATTTAAATGGTAATTAATAAATAAATTAATTAAGTTGGACTTATTTATTTAAGAGAGAGTTTCAAACCCAATTGGATGAATGAACTCAATTGAAATTGGCCCAAAATAATTAATTAAATAAAATTTATTTATTAATTATTTATTGGATGAATTTCGCCCATATATATATATATATATATATATATATATATATATATATATATATATATATATATATATATTTATTAGGGAAATAATTATTTAAATTCTATCCTAAAATAATTATATAGATATATTTACCCAAGATAAATCAAATAAAGAAAAGAAAATATCTTTTTTTTTTGTATTTATCTCTATGGAATAGTTTAATAAGATTAGATTTTCCATTAGTCTATGAATAGGAGACTTGGGTCATTCATAAAACACACAATTCAATTCCCTAGAAATTAAAAGTTCTCTCTTCTCCTCTCCCTATTGCCATTGCCGATTTTTGGCTATAATTTTAAGAAGAAAAATATTTTTTTCTTCTTCCTAATTTCTTCTAAAGTTCGATCCCACAATCAGGTTTCGTTTGATCGATCGGGATATAGCGTAGAAAATCTAGTGTTGCTGAGGATTGATGCTGTAAAGAAACCTCCTACCGACTCTCCATTTATTACTCAATGTAAGTAAAAAGGGTCTTAATTATCGAAAATAGCATGAATCTACATGTCTTTTATTACAAATTTCATGATATTAATAGATCGTTAATTAAATGTTAATTAGATTACTAAATGATATTCCGCTAATTTTGTAGATCAATCCCTTCAAAACAACCACGTGACGATAATGAATGTGATGAAACTTTCTTGATAGACACACTTGATTCTAAGGAGATTTCTTAAGATAATCTTCTTTCTGATATTGAGAGTTCTAGTGTTATTGAGTCGGTTTGTTCTCCTCTAGGGACTATGTTTTGGCAACCCCATTTTAAAGAACTACCCATTGAAAGAGACAAGCCTAAACCTTCTATTGTAGAAGTCCCTATTCTCACGATTCCTTCTTCAGGTATCAAGAGAAAGCTCCATTTATATGCACTTAAGGAGCTGAGAAACCACGATTACGATAACTCGTGGATTTATAAAGCCTGGATGAAAGTAGATTCTGATAGACCAATTTTGATAAAGATTTTTTATCCAGGCCCGAGACTAAAGCATTATGTTGAGCGAGCTAGTCAGTTTTTGAGTTTAAGCTGTGGAGTTTGCTGTGGAAATGCGCCATCTTCATCATCCAGGTTGTCTATTTCCTTGTCTTATGTTTATCATTCTCATTTCAAATTTGTAGACATTGAGGACACTGTCTGATTTTTGTTAGGGGTGGTGCATTTCATGCAGAATAGTTATTTATGTTTTTCTTAATTTTTAGGTCAAATTATTTTGGAGGATATTTAAATAATTTTTAATTTTTTTTTAGTTTTAATCACTTTTTGCTATCTTGACTATTAGGATATGATTTCATGAGTTATTTGTGCACGATCAAACTTTGTGGTTAGAATGGTTGTTAATACAAGTAGCTGATGAGAAAGAAAAGAATTTCCAAAGTTTTTAAGTTTTTCATATCTTTGTTCTGATTCATTAGTGAGCTAAGAAAACTTCTTTTAAACTTTAATTGATCATTTGAATTGGTTTACATTTTGAAACTCTATTATTTGATTCTTGATTTATGCTTTAAGGATGATTTTTTGCTAGTTAGGATAATCCTTAGTTTAGCCTTTTATTTTTCCATGTAAAAAAAAATGAAAAAAGAGCAAGAATGTGATTTTTTTCATGTAGATTTGGCAGTACTCATTTATTGTACTAATAAAAAAAATATCATTCTACAATGTTCTTATTTGATGCATGCATTTCTTGTCTCTAAAAAAAATGAAAATAATATATGAAAAAGTTGAAAAAAAAAAGGGAAAAAAAAAAAGAAATTGTTATTTTGTATTTTTGGCTCATAGTTCATATTTATAGTTTCTTCCTAGCCAATTTGAAATTCTAAGAGTATATTTTTTGTTTGGAATAATGAGTTTCCACATATCTATCATTTGATCAATGTTTGTTTATTAGTTTGTCCTTAAATTGTTAAATTCCCTTTTGAGTGTTTTCTCATTTTTCAACTCCAAGAGTGACATCTTTGCACTAAATTTCCATTATTCCCGTGAGGTATTGGGAGTTGAGGGTTTTGAATTTGAGAAATTTCTTCACTTTTTCGGATACTACTTGTGTTATGGTTATGGTAAGACGGCTTACAGTTTGATGCACACACACATCTCTAAGTCATTTTTGAATTAGTCTTGATAGCATTTATTGATTTTGGCTTTAATTTTTTTTTTAATATCCTTAGAAGATGTGGATTTAAATTTTGAGTTTAGCATAACTTCTTATTTTCGCTTTGATTTGCTAAAGATTAGCAATAAGCTAGTTGGGGGTTGAGATAAGTGTATGAAAATGCACTTAATTTGTGCTTAATTGTAAAATTAATTAACTTTTAATTTAATATCTTCATTGATTTAATTGAATATTTTGAAATATTCGAATATTAGATTTTAATTTGATTTATTAAATTTTTTAGGTAAAATATCACTTTTGGTGGAAGTTAGAAATTAATTGGAGAAGAAAATCGATCGAAAAAGCAAGGAAAAGGATATTAAATATTAAATTTCCAGTTTTCTGACACATGGCACGCATTGATAGAAATTAGCTTACCGTAGACCTGCGTCGCATCGGATCACCAGCGCTCCAGCCAATAGAATGTTAACACGTTGGGAAGATAGAGGAAAAAAACGAAACTCCTGCCACGTGGCCTCCTTTGTCAGACCCTAGCGCATCAGTCAGTGCTCCTACACGTGTGCCTTAGCACGTGGGGGCACGTGTGTTCTTCTTCTCCATTCCGAGCGTGCGATGTGTCATCAGTATTTTTCCAGCAGCTTTTTGATTTTGTATCTGTCCGTGGGTCCCACATGCAATTTCACCATCCATTTTTATTTTTAAATTTCCATAACTCTCATTCTCTCCCCCCATTTACTCCTAATTACAATTAACTCCCATTTATTTTCTTATTTAATTCTCAGTTTTATATAATTTAGGAGTTATTTTTTAGTCCCCAAACTTGTATAAATAGGTCTTAGACACTCCGAATTACACACCTCTCTTCCTCCCATTTTTCTTTACATTTTTAGTTTTTCATCTATTTTTCTCTCTAGTTTTTATTAGTATTTTCATACTTTCTTTTTAAAATTTGTGAAAACGCATAGCAAATTAGGCCAAGTTTTATTTGGTTAAGTTTAGGAAGAGTTTTAGGTAATACATTTTTATTTAGAATATTGATTGAACATGGTTCAAGTAATTCTTAATTTTAAGTAATTCTTAATTTCTCCATCTTTTTCTAAATTTTATTGTTAATATTATTGTAGTGTTCAATTTCATATAAATATAGTCATACTCTTTTTATGTGGGATTTTTACAATATAATTTTATTGATAATTTCTTTATTTTATAAAAAAATATTTCACCGCATTATGACTTGTTATATTGTCGATCTTATATTTTTTTATAAAATAAATAATATGTTCTTCATTTGAGAAATTGTCATGCTTTTAAATACATTTGAAAATAATATTTGTTTTTTATTTCTAAATTTTCCGATTGATTATTTGGGATGTGAAATTTTCTATTGAGTTATATGAATCAAAAGTTTATTTAAATTTGTAAAGCATAAAAGGATTCTTGCACTTGACCAAATCCATTATTAATTTAGTTTTAAATCAATTTTATCATTTATTTGCACAATTTCCAAAACCAAAATTTTCAACCCTTCTATCTTTTTCTAAATTTCTTCAACTCAAATTATTTCTTGATCTTCACCTCTCTATGGACACGACTGCCCAATCTACACTACAACGACCACTTAGCGTTTGCACATTTTGTACGTAATCAGGAGTCTTTGATGTTAGCTGTCGAAAATTCAAGTACATATGCATGATTCAATGTTTTCATAAAAGTGGTATTAAAATTTTAAAAAAATCTAATATAAAAACTTAAATGAGGGATAAAAGGGGAAATCAAAAGTTTCTCCCCTCAAACCCATTTTAATATAATACTAGTTTTTTAGCTTGTTAATATTATTTTGCATTATATTTTTTAACATTTGATAGAACGCTTATTGTTTGTATAAGTATGTTCCATCTCTTTTTAATTTTTAATTTTAATATTGATTGAAGATTAGTGTGTGTTTAGAATGATATTTTTTTTTATATAATTTTGATCACTTATGATTTAGCATAAATTAATATTTAATAATTCAATTTGAGAAATAATGTGATATGAATCATGGAACGTCACAAAAAGCCCAAGGACAAATGTAACGTCCCGTTATTTTGTGAAAAAAAAAAAAAAAAAAACTTTTATTTATTTTATTTTAATTTGAGTAATTAAAATTCATTTATTTATTATTAAATTAGAATTTAGTAATTTATTTCATTTTAATTCCTTTTAATGGCTTTATTTATTTAAATACGTTAAAATGGTATTAATAATTATCAACGGGCCAATTAATAATTATTAATCACCATTGGGATAGTTTGAGATGTTCGGGATTCGTTTTAAGCCAAAAGTCATAAAAGGGCAAAGTTGTAATTACCCAATTTGCAAAATATCTAAAATCACTATTTGCTTCATCTTCTTTATATCATCCTTGACTCAAAGTTGACCCAAAATTTGCTTCATTTCATCCTCCAAACCCGTGAGCTTCAAGAGAAGGAAAGAGAAAATTCGATTTCGTTCGTTTCTTGACGGATCGACTCAAGCTTAGATATTTCGGAAAGGCCTCGGGTCAAGGATCATTTCCCATCTACCCATCGTCCGTTTCTCTCGAGATCCTAGGAGTTCTCGGTAAGTGAAGTTTCAAACCCTAACTCCAAATAGTGTTTTAATGGAGTTTTACTTGTTTTCTTTCGATTTCTTGCCGTGAACTCGGTGTTTGTCAATTCGGGAGTAGTTTTAAGTGTTTTTGGAAACTATTCCATAACCCTAAAACCGAGTTTCGATCGAAACCCTTTCCGTTTGAAATTTACCCTTTTGGGTTTGATTTTGGGTTAGAAATTAATGAATGAATGTTTATTTAAATTCAATTCGGGAAAGGGATTAATGTTCAAAAACACTATTCATCGATACCCATTGAAATCGGGATTATCGAATTTGATTAAAACCAACTCAAAACGTATTTTGAATTGCCAAAAAGCCGAAAAACCAAACCCGAGACTCGTTTTGATGATAGGGCCGTGGGCCTCTTTGTGGGTTTTATTGGGTTTTCGTTGCTTTGTATGTTTAGTAGTTGTTTGAATGATAGTTGGTTTCGTTATTGATTGTTACGATATAATTCGTTTGTAGGTGTTTTTGAACCGCGTGGTTGATTGCTCTTTCGGTGTTGGAGCAAAGTCTTCACTTTTATTAAGGTGAGAATAGTTAGTATTTAAAGTAATTATAGAAATCGGACAAGTATGATGGTTTGAAGAGTTTGGAACTAAGATTAGAATCCAAATCTAAGATTAGAAGGATGTGAGTTAGTGCCCTTAGGATTAAGAGTTAATCCTTTAAGTGAGAACTTAGAAGTTCTCGATAGAGACTTTGAATCTTAGAAGATTCTAAGTTAGATTTGATTCGAACTAAGATTGGATCATTAGAAGTCAAAAGATCAAAGTTTGTTTTAGAACGGTTAATAAAACCTCGGATTACTGGAAGTTTAGAATCCTTGGAGGTTTAGGTTAATCGTTATGTTATGTTCTTACTTTTATTATTATTGATACCGGAGTTCGATTTATAAATCGTTCGTTCGAGAATTCTTATCTGTCCTTTACTTTATGTCTTTACTTTACTCATTTACTTTATGCATATTTCGGTTGTTTCATCATTTACGTTTACTTTATCTACTTTTGCAAGCATATGCATAACATCTCGCATTATCGAAAAGAAAAGAAAGTGAGAAAGAAAAACGAAAGGTTAATGGTGGAATATGAGAAAGTCCACACTACTTTCATGCATAAGTACGGTGGGACATGATAATTGCCCACACTACTTTCATGCATAAGTGCCTGGTGGGACATGATAATTGCCCACACTACTTTCATACATAAGTCCTGGTGGGACATGATAATTGCCCACACTACTTTTATACATAAGTACTGGTGGAATACGATAATTGTCCACACTACTTCATACATAAGGATAAGGGTGGATAGTATGTAAAAATCCACATTATCTTCATTCCATGCATAAATGGCGAATGTGTATTCTACGGGATGTACTCCTTACTTTTATGCATATGATAGACGAGAAAGAGAATCGAGATGTTATAATTATACAAAGTTTATTGATTTACTTTTCTTACTCATGTTATGACAAGTTATTGGATGAACAAACAGACCAAGTGTGCTAGTTAGTATCATCAATTAGAAAATATGAAATAAAATGACCTAGACTTTGGATTTCATGGAATAGAATTACCTAGAGTTTGAAGAACTTTAGGAGTAAAATGTGTCGATTTATTTGGACACAAATCGAAATGCGAGTTTGAGGTCTATCTTTACTTTTTATGCTTATTATTCTCACTGGGCTTAGTTTGTTAGCTCATGATATTACAACCAATTTCAGGTAATGCCTTGGCTAGAGGTCGAGGAAGAGGAGGTGGTGCTGCGTGATCGAGGGATGCTGACCTCGAGATGGACTAGTGGATTGTAAAGTTTATGTCTTATTTTGATGAATTTTAAGGAATTGTACTTTGTATTTGGCTCCTAAGAGCCTAATATTGATGTTTTATGATATTATATATTTGAACTCCTGATTTGGACTTAAAGTCCATGAGATTTTGTTAGATTTGAAAATTAGGATGTAAACAGGTTTTCGGCATGCCAATTTTCAAATAAAACCACGCCAATTTTTCGTAAATTAAAAGACTTCCGCTGTTTTCTCTGAATTTAAATTATTTAAAAATGACGGGTCGTCACAACAAATCACAACATTAAAGTTCAAGAGAAGCATTGACATCCATTTACAGGCCTACATTAGCAAAGTCAAGACAAGCTTCGAAGATCCGATCATGGAGGCTACGGAAGAGGACGTGATGAACTTCAATCTATGGCAAATACATTTGGAGGAAGAGTATTGAAGACTTGTTCAATCGGAATTGAAGAGAAGAGCTAATTAGGAAAGTTGCATCACTTTTGCAAACTTTCCTTATTTGGGCCACTTTCCATATTTGTTTCCAAAGTTTCCATATTTGTTCCCAAAATGGTTCCAACGAATTTATGATGTATTTAGACATGTTTTAGGTCTTTTATATTCATTTTATATGTTTGGAAAGAATTAGGAAAAATATTATTCTCTAGAAAAGATTTTCCACAAAATCTGCCAATTTCACATAAGGCAAGTTTTGGGCAGATTTTGTGCTCCTTGTAATCCGAATTTCCTAGCATATTTTTAGGGTTTCTTTGCCTATTTAAAGGCCTCATTTGTAACCCTAAATACCAAGAATTCATATGATAATAATATTGCTTTTTGCTTTGTTGAAATTGCTTAGTTTTGTAGCCTTGTTCTAGGTTGCATGTTTTAAAAACATTCAAGCATGAATTGATCTATTGTGTTTGTGGATTGTTTCAATCTTGAAATAAGAACAAGTTCTCTTATTTCAAGATCATAGATCATTGGAATAATCTTTCTCTTCTTGTATTCCAAGGGTTTTACCTTTTTGTTCATGGGGTTTTAGGATTTGCATCTAAGGGGTTCTTTGTGCATCAAAGGGTTTCTTTATCAATTTCCTAGGGTTTCATATCATAATGGTAGTTTAGATATTTACTAACAGTAGGAGGGTATTAGTGTTTAAAAAAAGTTTTTCCCATTAACACACTTTTTCAGTAGTAATAGAATAAGTATATATATATTTAGAGAGAGATAGATATAGATAGATATTATTATTATTATTATTATTATTATTATTATTATTATTATTATTATTATTATTATTATTATTTTTATAATAAACCAGACTATTTCATTGATAATTGAAAGATTCATAGAAGGCAAAACAAAGAAAGCTTTCCAGAAGGAAGCAAAATTAGAAGGAGAAAAATAAAAAAATAAAAAAGAAAAAAATACCACTTGCACTCCCAAAGAAGGCAGAACTATTATGCTCCACCCAAAACACAATAAAAATTCTAAGGAGAGAAGTCCAAATGTGCCTAGCAAACCAGCAATCAAACAAAATGTGACTTGTTGTCTCCAAACTACACTAATGAGGTTGGTCAAATTTTCAAGCAAGCTCCTTTTTACATAACGTAAGTTTAATTTATTTTGTCATTTTTTAAAAAAAGTTAACTAAACTATAAACATAGATATACAAAAAATGAACTCATCGGATGGGCCGAGCTTGGCTCGATTCAACAAGCTAGACCCAAACTCGACCTAACGAGCCAAGCCCATGAGTCGAGTCGCGAGTGTTTAATTTTAGATTGGGCCAAGTCGGATATGCTCAAACAAAACTATAGGCTCGTTGGGCCCGAGCCGGCTTGACCCATTGATGATAGTGAGATATATGATAAGATTTAGTAACAACAAATCTGTAAAAATTAAAGAGGAATAGATCATTCGAGATAATTTGTCTAAACGATGCTTATGTACAACACGTGCAAAAATATTTATCTTACTCTTTACTATATGAAACATTAAAAATGAATATTTGTTCGTACAACTAAATTTATTAGAAATGTTTTAGAAACAAAATCAGAGTTCATCATAGTATAGAATTCGTTATGCATACTTTATGTTCTCAACAAAGTTTTGTCAACGATTAATTTTTGCACCTTGAACTCCACATATTTTACAGCTAATTTCTTCTTTCTATTCGGAAATTGAGTCAAACAAGTGGTTGATTAAAGAAGTCGTAATTGGTTCAAGGAGTAGACAACTTTGCTTGGACAAAATTATCTTTCTACGTTGAAACAGGGCCATCTCCAATTCATCTAAGCTCAACGACTCAAATGACCCCCAAAAAAAAAAATCTAACTTTCTGTTAATTCCAAGCTAAGCAACACCGTTATCAATTGCCAACATGTACACGGCTCAACTAATCAGACATCAATACTACCTTCGACAAAGTTTAAGATTCAAGTCCTCCCCTCTCCCACTTTGATGTAATATACTAATATATCAAGAAAAAAACTCCGTTATCAATTTATTATAAAACATTCTCATATTCGAGTACGAACAAAACCAGATACGATCTCAGCAATAGGATACAAATCATGACATTATCAGCTGTATAAAGGATGCTGGTTTGTCATTAAAAAAAAAAATACACGCATATAGATAGACACTTGAAGAGTACAATGCAACTTTAGAAGAAGGAAGGGCCTTAGGCTTTCCAAGAAGAGAGTGGTGGTGTCTCAGAGTCCTTCCATGTAGCCATATTACTTGAATATCGATCACCTCGAACAGCATCTGCTGAAGCAATGGCTTCAAGCTCAGCCATTTCTTCAGGTGTTAGTTTTACATTTAAAGCTCCAATATTCTGTTTGAGATTTTCAATCTTAGTCGTTCCGGGTATGGGACACACATCATTCCCTTGGTGGTGAACCCAGGCCAAAGCCAGCTGTGATGGTGTGCATCCCTTTCTTGCTGCTATTGCATTTACCTTCTCAAACAATGTTCTATTGTGCTCCAAATTTTCAGCTTGGAACCGTGGCAAATGCTGTACAAAAAGAAATGATAAAGCCACAAACAAAATAGGAAAGATTCTAGAATCTATCTAATCAGAAGATGAAAACCACTAGTAAAATCCAAATGACGATAAATAAAATTTTAATGCAGTAAAAGTTCATACAAATTAATTTCATCTAAATAGTTTAGTTATCAAGAATAATTTAACAGATGCAGATTCTAATTTTCTGTTAAATAATAAGAAACCATTTTAATTTTTGGCTCAGTTTCATTTCAAGAATAATCCAAAGATCATTTCCTCCTTACAATACATCATGTACTCATTTAACTCTTTGAGAAACAGCTGCAGAAGCAAAATATCTTAGAGAGAAAAATTGAAAAATAACAAAAACAGCCATAAAGTTAATTCAAATACAAAAATTAAAAAAATAAATTTACTATTTAGATGCAAACCTTCCGAAAATCATCATTATGGAGATCTTCAACAAAATTGGGCCCAGATGAGAAGAAGCCTCGTCCAAGAGGACTGTATGCGACAATTCCAATGCCAAGTTCCCTAAAATAATTGGTAGAATAATATTGAGATTGACAACCACCTTAGAAAAAAGGTTGGGTAATGGAAATATTAACAATAAATACCTCACCTGCAAACTGGAATAATCTCTTCCTCTACATCTCTCGACCACAAGGACCACTCAAGCTGCACAGCCGTTATTGGATGAACAGCATGTGCCCTTCTGATTGTGGAAGCTGAAGCCTCAGATAGTCCTATATACTTTATTTTACCTTCTTCAACTAATTTCTTAAGTTCTCCAATCTTTCAAGAGACATAAAGGAGAAGATAGTGGATCAGGAAACTTATTAAGAAAAGATAACAACGTGGAATTGAACAGAGGAGCAGAGAACTTGACATTCAAATAAATGTGCATAAGGCCAGAGAATAAATATAATCACAGAATCACAGAAAAATATCTAAGAAACTGTAACTTACTGAAGGCTCGATGTTCACTGTCCCACTAAAGAGGTACACTTATAAGCCCAGAAATTATTATTGGACATCATGTTTGTTGGCAACTTTTATAACCGTATCTAGGACCATTGTATTGAGTTATTTTCATTAAGTTGCAAGTATCCTAGAGTCTAACGTTAATTTAAATCGAAGGAGAGTTTGATGAAGATGTGCCTTGGATATAACAGAGTGATCGAAAGATCCCTGTTGGTACACCAGTTCTTTCAAGCGAACTCCCGGACAACCGTCCTCATCCTTAGAAAGGGTTTTGTTGGAACTCCATCCTTTTGAAGATTTTACTTTGAATTGATAGTTTTCCTTAGAAAATCCCAAAATACACCACAATCTATTCCCCCCCGCCCCTCCCCCGACCCTTTGGTCACCTTGCTTATGGTTGAAGAATCAAATCAAGTAAGAAAAAAGATAAATGAAACTGCAGCAGTGATTCCCCCACTGCAAGAATGCTCCTCACACTCCAAGACCTCGCGCTAAGAAGACCATCTGTATGGTAAGATTGCAACCTCAAGGAGGAAGTTTGCACCTGTAAATCGCATCCTTGAGAAAAGTGATCATGCTCGCAACCCGCAAAGTGACAGACTGAAAAACTATTTTAGTGTCCTATTGTGATATAAAAGCAAAGAGAGCATGGCGGCGGGGAAAACCTGGACACCTAGAGATTTCCAAAGAGTCTAGTCATATCAGATTCTAGGAGTTTCAAAGTGTTTCTCAATCATCCGAAAGGTGCTAGAGAGTGTTTTCTATCTTTCTTCCCCCTTCAGGTTGTGGGTGTGGTGAGTGATCGATTGTTTTCTTCATCTTTTTTCTCGTTGGGTGCTTGCTCGTGTTTTCTTCGTATGTCTAGATTCATAAGTTGAGAATGCGGTGTTGTTATTGGCATAGGCGTCCACAATTTTTCTCTATTTCGAAATTCTATTGTTTCTTGCTTTATCACCTAAAAACTTTACTCACTCATCTCAATTGGTAAAGAACATAAAGCAAATTTAGCACGAAACAAACGAAAGGCAAATTTTAAAATCTACCAGGAATTCAAATCCAACATATTCAGCCCTCGATCAAACTTACGATTAGATTAAGGAAAAATAAAAAATAAAAAACACAGTAGAAGAAAATAGACAAACCGTGATTTCAATAGGGAGCTTGGTATCAATTCGGTGCTGATAATAAAGATCGATGCAATCGACATGGAGGCGTTTCAAGCTAGCTTCACAAGCAGCCCTTACATAAGTCGGGTCACCACGGATTTCCCTCTTACCGTCAGCGAAACTAATACCGAATTTAGTAGCCAATTCAACTTTATCTCGGAAGCCGCCTTTGAGAGCTTTACCAAGGAGGATTTCATTAGTGTGAGGACCGTAAATATCGGAAGTGTCGAGAAAAGTGATGCCGAGGGAAACGGCTTGGTGGATTAGAGAGATCATGTCCGAGTCGGGCTTTGGAGGGCCATAGAAAGCGGACATGCCCATGCAGCCAAGGCCTTGTGCTGAAACTTCAAGACCTTCAGAACCAAGCTTGATCCGATTTACTTCATTCGCCATTTCTCTCTCTCTCTCTTTCTGTGTGGAGGAGTGCCCAATATATGCCGGAGGGAACAAAAGGGGTAGGTGTGGAAGATAAGACTTTGTAGTGGTTACTGCTTCCGTCACTGATTACGTTCTATTTCCCTTTTTTTTTAACTTCCGACATAAATATTTGCATTGCAATCAACGACTTTTAGTTTCCATGCACAATATAGTTAAAAAAGGTTCGATATTTAAAAAAAAAAAAAAACTCAAATCCGCACCTAAGTAGGGGTGTTCAAAATCCCTTCAGGGATGGGGAGGGGACGAGGAACATTTTTTTTCGTTTCAATTTTTGGGGCGGTGACAGAGAATGCATTCCCCGCCCCGATCCCTGAAATTATTTGATTAATTAATGTTTTTTTAAATTAATATTATACTATTATTAATCATTTAATTCATAATATTAAAAATTTAATTATAATATATGTTTTTTAAATCTAAAATATATATATTATATATGCTACTACTTATTATAATATAATTAAAGATATTTATAAACTTTATAAATATTAAAAACTACTTTGCAAATGGGGAAAAATTCCTCGGGGAAGCCTGATCCCCATAAATTCCCCGTAGGGAATCACCATCTCCGTCACCAAAATTTTAAAGCAGGGATTTTAACGGGGATGAGGAATGATTTAAAATGTGGGGACGACCCGCCCCGCGAACACCCCTACACGTAAATAATCAGTGATTCTGCCCATAGGTAATCACTCATTTTATTGATTCACTATATTAAATGATATTTTGTGAATGCAATCACTGATTACCTTATAAGTTATCACTGATTACCTCCAAGTTAACACTGATTTTTTTTTATTTACTTAAATGATGGTTTTAAAAAAACTGCTAGATTTACTTAAATGATATGTTTAAAAAAACTGCTAGATTTATAAATTTAAATTGTAAACAGGTTATGGATAGTCCGAGTTTTAAACATATCCATGCCAAATTTTTATTAAATTTAAAGTCTTCCGCTGTCAATCTGATTTTAAATCATTTAAAAAGAGTCGGGCCGTCACAATTAATCATTGACTCGGCCCATAGGTAATCATTGATTTTACTGATTCACTATATTAAATGATATTTTATGAATGCAATCACTGATTACTTGATAAGTTATCACTTATTACTTCCAAGTTATCACTGATTTCTTTGATTCACTTAAATGATGGTTTTTAAAAAAACTGCTATATTTACAAATACTTTTTAAAACTGCTTGATTTATAAATATTGAAAAAAATTCTGTTACCTAATAAAATTTCCCCAAAATTTAATACAATTCGTAGAGCTTAAAAATAGGAAATCGGAAAAGTTGATCTTCAAAAATTCATTTTAAGATTTATTGACCCTCCACTCATTTATTAAACTTTATTAAAATTTGGGCCTATTGACCTTAAAAAATGCAAACTAAGGGTTAATTGTTCCTCCCCTCACTTTTTATATTTTTTGACCTTACGACGATGTCACTACCCTTTGAAATGACTAAAACATCATTTTCTCCCATCTTCTACATTTGAAACATTGAAACTCTAACTCACCTTTTCTCCCTTTCTCTCACATGGTGGTGCCTCCATATCAAAAATCGTACTCTCTCACACAATCGAAGACGAAGAAGAGAAATGAAGGTGTCGAACGAAGAAGATAAACGAAGGCAGTGTGTAACGACCCGACTTAAACAGAGGCTAGGCCGCGAGTACTCTCAGCGGAAGCGTGCAAAACATGAAATTCAAAGTAAGGTAGTTGTAATTTAAAACAAAACGCAACGAAAGGAAACATTTTTACGGAAAAAAATTTACGTGGGTCCATTTAAAAATTAAACTAACCAAAACCTATTTTACACGGTCCCAACAGAAAAGCGAGAAATGTGCATTTCTAAAGTAAAGGAAGTTCAAAACGACTTCTTGGAAATTAAGTATGAAACTATGCTTTGATGAGGCCAGGAGACAAAATATACAATTTTACAAAATGAGAACAATAAAAAACAATTTACATAAGTTATCTCTTATGCATTTAACACAACTCGAGCTCGAGGAACGACGTCAACTAGTTCGTTCCCAAGTCCAGCATCCAAGCTCCAACGCATACAAGCTTCCTCGTCACGACCTCAACCGCAACAAAACCTAAAAGGTGATATATAGCATACTAATATCTCAAGAAAAAAACTCCGCTATCAATTCATTATAAAATATTCTCATATTCGAGTACGAACCAAACCAGATACCATATTAGCAATAAGACACAGATCATGACATTATCAGCTGTATAAAGGATGCTGGTTTGTTATTAAAAAAAAATAAAAAAATACACGCATATAGATAGATACTTGAAGAGTACAATGCAACTTTAGAAGAAGGAAGGACCTTAGGCTTTCCAAGAAGAGAGTGGTGGTGTCTCAGAGTCCTTCCATGTAGCCATATTACTTGAATATCGATCACCTCGAACAAGATCTCTTTGAAGCAATAGCTTCAAGCTCGGCCATTTCTTCAGGTGTTAGTTTTACATTTGAAGCTCCAATATTCTGTTTGAGATTTTCAATCTTAGTCGTTCCGGTATGGGACACACATCATTCCCTTGGTGGTGAACCCAGGCGAGCAGCAGCGATGATGGCGTGCGACCACTTCTCTTTGCTATTGCATTTACTTTCTCAAACAATGTTTTATTGTGCTCTAAATTTTCAGCTTGGAACCGTGGCAAATGTTGTACAACAAGAAATGATAAAGCCACAAACAAAATAGGAAAGATTCTAGAATCTATCAATCTAATCAGAAGATGAAAACCACTAGTAAAATCTAAATGACAAGAAACAAAATTTTAATGTAGTAAAAGTTCATATAAATTAATTTCATCTAAATAGCTTAGTAATCAAGATAAATTTAACAGATGCAGATGCTATTTTTCTGTTAAATAATAAGAAAACATTTTAATTTTTGGTTCAGTTTCATTTCAAGAAGAATCCAAAGATCATTTCCTCCTTACAATACATCATGTACTCATTTAACTCTTTGAGAAACAGCTGTAGAAGCAAAATATTGTAGAGAGAAAATTTGAAAAATAACAAAAAACAGCCCTAAAGTTAATTCAAATACAAAAATTAAAAAAATAAATTTACTATTTAGATACAAACCTTCCGAAAATCATCATTATGGAGATCTTCCACAAACTTGGGCCCAGATGAGAAGAAGCCTCGTCCAAGAGGACTGTATGCGACAATTCCAATGCCAAGTTCCCTAAGATAATTGGTAGAATAATATTGAGATCGACAATCACCTAAGAAAAAAGGTTGGATAATGGAATTATTAATAATAAATACCTCACCTGCAAACAGGAATAATCTCTTCCTCTACATCTCTCGACCACAAGGACCACTCAAGCTGCACAGCCGTTATTGGATGAACAGCATGTGCTCTTCTGATTGTGGAAGCTGAAGCCTCAGATAGTCCTATATACTTTATTTTACCTTCTTCAACTAATTTCTTAAGTTCTCCAATCTTTCAAGAGACATAAAGGAGAAGATAGCGGATAAGGAAACTTATTAGGAAAAGATAACAACGTGGAATTAAACAGATGAGCAGAGGAACTTGACATTCAAATAAAAGTGTATAAGGCCAGAGAATAAATATAATCGCAGAATTACTGAAAAATATTTAAGAAACTGTAACTTACTGAAGGCTCGATGTTCACTGCCCCACAAAAGAGCTCCACTTAGGATGAGTTTGGGATGCATTTTGAGGAAAGCATTTTTGGCAAAAACATTTTTTCTATAAACATTTTTAGAGAAAACAATAATTAAGTGTTTTATCTAAAAACACTTTGAAGTGTTTCTAAGTGTTTTTAGAAATTTCAAAAACATTTTTATGATGTAGCCAAACGTCATACAAAAATTAAAAAGTGTTTTTAGTGGATGAAAAACACATCAAAAACCATCCCAAACTCACCCTTATAAGCCCATAAATTATTATTGGACATCATGTTTGTTGGCAACTTTTATAACCGTATCTAGGACCATTTTGCATTGAGTTATTTTCATTAAGTTGCAAGTATCCTACAGTCTTACGTTAATTTAAATCGAATGAGAGCTTGATGAAGATGTGCCTTGGATCTAACAGAGTGATCGAAAGATCCCTGTTGGTACACCAGTTCTTTCGAGCGAACTCCCGAACAACCATCCTCATCCTTAAAAAGGGTTTTGGTGGTACTCCATCCTTTGAAAGATTTTACTTTGAGATGATAGCTTGCCTTAGAAAATCCCAAAATTCACTACAATCTATTCCCACCCTCGCCCTCCCCCCTGCCTACTCCCTTACTAAAAAAAAAAACCCAAGCTCTGGTCACCTAGCTTATGGTTGAAGAATCAAATCAAGTGAGAAAAAAGATAAATGAAACTGCAGCAGTGTCCCACTGCAAGAATGCTCCTCACACTCCAAGACCTCGTGCTAAGGAAACCGTCTCTAAGGAGGAAGTTTGCACCTGTAAATCGCATCCTTGAGAAAAGTGATCATGCTCGCAACCTGCAAAGTGACAGACTGAAAAACTATGTAAGTTTCCTATTGTGATATAAAAGCAAAGAAAGCACGACAGCGAGGAAAGCCTGGACACCTAGAATTTCAAAGTGTTTCTCAATCATCTGAAAGATGCTAGAGAGTGTTTTGTGTCTTTCTTCCCCCTTCAGGTTGTGAGTTGAGTGCAAAGCTGATTAGGTGTGAGTGATCGATTGTTTTCTTCATCCTTTTTTCTAGTCGGGTGCTCGTTTTTTCTTCGTATGTCTAGATTTTGTAAGTTAAGAATGCGGTGTAGTTCTTGGCTAGGCGTCCACAATTTTTCTCTATTTTGAAATTCTATTATTTCTTTCTTTATCTCCTAAAAACTTTACTCATCATCTAAATTGGTAAAGAACATAAAGCAAATTTAGCACGAAACAAACGAAAGAAGAATTTTAAAATCTACCAGGAATTCAAATCCAACATATTCACCCCTCGATCAATCTTACGATTAGATTATGGAAAAGTAAAAACGCAGAGAGAAGAAATAGACAAACCGGTGATTTCAATAGGGAGCTTGGTATCAATTCGGTCTTGATAATAAAGATCGATGCAATCGACATCGAGGCGTTCAAGCTAGCTTCACAAGCGGCCCTTACATAAATCGGGTCACCACGGATCTCGCTCTTGTCGTCGTGAAAACTAACACCGAATTTAGTAGCCAGTTCAACTTTATCTCTGAAGCCGCCATGGAGAGCTTTGCCAAGGAGGATTTCATTAGTGTGAGGACCGTAAATATCGGAAGTGTCGAGAAAAGTGATGCCGAGGGAAACGGCTTGGTGGATTAGAGAGATCATGTCAGAGTCGGGCTTTGCAGGGCCATAGACAGCGGACATGCCCATGCAGCCAAGGCCTTGTACTGAAACTTCAAGACCTTCAGAACCAAGCTTGATCCGATTTACTTGATTCGCCATTTCTCTCTCTCCCTCTCTCTCCCTCTGTCTGTGGAGGAGTGCCCAATGAATGAGTGAGTATGCCGGAGGGAACAAAAGGGGTAGGTGTGGAAGATAGTGGTTGCTGCTTTGGTGCTTCCGCACTGATTACGTTCTATTTCTCTTATTTTTTTTTAACTTCCGACATAAATATTTGCATTGCAATCAACGACTTTTAGTTTTCAATTTCAATGGTTAGGAAGCAATTGAGGGGCTATTGAACATATAGCTAAAAAATGTCATATATTTGTTTAAAATTACCACTAGTTTACGTAAATAGGGGTTGAGGATGGGGATGGGGATGGAGACGAGGAACATTTTTTTCCCGTTTCAATTTTAGGGACAGGGACGGAGAAGACATTCCCCGCCCCGATCCCCGAAATTATTTAATTAATTAATGTTTTTTTAAATTAATATTATACTATTATTAATCATTTAATTCATATAATATTAACATTTTAATTATAATATATGTTTTTTAAATCTAAAAAATATATAATATATATGCTAGTACTGATTATAATATAATTAAAGATATTTATAAATTTTATAAATATTAAAAAAATTTAAAAAGTACTTTGTAAATGGGAAAAAAATTCCCCGGGGGAACCTGATCCCCATAAATTCCCCGTAGGGAATCCTCGTCCCTCATCCCCGTCATCGAATTTTTAAGTGGGGATTTTAGCGGGGATGAGGAATGACTTAAAATGCGGGGATGGGGAATGCATTCCCTGCCCCGCGAACACCCCTACACGTAAGTAATTAGTGATTTCCGCATAAGTAATCACTGACTTCGCGCATAGGTAATCACTTATTTTACTGATTCATTTTATTAAATGATATTTTGTGCATGCAATCACCGATTACCTGATAAGTTATCACTTATTTCTTTGATTCACTTAAATGATGGTTTTTAAAAAAAAAATTGTTATATTTACAAATACTTTTAAAACTGCTTGATTTATAAATATTGAAGAAAATTTTGCTACCCAATGAAATTTCCCCAAAATTTAATACAATTTGTAGAGCTTAAAAATAAGAAATTGGGAAAGTTGATCTTCAAAAATTCATTTTAAGATTTATGGACCCTCCACTCATTTATTAAACTTTGGGCCTATTGACCTTAAAAAATGAAAACTAAGGGTTAATTGATCCTCCCCTCACTTTTTATAATTTTTGACCTTGTGATGATGTCACTACCCTTTGAAATGACTAAAATATCATTTTCTCTCATCTTCTGCATCTTCTACATTTGAAACATTGAAACTCTAACTCACTTTTTCTCCCTTGCTCTCACATGGTGGTGCCACCATATCAAAATCGTATTATCTCACACAACTGAAGACGAAGAAGAGAAATGAAGGTGTTGAATGAAGAAGATAAACGAAGGTAGTGAAAGAAGAAGAAGAGACAAAAAAACAATTTTGGATCGAGCATATGAGTCTGACATTCGACCAATTTCAGTTCGAGCTTAGAAAAATCTCCCAACTCATACCTTTTTTTTCAATCTCGGACCGAATTTTAAATGAAAATGATCTTAAAAGATGATGGAAAAGTGAGAAGAAAGAAAGAAAGAAAGAAGGTGAGAGAAAAAAAAGGTAAGGGATATTATTGTCTTTTCACATGTACAAGGTCAATATAATTTAAAAAATGGGGGGGGGGGTCAAGAAGCTTAATAGGACCAAAATTCTGAACTTTATTGATCTTTTTAAGATTGAAAGTATGTATTTACCCTTAAACTTTAAACTCATTATACTTCTAAGGAACTTATATTATTTCATTTGTCTTACTTTTTTGTTTTATCCTCAACACGCTCTCCCCCAAAGTTTTAACACATCAACATTCCATGTAATTCATCTTTCACTCTTGAAAAGGTAATACAAAAAGATATGTGATATTTTAATGTTGCATCATGTACAATTTCAGATGAATTTTTTTATCAAGATCGTGGTTCGAGATGAGAATTTTTGACCAATCTAGGATTCAAGATTATGTAATTTTACTCATAGAATGGAGTTTTGGTCCAAGATCGACAGCGGAAGACTTTAAATTTAATAAAAGTTTGGCATGGATATGTTTAAAACTCGGACTATTCATAACATGTTTACAATTTAAATTACGAAATCTAAAACACAAGGAAATTCAAGTTCCTATTCAGGAGTTCAAAGAGGTTTATAATCATAAAAGTGAAATGAAAAGCTCTTAAGAGCTTATAACAAATTTACATCTCAAAGACCGAAAATAAAACAAAATAAGATAAGATAAGATAAGCCTCGAGACTTTTAAATGACATCTAGTCCATCTCCGCATCATCATCCTCTCGATCAGGCCGCACCAGCTCCTCCCTCATGACCCGAACACCTGAAAATGTTTGTAGTATCATGAGCTAACAACAAAGCCCAGTGAGAATAAACAAAATAAAAAGTAAAGTTAGACTTCAAACCCGCATCCGGATTTGTGTCCAAGTAAACTCACATTCTCTTACCTTTCAACCACCAAAAAGGATTTACATTAATGTTTCACTTTTACTTACCAATTCTCCCAAATAATTGAGGAAATATCTTTCAACCATTAGGATGATATGTTTCATAAAACACCAAACATTTATAATTCATTCTCTAAAATACCTTATACTATCCATAAGATTTACATCAAGTCTTAATCTCCAATTCGGGATCTTCTAACTAAAAGAGAATCTAGTTATCTTAATAATTGTGACGACCCGTCACTTTTAAATAAATTAAATTCAGAGAAAACAGCGGAAGTCTTTTAATTACGAAAAATTGGCATGGTTTTGTTTGAAAATTGGCATGCCGAAAACCTGTTTACATCCTAATTTTCAAATCTAATAAAATCTCATGGACTTTAAGTCCAAATCAGGAGTTCAAATATATAATATCATAAAACATCATCCAGAAGCTCTTATGAGCCAAAATACAACATTAAAGTCTTTGAAATTCATAAAAGTGATACATAAACTATACAATGACAAGTCCATCTCGAGGCCGGCATCCCTCGATCACGCGAGACCATCTCCCCTGTCCACGGCCTCTAGCCAAGGCATTACCTGAAATTGGTTGTAATATCATGAGCTAACAAACTAAGCCCAAGTGAGAATAATAAGCATAAAAAGTAAAGATAGACCTCAAACTCGCATTCCGATTTGTGTCCAATTAAACCGACACAATCCTTCCTAGAATTCTCCAAAGTCTAGGTCATTCTATTTCATATTTTCCAATGGATGATACAATTAGCACACTTAGTCTAATTATTCATCCTTTTACTTTTTATAACACAAATGACTCCTAAAGTCATTCAAACTCTAGGCAATTTCATTTATACTTTTAAGGATGATTTTGATAATAATCGTAGTCAATACTCATCCATCACCATCATTATGACATAAGTAATAAAAGTAAATGAGTTTTTGCATCATATTTAACATTTCAATTCTCTTTTCATCAATCGTATGCATAAAAGTAATGTGTACATCCCGTAGGAAACGCATTCGCCATTTATGCATGAAATGAAGGCAACGTGGATATTCACATTCATCCACCATTCCTTGTGCATGAGGAACATGGATATTCACATTCATCCACCATTCCTTGTGCATGAGGAACATGGATATTCACATTCATCCATCATTCCTTACATTTCCATTCTCACTTTCTTTCCTTTTTCACTTTCTTTCTTTTTCACTTTCTTTTCTTTTTTCACTATCTTTCAATGATGCAAAGTGTTATAGTACAATAAATGATGGTGCAATGTTGTTATGCATATGCTTGCATATGCTTTGCAAAAGTAAATAAAGTAAAGTGCGAATATTAAAGAGATCGATTTCAACATAAAGTAAAGAGCATAAAGTAAATGACATAATGATAAATATAGATAAGAATCTCGGACGAACGATATGTCGATCGAACTCCTAGTATCAATAATAAGATTAGAAACATAACTTAAACGATTAACCTATGCCCTCCTGGATTCTAAACTTCCAAATAATCCGAGGTTCTATTAACCGTTTTAATTACAAGTTGGATCTTTAACTTCTAATGATCCAAACTTAGTTCACATCGAACCTAACTTAGAATCTTCTAAGATTCAATACTTTCCTTGAGAATTTCTAAGTTCTCACTTAAAGGATTAACTCTTAATCCTAAGGGCACTAACTCACAACCCTCTAATCTTAGGTTCGATTCTAATCTTAGTTTCAAACTCTTCAAACCATCATACTTGTCGCTTTCTATAGTTACTTTAAATACTAACTATTCTCACCTTATTAATAAGATGACTTTGCTCCTAAGTCCGAAGGAGCGATCAACCACGAAGTTCAAAAACACCTACAAACGAATTATATCGTAACAATCAATAACGAAACCAACTATCGATTAAACAACGACTAAACAAGCAAAAGACGGAAAACCACAAATCTCCCCCTTTGAGGCCCTCGGCCCTCTCATTAAAAAATGAGTCTCGGGTTTGGTTTTTCGGCTTTTTGGCAATTCAAATACGTTTTGAGTTGGTTTTAATCAAATTCGATAATCCCGATTTCAATGGGTATCGATAATTAGGGTTTTTGAACATTAATCCCTTTCCCGAATTGAATTCAAATAAGCATTTATACAAGAATCTCTAACCCAAATTCAATCCCAAAAGAGAAATTTTCAAACGGGAAGGGTTTCGACTGAAACTCGGTTTTAGGGTTATGAAATAGTTTCCAAAAACACGTAAAACTACTCCCGAATTGACAAACACCGAGTTTCACGGCAAGAAATCGAAAGAAAACAATGAAAACTCCATTAAAACACTATTTGGAGCTTAGGGTTTCAAAAGAAACTTACCGAGAACTCCGTAAAACACGAGTGGCAAGTACGAAGGCTAGGTGGAAAAGGATCGTAGGACCGATACCTTTCCAATGGAACGAGAATCAAGTCGATCCGGCAAGAAACGAACAAAACCCAAAAATTCCCTTTTGCTCTTTGAGACCCACGACAATGAGGAGGAAGAAATGAGAGGATTTTGGTCAATTTTGAGTCAAAGGTGAGTTTTTAAAGACAAATGAATAGTGTTTTTAGATATTTTGCAAATTGGGTAATTACGATTTTGCCCTTTTACGACTTTTGACTTAAAAACGATTCCCGAACATCTCAAACTATCCCAATGGTGATTAATAATTATTAATTGGCCCGTTAATAATTATTAATACCATTAAAACGTATTTAAATAAATAAAGCCATTAAAAGGAATTAAAATGAAATAAATTACTAAATTCTAATTTAATAATAAATAAATGAATTTTAATAACTCAAATTAAAATAAAATAAATAAAAGTTTTTTTTTTATCACAAAATAACGGGACGTTACAATAATTATACAAGGTTTGATATAACCTTGTAATCTATCATTATACCATTCCATTTCATTCCTCTTTCCTTTAGCACTCGGCTATATATCATATTTCATTTCTTTTCTCTATAGAAATATGTCATACATCAAGTTTCATCTCTTTTCTTTATAGCAGCTCGGGCTATAAATAGTTTACATTTTCTTACCAAAACTTCCAAAACTCAAGAATAATAACTTCCAACATTTAGAAGAAAGCTGTCATATCACAATTCTCTCTCTTATACCTTATTCTTAATAACTCTTAATAAATATAAGGTTTATGCCCATTGGTCCTTAATAACTTATGCTAAGTTCTCTCGGTCTTAACATATTCAAATAAACACAATTTATGATGAATGACAATAATAGCTTCCGCAGGCTATATGTGATAGCTCCCGCAGGCTATATGTAAGCTCCTGCAGGCTTTATGTGATAGCTCCTGCAGGCTATATGTAAGCCCCCACAGGCTTTATGAAATGATATGAATATACTTTCAAGTGCAAGTAAATAAATATAAACATTCAACATAATCGAAAGGGTTTAAAAGTAAATAGATCGTAGATGTCCTAATGCATAAAGTAAATAAATAGGAAATTCGGAAGAAACATAAGTAAATCAAACTTCCGTTACTTTAATAAAAGTAAGATCTCATCTTAAACAATAATCTTCACTTTCAAGGATTCTAAACTCCCAAAATAAAGTCCAAGGTTCTATTTTCAAGTTCCTTTAACCATTCTATCTAAAAGTTTGGATCCTTTAACTTCCAATGATCCATTCTAATCTCCGAAACGATTCTAACTTAGAACTTTCAAAAGTTCAATGTTTACCTCGAAAAAACTCCAAAAGTTCTCACTCAAAGAACTAGATCCTAATCCTAAGGTCACTAGCTCACTTTTCTGTACTCTTAGATGCGAATCTTAATCTCAACTTCCGATCCTACAAACCGTTCAACTTATTCGGTTTCTAAATCTACTTTAAATCCTATTTATTCTCACCTTAGCCAAAATAGCTTCGCTCCAAATCTCTGATAGCACGATCAATCAACGATCCAAAACACCTAGAATTAAAAGTATATATAACAATCATTAATAAACCAAACATCGATCAATTAACATCTAAAAGCTCAAAACGAAGAAAAACCCCGGAAAAACCCCAAGGGTGCTCTCGGCCCCTCTATAAAAAAAAAAGGGTTTCAGGTTTGGTTTTCCGGCTTTTAGGCACTTTAGAGGTGTTTTGAATTGGTTTCAAGTAGCTTCGATATTCCCGATTTTAATGGGTAACGATGATTCGAGTTTTTGGTCAATAATTGATTTCCCGAATTTAATTACAATAAACAATATATCAATAAAAATAAACCCCAAAACAGCCCCCACGATGTAAATTTCAAACGGGAAGGGTTTCGACTGAAACTCGGTTTTAGGGTTTAGGGAAAGTTTCCAAAATCACTAAAAACAAGTACTCCCGTAATTAAAATCATCGAGTTCCTCAGCAAGAAATCGAAGATTTAACATGAAAACTCCATTAAAACACTATTTGGAGCTTAGGGTTTGAACTTTAACTTACTGAGAAGTCCTTAGAACACGGATGGAAAGCACGATTGCTAGCTGGAGAAGAATTCTAGGACCGAAGGCTTTCCGATGCAACCGAAATCGAGCAGATCCGTCGAGAAACGAGCAAAACCTGAATTTCCCCCCAAACCCCCTTGAACCCACGGCTTTGGGAGAGAATAAATGAGAAGATGAAGTCAACTTTTGGTCAAGATGTGTTTTTAAAGCTGATGGAATAGTATTTTGGATATTTTTAAGAAATCGGAAATTACGGTTACGTCCTTTAATAACTTTTGACTTATAAATCGAAACCCGACATTCTTAAACTATCTCAATGGTGATTAGTAATTATTAATTGGCCTGTTAATAATTATTAATATGACCATAACTAAATTAAGAAAATAAAACGATTAAAAAGATTTAAACCGAAATAAACTACTAAATTCTAGATTACTGAATCTAGAATAATCTTTAAATACTTAAATTAAATTAAAATAAATAAATTAAATATTTTTTTTATATCTCAAAAGTACCGGGACGTTACATTCGTTTCGTCTCATAACGATGTTGTATAGGTCCCGGTCCGTCTTAGCATATTTTTTGCTGACACAATGGAGAGTTTGTGAAAGTCTCGATTAGAACCTCGTCAAAGGCTATTAAACCGTATCAAGGCCAGCCCTTTTAGACTTCCAAGGAAGAGTTTGCAAGTCATTTTTTCAAGATTTCTGGCTGGGATACATGTTGATTCCATTAGATTTATGAAATGGGCAGTATGTTCGATGGGATCTTCTGTTCCGTCATAGAGTTTGAAGACAGGCACACAAATTTTTTTGGGCTGCTCCACATGGTAAGGATGTAGGGGGTATGAAGGGATTCTTCCAAACTCTTATATTGACTACGTTTTTTCTGTTTTTGGATCATATATGTGTTAAAATATTTTCCTCGATCTTTCTCGCTTTGTTCCGTCCGAACTCTGACCGGAAATGTTCTCTGTAATAATTCCGATTTCTTTAAGGGATGCCTCCATTTGAGGAGAATTGGTATGAAGATAGGTCTATCTCGTCCATCTGTCTACACTTTTACCTGCTATCGCCTCCTTCTCAGCTCGGGCCACTCCTGCTATCTTAATGAATTGTAGTCCAAGTCTTTTCTTGGCTGAGATTCGGCAGTCCAATCTTGGTCTGCTGCACGTGTATGGTGCATTCGTGAGCGCTCTGGCGCATTGATCATACCAACTTTTGTTTTTGTGACATAGTCAGCCTTCACTTATTAGGGAGCTCTCTAGTGGAACGACTTGGCTCTAGTGCCTCCGTCCCAACAATAGTTTTCTTATTTTGACGCCACGATTAGTTGTTCATTTTCACAAGTGGTCTCTTCATGTCTCGTAACCTCATCTGCCGTGATGTTATTTTGGTAATATTTTTTTGAAGTCTTATATTATTTTCAACAGGTTGGAGTTGTCCAAAAAATAAATGGAACTCTATCTAAATTTTCATAAATAATGTTTGACATATTTAGCATTCATTTTGTTCCAAATTTCCTTATTGTGTACGCTTCTTCGTCTCATGTCTTGAGAGATCGCGGAACGAATGGAGAGATTCCGAACTTAAATCTAGTATAGCACTTAATTGAGAGTTGGTTTGAGTCCAAGTGACATAAATATTAATTTTAATGAAAAAGAATTCAGATAAAAGCAAATCATATTAAATTCAAATATTAGATTGCCAAAATCTTTTCCTATGACAAACGAATCACACTTTTATTATAAAATAAAGAAGCATCTAGGAAACACAACTCCCACCAAAGAAAGTAAAGAGTTGTTTATTATAAAAGACAGCTCACAGAAAAAATGCATAATATTAAAACAAATCCCTTATGATTTCCAAGAAGAAAGTGGGGGAGTATCTGACTCCTTCCAAGTAGAAAGATCATCGCCATATCTACCACCCTTGACAATATCTGCAGAAGCAAATGCTTCAAGTTCAGTCATCTCTTCTGGTGTTAATTTCACTGATAAAGCTCCAATGTTTTGATTCAAATTCGCAATTTTCGTCGTTCCGGGTATCGGAGATACATCATTTCCTTGATGGTGCACCCATGCCAGACCTAACTGAGATGTTGTACATCCTTTTCTTGCTGCCATTTCGCTCACTTTCTCAAATATGGTCCTATTGTGTTCCAAATTTTCGGATTGAAAACGCGGTAAATTCTGTAAAAAAGAACAATAAAAATGAAAAGTATATACATTAATAACCAATAGTTTTTAAAAATAGAATTGTTTGATAATCAATCAGTTTTTAAATAATTCTATTTTCAAAATAAAATGATTATTAAACAAACGACCTTTCTAAAGTCATCTCCCGCTAAACCTTCAACAAGTTTAGCCCCAGATGATAAAAAGCCTCTTCCAAGAGGACTGTATGCGACAATTCCAATACCAAGATCCCTAAAAAAATCGAATTGAATTTCAGATAATAATTTATTTTCTATTCAACACTCTAAAGAAGTACAAATAATGGATAAAATGAAATAAATAAATAAAATTTAAAATATAACCTGCATGTTGGAATTATGTCTTCCTCAACATCTCTTGACCACAAAGACCATTCAATTTGTACGGCTGTGATTGGATGAACAGCGTGAGCTCTTCTAATTGTAGAGGCTGATGCTTCAGATAGACCTATGTATTTTATTTTGCCTTCTTCAACTAGTTTCTTCAGCTCCCCAATCTGAAGACTAGGCTTTGAGATGGAACTCCATGATATTAAGAAAATAAAAATCGTAATATACAAATCCATTCCTATGTACCAAACATAAGCATCGTATTCCTAAACATCAAAATCCGATACGGTTATAAAAATGATTAAAATCCAGTACTTACAGTGACTTCAATAGGAACTCGAGTGTCAATCCGGTGTTGATAATAAAGATCAATATAGTCAACATGAAGACGCTTCAAGCTACCCTCACAAGCTTCTCTAACATAACCCGGATCACCGTTAACCTCAAAATTACCATCACTCATTTTTATACCAAATTTTGTAGCCAACCGAACCTTCTCCCTTTCTACACCCTTAAGAGCCTTTCCGATAAGGATTTCATTAGTAAAAGGGCCATAAACGTCGGATGTATCGAGGAACGTGATGCCGGTATCGATCGCGTGGTGAATAAGAGAAATCATATCTTCTTCAGGTTTAGGAGGGCCGTAGAAAGCAGACATTCCCATACAACCAAGTCCCTGGGCTGATACTTCTAAACCTTGAGAACCAAGCTTGATTTTTTCAATTTTACCAGCCATTTTTCTCTACAAACGTTTTCTTTTCTCTGTTTTATTTTTGTTGTTTAGAACAATTTGAGATTTTTAATTTATAGATCATTGAGTGCTATTACTGTTGATGTAATTTAATAGTTTATGATAGGCAATATTATTAAACTTAAAAGAGGAAGCTGCGTCACACCTTACGTTTCCAGAGTTCAATTATTACATTCCTTACTTTTTTTTGGAAGCTGCGTCACACCTTACGTTTCCAGAGTTCAATTATTACATTCCTTACTTTTTTTTTTAAAAAAAAACATTAACAAATAATGGACTGATTTGAAACCAACTTATTAAATTCAATGGAAGATTAATTTAAAAAAGTAATTCATTTTTGTTTTCCCCTCTATACATGTTTATGCAAAAACTAAAGTAAAATTAAAAATTAATTTAATAATGGTTTAATTACTAATTTAGTCCCTATAGTTTAGGGTATGTTTCAACTCAGCTCTAATGGTTATAAAAGTTTCAATTTAGTCCCTATGATTTGGAGTTCATCCCCATGGTTCTAAAATTTCAATTTGGTCCCTATGGCTTGATAAAAGCTCACAAAACGTCATTGTAACCACATTTCATGTAAAAATATCACACATTTACACGGTTAGTAAAAATACTATAATGACATTTATCTTAATCATGTGGTTGCCACATTCAAAGCAAATAGACACATAAGAAATATGTTATTTTTTTTAATAGAGAGAAAGGGATATTTCATGAATTTTTATAAAACCATAAGCACAAAATTGAAACTGTAACGTCCCGTTATTTTGAGGTAGAATTAATTTCTTATTTATTTATTTATTTATTATTCCTTTATTAATTTAACTTAAGTTTAATTAGTTTAATTCCGGTAATTTAGAATTTAGAAGTTTTAATCTTTATTTGGTAATTTTAGATTTCAAGTAATTATTTGAACTAGGTGCATTAATTATTATTAATAGGCCAATTAATAATAATTAATTACCTTCTATCCTCACTACAAAAAAAAAGTCTAATTGCGACCAGGAAATTGTGACCAGCGACTAAAAAAGTGACCAAACCTGGCGTGGCAAAAAAGCTAGTGGTCCAGGACATTTGTGCGTCCAAGTGGTCACAAAAATACGACTAAACGTATTTGGTCGCAAAAAAGTCAACATTTGAAAAAACGACCAGACAGTCGCGTAAAATAGTGACCAGCTGGTCGTAATTTAAGTTGTAGACAAGTGACCAATTGGTCCATAAAAACTGTGACCACATGGTCGTTTATATTAGTGACCAAATGGTCACCTTCTTAAGTGACCATTTGGTAGTTTGAGCTGCCAGCTGGTCGTTTATATTTTATAAATTGCGACCATCTGATCATTTTATATTTTTAAAAATGCGACCAGGTGGTCGCCAATGTAATTAATAATTTAATTAATTTCTAATTTAATTGTTTAAATTAAATTATTTAATTTGTAAATATTATTATTTTTATTTTATTGTTTAAATTAAATTATTTAATTCGTAAATATTATTTTTATTTTATTTTATTTAAATTTATTTATTTTAATTATTTAATTATTTAATTAAATAATTAATTATTTATTTAATTAATTAAATATTTAATTATTTATTTAAATTAAATAATAAAAAAATGGACTTAAAATAAAAATATATAAAAATAAATTTCCAAAAGAATGTACTATACAAGAAAAGAAATCTAAACTACTGCGGAGGAGCAGGGGGTGGTGGAGGCGGCGCCGAAGATGATGAACCGGGATCTCAGGATCCAAAGAACGCGGCCAATGCAGCTGCGTCCTGCGCCTCCACCTGGGCCTGAACCTGGGCCTGCACCTGAGCATGAACATCCGCCTGAATCGCAGCGACTCGAGCATCGAAGTTGCTGCGTATATCGTCCAACTGCTGAACCTCCTCTCGCATCTGCTGCTCAGTGGGAGAAGGACTGGAACTCGTGCTCGCTCCGCTGCGCTGAGGCCGAGGCTGTTGGGATTTATTCCCTAGAATTCGTAATTTATATTAGAATATTTTATGAATAAATAAAAGTATTATTTTAGTGAATTTTGTGCAATTTATTATATGTTGATATTCGTTATATATTAAAACATTAATAGAAAATCCCAGAGTTACTAATTATGTAATCTTGACTACTATGAGATATAAAGTGGATCTAGTCCAAGATAGTAACTCAAATAGTCTACAGTAAACGAATACGGTTAAGAAACCTTATTCTGGTAACACTGTTGATGTTGTTCACTGATTTGATCCAAATAATTAGCATGATGTAGATGCAAGTGGAAACATCATATATAATGAGTTTATATAAGACTGAACCAGGATAATAAATCGATTCCTAAATAACACCGTTGATGGGAAATGATTTATAATATCAAATTTACGTTATTAAGATTGATACGTCTCAATCCTGAGTATGTTGTGAACTCACATTAATGAAGTCTTTTCCTTTGATTCACATAGTTGAGGGTGATTTGATGATACACTCGATAAACTCCCGTTTTGGGGAAATGACTAAAATAGTGCTTGGGAACATTTCTATACAAGATGGCATTCATAACTTTCCTAAAACAAATGAAAGTGTTAGTGCGACACTATTCTAACTTATGAACTTTAGGTATCTCCCTTGTTGTAATGATTCTAGATTGAACATGAGGCCTCACCTTCTCACTGCCCGAGAAGGATCGTTCTATACTTGAAAACTATAGAAAAATCTTCATTAGAGAATCATCGGGTACACAAGGATAAAAGAGATAATTACAAGGGTAAAACGGTAATTTTGACCCAGTTGTAATTATGAGATTACCACGTGAAGGATATGTCAAAACAAACTTAATAACAAATGGACATAACCCATCTATAGGTTTATAGTGGAATTACCCTAAGTTAATAATTATGATTAATTAATTAATGAGTTTAATTAATAAATCAATAATTATTGGAGCCCATGATCTATAGGTCCATCAGGTCCCTGTGCTAGCCCATACATCATTGTAACTAACCAAGTTATTAATTTAACTAGGAAGAAAGAATTATATTTAAGTAATTATATTACTTAAATAAAGGGATATATTAATTGTTTAAATAAAATGTTTATTTAAATGGAAATTAATATTAACATTATTAATTATTTAAATAATGAGTTTATTTAGAAATTAATAATGAATATTATTAATTAAATAATGAGTTTATTTAATTTAATATTAAAATGAGAGAATTAAATATATTTGTTTTACGAAACAAATAAGTATTTTACCTAAAATAATTAATTAAATGAATTTGATTCAATATTAATTGATTAAGAGAATTTTAGGAAATGTATATTTAAATTGAAAAGATTATTTGAATTTTTTTTAAAATTTAAATATATATATATAAAAGATAAAGATTAAAAATTAAAAAAAAAAAAAAAGGAAAAGGCAAAGTCAAAGTAGCTCACGCTACTTTGACATTTGAAAAGAATTTTTCTTTTCTTAAAAGTGGACGACGCCACTTCCTTTCTTTTTTATTTTTTATTTTTTTTTATTTTATTTAGATAATTTTGATTATTTAAATTAAAAGAAATAAGAATCCTAATTTGATTAGGAAACAAACTCTTATTTTTCTTATAAATATGACCATTGGGTGCTCATATTTTACACTTGAAATTTATAAAAAAGGCTCTCTCCTTTGCCTTCCCATTGCCGATTTTGGCATAGAAAAATAAGAAGAATTTTTCTTCTTATTCTTTTGTTCTTCCGGTTCGATTCCCACAATTCGGGTTGGTTTGTGATTGGGATATAGCATAGAAGGCTTGGTGAAGTGGATTGATGTTGTAAAGGAAACCCCAACCGATTCTCCATAAATCTACAATGTAAGTTTTTTTCGAAAAACCTTATAATTTTATTTTTCGATTTGATCATGATTGCATGTTATTAACGGATCCGTAATTAATCGTTAATTAATTTACTAAAGAAAATTCCACAAATTTAGTAAATAGTTCCTTCAATTGGTATCAGAGCCTACGTTAATTTTACATGAATTGTGATTTTCGAAAATCGATGGGTTGCATAAAAACGGTTTTATGTATGTATATAAATTGTTATATAAATTGTGGATTTGCTAGTTGACTGTTTAGGTATTCTTGGGCACTTAGGTTTTAAATTTTATTAGAAAATTTGTAAACCCAATTTCGGGTAGAGGACTATTTTTGTAATCGTCAGGAATAACAGAAGAAAAGTTGATGCAAAAATCGGCACAATGAAGGAGAAAAGAAAGCTAGGGGCGGCGGCACTAGGGTTTGGTGGACAAAACTTGGTAAGATATTTTTCAAACATTATCTTTTAAAAGATATATATTTTAAAATATATAAGATAAAGATAAAAGGTAATTTATAATCATCTTATATCTTTATAATATATTTTAAATATATATTACTATTCATGGAAAATCTTTTATTTTATATTTTTCCATAAATAGATAAAAGATAATTATTTGAAAAATAAACCTTTTATGAAAAATATTGGAGAAAATATTTCCTTTCATAAAAGGCCTCCCACGCCTACATCAAGATGAGGAGAGAGAAATTTTTCAAGCTTCAAGACCTACAACAAGTTTTAATTATTGTAATTTTAATTTTGTTGTAAAAATAGTGCCAAGAATACCGGTCAATCTAGTTGTTTAATTATTTAGATATTTGTATGAGATATGATTTATAAATAATTGTTCATGCATATATGTATGTCATGTAGGAAATCCCACCATAGATGTATGATTAAGATAGATTTAATTGTACATGCATACATAATTATGTGATAAAGTTGTTATTATATTTTATGTATGTGATAGAGCATGTTGATTTTATCTTGTTATAAAATATTTATGCCGATGAGATTAGGATAAATGCATGCTAATTTTAGATAATATTCATTTATTAAAATGTTTAAAATTGAATAGAAACTAAAATTAATATTCGAATGTGGATTTATTTGTTTAAACAATTGGACCTAAATTCACATAAGCACTATCGAATAGATATTTAATTAAGGGTTAATTAAAAATTAATGAAAATGATTAATTAAATTGAATGGATCTCCAGCAGAAAGCTCGCCTAAGCGATGAGGTTTTTGAAAGTTCCCTTAACACGGAGCGCCTCTAACTGGGAGCGATGTGGGAGAAAAGTTCAAGATAATTAATCGATTTCATTAAGAAGGTCCCATAATGTGATTAGTTTTAAATCTAGGAAACTTGGCAATTCACATTAAAATTGATCTAACCAATTTAATAGTTAAGATTGAGTTAGGTTAAACTTAGATAAATTGATTAGCCTAAATTTGTCTGAGTATGAAAACCCAATTTTAAAATTTTGAGTGGGAGAAGGAAACTTGACAAAGCATCCTATGGTCTCCATTATTAGGCTCACAACGTGAGATTCACACTTGACCTCTGTAGCACCCATAGAAGTGTTCATTCCCATAGGAAGGTTTTATAGTGTGAATCAATATCAAGGTGGGTCTCCCGAATGGGATAAAGGATTTTAAATGTGAATTGAAGATTGAATCTACACTTCGTAGACACTCATCTTTTCTCATTTAAAGGACTAAAATAATGGGTTACACTCATAAGAAATTGATAAGGTTTGTTATCAAAATTTCTTGACCAAACACACGGTAAAACAATTCCATAGGAATATGAGTTATTCTGGATTGGAAGTTGTTCGAGAAGGGTCTCGGTTTAACGTCCACAGGGTGACCGACTTATCATTCGACGGCACTCTACCCGGAAGGTTAAACTACCTGGTGGCATAATAATCTGTTTAGGGTATTTCTATTTGTTGAACATTGTAGCATTCATGCATCATGTTTAATTTTATGCCAAACACATTGTTTGAATACAGAATTGCTAATTAAAATTCACTTAATTTTATTCATTACAGCTAAAATGTCCTCCACTAATATTGCAACCAATAAAATTGATAACTTTGTCAAATGGAATGAATTGTTAAATGACACTTTAAATCAAGATTCTAGTCTAATCCTAAAAGATCTTAATTTGCGGTCAAATGCAATTAGTCGCGTAAATATGACCAACAAACGGATGAACGACTTATATAGTAATTCAGATTTACTTGTAGCAGAATCGTGGTTAGTGGAAGATAATTTATCCGAATGGATATTTGATTCTGGTGCCACAAACACATTTGTTCATCCGCTCTAATGTCCGATTCTTGGACTAAAATAGAACACGGTACATATACAATGCGAGTAGGAACAGGGCAGTTCCTTACAGCAGTTGCATGTGCAGACATTTTTCTGCAATTCAATTCTTGTTATATACGATTATACAACGTTTTTCGGGTCCCCTGGATTTGCTAGAAATCTAGTGTCGGTTTCACGTTGCATGAGAAATGGTTATTCAATTGACTCGGGGATTGATGAGATCAAGATATACAAAGGGAATTCGTATATAACCTCTCGTCAATATAGAAAAAACTTGTTCATATTGAGCCCGTCAATAGGAACAACAACACATAATATTGAAATGTTCAAGACTGCAAAAACAAGAACTAAAAGACAAAAGGTTTCAAAAGAAGAAACGTATTTATGGCATCTAAGGTTAGGTCATATAGGCTTAGACAGGTTTGAAAGACTCGTGAAAGCTGGTTCCCTAAGTCAGTTAGAAATCGGAACCATGCCAGTCTCTGAACCCTGTTTGGAAGGCAAAATGACCAAAAGACCTTTTACTGGAAAAGATAATAGAGCCTCAGAACCACTCGAACTTGTGCATACGGACCTTTGTGGACCATTTAATGCAAAAGCTCGTGGTGGATTTAAATATTACATCTCTTTCACGGATGACTATTCACGCTATGGATACGTTTACCTAATGATCCATAAATCATAAGCTCTTGATAAGTTCAAAGAGTATAAAGCTGAAGTGGAAAACCAATTAGGTAAAACTATCAAAACACTTCGATCTGATCGTGGTGGCGAATATCTGGACTTAGACTTAAGAGATTATTTGATTGAACATGGGATAACATCCCAACTTTCAAGACCGGAATGCCTCGGCAAAATGGTGTGGTGAAAGAAGAAACCGAACGTTATTAGACATGACTAGATCAATGATGAGTTTCGCAACACTTGTCACTTTCTTTTTGGGGATATGCGATTAAAACGCTTTATACATACTCAATGTGGTTCCATCCAAAAGTGTTCCTAAAACTCCACAAGAGTTATGGAATGGACGTAAAGGAAGTTTACGACACTTTAGGATTTGGGGGTCGCCCGCTCATGTGTTGATGGCAAACCCAAAGAAGTTAGAACCTCGAAGTAAAGTATGCCTTTTCGTAGGCTACCCAAAAGAAACAAAGGGTGGGTACTTTTATTGTCCCGTGGAAAACAAAGTATTTGTGTCGACAAATGCAGTTTTTCTTGAAGAGGATTTTATGAAAGATAGAAAACCCAGAAGTGCAATAGTGTTAAATGAAATAAGTGATAACAACACAATTCATCAATCAACAAGAGCTGTTGATAAAACACCTGAAATCCAGGTGCAAACTTTATCAGAACCTCGGAGAAGTGGGAGGGTTATTAGAAACCCAGAACGCTTTATAGGATTTGGAGAAATCCACATTGCCATAGCTGATGACAATCTGGAAGACCCATTAACTTATAAGAGTGCAATGCGGGATATTGATAAAGAAAAATGGCTCAAAGCCATGGATCTCGAGATGGAATCAATGTATTCCAACTCTATCTGGACTCTCATAGATCTTCCAAATGGTGAAAACCCCATAGGATGCAAATGGATCTATAAGAGAAGACGGGAAAGTTGAGACTTTCAAGGCTAGATTAGTGGCAAAAGGTTATACTCAGAGGGAGGGTATTGACTATGAGGAAACTTTTTCCCCAGTTGCCATGGTTAAATCTATTCGCACCATCTTATCCATTGCCGCTTATTATGATTATGAGATTTGGCAAATGGACGTCAAGACTGCCTTCCTTAATGGAAATCTAGACGAAAGCATCTATATGATGCAACCAGAGGGATTCATTACTCCAGGACAAGAACAAAATGTTTGTAAGTTGCAAAGGTCCATTTATGGACTTAAGCAAGCATCAAGGTCTTGGAACATTAGGTTTGATGATGCAGTCAAAACTTATGGCTTTGAACAGAATGTAGATGAACCTTGTGTATACAAGCGTATCATAAAAGACAAAGTCGTATTCATAATTCTTTACGTTGACGATATTTTGTTAATTGGAAATAACAAAGGAACGTTAACAGAAGTTAAAGAATGGCTGGCAAATCAATTCCAAATGAAAGATTTTGGAGAGGCTAGTTATGTTCTTGGGATTCAAATCATTCGTGATCGAAGTAAGGAATCACTAGCACTGTCTCAAGCAACGTATATTGATAAAATTATCAAACGCTTTGCTATGCAAAATTCCAAGAAAGGTATTTTACCTTTTAGGCATGGAATTAGCTTGTCTAAGGATCAATCACCTAAGACACCTCAAGAAGTTGAGGAAATGGGACAGATACCATATGCTTGAGCAGTAAGAAGTCTAATGTATGCAATGTTGTGTACTAGACCAGGATATCTCGCTATGCGGGGGGGAGTAGTCGCGGGTTCCAATCCAATCCTGGAAAGGAACATTGGGTTGCGATTAAAGCAATTCTCAAGTATCTTAGGAGAACGAGAAATTATATGTTAGTGTATGGAGATAAGGATTTGATCCTTACAGGATACACGGATTCGGTTTCCAAGGTGATAAAGATTCTAGGAAATCAACATCGGGTGCAAGTGTTTACACTTGGTGGAGCCGCCCTAGTTTGGAGAAGTATTAAGCAAGGTTGTATTGCTGACTCCACTATCGAAGCGAATATATGTTCTTGCTTGTGAAGCCGCAAAGGAAGCCGTCTCGGCTCGAAAGTTCCTAAAAGATTTGGAAGTTGTTCCAAATATGGAATTGCCCATAACTCTCTATTGCGATAATAGTGGTGCAGTGGAAAATTCAAGGGAACCAAGATCACACAAAAGATCAAAATATATAGAGAGGAAATATCATCTTATAAGGGAGATAGTGCATCGTGGGGACGTGCTGGTCACGAAGATAGACACGAAGGACAACAGAGCTGATCCGTTTACAAAGACTCTCACGGCTAAGGTGTTTGAGGGTCACCTAGAAGGACTAGGATTACGAGACATGTCTCACTTACTCTAGGGCACTTGGGAGATTGTTGGGATTTATGCCCTAGAATTCGTAATTTGTAATAGAATATTTTATGAATAAATAAAAGTATTATTTTAGTGAATTTTGTGCAATTTATTATATGTTGATATTCGTTATATATTCAAACACTAATAGAAAATTCCAGAGTTTCTAATTATGTAATCTTGACTACTATGAGATATAAAGTGGATCTAGTCCAAGATAGTAACTCAAATAGTCTACAGTAAACGAATACGGTTAGGAAACCTTATTCTGGTAACACTGTTGATGTTGTTCACTGATTTGATCCAAATAATTAGCATGATGTAGATGCAAGTGGAAACATCATATATAATAAGTTTATATAAGACTAGACCAGGATAATAAATCGATTCCTAAATAACACCGTTGATAGGAAATGATTTATAATATCAAATTTACGTTATTTAGATTGATACGTCTCAATCCTGAGTATGTTGTGAACTCACATTAATGAAGTCTTTTCCTTTGATTCACATAGTTGAGGGTGATCTGTTGATACACTCGATAAACTCCCGTTTTGGGGAAATGACTAAAATAGTGCTTGAGAACATTTCTATACAAGATGGCATTCATAACTTTCCTAAAACAAATGAAAGTGTTAGTGCGACACTATTCTAACTTAGGAACTTTAGGTATCTCCCTTGTTGTAATGATTCGGTACTTGAACATGAGGCCTCACCTTCTCACTGGCCCGAGAAGGATTGTTCTATACTTGAAAACTATACAAAAATGTTCATTAGAGAATCATCGGGTACACAAGGATAAAAGAGATAATTACAAGGGTAAAACGGTAATTTTGACCCAGTTGTAATTATGAGATTACCACGTGAAGGATATGTCAAAACAAACTTAATAACAAATGGACATAACCCATCTATAGTGAGGGGAGTTCAACTTAGGGTTTATAGTGGAATTACCCTAAGTTAATAATTATGATTAATTAGTTAATGAGTTTAATTAATAAATCAATAATTATTGGAGCCCATGATCTATAGGTCCATCAGGTCTCTGTGCTAGCCCATACATCATTGTAACTAACCAAGTTATTAATTTAACTAGGAAGAAAGAATTATATTTAAGTAATTATATTACTTAAATAAAGGGATATATTAATTGTTTAAATAAAATGTTTATTTAAATGGAAATTAATATTAACATTATTAATTATTTAAATAATGAGTTTATTTAAATAGAAATTAATAATGAATATTATTAATTAAATAGTGAGTTTATTTAATTTAATATTAAAAGGAGAGAATTAAATATATTTGTTTTACGATACAAATAAGTATTTTACCTAAAATAATTAATTAAATGAATTTGATTCAATATTAATTGATTAAGAGAATTTTAGGAAATGTATATTTAAATTGAAAAGATTATTTGAATTTTTTTTAAATTTAAATATATATATATATATATATATAAAAGATAAAGATTAAAAATTAAAAAGAAAAAAAAGAAAAGGCAAAGTCAAAGTAGCTCACGCTACTTTGACATTTGAAAAGAATTTTTCTTTTCTTAAAAGTGGACGACGCCACTTCCTTTCTTTTTTATTTTATTTTATTTTATTTAGATAATTTTGATTATTTAAATTAAAAGAAATAAGAATCCTAATTTGATTAGGAAACAAACTCTTATTTTTCTTATAAATATGACTATTGGGTGCTCATATTTTACACTTGAAATTTATAAAAAAGGCTGTCTCCTTTACCTTCCCATTGCCGATTTTGGCATAGAAAAATAAGAAGAATTTTTCTTCTTATTCTTTTGTTCTTCCTGTTCGATTCCCACAAGTCGGGTTGGTTTGTGATCGGGATATAGCATAGAAGGCTTGGTGAAGTGGATTGATGCTGTAAAGGAAACCCCAACCGATTCTCCATAAATCTACAATGTAAGTTTTTTTTCGAAAAAACCTTATAATTTTATTTTTCGATTTGATCATGATTGCATGTTATTAACGGATCCGTAATTAATCGTTAATTAATTTACTAAAGAAAATTTCGCAAATTTAGTAAATAATTCCTTCAGAGGCACGTCGGCGTATAGTTGTCTCCCGTACGAGCCGAGCCTAGGAACTGATCCATCAGGCCGAACCCCTCCAGCAGCCTCTAAGAACGCCTCTCTATGGTCGTCCTGAGTCGGTTGCGAGTCTGGTGTGGGCAACCGCTGACTCAAAGACTCCTTGAAACTTTCCTAAACATTTAAAAATCAGAAAATAAAATAGTTAATATATAAGTTAGAAAAAATTTTAAAGAAAAAATAATAATTGAAAAAATTAATAAATACCTGTACTTTTTTCGCCTTCCCGTCGACGATCGTCTCATCCTTCGCGAGACAGGGCGATCGTGCTTCGCTTCCTAAAAATATTAGAGATTGAAGAAGAAAAAATAAATTAATAACTAATTGAAAAAAGAAAACAAGAAAAAAGTACGTTAAAAAAAAAAAAAAACTTACCAATCGACGATGGTGCTCGTCATGGGTCCGGGCCCTGCCTGTGTATTTAGTGGGATTCTTCTCGCGGTTGGCCTTATTCCTCCTTGACACTGCCTTGACCTCGGGAGTGTTCAAGCTCGCGATCAGCCGTGCGTGGTCCTCCTCGATCATCCACACGAGTCGGTTTGCTGCTTGCTTTCTGCGTGCCCGGTAAATGAGGTCTTTGAATCGATCCTCGACGTGATTGTCCCGTAGGGGGAACAATCTACCGTCCGTGATATCGGGATCGATAACAGGAAACTTGCCCTGAAAAAATTGAAATAAAAAATTGTTAAAGTAATAAAGTAATAAATTTATTTGTAAAAATTTCAAAATTAATTAATTATAAAAATAAATGATGTTTTTTACCTTCCAATTGTCGTACATCCGAAATTTCTCCGTCGTCGGAATCTTCTGCCAGTGCAGCTCGCTGGGTAGAGGCATGCTCTGGAAAACCTAGCGAAACCGTTTTGAAACGGTTGTATGCAGCTGTACTCTGCAAAAATATAAAAAAAATATTGTGATATTAGAAACTATTTGTTAAAAAAAAACACTTTTACAAATGTTTAAAGATTTAAAAATTAAGTAATTAAAACAATAAACAAAATTACTTACGTATTCCCTTCAATTCGAAGGGTAGAGTCTGCGGCCCGAGGAGGCTACGTGCCTGAAGTAGATGGTCCCGCTGGATCGGGCTGGGATGCAGAACCTGATGCTCCCGTGGAAGTCGTGGCCTGGGAGTTTTGAGGCAATCGTGGTGTCGCAGGCTGGGACTCAGGGACTGCATCATCGAGAGTGGCAGCAACTCCTGGCTCGTAACCGAAGAGGAGGTTGTCCAACTCATCTATAGTCAAGTCTGCATCAGGGTCAGCGGCAGTAGGCGGCTGAGGAGTCGCCTCGTCAATCTCGTCGTCAGGCTCGTCTGACTGGGGAGGACGTCGTCTACCCGTCATAATCCTACAACTAAACTAAACTAATTTAATACTCAGTACTTAAAATAATGAAATAAATTTAATTAATTAATTAATGAAATAATCTGAATTAAATTAATTAATGAAATAATATAAAGTAAATTGATTAAATAATGTAAATTAAACTAAAATAAATTAATTAACTAATTTAAACTAAACTAATTAATTAAATTAAAGTAAATTACAATTAGATTAATTGAACTGAAATGAATTAATTAAAGTAAACTAAGTAATGAAGAATTAAACTATTAGATTAATTAAACTAAAATTAATTAAATTAAAGTAAACTAAGTAATGAAGAAATAAACTAAATTAGATTAATTGAACTAAAATTAATTAAATTAAACTAACATTAATTAATTAATTAAAACTAAAATAAACTAAACTAATTAATTAAAGTAAAGTAAATTATAATTAGATTAATTGAATTAAAATTAATTAATTAAAGTAAATTAAGTAATGAAGAATTAAACTAAATTAGATTAATTGAACTAAAATTAATTAAATTAAACTAACATTAATTAATTAATTAAAACTAAAATTAACTAAACTAATTAATTAAATTAAAGTAAATTAAAATTAGATTAATTGAATTAAAATTAATTAATTAATTAATTAAAGTAAATTAAGTAATGAAGAATTAAACTAAATTATATTAATTGAACTAAAAATAATTAAATTAAACTAACATTAATTAATTAATTAAAACTAAAATAAAATAAACTAATTAATTATATTAAAGTAAATTAAAATTAGTTTAATTGAATTAAAATTGATTAATTAATTAATTAAAGTAAATTAAGTAATGAAGAATTAAACTAAATTAGATTAATTGAACTAAAATTAATTAAATTAAACTAACATTAATTAATTAATTAAAACTAAAATAAACTAAACTAATTAATTATATTAAAGTAAATTAAAATTAGATTAATTGATTTAAAATTTATTTATTAATTAATTAAAGTAAATTAAGTTATGAAGAATTAAACTAAATTAGATTAATTGAACTAAAATTAATTAAATTAAACTAACATTAATTAATTAATTAAAACTAAAATAAACTAACATTAATTAATTAATTAAAACTAAAATAAAATAAACTAAACTAATTAATTATATTAAAGTAAATTAAAATTAGATTAATTAAACTAAGTAATTAATTAAAGTAAACTAAGTAATGAAGATTTCAACTATTAGATTAATTTAAATTAAATTTATTAAATTTAACTAACATTAATTAATTAAAACTAAACTAAACTAATTAATTAAAGTAAAGTAAATTAAAATTAGATTAATTGAACTAAAATTTATTAATTAATTAATTAGTTTAGTTTAATTTTGTTAAGTAAACTAAGTACTTAATTAAACTAAATTACATTAATTAAACTAAAATTAATTAAATTAACAAAATTAAACTTAACTAATTAATTAATTAAAGTAAACTAAAATTAGATGAATTAAACTAAAGTAAACTAAGTAATTAATTACACTAAACTAGATTCATTAACTAAAATTAATTAAATTAAAAAAATTAAACTAAACTAATTAATTAAAACTGAAAACTAAAAACTAAAACTAAGTAAACTAAATTTAAACTTAAATTAAAACTAACTAAAAACTAAAACTAACTTAAAACTTAAAATCTAAACGAAAACTAACCTTGTAATAGAAACTGGGAATGGAGGTTTAGGATTTTTAGGTTTAGAGTAGGAACGGGGAATGGGAATGGGGAAAAAATAACGGGGAACGGAACAGAACGGGGGAAAGAGAGAAAAGAAAGAAAAGAGAGAAAGAAAAAGAGAGAAAGAAAAACGGAATGGGAGGGGGGGGGGGGAGGGAAAAGGTTATAAGTTTAAATCGGAATTTGCGACCAACTGGTCGTAAATATGTAATCATGACTAGAAACGAAAGGTCGCGCGTGCTGGGGAAATGACGACCACCTGGTCACATTTTCACACAAAATTGCGACCACGTGGTAGCTTTTATTACAAAAGTGACCAGATGGTCGCAAAATTGTGATTATCTACAACAGCTGTCATATCACGCGTCCCATCAAGAATTGCGACCAACTGGTCGTAATCTTTAAATTCACCGCCATAAATTTCATGAAAAGTTAAATTTACCGCTCAAATTTACGCCATCTAGTCGCAATTATGAAATTAATCGCCGAAAATTTCATGAACATTTTAGATTACCCTTTAGAGTTTTGCGACCCACTGGTCGTAATTTAACTTAGAGTTTTGGAAAAACATAAGTCTATTTTTCCACAATTGTGACCAAGTGGTTGCATTTCACTTCTAAATTACCACCATGTGGTCACCTTTTGTGTTAAATTGCGACCATATGGTCGCAAATATTAATATACATATTTTTTTAACCTTCATTAAAGAAATAGTTTTAATAAAACATACACAGTGAATCATAAAGTTACAAAATATCTCATTCATCATCCTCAATTTCTTCGGTCGTCGCTTCTTCTTCTTCTTCTGTTTCTTCATCGGATTCATCGTCTCGAATAAATTCAGCATCAATGCCATGTACGTGAGAAGTGGAAGCATTTGTATCATTATCATGCAATGTTATCGTTCCATCGTTCAAAGGACGAACAGTACTTGCATTCTGACCATCGTCGATTGCACGAAATCGTATCTCATATTCTTGAAAAGCACCAGCTTCCTCTGCATGGTCGTCTTTCTCAGACAAGTTTTCTTCTACCTGGCTTGGTTTAACTTTACAACCAACTAACCAATCTGTCAGATCTCGTCTATTAATCGGATAGTTCAGGTATTAAACTTGAATCGCTTGTGAAGCCAGGACAAACCTATCAGCGGTGCGCATATGCTTAGACTTGTTTACATCAACGATTTGTAAATGATCAATCTTACAGACTCCGCCTCGTCTGGTTGTCTCGAACCAAGTGTAGTTGAACAGAACAATGCGTTTTAGCGTCGGACTTGTGTATTGAATCTCATCGATGACTCCGAAGTAATCGTCTTCGTTTGTGCCGAACACATGACCTTTTATGCAAACACCACTGTTGTTTGTTGCCCTGTTAACTGAATGCGCCTTCGTTTGAAATTTGTAACCGTTACCGACGTATCCAACATACGACCTTGCAATCCGTCCAGGTTCCTTTGCCAAAGAAACAATGTGAGGATCATCTACCGGTAATGTAGGGGAGTCAACCTGTCATTGTTCACATACAGTAATGTTAGGAAGACAGTAATTTTTTCAACAAAATGCCATAGTTTTTTTGACAATTTAAAATAACTCACGTATGCACTGAACCAAGAATGAAACTCTTTGTCGATTATTGACCCCTCCTCAGCAGCTGTAAGACCAACTCGTGTCATTCAAATGTATAAGTTTAGAAATAATCTGTATGTTACAAAAATAGTTAGCAAATAGTTTGTAGTTGTTTATGCAATGAAATAATGTTAAGTTACTAACTCACTCTATTTAAGGCTCGATCTCTGCGCAGTTGCATAACATGTACATCTGCATTACGTGATACTCAGAATCGAACAATGACCTACGCACTGATCTTCCAACTATCATGTCAGGTTCCGTAAAAATCGTTAAGTCGTTTATGTCAACACCTTCAAGTAAATTTTCGACAATGTTTCGTTTCGCTGGTCGAAACTGCTCTGCTTGGTATATAAATAATTTGAACCAAAATCCATTGAATTCATTAATTCAATTCTAGATTCTTCCTTATTAATAAATCTTATTTTGTAACGTCCCGTTATTGTGAATTGAATATTTTTTTTATTTTATTTATTTGAATTATTTATTTGAATTATGTATTTAAGGTTAATTTAAAAGTAGTAATTTCGATTTTAGTAGTTAATTTCGCCCTTTATTCTTTTAATCGTTTTAATACTTTAAATTTGCTTCGGTGATATTAATAATTATTAATAGGCCAATTAATAATTATTAATCACCTTTAGATTTATTTAAGAGCATCGGGTTTCGTTTTATAAGTCAAAAGTCATAAAAGGACGCAACTGTCATTTCTAAAATTCCTAAATATCTAAACACTATTCCATTTTCTTTTTTAAAATTGAAGGGATGATTTACTAAAATAGAGGAATTTTATTTAGCAAACTTATTAACATTTAATAACGGATCTATTAACATCATGCAATTTGTGATAAGAACATGTAGATTCATGCTAGTTTTTCGAAAATTAAAGGCCTTTTACTTACTGTAAAGGGTAAAAATAGCCCTCTTATGGGCTGCGCTCGCATTGGGCCGATTCACATGGGGACGGGCCCATTGGAGTCACGTCCGGGAAAAGTCGGCCCCCCAGCGGGCCGCATTCACTGCAAGACAGTTCACATGGGTACGAACCCATCCGGACCAACACCATAAGAAGCTCGTTTCTCATGGGCCAACTGAAGAGCCCATTAAGCCTAGCCCTACGCTAGCCCAGTCGACGAACCCTCAATCAAGGAACTATAAAAGGCACATGACCTATCAAATCAGGTATGACACTTTAACCTAGAAAACGGATAACCTGATTATCCTTGACCTAACCCTTGCGGCGCAAGGAAAATCTCACCTACCACCACCTAACTTGATCGTCGGAGGGTCGTCGGCCGGTACCACACCGGTGCCCTTCTGACTGTCAATTGTTGTAGTGTTTCAGGTTGCTCCGCCGTTAAGGGATAGCACGTTACGCGACGTGCTCTATTGTGTGGAACGAGGCTCCGACGAGAAACATCCCACACAGTTTGGCGCCCACCGTGGGGCCGTTCATCTTTGAATCCCAGCAGAATCTAGATACTCACGCGGTTCCCGCAAAGACGAATCAATGACTACTCGTTCTACTAGGCAACGAGCCCTTAACGAAAACGCAAACAGAGAGAAGGGAGTAACTGACGATGCTCAAGACCCCAATGCTCAGAACCTCAACCCGGCGTCGGGAACCATCACCATCGCCTTGACAGAGCACCGAGAGATGGTAGAAGCCCACAAAGCTCTGAGAGAAGAAGTACGGGAAATGAAGGCCTTGTTAGGGAAAGGCTTGGCGGCGGTCCAAGCCAACAGCCAAAACATCCTGAACGTTGATGAGGGAGGCCCTTCCAAGCCGCGAACTGGCAAATCTCAGGCCAGGCGACGGCGTAGAAGGGCCACCACGTCCGAAAAGGCAAAGAATGTACCAGGAGACGACCTCCGTACTAGGCTGACGGCTCGTCGACGGGGGGAAAACGCAAGTTTAGAGATCTCCTCGTCGAAAGAAAAAGACACACCAAGTAAAACAGGCCCCGCCCGGCAAACTCGAGATGGGGCGCCGTCGCAGAGAGGTGACGGAGGAAACCAAGACTCAAGCTATACCGGAAGCGATGAAGGAAGCTCGGCGCCTGCAGGCAAGAACGAATGCGGAGAAAAGCAGTGGAAGTACACCGATGCGAGACAGATCCTCGAAGAAAAGCTGGCAAAGAAGGCATCCGAGAAAGGAGCTAAACCCAATTCGGACGCCCGAGAGCCAGGAGACTCTCCCTTTACGAGAAGAGTCATGTCCGTCCCACAGCCGAGGCACTTCATCCTCCCAAAGTTTGAAGTGTACGACGGAACTGGAGACCCGATGGAGCACGTGGCTCATTTCGTAAATATGATGGAATCCTCATGCGTGATTGGGCCTAATCTGGATGCCTTGACCTGCCGTTTCTTCCCCACAAGCCTGAAAGGGTCACCCCTGCTATGGTTCAACAGCCTCCCTAAAAGGTCCATCAAAACCTTTTAGGACCTATCTTCTGCCTTCCTCAGCGAATATAGCGTGAGTCGAAAGTTCGCTAAAACGAACCACGACCTCTATGATGTGCTGATGGGAGAAAAAGAAGCCCTCCGAGACTTCATTGTCAGATTTCGACAGGTGAAGTTAGAGGTTAAAGACTGCAATGACCTGGAGGCGGCTACCGCATTCTCACGGGCAGTGCACCCAAACCATCCCCTCTGGAGGTCTTTCAACAAACGGAGGCCTACGACTATGAAAGAGGTGTTGGATAGAGTAATGGCAAAGATACAGGATGAGTCCGAAAGGGTAGCCCGAGAGATACGGAGAACAGGATCAAGGTCCGAAGGGGTATGGAAGAAAAGAGAATCTCACGTCGACGAAAGGAGAGGAAGGGAACGCGGACGCTCAGATAGGGGAAAGGAGGAAAAGAGAGACGAAAAGGAAAGAAAATCCGTGTGGGGAAGGATCAGAGATCCGAAAAAGCGTAGTTCAGAACGAATCCTCCACACGGAGACATCTCGTTCTTTCCGAAAAGAAGAGAGAGAGAAGAGGCCGCGGTACTCCCAAAAAAGTCTAGAAAGAAAGGAGCCCTACGGAAGACTGCAAGATCCTAGCCCGGGAAATAGATCGCGTATGCGAGCCGGGTCCGACCCGAAGGATCGATAGGCAAGATCCAAGAGAAGCAGATGAAAAGCTCGCCGCACCCGCGGAAGTTCCGGGGGATGGTCAAATCAATTCGATCCACTGCACCGGAGAGTCTGTCAACGCTCATAAAAGATCTTATAGCGAAGCTGGACTCCCCGTCTATCGGGTCGAGCACGCTTCCGATGATCTGATCAAGTATTCCCGGAAGGATTTAGAAGACGTGCATCTGCCCCACAATGACACGCTGGTAATATCGATATCTATCGGATCCTATACGGTCAATAGGGTTTTGGTAGACCCGGGGTCTTCCATCAATATAATCTATATGTCAGCATTCCGAAGCATGAAACTAAGAGAGTCAGACCTCACAATGAACTCTCAGGACCTAGTGGGATTTAACGAGGCGGTGACGAGGTCCAACAGAACGATCAAATTGCCAGTCAGAGTCGAGGGCGCAAGCCCTATGGCGCTCTTCCATGTCATAGACTCCCACTCAGGATACAACGCCTTGCTCGGAAAACCTTGGATTCATGATATGAGAGCATATCCTTCAACGCTTCACCAGAAGCTGAAATACCCTACCGAAAAGGGGGTTAGGGTTATAAGAGGGGACCAGCAGGTTGCAAGATCATGCTTGATCGAAATTGTCAAGCTGAAATCTCGATGCCAAACATAGCAATTACAGGATCGAGGCCCCGAAAGAGGCTCGCCCTTTGCTCGGCCAAGAATCGAAGCGCCTGAGGACGGATCAGTGAAAATACAGATCCATCCAGAAGATCAGGAGAAAATGACGAGCATTGGGAGAGATCTGGAAGAAGGCCTGAAAGACGGACTGGCAGACTTTTTGAGAAGAAGTTGGAAAACGTTCGCTTGGGATCACACGGATATGCCCGGTATAAGTTCCGATATCATAACCCACAATCTCGAGGTTGATCCGAGTCAACCCCCCGTCAAACAGAGAAGAAGTAAATTCGCACCCGAGCGGAACGACATAATCAACGAGGAAGTACGGAAGCTCCTGGAAGCAGGTTTTATCCGAGAGGTAAAGTACCCTGATTGGCTAGCCAACGTGGTAGTAGTGAAGAAGAAAAATGGAAAATGGAGGGCGTGTATTGACTTTACTGACCTCAACAAGGCTTGTCCAAAAGACTCCTTCCCATTACCAAAAATAGACCAACTAGTAGATGCCACAGCTGGGTACGAGCTGCTCAGCTTTATGGACGCCTTCTCCGGATATAACCAAATCAAGATGAACCCAGAAGATCAAGAAAAGACTTCGTTCATCACCAACGTAGGCACATACTGCTACACTGTGATGCCTTTTGGTTTGAAAAACGCTGGAGCCACCTATCAACGCCTGATGAACAAAATGTTCAAGGATCTTCTGGGAAAAACAATGGAGGTATATATTGACGATATGCTAATCAAGTCGCGAAAGGCTGAAGACCACCTGGCCCACATGGAACAAGCTTTCGAAGTGCTGAACCGATACGAGATGAAGCTGAACCCTGATAAATGCACCTTCGAAGTCCCGGCAGGCAAGTTCCTGGGCCATCTGGTGACCAGCTGCGGGATCGAGGCGAATCCCGACCAGATCCAAGCGATAATGGACATGCAAGCACCGACGAATCTGAAAGGTGTGCAGAAGTTAACCGGGTGTTTGGTGGCACTGAACAGGTTCATATCCCGATCATCGGATAGATGCATGCCGTTCTTCAAAGCGCTGAAAAGAAGCAAGGAGTTTGGCTGGGGAGTCGAGTGTCAGAAAGCGTTCGAGGAACTCAAAGCCTATTTATCTTCGCCCCCGCTGTTGGCCGAGCCCTCAGATAACGAAAAGCTATTCCTATACTTAGCGGTATCTGATGCGGCAGTCAGCTCTGCGCTGGTGCGCGAAGACGGTCAAGTTCAGCACCCAGTCTACTACGTAAGTAAAGCGATGATTGATGCCGAAACGCGGTACTCAAAGATGGAGAAGCTAGCACTAGCTCGATAGTCGCGTCGCGCAAGCTGAAGCACTATTTTCAGGGCTATCGAATAGTGGTAAGGACCACCTTCCCACTAAAAGTCGTTCTCCACAAACTGGACGTTTCGGGACGACTGACAAAATGGGAGATAGAATTAGGCGGATACGATATAACTTACGAGCCGAGGACAGCCATAAAAGGACAAGTCCTCGCGGATTTCGTTGCGGAAATGACCCCAGCAAATACGAGCGAGATCAAAACAAACCAGCAGCTCGCGGTTGACCCTGGAGTGGAAACCTGGACCCTAAGCGTTGATGGGTCCTCGAACTCAAAAGGATCCGCCGCAGGGCTAGTCCTGTCGACCCCCGAAGGATACCTCCTAGAACAGTCAATCCAATTCGGATTTGCAGCTTCAAACAACGAAGCCGAATACGAAGCGTTGATAGCTGGGCTATAGAGAGCGAAGGAACTGGGAGTAGAGAACTTAAACATCAGAAGTGATTCTCAACTTGTGGTAAACCAGATAAAAGGGGTATTTGAGGCAAAGGACCCCAGGATGGCGAAATATCTGGAGAAAGTTATTTCCATACTATCTCAGTTCGTGAAGTACGACATCAGCCAAGTACCGAGGGCTAAAAATGGACATGCTGACGCTCTGGCTAGTCTTGGATCCGCAGTTCAAACGGAAACAAGAAGAATCATCCCCGTCGATCATTTGTCCGAACCAAGCATCACCCTTGATTCGAACATGGGGAGTGGAGACTGTGAAAACGATGGAACAGTTGGACAAGTAATGCCGGTAGAACAAAATCCAGAGCTCGAGTCAGATTGGAGAAATCAAATCCTCGAATACGTACAATCGGGACACCTGCCCGAAGGAAAATTAGAAGCACGAAAAATCTGATCCAGAGCGGCTAGGTACTCGATCATTCAAGGAGAGTTGTACAGGAGATCCTTCAGCGGACCTTATCTGAAATGTCTGGGAAAGTCAGAAAGTTCTTACGTTCTGGCAGAGTTGCACCTTGGACACTGCGGAAATCACGCAAGACCGAGGTCCTTAAGCCATAGAGCGTTAACGCAAGGGTACTACTGGCCCACCATGGTGAAAGATTCGAAAGACTTCGTTTCCCGCTGCGATAAATGCCAAAGGTTCGCAAAGACCATTCACGCACCGCTGACGATGCTAACCACAATCTCGGCCCCCTGGCCCTTCATGCAATGGGGCCTAGACCTGGTGGGAAAACTACCGTTAGCTCCAAGACAAAAGTGTTATCTGATCGTTGCAACGGACTACTTCTCCAAATGGATCGAGGCCGAGCCGCTGGCAAAGATTACAGAGAGGAAAGTCGAGATGTTCCTCTGGAAGCACATCTTTACCCGCTTCGGAATTCCCAAAGTTATCGTCACCGATAATGGAACTCAGTTCACGGGAAATTCTATCCGAAAATATTGCGCGGACAGGAAAGTGGAGCTTCGATACTCAACGCCCCGCTATCCGCAGGCGAATGGACAAGCAGAAGCTTCGAACAAAACCATCATGGACTCTCTGAAGAAGAGACTAGGACGAGCGAAGGGAAGATGGGTAGATTAACTGCCCGGAGTCCTTGGGCATACAGGACCACCCCTAGAATCCCAATTGGCGAAACTCCATTTGCCATGGCTTTCGGGGTAGAGGCCGTTGTTCCCACGGGAATGATCATCCCCACGACCAGAAGCTCGATCCCGGAGGCAGAAAATGACGCCATGATGGCAGAAGCGCTAGATTTGGCCGAAGAGAAAAGGGAACAAGCGCTAGTCCGAATGGCATGCTACCAGCAAAAACTGGCCAAATACTTCAAAAAGAAAGTAAGACAGCGCAGCTTCAAAGTGAACGATTTCGTCCTGAGGAAAGTATTCCAGAACACGCAAGAGCCCGGAGCAGGAAAATTGGGACCAAACTGGGAAGGTCCGTACAAGGTGATCGAAGAAGTCAAGTCGGGAACTTATCGTCTTGAAGATGGAAAGGGCGAACTGATTTCGAGGGCATGGAACGCCACGCACTTGAGAATTTATCATGTGTGAGTATGAGAGAATCATGTAAGTACTTAGCCGAAGAGGCCCATTTCAAATTAATATACAAGTATTACGTGTCTTTCCTCCCACATGATCGTTTGATGCCTTTTAAGGCAAAAAAGCCCTAATCCGATTAGGCAAGTTACTAAGTCCCCCTCGGATTAAAATACCAAACTCGCTGGAATAGTTTCTAAGTCCTCCACGAACCAAAGAACTTAACACGTTCGGAATTATGGAAAGTAACTCACGCAAAAAGTAAGGCAAAGAAACAGAAGGTGAATAAAATGCCAACTTTTATTTCACAACAAGCAAGTAAGGCTCGGACCCACATGTTGGGAACCGAGCCGAAAGAAATTACATGAGATCTACAAAGTAAAATGGTGGAATTCGAAGTGTCGTCGTCGGAAACAGTGAGGACGTCCTCCTAGGAGAGGATGAGGGTTTTGCTCGAAAAACGAATGGCCGGGGCTAGATCACCCGTCGGCTACTCCGCCAACTCATCAAGTCCGAAGCTCAGCAGAACCCGTCAGATGAAAGAAAGGGAGGTCCTCGACCCGCCACACCTAGCCCCCTGATGGATTTTGGAAAGTAGCCGAGCTCTCGCCCGAAAACTTTCAACCCGGGCGGGAGTACGCTTCTCTCATCATATCAAAGAGGGCCTAGGGACGGGAACCGGAAGACCACCTCTTCCATCTGGCGTCGCTCCATGCTCGACGTGGTGGAAACGCATTTCTTGCTTCCTTAAACACGAAACAAGCTGCCACCTCCCATGCTGAGGTCCCGGATGATGTGATGACGAAGAAGACCATCGACGAGACGGTAAGGAAACTTCCTCCCCCTCGTTCACCCCAGTTCCCGGAGGCTGCCGGAACAAACGCCGGAGCCACGGTGAGAGGCGGTGGAGCGATTGGTCACCCCAGGCAGACAGTACCCTGAATTCGACACTCACAGGCGTGGAGGACCACGACCACCAAGGCCAAGTCCTCCGGTACTGACCGAACAGGCGTAGAAGATCACGACCAAACTTTCTCAACGCAAGCCACCACCAAGGAAGGCCAAACATGGAATAGGAACAAGGGAAAATGGGAAAACCCCATGGCATGGAACCTCGAACCCTGTAAGAAGACTTGAAAATCTGGGAACGAAAGAGAGCGTTTCAGAAAACAGGGTCTAGAGAAGCGAGTAGAAGAAAAATTGCGAAGGTCTATTTAAAGGATCTTGAGGCCGTTGCGATCGTGACAGCTGTCAAGCATCCAGCGCCACTACGTGAGTCGCCAGGCATGCGAAATGACGTGTATGTTAACCCGCAGTTAATGCTGTTAATTCCCTTAGTTAACTGTATTTAAGGCGATTCGACGGAAACGACAGACGTTCGACACGACAATTCATTACCTGACGTCACGGCCTCGAGATATGAAACGGGCCTTTACATCGAGTGCTATCCGAATTAATGACAAGCCTTTTCGACTCCCAGACCAAACGCCTCCTTCTCGCTATAAAAGGATTGGAGTCAAGGAAATACCCTACGGTCTGATCATTCAACCACCCGACATCTGACTGAAGATATGGACAACTCTAACTCCACAGCAACCTCGAAAGTGACCAAGCAAGTCCTGAAGTGGGAAAACAGCGAGTTACGTGCGGAGAACGCCAGACTCGAGGCAGCCCTACTAGGGAAGAAGAAGAGAGAAGGAGACGTTGAGACCCTAAGGCAAGAAGCCCAGAGTGTCCGGGAGGCCCTCGAAGCAGCGAGAAGCCTAGCGGAGCACCTCAAACGGGAGAACCTTTCTCTCCGAGAGTGCCTAGAAGTCGCGGGGACGGACGAGGACAGTGACCCGGGTGAACCCTACCACGTACTCGAGGATCGCCTCCAGTCGGTGAAGAATCTTAACGATTACTATGAACAAGAGATCCAATCCCTGAAGGAAGAGCTGGCCTCTTTGAAGAAGCGAAGGAGACTGACTCCGACGGTCATCATCGACAGTGATGAAGACTAGAAGGGCGGCACCTTTCCTTTTTACTTTGTTATTTATTTTTATGTATGATCTACAATGTACAAAAAAAAAAAAAAGAGAAAGAAAGAAAAGAAGTTCCAGCTTTTCTGCTTCACATGGTTTGCCCACACTCTCCGTCCGAGCATCTAAAAGCCTTCTCCGGAAGCAAAAGCCTCGGTCCGTTCGAGCATTTAAAAGCCTTCTCAGGAAGCAAAAGCCTCGGTCCGTTCGAGCATTTAAAAGCCTTCTCCGGAAACGAAAGCCTCGGTCCGTCCGAGCGTCTAAAAGCCTTCTCCGGAAGCAAAAGCCTCGGTCCGTCCGAGCATTTGAAAGCCTTCTCAGGAAGCAAAGGCCTCGGTCCGTCCGAGCATTTAAAAGCCTTCTCCGGAAGCGAAAGCCTCGGTCCGTCCGAGCGTCTAAAAGCCTTCTCCGGAAGCGAAAGCCTCGATCTGTCCGAGAGTCTAAAAGCCTTCTCCGGAAGCAAAAGCCTCGGTCCGTCCGAGCATTTAAAAGCCTTCTCAGGAAGCGAAAGCCTCGGTCCGTCCGAGCGTCTAAAAGCCTTCTCCGGAAGCCAAAGCCTCAGCCCGTCCGAGCATTTAAGAGCCTTCTCTAGAAGCCAAAGCCTCGGTCCGTCCGAGCATTTAAGAGCCTTCTCCGGAAGCGAAAGCCTCGGTCCGTCCGAGCACTAAGCATTCCCTATTCTAGAGAATAGAAGACGTTGGAGTATTGAAACGTACAAAAACCTCGGCCCGCCCGAGTAAACTTAAAGCCTTCTCCGGAAGCACAAAAACCTCGGCCTGCCCGAGAAACTTAAAGCCTTCTCCGGAAGCACAAAAACCTCGGCCCGCCCGAATAAACTTAAAGCCTTCTCCGGAAGCACAAAAACCTCGGCCCGCCCGAGTAAACTCGAGCCTTCTCCGGAAGCACAAAAACCTCGGCCCGCCCGAGTAAACTCAAGCCTTCTCCGGAAGCACAAGAACCTCGGTCCGACCGAGTAATCTTGCCTTCTCCGGAAGCGAGAAACTTCGGTCCGTCCGAATATTCAGGAATAAGAAACCTTGGTCCGTCCGAGTATTAGGAAACTTCCCTTGTAAACGGGAAGTCTCGGTTTGCCCAAGCAATCAAAAACATTTACAAGGATATTTACAAGTCAAAACATTTCCTGCAAGACGAGCGGGGAAGCACGACGAGTAAGCATAGAGAAAGAGCATGTGCATTAATTTTAACAAAGTATGTGAATGTTCAAGCCTCAAAAGAGAAAAAGGAAAAAAAAATAGTTCAAAACAACAAATAACGTGGGGGCTCCACAATCTGGAGTTCACCCTGAGAAAAAGAGGAAAGTCAGTCTGAAACATAAACGGTGTCAGTGGGGAGGTCTTCAGTAGGAGCCTCCTCAACAGTCGCTCCGTCTCCGTCATCAGTGGGGGGGGTCTTCAGTAGCAGCCTCCTCAACCGCCAGACCCTTCGCAGTGGCCTCACTTCGGGAAGCCTTCAGACTTGTAGCCCGCTCAAACAACTCCCTTCGGCGATCCACTGCATCATCATAACCGACCGGACTGATCGGATCATTCTCATCCTCAGATTGATCCATCTGCAGTTTGACCGAATCTCGTCCGACAGCTAACCCGATGAGGATAGAATCCACCGATGCAGCAGTCGCCACAGCCAACTTTCGCTGAAGGTCACTAATACTGTCGCGGAGGATTGGGAGCTCGGACACCTGATTCCTCAGCGAATCATTCTCCAACACGAGGAGATCCATCACCTCTTTAGCCTTCCTGAGGGACTCAACTTCCCGGTTGTAAGCGTCCACGGCTTTAGACCCCTCCTCGCGAGCAGCGCCCAGATCCTCTAACGCTTTGGTCCGAGCGACAATAGCCTCATCAAGCAGCTTCTTGTTGTCCTCATTTAAGGATCGAAGATCCTCTCTTTCCTTCCGAACGCGCTCAAGATCTGCGGAAAGCTGCAGCCTGTTGACCTCCAACTAAGCAATTTTCTTCTCGGACTCATCCAGATCAGCTCTCAATTGAAGACCCTCGTTGTAACGACCCGATTTTCCGTTAAATTCTTTAAATTCAAATGCACAGCGGAAGACTTAATTTTTAAAGAAAAACGGCATGGGTTCGTTTAAAAGTCGAATATCCAAAACCTGTTTTACAACCCAAAGTCCAGAAAAAGCTATAAATCGGGAATGCACATTCCAAAGTAAAGTTTAATCATAAAAACATCAAAATACTTTACACATACACCCTTCACGGGCTCAAAATGACACAAAGCATGTAAAAAGTATATGATTACAAGCATTTTACTAATGCTTGTCAAAAGTGTTTAATATTGTCCCTTACACCACCTCGAGCAGTCAAGCGACACCATTTCGTCTACCTCGCTTCTTAGGGCGGGGTTTACCTGAAAATATTGTGGTGTAGCACCATTAGCAAACAATGCTAGTGAGAGTAAAATGAAAGCAAGTAATCCTATGAACTAAATCTCATACCTGAAATCGTGTCCAAAGGCCTAAATGTTCATTATTACCTATAACCACATTCCAATTTCCATGTAAACATAAGATAGTATCATACTACCCGTATTCGTCATTCAAAACCATAAGATGGAAATAAAGACTTAAAGTAAAATTAACATTCACAACTAAGTCTCACTACACGTTTCTAAAGATTAGGTAAAAAAAATAACATTAACTATCTTTATTACCAAACAAGTTTCATCGTATCGTGCTATTGTATGGATCGAAATCAACATACCACGTCACGGTCATACCATGTCACAACCATCGCACCATGATACGTATGGATCCGAATCAACATACTATCATGTGCCGTATCATAGATCATAATACCATGGTACGTGCGGATCTGAATCCACGTACTACCATGTACCATATCACAACCATCGTCATCGGGTATACCATATGGATAAATATCGCATACTAAGCCCGTGCGGTATTACCATATCACAACCATCGTCCAGGGTATACCATATGGATAAATATCGCATACTAAGCCCGTGCGGTATTACCATATCACAATCATCGGATATCGGGGAGTTTCACCATAGGTATCAGGAATTTCACCATATAGATATCAGGAATTTCACCATAGGTATCAGGAATTTCACCATAGGTATCAGGAATTTCACCATAGGTATCAGGAATTTCACCATAGGTATCAGGAATTTCACCATTTCGGATATCAGGACTTTCACCATTTCAGATATCAGGACTTTCACCATTTCGCAACATGATATGTATGGATCGAAATCGACATACTATCATGTGCTAGTTACAAACCAAAGTACCAACATCACACCATGACTACGTATGGATCGAAATCAACATACTATCATGTGCTAGTTACTAAGTGCTCAAAGTTCCCACAAATTCATCACACCATGATACGTATGGATCGAATCAACATACTATCATGTGTGAATCATTGTGTCCTAGGTCTCCAATAAGTTAGCTAAACTCCAAAGAAGTCTACTAAGTTAAATAGAAACCTAACTAACTAGAATACACGAGTTATCACTCAAGTGCATCTTCTAATTACTTTACTTCCAAAGTCATCCAAGTGACTTCAAAACCAATCAAAGTAACTTCCATTTCCACTTTCATCTAACATCTCCAAATCACGTTACCATACTTCCAAACCTCCCCGATGATCTCTAATCATCGAACTAACCATAAGTCCAATTTTCTCCACACACACTTCCGAATTAAAGTTTCCACCCAAAACTTAATTCTAAGAAGTTAACCCCCTCTTAACATTGATAAACAATTACATAATGAAACTAAATTCATAAAATTGCTAACTATCATATTAAACTCACCTTAGCCAAAAAAACTCCAAAAGTCCACTTTCCACGAAACAACAACCGAGCAATCGCACCTATAATTCACCAATTGCACAACATATTACAACTCATAACTAATATGCGAACAAGTGTGCAATTTCGGGTGAATAGTGATTTCGGATGAATAGTGTCTCGGGTGAATAGTGTTTTCGGGTGAATAGTGTTTTTCAAAAATCCGGGCTCAAAATCGTCATTTTTCATGATAGAAATTCATGATTTCAACTTCAAATCTCATTTATAATCAAAAACGAACAAAACCACCTAAAAAGTTTTGAAAACTTACTTTTTGGGATTTCCCTTAGAGAACGGGAAACTTGAAAAGCTAGGTTGGATAGGTAGCCCTCGTCCCTACCAATCCAACGCAACCGAAAACACTGACGATCCGCCGAGAAACGAAAGAGAAACGAAGAAAAGAAAATATTCATCCATGGTGGAAAGCATCCACGGCAAGGAGAAGGAAAGGAAGAGAAAGATGAAGACTTTTGCAATTTTTGTGATTTTTAAAGATGAGTGAATAGTGATTTTAGATATTTTGGAAAATTGGAAATTACGAAAATGCCCTTTTTAGACTTTTTGCTTATAAAACGAAAACCGACGGTCTTAAATAAATCTAAAGGTGTCTAATAATTATTAATTGGCCCGTTAATAATTATTAGAGTCACCGAAACGAATTAAAACGATAAAAAGGATTTTCGGACGGAAATAACTAATAAAACTGAAATAACTAATTTTAACTAATTTTAAAAGCTTTAAATAAATAAAAATAATAAATTAATAAAATAAAAAAAAAAATTTACCTCTAAAAGTAACGGGACGTTACACTCGTTCAGCACCGAGTCAAAGGCGCGGGACTGCCGGCCGCTGGCCCTCGCCTCCGCTAAGAAACCAGCTGGAGACAATAGAGAAAAGGTAAACAACGAAGTAAACGACTAACCAGCCAGTTCCTATAGCACATGCGACTGAAGGTTACGACCTCGCTATCATGGTCGACTAGAGGCTCCAACTGTACAGCCCCTAAGTCACGAGCAAAGCCGACTGCATCCATCGCACGTCAAAGGCAAAAGTCGTTAGAGAGGGACCCTTGGTCAAAGTTGGAGCCAGGGGAAGCGAACAGGCGTAGCAAAGAAGATCCGCCGCCTGCGGCGCCCAATCCGCTTAGCATCGACGGACCCGCATCCGACGGAGGGAGTATAGCTGGAGTGGTCTGAGTGGGTAAGATTGGAATTCCACCATCAAAAGACCCCCCAGTCTCTTGGTCGTCCTCCTGTTCAAAGTCCGAATCAGAAGATAAAACATGGGCATGATCAGAGGGAGAGGGCGAATCCGCCTCGGAAGGAAATGACTGATAAACCATCTCAGGATGCTTCAAAAGATACGCATCAGCACCCCTTACCGCGCGGTCGAGGGCCCCGATGATTCCGCCCCTCCTTCGCTTCGGGACGGGAGAATCCGTAGAAGGATTTACAAGGGAATCCGAGGGATGGTCCGCAGGAGGGTCCATTGGAAGAGCTGACACATCCGCTGAAGATAGTTCCGCACTCACAACATTCACAGACTTCCCGCCCCCGAATTTACGGGGACGGGGACGCTTGGCAGCAACCACCTTTTTTTCCTTTCGGATCAGATGAAGATGCCGCCTCATCTCTTCTCTTTCTCATGCCCTGAAGAAGGGTAAGGAAGGCCGCGGGATCGTTGGAGTTGGGGACCGGGGTCAGCGTGACGCCAGACATTCTTCCGCTGAAACCTACATCAGAATCAGCCCAAATCAGCCACATGCCAAGATAAACAAAGAAAAAGAGAAAGGGGGAGTGAAACAAACATTTACGAGGCGGAACGGGCACAAAGCCTGGAGGTGGAGCCCAAAGTTTGGTAAAAACTAGCCAAGGATGCTGATTAAATTCCTCCCAGTTGAAAGGGCCCTTCTGAGCAATAATCCGACACTGACTAAGAGTTTCCCGAGGGGCACCCTTCGGAAGCGGATTCTTCACTGAAACAAGACAAACTGAAGACGGTTAGCACAGCTATAAATAAACGAGACACGAAGTAATACGGAACTCGTATTCTCACCCTCATCTTCCCACGAGGCAGGAAGAGACCCGCCTCCAGGAAGAAAGGGGCCACGGATGAAGAACCACTCATCTTTCCAGTGCTTGTCACAGGAGTTTTCATCCACCAAAGCCGGTTTGCTATTATTATGAAAGATGAAAAGCATATTGTCCTGGACATTCAAGCGAAGGGACCAGAAGTGGGAAACCATGCTCAGGGTAGGCCGAAAGCCCAACCCATGACACACTACCGAAAAAGTGATCAAAGATCTCATAGCGTTCGGCATCAACTGACCCAACGCGAGGCCGACATTCTGAAGCAACTCGACCATCAAAGGGGAAAGGGGAAGCCGAACGCCCCATTGGAAAAACCGTGGATAAAAAGCGGTCCAACCCTCCCCTGGGGAAAGGTAAACCCTCTCCGACGCCTTTAGGAGCCTCATTTCAAAGTCTGAGGAGATCCCATAATCAACCTTCAACTTGTCTAGTTTAGCCTGCGTCAGTTTTGAAGGAAAATGGTAGGGCCCCCCTATCTTCCTTGATGCCCTTCGGCTGAGAATCTCTTTTCTTCTTCTTCCTCTTCTTGCTCGCTGTCTCGGCCTCGTCCGAGTCGGCAGTAGGAGACCCAAGAGGATCAGAGACGACAACCTCGCCGGCTAAGGAAGAATCCACTTCCCCCGACGGCGCAGGGACGGATGGATCAACCTGCGGCGCGGCCTCGCTACCCTTAGTGCGACTTTTCCTTTTCTTCTTTTCCCTTTGGGCTGCCCCCTCGGCAGGAACTGGGACAGGAGGATGGGAAAGGTCAGGAATGGTACTCGGGCCCACTGGAACAAGATCTGTTCCCCCCAAAGGGTGAGAAGTGGGAGAAAGGACGGGGTCCAAACCTGCCTGAATCTCTGAGACCGACCCAAGCTCACTCACAGAAGGCAGAGATTCAGACTCATTCCCCTCAGGCTCATTTCCCTCAGGCTCACCCTGAGACGAGGGAATGACTTTAGCCCCACCTGCACAAACGGAGGAAGGGGAAGCCCCAGACTCAACCCTCTCGAAAACCAGACCGTCATAATCGTCATCCCCCACGGCTAACCTAGGGGTCCTATGGCCTCTAGTCACAGAGTTTCCCTCAAAACCATCCATTACAGCAAGAATGGGAAACAAGAGACAGAGAAGAGAAAACTAACCTTCGAAGAAGAACGAGAAAGGCTTCAAGGAACGGGACGAAGACGACGAGGGGTCTTTCGAAAGCGGACGATTTGCAGATAGTCTCGAGAATTCAAAAGGCAAACGAGTCTTAAAGTCTGGAAAAAACCCTATTTAAAGAAGAGAACACGCGTCCAATCATCGCGACACGTGGGAAAGAACACGACGATCTGAACCACTCGTGTTCGTTGGTATTCACGCCCGTCCAAAGATCCAACGGATCAATCTCGCAAGGAGCCGCGTCTCTTGAAACAAACTCATCCGCGAAGGAACGCGGCAACTCCCGAAAGGAAGTCAGTAGGGCCCGAGTCACAACAAGGCCGAGGCGGTCTATTTTCCGAAGGGTCATGGTCCTCGACCACTCCGCAATAGCGCGAAGATTAGGGCAAGCATCACGCCCCTGATCCTATTAATCTACTATCCCCTGCATCGGACTTTCCGACCCAGGAGATAGGGGAAAACTGTAAAGGGTAAAAATAGCCCTCTCATGGGCTGCGCTCACATTGGGTCGATTCACATGGGGACGGGCCCATTGGAGTCACGTCCGGGAAAAGCCGGCCCCCCAGCGGGCCGCATTCACTGCAAGACAGTTCACATGGGTACAGACCCATCCGGACTAACACCATAAGAAGCTCGTTTCTCATGGGCCAACTGAAGAGCACATTAAGCCTAGCCCTGTGCTAGCCCAGTCGATGAACCCTCAATCAAAGAACTATAAAAGGCACATGACCTATCAAATCAGGTATGACACTTTAACCTAGAAAACGGATAACCTGATTATCCTTGACCTAACCCTTGCGGCGCAAGGAAAATCTCACCTACCACCACCTAACTTGATCGTCGGAGGGTCGTCAGCCGGTACCACACCGGTGCCCTTCTGACTGTCAGTTGTTGTAGTGTTTCAGGTTGCTCCGCCGTTAAGGGATAACACGTTACGCGACGTGCTCTATTGTGTGAAACGAGGCTCCGACGAGAAACATCCCACACAATATATATTTTATTTACTTTTCTCTATATAATAATTGTATTTTTATATATTTAAAATTATAAAAAATTCAAATAATAATTTCTATTTTAAACATATTTGGCCAAAAACTATTATATTAATTACCATTGAATCTTATTCAATTAATTAATTATTTTGGGCCAAAACCAATTTATTTCTTAAACCAATTGTATTTAATTCTCTATAATATTTATTATTAAATTAAATAAACTCATTATTTAATTAATAATACTAATTTTTAATTTCCATTTAAATAAACTCATTATTTAAATAATTAATAATATTAATATTAATTCCCGTTTAAATAATTTATTTATTTAAACAATTAATTTTACCGTAAAATATTATAATTGATAATGTTATATTAATTTCCATTTAAATAATCTCTTTATTTAAACAATTAATATTGTATCAATATTAATAATATTTATATTAATTGTCATTTAAATAATCTCATTATTTAAATAGTTAATATTGCCTAATTTTAAGTAAATTCAATTACTTAAATTATTTATTCTTCCTAAGTTAAATTAATAACTTAGTTTTGCTACAACGATATTTGGGCTAGCATAGGGACCCGATGGACCTATAGATCATGGGCTTAATAATTAGTCAATTAAGTGATTAACTCATAATCAGTTAATTACTTATTATTTAACTATGAATAATTCCACTATAGATTCATAGCTGAACTCCCCTCACTATAGATGAGTTATGTCCATTTAGTTTATCTTTTATTTATATCTGTGATATATCCTTCACGTGGAACCCTCATAATTACAGGCGGATTAAATTTACCATTTTGCCTCTGTAATTACCGCTTTATCCTTGTGTTCCCGCTGATTCTCCAATGAACTTTATCTTTAGTCGAACTAGAGATAATGTACTTCTGTGATCAATAGAAGTCGTGGCGCCACTTGTTCATGTCTCGAATTAGTACATCAAGGGAGTTTCCTAAAGTTCCTAAAATGTTTAGGTATCGCACTAATACCGTTAATTTATAAGAAAGTTATGAATTCCATCTCGTGAAGATGAGTTCCCAGCTACTTATCTAGCCATGTTCCCAAAACAGAAGTATATTGAACGTTCTTACAGATCACTCTCAACCATGTGAATCAAAGAACATAACTCCATAAATAGGAGTCCGCATTTCACTCAGGATTGAGATCTATCACTGTTGATAAACTTAGTTTGATATTCGATCATTTCTCGTAAACGGTACTAATGAGAAATTTGATCGAACATCGTGGTCCTGTCTTATACAATCAACATTGCATATGATACTTCCATTTCATGTCTCCCACATGAATGATCAGGATTAGATCATTTGTCTATAAACAAAATGCGAAGCTATTAACAGTGTTACCAGGATAAGGTTCCCAAACGTTATCCATTTACTGTAGACATTTTTAAGTTACTCATCTCGACTTTAATCCTCTCGTATGACTCACATACTAAGTCGTGATTTCATAAGAGTAACTTAGGGTTTACTATTTGAATGTTTGATATTAATATATTTCCATATATTTCTAATATCGTCAATTGAATCAATCTAGATAATATAAAGAACTTATGTTTATTTATTTAATTTATTCGAAATAAATTATTATAATTAAATAATTACAAGTTCTAGGACACCATTCCTAACAAAAATACCATTGACCAAGCATTTGACCAAAGCATCTCATTTTTCCTCTCCAAACCCGAGCAACAAGAGGAAGAAAAGAGAAGAGGAAGAAAGTGCGCCCCGGCTTCGTTTCTTGGCCGTTTTGCGTGATTTCGGATGCGTTGGAAAGCTCTTGCCGAGACCTTTCTACCCATTCCACTCTTGGAACGTTTCCAACTCTCTAAGGTAAGCCCTAGATTTCGAATTCTCTTAGTATTTCCATGGAATTTGATTCAAGCTTTTGAGTTCTTGGCCAAAACTCTCATTCCCATCCAATTTTGTTGTTGAATGTTGATGGAAAACTTATTGGGTAACTATTACTTAACTTTCCCTTAACCCTAAAACTGAGTTTCAGTCGAAGCCCTTCCCGTTTGAAATTTACCTTTTGGGGTTTGATTATGGGTTAATTATTATTGAAATAATGTTTATTGTAATTCAATTCGGGAAATGGCATATTGCCCGGTTTATCGTTACCCATTAAAAACCGGAATTTCTAAAGTACTTGAAATCAATCCAAAACACCTCTAAATTGCCTAAAAGCCGGAAAACCAAACTCGAGGCCTATTTTCCCTATCATGGCCGAGAGCATCCTTTAGGATATTCGGTGTTTTTGGTCGTTTTATGCCTTTAATTGTCAATCGATTGATGTATGTTTATTTATTAATTGTTAGATGTAATTATTTGTAGGTGTTTATTGATTTTCCTTGCTTGATCGCTCTTCCGGAGGTTTGGAGCCAAGTTACATCTTTAAAGGTGAGAATAAATAGGATTTAAAGTAACTTTAGAAACCGAATAAGTAGAACGGTTTGTAAAATCGGAGGTTAAGAATAGGATTCAAATCTAAGAGTAAAAGAAAGTGAGCTAGTGCCTTAGGATTAGGAACTAGTTCATTGAGTGAAAACTTTGGAGTTTCTCGAGGGAAACATCGAACACTAGGAAGTTCTAAGTTAGAATCGTATCGTACATTAAAAATGGATGATTGGAAGTTAAAGGATCCAAACTTTTAGATAAAATGGTTAAAGGAACTCGAAAATAGAGCTTTGGATTTTATTTGGAAGTTTAGAATACTTGGAAGTGTAGATTACTTAATTAAGAAAGAATCTACTTTATTTTAAAGTATCAGGAGTTCGGTTTACTTATTGTTCTTCCGAAATTTATGTTTATTTACTTTATGCACTTTACTTTATGCACTTTACTTTATGCACTTTACTTTATGCAATGCACTTTATGAACGGCACTTTATGCACTTTACTTTTATTTTATTTTAAATCACAAGATTTTCAAGTTCATACTACATAGCCTGAAAGCTTTCACGTAGCCTGCGGGAGCTACCACATAGCCTGCGAGAGCTATTGCACGGCCTGCGGGAGCTGACACATAACCTGCGGGAGCTATCACAAAGCAACGAGAGCTTACACATAGCCTGCGGGAGCTATTATTATTGTCATTCATCACAAAACTGTTTTTATTTAAATATGTTTATATCAAGAGAAGATGATATAAGTTTTTTTCATGGTCAAAGGATTATAACCTTATACTTCGATGAAGGTTTTTAAGGAGAATTTGAGTATGATCACTTTCATCTAGACTTTGGGAGTTATTATTCTCCAGTTTTGGAAGTTTAGTGAAAAAGTGTAAGAGTTACTTGGACACAAATCCGAATACGGGTTTGGGGTCTAACTTTACTTTTTATTCTGTCTATTCTCACTGGGCTTAAGTTGTTAGCTCATGATATTACAACATTTCAGGTGTTCGGGTCATGAGAGAGGAGCTGGTGTGGCTTGATCGAGATGATGATGATGCTGAGATTGATTAGTTGTCATTTAAAAGTTCCGGAACTTGCCTTATCTTTTTTTTTTTTGTTTTATGTTTTTTGAGATGTAAAATTTGTTATAAGCTCTTAAGAGCTTTTCATTTCACTTTTATTATTATAACCTCTTTGAACTCCTGATAGGAACTTGAGTTCCTTGTGTTTTTAGATTTCGGATTTTAGATTGTAAACAGGTTATGGATAGTCCGAGTTTTAAACATATCCATGCCAAATTTTTATTAAATTTAATGTCTTCCGCTGTCAATCTGATTTTAAATTATTTAAAAGTGTTGGGTCGTCACATATTTATTAACTCTTGATATTTATTTCAATAAATCAATTATTCAAATAAAATATCATATTCCGATTTTTATACTTTATCATTAATAAATATTTATTATTTTCTATTTAAATAATCGACATTATTTAAATCAATAATAAATATGTTATTTGCTATTATCCTTTTAAATAATCGCTATTATTTAAAATTAATAATAAATGTTTAATTATTAATTTCCATTTAGGTAAACACATTACCTAAATAATTAATAATTATTTATCAATAATATTTTATTATTAATTACCATTAAATAAACACGTTATTTAAATAATTAATAATAATGATATTAATTTCCACTTAAATAAACTCATTATTTAAATACTTAATATTGTCTGTTATTTAAGTAAACTATTTTACTTGAATTATTCATTTCCTTTTATAGGATGCATAGTTTTCACTATTTAGTTTATTCTTTCCAAGTATAGTGACTAAAGCAGATGTTATATTACTGAAAATTAAATAAACCTTATCTTAATAATCTAATATGCATTCAACATTCAAATACACAAAGTTTCGACATATAATTAAATATGATGCATGAATGCGAACATATTAATGAACAGAAAAACCCTAAAACATGTTACTATGTCACGATATTTTAATGATACCGGTGAAGTGCCGTCGAATGATAGGTCAGTTACCATCATTAAAATCAGATGTCACTCGAACAATTGACAACTCCAGAATAACTCATATTTCTATGTCATTGTTTACCGTGTGTTTGGTCAAGAATTTTGATAACAAACTTTACCAAATTTCTTTTTAAGTGTGACCCACTAATTTAGTCTTTTAAATAAAAATTGAAAAGTGTCTACGAAGTGTAGATTCAGTCTTCAACTCGATTTAAAATTCTTTATCCCTTTCAAGAGACCCAACTTGATATTGATTTATACAATATAATCTTCTTATGGGAATGAACACCTGCAGCAGTGTTACAGAGGCCATGTATAAATCTCACGTTTCGAGCCCATTAGTGGAGACCATAGGATACATTGACATGTTTCCTTCTCCCACTTAATATTTTAAGTTAGGGTTTCATAACTTAGACTAATTCAGGCTAATTCATTAATCCAAGTTTTAATTAACCTAATCAACTTTAACTCTTAAATTGGTTAGATTAATTTTATAAATGTGATTGTTCAAGTTTTCCTAATTAAAACTAATCACATTATGAGCCGTCTTAATAATTTCGATTTATTAATTTGAACTTTTCTCCCAGATCGCTCCCAGTTAGAGGCGCTCCGTGTTAGGGGAACTTTATGAAACCTCATCGCTTGGGCAGAGCTTTCTCGCCGGAGATCCATTCAATTCAATTAATCTCAATTATTAATTTTTAATTAACCCTTAATTAAAAGTTTCTATTTATTTATCCTATATGGATTTTGGCCCAATTGTTTAAACAATAATTCCATATTACAAAGAATTCATTTAGTTTCTATTCAACTTTTAAACTAGATTTAACTTTTGAATTTTAACTAAATAAGCATGCTTTTAATTCTAAAAACAATTAGAATAAAATTATATAATTTTCGATAATAACATTTATAAAATAAAATTATAGCACGCTTCACATACATTAGCATATAATAACACATATTATATCATGATGCATGTATGTATAATTAATTAAAATCATACAATCTATGGTGGGATTTTCTACATGACATACTTTTATGCATGAATATTATTTAAAAAACAATATATATAAATAATTTAAATAATAAATAGCTAAATTGACCGGTATTCTTGGCACTATTTCTAAAACGGAAAATTAAAATTACAACTTAATTTAAATATTCCATTGTAGAACTTGATTCTTCAACTTTCTCTCTTCTCCATGGTGTAGGCGTGTGAATGGGTATTTATGGGGCAAATATTATCTCCTTAATATTTCCATAAATACTTGTTTTAAAATAATTATCTTTTAATTATATGGAAAAAATAAAGAAAGTATTTTCCATGTAATCTTATATCAATTTCTAAATTCATAATTTAAGATAGGGAGATAATCTTTAAATTTTTTTATCCTTATCTTAAATATTTAAATTTTTAAATTGGGATAACAAGATAATTATGTTAAAATATCTTACCATATCTTTACCTTTTCTCATCCTTATCTCTCTCTTGGGCGTGGACATCATGGATGTTGGTGAAAAAATTTCTTTCTTCCTCCCCTTTGGTGTAGCCAATTTTTGCCTCCTTTGGTATGGGAAAATTACAATTTTTTCCTATACCCTAAAATTAGGGTTTACAAATTTTCTACTAAAATTTAAAAATCCTAAGTGCCTCAAGAATACCTAAACAGCCAATTAGCAAACCTCCACAATTTATATAGCACAATTTTTATAAACATACATAAAACGATTTTTATGCAACCCACCATATTTTCGAAAAACACAAATTTTACATGATAATTAAAATTAGCTCTGATACCAATTGAAAGGATGATTTACTAAATTAGCGAAATTTTATTTAGTAAACTAATTAACTCTTAATTACGGATCTATTAATATCATGCAATTTGTGATAAAACATGTAGATTCATGCTTAATTTCGAAAATTAAAACCCTTTTACTTACATTGAGTAATTAATGGAGAATCGGTTGGAGGTTTCTTTACAGCATCAAATCCTCAGCAACACCAGATCTTCTACGCTATATCCCGATCGAAAGCAAAACCGACTTGTGGGAATCGAACCGGAAGAACAAAGAAGAATAAATTTCTTCTAAATTTTTCCCTAAAGAAAATTGGGAATTGGGCAAAAACTTGAGAGAGAATTTTCACTTTTCTAATTAAAGTGAGAAGTGTATCAAATATGAATCCCAATGGTCATATTTATAGGAAAATATGATATCTAATCTATATAGATATGCTTATCTCCTAATTATTAAAATAAAGAAAAATAAATCATAAAACAAATATATATAAAATAAACTTCATCTTCGGAATTTAAACAACCCACGTTGCACGCTAATTCACAAAGATAAAGATTTATATAAATCTTTTATTTGTTTTATATTTATTTAATTTTCTATATTTAATAATTATATTTATGTATTGAAATTAGAAAAAATCAAATAATAATTTCTAATTAAATATACTTAGCCAAAACTAATATATTAATTACCATTGAATCTTATTCAATTAATTAATTATTTTGGGCCAAAACCAATTTGTTTCTTAAACCAATTGTTTTTAATTCTCTCTAATATTTATTATTAAATTAAATAAACACATTATTTAATTAATAATACTAATTATTAATTTCCATTTAAATAAACTCATTATTTAAATAATTAATAATATTAACATTAATTACCGTTTAAATCATTTATTTATTTAAACAATTAATCTTGTCGCAAAATATTATAATTGATATGTTATATTAATTTCCATTTAAATAAACTCTTTATTTAAACAATTAATATTGTATCAATATTAATAATATTAATATTAATTTTTATTGAAATAATCTCATTATTCAAATAATTAATATTGCCTAATTTTAAGTAAATTCATTTACTTAAATTATTTGTTCTTCCTAAGTTAAATTAATAACTTAGTTTTGCTACAACGATATTTGGGCTAGCATAGGGACCTGATGGACCTATAGATCATGAGCTTAATAATCAGCTAATTACTTATTATTTAACTATGAATAATTCCACTATAGATTCATAGCTGAACTCCCCTCACTATAGATGAGTTATGTCCATTTAGTTTATCTTTTATTTATATTTGTGATATATCCTTCACGTGGAACCCTCATAATTACAGGCGGATAAATTTACCGTTTTGCCCCTGTAATTACCGCTTTATCCTTGTGTTCCCGCTGATTCTCCAATGAACTTTATCTTTAGTCGAATTAGAGATAATATACTTGTAAGGACTCGAATTTTCACAAATCTTTAAATCAGAAGTAAAACAGCGGAAGACTTATTTTTAAAAAATTTGGCGTGGATCCGTTTAAAATACGAACTCCCTAAACCTGTTTTTAAGAACACAACTCAGCAAAGTTTATTCACATATATTCCTACTCCAGAATATACTCAAATCAGAGAAATTAAACTCAAAATATACATACAACCGACTTTAGGCTCTCATGAGCCACAAAATACAAGTTTTAAGACTTTATTTCAAGTTTATATGTATATAAAGCATTCCCAAAATGCACCAAACTTAGATTTACAAGTCCAAATGTCCATAAGCATCTACTCGAGATCACGCAGCAGCCACCTCCACGACCTCGTCCTCTACCACGAATATTACCTGAAAATAAAGTGGTGTAGCACCATTAGCAAACAATGCTAGTGAGAATAAGATGGATGCAAGCACTTTTATGAACCAAATTCCATATCGGAGAATGTGTCCAAATAAATCTAAGTACTCTTGCACTACCCATTCAATATTCCAAGTACTTTACATAAAAGATCAAACCATTCTACTATCTAATAAATTCGGAAAGTAAACAATCAAACCCGTAGTTAAAGTAGATACTAATGCTTAACAAAGTAAATGACAAAGTAAATAACAAAGTAAATAACATCCGTGACCACTTATCACCAATCATAACCATTCCGTGACCTCCGTGCATAACGATAATATGCATGCATAACGATAATATGCAAGTCACTGTGACATCTATGCATAACGATAATATGCAAGCATAACGATAATATGCAAGTCAACGTGACATCTATGCATAACGATAATATGCAAGCATAACGATAATATGCAAGTCAACGTGACATCTATGCATAACGATAATATGCAAGCATAACGATAATATGCAAGTCAACGTGACATCTATGCATAACGATAATATGCAAGCATAACGATAATATGCAAGTCAACGTGACATCTATGCATAACGATAATATGCAAGCATAACGATAATATGCAAGTCAACGTGACATCTATGCATAACGATAATATGCAAGTCAACAACCACAACCACTAAAACTAGCCCAATGGTGATTAATAATTATTAATTGTTAATAATTATTAATACAACCAAAACGAAAATGGGCTAATTAAGCGATTAAAAAGGTTTCCGAACGAAAATAACTATTTAAATCTAAATAACTAAATCTAAATTAACTTTAAATAAATAAACACTTATATAAATAAAAAAAATTACCTCTAAAATAACGGGACGTTACAATACTTCTGTGATCAATAGAAGTCGTGGCGCCACTTGTTCATGTCTCGAATCAGTACATCAAGAGAGTTTCCTAAAGTTCCTAAAATATTTAGGTATCGCACTGATACCGTTAATTTATAAGAAAGTTATGAATTCCATCTCGTGAAAATGAGTTCTAAGCTATTTATCTAGCCATGTTCCCAAAACAAGAGTGTATTGAGCGTTCTTACAGATCGCTCTCAACCATGTGAATCAAAGAACATAACTCCATAAATACGAGTCCGCATTTCACTCAGGATTGAGATCTATCACGGTTGATAAACTTAGTTTGATATTCGATCATTTCTCGCAAACGGTACTAATGCGAAATTTGATCGAACATCGTGGTCCTGTCTTATACAATTAACATTGCATATGATACTTCCATTTCATGTCTCCCACATGAATGATCAGGATTAGATCATTTGTGTAACATCCCAAAAATCCCAAAAATACTAATAACAATAATTCAACAGCGGAAGCATTTAAATAACGACATCAAGTCATTTTATCAAAACTGAAATTCATAAATAGTTCTCAACCGATCGGTTTTACTTAAAACAATAAAACATTGAAAGAAAAAGGCAATCTCAATCATTGCCTAAGAATTCTCAAAATAAAAGTTAACAGTTACTCTTATTTAAAATCAAAACAAAATACGAAAAACAATAAAGGTTTTCACCATCCCAACATAATAAAAGATAAACTGATTTGCTAGCATGCAAATCCGTGCCAATCGGTCACCACCTCGAACCGCATCAGCCACCAAGCTTCTTCTTTCCTTTACCTGAAAAAAAATAAATGTAGCATCATGAGGCTACACCCAATGAGAAGAAAAATGTTAAAATAAAAATCATGCCATGAGAGATTTTTCTAAGACTTTAAGTCCTTAATCGGCCTCACCGACTTCCGAAAATACTCTTTCACCCAAAGCTTTCTTAGCTAAATACATTCCTCCACACTATCTTTTAATCCTCAAATTAAAAGAATATAAACTTTCGAAACAGTTCTAAACTCTCTTTCTCATTTTAAAACTTTTTGATCATTAACTTTCCTAATATCTCTAATCTCCTCTTTGTCCGCAAACAAAGAGAGACTATACTCAACAAGGCATTTAAAAACTGTTTTCACATTTTAAATCCTTAAAAGTTTAAAATATTCTTTTCCATTGTACATATGGAATGAACCTACCCCGTTAAGTGCTATAGACAAAATGCGAAGCTATCAACAGTGTTACCAGGATAAGGTTCCCAAACGTTATACATTTACTGTAGACACTTTTAAGTTACTCATCTCGACTTTAATCCTCTCGTATTACTCACATACTAAGTCGTGATTTCATAAGAGTAACTTAGGGTTTACTATTTGAATGTTTGATATTAATATATTTCCATATATTCCTAATATCGTCAATTGAATCAATCTAGATAATATAAAGAACTTATGTTTATTTATTTAATTTATTCGAAATAAATTATTATAGTTAAATAATTACAAGTTCTAGGGCACCATTCCTAACAATACAAACCAAAATCGGCATATATATATATATATATATATATATATATATATATATTGTAACATCCCGTTACTTTTGGGGGTAAATTTTTTTTATTTTATTTATTTATTTTAAATTAAAGCTTTTAAGATTAGTATAAATTTAGTAAATTCGATTTTAATAGTTATTTTCGTCCGAAAACCCTTTTTATCGTTTTAATACTTTAAATTCGTTTCGGTGACATTAATAATTATTAACGGGCCAATTAATAATTATTAATCACCTTTAGATTAATTTAAGAGCTTTGGGTTTCGATTTATAAGTTAAAAGTCATAAAAGGACGCAACTGTCATTTCCAATTTCTTAAAAATATCAAAACACTATTCACTCATCTTTAAAAACTCATCTTGACTCAAAGTTGACCATTTTCTTCATCCATTCTTTCTCAACGCCGTGGGTAGCAAAGGGGATTTGGGGATTTTTGGTTTTTGTTCGTTTCTCGACGGATCGACTCGATTTCGGTTGCATCGGAAAGCCCTCGAGTCTAGGATTCCTTTCCACCCAACCATCGTGCTTGCCACCCGTGATCCACGGAGTTCTCGGTAAGTTTATCTTCAAACCCTAAGCTCCAAATAGTGTTTTAATGGAGTTTTCTCTTTGATTCTTCAATTTCTTGCCGGGAAACTAGATGATTTTAAGTACGGGAGTTGTTTTAAGTGTTTTTGGCAACTTTCCCTAAACCCTAAAACCGAGTTTCAGTCGAAACCCTTCCCGTTTGAAATTTACATTTTGGGGTTTGAATATGGGTTATTTATTGTTGATATAATATTAATTGTAATTCAATTTGGGAAATTAAATATTCTCCAAAAACTCGAATCATCGATACCCAATGAAATCGGGAACTTCAAAACTACTTGAAACCAAACCCGAAACCCCTTTTCCCTTGTATGGCCGAGAGCACCATAGGGAGGAAATCCAGGATTTTCGTCGTTTTATGCTTTTAAATGTTGTTTGTTCGATTTCCGGTTAATTAATGATATTAGGTGTAATTCATTTGTAGGATTGTGAATTGTTCGGGTATTTGCAACCTCGGATAAATCGGAGTTTTTCTACAAGCAAAGGTGAGTTTAAAAGGGAAGTTAGTAATTTTATGAATTACGTTTCGTTATGTTATTGTTTATCGATGTTAAGAGGGAATTAGCTTCTTAGAATTATCGTTTGGTTGGAGACTTTAATTCGGAAGTGAGTGGAAAAGATTTAGAATTATGGTTAGTTCGGTGAAAAGGAACATCGCAGTGGTTTGGAAGTTTTATAAAGTGACTTGGAGATGTTAGTTGAAAGAGGAAGTTAAGTTACTTTGAATGATATGGAAATTAAAGTAGCTTAGATGTTACACTTGAGTGATGACTCGTGTAATCTAAGTAGTTAGGTTCTTTAATAACTTAGTAGAATTCCTTGGAGATTAGCTAACTTATTGGAGACCTTGAGCACATTGATTCGGCACATGATAAAATGTTGATTCGGATCCATACGTATCATAGTGCGATGATTTGTGGAGACCTTGAGCACATTGATTCGGCACATGATAGTATGTTGATTCGGATCCATACGTATCATAGTGCGATGATTTGTGGAGACCTTGAGCACATTGATTCGGCACATGATAGTATGTTGATTCGGATCCATACGTATCATAGTGCGATGATTTGTGGTATGGTACATGGTAGTATGTTGATTCAGATCTATATGTACCATGGTACTATGATTTGTGACACGGCACATGATAGTATGTTGATTCGGATCCATACGTATCATGGTGCGATGGTTTGTGATATGGTACATGGTAGTATGTTGATTCGGATCCATACGTACCATGGTACTATGATTTGTGATATGGCACATGATAGTATGTTGATTCGGATCCATACGTATCATGGTGCGATGATTGAGATATGGTACGACCGTACGTGGTATGTTGATTCGGATCCATACGAGCACGTTACGATGATGGTAATATGGTACATGATAGTATGTTGACTTCGATCCATACGGTATCATGGTACGGTGACTTTAGATATGGTACGACCGTACGTGGTATGTTGATTTCGATCCATACAATAGCACGTTACGATAAAACTTGTTTGGTAACAAAGATAGATAATGTTACATTTTCATATTCTTTAGAATTGTGTAGTAAGACTTAGTAATGAATGTTACTTTACTTTAAGTCTTTGTTTCTATCTTATGGTATTGAATGACGGTTACGAGTAGTATTTACTATCGTTGATTGTATGGAAATTGGAAGTGTGGATATGGGTAGTAATGAGCATTTTAGGCCTTTGGACACGATTTCTGGTATGAAATTTAGTTCATAGGATTACTTGCTTTCGTTTTACTCTCACTAGCATTTTTATGCTAATGTTACTGCACTTACAAATTTTCAGGTAAACCTCATCCAAAGAAGCGTGGTAGAGGAGGTGGTGCTGCTTGACTTGTTGATGTGGTGAATGGACATTATCAAACTCTTTTGGTTTAGCATCCTTAGAATGCTTGTAAATTATTTCCAATTTTATTAACTTGTGTCTTTTTGAGCCCGAGAGGGTGTTTGTCTAAATATCATGAGTTTTTATGATTTAAAGTATGATTGTGAGTTTAAAACTAGATGATGGAATACGTATTCCCGATTTACAGTTTTTTCTGAATATTTGTAAAACAGGTTTTGGTTATTCGACTTTTAAACGAACCCATGCCGTTTTTCTTTAAAAATCGAGTCTTCCGCTGTGCATTTGAATTTAAAGAATTTAACGGAAAAATCGGGTCGTTACATATATATATATATATATAAGTAATTAATTGTTGAATTATTTTGTCTAAAATAGATATATGAAAGAGTATTTATGAAGTGCAAATTAAATAAAGAAAAAAATAGTTTTTTCTTATTGATTTTATACACATAAAATCGGTATACATAAGATAATTAGGGAATAAGATTTGATTTTATTCTTTGCATTTAATTGAAAGACTACTTTGCCTATAAATACAAGACATTGGTTATTCATTCAAAAGCTTCTAATTCAATTCTTGAAATTGAAAACTCTTTTTTTTTTTTCCCTCTTAGCCGATTTTCTTCTTCTTCCCAAACCAAGTTTCTTCTAGTTCGATCCCACAATCGAGTTTTGTTAACGTTCATGGATATAGTCTAGAAGATCTAGTGATAAAAAAACCCTCCAACTGATTCTTCATAATTTACTCAATGTAAGTAAAGGCCTTTAATTTTCTAAAATTAGCATGAATCTACATGTTTTTATTCAATTTTTCATGATATTATAGTAGATCCATCTCTTCCATGTTAATTAATTAGAACAAACTTTTGCTACGTTAACTTGTAAGATCTTTCACATTTTGTATTGCATAAATGTTCTAAGAGTGTCACCATCATATTAGTTTTATATATATATATATATATGACATTGTCATTACTGGAAGTGATGAATCAGTAATCATATCACTTAAAACTTTTCTTCACATTCAGTTTCGTACGATGTAGGTATGTTAAAATACTTCTTAGGCATGATGGTTATTATAAGTAAGAAAGAAATTACACTTTCACAAAGAAAGTATGTGCTTGATTTATTTTTTAAGACGAGGAAATTAGAGGCTAAACCGTGTAGTTCTTCAATGATGCCTAATATTAAACTTACAAAAGATGGTGAGCCATTTAAAGATTTGGGGAGATGCAGAAGATTTTTTGATAAATTGAAAATTTTGATTGTGACTAGACATTATATTGCATATTCAGTTAGTTAAGTTAGTTAGTGCTTGTCTTCACTGTTGGTATATCACTGGGCATTATTAGAATGCATTTTGTGTTATTTAAAATCTGCTCTGGTACATGGGACTCTATACAAGCATCATGGTCATACTAGAGTTGAGTGTTTTTCATATGCTGATTGGATCGGATCAAAAGAGGATCATTGATTGACTTCGGGATATTGTGTGTTTGTTGGAAGAAATATGATAGCTTATAAAAGTAAGAAGCAAAATGTAGTTTCCTGTTCGAAGTGTTGAATAAGAATATAAAGCTATGATGCAGTCTTTTATGAAGTCATGTGGATACATCAGTTTTTATCTAAGTTTGTGTTTAGCATTATGGTTCCGATTAAATCGTGATGTGACAATCAAGTTACAATACAAATTATATCTAATCATGTATTCCATGAGGTAACAAAACACATTGAAGTTGATCGTCATTTTATTAAATAAAATATTCAACAAGGTTTAGTATCCACAAAATATGTGAAGACTGGAGAATTGTTAGAAGATATCTTTATAAAGGCTCTTATCGACTACGTATTGATTACCTTTGCAACAAGTTGAGCCTGATTAACATATGTTCTTCAGTATGAGGGGGGTTATTATTAATATGTCCTTTATTGTAAATTTATTTCCATTAACTTTTGGGCTTTCTTATGAATTTCCATGTAGTTGTGTAAATATATCACACTTTATAAATAATATAACTTGACTTTTCTCTCTCTGAATCTCTCTCACTTTTACGAAACATTACTATAAATAAGATAAAATGAATAATTCAAAACAAAATTTAATAACCATCTTAAAAGGTGGTTGTATGGTGTTAATATCTTCCCTGTACTAAAATTACTCTTGAACATGACTTGATATTTGCAGACCTTTTTTTTTTATCCTAATGACCAAACACTGTCAAATTTGATTGGTGGAGAATCCATTTCGCTCTCTTTTTCAAAGTGTCTCTTGATAGCTGCTCATAACAATCACGTTGCAACAGACCCTAAGATTTTAAGTTTTAAATTTGGTCCCTTTGGTTTTATTGAATTCACAAAACGTCCTTGCAATTACAATAAAGTTAAGAGGTTACTTGTGAGTTCGTTTTCTTTGAACATGGCAACCATGAGGCAAAGAAAATAATGATACAATCTTTAACTTATAAATGTGAGGCTTTTTTACGTGTAAATGTGGGAGGGACTTGAACGTTTTATGAGCTTTTATCAAATCATACGACCAAGCTTTCGAAAAGTAGAAATATCAAAAACCACACAAATCAAAAAAATGATGAAAGCTAAGTATAAAAAAAATAGCCAAAAAATCACAATTTTATTCATCACTATTATTAAAATCTGCCTACAACCAATAGCACGCCCCCCACCCCTCCCAATTTATTTTGAGATCAGTTGGCCAAAGAACAGAACAAGGCTGTGAGATTTAATCATTTAAGCTTCATTATCTACCATTTGATAAAATCATGGACACCCAAATCACACTTCAAGTTGGACTAGCAGATGAAATGGTTCAGCTTCTTGTGATGGACCAACACTGAATTTCCGAGCATTGAGGGAGAAGTTGGTGACAGATGGATGAGAGATTTGAAATTCATAATCTCCATGGAAAAGGGAGGTTTCCATGAAACCATTGGAATCTGTAGTAGCAGTGATTGAACCCTTAATTCCCCACTCTTTCAAGAGTTTGTCAACCACATCACCAGTTGGTAAGTTTATGAAGTTGTTATCTGTCAAACACATTCTCCAACATCCCGTTGGTGACCAAGCTGACCAAATCACAATCCCATTCACCTTTGGATGAGAAAATGCCTCTCTAAGAATCTGCTCCAAATAAATCGCCTGTATAATACAAGAAAACATTACAGTGTTATGTTTATAAAATTGAATATTATTCACTATAAGTCTGAGCCCCAGGCCCGGACATAACTTTAATAACACTTGTTAGTTGATGTACTTTTAAAAATATAATTACGTAATTTTCTTACAAAATCTAGGATACGGATACGGATACGACAAGGAAACGTTGATTACAATATATAATCCTTAGGCTAATTATATTATTTTAATACATTACAATAATTTTCACATTAAATTTGTTTGTTTTAGTTTATGATATTTATATTAGAAAAACAATAAGAAAGAAATGATCAAACTAAATAAAGATTTTGATGTTTTTTCAATCTCATCACTATTAATTTTCTTCGAGACACATCCTAGAAGTATCGGATCATCCAATACGGATAGAGATACAAATACGTCACCCAAGTTGAAGTATCTATGCTTCGGTCAGCTACCCTTAATCAATATCATTCTAATGTGAATCCATTCTCATTATCTTTAATGAAATGTGCTTTTGAGTCGAGCTATCCTAACTATAGTTAGTATGAAAAATTCAAATCCATAAAAAAAAAAACATAAAATTTACCTGATTGGGGATATTCCCAACATCAACTTCAGTAAGCCAAATGGGATAACCAGCAGAAGCAAGAGTATCAATAGCAGATCTCATATAAGGAATATTAGGAACATTAAAATGGCTTTCCAATCCAATCCCAAATCTAATATCAGCATTCCCAGGAAAACTCTTTATCAAATTCAACTTCTCCAAATAATTAGCCGGCGAAGCAGCCCCTGCATGACTCGTCTCAATCGTACTATATTCATTCAAAAACAAATCCGTTAATCCATCAACATTCTTCGCCCAATTATAAATCAAACCCGAAACATTTTCCCCTAATTTACTCTCGAAAAACGAGAAATGAAGATTCTCATTCTCAACATCCCAAGCAATCAATTCCCCACGATATCTGGACATTACAGAATTGAGCCTCTGATTAGCGGCGGTCATGAGTTGGTTCGAAGCGAGAGATTTGACCCAATTAGGGTTGTAAGATTGGTCGTCCCACAAGACGTTATGGCCTCGAACGGCGATTTTGTTTTGTTTGGCGAATTGAATCATGGAATCTGGGATTGAGTAATCTAAATTTCCAGGAGATGATTCGGTGCTGTACCATTTCAATTCGTTTTCAAAAACTGTTGTTGTAAATCGAGAAGTGAACCAGTTTTGGTAAGGGGGATTGTTGAGGATGTTTTTGTTTATCGCGCACCCTACCGGGAAATTTGGCCTCACTTGTTGGAGGCTTATGGTGGCGTTTGATAGAGGTTTTCCTTCTTTATCTTTTGCCTCGATTCTTACTCTGCTCTTTCGAATCTGCAATTGTCCAAAAATCACGTGCTACATCAAAATTTGCTATATAATCAAATTTAAAAAAAAAAAAAAAAAATTATATAATTACAAAAGTTTAAGATTTAAACTAATACAATCTCTCGACTCTATGCTTTTTTTTATTGATTTTTTTTCTTTAAATATAGAAGGATGAACAAAAATAGCATGACAAAATATGTAATCATTTATATTGAACAATCTTTAAAATTTTACCAAATAACATGTTGTTTCGATTTCAATAATTTACTGAAATTAAATTTACGTAATTAACTTTAATATATGTCTTTTTAATTATTTTTTTCAGCGTCGTCTAAATGAGTTTTTAGGAAACTAAACTCTCATTTTATTACAAGTTTATTGTTAAGTTAATTTTGATAATTTATTTTAGGTTCAATAGTTAATTGTTTTGATTACAATAAGTTATTAAAAAAAAAATATTCTTATTAAGTTATAAACTTTTATGTAATGACATAATCATAAATATACATCTAAGATAATTTATGAAAAAAAAAAAATATTCTCTCTATAAAAGGATAAAAATATGAAACGAACGAGTAATTGATTACCTTCTCAATGGTTTGATCTTGATGAGCTTTCCATTGTTCTTGAGTAAATGGTTTCAACGAGACATTGTCCACCCAAAGTTCCACCATTGTGTTGTTGCTCTAGACCACCCAAAATCAAGATCCATTAATTTAGAAGAGCTTATACAATTTTTTTTATTTTACTTGTTTATAAATGCTTTTGAACTTTTTATCAAACTCCATGGTAAAAAATAGATTTACACCTAAAGCAATAAAAAATCATTAAAAATAGTGTAATTAGTAATAATAATGTTGAAAATAGTTTTACCTCAAAATAGAGTTGAGCTGGACCTGATTGATCAACAGTGAGGCCTCCCTTGAGGAAAGACCAGCATTTTGAGTGGGCGATTGTTGAACCTGCATGCTTGTAACCCGTTCTTGTTTTCAAAACTGCTGACACTTGAGCGTTCCCCTCGTTAACTTGCACCCAAGCTGGCATCATATAATAATAATTCATCAATTATTTGTTTTTATATGAATATTTTAAATTAACTGATCGAGGTTATAAGGCCCCGTTTACTTTACGGAAATGAGTTTTATCTATTCTCATTGTTACTTTTTATCTAAAATTTAGAATAAGAATGACGGTGTGGGACCCACATAATTTGAGAATCACTTCCTTAAATTTTTAGCAATCACAATCTCTTAGGGTCCGTTTGGTATAAATTTCCTTAAAAATGTTTTGAGTTAAACATTAATTTAAAAGAAATACTAATTAAGTGTTTCATCTAAAAGCACTTGAGCGAAGTATTTTAATGAAATACTCGTTTATAAACATTTTTTGAAGAATCACAAATCAACTATTTTCTCTAAAAATACCTTTTGGTATATTCAAGTGTTTTTAAATGAAACACTTAATTAATATTTATTCTAAAAAATTTTACTCAAAACACTTTTAGGAGAAAATGTACCAAACATCTTATTCAAACTCATCAAATCTCATTCCCATTCTGAGTTTTATAGGCCCTACTTGCTTTTTGGGTACAAATATGTTAAAATGAGCTATAATTTTAAAAAATTTGTTAACCTAAAAAAGTATGGACAAAAATACTAAATCCTTGAAATCTAGTTACTTATCATCCATAATAATACATTAAATGACATACTGCTTTACGAAATCAAGAGAGGTATCATCGGAAGTTTTTGAATTCTCTTAAAAAAGGAGGAAAACAATTAAGAAGGCTTCAAGTTTCCTCAAATATGAGTTTGAGAATAAATTTTGGTCAAAAAACCGATGTTTTTTTGAGATGGTTTTCGGATTTGGTTTAGTCTTTGCTGGAAACTAAATGGTAGTAGCGATGGTGTTCAAAGATTGTGATGGGGAAATAGGAAGAGATAGTTTAGGAAGATGACGATGAAGAAACGACAATGAGGATAATTCGGAATTAAAATTTTTGCTAAACCCAGTTTTAAAAAAGTAACATTTGTGTAATAGTTATAAAAAATGATAATTATGTAAATATTTAATCAAATTTTAACACCTATGTCAATTCTTCTACTTTTTTTAGGTCTCACATCAATTAATAGTTGATTCTCATTCCAAAATTAGTAAGCAACATCAACCCTAATTATTTTCATTCCAATTTTCGATTTTTTTTGAAAAACATAATGAAAGAAATTTTATTCTATTTTTTTTTATATAAAAAAAGAAAAACAAAAAAAAAGAGTTTACCAGAGAAGGTATAAAGGTGGTTGGTAAACAAGTGGATGTTCTGAGAGAAACTATCAAAGGATTGGTTCCTTTTATAAGCCACAATGAATTTGTTGCCTTCAAACTCTCTATGCTCAATTTTTGAATCACCAAATACAGACCATCCTTTCAATCCATGGTTCAACTCTGGATTTTCAATTATCCCACCCTTGTATTGAGGATCTTCTGGTTTTCTTAAACACTACAAAAAATATATAAAGTAAAAAAAAAAAAAACTTAATTAGAACCTTTTTTATTGATAGAAGTTATATAAATATCTTAATTATTATAATTATTAAAGCTTGCCTCAATACTCGCTGAGTAGTCATATGGCTTTGCATTTGCCTTTAAACCTGCAATAATTTACAAGGAACAAAAAAAATAATCATTACTATTTCATGATAGAAAAATAATGAAAATTGAAAACTTGTACTATTCACAAAATGCTATTTCTGAAAATTTTGAAAACTTGTACTATTTTTGAAATTTACCATTAAAAATGCCGTTTTTTAAAAACCATTTTAAAATTATATAATCAGAAACTAAACACTATTTAATCAAATGGACCAATACAACACAGTTTGGGAAGTTTTTTCATTACCGTTTATCATTAAAGAAAAAAACGTTTTATAATTGATTAACCATACATGAACGTTTAGATTTTTTTTTTTTTTAAAAAAAAAAATGCTATGAATCCACGAATAATAATTTATAACACAAGATATTTAAATCATTCTATGCTATATATATATATATAATATATATATAGCGTTCCAAACGAAGAAGCAAATAGACAAACCTGCAACAACAAGAAGAGCACAGAACATCAGAACCATATTTGTCATCTCCGCCATAACCATTCTCTTCTTCTTCTTCACAGAGAGAGAAATAGATGAAGAAGATTAAATCGCATTGAAAATGAAGGATTATGGGATTTAAATTTATAGGCAAAAAAACTTGGGTTTGAAAGGAAACAAAAAGTAAGGGTTTTGCATGGGTTATTAGAGCTATCAATTATGGAAAAACTTGTCTGATTTCTTTCCATATATTGATGAAACATACACCATGTGTTGCTAAAAAGAACCGATAGGACGGTGAAAAGTCACTTCTTATAACTGCGAGTGTGTAAGTGTTTAAAACAACAGATCGAACTGGAAATAATGGTTGGATTTTCCAAATCCCAATGTAGAAAATAAATAATTGTTGTATTGTTTTAAAAGGGAAGATGCTTATGAATTATGTGGTGTGTGTTTAACAGCAAGATCTCCCTTGTTCTTATTTCATATATTTTGCTATATTGGGATGCTCTCAAAATGGTAATGGAATAGACTAGTGGAAGTCTTTCTTCTTTTTCAAATAAAACGGATTTTTTTTAGGGGAATTTACTTGGGTGTCATAAATTGATTAAATATTTATTTATTACTTTCAAAAATTATTTACACATATGTCACTTTTCTATAAGAGAGTTTATAAATATTTTTTTAATTCCTAAATTACCCTTATTCTCTGTTTCGTTTAGAGAGAAAATTGTTAGTGGTAGAAATTTCAGAAAGTTCACAATTCTTAAGGAATTATCGGGGAATACATCTCTTTGAGGCTAGAGAGAAAATGTTTTACCAGAAACTGAGGATTTCAAATTTCAGAAAATGACCATTCTTAATTTCGATTAATCACTAATTTACATGTTAAATATACCGTTAAAATATGAAAATTGATGGTTATAATATAAACTTATTAACATTATTGCTGTTAATCCATGATTCACATGCTAATATCGTTGAAATATGTAAATCAATGGTTATAACATACAATGATTATCATATATATATATTACAGTGAATAGTAATTAGCTTATATTTAAATATAAAAATCAATTCTAAATGCCGATCCATCGGTTCAAAATATTCTAATTTGTAAATATTTTAAAGGGGTTCTTGCAAAAATAGCAAAATTAGGTCCAATATTTGTAAAAATAGCAGTAAAAAACTTATTTGTAAAAATAGTAAAAAACTCAAATTCGCGCCTAAAATATTACAAAATTGGCACTAATTTTGCATGAGTAATCAGTGATTTTCACACAAGTAATCACTGATTTTATTGATATCTTGATATTTTGTGCATGAATCACTGATTACCTAATAGTTATCACTGATTATCTTATAAATTATCACTGATTTCTCTGATACATATGAATGAGGGTTTTTAAAAAAACTGCTATATTTGCAAATACTTTTTAAAAATACTATATTTATAAATATTACAAAAAATTCTGCTACCCAATGAAATTTTCCTATTTTAAAATGCTTGTTAGATTTTAAATTAATGAAAAAAAAATATCATTTTTATAAATATTACATTTTTTAAATTGTTTTTTACAATTATTCTTATTTTAAACCAATATTATAGATTGATACGTTACACAAAAGTTTTTATGTATGCTTATCCTTTTGTTTGAAAATCATTTTTAGACTATTATACCATTTTTAAAAACTTCAAATTACTTTACATGTCATTATATATCCCCTATTCAAATATCTAAATTAATTATGACACGTCATTATATTCCACTTTCTATTAAATAACTATTTTTTTTACAACTATACAATTTTTTTTTATCTTCAAATAACTACGCATGTCATTACAATACTCCCTTTTCACATCTCCAAATTACTAAATATGTAATTTAGATAAATATATCTCACAAGATCTTGTATTATATAATGAGTATTTATTATTAACTTAGTTACCTTTATTTTATTTATTTTAAATATGTTGTTAAACAATCAAGTAGAAGAAAATAACTCTTGGTGTTGTAAAAAAAATAATAAGTGCACTTTGTAAAGTGAAATTTCTACTGCATAATGAGTGTAAAGGGTAAAAGTAGCCCTTTTACGGACCGCGCACATTGGGCCTATCCACACGGGTCAAGGCCCATAAAGAAAGCTGCCTGGGAGAACTGATTCCCAACTTGGGCAAACTAATTCCCGTTAGAGCCATTAGAAGGTCCATAAAGCCTAATCCTGAACTAGCCCAGTCAAGCAGGCCCACGATCAAGAGAGTATAAAAGGTTCCTTGACCTATCAAATCAAGTAAGTGCACAAATCCCTACATTTTGTCTTGCGGCGCACTCTACATACCTCACCTAACTTGATCATCAAAGGGTCTTTGGCTAGTATCACACCGGTGCCCTTTTGATTGTCTTTGATTTTTTTTTCAGGTAGTCGCTTTAGCAAGAACCCAGAACGTGTCCATACGTGCTCAACTGTGTGTGAGAAATATTCCATGCAGACACCGTATTTTGTCCAGGTTAAATTTATTTAAATGAATAAAATTGAATTTTGATTTAATTTTAAAAGATAAAGACAATATTTTTTTTTTACTTTTAATTTTAAAGATAAAATGATTTTCAATTAGATAAAAAGAGTTTAATTCAATTTGTAGAGATAAATAATTGATTTAAAAATAAGTTTGATTTATTAAAGATAGATATAATTTAAAATAGATCAAGATAAATTCTTAGAGATTTAATTGATTTGATAGGAGATAATCATTTTGAAAATAATTTGAATTATCTAAAGAAATTATCTCATACTTTTTATTTATCTCAATTTGGATATAAATAGAGCCCTTGTAGCACTACAAGAAAACTGTGAAATAGTGACGGAATATTAGCGACAAAACGAGCCTATATTCCGTCGTTATCTATAATTACCGACGGAATTAACGACGACAAGGCCTGACGCTTTTTTTGCCATCGTAAAACAAACTTAACGAAGGAAAACATCGTTGAACACCGAGGGAAAATCGTTCCATCGTTGGCTTTAGTTGACTAGAAAATGGACGATGGATTTCGTCGTAATCAGAGTCAAAGTAACCATTGACCCCAGCGATGGAATGTGTCGTCCACTTGTATGATCATTACGGCCAAATGAGTCGTTGAGAAGACAAAGATATAGATTAACCTCAACAACGCAATGCGTCATTATTTAAGTCAAATTGATCCTCAACTTTAATGACGGTATGCGTCGTCCAGTCATTTCTTTTAAATTTTTATCCTAATATTTAATATTTGTTTTTTTTATAATTTAATTTTATATTATTGTGAATTGGAAATTAAATTTAATAAAATTGAAAATAAATAAATAAATTTAATTTAATTTAAGAAAAAGAATATTATATAAATAATATTAAAAATCCCAAAATAATACAAAAAAATGTATTAATCCTAAAGCCAAATCAACAGGAGGATCAGATGGAGGATCGGGAGTAGACCCGGCAAAACCGGAAGTCAAAGTACCTTCGTCGCGCATTTGCGCCATAAAGATATCCATCGTAGCCTTCATCGACCTCTTGAACTCGAGCCTTGTAACGACCCGATTTTTCGTAAAATCCATTAAAACAAATGCACAGCGGAAAACTTAATTTTACAGAAAAACTGCATGGGTCCATTTAAAATTCGAATAATCCAAAACCTGTTTACAACCCGGTTTTCAGGAAAAGCAATAAAATTGGAATGCACAGTCCAAAATATGATGAAAGTTCTAGAGAAAGTTTATAGTTCAAAAACATATACAAATTATACAAATGCTCCATCGAGCTCAAAATGAAACGAAATAAAAGTAATGAAATGTTCCAAAGCATTCAAGGATGCTTCACCCAAAACCACAAACATTCTTGTCCATTCATCGTCCTGAAAGGTCACGCGGCGCCACCTTCTCTACCTCGTCCTCTACCACGGTCTTACCTGAAAAATTGTAATTGTAGCAACATTAGCATAAAAATGCTAGTGAGAGTAAAATGAAAGCAAGTAATCCTATGAACAACATTCCATGTCAGAAATTGTGTCCAAAGGCCTAGATTTCACTTTTACTACCCATTCCACATTCCAAAGTCCACATATAATCAACATACATGATAAACTTTCTCAACTTCGTGGCTCAACGAATTTTATGAATCATGGGTTTCCTCGAAAACATTCTATCATCATAAAATAAAACTCATACCAAGATACAAGTAAAAGAATGCGATATACTAAGTGCTAATAAAGTGGCAACCACACATGCTCAAATTTTCGAGTGCCATCCGTATCACCGCATGTGTAGTACTATATAATGATAACAATAATAACACATCCATACACGCTCAAATCTTCGAATGTCACCCTTACCACAGCGTGTATAGTAACATAATAATGATAACAATAATAGCACATCCATACACGCTCAAATCTTCGAATGCCACCCTTACCACAGCGTGTATAGTAACATAATAATGATAACAATAATAGCACATCCATACACGCTCAAATCTTCGAATGCCACCCTTACCACAGCGTGTATAGTGCTATATCACAAATCATCGCACCATGATACCGTATGGAGCGTATCACATACTATCATGTGCCATATCACATAACCTCGCACCATGATACCGTATGGAGCGTATCACATACTATCATGTGCCATATCACATAACCTGGGACCATGATACCGTATGGAGCGTATCACATACTATCATGTGCCATATCACATAACCTCGCACCATGATACCGTATGAAGCGTATCACATACTATCATGTGCCATATCACATAACCTCGCACCATGATACCGTATGGAGCGTATCAGATACTATCATGTGCCACATCACATAACCTCCTAGAAACCATCAAGCTCCCTAGTAAGTTAGATAAAGTTCCACTAAACTACTAAAGAACATAAACCGCTTGAATTACACGAGTCAATACTCAAGTGTAATTTCTAAGCCACTTTGACTCCCGAATCACTTAAAGTTCCTTAGTCATTCACTTTCATCTAAAGTCTCCAAATCACCTTACAAGACTTCCAAACCACTCATAATTCCTCTTTTACTTCCAAAACCATAAATACATCAAAATCACTCCACTCACATCCGAGTTAAAGTCTCCAACCAAGTATAACTTCCGAAGTTAGTTCCCCTCTTAACCTCGTTAAACAATAACGTAATGAAATATAATTCATAAAATTACTAACTTCCATTTTAAACTCACCTTAGATATGAAATCCAAGCTTCCAAAGTGCCAGGAGTCAAAGTCAAGAAATCGATCACAAACCTACAAATCAATCACACCTAACCATCAATAATCATTCGAAAACCGATCAAACGGCAAGTAAACACATAAAACGACGAAAACCCCGGATTTAATCCCCAAGGGACCCACGGCCCAACAAGAAAGGGAGGGTTCGGGTTCGGTTTTCCGTCTTTTATGCAATTTAGAGGCATTTTGGGTTGTTTTCGAATACTTTGGAAACCGGGATAGCAATGGGTCAACGTAATTTAGGGTTTTACATAATAATCTATTTCCAAAAAATCAAGTAAAACGTAAAATCATAGTTAACTAAACATCCTAATCATAGCCCAAAGAGGGAAAATCACAAGGGACGGGTTTCCGGCTCAAACTCGATTTTAGGGTTTAGGGGAAGTTTCTAAAATCGACCAAAACGACTTTCCCGATGGAAATCTTCAAGCTTCGGTGAACGAATTTGAAGATTTCAATCAAAAACCACCATTAAAATACTATTCACATCAAATTTTAGAAACTTTGTCATACCTTAAGGCCTCGAGAAAACGAGCGAAAACCTCGATTGATAGGATAGGTAGAAAGGTCTCGGCGAGAGCTTTCCAACGCATCCGAAATCACGTAAAACGGACGAGAAACGAAGCCGGGGCGACGATTTCTTTCTCTCCCCTTTTCCTCCTCTCTAAGCTACGGGTTTGGAGGAAAAATATGAGATGAATTTGATGTTTTTTGACCAAAGATTGACTTTTAAAGATGAGGAAGATGAATAGTGATTTTTAAGAAATTGGAAAATGACGTATACGTCCCTTTTAAATGATTCGATTTAAAATACGAAACCCGATGATCTTAAAATAATCTAAAGGTGATTAATAATTATTAATTGACCCGTTAATATTTATTAATGTCACCGAAACGATTTTAAAATATTAAAACGATTAAAAAGAAATTCGGACTAAAATAACTACTAAAATCGAAATTACTAAATTTAAACTAATCTTAAAAACTTTAATTAAAATTAAATTGATTAATTATTTAAAATAATAAAATGTAAATAAATAATAAAAAAATTTCACTTCAAAATAACGGGACGTTACAGTCTACCCTCCTTAAAAGACTTTTCGTCCTCGAAAAGCACACTTATTAAGTGATAATCGAGGGTACTTAGACTGCATTTTGTCCCCACGTTCCCATGTAAACTCCATCAGCAGTTGGTTCTTTTTACAATACCTTGACCAAGTTGCTCACTATGTTACTCAACACTTTGGTTCGGATGCTAGAATCACAACTTCCGTCTCTTTCTAAGACTAGCTAGCATTCAAAACCACTTAATAAAATATAACATTCATAAACACGATTATCAGGACTTAACCCTAACGAATATCAAATAGCAAAAGAGAGTGTCATAAAACTGACAAGGTACCTGTAGCAACAGTACCAGATGCCTCAGCATCCTATTGAGTGGTGGCAAAGACACGGGCCTGCTGTCGTGTTTGAGGTTGTGCCTGAACAGCCGGTGGTGCTCTCTGCTGTTAACTAGGACTAGCCTGGCTCTGCCCTCGGTCCTGTCCCTGACCTGAACTCTGACCCTGACCCCCACTTTGCTGTGGTGTCGGTAAACTAGGGCAAAAAGGTCTAATATGTCCAATCTGTCCACACTGATAGCATCTCACCACCTTACACTGACCTAGGTGGTACCCGGTGCAATCTGGACAGTAGGGTAAGGGAGGGGCCCGATCACTAGACTGACCTGAATGGAGCTGCAGTCCTGTCTGTCCTTTGCCCCTACCAGGAGCCTGTCTATGTGGCTGTGTCCCTCGACCGGGAAGGTCGTCCACAGCCTTCCTCTTCCCAGAAGAGGTCTGTGCAACAATCTCATTGGCCTTTTTCTCAGAGTCACCAATATCTAAGGCCAAAGCAGCAGTCAGAGCATCAGCATACGTAGCAGTCAGTAAGCTCGTGCACCGCCTCTCGTAGCTCGCCTCGGACCTACAATAAACCTCTTTCTTTTGCCCTCCGGATCAATAACATGTTTAGTAGCAAATTTTGACAACCTGTCAAACTCTCTCTCATACTCCACAACAGATCTATCACCCTGTCTGAGTGTGAGAAACTGTATCTCTAACTGATCTCGTGTATCCTCTGGATAGTATTTCTCATAGAACCTTTCCCTGAACACCTCCCAACTAACCTGCAACTCAGGGCTGAGAGTACGAAATAAGCCCTTCCACCAGTACAAGGCATCATCTACCAAAGAATAGGTCCCACAGTGGACCTTCAAATGATCCGGACATTTAATGAATTCAAGTACCCTCTCTACACTGGTGATCCATCTCTCAGCAACTGTAGGATCAGTAGATGTCCCATCAAACTCAGGAGTATTATACCTGATATACTCTTTCAAAGTTTTCGCAGCATCAGTAATACCAGACTGGTCTACCACTGGAGTGACTACTCTAACAGGTGGTATAACCCGATCAGTCTGTCCTCCAACACCCCGTATCAGGTCTAAAAAGTACTCCTCTGAAATAGTGACACTACGACCCTGACTAGGTGTTTGATCAACTGGAGGCTCATCCTCCCGATACACAGGTGGAGGGGGTGGCGGTGTAACTGCCCTTGCCCGACCTTTACCTCGTACCCCAGTCTGTCCTCTGCTCCGACCTCTCCTAGGTATCACTGCCTTCGGAGGCATACTGAAATCACAATCATAAAAGCCTCACATGAGATACCAGGAAGAAAAAGCAAAACTACAATTACACTTGTCAAAAGAGAAGGTTCCAAGGATACCTGGCACCGTTGACCTCGAACAATGATTGGACAAGAACAAATCAAACCATGAAAACATGCGATGCATGTGGTCTACACAACCAAAGAGGCTCTGATACCAACTGTAACGACCCGATTTTTCGTAAAATCCATTAAAACAAATGCACAGCGGAAAACTTGATTTTACAGAAAAACGGCATGGGTCCATTTAAAATTCGAATAATCCAAAACCTGTTTACAACCCAGTTTTCAGGAAAAGCAATAAAATTGGAATGCACAATCCAAAATATGATGAAAGTTCTAGAGAAAGTTTATAGTTCAAAAACATATACAAATTATACAAATGCTCCATCGAGCTCAAAATGAAACGAAATAAAAGTAATGAAATGTTCCAAAGCATTCAAGGATGCTTCACCCAAAACCACAAACATTCTTGTCCATTCATCGTCCTGAAAGGTCACGCGGCGCCACCTCCTCTACCTCGTCCTCTACCACGGTCTTACCTGAAAAATTGTAATTGTAGCAACATTAGCATAAAAATGCTAGTGAGAGTAAAATGAAAGCAAGTAATTCTATGAACAACATTCCATGTCAGAAATTGTGTCCAAAGGCCTAGATTTCACTTTTACTACCCATTCCACATTCCAAAGTCCACATATAATCAACATACATAATAAACTTTCTCAACTTCGTGGCTCAACGAATTTTATGAATCATGGGTTTCCTCGAAAACATTCTATCATCATAAAATAAAACTCATACCAAGATACAAGTAAAAGAATGCGATATACTAAGTGCTAATAAAGTGGCAACCACACATGCTCAAATTTTCGAGTGCCATCCGTATCACCGCATGTGTAGTACTATATAATGATAACAATAATAACACATCCATACACGCTCAAATCTTCGAATGTCACCCTTACCACAGCGTGTATAGTAACATAATAATGATAACAATAATAGCACATCCATACACGCTCAAATCTTCGAATGCCACCCTTACCACAGCGTGTATAGTAACATAATAATGATAACAATAATAACACATCCATACACGCTCAAATATTCGAATGCCACCCTTACCACAGCGTGTATAGTAACATAATAATGATAACAATAATAGCACATCCATACACGCTCAAATCTTCGAATGCCACCCTTACCACAGCGTGTATAGTGCTATATCACAAATCATCGCACCATGATACCGTATGGAGCGTATCACATACTATCATGTGCCATATCACATAACCTCGCACCATGATACCGTATGGAGCGTATCACATACTATCATGTGCCATATCACATAACCTCGCACCATGATACCGTATGGAGCGTATCACATACTATCATGTGCCATATCACATAACCTCGCACCATGATACCGTATGGAGCGTATCACATACTATCATGTGCCACATCACATAATCTCCCAGAATCCATCAAGCTCCCTAGTAAGTTAGATAAAGTTCCACTAAACTACTAAAGAACCTAAACCGCTTGAATTACACGAGTCAATACTCAAGTGTAATTTCTAAGCCACTTTGACTCCTGAATCACTTAAAGTTCCTTAGTCATTCACTTTCATCTAAAGTCTCCAAATCACCTTACAAGACTTCCAAACCACTCATAATTCCTCTTTTACTTCCAAAACCATAAATACATCAAAATCACTCCACTCACATCCGAGTTAAAGTCTCCAACCAAGTATAACTTCTGGAAGTTAGTTCCCCTCTTAACCTCGTTAAACAATAACGTAATGAAATATAATTCATAAAATTACTAACTTCCATTTTAAACTCACCTTAGATATGAAATCCAAGTTTCCAAAGTGCCGGAGTCAAAGTCAAGAAATCGATCACAAACCTACAAATCAATCACACCTAACCATCAATAATCATTCGAAAACTGATCAAACGGCAAGTAAACACATAAAACGACGAAAACCCCGGATTTAATCCCCAAGGGACCCATGGCCCAACAAGAAAGGGAGGTTTCGGGTTCAGTTTTCCGTCTTTTATGCAATTTAGAGGCATTTTGGGTTGTTTTCGAATACTTTGGAAACCGGGATAGCAATGGGTCAACGTAATTTAGGGTTTTACATAATAATCTATTTCCGAAAAATCAAGTCAAACGTAAAATCATAGTTAACTAAACATCCTAATCATAGCCCAAAGAGGGAAAATCACAAGGGACGGGTTTCCGGCTCAAACTCGATTTTAGGGTTTAGGGGAAGTTTCTAAAATCGACCAAAACGACTTTCCCGATGGAAATCTTCAAGCTTCGGTGAACGAATTTGAAGATTTCAATCCAAAACCACCATTAAAATACTATTCACATCAAATTTTAGAAACTTTGTCATACCTTAAGGCCTCGAGAAAACGAGAGAAAACCTCGATTGATAGGATGGGTAGAAAGGTCTCGGCGAGAGCTTTCCAACGCATCCGAAATCACGTAAACGGACGAGAAACGGCCGGGCGACGATTTCTTTCTCTCCCCTTTTCCTCCTCTCTAAGCTACGGGTTTGGAGGAAAAATATGAGATGAATTTGATGTTTTTTGACCAAAGATTGACTTTTAAAGATGAGGAAGATGAATAGTGATTTTTAAGAAATTGGAAAATGACGTATACGTCCCTTTTTAAATGATTCGATTTAAAATACGAAACCCGATGATCTTAAAATAATCTAAAGGTGATTAATAATTATTAATTGACCCGTTAATATTTATTAATGTCACCGAAACGATTTTAAAATATTAAAACGATTAAAAAGAAATTCGGACTAAAATAACTACTAAAATCGAAATTACTAAATTTAAACTAATCTTAAAAACTTTAATTAAAATTAAATTGATTAATTATTTAAAATAATAAAATGTAAATAAATAATAAAAAAATTTCAGTTCAAAACAACGGGACGTTACAAGCCTAGACCGCTCGGACTCATCGAGACGAGCCGTAATGCCAGTCACCTCCGCCCTGAGCCTATTGTTGCTCTCCCGAAGCTCTGCAGTCTTAGTCCTCAGCGTCGTGTTGCTCTCATGAAGCGCGGCAGCCTCGCTCGAACGAGCTGCCTGGGAAGACCGTGGCTGATCGGCGTAAATAACAGGCCAAGGTTGCCGAGTCGAGGAACACTATCGTCTGGACGTCTGCCTCCTGCTGCCTCGAGAAAAGCTGACTCAATATCCTCTTGTGTTAGCGAGAATCGTTTCGTAACGAGCCTGAAAAAAAAGAAGACCAAATAATTTATTTAGCGAAAATACTAAAAATCAATAACTTTGAAAAAAAATGAATAAATAATAATTAACACTTACCGCTTTTTCTCTTTCCTTATCATCGACAAAAGTCTGCTTATCTCCACCTTTTTATGTGGAGATGGATAAATAGCTCAACAACATGAACCGAACGACCCAATTTTTGTTCTTGCGAAAGTTAAAAAAAAATAATGGATAATTAAAATAAAGTAAAAGTTAATTAATACAAAAAACTTAAACACAAAAATAACTTACAAGTCGTTTCTGGTGTGCTTCGACAGGTTGGCGTTCCGGTTGGCACTATTAATTACCGAAATGCACTGGGCCTCCAGCGTCTGAGTACTCGCCAAGATTTTCGCCAAGTCGTCAGCAGAAATGCGGGCCGACCTTTTATCGACAGGGGCGTGGTGAATATTGTAGCCAGCATCCTTGTATCAAACGCCGGCCTACTGATTCCAGGTAGTGTATATGACCTCGTCGGTCAGATCGGTTGGAATATCAAAATATTTCTAAAAAAATTAACTGTCAGTTTCCGAAATATTATATAAAAGAAAGAATTAATAATAAATAAAAAAATTTGAATATGTTTACCTTCCAAGCTTTGAACATCCGCATCTTGTGCGGAGCAGGGACTTACTGCCAGCGAGGGTGTCCCCGTACAGGAAGCATCTTCAATACCTCCGTAATTTTCGTCGAGACGCCCCGTGATGGATGTAACCTATTGAAATGAAAAAAAAAGTTAGATTTTGTAAATAATAAATAATTAATGAAATAAATGCAAATAAAAATTAAACAAAACTTACTGGCTGCCCTCTAACGACAGACGAATCATCCCAAAAATAGAAATCTCCATGGACTCCTGCGCCGGGTCGCTATCCTCCTGCTGAACGATCTCGTCTGGGGTATGCCCGAGATGGACATCATCCTCCTGAAGAGGGGGCTGACTACCTGAGCTGCTGGCACCAGGTGTGTCAGAAGGTACTGGAGCGCGTCTACGGGGAGCCCATGACCTATAATACAATAATTAACTAATTAAAATTCTAAACTATAAACCCTAGACACATTATAATTAAGTAAATATATAATTAAATACTAATTTCATATTACATATTACATAATTAAAATAAAATTAACTAATTACATATAATAACTTAATTAAAACTAACTATTTACACACTAATTATATACATTATATACGAATTACACAAAATTAAGATAAAATTAATTAATTACATACTAATTACATATAATTAATTAAAACTAACTAATTACATATAATTAAATTAAAACAATTACATACATTATAAAATAAATTTAACTAATTACATACTTCCTAATTACATAAAATGACATACATAATACATACATTATCCAAATTAAACAAAATTAAATTAAAATCAACTAATTTCAAACTAAATTAACATACTAATAACATGCTAATTACAAATTTAAACTAATTCCTTAAAATTGTTTATTGAATTTGACCAAACTTACTCGAATTCATCCAAGGATGGAGGTTTTGAGAGAGGGGAAGGATTTTTAGAGAAATTGGAAGGAATTGACAGAGGGAATTGAAAGAAGAAGGAATGGAGTCGAGAGAAAAGAAGGAAAAGGGAAAGGAGAAATGGTGAAAACGGGAGCCACGGTGCTGTTTTAAACGTGAATTAACGATGCAATTCGTCGTTAATCACTTAAAAAACCGTTGTGCGTATTTTTGTAACCACGGAATCCTTCGTTCAAGCTATGAAGAACGTCGTCTATGTTCTTATCCAGATGAACAACACGACGGAATTCATCGTTGATTTCATGTAGCCGACGCAATTCGTTGTTATTAGTCAACTTCAAATAAAGTCAAGGTGACTTTTCATATTCCTGGGCGACGGATTACATCGTTTGGTGACTTTTCATATTCCTGGGCGATGGATTACATCGTTTGGCTTGCCAAAATTTTCATTAAATTTTTGAGCTTCGCGCCTTATTAGTTACCAATAGCGATGCCTTTCATCGTCCATGAATATGAAAAGTCACCAAAATTCTATTCGTTACACTGATATAACGACGGATTCCATCGTTACATGACAAGCCAACACTTAGAAAAATTCTCACACCCTTCTACTCTGTGAGCTTAACGACGGATTCCATCGTTAATTGACAAGCCAACACTTAGAAAAATTCCCACACCCATCTACTTTGTGAGCTTAACGACGGATTCCATCATTAATTGACAAGCCAACACTTAGAAAAATTTCCACATTCTTCTCCACTCTATGAGATTAACGACGAATTCCATCATTAATTGACAAGCAAACACTTAGAAAAATTTCCACACCCTTCTCCACTCTGTGAGCTTAACGACGGATTCCATCGTTAGTATCAAAGTAAAAATAGCATTATTTCATTAAGTAGGTAAAGATTTTAATTTCTTAATCTTCTTGTTGATTAGTGAAGACAAAAGGGTCTTATTAGTTTACTTAAGCAGTGATTAAATACTGGTCACTAGTTAGTCACTTGAAATTGACAGAGATCATTCAAAGCTGGGTTCTCCTCTCCAAGAAATATTTGTGTTTTCTTTTTTATATTTGATTAAATCATAAATATATTTTAGAAAGTTTTTAACAATATCTAGAAACATTCAATTATTACCCCCGTTACAAAATAAACACTTAAATCATTATCGTCATCAGAATCATTCTTTTTTGAAACAATGATGTCTTCTTCAGTTTCTTCTTCATTTGTTTCATCTGGAGAAGAATCTTTGTCATTTTCAGGTGGAACATACATTCCCTTCATCAAAAAGTGTCTCTGATGCATCATTCAACGGACGCGCAGTGTCAGAATTAATACCTTCATCCCTTTCACGATTTTGCACTTCATCCTCCTGGAATGCAACGTAATTCTCACTATTTTTATCAGGGAGGCTATCATCTATTATCATCGGTCTTACTTTACAGACGACTAACCAATCAGATAAATCTCGATGGTGAGCGGGATAATTTAAGTAGTAAACCTGAATTGCTTGTTGTGCCAAAATAAAATGATCTTGGGTGTGCATTTGTTTTGTCCGGTTCACCTCAACAATTTTAAGATTGATATTATTGCGAAGCTGGTCGGCGATATGTTGATCGAAGTAATAGAAACAAAACGTAGTTGTCTCGTATACCAGGTATGCATTACAAATCGATCATTCCACTCGTGCTTTATTTCCAACAGTTTTCTTCAATGTATGCAGATATCTTGAATACGTGCAGTAAAATACATCTAAAATTTAACATTATATATATTTAAATATATTAAAAAGTGTAATTAAGATAATAATATTTTACCTTTCAAACGGGTACATCCATCTGTACTGAACATGGCCGCCAAGTAGTGCCTCATACGGTAGATGAACAGGAAGATGCTCCATTGAATCAAAAAATCCAGGTGGAAACATTCGCTCTAGTTTGCATATTATAACTAGAATCTCTCGGTTTACTGATTCGATTGTCTCTCGTGTTAAATCTGCGCATGTCAAATCTCTGAAGAACACACTTAACTGCGCCAACGGTTCCTAATGTTTCTATTTGAGGAACAGTCTGAATGCAACAGGCATCAATCGTTGCATGAAAACGTAACAATCATGACTTTTCATTATGAAAACATTATGACTCGGCACGTCAATGCATCTCGATTGATTAGAAACGTAACCATCAGGGAACTTAATCGATCGCATCCATTCAAACAGTAATTTATTCTCTTCTGTATTTAATATGTACTTGGCTTTGGCATAGTGCCCATCTTCATCCGACTCTATCTCAGGGTGACGACATATTTCTTGGATGTCATACTGTGCCTTCAGGTTGTCTTTCATCTTATTTGGCGCATTTAAAACTGTATTGAAGACATTGTCGAACACGTTATTTTCGATGTGCACGACATCCAAGTTGTGTCTGATTAGTAAATCTCCCCAATATGGTAATTCCCAAAATATACTTCATTTCTTCAATCCACTGTTTTTACCAGCGACCTTGTTTACGACCTCAGCACTTATTTTAGTAATTTTTTTCATGCCAATAGAATCTAACCCGTGTAATATTTCGATTCCGCTATAAACTCGGGGCCGTCCTTGGTTACGTGCATTACGACCCTTATACCAATCTGTCTTGTTTAATTGAAACAAATGGTCACTCGGTAAAAATCTTCTGTGACAATTGAACCAACAAGTTTTTCGTCCATGTTTCAAAGAGAAAGCTCCAGTGTCAATCATGTAATGAGGACAAGCAAACTTTTCGGATATGCTCCAACCTACGGTAAGTTTATATTAATTATACATATTATTACGCAATGAAAATAATTTATAATTAATAAGCTATCGTGCTTACCAGATAACATTAAATATGCCGGGAAGTCACTTATCATCCAAATTACTGCGGCTCTCATACAGAAATTTTGTTTTCTAGATACATCGTAAGTCAACACACCATTATTCCACAAATTAGTTAGCTCAACAATAAGGGGTTGGAGGTAGATATCTAACCTTTGTTTTGCACTCTTTGGACCCGGTACGATCACCATTAAGAATATAACAGGATCTTTCATACACATCGATGAAGGGAGATTATAAGGTGTCAACATAACAGGCTATAGAGAGTATTGTGCACCAGAAGCGCCGAACGGGTTAAAACCGTCAGTACATAACCCTAATCTCACATTTCTAATCTCACTTGCAAATTTTGGATGACAATGATCCAAATGCTTCCACGTGTCAGAATCAGATGGATGTTTCATATGACCATCCTCTTGAGAATGGTCGTAATGCCATCTCATATGAGAAGCCATGACTTCCGATGCATACAATCGTTGAAGTCAAGGAGTGATCGGTAAATAAAACATATGAGTGTGTGGAATGAGAGTGCGTTTACATTGTTTATATCTCAGATGAAAACAAAATTTACAATTATGAAGACTTGAATCTCCATCATCCCAGAATATCATGCATCCGTTCGGGCAACAATCAATCTTCTCAACAGGAAACCCGAGACCCTACACTACTTTTTTCATGTCGTATAAACTTTCTGGCAGCGTGTTATTCGCAGGAACGCAGCGATGAAACCATTGTGCAATCGAATTAAAACCTTTCTCTGGAATATGATATGATGCTTTTATATTTAGAAGCTCCGTAGCTGCAGCCAGTTGACTGAAATCACAACTCGGGTACAATGGCATACTAGCTGATTCGAGCATATGATACTTTTGTTGCGCTTCTAGATTCATTTCCTCCTCCTCCTTCTCCTCCACTAGAATAGTTTGATTATCGTCTTGAGTATGATTAAACGTAACTTTGTATATCATATGCTGCATCTGTCCATACTTTTATTGTCTTTCATCACGATCTACATCCAAATTCGGTACAACATTTGAGCTACTTCCTTGCTAAAACACGGCTCGCTCCAACGCCGCATTATAATGATTGTCAGACTCCCCTTGATAAACCCACTTGAAATAATTCTCCACAAACCCACGACTATACAGGTGTTTCTTCACATCAAATGGAGAATATAACTTCTTGTTTTTACATTTTTAGGGTTTAGGGTTTAGGGCGCCGTCTGTAGTGAGTTGCAGCTCCTTCCGCTAGATGTTTTGATTTCTCCTAAAGATGCAAAAACCTTTAGAATACCTGCGGAAGGAGGCGAAGCGAGAGGTTGACCCGGATAGTCCAAGATCTTGGATGGGCCATCACAAGCATTGAAGATCACACCCACAAGATCCAAGAAAACAGGGACAAACCCAATAGATGTTGAAGATCACATCCAAGAGCTTTTCGCAAAGGCCACAAATGCGGATGGCCAAACATGGAAGAGAAACAAAAAGAAATTGGAAAACCCCATGAAAATGGGAAGTTTGTATCTGTTTCAAAAGGGGTTGGCAGCCAGAAATGAAAAATTTCTGATTAAAGTTCAAAATTAGGAGTGAAACATTCATCTACACATATTTAAAGAGCCTCACAGCCATTAAGATTGTGACACGCGTCAAGAATCCAGTGAAGTACCATAGTTGGCACTGCATGTGAAGTGACAGGCGCATTAACCCGTAAGTAAAGCGATTAATCCCTATTAAATGAGCAAGTTTAAAGGAATTTGATGGGAAAAGATGACGATTGATACGACCATTCACAAACTCACGATTACATCACCCCCTCGAAAGACAAAACGCTTGAAATGGCAAGTGGCTTCGAATTAAATGAAGGCCTCTTTGACTTCAGACGAGACGCATATTTTCTTCTATTATAAATGGAAGTAGCTTGCAAAGGTCCATTGGTTCTTACGACTGAAAAGCACAATGGACAGGTCAATCGTAACTTCAAGGGTAACCAAATCATAAACTTCGAGATCGTCAACTGAGGATTGACAAGATGAGACTCACATTGCCCTCTCCAAGTGAGAAGAAAGATAGGGGAAATGGAAACTTTAAGGCACGAGCTCAATAGTGCCCGACATGCTCAGGAGGTGTCGAACGAAAAAATAGAACATCTGGAAGAAGAAAACCACGCCGTTAAGAAAAAGTGGGATCTTTTCATGGACGTAGAGGGCTGCAGCCCTTTGGAGCGTTTCGAAGCTCTCAAGGAACACCTACGGAAGGCCAAAAACATCTTGGATTATTACATAGAGGAGAACGACTCTCTCAAAGAGAAGCTCGCATCATCAAAGAGAAGAAGGAGACTAACTACAACGGTCATCATTGACAGTGACGAGGGCTCAAAATCCCTCCAAAGAGCTAAAGGAATGTATTTAATTTTCATTATTTATTTTAATGTACAAGCAAAGAAAAAGGAAATCATATATTTTGCTTTGTTTTAAAATTATGTTTCTCACGAGTGTTCGAACTAAAAGCCCTATCCGGAAGCAAAAGCTTTGGCCCGTGCTAGCACTTAAAGCCTTCTTCAGGAGCAAAAGCCTTGGCCCGTCCAAGCACTTGAAGACTTCTCCGAAAGTAAAAGCCTTGGCCCATCCAAGCAAGCCTTTTCGGAAGCACAAGCCTTGGTCTGTCCAAGCACTTAAAACCTTCTTCAGAAGCAAAGGCCTTGGTCCGTCCAAGCACTTGAAGCCTTCTTTGAAAGCAAAAGCCTTGGCCTGTCCAAGCACTTGAAGCCTTCTCCAGAAGCAAATGCCTTGGCCCGTCCAAGTACTTGAATCCTTCTCCAGAAGTAAATGTGTTGGCTCGTCCAAGCACTTCAAGCCTTCTGCAGAAGCAAAAACCTTTGCCCGTCCAAGCACTAAAAGCCTTCTTCAGAAGCAAGAACCTTGGTACATCCAAGCACTTAAAGCCTTGTTCGGAAGAAAAGTCTTGGTCTGTCCAAGAACTTAAAGTCTTCTTCAGAAGCAAAAGCCTTGGTCCGTCCAAGCACTTTAAGCCTTCTTCAGAAGTAAAACCTTGGTTTGTCCAAGCACTTAAAGCGTTCTTCGGAAGCAAAGCCCTATGTTCTTCAAACCACTTAAAGCCTAATTCAGAAGCAAAAGTTTGGGTCCGTCCAAGCACTTAAAACCTTCTTCGGAAGACAAAGCCTTGGTCTAACCAGGCACTTGAAGTTTTCTTCCTAAACAAAAGCCTACTTAAGTTAGAGACATTTCATCAAGATGAAGGCATCAAGATTCAAAAAGAATTGGGCAAGCATGGCAAAGGGATAAAGATAAAGGCAGCGAGCAAAATGATGACACAAGAAAAAGCAAGGCAAACAATAAGCAAAGTTGTGTTTAAACATCAAAAAAAGGCAAAGACAAAAAAATGTTGTTCAAAGGGGCTCCAAAATCCGGAATTTGCTCAGTAAAAGATTAGTCAAAAAGAGAAATATACGAATTAGAAGGAGAAACCGGAAGGGGTGTCGTCAGCCGCACCGGTACCATCCCCGTCTGTTGGGTTCACTTCTTCCCCACAAGTGTCATCAGTGACTAGAGCGTCACCTTGGGAAGGGGCTAGCCTGTTGGCCTGCTCTATCAGGTGAGCTTGGAGTTCAATCGTCCCATTATGTTGGATTGGGCTGAATTGCCCTCTCATATCTTTCGACAGTGCCAACTTGATGGCATCCAGCCCAATTTCCATCTTGAGGAGCGTTGTTTGAGTGGACAGCTTCACCGCCTTGGCCAGTTCGCCCTTGAGGACTCCAATGCTCTCCTTCAAGGAAAGAAGTTCACCCACTTGAGAATTCAAGGAGGCGGTCTCCAGAACGGCAGCAACAACTTTTCCCCGGCCTTCTCTAAAGACTCCACACTCCGAAGATGTTCGTCTTTGACCCTAGACTTCGCCTCAAGCTCGAGGTCATGAAGTCGCCTGTTTTTGTTGCGCTCCTCTTCGGCCTCATCTAAGAGTTTCTTCAGAGCACCGTTGTTCTCCAGTAGAGACCCATTCTCTTTCTTAACCTTCCCGAGCTTATTCGACAGATTAGAAAACTTGGTCTTCAACCCGGAGATCTCGGCCTCAGTTTCATGAAGACGAGCCTTCAACCACATAGTTTCTGCAGTAGCAGAGTCAAAGTGACCAATCCGATATTTGTCTAATTCCTTCGTTAGCTAGACCACTTTGAGCTCCAAGTCGCGCAACTTCAGCCTCAGGTTTTCTATGTTCAGAACCTGTTAGGCTGAAGCCTGAGACCCCTGCAGAAAGCAAGAGCAACAGTGTCCAAGAAAGTTAAGACAAAAAGGGAAAACCAGAAGAAAAGGTCAAGGAAAACAAGTTGAAATAAATCTTGCACACTCACCAATAAGATGTGATGACATATATAAGCCAAAGTCTTCCCCCCGTCAGCATAGTCAATCAGAGGTGCCAAGTGAAGGGCCCCCATATCAGGATAATACCCAACTGCGTCCAAAGCCTACCGAAAATATTCTCTTCGGAAAGGGAGCGAAGGTCATACTCGATCCTCGGAGTGACGAATTTATTGAGTAACAGAAGTGGTCCACCCAAAGGATGAACCTCGTCCCCAGTGCTGGAACATCAACAAGTAAATTGGCTTCAACTCCCGAGACCTGGGCGGTTAGACCTCGAGCCGAAGGGTAGATAGGTCCATCAGCCGTCGAGTCCTAAGGTGCCGAAGATACTTCCTGTTTGAACCCCAGAGTTTCAGAAGATAAGATCTCAGAATAATCTAAGGGGGACACACTGGACTCAGGGGAAAAAAAAGAATTGAAAGCCATTTCTGGATGCTTTCATACAAAATCATCTGCACCCTTTACCGCGCGGGCGTACACCTCTATCATCCCATCCCTCTTCCATTTCAGAGAGGGAAGGTCCGCAATAGGATCTGAGACATCAATCTCCATGACTGGAGAACTCCCCGTGGGGCGAGAGCGCTTCGGTGCAGCCCGACTAAGCTCGACCACCTCTTTTCCCTTTCGACTCTGTGGAGGCCTTGCTTCATCCCTCCTCCTCCTTGCATTGTCAAGAAGAGCCAGGAAAATTGTGACGACCCGTCACTTTTTAAATAAATTATAATCAGAGAAAACAGCGAAAGTCTTTTATTTTAAGAAAATTTTGCGTGGTTTTGTTTGAAAGTTGGCATGCCGAAAACCTGTTTACACCCTAATTTTCAAATCTAATAAAATCACATGGACTTTATGTCCCAATCAGGAGTTCAAATATTTCATATCATAAAAACCACATCAAAAGCTCTTATGACCTAAATACAACATATACATCATCAAAGTCTTTGAAATTCACAAAAATAATTACATAAACTTTACAACAAAAGAGTCCATCTCGAGGTCAACATCCCTCGATCACGCAGCACCACCTCCTCTCCCTCGACCTCTTACAGGGCATTACCTGAAATTTTGTAATATCATGAGCTAACAAACTAAGCCCAGTGAGAATAATAAGCATAAAAAATAAAGATAGACCTCAAACTCGTATTCCGATTCGTGTCCAATTAATCTGACACAATCACTCCTAAAGTTCTCTAAACTCTAGGTAATTTCGTTTATACTTTCTAAGGATGATATTATTAATAATCATTGTCAATACTCATCCATCAACATTGTTATGACATATGTAAGAAAAGTAAATATACTTTGTACATCATACAACTTCTCGATTCTCTCTTTCATCTATCATAAACATGAATGCATGAGAGCATCTCGTAGGACTTCACAATTTCCCTTTTGTGTGTGAATGAAGGGTAATGAGAACATCCCATAGGATCCCATTCAGCCTTATGCATGAGGAAGTAATGCGTCAATCGTGCAGGATACCATTCAACTCCCTATGTATGAAGAAGTAATGTGTCAATCCCGTAGGATACCATTTACTCCTTTTTCATCTAGAGTAATGAGCAAATCCCGTAGGATCCCATTCGTCTCTTTTTCACTTAGAGTAATGAGCAAATCCCGTAGGATCCCATTCGTCTCTTTTTCATTTCTCATTATTTCTTTTCTCTGAAGGTGATGTGAACTCCACGTAGGGTTCATCATTCTTCCTTCTTCCTTATTTTCTCTTTCACTTTCTTTTCTTTTTTCACTTTCATTTCTTTTTCACTTTCGTTTCTTTTTCACTGAAGGTGATGTGAACTCCACGTAGGGTTCATCATTCTTCCTTCTGTTCTCTTTCACTTTCTTTTCTTTTTCACTTTCATTTCTTTTTCACTTTCGTTTCTTTTTCATGAATGGTGCGAGAATGGTATGATGCAATATGATATGCATATGCTTGCATATCCTTGTAAAAGTAAATAAGTAAAGTGCGGAATTAAAGTAGTTGATGCAAGCATAAAGTAAAGGAGTATAAAGTAAAAGATATAAAGTAAATGACATAAAGTAAAATAGATAAGCATCTCGGACGAACGATATGTAAATCGAACTCCGCTACAATAATACAAGTACATTCTATCTTAACGATTAACCTATACCTTCCAGGATTCTAAACTTCCCATAATAATCCGAGGTTCTATTTACCGTTCTAAAAACAAGTTTGGATCTTCTAACCTCCAATGATCCATCCTAAGCTTCGAAACGAATCTAACTTAGAACTTTCTAAGGTTCAATGCTTTCCTCGAGAACTCCTAAGTTCTCACTAAAAGAACTAGCTCCTAATCCTAGGGTACTAGCTCATTCCCTCTATTCTTAGATTCAGTTTCTAGTCTTAGTTTCAAATGCTACAAACCTTCATACTCATTCGCTTTCTATAGTTACTTTAAATCCTAACTATTCTCACCTTAAAGAAAGTTAGCTTCGCTCCCAAGTCCGGAAGAGCGATTAAACAAGCGGTTCGAAAACACCTACAATTGAATTATATCACATAAGCAATAATTTTACCAACTATCGATCAAACATCAACTAAACGATCAAAACAACGAAAAACTCAACAACCCTCCCACAAGAGGCCCACGGCTCTATCAAAGAAAAATGGGCTTCAGGTTTGGTTTTCCGGCTTTTAGGCAATCTAAAAGTGTTTCGAGTTGGTTTTAAGCAAATTCGATATTCCCGATTTCAATGGGTATCGATAATTAGGGTTTTTGAACAATATGCCCTTTCCCGAAACGAATTTAAATAAACATTATTTCATTAAATTCTAACCCAAAAGGGTAAATTTCAAACGGGAAGGGTTTCGACTGAAACTCGGTTTTAGGGTTAAGGTAAAGTCAAGTAATAGTTACCCAATAAGTTTTCCATCAACATTCAATAATAAATTGGAAGAGAATGAGAGTTTTGGCCAAGAACTCAAAAGCTTGAATCAATTTCCATGGAAATACTATGAGAATTCGAAATCTAGGGCTTTCCTTAGAGAGTTGGAAACGTTCCAAGAGTGGAATGGGTAGAAAGGTCTCGGCGAGAGCTTTCCAACGCAACCGAAATCACGCAAAACAGCCAAGAAACGAAGCCGGGGCGAGACTTTCTTCCTCTTCTCTCTTCTTCCCTTTGTTGCTCGGGTTTGGAGAAGACATGGATGAAGAAGATGAAGTTTTTTGGTCAATGGAAGTCAAAGAAGATATTAATAAGAGGTGAATAGTGTTTGGATAGTTTTTTAAGAAATCGGAAATGACGGTTGCGTCCTTTTATGACTTTTGACTTCTAAAATGAAACCCGATGATCTTAAACTATCTCAATGGTGATTAATAATTATTAATTGGCCCGTTAATAATTATTAATACCATTAAAACAAAAATAAACTAAAAACGTAATTAAAAGAACTTAAACCGAAATAAACTACTAAATTCTAATTTACCGATAAATAAATAAACATTAATTACTTAAATTAAAATAAAATAAATAAAAGTTTTTTTTTTATCACAAAATAACGGGACGTTACAAAAATAGACAGATTGGCAGAGTTCGAAACTAGAAGAAGATGCTTCTCACACATCCTTTTACTTAAACCTAAAAGGGAAACCTAACAGGGTTAGCCGCAAAGAGGACACCAAAGAAATAGTGAAGAGGAAGATCCGAGCGAAAGTACTTATGACAGGCACAAATCCTTTCGGAGGGGTCCACAACTTGGCAAAGGATATCCAAGACTTCTGAGTGAATTCCTCCCAATCAAAAGGACCCAACCTGTTGAGAAGAGTGCAACGTGAAAGTTCTTCATTACAAGCTGTCTTCGGAAGAAAGTCAACAACTGAAAAGAAGACACAAAAGTTACTACACAAATACAGTAATTTGGAGCGTGAAAATAAAAAGGTGAGGATCTATCCCCTCACTAGTATCCTCCCAAGAAGTAGGGAGAGTCCGAACCCCAGACAAGATGGGACCACGGATAAAGAACCATTCTATCTTCCAATCCTTGTCGCCCTTGGTTTTCTCGTCAACCAAGCAGAGACCCTGACGGCTTTGAAGGACAAAACGCTTCTTAGGAATTCGGTCAAATATTCCAGTAATGGGAAATCATCCAAAGGGTCAGCTGAATATCTAAACCGGAGCACAAGACCAAGAAAGAGGTCGGCTAATAAACTGACCTATGGCGATTTTAAACCCAAAGAAGAGGTCAGCTAATAAAAGAGGAAGGCGAAACCGAACCCCACACTTAAAAAACATCAGGTAAAGGGTGGTCCACCTTCCCCTGGGGAGAGATAAACCCACTCCGATTCAGTTGGAAGCCTCATCTAAAATTCAGAAGGGATTGCATACTCTACTCGCAGTTTATCAAGACGTTGCATCAATGTTGACTCCCAATGGGAAGGACCCTCATCCTCCCACATAGGTTTCGACTTGGACTTCTTCTTCTTCTTCTCTACCTCTTCAGGACTGGGCTTAGGGAAAGGAGGATCGAAAGGACCTATCGCACTAATAGTGACGATTGGAGCAGAACCCTCCCCTACCAAAGGAATATAAGTGGAAGAGATAGGCCTTGGTTCAGCCATTTTCAATTTTGAGGAAGTTTTCTTCTTCTTTCTCACTGCTACAACGACTGGTTCAGAAGGAGAAGGATTAGAAGGACCGTGAAAACTAATGGTGCCCATAAGGGCTGAACCTCCCCCTTCCAAGGGAAGAGAGACGGAGGAGACCACATTTTCAGCATCCAACACCGTGTCAAACTCAGAAAGGGATCCCTTTCAGATGGGGAGGGTTTATCTACAATGGGCTCATTTCCCTCAGGCTCACCCCTGAACAAAGGACCAAAACTCGACCTAAGGCAGACAGAGAAGAAGGGATGGCGGCGACCCCAGATTCAGCCTTATCTCTCTAAAAAAACTCTACTGTCTAAATCATCGTCACTCACCACAACCCTAAGACCCCTAACAAAACATAAAATAAAGAAGAGGAACTGAAGGGAATAACCTTGAATCGAAGCTAAGAAAACCTTGAAGAATAGAGCGTCACATACATAGAGCTTTTTCACGATTCAAACAGTCTTAGACGACTTTCAAAATTCAAATGGCAAATGACCCTTCAATTCAGGGGAGGCACACTATTTAAAGGAGGAAACATGCTTCAAACAATCATGACACGTGGGAGAAGTCACGACGACCATTCACGAAAGAGGCCATTGGGAATAAGGTACGTTTACGAGGCCCAAACGGTTTATTTTCCTAAGAGTCGTGTCCGTTCGAGCAAAGAAGTTGATGACAGGTCACACGAAGGGCCACATTGTTAATCCGAGCACACTTTATTCCCCGCACTAGACTTTTCAATCTGAGAAATAGGAGAAAATCATAAAGGGTAAAAATAGCCCTCTTACAGACCGCGCACATTGGGCCGGTCCACAAAGGTCCAAGGTCCATCAAGAAAGCCGCCCAAGAGAACTGATTCCCAGCTTGAGAGAACTAATTCCCATTAGGTCCATTTGAAGGCCCATAAAGCCTAGTCCTGAACTAGCCCAGTTAACCTGGCCCACGATCAGGAGAGTATAAAAAGTTCATTGACCTAACAAATCAAGTAAGTGCACAAATCCCTAACCCTACATGTTGTCTTGCGACACACTCTACCTACCTCACCTAACTTGATCGTCGGAGGGTCCTTGGCTGGTACCACACTGGTGCCTTTCTTATTGCCTTTGATTTTATTTCAGGTAGTTGCGTTAGAAAGAATCCCGAACGTGTCCACATGTGCTCAACTGTGTGTGAAAATATCCTTTACAATGAGTATTTCTTAACTTTTTTTTCCTTTTGATATATATATATTATTCTCATATATTAATGTAAGTCCAAACATTCTTTTTCTCTTTTACGTCCTTTTTATATAATTAGTTGTTAGTTTTATTTTCAATGAATATGTTTAATCTTTTTTTTTGGGTTAAATTCCTTGGATATTTATTACTTTCAAAGCATCAAATTACAAAATAGTGAAAAAGTTAAAGTATAACATATGAAAATGAATGTGATATTAAAATAAATAACTATTCATTGTTTAAATTTATCATTCATTTTTTTATGGAAAATAAATTATATTTAAGTATTAAATTTTTTGTAAATGTGATATTAAAATGAATATTTATGTTATTAATTTAAAAAAATTATAAACCATTATTGTATTAAAATATATACAGTCAGGGCAGGTCCTAAGAAAATAAGGGCCCAGTCTAAAAATATATAGTTTCGGGACATCTATCATATAATCCTTCATATTAAAAATTTTAAAAAATATTTTTTATTAAAAAAAATTATTGAGTGTAAAGATTTTAGAAAATAGAATTTAAAAATATATTTTCCTTAGTCGACATAAATAAAAAAATAATATTTTTTTTTTCAAAAATAGATATAAATTTTTATATGTTCAGCATTAACATATATATGAGGTTCAAAAGCCCAATGATGAAGCGATCTACATACATATATAAGTATAACTATACTACTTGAATTTTAAATGATAATTTTTGTAAAGAACATTTCAAATAATAAAATAATATTTTAAATGATAATTTTTGTAAAGAACATTTCAAATAATAACATAATATTTTAAAATGTTATAAAATGATATTTTTTAACCGTTCAATGAATGAAAGAAAAACATTAAATAATTAAATTTATAAAAAAAAAACTCAAGCTGAAAAACTTAAAAAATAATGAATTTGTTGCCAAAACATATTAATAATGTGATATGTAAATCTAAAATATTAGAGATTTAAAAAAAAAATCAAACTTTAGTTAAATTATAAATTAAGGTTAAAAATTTATTAAGTGATATTTTTTATTATATACAATAAGTTTGAAATAGATAAACTGAAAGATAAATTGTTTAATCATATTTAAAATTTTATTTTCTAAAATCTATAAATAACAATATGAAACAAATAAATAAATAGCAAAAAAAAAAAATCTAAAAAGTATGTTATGTATTCTCCAAGGGATCGAACAAGGTACCTAAGGCACTCTAGGTTTAGGTGCGTAACAACGCGCCAATTTCCTTTTCATTCTACATTTCGGCCTTTATTAATCATATTTTATAAAGAAATAATTTTAAATACTATATAGACCTATCCCTTATTGTAGGCCCTCACTATTTGGGGGTCGTGTTCCGTCGCAGATGTTGAACATGCCTAGGGCCATCCCTGTATGTAACAATTATAATACACAACTAAGTGAGATGAAAATTTTTTTTATGACTAATTATAATATGTTAACATATTTTTAATAGACTAACAAATTTAAATAATCATAAAAATATTTTTTTTCAATAAAATGAGATTTTTATTGGGTACAAATTATAATAAACTTTCATTAAAGAATACATAAATATTTTACTCTACATTGCATGTTAATTAAAATTATAATTTTAAGAAGTGATTAAAATAAAATTATTAATATTTTTGAAAATTTATAAAATATTATTTGTTAAATAATAAATTACTTATTGAATTTAAATCCATTATAATTCATAAAATAGAAGTAAACCATTTGTCATACATATGTGTTAATTTTTTTTGGAAATTCAGGAGTTAATATCTTAACATTTTGAAAAAATATTTTTAAATGTTTTTCATCCTCAATGTAACGACCCGACTCAAAAAGAGGCAAGGCTGCGAGTACTCTCAGTGGAAGCGTGGAAAACGTTAAACTCAAAGTAAAATAGTTGTAGTTTAAAAAAAAAAAAAACGCAACGGAAGACAATATTTTTACGAAAAAATTCTCGTGGGTCCATTCAAAAATTTAACAACCAAAACCTGTTTTACATGGACTCAGCAGAAAAGCAAGAAAGTACATTTCTAATATAAAGAAAGTTTAAACGACTTCATGAAAAATTGAAATTATACTATGAAGAGCTCAGGACCCTAACTATACAATTTTACAATTTACATAAGTCATTTCTTAAGGACGACGTAAACTAGTCCCTTTCCAAGTCCGGTATCTAAGCTCCAACGGATACTATCTTCCTCGTCACGACCTCGACCACAACAAACTTGAAAGGTGATATAAAGCACCCCTGAGTTTGATAACTCAGTGGAAGTAAAAAGAAAATAAAGAAAAATTACGTGAGAAATCTATCGTCCGAAAAGAGTCCAAACACTTGAGAATCTCTCGTCCCTCTTTCGAGCCTTTTACCTTTGTTAGAGAGTCTAGATCCTATCGTTCATTCCATACCCAAACTGAAGCTCTCACTCTACCGATCTAACCAAACGGTAAACATCTAAATCAACCCCCTACTCCATTATAAGCCAAAACAACAACCGAATCTACCTTTCGAGCCTTAACTAAAACCACTCTTCCTTCCTACTTCCCGACCCATAGTTTTCCTATCTCAAAAGTACAAGCCCAAATCAATCCTAGGTATACACTAACTCAACTCATGTACTATGCTTTTTCTCAAACCTAAAGACTAACAATCATTGAATTTTCGTATACACCTCATGTAACGACCCGCTTTCCGTTAAATTCTTTAAATTCAAATGCACAGCAGAAGACTCGATTTTTAAAGAAAAACGGCATGGGTTCGTTTAAAAATTGAATAACCAAAACCTGTTTTACAACCCAAATTCAGAGAAAGCTATAAATTGGGAATGCGCATTCCAAAAGAGAATTTAATCATAAAACAAAGACATACTTAACACAAATACCCTTTCGGGCTCAAAAAGACATAAGTATGGAAAATGGAAAAAATTTACAAGCATTTATACGAATGCTAAACCAAAAGTGTTTTAATATTGTCCGTACACCATCTCGGCAAGTCACGCAGCTCCACCTCCTCTACCACGCTTCTTAGGACGGGGTTTACCTAAAAATATGTAAGTGTAGCACCATTAGCATAAAATGCTAGTGAGAGTAAAGCGAAAGCAAATAATCCTATGAACTAAATTTCATACCAGAAATCGTGTCCAAAGGCCTAAAATGCTCATTACTACCCATATCCACACTTCCAATTTCCATACAATCAAACGATAGTAAAAAAATATTACTCGAGATAGTCTTTCAATGGCATGAGATAGAAATAAAGACTTAAAGTAAAAGTAAAATTCATTACTAAGTCTTAATACACAATTCTAAAGAATATGTAAATGTAACATTATCTATCTTTATTACCAAACAAGTTTCATCGTATCGTGCTATTGTATGGATCGAAATCAACATACCACGTACGGTCGTACCATATCTCAAGTCATCGTACCATAATACCATATGGACAAAAGTCAACATACTATCATGTATCGTGCTACCACCATCATAATTCTCATCACATCGGATATCAGGAATTTCACCATATTACAAATCATCGCACCATGATACGTATGGATCCGAATCAACATACTATCATGTGCCATATCACAATCATCCTAACGTGCTCGTATGGATCCGAATCAACATACCACGTACGGTTGTACCATATCTCAATCATCGCACCATGATACGTATGGATCTGAATCAACATACTATCATGTGCCGTGTCACAAATCATAGTACCATAGTACGTATGGATCCGAATCAACATACTACTATGTACTATATCACAAACCATCGCACCATGATATGGATCCGAATCAACATACTATCATGTGCCGTATCACAAATCATAGTACCGTAGTACGTATGGATTCGAATCAACATACTACTATGTACCATATCACAAACCATCGCACCATGATACGTATAGATCCGAATCAACATACTATCATGTGCCGTATCACTAAAGGTTAAGCTCCCTAATAAGTTAGTTAATCTCAAAGAATCCTACTAAGTTATTAAGAAACCTAACTAACTAGATTACACGAGTTATCACTCAAGAGTATCTTCTAACTACTTTAACTTCCAAACCAATCAAAGTAACTTTCATTTCCACTTTCATCTAACATCTCCAATTCACTTTGCAATACTTCCAAATCACTCCGATGTTTCCTTTTCATCGAACTCATTATAACTCCCAAATCTCCCCACTCACTTTCGAATTAAAGTCTCCAACCAAAACTTAAATTCTAAGAAGTTATTTCCCTCTTTACCTCGATAAACAATAACATAACGAAACTCAATTCATAAAACCACTAACTTTCGCTTTAAACTCACCTTAGCTTGTAGACAAGTTCCGATTAATCCGAGGTTGCAAATGCACGATCAATTCACAATCCTACAAACGAATTACACCTAAATAACATTAATTAACTGGAAAACATTCAAACAACATCTAAACACACAAAACAACGAAAAACCTGGATTTTATCTTTATGGTACTCTCGGCAAAACAAGGGGAAAATAGGGTTCGGGTTTGGTTTTCAGGCTTTTATGCCCTTTAGAGGTGTTTCGGGTTGGTTTCGGATACTTTGGAGGTTCACAACTACAATGGGTATCCGTAAATTAGGGTTTTTCACATTAATCGATTTCCGAAAAATTAAGTAAATAACAAAAACACAATAACCCTAACATCCTAAACATGGCCAAGTGAGGGAAAATCACATGGGACGGGTTCCCGGCTCAAACTCGGTTTTAGGGTTTAGGGGAAGTTTCTAAAATTGACCATAACGACTTTCCCGATTGAAACCTTCAAGCTTCGGTGAACGAATTTGAAGATTTCAACTCAAAACTCCATTAAAACACTATTCACTTCAAGTTTTAGAAACTTTGACATACCTAAGGCCTCGAGAAAACGAGCGAAAATCACGTTCCGTAGGTTGGAAATGATCTACGGGCCAAGGGCTTTCCAACGGGAGTAGAATCGAGACGATCTACTGAGAAATAAAGAAAAGCCAAAAATTGGGATTTTGGTCTTGGTACCCACGGCTTCAAGAAGAGAAAGGATGGAGAATTTTGGTGAAAAATGACTAAGTGTTGATATTTAAGAGAAGAATGAATAGTAATTTTAGATCTTTAAGAATTTGGAAAATGACGCCTACGTCCCTCTTTTGTTTTTACTTTAAAAACAAAACCCGAAGCTTTTAAATTAATCTAAAGGTGATTAATAATTATTAATTGGCCCATTAATAATTATTAATGTCACCGAAACGAATTTAAAGTATTAAAATGATTTAAATGAATTTCGGACGAAAATATCTACTAAAATTGAAATTACTAAATTTAAACTAATCTTAAAAGCTTAATTAAAATAAATAAATAAAATAATAATAAAAAAAAATTTACCCCCAAAAGTAACGGGATGTACACCTCACGTATCACAACACAATAGTCACCGTACTTTGTCACCCTGCGTATCACAACGCTATAGTCACCCGTTTCACATGAGTAGCAAATCACATGCTTTCATTATCAGTAGCAAATCACATGCTTTCATCATCGGTAGCAAATCTCATGCTTTCATCGGTAGTAAATCTCATGCTTTCAAGAGCGTGGCTCATACCGCCACGGCAACCACATGTAACGTCTTACTCCTCCCACCATTACATGGGTTACAACCGCATGGCGCTCAAACACATGAATGAAAATGTTAATGAGTCATGAAATGAATGTATGTCATACATAACTATGCTTAAACAATGCTCATTCTATAACTCAATCAAACAGGAAAAATGTTAGTAACATAATCACTTCGTCCCAACCAACAAGGATAATAAAAGGACGCATTAGCCATTTGTTCACTCTTCCACTTACCACGTTATTAATCATAAAAACTTCACATAGTCTCGTTCAAGAATCAAAATTAAAGTATGAACACAAGGTATTCAAACGTTATCTCGTTTCCCCATAAACCGTTACGTTTCTAGCTCGGTTGTTCTCCTTTCTCTCGATACCGCCACTTTACTCTAACCTCACATGGTACTAAGGATCACAACCAGCCTTTTAAGACAATGAGAAGCTCCAAACTACCCTTTGGCAGCAACCATATTCCATACCTCACACCAATTACAAATCAACTCGTTTTATTATTCCTTTGCTAGTTAGCTTTAAAGTCCCGGCTCGAGTTTTCTTTCCCTACAACCATTAGTTTTAAATAACCCTATAATATTCTTAATATACCATTTATCACTCGGTAAGAACAATAAACTAAACTCCGGAACCCGGTTTGAACAAAAAGCCTCTAAACTAGCCAAAAGGAAAAGTGGTGATTTTGGCCATTTGAGGGTTATTTGAAAAATCATCAGTCGGAGTTCCTAACTTGTTTTTCCTATGTAAAATATATATTTAGACACCCAAATATACCAGAATTGGAAGAAATTAAGAGAGAACTAAGAAAACTTTAAAATTAGAAAAAACTAGTAAACTTTAAAGGGCAACAAATGAGGTTTTGAGCTTGGGTCATAACCATGAGTTTCTATATTTATGTGGTGCCTAATATGTCAACACTACTTTCTTTACCCTCACCGGTACCCTTGCAAGCTAGCACATCCTCGGTTAAATCTTGCTCACAACTTTCATCAAGTCGAACCACCAACCTCTTTTAACGAGCTACAATACCTTCATCAAGCATTAAGTCTTCAAATCTCAAACAAAGCCTAGATCCTCCTTTACATAATCTCGTCCTTAGATATTCTAAGGCCATACCATAACAACTTGGCTTACCAAAGGGAAACCCGACATCCTAGAATCTTCGTACTCCATGTATCCCGTTCTTATCTTACACACTCCCAACTTTTAGTTATTAAGTAATTCCCTCATCTAACTATTAAACTTGAAAACTCTACCTAAAATCTTAACATCAAACCACATAGAAATTCTTTATATAGAAATCAAAACATAAAAGTACTTTAAATTCTTTTTGTTCCCACCTTGAGGTACCAAAGGATTAGCTTGCACTTTGGAGACTTGCTTTGAGCCAAGACCTACATACAATTCATTTCATTCATTTAACAAACTTTATATACTATAAACCATTAATATCTACATTTTAACACAACTCGAGACCCCTAAATCAGCCCGAAAATGACAAAACAGCCCCTTAAATTACACTAAAAAGAGTTAGCATCCAAAACAGCCTCTCAAACAATACATTAAAAATAATACAAGTTTATTTCAAGATCAAGTATTAAGTTGTTACATCCTAGGTTCATTTGTAATACTAAATAAATTTAAAACCATAAAAACTTGAAAATAACTTAGGTTTTACCATCCTAAAAAGCTCCAAAAAAGTCATCCATGGAGGTTAATGTTAATTTCCATAAAAACATATCATTCTTAATTCAATTTTCTATTTTAGTTCAAATCAAAATAAAACCAAACCCGAAATGTAGATTTTGTCTCCAATAGTTTTAATTACAAGCTTTAAGAGGGTCGTTTCAAAGAATTCTACATTTACAAGTTGAAATCAACTTAATTTTCAATTCTAAACTAACCATAGTTAGTTTAATCAAAACTTGAAATTTACACTTTAACCATGGTTAACCATTCTAAATATAATTAACCATTTTAACTTTTAATAACTATTCAAAATAATTCATTTATCAATTTAAAACATAAACATCAATAGTAAAAGCCATTTAACTTATTTATAAATTTAACTAAATAAAATAAATTATTTTTCTAAAACTCGGGTTGTCACACTCAATGTTGTCCTTAAATTAAAAAACACTTCACCCATGCCTTTAATAAATAAAACAAATGAAAGAAGGATAATGCAAATAAATATTACAAATTGATTATTGTAATGCTTCTCCTTTTTTATACTTTTTATCTTTTGCATTTTCTCTAAATTACAAAGATATAATTTCATGCTTTTAATACTTTAAAATAAATAAAAATTATGAGAAAAAAAAATAATTCAATAATAGTTATTTATTAACTATGGTAATTATTCGACTAAATGATTTATTAATAGGCGATGGTAATTTTATTTCAAAAAATAACTAAAAATGCTTAATTTGTAATAAAAATATTGGGAAAATTGCATAAACCACCCTTGAACTATAAGGGTTGTAACACTTACCCCCTTAAATTTTCAATTTGATCAATTAACCCCCTAAACTTTTCGAAAATCTTATGATTCTAGTTTAAGGGTTGATCACAATTGCATGTTATTAACGGATCCATAATTAAATGTTAATTAATTTACTAAAGAAATTCCACTCATTTAGTAAATAGTTTGTAACGTCCCATTACTTTTGAAGTAATTTTTTTAATTAATTTATTTGTTTATTTTAATTAAAGTATTTATATTAATTTTATATCTATAACTTATAATTTAGGAGTTTATTTCGTTCGGAAACCTTTTTAATGACTTTATTAGCTTAAATTAGTTTGGGGCGTATTAATAATTATTAACGGGACAATTAATAATTATTCATCATCTTTTGGCTAGTTTAAGAGCTTCGGGTCTCGTTTTATAAGCTAAAAATAAAAGAGGGACGAATTCGTAACTTTTGATTTCTTAAAATATCAAAATACTATTCATTTTCCTCTTTAAAAAACCAAAATTAGACAAACCTAACATTTTCATCTCTCCTTTCTTCCTTTGCCCGTGGGTGCCATTTGGGGGGGGGGGGGTTTCCTTCGTTTCTCAGTGGATCATTGTGATTTTTAGTGCGTTGGATTGCTCGGTCCGTGGGCTTTCTTTCCATCCTAACCTTGTGGTGTTTCTCATTCTCTAAGGGAAGCCCTAAAAAGTGAGTTTTCACGTTGAAATCATGTTTTTCCACCAAGAAATTTAACGATTTTGAGCTCGGAATTTTGAAAAACAGTATTCACCCAAAAACACTATTCATCCAAAAATCATTATTCATCCGAAAATCACTTTTTTTTTTCATTTCAGTTATAGTTTATAAATTGTATTCGATCGGTGTTATTGTAGGTTTTGTTAAATGCACGTGTGACTTTTCTTTCGACTCTTTGAAAGTTTGACTTCTCCGCTAAGGTGAGTTTAAAATGGTGGTTAGTAATTTTATGTATTGAGTTACGTTACGTTATTGTTTGGTCGAGATTAAGAGATTTGTTTATTGTTAAGAGAAGTTAATGATATGATGGAAACTATGAACCTTGGGAGTGAGTTTGAGATAGTTTGTATTTTAAGTATAATTGGAGTTAATTATTAGATTTGATTGAAGAGTAAATTTTCATACATTCTTGGAAGGTTGTAAGGTTATGGTGGATTTTGAAAAATCTTTGAAGTGGAAGGTACTTTGTTGGGTTTTGACGAAGGTAGCTTAGTAGTTTTCTTGGGAGTTGTTTATTGTAATATATGTTTGTTTTATTGTCTTTGGTAGCATTGATTTGTTAAACCTTGATTTTGTGTACTTTGGGAACTATAGACTTTGTGGAACTTGGCATTGGTGATGATTCATGGTTATTGTTTATTCGATCTTATTACCTCATGTAAGGAATAAGGATTATGGTTTGATGTGGTAGTAATGTGGAGTGTGGAAATTCTAATGATAATGTGATTGATGTTGATTGTGGTAATACTGTGGAGTATGGAATTCTAATAAGATTCATGTACTTGGGAATTTGGCAAGAGGCAACACTTTGAGGAGTACAAAAGATAAGCATGTAATTGAGTATAAATTGTATGGTAGATTGTTTGTTAGTTGTTTGTGTTGTGATGCTCATGTAAAGAACTGATTTATGTTATTTGAAATATACTGATCCCATAGGTGAAACAAACTATGGCGTAGATATATGTGATGAGTTATACTGATCCCATAGGTGAAACAGACTATGTCGTAGGTATATGAGGTGTGTTATACTATTCCCATTGGTGAAACAAACTATGGTGTAGGTATATGAGTTAAGTTATATTGATCCCATAGGTGAAACAGACTATGGCATAGGTATATAATCTTTATATACTATGTGATATGATCTCGGGATATATCAGGGCCATAGATGAAACAGGCTATGAACAATGTTATATGGCAAGATCGGCAGATAAATCTAGTTCATAACATGACCATCCCAACTTGTTTGTTAGTTGTTATGTAAATACATGCTTATCCTTTGTAGTAGTGTTTTGATTTCAATGGTATTAATTCATGTGGTACAAAATGTAGTAACATGATGTGGTAATACGTGATTTGGAAGTATGTGATATATGGTGCGGTAACAAGGTAAGATAGAGATTCGCTTATTACTTGTAATAGTTGTGGTTCGTTATGATTCAGAAATCGGGAAGTTGATTGGTGTATTCTTATGTGGTACATGGAAGTGTAGAATGAGTAGTAAAGACCATTTTAGGCCTTTGGACACAATTTCCGATATGGAATTCAGTCCATAGGATTACTTGCCTCCATTATACTATCACTAGCATTTTATGCTAATGTTGCTACACTTATAATTTATGGTACTTCTCGACGTAGAGAACGTGGTAGAGGTGGTGGTGTTGCTTGACCTTTGTGGATGATGGTTGGGCATGAACATGGACACACTTTTTGTAACGTCCTGTTAATTTTGAAATGAATTATTTTATTTTATGTTATTTATTTATTTATTTATTTATTTCAATTTAAGTATTTAGTTTAATTATTATTTTGTAATTTCGATTTTAGTAGTTAATTTCGACCGAAATTCGTTTTTAATTGTTTTAATGCTCTAAATTCGTTTCGGTGACATTAATAATTATTAATAGGCCAATTAATAATTATTAATCACTTTTAGATTTATTTAAGAGCATCGGGTTTCGATTCATAAGTCAAAAGTCATAAAAGGACGCAACCATCATTTCCAATTTCTTAAAATATCTAAACACTATTCCCTATTCTTCTTTAAATGACCATTGACCATCATTGACCAAGAAAACCTCTCATTTTGCTCCTCAAGGCCGAAAGTTCAAGGGGGGGAAGAGAATTTTTGGGTTTTCGTTCGTTTCTCGGCTGATCGACTTGATTTCGGTTGCATCGAAAAGGCCTCGAGTCTAGGATTCTTTTCCACCCAACTATCGTACTTGCCACCCGAGATCCACGGAGTTCTCGGTAAGTTTCTCTTGAAACCCTAAGCTCCAAATAGTGTTTTAATGGAGTTTTCTTTGTTTCCTTTCGATTTCTTGCAGTGAAACTCGGTGTTTGTAAATACGGGAGTAGTTTTAAGAGTTTTTGGAAACTTTCCCATAACCCTAAAACCGAGTTTCAAATAAACCCTTCCTGTTTGAAATTTACCTTTTGGGATTTGAATATGGGTTATAAATTAGTGAATTAATGTTTATTTAAATTCAATTCGGGAAAGGGCTTAATGTTCAAAAACCCTAATTATCGATACCCATTGAAATTGGGAATATCGAATTTGCTTAAAACCAACTCGAAACACCTCTAAAGTACCTAAAAGCCGGAAAACCAAACCCGAGACCCACTTTTTATGGGGGGGCCGAGAGCCTCATAGTGGGGTTTATGGGGTTGTTTGTTGTTTTGAGCTTTTAGATGTTAATTGATCGATGTATGTTTATTTATTAATTGTAGATGTAATTAATTGTAGGTGTTTCGGATCATTGTTTGATCGTGCTTTCGGAAACTTGGAGCGAACTCTTATTTGGCTAAGGTGAGAATAGTTAGGATTTAAAGTATTTATAGAAAGCAAATGAGTATGAAGGTTTGTAGCATTTGAAACTAAGACTAGAAACCGAATCTAAGAATAGAGGGATGTGAGCTAGTACCCTAGGATTAGGAGCTAGTTCTTTAAGTGAGAACGTAGGATTTCTCGAGGAAAGTATTGAATCTTAGAAGATTCTAAGTTAGTTTCGATTTGAAACTAAGGTTGGACCATTGGAAGTTAAAAGATCCAACTTGTATTTAGAACGATTGATAGAACCTCGGATTATTGGAAGTTTAGAATCCTTGAAGGTTTAGGTTAATCGTTATGTTTGATCTTTACTTTTATTATTGATACCGGAGTTCGATTTATAGATCGTTCGTCCGAGATTCTTAACTATATTTATCATTATGTCATTTACTTTATGTGGGTTGTGATTTCTTTAATAATCGTACTTTATTTTATTTACTTTTACAAGCATATGCATAACATTTTGCACCATTATTTATTGTACCATAACATCTCGCATCATTGAAAAGAGAAAAAGAAAAGAATGAAAAGAATGGCGGATGAGTTGAATACCCACGTTACCTTCATGCATAAGGAATGGTGGATGAGTTGAATACCCACGTTACCTTCATGCATAAGGAATGGTGGATGAGTTGAATACCCACGTTACCTTCATTTCATGCATAAATGGTGAATGCGTATCCTACGGGATGTACTCATTACTTTTATGCATATGATAGATGAGAAAGAGAATCGAGATGTTTAATTGATGCAAAGTTTATTTACTTTTATTACTTATGTCATAACAATGTTAATGGATGAGTATTGACTACGATTATTAGCAATATCATCCTTAGAAAGTATAAAATGAAATCACCTAGAGTTTGGATGACTTTAGGAGTGAATTGTGTCAGATTACTTGGACACAAATCGAAATGCGAGTTTGAGGTCTATCTTTACTTTTTATGCTTATTATTCTCACTGGGCTTAAGTTGTTAGCTCATGATATTACAAACATTTCAGGTAATGTTTGGGATCGTGGGAGAGGAGCTGGTGCACGCTTGATCGAGAGGATGATGATTTCGAGATGGACTAAGTAGCTGTAAAAATCCATGTACATGGTTTTGTGAATTTTATATAATTTTGGAGTTGTATATTTGTAAATGGCTCTTAAGAACTTTTGTCTTTACTTTTATGTTTATAAATCATTTTGAACTCCTGATAGGAACTTAATGTTCCTTGTGTTTTTAGATATTTGAATTTAAGATGTAAACAGGTTTTGGCTAGCCTATTTTCAAACATATTCACGCCAATTTTCTTAAAATAAAAGACTTCCGCTGTTTTTCTCTGATTTAATTTATTTAAAAGTGACGGGTCGTCACACTTTTAAATAAGATTCTTGAAATGATTATGTGTATATTTCCATCCTGCATACTTTGTATTTTGGGCTCGTGAGAGCATTTGTTTTAAAATTTGTAATGGTCTTGTGATTTTAAGTCGCTTTTAGAAGTTTATTTTCAATTAGAATGCGTAAAACATGTTTTGGATAGTCCGAATTTTAAACTTACCCATGCCGTTTTTCTTTAAAAACCAAGTCTTCTACCGTGCCTTTGAAACTAAAGAATTTAATGGATTCAGGTCGTTACAGTTGGTATCAGAGCCTGAGGGTTCTGTAGACCACATGCATCACATGTTTTTCTTGTTCTTATTTTTAGTTCTTGTCCAAATCATCGTTCGAGGTCAACGGGACCAGGTATCCTTAGAACTCTCTTCTTGATATGTTTAAGTGTAGTTTTGCAATTCTTTTCCTAGTAGCTCACATGAGACTTTTCTAGTTGTGATTTCAGTATGCCTCCGAGAGCAGTATCACCTAGGGGAGGTAAAGACAGTGGCAGAGTACCGGTTGCGGTACGAGGCAGGCTTCGAACTAGAGCAGTTGCACCACCACCCCCACCCCACCTGTGTATCGGAATGAGGAGCCTCCAATAGATCAGCCACCTAGGTGTGGTCATAGTATTACAATTTCTGAGGAGGACTATTTGAATTTATTACGAGGTGGTGGAGGACACGCTAATCAGATTGTACCTCATGTTAGAGTACCCACTCCAGTTGTAGACCCATATGAGATTATTTATGCTGTGAAGACTTTAAAGAAGTATATCATGTATGCCCCTACTGAGTTTGATGGGACATCTACTGATCCTGCAGTTGCCGAGAGGTGGATCACAAGAGTCGAGAGAGCACTTGGCTTTATTCGGTGCCTGGATCAGCTTAATGTCCACTGTGGGACCTATTCTTTGGTTGATGACGCACTTTACTGGTGGGATGGTTTGTCTCGTACTCTTAGTGTAACGTCCCGTTACTTTTGAGGTATAAAAAAAATTTATTTATTTTATTTTAATTTGAGTATTTAAAGATTATTTTAGATTTAGTAATTTAGAATTTAGTAGTTTATTTCGGTTTAAACCTTTTTAATCACTTTAATAGCTTAATTTAGTTTTGGTCGTATCAATAATTATTAACGGGTAAGATTGATATACTTGGGAATTTGGCAAGACCCAACCCTTTGAGAAGTACAAAAAATAAGCATGTAATTGAGTGTAAATTGTATGGTAGATCTTTTGTTAGTTATTTGTGTTGTGATGCTCATGTAATGAACCAATTTATATTATTTGAAATATACTAATCCCATAGGTGAAACAGTCAATGGCGTAGGTATATACGATGAGTTATACTGATCCCATAGGTGAAACAGACTATGGCGTAGGTATATGATCTTGAGATACTATGTGATATGGTCTTAGGATATAACAGGGTAATAGATGAAACAGGCTATGAATAATGTTATATGACGAGATCTGCAGATAAATCTATTTCAAAACATGAGAATCCTAACTTGTTTGTTAAGTTGTTATGTAAATACATATTTATCCTTATGTGGTACAAAATGTAGTAACATGATATGGTATGAACTGTGGTAATATGAGATTTAGAAGTATGTGATATATGGTGTGGTAACAAGGTAAGATAGAGATTCAGTTATTACTTGTAACAGTTGTGGTTCGATATGATTTGAAAATCGGGAAGTTGATTGGTGTATGCTTATATGGTAATTGGTAGTGTAGAATGGGTAGTAAAGAGCATTTTAGGCCCTTGGACACAATTTCTGGTATGGAATTCGGTCCATAGGATTACTTGCCTCCATTTTACTCTCACTAGCATTTTATGCTAATGTTGCTACACTTACAATTTTCAGGTACTTCTCGACGTAGAGAACATGGTAGAGAAGGTGGTGCTGCTTGACTTTCAAGGATGATGGTTGGGCATGAACATGGACAAACTTTTTTATTGCATTCTTGAAATGCTTATGTATATATTTACATTTTGCATACTTTGTATTTTGGGCTCATGAGAGCGTTTGTTTTAAAATTTGTAATGGTCTTGTGATTTTAAGTCGCTTTTTGAAGTTTATTTTCAATTAGAATGTGCATTCTATTTTTATTGCCTTCTCTGATTGGGAACAATGTAAAACAGGTTTTGGATAGTCCGAATTTTTAACGTACCCATGCCGTTTTTCTTTAAAAACAAAGTCTTTTGTTGTGCCTTTGAAACTACATAATTTAATGGATTCGTTACATAGTTCCTTCAATTGGTATCAGAACCTACGTTAATTATCATGAATTGTGATTTTCAAAAATCGGTGGGTTGCATAAAAACCAATTTTATGTATGTATATAATCTGTTATATAGATTGTGGATTTGCAAGTTGACTATCTAGGTATTCTTAGGCACTTAGGATTTTAAATTTTATTAGAAAATTTGTAAACCCAATTTTGGGTATAGGATTGTTTTTGCAATCATCGGGAATAACAAAAGAGAAGATGATACAAAATCGGCACAGTAAAGGGAGAATCACAGCATAGGGGCGGCGGCAAAGGTGTTTTTTTTGGACAAGATATGGTAAGATATTTTTCTAAGATTATCTTTAAAAAGATATATATTTTAAATATACAAGATAAGGATAAAAGGTAATTTATAATTATCTTCTTTCTTTATAATATATTTTAAATATAAATTACTATTCATGGAAAATCTTTTATTTTATATTTTTCCATTAAATAGATAAAAGATAATTTTTTGAAAAATAAACCTTTAATGAAAAATATTGGAGAAAGTATTTCCTTTCATGAAAGGCCTCCCAGGCCTAAAGCAAGGAGAGGAGAGATCAATTTTCAAGCTTCAAAACCTTCAACAAGTTTTAGTTATTTTAATTTTAATTTTGTTGTAGAATTAGTGCCAAGAATACTGGTCAATCTAGTTATTTAGCTTTTGTATGAGAAATAATATTTAAATAATTGGTCATGTACATATGTTTGTCATGTAGGTAATCCCACCATAGATGTATGATTAAGTTAGAATTAATTATACATACATACATAATTAAGTGATAAAGTTGTTATTATGTTTTATGTATGTGATAAAGCATGTTGATTTTATCTTGTTATAAATTATTTATGCCCAATATAATTAGGATAAATGCATGCTAATTTTAGATAATATTCAAATATTAAAATGTTTAAAATTGAATAGAAACTAAATTTGATATTCAAATGTGGATTTATTTTTTTAAACAATTACACCTAAATTCACATAAACACAATCGAATAGATATTTTAATTAAGGGTTAATTAAAAATTACTTAAGACGATTACTTAAATTGAATGGATCTCTTGCGAGAAAGCTCTACCCTAGCGATGAGATTTTTGAAAGTTCCCTTATGTGACGTCCCGTTATTTTTTGAAATGATTTTTTTTATTTAATTTAATATTTAATTTATTTATTTATCCATTTATTTTAATCAAAATATTTAGTTTAATTTTAGAATTAATAATTTAGAATTTAGTAGTTAATTTCGTTCGAAAACCTTTTTAATTGTTTTATTAGCTTAAATTAGATTTGTTCATATTAAAAATTATTAGCGAGCCCATTATTGATTGTTAAATACTTTTAAGATAGATTAGAAGTAGTTAAGTTGAATTGGAATTAGAAACGTGAAATAACGAGCACCCGGAACAAGTTTTCTTAAGGATATAAGAGGAGGGGAAATATGGTCTTTTACCAAAATATCTTTATATATATCTCATACATAGTTTGAAAAAAAAAAGAGAAAGAAAGTGTCGCCCCGGCTTCGTTTCTCGATTGTTTTCATCGTGCTTTAGCTCGTTGGAAAGCTCTCGAGACGTACTTTCTACCCATCCCATCAATCAAGCCAATCCATTCAAGATCCAGGAGATACAAGGTGAGGAAGAAATGGGTTTTTGGGTTTTCTTTTTTTCCAATCTTGTATGCAAGCCTCGATTCGTTTTTCCTGGGTGTTGTTTGTGAATTCTAGTTAGGAAAAATCACTTTGGTTGAGGTTGTTGTCTTGGACCTAAACCCGAGTCGAATGGAAAACCCGTTCCATTTGTTTTTCTCTCACTTAGAGATGGCTAGGGTGTTTAGTTTGTTATTGTTTTGTATTTTATTTAATTTTTTGGGTATCAAGTATTGTGTAAAACCCTAAATCACGGTTACCATTTGATAATTCGAACCTCTAAAGTGCCTAAAACCAACCCGGAACACCTCTAAAATACCTAAAAGTCAAAAAACCGAACCCGAACCTCATTTGCACTCCTATGGCCGAGAGCACCCTAAGGCTAAAAACCGGGTTTTCTGTCGTTTTACGTGTTAGATGTCGATGGTTCAATTTCTGGTTAATTAATGTTTATTGGATGTAACTTATTTGTAGATTGGTAATTGCTCGTGTGGGATCTACCTCGACACTTTGGAAGTTCGGTTTCAATTCTAAGGTGAGTTTAAAATGGAAGCTAGTAATTTTATGAATTAAGTTTCATGATGATTTTGTTGATAGAGGATAAGTGACAAAACCATCTCCTAGAAGTAAATACCTTGGTTGGTGACTTTAGACTCAGAAGTGAGCAGAGGGGCTTTGGAGTTCTAGTGAATTTGGGTGAATAAGGTAAGTTTGAGTGTGTTTGGAAGTCTAGTAAGATGAATTGAAGAGTTTAGATGAAACTGGAGACTTTAGATGAAAGTGAAAGTTTAAGGTACTTGGAGTAATTTTAGATCAAAGTAGCTTAGAAGTTATCCTTGGAAGTATTAAAGGTTATAGAGGTTTTGAGATACAGTTGGGAATTGAATTTACTTTAGGTAGTTTTGACTAAATTAAAGCAAAGGAAATGTTTGGAAGTTAACTCGTAGTTTATGGTCATGGTTTATAAAGTATTCTTGTGATTTAAGGTGATTTACTGTCATTCGTGACATGTTGATGTTAAACCTCGTTTTTGCTTATTGGGAGTATAAGACTTTGTGGGATTATGGCATCAATGATGATAATGGTTAATGTTTTATGAACTTATTACCTTGTGTGAGTAATAAGGATTGTATTTTATTATGGTAATGATGTGGAGTATGAAAGTTCATATGATAATAAGGTTTGATGTGGATTGTGGTAGAACCGTGGAATATGGAATCACGATGATAGTACGATTGATGTACTCGGGTCTTTGGTAAGAGGCAACACTTTAAGTACAAAAGATAAGAATGTTATTGAGTGTAATTGTAGTATGATTGTATTGTTTGTTAGTTGTTTGTGTTGAGGTGCTCATTTAATAACCGATTTATAGATATATGTGTAGTCCATGGATGAAAGAGGCTATGGGCGTCACTATATCAGGATGCTTGTGGATAGGTGTAGTCTATGGATGAAAGAGGCTATGGGCGTCACTTATCAGGATACTTATGGATATACGTGTAGTTCATGGATGAAAGAGGCTATGGGCGTCACTATATCAGGATACTTATTGATAGGTGTAGTCCATGGATGAAAGAGGCTATGGGCATCACTTATTGGGATACTTATGGATATGTGTAGTCCATAGATGAAAGAGGCTATGGGTGTCACATATCGAGATACTATGTGATATGATCTTATGATATAACAGGTTCATAGATGAAACAGGCTATGAGCGGGTGTTATATGGCAAGATTGCCAGATAGGTCGAGTTCATATAATGAGCATCCCAGCTTGTTTGTCAGTGGTTACGTAGTTACATGCTTATCCTTTGTACAAGTGTTTGGTTATCGATGGAAATACCTTATGTGGTAATATGTGGCAACTTATGGTAATCCGAGATTTGGTTGGTATGTGATCTATGGTGTTTAGATTTCGACGGTAATACTTTATGTGAGAATTGGGTAAGACCGTGCGTGTTAGTATGTTGATGTTGATCCATACGGTAACATGTTATGATGATACTCGATTTGGTAAGAACGTACATGTTAGTATGTTGATGATGAACCATACGGTAACACGTTACGATGATACGTGATTTGGTAAGACTGTACGTGGTAGTATGTTGATGTTGACCCATACGATATCACGTTACAAGGACACTTGATATGGTAAAGTCGTAAGTGGTAGTATGTTGAGATGGTAACATACGGTAACACGTTACGAGGTATTTAGTCGTGGTAATATGACATGGTATTATGATTTGGTACAAATTTGGTATTAGATGTGGCTCGATACGATTTGGAAATTGGGAATGTAATGTCCCATTATTTTGAAGTGAATTTTATTTTATTTTATTTAATGTTATTATTTATTTATTTATTTCAATTTAAGTACTTAGTTTAATTATTATTTTTGTAATTTCGATTGGAGTAGTTAATTTCGCCCGAACTTCTTTTTAATCGTTTTAATACTTTAAATTCTCTTCGGTGAAACTAATAATTATTAATAGGCCAATTAATAATTATTAATCACCTTTAGATTAATTTAAGAGCTTTGGGTTTCGATTTATAAGTTAAAAGTCATGAAAGGACGCAACCGTCATTTCCAAAATTCCTAAATATCTATTTACTATTCACTTCATCTCTTTAAATTGTCATTTGACCAAAATTGACCAAAACTCTTTCATTTTTCTCTCCAAACCCGAGCAACAAGAGGAAGAAAAGAGAAGAGGAAGAAAGTGTCGCCCCGGCTGCGTTTCTTGGCCGTTTTGCGTGATTTCGGATGCGTTGGAAAGCTCTCGCCGAGACCTTTCTACCTATTCCACTCTTGGAACGTTTCCAACTCTCTAAGGTAAGCCCTAGATTTCGAATTCTCTTAGTATTTCCATGAAAATTGATTCAAGCTTTTGAGTTCTTGGCCAAAACTCTCATCCCCTTCCAATTTTGTTGTTGAATGTTGATGGAAAACTTATTGGGTAACTATTACTTAACTTTCCCTTAACCCTAAAACCGAGTTTCAGTCGAAAACCTTCCCATTTGAAATTTACCTTTTTGGGTTTGATTATGGGTTATTTATTGATGAATTATTGTTTATTTAAATTCAATTCAGGAAATTACATATTGTTCAAAAACCCTAATTATCGATACCCATTGAATTCGGGAATATCGAATTTGTTTGAAACCAACTCGAAACACATCTAAATTGCCTAAAAGCCGGAAAACCAAAACCAAAACCCTTTTATGAAGCGGGGGGCCGAGAGCCTCATTGTTGGGGTTGTTGGGTTTTTCGTCGTATTGTACGCGTAGATGTTGTTTGACCGTTATTTGGTTAATTATTAATTGTTAGGTGTAATTTTAATTGTAGAAGTTTTTGAACCTTTCATTGATCGCGGTATCGAAGGTTTGGAACAAAATCTTCTTTTGCAAAGGTGAGAATAGTTAGGATTTAAAGTAATTTTCGAAAACAAATAAGTATAATGATTTGTAGAATTGGAAACTAAGACTAGGATTCGAATCTAAGAATAGAGGGAAGTGAGTTAGTGCCTTTAGGATTAAGAGTTAATCCTTTAAGTGAGAACTTAGGAGTTCTCGAGGAAAACATTGAATCTTAGAAATTACTAAGATAGATTCGTTTCGAAATTGGAATGGATCATTGGAAGTTAAAAGATCCAAACTTTTATATAGAACGATTAATAGAACCTCGGATTATATTGGAAGTTTAGAATCCTGGAAGGTATAGGTTAATCATTTAAGATAGGATTTACTTGTATTAATGTAGCGGAGTTCGATTTACATATCGTTCGTCATGTAGAATACTGTTGGTAACTGTTAGTTGTAAGGCTTATCAACCGACTTACTCCGACTGTGTAGAACACCCGACTGTCGACTAACGGACTGAAACTTTCAGTATTCTTCAATCTTCAAATTTACAGAGTTTGCAAGCTCGACGATCACAAAGGTCGTAGTGAGCGGTTGTTGACGAACATTTTTTCTTGGGAAGTGTAACATGGTTACTGACAAAGTGATAATTTACAACATAGAAAATGTTTATAGCAAAGTAATTTACAAGGGACTGGAATTTTACTTTTTTTTAACAGATTTCAGCCTAAGCTAATTACAGGATGGGTTGATCCAAGAAAGGATCATATTCAAAATCAGATTCAAAATCATCAAGGTGAACCGAAGATGTATTTGATGGAGATTTGGGGGCTGCTGAAGCTGAGCTGGCGGCTTATGCAACTATCTTGTCTAGGTCAGCTTGAGTGGTGGCTTGAGCCATTCTTGCTATCAAGTCTGATTTTTGCTTGGCAAGTTCTTGTTGATGAATCAACGAGATATCTTGGTGGTGAGTATTATTTATAAACCACTGTTTGACGACAGAAAGTTCTGCATAATTCCAAGAATATTTTTCCCACCATTTGACATGTATGACCTTTACGAGTGTTCTGAATCCGTAAAGGTTTCTTATGTCTTGATTCCAGGCTACGATCCATGGAATCTGGAAGGTCATTGCAAAACGTAATCCAGGAGGGATTGATGTTTTTGCTATATAATTTGAAAAGTGATGAAAAATTCTTGAATTGGGACTGGAAGAATCTCCTTTTGGAACCCGAAGGTTCTCCACCATGTAACGAACCATAGTGGTAACATGGTTCTGTAAGCGTTAGCACATAACTGTATAAACCAGGAATGATCTTTGGAATCAATCCAAAGTATTTTTGTCCAAGGTTTCATATAATCAGAATAATTATATGATGGAGGGTTATGGCGGATTGAGAACTTCTTCTCTGTATATAACTCTTGATTCTATTTTGTGGGAGTTATAACTCGGAAGATCTTTATTTTTGAGAACATAATTACCCGATCGGATCTTGAATCAGAATTATGAGTGATTTCGGCAGAACCCGAATCTATAAGGATCAACTCATAAAATTTTCTGGTTTTAAGAGTTGTTTCTGGAAGGAAACTGAATTCTTTTGGAAAGGTAGAAAGGGCAATTTCTTTAGCATTTCGACCTTCGAATTTTGGTTCAACGATACAGTCGAAGACTGTTGTTTGTTTCTGAACATATCCTTTAACAGGGGTCTGGGGAACAAACTATGGTAACGGAGTTACGGCCTGTGAAAAGGTTGATGGCTCTGTGGGAGCTGAAGATTCTTGAGTTGAAGGCTCATTTATGACATTTCTACGACTTCTGGTTACGGGTGTGAAACCTTCATCGTCGGTCATGAAGTAATAATCAACCTTCATGGGTGAAGGGATATTTCAGGTTGGTGCCTTTCCTTTGGAAGAGGGAGAGGCTGAATTGGGTTTGTTTTTCTTACTTCCGCCCATGGAGAAGGGAAAGAAAAGGAAGAAGAAAGGTAAGGAGGGACTTCTCTAGAGAGATATTCTCTTGAGAGATAATCTGCTAAGGGGTTATGAATCCCTTTTATAGGACCAATCTGGTAGTCGAAACAGGATAGGATGGCTTGCCACCTGGCAAATATCTGTTTGGATATAAGATTTTTGACGTGTTTTACAAGGACAAAAGAAGAAGCCTTTGAATCTGACCGAATAGTAAAAGATTTATTGATTAATTCTCCTTGGAATTTCTGGACACAAAGAACGATGGCCAAAATTTCCTTTTTTACTGTGGAGTAATTACTTTGAGCACTGTTCCAGATTCCCGGATGAAATCTGATAATTGATTCTTTGTTATCTTTAGACTGTTTCAGGATTCCTCCATATCCTAGATCTGAGGCATTAGTTTCTACAATAAGGTTGGCTGACTCATCAATAAGGCTAAGACAGGGAATCTTTCTGACTAAAGATTTGATTGATTTGATAGCTTGCGTATGCTCGTCTGTCCATGGAACCTTTGAAGCTGGGTTTTGTCTAGGATTCGATCTGGGAATTTTGAGGTGAACTCAGTGGACCTCTGAATGGGCTTAAAAAGGCCTAAATGGATTTCAAAGCCCAAAAAATGGACTTTGGTTTGAAATATCCTAATCTTCTTTTGGGAGACGACTAAACCATTTTTCTTAATAATTTCTAAGAAATTATAAAGATGTTTAAAATGTTGATCTATATTTGATGAAAAAATGAGAACGTCATCAATATAAACTATATAAAATTCATGAATAGGATTGAGAATATCATTCATGATCTTTTGGAATTCTGACGGAGCATTTTTTAACCCAAATGGCATTACGTTTCATTCATATTGCCCGAAAGAGACATTAAATGCTGTTTTGTATTTATCTTTTTCCGCTATTTGAATCTGCCAAAAACCAGACTTCATGTCAAATTTTGAAAAGATTTTTGCAGATGAAATTCTTTTTATCAGATCCTGTTTATTAGGGATAGGGTATCTGATTCATTGTAAAACAGAGTTTAAAGGTCTATAGTTAATGACTAACCTAGGAACACCTCTTTCTAACTCTGCTGCATTGTTGACATAAAAGGCTGCACAAGATTAAAGGCTTTTGCTGGGCCTAATTAATTTTCTCTTTAAGAGATCTTCAATTTCTTTTTTTACAGTGGGCTAAAAGTTCACTGTTCATTTGTATTGGTCGGGCCTTAGTAGGGATTTGGGCCTCATTGAATCCTTTAATGTAAGGGAGTCCAACTACGTGATGTTTTCTGGACCAAAAGGTATTTGGGTCATTAGAACAAATTTCACGTTCTATTTTGGTTTGGACTTGTTTGATTCGGTTTTGGAGAGTTGGGCTTTTAAGGTTTTCTTCAACCCTTTTAAAACTGACTTCTTCTTTAAGGAAAGCTATCTGGTTTTCCTTCCTTTGAATGACATTGACCTCATGTGTTCTAGGAGGTTTAACGAATTTGAATGAGACTTCTCATCCGGCAACGGTAGAGAATAGCCCGTCTTCATTAACTCGGATAGGGAAAAGCTGAGTAATGAAGGGGGTGCCTAGTATGATAGGCTGACTAAGGTTTTTTTACCAAAATAAAGGTGTTGGTAAAACAGATTCCATCATTGCAAACATGAGCTATTGACAGTTTATGTTGGACATTAAGTTGTTGTCCATTAGCAAAGGATGCAATTCTGATCTGCTCCTGAATTGATAAGAGCTATCATTGACATTGAGTGGTCCTTGATTCTCAGAGTAATCATAGCATACCACTTCTGTAACCTTATCTAGGTTATTGAGTTGACAAAAACTTCTCCTTTAGGAGGTGATTCGTCTGTTTGATTTTTGGGAGACTCTGGGATTTCTTCTTTAAGAGTTCCCGAGGTACCTGCATTGTTAGTATCGAAAGATCTAATAAATGCTATTTCAGAATAAAGATTAGATATTTCACCTCGATTTTCTTCATGAAATGTTGAGGTTGAATCCTTGAGGCTAGAGACTTCTTTCTTTAAGTCTCTTATTTCTTTTTGAAGATCTGCGACAGATGCTTCTCTTGGCGTTTCAAATTTTGAAAATACTTCTTTCATGGAGTAAGGCTTGAATTCCTGCTCCTTTTTAGGTAAATCTTGGTTCAAAGACTCTTTGAGTCTGTTGAGAATTGTCAATTTGAGACTTTCATCTTCAATTTTTGCAACTGCCTCGAACAGAAGTTCCTGATCTGTAGTCAAGACATTGATGGAATTTTCATTTTTGTTAGTGCAAACACAGATATGTTTACCTTCCTTATCTGAGCTGCTGGTTGAAAGGTTGCTGGAGTCGGACTCTAGCTGTTCTTCTATGGCGTTTATTGCCATTACCTGATTGTCTTCGTCCTCTGGGAATTCATTTTCACAAAGTTCTAGGTCAGTTAGGAAGATATTGAGAAGTTCTTGCTTGATATCTTCATCGATTTCAAGCTGGTTGACTTTCGCTTTCATTTTGCACGCATTAGCAAAATGTCCATAAGCTCTACATTTGTAACATTGAGCTTTTTTAGGATCGCTAGGTGGTTTATTTGTAGAAGTAAACTTCCTTTTACGATCTCTAATTATGGATTTATTTTCTCTCTGGCTCCCTCTATAATAACTTTGTTGATATTGAAGGGTCGAGAAGATCTATGAGAGTGATCCTTTTTTGCCTTTCTTTTTTGAATTCGAGAAGGCGCTTCGGCTTGTTCCAGACCATACTGTCTACAAAAAGCCCCTAGCTCTTTTCTCTCATTTCCTTTAGAGTGAGAGATTTTGTTTTGAATCTTAACTTCGTTACACAACTTTAAACCTTCTGTAAAAATGAAGTTAATGATTTCTCCGTAGGAGAGAGTTTCCCAAGGGATATTTTTTCGATATCTTTCTTCGAGATTTAATCTTAATCTTTCAGCGAAGTGTTTTGGTAGACCTGCGATGAACCTTTCTTTCCAGAATGAGGAGCTGCAGTCTGTTATCATGAATACTTCGGTTAGGAAAGTATCTTTATACCATCGAAAATCCTGGGGAGTAGGACAGCGAAGGTTTTGTAGATGGGTCGCAGACCTCTGCTAATGACTGGCTGGATCGCCAATGAAATATTTAGAGATAAGGTAGATGAGGGTATATATAGCATCGAAAACTACTTCTGTAAAGACTCGAATTTTCTCAAATATTTAAATCATGAGTAAAACAGCGGAAGACTTATTTTTACAAAAATTTGGCGTGGATCCGTTTAAAATACGAACTCCCTAAACCTGCTTACATGGGCTCAATTCAGAGAATTTAAAACAAACGACATTTCACTCCATTTTATACCCAAAATCAGAGAAAATAATACAAAATAATATACAACAGTTATTAAATTCTCATGAGCCAGAAAAACAAGTTTAAAAGTAATGACATATGATTTTTATCAAGCATTCTTAGAATGCTCCCAAAATGTACATGCAAGTCAATGTCCCAAAAGCCATCCCCTAGAAATCAAGCAACACCACCTCCACGACCTCGTCCTCTCCCACGAGTATTACCTGAAAAGTTTAAGTGTAGCAACATTAGCATAAAAATGCTAGTGAGAATAAGATGGATGCAAGCACTTCCATGGACCGAATCCCATATCGGAGAATGTGTCCAAATAAATCTAAGTACTCTTGCACTAACCATTCAATAATCCGAATACTTTACATAAATAGATCAAACCATTCTACTATCTCGTAAATTCGGAAAGTAAACATTCAAGCCCGTAGTTAAAGTAGATACTAGTGCTTAACAAAGTAAATGACAAAGTAAATAACAAAGTAAATAACAAAGTAAATTTCTCATTTCATCCGTGACCACTTGTCACCAATCATAATCATTCCGTGACATCCGTGCATAACGATAATATGCAAGTCACCGTGACATCCGTGCATAACGATAATATGCAAGTCACCGTGACATCCGTGCATAACGATAATATGCAAGTCACCAATCACAAACCATTCCGTGACATCCGTGCATAACGATACTATGCAAGTCACCGTGACATCCGTGCATAACGATAATATGCAAGTCACCAATCACAAACCATTCCGTGACATCCGTGCATAACGATACTATGCAAGTCACCGTGACATCCGTGCATAACGATAATATGCAAGTCACCAATCACAAACCATTTTAAACTCACCTTAGATTTGAAGTCGAGTATCCAAGAAATCGAAGTCGAATCCTCGTGACAATTACAAACCTACAATTCACCAATTGAACTACAATTTACAATTCATAACTAATATGCGAACAAATGTGCAATTTCGGGTGAATAGTGATTTCGGATGAATAGTGTCTCGGGTGAATAGTGTTTTCGGGTGAATAGTGTTTTTTGAAAATCCGGGCTCAAAATCGTCATTTTTCATGATAGAAATTCATGATTTCAACTTCAAATCTCATTTATAATAAAAAACGAACAAAACCACCTAAAAAGTTTTGAAAACTTACTTTTTGGGACTTCCCTTAGGGAACGAGAAACTTCGAAAATCTAGGTTGGATAGGTAGCCCTCGTCCCTACCAATCCAACGCAACCGAAAACACGACGATCCGCCGATAAACGAATGAGAAATGAAGAAAAGAAAAATTCATCAATGGTGGAAAGCATCCCACGGCAAGGAGAAGTGAAGGAGAGAAAGATGAAGGCAATTGTGATATTTAAAGATAAATGAATAGTAAATTTAGATATTTTGGTAGTTTGGAAATTACGGTTTTGCCCTTTTATGACTTTTAGCTTATAAAACGAAACCCGAAGCTCTTAAATAAATCTAAAGGTGATTAATAATTATTAATTGGCCTATTAATAATTATTAATGTCACCGAAGCAAAAAATAAACATTAAAACGATAAAAATGAATTTCGGGCAAAATTAAGTACTAAAATCGAAATTACAAAATAATAATTAAACTAAATACTTGAATTGCAATAAATAAATAAATAAACAATATTAAATAAATAAAATAAAATAATAATAATAATAATAATAAAAATTCACCTCAAAATGCCGGGACGTTACAACTTCATTGGTGTCTTCCCATCTGGAAGGACCACTTTCTACTTTTACCACTTTTCTTTTGGATGTCTTGGTTGTGTGAGTTAAGATTTGATGTCTTGACTCATCACTGAGAAAGTTATCCCACCAACTTCTGAGTTGTCCTGAGAAGCCAGTGACTAGGGCAACTACGATTGCACTTTCTTCCATTTTATTTGCCTTAAAAGCAGAAGCTGCAATCATCATTTCGTGAAGAACATTAAGTACCTGATACTCGGATAATCCATCAATATTCCATTCTACGATAGATCTTCCATCAAATGTTCTTCTGGTTGTAAGGTGTTTTTCTTCCAACTGGATGTCGGGAAAAGTTGGCCTTGGGTACCAATTTCGTGAGTTTCCTTGAAATTGATTCTTCTGTCTATGAATCCTTTGAATTTCATCTGGATTCTCTTCATTGTTTCAGGCTTCGTTTGCAAGGAGTAAAAGGTTTCGGACTCCTTGGACCATTTCTTCAATTAGATTATCTTGTCCATTCAAGACATTGATCTGAGCTGAAGATGAAGCTTTTGGGGAAGAAATATGCATTTTTTCAATGAGCTTGTTTATTTCTTCTAACATTCCTCGGTATTTTGAGGTTAACTTGATTTCCGTTTCAGTTTCTAGTGGTTAAAATAGAGGAATTGTTGGATCCACCTCAGGGTAAGATCCATCTTTTAAATCTAGAGAGATTCTAGATTTATTGTCTTGAACAGCTTCTTCTATCCTATCAAGCTGATTTGCCATGGTAGTGAGAAGCTTGTTGGAGTAATTGTTTTACATCTGTATCTGACGAGATGCTCTTAAGGATGTATCTTTACATCCTTTTCTTCCATTTGTTTGAATGGACTTCCTATGACAGTATGTCCATATTTGGTTTGAAAGATGATATCCTCTAGAGAAGGGTGATGAGAGGCGACTTCAGTCTTATCTTTTTTTGAAACAGATTGTCTGATGTGGCAAAGTTTTTGCTCGTAATCTTTGCGTCTTGCGAACCAATGGAAGAATGAAATATCTCTTTCCAATTCTATCATTGTTTGCTTCCAAGTTGCTTTAAATTCTTCCTGTTTTTCATTACTGAAGGCTCGGAAGAATGTTCTTCCACAGTGTTTGTTGAGGTCTGAGTCAAACTCTGCTCTTAGTTTGTCCATGTCTGGGCTAAACGTTGAAGAGATAACGTTTATCGAATTGAATTCTGATGGCGGTACCATATCAGATTGAGTTGGAGAGGACGACCCTGGTCCTTCTTCATAATTGATATTTGGGATTGATCCATCAAAGTCAACTGACTTGATGTTCATTGAATTACTTCTTGTAATTCGGTCTGGAGCTTCTGACCTAGAGTAGGAGGTACTTGGTCTGGATTTCAAGAAATTCTTGATTTTTGGAGTTAGATCAGAATCGTCAGTAAAGTTGACTTCAACTCTACCATCTTTGAATTCTGTAACATAAGAAAGGGTTTTCTTTTTAGGAGTTGGTTTGATAGCTGCTTCTAGATTCCATCTAGTCTTCCAGGTAACCTGATCCCAAGGTATACGCTTAGGGATATTTACAGAAGATTTCTCTGTGTTCACTTCTATCATCAAGGTTTCGCCTCTGGGAGAAGACTTGAGAGCTTTTGGTGAAATATTTGTGTGCATCAATCTGAAGCACATTCTAAAGATGATCACAGCTGAGAGTGATCTTTCTTCCATTTTTAGTTCCTTGGAATTCACTCTTAACATCAAAGATGATAAAATGTGAGGATCTTGAACGAAAAGCGTATGGTTTGGATATACATCAAAGTAAACCGGTCCACTTTCTAGATTAGATTTAATAATTCCTAACAGACTGTCGGAATGTTCTTTGAACCTTTCATCTCTTAAGGAGATGAGGATTGGAGAGTTTAATCCAAGACGGAACAATGGCTTTACTGCCACTTGGATTAGGCCGAGATGTATATACTTATATTCTTCTTGGGATTTGAGAATGGATTCTGCAGAAAATAGATGAATACATTCTGCTTTAGAAGTTACAGAGACGTTTCTTTCAACTGTTTTGACAATATCTCTTGACGAGAAGTTGAAAGAGCTATGATAGTAGACGTCTTTTGGATCTACTTTAGGAATACTCCAATTCTGGAGTTCTTGCTCTACTTGAGCTATTCTCATTTCTTCATTGCCTTTGGCAGTCAAGATATTTGGTTCGCCTAGAATATCTGAGACGTCTTTTTCTTCAACATCTCTCTTTGACTTACCCTTTGATAATATTCTTTTTAACAATTTAGACATAACATAAATAAATTTCAAAATAAATTAACAAAGATAGAAGACTTCCCTGCTTGATTGCTTACAGCTGGAACACCTGGCTTGACAACGGACTTACACAAACTGCCTGGGACACCAACGACTTACCAACGCTGCGGAAGAGCAACTGGACGAGCAGATAAGAGATTATCTAAGAAACTTACTTGAAATAGATTTAGGCTATTTCTTTTATCATAAAGAATTTATTCAAAAGATGAGCAAGAGAAAAAAAAAGAAAAGAACTCAGAAATTAATATGAAATGGCTCTGATACCATAAAAGGTGAGTACCCAGCTCACTAATGGGGAATGTTGTTTACAGAGGAAAACGGAAGAATTTAAAGCTACTTGGAAGCAAACAATGATAGAACTGGAAAGAGATATTCCATTCTTCCATTGGTTCGCAAGACGCAAAGATTATAAGCAAAAACTTTGCCACATCAAACAATCTGTTTGGAAAACAGATAAGACTGAAGTCGCCTCTCATCATCCTCCTCTAGAGGATATCATCTTTCAAACCAAATATGGACATACTGTCACAGGAAGTCCATTCAAACAAATGGAAGAAAAGGATGCTAAAGATACATCCTTAAGAGCATCTCGTCAGATACAGATGCAAAACAATTACTCCAACAAGCTTCTCTCTACCATGGCAAATCAGCTTGATAGGATAGAAGAAGCTGTTCAAGACAATAAATTTAGAATCTCTCTAGATTTAAAAGATGGATCTTACCTTGAGGTGGATCCAACAATTCCTCTGTTTAAACCACTAGAAACTGAAACAGAAATCAAGTTAGCCTCAAAAGACTGAGGAATGTTAAGAAGAAATAAACAAGCTTATTGAAAAAATGCATATTTCTTCCCCAAAAGCTTCATCTTCAGCTCAGATCAATGTCTTGAATGGACAAGATAATCTAATTGAAGAAATGGTCCAAGGAGTCCAAAACCTTTCACTCCTTGCAAACGAAGCCCGAAACAATGAAGAGAGTCCAGATGAAATTCAAAGGATTCATAGACAGAAGAATCAATTTCAAGGAAACTCACGAAATTGGTACCCAATGCCAACTTTTCCCGACATCCAGTTGGAAGAAAAGCACCTTACAACCAGAAGAACATTCGATGGAAGATCTATCGTAGAATGGAATACTGATGGATTATCCGAGTATCAGGTACTCAATGTTCTTCACGAAATGATGATTGCAGCTTCTGCCTTTAAGGCAAATAATATGAAAGAAAGTGCAATCGTAGTTGCCCTAGTCACTGGCTTCTCAGGACAACTCAAAGGTTGGTGGTATAACTTTCTCACTGATGAGTCAAGACATCAAATATTAACTCACACAACCAAGACATCCAAAAGAAATGAGGTAAAAGTAGAAGGTAGTCTTTCCAGATGGGAAGACACCAACGAAGTAGTTTTCGATGCTATATATACCCTCATCTACCTTATCTCTAAACATTTCATTGGCGATCCAGCCAGTCATCAGCAGAGGTCTGCGACCCATCTGCAAAACCTTCGCTGTCCTACTCTCCAAGATTTTCAATGGTATAAAGATACTTTCCTAACCGAAGTATTCATGAGAACAGACTGCAGCTCCTCATTCTGGAAAGAAAGGTTCATCGCAGGTCTACCAAAACTCTTCGCTGAAAGATTAAGATCAAATCTCGAAGAAAGATATCGAAAAAATATCCCTTGGGAAACTCTCTCCTACGAAGAAATCATTAACTTCATTGTTACAGAAGGTTTAAAGTTGTGTAACGAAGTTAAGATTCAAAACAAAATCTCTCACTCTAAAGGAAATGAGAGAAAAGAGCTAGGGGCTTTTTGCAAACAGTATGGTCTGGAACAAGCCGAAGCGCCTTCTCGAATTCAAAAAAGAAAGGCAAAAAAGGATCACTCCCATAGATCTTCTCGACCCTTCAATAATCAACAAAGTTATTATAGAGGGAGCCAGAGAGAAAATAAATCCATAATTAGAGATCGTAAAAGGAAGTTTACTTCTACAAATAAACCTCCTAGCGACCCCTAAAAAAGCTCAATGTTACAAATGTAGAGCTTATGGACATTTTGCTAATGCCTGCAAAATGAAAGCAAAAATCAACCAGCTTGAAATCGATGAAGATATCAAGTAAGAACTTCTCAATATCTTCCTAACAGACCCAGAACTTTGTGAAAATGAATTCCCAGAGGACGAAGACAATCAGGTAATGGCAATAAACGCCATAGAAGAACAGATAGAGTCCGACTCTAGCAACCTTTCAACCAGCAGCTCAGATGAGGAAGGTAAACATATCTGTGTTTGCACTAACAAAAATGAAAATTCCATCAATGTCTTGACTACAGATCAGGAACTTCTGTTCAAGGCAGTTGCAAAAATTGAAGATGAAAGTCTCAAATTGACAATTCTCAACCGACTCAAAGAGTCTTTGAGCCAAGATTTACCTAAAAAGGAGCAGGAATTCAAGCCTTACTCCATGAAAGAAGTATTTTAAAAATTTGAAACGCCAAGAGAAGCATCTGTCGCAGATCTTCCAAAAGAAATAAGAGACTTAAAGAAAGAAGTCTCCAGCCTCAAGGATTCAACCTCAACATTTCATGAAGAAACTTGAGGTGAAATATTTAATCTTTATTCTGAAATACCATTTATTAGATCTTTCGATACTAACAATGCAGGTACATCCCAGAGTCTCCCAAAAATAAAACAGACGAATCACCTCCTAAAGGAGAAGTTTTTGTCAACTCAATAACCCAGATAAGGTTACATAAGTGGTATGCTATGATTACTCTGAGAATCAAGGACCACTCCATGTCAATGATAGCTCTTATCGATTCAGGAGCAGATCAGAATTGCATCCTTGAAGGTATAATCCCTTCCAAATACTTTGAGCAAACAACTGAATCTCTTAGAAGTGCTAATGGACAACAACTTAATGTCCAACATAAACTGTCAAAAGCTCATGTTTGCAATGACGGAATCTGTTTTACCAACACCTTTATTTTGGTAAAAAACCTTAGTCAGCCTATCATACTAGGCACCCCCTTCATTACTCAGCTTTTCCCTATCCGAGTTAATGAAGACGGACTATTCTCTACCGTCGCTGGAAGAGAAGTCTCATTTAAATTCGTTAAACCTTCCAGAACACACGAGGTCAATGTCATTCAAAGGAAGGAAAACCAGATAGCTTTCCTTAAAGAAGAAATCAGTTTTAAAAGGGTTGAAGAAAACCTTAAAAGCCCAACTCTCCAAAACCGAATCAAACAATTCCAAACCAAAATAGAACGTGAAATTTGTTATAATGACCCAAATGCCTTTTGGTCCAGAAAACATCACGTAGTTGGACTCCCTTACATTAAAGGATTCAATGAGGCCCAAATCCCTACTAAGGCCCGACCAATACAAATGAACAGTGAACTTTTAGCCCACTGTAAAAAAAGAAATTGAAGATCTCTTAAAGAGAAAATTAATTAGGCCCAGCAAAAGCCTTTAATCTTGTGCAGCCTTTTATGTCAACAATGCAACGAGAGTTAGAAAGAGGTGTTCCTAGGTTAGTCATTAACTATAGACCTTTAAACTCGTTTTTACAATGAATCGATACCCTATCCCTAATAAACAGGATCCGATAAAAAGAATTTCATCTCGCAAAAATCTTTTCAAAATTTGACATGAAGTCTGGTTTTTGGCAGATTCAAATAGCGGAAAAAGATAAATACAAAACAGCATTTAATGTCTCTTTCGGGCAATATGAATGGAACGTAATGCCATTTGGGTTAAAAAATGCTCCGTCAGAATTCCAAAAGATCATGAATGATATTCTCAATCCTATTCATGAATTTTATATAGTTTATATTGATGACGTCCTCATTTTTTCATCAAATATAGATCAACATTTTAAACATCTTTATAATTTCTTAGAAATTATTAAGAAAAATGGTTTAGTCGTCTCCCAAAAGAAGATTAGGATATTTCAAACCAAAGTCCATTTTTTGGGCTTTGAAATCCATTTAGGCCTTTTTAAGCCCCATTCAGAGGTCCACTGAGTTCACCTCAAAATTCCCAGATCGAATCATAGACAAAACCCAGCTTCAAAGGTTCCTAGGATGCCTAAATTATGTGTCTGACTTTATTAAAGATCTTAAACCCATTTGCAAACCGCTTTTTCAAAGATTAAAAAAGCAGCCCACACCATGGATAGACGAGCATACGCAAGCTATCAAATCAATCAAATCTTTAGTTAGAAAGATTCCCTGTCTCAGCCTTATTGATGAGTCAGCCAACCTTATCGTAGAAACTGATGCCTCAGATCTAGGATATGGAGGAATCCTGAAACAGTCTAAAGATAACAAAGAATCAATTATCAGATTTCATCCGGGAATCTGGAACAGTGCTCAAAGTAATTACTCCACAGTAAAAAAGGAAATTTTGGCCATCGTTCTTTGTGTCCAGATATTCCAAGGAGAATTAATCAACAAATCTTTTACTATTCGGACAGATTCAAAGGCTTCTTCTTTTGTCCTTGTAAAAGATGTCAAAAATCTTGTATCCAAACAGATATTTGCCAGGTGGCAAGCCATCCTATCCTGTTTTGACTACCAGATTGTGCCTATAAAAGGGATTCATAACCCCTTAGCAGATTATCTCTCAAGAGAATATCTCTCTAGAGAAGTCCCTCCTTAGCTTTCTTCTTCCTTTTCTTTCCCTTCTCCATGGGCAGAAGTAAGAAAAACAAACCCAATTCAGCCTCTCCCTCTTCCAAAGGAAAGGCACCAACCTCAAATATCCCTTCACCCATGAAGGTTGATTATTACTCCATGACCGACGATGAAGGTTTCACACCCGTAATCAGAAGTCGTAGAAATAGGGGTATTGTCATAAATGAGCCTTCAGCTCAAGAATCTTCAGCTCCCACAGAGCCATCAACCTTTTCACAGGCCGTAACTCCGTTACCACAGTTTGTTCCCCAGACCCCTGTTAAAGGATATGTTCAGAAACAAACAACAATCTTCGACTGTATCGTTGAACCAGAATTCGAAGGTCGAAATGCTAAAGAAATTGCCCTTTCTACCTTTCCAAAAGAATTCAGTTTCCTTATAGAAACAACTTTTAAAACCAGAAAATTTTATGAGTTGATCCTTATAGATTCAGGTTCTGCCGAAATCACTCATAATCCTGATTCAAGATCTGGTCGGGTAATTATGTTCTCAAAAATAAAGATCTTCCGAGTTATAACTCCCACAAAATGGAATCAAGAGTTATATACAGAGAAGAAGTTCTCAATCCGCCATAACCCTCCATCATATAATTATTCTGATTATATGAAAGCTTGGACAAAAATACATTGGATTCATTCCAAAGATCATTCCTGGTTTATACAGTTATGTGCTAACGCTTACAGAACCATGCTACCACTATGGCTCGTTACATGGTGGAGAACCTTCGGGTTCCAAAAGGAGATTCTTCCAGTCCCAATTCAAGAATCTTTTCATCATTTTAAAAATTATATAGCAAAAACATCAATCCCTCCTGGATTACGTTTTGCAATGACCTTCCAGATTCCATGGATCGTAGCCTGGAATCAAGACATAAGAAACCTTTACTGATTCAGAACACTCGTAAAGGTCATACATGTCAACAGCCATATATTCCTAATATCGTCAATTGAATCAATCTAGATAATATAAAGAACTTATGTTTATTTATTAAATTTATTCGAAATAAATTATTATAATTAAATAATTACAAGTTCCAGGACACCATTCCTAACAATCTCCCACTTGTCCTAGATCTTTAGAGATTTGACTTGTAATTCCAGTCAAATTGGATGACTATCAACTACTTAGCCATGGTAGTCATTTTAATACTTTATGAGTAACGTTTTCATCTACATAGTATGTATTTCTTTTGTCTGATGTTAGTTTCATTAAGTGTAATAGATTCCATATTTTATCACCATAAAATAAACTCTATTAACTATTGATTTGAAACCATCATGTTTAACCACCTTTCATTTACTAACGACTTAGTAATTACGCGAATCTAGAGTTTAGTTAGTAAAAACTCATTTTACTTATACTTAACTAATATGATGTTTAATTCGCAAAGGTCTTTTGTCGAATTCTTATATGGAAGTAAATTCATGTTCGAATTTGAGCCCGTGCAACTCATAAAATCTCCCATTTTATCTATGTACACTAACATACTATTTGTAAATTTTATTTTAGTCACATTGGTTCTAGGATTCTCGAAATTCTTAAACTCCCACTACAAAGTATTCTCCTTTACTTTCATTTGCTTAATGATTACAATTCTAAACTTCTTATTATTTCCCAAAAATAATGTATAAGTATAAGTGACCCTTTTCAAATCAACTATTGAAAATTCATGTTATTTTTATTTAACTTATTTTGAACTTTATTCATTGATTTTGAAGTCAATGAGTTTTATTTGGACTTCTAAAAGTCCTTTTGGTTCGTACTATGACGCTCCCACTCAAATAAAATTCTACATGTAGTTAAACCATTTAAACTTTTAAATAACTACTTGTTTTATTATGAAATAAAATCATTGTAATTCTTTTCTATCTTAAGTAAGGTTTAAAGCTTTCAGTATCACTAATTTACTGAACTTATCTTTAATAATTTGTGAATTCTTATCCACTAATTATTGCATTTCAATTTCTGTTTTGTTTATTCCATATTAGTTAGTACTCCTTTAAAACATCCTTCTAAATAACTGAATGTTTGGAATATAAGAAATCGATTTAATGTTTATTTATCACGTAAGTTCTAACATCTAATTGTCCAACTTTAGTGATGTTTAAGTCTAGTTATCTTTGATAAATCAAAGATATTCAATTTTACTTATCCCATAAGTTCGTGGATTAATATGGTTATCATCTCAAACTCATTGAGAACCATCTTTAAGAGATTAATCCCTCTAACTTATTTAAGTAATTTTAGACTTAAGTATTTTTAAACCTTATAACTCATTTAGATATACCGGAGTTTAGAATTTGGATTTGGAATTTATTTGTTTTATACTAAGTATTTTGAATAACCATCCAATCACACTTAGGAACTTTGTAATATAATTGTAAAGGAATATCTACCTAAATAACTTTTATTTAAAATATTCCCAAACTTGGTTTCATACAAAATGAGAACTAATAGTTATTACATAATTCAAAATAAAAACAAATTGATAACTAAACTAAACTAGAAAACTATGGTTTGGGAAGAAATATATTTTTCTTCCATTTAGACTATAGTAAATAGAATATGAGGAAAAATAGGAAGAATAAGAGTTTTCAATTTCGAGAATTGAAATTAGAAGCTTTTGAATTAACAACTAAGACATTTGTATTTATACGCAAAACAGTTTTCCAATCGAATTAGGAAATACTATCAAAATAAATACAAGATAAATGCCAAGAATAAAATCAAATTTTATTCCTTATTTATCTTATATGCCGATTTTATGTGTTTAAAATCAATAAGAAAAACTAATTTTTTCTTTGTTTAATTTGTCTTTGGTTAAACATTCTTTTATATATTTATTTTAGACAAAATAATCCAACAATTATTTCCTAAAATATTATATATGAGCCGATTTTGGTATTTAATAATTTGAACCAAAATCCATTGAATTCATTAATTCAATTATAGATTCTTCCTTATTTAAATAAATCTCATTTATTAACTCTTGATATTTATTTAAATAAATCAATTATTCAAATAAAACATCATATTCCGATTTTGTATTTTATTATTACTAAATATTTATTATTTTCTATTTAAATAATCTAAATTATTTAAATTAATAATAAATATGTTATTTACTATTATCCTTTTAAATAATCACTATTATTGTAACGTCCCGTTGCTTTTGGGGGTGAAATTTTTTTATTTATTTTAATTAAAGCTTTTAAAATTAGTTTAAATTTAGTAATTTCAATTTTTGTAGTTATTTTCGTCCGAAATTCTTTTTAGTCGTTTTAATACATTAAATTCATTTCGGTGACATTAATAATTATTAACGGGCTAATTAATAATTATTAATCACCTTTAGATTAATTTAAGAGCTTCGGGTTTCGTTTTTAAAGTAAAAACAAAAGAGGGATGTAGGTGTCATTTTCCAAATTCATAAATATCTACTTTTTACTATTCATCTTCATCTTAAATATCAAAAATTAGACAAAACCTTAATTTTTCTCTCTTTTCTCTCTTCTTCATACGTGGGTGCCATTTTTGGAGAAGTAAAAGCTTGGGTTTTTTGTCAATTCTCGACCGATTTTGATAATTTCAGTTGCGTTGGATTGCTCGGGACGTGGGCTTTCTTTTCATCCTAGCCTTGTGGTGTTTCTCGTTCTTTACAGGAAGCCATAAAAAGTGAGTTTTCAAAACTTTTTATATGGTTTTGTTCGTTTTTTATTATAAATGAGTTTTGAAGTTGAAATCACGTATTTCTATCAAGGAATTTGACGATTTTGAGCCCGAATTTTCGAAAAACACTATTCACCCAAAAACACTATTCATCTGAAATCACTAATCACCCGAAAATCACACTTGTTCTCTTATTAGTTATGAATTGTAAATTGTAGTTCAATTGGTGAATTGTAGGTTTGTAATTGTTGCGTGGATTCAACTTCGATTCCTTGGATACTCGACTACAAATCCAAGGTGAGTTTTAAAGGGAAGTTAGCAATTTTATGAATTAAGTTTCATTACGATTTTGTTTATCAAGGTTAACAGGGAACTAACTTCTTAGAATTAATGTTTGGTTGGAGACTTTAATTCGGAAGTAAGTGGAGAGAATTAAGAATTATAGTGAGTTCGGTAAAAAGGAAACATCGGAGTGGTTTGGAAGTATTGTAAAGTGAATTGGAGATTCTAAATGAAAGTGGAAGTTTAAAGCACTTTATGTGGTTTGGGAGTCAATGTGGCTTAGAAATTACACTTGAGTGATAACTCGTGTAAGCCAAATTGATTAGGTTCTTTAGTAACTTAGTAGAATTTGGTTAGGATTGTAACGACCCGCTTTCCGTTAAATTCTTTAAATTCAAATGCACAGCGGAAGACTCAATTTTTTTAAAGAAAAACGGCATGGGTTCGTTTAAAAATCGAATAACCAAAACCTGTTTACAACCCAAATTTCCAGAGAAAGCTATAAATCGGGAATGCGCATTCCAAAGTAAAGTTTAATCATAAAACATCAAAGTACTTTACACATACACCCTTCACGGGCTCAAAATGACACAAGTATGTAAAAAGTATATGATTACAAGCATTTATACTAATGCTTATCAAAAGTGTTTTAACATTGTCCTTGCACCATCTCGTCAAGTCACGCGGCTCCACCTCCTCTACCACGCTTCTTGCCACAGGCTTTACCTGAAAATATTGTGGTGTAGCACCATTAGCAAACAATGCTAGTGAGGGTAAAATGAAAGCAAGTACTCCTATGAACAAAATCTCATAACCGAAATCGTGTCCAAAGGCCTAAAATGCTCAATACTACCCACATCCACACTTCCAATTTCCATAAAATCATTCGATAGTCAAATATTACCCGTAATCATCATTCAATACCATGAGATAGATATAAAGACTTAAGTAAAATTAACATTCACAACTAAGTCTCGCTACACAATTCTAAAGAATAGGTAAAAGTAACATTAACTATCTTTATTACCAAACAAGTTTCATCGTATCGTGCTATTGTGTGGATCGAAATCAACATACCACGTACGGTCGTACCATATTACCATCATCGGATATCAGGACTTTCACCATATCGGATATCAGGACTTTCACCATATAACAAATCATCGCACCATGATACGTATGGATCAAAATCAACATACTACCATGTGCCGTATCACAAATCATAGTACCATGGTTACATATGGATCAAAATCACATACTACCATGTACTATTTCACAAACCCTCGCACCATGATTACATATGGATCAAAATCAACATACTATCATGTGCCGTAGTGCCATCATCGTAACGTGCTCGTATGGATCCGAATCAACATACCACGTATGGTCGTACCAACATCACACCATGATTACATATGGATAAAAATCACATACTATCATGTGCTAGTTACAAACCATAGTACCAACATCACACCATGATTACATATGGGTCAAAATCACTTACTACCATGTACTATACCACTAATCATCTCACCATGATTACATATGGATCAAAATCACATACTATCACGTGCAGAATCAAAGTGCTCAAGGTACCCACAAATCATCACACCATGATACGTGTGGAACAAAATCAACATACTACCATGTGTGAATCAATGTGCCTAAGGTCACCACAAATCATCTCACCATGATTACATATGGATCAATCACGTGCAGAATCAATGTGCCGTAGGTCTCCAAACGTTAGCTAAACTCCAAAGAATTCTACTAAGTTAATTAGAAACCTAACTAACTAGATTACACGAGTTATCACTCAAGTGCATCTTCTAATTACTTTAACTTCCAAAACCATCAAAGTAACTTCCATTCTCACTTTCATCTAACATCTCCAAATCTCATTACCATACTTCCAAACCTCTCCGATGTCCCTTTTCATCGAATTCATTATAACTCCAAACTTTCTCCACACACACTTCCGAATTAAAGTCTCCAACCAAACTATAATCCTAAGAAGTTATCTACCTCTTTACATTGATAAACAATTACATAACGAAACTAAATTCATAAAACAACTAACTTTCACATTAAACTCACCTTAGCTTGAAGACAAGCTCCGAATAATCCGAGGTTGTAAATTCACGATCAACTTACAATCCTACAAACGAATTATTCCTAAATTACATTAATTAACCGAAAAGCAATCAAACAACATCTAAACACATAAAACCACGAAAATCCCGGATTCTACCCTTATGGAGCTCTCTGCCAAGCTAGGGAAAAAAGGGTTCGGGTTTGATTTTCAGGGTTTTATGCAATTTAGAGGTGTTTTGGGTTGGTTTCGAATACTTTGGAGGTTTGCATAATCAATGGGTAACCGAAAATTAGGGTTTTGCATATTAATCCATTTTCGAAAAATTAACTAAAAAGCAAAAACACAAAGAACCTAACATCCTAAACATAGCCCAAAAAGGGAAAATCACAAGGGACGGGTTTCCGTCTCAAACTCGGTTTTAGGGTTTAGAGAAAGTTTCTAAAATTGACCATAAAGACTTCCCCAAATAAAAACTTCAAGCTTCGGTGAACGAATTCGAAGATTACAACTCAAAACCTCCATTAAAACACTATTCACATCAAAATTTAGAAACTTTAACATAACTTTAAGCCTCGAGAAAACGAGCGAAAATTACGTTTGGTAGGTTGGAAATGATCTACGGGCCAAGGGCTTTCCGATGGATGTAGAATCGAGACGATCTACCGAGAAATAAAGAAAAACCAAAAATTGGGTGTAGGGTTTTGACTCCCACGGCAAGAAGGAAGAAAAGGAAAGGAATTTTATGATTTTTGCCTAAAAATTGACTTTTAAAGAGAAAGTGAATAGTAACTTTAGATATTTAACAATTTGGGAAATGACGCCTACATCCCTCTTTTACTTTTTCTTTAAAAACGAAACCCGAAGCTCGTAAATAAATCTAAAGGTGATTAATAATTATTAATTGGTCCATTAATAATTATTAATGTCACCAAAACAAAATTTTAATTATTAAAACGATTAAAAACAATTTCGGACATAAATAACTATTAAAATTGAAATTTCTAAAATTAAACTAATCTTAAAAGCTTTATTTTAAAAATAAAAAAAATAAATAAATAAAAAATTTTACCCCTAAAAGTCACGGGACGTTACAGAATACCCTCCTTAAAAGACTTTTCGTCCTCGAAAAGTGCACTTACCAAGTGATAAGCAAGGGTACTTAGACTGCGTTTCGTTCTCATGTTCCCACGTAATCTCTTTCAACACTTGGTTCCTTTACAATACTCTGACCAAGTGGATAACTTTGTTTCTCAACACTTTGGTTCGGATGCTAGGATCACAACCGGCGTCTCCTTCTGAGACTAGCTAGCATCCAAAACCACTTAATAGAATATAACATTCATAAACACGATTATCAGGTCTCAGATAATACAAGAGAGTGCTCTAAAACTGACAAAGTACCTGTCACAACTGTACCAGATGCCTCAGCATCCTCTTGAGTGGTGGCAAAGACACGGGCCTGCTGTCGTGTCTGAGGCTGTGCCTGAACTACCGGTGGTGCTCTCTGCTGCTGATGAGGCCTAACCTGGCCCCTACCAATAGTCTGACCTCGCCCCTGGGTTTGTTCTCGGCCCTGAACCTGACCAGAACTCTGACCCTGACCTTCACTATACCGTACTGTCTGCAAACTAGGACAGAAAGGTCTAGTATGTTCGATCTGTCCACACTGAAAGCACCTCATCACCTTACACTGACCTAGGTGATACCCGGTACAATCTGGACAGTAGGGTAAAGGAGGAGCCTGTCTAAGTGGCTGTGTCCCTCGACCTGAAAAGTCGTCCCCAGCATTCATCTTCTGAGAAGAAGCCTGCGCAGTAATCTCAAAAGCCTTCTTCTCAGCATCCCCAATATCTAATGCCAAAGCGGCATTCAAAGCATCAGCGAAGGTGGTAGGTTGCAAGGCTCGTACTGGCCTCGTAACTCAGCCCTCAAACCTACTATAAACCGTCTCCTCTTACTCTCTAGATCGATAACATGTCTGGTGGCAAACTTTGACAACCTGTCAAACTCTCTCTCATACTCTACCACAGATATATCACCCTGTCTGTGACGACCCGTCACTTTTAAATAAATAAAATTAAGAGAAAACAGCGGAAGTCTTTTGTTTTAAGAAAATTTTGCGTGGTTTTGTTTGAAAGTTGGCATGCCGAAAACCTGTTTACATCCTAATTTTTCAATCTAATAAATTCACAGGGAACATCAAGTCCCATTTCAGGAGTTCAAAGATATATATCATATAAACATCAACATTTAAGCTCTTATGAGCCAAATACAAAATACAATTCATTTAAGTTCTTAAAATTCATCAAAATAAGACATAAGCTTTACAAACAAAAGTGTCCATCTTGAGGTCAGCATCCCTCGATCACGCAGCACCACCTCCTCTCCCTCGACCTCTGACCAGGGCATTACCTGAAATTGGTTGTAATATCATGAGCTAACAAACTAAGCCCATTGAGAATAATAAGCATAAAAAGTAATAATAGACCTCAAACTCGCATTTCGATTTGTGTCCAATTAATCCGACACTTTCTTTCTTAGAATTCTCCAAAGTCTAGGTCATTCTAAAATTTCTAAAGGATGATATTACTAACTCTCGTAGTCAATACTCATCCATTATCAATGATATGATATAAGTAAGAAAAGTAAATATACTTTGCATAAAATAAGAAAAATAAAATAAACTTGTATAATTATAACATCTCGATTCTCGATTCCATCTTTCATATGCATAAAAGTAAAGAGTACATCCCATAGGATACGCATTCGCCATTTATGCATGAAATGAAGGTAATGTGGATTTTCACATTTCATCCACCATTCAACCTTATGTATGAAGGTAACATGGGTATCCAACTCATCCACCATTCCTTATGCATGAAGGTAACGTGGGTATCCAACTCATCCACCGTTCCTTTCATTCTTTTCTTTTTCTCTTTTCAATGATGCGAGATGTTATGGTATAATAAATAATGGTGCAAAATGTTATGTATATGCTTGCAAAGTAATTAAAGTAAAGCGCGAATATTAAAGAAATCACAACCAACGTAAAGAAAAGGGGCAATAAAGTAAAGACATAAGATAAAGAAACAGATAAGAATTCTCGAACGAACGATTTATAAATCGAACTCCAGTATCAATAATAAAAGTAAGAACATAACATAACGATTAACCTAAACCTTCAAGGATTCTAAACTTCCAATAATCCGAGGTTCTATTAACCGTTCTAAAAACAAGTTGGATCTTTTAACTTCCAATGGTCCAACCTAAGCTTCGAAACGAATCTAACTTAGAACTTCTAAGGTTCAACACTTTCTTTGAGAACTCCTAAGTTCTTCTTAAAGGATTAACTCTTAATCCTTAGGGCACTAACTCGCATCCCTCTAATCTTAGATTCGGATTCTAATCTTAGTTTCAAACTCTACAAACCTTCACACTTATTCGATTTCTATAATTACTTTAAATTCTAACTATTCTCACCTTAATTAGAAGATGACCTTGCTCCTAAGTCCGGTAGAGCAATCAAACAAGTGGTTCAAAAACACCTACAAAAGGATTAATATCCCGAAAATTAATAAATCACCAACTAACGATTAAACAATGACTAAACAAGCAAAAAGACGGAAAAACCACCAATCCTTCCCCTTGGAGGCTCTCGGCCCTCCCTAAACAAAAGGGTTCGGGTTTGGTTTTTCGGCTTTTTGGCAATTTAAATACGTTTTGAGTTGGTTTTAAGCAAATTCGATAATCCCGATTTCAATGGGTATCGATAAATAGGGTTTTTGAACATTAATCCCTTTCCCGAATTGAATTTAAATAAACATTCATTCATTAAATTCTAACCCAAAATCAAATCCAAAAGGGTAAATTTCACACGGAAAGGGTTTCGACTGAAACTCGGTTTTAGGGTTATGGAATAGTTTCCAAAAACACTTAAAACTACTCCCGAATTGACAAACATCGAGTTTCAGAGCAAGAAATCGAAAGAAAACAATGAAAACTCCATTAAAACACTATTTGGAGTTAGGGTTTGAAATTTCACTTATCGAGAACTCCTAGGATCTCTAGAGAAACGTACGATAGGTAGGTGGGAAATGATCCTTGACCCGAGGGCTTTCCGATTTATCTAAGCTCGAGTCGATCCGACAAGAAACGAATGAAAACCGATTTTCCCTTTCCCTCTCTTGAAGCTCACGGGTTTGGAGGCAAGAATGGAGCAAGTTTTGGTCAACTTTTGAGTCAATGGTCATTTAAAGAAGATGAAGCAAATAGTGTTTAGATATTTTGAAATTTTGGAAATTACGACTTTGCCCTTTTTAAGACTTTTGGCTTAAAACGAATCCCGAACATCTCAACTATCCCAATGGTGATTAATAATTATTAATTGGCCCGTTAATAATTATTAATACCATTAAAACGTATTTAAATAAATAAAGCCATTAAAAAGAATTAAAATGAAATAAGCTACTAAATTCTAATTTAACAATTAATAAATAAACATTAATTACTTAAATAAAATAAAATAAATAAAAAAATTTTTTTATCACAAAATAATGGGACGTTACACTGTCTAAGGGTAAGAAACTGAATCTCTAACTGGTCTCGTGTATCCTCGGGATAGTATTTATCAAAAAACTTTTCCCTGAACATCTCCCAACTAACCTGTAAATCAGGACTGAGAGTATGGGATATACCATTCCACCAATAAAGTGCATCATCAACCAATGAATAGGTCCCACAGTGAACCTTCAGCTGATCTGCGCACTTAATTAACCCAAGTACCCTCTCAATCTTGGTAATCCATCTCTCTGCATCAGCCGGATCGGTAGATGTACCATCAAACTCAGGAGTGTTATACCTGATATACTCCTTCAGAGTTTTCGCAGCATCAGTAACACCAGACTGATCTACCACAGGAGCAGGTGCTCTAACAGGTGGTATAGCCTGATCAGTAAGTCCCCCACCACCTCGTAAAAAATCTCTAAAATACTCCTCATAAATGGTAACACTGCGACCATGACTAGGTGGCTGATCTATTGGAGCCTCATCCTCCCGATACACAGGTGGAGGAGGTGGCGGTGTAACTGCCCTCGCCCTACCTCTACCTCGTACCCCAGTCGGTACTCTACAACGACCACGCCTAGGTGTCACTGTCCTCGGAGGCATACTGAAATCACATCAGAAAATCCTCACATGAGTTACCGGGAAAGTAAAAGCAAAAGTACACACAAACTAAACAAAAGAGAGCGTTCTAAGGATACCTGGCACCGGTGACTTCGAGCGATGTTTGGACAATATTAAAATATGAAAAACATGCGATGCATGTGGTCTTCAGAACCAAAGAGGCTCTGATACCAACTGTAACGACCCGCTTTCCGTTAAATTCTTTAAATTCAAATGCACAGCGAAAGACTCAAATTTTTTAAGAAAAACGGCATGGGTTCGTTTAAAAATCGAATAACCAAAACCTGTTTACAACCCAAATTTCCAGAGAAAGCTATAAATCGGGAATGCGCATTCCAAAGTAAAGTTTAATCATAAAACATCAAAGTACTTTACACATACACCCTTCACGGGCTCAAAATGACACAAGTATGTAAAAAGTATATGATTACAAGCATTTATACTAATGCTTATCAAAAGTGTTTTAACATTGTCCTTGCACCATCTCGTCAATTCACGCGGCTCCACCTCCTCTACCACGCTCCTTGCCACGGGGTTTACCTGAAAATATTGTGGTGTAGCACCATTAGCAAACAATGCTAGTGAGGGTAAAATGAAAGCAAGTAATCCTATGAACAAAATCTCATAACCGAAATCGTGTCCAAAGGCCTAAAATGCTCAATACTACCCACATCCACACTTCCAATTTCCATAAAATCATTCGATAGTCAAATATTACCCGTAATCATCATTCAATACCATGAGATAGATATAAAGACTTAAAGTAAAATTAACATTCACAACTAAGTCTCACTACACAATTCTAAAGAATAGGTAAAAGTAACATTAACTATCTTTATTACCAAACAAGTTTCATCGTATCGTGCTATTGTGTGGATCGAAATCAACATACCACGTACGGTCGTACCATATTACCATCATCGGATATCAGGACTTTCACCATATCGGATATCAGGACTTTCACCATATCGGATATCAAGACTTTCACCATATCGGATATCAGGACTTTCACCATATAACAAATCATCGCACCATGATACGTATGGATCAAAATCAACATACTACCATGTGCCGTATCACAAATCATAGTACCATGGTTACATATGGATCAAAATCACATACTACCATGTACTATTTCACAAACCCTCGCACCATGATTACATATAGATCAAAATCAACATACTATCATGTGCCGTAGTGCCATCATCGTAACGTGCTCGTATGGATCCGAATCAACATACCACGTACGGTCGTACCAACATCACACCATGATTACATATGGATAAAAATCACATACTATCATGTGCTAGTTACAAACCATAGTACCAACATCACACCATGATTACATATGGATCAAAATCACATACTATCATGTGCTAGTTACAAACCATAGTACCAACATCACACCATGATTACATATGGATCAAAATCACATACTATCATGTGCTAGTTACAAACCATAGTACCATGGTTACATATGGATCAAAATCACATACTACCACGTACTATCCCACTAATCATCTCACCATGATTACATATGGATCAAAATCACATACTATCACGTGCAGAATCAAAATGCTCAAGGTACCCACAAATCATCACACCATGATACGTATGGAACAAAATCAACATACTACCATGTGTGAATCAATGTGCCTAAGGTCACCACAAATCATCTCGCCATGATTACATATGGATCAAAATCACATACTATCACGTGCAGAATCAATGTGCCGTAGGTCTCCAAAAGTTAGCTAAACTCCAAAGAATTCTACTAAGTTAATTAGAAACCTAACTAACTAGATTACACGAGTTATCACTCAAGTGCATCTTCTAATTACTTTAACTTCCAAAACCATCAAAGTAACTTCCATTCTCACTTTCATCTAACATCTCCAAATCTCATTACCATACTTCCAAACCTCTCCGATGTCCCTTTTCATCGAATACATTATAACTCCAAACTTTCTCCACACACACTTCCGAATTAAAGTCTCCAACCAAACTATAATCCTAAGAAGTTATCTCCCTCTTTACATCGATAAACAATTACATAACGAAACTAAATTCATAAAACAACTAACTTTCACATTAAACTCACCTTAGCTTGAAGACAAGCTTTGAATAATCCGAGGTTGTAAATTCACGATCAACTCACAATCCTACAAACGAATTATTCCTAAATTACATTAATTAACCGAAAAGCAATCAAACAACATCTAAACACATAAAACCAAGAAAATACCGGATTCTACCCTTATGGAGCTCTCGGCCAAGCTAGGGAAAAAAGGGTTCGGGTTTGATTTTCTGGCTTTTATGCAATTTAGAGGTGTTTTGGGTTGGTTTCGAATACTTTGGAGGTTTTCATAATCAATGGGTAACCGAAAATTAGGGTTTTGCATATTAATCCATTTTCGAAAAATTAACTAAAAAGCAAAAACACAAAGAACCTAACAGCCTAAACATAGCCCAAAGAGGGAAAATCACAAGGGACGGGTTTCTGGCTCAAACTCGGTTTTAGGGTTTAGAGAAAGTTTCTAAAATTGACCATAAAGACTTCCCCGAATGAAACCTTCAAGCTTTGGTGAACGAATTCGAAGATTACAACTCAAAACCTCCATTAAAACACTATTCACATCAAAATTTAGAAACTTTAACATACCTTTAAGCCTCGAGAAAACGAGCGAAAATTACGTTTGGTAGGTTGGAAATGATCTACGGGCCAAGGGCTTTCCGATGGATGTAGAATCGAGACGATCTACCGAGAAATAAAGAAAAACCAAAAATTGGGTTTAGGGTTTTGACTCCCACGGCAACAAGGAAGAAAAGGAAAGGAATTTTATGATTTTTTCCTAAAAATTAACTTTTAAAGAGAAAGTGAATAGTAACTTTAGATATTTAACAATTTGGGAAATGATGCCTACGTCCCTCTTTTACTTTTGCTTTAAAAACGAAACCCGAAGCTCGTAAATAAATCTTAAGGTGATTAATAATTATTAATTGGTCCATTAATAATTATTAATGTCACCAAAACAAATTTTTTATTATTAAAACGATTAAAAACAATTTCGGACATAAATAACTATTAAAATTGAAATTTCTAAAATTAAACTAATCATAAAAGCTTTATTTTAAAAATAAATAAAATAAATAAAATAAATAAATAAATAAATAAATAAATTTTACCCCTAAAAGTCACGGGACGTTACAAGGATTATCTAACTTATTAGAGAACTTGATGATTTGTGATACGGTATTATGGTACGGTACATGGTAGTATGTTGATTCGGATCCATACAGTATCATGGTGCGATGATTTGTGATACGGTACGTGGTATGTTGACTTCGGTCCATACGGTATTATGGTATGGTACATGGTAGTATGTTGATTCGGATCCATACGATACCATGGTACAATGATTTGTGATACGGCACATGATAGTATGTTGATTCGGATCGATACGGTATCATGGTGCGATGATTTGTGATACGATACATGGTATGTTAACTTCGGTCCATACGGTATTATGGTACGGTACATGGTAGTATGTTGATTCGGATCCATATGATACCATAGTACGATTATTTGTGATACGACACATGATAGTATGTTGATTCGGATCCATACGGTATCATGGTGCGATGATTTGTTGTAACGACCCAAAAATCGTAAAATCCTTTAAAATTCAAGTGCACAGCGGAAATATGATTTTTATGAAAAAATGGCATGGGTTCGTGTAAAAATTGGATTATCCTAAGCCTGTTTACATCCCAATTTTCAGAAAAATATATAAACCTGGAATGCGCATTCCATACTATGATGAAACTCCTAAAGAAAGTTTTAAAGTCCTAAAACATATACAAATTATACAAATGCTCCATCGAGCTCAAAATGAAACATAAGAAAATGTGATGAAATGTTTGTAAGCATTTCAAGAATGCTACACCCAAAACCAGTCGTGTTCTTATCCATCCATCATCTTAAAGAGTTACACGCTGCCACCTCCTCTACCTCGTCCTCTACCATGAGTCTTACCTGAAAATTTGTAAGTGTATGAACATTAGCATAAAAATGTTAGTGAGAGTAAAATGAAAGCAAGTAATCCTATGAACCGAATTCCATACCGGAAATTGTGTCCAAAGGCCTATATTTCTGAAGGAACTATTTACTAAATTAGCGGAATTTCTTTAGTTAATTAATTATTATTTAATTACAGATCAGTTAATAACATACAATTATGATCAAACCTTAAACTAGAATTATAAGGTTTTCGAAAAACTTACATTGTAGATTTATGGAGAATCGGTTGGGGTTTTCTTTACAGCATCAATCCACTTCACCAAGCCTTCTATGCTATATCCTGATCACAAACCAACCCGACTTGTGGGAATCGAACCGGAAGAACAAACAAAAAAGAAGAAAAATTCTTCTTATTTTGAGATGCCAAAATCGGCTATAGGGGAGACTAAAAGAGAGAACTTTTGATAAAATATCAAGTATAAAATATGAGCACACAATGGTCATATTTATAAGAAAAATAAGAGTTTGTTTCCTAATCAAATTAGAACTCTTATTTCATTTAATTTAAATAATCAAATTAATTAAATTAAATAAAAAAAATAAAAAAAAAATTAGTAAAAATAAAGCAAGATGGCATCAGACTCATGGAAAATTAAAAACATTTTTTTTTCTTCATCCATTTGACAAGTGGCGCTAATGCTTATCATTTTATCTTATAAAATTTTGATATTTATCTATTCTTTATGTATTTAATTAGAAAAAATCAAATAATTAATTCTAATTAAATACATAAATGCCAAAAATTCATATATTAATTAATATTGAACTAAGTCAATTTAATTAATTATTTTGGGTAAAATACTAATTTGTTTCATAAACAAATAAATTTAATTCTCTCCTTTTATTATTAAATTAAATAAACTCATTATTTAAATAATTAATAATGTTAATATTAATTTCCATTTAAATAAACATTTTATTTAAACAATAAATATATCCCTTTATTTAAGTAATATAATTACTTAAATATAATTCTTTCTTCCTAGTTAAATTAATAACTTGGTTAGTTACAATGATGTATGGGCTAGCACAGGGACCTGATGGACCTATAGATCATGGGCACCAATAATTATTGATTTATTAATTAAACTCATTAATTAATTAATCATAATTATTAACTTAGGGTAATTCCACTATAAACCCTAAGTTTAACTCCCCCCACTATAGATGGGTTATGTCCATTTGTTGTTAAGTTTGTTTTGATATATCCTTCACATGGTAATCTCATAATTACAACTGGGTCAAAATTACCGTTTTACCCTTGTAATTATCTCTTTTATCCTTGTGTACCCGATCATTCTCTAATGAACATTTTTCTATATTTTTAAAGTATAGAACGATCCTTCTCGGGCCAGTGAGAAGGTGAGGCCTCATGTTCAAGTACCGAATCATTACAACAAGGGAGATACATAAAGTTCCTAAATTAGAATAGTGTCGCACTAACACTTTCATTTGTTTTAGGAAAGTTATGAATGCCATCTTGTATAGAAATGTTCCCAAGCACCAATTTAGTCATTTCCCCAAAACGGGAGTTTATCGAGTGTATCAACAGATCACCCTCAACTATGTGAATCAAAGGAAAAAAATTCATTAATGTGAGTTCACAACATACTCAGGATTGAGACGTATCAATCTTAATAACGTAAATTTGATATTATAAATCATTTCCTATCAACGGTGTTATTTAGGAATCGATTTATTATCCTGGTCCATTCTTATATAAACTCATTATATATGATGTTTCCACTTGCATCTACATCATGCTAATGATTTGGATCAAATCAGTGAACAACATCAACAGTGTTACCAGAATAAGGTTTCCTAACCGTATTCGTTTACTGTAGACTATTTGAGTTACTATCTTTGACTAGATCCGCTTTATATCTCATAGTAGTCAAGATTACAAAATCAGTAACTCTGGAATTTTCTATTAATGTTTGAATATTTAACGAATATCAACATATAATAAATTGCACAAAATTCACTAAAATAATACTTTTATTTATTCATAAAATATTCTATTACAAATTACGAATTCTAGGGCATAAATCCCAACAATTTCACTTTTACTACTCACTCCACATTCCAAATTCCATACAATCAACAATGCATAATATGCTTTTTGTGAAGTAACGATATTAAGACTTAAAATAAAAGTACCGATTCTTACCAAGTCTTTCTATCCATTCTAACGAGTATATGTAATTGTAACATTAACATTCATTATTACCTATCCAGTTTCATTGTAACATATTTACCATATAGATCAACATCAACATACTAGCCCGTACGATCTTACCTTATAACAATCATCCTATCCGGTTTACCATATGGATCAATATCAACATACTAGCCCGTACAGTCTTACCATATCACAATCATCGTATCGAATTTACCATATGGATCAATATCAACATACTAGCCCGTACGGTCTTACCATATCACAATCATCGTATCGGGTTTACAATATGGATCAATATCACATACTAGCCCACAATATTACCATATCACAATCATCGTATCGGGTTTACCATATGGATCAATATCACATACTAGCCCGTACGGTATTACCATATCACAATCATCAAGTTTCCTAGTAAGTTAGATTACTTAATTGAGAAGCCACTAAAGTACTAAAGAACTTAACTACTTGAGTTACACGAATCCATACTCAAGTGTAACTTCTAAGCCACTTTGACTTCCATATCTCTCAAAGTTCTTTGACATCCACTTTCATCTAAAATCTCCACATTCATCTAAAACTCTTCAATCCATCTTACCATACTTCCAAGCCACTCAAATCCTATCTATTACTTACAAAATCATAAAAACCCCAAAGTCACTCCACTCACTTCCAAGTTTAAAGTCACCAACCAAGCATTAACTTCCAGAAGTTAGTTCCCCTCTTAACCTCGATAAAAAATATTGTAATGAAATATAATTCAAAAAATTACTAACTTAGATTTTATACTCACCTTAGATTGTGAAGTCCAAGCTTACAAAGTGCCGGGATCAAAACCACGCAATCGATCACAAACCTACAAATCAATTACACCTAACCATCATTAATTATCCGAAAACTGAGCAAACGGCAATTAAAGGCATAAAACGACGAAAATCCAGAAAGTGGACCCTAGGGATAACCACGGCCAAGCAAGGGAAAAGACTTGCGTTCAGTTTTCCGGCTTTTGCGCAATTTAGAGGCGTTTCGGGTTGTTTCCGGATACTTTGAAAACTGAGATAACAATGGGTCACCGTATTTTAGGGATTTACATAATAATCGATTTCCGAAAAATTAAGTAAAATGTAAAATCATAGCAAACTAAACACCCTAGTCATGGTCAAGTGAGAGAAAATAACACGGGACGGCTTTTTGACTCAAACTCGGCTTTAGGGTTTTGGAAAGTTTCTAAAATCACCTAAAACGACTCCCTCGATTGAAATCTTCGAGTTTCTTGGAGAGAAATCGATGATTTCAATCTTGGACTCCATTAAAACACTATTCAAATCTTGAATTTAGAAACTTTGTCATACCTTGATGCCTTTAGAAAACGGACGAAAACCTCGATTGCTAGGTTAGAAATGATCCTTCGACCGAGAGCTTTTCAACGGAATCGAAAATACGTCGATCCACCAAGTAACGAAGAAAAACCAAAGAGAGAGGATGGGAGAAGAGGGGTCTTGGTTTTGCAAGGAAGGGAATTTGACTCAAAGTTGACTTTTAAAGATGATGAAGATGAATAGTGTTTTTAAGAAATTGGAATATGACGATTACGTCCTTTTTAAATGATTTAGTTTATAAAACGAAACTCGAAGATCTAAAATGAATCAAAAGGTGATTAATAATTATTAATTGGCTCGTTAATAATTATTACTGTCACCGAAACTAATTTAAAGTAGTAAAAGGGTTAAAAAGGTTTTTGAACGAAAATAACTACTAAATTCGAAAATACTAAATTTAAACTAACCTTAAATATTTTAATTAAATAAATTAAATAAAGAAAAATTTCCACTTCAAAATAACAGGACGTTACAATCTGCCCTCCTTAAAATACTTTTAGTCCCCGAAAAGTTTTCTCACTAAGCGAAAAGCAAGGGTACTTTGACTGCATCTGGTCCTCACGTTCTCCCGTAATCTCCTTCAGCACTTGGTTTCTTTAAAATACTTTGATCAAGTTGATCACTTTGTTTCTCAACACTTTGGTTCGGATGCTAGGATCACAACCGGCGTCTCCTTCTAAGACTAGCTAGCATCCGAAACCACCTAAAGAATATAAACATTCATAAACACGATTGTCAGGACTTTCACCATAAGTAAAATACCGGCATCTTAATCAAAACAACAATTGGAAAAATAAAGGAATGGTTAGCCTGAGAATCAAATAATACAAGAGCAGAATGCCCTAAAACTGGCAAAGTACCTGTAACAACAGAACCAGATGCCTCAGCATCCTCTCGAGTGGTGGCAAAGATATGGGCCTGCTGTCGTGTCTGAGGCTGTGCCTGAACTACCGGGAGTGCTATCTGCTGCTGAATAGGACTAACATGACTCTGTCCTCGACCCTGACCCTGACCTGAACTCTGACCCTCACTCTGTTATGGTGTCTGTAAACTAGTGTAGAAAGGTCTAACATGTCCGGTCTGTCCACACTGATAGCACCTCATCACCTTACACTAACCTAGGTGATACTCAGTACAATCAGGATAGTAGGGTAAAGGAGGAGCCCGAGCACTAGACTGACCAATATGAAACTGATGTCCTGTCTGTCCCCTGCCTCTACAAGGAGCCTGTCTATATGGCTGTGTCTCTTAACCTGAAAGGTCGTCCCCAGCCTTCCTCTTCTAAGAAGAGGCCTGTGCAGCAATCTCAAAAGCCTTTTTCTCAGAATCCCCAATATCTAATGCCAAAGCGGCATTCAAGGCATCAACATAAGTAGCAGGCCACAAAGCTCGTACCTGCCCTCGTAAGTTTGCTCTTAAACCCACCATAAATCTCTTCCTCTTACTCTCAGGATCAGTAACATGTCCGGTAGAAAATTTTGACAACCTGTCAAACTCTCTCTCATACTCCACAACAGACCTATCACCCTATCTAAGTGTGAGAAACTGTATCTCTAACTGATCTTGTGTATCTTATGGGTAGTATTTTTCAAAGAACTTTTCCCTGAACATCTCCTAAATAACCTGCAACTCAAGGTTGAGAGTACAGAATAAACCCTTCCACCAGTACAAAGCATCATCTACTAAAGAATAAGTCCCACAGTGGACCTTCAAATGATCCAGTCACTTAATGAATTCAAGTACCCTCTCTACCCTGGTGATCCATCTTTCGGCAACTGCAGGATCAATAGATGTCCCATCAAACTCGGGAGTATTATACCTGATATACTCTTTCAAAAATTTTGTAGCATCAGTAATACCAGGCTGGTCTGCACTGGATCGGGTGCTCTAACAGTTGGTATAACCCGATCAGCATGTCCTCCACCATCGTGTAACAGGTCTAAAAAGTACTCCTCATAAATGGTGATACTACGACCATGACTAGGTGGCTGATCAATTGGAGGCTCATCCTCCGGATAAACAGGTGGAGGGGGTGGCGGTGTAACTGCCCTCGCCCGACCTCTACCTCGTACCCCAGTCGGTACTCTGCTCCGACCTCTCCTAGGTGCCACTGTCCTCGGAGGAATACTGAAATCACAATAAAAAAAACCTCACATGAGTTACTAGGAAAGGAATGGCAAAACTACAACTAAACTTGTCAAAAGAAAAAGTTCTAAGGATACCTGGCGCTGTAGACCTCGAACGATGATTGGACAAGAACGAAATCAAAACATGAAAACATAAAAACTCTAAAGTCACTCCACTCACTTCCAAGTTTAAAGTCACCAACCAAGCATTAACTTTCGAAAGTTAGTTCCCCTCTTAACCTCGATAAACAATATCGTAATGAAATATAATTCATAAAATTACTAACTTCCATTTCAAACTCACCTTAGATTGTGAAGTCCAAGCTTTAAAAGTGCCGGGATCAAAACCACCCAACTGATCACAAACCTACAAATCAATTACACCTAACCATCATTAATTATTCGAAAACTGAGAAAACAGCAATTAAAGGCATAAAACGACGAAAATCCGGAAAGTGGACCCTAGGGATACCCACTGCCAAGCGAGGGAAAAGACTTGGGTTCAGTTTTCCGGCTTTTGTGCAATTTAGAGGCGTTTCGGGTTATTTTCGGATACTTTGAAACTGAGATAACAATCGGTCACCGTATTTTAGGGTTTACATAATAATCGCGAAAAATTAAGTAAACATAAAATCATTGCAAACTAAACACCCTAGCCATGGTCAAGTGAGAAAATAACACAGGACGGCTTTTCGGGGTTTTGGAAAGTTTCTAAAATCACCTAAAACGACTCGCTCGATTGAAATCTTCAAGTTTCTTGGCAAGAAATCGATGATATCAATCTTGGACTCCATTAAAACACTATTCAAAGCTTGAATTTAGAAACTTTGTTATACCTTGAGGCCTTTAGAAAACGGATGAAAACCTCGATTGCTAGGTTAGAAACGATCCTTGGACCGAGAGCTTTTCAACGGAATAAAAAATACATCGATCCACCAAGTAACGAAGAAAAGCCAAAGAGATAGGATGGGAGAAGAGGGGCCTCGGTTTTGCAAGGAAGGGAGAAAAAAAGAAAAATGAGGAATTTGACTCAATGTTGACTTTTAAAGATGATGGAGATGAATAGTGTTTTTTTAAAAAATTGGAATATGACGATTACGCCCTTTTTAAATGATTTAGTTTATAAAAGGGAACTCGAAGATCTAAAATGAATCAAAAGGTGATTAATAATTATTAATTTGCCAGTTAATAATTATTAATGTCACCGAAACTAATTTAAAGTAGTAAAAGGGTTAAAAACGTTTTTGAACGAAAATAACTACTGAATTCGAAAATACTAAATTTAAACTAACCTTAAATATTTTTATTAAATAAAAAAAATAAAAATAAAATCCACTTCAAAATAACGGGACATTACATTTGTGATACGGTACATTGTACATTGACTTCGGTCCATATGGTATTATGGTACGGTACATGGTAGTATGTTGATTCGGATCCATACGATACCATGGTATGATGATTTGTGATACGGCACATGATAGTATGTTTATTCGGATCCATACGGTATCATGGTGCGATGATTTGTGATACGGTACGTGGTATGTTGACTTCGGTCCATACGGTATTATGGTATGATGAAACTTGTTTGGTAACAAAGATAGTTAGTATTAGAGTTACATATTCTTTAGAATTGTGTAGTAAGACTCAGTAATGGTTGTTACTTTTCCTTTAAGTCTTTATTTCTATTACATGGCATTGAAAGACCATTACGGGTAGTATATTACTATCGTATGATTGTATGGAAATTGGAAGTGTGGAATGGATAGTAAAGAGCAATTTAGGCATTTGGACACAATTTCTAGTATGAAATTCGGTTCATAGGATTACTTTCTTCCCTTTTACTCTCACTAGCATTTTTATGCTAATGTTGCTACACTAACAAATTTTCAGGTAAACCTTGTCCTAAGAAGCGTGGTAAAAGAGGTGGAGTTGTGTGACTTGCCGAGATGGTGAATGGACAATGATAAACATCCTTTTGGTTTAGCATTCTTTATAATGCTTGTAAATTATTTCCAACTTTCGTATTTGTATCTTTTTTAGCCTGAAAGGGTATTTGTTTAAAAATTTGCATATGTTTTATGATTTAAATCTCTTTTGGAAGTTTAAATTATATGCTGGAATGCGCATTCCAGATTTATCGCTTTCTCTGAATATGGGTTGTTGTAAACAGGTTTTGGATATCCGATTTTTAAACGAACCCTTGCTGTTTTTCTTTAAAAATTAAGTCTTCTGTTGTTCATTTGAATTTAAAGAATTTAACGGAAATCGAGTCGTTACAATTATTTAAAATTAATAATAAATGTTTAATTATTAATTTCCATTTAGGTAAACACATTACCTAAATAATTAATAATTATTTATTAATAATATTTTATTATTAATTACCATTTAAATAAACACATTATTTAAATAATGAATAACAATGGTATTAATTTCCATTTAAATAAACTCATTATTTAAATAATTAATATTGTCTGTTTATTTAAGTAAACTGCTTTACTTAAATTATTCATTTCCTTTTCTAGGAAACACAATTCTCATCGTTCAGTTTGTTCTTTCCAAGTATATAGTGACTAAAACAGATGCTATATTTTATATTACTGAAATTTAAATAAACTTTATCTTAATAATCGAACATGCATTCAACATTCAGATACTTAAAGTTTCGACATATAATTAAATATGATGCATGCATGCGAACATATTAATAAGCAGAAAAACCCTAAAACATGTTACAATGTCATGATATTTTAATGATACCGGTGAAGTGTCGTCGAATGATAGGTCAGTTATCATCATTAAAACGAGTTGCCACTTGAACAATTGACAACTCCAGAATAACTCATATTCCTATGTCATTGTTTACCGTGTGTTTGGTCCAGAATTTTGATAACAAACTTTATCAAATTTCTTTTAAGTTTGACCCACTAATTTAGTCTTTTAAATAAAAATTGAAGAGTGTCTACGAATTGTAGATTCAGTCTTCAACCGCATTTAAAATTCTTTATCCCTTTCAGGAGACCCAATCTGATATTGATTTATACAATAGAACCTTCCTATGGGAATGAACACCTACAACAGTGTTACAGAGGCCATGTATAAATCTCTCATTTCGAGCCCATTAGTGGAGACCATAGGATACATTGACATATTTCCTTCTCCCACTTAATATTTTAAGTTAGGGTTTCATAACTTAGACTAATTCAGGCTAATTCATTAATCCAAGTTTTTAATTAACCTAATCAACTTTAACTCTTAAATTGGTTAGATTAATTTTATAAATGTAATTGTTCAAGCTTTCCTAATTAAAACTAATCACATTATGAGCCGTCTTAATAATTTCGATTTATTAATTTGAACTTTTCTCCCAGATCGCTCCCAGTTAGAGGCGCTCCATGTTAGGGGAACTTTATGAAACCTCATCACTTGGACAGAGCTTTCTCGGTAAAGATCTATTCAATTTAATTAATCTCAATTATTAATTTTTAATTAACCCTTAATTAAAAGTTTCTATTTGTTTATCTTATATGGATTTTGGCCCAATTGTTTAAACAATAATTCCATATTACAAATAATTCAATTAGTTTCTTTTCAACTTTTAAACTAGATTTAACTTTTGAATTTTAACTAAATAAGCATGCTTTTAATTCTAAAAACTATTAGAATAAAATTACATAATTTTCGATAATAACATTTACATACGAAAATTATAGCATGCTTCACATACATTAGCATATAATAACACATATTATATCATGATGCAATGTATGTATAATTAATTAAAATTATACAACCTATGGTGGGATTTTCTACATGACATATTGTAACGTCCCGTTATTTTGTGATAAAAAAAATTTTATTTATTTTATTTTAATTTAAGTAATTAAAGTTTATTTATTTATCGGTAAATTAGAATTTAGTAGTTTATTTCGGTTTAAGTCCTTTTAATTACCTTTTTAGTTTAATTTCATTTTAATGGTATTAACAATTATTAACGGGCCATTGGGATAGTTTAAGATCATCGGGTTTCGTTTTATAAGTCAAAAGTCATAAAAGGACGTATTCGTCATTTCCAAAATTCCTAAATATCTAAACACTATTCACTCTTCTTCTTTAAATGACCATTGACTCAAAAATTGACCAAAATCACTCTCATTTTCTTCCTCCTACCCGTGAGCTTCAAGAGAGAAAAGGGAATATTCGGTTTTCGTTCGTTTCTTGCCGGATCGACTCGATCTTGGATAAATCGGAAAGCCCTCGAGTCGAGGATCCTTTTCCACCCAACCATCATACTTGCCACTCGTGTTATACGGAGTTCTCAAAGTTTCTCTTGAAACCCTATGCTCTAAATAGTATTTTAATGGAGTTTTCCTAGTTTTCTTTCGATTTCTTGCTGTGAAACTCGGTGTTTGTAAATACGGGAGTTGTTTTAAGTGTTTTTGGAAACAATCCCATAACCCGAAAACCGAGTTTCAATCGAAAACTCTTCCCGTTTGAAATTTACCCTTTGGGTTTAATTATGGGTTATAAATTAGTGATATATTGTTTATTGAAATTCATTTCGGGAAAGGGCATAATATTCGAAAACCCTAATTATCAATACCCATTGAAATCGGGAATATCGAATTTGCTTAAAACCAACTCGAAACACTTTTAGATTGCCTAAAAGCCTGAAAACCAAACCCGAGGCCCATTTTCTTTGAGGGGGCCAAGAGCCTCTTTGGGAGGGTTGTTGAGTTTTTCGTCATTTTGAACGTTTAGTTGATGTTTGATCGATAGTTGGTAAATTATTGATTGTGTGATATAATTCAATTGTAGGTGTTTTCGAACCGTTTGATTGATCGCTCTTCCGGATTTAGGAGTGAAGTCATCACTTTTTAAGGTGAGAATAGTTAGAATTTAAAGTAACTATAGAAAGCAAATAAGTATAATGGTTTGTAGAATTGAAACTAAGATTAGAATCCGAATATAAGATTAGAGGGATGTGAGTTAGTGCCCTTAGGATTAGCAGTTAATCCTTTAAGTGAGAACTTAGGAGTTCTCGAGGAAACTAATGAATCTTATAAGATTCAAAGTTAGATTCGTTTCAAAGATTAGGTTGGATCATTGGAGGTTAAGAGATCCAAACTTGTATTTAGAACGGTTAATAGAACCTCGGATTATATTGGAAGTTTAGAATCCTGGAAGGTATAGGTTAATCGTTTAAGTTATGTTTTTACTTTTATTATTGGTAGCGGAGTTTGATCGACATATCGTTCGTCCGAGATTCCTATCTATTTACTTTATGTCCTTTACTTTATGTCTTTACTTTATGCCCCATTACTTTATGCTTGTTTCGGTTACTTAATCATTTACATTTACATTATTTACTTTTGCAAGCATATGCATAACATCTCGCATTATTGAAAAGAAAAGAAAGTGAGAAAGAAAAACGAAAGGTTAATGGTAGAATACGAGAAAAGTCCACATTACTTCCATGCATAAGTACTGGTGGATACTACGGGAAAAGTCCACACTACTTCATACATAAGGGTAAGGGTGGATAGTATGTGAAAAGTCCTCATTACCTTCATTTCATGCATAAAGGGCGAATGCGTATCCTATGGGATGTACTCATTACCTTCATGCATACGATCGATGAAATTATATATCCTGGATAGAGGATCGAGATGTTATATTTATGCAAAGTTTTATTTATTTTTCTTATCTTTGTCATAACAAGTAATTGGATGAGAATTGACTACGAGAGTTAGTAATATCATCCATTAGAGAGTATAAAATGAAATTACCTAAAGTTTGGAGAACTTTAGGAGTGTATTGTGTCAGATTATTTGGACACAAATCGAAATGCGAGTTTGAGGTCTACTTTTACCTTTTATTCTTATTATTCTCACTGGGCTTAAGTTGTTAGCTCATGATATTACAACCAATTTCAGGTAATGCCCTGGCTAGAGGTCGAGGGAGATGAAGTGGTGCTACATGATCGAGGGATGATGACCTCGAGATGGACTCAGTTATTGTAAAGCTTATGTATTAACTTTTGTGAACTTTAAAGGATTTTGTGAATTGTACAATGTATTTAGCTCATAAGAGCTTATAGTTATTGTTTTATGATATTACATATTTGAACTCCTGATTGGGACTTAAAGTTCCATGTGATTTTATTAGATTTGAAAATTAGGATGTAAACAGGTTTTGGCTAGCCAACTTTCAAACAAAACCACGCCAATTTTTCTTAAAATAAAAGACTTCCGGTGTGTTTTACAAATTAAATTTATTTAAAAGTGTCGGGTCGTCACACATATTTTCATGCATGAATATTATTTAAAACAATTATATCATACATATAAACAATTTAAATAATAAATAGCTAAATTGACCGGTATTCTTGGCACTATTTTTAAAACGGAAAAATTAAATTAAAATTTAATTTAAATTTTCCATTGTAGAACTTGAGGTTTCAACTTTCTCTCTCCTCCATGGTGTAGGCGTGAATAGGGTATTTATGGAGGCAATATTATCTCCTATAATATTTCCATAAATACTTGTTTTAAAATAATTATCTTTTAATTATATGGAAAAAATAAAGAAAATATTTTCCATATAATCTTATATCAATTTCTAAATTCATAATTTAAAATATGGAGATAATCTTTTAAAAAAGATTTTATCCTTATCTTAAATATTTGATTTTTTAAATTGATATAACCAAATAATTATGATAAAATATCTTACCATATCTTACCTTATCTCCTCCTTTTTCTCTTCCTTGGGCGTGGACTTCATAGAATGGTTGCAAAATTTTCTCCTCTTCCTCCCTTTGGTGTAGCCGATTTTTGCTTCTATTGGTATGGGAAAATTACAAATTTTTCCTATACCCTAAAATTAGGGTTTACAAATTTTCTACTAAAATGTAAAACCTAAGTGCCTCAAGAATACCTAAACAGTCAATTAGCAAACCTCCACAATTTATATAGCACAATTTATATAAACATACATAAAACAACTTTTTATGCAACCCACCAAAATTTTCGAAAAATCACAAATTTTGCATGATTATTAAAAACTAGCTCTAATACCAATTGAAGGGATGATTTACTAAACTAGCGGAAATTTATTTAGTAAATTTATTAACATTTAATAACAGATCTAATAACATAATGCAATTTGTGAAAGACATGTAGATTCATGCTTAATTTCAAAAAATAAAACCGATTTACTTACATTGAGTAATATATGGAGAATCGATTGGAGGTTTCTTTACAGCATCAATCCTCAGCAACACCAGATCTTCTATGCTACATCTCGATCGAAAGCAAAACCGACTTGTGGGAATCAAACCAGAAGAACAAAAGAAGAAGAAACTTCTTCAAAAAATTTCCCAAAGGAAAATCGGCAACTTGGCAAAAACTTGTAACATCCCGTTATTTTGAGGTGATTTTTTTTAATATTTAATTGTTTATTTAAAGTATTAGAGATAATTCTAGAATTAGTTATTTAGAGTTAAAAAGTTAATTTCGTTCGGAAACCTTTATAACTGTTTAATTAGCCTAAATTAGTTTCGGTGGTATTAATAATTATTTATAGGCCAATTAATAATTATTAATCACCATTGGGCTAGTTTAAGTGCTTCGGGTTTCGTTTTAAAAGCTTAAGGCAAATAAAGGACGTATGTGTCATTTCCGGAATTCTTAAATATCTAAAACACTAATCCTCCTTCTCCTTAAATAACCAAACTTAGACATTTTTCCCATTTTCTTCATCACCTTGCCTTGGGCATCAAAGAGAAAAGAGAAATTTTTGTCTTTTCTTCGATTCTTGTCGGATCGTCACAATTTCGGTTGCGTTGGATAGCCACAGGCTCGAGCATCATTTCCAACCTACCAATCGTTCTTTTCCACCACTATCTAAGGGCTTTAAGGTATGTCAAGGTTCAAAACCTAAAGCTTCAAATAGTGTTTTAATGGTGTTTTTGGTTAAAATCTTCCATTTCTTGCTCGGGAACACGAAGATTTAGATCGAGGGAGTTGTTTTATGTATATTTAGAACTTTCCCTAAACTCTAGAATCGGGTTTGAGCCAAAAGCCATTTCTTTTAGTTTTTCTCTTGTTTGATGATGCTTAGGGTTTTTCAAATGTTAGGTTTTTATGTTTTACTTAATTTTTTGGGATTGAACTTTTGTCCTAAACCCTAATTTAAGATTACCCATTGATGGTACCAACCTCCAAAGTGCCCGAAACCAACTCGAAACACCTTTAAAGTCCTTAAAATCAGGAAAACCAACTCCATTCCTTCCCTCCCTTTGGGCCGTGGGCCTTGTGAGCTCATTTCCCGGGCTATTTTTTCTTTTATTGTAATAATGTGATGATCGTTGTTCATTTTGTTAAATTAATATACTTTAGGTGAATTTTAATTATAGGTTTTGTGCATCGATCGTGAATTTTGGTCAACCGGTGATTAGGAGTTGACTTCGTTTATAAGGTGATTTTAAATGGTTGTGATTACTTTTATGCTTTCCAATTGCATGACGATTATGTTCGATCTAGGTTAAGAGGGTTATTAGATTTTAGAACATATCCAAGAATGTATATAATTGGGAGTCAAGGAAAGTTCATAAGGAAAGAACTAGTTAAGTTTGTGTGATTTAAAGTGAGATGTTATTGGTGGATTAAGTTGTATTCTCAATGAGAATTAGGTTTCCGGAAATTAGAGAAGAGTATTAGATTTCTCCGTTTATTTCGAGCGGTTATAAGCTAGTTAAAAGAAAACTTTGGAGAGATTCACCGTGTAGATTTGAGTTAGTATGATATTATTAGCAATGGGATTCGCTATTTAGTACCACTAAAGGGGAGTAGTACGTGTGGCGTTATGATACGCGTGGTTGTGAATGGTGACAGTGAGGTCACAGTGTGGTTTGTGAATGGTGACAATGAGGTCACAGTGTGGTTTGTGAATGGTGACAATGAGGTCACGGTGTGGTTTGTGAATGGTGACAATGAGGTCACAGTGTGGTTTGTGAATGGTGACAATGAGGTCACGATGTGGTTGTGATTGGTGACAATGAGGTCAAGGTGTGGTTTGTGATTGGTGACAGTGAGATCACAATATGATTTGTGATTGGTGACAATGTGGTCACGGTGTGGTTTGTGATTGGTGACAATGTGGTCACGGATGTGAAATGTGAATGGTGACATTGTGGTCACGATGTGAAATGTGAATGGTGACAAGTGGTCACGGTTTGAATTGTGAAATGTGACAATAGGGTCACAATGTGAAATAACATGTGGAATGATGTAAATGATAGAAATTTACATTGTTATTTACTTTGTTATGCTTTAGTACTATTTAGTGTTTTAGTACTTTATTTTACGAGCTTGAATACACTTTTCGAAATTACGGTATAGTAGAATGGGATTGATTTCCTTATGCAAAGTACTTGGGAATATCGAATGGGTAGTAAAGAGCACATTAGGATTTTTTGGACACATTTTCTGATATGAGATTCGGTCAATAGAAGTGCTTGCATCCATCTTATTCCCACTAGCATATTTATGCTAATGTTGCTACACTTAAACTTTTTCAAGTAATACTCATGAGAGAGGGCAAGGTCGTGGAGGTGGTGCTGTGTGATCGCGAGTGGATGTCTTGGATACTTGGACTAATAAAGGCATATTTTGGAGCATATTAGGAATGCTATTTATATAAACTTGATTTTGATGTCTTTAAACTCGTATTTTGTGGCTCACGAGAGCCTAAGATCTGTTGTACATATGTGTGAGTTTATTTTCTCTGATTTGGTATAAATCGAAGTCTGAAATCCTGTTGTTTTAAATTCTTTGATTTGAGCTCATGTAAACAGGTTTAGGGAGTTCGTATTTTAAACGGATCCACGCCATTTTTTTTTAAAATCTAGCCGTCCGCTGTTTTGCTTATTATTTAAAGTTTTAAGAAATTTCGAGTCTTTACATCAGGTGCAGTGTTTACACTTGGTGGGACAACCATAGTTTGGAGAAATATTAAGCGAGGTTGTATTGCTGACTCCACTATGGAAGCCGAACATTGGGTTGCAGTTTAAACAATTCTCAAGTATCTTAGGAGAACGAGAAATATATGTTAGTGGTCCTTACAGGATAAGGATAAGGATTTGGTCCTTACAGGATACACAGATTCAGATTTGGTCCTTACAGGATACACAGATTCAGATTTCCAAGGTAATAAAATTATAAAGAAATCTACATAAGGGGCAGTGTTCACACTTGGTGGGGCAGCCATAGTTTGGAGAAATATTAAGCGAGGTTGTATTGCTGACTCCACTATGGAAGCCAAATATGTTGCTACTTGTGAAGCTGCAAAGGAAGTTGTCAAGCTCATAAAGTTCCTAGAAGATTTGGAAGTTGTTCCAAATATGAAATTATCCATAACTTTGTATTGTGATAATAGTGGTGCAGTGGAAAATTCAACGGAACGAAGATCACACAAAAGGTAAAAACATATATAGAGGAAGTATCATCTTATAAGGGAGATAGTGTATCGTGGGGATATACTGGTCACGAAGATAGACAAGAAGGACAACAAAGCTGATTCATTTACAAAGATTCTTATGGCTAATGTGTTTGAGGGTCGCCTAAAAGGACTAGGATTATGAGACATGTCTCACTTACTCTAGGGCAAGTGGGAGATTGTTGGGATTTATGCCCTAGAATTCGTAATAGAATATTTTATGAATAAATAAAATGTGACGTCCCGTTACTTTTGAAGTAAATTTTTTTTTTATATTTTTATTTGTTTATTTTAATTAAAGTATTTGTTTTAATTTTAGAATTAGTAATTTAGAATTTAGTAGTTTATTTCGTTCGAAAACCTTTTTAATCGTTTTATGAGCTTAAATTAGTTTTGGTCGTATTAATAATTATTAATCACCATTTGGCTAGTTTAAGAGCTTCAGGTTTCACTTTATAAGCAAAATCACTTAAAGAGATGTATTCGTAATTTTTTGATTTCATAAAAATATCAATTTACTATTCATCTTTGTCTTTAAATTCTCCTAAAAGACAAAAAAGTTCACTTTCTCCTCATATTTCTCTCCATGGCCGCCCAAGCAAGAGGTGCTTTGAGCCCTTGGGTTTTCGTCAATTATCGACAAGTTTCAATGATTTCTTGTAACGTCCCGTTATTTTGAAGTGATTTTTTTTTAATTTAAGTATTTAAGGTTAACTTAAAAGTAGTGATTTCGATTTTAGTAGTTATTTTAGTCCGAAATTCTTTTTAATCAATTTAATACTTTAAATTTGTTTCGGTCACATTAATAATTATTAACAGGCCAATTCATAATTATTAATCACCTTTAGATTAATTTAAGAGCTTTGGGTTTCGATTTATAAGTCAAAAGTCATTAAAGGATGCAACCGTCATTTCCAATTTCTTAAAAAATATCTTCTCACTATTTACTTCTCCATAAAAACACATCATTGACCAGAGTTGACCAAATTTTCATTTTCTTCTTCCTCCATTGTCGTGGGTTGAGAGGTCTTGGGAGAGATTTTCGGGTTTCGTTCATTTCTCGACGGATCAGCTTGATTTCGGTTGCATCGGAAAGCCCTCGGTCCAAGGATTCTTCTCCACCTAGCAATCGTGTTTTCCATCCGTGTTCTAAGGACTTCTCGGTAAGTTAAAGTTCAAACCCTAAGCTCCAAATAGTGTTTCAATGGAGTTTTCTTATTGATTCTTCGATTTCTTGCCGAAGAACTCGATGATTTTAATTACGGAAGTTGTTTTTAGTGATTTTGGAAACTTTCCCTAAACCCTAAAACCAAGGGTCAGTCGAAAATCTTCTCGTTTGAAATTTACATCGTGTGGGCTGTTTTGGGGTTTATTTTTATTGAAATATTGTTTATTGTAATTAAATTCGGGAAAGAATTTATTGTCCAAAAACCCGAATCATCGATACCCATTGAAATCGGGAACTTTAAAACTACTTGAAACCAACTCGAAACACCTCTAAATTGCCTAAAAGCTGGAAAACCAAACCCGAGACCAATTTTCCATTGAGGGGCCGAGAGCACCCTTAGGGTATTTCCGGGGTTTTTCGTTGTTTTGAGCTTTTAGATGATTTTTTATCGATGTTTGGTTTATTAATGATTGTTAGATATACTTTTAACTGTAGGTGTTTTGGATTGTTGATTGATCGTGCTATCGAAGATTTGGAGCAAAACTAATTTGGCCAAGGTGAGAATAAATAGGATTTAAAGTAGCTTAAGAAACCGAATAAATTGAACGGTTTGTAGGATTGGAAATTGAGATTAAGATTCGAATCTAAAAGTAAAGGAAAGTGAGCTAGTGACCTTAGGATTAGGAGCTAGTTCTTTGAGTGAGAACTTTTGGAGTTTCTCGAGGGAACATTGAACTTTCGAAAGTTCTAAGTTAGAATCGTTCCGGAGATTAGAATGGATCATTGGAAGTTAAAGGATCCAAACTTTTAGATAGAATGGTTAAAGGAACTTGAAAATAGAACCTTGGATTTTATTTGGGAGTTTAGAATCCTTGAAAGTGAAGATTATTTGTTTAAGATGAAATCTTACTTTTATTAAACTATCAAAAGTTCGATTTACTTATTGTTCTTCCGAAATTCCTATTTATTTACTTTATGCGTAAGGACATCTATGATCCATTTACTGTAACGCCCCGTCACGAGAAAGTTATAAATCAATATTATTTAATTAAATAATATTAATCAGCTTGATCGATTAATTAGGACAGAAATATCGTGTTATTTCAAAAAGGGTATTATGGTAATTTTTCCCGAAAAACCTCAAAATTTGAAACTTATGATTTGATTAATATTTTGACATAAAATTGATCGCCTCAATGTCAAGATTCCAACGCAACTGACGGTTTGTCATTCTGAGACCCAGTGATCAAGTTATGGACGTTTTAAGACGAGTGGCAGTTTCGTAAATATGGAAACTCGGGATTTTAACCTAAAATGGCATCACATTTGTAATAATCAGCCTTTTGACTCTCTCTTCTCCTCTCTCACGTTGCCGCCCCCTCCCCCATTGGAGTCTCTTCAATTTTGTTCGTTTCTTGGCCAATTGCTCGTCATTCCGCGAATTGATTTACGATTTGGAGAAGTTGGGATCGTCTTTCTGATCAAGAAGGTAAAAATTCTCTTCCTTTTGAATACCTAATGCCGCCGCCCCTCTTGGGGTTTGATGGTGATGATTTTCCGTCAAATCTTGTTGTTAGGTGCTCGTCTTGATCGTGGTTGGTTGATAGGTGAAATTCGTGATTCGTTTCCGTGCTTATCATTGGGTGGGATTTTAGATCAATTTACTTACTTTATTAAATCTGGAAATTGGTGTTAATTATGAAATTATGATGTTCTTGAACCTTGCCCAAAAACCCATTCCATATTGCCTTTTGTCACTTAATTCTTCGCCTAAAACTTAATCGGTGTTGATCCCCTTTGCCTAAAACCAAAACACATCAATACAGATCACCCGAAACCCAAAACCGAGACCAAACCGTGACACGAAGGCCACTGTTGAGCCACAGCAAAAGACAGCAGCGCCGTCGCTGCTGTCTCCTTCAACAATGACCATTCGTCGTTTGTCTTTTTTAACACCTCTTGGTACTGTTTTAGCATGAAAATTTAATGTTTAGGACCCTTGTTTCAGGTCTGATTGGTAGTGGAAACTAGCTTGGAAATTGGAAATTTAGCAAAGACAAGGTGAGTTAACGGTTTAGTCAACGGTGGGGTTTTAGAGAAATCTAAGGTTCTTACCGTAGTTTATTCATTTCATTATATTTAATCATGATATTCTAGAATGTTTGGATGAATTTGGACAATAGGAGATATCGTTTTTAATTTGGGAGAAATTAGATTTTCGGTTAGAGCCAAAATAGTCAATTTTTGGTAAAAGTGAGTTTTCTTTAGATCGAATTGATTCTACTTGATATGAATGTTAATTCTTAAAATTCTGGATGTTTAGGATAATTTTTGATTATTAGATCATCCGAAAATTACTTAGGATAAATTAGTTTCGGTTAGAACTGGTTTAGACGTTTTTCGGCGAAAATTGGGTTTTTAGGTTGCGAATCAATTATGAATGTTAATGAACTTATTTCTGGAATATTTGGGAGTTTAAGATGACCATTAGCCATGAGATTTGATTTGGGAAGTGTTTAATTTGACTTTTCGGCTTTTCGGCAGTTTTACCGTTTTTCGACAGTTTTGTGAATTAGTTGTTAATCTGATTGTGCTGCTGTAATTTGATGATTTATATTGAATTTTTATGAACATTATCATGTGTATAATGTTGAGAATGATGTGATTGATGGCCTGTCGGATTGTGTTTACTAGTATTAAGGCTACGAGCTTAATACTAAGTTTTATTTCAGTTATGGAAGAGTCCATAATAAGGTGCTAGTAATCATTGCTCATATGAATGATTTACTAGAGGTTCAGTTATAGTTGTGACTATAACCAGCAGGTACTAGGAAGTGATAGTAGTCCCGAGGGACCGCCTTCTTAGTGGTTGTTTGTAAGTTGGTTTCCTTGTTAAATTAGAATTATCTAGTTATCCGAAAGTATTAAGTATCAATGATGGGAGTTAGTGAATGAATGCCTTGGATATGAACCTAGTGAGAGTTGTCTATCCATGTAAAGTGAGATTATCGAGAAACCTTGAATATGGAGTTTGAGATAATTGCCTATTCATGTATTTGATTGAGATTGAGTTTAAGTGACGCTTTGAGCGTAAGAGACTTTGGAAGAGTGTTAAGTGTTTGTTATTGAGAAGTTATGAGTATTACGTGTTGAATTAATGTAGCTCATGAGATTTAGTTATAGTTAAGATAGTGAGTTATGTCTTGAATATGGAACCCGGTAGTGTTGCCTATTCATGTATGGAAGTATTATTTGTTGTCTTGAATATGGAACCCGGTCATGTTGCCTATTCATGTATGAAAGTGAGATTACGAGAAGTGTGGATATTTTACTATGGTTATACGAACGGAAGGATTGATGATCCAAGTAGAATTGATGGTTAAAGATCTTGAATATGGAATTAGCGAGAATTGCCTATTCATGTAAGCGAGTGAGACTAGAAGTTTTAAGTGATTTTGTGCCTTAGATGTTATTGGAGAGTGTTTGAGTGCTTGGGACTCGGTTTGAATTGTTAGAGACTATTTAAGACTTCATCGTTGATTAAGTCGTTTTCTCACTGACTTTAGCGTCACAGTGCTATCTGTTGTTTTTTTTTCAGGTAACAATGGACCGAGAGGTGGCAGTTGATGATGTGGAAGAGATGAGGGTTCATGTCGCGGTGGCCACATATCACTTTTACATATTTATTTATTCATTCTTGTTGATGAATACATTATTGAGTTACTTATCGTTTTAACTGAATTATGGGATTTTGAGATTTTGTTTAGTCTTTAAAGTTTTATTTGTTTGAGGACAAGTTATTGCCTCATTGATATTTGTTTTCAATTTTGTAACTGTGGAGTTATTATTTAATTAAATGTTCATTTGATATAAGTGAATTTTCGTATTTTCAATAAATGCTATTTATTGAGTCTTCCGCTGCTTAAAAATGTGTTTATTTATTACTCTGAAAAGTCGGGTTTTTACTTTTACCTTATGCACTTTACTTTATGTCCTTTACTTTACGCTCCATTCATATTTACGTTTATTTACTTTTTCAAGGATACGCATAACATCATAACATCTCGCATCATTGATTCGAAAGGAAAGGGAAAAGGAAAAAGAAGGGAGAATGTGGACCCTACGGGAAGTTCACATTACCTTTAGTGAAAAAGAAAAGAAAGTGAGAAACAAAAGAAGGGAGAATGTGGATCCTATGGGAAGTTCATATTACCTTCATTCATTTATAAGGGAGAATATGGATCCTACGGGAAGTTCACATTACCTTCATTCATGCATAAAAGGTGAATGTGAATCCTACAGGATGTCTTCATTACCTTCATGCATATTTTCGATGGAATTATATCATGGAGAAGAATTGTACATTTCCTTATGGAAAATAAGAAAACAAAGTGAATTGGGATGTTATGGTTATGTAAAGTTTATTTAGTCCTTTTATATTTGTTTTTATGGAGTAATGGTTGAAAGTTAGTTTCTAAAGTTTAGAGAACTATAGAAAAGGATTATGTAAGACGTACATTTCTAGAGAGAAAAGAAATGAAATTGATGTATAGCCGAGTGCTATAGGAAAAATGAATGAGATTGAATTTGATAATGAGAGAATACAAGGGTGTATTGAACCTTGTATAATTATTAGGTGATATTTATGTAAGAGAACTAGTTTCTCAATAAATTGGAAGATCTCGTAATTGGAGAATAAGATTTGATGTAAACCTTATGTATAGTATAAGGTATTAAAGAGAACGAGATTCAAATGTTATATATATATGTTATGAAACATATCCTCCTAATGGTTGGAAGTTAGTTCCTCAAATATTTGGGTGAATTGGTAAGTAAAAGGGAAATATTGATGTAAAACCATTTTCGTGGTTGAAAGATAAGAGAATGTGAGTTTTACTTGGACACAAATCTGGATGTGGGTTTGGGGTCTAACTTTACCTTTTATTCTGTTTCTCACTGGGCTTTGTTGTTAGCTCATGGTATTACAAACATTTTCAGGTGTTCAGGGTCATGAGATAGGAGATGGTGCGACTTGATCGAGATGATGATGATGAGGAGATGGACTAGATGTACTTTTAAAAGTCTCGGGGCTTATCTTATCTTATTTTGTTTTGTTTTCGGTCTTTAAGATGTAAATTTGTTTATAAGCTTTTAAGAGCTTCTTATTTCACTTTTATGAATGTTAACTCTTTTAAAGTCTTGAAATAGGAATAACAATTGCTTATCTTTTATTTCTCTGATTGTGAAAAATGTATACAGGTTGTGGATAGTCCAAGTTTTAAACATATCCACGCCAATTTTTTATTAAATAATAAGTCTTCTGCTGTCAATCTGATTTTAAATTATTTTTAAAGAGTCGGGTCGTCACAGTTGGTGTCAGAGCCTTAGGGCTCTGTAGACTATATGTGATGCATGTTAGTGTTTAATGTTTTGTTTTAAGTCCACTCTCTAGTCATCATCAGAGATCAGCGACACCAGGTATGTCTAGAATTTTTATTCTCAAGCTTTAAATTCTTTAATAATATTAAAGTTATAAGAAGGTTGTTTATCTGTAAATGTGATAGTTCACATCCTCGTAAAAATCACTATGTGGTGATGTTTATTTTGACCCAGATTGAGATTTGGGTAAGGATGCTGAAAATGTAAATGACCCCGTATAGTTTTGGAGGTTATACACCTCGTTAAGAGTATCGAGATGATGTCGAATTAAAGGAGATGAGATACTCTGAGAGATTGATCATTTGATCCTCATTGATTGATTAAACTTTAATTGTCACACAATTGCTAAATAGTGGTTTTAGTAAATGTGTGTAAAAGGGGACATGATTGTCTGAAGCCCAGAATTAAAAGAAAAAGTACCTATTGGAGGTGAGTAATTGTTGATAAGCAATCGGTCTGGCTCGGGTTCAGTAACTTAGCTTCAACTTAATGGACAAAATCTTGGTTTGATTTTGAGAAAGTTGAATTATGCTAAATGGTAGTTCATTGTGATAGTATTGTGTTAGAAGGAAAGTGTGTAGACACTAAAGAAAGGAACAAAGAACATTTCGCGATAAGTCTCAACGAGAACCATTAACGACAGTGTTGATTGGTGAATTGCGTAGTTTGGTCGCTATTACACTATGGTGTATCAATCTGAAATTGAATATACTCGTGTTCGAGTAATGAAGATCCATATTTAGTAAATTGTCAAGATTGGCTAACACTAAGTTTAGTGTTGGTATTTGATTGAAATATAGAAGGAAGTTGATGGACCGTGATATCGGTAACTTCTATAAGGCAATGTGATGGGTTGGTGAACTTCAATTCACATTGTGTTTGACCATCTAATTGGGCGGTGAACTTTGAGAAACTTGTAGGTCGTAGTTTTGACCTACTCAGTCTTTTCAAGATAGACTCTAAAGTAAATCCTATGTTGGAAGGTTAGAATGTTATTAGACTAAGGTGTTTGACAGACACCGGTTTTGTTTTGTAAGAAAGAAAATGATCTTTGAAGTCGAGTTCATTCAAGATTTGAATAAGGAGGCTTAGGAGTTATCCTTATCTTGGATTTCGCATATTATGAAAGGAAGGGAAAACTAGCTACTACAGACTGATTTCCTCTCAGGAGAAGAAGACAGAAGATGACGATGCCAATCAAGGTATACCGCAGAAGCAACAGCAGCAGCAGCAGTAGCAGCAACAACAGCAGTAGCAGCAACAGGTTTGAGATGGAGCTCAACATGGACAACCAAAAGTACAAGGATAGGATCATCCTTACTACAATAGTTGTGCTAGTTTCCATTTTGGGAGATGCACACTTCCATCAAGATACTATGTTGTGATCAAACTTGGAATCACGCCACTTTTATAGGGCGTCTAAGATACAACCATCACAACATAGTAGCAAGGTCAGGATTATCAGGAAAAGCTGCCGGTATGGTAGTGATTTACACTTTGTCAATTTCAGGCCGTTTGGCTTTTATTCTGTTTAAGTCTGGAGCTAGCCACACTTTTATTTTTATTTTGTTGTGATGAGTTGGCAGTTCTTGAGTCGAAATTGTTGAGTTTTGAGATGTGTGCTTTTACCCCAGTGGGGAAGGTTATTATTGTGATAGTGCGATTGGCACTTATGATAAGTGTATTATGAGTTTGTAGTCATGTTTTTTGACTTAACCAACGCGCTTGCAACTTTTATGGATCTCATGCATCGTGTGTTCAAGAGGTTCATAAATTCTATTGATGTTGTGATTATGATGACAGTCTGATTTATTCTAAGACTGAGGAGATGCATGATATGCATTTGAAGGAAATTTTAACATTTTTAAAAAAATCAGAAGTTGTATGCCAAGTTCTCAAAGTATGAGTTTTGACTAAAAGAAATGGCATCTTAAGCCATATGGTATCAAGAAGAGGATTATATATTGATTCCTCTAAGATGGAGGCATATAGTAGTTGGCCTAGACTGACTTGTGCGCCTAAGATTCTATGGTTTCTAAGGCTTACAGGCTTGTTTTCGAGAGGCAGAGTTAGACATGCTTAATCGATCTATTTTTGTTTTACAGATAGTTCGTAATACATCGTAGGAGGCTTTGGGTGCCTTTGGGATCGACTTTTGAAAAGAACTGTTGGAGGAGGCTCACAGTTCTATCTTTTATGTTCATACAGGCGGTGCAAAGGGTACGAGAATTGAGACAATATTATTGATGACCTGGGATGAAACATGAGATGGAAGAGTATGTACGTAGATGCTTGATTTGTTAGCAAGACGAGGCCCTCAAGGAGAGTCCACCGGGTTATCTTAACCTTTGAAAGTGCTTGAATGGAAATGGGAGAAGAATTCTATAGATTTTATCAAGGTCTATCGAAGATGGCAAAGAATTATGATACCATTTGGATGATGGTATACCGTTTGATGAAACCCGCACACTTTACTCTTGTAAGGGTCACCTATCCAGTTAAGACTAGGGTACGGTGGAACCTAAGAACGATTGTTAAATTGCGTGGTGTGCCGGTGAAGATTGTATCAAGTCGGGACATATGCTTTATCACAAGGTTTTGGCAAAGTTTACATACCGCCATGAGTATCAAATTGCTAAAAGTTAAGAGTTGGTGTTCTTGACTTTGGTGGTAGTCAGGACTGATATGAATCATCCCAGCCCCAAATGTCAAAGAATTGACAATATTGAAGTCCAGGGTTTCAATCAAGAAAAGATCAATGAATGAAAACCCCTTTGTTTTGGTTTAAGGTTTTTGCTTTAAAAAACCTCTTTGTAATTCATGTTCTTGAATTGCGTGTTTAGAGTCATTCAAGTCCAATTGATCATTGTTCTTCTAGAGTGCCTCGACCTTAATTAAAGAAACCTATTCTTGAATTAGGGGATTGATCGATTAGGTCATCATCTTACGTAGTTTTGTAGAGGGTCAAAAAATAAACAGATTGGAAAAAATTTCGTAGGAAAAGGTGAAGAGACGAGATCAGTAGGTGACGTACAAATTGGAACAAAAATCTGGAAATTTCAGTTTTTTTTTTTAATGAAAGCGGTTTTGATGGGGGATTAGAGAAAATGAAGACGTAGGTGATGAAGTAAACGAATTTACCTTTGATAACTCTCTCACAGAGCAAGCTCTGATACCAAATGATTTGAACCCTCAAGCGTTGACGGATTCAAGAATTGGATGATGGACCCTTGAACAGAAAAGCTTGAAAACCCTTAACAATTTGAATCAACCTTTAGGCGAGGTTGGGAAGATGATGACCTAATCGATCAATCCCCTAATTCAAGAATAAGTTTCTTTAATTAAGGTCGAGGCACTCCACAAGAACAATGATCAATTGGACTTGAATGACTCTAAACATGCAATTCAAGAACATGAATTACAAAGAGGTTTTTTAAAGCAAAAAGCTTAAACCAAAACAAAGGGGTTTTCATTCATTGATCTTTTCTTGATTGAAACCCTGGACTTCAATATTGTCAATTCTTTGACATTTGGGGCTGGGATGATTCATATCAAGGACTTTCAGTTGTAATTGGAAGAATTTACTTTTAATAACAGTTACCAGGCTACTATCGAGATGGCACTGTTTAGACACTTTGTGGTAGAAAGTGTTGTTCTCCCGCTCCTTTGGATGAGAAGGAAGAAAAAAGAGACTTTTGGTACTCAAATTGTAACAAATGACTAGCGAGTCTACCATTTGTTTAGAGAAAGGTTAAGGTTTACCCAAAGTTTACAGCAAGATTCGGTGTAGTCCGTTCAAGTTGTAGTAGTGGATCTCGTATACTTCAAGTGACACCAATGAAGGGTGTTATGAAAGTTGGGAATAAGGGTTAGTTGAGCCCAAGATTTATTGGCCTATCGAGATACTCAATCGAGTAGAAGTGGTAGCTTATTGTTTAGTTTCGCCACTTTCGTTATCGGCCGTTTGTAATGTTTTCCATGTATTGATGCTTCGGAAATACATGGTGAATCCGTTCCATGTGATTGATTATGAACTGGTAGTTTTGAATGCTATTGTGTCTTATGAGAAGACACCTGTTAAGATAAGAGCATTCGAACAAAAGTTGTTGAGAAATAAAACGAACCACTTGGTTAATGTTTTGTGGAGAAACCAAGTGTCAAAGGAAGCAACGTGGGAACGTGAAGATGAGATACAGTCTAATAACCCTCACTTTTTCACTTAGTGAACACACTTTTCAAGGACGAAAAGTCTTTTAAGGAGGGTAGACTGTAACGTCCCGTTATTTTGAAGTGAATCTTTTTTTAATTAAAGTATTTAAGGTTAATTTAAAAGTAGTGATTTCGATTTTAGTACTTATTTTAGTCCGAAATTCTTTTTAATTGTTTTAATACTTTAAATTCGCTTCGGTGACATTAATAATTATTAATGGGCCAATTAATAATTATTAATCACCTTTAGATTAATTTAAGAGCTTTGGGTTTCGATTTATAAGTCAAAAGTCATTAAAGGACGCAACCGTCATTTCCAAATTCTTAAAAAATATCTTCTCACTATTCACTTTTCCTTAAAAACAAATCATTAACCAAAGTTGACCAAATTTTCATTTTCTTCTTCCTCCATTGCCGTGGGTTGAGAGGTATTGGGAGAGATTTTCGGGTTTCGTTCTTTTCTCGACGGATCGGCTTGATTTCGCTTGCATCGGAAAGCCCTCTATCTTAGGATTCTTCTCCACCAAGCAATCGTGCTTTCCATCCATGTTCTATGGACTTCTCGGTAAGTTAAAGTTCAAACCCTAAGCTCCAAATAGTGTTTTAATGGAGTTTTCTTATTGATTCTTCGATTTCTTGCCGAAGAACTCCATGATTTTAATTACGGTAGATGTTTTTAGTGATTTTGGAAACTTTCCTTAAACCTTAAAACTGAGTTTCAGTCGAAACCCTTCCCGTTTAAAATTTACATCGTGTGGGCTATTTTGGGGTTTATTTTTATTGATATATTGTTTATTGTAATTAAATTCGGGAAAGTATTTACTGTCCAAAAATTGGGAACTTTGAAACTACTTGAAACCAACTCAAAACACCTTTAAATTGCCTAAAAGCCGGAAAACCGAACCCAAGACCCATTTTCCATTGAGGGGCCGAGAGCACCCTTAGGGTATTTCCGGGTTTTTTCGTCGTTTTGAGCTTTTAGATGACTTTTGATCGATGTTTGGTTTATTAATGATTGTTAGATATACTTTCAACTGTAGGTGTTTTTTATCGTTGATTGATCGTGCTATCAGAGATTTGGAGCACAATTAATTTGGCCAAGGTGAGAATAAATAGGATTTAAAGTAGCTTTAGAAATCGAATAAGTTGAACGCTTTGTAGGATCGGAAGTTGAGATTAAGATTCGAATCTAAAAGTAAAGGAAAGTGAGCTAGTGACCTTAGGATTAGGAGCTAATTCTTTGAGTGAGAACTTTTGGAGTTTTTTGAGGGAACATTGAACTTTTGAAAGTTCTAAGTTAGAATCGTTCTGGAGATTAGAATGGATCATTGGAAGTTAAAGGATCCAAACTTTTAGATAAAATGGTTAAAGGAACTTGAAAATAGAATCTTGGATTTTATTTGGGAGTTTAGAATCCTTGAAAGTGAAGATTATTTATTTAAGATGAAATCTTACTTTTATTAAAATATCAGAAGTTCGATTTACTTATTGTTCTTCCAAAATTCCTATTTATTTACTTTATGCATAAGGACATTTATGATCCATTTACATTATGCACTTTACTTTATGTCCTTTACTTTACACTCCATTCATATTTACATTTATTTACTTTTGCAAGCATACGCATAACATCTTGCACCATAACATATCGCATCATTGATTCGAAAGAAAAGGGAAAAAGAAAAAGAAGGGAGAATGTGGACCCTACGGGAAGTTCACATTACCTTTAGTGAAAAAGAAAAGAAAGTGATAAACAAAAGAAGGGAGAATGTGGATCCTACGGGAAGTTCACATTACCTTCATTCATTCATAAGGGAGAATGTGGATCCTACGGGAAGTTCACATTACCTTCATTCATGCATAAAAAGTGAATGCGAATCCTACGCGATGTCTTCATTACCTTCATGCATATTATCGATGGAATTATAACATGGAGAAGAATTGTACATTTCCTTATGGAAAGTAAGAAAACAAAGTGAATTGAGATGTTATGCTTATGTCAAGTTTATTTACTCCTTTTATATTTGTTTTTATGGAGTAATGGTTGAAAGTTAGTTTTCTAAAGTTTAGAGAACTATAGAAAAGGATTGTGTAAGACGTACATTTCTACAGAGAAAAGAAATGAAATTGATGTGTAGCCGAGTGCTATAGGAAAAAGGAATGAGATTGAATTGGATAATGAGAGAATACAAGGGTGTATTGAACCTTGTATAATTATTAGGTGATATTTATGTAAGAGAACTAGTTTCTCAATAAATTGGAAGATCTCGTAATTGGAGAATAAGATTTGATGTAAACCTTATGTATAGTAAAAGGTATTAAAGAGAACGAGATTCAAATGTTATATATATATGTTATGAAACATATCCTCCTAATGGTTGGAAGTTAGTTCCTCAAATATTTGGGAGAATTGGTAAGTAAAAGTGAAATATTGATGTAAAACCATTGTGGTGGTTGAAAGGTAAGAGAATATGAGTTTTACTTGGACACATATCCGGATACGGGTTTGGGGTCTAACTTTACTTTTTATTCTGTTTATTCTCACTGGGCTTCGTCGTTAGCTCATGATACTACAAACATTTTCAGGTGTTCGGGGTCATGAGAGAGGAGCTGGTGTGACTTGATCGAGATGATGATGATGAGGAGATGGACTAGATGTACATTTAAAAGTCCCAGGGCTTATCTTATCTTATTTTGTTTTGTTTTCGGTGTTTAAGATGTATATTTGTTTATAACCTTTTAAGAGCTTCTTATTTCACTTATATGAATGTTAACTCTTTTAAAGTCTTGAAATAGGAATTGGAATTCCTTGTCTTTAATTTCTCTGATTGTGAAAAATATATACAGGTTGTGGATAGTCCAAGTTTTAAACATATCCACGCCAAATTTTTCATTAAATAATAAGTCTTCCGCTGTCTATCTGATTTTAAATTATTTTAAAAGAGTCGGGTCGTCACATTTCTTTTGCGTTAGATTGCTTGGGACGTGGGCTTTCATTCCATCCTAACCTTGTAGCATTTCTCGTTCCCTAAGGGAAGCCCTAAAAAGTGACTTTTCAAAACTTTTTGTATGAATTTATTTGTTTTTGTTTATAAATGAGTTTTGAAGTTGAAATCATGTGTTTCAATCAAGAAATTTGACGGTTTTGAGCTCGGATTTTTGAAAAACACTATTCACCCGAAAACACTATTTACCTGAAAACACTATTCACTCAAAAATAACTATTCATCCGAAAATCATTTTTTCATTTTAGTTATGGTTTATCAATTTTATTCGATTGGTGTTATTGTAGGTATTGGTAATCGTACGAGAGGTAATTTGTTCGACAATTTGGAAGCTCGATTTCAAATCTAAGGCGAGTTTAAAATGGAAGTTAGTAATTTTATGAGTTAAGTTTCATACGATTTTATTGATCGAGGTTAAGTGACAAAACAATCTCCTAGGAGTAAATACTTATTGGTTGGTGAGTTTAGACTCGAAAGTGAGTTTGAGTGACTTTGGAACTTTTTAGTGATTTTGGGTGAAAAGTAAGTTTGAGAATGTTTTGGAAGTCTTGTAAAATTAAGGAAAGTTTTAGAAGAAATTTGGAAGTTTGAGATACTTTGAGTAGTTTTAGATCAAAGTAGCTTAGAGGTTATTCTTGGAAGTATTAAAGGTTATGGAGATTTTGAGATAAAGTTGGGAATTGAAATTAGTTTTGGTAGTTTTTGACTAAAGTAAAGTAGAGGAAATGCTTGGAAGTTAACTTGTGGATTATGGTAACGGCTTGGAAATTATACTTGTGATTTAAGGTGATTTATTGTCATTCGTGACATGGTGATGATAATGGCTATTGTTTTTATGAACTTATTACCTAGTGTAAGTAGTAGCGATTGTGTTTTAATATGGTAATAATGTGGAGTATGAAGTTCTAATGATAATACGATTGATATTGATTGTGGTAGTACAGTGGAGTATGGAATCCTAATGAGAGTACAATTGATGTACTCGGGACTTTTGATATGAGGAAACACTTTAATAAGTACAAAAGATAAGCATGCTATTGAGTGTTACTATAGAATGATTGTATTGTTTGTTAGTTGTTTGTGTTGAGATGCTCATGTAATGAACCGATTTATGTTATTTGAGATATACTAATCCCATAGGTGAAACAGACTATGGTGTAGGTATATGAGCTGATTTATACTGATCCCATAGGTGAAACAGACTATGGCGTAGGTATACAAACTGAGTTATACTATACTGATCCCATAGGTGAAACAGAATATGGCGTAGGTATACGAGCTGAGATATACTATATTGATCTCACCGGTGAAACAGACTATGGCGTAGGTATATGCGATGAGATACTATGTGATATGCTCTTGGGATATAACAGGGTCATAAATGAAACAGGCTATGAGCAATGTTATATGTCAAGATCAGCAGATAGATCGAGTTCATATCATGAGCATCCCAACGTGTTTGTTAGTAGTTATGTAAATACATGCTTAACCTTTATACAAGTGTTTGATTTCAATGGTAATACTTTATGTGAGAGTTTGGTAATACAGTACATGGTAGTATATTGATGTTGATCCATATGGTAACACGTTACGAGGATACTTGATATGGTAATATGATTTGGTAACGTTGTACGTGTTAGTACGTTAACGTGGTAACATACGGTACGCACTACGGGGTAATTAGATGTGGTATGAAATGTGGTGATATGATTTCGTAACGCTGTACATGGTAGTATGTTGATGTTGATCCATACGGTAAACGATACGAGATATATTGGTGTGGTACAAAATTGGTAATAGTTGTGGTTCGATATGACGGAAATCGGAAAGTTGATTGGTGTATGATTAGGATGAATTGGAAGTATTGAATGGTTAGCAAAGAGCAATTTAGGTCTTTGGACACAATTTCCAATATGAAATTTGGTCCATAGGACTGGCTATCATTTTACTCTTACTAGCATTTTTATGATAATGTTGCTACACTTACTTTTTTTTCAGTTACTTCTCGACGTAGGGACGTGCTAAAGGAGGTGATGTTGTTTGACTTCTCGAGGCGATGAAAGGACTTGAACAATGGACTTTTGTATAGCATTTTTGAAATACTTTGTATATATTTATAGTCTCTCATACTTTATGTTTTGAGCTCGGAAGACCGTTTGCTTTAAAATTTGTTAAAGCCTTATGAATTTTAAGATGTTTTAGAAGTTTATTTTCCACCCTTTATCGCTTTCTGTGTTTTGAAAAATATAAAAACAAGTTTTGGTTAGTCTGAATTTTAAACGTACCCATGCCGTTATTATTTAAAACCAAGTCTTCCGCTGTGCATTTGAAATTAAAGGATTTAACGGATTTGGGTCGTTACATAAAATATTATTTTAGTGAATTTTGTGCAATTTATTAGTTGTTGATATTCCTTAATATTCAAACATTAATAGAAAATTCCAGAGTTCCTAATTCTGTAATCTTGAATATATGGGATATAAAGTAGATCTAGTGTAACAACCCGATTTTTCGTAAAATCCATTAAAACAAATGCGCAGCGGAAAAACTAGATTTTACAGAAAAACGGCATGGGTCCGTTTAAAATTCGGATAAACCAAAACCTGTTTACAACCCAATTTTCCAGAAAAAGTCAGAACTGAATTTCATATTCCATAATGTGATGAAAATGCTAAAGGAAGCTTAAAGTTCGAAAAACAGATACAAATTATACAAATGCTCCATCGAGCTCAAAATGAACATAATAAAATATGAAAAGTTCAAGAGCATTCAAAATGGTTCCCCCAAAACCACAAACATTCTTGTCCATTCATCGTCCTAATAGGTCACGCGACGCCACCTCCTCTACCTCGTTCTCTACCACGAGTCTTACCTGAAAAATTGTAATTGTAGCAACATTAGCATAAAAATGCTAGTGAGAGTAAAATGAAAGCAAGTAATCCTATGAACAACATTCCATGTCAGAAATCGTGTCCAAAGGCCTAGATTTCACTTTTACTACCCATTCCACATTCCAAAGTCCACATATAATCAACATACATAATAAACTTTCTCAACTACTTGGCTCAACAAACTTTATAAGTCATGGATTTCCTCGAAAATATTCTATCAACATAAAAGAAATATACTCATACCAAGATACAAGTAAAAGAATGTGATATACTAAGTGCTAAAGAAAAACGTAGCAACCACACATGCTCAAATCTTCGAGTGCCACCCGTATCACCGCATGTGTAGTGTTATAATAAAGATAACAATAACAACGCATCTATACACGCTCAAATCTTCGAATGCCAACCTCACCACAGCGTGTATAGTGCTATAATAATGATAACAATAACAACGCATCCATACACGCTCAAATCTTCGAATGCCAACCTTACCACAGCGTGTATAGTGCTATAAAGTATAATGCATTTATACGCTCAAATCTTCGAATGCCAACCTCACCACAGCGTATCATAATATCGTATGGACCGAAGTCGACAAACCACGTGCCATATCACATAACCTCGCACCATGATACCGTATGGAGCGTATCACATACTATCATGTACCATATCACATAACCTCGCACCATGATACCGTATGGAGCGTATCATATACTATCATGTGCCGTATCACATAACATCGCACCATGATACCGTATGGAGCGTATCACATACTATCATGTGCCGTATCTCATAACCTCGCACCATGATACCGTATGGAGCATATCACATACTATCATGTGCCGTATCACATAACCTCGCACCATGATACCGTATGGAGCGTATCACATACTATCATGTGCCATATCACAAGTAACGTATAGTACTCATCAAGTTCCCTAGTAAGTTAGTTAGAAAACCACTAAACTACTGAAGAACATAAACTGCTTGAATTACACGAGTCAATACTCAAGTGTAAATTCTAAGCCACTTTGACTCCCAAATCTCTTAAAGTTCCTTATTCAATCACTTTCATCTAAAGTCTCCAAATCACCTTACAAGACTTCCAAACCACTCATGTTTCCTCTTTTACTTCCAAAAACCATAAATACACCAAAACCATTCCACTCACATCCGAGTTTAAAGTCTCCAACCAAGTATAACTTCCGCAAGTTAGTTCCCCTCTTAACCTCGATAAACAATAACGTAATGAAACATAATTCATAAAATTACTAACTTCCATTTTAAACTCACCTTAGATGTGAAATCCAAACTTCCAAGGTGCCGGAGTCAAAGTCACGCAATCGATCACAAACCTACATATCAAATACACCTAACAACCATTAATTATCCGAAAATCGAACAAACAACATCTAAACACACAAAACGACGAAAACTCTGAGTTTAACCCCCAAGGGACCCACGGCCTATCAAGGAAGGGAGGGTTCGGGTTCGGTTTTCCGTCTTTTATGCACTTTTAGAGGTGATTTGGGTTGATCAAAGACACTTTGAAAGTCGAGATATCAGTGGGTCACGATATTTTAGGCTTTTACATAATAATCGATTTCCGAAAAATTAAGTAAAACGTAAAATCATAGCAAACTAAACACCCTAATCTTAGTCAAGTGAGAGAAATTAACACGGAATGGGTTTTCAACTCAAACTTGATTTTAGGGTTTAGGGAAGTTTCTAAAACTTGCTAAAACGACTTCCTCGATTGAAATCTTTAAGCTTCGGTGTGTGAATTTGAAGATTTCAACTCAAAGCCTCCATTAAAACACTATTCACATCAAAATTTAGAAACTTTGTCATACCTTAAGGTCTCGAGAAAACGAGCGAAAACCTTGATTGCTAGGTTAGAATTGATCCTCGGGATGAGAGCTTTTCAACGGAACATAAATTACGTCGATCCACCGAGTAAATAAGAAAAGCCAAGAGAGAGTGAGGGAGGGGAAGGGGGTTCGGCCAAGCAAGGAAAGAAGGAAAGAAAAAAAATGAACAATTTGACCAAAAGTTGACTTTTTAAGGATGATGGAGATGAATAGTAAAATGAGATATTTTTTAAGAAATTAGAAAATGACGTATACGTCCTTTTTAAGTGATTTGATTAAAATACGAAACCCGAAGATCTTAAATTAATCTAAAGGTGATTAATAATTATTAATTGGCCCGTTAATAATTATTAATGTCACCAAAACTAATTTAAAGTAGTAAAAGGTTTAAAAAGGGTTTCGAACGAAAATAACTACTAAAATCGAAATTACTAAGTTTAAACTAACTTAAATACTTTATTTAAAAAAAAAAAAATTACCTCCAAAAGTAACGGGACGTTACATCTAGTCTAAGATATAGTAACTTGAATAGTCTGCAGTACAGTAAGGAAATCTTATTCTGATAACACTATTCATGTTTTTCACTCATTTGATTCAATCATTAGTATGATGGAGATGCAGGTGGATACATCTTATATAATGAGTTTATATAAGACTAGACCAAGATAATATATCAATTCCCAAATAACACCGTCGATAGGAAATGATTTATAATGTCAAACTAGGTTATTAAGATTGATACATCTCAATATTGAGTATGTTATGAACTCACATTAATAATGTCTTTTCCTTTGATTCACATGGTTGAGAGTGATTTGTTGATACACTCGATAAACTCTTCTTTTGGGGAAATGACTAAGTTAGTGCATGAGAACATTTCTATACAAGATGACATTCATAAGTTTTATAAAACAAACGAAAGTGTTACTGCGACACTATTCTAACTTAGAAACTTTAGGCGTCTCTCTTGATGTAATGATTCAGTACATTAACATGAGGCCTCACCTTCTCACTAGCCTGAGAATGATTGTTCTATACTTGAAAACTATAAAAAAAATGTTTATTAGAGAATCATCAGGTACACAAGGATGAAAGAGCTAATTATAAGGGTAACACGGTAATTTGACCCCGTTGTAATTATGAGATTACCACGTGAAGGAAATGTCAAAATAAATTTAATAACAAATGGGCATAACCCATCTATAGTGAGGGGAATTCAACTCAGAGTTTATAGTGGAATTACTCTAAGTTAATAATTACGATTAATTAATTAATGACTTTAATTAATAAATCAATAATTATTGGAGCCCATGATATATAGGTTCATCCGGTCCCTATGCTAGCCCATATATCATTGTAACCAACCAAGTTATTAATTTAACTAGGAAGAAAGAATTATATTTAAGTAATTAAATTACTTAAATAGGGAGATATTAATTGTTTAAATAAAAGGTTTATTTAAATGTAAATTAATATTAATATTATTAATTATTTAAATAATGAGTTTATTTTAATGGAAATTAATAATTAATATTATTTATTAAATAATGAGTTTATTTATTTAAATAATAAGTGGAGAGAATTAAATTTGTTTTATGAAACAAATTAGTATTTTGCCCAAATCAATTAATTAAATGAATTTGATTCAATATTAATTAATAATATCATTTTCGGAAATATATATATAATTAAAAAAATTATTTGAATTTTTCCTAATAATAAATACATAAAATAATGAGATAAATTTCTAATGGTAAAAGATAAAGTTGAAAAATATCCTCCCTTAATTATCAACAAAAATCGGCAACTTGGCCATTTGGGGAGAAGGGAAATTTCAATTTTTCTATTTATTTAGTTAAAGATAAATAGGAATGTTAATGGGATTAATATACCTAATCGTTTTTTATAAATATGACCATTAAGAATTCATTATTGACCTAAGTTGAATATTAAGAAATCTCTCCATTAAGAATTTGACCTAAGTTGAATTTTTAAGAAATCTCTCTCTCTCTCTCTCTCTCTCTCTCTCTCTCTCTCTCTCTCTCTATTTCTCCCCTTTAGCCGACATGAAGAATTTTTCTTCTTGTTCTTTTGTTCTTCCGCTTCGATTCTCACAAGTCAGGTTGGTTTGTGATCGGGATATAGTTTAGAAGACTTGGTGAAGTGGATTGATGTTGTAAAGAAACCTCCAACCAATACTCCATTAAATCTACAATGTAAGTTTTTGAAAACCTTACGATTCTAGTTTAAGGGTCGATCACAATTGCATGTTATTAACGGATCCGTAATTATGTTAATTAATTTACTAAAGAAATTCCGCTAATTTAGTAAATAGTTCCTTCACTAACATGCTCTTTACTACCCAACTATACTCCCAAAGCATCCTAAACATACTAATAAGCATGTACCCATCCCATAATAGACAAACCATACAAGGTATAACATTCCACTTGTAACGTCCCGTTATCTTACAAAGTAATTTTTTTATTTAAAGCTTTTAATTTAATTTTTTGATTTAGTTAACTTAGACTTTAGAATTTATATTCTTGTACTTGTTGTTTATTACTTTAGAAGTTCAAATTAGTATTAGGCATATTAATAAATATTAACAGGCCACTTAATAATTATTAATAACATTTTAACTAGTTTCACTGCTTGGGGTTAAGTTTTAAAAGCTAGAAGCAATAGTGGGGCTTTTTTTTTGTAAATTTTCTTTCTCAACTCTATCAACAAGTCATTCTTTTCTTCTTCATTTGACCATAAAGAGAAAAAAATAACACTTCAAGCTCTCTTTCTCTCATCTATGGCCGACGCCCATGGGGGGCTTTTCCTAGCCTCGGGTTTCTTCAATTTCTCGACCATTTTAGATGATTATTTTTACAGGGATTGCTTGGGATCTAGGCTTTCTATCCATCATACCCTTGTGATGTTTCTCTTTCTCCAAGGATAGTCCAAGAAAGTGAGTTTTTAAATCTTTTTCTATGGTTTTGTTTCTTTTTACTTCTAAATGATATTTAAGTTAAAACCTTTGATTTTCTTATAGAAACTAGAAGATTTCAAGCTCGGAATTTCATAAATAACTATTCATCTAAAAACACTACCAGAAAACCACTCTTTTTCTCATTTTAGTTATGGGTTATAAATTGTTTTTGATTGGTTCTCTTGTAGGTGTTGGTTGCTCATTTGACGGTAAGTTGGAATGTTGTTCTCACTCAGACATGCAAGGTGAGGTGTAACGTCCCATTATTTTGAAGTGAAAATTTTTTTTATTATTATTTTTTTTATTATTTATTTAATGTTATTTATTTATTTACTTATTTCAATTTAAGTATTTAGATTAATTATTATTTTTGTAATTTCGATTTTAGTAGTTAATTTCGCCCGAAATTCTTTTTAATCGTTTTAATACTTTAAATTTCGTTTCGGTGACATTAATAATTATTAATAGGCCAATTAATAATTATTAATCACCTTTAGATTTATTTAAAAGCATCGGGTTTCGTTTTAGAAGTCAAAAGTCATAAAAGGATGCAACCGTCATTTCCAATTTCTTAAAATTATCCAAAACACTATTCACTTCATCTTTAAAATGCCAAGTTGACCAAAAGTTGACCATTCTTCTGTCATTTCTTCTCCAAGGCCGAGGGTCACAAGGGAGCTTGGGGGATTTTTGGGTTTTTGCTCGTTTCTCGAAGGATCGGCTCCATCTTGGTTGCATCGGAAAGCCCTCGAGTCTAGGATCCATTTCCACCTCACCATCGTGCGTTTCTCTCGAGATCCACGGAGTTCTCGATAAGTAAAGTTTCAAACCCTAAGCTCCAAATAGTGTTTTAATGGAGTTTTCTTTATTTTCTTTCGATTTCTTGCCGTGAAACTCGGTGTTTGTAAATACGGGAGTAGTTTTAAGAGTTTTTGGAAACTTTCCCATAACCCTAAAACCGAGTTTCAGTCGAAACCCTTCCCGTTTGAAATTTACCTTTTTGGGTTTGATTATGAAAAAGAAATGAAAGTGAGAAAGAAAAGAAGGGGGAAGAATGTTGGAGCCTACGGGTAGTGTCCGCATCACCTTCAGAAAAAGAAACGTAAGTGAAAAAGAAATAAAAGTGAAAAAGAAAAGAAAGTGAAAGAGAAAAGAAGGAAGATTGATGAACCCTATGTGGAGTTCACATCATCTTCAGTGAAAAAGAAATGAAAGTGAAAAGAAAAGAAAGTGAAAGAGAAAAGAAGGAAGATTGATGGTAGCCTACGGGATGTACGCATTACTTCTTCATGGATAGGGAGTTGAATGGTAGCCTACGGCATGTACGCATTACTTCCTCATGCATAAGGTTGAATGGGAGCCTACGGGATGTCCACATTACCTTCATTCACGCACAAAAGGGCAATTGCGAAGTCCTACGGGATGCTCTCATGCATTCATGTTTATGATAGATGAAAGAGAGATTCGAGAAGTTGTATGATGTGCAAAGTATATTTACTTTTCTTACTTATGTCATAAAAATGTTAATGGATGAGTATTGACGATGATTATTAGTAATATCATCCTTTAGAGAATATAAAATGAAATTACCTAGAGTTGGAGGACTTTAGGAGTGATTAGTGTCAAATTAATTGGACACAAATCGAAATGCGAGTTTGAGGTCTATTTTTACTTTTTATTCTTATTATTCCCACTGGGCTTAGTTTGTTAGCTCATGATATTACAAACATTCCAGGTAATGTTTGGGATCATTGAAGAGGAGCTGGTGCGCGCTTGATCGAGAGGATGATGATTTCGAGATGGACTAAGTAGGTTTAAAAATCCATGTACATGGTTTTGTGAATTTTATATAATTTTGGAGTTGTATATTTGTAAATGGCTCTTAAGAGCTTTTGTCTTTACTTTTATGTTTATAAATCATTTTGAACTCCTGAAAGGAACTTAATGTTCCTTGTGTTTTTAGATATTTGAATTTAAGATGTAAACAGGTTTTGGCTAGCCTATTTTCAAACATAATCACGCCAATTTTCTTAAAATAAAAGACTTCCGCTGTTTTCTCTGATTTAATTTATTTAAAAGTGACGGGTCGTCACATGAGGATAAATAGAATTTAAAGTAAAATTAGAAATCGAATTTGTTGAACGATTTATACGAACGGGAATTGAGATTGAGTTTGGAAAAAAGAGACTTATTACATGCTTACTAAATTGATAGGCTTAGAAGTTAGCTTAAAAGTGAGTTGGGTGAGCTTATGGGACTTTTGGTGGAATTGGCTAACTCTTGATAATTCTAGGCTGATGATCGTTTTTGGTGTTATTCTTGCTAATGATGGGTATTTGAAGGTTCCAAGTATAATGGGATAGATTTATGGAAAGCAAATATGGAACTTCGCTTGATTATTAAAATATGGAAATGAGACTTTTATGTTAAGTTAATAACTTGATGTTATCTGAAAGCCAATGGGATTGACTTTAATATTATTCACGTGGTTATTTGAAGGCCAATGAGCTTGACTATAATATTGTCATGTGATTATTTGAAGGCCGTTTGGCTTGACTTTATTTTCTGTTATTTTTATTTGTACTTCAAAATTCTGTTTATGTTTATCATGCATAATTATAGGAAGAATAATGATACGATGCATAAACTACGTGTTCTTACATTGTTTGGTATTATTCGTATCGTATGTTTATATATATGTATCATGAGGAATGTTAAAAACTGCGTGTACCTTGCATTATTAGGGGGGTGGATCATGAGATAATCTTATGACTGTGTGTGCTCACATTATCTGGTATTATCCACAATCGTTGTGATACTTATATGAGAGAAATGTAAGGACTGCGTGTACCTTGCATTGGTGGATGAAATAATCGGATAACATTTAGACTTTCATTATCTACCATTATTCATCAGTGGTGGGAAGATACTAATGAAAAGACTGCGTGTACTTTGTTTTGGAAAGCGAGATCATGAGAAGTACACGCAGCCTTTACATTATTAAATCATCAACCTGCTTATAATGACAGTATTGAAAGCACACACATTCTAACAATACCTCATTATCTCACTTTCCAATATAAAGAGCACGTAATCTTTTCATTATTGTCTTCCCACCTCTAGTGAATAATGATAGGTAATGAAATCACACACATTCTAACCATTACCTCATTATCTCACCCACCAATGCAAAGTACATGTAGTCCTTACATTTCTCACATATATGTATCACAACGATTATGGATAATACCAAATAATGTTAGCACACATAGTCCCAACATTATCTCATTATCCATACCCCATTCATTCAAAGTACACGCAGTCTTTAACATGCCTCATGATACATAAATGTAAGCACACAATACGAATAATACCAAACAATGCAAGCACATGTAGTCTATGCATTGTCTCATTATTTCTCCCATATAATTATGCAAGAATAAACTTAAATAGAGTCTTATACTGCAAGTAAACATAATTTAACCATTCAAAGTAACTGAGAGAAACATAAACTATCAATGATACATGAATCATTAATACCCTTTTTCCTGTATAAAACAAGAAAGTACCATCTTCCAAATAACAATACAATAATCAAGCCAAACGGCCTTCAGATGATCATATGTTAATATTAAAGTCAAGCCCATCGACCTTCAGATAATATCAAGTTATTAACTTAACATAAAAGTCTCATTTCTTTCTTTTGATAATAAAGCGAAATTCCATATTCCATTCCCTCGTTCATCCCATTATACTTGGAACCTTCAAATACCTAAAATTATCAAGAGTTAGTCATTGTTCCATAAGCTCACCCAACTCATTTTATAACTAACTCACAAGCCTAAACAAGTTAGTGAACATACTATAAACCTCTCATTCCTTATCTTAAACTCAACTTTCGATCAATACGAGTCATTCAAGAAATTCAGTACCTAAGTTTACTTTAGATTCTATTTATCCTCACCATTAATGTTCGCGTGAAAATAATGTTCCAACGAACTGTCAACGAGCAACCAACACCTACAAGAATAACAAAACGTTTTACAACTTATAACTAAGATGAGAACATAGTGATTCTTGAGTAAACAGTGTTTTCAGGTGAATAGTATTTTAGGACATTATGAGCTCAAATTTCTTGAAGGAAATTAATGATTTCAACTTAAAAACTCACTTAGAAACAAAAAGGAAGAAAACAATAGGAAAAGATTTAAAACTCATTTTTTAGTGCTTCCCTAAAGAGAAACACCACAAGGGAAGGATGGATAGATAGCCCACATCTCGAGTAATCTAACGCAATAGAAATTATCAAAATCAGTCGAGAAATGAAGAAAACCCAATAGCTCAAAACCACTTGGTAGATTCGGCCATTGAAGATAGAGAAGAGAAGAATTTGTGATTTTTTCCCTTTCTTGGTCAAATGAATAAGATAAAGATGTCTAAGCTTTAAAGTAAAAGGAAATTTTATGATATGCCCTTCCTTTGCTTCTAGCTTTTAAAACCTAACCCAAAACACTAAAACTAGCTAAAAGGTTATTAATAATTATTAATTGGCCTGTTAATAATTATTAAGATGCCTAATACTAATTTAAGCTTGTAAAGTAATAAACATAAAATAAAAGAATATAAATTATAAAATGTAAATTAACTAACTCTAAAATTAAATTAAATGCTTTATATAAAATTTTTTTACCTTGTAAAATAACGGGACGTTACAAAAACACCTAAGAACCTAAAAGATTAAAATATAGAAAATTAAGGTACATGAAGAAAGTGAAAGAACTTCATGGATGCTCAATCAGAGGATGAACATGGTGAGAGGTGGCAAATCGCATTCTAGAGGCCGAATTACAATTGCTCTAGCATCTGGATCTTCTAAGGTAGTTTACGATGTAGCTTTTTTCACCTTTTGAGATAATTGAGTTTTTCCCTTCTCTCTTAGGTCTTTTCTTTCTACTGAAGTATTTCATAAGGAGGGACTTTGAATGTTGTTGTAACTTGGGAAGACTTTCTAGCTCTTTTTCAAGCTCCGTCTCTTGTGTGTTTCTAGCAAAGGACCTTACCGAGCATCATCTTAATTTCTTTCTATAGTAAAATTGGCCCTCTCAACAAGATGCGCCACTAGACTACTTAGAATTGCCTCAACCTCCCCCCACTCATTATGTTCCTCATAATTAGAAGTAAGGGACAATTTTTGCTTGTGCTGCTGGGGTTTCTGCCCTAAATTTTATGTAATCCAATTAAACTATAAATAAATAAAAGAATTATTTATTAGTAATATTTACATTGTCATTTATTATTAGTTTAATAAATATAATCCATCATAAGATCCAGAGTTACTCATGATAACTTAAAGTGAGCATGTGATGTAGGAAGATTCACTTAAGTGTAACTCAAATAGTCTGTGGTACATGAATAAAGGTTGGGTGCCATATTTCTAGTAACACCACTAACACGGCCCACTTGTGAATTGGCATAAGTGATCTCCTCTGGATCGCTCATGTAGAGACATGTGAGTGGGGGTGTTGCTGCAATAAAGATTGTATTAGACTGGACTAAGATAAACTTACTGTCTTCTGGGAAAGCCGTTACAGAAAGACACTTCATTTATCAACCGGTTGATCATGTACAATTGATCTTTCCTGAGTGGATTACGAACTCCTGTTCGCAAGAGACAAGCCTTTGATTTGTATAGATGAGAGTGACTCAATATAGTTCACTCAATATGCCTCCCACCTTGGGGATTGTATCTTGCTTATAGTTGGGAACGTAATTACACAATTGGAATTCACTCTTTTCCATATAGGAAAATAGATAAGTAGTTCCCTTATGGACTAATTTGGTCTTGAACAGCGGGGCCCCATATACCTCTGATCAAGGAAAAGGTTAAAACGCATAATGGAGATTATGTAAGGTTGTTCATTGGAGAATCAGTTGGGCTTGAGGAACAAGATGTATCATGGAGGTTAATACGGTGCAAATACCTAGCCATGGATACGACTAACTTGTGAAGGATCAAAGTGTAGTTAATGATTATAGCCAATGGACATAACTATGTCTATAGTTTTAACACCCCGTTACTTTTGGAGGTAAATTTTCTTTTTTTATAAAGTATTTAAGTTCAGTTTAAACTTAATAATTTCGATTTTAGTAGTTATTTTCGTTCGAAAGTCTTTTCAATCCTTACTTAAAAATTAGTTTCCGTGACATTAATAATTATTAACGGGCCAATTAATAATTATTAATCACCTTTAGATTAGTTTAAGAGCTTCGGGTTTCGTTTTAAAAGCAAAAAGTAAAAGAATGACGTAGGCGTAATTTCCAATTTCTTAAAAATATCAAGTTACTATTCATCAACTCTTTTAAAAACCCATCCTTAGCCAAATATAGAGAAATTTGCTCATCTTTTTCTCTCCCAAAACCCCCCAAACCCGAGTAAGAAGAGGAGAAAGAAAGTGTCAGATCTCCCTCGTTTCTTGGCCGATTTCATCGTGCCTTAGCTCATTGGAAAGCTCTTGCAACAAGCTTTCTACCCATCTTACATTTGAAGCCTTTCCATCCACTTCCAAGGAACGAAAAGGTGAGGGAAATTCCTTAAAATATGGGTATTGTTGATTTTGAAATTCTATCTTTGGTTTATGCTTGAATTCATCCTTTTCCTTTGGGTTTTGGTAGTTGTTAGCTAAAGGATCCTACCTAGGGTTGATGCATGTTTATCCTTTGCCCTAATTTTGGATTGAGTGAAAAACCCGACACCGTCGATTCACCCCTTTTGCGTGGACTGTTATGTGTAGTGTAGAAGTGCTTTATTTTCGTTTTCTTTTAAATTTGTGTGGTTAATTCTAGCCCTTAAACCCCTAAGAAATGTTATCCATTATTTGAATCCACCTCAAAAGTGCCTAAAACGAACCCGGATTACATCTAAAGAGCCAAAAACTGGAAATGCTCTCTTCTCCAAATCACCCTTAGGACCGTGAGCATCAAGTCCCCATCCCGGGCTGTTTTCATCTTTTATTTGGTTACATGTCGAACGTTGTTCTTTTTGTTAAATTAGGTGGGTAATCACATATGTAATGACATAATGAGGTGGGTATGCAATGGAATAATGAAATGAGTATGCAATGACATAATAAAGTACGTAAGATATTGATTGAAATTGGATTGTGTATGTTTTGCTTAATCATGTGAATATAACATGTGTTTGCTTACATTGTCAATTCGTTGATTGCTTTCACTTATTATTGTGATTAAGATATATTCTAGTAAAGCTAGAGACTCCGTGGAAGAGCAAGCCTTTGGAGAGATCGTCCTTAGTTCCGACATTGAGGACTACATGTAAATTTACTTTCTATCAATTATTTCCACTAAGTCTCTATACTCAATGTGCTACACATAATAGGTTATGAGAGCGGTCGAGTTCGTGGCGGGAAGCTAGTATGCGAGGGAGCTTGAACATGGGGACGGACTAGTAATAGTCGTAACTCACTGGTAAGAGTTGTAGTCGTGTAACTGTGAACATTTTTGTAAAACGTATTAATTGAGAAAGTCACAATGTGTATTAAATGTCAAGTTGTAAACTAATTTTTTCATTTATGTATGTATTCTTCGTGCTTGACATTTCAATGTTTTGGTTTTTCTTAAAAACCTGGGTGATGTGCTTAATGATTGCATCAACTTTGTTTTTTGAAAACGGGATATATGCCCATAGTTATGTACATATGGCTTCGGCCAAAACTGTCTATCAGGTGAAACTTTTATTAAAATTTCTTTAAGTTGCTTCTTGATTTACGCACTTCTGCTAAGAGTACTCATGGCTTAACCTAGTTAAAGGGTCAGGTCATTACATTTATTGAAACCACAGGAGTGTTATTTACAATTTACCCTTTAAAATACACTATATAATAGTGTCACATCATCAACAAAATGTCATGTCTTATTTTTGTTAAATTTAATGGTAAGGACTAAAGTGACAGTAAAATAAAATTTCGGGGATTAAAGTGTCAAGTTTTAAAATTTAAAGACTAAATAAACAGTTAAGTAAAAAACTCGTGGATTAAAAATTTATTTTTCCGTAAATTGTTTATTAGGGTTTAAAGCCTGTCATACAAAAATAAGCTATTTCAAACAATAACATGACTCTTAAGGTAGCATTTGGATTGTAGAGTTTTAGTATTTTGGGTTTGTGTAGGCCTCTGTTTCATTGTGCTTATGTAAAAAATTAAAGAGACAAGCATTCATTAAAATAACGAGGGACATATGTAAATTTAGACTGAATTTATTCATATTTATCTACATATAAATTATAAGGATTCTGATGTAATTGATACTTTAATCTCACAATAAAACAGCAAGAAAACTTTACTAAGATAGAGAGAAAGATGAATTCAATGATCCAGAAGAACTTGCACAGATCTTATTATTCAAGAAATGAATGAAACTACAAATTACACCATTTGAGTTTTTTCCTCACACCCTCTCTATCAATCTCAGATCTACGATAATGAAAAGAAGAAAATTATAAACTGACTAAAATGAAATAAGAAGATGACTATTTATAGCTAGCTGTCACTTTCATCAAACTGTTAAGTTGGTTTACTCCTTCCCACTTGGCTGAGCTGGCTATGCTAATGTGAGCTTGACTCTTCTAGATGACTTGATATTGACCAACTAAATCTTCTTCTCCACTTTTGGTCACATACTCAATATAGATCAAGGCTTTACATTCTTCTTCAAACAGCTTCTCTATCAGTTACTTTCAACAGGTCAAGACAGTGATTGAACTTCACAGATGTAACAGATTTTGTCAAAAAGTCAGCTGCATTATTTGAAGTATGAACCTTCTTAATAAGCACTTCTCCCTTTTCTATAACCTCTCTTACAAAATGTAACTTTATGTCCACATGTTTAGTTCTCTCATGATATTGTTGATTTTTAGACAATTGGATTGCTCCCTGATTATCACAATAAACCTCCACCATTTCTTGATTGAATCCCAGCTCACCAATAAAGCCTTTTATCCAAATTACTTCTTTAACAGATTCTGATATTACAATGAACTTAGCTTCTGTTGTTGACAAAGCTACCACTGGCTGAAGATTGGACTTACAGCTGATAACATTTATAGCAAGTAGAAAAGTGTAACCAGTGAGGGACCTTTTTTCATCCAAGTCCCCTACATAATCTAAGTCTACAAAACCAATTAATGCCATTTCTACTCCACCTCCTGATTTGTACATCTATCCCCTTTTCATAGTACCATTTAGACATCTCAGTCCCCATTTGACAGCTTCCCAATATTTTCTCCTAGGGTTACTCATGTATCTATAAACCAAGCTTGTATTGTATGCTAGATTAGGTCTAGTACATACCATCAAATACATAAGGCTGCCAATTGTATTTGAGTAAGGTACCTTTGCCATGTGTTTCACTTCTCCATCAGTTTTAGGACAATCAGCTGCTGATAACTTGAAGTGTTGAGCAAACGGTGTTGACACAGGCTTGGACTCATCCATATTGAACTTCTATAATATTTTCCTTGCATAATCCTGTTGGTGAAGAATAGCTCACGAGTCTTGACATTTTTGTCTATCTCCATGCCTAGGATCCTTCTAGCTGATCCTAGATTCTTCATGTCAAATTTTTTGCTAAGTAATAGTTTAATTGCATTTAAGTCTTCCTTATATTTTTGTTGGGATTTATGCCCTAGAATTCGTAATTTGTAATAGAATATTTTATGAATAAATAAAAGTATTATTTTAGTGAATTTTGTGCAATTTATTATATGTTGATATTCGTTAAATATTCAAACATTAATGTCAATTCCAGAGTTAGTAATTCTGTAATCTTGACTACTATGAGATATAAAGTGGATCTAGTTCAAGATAGTAACTCAAATAGTCTACAGTAAACGAATACGGTTAGGAAATCTTATTTAGATAACACTGTTGATGTTGTTCACTGATTTGATCCAAATCATTAGCATAATGTAGATGCAAGTGGAAACATCATATATAATGAGTTTATATAAGACTGGACCAGGATAATGAATCGATTCCTAAATAACACCATTCATAGGAAATGATTCATAATATCAAATTTACGTTATTAAGATTGATACGTCTCAATCCTGAGTATGTTGTGAACTCACATTAATGAAGTATTTTCCTTTGATCCACATAGTTGAGGGTGATCTGTTGATACACTCGATAAACTCTCATTTTGGGGAAATGACTAAATTAGTGCCTGAGAACATTTCTATACAAAATGGCATTCATAACTTTCCTAAAACAAATGAAAGTGTTAGTGCGACACTACTCTAACTTAGGAACTTTAGGTATCTCCCTTGTTGTAATGATTCAGTACTTGAACATGAGGCCTCACCTTCTTATTGGCCCGAGAAGGATCGTTCTATACTTGAAAACTATAGAAAAATGTTCATTAGAGAATCATCGGGTACACAAGGATAAAAAAGATAATTACAAGGGTAAAATGGTAATTTTGACCCAGTGGTAATTATGAGATTACCACGTGAAGGATATGTCAAAACGAACTTAATAACAAATGGACATAACCCATCTATAGTGAGGGGATTCAACTTAGGGTTTATAGTGGAATTACCCTAAGTTAATAATTAAGATTAATTAATTAATGAGTTTAATTAATAAATTAATAATTATTGGAGCCCATGATCTATAGGTCCATCAGGTCCCTATGCAAGCCCATATATCATTGTAACTAACCAAGTTATTAATTTAACTAGGAAGAAATAATTATTTTAAGTAATTAAATTACTTAAGTAATGGAGATACTAATTGTTTAAATAAAGAGTTTATTTAAATGGAAATTAATATTGAAATTATTTATTATTTAAATAATGGGTTTATTTAAATAGAAATTAATGATTAATATTATTTATTAAATAATGAGTTTATTTAATTTAATATTAAAATGAGAGAATTAAATATATTTGTTTTATGAAAACGAATTAATATTTTACACAAAATAATTAATTAAATTGATTTAGTTCAATATTAATTAATATATAAATTTTTGGCATATATGAATTTAATAAGATTTAATTATTTAGCATTTTATCTAATTAAATACATAAAAGAATATGCAAATATCAATATAGCGATAAATATCAAAATTAAAGATATACTATGTCAACGCCACTTGTCATTCAATTAAAGGAATATTAATTTCTTAAATTTGAATGAATCTGGGCATAAACTTAATCTCAAATTTAAAGGAAAATCATTTTCCCAATTTTAAGAGGCTGACATTTTGTTTTTAATTTTTACTTATTTATTAATTTAATTAATTTGATTATTTAAATTAAAGAAATAAGAATCCTAATTTGATTAGGAAACCAATTCTTATTTTCTTATAAATATGACCATTGGGTTCTCATATTTGACACTTGATATTTATAAAAGGCTCTCTCTTTTAGTCTCCTCTATTGCCGATTTTGGCATCTTAAAATAAGAAGAAATTTTCTTCTTTGTTTGTTCTTCCGGTTCGATTCCCACAAGTCGGGTTGGTTTATAATCGGGATATAGCATAGAAGGCTTGGTGAAGTGGATTGACGCTGTAAAGAAAACCCCAACTGATTCTCCATAAATCTACAATGTAAGTTTTTCCGAAAACCTTATAATTCTAGTTTAAGGTTTGATCATAATTGCATGTTATTAATGAATCAGTAATTAAGTGTTAATTAATTTACTAAAGAAATTCCGCTAATTTAGTAAATAGTTCCTTCAATTTCCCTGCTAGAAGCATGTCATCCACATAGAGTAACAAATAGATATATCCCTTATTTTTACTTTCTCCATAGTATACACAGCTGTCAAATGAGCTCTTCTTGAAGCCAACTTTCAATGCATATTCATCAAACCTTCTATACCAGCATCTTGGTGACTGTTTAAGTCCATATAGAGAATTTTTCAGTAAACACACCTGTTTCAGTTTTCCAGTAACTTCTCCATTCAGGCTGCTGCATATAGATTGTTTCTTCAAGGTTTCCATGCAAAAAGGCTGTTCTAACATCAAGTTGATCCAACAGCAGGCCTTTGCATGCAACAATGACTAGTAACACTCTAATTGATGTGTGTTTGACTACTGGTGAGAAGACATCAGTGAAATCAATCCCGTCTCTTTGTGTGAACCCTCTAGCCACTAGTCTAGCCTTGTATTTTGGCTCTTCTCCATCACTAGACATTGGCATTTTATGTTTGAAGATCCATTTAGATGCTACAAGCTTCTGGTTTTCAGTTGCAGGTACAAGAACCCAAGTTTGATTTTTGTTAAGGGAATCCATCTCATCCTTCATAGCAACTCTCCATCTTTCAGCATCATGCCCGTTCACAGCTTCCTTAAAGCTTTTTGGTTCATCTTCAAAAGTTTCAATTGTTTAATTTAGAGCATAGGCCTTAATGTCAGTCTCAGCATATCTAGTTGGTAGTCTGGTGGTTCTTCTCAGTCTGCCTCTGGCCAAGGAGTATTCTGAAAGATATTCAGAGGTAGCAGGCATTCTTTCTTCAGCAACCTCTATTTGTTTAGTTGTTTCTTCTGTGGTGGAATCAGATTTGGCTTGCTCCACCTCAATTTCAGTGACTTCTTCTTGTGACTTTGAGTTTCCATCATCACATTTACTATGTTGATCAATGAACAACTCATTTTCTTTGAAAATTACATCCTTGCTACAGAAACATTTCCTGCTGGATGGATCCCACAATCTGTACCCTTTCACTTCCTCCTGGTAACCAAGAAACATGCATTTGATTGCCTTTTGTTCTAGCTTGCCTTGTTTCAAATGAGCATAACACACACATCCAAACACTTTGAGATTTTCCAGCTTTGGTGTGTATCTAAACCAATCTTTTTCAGGTGTTTTGTATCCCAAAACAGTGCTTGGACATCTGTTTATTACATGGACTGCTGTAGCAGCAGCTTCAGCCTAGTAGGAGGCATCTAATTTGGAGTGTGACAACATGCTTCTAACCTTGTCCATAATGGTGTGATTCATCCACTCAGCCACTCCATTCTGTTGAGGGGTGTACTTTACAGTCCTATATCTGGAAATGCCCTCTCTTGCACAAAATTGATTGAACTCATGGCCACAGAATTCCAGCCCATTATCTATCCTTAGATATTTCACCTTTCTGTCCGTTTGATTCTCCACACATGCCTTCCATTCTTTGAATTTTCCAAAAGCTTCATCCTTTGTTTTCATAAAGTAGATCCATGTTTTGCGAGAGAAATCATCAATCAATGAGAAATCAGCATGTATGTATTCTAGGATGCTCTTTGTTGTGTGTTCTCTTTTAGCAAACTTATTTCTAGTAGTTTTACAAAATATGCAGTCTTCACAAAATTCTAGATTCTTTGCTACTGACAATGGGATCAACCTTTGTTTTGAGAGTTCTTGAAGACCCTTCTCACTGGTATGGCCTAACCTTCTATGCCATAGCATTACATCTTCTCTTTCACTATCAGTAGGAATCATGGCATGGTTTGGCAGTTGAACTGACTTGAGCCAATATAAACCATTTATCTTCTTAGCAGTCATTAGGAGCTTGTTGCCTTTACTGATTTCAAGAAAACCTCATTTTCCTTCATAAGAACTGTGATGACCCGACACTTCTAAATAAATTTAATTTATAAAACACAGCAGAAGTCTTTTATTTTAAGAAAAATTAGCGTGGTTATGTTTGAAAGTTAGCTAGCCAAAACCTGTTTACATCCTAATTTTCAAATCTAATAAAATCACATGGAACTTTAAGTCCCAATCAGGAGTTCAAAGATGTAATATCATAAAAAAAACATCCATAAGCTCTTATGAGCTAAATACAATGTATAATTCATAAAATCCTTTAAAGTTCACAAAAGTAATACATAAACTTTACAACAACTGAGTCCATCTCGAGGTCATCATCCCTCGATCACGCAGCACCACCTCCTCTCCCTCGACCTCTAGCCAGGGCATTACCTGAAATTGGTTGTAATATCATGAGCTAACAACTTAAGCCCAGTGAGAAAAATAAGAATAAAAAGTAAAAATAGACCTCAAACTCGCATTTCAATTTGTGTCCAATTAATCTGACAAATACACTCCTAAAGTTCTCCAAACTTTAGATAATTTCATTTTATACTCTCTAAAGGATGATATTACTAACACTCGTAGTCAATCCTCATCCAATTACTTGTTATGACAAAGTTAAGAAAAATAAATAAAACTTTGCATAAATATAACATCTCGATCCTCTATCCAAGATATATAATTTCATCGATCATATGCATGAAGGTAATGAGTACATCCCGTAGGATACGCATTCGCCCTTTATGCATGAAATGAAGGTAATGTGGAATTTTCCCGTAGTATCTGTTGTGTGAAATCGTGATACGCAAGTGCACGCAGTCAAACAAGTAATAAAGTGATAAGAAAGATATCGTTCCCACGAGGATTAGTGATTTAAAATGGTGTTTAACAAATAATTTAAAGAAAACAAAAACAATGATAAATTGGGGTGATTTGATTTATGAAACTAAATAACTAAAATTGTGAAATTATGCAAAACTAAATGACGAAATTCTAAATTAAATATGGAAAATAAGTAAGATGGGTTAACGTGGCTGAAATTACTCCTAAAATATGCAAGAATATTAAAGTGATTAAACTATGTAGGGATGAATGGTTGGAAAATCAAGAATCCCCCTAAAAAGTCTTAGAATTCACAATTGCTGCAGCAGTGTTGTGGCTGTGCTGCAGCAAACTGCATTAACAAATACACTTTTTATGCAAGCAAACTCAAATGTTCATGTGACTTTTGTCAAGCCTAGCATGATTCTAATTCTTAATCCAACTTAATTCCTATGTCTAGGTTAAATTAAATTAAAATTACGCTTTGATGCTCCGGTTTAGGCTTTAAGGTGTAAACACATATGTCTATGCATTACCAAAAACAATTTCAAGAATCGTTAACCCTTATCAATCAATATTCTTCCATTCAATTTTAAACTTTTCAGAATTAAAACTAAACTAAGCAATTTACTTAGGTTGATCAAGCATAAGCAAAGAGACAAGAAATATCAAACTATTGATTGAGCATAGAAAATTGAATTCATTAAAGCTTGTGAAAAACTAATTCCCCTTAGGGTTCATCTATCAATTCCAACCTAAGAAATTTAGTTCATAATGAAATTCAAATTAACAAAAGAGTTTAACAAAAATAAACCTGAAGCTAACATAAACTAACAATGGATAATGGAATTCTAAAGAATGAAGAAGAAGAAGAGCAATTTAAATAAGAAGGAGAAGGAAATTCAAACGAATCTCCATGAAGAATGCTCTTTTTCCCTCTCCAAAAGCTACTGCGTTTTTGCCTCTCTTCCTCTTCTCACGTTCAGCCACTTTTTCACGTTCCAGTCTTCCCAAATCTGCCTCCTCTTCTTTCTTTTTAGATCTAGGTTAATCTTCTCTTTTCTTTTGTTTTGGGCTTGGGCTTCCTTCTAATCTCCTCCAAATTACTCCTAAGATGGACCCTAAGTAGTGGGCTTATTTTATCTCAAGTGGATCTGCTGAAACGGGCCCAAAAATATGGATTTTTGGGCCAAAAATCGTGATCTGCACTGTTGTCCAGATTCTGCCCAGTGTGCTGCAGCACAGCTGCAGCACTGCCACAACACTTTTCAAAAATCTGCACTTTTTTTCTATTTCCTACATGAAATTTGCAATTCTTTTAGGACTTTCTTTCATTCAAATTGACAAAATTAAATACCAAGAGCCAAGAACAATCCTAAATATACTTTAAAGTGCTAAAAACCCGAATTTTCCCAAAATAAACTTTAATAAAGAATGATTCTAAATGAGTTCAAAGTGCACAAAATATAAGCAAAGTTCAATCAATTAATTATCATATAGGCATTAAAATAGAACCAAATAACTCTATTTTATAGAGTTATCAGTATCCACCATTCAACCTTATTTATGAAGGTAATGTGGACTTTTCCCGTAGTATCCACCATTCAACCTTATGCATGATGAAGGTAATGTGGACTTTTCCCGTAGTATCCACCATTAACCTTTCATTCTCTTTCTCACTTTCTTTCCTTTTTCACTTTCTTTTCTCTTTCACTTTCTTTCCTTTTTCACTTTATTTTCTTTTTCACTTTCTTTTCTTTTTCGCTTTCTTTCAATGATGCGAGATGTTATGGTACAATAAATAATGGTGCAAGATGTTATACATATGCTTTCATATGCTTGTAAAAGTAGTAAAGTAAAGTACGTTTATTAAAGTATCCGAGACAAACATAAAGTAAAGAGGCATAAAGTAAAGACATAAAGTAAAATAGATAGGAATCTCGGATGAACGATATGTCGATCGAACTCCGCTACCAATAATAAAAGTAAAAACATAACTTAAACGATTAACCTATACCTTCCAGGATTCTAAACTTCCAATATAATCCGAAGTTCTATTAACCGTTCTATATAGAAGTTTGGATCTTCTAACCTCCAATGATCCATCCTACGCTTCGAAACGAATCTAACTTAGAATCTTCTAAGATTTAGTGCTTTCCTCGAGAACTCCTAAGTTCTCACTTAAAGGATTAACTCCTAATCCTAAGGGCACTAACTCACATCCCTCTAATCTTATATTTGAATCTTAGTCTTAGCTTCTTATTCTACAAACCATTATACTTATTTGCTTTCTATAGTTACTTTAAATTCTAACTATTTTCACCTTAATAAAAGATGACTTCGCTGCTAAATCCGAAAGAGCGATCAAGCCAGCGGTTCAAAAACACCTACAATTGAATTATACTACACAATCAATAAATTACCAATTATTGATCAAACAACAATTAAACATATAAAACAACGAAAAACTCAACAAACCCCCCAAAGAGGCTCTCGGCCCACTCAAGTAAAATGGGCTTCAGGTTTGGTTTTCCGACATTTAGGCAATTTAAAAGTGTTTCGAGTTGGTTTCAAGCAAATTTGATATTCCCGATTTCAATGGGTATCGATAATTAGGGCTTTTGAACATTATGCCCTTTCCCGAAATGAATTTCAATAAACAATATATCATCAATACATAACCCATATTCAAACCCCAAAAGGTAAATTTCAAACGGGAAGAGTTTGGACTGAAACTCGGTTTTAGTGTTATGAGATTGTTTCCAAAAACACTTAAAACAACTACCGTATTTACAAACACCGAGTTCCACAACACGAAATCGAAGGAAATCAAAGAAAACTCCATTAAAATACTATTTAGAGCTTAGGGTTTGAAACTTTACTTATCGAGAACTCCGTATAACACGAGTGGCAAGTACGATGGTTAGGTGGAAAAGGATCCTTGACTCGAGGGCTTTCCGATGTATCCAAGATCGAGTCGATCCGTTGAGAAACGAATGAAAATCGAATTTCTCTTTTCTCTCTTTGATGTCACGGGTGGGAGGAACAAAAATTGGAGTGTTTTGATCAAATTTGAGTCAAAGGTTCTTTTAAAGAAGATGAGTGAATAGTGTTTTGATATTTAGGAATTTTTGAAATGACGGTTACGTCCTTTTATGACTTTTGACTTATAAAACGAAACCCGATGATCTTAAACTATCCCAATGGTGATTAATAATTATTAATTGGACCGTTAATGATTATTAATACCATTAAAACGAAATTAAACTAAAAAGGTAATTAAAAGGACTTAAACCGAAATAAACTACTAAATTCTAATTTACCGATAAATAAATAAACTTTAATTACGTAAATTAAAATAAAATAAAAAAAAATTATCACAAAATAACGGAACGTTACAGTCAACCCTCCTAAAAAGGGCTTTTCGTCCCCGAAATGTAAACTTACTAAGTGAAAAGGTGAGGATACTTTGCCCGCATATCATCCTCACGCTCCCACGTAGCTTCTTCAGACACTTGGTTCCTCCAAAGGACCTTAACCAAGCGAATAGTCTTGTTTCTTAACACCTTTTGCTCGAATGCTTGAATCTCAACTGGTGTCTCCTCATAAGACATACTAGCATCCAAAACGATCGGCTCATGATCGATCACATGAGAAGGATCCGCCATGTACTTCCGAAGCATCGATACATGGAATACATTATGAACTGCCAATAAAGAAGGTGGTAAAGCCAATCGGTAAGCCACTGCTCCTACCCGATCAAGTACCTCGAAAGGGCCAATGAACCTAGGGCTCAGCTTACCCTTCTTACCGAATCTCATAACACCTTTCATAGGTGCTACCTTCAAAAACACGTGGTCCCCCACTGAAAACTCAAGTGGACTATGCCTTTTGTCTGCATAACTCTTCTGTCGACTCTAGGCAACCCCCATCCTTTCTCTAATCAAGTCAATCGATTGACTAGTCAACTGTAACAACTCGGGTCCCAAAAGCCTTCTCTCCCCAACTGTGACGACCCGACACTTTTAAATAAATTAAATTAGAAAACACAGCGGAAGTCTTTTATTATAAGAAAATTTGGCGTGGTTATGTTTGAAAATTTGCTGGCCAAAACCTGTTTACATCTTAATTTCAAAATCTAAAATACACAAGGAACATTAAGTTCCTATCCAGGAGTTCAAAATGATTATAATCATAAACATAAAGACAAAAGCTCTTAAGAGCTATATACAATTGTACAAATCTCAAAATTTATATAAAATTCACAAAACCATGTACATGGATTTTTACAACTACTTAGTCCATCTCGAAATCATCATCCTCTCGATCAAGCGCGCACCAACTCCTCTCCCACGATCCCAAACATTACCTGAAATGTTTGTAATATCATGAGCTAACAAACTAAGCCCAGTGAGAATAATAAGAATAAAAAGTAAGGTTAGACCTCAAACTTGCATTTCCGATTTGTGTCCAAGAACATACTTACTCTTTGCTATCAATCCATTCAAAGAGTTTATATCAAAATGTTCCACTTTTACTTACCAATTCTCCAATATAATTGTGGAACTACATTCCAAATATTCTAGGTATGGTTTCGTAAATGCATATAGCATTTATATCTCATTTTCCTTATAAACCTTATACTATATACAAGATTTACATCAAATCTTATTCTCCCAAAAGATGATATTACTACACTCGTAGTCAAATCCTCATCCATTAACTTGTTATGACATAGAATAAGTAAAGTAAATAAACTTTGTATAAAATATAACATCTCGATTCTCTATATCATCAATCATAAGCATGAATGCATGAGGACATCCCGTAGGATTTTGCATTTGCCCTTATGCATGAGGATGTAATGTGTACGTCCCGTAACTTACCATTCAACTCCCTATGCATGAGAAGTAATGTGTACGTCCCGTAACTTACCATTCAACTTCTTTTCTTGTTTTACTTTCTTTTCTTTTTCTGAAGGTGATGCGGACACTACCCGTAAGCTCCAACATTCTCCCCTTCTTTTCTTTTTTAATGCATGATGCGAAAATGTTATGGTGCAATATGATATGCATATGCCTGCATATCCTTGTAAAAGTAAATAAGTAAAGTACAGAATTAAAGTAGGCGATGCAAACATAAAGTAGAGGGGCATAAAATAAAAGACATAAAGTAAAATAGATAATAATCTTGGACGAACGATATGTAAATCGAACTCCGCTACAAATAATAAAAGTAAAAAACATAACTTAAACGATTAACCTAAACCTTCAAGGATTCTAAATTTCCAATATAATCCGAGTTTCTATTAATCGTTCTATATAAAAGTTTGGATCTTTTAACTTCCAATGATCCATTCTAAACTCCAAAACGAATCTAACTTAGAATCTTCTAAGATTCGAGGCTTTCTTCGAGAAATCCTAAGTTCTCGCTTAAAGGATTAACTTCAAATCCTAAGGGCACTAACTCACTCCCTCTAATCTTAGATTTGAATTCTAATCTTAGTTTCAATTCTACAAACCATTATACTTATTTGCTTTCTATAGTTACTTTAAATTCTAACTATTCTCACCTTTGTAAGAGAAGATCTCGCTCTCAACCTCCGATAGAGCGATCAAGCAAAGTTCAAACCACCTACAATTAGAATTACATCTAATTAACAATTAATAAATAAACAAACTAACGATCAAACAACATCTAAGCGTGCAAAACAACGAAAAACCCAATAACCCCTACAAAGAGGCTCTCGGCCCCCCCTTTTGGTTTTGGTTTTCCGTCTTTTAGGCAATTTAAAAGTGTTTCGAGTTGGTTTTAAGCAATTTCGATATTCCCGATTTCAATGGGTATCGATGATTCGGATTTTTGAACAATATGTAATTTCCCAAATTGAATTACAAAAAGCAATTTATCATCAATACATAACCCATAATGAAACCCCAAAAGGTAAATTTCAAACGGAAAGGGTTTCGACTGAAACTCGGTTTTAGGGTTTAGGAAAAGTTTCCAAAAACTCTTAAAACAACTCCCGTATTTACAAACACCGAGTTTCACAACACGAAATCGAAGGAAATCAACGAAAACTCCATTAAAACACTATTTGGAGTTTAGGGTTTCAAGATAAACTTACTGAGAACTCCGTGGATCTCGGGTGGCAAGTACGATGGTTGGGTGGAAATGAATCCTAGACCCGAGGGCTTTCCAATGCAACTGAAATCGAGTCGATCCGCTAAGAAACGAACGAAAAACCAAAATCCCTATTTCCCCCCTTGAAGCCCACGGCCATGGAGAAGAAAAATGACAAGTTTTGGTCAACTTTGGTCAATTGGTGGATATTTAAAGATGAATGAATAGTGTTTTGATATTTTTAAGAAATTGGAAATGACGGTTGCGTCCTTTTATGACTTTTGACTTCTAAAACGAAACCCGATGCTCTAAAATTAATCTAAAGGTGATTAATAATTATTAATTTGCCTATGAATAATTATTAATGTCACCGAAGCGAAAATAAAATATTAAAACAATTAAAAAGAATTTCGGGCAAAAATTAACTACTAAAATTGAAATTACAAAATAATAATTAAACTAAATACTTGAGTTGAAATATATAAATAATAAACAATATTAAATAAAAAAATCACTTCAAAATAACGGGACGTTACACCAACCTCATCCCAGTGAGCTGGAGATCGACACTTTCTACCATAAAGTACCTCAAATGTTGCCATCTCAATAGTAGCCTGGTAGCTGTTATTATAAGCAAACTCTACCAAATACAATCGAGAATCCCAACTACCTCCAAAATCAAGAACACAAGCTCTCAACATATCCTCCAGAATCTGGTTAACTCTCTCAGTCTGACCATCTGTCTGGGGGTGAAAAGCTGTGCTAAAATCCAAGCCAGTACCCATGGCTGAATGCAAACTCTGCCAAAACTTCGAGACAAAACGAGTGTCCCGATCTGATACGATCCTCACAGGCACACCATGTAATCTAACAATCTCCCATAAATACAACTGTGCCCATGTCTCCACTGGGTAGGTGATCCTCCCAGGTATAAAGTGTGTAGTCTTCGTCAAGCGGTCTACAATCACCCAAATGGTATCGTAACCCTCTGATGTCCTCGACAAACCACTGATAAAGTCCATGGAAATCTCCTCCCATTTCCATTCTGGCACACTCAGAGGGTTAAGAAAACCCGATGGACTCTTCCTCAAAGCCTTGACTTGCTGACAAGTCAAGCATCTACTAACAAAGTCCGCAATCTCAAGCTTCATCTCAGGCTACCAATAATGCTCTCTCAGGTCCCTGTACATCTTCGTACTACCTGGATTAATAGAGAAGATAGAACTGTGAGCCTCCTCCAACAGTTCCCTTCTAAAAGTCGATCCTAAAGGCACACATAGCCTCTTACGATACATCAGAGCACTGTCTGTAGAGAAGGCAAAATGGCTAGGAATATCTGACTCAGCCTCTCTAAAACTAGCCTGCAAATGAACCTCATCTCTTTGTGCATCAATCATCCTCTACCTCAAAGTAGGTGCCACTGTTAAACTAGCCAGACTCACAGTGACCTCGACAGTCAGAAATGCTATCTCAGCTCGTTCTATATCCCACCTCAATCTCAAAGGTATGGCTGACAAAGCTGATGAATGAGAAGACTTCCTACTGAGCGCGTCAGCCACTACATTGGCTTTCCTAGGATGATACTGAATGTCACAGTCATAATCCTTAACGAGCTCCAACCATCTCCGCTGTCTCATATTCAATTCCTTCTGAGTGAAGAAATATTTGAGACTCTTATGGTCAGTAAATATCAGCCGGTGCCATACGATAAGGTGCTTTGGACAATGGAGCTGTCCCAGGAGCAACCTCAATATGAAAATCAAACTGTCTCACCGGTGGCTAACCGGGTAACTCATCAGGGAAAACATCAACGTCATCCCTCACTACTAGCACAGAACTCAAGCTAGTCTCTGGTACAGAAATGTCAACAACGCTAGCTATATAACCCAAGGCTCCATCACTTAGAAGCATACTAGCTTCTAACATAGATATCAAAGTGGGTGCTACTCGACTACTAGTCCCACGAAAACGTAATCAGGTCCCACATGGACCCAAAAATCAACAACTCTCTCAGTACAATCAATAGTGGCATGATTAGCTGATAGCCAATCCATACCCAAAATCACATCGAAATCAGACATAGGCATGATAATCAAAGTAGCATGCAAGCAACAACCCATAAAACACAAATCATCAGTGCTAATCATACTATCAGCAATAACAAACTTCCCCACCAGGGTAGAAACACGCATCTCAAAACCTAATGGTGCATACTCAAGTGCAGCCAACTCAACAAACTCAGAAGAAATAAAAGAGTGGCTAGCTCTATAATCAAATAAAACAAAAGCCGAATGGCCAAAAACTGTCAAAGTACCAGTCACTACAGTACCTGCAGCCTCGGCCTCCTCTCTGGTGGCAAATACACTAGCCTGATGCTGAACAGGTGGCGGAGGAATCGGACGCAGCGGTGGAGGTAATATTTGTGGTGGTGGAACAATAGGTAGAAGTCTAAACTGCTGTGCCTGTCCACCCTGACCTCTACCCCTGTACTAACCTCTGCCTCGGTCCAGACCTCTGCCTCTAACCGGAGGAGCATAAAAAGTAGGTGGTGCCTGATATGGTCTCTGCTGAACACCCTGACCCGGGTAACCATACTGTGGTGGTTGTGCCTGAGGAGTTGTACACTGTCTAGATAGATGACCCACCTGACCACAAGTATAACACCTCAGTGGTAGAGTACATATCCCAGTATGATGACTAGAACACTTTCGGCAATAGCGGGGTCGTCCCTGTGCCATCGGCTGTCTAAACTGGACTTCGTCCCGAGCCTGCTGCTGCTGCTGTCTCGTCTGTGGTAGCGGTACTCGACCAGTATGATCGTCCTCTGCCTTCCTCTTATAAGAGGAAGTCTCTCCTGTAGCAGCTAGGTTGCCTTTCTTTTCCTCAGATACAAAACCCAAAGAAACTGCAAACTCTAAAGCCTCCTCATAGGTGGTCGGACACAAGATGCGTAGATGACCCCTAATCTCGGCTCTCAATCCCACCATAAACGTCTTCTTCTTGCTCTGAGGGTTAGCAATCTGTCCAGGAGCAAACCTAGACAATCGATCAAACTCTCGCTCGTACTCTGTCACTGATCTATTACCCTGTTTCAGGGTTAGAAACTCCACCTCTAATCGGTCTCGTAAATCAGCTGAGTAATATTTCTCATAAAACCTCTCTCGAAATATCTCCCAAGTAACCTCCATAGTAAGAGAAAGTGATCTATGAAGGCCTCTCCACCAATACAAAGCATCATCAACAAGAGAATATGTGCCATAGTGGACCTTCAGCTGGTCCGGGCACTCAATAAACACGAAGGCTCTCTCAACCCTATCAATCCATAACTCTGCAACAAATGCATCCAAAGACCTACCATCAAATTCAACAGGTGCATACCGCCTATACTCCCTCAGAGTCCTAGCAGCATCAGTAACTCCAACCTGATCAACTGTTATATCTGCTGCATCCCGTAGTAACTCAAGATAAACTTCCTCAGCGATGTAAACTCTTCGCCCCTGAACAGGTGGCGGTATAACAGGAATCACAGGTGGAGGTGGTGATGGAGGTGTAGGGTTACGGGCTCGGCCTCTACCCCTCACAGGAGCAGCCGCCCTCACTCCAGCTCGTCTAGCACCCCTTCTAGGAGGCATACTGCATCATAGTCAATATAACTTGATAAGTTACTAGTAAAAGAGGATTCACCACTCCTTTACCAAATCAAAATAAATATGCGAGTTTAAAGATAAAGGTCTAGGAATACCTGGTGCTGCTGATCTCAGATGATGACTTAGAGAATGGACTTAAAACAAAACATGAAATACAAACATGCATCGCATGTAGTCTACAGAACCCGTCGGCTCTGATACCAACTGTGACGACCCGACACTTTTAAATAAATTTAATTTATAAACAAAGCGGAAGTCTTTTATTTTAAGAAAAATTGGCGTGGTTATGTTTGAAAGTTGGCTAGCCAAAACCTGTTTACATCCTAATTTTCAAATCTAATAAAATCACATGGAACTTTAAGTCCCAATCAGGAGTTCAAAGATGTAATATCATAAAACAACATCCATAAGCTCTTAGGAGCTAACTACAATGTATAATTCACAAAATCCTTTAAAGTTCACAAAAGTAATACATAAACTTTACAACAACTGAGTTCATCTCGAGGTCATCATCCCTCGATCACGCAGCACCACCTCCTCTCCCTCGACCTCTAGCCAGGGCATTACCTGAAATTGGTTGTAATATCATGAGCTAACAACTTAAGCCCAGTGAGAAAAATAAGAATAAAAAGTAAAAATAGACCTCAAACTCGCATTTCGATTTGTGTCCAATTAATCTGACACATACACTCCTAAAGTTCTCCAAACTCTAGGTAATTTCATTTTATACTCTCTAAAGGATGATATTACTAACTCTCGTAGACAATCCTCATCCAATTATGACAAAGTTAAGAAAAATAAATAAAACTTTGCATAAATATAGCATCTCGATCCTCTATCCAGGATATATAATTTCATCGATCATATGCATGAAGGTAATGAGTACATCCCGTAGGATACACATTCGCCCTTTATGCATGAAATGAAGGCATGAAGGTAATGAGTACATCCCGTAGGATACGCATTCGCCCTTTATGCATGATATGAAGGTAATGTGGACTTTTCCCGTAGTATCCACCATTCAACCTTATGCATGAAGGTAATGCGGACTTTTCCCGTAGTATCCACCATTCAACCTTATGCATGATGAAGGTAATGTGGACTCTTCCCGTAGTATCCACCATTAACCTTTCATTCTCTTTCTCACTTTCTTTCCTTTTTCTCTTTCACTTTCTTTCCCTTTTCACTTTATTTTCTTTTTCACTTTCTTTTCTTTTTCGCTTTCTTTCAATGATGCGAGATGTTATGGTACAATAAATAATGGTGCAAGATGTTATGCATATGCTTGTAAAAGTAATAAAGTAAAGTACGATTATTAAAGTATCCGAGACAAACATAAAGTAAAGAGGCATAAAGTAAAGACATAAAGTAAAATAGATAGGAATCTCGGATGAACGATATGTCGATCGAACTCAGCTACCAATAGTAAAAGTAAAAACATATCTTAAACAATTAACCTATACCTTCCAGGATTCTAAACTTCCAATATAATCCAAAGTTCTATTAACTGTTCTATATAGATGTTTGGATCTTCTAACCTCCAATGATCCATCCTACGCTTCGAAACGAATCTAACTTAGAATCTTCTAAGATTCAGTGCTTTCCTCGAGAACTCCTAAGTTCTCACTTAAATGATTAACTCCTAATCCTAAGGGCACTAACTCTCATCCCTCTAATCTTAGATTCGAATCTTAGTCTTAGCTTCTTATTCTACAAACCATTATACTTTTTTGCTTTCTATAGTTACTTTAAATTCTAACTATTCTCACCTTAATAAAAGATGACTTCGCTCCTAAATCCGAAAGAGCGATCAAACGAGCGGTTCAAAAACACCTACAATTGAATTATACTACATAATCAATAAATTACCAACAATTGATCAAACAACAACTAAACATACAAAACGACGAAGAACTCAACAAACCCCCCAAAGAGGTTCTCGGCCCTCTCAAGTAAAATGGGCTTCGGGTTTGGTTTTCTGGCTTTTAGGCAATTTAAAAGTGTTTCGAGTTGGTTTTAAGCAAATTTGATATTCCCGATTTCAATGGGTATCGATAATTAGGGTTTTTGAACATTATGCCTTTTCCCGAAATGAATTTCAATAAACAATATATCATCAATACATAACCCATATTCAAACCCCAAAAGGTAAATTTCAAACGGGAAGGGTTTCGACTAAAACTCGGTTTTAGGGTTATGGGATTGTTTCCAAAAACACTTAAAACAACTCCCGTATTTACAAACACCGAGTTCCACAACACGAAATCGAATGAAATCAAAGAAAACTCCATTAAAATACTATTTAGAGCTTAGGGTTTGAAACTTTACTTACCGAGAACTCCGTATAACACGAGTGGCAAGTAGGATGGTTAGGTGGAAAAGGATCCTTGACTCAAGGGCTTTTCGATGTATCCAAGATCGAGTCGATTTGTCGAGAAACGAACGAAAATCGAATTTCTCTTTTCTCTCTTTGATGCTCACGGGTGGGAGGAAGAAAAATTGGAGTGTTTTGGTCAAATTTGAGTCAAAGGTCATTTTAAAGAAGATGAGTGAATAGTGTTTAGATATTTAGGAATTTTGGAAATGATAGTTACGCCTTTTATGACTTTTGACTTATAAAACGAAACCCAATGATCTTAAACTATCCCAATGGTGATTAATAATTATTAATTGGCCCGTTTATAATTATTAATACCATTAAAACAAAATTAAACTAAAAAGGTAATTAAAAGGACTTAAACCGAAATAAACTACTAAATTCTAATTTACCGATAAATAAATATTTTTAATTACTTAAATTAACATAAAATAAATAAATTTTTTTATCACAAAATAACGGGACGTTATAAGAACACCCCAAAGAATCAAGAGTGCCAAGTGAGATCAAGTTTTTTTACAACTCAGGTACATATCTGACTTCAGTCATCTTGATTGGATTCGAATCTTGAAATTGCAAACAAATCGAACCAATCCCTGCTACCTTACATGTTTGATTGTTACCCATGTAGACAAATCCTTCATCATAAGGCTTCAAATCAAGAAACCACTGCTTGTTTGGTGTCATATGATACGTGCATCCGGAGTCTAACATCCAGTCTTCCTTGTTGTCATGACCCTGACTTCCAGGTTTATCATTTGTGACAGCAAGAACTTCCATGTAATCAATTTTACCTTCACCAACAGCAGCGTTTGCTATTTCATCAATTCTTTTATTTTCAAAGATCTTTCTGTCAGGACAGTCCCTTTTGAAATGCCCCTCTTTATGGCAGAGAAAGCATTTCCAAGTTTTGGACTTTTGAGTTCCTTCTTTCTTCCATTTCTTATTGTTTTTCTTAAAACCAGTCTTTCCTCTTACAAACAACCCTTCACCATTTTGTTGTCACGTAGTACATCATGCCCAGAAGTACGACCATCATGCCCAGAAGTATGACCATCATGCCATCTATCTGAATTAGGCAGAACTCTACTCTCAATGGTCTCCTTAGTCGACATGCTATCAACACGACGCTCAGTCTTCCTTCAGTCTCTGCGACGACCAAGTAATGTCCATTTGGACTTTCTTTTCCCATTTCCTGAACCTTGATCTTTGATGCAGCAATCACTTGACTCACAGTCAAGGTATCTCTCCCATACTTCATTGCTGGTTTGACATCTTTGAAGGCTTCTGGTAATGAATTTAGTAGTAATACAGCCTCACTTTCATCACCCATCCGTTCCCCTGTACTTTTGTAATCCATGGTCAATTTCTTGAAATTATCAAGATTCTCTTCTAGACCCTTTGATGGATTCATTTTGTATGAGAAAAATTTCTCTTTGATATGAATCTTATTGGGAAGATCAGCAGTTGAAAACATTGAAATGAGCTTCTGCTAGATTTCTGAAGGTGTCTCCAATTCAATAACCTGTCTCAAAACGTTATCTGCCAGATTGAGAACAAGAGTGTTATAGGCCGTATCTTTAAATCCTTGGAGTTCTTCGGGTATAGGGTCTCAGGAAATTTGGGTTTTTCTTCAATGGCTTGAACAGCTTTCTGTTGAATCAAGATTGCCTTAATCTTCTTGCTCCACAGTTTGAAATCTCCTGCGCCATTGAACTTCTCGATCTCGTACTTGGTTGTTGTCCCTATGGATTCTTGCTAATGCTCTGATACCAATTTGTGGTAATTGATTCTTTAATCTCACAACAAAACAACAAGAAAACTTTACTAAGACAGAGAGAAAGATTAATTCAATGATCCATAAGAACTTGCACAAATCTTATTATTCAAGAAATGAATGAAACTACAAATTACACCATTTGAGTTTCTTCCTTACACCCTCTCTGTCAATCTCAGATCTACGATAATGAAAAGAAGAAAATTGTAAACTGACTAAACAGAAATAAGAAGATGACTATTTATAGCTAGCTGTCACTTTCATCAAACTGTTAAGTTGGTTAAAAAACTCCTTCCCACTTGGCTGAGCTGGCTATTATAATGTGAGCTCCAACTAACTCTTCATATTCTTATATTCACAAACCAAACCTCAAAACCAGGAAAAAGATTACATTAGTAAGGTGGAAGTTCTAAACAAATTTAATTTATGCAATGAAGTTTTGGAAAGATATTATGAATGAGCCAATAAGCCATGTATTGGTAAGTCTTTTGAGTCAAATGAACCCCATCCCAACTAATGTATTTATTAGGATGAGAACAAACTGGTACTCCTTGTAGTCCACATATTTGCATTATGTTGAAGTTATAATCACCTCCAATCCCACAACAAGACTTTAGTAAAGATGTTTCATCAAATCCTGTAGATAAAATATAGAGGCGGTTACTGAAATAAAATATTTTGACATATTAAATATTGAAATGTCAAAACTTTTTCAACAATTAACTTAAAAATGGTAAAATACCAACAAACTCATTAAAAATAAAAATGAAAAATAATAATTATAGTTCAATTAATTATAAATATAGAAAAAACAAACATATTCATTGAGAATAATAATAAAAAATAGTAAAACAGTTCTAATGAAACCGATATTTGGTTATTTTAGTAAAAAGCCTGACATTTTAATAATTAATATGTAGAATTATGTTATTTGAGATAATTTATGATAAAAATATGTATGTGTAATATTTTTCTTCATCAAACGTGCAACAAAACGTACCGAGTCGTGAAGCATGACGTAGAACCCATAAAAATGCTTTATAATAGTCACCATATATGAGGATGACATTTGGATTATCTTTTCTCAATGATTTGATGGCTTGTTTCAGCTTCTTATTGTGATAAGTTGCCATGTTATTGAAAACCTTTAAACAACAAAACTTATCATATGCAGCTGATTCATTGGTTTGAAAGCGAGTGAGAAAGATTGGTAGGCAACCTATCGGAAAGAATCCCGGGATAATAACTCGAGCAGCACCATAACTGATGACTCTCTATAAAAATATATAAATTATGACAAAAAAGTAAGCATAGTTTTAAAAAAAAAATTACAATCAATAACATATTATTCTACCTTATTTTTTTAAAAATTAGCAATTCCTAACTCTTTGGTTTTTTCATTACCCCAAAACAACATGCTATTTTTAAATTTTAGGACCATTACTGAAATAACATATTTTTACCTAATAATTACTGAAATGTTAGAATTTTTCAAAATTATTAAAATAGCATAATTATTGTTCAATAATGTGATGAATTATAATTCAATAATTTATTAAACTAAAAAAAGAAAAAAAAAACTAACAAATTCATTGAAAATAATGATGAAAGATAATCAGATAGCTCGACAAATTATTGAGCTTTCTCTAAAAAAAGTAAATAAAAAAAACATACAAATTCATCTAATACCCATGAAAACTAGTTCAATAATTTAATAAATTATAATTATGCTATTTGAGTAATTTTAAAAACTTCTGATATTAGAATTTTGCTATTTGAGACAAATTCTATTTGAGGAAATAGTTTACAAAGTTTCGAAATTTGATAACATACGGTAGTAGCATCTTTTATAGTTTGGACAACTTCAGATACCATATTTCTGACTTCAACAATAGGTTTGCCTTGGAATAAAGCATAATTATAATCATTTCCTCCAATCTCACCCATGAAAATTAACTCATTCTTTAGCTTCAGAGAACAATCTGTAATTTATACACACATATATATGAAATTTAATATAAAAAAATAAATGAATAAAATATACTCATTTGAATAAAGAATTATTTACTAACCTGTTTTATTAAAACAAGTAGAATTGAGATATTTGGACATCCAATCAAGTTGTTTGGTTAGAGATGTGTTGGTAACGGGAGAATATATATTGTGATGAGAAAGGACATCGACAGATAAAGCCGTAGAGCCACCTACGGCAAAATTCACTCCGTGTTTGAACGATGCGTCCTTCTTCAAATATGGGTTGATAAATGGAAGTTTAGCTGCCAAGGCTATATATCAAAATAAAACAACCACAAATTATATATTGTTTTATTCCTATAATATTATTTCATATTTGCATACAAATTAGGGAAATTTTATTCGCTAGTAGAATTTTCTGCAATATTTATAAATATAGCATTCTTTAAAAGTATTTGTAAATATAACAGTGTTTTTAAAAACCATCATTTATGTGAATAAGAAAAATTAGTGATAACTTGTAAGATAGTTAGTGATAACTATTAGAATTCATGCACAAAATATCAAAGTATCAGTTAAATCAGTGATTACTTGTGTATAAATCAGTGAGTACTTGTGAGGAAATAATTGATTACTCATGTAAAATTAGTGGTAATTTTGTAATATTTTAGGTGCGAATTTGAGTTTTTTTGCTATTTTTATAAATAAGTTTTTTTACTGCTGTTTTTACAAATATTATATTTATTTTTGCTATTTTTGCAAGAGCCCCTAAAAACTATGGTAAACATTCAAATTATTTGGTAAGGGCAGAGTCAGAAATAATTTTTAGTCGAGTAAAAATTATATATAATCATTTATAGAAATTAAGGGGCGCAAAATATATAAAATATTCCTAAAATTGATTTATTTTACATACATTTTTCTACAATTATTATTTCAAAAATGAGGGGAGCAATTGTTGATCCGCCCCTATATACGAGTAACTTTGAAATATAGTAAATCTTTTAAAAGTAACATTTTTTAACATTTATTAATTAAATGAAAAAAAATGTGTCATTAAACATAAAATCTCAAAATTAAAATTGGAAGAGATGTAAAGAAAGATAGTAGTGAAGAATTAGTATACCAAAGTAATCGATTATAAGTAAGCCGTTAGAACAGCGTCCAGTTGGCTTCTTGAAGAAGGTTTCACCATATGGAAGATGGGAAAACGGAGTTATAGGATTCTCACGTATCAGATTTCCAGTATCTGATATGGAATCGCCAAACTGATATATTGCTTGAAACATGCATGACTTTAGATAATGAGCATTTGATAGAAATGGAACAAGTAAACAAGCGTAAAGGAAGAGAGTTTTATATCCAACCATCATGGTTAAAAGGAAAATAGTGATTCGTGAGTTTCCATGATTAGTGTTTTTTTTTTTTTTTTATAAGAAGCTAAGATGTGAAGGAAATTTTTTAATTTTAATTTTATTTTTTTAATAATTTTATTCAAAATTAAGAAAGGGAGGCTTGAATCTTGTAAAAGTAATAGTATTTTAATTTAGGGAAATTTCATTGAGGGGTAGATTTTTATCCTATATTTGTAAAAATATCAACTAAAAAAAGTATTTGTACATATAACAATTTTCATCATGTTTATCAGTGATTAACAATGATTTATGTGTTTATCAGTGATATACATAGTGTAAAAATATGTAATTCAATGTTTATCACTCATAAACTCGATCAAAATTTGCTATATTTACAAATATTTTTTTGAATTTTTATTTTTTTAAATATAACTAAAAAATTTGCTAGATTTGCAAATGCCCCTTTAATTTATAAATAAAATAATAATTTAAGTAAAACTAATATTTAACTTAATTGAAACTTACCTTATTAAACTTAAAAATATTTAAAGCAATTTTCAACTATATAATAATTCAAAAATGTTAATTTAATATAAAAATCGAGTTAGAGAATTTTAAAATATTTAAATAAATATATTTTTTAATCTAATTTAAATTAAAAAATGGGGAAATATTGAAATAGCATATTTCTATACACTAATCACTAGAATGTTAAAACTTTTTTTAAAATTACTCAAATAGCAGTTTAATGAATTAAAAAAAGATTAAAAAAAACGAATAAATTCTTTAAAAAAAAATATTTCAATAAATTAACTAAAAAAATTATTGAAAAAACAATGAAAAATTACAAAAGAGTTCAAGAATTTATTGAATGAGTAATTTTTCAAAAGTTCTAATACTTCAGGAAATTAGGAGGTAGATTTGACATAATTGGCTTAAAAATAAGGTACGAGTTATCCTTATCTATGATTTTTCTTGGGATATTAAAGCGGTTCCTGAGAAGTAAGAAATTTATCATTTAGTTTTAAAATTTATTCAAAATATTACAGTACATTAGGTGTCATTTTAAAAATATTGGAAATGAATGTTTATAAAAGCTATTCTTAAATAGGCTCTCAATTTCAAAGCTAAGTCATTAATTGCTCTTTCTTTGGACAGTGTGATCTTTAAAGAGCACACTGGTAATGAAGATAAGGATGCCATCAGAACCACTACAATCGTTTTCATTAGATTTAAGTAGTCCTTTATAAAGATTCATGATATCAACTATCTTTAAATACCTGATATCTCAAACACTAGAATCTAAAGTTGATTTTTTTTAATATTATATATTTTAATAATATCTCAAAAGATAGATAAAAAGAAAATTGAATTTATTTATTTAATTATTTTAAAGTAAATTATCTTTATTAGATCATTATAAGTGTTATGACACAATTCTTAACAATACTTTCTTTCACTCTCTAAATTCTCTGATCTACATACATTCTCTCTCTAACTTCTCTCCACATACTTTATTCCTCTAACTTATTTTTCCACCATTTCTCTCTCTAACTTATCTTTATACACTTTCTCTCTCTCTAACTTATTTCTACATATTTTATTTCTCTTCACACATAATTTTCTCTATAAAGAACTCTAAGGGTGTGTTTGGGAGTACTTTTATTCAAGGTAAAAGTGCATTTAAATGATAAAAACACTTCCTAGATACACTACAAAAAACTGGGGTTTTTCGACAACTTTTTATCAAAGGTTATTAATAATCTTTGAAAAATATTACATATATCAACAAACATTAGGAACCTTTGAAAATCATAACAAGATTAATGGAAGAATATTGAAAACCTTCGAAAAATACATACACTTTAAAGAAGGTTATCATAGGTTTTGAAAAATCTTACTACTTTTTTCAAAGGTATTTGAAAACTAGTATAATTATTGACAAATTATTAAAAACCTTTCGAGAAATATATCTGATCTTATTGAAGGATATTTAAATCCTTTGAAAAAGCTTCATCTTCCCTCTTTATCTCCAAACCCGATGTTGTCCCAATCTCATTTCAACTCTCACAAATTAGTAAATTACTCATTTGCCTCTCTCGTTTCGACTCTCCAATTCGCTACGTCGTCTCCAAGATCTGCTTCGCGAGATCCATTCCATCTCTCTATTTCTTCCATTGCGATTACACTGAGAATCCATGCGGCGGTGCATCCCGATTCAAAAGTCGGTGCTTCAGTGTTCATTTGAAGTGATTATGTGCGATGTTCATCGGAGTACGAAGAAGTTAAGCAACAAGCATCAGATCGGTGAGAATATCAGGATAGGGGGTAACTTTAATTCATCTTTGACTCAAATTGAGAATTAGGGCTCAAATGAAGGCTCCATTCATTTAATTTCTATGTTTTCATGTCAAGAATTATCTAATTTTTCCAATCCTTCTATTGTAGTCTTCCTTTTTCTGTTATCTCTGTGATTGAAGCTATTGAAATAGATGTAACATTAAGAAATTTTTTGAATCAGTATGAGAAAAACAATAGCAAGATTTTAGCGAACCGTGCTAGGATTTTTCAAATTGGTCTAGAAAAGATAGTTGTGATATGATAACAGTGATTTAGAGTTATTCTATGATTAAAGATACTTTAAACATGAAAAAATGAAGAGACGATTGTGGATATTGTAAACTGTCCAAGTTTATTTGAATTTTTGAAGTATGTCTTGATTGGAATTTTTATATATAATGGATTATTTCTTTGGAAATCATTGAATGACTGTTCGAATTGTTAAAACTTGATTCATGATTCAAAGATTGATTTGAAAATGAAGTGATAGTCTGCAAACGGTGTTGTCAAAAACGATTTTGTGCAATATTCAAGCAGGTTGATTGTGATTGTTAAAAGTTTCACCATTAAAGCTAGATTTTATTTTTATTTAAGTTTTGTTTCGTAAACTTGTATTTGTTTTATTGTGTTATGTATATCTAAAAAGTAAAAATTCCAGAAGTTAAACTTAAGATTTGTGAATTTCTTTGCCCACGTATTAGAGTGTAGGAAAATTTTGACTAACTTTTATGTGTAAGTGAACTCTCCTTTGGTTTGTGATAAATTGCCTTTAAACAATAGATATTTAAACACTTCAGTAATTTTTTCAATTGTTCTTACTTCTTTCTAAATATGGTGATATGCTCAATGATGTGGACCAGTTTATGGGTTGGAATTAATGTTTAGGACATGCTTTATCATTGTTAATTTGACCATTGCATTCAACTGGTTTGTAACGACCCGACACCGCTAAATCCTTTAAATTCAAATGCACAGCGGAAGACTTACTTTAATGAAAAACAGCGTGGGTTAGTTTAAAAATGGGATTATCCAAAACCTGTTTATGCATGGGCCCAATTATGAGAAAGCGATAAACATGGAATGCACATTCCAAATTAAGATTTAAACTAATAAAGAAAGCTTTAAAACCCGAAGACTTTTACAAATTTTAAACAAATGCCCTTTCGAACTCAAAATGTAAAGTATGAAGATGTTAACAAATTACAAGCATTTCAAGAATGCTAAACCAAAATGAGACATGTTCATGTCCATCAATCATCTCGATATGTCACGCGGCGCCACCTCCTCTACCACGTACTTTGCGACGAGTTTTACCTGAAAAATTGTAAGTGTAGCAACATTAGCATAAAAATGCTAGTGAGAGTAAAATGAAAGCAAGTAATCCTATGAACCAAATTTCATACCGAAAATTGTGTCCAAAGGCCTAAATAACATTTTACTACCCATTCCACACTTCCAATTTCCATACAATCATATAATATGTAATATGCTTTTCATAAAGTAAATATATTAAGACTTAAAGTAAAAGTACCGACTATTACTAAGTCTTTCTAACCATTCTAATGAATATAAGTAATTGTAGCACTAACTTTCTTTGTTACCAAATCAGTTTCATCGTAACGGGTTTACCGTATGGATCAACATCAACATACTAGCCCGTACGGTCTTACCATATCACAAATCATCGTAACGAGTTTACCGTATGGATCAACATCAACATACTAGCCCGTACAGTCTTACCATATAACAAATCATCGTAACGAGTTTACCGTATGGATCAACATCAACATACTAGCACGTACGGTCTTACCATATCATAAATCATCGTAACGAGTTTACCGTATGGATCAACATCAACATACTAGCCCGTACGGTCTTACCATATCACAAATCATCGTAATGGGTTTACCGTATGGATCAACTTCAACATACTAGCCCGTACGGTCTTACCATATCATAAATCATCGTAACGGGTTTACCGTATGGATCAACATCAACATACTAGCCCGTACGGTCTTACCATATCACAAATCATCGTAACGGGTTTACCGTATGGATCAACATCAACATACTAGCCCGTACGGTCTTACCATATCACAAATCATCGTAATGGGTTTACCGTATGGATCAACATCAACATACTAGCCCGTACGGTCTTACCATATCACAAATCATCGTAATGGGTTTACCGTATGGATCAACATCAACATACTAGCCCGTACGGTCTTACCATATCACAAATCATCGTAATGGGTTTACCGTATGGATCAACATCAACATACTAGCTCGTACAGTCTTACCATATCACAAATCATCGTAACAGGTTTACTATATGGATCAACATCAACATAAACATACTAGCCCGTACGGTCTTACCATATCACAAATCATCGTAACGGGTTTACCGTATGGATCAACATCAACATACTAGCCCGTACAGTCTTACCATATCACAAATCATCGTAACGGGTTTACCGTATGGATCAACATCAACATACTAGCCCGTACAGTCTTACCATATCACAAATCATCGTAACGGGTTTACCGTATGGATCAACATCAACATACTAGCCCGTATGGTCTTACCATATCAAAAATCATTGTAACGGGTTTACCGTATGGATCAACATCAACATACTAGCCCGTACGGTTTTACCATATGACAAATCATCAAGTTCCCTAGTAAGTTAGATTATCTAGAAGAGATTCTACTCAAGTACTAAAGAACATAATCTGCTTGAATTACACGAGTCAACAATTAAGTGTAACTTCTAAGCCACTTTGACTCCCGAATCACTCAAAGTTCCTTAAACATCCATTCCATCTAAAATCTCCAATTTCATCTAAAACTCTTCAATCCATCTTCCAAGAGTTCCAAACCACTCAAATCCTATTTATTACTTCAAAATTCATAAGAACTCCAAAGTCACTCCACTCACTTCCAAGTTTAAAGTCACCAACCAAGCATTAACTTATGGAAGTTAGTTCCCCTCTTAACCTCAATACACAATATCGTAATGAAATATAATTTATAAAATTACTAACTTCCATTTTAAACTCACCTTAGATTGTGAAGTCCAAGCTTACAAAGTGCCGAGGTCGAAAACCACACGAGCAATCATAATCCTACAAATCAATTACACCTATCAATAATTAATTAACCAAAAAATCGAGCAAACGACATCTAAAAGCATAAAAAAACGAAAAACCCGGAATTAAGCCCTATGGAGCCCACGGCCAAACAAGGGGAAGAGGGTTCGGGTTCGGTTTTCCGACTTTTATGCACTTTAGAGGTGTTTCGGATACTTTGGAAGCCGCAAAATCAATGGGTCACCGAATTTTAGGGTTTTACATAATAATCGATTTCCGAAAAATTAAGTAAAACGCAAAATAATAGCAAACTAAACACCCTAGCCATCACCAAGTGAGAGAAAAACAAACGGAACGGGTTTTCCATTCGACTCGGGTTTAGGTCCAAGAAAAAAACCTCATCCAAAGTGATTTTTCCTAACTAGAATTCATAAACAACACCCGGGAAAAAGAAATCAAGGCTTGCATACAGGAATAGAAATAAAGAAAACCCAAAAACCCATTTCTTCCTCACCTTGTATCTCTTGGATATTTAATGGATTAACTCGATTGATGGGATGGGTAGAAATTACATCTCGAGAGCTTTCCAACGAGCTAAGGCACGATGAAAACGGTCAAGAAACAAAGCCGGGGCGACAATTTCTTTCTCTCCTCTTTTTTTCTCTCTAAGCTACGGGTTTAGGGACTAATTTTCACCTTTCCATTCTTTTTTTTTCTTATCTTTATCCTTAAAAATATGAAGTGGATATATATTAAGAAATTTTGGTAAAAGACGATATTGACCCTCCTCTTATTTTCTTTAAGAAAGCTTGTTCCGGGTGCTCGTTATTTCACGTTTCTAATTCCAATTCAACTTAATTACTTCTAATCTAACTTAAAAGTATTTAACAATAAATAATGGGCTCGCTAATAATTTTTAATACAACCAAAACTAATTTAAGCTAATAAAACGATTAAAACGGTTTTCGGACGAAATTAGCTACTAAATTCTAAATTTCTAATTTTCTAAAATTAAACTAAATACTTTAATTAAAATAAATAAATAACTAAATTAAATAATAATAAAAAATTCACTTAAAAAAAATAACGGGATGTTACATGGTTCCTCTCCCCTAAAGTTGTTGACCTTATATTTTCAATCCAACTTGTATGAAGAGATCATGGTTTTATCTTCTCTGTAGATATCAAAGGATTGTCACCAAGCACTTGATATCAGTAATGAATTCTCCTTTAGAGTAATAGGTGAGATACTTTTTGAAACTATCTCACCTCTATCTCGACTGACAAACATACAATTTGAAATAACATATTCTTTCCATCCAAACATTTAGTTTAACTATCTTTATTTAAAGAGATAAGACATTACATCGCAATTCTCGTGTTTCATATTTGTGCAAGAACTGCAAGTGTAGATTTTGTTCACTTGGTAGGTGATGAAGTTAACAAAAGTAAGTTGGATAATTGCATGGTTGCCTCTCTCTTTCAAGCTCTAATTCTAATTATTTTGTCTCGTGTGGTAATTTCCATTACTTACATAAATGATTTTTTGTTCGTATGTATTAGCTTCTTGGCTGTTGCCATGGAAAATATAATGAGTGTTATGGACATTTCAATTATTATTTTTTTGAAACTTTTCAAAAGTATGAGATTTATCATGTGAATGTTGCAGGTGATGGTGTTCTAAAAGAACAACATATTATGAGAATCATCATAGTACAAGGTACTCCGTTTACTGTATATTATTTGTTAGCATGTCAAGTATAGTTGTATTTAAGCATAAATGTACTCGTTATTCTGGGTTGCAAAGCACATTGTTGGCTTGAAAACTAGTATTCATTGTTGTATTATGAACTTTTAAGCTCACCTTTTATCCATTATGTTTGCCCTGGGTTGTTTCCTTGCACTAATAAATGTTTGAAGTTTGTTGGTCTATGATGTGGAGTTTTTGGTTCTAAGTTAACATATTTTTTGGATTAAGCATAGTGGAACTCAAAGTTTGGAGTTTTATATGAAAAATGTATTAAATAGTCTTTCTCTTGTATTTGCAGATGATACACGGACAACCTGCTCAATAGAAAATTGATGAAAGACAAGTCAGGTGGACTAATTTTGTGAGAATTTAATGGGGTTCGTTGGTTATTTTAAATTTTGATTGAAGATTGTTGAGGATCTTGAATTGGATAGAGTTTGTTATTGAATTGGATAGTTTACTAGTTCTTTTTAGTTTGGAATAAACTTTCTAGGCACATTTGTAAGTTGTGAATTGAGTATATTGACATGTTTTTGTTTGAATGGAGCTTCTTTGATCCTTTAATGACGAGTTTCGTTATTGTAACGACCCGATTTTCCGTTAAATTCTTTAAATTCAAATGGACAGCGGAAGACTCGATTTTTAAAGAAAAACGGCATGGGTTCGTTTAAAAGTCGAATAACCAAAACCTGTTTTACAACCCATATTCAGAAAAAGCTGTAAATCGGGAATACGTATTCCATCATCTAGTTTTAAACTCACAATCATATTTTAAATCATAAAAACTCATGATATTTAGACAAACACCCTCTCGGGCTCAAAAAGACACAAGTTAATAAAATTGGAAATAATTTACAAGCATTCTAAGGATGCTAAACCAAAATAGTTCGATAATGTCCATTCACCACATCGACAAGTCAAGCAGCACCACCTCCTCTACCACGCTTCTTTGGACGAGGTTTACCTGAAAATTTGTATGTGTAGCAACATTAGCATAAAAATGCTAGTCAGAGTAAAACGAAAGCAAGTAATCCTATGAACTAAATTTCATACCAGAAATCGTGTCCAAAGGCCTAAAATGCTCATTACTACCCATATCCACACTTCCAATTTCCATACAATCAACGATAGTAAATACTACCCGTAACCATCATTCAATACCATAAGATAGAAACAAAGACTTAAAGTAAAGTAACATTCATTACTAAGTCTTACTACACAATTCTAAATAATATGTAAATGTAACATTATCTATCTTTGTAACCAAACAAGTTTCATCGTAATGTGCTATTGTATGGATCGAAATCAACATACCACGTACGGTCGTACCATATCTCAAGTCACCGTACCATGATACCGTATGGACCGAAGTCAACATACTATCATGTACCATATTACCATCATCGTAACGTGATCGTATGGATCCGAATCAACATACCACATACGGTCATACCATATCTCAAGTCACCGTACCATGATACCGTATGGATCCGAATCAACATACTATCATGTGCCATATCACAAATCATAGTACCATGGTACGTATGGATCCAAATCAACATACTACCATGTACCATATCACAAACCATCGCACCACGATACGTATGGATCCGAATCAACATACTATCATGTGCCGTGTCACAAATCATAGTACCATGGTACGTATGGATCCGAATCGACATACTACCATTTACCATATCACAAACCATCGCACCACGATACGTATGGATCCGAATCAACATACTATCATGCGCCGTATCACAAATCATAGTACCATGGTACGTATGGATCCGAATCAACATACTATCATGTGCCGTGTCACAAATCATAGTACCATGGTACCGTATGGATCCGAATCAACATACTACCATGTACCATACCACAAATCATCGCACTATGATACGTATGGATCCGAATAAACATACTATCATGTGCCGAATCAATGTGCTCAAGGTTTCCACAAATCATCGCACTATGATACGTATGGATTCGAATCAACATACTATCATGTGCCGAATCAATGTGCTCAAGGTCTCCACAAATCATCGCACTATGATACGTATGGATCCGAATCAACATACTATCATGTGCCGAATCAATGTACTCAAGGTCTCCAATAAGTTAGATAATCTCCAAGGAATTCTACTAAGTTATTAAAGAACCTAACTACTTAGATTACACGAGTCATCACTCAAGTGTAACATCTAAGCTACTTTAATTTCCATATCACTCAAAGTAACTTAACTTCCACTTTTAACTAACATCTCCAAGTCAGTTTACAATACTTCCAAACCACTCCGATGTTTCCCTTGCACCGAACTAACCATAATTCCAAATCCTCTCCACTCAGTTCCGAATTAAAGTCTCCAACCAAACAATAATTCTAAGAAGCTAATTCCCTCTTAACATCGATAAACAATATCATAACGAAACATAATTCATAAAATTACTAACTTCCCTTTTAAACTCACCTTAGCTTGTAGAAAAGCTCCTATAAATCCGAGGTTTTCAACACCCGAACAATTCACAATCCTACAAATGAATTACACCTAATATCATTAATTAACCGGAAATCGAACAAACAACATCTAAACGCATAAAACGACGAAAATTCCGGATTTCCTCCCTATGGTGCTCTCGGCCATACAAGGGAAAAAGGGGTTCGGGTTTGGTTTTCCAGTTTTTATGCATTTTAGAGGTGTTTCGGGTTGGTTTCAAGCAATTTCGATGTTCCCGATTTCAATGGGTATCGATGATTCGGGTTTTTGGACAATATGTAATTTCCAAAACTGAATTACAATAAACAATATATCAATAATAAATAACCCATAATCAAACCCAAAAAGGTAAATTTCAAACGGGAAGGGTTTCGACTGAAATTCGATTTTAGGGTTTAGGGAAAGTTGCCAAAAACACTTAAAACAACTCCCGTACTTAAAATCATCTAGTTTCCCGGCAAGAAATCGAAGAATCAAAGAGAAAACTCCATTAAAACAGAATTTGTAGCTTAGGGTTTGAAGATAAACTTACCGAGAACTCCGTGGATCACGGGTGGCAAGCACGATGGTTGGGTGGAAAAGAATCCTAGACCCGAAGGCTTTCCGATGCAACAGAAATCGAGTCGATCCGCCGAGAAATGAACAAAAACCAAAAATTTGAAACCCCCTCTTGATACCCACGGCCCCAAGGAAGAAGAGAAGAAGAAAAATGAGCCTTTTGTCTAATTTTTGGATATTTAAGAGAAGATGAATAGTGTTTTGATATTTTTAAGATATTGGAAATGACTGTTTCGTCCTTTTATGTCTTTTAACTTATAAATCAAAACCCGAAGCTCTTAAATAAATCTAAAGGTGTTTAATAATTATTAATTGGCCCGTTAATAATTATTAATTTCACAGAAACGAATTTAAAGTATTAAAACGATAAAAGGGTTTTCGAACGAAAATAACTATTAAAATCGAATTTACTAAATCTATACTAATCTTAAAAGCTTTAATTAAAATAAATAAATAAAATAAATAATTAAATAAAAAAAAAATTTTACCCCCAAAAGTAACGGGACGTTACAGTTATCGTCACGATTAAATTAGTATTGATATTATGTAAAAAGTAATATGTTTTCAAAATTTTCGTTTGATAGTTGTGAAGTTAATCGATGATTAGAAAAATAAATCTTTATTTTTTAAGGATTTTTCTTTCAAAGGATGAATAATTGTTGATAAAAAAATTTCTTTTTCAAAGGCTATCAAATTGCTGATAAAAAAGATACTTTTTTCAAAGGATTCATATTTGTTGATACCCTTGAAATTAATGATAAGCTTTGAAAAAAAGTGATATCTAGAAATAGTTTTATTGACAAGTTATTTTATAATTATCGATAGTAAGTAGCCTTCGAAGATTCTTAAATTCAAAGGTCGGTAAATCCTTTGAAAAGCTTTTTCGACGGGATTTATTTCGACGCTTTTCGAAGGTTGAGTTAACCTTCAAAAAAAGAAATTATTGAAGGTTTTTTAAACATTTTTCGAAAGTTTTGTCCTTCGAAAAAAGTCAAGTTTCTAGTGGATACAATATTTATGCTTGGCAACATTTTGTAAGCATTTTTCATAAAAGTCAAAAACACTTCAAAGTGAGTTTTGAAGAAGTAAGAATTTGGTGCCTTTTGAAGTGCTTTTGATTTTTTAAACCTCATCTCTCCAACTTTTTACTACACATTTTATCTCTCTAACATTTCTCTACACATTTTCTCTCTCTCTCTATTCACTCTCTACACATTTTCTCTCTCTTATCTCTCTTTACAAACTTTCTCTCTAAAACCTCTCTCTACACACTCTTTCTGACAAATTTTTTCTCTAACTTCTTTCTATACATTTTCTCTCTCTAACTTCTTCTCATACACTTTATCTCTCTATATTATTTTTACATAATTTCTTTCTCTACACATTTTTTTCTTCTAAAAATAACTATATAAGATTAAAAGCACTTCATAAATGTTAGAATCAAACAAGAAAATACGATAGCACTAAACACTTTTTATCATAGTACTTATAATAAAAGTACTTTAACTAAAAGCACTTATTTTACAAACTCTCCTAAACACACCCTGAATAAGATTAAAAATATAAACATTTTTTTTTATCATAGTACTTATGATAAAAGTGTTTTAATTAAAAGCACTTATTTCACAAACACTTCCAAATAAGTATTTATTGGGGACACTAAGCTTCCACAGTCTCCACATTTGAATGATCAGTCCACGTTGGGCCTAAGCCATGATTAGTGCTTAAAAGCACTCAAATATAAAAGTATTTAATATTTTCATGAAATTTGTTTATTTTTTAAAATATAAATGGAGATATTCTGTTTTATGTTAACTAATTTGACTTTGTAGGGAATGATATTGTAACATCTCGGTACCAGATATGACCATTTAAATTATTTTTTTGGAATTAATATTATTTAAGTAAAATAATATATTATTTAAGTTAAATTATAATGGAATATTGGAAGTTAATATTAACTTTACTTTATTGTCATTTGAGTGCTAGAAATTAACTCATCATAAGGTGGGATAACTTTTACAAATAGTGAAACTTGAGGACCAAGAAAGGAAGGAATTATGAGAATTAGATTTTGAAGGATTGAGACTGGGCTCATAATTCAGTATCAAAGAAAAAGGAAGGAAAAAAATTCTCTCAACTCTCTCTTACATAAAAAAACAATTAAAGGGGTCTTTGGTATGCAAGTATTTAAACCCTCTCAAATTTTATATACTAATTAAATAAAAAAACCAAATCATATTATACAAATTATATTATTTCCTACCAAACTTAGCAATCATATCTTTGTAGTGCCCCATTCCTCCCCCCCCCCCCCCTCGATCTTGTCTATGCATTGCTTTGTATATTTTATATAATGCATTCAAATTATATAAATGCCCTTGAGTTAAAGATAAAGGTGTATCGACATAGGATTATTTGAGAGTGTGTAGTCTCATGTATATAAAAAATTGTACATGACCTATGTAACATCTCGGGTTTTTCAATTAGAATTTTATTTTTTATTTAGTTAGTTTATGTGTTATTTATTAGATATCCTTTTAGTATTAGTTTTGTGGGTATTAAATGAGCTAATTAAGATTAATATTTCCAATTAACGCCGTTTAGCTTACCTGAATAACTTGTTTTTAAATTTAGAACTTCTTAAGAGTGCATGGGGTTTCTTTTAATGTAAGGGAGAAAGTAGGAGGACCAATTTGGAAATTTAAATTTACCCATCTTCAAGAACTAGGTTCTTCCATTTGTCAAGAACACTTAGAAAATAAGCCAATCCCGCTAAGCGATATTATGTTGCGCACAACTATAATCACTCTCTTAACGGCACATATTGTTTAAGGCACAAAAATAACATGATTTACCTAAATCCATCACTACCAAAATGCTTGACAAGCCTAATTTTGGTTTCTATCCTAGAAATATCGTTTATACCCAAAGCCGACTTTTAGAAGGCTTAAACTTGGAAATTTAAATTTCTGGAAAAAAATATCAATTTCTCAGCCTTACAATGCTCTAAAATCCCCCAAGACTACAATCTCAACTCACAAAACGATCACCCAAAGATTACCCACTCAAAAGAGCAAAACTATGACGACTCGACTCCTTTTAAATCATTTAAAATCGAATTGCAGCGGAAGACTTAACATTTAATAAAAATTTGATTTGGATTTGTTTAAAACTCTGACTATCCACAATCTGTATACATTTTTCACATCAGGAAATTTAAAAGCAAGGAAATGCAATTAATTTTCAAGAGTTTAAAGAAGTTTATAATCATAAAAGTTAAGAAGAAAAGCTCCTATGAGCTTATATACAAATTTACATCTCAAAAGACACAAAATAAAAAAAAAATGAGTCCATGGACTTTTAAAAGTTTATCTAGTCCATCTCTGTATCATCATCTACTCGATCACGCCGCACCAGCTCTTCTCCCATAACCCCGAGCGTAAGCATTACCTGAAATTGTTTGTAATATCATGAGCTAACAACAAGCCCAGTGAAAATAAACAGAAGATAAAGTAACATTAGACTCCAAACCCGCATCTGGATTTGTGTCCAAGAACTTACTTACTCTTTGTTATCCATCCATTCAAAGAGATTTACATCAAGTATTCCACTTTTACTTTTCAAGTCTCCTGAATGATTGAGGATCTCACTTCCAAGCATTTAAGAGGATGTGTTTCATAACACACATAATATTGTATTTCATTCTCTTTAATACCTTATACTATACATAAGGTTTACATTCAAGTATTAATCTCCAATTTCAAGATCTTCCAATTAATTGAGAATCTAGCTCTCATATATATATATATATATATATCATGATAATTATACAAGGTTCAATACACCCTTGTATGATCTCATTATACAACTCTATTTCATTCCTCTTTCTTAAAGCAATCGACTATCATCACATTTCATTCTTTTTCTCTATGAAAATGTATAATATACATAATGTTTCATTTCTTTCCGCTATAGCAACTCAAGCTATAAAGTTTATATATTCATTACCAAAGCTCCTAAAACTCAAGAAACTAACTCTAAAATATTTGGAAGAATGCTTTCATATCACATAATCTCTTCCTGGTTCATCCTTTTGATATCTCATACTATATATGAGATTTACGTTTCCTTTATGTTAAATAATATAATGTTAATCTCACTCAGACTTAACATATTCCACAATCACAATTTGCGACAAATGATGATATTGTTAGCATACCCAGTCTAATCATTACTCATCAACTCGCTAAACAAGTGAAAAGGGTACACAACCCTTACACAATATACCCATCACATGTGAATAATGTCAGGTAATGAAAGCTCCCGTAGGATTAGCATTCACCTCATTATCTCACTTCCCAAAATAAAATATACAAATTCCATTCAATAATATATTCCATCTCTAATGAATAATGATAGGTAATGATAGCTCCCGTAGGACTAGCATTCACCTAATTATCTCGCTTTCCAAAATAAAATATACAAATTCCTTTCAATAATATATTCCATCTCTAATGAATAATGACAGGTAATGAAAGCTCCCATAGGACTAGCATTCACCTCATTATCTCACTTTGCTTTCAATTTCGATGATGCAACATGATATGATATGAATATGCTTTCAAGTGTAAATAAAATAAATATAAACATTCAAAGTAATCGAAAGGCATAAAGATAAATGGATCGAGTAACACTCTTATACATAAAATAAGAAATTAGGAACTTCTAACATGAAAACAATAAATAAATCAAGCCAAACGACCTTTAGTTAAACTTGAATTTCTAACTTGATCATAAAGTCTCCATAAATAAGTTTCTTATTCACCCCTTTATACTTGAACCTTCAACTTCCGATAATCATTCTTAAACTCCGGAATGAATCTAAACTTAGAACTTCCAAGAGTTAAACGTTTCCCTCGAGAAATCCATGAGTTCTCTCACTCAATTATAACTAACTCCAAGCTTGAGCATGTTAGTTCACTTACTTTAATCCTTTCGATTAGAATCTTAATCTCAACTTCCGATTCTACAAATCGTTCAACTTATTCGGTTTCTCAAGCTACTTTAAATTCTATTTATTCTCACCTTAGCAAGTCAATGTATAATCCAACGGTTCAACAAGACGTCAACGTACACCCGACACCTACAATTCATCAATCGATCAACGAATTACAATTCAAATATAATAAGAGAAAAAGTATGATTTTTGAGTGAATAGTGATTTCGGGTGAATAGTATTTTTTTTCGAAAAATACAGGCTCAAAATCGTCAAATTTTTTGTTAGAAATACGTGATTCCAGCTTCAAAACTCATTTATAATAAAAAATGAACAAAACCATGTAAAAAGTTTTGAAAACTCACTTTTTAGGACTTCCCTTAGAGAACGGGAAACATCGAAAAGCTAGGTTGGATAGATAGCCCTCATCTTGAGCAATCCAACGCAAACGAAAACATGACGATCTGCCTAGAAATGAAGAAAAGCCAAGGAATTCTCCTCCCCAAAATGGCTCACGGCCATGGCAAGGAAAAGGAGAGAAATGTGGTCAAGCTTGAACAATTGGCAATTTAAAGAAGAAATGTGGTCAAGCTTGATCAATTGGAAATTTAAAGAAGAAATATGAATAGTTTTTAGATAATTAAGAAATTCGGAAACCACGATTACGTCCCTTTAATACGACCAAAACTAATTTAAGCTAATAAAACGATGAAAAGAATTTACGAACGAAATTAACTCGTAAATTCAAAGTTATAAATTTTAAATTAAATCTAAAATTTAAATTTATCGACTCTAAAATTAAATTAAGTGTTTAATATCAAATAATAATTAAAAAAATTCCTTGTAAAATAATGGGACGTTACAAAAACTAATGTAGTTTCGCCCCAATTTCAGACACTAAGAATTTATAAATTTTCTAAAAATATTCCAGCAGCAAAATTCTCTTATAAACACTTCCAAAGTCACTCTAAAACATTCCAATGCTCAAAAAACGACTCACAATTCAATTTCATATTTTAGTAAGTGGCCTGGGCTAATTTTTTGACCTATTGGGCACTAAACATGCTTTCTCATCCACAAAACCAGCAACAATTAAGAACCATAAAAACACATTTAATAAGTTTTAAACACCATAAAATAACCTCAAAGAAACTACAAATCAGTTTCGAATCAAACTAAAACAAACTATTCTTTTTATGCATGCTTAATATCAACTTTTCGCCAAAACATAAAATAGAATTTATGCACTTTGTAACAGCCCCTAAGTCATCTAATTCCAAGTTTAGTTTTTTTTTCTTAATGCCCAAAATTGGAAACAATAACATTCTATTAAAAGAAAAGAAAACTACACATGAAACTAATTAACGTTTAATATCTTCTACTCACCTTAGGTACTTGAAATTTCATGTTTTAGTCCTTTTCTTTCCAAAAAATTCCACCACCTGATACATCATTTAAACCTCTTAAAGCCAATAAAAAAATACCATCCTAAATACATCTAAATGGAAAAAAAACAATGAACAATAACCGACGCACGAAAAGGAACAAAGCCGCCCCCTAATGGGGCTGCCTTTACGGTAGCAGCAACCCATGAGGGGTTGTTGCTGCTACTACTTTGTAGCAGCGACGAGTGATGACCCGAATCCTTTTAAATCATTTTAGAGTCAAAACGCAGCGGGATACTTAATATTTAATAAAAATTTGGCATATCGATGTTGAAAACTTGGGCTATCACAATGCCCTATATATACACTTTCCCCAGAGAATTTAAAAGTGGAATGTGCATTCCATATCTACGAAAAGTTCAAAAACATTTCAAGATCATAAAAGTTTAAAATAGAAATGCTCTCATGAGATCATCTATACAACACGTGCATCAAAAGTTGGAAAATAAAGTAAACATAAGTCCATGGACCATAAATTCTCTCTAGTTCATCTTGTCACCAAGATCAAGTAGCACCAGCTCCTCTCCCACGACCAAGACCACGTCCATACCTTAAAATTTGTAATATCATGAGCTAAACCCCACTGAAGATAAACAAAAAATAAAGTAATATTAGACCCCAAATCTGTATTCGCATTTGTGTCAAAAAATACTTACTTACTCTTTGCTACCCCACCCTTTCAAAGGAATTCAAATCAAGAATTACAAATTTCCAATCTCCCAAAGGAACAAGAACTAGCTCTCAGGCATAACAAAGTATCGTATTTCACTAGACAAATTATTCTCATTCCTTTCTCTATAATAACTTGTATTATACATAATGTTTACATATACTTTCTTTATATCAACTCATGCTATATAATCTTTCACATATCCTTTTCTCTATAGAAATTCATGCTATTTAATTCTTCATATAACTTTCTTTATAATAAATCATACTAAGTTCACTCGGTCTCGACATGTTTTAGATAAGATTAACACACGGTTAATGACAATAATGCAAGTACACGCAGCCTTAACATTATTCATTAACTCGCTTTATCTATATAAAGTACACACATCCTTTACATCAATACAATCAATAACATGTGAATAATGTCATATATTGAAAATACATGTAGCCTACAATATCTCATTATCTCGCTATAATGTAAAGTACACACAACCTTTACATCACTAAAACCATCAACATGCTTATAATGAGAATATTAAAAGTACACACAGTTTAACAATGCCTCATTATCTTGCTTTCCAAAACGAAGAACACATAATCTTAACATTATTATCTTCCCACCTCTAGTGAATAATGACGGGCAATGAAAGCTCACAAAATCTAACCATTACCTCATTAACTCACCCACCAATGAAAGGTACACGAAACCTCTGCATTTCTCTCATATATGTATCACACTAATTATGGATAATACTAGATAATGTGAGCACACGCAGTCCCAACATTATCTCACTATCCACCCCCAATCATTTAAAGTTCATCCAGCCTTTAGAATTTCTCATGATACATATATGTAAACACAAAACGAATAATACCAAACAATGCAAGCACACTTAGTCTATGCATTGTCTCATTATTCCTCCCAAATACAATTAGGAAAAATAAACATAAACACGACCTCAAGTGCAAGTAAACAAAATTTAACCATTCCAAGTAACTGAAAGAGACATAAACGATCACGATACATGAATCATAGTTACCTTTTCGTACATAAAATAAGAAAGTATCATCTATCATTCGACAATATATTAGTCAAGCCATACGATCTTCAAATAATCTCGTGATAATATTAAAGTCAAGCCCATGAGCTTTTAGATAATCACATGCAATATAAAATTCAAGCCCATCAGCCTTCAAATAATATCAAGTTATTAACTTAACATAAGTGTCTCATTTCATTCTTTTAATAATCAAGCGAAATCCCATATTCAATTCCCTCGCTCATCCCATTATACTTAGAACCATCAAATACCCAAAATTATCAAGAGTTAGTCAACTATACTAAAAGTGCCATAAGCTCACTCAACTTATTTTATAACTAACTAGCAATCCTAAACAAGTTAGGGAATATACTTTAAACTTCTCATTTCCAATCTCAAACTCAATCTTTGATCAATACAAATCGTTCAACAAATTCAGTTTCTAAGTTTACCATTAAGTTCTATTTATCCTCACCTCGAATGTTTCCATGAAAACAAAGTTCCAACGAATCATCAAATGAGAAATCGCACATGTTGAGATTGAGGCCTTTATAAAAGAGTTCTCAAACGGAAGTCCCAAGGATCTTTCCTTGCTGTATAATATTATTCTAAAAACTAATGCATAAATAGAAGACTAATCCTTGTCGAGAATTATCTGGCTCTTCCTCGTCGTTCCTGGTTACGATCCTTGGACAACCAAAAAGTTCTTCCTCACTAAGCACAAAAGAGAATCGGAACGTGGGCAATATCTTCTTTGGAAAAAGGAAGAGGGAAGAAAAACTTATTCTCTTAAACCCTAGGGGGGGCGACGACAGCAGAGAGAGAGGAAGGAGGGGAATTTTTCTGAGCCTTTCTTTTGCTCTCTTAGTTATGTGTTTTGGGGTCACCCCAAGGTCCCATTTATAGGATGTAACGTCCCAATATTTTTGAAGTGAATTTTTTTTTTATTATTATTTATTTATTTTATTTTATTATACTGTGACGACCCAACTATTTTTAAATAATTTAGATATAAAACACTGCGGAAGTCTTTATTTTAAGAAAAATTGGCATGGTTATGTTTGAAAATTGGCTAGCCAAAACCTATTTACATCCTAATTTCAAAATCTAATTAAAACATAAGGAACATTAAGTTCCTATCAGGAGTTCAAAAGCTTATAATCATAAAATAAAGACAAAAGCTCTTAAGAGCTATATACAATCGTACAAATCTCAAAATTAGATAAAATTCACAAAACCATGTACATGGACTTTTACATAACACCTAGTCCATCTCGAGATCATCATCCCTCGATCATGCAGCACCATCTCCTTTCCCACGACCTCTAGTCAGGGCATTACCTGAAATTTTGTAATATCATGAGCTAACAAACTAAGCCCAGTGAAAATAATAAGAATAAAAAGTAAAGATAGACCTCAAACTCGCATTCCGATTTGTGTCCAAACAATCTGACACAATCAATCCTAAAGATCTCCAAACTCTAGGTAATTTCATTCTAAACTTTCCAAAGGATGATATTACTAACACTCGTAGTCAATCCTCATCCATTAACTTGTTACGACATAAATAAGAAAAGTAAATAAACTTTGCAATGAGTATAAAATCTTAATTCTCTTTAAATCCTAACTATTCTCACCTTAGCTAATTAAGACTTGCTCAAAATTTCAAATTCCCACGAAACAACAACCGAGCAATCGCACCTACAATTCACCAATTGCACAACATATTACAACTCATAACTAAGATGAGAACAAGTGTGCATTTTCGGGAGAATAGTGATTTCGGATGAATAGTAGTTTCGGATGAATAGTGTTTTCGGGTGAATAGTGTTTTTCAAAAATCCGGGCTCAAAATCGTCAAATTCCATGATAGAAATTCATGATTTCAACTTCAAAACTCATTTATAATAAAAAACGAACAAAACCATATAAAAAGTTTTGAAAACTTACTTTTTGGACTTCCCTTAGAGGACGGGAAACTCCGAAAAGCTAGGTTGGATAGGTAGCCCTCGTCCCTACCAATCCAATGCAACCGAAAACAAGCCGATCCATTGAGAAATGAAAGAGAAACGAAGAAAAGAAAAAAAACCATCCATGGCTTTGATGCCCACGGCAAGGAGAAGGGAGAAGGAAGAAGATGAAGTCAATTCCTTGGTCAAAGTTGATATTTAAAGATAAATGAATAGTAATTTGATATTTTGAGAAATTGGAAATGACGGTTGCGTCCTTTTATGACTTTTGACTTATAAAATGAAACCCGATGCTCTTAAATAAATCTAAAGGTGATTAATAATTATTAATTGGCCTATTAATAATTATTAATGTCACCGAAGCGAATTTAAAATATTGAAACGATTAAAAAGGATTTCGGGCGAAATTAACTACTAAAATCGAAATTACAAAAATAATAATTAATCTAAATACTTAAATTGAAATAAATAAATAAATAAATAACATTAAATAAATAATAAAATAAAATAAAAAAATAATAATAATAAAAAAAGTTCACTTCAAAAAACTAAGGTCTTAGAAGATCTTTGAATATCTTTTAATTATCAAATAATTAAATAAATATATTATAAAATATATCTTGAATACTTTAGATATAATATCTTATTCTATAATAAGATATTCCCATATAACAATTTAAATTAATCCATAGTAATTTAAATTAACTATTCCATATCTTACTCATTTAAATTAATCATATTAAGATTGTAACGACTCGATTTTCCGTTAAATTCTTTAAATTCAATTGCACAGCGGAAGACTTAATTTTAAAGAAAAATGGCATGGGTTCGTTTAAAAATTGGATAACCAAAACTTGTTTACAACAACCCATATTCAGAGAAAGCGATAAATCGGGAATGCACATTCCAGCATATAATTTAAATTTCCAAAAGAGATTCAAATCATAAAACATATGCAAATTTTAAACAAATACCCTTTTGGGCTCAAAAAGACATAATACGAAAGTTGGAAATAATTTACAAGCATTTCAAAGAATGCTAAACCAAAAGCGTGTTTATCATTGTTCGTACACCAACTCGGCAAGTCACACAGCACCACCTCCTCTACCACGCTTCTTAGGACTAGGTTTACCTGAAAATTTGTAAGTGTAGCAACATTAGCATAAAAATGCTAGTGAGAGTAAAATGAAAGCAAGTAATCCTATGAACCAAATTTCATACCAGAAATTGTGTCCAAAGGCCTAAATTGCTCTTTACTATCCATTCCACACTTCCAATTTCCATACAATCATACGATAGTAATATACTACCTGTAATGGTCTTTCAATGCCAAGTAATAGAAATAAAGACTTAAAGTAAAAGTAACAACCATTACTAAGTCTTACTACACAATTCTAAAGAATATGTAATTGTAATACTACCTATCTTTGTTACTAAACAAGTTTCATCGTAACGTGTTATTGTATAGATCGAAATCAACATACCACGTTCGATCGTACCATAATACCGTATGGACCGAAGTCAACATACCACGTACCGTATCACAAATCATCGCACCATGATACCGTCTGGATCCGAATCAACATACTACCATGTACCGTACCATAATACCGTATGGACCGAAGTCAACATACCACGTACCGTATCACAAACCACCGCACCATGATACCGTATGGATCCGAATCAACATACTATCATGTGCCGTATCACAAACCATCGTACCATGGTATCGTATGGATCCGAATCAACATACTACCATGTACCGTACCATAATACCGTATGGACCGAAGTTAACATACCACGTACCATATCACAAACCATGGCACCATGATACCGTATGGATCCGAATCAACATACTATCATGTGCCATATCACAAACCATCAAGTTCTCTAATAAGTTAGATAATCTTAACCGAATTCTACAAAGTTACTAAAGAACCTAATCAACTTGGCTTACACGAGTTATCACTCAAGTGTATTTTCTAAGCCACTTTGACTCCCAAACCACTCAAAGTGCTTTTAACTTCCACTTTCATTTAACATCTCCAATTCATTTACAATACTTCCAAACCACTCCGATGTTTCCTTTTCACCGAACTCACTATAATTCCAAATTCTCTCCACTCACTTCCGAATTAAAGTCTCCAACCAAACATTAATTCTAAGAAGTTAGTTCCCTCCTAACCTCGATAAACAAAATCATAATGAAACTTAATTCATAAAATTACTAACTTCCCTTTTAAACTCACCTTGGATTTGTAGTCGAGTATCCAAGGAATCCAAGTCGAATCCACGCGACAATTACAAACCTACAATTCACCAATTGAACTACAATTCACCAATCATAACTAATAAGAGAACAAGTATGATTTTCGGGTGAATAGTGTTTTTGGATGAATAGTGTTTTCGGGTGAATAGTGTTTTTCAAAAATCCGGGCTCAAAATCGTCAAATTCCTTGATAGAAATACGTGATTTCAACTTCAAAACTTACTTATAATAAAAACGAACAAAACCATATAAAAAGTTTTGAAAACTCACTTTTTAGGGCTTCCCTTAGAGAACGAGAAACGGCATAAGGGTAGGTGGGATAGATAGCCCTCGTCCCTAGCAATCCAACGCAACTGACCTCATCGAAAACGGTCAAGAATTGATGAAAACCCAAGAGATTTTTCTTCTCATCAATGGAAGCTCACGTGACGAAGAAAAGAAGGAGAAGAGAAAATGAATGTTTTGTCTAATTTTTGATATTTAAGATGAAGATGAATAGTAAAAAGTAGATATTTAAGAATTTGGAAAATGACGCCTACGTCCCTCTTTTGTTTTTACTTTAAAAACGAAACCCGAAGCTCTTAAATTAATCTAAAGGTGCTTAATAATTATTACTTGGCCCGTTAATAATTATTAATGTCACCGAAACGAATTTAAAGTATTAAAACGACTAAAAGAATTTCGGACGAAAATGACTACTAAAATTGAAATTACGCTTTAATTAAAATAAATACATAAAATTAAAAAAAATTCACCCCCAAAAGTAACGGGACGTTGCAAAGATATTCCATATATTTTAAATAAAATAAAATACAAATACTTAGTTAAAAAGTAACCAAAGTGGTGTGTCACACACCCATATCACCATCTCCATGATAATATTGGGCATTCTATTTTCCCTTTTTATTTAATAGAACAATTCTATTAAATATTTAAATAAATAAATATTCCATATTCAATATTTAATAGAACAATTCCATGATAAATATTTAATAGAACTATTCCATATCTTACTCATTTAAATTAATCATATTAAGATATTCCATATATTTTAAATAAAATACAAATAGAAATACTTGGTTAAAAAGTAACCAAAGTGGTGTGTCACACACCCATATCACCATCTCCATGACAATATTGGGCATTTTATTTTTCCTTTTTATTTAATAGAACAATTCTATTAAATATTTAAATAAATAAATCTCCTTTAATTTATTTAATTCTCTTAAATTTGAAAACTTCAAATTAAATATATAAATAGACTCTTCTATTTAAATCCCCATTAATTTTGGACTACAGCAAAATTAATTTAATTAAATAGACTCTTCTATTTAATGTCTCTTTTAAAATAATTTTATAGACTCCTCTATTTAATTTCACCATTAATTAAATAGACTCCTCTATTTAATTTTATTTAATTAATTAAATAGACTCCTTTATTTGTATTTGCCTTAATTAATTTGACAACTTTAAATTAAATACTTGAAACCATTTTTCCAAAGAAATTAATCCATATTAATTTATTGTTCTCAATTACATACGTTAGCTCGGAGGACTTAATGGACATATCAAAATAAGCTCCAATGAGCTATAATTACATTGATTAAAATCCTTTAATCAATTAATTCTTATACATTAACTATTAGATAACTCCCCAAAATGTCTAGAGTTGCACTCTTAGCACTATAAACATAGTTATATCCATTGGCTAATATCATTAACTACATTTTAATTCTTCACAAGTAGTTCGTATCCATGGCTAGATAATTTTACCGTATTAACCTCCATGATATACATCTTGTTCCTTAAGCCCAACTTATTCTCTAATGAACAACCTTACTTAATCTCCATTATGCGTCTTTGCTTTTTCCTTGATCAGAGAAATATGGGTCCCCGAAGTTCAAGCACCGAATCAGTCTATAAGAGAACTACTTATCTATTTTCCTATATGAAAAAGAGTGAATTCCAATCTTGTGTTATTACGTTTCCAGCTATAAGCAAGATGCAATCCCCAAAGTGGGAGGCATATTGATCGAACTATATCGAGTCACTCTCACCTGTGCAAATCAAAGGTTTGTGATCTCTTGCGAAGATAAGTTCATAATCCACTCAAAATTAAGATCAATTGTACCTGATCAACCATTGATATACGAAGTGTCTTTCTATAACGGTTTTACCAAAAGACAGTAAGTATATCTTAGTCTAGTCTACTACAATCTCTATTGCAGCAACAACCCCACTCACATGTCTCTACATGTACATGCAGATGAGATCACTTGTGCCAATTTACAGGGCCTTGTTAGTGGTGTTACCAGAAATAAGGCACCCAAATTTTATTCACATACCAAAGATTATTTGAGTTACAACTTAAGTGAATCTTCCCGCATCACATGCTCACTTTAAGTTATCATCAGTAACTCTAGATCTTATGATATATTACATTTATTAAACAATAAGAAATGACAATGTAAATATTACTAATTAATAATTCCTTTATAATTTAATTGGATTACATAAGATTTAAGGTAGAAACACGAACAATCTCCCACTTATACTAAAGCTTTATAGAGATTTATCTAGTAATCCTAAACTACCCATATGACGCTCAAACACCTTAGCAAGAAGCATCTTTGTAAATGGATCAGCAATATTATCCTCAGAGGCTATCTTTTTCACTACAACATATGCTCTTTGGACTATCTCCCTTATCAGATGATACGTTCTCTCTATGTGCTTTCCCCGTTTGTGGCTTCTAGGATCTTTGGAGTTGGCTACAACACCACTGTTATCACAGAATAGTGTTATGGGTTTGTCCATGTCTAGTACTACCTCTAGATCGGTTAGTGTAACGTCCCATTACTTTGAGGTCAATTTTCATTTTTTTAATTTAAAGTAATTATTTTTAGTTTAAAATTAATATGTAGAAATAGGTGCTTTACTTGTTAATCGACTTTTAATTCTGTTTGTTTATATTTTAAAGGTTTGGGTCATTAATAATTATTAACGGTCTGATTAATAATCTTTAATCACCATTAGATATTTAATTGCCATAGTTGTTGATTAGAAATAATTACGTTCCAAAGATGAGTTTTAGTTAAGAAGAAAAGAGATAGGAGGGGCATTTTGGTCAAAAAGGAAAAACCTTTAAATATCCCACCTACCCTTATCTTCTTCATTAAACCACAAAAGGACAAAACGCCAAAAATTCCTCTCTTCCTCTCTTACTCGCCAACGCCCCCTTGGGTTGCTCCTAGGCTCGAGATTTGTTCATTTCGTCTCTGTTTTGCTTGATTCTTGTTGCGCTGGAAAGGTATCAGCAAAGGCTTTCTACCCATTCTATTCTTGGAGTTCATCCCCTTCTCTAAGGAAAGCCCTAGAAAAGTTTCGATAATCGTTTGCGAGATCGATCCTCCGGCTTGTAAGGGTCGACTACGCGCTTAAGGGGGAGTTTAAAGTGTTGTGAGTGGTTTTATGCACAGATTGCGTGATGATGTTGTTTGTGCTGGCGTTTCTGCCCTAAATCTTATGTAATCTATTTAAACTATAAATAAATAAAGGAATTATTAATTAGTAATATTTACATTGTCATTTATTATTGTTTTGTAAATGTAATCCATCATAAGATCAAGAGTTACTAATGATAAATTAAAGTGAGCATGTGATGCGGGAAGATTCACTTAAGTTGTAACTCAAATAGTCTGTTGTATATGAATAAAGGTTGGGTGCCTTATTTCTAGAAACACCACTAACATGGCCCACTTGTGAGTGGGGGTGTTGCTGCAATAGAGATTGTAGTAGACTGGACTAAGATTTGCTTACTATCTTCTTGTAAAGCCGATTATAGAAAGAGACTTCATATATCAATCGATTGATCATGTAAAATTGATCTTAATCCTGAATGGATTACGAACTCCTATTCACAAGAGACAAACATTTGATTTGCATAGACGTGAGTGACTCAATATACTTTGTTTAATATGCCTACCACTTTGGGGATTGCATCTTGCTTATAGTTGGGAATGTAATTACACAAGATTGGAATTCACTCTTTTCCATATAGGAAAATAGATAAGAAGTTCCCTTATGGACTAATTCGGTGCTTGAACAACAGGGCTCCATATTTCTCTAATAAAGGAAGAAGCAAAGACGATAATGGAGATTATGTAGGGTCTTTTATTAGAGAATTAGTTGGGCTTAAGGAACAAGATGTATCATGGTGGTTAATACGGTGAAATTACCTAGCCATGGATACGAACTACTTGTGAAGGATCAAAGTGTAGTTAATGATATTAGCCAATGGACATAACTATGTCTATAGTAATAAGAGTGCAACTCTAGATATTTAGTGCAGTTATCTAGGAGTTATTGAATAAGAATTAATTGATTGAAAGCGTTTGATCAATGTAATTCTAGATAATTGGAGCTTAGTCCTTTAGGTCCATTAAGTCCTACAAGCTAATGCATGTAATTGAGAACATAAATTAATATGGATTAATTTCTTTAGAAAAATGGTTTAAAGTATTTAATTTGAAGTTGTCAAATTAATTAAGGAAAATACAAATAGAGGAGTCTATTTGATTACCTAAATGAAATGAAATAGAAGAGTCTATTTAATTATTTAATTGATGGTGTGTGACGACCTGACTCCTTTTAAATAATTTAAAAATTAGATTTGCAGCAGAAGACTTAACATTTAATAAAAAATTTGGCGTGGATATGTTTAAAACTCTGACTATCCACAACCTGTATACATTTTTCACATCATAAAATTTAAAAGCAAGGAAATGAAATTCCTTTTCAAGAGTTTAAAGAAGTTTATAATCATAAAAGTTAAGATGAAAAGCTCCTATGAGCTTATATACAAATTTACATCTCAAAAGACACAACATAAAACAAAATGAGTCCATGGACTTTAAAAAGTACATTTAGTCCATCTCAATATCATCATCCACTCAATCAGGCCGCACCAGCTCCTCTCCCATGACCCCTAGCACGAGCATTACCTGAAAATGTTTATAATATCATGAGCTAAAAGAAAGCCCAGTGAAAATAAACAGAATAAAAAGTAACGTTAGACTCCAAACCCGCATCCAGATTTGTGTCCAAGTAAAACTTCTCTTACCAAAACTTCCAAAAACTCGAGAAATTAACTCCCAACATTTAGAAGAACGTTTCCATATCACATCTCTCTTTCTTATTCGTCCTTTTTAATACCTCATACTATATATAAGGTTTATATTCAAGTGTTTAATCTCCAATTTCAAGATCTTTTAATTAATTGAGAATCTAGTTCTTTTCTAAATATAACATAATAATTATACAAGGTTCAATACACCCTTGTATTCTCTCAATATACAATTCAATTTCATTCCTTATTCTTATAGCACTCGGCTATCATCATATTTCATTCTTTTTCACTATGGAAATGTATATTATACATAATGTTTCATTTCTTTTCTTTAATAAAATAACGTTAAGCTCACTCGGTCTTAAAATATTTAAACATTCATTAACTCACTAAACAAGTAAAAAAGGCACAAAACCTTTACTTTAATATAACCATCACATGCGAATAATGTCAGGCAATGAAGCTCCCGTAGGTCAGTTCATTCACCTCATTATCTTGCTTTCCAAAATAAAATATACAAAGTCCTTTCAATAATATCTATCCATCACTAATGAATAATGACAGATAATGAAGCTCCCATAGGTCAGTTCATTCACCTCATTAAACTCACTTTCCAAAATAAAATATTCAAAGTCTTTTCAATAGTATCTTCCCACCTCTACTGAATAATGACAGGTAATGAAGCTCCCGTAGGTCAGTTGTAACGTCCCGTTATTTTTTGATAAAATTTTTATTTATTTATTTTATTTTAATTTAAGTAATTAAAGTTTATTTTAGAATTGGTAATTTAGAATTTAGTAGTTTATTTCGGTTCAAGTCCTTTTAATTGCTTTATTAGTTTAAATAAGTTATGGTGGTATTAATAATTATTAACAGGCCAATTAATAATTATTAATCACCATTGGGATAGTTTAAGAACTTCGGGTTTCGATTTATAAGTCAAAAGTCATAGAAGGACGCAACCGTCATTTCTAAAATTCCTAAAATATCTTTTCACTATCCCTATTCTTCTTTAAATTCCCATTGACCAACAATTGACCAATTCCTTCATCCCTTTTGCTCTCAAAGCTGTGCGCTTCAAGGGGAGGGAAAAGAATTTTGGGTTTTGTTTAACTCTCAACCGATCGACTTGGTTCCGGCTGCGTTGGAAAGATCTTGGGCCTAGGATTCCTTTCCATCCAACCATCATGCCTTCCACCCGTGATCTACGGACTTCTCAGTAAGTTTAACTTCAAACCCTAAAGCTCCAAATAGTGTTTTAATGGAGTTTTCTCTTTGATTCTTTGATTTCTTGTTGGGAAACTAGATGTTTGTAAATACGGGAGTTATTTTTAGTTATTTTGGAAACTTTCCCTAAACCCTAAAACCGAGTTTCAGTCGAAACCCTTCCCGTTTGAAATTTACCTTTCGGGGTTTGAATATGGGTTTTATATTATTGATTATATTGTTATTGTAATTCAATTCGGGAAATTACATATTGTCCAAAAACCCGGTTTATCGTTACCTATTGAAAACCGGAACTTCCAAAGTACTTGAAATCAATCCAAAACACCTCTAAATTTCCTAAAAGCCGGAAAACCAAATCCGAAACCTTTTTATGGGGGGGGGGGCCGAGAGCCTCATTGTGAGAATTAAAGGGTTTTTCGTCGTTTTGTGTGCTTAGATGTTATTTGATCGTTATTTGGTAATTTATTGATTGTTAGATATAATTCTTATTGTAGGTGATTTTGGACTTTGCTTGATTGCTCTATATGATTCGGGATCGAAATCTTCTTTGCTAAGGTGAGAATAAATAGGATTTAAAGTAACTTTAGAAACCGAATAAGTAGAATGATTTGTAGGATCGAAAGTCGATCTTTAGGTTTGAATTAAAAAGGATATAAGAAAATGATCTAACTTATTAGATTTGGGAGTTAGTTTTGATCTCGAGTTGAGAGAATTTATAAGTGATTCAAAGGAAACGTTTAACTCTCAGAAATTCTAAGTTTAGGTTAGTTTCGATGCCTAAGGATAATTATTCGGAAGTTGAAAGTTTCACGTTTAATGGATTGAACAAGAACTTGATAAGGAAATTTAAAGAACTTATTGGAAGAATTAGAATCTTTAGAATTGAAGACTTTAGGATGAAGTTAGTTAGTAAGATCAACTGATGGCCGTTGGGTTTGACTTTATTATTATTTTCTTATCAAAAGATTCTACTTTCTTATTATATGTTTATGAGTATTTTCGTGATCCATTTACTTTTATGTTATTACAATTACTTGAATGTTTATATTTTTTGTTTACTTGCACTTAAAAGCATATTCATATCATACCATATCATAATCCATTATCGATTATTGGGAGGAATAATGAGGTAATACATAGACCGAGTGTGCTTGCAATACTTGGTATTATTCGTTTTATGTTTCCGTATATGTACATGAGGAATGCTAAAGGACTACGGGACTTTGCATGATCGGAGGGAATGGATAATAAAATAATGATGAAACTATGCGAGTTCACATTATTTGGTATTATCCATAATTACTATGATACATATACGAAGATATAGGGTATGACTTAGCCTACGGGAGCTCATTACCTGTATTTGGTGAGTGAGATAATGAGGTGAATGAACTTAGCCTACGGGAGCTTCATTACCTGTCATTATTCACTAGAGGAGGGAAGTTATGATTAAAAAGGAATTTGAATACTTTAATTTGGAAAGCGAGATAATGAGGTGAATGAACTTATCCTACGGGAGCTTCATTACCTGACATTATTCGCATGTGATGGTTATGTTGATGTAATGGTATGGATTTTGTATCACTTGTCTAAAGATTAACCTTATTTGATTAAACATAAAAGAAGAGTAAATTCTATAATTAGTATGAAACATCAAGAGTATGACCCGAAAAGAGATGTATGATTTAAAATCATCCTTCTAAACTTTAGGAGTTTTAGTAAGGTATATGTAAGTTGTAATTGGACACAAATCAGAATGCGGGTTTGGGGTCTATCTTTACTTTTTATTCTGTCTATTCTCACTGGGCTTTGTTGTTAGCTCATGATATTACAAACATTTTCAGGTAACGTTGTTGCTAGAGGTCGTGGGAGAGGAGCTGGTGCTACATGATCGATGGATGATGACCTTGGGATGGACTAGGTGCTTGTAAAAGTCCATGGACTTAGTTTTGTGAATTTTATATATTTTGGGATTTGTACAATTGTATATAGCTCTTAAGAGCTTTTCGTCTTTACTTTTATGATTATAACTCTGTTGAACTCCTGGATAGGAACTTAATGTTCCTTGTGTATTTTAAATTCTGAAATTTAATATGTAACAGGTTTTAGGCTAGCCAATTTTCCAACATAACCACGCCAATTTTTTTTTAAAATATAAAGACTTCCGCTGTGTTTTATATTTAAATGATTTTAAAAGAGTCGGGTCGTCACAATCAGTTTATTCACCTTATTAACTCACTCACTGAATACAGGTAATGAAGCTCCCGTAGGTGAGTTCATTCACTCTGTATCTTCGTATATGTATCATAGTAATTATTGATAATACCAGATAATATGAACTCGCATAGTTCCATCATTATCTCATTATCCATCTCCTCCGATCATGCAAAGTCCCGCAGTCCTTTAGCATTCCTCATGTACATACAGGAAATATAAAACGAAATAATACCAGGCAATGCAAGCACACTCAGTCTATGCATTGCCTATGCACTGCTTCATTATTCCTCCCAATAATCAATAATGGAATATGATATGATATGAATATTCTTTCAAATGCAGTAAAAATAAATACAAACATTCAGAGTGTGCATGTGACGACCCGACTCCTTTATAAATCATTTAAATATAAAACACAGCGGAAGGCTTTATGTTTAAAAAAAAAAGCAGCGTGGTTATGTTTGAAAGTTGGCTAGCCAAAAACCTGTTTACATTTCAATTCAGAAATTTAAAACATAAGGAACTTCAAGTTCCTATTCAGGAGTTCAAACGATCAAATAATCATAAAAGTAAGACGTGTAGCTCTTAAGAGCTAATACAATTGTACAAATTTGAAAGCTACAAAATATACAACTAAGTCCATCTCTGATCCCTCATCCTCTCGATCATGCAGCATCAGCTCCCCTTTCCACGAACCCCCACTATAAGAAAAATAGGAATAGAACACACTCACTATTTTAATAGGTGACCCATTTTAAAAAAAACGGATGAACAGTAAAGTTAAAAAAAAAAAAAGACGTCACCCATTCTAAAAACGCGGATGAACAGTAAAATAGCCATCATATTTGTCAAAAATCCCTTTTCCCTCTCAGATGAAAACTCTCAGAAAAATCTCTTTTCCCTCTCAGACGAAATCTCTTTTCCCTTTCTCTCGCTTAGCTCTCAGTCTTCTTCGATTGTTCCCGAATCCCTCATCCAAATCGCCTCCACTATTGATCATCCTCATCCAATTTGAATCGATCTATTCTTAAATCTTAAATCTTATCAATGTCAATTTGGATCTCATTCAAGTGAACAAAGCCCTAAAATTGAAGCGTCTTTACAAACGTCCCTCCTTCTTTCTTTCGTGATTCGCTTTCTTTCTACCATTTCTTTCTTCGATCCACATTGGTCAGCTGGTATCTAGGTCGGAAATTCTGCTGGGAGCTTTATTGTCTCGAGCATGGTATTCAGGTATTGTTTTCTCTCGATCTGTTATGGATTTGCTTAGATCTGTGTATTTGGAGGTTTTTATGCTTAGATCTGTTTTTATATTTTGAGATAATTTTTCTTACTTTTTCTCTAGCGAATCAAATGTTTATAGTGTCATTTTTTTTGTTAAGATTTTACTGGAAATTTGATTGTTTTGTTGAGTCAGCTCTACCTAAGCTTGATCCTGTTTGTTGAACAAGTTTTGTCCTTTTGATATTTTTTCGTTACATATCTCTTTCAGAGCATCTTGGAAATACTGGTGAGCTATTTTGAAAAGGGATATCTGACCGATTTAATAAGCTAAAAAAAATTATTCTAAAAAATGGAGTCAAGATTGAAGATGGGTGAAGATACGGATCATAAAGATAGTTATGAGTTTTGAATCAGTAGCTTGACCAGCCAATAGAAGAAGAGGTTAACTTTGCCAGCCAGATGTTGTAGATGCTCCTGTGTTTTACCCAACTGAGAAGGTGCTCATCAATGCTTCTAGAATTTGAGATTGTATCATCATACTGTGTCCTAATTTTCCTATTAAATGGGTTTAGAGTATATTGTTGTGGATATTTTTTTTACATCCAAATTTGTTGCAAATTGTGGTAGGACTTTGAAGATACTCTGACATATATAGCAAACATACGAGAAAGAGCAGAACCATATGGGATTTGTCGAATTGTCCCCCCTTCTTCTTGGAAACCTCCATGTCCCTTAAAGCAGAAACATATTTGGGAGAGTTCTAAATTTATTACTCGTGTTCAAAGGATTGGTAAGCTTCAGAACAGGGGTTCAATAAGAAAGATGTCTAAGGCTCATAATCAAATGAAGAGGAAAAGGAGGATATGTAACCGAAAGGAGGCAGATGGTACAACTTTAAATGGAAAAATAGGAGATGCTGGAGCTTATGAGGCAGAAATATTTGGGTTTGATCCTGGTCCAGATTTTACCTTAGCAGTATTTCAAAAATATGCAGATGACTTTAAGTTTAAATTTTATGCTTGATTTATTGATTTTGGTGGTCATTTGCTTTTGCCCTTTTGTGTTGAGTTTGCTTCTTCTTTTAAGATGTTGTGACGACCCGTCACTTTTAAATAATTTAAATCAGAGAAAACAGCGGAAGTATTTTATTTTAAGAAAATTTGGCGTGGTTATGTTTGAAAATTTGCTGGCCAAAAACCTGTTTACATCTTAATTTCAAAATTTAAAATACACAAGGAACATTAAGTTCCTATCCAGGAGTTCAAAATGATTATAATCATAAATCAACGACAATAAGCTCTTATGAGCTAATTACAAAGTACAAATCATCAAAGTGATATAAAGTTCACAAAACCATGTACATGGATTTTACATAACACATAGTCCATCTCGATCATCATCATCCTCTCGATCAAGCGCGCACCAGCTCCTCTTCCACAATCCCAAACATTACCTGAAATGTTTGTAATATCATGAGCTAACAACTTAAGCCCAGTGAGAATAATAAGAATAAAAAGTAAGGATAGACCTCAAACTCGTATTCCGATTTGTGTCCAAATAAATCCGACACTTTCTTTCCTAGAATTCACCAAAGTCTAGGTAATTCTATTCCATATTTTCCAAAGTATAACACAATTAACTCCTAAAGTCATCCAAACTCTAGGTAAATTCATTTTTACATTCTCTAAAGGATGATACTACTAACTCTCGTAGTCTTAATCTCATCCAAATTCTTGTTATGACATAAACAAGAAAAGTAAATAACCTCTCATAACAATATAACATCTCGATCCTCTATCCAGGATATATATATTTTCATCAATCATATGCATGAAATGCATGAAGAAGGAAATGCGGACAATCCCCGAAGGGTCCAACATTCTGTACTTCTTTTCTTTCTCATTTTCATTCTTTTTCTCAGAAGGAAATGTGGATAATACCCGTAGGCTCCAACATTCTGTACTTCTTTTCTTTCTCATTTTTCATTCTTTTTCTCAGAAGGAAATGCGGATAATACCCGTAGGCTCCAACATTCTGTACTTCTTTTATGCGAGATGTCATGGTGCAATATGTCATGGTGCGAGATGCAATGATATGCTCGCACATACTTACAAAGTAAATAAAATAGAGTGCGAATAATAAAGTAACTGAAATAAACATAAAGTAAAATACATTAAGTAAATGACATTAAGTAAAAAGAAAGAAATAGATTGTATCCTCGGATGAACGATATGTCGATCGAACTCCAATATCAATAATAAAAGTACAATCATTACTTAAACGATTAACTATACCTTCCAGGATTCTAAACTTTCAATAAATCGAGGTTCTATTAATCGTTCTAATTACAAGTTGGATTCTTAACTTCCAATGATCCAACCTTAGTTTCGTATCGAATCTAACTTAGAATCTTCTAAGATTCAAGTCTTTCTCGAGAACTTCTAAGTTCTCACTTGAAGGATTAACTTCTAATCCTAAGGGCACTATCTCACAACCCTCTAATCTTAGATTCGGATTCTAATCTTAGTTTCAAACTCTTCAAACCAATACACTCATTTGCTTTCTATAGTTACTTTACATACTAATCATTCTCACCTTAGCCAAATAATTCCAAATCTCCAATTTCCACAAAACAACCACCGAGCAATTGCACCTACAATTCACCGATTGTACAACATATTACAATTCATAACTAATATGCGAACAAATGTGCAATTTCGGGTGAATAGTGATTTCGGATGAATAGTGTCTCGGGTGAATAGTGTTTTCGGGTGAATAGTGTTTTTCGAAAATCCGGGCTCAAAATCGTCATTTTTCATGATAGAAATTCATGATTTCAACTTCAAATCTCATTTATAATAAAAAACGAACAAAACCACCTAAAAAGTTTTGAAAACTTACTTTTTGGGACTTCCCTTAGAGAACGGGAAACTTCGAAAAGCTAGGTTGGATAGGTAGCCCTCGTTTCTACCAATCCAACGCAACCGAAAACACGACGATCCGCCGAGAAACGAAGAAAAGCCAAGAAGATTTTTTTCTCATCCATGGATGAGAAGCTCACGGCAATGGCAAGGGAAAAAATGACAAGTTTGGTCAATTTTGGTCAAAAATGCATTTTTAAAGACAAATGAATAGTATTTGGATATTTTTAAGAAATTTGGAAATGACGGTTACGTCCTTTTATGACTTTTGACTTATGAATCGAAACCCGATGTTCTTAAATAAATCTAAAGGTGATTAATAATTATTAATTGGCCTATTAATAATTATTAATATCACCGAAACGAATTTAGAGCATTAAAACGATTAAAACGAATTTCGGTCGAAATTAACTACTAAAATCGAAATTACAAAATAATAATTAAACTAAATACTTAAATTGAAATAAATAAATAAATAAATAACATTAAATAAATAAATAAATAAAATAAATAAATAAAATTCACTTCAAAATAACGGGACGTTACAGATGTATTCATGTAGGTTAAATTGATGGTTAGTTGAGTTGAGTTGTTTTATTTTGTTTGTTTTTTTTCTTAGATATATTCGAGCACTTTCCAATGGGATAACCTAAATGTTCGTGATCGTCTGAAGGATTTGCAAGTCACTCTCGATCTCACAAAATCAATGTAATTGTTTGCGCGATACTTTTTTTTAATTATTGAATAGATGGAAATGTTTTTATTTCTTGATTATGTGAGTGTGCTGCTATTTACCTAGTATTTATCTAATGAAAGTTTATCTTCTGGTAGAAAAAAAGGGGAAAAGTCCACCTAGTATCCATGTATATCATCTATGAAAGAGTCGGTGGCTTAATGTCTCCATTTCAAAGATCAAATGTTTTATTTAATTCATTTCAACTTCATTATTATTCTTCTTCTTTGTTTCTCTCCCCTCTTATGAAGTTCTAGCTAATATTATTCAACTTTCTAAGTTTTATGATTTATTACTTCTTAAATTCACATTTAAATCATTTTTTTTTGTTTATTTTATTTCTCTTGCATGATGTTTATCTCCCCCCATCTCAATCACTAGTAATAAAGATTTTCTCATGTTGCAGTTTTTGTATGGTTAAACTCTTTTGATTTTTTTGTGTTTTTATTCATTTTCGTTTTTGATATGAATGCATGAAATATAATTTATTCATACTGATCGTAATCTATTTATCAATTTTATGCAATGTCGTTCCTTATGAGCTGTTAATTGAATGAACTTATTGTAAACAAGTAAGCTTGAACTTATTGTAAGCAAGTAAGCTTCATTCTTTCCTTTTTCTTTATCTTAAATCTTGGTAATCTAACTGTAAGAGTTTTCAATTTTTCATACTTACCTTATGTTCGAATAGTGTGGTCAAGTACTAATGATATTGATATAACAATTTGTTTATTTGCAAGCTACCGATTTTTCTAGGTCCTTTTATCTTGTTGTTTTCGTTCATGGTGAATTACATGTTAAATGTTCTTTCATATCATTTTATTTCAAGGTCAATACTTCAGGGTTTGATCTAGGATATTTTGTTAAATTAGGGAATCCCGAGTTTCTTATCCTTTTTAATTATGTGTTTTTTTTTGTCCTCTAGTTCTTTCACTATTACACCATGTTGTACATTCTTTGTTTTAACATTAGCATCCACTTCTTAGCTATTTCAAAGAGATTATTTGGTACTTACAAAGAAGGAAAACTTATGCTAGTATGGTTTTCCAATTGGGCAAGGGGAAGTTAATTAATTTTCATGCTGAACAAAGTAACCACTGGAACTCCCATACCCTATATTTTATGTAATAATTTTGCAAGAGATGGCATGCTAGAAAATGATTGGATATCTTTGGTTGTTTTCTATAGCAATTCTTGGTTGGTCACCGTGGCCTTATATTTTGGAAACAAATTATTGTTGACAAAGTTGAGAGGTATTTTATTTTGAGTTTATCTCACTAAGTAGTTGTTTGTTTGACTTTTATTTCTTAATCCAAGGAAATGGTGTAAGTTGAAGATGATGGTAGGTTTTTTAATTTTTGTGACATCCAAAGGACTCTACTTGAAGACATTTTTTGGTTAATTTGTATATGTATATTAGATAAAATCATGCTTCTTAATGAATTGGACTAATTTTAATTTTTGACAGTTAAAATTTCCAGTGCTTTTCAACGGGCCACCTTACTACCTCCCTTTTTTGAAGATTTTTTTGTGTGGGATGAATCAGGTGATTTCCACACCCTAATGTTTAGTTTAGTATATTTGATTATTTTCTTACAAGATGGATCTTAATGAAAAAAACAAACTCATTTTCTAGAATTTGTGTAGAGTCCCCAGAGCATCTCTTGAGTAAATAGTTTGTCTTTCTTTATGAAATATTCTTTTTTAATGTGTAGAGTTTCTGTAATGTCCCCAACTCAATCTCTCAAATCTGCTAAGACTTCATCTTAATCTCCGTAGACTCGTCTAAACTGTCGCAAATCATCCCTAAATATGTGAAGTCTTCATCTCTAGTAAGTTCAGTTGGAGTTAGTTCCAGCCATTGGCTTTTGATTTGAATGGTAATTCATTTGTATTTGGGCGTTTTCTCTTTTTATTTACTGGTTTTGGAATTTTTGTATTGTATGAAGCTTTGAAGCTCAGTTGAAGCTCCTCGCGATTTCATTTTTGTGTTGTTCAGATGTGATTAACAGGCTTAATGTTCTTCGAGGAAGAGGAATGACTAATTTATACTCTTGGTCTTGTAAGAGGTAAATTTGTTTTAATGTTTAATTTCTGAATTTTTGTAATGTAGCTCTGTTCTTATTGTTTTTTGTGTGCCTAATTATGTAGGAGTTACAAGAATGGATTTTTTTGGCATGATCTTTGTGAAGATGACCTAATTTTTCCTGCTCATGGAAATGAGTATGTTCTTAAAGGCTCTGAGCTGTTTGAAGAGTCTTCTTCTCGTAAAGGTTAGTATAAATTACTTTGAACAATTTAGTGTTTTATAGACGAAATTTACTATTAATGGATGGATATATTAAAATTTCATAAACTACGAGCGAAGAATGTGAGCTTCAACTAGTCTATCAAAACAACTTAAAGGGTTATTGACTAAGAGAAACTTCAAAAGCTACAACAAGAGTGAGTTTTGATCTTGGAAAAATGTTTATGTGAATACTTGGTTTGATGTTTTATCTCTTAATTATGGACCTAAGTCATGTAATCTAATCAAGTTATGGACCTAAGTCATGTAATCTAGTAAATCAGTTACTAAAACTTCTCCAATACTAGAATACAAGTATGTGTTTGGTGAGTATAATTTCACTTGATGATGTCTATAACCTGTTCGATAAAAGGTCTGACTTAAAATTTATGTATATTTTCTTATCTAAATATAAGCTGAGTTTGTTGTTTTTTATTTTTTATTTTTGTTCAATTGAATTCATACAGAATTTGTCAATATTTATTGTTTTACTAACTATATTATATTAAAGAGGAGGAGATACAAAAGAAAGTCCACGTTCTTCCAATCTATGTTTGCCTTTTCAAAATTGTTACACTTTGGAATTTTAAAATTACATGGCTTTTTAGAGATTCAAATTTGCTGCATCATATACTGTAACGTCCCGTTATTTTGAAGTGAATTTTTTTTTATTATTTATTATTATTTTAAATAATTAATCAATTTATTTTAATTAAAGTTTTTAAGATTAGTTTAAATTTAGTAATTTCATTTTAGGAGTTATTTTCGTCCGAAATTCTTTTTAATCGTTTTCATACTTTAAAATTGTTTCGGTGACATTAATAATTATTAACGGGCCAATTAATAATTATTAATCACCTTTAGATTATTTTAAGATCATCGGGTTTCGTATTTTAAATCGAATCATTTAAAAAGGACGTATACGTCATTTTCTAATTTCTTAAAAATCACTATTCATCTTCCTCATCTTTAAAAGTCAATCTTTGGTCAAAAACATCAAATTCATCTCATATTTTGTCCTCCAAACCCGTAGCTTAGAGAGGAGGAAAAGGGGAGAGAAAGAAATCGTCGCCCCGGCTTCGTTTCTCGACCGTTTTCATCGTGCCTTAGCTCGTTGGAAAGCTCTCGAGACGTACTTTCTACTCGTTCTAACAATCGAGGTTTTCGCTCGTTTTCTCAAGGCTTTAAGGTATGACAAAGTTTCTAAAACTTGAAGTGAATAGTGTTTTAATGGAGGTTTTGAGTTGAAATCTTCAAATTCACACCCCGAAGCTTGAAGATTTCAATCAAGGGAGTCGTTTCATGTGATTTTAGAAACTTCCCTAAACCCTAAATTCAAGTTTGAGTTGAAAACCCGTCCCGTGTTAATTTCTCTCACTTGACCAAGATTAGGGTGTTTGGTTTGCTATGATTTTACGTTTTACTTAATTTTTCGAAAATCGATTATTATGTAAAACCCTAAAATATCGTGACCCAGTGATATCTCGACTTTCAAAGTGTCTTTGATCAACCCAAATCATTTCTAAAAGTGCATAAAAGACGGAAAACCGAACCCGAACCCTCCCTTCCTTGTTGGGCCGTGGGTCCCTTAGGGGTTAAATCCGGGGTTTTCGTCGTTTTATGTGTTTAGATATCGTTTGCTCGATTTTTGGATAATTAATGGTTGTTAGTTGTATTTGATGTGTAGGTTGGTGATCGATTGTTTGACTTTGACTCCGGCACCTTGGAAGCTTGGATTTCACATCTAAGGTGAGTTTAAAATGGAAGTTAGTAATTTTATGAATTATGTTTCATTACGATATTGTTTATCGAGGTTAAGAGGGGAACTAACTTCCGGAAGTTATACTTGGTTGGAGACTTTAACACGGATGTGAGTGGAGTGGCTTTGGTATACTTTTGGTTTTGGAAGAAAAAGAGAACTCATGAGTGGTTTGGAAGTTTTATAAGATGATTTGGAGACTTTAGATGAAAGTGATTGACTAAGGAACTTTAAGTGATTCGGGAGTCAAAGTGGCTTAGAAATTACACTTGAGTATTGACTCGTGTGATTCAAGCGGTTTATGTTCTTTAGTAGTTTAGTGGAACTTTATCTAACTTACTAGGGAGCTTGATGACTTCCATATGGCACATGATAGTATGTGATACGCTCCATACGGTATCATGATGCGAGGTTATGTGATACGGCACATGATAGTATGTGATACGCTCCATACGGTATCATGGTGCGATGATTTGCGATATGGTGAAATTCTTGATATCCGATATGGTGAAATTCCTGATATCCGATATGGTGAAATTCCTGATATCCGATACGGTGAAATTCCTGATATCCGATACGGTGAAATTCCTGATATCCGATATGGTGAAATTCCTGATATCTATATGGTGAAATTCCTGATATCCGATGTGATGAGAGTCACGATGGTTTGTGATATGGTACACGATGGTATGTTGACTTTGGTCCATACGGCATTATGATACGATGAGAGATAGTTAGTAATGCAATTACATAATCTTTAGACTTGTATAGTAAGACTTAGTAATAACGGGTACTTTTACTTTAAGTCTTGATATCGTTACTTTTTAGAAAGTATATTATGTATGTTGTTTATGTGTGAAATTTGGAATGTGGAATGGGTAGTAAAAGTGAAATCAAGGCCTTTGGACACGATTTCTGGCATGAAATATTGTTCATAGGATTACTTACTTTCATTTTACTCTCACTAGCATTTTATGCTAATGTTGCTACAATTACAACTTTTTCAGGTAAGACTCGTGGTAAAGGATGAGGTAGAGGAGGTGGCGCTGTGTGACTACTCGAGACAATGAACGGACAAGTACATAAATGGTTTTGGGTGAAGCATCTTTGAATGCTCATGAACTTTTCACTACTTTTACCATGTATCATTTTGAGCTCGATGGAGCAATTGTATATATTTGTGGACTTCAAAACTTTCTTTTAGAAGTTTTATGATGATATGGAATGTGCATTCCCGATTTAATGCTTTCTCTGATTGAGCCAATGTAAAACAGGTTTTGGTTTATCCGAATTTTAAACGAACCCATGCCGTTTTTCTGTAAAATCAAGTTTTCCGCTGCGTATTTGTTTAAAAGGATTTTACAAAAAATCGGGTCGTTACATATACCATTGTTTTTCTCATGACATTCCTTATTCACAAATTCTACGATGTGGAAACTTTTTTTTTTCTCGAAATCCTGTGGTTTGTTGCATAAACAAGTAAGGAACACAAGATAAAACGTAAACAAGTCAATATAGCTAACAAACTTTGATATTTTTAAAAAAATCTCAATATTTTAGACTCTTCAAAACATTCTACCTTTTTCATGGTTGGATAAAAGAGATGATTTTTTCGGCTTCCTGTTAAGGAATTAATGGGTAAACAATGTGAGAAAAGACATGAATGGAATGGTATACTACTTGAAATAGCATTGAACATATATACCTCAATGAAAAAAATTGAATTTGTGCAGGTAGTAGGTATTGAAAGAGCATTCATCTACTCTTGACTATTATAACTGTTGGAGGTAATTTGAATATTTAGTCAATAATGCAGTAGTAGCCATTTTCATGCTTGAATCTAATTGTTCTTGCTTTACATAAATTTCTTCATTTTTAGCTGTATCTACGTTCAACGAGAGTCAAATCCAATGGTGTTTCAGGTATATATTATTTCCGATCGTTCTTGTTTTGATAAACAAATTAAAAATTATTTATACCATTAGTCTTGCCCTCTTACGTTTTAGGTCAGTGAAGTGTTTTAAGATAATGTAAAAATTGTTTATTTCTATGGTGAAATACTAGGAAAACCTTGCTTGTATTTTTGTAGGTTAGAAATGAATGTTTAGGGTGTTTTCTCTGAAATGCTTGATAGACCGTTCTTATATATGGTCGAGGCCCCCCCCCCCTCAAAAGCCATTTTTTATAAATTATGCACATATCATGAACCAATATTTTGTTTTTCCCCACCCACCCCAACCCATAAATTCCCTTTGATTGTATTTTGCCTAACTCTTTACTATCTCTTTTTATTGATCTGTAAGATGATAGATTTCTTATGTTCACTTTAGTAGGTTATGCTTTCTATCATGTATAATTTTTTGAAACTTTTGAAATAAGATCAACTTCAGCTAATGATGAAGCAGGTGTTAAACTTTTTAGAGTGGGAAATGGGCACGCCTAGAGAAGTTTCCATACTACCATGCTAAGGTACTTTCCTATTTGGTGACCGATTGACCTTTTTTAGAGTGGAAAACGTGATATATGGACATTTTTTTTAGTTTTTCTTTTGTTATTTGAAATTTATTGGTTTGTTGTTTAGTCTATTGCTAAATATTTTCTCCTTGTTTCTGAGGTTGTTTCTTTCATTCTATATTTCCTTAGTTCCAAATGTTTAGTTTTTATAACAGATTTTGAAACTTTAGTATGTTGTTCGTAGTGAGATTGTCACCCTTTCTCAGGTAACTTTTTGCCAAGCACAATTACTAATTTCAATTTTCACATACAAATTTAATTGGTTATGTTATTTCAATTTAATTTATGTTTTGATTTTAGGTACTAATATTCAGACGAATGATGAAGCTGCGATTAAGCTTGTGAGTTAATTTTCTGGAAAATTTTATGAGAAATTTGTAATTCCAATGCTTAATTTGTGCTCAATTTCCTTAAAACTTGTATTTTTATATGATTTTTCATGTGTTGCTTACTCATGATTTAGTGGTTTTGATATTTGAGACAGGATATATGTTGATATATTAATTTTAATGAAGATTGTAAACTAAATTTAAACAACTCTGTTTTTTTGAAAACTTTGCTATGGTTTTACTGGTAGAGTTGAGAATTGTTCTGAATGCAAAAGGAATTTAATAGTTTATGAAATTCTACTTATGCGTCTGTGTAGATTGAGTGTTGACATTGAGGAATTTGAATATCTGGAACAGGATGTTAATCAGATGGTTAGTAATAGAATTGTATGAAATTCCGTACATTATCTCACAAGTTAACTTGCCTGGTTATATCTAGTCTCAAACTCATGAATTGATGGATTCATGGATAAAATATATGATCAAGAATTTCATGTATTGTACTTGACACTGATCAGATATTTCTTATTTTTAGTTTTTACCTCTTTTGGAGCCATGGGCTATTAATTTCTCGTCTATTATCTATGGACTTTTCTGTTGCTTTGATTGGCTCTATCGAGTCACCTTTTGTTAATAGAATTGATGGTGGTTTCTACGTTTAAGTAGTCTTTACAATTAAATAAGCCTTTAACTGATAATACGTTTAAGAGGTCTGTGTGTTTATACTCCTTACAAGATTAAGTAGAATAGTAAGTAAGAATCCCAAAAAAGAGGTAAATGATAATGACAACCATTTTATTTGTGAGGGTGGATCCTTGTGATCTTTATGGTATCTTAAAAAGGGAAAAAAGTTGGAACTTGATTTCTACTTCTTTCCTTTTTGGTATCTTTAATTTACTGCTACTTTATATGAACATATGTTTTGCCTCAAACTCACCTTTGTTATTTTTTGGAATATTTCTGGCAGGTTCTTGCCTCAAACTCACCTTTGATTAATTTTTAAAGCTCAAAACGACAATGAAAACAAGGTATTGGGCTTTTTCTTTTTGCTCTATTTTTTTTTACCATTTTAATTAATCTGTTCTTATTTATAATTGATGGTCGGGCTGATTGCTTATTTTTATTCTACACCTTTATGAAGAAACTAAAAGCTTTTTTTTGACATAAGTAATGATTGAGACTGGTAGTCTTTAGCATGAGTTTTTCCCCTTGTTATATCAATCTGAAAATGAAAATGCTTATAATGTTTTGTTTTGTTTTCTTGAGTTTCTTGTGTTTACGGGGAAATATGTGATTGCTCTTTTATGTTAAACACTTATTCTTCCTTTCCCTTGAAGGGATGATTTACTAAACTAGCGGAATTTGATTTAGTAAACTAATTAACATTTAATTATGGATCTATTAATATCATGCAATTTGTGAAAAACATGTAGATTCATGCTTTAAATTTCAAAAATTAAAATCAAAACTTACATTGAGTAATAAATGGAGAATCGGTTGGAGGTTTCTTTACAACATCAAATCCTCAGCAACACCGGATCTTCTACGCTATATCCCGATCGATCAAACGAAACCCGATTGTGGGATCGAACTTTAGAAGAAATTGGGAAGAAGAAAAATATTTTCTTCCCAATTTTGAATAGGGAAAATCGGCACTCAAGGGGGAGGAGGAAGAGAGAATTCCGAATTTCTAAGGACTTTAATTGTATGATTTATGAATGACCCAACCCTCCTATTTATAGGAAAATAGGAATCCTAATCACATTAGGATTAATCTATAGAGATAAATACAAAAAGAATAAAGATTATCTCTTTCCTTTATCTTGCAATTTCGAAAATGCCATAGATAAATAGGAGATTATTTTCTTTTCTTTATTTTATTTATCTTGGGTAAATAAATCTATATAATTATTATAGGATATAATTCAAATAATTATCTCCTACAAATTATCTATGAGGGCCAAAATTAATAATAAATAATTAATAAATCAAATTTATTTAATTAATTATTTTGGGCCAATTTCAATTGGGTTCATTAATCCAATTGGGCTTGAAACTCTCTCTTAAATTAATAAGTCCAACTTAATTAATTTATTTATTAATTACCATTTAAATAAAATATTTTATTTAAACAATTAATAATATTAATATTTCCTCCCGACTAAATATTATCCAATTTATATTTAATTATTAATTTCCATTTAAATAATTTTCATTATTTAAATAATTAATAATAAATATTATAATTATTAATTTCCATAAATTAATAATTTTATTGACAATATTTTATTATTAATTTAATTAATTTCAATTATTAATTATTTAAACATTTAATAATTGTTAATTAATTTCAAATTATTAATTACCATTTAAATATACTCAATATTTAAATAATTAATAATGTATAATTAATAATATTTCATTATTAATTTCATGTTTAAATAAACTCATTATTTAAACAATTAATAATGTTTATATTAATTACCGTTTAAATGTACTCAATATTTAAACAATTAATATTGCCTATTTTAAGTAATTCACTTTACTTAAAATTTCCATTTCTTCTACTTGATTTCGCAACTACGATATTTGGGCTAGCATAGGGACCTGATAGATCGATAGATTATGGGCTTAATAATTAGTCAATTAATTGATTAACTCATAATCAGTTAATTACTTATTATCTAACTATAAATAATTCCACTATAGATTCATAGCTGAACTCCCCTCACTATAGATGAGTTATGTCCATTTAGTTTATCTTTATTTATATCTGTGATATATCCTTCACGTGGAACCCTCATAATTAGAGACGAATAAATTTACCGTTTTGCCCCTGTAATTACCGCTTTATCCTTGTGTTCCCGCTGATTCTCCAATGAACTTTATCTTTAGTCGAACTAGAGATAAGGTACTTCTGTGATCAATAGAAGTCGTGGCGCCACTTGTGCATATCTCGAATCAGTACATCAAGGGAGTTTCCTAAAGTTCCTAAAATGTTTAGGTATCGCACTGATACCGTTAATTTATAGGAAAGTTATGAATTCCATCTCGTGAAAATGAGTTCCCAGCTACTTATCTAGTCATGTTCCCAAAACAGGAGTGTATTGAGCGTTCTTACAGATCGCTCTCAACCATGTGAATCAAAGAACATAACTCCATAAATAGGAGTCCGCATTTCACTCAGGATTGAGATCTATCACGGTTGATAAACTTAGTTTGATATTCGATCATTTCTCGTAAACGGTACTAAGGAGAAATTTGATCGAACATCGTGGTCCTGTCTTATACAATCAACATTGTATATGATACTTCCATTTCATGTCTCCCATATGAATGATCAGGATTCGATCATTTGTCTATAAACAAAATGCGAAGCTATCAACAGTGTTACCAGGATAAGGTTTCCAAACGTTATCCGTTTACTGTAGACACGTTTAAGTTACTCATCTCGACTTTAATCCTCTTGTATGACTCACATACTAAGTCGTGATTTCATAAGAGTAACTTAGGGTTTACTATTTGAATGTTTGATATTTATATATTTCCATATATTCCTAATATCGTTAATTGAATCAATCTAGATAATATAAAGAACTTATGTTTATTTATTTAATTTATTCTTAATAAATTATTATTATTAAATAATTACAAGTTCTAGGACACCATTCCTAACATCCCTTACATGTCAGGATGTCCTTATTACTCAAAAAGGACAAAAAAAAAACTATGTTGTAGTTCTAAGTTCATTGTTCTTGTCCCATTGTCAGCTCTATAATTTGAAAAAAAATTTGTTGGTAAAGTAGGGTATTTAACAAACTCTTTAGTATTGTTTATGATTTGCCTCAGGAAAATGTTATTGTATTTGAAGAGGCTGTACCAGGACTACGGAACCTAGTACAGTCTCTTCTATTTTATCTTAATGGAATCGTTTTTATACAGGGAGAAGAACTAAGGAAGCATATTGGTGTTGTTGCATACATTGAATGTCGCTCCAAGACTCACCAAGTAGATATATTTCATGAACTTTGAATTGAAAAGTTTGCATTTAGGCTAGTTTTGCTTCTATCCAACTATTTGTTTCTATTTACTCATTTTCTTCTCATATTCTTCATCATTTTATCTTGAATGTTTGCGCTATTCTTCTCTTACCATGGTGTAATTTTCCCATTTTAAATAATTTTCTAGATCAATCATAATAAATGGAGAAGTATTGTATCCCAAAGTTTCCAATGGGCAGTCGTTAATTCTGATTCGAAGGTGTGTTTCTTTTATGAAAGATGTTCTTTTTATCTAAGAAATTAATATCTATGTTCATTTTTGTAATTTTTTGTAGGTTCATTTTGTAATTTTTGGTCTTTTTGGCTTTTTCATTCATCAATGAAATAGCTTGTTTATTATAATAAAAATATATATGTTCATTTTTGTACGCTTGTTTGCAGCTGACGAGAAGGGGTGTCCACAATGTGTCTTATTAAAGTCAGAAAGCACTTATCAAGCTTGTATGTTAATAATTCTTTAGTTGCTTTATCTCTAGCACATGAATGTTTGATTTATTATGTTCTCTTGCTTGTTTCCCCTTAACTTGATCTTTCTTTTTGTTTTGTTGGTCTTATATGTGTCTATTTGATATAAAAATTAACTAGATTGAGCTTTGGAGAATTTTAAGATTGCTCTTAATAGTACTAAGAAGCTTTGTGCTGTAAGTTTTTAAATCATAGGAGTTAGTTGTTTTATGCAGAGTTTGTTTTGAATTGAGGTAGTTGTTAAACATTGATCAAAACAATGTAGTTATAATTATGATAAATTTTATATTTACCTAAATAAGTTGGAGAACACACTTTTAGATGGAAGCCCAGCACCCCGTCTCAAAAACTTTAGGAAAACACTGCAAGTTAGTCATTGCTAATTTTGTTATTTTACAATTTTTTTTTGTTGATTTCCAATTGCTTTGCTGCATAATGTCTTAACAAGCATATTTTAATTACTTTCAAGCTGAGGATTCTCAGTGTCCACTACTCAATACTGCACTACGTTAGAGTTTCCTTGGATTGCAAGCACCTTCTATCTCGAATATTCGTAGCTGATCTAGCAACTGCCCTTTATGCCATATCAGCATAGGTGATGAGGTGCTTGATGATCTTGACGTCAAGAACATTAATTTGTCATAGTTATTTGGTTTTTTTTTGTATTGATATGATTTAATTTTTTGTTTATAGAATGTAATTCATCTAGGCATGGAGTAATATTTAAATTTTGAGATTGTAATATTTAATTAAATTTGACAGGTATATTATATAAATTTGATTTATAATTAATTTAAAAGAATATTTTTTTTCTCAAATTTTAGACAATAGGTGACGCTCTTTTGGCATCACCTATTTGAATAGGTGACGGTCATTTTGTGACCGTCACCTATGCGATGTCACCTATTTAAATAGGTGACTTGGGAAAACCGTCACCTATTGGAATAGGTGACTGGGAAACGGTCACCTATTCGAATAGGTGACCTTTTTTTGCCTAGGTGGTACGGGTAAAACCTGTCACCTATTCAAATAGGTGACGGTTTTTACCCGTCACCTATTTGAATAGGTGACGGTTTTTGCCCGTCACCTATTCGAATAGGTGACGTTTTTTTGGCGTCACCTATTCGAATAGGTGACGGTTTTTTTTGGATGTCACCTATTTAAATAGGTGACACTGCCATAGGTGACGGTCAAAAATGTTAGGAATGGTGTCCTAGAACTTGTAATTATTTAATAATAATAATTTATAAATAAATTAAATAAATAAACATAAGTTCTTTATATTATCTAGATTGATTCAATTGACGATATTAGGAATATATGGAAATATATTAATATCAAACATTCAAATAGTAAACCCTAAGTTACTCTTATGAAATCACGACTTAGTATGTGAGTCATACGAGAGGATTTAAAGTCGAGATGAGTAACTTAAAAGTGTCTACAGTAAATGGATAACATTTGGGGACCTTATCCTGGTAACACTGTTGATAGCTTCGCATTTTGTTTATAGACAAATGATCTAATCCTGATCATTTATGTGGGAGACATGAAATGGAAGTATCATATGAAATGTTGATTGTATAAGATAGGACCACGATGTTCGATCAAATTTCTCATTAGTACCGTTTACGAGAAATGATCGAATATCAAACTAAGTTTATCAACCGTGATAGATCTCAATCCTGAGTGAAATGCGGACTCCTATTTGTGGAGTTATGTTCTTTGATTCACATAGTTGAGAGCGATTTGTAAGAACGCTCAATACACTCCTGTTTTGGGAACATGACTAGATAAGTAGCTGGGAACTCATTTTCACGAGATGGAATTCATAACTTTCCTATAAATTAACGGTATCAGTGCGATACCTAAACATTTTAGGAACTTTAGGAAACTCCCTTGATGTACTGATTCGAGACATGAACAAGTGGCGTCACGACTTCTATTGATCACAGAAGTATATTATCTCTAGTTCGACTAAAGATAATGTTCATTGGAGAATCAGCGGGAACACAAGGATAAAGCGATAATTACAGGGGCAAAACGGTAAATTTATCCACCTGTAATTATGAGGGTTCCACGTGAAGGATTATATCACAGATATAAATAATGATAAACTAAATGGACATAACTCATCTATAGTGAGGGGAGTTCAGCTATGAATCTATAGTGGAATCATTCATAGTTAGATAATATGTAATTAACTGATTATGTGTTAATCACTTAATTGACTAATTATTAAGCCCATGATCTATAGGTCCATCGGGTCCCTATGCTAGCCCAAATATCGTAGTCGCGAAATCAAGTACAAGAAATGGAAATTTTAAGTAAAGTGAATTACTTAAAATAGGCAATATTAATTGTTTAAATATTTAGTATATTTAAACGGTAATTAATATGAACATTATTAATTGTTTAAATAATGAATTTATTTAAACATGAAATTAATAATGAAATATTATTAATTAGATATTATTAATTATTTAAATATTGAGTATATTTAAATGGTAATTAATAATTTGAAATTAATTAACAATTATTAATTGTTTAAATAATAAATTTTATTTGAACGGAATTAATAATTAATTAATTAATAATAAAATGTTATCAATAAAATTATTAATTAAATAATGAGTTTATTTAATGGAAATTAATAATTAAAATATTTATTATTAATTATTTAAATAATGAAAATTATTTAAATGGAAATTAATAATTAAATATAATTTGATAATATTTAGTCAGGAGAAAATATTAATATTATTAATTGTTTAAATAAAATATTTTATTTAAATGGTAATTAATAAATAAATTAATTAAGTTGGACTTATTAATTTAAGAGAGAATTTCTAGCCCAATTGGATTAATGAACCCAATTGAAATTAGCTCAAAATAAATAATTAAATAAATTATAATTATTTATTAATTATTAATGCTAAAATCGGCTATACATGATTATTTTGGAGAGATAATTGGTTGAATTATATCCTAAAATAATTACATAGATTTATTTACCCAAGATAAATAAAAATAAAGAAAATAAAATAATCTCCTATTTATCTATGGCATTTTCAAAATTGCAAGATAAAGGAAAGAGATAATCTTTTTTCTTTTTGTATTTATCTCTATAGATTAATCCTAATGTGATTAGGATTCCTATTTTTCTATAAATAGGAAGGTTGGGTCATTCATAAATCACACAATTAAATTCCTTAGAAATTCGGAATTCTCTCTTCCTCCTCTCCTCCCTTGAGTGCCGATTTTCCCTATTCAAAATTGGGAAGAAAATATTTTTCGTCTCTCCAATTTCTTCTATAGTTCGATCCCACAATCGTTTTTCGTTTGATCGATCGGGATATAGCGTAGAAGATCCGGTGTTGCTGAGGATTTTATGCTGTAAAGAAACCTCCAACCGATTCTCCATTTTTTACTCAATGTAAGTTTTGATTTTAATTTTCGAAATTTAAAGCATGAATCTACATGTTTTTCCGCAAATTGCATGATATTAATAGATCCATAATTAAATGTTAATTAGTTTACTAAATCAAATTCCGCTAGTTTAGTAAATCATCCCTTCAATTGGTATCAGAGCTAATTTTAATTATCATGCAAAATTGTGAGTTTTCGAAAATTTTGGTGGGTTGCATAAAAATCGTTTTATGTATGTTTATATAAATTGTGCTATATAAATTGTGGAGGTTTGCTAATTGACTGTTTAAGTATTCTTGAGGCACTTAGGATTTTAAATTTTAGTAGAAAATTTGTAAACCCTAATTTTAGGGTATAGGAAAAGCTTGTAATTTTCCCATACCAAAAGGAGCAAAATCGGCTACACCAAGGGAGGAAGAGAAGAAAATTCATCTCCAACAATCCATGTGGTCCACTCCCAAGGAGGAGATTTTTTCAAGATATGGTAATATATTTTATCATAATTATCTTGTTATCTCAATTTAAAAATTTAAATATTTAAGATAAGGATAAAATCTTTTTAAAGATTATATCCCTATCTTAAATTATGAATTTAGAAATTGATATAAGATTACTTGGAAAATATTTTTCTTTATTTTTCCATTTAATTAAAAGATAATTATTTTAAAACAAGTATTTATGGAAATATTAAGGAGATAATATTTATCCCATAAATACCCATGCCCACGCCTACACCATGGAGGAGAGAGAAAGTTGAAGCCTCAAAATTCTACAATGGAAGATTTAAATTAAGTTGTAATTTAATTTTCCGTTTTAGAAATAGTGCCAAGAATACCGGTCAATTTAGCTATTTATTATTTAAACTTTTATATGTATGATATAATTGTTTTTAAATAATATTCATGCATAAGAGTATGTCATGTAGAAAATCCCACCATAGGTTGTATGATTTTATTAATTGTACATACATGCATCATGATATAATATGTGTTATTATATGCTAATGTATGTGAAGCATGCTATAATTTTATTTTATAAATGTTATTATCGAAATTATATTCTAATTGTTTTAGAATTAAAAGCATGCTTATTTAGTTAAAAATTCAAAAGTTAAATCTAGTTTAAAAGTTGAATAGAAACTAAATGAATTATTTGTAATATGGAATTATTGTTTAAACAATTGGGCCAAAATCCATATAAGATAAACAAATTAGAAACTTTTAATTAAGGGTTAATTAAAAATTAATAATTGAGGTTAATTGAATTGAATGGATCTCTGGCGAGAAAGCTCTGCCCAAGCGATGAGGTTTCATAAAGTTCCCTTAACACGGAGCGCCTCTAATTGGGAGCGATCTGGGAGAAAAGTTCAAATTAATAAATCAAAATTATTAAGACGGCTCATAATGTGATTAGTTTTAATTAGGAAAACTTGAACAATCACTTTATAAAATTAATCTAATCAATTTAAGAGTTAAAGTTGATTAGGTTAATTAAAACTTGGATTAATGAGTTAGCCTGAATTAGTCTAAGTTATGAAACCCTAACTCAAAATATTAAGTGGGAGAAGGAAACATGTCAATGTATCCTATGGTCTCCACTAATGGGCTCAAACGTGAGATTTATACATGGCCTCTGTAACACCGCTGCAGTGTTCATTCCCATAGGAAGGTTTATTGTATAAATCAATATCAAGTTGGGTCTCCCGAAAGGGATAAAGAATTTTAAATGAGATTGATTGAAGACCGAATCTACACTTCGTAGACACTCTTCAATTTTATTTAAAAGACTAAATTAGTGGGTCACACTTAAAAGGAAATTTGATAAAGTTTGTTATCAAAATTCTTGACCAAATACACTGAAACAATGACATAGGAATATGAGTTATTCTGGAGTTGTCAATTGTTTGAGTGGCATCTCGTTTTAATGATGGTAACTGACCTATCATTCGACGGCACTTCACTGGTATCATTAAAATATCGTGACATAGTAACATGTTTTAGGGCTTTTCTGTTCATTAATATGTTCGCATTCATGCATCATATTTAATTATATGTCGAAACTTTGAGTATTTGAATGTTGAATGCATGTTAGATTATTAAGATAAAGTTTATTTAAATTTCAGTAATATAACATCTGTTTTAGTCACTATACTTGGAAAGAACAAACTGAACGATGAGAACTATCTTTCCTAGAAAAAGGAAATGAATAATTTAAGTAAAGCAGTTTACTTAAATAAACTGACAATATTAATTATTTAAATAATGAGTTTATTTAAATGGAAATTAATATCATTGTTATTAATTATTTAAATAATGTGTTTATTTAAATGGTAATTAATAATAAAATATTATTGATAAATAATTATTAATTATTTAGGTAATGTGTTTACCTAAATGGAAATTAATAATTAACATTTATTATTAATTTTAAATAACAGTGATTATTTAAAAGGATAATAGTAAATAACATATTTATTATTAATTTAAATAAAGTCGATTATTTAAATAGAAAATAATAAATATTTATTAATAATATACAAAATCGGAATATGATATTTTATTTAAATAATTGATTTATTGAAATAAATATCAAGAGTTAATAAATAAGATTTATTAATAAGAAAGAACCTATAATGGAATTAATGAATTCAATGGATTTTGGTTCAAATTATTTGAATTATTAAATACCAAAATCGACTCATATATAATATTTTAGGAAATAATTGTTGAATTATTTTGTCTAAAATAAATATATAAAAGAATGTTCAACCAAAGACAAATTAAACAAAGAAAATTAGTTTTTCTTATTGATTTTATACACATAAAATCGGCACGTAAGATAAATAAGGAATAAAATTTGATTTTATTCTTGGCATTTATCTTGTATTTATTTTAATAGTATTTCCTAATTCGATTGGAAAACTGTTTTGCATATAAATACAAACATCTTGGTTGTTCATTCAAAAGCTTCTAATTTCAATTTTCGAAATTGAAAACTCTTATTCTTCCTATTCTCCTCGTAACCGATTTTACAATAGTCTAAAAGGGAAGAAAATATTTTTCTTCCCAAACCATAGTTTTCGAGTTTAGTTTAGTTATCAATTTGTTTTTATTTTGAATTATGTAATAACTATTGGTTCTCATTTCGTATGAACCAAGTTTGGGAATATTTTAAATAAGAGTTATTTAGGTAGATATTCCTTTACAATTATATTACAAAGTTCCAAAGTGTGATTGGATGGTTATTCAAAATACTTAGTATAAAACAAATAAATTCCAAATCCAAATTCTAAACTCCGGTATATCTAAATAAGTTATAAGGTTTAAAAATGTTTAAATACTTAAGTCTAAAATTACTTAAATAAGTTAGAGGGATTAATCTCTTAAAGATGGTTCTCAATGAGTTTGAGATGATAACCATATTAATCCACGAACTTATGGGATAGGTAAAATCGAATATCTTTTGATTTATCAAAGATAACTAGACTTAAACATCACTAAAGTTGGACATTTAGATGTTAGAACTTAAGTGATAAGTAAACATTAAATCGGTTTCTTATATTCCAAACATTCAGTTATTTAAAAGGATGTTTTAAAGGTAATAACTGATATGGAATAAAACAAAACAGAAATCAGAAAGTAATAATTAGTGAATAATTGAATTCACGAATTATTAAAGAAAAGCTCAGTAAATCAGTGATACTGAAGGCTTTAAACCTTACTTAAGATATAAAAGAATTACAATGATTTTATTTCACAATAAAAACAAGTAGTTATTTAAAAGTTTAAATTGTTAAACTACTTGTAGAACTTTATTTGAGTGGGAGCGTCATAATACGAACCAAAGGACTTTCGAAGTCCAAGTGAAACTCATTGACTTCAAAATCAATGAATAAAGTTCAAAATAAGTGAAATAAAAATGACATGAATTTTCAATAGTTGAGTTGAAAAATGGTCACTTATACTTATACATTATTTTTGAAATAATAACAAGTATAAAATTGTAATCATTAAACAAATGAAAGTAATGGAGAATTAGTTTGTAGTGGGAGCTTAAGAATTTCGAGAATCCTAGAACCAATGTGACTAAAATAAAATTTACAAATAGTATGTTAGTGCACATAGATAAAAAGGGAGATTTTATGAGTTGCACGGGCTCAAATTCGAACATGAATTTACTTCCATGTAAGAATTCGACAAAAGACCTTTGCGAATTAAGCATCAAATGAGTTAAGTATAAGTAAAATGAGTTTTTACTAACTAAACTCTAGATTCACGTAATTACTAAGTCGTTAGTAAATGAAAGGTGGTTGAAGATGATAGTCTCAAATCAATAGTTAATAGAGTTTATTTTATGTCGATAAAATATGGAATCTATTACACTTAATGAAACTAACATCAGACAAAAGAAACACATACTAAACAGATGAAAACATTACTGATAAATTATTAAAATGACTACCATGGCTAAGTAGTTGATAGTCATCCAGTTTGACTGGAATTACAAGTCAAATCTCCAAAGATCTAGGAAAAGTGGGAGATTGTTAGGAATGGTGTCCTAGAACTTGTAATTATTTAATAATAATAATTTATTTTGAATAAATTAAATAAATAAACATAAGTTCTTTATATTATCTAAATTGATTCAATTGACGATATTAGGAATATATGGAAATATATTAATATCAAACATTCAAATAGTAAACCCTAAGTTACTCTTATGAAATCACGATTTAGTATGTGAGTCATACGAGAGGATTTAAAGTCGAGATGAGTAACTTAAAAGTGTCTACAGTAAATGGATAACATTTGGGAACCTTATCCTGGTAACACTGTTGATAGCTTCGCATTTTGTTTATAGACAAATGATCTAATCCTGATCATTCATGTGGGAGACATGAAATGGAAGTATCATATGCAATGTTGATTGTATAAGACAGGACCATGATGTTCGATCAAATTTCTCATTAGTACCATTTACGAGAAATGATCGAATATCAAACTAAGTTTATCAACCGCGATAGATCTCAATCCTGAGTGAAATGCGGACTCCTATTTGTGGAGTTATGTTCTTTGATTCACATAGTTGAGAGCGATCTGTAAGAACGCTCAATACACTCCTGTTTTGGGAACATGACTAGATAAGTAGCTGGGAACTCATTTTCACGAGATGGAATTCATAACTTTCCTATAAATTAACGGTATCAGTGCGATACCTAAACATTTAAGGAACTTTAGGAAACTCCCTTGATGTACTGATTCGAGACATGAACAAGTGGCACCACGACTTCTATTGACCACAGAAGTATATTATCTCTAGTTTGACTAAAGATAATGTTCATTGGAGAATCAGCGGGAACACAAGGATAAAGCGGTAATTACAGGGGCAAAACGGTAAATTTATCCGCCTGTAATTATGAGGGTTCCACGTGAAGGATTATATCACATATATAAATAATAATAAACTAAATGGACATAACTCATCTATAGTGAGGGGAGTTCAGCTATGAATCTATAGTGGAATCATTCATAGTTAGATAATATGTAATTAACTGATTATGCGTTAATCACTTAATTGACTAATTATTAAGCCCATGATCTATAGGTCCATCGGGTCCCTATGCTAGCCCAAATATCGTAGTCGCGAAATCAAGTAGAAGAAATGGAAATTTTAAGTAAAGTGAATTACTTAAAATAGGCAATATTAATTGTTTAAATATTGAGTATATTTAAACGGTAATTAATATGAACATTATTCATTGTTTAAATAATGAGTTTATTTAAACATGAAATTAATAATGAAATATTATTAATTAGAAATTATTAATTATTTAAATATTGAGTATATTTAAATGGTAATTAATAATTTGAAATTAATTAACAATTATTAATTGTTTAAATAATAAATTTTATTTGAACGGAATTAATAATTAATTAATTAATAATAAAATGTTATCAATAAAATTATTAATTAAATAATGAGTTTATTTAATGGAAATTAATAATTAAAATATTTATTATTAATTATTTAAATAATGAAAATTATTTAAATGAAAATTAATAATTAAATATAATTTGATAATATTTAGTCGGGAGAAAATATTAATATTATTAATTGTTTAAATAAGATATTTTATTTAAATAGTAATTAATAAATAAATTAATTAAGTTGGACTTATTAATTTAAGAGAAAATTTCTAGCCCAATTGGATTAATGAACCTAATTGAAATTAGCTCAAAATAATTAATTAAATAAATTAGAATTATTTATTAATTATTAATGCTAAAATCGGCTATACATGATTATTTTGGAGAGATAATTGTTTTAATTATATCCTAAAATAATTACAGAGATTTATTTACCCAAGATAAATAAAAATAAAGAAAATAAAATAATCTCCTATTTATCTATGACATTTTCGAAATTGCAAGATAAAGGAAAGAGATAATCTTTTTTCTTTTTGTATTTATCTCTATAGATTAATCCTAATGTGATTAGGATTCCTATTTTTCTATAAATAGGAGGGTTGGGTCATTCATAAATCACACAATTAAATTCCTTAGAAATTCGGAATTCTCTCTTCCTCCTCTCCCCCATTGAGTGCCGATTTTCCCTATTCAAAATTGGGAAGAAAATATTTTTCGTCTTCCCAATTTCTTCTATAGTTCGATCCTACAATCGTTTTTCGTTTGATCGATCGGGATATAGCGTAGAAGATCCGGTGTTGCTGAGGATTTGATGCTGTAAAGAAACCGCCAACCGATTCTCCATTTTTTACTCAATGTAAGTTTTGATTTTAATTTTCGAAATTTAAAGCATGAATCTACATGTTTTTCCACAAATTGCATGATATTAATAGATCCATAATTAAATGTTAATTAGTTTACTAAATCAAATTCCGCTAGTTTAGTAAATCATCCCTTCAAAAAAATCGTCACCTATTCGAATAGGTGACGCCAAAAGGATGTCACCTATTCCCGAAATTCTTATAGTGCCCGAACATACCTGAAATTGGTTGTAATATCATGAGCTAACAACAAAGCCCAGTGAGAATAAACAGAATAAAAAGTAAAGTTAGACCCCAAACCCGTATCCGGATTCATGTCCAGGAACTTACTTACTCTTTGCAATCAATCCATTCAAAGAGTTTTATATCAAGTGTTCCACTTTTACTTACCAATTCTCCAATATAATTGTGGAACTACATTCCAAGCATTTCTGGGTATGGTTTCATAATGCATATAGCATTTATAGCTCATTTTCTTTATATACCTTATACTAGGTACAAGGTTTATATTCAAAAGTTTAATCTCCAATTTCAAGATCTTCCAATTTGTTGAAAAACTAGTTCTCTTACATACATCACTTAATAGATATACAAGGTTCAATACAACATTGTATTCTCTCATTATCAATTCAATTCCATTTCTTTTCCTATAGCATTCGGCTATCAAAAGTTTACTTTCCGTTATTTTTAATATAATAATGTTATGCTCACTCGGACTTAACATATTCAACAATTACAATTTGCGATTAATGACGATAATATTAGTACACGTAGTCTAATCATTATTCATTAATTCGCTAAACAAGTGTAAAAGACATATAACCTTTATATCAATATAACTATCACATGCGAATAATGTCAGGTAATGAAGCTCCCGTAGCTCAGTTCATTCACCTCATTATCTCGCTTTCCAAAATAAAATATACAAAGTCCTTTCAATAATAGTATTCCATCTCTTGTGAATAATGACAGGTAATGAAGCTCCCGTAGGCTAAGTTCATTCACCTCATTAAACTCACTTTCCAAAATAAAATATACAAAGTCTTTTCAATATTATCTTCCCACCTCTAGTGAATAATGACAGGTAATGAAGCTCCCGTAGGCTAAGTCCATTCACCTCATTATCTCACCCACCGAATACAGGTAATGAGCTCCCGTAGGCTAAGTCATACCCTGTATCTTCGTATATGTATCATAGTAATTATGGATAATACCAGATAATGTGAACTCGCATAGTTCCATCATTATCTTATTATCCATCTCCTCCGATCATGCAAAGTTACGCAGTCCTTTAGCATTCCTCATGTACATATACGGAAACATAAAACGAATAATACCAGACAATGCAAGCACACTCAGTCTATGCATTGCCTCATTATTCCTCCCAATAATCGATAATGCAATATCATATGATATGATATGAATATGCTTTCGAGTGCAAGTAAAGTAAGTATAAACATTCAACATAATCGAAAGGGCATAAAGGTAAAGTGCTTAAAGTAAAGTGCATAAAGTAAAAGGATCATAGATGTCCTTATGCATAAAGTAAATAAATAGGAATTTCGGAATAACAAATAAGTAAATCGAACTTCCGATATTTTAATAAAAGTAAGATCTCCTCTTAAACAATAATCTTCACTTTCAAGGATTCTAGACTCCTAAAATAAAGTTCAAGGTTCTATTTTCAAGTTCCTTTTACCATTCTATCTAAAAGTTTGGATCCTTTAACTTCCAATGATCCATTCTAATCTCCGAAACTATTCTAACATAGAACTTTCAAAAGTTCAATGTTTCCCTCGAGAAACTCCAAAGTTTTTAGTCAAAGAACTAGCTCCTAATCCTAAGGTCACTAGCTTAGTTTCTTTTACTCTTAGATTCGAATCTTAATCTCAACTTCCGATCCTACAAACCGTTCAACTTATTCGGTTTCTAAAACTACTTTAAATCCTATTTATTCTCACCTTAGCCAAAGTAGATTTGCTCCAAATCTCCGAAAGCACGATCAATCAACGATCCAAAACACCTACAATTTAAAAGTATATCTAATGATCATTAATAAATCAAACATTGATCAATTAACATCTAAAAGCTCAAGACGATAACAACCCCAAAAAAAACCCAAGGGTGCTCTTGGCCCCTCTATAGAAAATGGGTTTCGGGTTCGGTTTTCCGGCTTTAAGGTACTTTAGAGGTGTTTAGGGTTGGTTTTAAGTAGTTTTGAAGTTCCCGATTTCAATGGGTATCGATGATTCGGGTTTTTGGACACTAAATCGATTTCCCGAATTTAATTACAATAAACAATATATCAATAAAAGTAAACCGCAAAACAACCCCCACGATATAAAATTCAAACAGGAAGGGCTTCCACTGAAACTCGGTTTTAGGGTTTAGGGAAAGTTTCCAAAATAACTAAAAACAACTCCCGTAATTAAAGTCATTGAGTTCCTCAGCAAGAAATTGAAGAATCAATGAGAAAACTCCATTAAAACACTATTTGGAGCTTTAGGGTTTGAAGTTTAACTGTAACGTCCCGTTATTTTGAGGTGAATTTTTTATTATTATTTTAGTTTAATTAATTATTTGTTTATTTAAAGTATTAAAGATAATTCTAGAATTAGTTACTTAGAGTTAAATAGTTAATTTCGTTCGGAAACCTTTTTAATTGCTTAATTAGCCTAAACGAGTTTCGATGGTATTAATAATTATTAATAGGCCAATTAATAATTATTCATCACCATTGGGCTAGTTTAAGTGGTCCCAGTGACAGTGAGGTCACGGTATCTTTGCGATTGGTGACAATGTGGTCACGGTATGTTTGTGATTGGTGACAATCTGGTCATAGTGACAGTGAGGTCACAATATGATTTGTGATTGGTGACAATGTGGTCATGGTATGGTTGTGATTGGTGACAAGTGGTCACTGTTGAATTGTGAAATATAACAATGTGGTCACAATGTGAAATAACGTGTGGAATGACGTAAATGATAGAAATTTACTTTATTATTTACTTTGTTAGGGTTTAGTTGTTTTAGTACTTTATTTAATGAGCTTGAATGTTTACTTTTCGAAAGTTTGATATAGTAGAATGGGATTGATTTTCTTATGTAAAGTACTTGGGAATATTGAATGGGTAGTAAGAGCACATTAGGATTTTTGGACACATTCTCCGATATGGGATTCGGTCCATAGAAGTGTTTGCATCCATCTTATTCTCACTAGCATTTTTATGCTAATGTTGCTACACTTAAACTTTTTCAGGTAATACTCGTGGGAGAGGACGAGGTCGTGGAGGTCGTGCTGCTTGATCCCGAGCGGATGGCTTTTGGGACATGGAAATATATGTATATTTTGGGGCATTCTATGAATGCTATGTTGTTAGTCTTTAAAATTGTATTTTGTGGCTCATGAGAGCCTAAGATGTGTTTTACATATTATCGAATTTACTTTCTCTAATTTGGTTATAAACTGGAGTATGAACTTCTGTTGTTTTAAATTCTTTGATTTGGACTTATGTAAACAGGTTTTGGTAGTCCATATTTTAAACGGATCCACGCCAAATTTTTATAAAAATAAAGTCTTCCACTATTTATTCTGATTTAAAGATTTGAGAAAATTCGAGTCTTTACAGTTGGTATCAGAGCCTACGGGTTCTGTAGACGACATGCATCGCATGTTTTTCATGTTTTGGATAAGTCCTTGTCCAAAGCATCACTCGGATCGACGGCACCAGGTATCCTCTAAAATTGTACTTTATAGAATATTTTACCGATAAGTTAAGTGTAGACTTGTAAGTTTCTGTTTTATGTTTGACTCACAAGGAACTTGTCTAATTGTGATTTTAGTATGCCTCCCAAAGTAGCTGCACTTAAGAGGAGTCAGCGTAGTGTACCGGCTGCGGTACGAGGTCGAGGCCGAGGTAGAGGTTGAGGTCGTACTAGGACAGTTACTCCACCTCCGGCTGAGGATCATACTGATGCTAGAGGACCGATCCCGGGTGTTGTGCTTGAGGATGATATTCCAGTTGACGGGCCACCTGTGCATGGGGGTAGTGTTACTATTCCCTTGGGGGAATATATGGAGTTGATACGTGGTGGTGGAGGACACCAGGATCGTGCTGTACCACCTACTAGAGTACTTGCTCTAGTTGAGTCACTTAAGAGTAGCGATGCTGCTAAGGTTCTGAAAGACTATTTGAGGCATGCTCCTTTTGAGTTTGATGGGACATCTACTAATCTGGCGCTTGACGAGAGATGGGTTACGAGGATTGAGAGAGCCCTTGAGTCTATTCAGTGCCCTGAGCGACTGAAGGTCCACTGCGGGACCTATTCTCTGGTTGACGATGCATTATATTGGTGGTGTGGACTTTTTCGCTCTTTGAGTCCTACTTTGGTAGTCACCTGGAAGATGCTTAGAGAGAAGTTCTTTGACAAATATTACCCGGAGGATATCAGAGATCAGTTAGAGGTACAGTTTTTGACTCTGAGACAGGGAAATCATTCTATGATTGAGTATGAGAGGGAGTTTAACCGTTTGTCCAAGTTTGCTACTGGGCAAGTCGCCGATTCTGAGAGTAAGAAGAAGAGATTTATTGTGGGCTTAAGAGCTGACATCCGAGGTCATATACATTCTTTTCGACCTTCCACTTATGCTGAGGCTTTAGATTTTTCCTTCGCTATAGATATTGGGCCTTCTGAGAAAAAGGCAGAGATTGCAGCTATACAGACCTCCTCTCATAAGAGGAAGGCCAAGGATGTGACCCACCCATCGAGACATGTACAGGGTAGGGGAGGAGGACCATCTGGATCTCAGACTCGTCCGGCACCGCAGAGTAGTGGTCATAAGTGCTATCACTGTGGTCAGTATGGGCATATTCGACTGCATTGTCCAAGACTTCAGGCTCCACCGCAGTATACTAGTAAGGGCCAGGGATGAGGTCAGGGGCATGGTCGTGGTCAGACAGGAGGTAGGGGCCAGGTTAGGCCTACCCAATATCAGAGAGCACCACCACTTGTTTATGCACCTCCTCAGCCACCTCAGCAGGCCCGTGGCTTTGCCACTACTAGAGAGGATGCCGAGGCATCAGGTACCGTTGTTATAGGTATTGTGATAGTCTTGGGACATTCTGCTTTAGCTTTATTTGATTCGGGGGTGAGTCATTCTTTTATTTCTGCTGAGTTTGTTGAGTCCGTTGCTTGTGAGTCTGCTCTGTTAGGGCATGATTTGCATGTTTCTACTCCGCTTGGGAAATCTATAGTTGTGGACAGAGTTATTTATACCGATGATTTGTGTATTTTGGGTTGTTGTCTGCATGCTAGGTTGATTGTGATGCCTATGTGTGACTTTGATATTATATTGGGTATGGATTGGCTGTCAGCCAACCACGCCAACATTGGCTGTAGTGCCAAAGTTGTGGATTTTATTGATCCATGTAGGACTAGTTTTTGATTCCGTGGGACTCGAGGTAGAGTGTCTCCTTGTAACGTCCCGTTATTTTAAAGTGAAATTTTTTTTTATTTACATTTGATTATTTTAAATAATTAATAAATTTAATTTTAATTAAAGTTTTTAAGATTAGTTTAAATTTAGTAATTTCGATTTTAGTAGTTATTTTCGTCCGAATTTCTTTTTAATCGTTTTAATATTTTAAAATCGTTTCGGTGACATTAATAAATATTAACGGGCCAATTAATAATTATTAATCACCTTTAGATTATTTTAAGATCATCGGGTTTCGTATTTTAAATCGAATCATTTAAAAGGGACGTATACGTCATTTTCCAATTTCTTAAAAATCACTATTCATCTTCCTCATCTTTAAAAGTCAAACTTTGGTCAAAAAACATCAAAATTCATCTCATATTTTTCCTCCAAACCCGTAGCTTAGAGAGGAGGAAAAGGGGAGAGAAAGAAATCGTCGCCCCGGCTTCGTTTCTCGCCCGTTTTACGTGATTTCGGATGCGTTGGAAAGCTCTCGTCGAGACCTTTCTACCCATCCTATCAATCGAGGTTTTCGCTCGTTTTCTCGAGGCCTTAAGGTATGAGAAAGTTTTTAAAATTTGATGTGAATAGTATTTTAATGGTGGTTTTGGATTGAAATCTTCAAATTCGTTCACCGAAGCTTGAAGATTTCCATCGAGAAGTCGTTTGGGTCGATTTTAGAAACTTCCCCTAAACCCTAAAACCGAGTTTGAGCCGGAAACCCGTCACTTGTGATTTTCCCTCTTTGGGCTATGATTAGGATGTTTAGTTAACTATGATTTTACGTTTTACTTAATTTTTCGGAAATCGATTATTATGTAAAACCCTAAAATATCGTGACCCATTGATATCTCGACTTTCAAAGTGTCTTTGATCAACCCAAATCATCTCTAAAAGTGCTTAAAAGACGGAAAACTGAACCCGAACCCTCTCTTCCTTGTTGGGCCGTGGGTCCCTTAGGGGTTAAATCCGGGGTTTTTGTCGTTTTATGTGTTTACTTGTCGTTTGATCGGTTTTCGAATGATTATTGATGTGTAGGTTGGTGATCGATTGTTTGACTTTGACTCCGGCACCTTGGAAGCTTGGATTTAACATCTAAGGTGAGTTTAAAATGGAAGTTAGTAATTTTACGAATTATATTTCATTACGTTATTGTTTATCGAGGTTAAGAGGGGAATTAACTTCCGGAAGTTATACTTGGTTGGAGACTTTAACTCGGATGTGAGTGGAGTGATTTTGATGTATTTATGGTTTTGGAAGTAAAAGAGGAATTATGATTGGTTTGAAAGTCTTGTAAGGTGATTTGGAGACTTTAGATGAAAGTGAATGACTAAGGAACTTTAAGTGATTCGGGAGTCAAAGTGGCTTAGAAATTACACTTGAGTATTGACTCGTGTATTTCAAGCGGGTTATGTTCTTTAGTAGTTTAGTGTAACTTTATCTAACTTACTAGGGAGCTTGACGGATTCTGCGAGGTTATGTGATATAGCACATGATAGTATGTGATACGCTCCATACGGTATCATGGTGCGAGGTTATGTGATATGGCACATGATAGTATGTGATACGCTCCATACGGTATCATTGTGCGAGATTATGTGATATGGCACATGGTAGTATGTGATACGCTCCATACGGTATCATTGTGCGAGATTATGTGATATGGCACATGGTAGTATGTGATACGCTCCATACGGTATCATTGTGCGAGATTATGTGATATCGCACATGATAGTATGTGATATGCTCCATACGGTATCATGGTGCGAGGTTATGTGATATGGCACATGATAGTATGTGATACGCTCCATACGGTATCATGGTGCGAGGTTATGTGATATGGCACATGATAGTATGTGATACGCTCCATACGGTATCATGGTGCGAGGTTATGTGATATGGCACATGATAGTATGTGATACGCTCCATACGGTATCATTGTGCGAGCTTATGTGATATGGCACATGGTAGTATGTGATACGCTCCATACGGTATCATTGTGCGAGATTATGTGATATGGCACATGGTAGTATGTGATACGCTCCATACGGTATCATGGTGCGAGATTATGTGATATGGCACATGGTAGTATGTGATACGCTCCATACGGTATCATTGTGCGAGATTATGTGATATGGCACATGGTAGTATGTGATACGCTCCGTACGGTATCATGGTGCGAGATTATGTGATATGGCACATGGTAGTATGTGATACGCTCCCTACGGTATCATGGTGCGAGATTATGTGATATGGCACATGATAGTATGAGATATGCTCCATACGGTATCATGGTGCGATGATTTGTGGTATGGCACGTGGTATGTTGACTTCAGTCCATACGGTTTAATACACGCGGTGGTAAGGGTGGCATTCGAAGATTTGAGCGTGTATGGATGTGTTATTATTGTTATCATTATTATATTACTATACACGCTGTGATAAGGGTGGCATTCGAAGATTTGAGCATGTATGGATGTGTTATTATTGTTATCATTATTATAGTACTACACATGTGGTGACACGGGTGGCATTTGAAGATTTGAGCATGTGTGGTTGTGACATTATTAGTACTTAGTGTATTACATTCTTTTATTTGTATCTTGGTTTGATTATTTCTTTTATGATGATAGAATGATATCGAGGAAATACATGTCTTATAAAGTTGTTGAGCTACGTAGATGAGAAAGTTATCTTGTATGTTGATTATATGTGGATTTTGGAATGTGGAATGGGTAGTAAAAGTGAAATCTAGGCCTTTGGAGACGATTTCTGACATGAAATGTTGTTCATAGGATTACTTGCTTTCATTTTACTCTCACTAGCATTTTTATGCTAATGTTGCTACAATTACAATTTCTCAGGTAAGACTCGTGGTAGAGGACGAGGTAGAGGAGGTGGCACTGCGTGACCGATCGAGATAATGAATGGACAGGAACGCAACTGATTTTGAGAGTAGCATTCTTGAATGCTCATGAACATTGCATTACTTTTATTTTGTTACATTTTGAGCTCGATGGAGCGTTTGTATTTATGTTTTGCACTTTAAACTTCCTTTAGCATTTACATTATATCATGGAAGGTTTAATCTAGTATTATTGCTTTTATGGAAAAACTAGGTTGTAAACAGGTTTTGGTTTATCCGAATTTTAAACGGACACATGCCGTTTTTCTGAAAAATCTAGATTTCCGCTGCGCATTTCTTTAAGTGGATTTTATGAAAAATCGGGTCGTTACACTCCTGCAATCATTTCTGTGATTCAGGATAGAGCTCTCTTGTGTGATGGTGCTATGGGTTATTTGGCAAGTGTAGTAGACATGTCTGTTAATGTGACTACACTTGAGTCGGTACCGATTGTGAGGGATTTCTCTGATGTTTTCCCTGATGAGTTACCCAGTTTACCACCGGTGAGAGAGATGGATTTTCAGATAGAGGTGTTACCTGGGACAGCTCCATTGTCCAAGGCACCTTATCGTATGGCACCAGCGGAGCTAAATGAGCTCAAGAGTCTGTTACAAGGACTCTTAGATTTGGGGTTTATACGCCCTAGTGTGTCCCCGTAGGGAGCACCAGTGTGTTTGTGAGAAAGAAAGATGATTCAATGAGGTTGTGTATCGACTACCGAGAGTTGAATCGAGTTACTGTGAAAAATAAATATCCTTTTCGAAGGATTGATGATTTATTTGATTAGCTGAGATGTACTACTATCTTTTCGAAGATGGATTTGAGATCCGGTTATCACCAGTTGAGGATCCGGGAGGATGATATTCCCAAAACCGCATTTCGTACACGATATGGGCATTATGAGTTTGTTGTTATGTCATTCGGTTTGACTAATGCGCCAGCGCTTTTTATGGATCTTATGCAAACGGTGTTTAGGAGGTTCATTGACTCCTTTGTTATTGTGTTTATCGATGACATTTTGATTTATTCTGAGACTGAGGAGTTCCATGCTATGCACTTAGAGAAAGTTTTGATGGTGTTACAAGAACAAAAATTGTATGCAAAGTTCTCTAAGTGTGAATTTTGGCTAAGGGAAGTGGCATTCTTAGGCCACGTGTTTTCTAGTAAAGGAGTGATGGTGGATCCATCTAAAGTTGAGGCGGTTAGTAGTTGGCCTAGACCAACTAGTGTGACTGAGATTCGTAGTTTTCTTGGACTTGCCCTTTACTATAGACGGTTTGTTCAAGACTTCTCTAAGATAGCATCGGCTTTGACACATTTGACGAAGAAGGGAGTGGACTTTGTATGGTCCGAGGAGTGTGAAAAGAGCTTTGAGGAGCTCAAGCAGAGACTTATAATGGCACCTGTTCTAGTGTCGCCCGATAGTAGTGGTGGTTTGACGGTTTATACCGATGCTTCGATGAGAGGTTTGGGTTGCGTTTTGATTCAACATAGGAAAGTTATAGCATATGCTTCCCATCAGTTGAAGGAGCATGAGAAGAAGTATCCGACTCACGATATGGAGTTTGCGGCGGTTGTACATGCTTTGAAAATTTGGAGGCATTACTTGTATGGTGAGAAGATCTTGATATTCACCGATCATAAGAGCCTCAAATATTTTTTCACTCAGAAAGAATTGAATATGAGACAACGGAGATGGTTGGAACTTGTGAAAGATTATGATTGTGATATTCAGTACCATCCCGGGAAAGCCAATGTAGTGGCAGATGCACTTAGCAGAAAGTCTTTACAGTTGGTATAAACTGTAAAGACTCGAATTTTCTCAAATCTTTAAATCATAAGCAAAACAGTGGAAGATTTGTTTTTACAAAAATTTGGCGTGGACCGTTTAAAATACGAACTCCCTAAACCTGTTTACATGAGCTCAATTCAGAGAATTTAAAACAACAGACATTTCACTCCATTTTATACCCAAAATCAGAGAAAATAACATGAAAATATAAACAACAGATCTCAAATTCTCATGAGCCACAAAATACAAGTTTAAGACATCAATATCAAGTTTATATTTAGCATTTCTAAAATGCTCTAAAATATGCCTTTTCTAGTCCAGGTATCCAAGACATCCACTCGCGATCACGCAGCACCACCTCCACGACCTCGCCTTCTCGTACGAGTATTACCTGAAAAGTTTAAGTGTAGCAACATTAGCATAAAAATGCTAGTGAAAATAAGATGGATGCAAGCACTTCTATGGACCGAATCCCATATCGGAAAATGTGTCCAATTAATCCTAACGTGCTCTTACTACCCATTCAATATTCCCAAGTGGTCACGGTTGAATTGTGAAATGTGACAATGTGGTCACAATGTGAAATAACGTGTGGAATGACATAAATGATAGAAATTTACTTTATTATTTACTTTGTTATGCTTTAGTTGTTTTAGTACTTTATTTTACGAGCTTGAATGTTTACTTTTCAAAAGTTCGATATAGTAGAATGAGATTGATTTTCTTATGTAAAGTACTTGGGAATATTGAATGGGTAGTAAGAGCACATTAAGATTTTTGGACACATTCTCCGATATGAGATTCGGTCCATAGAAGTGCTTGCATCCATCTTATTCTCACTAGCATTTTTATGCTAATGTTGCAACACTTAAATTTTTTCAGGTAATACTCGTGGGAGAGGACGAGGTCGTGGAGGTGGCGCTGCTTGATCCCGAGCGGATGACTTTTGGGACATGGAAATATATGTATATGGGGCATTCTATGAATGCTATGTTGTTAGTCTTTAAAATTGTATTTTGTGGCTCATGAGAGCCTAAGATGTGTTTTACATATTATCGAATTTACTTTCTCTGATTTGGTTATAAACTGGAGTATGAACTTTTGTTGTTTTAAATTCTCTGATTTGGACTTATGTAAACAGGTTTTGGTAGTCCATATTTTAAACGGATCCACGCCAAATTTTTATAAAAATAAAGTCTTCCACTGTTTATTCTGATTTAAAGATTTGAGAAAATTCGAGTCTTTACATTAACTTACCGAGAAGTCCGTAGAACATGAATGGAAAGCACGATTGCTAGGTGGAGAAGAATCCAAAGATCGAAGGCTTTCCGATGAAACTGAAATCAAGTCGATCTGTCGAGAAACGAAGAAGAACCAAAAATCCCCCCATTCCCCATTGAAGCGCACGACTTGGAGAGAACAAAAATTAGAAGAATGGAGTCAACTTTTGTCAAAATGGCATTTTAAAGATGAATGAATAGTGTATTTGATATTTTTAAGAAATCGGAAATGACGGTTGTGTCCTTTTATGACTTTTAGCTTATAAATCGAAACCCGAAGCTCTTAAATAAATCTAAAGGTGATTAATAATTATTAATTGGCCCGTTAATAATTATTAATGTCACCGAAGCGAATTTAAAGTATTAAAACGATTAAAAAGAATTTCGGGCGAAATTAACTACTAAATTCTAAATTACAGAAATAATAATTAAACTAAATACTTAAATTGAAATAAATAATAACATTAAATAAAAAAAATTCACTTCAAAATTAACGGGACGTTAAAGTGCAAGTAAAAATAAATATAAATATTCAAAGTGATCGAAAGGCATAAAGATAAAGAGATCGCGAATTAGCCTTTAAACATAAAATAAGAAATTAGGAACTTTTGATAAGAAAACAATAAATAAAACAAGCGAAACGACCTTCGGTTACTTGAGTAACTAACTTTATCCTAAAGTCTCCAATTCAAATGATTCTATTGTTTTCGATAAATATCTGAAGTTCCATAATCAAATTCCTTATTCACCCCATTATTCTTGGAACCTTCAATTTCCGATAATCATTCTTAAACTCCGGAATGAATCTAAACTTAGAACTTCCAAGAGTTATTCGTTTCCTTCGAAACATCTATGAGTTCTCTCAACTCAAATTAGAACTAACTCCAAGCCTAAGCATGTTAGCTCACTTTCTTTTATCATTTTGATTCGAATCTTAATCTCAACTTCCGATTCTACAAATCATTCAACTTATTCGGTTTCTAAAGCTACTTTAAATTCTATTTATTCTCACCTTAGCAATTAAGTTCAATCCAATGGTTCAACGAGGTGTCAACGTGCAACCGACTCCTACAATACATCAATCGATCAACGAATTACAATTCAAATCTAATAAGAGAAAAAGTATGATTTTCGGGTGAATAGTGATTTCGGATGAATAGTGTTTTAGGGTGAATAGTGTTTTTCAAAAATCCGAGCTCAAAATCGTCAAATTCCATGATTTAAACTTCAAAACTCATTTATTATCAAAAACGAACAAAACAGTGAAAAAAGTTTTGAAAATTCACTTTTTAGGGCTTCCCGTAGGGAACGAGAAACACCGAAAGAGTAGGTTGGATATGTAGCCCTCATCCCAAGCAATCCAACGCAACCGAAACACGACAATCCACTGAGAAATGAAGAATAGCCAAGACCTCTCCCATGGTGGAAGAATCCCATGGTCATGAACAAGAGAAGGAGAAGAAGATAGATCAATCTTGGTCAAACTTGGTCTTTTAAAGAAGAATGAATAGTAATTTTAGATATTTTTAAGAAATCAAAAAATTACGGTTACGTCCCTTTAATGATTTTAGCTTATAAAATGAAACCCGAAGTTCTTAAACTATCCAAATGGTGATTAATAATTATTAATTGGCCCGTTAATAATTATTAATACGACCAAAAATAATTTAAGCTAATAAAGCTATTAAAGGAATCTACAAACGAAATAAACTCGTAAATTCTAAGTTATAAATTCTAATTAAATCTAAAATTTAAAGTAATCAATTCTAAAAATAAATTAAGTGCTTTACATCAATAATAATAATAAAAATAAATAATAATAAATAAATAAAATAAAATAATAAAATAAAATTTCTTGTAAAATAATAGGACGTTACATGGTGTAATTAAATTGGAGAGTCTAGTTAATTATTTATTAAATAGAAAGTCTATTTATCTATTTTAATAGAGAGTTTAAATAGAAGAGTCTATTTAATTAAATGAATTTTGCAGTTGTCCAAAATTAATGGGGATTTAAATAGAGCAGTCTATTTAAATATTTAATTTGAGGTTGTCAAATTAAAGAAGAATTAAATAAATAAAAAGGAGTTTTACTTATTTATATATTTAATGGAATTGTTCTATTAAATAAAAAATAAAAATAAAATGCCTAATATTGTCATGGAGATGGTGATGATGTGGGCGTGTGACCTATGGGTAGGGTCACACGCCACCTTTGTTAATAATTAACCAATTCTTCACATTTTATTTTAATATATGGAATATCTTAATTTAAGTTAATATGATTAATTTAAATGAGTAAGATATGGAATAACTAATTTAAATTTATAATGATTAATTTAAATTGTGATATGGGAATATCTTATTATAGAATAAGATATTATATCTTAATTGTTCGAAATATATTTTATAATATCTTTATTAATTATTTGATAATTAAAAAGATAATCAAAGATTTTATGAGGACTTAGTTTTCCTATAAATAGGAACCTTGGGGTGACACCAAAACATACAACTAAGAGAGCAAAAAACAAGGCTCAGAAAAATTCATCTCCTCTCTCTCTCTCTCTCTCTCTCTGCCGCCGCTGCCCCTACGGTATAGGGACGAAAAGTTTTTCGTACCTCTTTCTTTTTCCAAAGAGGATAGTTCCCATGCACCGATTCTTTTTTATGCTTAGTGAAGAAGAACTTTTTGGTGGTCCCAGGATTGTAACCAAGAATGAGGAGGAGAACCAGACACTTCTTTACAAGGGTTAGTTTTCTTTTATGCATTTACTTTTGAATAATGTTATACTACAATGAAAGATCCTTAGGACTTTCGGTTGAGAACTCTTTTATAGAGGCCTCAATCCTAACAGTTTGATCGAGTTTAAGAGGGTATGTTGATTTTGGAATCCTAAAAGGATATTGGTTGTTTAGATGGACTTTTGATGTGAGAGTGTGTCTTTTAAGTTTTACTAATGCTTCAGAGTTTGAGTTAGAATTTCAGAATGAAAATTAAGTTTAAGACTTTACTTGGTGGTTTCGAGATGCGTGGAGGTGTTCAGAGTGATTCTTGGAAAAGAAAGATTTCATAAGGGGATTTGTGAAAAGTAAAGTATAATGGTGGAACTTAGAGTTTTTGTTTATGGGGACTAAGAGTTGAGCTATGCCGTTAGTGGTTCAAGTAATTCCGAGTTCGAATATTAGTTTATGTTTACTTTGAGAAATTTTCTTCTTCTTAGAAATGATAATGGTAGTGATTTATTTGTCCTTGCACATACAATTTACTTTTGTAACAATCATGTGTTGAGCTACGATAGTGGTAATACTATGGTTTGTGAAATTGTAAATCGTACTCGGATTCTTTCGATGGAGTATGTGAGTTACATAAATGGGAAGTTGTAAAATGTACTCGGATTCTTTTCATGGAGTACATGAGACACATAGATGAGATTTGTAAAACGTACTCGGATTCTTTAGATGGAGTATGTAAGTTACCTAAATGGAAAATTACGAAATATACTCGGATTCTTTAGGTGTACATGAGAAACATAAATGGGAAATTATAAATGTACTCGGATTCTTTAGATGGAGTACATGAGTTACATGAATAAGAATTTTTGCTAATGATAATGTATTGTTTATTTTTTAAAGTTTTCGATTGTTGTATTTGCTCTTGCGATCATGAGAATGAAATGTATGTGTGATTGAGAATGTTGAATGATGGTAATAATGGTTTTTTTGGTAACATATGAAATGAGAATTCGGGAAATGGATTGAATCTATGTATAGGTTGTTTGAGAGTATATAATGTGTTGTAAAGAGCGTACTAGGACTTTGGACATAATTTCTGAAATAGAATTCGTTCATAGAATTATATGCCTCCATTTTACTCTCACTAGTATTTTTATGCTAATGTTTCTACACTTTAACCTTTTTAGGTACTTCTTGAGGTAAAGGTCATGGTAGAGGTGGTGGTGCTGCCTGATCGTGGGATGATGGACATGGACATGATATTTTGAGCATTCTAGGAATTCATCGACTATAGTCAAACTTTAAACACTTTATTTTGACATAACATGTTATTTTGAGCTCGAAAGGGTATTTGACTGTTTTATGACTTAAACTTTATCAGAAATGCGTATTTCCATGTTTTATTGCTTTATTATAGTTGTGAACAATATATGCAGGTTTTGGTTTATTCAAAATACAAATGGCACGTGCCAAATTTTTATAAAATCAAGTATTCCGCTGTTTACTCTAATTTAATTTATTTAAGAAAATTTGGGTCTTTATAGTTTATACCAGAGCCTAAGGGTCCTTGTCCAAGCATCGTCCGTGGTCCGCGGTCGACGGTACCAGGTACCCTTAGATTTTTCACTTTAGAGCTTTGTTTATCGAAAAGTTAAGTGTAGTGCGGTTTATTATTCCTTTAGTAGCTCACTTGGTACTTGTCTAGTTGTGATTACAGTATGCCACTGCAAGCAGCTACATTTAGGAGGAGTAGGTGTGTGTACTGGCTACAATACGAGGACGAGGCCGAGGTCAGACTAGAGCAGTTACCCACCTCCGTCTGAGGATCATACTGATGTTGGAGGGTAAATTCCAGGTGATGATATGTTAGATGATGAGACTTCAATTGACAGGCCTGCTAGGCAAGGGCGCAGTGTTTTCAATCTTGAGGAGGATTATCTGGAGTCATTGCGCAGTGGTGGAAGATGCTCGGATCATGCTATACCACCTACCAAAGTATATGATCTAGTTGACAGGACAGGGGGAAGTGATGCTGCTAGGGTTTTGAAGGATTATATCTGACATGCCCCTTTTGAGTTTAATGGGACATCCACTGATCCGGTGCTTGCAGAGAGATGGGTTATGAGGGTGAAGATAGCACTTGGTTTTATCCAGTGCCCTGAGAGACTGAAAGTCCACTGAGGGACCTATTCTTTGGTCGATGGTGCGTTATATTAGTGGGAGGGACTATTCTGCTCCTTGAGCCCAACTGTGGTAGTCACATGGGAGATATTTATGGAGAATTTCTTTAATAAGTATTACCCAGAGGATATCAGAGACCAGTTGGAGGTGTAGTTCCTGACCCTGAGACTAGGAGACCATTCTATGGTTCAGTATGAGAGGGAGTTCGAATGTTTGTCCATGTTTACCACTAGGCATATCGCTAATCATGAGAGTAAGAAGAAGAGATTCATAGTTGAGGGCTGACATTCGGGGACATGTGCGAGCCTTAAGACCTATCACATATGTCAAGGCTCTTGACTTTGCTTTGGCTTTACACATCGGGCCCTCTGAGAAGAGGGCCGAGTTAGCAGCTGCACAAACCTCTTCAAGAAGAGGAAGGCTAAGGACGACTATTCAGGTCGAGGGACATAGCCATAAAGACATGTTCAGGTTAGAGGCGGGGGATAGTCTGGACCTCAGAGCCGCCCAACACAGTAGACTGACCATTTTAGTGCTCAGGCTCTTTCCCCTCCTATCAGTGTTCTGAGCATCATGTAGGTGAGTGCAAGGGGAGAAAGTGTTATTCTTGCAATCAACTGGGACATTTTAGATAGTTTTACCCTAGACTTCAGGCTCCACAGTAGCGTGGTGGTCAAGGTCAGGGACAGGGCCAAGGACGAGGCTAGGGTCAAGCCGTGGTCATATATAAGGTAGAGGCAAGGCTAGGCCTAACCAGCAGCAGAAGCACCACCGCCAGTTTAGACACATCCTCAATAGGTTCATGTGTTTTCCACTATAAGAGAGGATGTCGAGGCATCAGGTACAGTTGTTACAGGTACTTTGACCATTCTAGGGCATTCTGCTTTTGTTTTATTTGATTCTGGGGTGAGTCATTCCTTTATTTCTACTAATTTTGTTGAGTCTGCTACATTTGAGACCATACCGTTAGGGCATGAGTTGCATGTTACTACCCCGCTTGAGAAATTTTTTTATTGTGGATAGAGTTATTCGTACTGATGAATTAGGCATTTTGGGTTGTTATTTTCATGTTGTTTTTATTGTAATGTCGATGTCTGATTTTGATATTATCTTGGGTATGGTTTGGCTGTCAGCCAACCATGCCAACATTGGTTGTAGTGACAAAGTTGTAGACTCTGTCATTCCATGTAGGATTAGTTTTCATTTTTGTGGCGCTCAAGGTAGAGCGATCCCTACAGTTATTTCTTCACTACGGGCTAAGGAACTTTTGAGTGATGGTGCATGGGGTTATTTGACTGGTGTAGTCGAGACTTCGGTTAGCGGGACTACTCTTGTTTTTGTACCTATTGTGAAGGATTTCACTAATGTGTTTCCTGATGAGTTACCCGGTTTACCACCAGAGAGGGAGTTAGATTTTCATATTGAGGTGATTTCTGGGACTGCTTCGTTGTCCAAGGCACCTTATCGTATGGCATCGACTGAGTTAAAATAGCTTAAGTTTCTGTTGCATGAGCTCGTAGACTTAGGGTTCATACTCCCTAGTGTGTCCCTGTGGGGAGCAACTGTGTTGTTGGTGAAGAAAAAGGACGATTCAATGAGGTTTTGCATTCACTATCGATAGCTGAACCAAGTTACCATGAAAAACAAATATCATTTGCCTAGAATTGAGGATCTATTTGACCAGTTGAAGGGAGCTACTCTCTTTTTGACGATAGATTTGAGATCTGGTAACCATCAGTTGAGGATTCGAGAGGATGGTATTCCCAAGACTGCTTTCCGGATGCGTTATGTACACTATGAGTTCATGGTTATGTCTTTCGGTTTGACTAGCGCACCGATGACATTTATGGATCTTATGCATAGCGTGTTTAGGAGGTTCATTGACACCTTTGTTATCGTGTTTATTGACGATATTTTGATTTATTTCCAGATTGAGGAGTTGCATGCTATGCACTTAGAGAAATTTTTTACAGTGTTGCGAGAACAAAGGTTGTTTGCAATGCTCTCTAAGTGCAAGTTTTTTCTAAAGGAAGTGGCATTCTTAGGCTATGTGGTTTCTAGTAGAGGAGTGACACTGGATCCCTCTAAGATTGAGGTGGTGAGTAGTTTTCCAAGACCAACTAGCGTGACCGAGATTCATAGTTTCTTGGGCTTGCTGGTTATTATAGACGATTTGTGCAAGACTTTTCCAAGATAGCATCGTCTTTGATGCATTTGACAAAAAGGGGATGAATTTTGTATGGTTTAAGGAATGTGAAAAGAGATTTGAGGAGCTCAAGAAGAGACTTGTGACGGCACTAGTTCTAGTGAAGCCCGATGGGACTAGCGGTTTGATGGTCTATACCGATGCTTCGAAGAAGGGTTTAGGTTGTGTGTTGATGCAACATGGGAAAGTTATAGCTTATGCTTCCTATCAAATGAAGGAAGATGAGAAAAAGTATCCAACTCACGATATGGAGTTGGCGACAGTTGTGCATGCTTTGAAAATCTGGAGGCATTACTTGTATGGAGAGATGATCATGATTTTCACAGACCACAAGAGTTTTAAGTATTTCTTCACTCTGAAGGAATTGAACATGAGACAACGACGATGGTTGGAGTAAGTCCAGGACTATGATTGCGATATTCAGTACCATCCCAATAAAGCCAACGTAGTGGCAGATGCACATAGGAGGAAGTCATCACACTTGTCTAGTTTTTGTTGAGATTGAGATGAGATATGGAGCATGCTGAGATAGCTCTTCTTACTATCGAGGTTACAATGAGTTTCGCTAGTCTGACGGTGGGACCTACTTTGAGACAGAGGATGATTAAGGCACAAAGAAGTGAGGCTCATTTATAGGTCGACTTTCGAGAGGCAAAGTTAGATACGCCTAGCAATTTTTCTTTTTCTATGGATATTGCTTTGATGCATCATTAGAGGTTGTGTGTACCTTTGGGGTCAACTTTCAGGAAAGAACTATTGGAGAAGGTGCACAGTTCTATCTTTTCTGTTCATTCAATAGTACTAAGATGTATAGGGACATGAGACAGCATTATTGGTGGCCCGGAATGAAACTTGAGGTTACGAAGTTTGTGAGTAGGTGTTTGACCTCTCAGCAAGTCAAGGCCTTGAGGAAGAGTCCATCAGGTTATCTTAATCCTTTGAGTGTACCTGAGTGGAAATGGGAGGAGATTTCCATGGACTTTATTTGTGGATTGCCTAGGACGTCGAAGGGATATGATACCATTTTGTACCAGGAAGGATCACTTACCCAGTTGAGACTTGGGCACAGTTGTACTTGAGAGAGATTGTTTGATTGCATGGTGTACTAGTGAGGATTGTATCGGATTGAGACACTCGTTTTATCTCGAAGTTTTGGCAGAGTTTACATTCCGTCATGGGTACCGGTTTGGATTTTAGCACGATTTTTCATCCTCAAACCAATGGACAGATAGAGAGGGTTAATTTGATATTGGAGGATATGTTGAGAGCTTGTGTTATAGACTTTGGTGGTAGTTGGGACTCTCATTTGTACTTGGTCGAGTCGCGTATGTTAACAATTTCCAGGCTAACATCAAGATGGCATCATTTGAGGCACTTTATGGTACAAAGTGTCATTCTCCTGCTCATTGGGATGACATTAGAGAGAGGAGACTTTTGGGACTCGATATATTACAAATGACTAGTGAGGCTATCACTTTGATTAGAGAGGGGATGAGGGTTTCCCAAAGTCGACAGAAGAGTTATGCCAATAAAAGGCGTAGTACACTTCAGTTCGAAGTGGGAGATCATGTGTTTTTGAAACTGACACCCATGAAGAGATTCGTGAGATTTGCAAAGAAGGGAAAGTTGAGCCTTAGATTTATCAGTCCTTTCGAGATTCTTGATCGAGTTGGGGTGGTGGCTTATCGTCTAGCATTAGCACCTTCCTTGTCAGCCATTCATAATGTTTGCCATGTATCGATGCTTCGGAAATACATGGCAGATCCTTCCCATGTGATCGATCATGAGCCCGTATTCCTTGATGCTAACATGTCTTATGAGGAGACACCGGTGAAGATCTTAGCATCAGAACAAAGGGTCTTAAGGAATAAGACTATTGGCTTAGTAAAAGTCTTGTTGAGGAACCAAGTTTCAGAGAAGGCTACTTGGGAACATGAGGATGAGATGAGGGACAAATATCCTTACTTGTTCACCTAGAGGCTTACTTTTTGGGGACGAAAAGTCTTTTTAGGAGGGTAAACTGTAACGTCCTGTTACTTTGAGGTGAATATTTTTTTATTTTAATTTATTTAATTAAAATATTTATTCTTAGTTTAGAATTAATATTTAGAAATAGGAGCTTTACATGTTACATAAATGGGAAATTATAAAATATACTTGGGTTCTTTAGATGGAGTACATGAGACCCATAGATGAGATTTGTAAAACGTGACTCAGATTCTTTAGATAGAGTGTGTTAATTAACTAAATGGAAAATGATAAAATGTACTCAGATTCTTTAGATGGAGTACATGAGACACATAAATGGGAAATTATAAATGTACGCAGATTCTTTTGTGGAGTACATGAGTTATATGAATAAGAATTGTTGCTAATGATAATGTATTGTTTATTTATGAAAGTTGTCGATTGTTGTATTTTCTATTGTGATTATGGGAATGAAATGTATGTTTGAATGAGAATGTTGATTGATGGTAAGAATGCTTCATTTTGGTAACATGTGAAATGAGAATTCGAGAAATGGATTAAAACTCTATATAGGTTGTTTGGGAGTATAGAATGGGTAGTAAAGAGCATGCTAGGACTTTGGACACAATTTTTGATATGAAATTGGTTAATAGGTGTAACGTCCCGTTACTTTTGGGGGTAATTTTTTTTTATTTATTTATTTAATTAAAGCTTTTAAGATTAGTTTAAATTTTGTAATTTCGATTTTAGTAGTTATTTTCGTCCGAAATTCTTTTTAATCGTTTTAATACTTTAAATTAGCCAGGTGACATTAATAATTATTAACGGGCCAATTAATAATTATTAATCACCTTTAGATTAATTTAAGAGCTTCGGGTTTCGTTTTTAAAGTTAAAGTAAAAGAGGGACATAGGCATCATTTTCCAAATTCTTAAATACACTATTCATCTTCTCTTAAATATCCAAATCTAAGACAAAGGCTTCATTCTTCTTCCTCTTTTTCTCCTTGGGGCCGTGGCTATCAAGAAGGGTTTTTAAATTTTTGGTTTTTCTTTATTTTTCGGTAGAGCGTCTCGATTCATCTTCCGTTGGAAAGCCCTCGGCCTAAGCATCATTTCCAACCTACCAATTGAGATTTTCGCTCGTTTTCTCGAGGCCTTAAGGTATGTCAAAGTTTCTAAAACTTAATGTGAATAGTGTTTTAATGGAGGTTTTGAGTTGAAATCTTCAAATTCATTCATTGAAGCTTGAAGATTTCAATAGGGAAAGTCGTTATGGGCAATTTTAGAAACTTCCCCTAAACCCTAAAACCGAGTTTGAGCTGGAAACCCGTCCCGTATGATTTTCCCTCACTTGGCTATGATTAGGATGTTTAGGTTGCTATGTTTTTACTATTTACTTAATTTTTCGGAAATAGATTAATGTACAAAACCCTAAATTACGGATACCCATTGTTGTTGCGAACCTCCAAAGTATCTGAAACCAACCCGAAACACCTCTAAAATGCATAAAAGTCCGAAAACCAAACCCGAACCCTAATTTCCCTTGTATGGCTGAGAGCACCATAGGGAGGAAATCCGGTTTTTTCATCGTTTTGTGCGTTTAGATGTTGTTTGTATGATTTCCGATTAATTAATGTTATTTAGGTGTAATTCAATTGTAGGATTGTGAATTGTTCAGGTGTTTACAACCTCGGATTGATCGGAGCTTTTCTACGAGCTAAGGTGAGTTTAAAATGGGAGTTAGTTGTCTTATGAATTACATTTCGTTATGTTATTATTTATCGATGTTAAGAGGGAACTAGCTTCTTAGAATTAATGTTTGGTTGGAGACTTTAGTCCGGACGTGAGTGGAGAGAAATTGGAATTTTGGTTAGTTCGGTGAAAAGGAAACATCAGATTGGATTGGATGTATTGTAACGTGTATTGGAGATGTTCGTCGAAAGTGGAAGTTTATATTACTTTGAGTGGTTTGGAAATTAAAATAGCTTAGATGTTACACTTGAGTGATGACTCGTGTAATCTAAGTAGTTAAGTTCTTTATTAACTTAGTAGAATTCTTGGGAGATTATCTAACTTATTAGAGAACTTGATCACAATTGATTCGGCACATGATAGTATGTTGATTCGGATCCATACGTATCATAGTGCGATGATTTGTGGGGAACTTGATCACAATTGATTCGGCATATGATAATATGTTGATTCGGATCCATACGTATCATAGTGCGATGATTTGTGGGGGACTTGATCACAATTGATTCGGCACATGATAGTATATTGATTCGGATCCATACGTATCATAGTGCTATGATTTGTGATATAGTACATGGTAGTATGTTGATTCGGATCCATACGGTACCATGGTACTATGATTTGGGATTCGGCACATGATAGTATGTTGATTCGGTCCATACGTATCATAGTGCGATGATTTGTGATACGGTACATGATAGTATGTTGACTTCGGTCCATACAGTATCATGGTGCGATGATTTGTGATATGGTATGACCGTACGTGGTATGTTGATTACGATCCATACAATAGCACGTTACGATGAAACTTGTTTGGTAATAAAGATAGTTAATATTACAATAACATATTCTTTAGAATTGTGTAGTAAGACTTAGTAATGGTTGTTACTTTTACTTTAAGTCTTTATTTTCAATTACATGGTATTGAAGGACTATTACGGGCAATATTTTACTATCGTATGATTGTATGAAAATTGGAAGTGTGGAATGGATAGTAAAGAGTAATTTAGGCCTTTGGACACAATTTCTGGTATGAAATTTGGTTCATAGGATTACTTGCTTTCGTTTTACTCTCACTAGCATTTTTATGCTAATGTTGCTACACTTATAAAATTTCAAGTAAACCTCGTCCTAAGAAGCGTGGTAGAGGAGGTGGTGCTGTGTGACTTGCTGAGACGGTGAATGGACAATGTTGAACACTTTTTGGTTTAACATTCTTAGAAATGCTTGTAAATTATTTCCAACTTCCATAACTTGTGTCTTTTTGAGCCCGAAAGGGTATTTGTCTAAAAATTGCATATATTTTATGATTCAAATCTTGTTTGAGAGTTTAAATTATATGATGGAATGCGTATTCCCGATTTATAGCTTTCTCCGAATATGGGTTGTTATAAACAGGTTTTTGGTTATCCGAATTTTAAACGAACCCATGCAGTTTTTCTTTAAAAATTGAGTCTTCCGTTGTGCATTTGAATTTAAAGAATTTAACGAAAATCGGGGCGTTACAATAGGATTACATGCCTCCATTTTACTCTCATTAGTAATTTTATGTTAATGTTGCTACACTTTAACTTTTTCAGGTACTCCTCGAGGTAGAGGTCGTGGTAGAGGTGGTGGTGCCACCTGATCGCGGGACGATGGACTTGGATAGGATATTTTAAGCATTCAAGGAATGCATGGACTATGGTCAAACTTTGAACACTTTATTTGATTTGTTTTAACTTAACGTGTTATTTTGAGCTCGAAAGAGTATTTGATCGTTTTATGACTTTTATGTCAATTTGAGGACTTAAACTTAGTCAGAAATGCACATTTCCATGTTTTATTGCTCTAGTATGGCTGTGAACAATGCACGCAAGTTTTTGTTTGTTCAAAATACAAACGACACCATGCCAAAATTTTATAAAATCAAGTCTTCCGCTATTTACTCGATTTAGTTTATTTAAGAAAATTCGAGTCTTTACAATTAGAAACTTCCTATGCCAGACACCCCTTTAGCGACTTTGCAAGCGACTTTATACTCGGTCTCCATAGTAGAGTTAGCACTAACACTTTTCCTGAATACTCTTTCAAACAATGGCTGCACCACAAAGTGTGAAAACAGATCCATACATGGATTTATTAGAATCCTTATCTCTTTGGACATCGAATCGTGTACCCCTTGAGAATCAAATTCTCTTTACCATACACTAGCACATGTTCTCTAGTTCTCCAGAAGATACTTGAGAATATTCTTGACCGCAACTCAATATTCATAACTAGGGTTTGATTGGTAATGGCTTACTATCCCTATCGCATAAGAGATGTCCGATCTAGTGCACAACATCACATACATTAGACTTCAAACTACTGATACATAAGGATATTGTATCATCTCTCAAGTTCTTGAGGAGTTTTAGGACATTGGTCCTTAGCTAAATAAATCTCATGCCTGAAAGGTAACGCCCCTTTCTTGGATTAATTCATCCCATAGTTGAAAACTATCTTGTCAACATAGGATGTCTGAGACAGCGCTAACATACTGTTCTTACGATCCCTTATAATTTGCATGCCAAGAACAAATTGATACTCTCTCCCAAATCCTTCATTTGGAATTCGTTAGCTCGCCATTTTTTAACTTCCAATAATACCCTTACATTATTCCCAATAAGCAAAATATCGTCAACGAACACAATGAGAAAAATCACATCTTTGTTGAGTATCTTCTTGTAGACGTAAGACTCATCAACATTTTATTTAAAGTCATACGATTTGATCGTAGTGTCATACCTTTTGTTCAAAGACCGTGAAGCTTGCTTTAAACCATAAATGAATTTTTGCAATTTACAAAGTTTTTGTCCTTCACCTTGAACAATGAATCCTTCTGGCTGGAGCATATAGACACTCTCATCAATCAGAAATGTTGTCTTGACATCCATGTGCCAAATTACATAACCGTAATGGGCATTGATAGATAAAAGAGTTCTAATAGACTTTAACATAGCAACAGGGGAGAAGGTTTCTTCATAGTCCACTCCTTATTTTTGGGAATACCCCTTTGCTACAAGTCTAGCCTTGAAAGTCTCCACTTTTCCATCGGCTCCATGTTTCCTCTTGTAGATCCACTTGCATCCAATGAGTTTTACCCCAACTAGTCGATTTAAAAGTTCTTAGACTGAGTTGGAGTACAATGGGTCAATATCCACCATTGCTTCCTTAAAAGATAATGGATCATCCAGTTCAATACCGCTATCACTGACCTGAGTTAAGCAAAAATATCATTTGGGAAAGTTGGGAGCCCTCCCACTACGATGAGAACTTAACTGGATTTGACTAGAATTTCTCTTCCTACTTGAAGAGCTAGGCAAGTCAACAACACTTGTTGGCTCATTAGTGTGTTCACTTGGAACCATCTCCTCTAATACTAATTTACCAGGAGATTTGTGGTTTCTTATATAGTCCTCTTCCAAGAATGCAGCATTTGTTGACACAAATACTTTATTCTCTTCAGTACTATAAAAAAACTGACCACGAGTCTCTTTAGGGTAGCCTACGAAGAAGCATACCTTAGACCATGATTCTAATTTCTTAGGGTTCGATTTCAGCACATGTGTTGGACATCCCCATACTTGGAAGTGACGTAAACTTACTTTACACCCCGACCATAACTCAATAGGTTTCTTTAAAACACTTTTAGAAGGTAACCTATTCATGATGTATAAAGCAGGCTCCAATGGGTAACCTCGGAAAGATTATGATAATGATTAATAATTCATCATTCATCTCGTCATTTCGATATATTTCTCCTTTCAGCTATACCATTCTACTGAGGTGTCCAAGGTGCTGAAAGTTGAGATATAATACCATATTCTACCAAGTAGTCTTTGAACTCATAGTCAATATACTCCCCACCACGATCAAATCGAAGTGTCTTGATAGATTTACCAAGTTGCTTTTCAACTTTAGTTTTGAACTCCTTGAACTTTTCAAGAGTTTCCAACTTGAATTCATGCAATAGGTAAACGTACCCATATATTGAGTAGTCATTTATTAAAGACACATAGTACTCATATCCACCTCTAGCCTTATATTCATTGGACCACAAAGGTCTGAATGTTTAAGCTCTAGTGGTTCTATGGCTTTATTTCCTTTATCTAAAAAAGGACGCTTGGTCGTTTTACACTCTATAAAGGATTCACATATTGAGAGTATACCAGCTCTAAGTCACTTAGAGGTTTACTTTTAACCAGTCCTTCAATTCTGTTGAGGTTAATAAGGCCAAATCTTAGATGCCATAGACGGGTCCCATTTTAAGAAATTTTACCTTTACTTTTTCTAGACTCTGCAGTTTGGAACAACTCAGTATTATAAAGTGTTGCACATACTATCGGTTTTAGTATATATAAATTTTTATCTTCTAATCCTGAACAAATAAAGTTTTCATATTTAAAAATCTCAAGTTTATTAATACTCAAATCTACGGTATAAGATTGTTTGCGAATACAACCTAAAAAACTATGTTTCGGTTTAAACCAGGAACATAATAAACAGTGTCAGGAAAATAAATATTTGATTTAAAGATAATCTACAACTTTATAAATGAACCAATACTTATGTTATTCATAATGAAATAATCATATATTTCGAAAAACAAAATAAATGTAACAAACGTTACTAAATAGTTTCTATAACATAGATACATCTAATGGTTCATAAATGACTAGAAATGCTTCTTCAAGCTCCAGAGTGCATTCTTCACTAAATCTCTATTTCCTTTCCATTCTTTCACTATCAAGATAATGATTTAGAATTAACTCATAATTCATCAATGAAAACAAAATAGTAAATCATATTTACCATTACTGATTTCTATCTTTCTCCTTTTGAAATCATCCTCTAAGGTGAATTCACGAACTTTCAAGAATTTGTTTGTTTGCAAAAAAGAAATTAAGTTAGTTTATAGAATTTCCGCAAATTCAATAGGATAAAATCCTCACTATCTTATAATGTCACTAAGTAAATCATATTAACCAATACACAAGCTCTTCTTTTCCTTGCATATCCAAGGTTAGCACGAGTGTCAAAAATGATATACATCATCTCTCATGCGATGGCAGCAAGTTCTACCATCATGTACGTGGAAAGAAAGTCTTTCTAGAATGTACATATGAGCCATCTCATCGCTCTGGAAAGACAGTCTTTCTAGAAGATAAGGGCTTGGACCCTCATCACAATCATTGAAAAGAACAAATTGTATGCTCTCATCAACCAAAATACTCATTAGTTCTGATTCCCAAGTGCCATAGTTCTCATCAATCATTGTGGGTTTGTTTTTTCCAAGTCAAGAAATTCTTATTTGACATATTGTTGATAAATAAATAAACACATGTTTTAGTAATATAACATTACATGTTCATTCATTCATACTTTTGGCATCCATTAAATATGATGCTTGAATGCACATATAATGCAATTCTAAAATCTTAAAACACAATTTCATTTCCATGGTATATTAGTGTGACAAGAATGATGCCTACGTAGGCCGGTCAAGGTTCACTCCCACTAAAATTAGACTCCTCTTAACTAATGAACATCCTCGAGGTATATTGCATATCCTATAATTCTTTAGTTACCATGTTTTGGTCATGAGAAACATCTAGATCACTTAAATATTAATTTTTATGAGTGTCACCGAAAGGAGAGTCAAACATCAAAACTATTAAGCGTCTTACTAAATGAATCATTATGAGTGCTACCCAAGTTTTATATAGCTTAAAGTTATTTTGACGAGTGTCACCGAAGGGAGAATCAAGCATCAAATGCTTTAAAAAACCTATCCTGAAGAGAATCACCTGGGTATTGATTCATACTGTTACTTCCAGAGGGAATGAGTGAAGATTTATCAACACCACAGAAGCCCTATATGAATCTCACACATTGATTCTAACTTGAAAACCGTAGGACTGATTGTCACTTTTCCTTCTCCCACTCAATATAGCTAGCTCAGACTTTTACTTAGATATACCAAGGCTACCTTTAATATCTTAGTTCAATCTAACTTATAATAGCTTCCTATAAATTGGTTAGATTGATTTTAATGTGATAGCCAAGTGATTAATCTCTATTAATCCTAACACATTATGCACCACTCAATGAAGTGAATTATTAATAAAATATCACTCCCAGATCGCTCCCAATTAGAGGGGTCTCGTGTTAATGGAACGATTACATAAACTCTTATCTAGGGTAGAGCTTTCTCGCCAGAGTTCTATTTCAATTAATAAACTGAACTTCATCCATTTTTAATCAACTCCTTAATTAAAAATCATGACACCTCATCTTTTAGGTTTTAGTTTGAAATCATATTTAAAACTAAACAATTAATTAAAATATTAGTTGCTAAACTCTTTTTGTAACGTCCCATTATTTTGTGATAAAAAAAAACTTTTATTTATTTTATTTTAATTTTAGTAATTAAAGTTTATTTATTTATCGGTAAATTAGAATTTAGTAGTTTATTTCGTTTTAAGTCATTTTAATGGCTTTATTTATTTAAATAAGTTTTGGTGGTATTGATAATTATTAACGGGACAATTAATAATTATTAATCACCATTGGGAAAGTTCAAGAAGTTCGGGATTCGTTTTATAAGTCAAAAGTCATAAAAGGACGTAACCATCATTTCTAAAATTCCTAAATATCTAAACACTATTCACCAATCTTCTTTAAATTACCATTGACTCACTTTTTACCAAAAACATCACCATTTTCTTCTTCAAAACCGTGGGCATCAAGAGGGAAGAGAGAATTTTCGGGTTTCGTTCATTTCTCGACGGATCGACTTGATCTTGGATAAATCGGAAAGCCCTTGAGTCAAGGATCCTTTTCCACCTAACCATCGTGCGTTTCTCTCAAGATCCAAGGAGTTCTCGGTAAGTTTCTCTTGAAACCCTAAGCTCCAAATAGTGTTTTAATGGAGTTTTCTTTGTTTCCTTTCGATTTCTTGCCGTGAAACTCGGTGTTTGTAAATATGGGAGTAGTTTTAAGAGTTTTTGGAAACTTTCTCATAACCCTATGTAACGTCCCGTTATTTTGAAGTTAATTTAATTTATTTTATGTTATTTATTTATTTATTTCAATTTAAGTATTTAGTTTAATTATTATTTTGTAATTTCGATTTTAGTAGTTAATTTCGACCGAAATTCGTTTTAATTGTTTTAATGCTCTAAATTCGTTTCGGTGACATTAATAATTATTAATAAGCCAATTAATAATTATTAATCACCTTTAGATTTATTTAAGAGCTTCGGGTTTCGTTTTAGAAGTCAAAAGTCATAAAAGGACGCAACCGTCATTTCCGATTTCTTAAAAAACTATCCAAACACTATTCACCTCTTATTAATATCTTCTTTGACTTCCATTGACCAAAAAACTTCATCTTCTTCATCCATTTCTTCTCCAAACCCGAGCAACAAAGGGAAGAAAAGAGAAGAGGAAGAAAGTATCGCCCCGACTTCGTTTCTTGGCCGTTTTGCGTGATTTCGGATGCGTTGGAAAGCTCTCGCCGAGACCTTTCTACCCATTCCACTATTGGAACGTTTCCAACTCTCTAAGGTAAGCCCTAGATTTCGAATTCTCATAGTATTTCCATGGAAATTGATTCAAGCTTTTGAGTTCTTGGCCAAAACTCTCATTCCCTTCCAATTTTATTGTTGAATGTTGATGGAAAACTTATTGGGTAACTATTACTTGACTTTCCCTTAACCCTAAAACTGAGTTTCAGTCGAAGCCCTTCCCGTTTGAAATTTACCTTTTGGGATTTGAATATGGGTTATCAATTATTGAAATAATGATTATTGTAATTCAATTCGGGAATTGGCTTATTGTTTAAAAACCCTAATTATCGATACCCATTGAAATCGGGAATATCAAAATTGCTTGAAACCAATTCGAAACACATCTAAGTTGCCTAAAAGCCGGAAAACCAAACCCGAGACCCACTTTTCATGGGGGGGCGAGAGCCTCATAGTGGGGTTTTTGGGGTTGTTCGTTGTTTTGAGCTTTTAGTTGTTAATTGATCGATGTATGTTTATTTATTAATTGTTAGATGTAATTAATTGTAGGTGTTTCGGATCATTGTTTGATCATGCTTTCGGAAACTTGGAGCGAAATCTTATTTGGCTAAGGTGAGAATAGTTAGAATTTAAAGTAACTATAGAAAGAAAATAAGTGCGATGATTTGTAGAATCGGAAACTAAGATTAGAATCCAATCTAAAGTTAGAGGGAGTGAGATAGTGCCTTAGGATTTGAAGTTAATCCTTTAAGCGAGAAACTTAGGATTTCTCGATGAAAGCCTCGAATCTTAGAAGATTCTAAGTTAGATTAGTTTCGGAGTTTAAGACGGATCATTGGAAGTTAAAGGATCTAAGACTTTAAAGAACGATTGATAAAACCTCGGATTATTGGAAGTTTAGAATCCTTGAAGGTTTAGGTTAATCGTTATGTTATGATCTTTACTTTTATTATTGATACCGGAGTTCGATTGACATATCGTTCGTCCAAGATTCTTATCTATTTTACCTATGTCTTTTACTTTATGTTGGTTTCGATTACTTTAATATTCGCACTTTACTTTATCTATTTTGCAAGCATATGCAAGTATATGCATAACATTTTTTTGCACTATTATATATTGTACCATAACATCTCGCATCATTGAAAGAAAGTGAACAAAAGAAAGAAAGTTAGGATGAAAATATAAGGAATGGTGGATGAATGTGAATACCCACGTTACCTTCGTGCATAAGGAATGGTGGATGAATGTGAATACCCACGTTACCTTCATCATGCATAAGGAATGGTGGATGAATGTGAATACCCACGTTACCTTCATGCATAAGGTTGAATGGTGGATGAATGTGAAAATCCACATTACCTTCATTTCATGCATAAATGGCGAATGCGTATCCTATGGGATGTACTCATTACTTTTATGCATATGATAGATGGAATAGAGAATCGAGATGTTATAATTATACAAAGTTTATTTTATTTTTCTCATTTAAGTCATAACATGCTAATGGATGAACGATTAGACTAAGTGTGCTAATTAGTACCATCATTTGGAGAATATGGAATAGAATTACCTAGACTTTGGTGAATTCTAGGAAAGATTGTGTCAGTTAATTGGACACAAATCGAAATGCGAGTTTGAGGTCTATCTTTACTTTTTATGCTTATTATTCTCACTGGGCTTAAGTTGTTAGCTCATGATATTACCAAAATTTCAGGTAATGCCCTGGCTAGAGGCCGTAGAAGGGGAGATGGTGATGCGTGATCGAGGGATGCTGACCTCGAGATGGACTCTTTTGTTGTAAAGTTTATGTCTTTATTTTGATGAACTTTAAGAACTTTAATGATTTGTACTTTGTATTTAGCTCATAAGAGCTGAATGTTGATGTTTTTATGATATACATCTTTGAACTCTTGAAATGGGACTTGATGTTCCTTGTGGATTTATTAGATTTGAAAATTAGGATGTAAACAGGTTTTTGGCATGCCAATTTTCAAACATAACCATGCAAATTTTCTTAAAATAAAAGACTTCTGCTGTGTTTTCTGAAATAAATTTATTTAAAAGTGTCGGGTCGTCACACCCTAAAACCGACTTTCAGTCGAAACCATTCCCGTTTGAAATTTACCTTTTTGGGTTTGATTATGGGTTATTTATTGTTGAATTATTGTTTATTTAAATTCAATTCGGGAAATGGCATAACGTTCAAAAACCCTAATTATCGATACCCATTGAAATCGGGAATATCGAATTTGTTTGAAACCAACTCGAAACACCTCTTAAGTACCTAAAAGCCGGAAAACCAAACCCGAGACCCACTTTTTATGGGAGGGCCGAGAGCCTCATAGTGGGGTTTATGGGGTTGTTCGTTTTTTTGAGCTTTTAAATGTTAATTGATCGATATATGTTTATTTATTAATTGTTAGATGTAATTAATTGTAGGTGTTTCGGATCGTTGTTTGATTGTGCTTTCAGAAACTTGGAGCAAAGCTATTTTCTTATTTGGCTAAGGTGAGAATAGTTAGGATTTAAAGTAACTATAGAAAGCAAATGAGTATGAAGGTTTGTAGCATTTGAAACTAAGACTAGAAACCGAATCTAAGAATAGAGGGAATGAGCTAGTACCCTAGGATTAGGAGCTAGTTCTTTAAGTGAGAACTTAGGAGTTCTTGAGGAAAGCATTGAACCTTAGAAAGTTCTAAGTTAGATTCATTTCGAAGTTTAGGATGGATCATTGGAAGTTTAGAATCCTGGAAGGTATAGGTTAATCGTTAAGATAGAATGTACTTGTATTAATGTAGCGGAGTTCGATTTACATATCGTTCGTTCGAGATGCTTATCTATTTTACTTTATGTCATTTACTTTATATCTTTTACTTTATGCCCCTTTACTTTATGCTTGCATCAACTACTTTAATTCCGCACTTTATTTATTTACTTTTACAAGGATATGCAAGCATATGCATATCATATTGCATCATACCATTCTCGCACCATTCATGAAAAAGAAACGAAAGTGAAAAAGAAATGAAAGTGAAAAAGAAAAGAAAGTGAAAGAGAAAAGAAGGAAGAATGATGAACCCTATGTGGAGTTCACATCACCTTCAGTGAAAAAGAAACGAAAGTGAAAAAGAAATGAAAGTGAAAAAGAAAAGAAAGTGAAAGAGAAAAGAAGGAAGAATGATGAACCCTACGTGGAGTTCACATCACCTTCAGAGAAAAGAAAGAATGAGAAATGAAAAAGAGACGAATGGGATCCTACGGGATTTGCTCATTACTCTAAGTGAAAAAGAGACGAATGGGATCCTACGGGATTTGCTCATTACTCTAGATGAAAAAGGAGTGAATGGTATCCTACGGGATTGACGCATTACTTCTTCATACATAGGGAGTTGAATGGTATCGTGCAGGATTGACGCATTACTTCCTCATGCATAAGGCTGAATGGGATCATACGGGATGTTCTCATTACCCTTCATTCACGAACAAAAGGGCAATTGCGAAGTCCTACGGGATGCTCTCATGCATTCATGTTTATGATAGATGAAAGAGAGATTTGAGAAGCCAAAGTATATTTACTTTTCTTACTTATGTCATAACAATGTTGGTGGATGAGTATTGACTATGACTATTAGTAATATCATCCTTAGAAAGTATAAACGAAATTACCTAGAGTTTAGAGAACTTTAGGAGTGAATTGTGTCAGATTAATTGGACACGAATCGGAATACGAGTTTGAGGTCTATCTTTACTTTTTATGCTTATTATTCTGACTGGGCTTATTTTGTTAGCTCATGATATTACAAACATTTCAGGTAATGTTTGGGATCGTGGGAGAGGAGCTGGTGCACGCTTGATCGAGAGGGTGATGATTTCGAGATGGACTAAGTAGTTGTAAAAATCCATGTACATGGTTTTGTGAATTTTATATAATTTTGGAGTTGTATATTTGTAAATGGCTCTTAAGAGCTTTTGTCTTTACTTTTATGTTTATAAATCATTTTGAACTCCTGATCGGAACTTAATGTTCCTTGTGTTTTTAGATATTTGAATTTAAAATGTAAACAGGTTTTGGCTAGCCTATTTTCAAACATAATCACGCCAATTTTCTTAAAATAAAAGACTTCCGCTGTTTTCTCTGATTTAATTTATTTAAAAGTGACGGGTCATCACACTTTTTGACCAATTTTATTAAAACCTAAAACATGTTGCTAGTAATTACAAATTAACCCCTTAATTAAACTCTAGCACAATAAATATAACATTTCAATTTATACAAGGATGAGCATAATATAATTAATTTCTATTAATTATGCATGATCATGGTATTTATGCATTTATGATGGGAATAATTATTTATGACATACTTTACGCATGAATAATTACTATTTAATTTTAAAAAAAATATAATAAATATATAAGCTGTTTTGGTTGGGAAAATATTGGCCAAATATATGAAAATAAAATATATATCTATATATAGAAAAATAAATTTTCATCACGAACATCTCCATTATCTCCCCAAAACGAAAATCAGGAACGCGGGCGCCTAGGGTTACCTAAATAATTTTTATTTAATATTTCGTAAGCGGTAGGCTGAAGAAGAACCTGGCGGATTAGCGGCCACGTCAAGACCACTCTGCTATCTGCATCCGCTACGATGGGGTCCTCACCTGCAGCTCGCGGTATCGACTCCGTCACTATTAGCTGGGATCTAGTTGGTATTTCTTTCCTTCGTCGGTTGATCGATATCTCCATATGATTAAAACGATTACAAATTTTTCTTATACCCAAGGAATGAGTTTAAAAAATTTCTAGGAAAGAAAACCTAGGCCAATAATTTCAAATTTAACCAAAATGCAAACCACATATTTTAAAACTCCTTTTAAAATTGTTTTCCCATCATAACAAAATCCTTTTTAGAAAAATATTTTAGAAACAAGACTGCTTTGATACCAGTTGTTGGGATTGAGGCCTCTATGATAGAGTTCTCAAATGGAAGTCTCAAAGATCTTTCCTTGCATTATAATATTATTCTAAAAACTAATGCATACATAGAAGACTAACCCTTGTTGAGAAGTGTCTGGCTCTTCCTCGTCATTCTTGGTTACGATCATGGGACCACCAAAAAGTTCTCCCACACTAAGCACGGAAGATAATCGGTGTGTGGGCACTATCCTCATTGGAAAAAGGAAGAAAGAAGAAAAAACTTCTTCCGTTAGACATCAGGGGCGGCGGCGGTAGCAGAGAGAGGGGGAGGAGAAGAATTTTTCTGTAACTTTCTTTTGCTCTCTTAGTTGTGTGTTTTGGGGTCACCCCAAGGTTCCCATTAATAAGAAAACTAAGGTCTCATAAAATCTTTGAATATCTTATAATTATCAAATATTTAAATAAAGATATTATAAAATATATTTAGAATAATTAAGATATAATATCTTATTCCATAATAAGTTAGTATTGGTGAACTGCGATAGTCAAACTAATATAACTCTTACAAAGGATACGAAGTATCATTTTAGAAACAACATATTGATACAAAATACAATTTTGTTAGAGATGTGGTTTCAAAAAACGAAGTAAACGTGCAATATATTTCTACTCGCAACATAAGAGGTGACCCCTTTACCAAACTCATTCCTAGAGATGTATTCACTGGTCATGTTAGATCTAAAAAATTACAAGGATTATGACTATGTTTACCACTATAAATGTATTATTTACTTTGGTTATGAAATAAAGTTTTGTGCCTTTTCAAATTGCATACACACAATAATATTTAGTACATTAAATTAAAAGTATGTCAGACAGTAGATTGACCTTCTTACCTAGGTATCGCTTCTATGATCTAGTGTTGAATTGAAATGAGATATTGTTATTAATTGATAGAAGCTTTATGAGAGCATAAGCTTAATATAATTATCACCTTGATAAGGAATCAAGATGAGATCATGTTTATAATTGAAGGGAAATAGATCTTACTCTTCACCTAATCTGTCTATGAAAGTTAGGCAATTAATAGTTGTTTGTAAAAACCTGACTCCTTTAAAATCATTTAAATTAATAGACACAGCAGAAGACTAAATTTTAATGAAAAATCGGCATGGTGTAGTTTAAAACCGGGACTAATCCAAAAACCCATTTACAATTTTCCTAACAGATAAAGCGATAAAAACATGGAAATACACATTTCTTTTTTAATTTAAACATCAAAGTAAACATAATATATAAAACAAACCAATTGCTCTCAAGAGCCCAGAATAAAGAACAATTCAAAATAAAGAAACAAACTAAAGTGAAAGAGAAATTTCTATTTCGTGCATTCCTATAATGCAAAAATAAAAACCGAAAAACTAAGTCCACTGTTCACCAATCAACTGTCAGTCAAGCGGCATCACTTCCTCTACCATGTCCTCTACCATGTGGAATACCTGAAAAGTAAAAGTGTAGCAACATTAGTATAAAATGCTAGAGAGAATAAAATAAAAGCAAGTAGTCCTATGGGTCAAATTCCATATCAGAAACTGTGTCCAAAGACCTAACATATTCTTTGCAAGTCTATCTATACTTCTGATACCAAATAACATATCAACAAGTATAATCGAAACCCAAATACTCAAAAAATCACAATTAGTATCACATGCATAACATTTCACTTGAAGCAAGAAAAAAGAATCATATTTACCATTTTTATAACGATCATTACAAAGACAAATGTTACTCAAAATCGAGAACTTGAATATCCACCGATCTTCTCATATAATAAGACCCATAGCCTGTTTCATCTATGAATCCATTATATTCCAAGTTAACATCGCAAAAATCACGATCTCCTCATACAATAACAGTTATAGCCTGTTTCATCTATGAATCCATTACATCCCAAGATCATATCATATCAATCCCGATCTCCTCATAACAACACCCATAGCCTTTTTTTTATCTATGAATCCATTATATCCAAAGATAATTTCACAAAAATCCTGATCTCCTCATATAAAACACTTATAGCCCGTTTCATTTATGAATCTGTTTTATCCCAAGATCATATTACATCAATCACGATCTCCTCATATAATAACAATCATAGCATGTTTCATTCGTGAATCCATTATATCCCAAGATCATTTCACAAAAATCCCGATCTCCTCATATAACAACACCCATAGTTTGTTTCATCTATGCATCTGTTATATCCCAAGATCGTTTCTCAAAAATCCTGATATCCTCATATTACAACACTCATAGCCTGTTTCATCTATGAATCCGTTATATCCGAAGATTGTTTATTAATTCTTCACAACTTTCTTTCCAATATCTAAAGTATAATCAGTACCAACCATAAACCACAATTTTTCATAAAGTAATGAACTCAACAAAAGGAAACATATTCACTATCATTACCAAACCAACGAAGATCACACCAAACCAAGTAAGCAACGTGCATGACTAAACATTACGATAATTCTAAAAGGAAAAAGAACACCTTTAGTTACATAATCTCCTAAGAATAACATTCTTTAAGTTCCCTTGATACAAACTACTAAAACACTTTCCATCCTCAAGATTCTTACAAAACAGATTAGCACAACCTTGCAAGACTTTCCATTAACACTAAAACTCACTAAAACAAAACACTAGGCTCCAATAACTCGGTAACTCATAAATAGTGCAAAACTCACTTCCAAAGTTCAATTCACCACCCAATAACTTATAACCTTAGAACAAGTGATAATTCTCTTAAACTCGAACAAACAAGATCGTCATGCAATTTGAATCATAAAGCCACAAACCAACGTTTTAAACTCACCTTGGCAAAGTAGACAAAATTTAAAACGTCAGGGGAACCATCAAGCGAGATGATTACAAACACCAACACTTAATATATCTAAAGCACATTAATTTAACCAAACAAGCAGACAATCGACACGTACTCAAAATAAAGCACAAAACAGCCTTGGAAAGTTCAAAATGGCTCATAGCCCTAGGGGCATTTTTTGGGAAAATGATTTTCTTGCTTTTCGGGCAATTTAGGAGAATTTTGGGTTCATTCTAGGCCTTTTTTTGGTGGTATTTATCAATGAGTAGGTTTATTTACGACTTTGCAACAAGATTTCTTCCCCCAAACTCAAATTTAAAACGAAACAAGCACGGTCAAACTACTCCAAAACAACCCACGATTATCTTGGAAGAATTGGGCGATCATTTAGCTTGATTTGGGTCAATGATTCGAGGGGAAACAACAAGAACCTCTAAATTTAATTCCAACCACGAAATCTTCAAGTTTCATGAAGGAAATTGAAGATTTCATCCTAAAATTGCATTTAGAAACAAAACCCATCGAAAAAACTAAAAACTTACTTTCTAGAGTTTCCTTAAGAGTTGGGGAATCAACTCAAGAGTATGATGAAAAGAATCTCCAAGATGAGAGATTTTCAATGCACTAAGAATTGATGAGTTCTGCCAAGAATAGAAGAAAACCTGATCCTTAGAAGGCCGGGTGCGTCGACCATGAGAGGGAAAAGAGAGAGTGTTTTGAGCGTTTTTCCTTTTTTTGGTTCAAATGAAAGAGATAAATTCTGGTCTAAATTTTGAAGAGGAGAAAATAATTTGCAAAAGGGGTTACCTTTCCTTATTCCTTTTAAAATACACCCCATGAAATTAAAAAATAAACTACTTCTACAAATTAACTAAAAGTAATTAAACTTAACTAAAAAGGCGGTTAATGATTATTAATTAGACCATTAATAATCATTAATACGCCTAGTTCTAAATTAAACTTCTAACGGAAATAAAAGGTTACTAATTAAATAAGAGTTCTAATAACTTAAAATTAAATTTAAATATTTTAATTAAAAAAAATTACCTTGAATTAAAATAACGGGTATGTTACAGTCTACCCCCTTAAAAGATTTTTCCTCCTCGAAAAGTAATCTCACTAGGTGAATAAGTGAGGGTACATAACCCGCATCTAATCCTCGCGCTCCTAAGTGGCCTTCTCCGACACTTGGTTACTCCACAAAACTTTGACCAAGTTGATCGTCTTGTTTGTCAACACCTTTTGTTACGATGCCAAGATATCCACTGGTGTCTCCTCATAAGACAAATTAGCATCAAGTACTAAGGGCACAAAATCGATCACCTGGTATGGATCCGCCATGTATTTTTGAGCATCGAAACACGAAAAACATTAAGGATGGACGCCAAGGAAGGTGTAAAGCTAGGGGATAAGCCACTGCCCCAACTCGATCAAGAATCTCAAAAGGTTCGACAAACCTATGGCTCAACTTGCCCTTCTTCTCAAATCTCAAAGCGCTCCTCATGGGAACCATTTTCAAGAACACGTGGTTCTTAGCCACAAACTCAAGTGAACTACGCCGCTCAACTGATGCATAGCTCTCTATATGCATTAATCACAACTCTTAAACATAAACGATCAGACCTTGCCAAAATATCCTCCCATTACAGAAGTCATTTTCTCAAATACATAATTATCCCTATAAAGTAATCTGGTAGAGTCATATGAAATTACCAATCTCTCAACCCGTCATCACACAAATAACAGTCGGTATTCCATTTTCACAGAAATCCAAATGCTCCACAACTATTACAAGGACAATGGTCTTTATATTTAAAATTTGCATCCAATTTCCCAATCCTTCATAGAAAACACACTCATAAAATGAGTTTACATCTATAGACATAGACCTGAAATAACAAATGTGTAAAAGACTCGAGAGGTATTCCCAATCATAAACATCTCGTAACATCAAGTACTTTGGCAACAGTGACGATAGAGCCAACAAATAAACCATTGATTCCTTCCTATCCAAAATTCTAAAAGGTCAAGTAATCATACGGTATGCTTGCTCTTCTAACCATACTTGAAAAATCAATCTTAGAAACTACTACAAGAGTTCATGGCCTTGTTAACACAACCCAAAAATTTATATGTCAAGTTTTTATATCTCTCCTCTGCCCGCTCTAAGTAGTTTTCATATCTCATGGAATCAAGTTGACAGTCTCGCTGGAAAATAGCTCAGCTCCAGTAACTTATTCTTAACCATTTGCTTCACCAAATTGTCACCCTACATCCAGAACATGCAAGGCCTTGTATGGTATCTTTTCTATAGTTGCTGCTGTAAACAAGCTCCACCTGGAACACTGACTACTCCAAATTCCCACTCTAAAGTGTAAGGTCGGGGCAAAATCTCAAATATAATTAACTCGTCTGTTTGACCATCTACCTGTTAAAGAGGACTGCACTGAGGTTTTAGCTTGATGCTCATGGCATATGGTGAACACAGTGAACATTTTAAAACGAATTGGATGTCCTGATCCGACTTTAAAGTGACAACTTACTCTATTCAAATCCAAAATCCCTTCTGATACATCTGAGTTCAAGTTCCCACGCGAGATCTAATTTCCTGCAAGGCGAAACTACTTGATCAATCCATCGACCACTATCCAAACTACATTGTTAACCCTTACTGTCCTAAGCAATCGCTGTCAGTTTCCATGAATATGTCCTTCCATCCCCCTTCATAAATGCCCAAATGGTGCAAGTATCTCGATAGACTCTCTTTCAATAACTCTCACTTGTTGACACTTCCAGTACTTACTATCAGTTCAATGACTTCACATCCCAGACCGACAGTTGGCCCCAGTACTTATACATCCTAATACTACCTGGAAAAAAATATATAAAAGATAGATTTGAGTTCCTCCTCCACTTATTCCTTTCCAAAGGTCGATTCCATCGGTTCACATAACCTTTTCGGAATAATAAGTAAAATACACGGCAACAATATATCCTTTCTCAACCTATCTCACACATCCTTATGATTCTCATTCTAATCATTAGTTGTTTGGTTTGCTTCGATAAGTTTCTAATTACAAGGTGGATCCTTCTTTCATCTAACCAGTTGTATTGTCACGTATGAGTTCTAGTCCTGTTCCAGTTTTTCTATAACATATATTGAGCATTGACCTATTCCGAAGGGTGAGATGACTTCTTGCTAAAGCATTTCCCTCCACACTAGTCTTTCCATAGTAGTTTTGAATCTCATAGCTATAGTACATCACAAACACTGAACATTTATGTTTACTCACCTCTGATGCTCTCTGGGTGGATAACACGTTAAATCCTTATTATAAATATGGGCTTGAATATTCTCCTCAAAATCTTTCACTAATTAAGAGCACACGATGTCACTTTTCTCGTCACACCCTGCACGAGTGTAATTCTATTTTGATTTTTCCCTCTATGCCGCTCGACCTCATAAATCATACTATAAAGAGAACACAATTATGATATCCACTCTTTTATCAAATTCTGAAAGGTTCACACATGTGACGACCCGACACTTTTAAATAAATTAAATTAGAAAACACAGTGGAAATCTTTATATTTTAAGAAAATTGGCGTGGTTATGTTTGAAAATTGGCTAGCCAAAACCTGTTTACATCCTAATTTCAAAATCTAATAAAATCACAAGGAACTTTAAGTCCCAAAACAGGAGTTCGAAGACTTATAATCCTAAGATAAATACAATAAGCTCTTATGAGCTAAATAAAAATGTACAAATCACAAAATCCTTAAAGTTCACAAAATTAAATACATAGACTTTACAACGACTGAGTCCATCTCGAGGTCATCATCCCTCGATAACGCAGCACCATCTCCTCTCCCACGACCTCTAGCCAGGGCATTACCTGAAATTGGTTGTAATATCATGAGCTAACAACTTAAGCCCAGTGAGAATAATAAGAATAAAAATTTAAGATAGACTTCAAACTCGTATTCCGATTCGCGTCCAATTAATCTAACACAATCAATCCTAAAGTTCTCCAAACTCTAGGTAAATTTCATTCTATACTCTCCAAAGGATGATATTACTAACACTCGTAGTCAAATTCTCATCCATTAACTTATTATAACATAAATAAGAAAAGTAAATAAACTTTGCATAAAAAAAATATAACATCTCGATTCTCTATTCCATCAATCATATGCATGAAGGTAATGAGGACATCCCGTAGGACTCGCATTCGCCCTTTATGCATGAATGAAGGTAATGCGGATACTCCCTGTAGGGTCCAACATTCAACCTTATGAATGAAGAAGGTGATGCGGACACTAACCGTAGGCACCAACATTCTCCTCTTCCTTTCTTTCTCACTTTCGTTTCTTTTTCTCTGAAGGTGATGCGGACACTACCCGTAGGCTCCAACATTCTCCCCTTCCTTTCTTTCTCACTTTCGTTTCTTTGATGTGAGATGTTATGGTGCAATATGTTATGGTTATGCTTGCACATGCTTGTAAAAGTAAATAAAAGTAAGGTATGAATATTAAAGTAACCAAAACAAACATAAGGTAAAAGACATAAAGTAAAGACATAAAGTAAAATAGATAGGAATCTCGGCAGAACGATATATAAATCGAACTCCGCTATATTAGTAAAATAAATCCTATCTTCAACGATTAACCTATACCTTCAAGGATTCTAACTTCCAATATAATCCGAGGTTCTATTAACCATTCTATAGAAAAGTATGGATCTTCTAACTCCCAATAATCCATCCTAAGCTTCGAAACGAATCTAACTTAGAACTTCCCAAGTTCAATGTTTTCCTCGTGAACTCCTAAGTTCTCACTTAAAGGATTAACTCCTAATCCAAGGGCACTAACTCACTTCCCTCTAATCTCAGATTCGAATCCTAGTCTTAGTTTCCAATTCTACAAATCATAATACTTATTTTCTTTCTAAAATTACTTTAAATCCTAGCTATTCTCACCTTTGAAAGAGATGACTTCGCTCCTAAATCCGAAAGAGCGACCAAACGAACGGTCCAAAAACACCTACAATTAGAATTATATCTCACAATCAATAATTAACCAAATATTAGTCAAACAACACCTAAGCATGCAAAACGATGAAAAAATCATCAAACCCCCACATGAGGCTCTCGGCCCCCCCATGAAAGTGGGTCTCGGGTTTGGTTTTCCGGCTTTTAGGCAATTTAGATGTGTTTCGAGTTGGTTTCAAGCAAATTCAATATCCCTGATTTCAATGGGTATCGATAATTAGGGTTTTTGAATGTTATGTCATTTCCCGAATTGAATTTAAATAAACATTATTTCACTAATTTATAACCCATAATCAAACCCAAAAAGGTAAATTTCAAACGGGAAGGGTTTCGACAGAAACTCAGTTTTAGGGTTAAGGGAAAGTTTCCAAAAATTCTTAAAACAACTCTCGTATTTACAAACACTGAGTTTCACGACAAGAAATCGAAAGAAAACTCCAGTAAAATACTATTTGGAGCTTAGGGTTTCAAGATAAACTTACGGAGAACTCCTTGAATCTCAAGAGAAAAGCACGGTGGTTAGGTGGAAATGGATCCTAGACTCGAGGGCTTTCCGATGTATCCAAGATCGAGTCGATCCGTCGAGAAATGAACGAAACTTGAAATTTCCTTTTTCTTCTTTGGAACCCATAGCTTGGAGGAAGAAATTGGGTGAAGTTTTGGTCAACTTTTGGGTCAAAGTGGATTTAAAGAAGATGAAGTGAATAGTGTTTGATATTTAGGAATTTTAGAAATGACGGTTACGTCCTTTTATGACTTTTGACTTATAAATCGAAACCCGAAGTTCTTAAACTATCCCAATGGTGATTAATAATTATTAATTGGCCCGTTAATAATTATTAATACCACCATAACTTATTTAAACAAATAAAGCCATTAAAATGACTTAAAATGAAATAAAATACTAAATTCTAATTTACCGATAAATAAATAAACTTTAATTACTTAAATTAAAATAAAATAAATAAATTTTTTTTTATCACAAATTAATGGGACGTTACAACACATAATTTTAGAAACATATGCTTGAAGTTATCCTCTGAATATCTTCCTTTAAAACACTTGGTTGATAACATAACCAATGATCAAACTCTAAAATATCATCGACCCTTAAATTGGCCAAACATTAGTCCATACTAAATATTATGTACCCATCCCCATAGGTCACTTCCTCCAATTCATGAATCAAACGTATCTCCATAACTCATTTCTTTCATTGCAAGCAAAACAAGTGGCTCCTAAGCACCCTAATCTTTTAACGTTCTATCCTTCCAATAGTTGATTCACCTCAAGGGTTTATCTCAAGAATTCATTAGGTCCAAGCCACAACTTTCAATTTTCTCACAATTGACTGTCCCAATTCGATGGTCATATACTATGTGCTTACAACTTACCAAACTATCACATCACCTCATAAAAGTCGCCGATATCATGGTCCGACAACATTCCCTCCATTCCTCAAGTAGAAACGGGCACTCAACACTAGTATTAGTTAACTCATTTTCCAACTGGGGATTTTTGATAACTCAATCTCAAGTATTCCAACTCACATCGGTACACTCATGTGTAATAGCTACAAGATTAGGGCAATGGTCAAATAACACAGTCATTCATTGTTCTCATCAGGACCTTTCACGAAAAGTTTTAACTTCCCTCTCGAATGGCACCATTCTTTCGATTTAACACCACACTAACACAAAGACTTATCATAAATAATAACAATAATTCCAGTTCCTCATCTCTAACCAGGGACTTGTCCTTACTTAACCTAGGTCACTAGACTCGAGCCAGACCGATTACTTTCCCACAACATTAATTTGAACTGGGTACCTCATCTCTTAACACTAGAATCTAGACACAAACACGCCTTATTACACAAAAAGCGTTAGTCACGTGTTCCACTAACATGACTACCTTAACAACTTCACAACAATCAAACTTTCATCAAACACGATGATCAAAAGATCAATATTTTGGAGTATCTCGACTATATTGCACCAACTCGACGTCAACACGATAAACGAGGTGCACAACCTCCCAACCACAACCTCAGTACTCATACTTAGATCCCTACTTATTAGTCAAGTCAACATCGCCACTTAATGGCTCTTATGAGGTGGTAAAATATCACAAAATATAAGTAACGTTTAATAAGGACTTTCCACTACTGAGGAAAATAAAACTTAAGAATAAATTTTTAGGAATACCTGGTGTCGTTGACCATGAACGGTGAATTGGACAAGGACTTAAAACCAAAACATAAAAAACATGCGATGCATGTAGTCTACTTCACCATTAGGCTCTGATACAAGCTGTAAAGACCCTGATTCCTTTAAATTAAAAGACACAGCTGAAGACTACATTATAATGAAATCGGCATGGTGTCGTTTAAAGCCGGGACTAAGTCAAAAACATGCTTATAATTTTCCCATTAGATAAGCGATAAAAACATGGAAAAACGCATTTCTTTTTGAATTTAAACATCAAAGTTAACATAGTCCATAAAATAAATCAATTGCTCTCAAGAGCCCAAAATAAACAACAATTCAAAACATAGAAACAAAGTAAAGTGAAAGAGAAAGTTCAATTTCATGCATTCTTAGAATGCCAAAAGAAAAACCAAATCTATGTCCATTGTTCACCAATCATTGCCCGTTAGTCAAGCGGCACCACCTCCCCTACCACGTACTCTATCACGTGGAGTACCTGAAAAGTAAAAGTGTAGAAACATTAGCATAAAATGCTAGTGAGAATAAAATGAAAGCAAGTAGTCCTATGGGTCAAATTCCATATCGGGAATTACGTCCAAAGGCCTAACATACTTTGCAAGTCATTCTATACTCTCGATACCAAATAACATATCACCAAATATAATCAAAACCTAGATACTCAAAGAATCACAATTAGTATCACATTCACAACATTTCTCTTGAAACGAGAAATAAGAATGATATTTACCATTTCTATAACGATCATTACAAAGACAAATGTTACTCAAAATCGAGAACTCAAATATTCACTGATATTCTCATATAATTAAAACCATAGCCCGTTTTATTTATGAATCCATTATATCCCAAGGTCACATCGCACAAATCCCGATCTCCTCATATAATAACACCTATAGCCTGTTTTATCTATGAATCCATTATATCCAAAGATCGTATCACATCAATCCTGATCTCCTCATATAATAACACCCACAGCTTGTTTCATCTATGAATCCATTATATCCCGAGGTAGGATCCTCGATGCTGCTACCTTCTACATTCGGTGGCTCGGTTCATCATTTGGTGTTCTTCTCGTGTCGTTTATCGTAAATGGTATATAGTTTTATTTTTTAATTTTAATTAGGAGTAATTTAAATAGTTAGAATGTTATTTTTCTGAATCGTTGGAAGTTGGAAGCGAAGTTGAAACATGCTTTTTTAAGGTGAGTGCACAAATTAATTAACGGTGAAGTTTTAGATAAATCTAAAGCTCTTACCGTAGATATTTTGATTCCTTATATTTAGTAAGAATATTCTGGAAATTTTGGTTGAAAATTTATTTTGAGAACTCGTTTAATTTACTTGGAGATATAGTTTTCGGTTAGGACCTAAAATTACCGTTTTTCGAGGAAAATGGATATTTTTTAGTTAAGTTGTGTTCATAATGATAATGATGATGGTTCTAGAAATTTTATGATTTACAAATGATATTTTTTTCGATGGAATTGGTTAAGGAATGAAAAGAGTGAAAATCAGCTTTTTTGGCAGTTTTTACGGCTACGCACAAAGTGTACTAGTAGTGAGTTTTTATGAGCCTGCTTTGAGCTTCTGTATTTATGAATTATTTATGGATTAATGATGATTTAAAAGTGAATTTTGAATGTTAAGAAACTCACTTTGATTGCATGTCAAGTTGTAAGGGTCGATCATTGATTGATTGGATTTATAAGCCAGGGACTATTGTGTTAAGTCTTGTGAGCATAAAAATATTAGGTGTAAATTTTGGTTGTGGGTGCGTCCATAACAAGGTGCTAATACTCCTTTCTCGTAAGATTGAGTATTAAATGTTCAGTTATAGGTGCGCGTATAACCAAGTACTAGTAAATGCGAGGAGTCTCGAGGGACCGCATTTCTAGTATTATGTGATTGTTTTATGATGAGTTAGAATTTATGAATGTTAATTTAGATCAATTTTTTGGTGAGTATGAGAGAAGTATTTTGATGATTGTGAGTTAAGTTACGTGATAATTTGAATTTGTGTGATGGAAAAGTTAAATTGAGATATCCTTGGATATGGAACCGGTAGAGTTTCTTTTTCATGTAGTGTGATGTGATTTGAGGTTTAAGAAGTAGAATGTGTGTTTTTAAGAGTGTTGGAGAGTTTGGGACTTGGTTAGAATCGTTTCGAGACTATCTAAAATTTTACCTGTTAACTAATTTGTTTGCTTATTGGGTTTAGCCTCATGGTGCTACCTTTTTTTAGGTAGTAAAAGGGGAAATGGTGGAGACCATGGATAAGTGTAAGCTTTCAAGAGACTCCATTAATGGAGGTTTTTTGAAGCTTCTAGTTTGCTTGATTTTGAGTTTCTCTTAATTAAGTTTTAAGGGTTATCGAATCTGAAAATTTTGGATGATTATATGTATGTTTTATACATGGGAAATACATTGCAAGATCAAGCTATTGAAATTTGGACAAAAACCTTTTTTGGCCAAAAATTACACCCCAATTTGACTAGTTTTTGGAACTTTTACCACTAACCGGGTTTGGGTTGTGCTTCGTTTATTTTAGGCTGAGTTAAATGTATTGGGAATTTTTAATGTAGGATAAAGCAAGAGCAAGCTATTGAGAGCCTTTCGTGAAGGTGAGAACACAAGAATTGGAACGGTGTTGGTGGTTTGGTATGAATCTTGGTGATGTGGTTATGGATGCTTGTAAATGGTGTGGGATGGATTTGAATTTATCATGGCTGGTAGTAGCGTCCTGTGATGCTCGGATAGGAAAAGGAAATGAGTATTGTGAAGGAAACAGGAATTGTGAGCTAGACTTGACAAGTTGTCGAGATTATGGAAAATAAGACAATACCTTTCATCTACTTGTGACTTGAGCTTTTCTTACATATTCTAATTGCATATTCAGCTGTGTCGAGTTAAATATCGAGTCATATACCTATTTGGGCTACATTTATGCATACTTGACATGTTTTCGGGTTATGCTCGATGGATAGTTTGTGAATAAGCTAATACGGGACAATGCTTGAAATGTGCACTAAGGATAATGTGATTTCGAGCTTAATGCATATAATGATTGAGTTATATATTACTTGGATGAATTTTCCTATTCATGCCATTGAATTTAGATTTTTTTATATGATGTTTACCGATAACAAGCATGTCAATCTCATTTCACTTCATAATACATCATTCATGCATATCATGCTATCGGTTTGTGGCCGTGGGGTCGTAACCCATGTAACGGTGTGTGGATGTTGTACGTTACATGTGGTTACTATGGCGGATGTAGTGTAGCTTTGAGGCACTATGTGGTGGATGGCTTGGATGATAGAGTGGTTATTACGATAACCTGGAAAATTATGAGGAGCTACAGCTCGAGTGGGGATTGTATTAGTATGTGTAAAGTTCGTTGAGAGAAGCGAAAATGGTGATTGAAAGATTATGTTATTTGAAAAGATTGTGTGGAAAAGGATTATGAAATGGTTATGCTTACTCGATACGGTTATGAGAATGAAACAACTCACAGTTTTTTCAACATACATGTTTAAATTTTCATTGCACATTTTATGCATTCATTAATATTTGACTCCATTCACATAACATCCCGAGAATCACATCTCATCGTTTCAATTCTTTGTTTTCACTGTGTGTCATGCTAAAAGGTGCTCTATATCACCTTTCAAATACTTAGAGAGGACGTGGACGATGAGTGGCAGATGGTGCTCGTTGACATATGAGATGAAGACTTTTGGATAGGCCTCCGGTCACGCAAGCCACGCTTTCTGGGGATGTTTTTTGTTTTTTTTATAGATGTTGCATCAATGTTTTAGGGTCGTGACATAAAGTCTTTATGTAAATATTATGATAGTATAACGGTTTACTCTGGTGCACCATCTTTTCTGATTTTGAACTTTATATGATATTTTGATACGGTCGACGCGCCGAGTTCGTATGTTAAACACGTTTGATTGAATTTACATATATATCATGCCAAAATTTTCAATGCTTTGCTAAATTATTTGATCTAAGATTTATATTCTTCGCTTTCGTTTTGCGTACCCGCGTCCTAGGTTTGATTCTCAATTCGGGTCGTTACAGTTTGTATCAAAGCCACTTGGCTCTAAGTCATGTCTAGTGTATGAGTTAGTTAGTTGACCCTAATCCAAAAGTCATCTGGAAAGTCAACGGTACCAGGTATGCTGGTAAACCTCAATAGTTAATTTATTTTAATATTTGTTTATTAGTTATGTATGTTACTTTGATAAACATTAGTTATGGAAGTTCCATTTGAATTATTTATGGGTTGGGTGGTTGTTTGATGTTTAGGATGCCTCGAGGAGTTGTAACCTGTTGAGCAAGAGGTGCAAACCCTGCACGGGGTCGTGAAAGAGGGTGTGGGAGGAACTATACTGGAGTTCCTAAGCCACCGCCGCCGACAGAGGGAATTTACGAGGCAGGTTTTGTGAATGCTAAAAACCCGATTAACCCCTAGGCGAATCTACCACCCAGAGGAAGGGTGATACCTCTGGCTGGGCGTGTTGTGCAAGATGGTTGTGGTATCACTAGTGCAGCCAAGATGTTGAAGGAGTTCAGAAAGCATGCCCCGAATGAGTTTGATGGCACATCGACCGACCCGAGGGTGGCATAGAGATGGATAGCAAAGGTGGAAAAGGCTTTTGGTTACATTGCTTGTCCAGAAGAGCTGAAGGTCCACAGTGGGACCTATTTACTGACTAATGATGCTATGAAATGGTGGGACTCGACCTCTCAGTCCTTGGCTCCGATTGGGCAAGTGACGTGGGAGAGTTTCCATGAGAAATTCTTCAAAAAATATTATCCTCAGGATACCCGCGACCAGCAAGAGGTAGAATTTTTCTCGATTAAGTAAGGGGATAGGTCCGTGGTGGAGTATGAGCGGGAATATGACAAACTATCCCATTTCACCACAGGTCACGTAACCACCCCTGAGAGCAAGAAAAAGTGGTTTATAGTGGGTTTGAGGGCTGAAATATGAGGGCTAGCACTCACGTGTTATAAGCTTATGAGATGTTATAAGTGTGCCAAACTTTCCAATAGAGGAATCTGGTGAATGCTTTACCTTTCTGTTAGTTGTGTGCTGGGTACCATTCGGGGGAGTGTTATAAGCTTATGTGTAACGCCCCGTTATTTTGAAGTGATTTTTTTTTTATTATTTATTTATTTTATTTTATTATTTATTTAATGTTATTTATTTATTTATTTATTTCAATTTAAGTATTTAGATTAATTATTATTTTTGTAATTTCGATTTTAGTAGTTAATTTCGCCCGAAATTCTTTTTAATCGTTTTAATACTTTAAATTTCGCTTCGGTGACATTAATAATTATTAATAGGCCAATTAATAATTATTAATCACCTTTAGATTAATTTAAGAGCATCGGGTTTTGTTTTAGAAGTTAAAAGTCATAAAAGGACGCAACCGTCATTTCTGATTTCTTAAAAATATCAAAACAATATTCATTCATCTTTAAATATCCACCAATTGGCCAAAGTTGACCAAAACTTGTCATTTTTTTTCTCCATGGTCGTGGGCTTCAAGGGGGGAAATGGGGATTTTGGTTTTTCGTTCGTTTCTCGGCGGATCGACTCGATTTCGGTTGCATCGGAAAGCCCTCGGGTCTAGGATTCATTTCCACCCAACCATCGTAAACCCGAGATCCACGGAGTTCTCAGTAAGTTTATCTTGAAACCCTAAACTCCAAATAGTGTTTTAATGGAGTTTTCGTTGATTTCCTTCGATTTCATGTTGTGAAACTTGGTGTTTGTAAATACAGGAGTTGTTTTAAGAGTTTTTGGAAACTTTCCCTAAACCCTAAAATCGAGTTTCAGTAGAAACCCTTTCCGTTTGAAATTTACCTTTTGGGGTTTGATTATGGGTTATGTATTGATGATAAATTGTTTATTGTAATTCAATTTGGGAAATTACATATTGTTCAAAAATCTGAATCATCGATACCCATTGAAATCGGGAATATCGAATTTGCTTAAAACCAACTCGAAACACTTTTAAATTGCCTAAAAGCTGGAAAACCAAACCCGAGGCCCAATTTTCATGAGACGACCGAGAGCCTCATGTGGGGGGTTTGTTGAGTTTTTCGTCGTTTTGTATGTTTAGTTGTTGTTTGATCGTTAGTTGGTAATTTTTTTATTTTTGAGATATAATTCCAACTGTAGGTGTTTTTGAACCGTTCGTTTGATCGCTCTTCCGGATTTAGGAGCAAAGTAATCACTTTTAAGGTGAGAATAGTTAGGATTTAAAGTAAATTTAGATAGCGAATAAGTATGATGATTTGTAGAATTGGAAAATAAGACTAGAATTCAAATCTAAGATTAGAGGGAAGTGAGTTAGTGCCGTTAGGATTTAAAGTTAATCCTTTAAGTGAGAACTTAGGATTTCTCGAAGAAAGCCTTGAATCTTAGAACATTCTAAGTTAGCTTCGTTTTGGAGTTTAGGATGGATCATTGGAAGTTAAAAGATCCAAAACTTTTATATAGAACGATTAATAGAACCTCGGATTATTGGAAGTTTAGAATCCTTGAAGGTTAGGTTAATCGTTTAAGTTATGTTTTTACTTTATTATTGGTTGCGGAGTTCGATTGACATATCGTTCGTCCAGAGTTTCCTATTTATTTACTTTATGTCTTTACTTTATGCCCCTTTACTTTATACTTGTTTTGGCTACTTTATCATTTACATTTACTTTATTTACTTTTGCAAAGTGAGAAAGAAAAGGAGGGAGAACGATGGATCCTACGGGATAGACACGTTACCTTCTTTATGCATAAGGGCTTATGCGAATCCTACGGGATGTCCTCATACATTCATACATATGATCGATGAAATAGAGAATCGAGATGTTTTATGTTTATGCAAAGTTTATATATTTCTCTTATTTATGATGTAACAAGTTAATGGATGAGGATTTGACTACGAGTGTAGTAATATCATTCTTTGGGAGAATAAGATTTGTTGTAAACCTTGTATATAGTATAAGGTATATATAGAAAATAAGATATAAATGCTTTATGCATTTACGAAACCATACCAGAAATATTTGGAATGTAGTTCCACAATTATATTGGAGAATTGGTAAGTACAAGTGGAACATTTTGATATAAACTCTTTGAAGGGATTGATAGCAAAGAGTAAGCATGTTCTTGGGCACAAATCGGAAATGCAAGTTTGAGGTCTAACCTTACTTTTTATTCTTATTATTCTCACTGGGCTTAGTTTGTTAGTTCATGATATTACAAACTGTGACGACCCATCACTTTTAAATAAATTAAATTAGAAAACACAGCGGAAGTATTTTATTTTAATAAAAATTGGCGTGATTATGTTCGAAAATAGGCTAGCCAAAAACCTGTTTACATCTTAAATTCAAACATCGAAAAACACAAGGAACATTAAGTTCCTATCAGGAGTTCAAAATGATTTATAATCATAAAAGAAAAGACAATAGCTCTTAAGAGCCATTTACAAATATACAACTCCAAAATTTTATAAAGTTCACAAAACCATGTACATGGATTTTTTTACATAACACAAAGTCCGTCTCGAAATCATCATCTTCTCGATCAAGCGCGCACCAGCTCCTCTTCCACGATCCCAAACATTACCTGAAATGTTTGTAATATCATGAGCTAACAACTTAAGCCCAGTGAGAATAATAAGCATAAAAAGTAGAGATAGACCTCAAACTCGCATTTCGATTTGTGTCTAAATAATCTGACACCATACACTCCTAAAGTAATCCAAACTCTAGGTGAATTCATTTTTCCATTCTCTAAAGGATGATACTACTAACTCTCGTAGTCTTAATCTCATCCAAATTCTTGTTATGACATAAACAGGAAAAGTAAATAACCTTTCATAACAATATAACATCTCGATCCTCTATCCAGGATATATATATTTTCATCAATCATATGCATAAAATGCATGAAGAAGGAAATGCGGACAATCCCCGAAGGGTCCAACATTCTGTACTTCTTTTCTTTCTCATTTTCATTGTTTTTCTCAGAAGGAAATGCGGACAATACCCGTAGGCTCCAACATTCTGTACTTCTTTTCTTTCTCATTTTCATTCTTATTCTCAGAAGGAAATGCGGACAATACCCGTAGGCTCCAACATTCTGTACTTCTTTTATGCGAGATGTCATGGTGCAATATGCCATGGTGCGAGATGCAATGATATGCCCGCACATACTTACAAAAGTAAATAAAGTAAAGTGCGAATAATAAAGTAACTGAAACAAACATAAAGTAAAAGACATAAAGTAAATGGCATTAAGTAAAAAAAAGAAATAGATTGTAACCTCGGACGAACGATATGTCGATCGAACTCTGGTATCAATAATAAAAGTACAATCATTACTTAAACGATTAACTATACCTTCCAGGATTCTAAACTTTCAATAATCCGAGGTTCTATTAATCGTTCTAATTACAAGTTGGATTCTTAACTTCCAATGATCCAACCTTAGTTTCGTATCAAAACTAACTTAGAATCTTTTAAGATTCAAAGCTTTCCTCGAGAACTCCTAAGTTCTCACTTAAAGGATTAACTCCTAATCCTAAGGGCACTAACTCACTTTACTCTAATCTTAGATTCGGATTCTAGTCTTAGTTTCAAACTCTACAAACCTTCACACTCATTTGCTTTCTATAAATACTTTAAATACTAACTATTCTCACCTTAGCCAAATAATTCCAAATCTCCAATTTCCACGAAACAACCACCGAGCAAAAGCACCTACAATTCACCGATTGTACAACATATTACAAATCATAACTAATATGCGAACAAATGTGCAATTTCGGGTGAATAGTGATTTCGGATGAATAGTGTCTCGGGTGAATAGTGTTTTTCGAAAATCCGGGCTCAAAATCGTCATTTTTCTTGATAGACATTCATGATTTCAACTTCAAATCTCATTTATAATAAAAAACGAACAAAACCATCTAAAAAGTTTTGAAAACTTACTTTTTAGGACTTCCCTAAGGGAACGAGAAACGGCAAAAGGTAAGGTTGGAAAGAAAGCCCACGTCCCGAGCAATCCAACGCAACTGACCTCATCGAAAACGATCGAGAAATGAAGAAAGGCCAAGCAAATTTCTCCTTATCCATGGAGGAGGAGAGCTCCACGGCAATGGAGAAGGAAATAGATGAGAAGTTTAGTCAATTTTGGTCAAAAATGCATTTTTAAAGACAAATGAATAGTATTTGGATATTTTTAAGAAATTTGGAAATGACGGTTACGTCCTTTTATGACTTTTGACTTCTAAATCGAAACCCGATGCTCTTAAATAAATCTAAAGGTGATTAATAATTATTAATTGGCCTATTAATAATTATTAATGTCACCGAAATGAATTTAGAGCATTAAAACGATTAAAACGAATTTCGGTCGAAATTAACTACTAAAATCGAAATTACAAAATAATAATTAAACTAAATACTTAAATTGAATAAATAAATAACATTAAATAAAATAAAATAAAATAAAATAAAATAAAAATAAAATAAAATTTCACTTCAAAATAACGGGACGTTACACAAACATTTCAGGTAATGTTTGGAATCGTGGAAGAGGAGCTGGTGCGCGCTTGATCGAGATTATGATGATTTCGAGATGGACTAGGTGTTATGTAAAAATCCATGTACATGGTTTTGTGAATTTTATATCAATTTTGAGATTTGTACAATTGTATATAGCTCTTAAGAGCTTTTGTCTTTATGTTTATGATTATAATCATTTTGAACTCCTGGATAGGAACTTAATGTTCCTTGTGTATTTTAGATTTTGAAATTAAGATGTAAACAGGTTTTGGCCAGCAAATTTTCAAACATAACCACGCCAAATTTTCTTAACATAAAAGACTTCCACTGTGTTTTCTAATTTAATTTATTTAAAAGTGTCGGGTCGTCACATTATGAGATGTTATAAGTGTGCTCTATATCACCTTTCAGGTACTCGGAGAGGACGTGGACGAGGAGCAGCAGATGGTGGTCGTTGACATACGAGATGAAGACTTTTGGATAGGCCTTCGGTCACGCGAGCCATGCTTTCTGGGGTGTTTGTTGTTTTTATTTTTTTAGATATTGCGTCAATGTTTTAGGGTCGTAACTTAAAGTCTTTATGTAAATATTATTATAGTATAACTGTTTACTCTGGTGCACCATACTTTCTGATTTTGAACTTTATATGATATTTTGATACGGCCGACGTATAGAGTTTGTATGTTAAACTGATTTTATTGATTTTGTGTATACATCATGCCGAAATTTTCAATGCTATGCCAAATCATGTGATCTGAGATTTAGATTCTTCGCTTTCCTTTTGCGTACTCGCGTCTTAGGCTTTATTCTCGAGTCGGGTCGTCACAAATTTAGTTTATGTTATCGATATGAAAAGGATGTTTCCATCCTTTTATAGGTTTTTCAGTTGTTATTTCAAGTCTTCCGCTTGCGTTATTTATTTATTTTTGTTTTAAAGAGTCAGGTCTTTACAAATTCAGTCCATAGGATTACTTGCTTCCATTTTATTCTAACTAGCATTTTTATGCTAATATTGCTACACTTACAATTTTTCAGGTACTCCTGGATGTAAAGATTGTGGTAGAGGTGGTGATGTTGTTTGACTTTCGAGGATGATGGTTGGGCATGGACATGGACATGATTTTGTATAGCATTACTTAAATGCTTATGTATATATTTTCATTCTTCCAGAGAGCATTTGTTTTAAAAATTTGAAATGGTCTTGTGATTTTATGTTGCCTTTAGAAGTTTATTTATAATTGGAATGCGCATTCTGTTTTTATCGCTTTCTCTGATTGGGAACAATGTAAAATAGGTTTTGGTTAATTCGAATTTTAAATGTACCCATGCAGTTTTTAAAAATAAACCAAGTCTTCTGCAATGCCTTTGAATTTAAAGAATTAACGGATTCGGGTTGTTACAAAGTGAAAGAACCCTAATGATTTTGGATGAGTAACAAGTTTCTTGCAAAAATGCCTCCCGCTTTCCCATTCACTTTTAAAAATGCCATATATTTGAAAACACCAACAACTCTTAAAAATAAACAAGTACCATTAAGCTAGGTATAAGATATTAAATGTCATTAATTGGCCTATTAATGATATTTAATCCACTTAAATTCTAAGTAACACTTCAAAGGTATATATTACTAAATGAAAGTATAAAATATCTAAAAGCTAATTTTAACTATATCAAATTAAGGGTAAAATGCGCCATTGATCCCTGCAGTTTTAGGGTTTTTTTTTTATTTACACTCCTACACTTTCAATTTGGATTTTTTCACACATACAATTAGCATTGTCTAATTTTTGTCCAATTAAAGTGTTAAAACTAATAGACTCTAATATTTTATTAATTTATCATTTAAGGACTATGTGAAATGATATTTGTTCCCAAACTTAACCTAGTAAAAATAATCAATCTAATTCCCAAAAAGTATTAAAATTTTTCTCAATCTTCATACATTAACCTCATCCAAAAGAATGTTAAAAAAATCTTTAAAAATAATAGGAATCGAATGAGCAAAATTAAAAAAAAGAAAAGAAATTGTTCTTCCTTTTTTAACATAACTGTCTGCACATAGAACTCCTTAAATGATGGGCCAGAGTCAGAAATCAGTGATTTTCCGAATCCGATGAACAATAACCAAAATATCCGCCGCCAAATTCACTAGCTTCTTAACTATATATGTTAAAATTCAAATTTGTTCGCTGATTCCTAGAGTAATATTTTGACCACCGGATGACCTAAATACTTAGTCAGAATAACTTATTGTTTCATCTCCTCACTAACAGTCACAGTCGTGATGGTAATAATTTGGGGAAATTAGTTTTATTAGGGTTAATGGTTCATTTCTACATTAACTAAGGTTAGGGGAGGAGATTTACGCAATCCATAAAGGGCCATTCATTTCAATGTTATCTAAGATTACGGAGGGAGGTGTATTTAGATAACATTGTTCATTTTACTGTATTTAAAGATATAAGGATATCTTAGATTACATGTAATCAAAGAATACATGATATCTAGCCATTTTAGAATACACTATCCACCGGTGGGTTTTTAAGATTACATTACGAATGTATTCTGTTTTTTACTTTTTTGTCCTTCAATATTATAAAAAGTTATTTTTCTTTTTACATATAAATACATAAGATAATTTATTTTCTCATCACTAACTAAATTTAGAAACATAAACAATTTTTTCGTTACACTAATTATTGATACTTTAATAAATTCATTAGTATCAAATAAGTATATAAAATTAAATTTAAATTTTTATGTTAATTAAATATTTAAATAAATAAGTTATAAACTAATTAAATTATAAAAATAGTATAGGTATATTAATCTATCAAAAAAATATTAATTAAATTCACATATAAAATTTATTAACAAGAAACATAAAACAAGGGTATTATTGGAAGAATTATTAATTCATTAAATTTCCTTCCTTAATTACAACCTAACAAACAATGTAATCTTTTATACCTATGAGTGTGACGACCCGTCACTTTTAAATAAATTAAATTAGAAAACACAACGGAAGTCTTTTATTTTAAGAAAAATTGGCGTGATTATGTTTGAAAATTTGCTGGCCAAAACCTGTTTACATCTTAATTTCAAAATCTAAAATATACAAGGAGCATTAAGTTCCTATCCAGGAGTTCAAAATGATCATAATCATAAAACAACAACAATAAGCTCTTATGAGCTAATTACACAGTACAAATCATCAAAATGATATAAATTTCACAAGACAACCATGTACATGGATTTTTTACATAACACATAGTCCATCTCGAAATCATCATCCTCTCGATCAAGCGCGCACTAGCTCCTCTTCCACGATCCCAAACACTGAAATGTTTGTAATATCATGAGCTAACAACTTAAGCCCAGTGAGAATAATAAGAATAAAAAGTAAGAATAGACCTCAAACTCGCATTTCGATTTGAGTCCAAGAACATACTTACTCTTTGCTATCCATCCATTCAAAGAGTTTATAACAAAGTGTTCCACTTTTACTTACCAATTATTCAATATAATTGTGGAACTACATTCCAAATATTTCTGGTATGGTTTCGTAAATGCATAAAGCATTTACATCTCATTTTCCATATATACCTTATACTATATACAAGGTTTACTTCATAATTATAATAAATAAACTGTGCATAATTATAACATCTCGATTCTCTTTCTCGTCTATCATATGCATAAAAGTAATGAGTACTTCCCGTAGGATACGCATTCGCCATTTATGCATGATATGAAAGTAACGTGGATATTCACATTCATCCACCATTCCTTATGCATGAAGGTAACATGGATATTCACATTCATCCACCATTCCTTATGCATGATGAAGGTAACGTGGATATTCACATTCATCCACCATTCCTTACATTTTCATCCTCACTCTCTTTCCTTTTTCACTTTCTTTCAATGATGCGAGATGTTATAGTACAATAAATAATGGTGCAATATTGTTATGCATATGCTTGCATGTACTTGTAAAAATAAATAAAGTAAAGTACGATTATTAAAGTAACCGAAACAAGCATAAAGTAAAGAGACATAAAGTAAGATATAAAGTAAAAATAGATAGGAAACTTGGCAGAACGAAATGTAATTCGAATTCCGCTAACAATAATAAAAGTAAAGGTCAAACATAACGATTAACCTAACTTTCAAGGATTCTAAACTTCCAATAATCCGAGGTTCTATCGATCGTTCTTTAAAGTATTAGATCCTTAACTTCCAATGATCCAAACTTAGTTCGAAACGAATCTAACTTAGAATCTTCTAAGATTCGATATTTTCCTTGAGAACTCCTAAGTTCTCCTTAAAGGATTAACTCTTAATCCTAAGGGCACTAACTCACAACCCTCTAATCTTAGATTCGGATTCTAAACTTAGTTTCAAACTCTATAAACCTTCACACTTATTCGATTTCTATAATTACTATAAATCCTAACTATTCTCACCTTTGCCAAATAAGAGTTCGCTCCAAGTTCCGAAAGCACAATCAAACAATGATCCGAAACACCTACAATTAATTATATCTAACAATTAATAAATAAACATACATCGATCAAATAACATCTAAAAGCTCAAAACAACGATCAACCTCATAAACCCCACTATGAGGCTCTCGGCTCTCCCATGAAAAGTGGGTCTCGGGTTTGGTTTTCCGGCTTTTAGGTACTTTAGAGGTGTTTCGAGTTGGTTTTAAGCAAATTCGATATTCCCGATTTCAATGGGTATCGATAATTAGGGTTTTTGAACATTATGCCATTTCCCGAATTGAATTTAAATAAACAATAATTCAACAATAAATAACCCATAATCAAATCCAAATAGGTAAATTTCAAACGGGAAGGGTTTCGACTGAAACTCGGTTTTAGGGTTAAGGGATTGTTTCCAAAAACACTTAAAACAACTCCCATATTAACAAACAACGAGTTTCACAACACGAAATCGAAGGAAACCAATAAAAACTCCATTAAAACACTATTTGGAGCTTAGGGTTTGAAGCTTTACTTACCGAGAACTCCGTATAACACGGGTGGCAAGCACGATGGTTAGGTGGAAAAGGATCCTAGACTCGAGGGCTTTCCGATGCAACCGAAATCGAGTCGATCCGCCGAGAATTGAGCAAAACCCAAAAAAATCCCTCCCCCCAAACCTTGAAGTTTCGGCCAAGAGAAGAAAATGAGAGGTTTTGGGGTCAACTTTGGTCAAATGATGCATTTAAAGAAGATTATGAATAGTGTTTGGATATTTTTAAGAAATTGGAAATGACGGTTACGTCCTTTTATGACTTTTGACTTCTAAATCGAAACCCGATGCTCTTAAATAAATCTAAAGGTGATTAATAATTATTAATTGGCCTATTAATAATTATTAATGTCACCGACACGAAAATTAAAGTATTAAAACGAATTTCGGTCGAAATTAACTACTAAAATCGAAATTACAAAATAATAATTAACTAAATACTTAAATTGAAATAAATAAATAAATAAACAATATTAAATAAAATAAATAATAAAAAAAAAATCACTTCAAAATTACGGGACGGTACAATGAGATTCTCATTTTTAATTACTGCAAAATGAACATTGTAATCTTATATTCCCTGCAATCTAGATACCATGTATTCTAGATATCCAGTAATCTTAGATTACATGTTATTTAAGATAACGGGAAATGAACGGCCCCTAAATGAGAAATCAATAAAATATTAAAATATGTTATTGTAACACTTTAATTCGGCATACATTGGACAATGTAAAGTGTAGGGTTGAAAAAAATCAAATTGAAAGTGTAGGAGTGTAAATAAAAAAAAGCTTGAAAGTGCAAGTGCATTTTACCCTTAAATTAATTTAACTCTAAAATAAAATAAATTAAATTCTTTAAATAAAATAAAAATAATAAAAAAAAATCTAACTCAAAATAACGGGACGTTACAGATAAATGACAACTACTACCAATAGAGCTTAGATATAGTTGAATATTATGCTAAATTCAATCTTTTCAATTGTGACGGCCTGGATTTTGGGAAAATAATTAAAATAGTTAAAATCATTTATTTTAAATAATGGAAGTTCGAAATTTATTTATAATAAGATAGTGTATTTTAAATAAAGTTAAATAATTATTTTGATGTGAATTAACCATGGTTAAAGTATAATGGAGGTTTGGTAAATTAATAACGACAGCTTGTGAAGTTGTTCGAGTTTTCAGGAAAAATAATAGTAAGTAGTTTTTTTGTTTTTTAAAATACCATAACTTGAAAATAAAATAATATCCCATGACTAATTTGTAGTTATTTAATTATTTTGAGATGACTAACCAAGGTTAAACGAGTTAACCAAGGTTGGATAAGAAACTAACCAGGGTTAGTTTATTGGGTAAGTATTTAACCATGGTTAAAGAGTAAGAATAAAGTTTAGTTAATAAAGTGAACTAAAATTAATGGTGTGGCTGATTTCAATAGTAAATCAAGAAAAATGGCCTAAATACAAGAGGTGGAGTCATTATAATAAATATTTAGTGCATATGGACTATTGTGCAATTAGGGAAAACTTAAGGAAACTTATAAATAGCATTTTTATTAAATTAAAACAGAAAAATCTGCTATATTCTCTTCTCTCCCTGCTGCTCTCGGCCAAAGTAAGAAACCCAAAAACCAAATATTGAAAACCTTGTAACTTCTTCAAATCTTCATCAAATCAAGTGAAATCAGGGTCCATTTTCATTGGATTTTCAAGTAGAAGCTAATTTTAGAAGAATCCCCATCAAATTCCAGCTTTTTTCAGAGGGTTTTGTAAGTTTTCTTTTCTAGGTTTTGGGTTTAAATTTGCGGGTTTTGTTTTATGAGTTGTGGTGAGTTTTGATGTTTAAAATTTGATGAAATATAAGTAAGATAACATGTTTTGAGTATTATTTTTTAAGATCTAAAATGAATTGATAGGTGTTTTCTTTTGATTTGAACTTAAATTTGAAAGTTGAATTATGAAATAGATGTTTTTATTGAAATCAACCATAACCTCCATGGTAAGAATAAAGTTTATTTAACCGAGTTTTTGGTTGATTTTGTTTATGATTATTTTGTGGTTACCATAGTTAAAAGTTAACTAATGGTGGAAATTATTTAAAATAAGGTTGTTAACCATGGTTAGTTTAGTGGAAAAGGTTGGTTAGTAAAAGAATTAAGGGGCAATGACTAACTGGAAAAAGAAATTAGAAGGAGGGACTTCTTTTAATTTTAGGAGGTGGAAGGATTTTGATTTAAAATTAAGGGGTGGAGGGACTTACTTGCAATTTGATTATTTTTATTTTAGAAATTGGAAGTTTAAATGGGAATTAAGAGAAAAGAAAAGAAAAATCAAAACAAAACAAATTCTACTCATCTTTCCTCCTCATTTCCACTAAGAGTAAAAAATTTGAAGAAAAAAGCTCCCAAAATTTTCCCCAAACCCGAGCATGAAGAGAAGAAAAATAGAAGAGAAAGAAAGTGTTGGATCTCCCTCGTTTCTCGGCCGATTTCTTCGTGCCTTAGCTCGTTGGAAAGCTCTTGCAACAAGCTTTATACCCATCCTACATTTGAAGTATTTCCATTCACTTCTAAAGGACAAAAAGGTGAGGGAAAGTTTCAGATTTTATGAGTATTGTTGTTTTTATTTTCAAACCCACACTTGAATCCTCTTGTTTGGAGTTTAAGGAGTTGTTGTATGTGGGTTTTCTTATTAATATATTTCTGGAATTGATGAGTTTAGGCTTTAAGGTTCATGTATATTGAAAGGAAGAAGATGGAAGCCATGGATAAGTTCATGTTTTCAAAACCTCCATTAATGGTGTTTCTCAAACTTCTAGTTTTTCTTGTTTTTGATATCATCATGACTATTGTTAAAAGGTTTTCAAATCTGGAATTTATGGGGGTTTATATGTATATAAGATATATGGAAAACACATTGGAAGATCAACTTAATGAATTTTTGGTAGATTCCCATTTTGGTCGAAAGTTGCACTTGAATTTGACTAGTTTTGGAACTTTTTCAATTTACCGGGTTCGGAGCTTTGTTTATGTGTTATGGGCTGAGATATGGCATTATATTAAGATTAAATGTATGTGAATTGACATGTTGTAGGAAGAGGACAGGCGAGCTCGGTTGAGACCAATTGTGAAGGTGAGAACGCAAAGAATTGGAGGGGTGTTGGTGGTGTTGTTGCAAACTTTTGAAGTGTGATTGTGAAGTGAATTAACTATGATTGTGGTTGGTTTGGTAACTATAAATTGTGAATAGTAAGGGATAAAAGTAAGAGGAGGTGACGGAAAGTGGAAAGTGAGCCCGGCCAATATTAAGAGGACTACAACGAGCTAGATGACTTGAACCGATATATGTTTATTTAGTTGTTTGCTTAATTACTTGAACATGTCTACTTGCTTATATATATATACACACTCGTAATCCTTGATCGAGTCATATGTGTAGTTGGGACTATTATCATGAATACTTGATATGCTATTGGTTTATGCTTAAAGAATTACATGAACGGGTTGTTAAGACTTAATACTCGAAATATGATTTACATGTAAAATGTAGGAATAGAAAGAGATTGAAGTAAATTTATAATTGATATTCTATACAATGAATTGTTATACGTTGGTTGTTTGAGCTTGGTAAGAATTGTTAATTCTAGTTATGTTCGATGGGTGGTTACATATGGACAAGCAATTGGAAGTGTGTGGGACAAAACGGGAGATGGGAAGTGTGAGCTTACTAGAGCGTTGGTTTGACTATAGTAAGCTTAGGTGTGAATAGTTGTACTTTGAAAGGTTATGAGAAAAGGGTTATGCATTTGAAGTCTTGACTTCTACACTAAAGAAAGGGTAGGAACCCATGAATGAATTAACTCAAAGCTAAAACACTATTGTTGGCCATTTTGAAGTTTTCCTAGTTTTCTTAATTTTGAAGTTTCCTTAGCTTTCTCTTAAAGTCTCCCAATTCTGGTATATTTAGGTGTATAAATACATATTTTACATAAGAAAATCATGTTAGAAAGCACAACCAATGATTTTCCAAAACCCCCCTCAAATGGCCACAAACACTACTCTTCCATTGAGCTAGTTTAGAGACTTTGGAGCAAATCGGTTCCGGGGATTAGTTTATTGTTCTTGCTGATTTATTTATACTATATTAAGCTTAAGGTTAGTTGTTATATGAGTGTGATTGATGAGGAATGAAAAGCTAAGGTCAAGCCTTGTTTGACTAGAAAAGAGAGTACAAAACGAATTGAAGTGATGGTAAGGGTCTTTGATCGTGGTTGTTATTGTAAGGGTGTGGAATGAATATTAATGATGATTGTGGCTGATTTGGGAACTCCACTTGGTGTTTGAAGGTAAAGGGGAAAGAGATTGAGAATGAAACGGGAATTTTTGGCCGAGCTAGTCGTGTTGTTGAGAAAGATGAATGGGTGGAAATACCCATGTTATATCCTTGCTTCTACTTAATCCTTGAGTTAATTGATATAATTGTGGTCTTTATATATCCATTTTGAGATATATGATTATATGATTGTGTTGGATATACCATTTGGGGTAGGAAAGGTTTATTTATCCACTTGATCATGATTTACCTACAAATTGGTTAGTTAAACATGACTACTTGAACTTTGCCTCTATTTACTATATGGGCTAGCTATACTTGCCTACTTGTTCATTATATTTTTAGTCCATGATTGAGTTATATGCTGATTTGGGAATATTCTTATATGTTTTTAGCATGATTTTGATGATGCTCGATAATAATACGATTGAGATATCATGGATGCAGCATTGCTTTTGCTGGAAATTAATTATATGCTTATTGTGCATATTTGAACAAGTTGTATAGCATGACATTGTTATGTATTGCTTAGAGGCATGACTTTACATATGCTCGTTGAGCGAGAAGTAATACTTTGTTAAGAATTGTAAGAGAGCATGACTAGTCATTACATTTCATAATCATTCCATCCATGCATCTCGGTTTTCTGTAAATGACCATGGGGTTGTAACCCGTGTAATGGTGTATGGTTGTTGGACGTTACACGTGGTTACCGTGGCGTGAGATATTGAGGAGCTCCAAGGCGATGTGTGGTGGATGGCCTGGATGTTAGAGTGGTTATTATGATAACCTGGAAGATAATGAGAGCTGAGGCTCAGGTCTTGTGACAGTGATGTGATTTGGGGCGTAGTGAGACGCCGGGTCTTGTGACCGTGATATGATTTGGGGCGTAGTGAGACGTCGGTTCTTATGACCATGTTGTGATTTGGGCGTAGTAAGACGCCAGTTTGAAATGATATGCTCGTGGACTAAGAAAGATTGGTAATTGTTTGTTGTTGTTATCTTGTCAAGGCCATGAATCGAAAGACTTACGGTTTGATTATTTGAATTATTTGTGATGCATTTGTTGTGTAAATGCATATTAAGACTTGTTATCTATTATTTGGCATCATGTCATGAACATTTCGCATCACCGTTCATATTCTTTTGTTTTCACTGAGTGTCATGCTCAAAAGTGCTCTATATCACCTTTCAGGTAACGCTCGTGGTCGAGGGCGTGGAGCGGCAGGTGGTGCTCGTTGATAGCTCGAGATGAAGACTTTTGGATTGGCCACCGGACACGCAGAGCTTGGGTTATGGAAGTAACATGTGGGTCGTTTGTGTCATCAGTTCAAAGTCAAGTCTTTTGAAACATTTATAAATAACTATGTATGTTTTAAAGGATTTTAATAACTTTGTGTATGATGCATCGTATACTTTCTTATGTTTTAAAGTAATTTGATATTCTGAACCGGCCGACGAACCGATGTTGTTAATAAATAGGTTGATGTATGAATTTGGGTTATTGACTTTACGTATACATCATGCAAAATTTTCGAATGTTTTGTTAATTCATATGTTTTAAAATTTAATCTCTTCGCTTCCGATTGCGTTCTCGCGTCCTAGACTTTTATATAAGTCGGGTCGTCACAGTTGTTCTTGTGCTAATTGATTTAAAACTCATGTACTTTTGAATTGATTCTAAATTGAGCATGGAGACTACTTAGACACTTTCCTATACTTAAAAACATAGCTAATACACTCCCTATTGTTTTGTTAATGAATTTTAGGGGTTGTTTTACATTTACGGGATGAGGGGTTGTTTTCAAGGTCCCTGGATGTTTTTTAATATGTTATATATGTTAAATGATTGGTAAATAAGGTGGTGTTGTGTATGAATGTTGCTTTGTGTAGGTAAAGGCTCAAACCACTCCAACTTTTGCAGGCTAGATAATTGTTATCACAAGGTGAGAACAAAAGGAATTAAAGTATATTTATGTGTGATTTTTTTATCATATGAAATGATTGTGTGATGAAATTTAAGGTTTGTTAGAAATGTCAAATGTTGAGTTAAGTTGGATGGGAGGTTTCATGAACAAGCGATTGAAAGTGTGCAAGACGGGAAATGAATAAGTGGAGTATGAGTATTCTACAGCGTTGGGATTTACTTTGGTAAGTTTGAATGCAATTGTTGGCTTGAGTAAATGGTTATAAAAAAAGATATGTAAAGGAAACCTAGTACTTGGGTGGAAGGTGCTATGGTTATATACATTTAGAAGTTGTTGGGGGTATGGTGAATTAGACTTTCAAGTAGGGATGGCAAAATTTCCCGCGGGTTAGGGGCCCCGACCCTATTGGGGCGGGGAATCCCCGCTTTATAGGGTTAGCGTTAGGGGGGAAATTTTCCCAAATTTGTTATAGGGTTAGGGGATGGGAACACATTCCCCGCCCGCTCCCGAACCCGAACCCGATATTTTAATAACATTTTATGTACTTTGTTTACTTTTATCTTTATTTATTAGAAAAAATATATATAAAATATGGTTATATTAACTTAAAAATTACAAAATATTTAATATTGTAGTTTCTTTTTATCTTAAAATGTATATTTTAAATATATATTCATTTTTTATATTACTTTTTAAATAATAATTAATATATAAAAAATGGAACTTTCCGCTCGGGGAACCCGATCCCCGAACGGGGAAACCCCGAACCCGCCCCTATTCTTCTATTAGGGGATAAGATAGGGTATGGGGATTGAAAATCCCCACGGGTTAGGGGATGGGAATGGCATCCCCGACCCCGCCCCGCCTCGTTGCCATCCCTACTTTCAAGTAAGAATTGGCCAAGAGGTTTACGTGTTAGTTTTCAATGGAATAGGTAATTCTCAAAATGCAAGTCCTTGACATTTTGTTTTTAATTATCATGAAAGGGTAGGAAACCATGGATGAAACACAAGCAAAAGGCCCCATTGTTGGCTATTTGAAGTTTTTCCTAGTTTTCCTAATTTTGGAGATTTCTTAGCCATCTCTTGATGTCTTTTAATTCTGGTATATTTGGGTGTTTAAATACAAATTTTACTTAAGAAAATCAAGTTAGGAACTCCAACCAATGAATTTTCAAGAACCCCTCAAATGGTCAATGTAATGTCCCGTTATTTTGTGATAAAAAAATAAAAAATTTATTTATTTTATTTTAATTTAAGTAATTAAAGTTTATTTATTTATCAGTAAATTAGAATTTAGTAGTTTATTTCGGTTTAAGTCCTTTTAATTACCTTTTTAGTTTAATTTCGTTTTAATGGTATTAATAATTATTAACGGGCCAATTAATAATTATTAATCACCATTGGGATAGTTTAAGATCATCGGGTTTCGTTTTATAAGTCAAAAGTCATAAAAGGACGTATTCGTCATTTTCAAAATTCCTAAATATCTATTTACTATTCACTTCATCTCTTTAAATTGTCATTTGACCAAAATTGACCAAAACTCTTTCATTTTTCTCTCCAAACCCGAGCAACAAGAGGAAGAAAAGAGAAGAGGAAGAAAGTGTAACCCCGGCTTCGTTTCTTGGCTGTTTTACGTGATTTCGGATGCATTGGAAAGCTCTCGCCGAGACCTTTCTACCCATTCCACTCTTCGAACGTTTCCAACTCTCTAAGGTAAGCCCTAGATTTTGAATTCTCTTAGTATTTCCATGGAAATTGATTCAAGCTTTTGAGTTCTTGGCCAAAACTCTCATCCCCTTCCAATTTTGTTGTTGAATGTTGATGGAAAACTTATTGGGTAACTATTACTTGACTTTCCCTTAACCCTAAAACCGAGTTTCAGTCGAAACCCTTCCCGTTTGAAATTTACCTTTTTGGGTTTGATTATGGGTTATTTATTGATGAATTATTGTTTATTTAAATTCAATTCAGGAAATTACATATTTTTCAAAAACCCTAATTATCGATACCCATTGAAATCGGGAATATCGAATTTGTTTGAAACCAACTCGAAACACATCTAAATTGCCTAAAAGCCAGAAAATCAAAACCAAAACTCTTTTATGAAGGGGGGCCGAGAGCCTCATTGTTGGGGTTGTTGGGTTTTTCATCGTATTGCACGCGTAGATGTTGTTTGACTATTATTTGGTTAATTATTAATTGTTAGGTGTAATTTTAATTGTAGGTATTTTTGAACCTTTCATTGATCGCGTTATCGAAGGTTTGGAACGAAATCTTCTTTTGCAAAGGTGAGAATAGTTAGGATTTAAAGTAATTTTAGAAAGCAAATAAGTATAATGATTTGTAGAATTGGAAACTAAGACTAGGATTCGAATCTAAGAATAGAGGGAAGTGAGTTAGTGCCCTTAGGATTAAGAGTTAATCCTTTAAGTGAGAACTTAGGAGTTCTCGAGGAAAACATTGAATCTTAGAAATTACTAAGATAGATTTGTTTCGAAGCTTAGGTTGAATCATTGGAAGTTAAAGGATCCAAACTTTTAGATAGAACGGTTAATAGAACCTCGGATTATTGGAAGTTTAGAATCCTTGAAGGTTTAAGTTATGATTTTACTTTTATTATTGTTAGCGAAGTTCGATTGATATATTGTTCTGCCGAGATGCTTATCTATTTTACTTTATATCTTTTACTTTATACCCCTTTACCTTATGCTTGCATCAACTACTTTAATTCCGCACTTTATTTATTTACTTTTACAAGGATATGCAAGCATATGCATATCATATTGCATCATACCATTCTCGCACCATTCATGAAAAAGAAAAAAAAGTGAAAAAGAAATGAAAGAGAAAGAAAAGAAAGTGAAAGAGAAAAGAATGATGAATGATGAACCCTACGTGGAGTTCACATTACCTTCAGAGAAAAGAAAGAATGTGAAAGAAAATGAGTTGAATGGTATCCTGCAGGATGTACGCATTACTTCCTCATGCATAAGGCTGAATGGGATCCTACGGGATGTTCTCATTACCCTTCATTCACACACAAAAGGGCAAATGCAAAGTCCTACGGGATGCTCTCATGCATTCATGTTTACGATAGAGGAAAGAGAGAATCGAGAAGTTGTATGATGTGCAAAGTATATTTACTTTTCTTACTTATGTCATAACATTGTTGATAGATTATATTGACTACGAGTGTTAGTAATATCATCCTTTGGAAAGTCTAAAATGGAATTACCTAAAGTTTGGAGAACTTTAGGATTGATTGTGTCAGATTAATTGGACACAATAGGATTGATTGTGCAGATTAATTGGACACAAATCGGAATACGAGTTTGAGGTCTATCTTTACTTTTTATGCTTATTATTCTCACTGGGCTTAAGTGGTTAGCTCATGATATTACAAAAATTTCAGGTAATGCCCTGGCAAGAGGTCGAGGGAGAGGAGGTGGTGTTGTGTGATCAAGGGATGTTGACCTCGAGATGGACTCTTTTGTTGTAAAGTTTATGTAATTATTTTTGTGAATTTTTAAGACTTTGAGGATTTGTATGTTGTTTTTAGCTCATAAGAGCTTATGGTTATGTTTTATGGTATTAAATCTTTGAACTCCTGATTGGGACTTAAAGTTCCATGTGATTTTATTAGATTTGAAAAATTAGGATGTAAACAGGTTTTGGCTAGCCAACTTTCAAACAAAACCACGCCAATTTTTCTTAAAATAAAGACTTCCGCTGTGTTTTCTAAAATAAATTTATTTAAAAGTGACGGGTCGTCACAGTCAAACTTGCCACTTTCCCCTTTAGCTAGTTTAGAGACTTTTTGGAGCAAATCGGGTTCCGCGGTTTTTCTTAATGTTCTTACTGAATTGATTATGATATTATAAGCTTAAATTTAGTAGTAAAACATCTGTGATTGATCAGGAAAGAAAAGCCAAGGTCAAGCCTTGTTTTGACTTGAAAAGTGAGAACAAACAGGTTAAGTAATGATATCGGTGTTCGAACGTGTTTGCTATGATGGGGTTGTGGAGAGGTTATTGATGCTAACAAGGCTGATTGGAAACATCATTTAGTATGTGAAAGAATGGAAAAAGGAAGAAGAGAGCGGAACGGGAAAATGGTGACCGAACTAGTCATGTTGATGAGAAAGTGGAATGGGTTGAAATACCCTTGATATATCCTTGTTTTTACTTGATTATTGAATTATTCTTTTGTGTATACTTGTGTTTTACATGTTTCAAGTTGATGATGAATGAGTGATTGCATATTTGAGATGTTAAAAGATAATATTTGAGAATTACTTTTTATCTTTGTTTGTATATTTTATAAGTGTCAAGTGAAGATCGAGTCATATACTTATTGGGATTTACTTTCATATATGCTCAATGTGTTAAAGATTGATGTTTGATATGCTTATAACTGATTTTCGATAAGAGAGTAAAGCAAGCATGGTTAATTACATCACATTGCATTTATGCATATCATGTGTTTGTTGAATGGCCATGGGGTCGTAACCCGTGTAACAGTATGTTGGTTGTTGGATGTTACACGTGGTTACTGTTGCAGATCTTATGTAGCTCCGAGGCACTGTGTGGTGGCTGGCCTGGATGCTAGAGTGGTTATTACGATAACCTGGAAGATTGAGAAGAGCTACGGCTCGAATGTTGTAGTACCGTGTGAATTGGGCGTAGTGAAACTGCGAGTCTTGTGACCGTGATGTGATTTGGGGCATAGTAAGACGCTAGGTTGTAATGGCATAGCTTGTGAACTAAAATGGAATGGTAACTGTGAAATGTGAAATATGGTAATGGCTTGATGAAAGCACAAGTTGAAAGGCTTACGGTTTGATTGCAATTATCCATACACGTTGCATTTGTTTGTATTTACACTTTAAGCATGTCATTCTTTTTCTGCATTTTAATATGGCTCGATTGGTAAATGTGATAGTATGTGTAAAATGCGTAGTGAGACGCGGAAATGATAATTGAAAGAGCATGTTGATTGAAAGATTGTGTGCAAAAGAAACATAAAATGATTATGCTTATTTGATACGTTATGAGAATGGAACATTCCCTGGTTGTTCAACATACATGTTTAAGTTTTCATTGCACATCTTATACATTCATTGATTTCTTGCGCATAACATCCCGAGCACGTTGTGATATGCGGTGTATGTGAATGAAAGTATGGTTATAATGTGTTGTGATACGCGGTGTATGTGAATTATGTAGTCGAATTGGATTGAGTGTTCGAGATGTTGTGGACAATTTTTGGTCCTTAGGTTTGGGAAAGAGCAAAGTACATAAGTTGAGTTAGCATATACCAAGGGTTGTTTGGGTTGGTGATATTGAGATAGGAAAACTGCGGGGCGAGGAATAGGAAGGAAGATGGTTCTAGTTGAGACTCGAAAAGTAAGTTTGGATGTTGTTTTTGCCTATAAGGGTGTAGAGGTTATTTTAAAATGTTTTATCATTTGTTTAGACCAGGAATGTGTGAGCTTCATTTTGGGTACGGAATGAACGACCGGAGATAGATTCTTTAGCAAAGGTAACAGACTCGGATGAAGGCCAAGAGTCTCAAGTGTTTGGTTTCTTTCGGACAAAGAAATTCTTACATAAAATTACTTTCTTTTCTTTTTGTTTCTCACTGAGTGTCATGCTCAGAGGTGCTACATATCACCTTTCAGATTTCTGGAGCAGTTGAGGTCGTGACTAGGAAGATGATATGCATTGAAGCTTGGATGCCGGACTTTGAGACTGGACTAGTTGTCAAAGCTCGAGCTCGAGTTGGATTAGTTACATAAGAGTTAACTTATGTAAAACTAATTGTGGTTATGTAATATTTAAAGTTTATTGAGCTTTGTTTTCAAGTCATTGAAATCATGTTGTAAAGGTATAGACTTTGGTAACTTTTATACGTTTGATACTTCAAATGTTTTTGTTTTCTAGAAACCGGGGAATGTGCACCCCAGTGATGTGTTTATGATATATCTTCCTGGAAAAAAAAATATTACAGGTTTTGGCATTGTCCAAGTTTCAAATGGCACCATGCCGAATTTTTTTTTAAATTATTATACTTTGAATGAATTTCATGTTTTTCTCCGCTTCCGCTGAGAGTACTTGCGACCTAGTCTCTATTTGAGTCGGGTCGTTACATCAATATATACCTAACAACAATATATATTAAGAGGTTTTACAAGTAAACCTAATAGTTGTTAAGTAACAAACCTCATTATCCATTTCTAAATCTTTTAAATTATTATGGTCTCTCGGGTTGGTGAAAAAAGAAATTTATGTTATACTATATGATATCTTCCTTCAAAATTGAAAATCCTTATTTAGAGGGAAGACACCAAATCTAAAAGCATTATTAGAGGTTTAATATTTTTTTTTCTTAGTTTTTAAATTAAATGATTATGTTTGTTAAAGCTTAATGATTAAAGAAAAGACAAGGTAAGCCATCCCAACATGAGTTCTCTTGTTTCTTTAACTCTTACTCAAACCTCATTTCCATCGAAGATTTGCGATTGGGTTAATGTTTTTATTATTTCTATTTCTTTATTAGCTTAAAACCTGTTTAAGAGTGCTTTGTTTATGGAAAATAAAAAAATAAAAACGTTTTGCATATAAATTTTCACATTTAGTTATAATCTGAAAGTATTTTTTAGAAATGTTAAAACTTGGTTAAAAAACCAACTTATATATGCTCCTAAATGCTGGATTAAGAAGCAATCGAGAAACATACCAATGAAATGTAATTTTAAACATAGCATTTTTTATAATTATAAAAATTATTTTAAAACTATCTAAGCATACAATACAAAAGGATTACAACTTTTTTTTTTAAAAATTTAAAAACGCCATAAAAAACTAGTTACTAGAAGAACTACCGTGCATTGCACATGATTATGAATAGTTTTTAATTGAGTAAAACTGTTATTAAAGTATTTAAAAATATACATGCTGAATAGAATCCTTCTCAAATACACATTTCTTCACCAAATAGCGAATGAAGCAATAACAATAAAGATTAAGCCACCTTTATCAATAGCACCATATCTTTGTTAAGATATATTATTAAATTTCCCTTTTCCCATTAGCTTAACCTTTTGGGTCTAGAGGTAATTTAACATATTTAATACAGTATCAGAGTAGGAGAATATGAGTTCAAACTCTTGTGATGACGTTTCTTCCCCATTTATATTTCACATGTTTGGGTCTTGTGTAAATATCCAAGTCCACATGTGAGGGGGAGTGTTAAGATATATGATTAAATTTACCTTTACCCATTGGCTTAAACTTTTGGGTCTAATGGTGATATAACATATTTAATAATCTTGACAACAAATACTTTCGAAGAAACTTATACCACTTCGTACATCTATTTTCCATATCACGTTTATAAAATCTAAAAAACTCTTATTTATCTATTTAATTAAAAAAGGGTAAATTTGAAATAACACCCCTCTGATTTCGGTCAATTCTTGCTTAGCACATGTAGTTTTAAAATAGAAAATCACACATGTAGTTCCAATTTATGCCAATATGACTCGTCCCCTCTAACATTGTAAACGTTCTTTTAGCCATAATTTTTCATGTGAACTCTAATTTGAATGATTCAAGATGTTTTGGAATCCTTATTTTGGGCTCTACGTTACGATCACTTGAAAACATTTAAATCATAAGTAAACAAAAGGGTTAATGGCTTCAATCCTACCTAATATTTTGATGATAATAAATTCTTTTATCTATGATGATTTTGAAATTTTTAAGTAATGATAACGTAGAGCTCGAAATGAGGATTTCAAAACATCTTGAATCATTCAAATCAGATTTCAAATGAAGAAGTTATGGCTAAAAGATTTAATATTTTATTTATTTATTTATTTATTCTAATTAAAATATTTAGATTAATTTTAGAATTTATAACTCAGAATTTAGGAATTTATTTCATTTGTAAACCTTTTAAATTGTTTTATTAGTTTAAATTAGTTTGGGGGCATATTAATATTATTAACGGGCCAATTAATAATTATTTATCACCTTTTGGCTAGCTTAAGAGCTTCGGGTTTCATTTTATAAGCTAAAACCAAAAGATGGATGAGTTCATAATTTCTGATTTCTTAAAATATCAATTCACTATTCATTATCTTCTTTAAATAAACAAAAAATCAAAATTAAGTCATTTTTTCTTCTCATTCTTTCTCTTCCAACCGTGAGCTCAAGGGGGGGGGGAAGAAAAAACCTTGGATATTTGTTGTTTCTCGGCTAATCGTCATAATTTTGAGTGCGTTGGATTGCTCGTGACGCAAGCTTTCTTTTCATCATAACCTTGTGACGTTTCTCGTTCTCTAAGGGAAGCTATAAAAAGTGAGTTTTCAAAACTTTTCCTATGGATTTCTTTGTTTTTGTTCCTAAATGAGTTTTTAAGTTGAAATCATGTGTTTCCAACAAGAAATTTGATGATTTTGAGCTCGAATTTTTGAAAAACGCCATTCACTCAAAAATCACTATTCATCCAAAAATCATTTTTTCTCATTTTATTTATTGTTTATAAATTGTATTCGATTGGTGTTATTATAGGTGTTGGTCATCATACGAGGGGTAATTCGTTCGGCAGTTAGAATGTTGACTTCTTGGCTAAGGTGAGTTTAAAATGGTGGTGAGTAGTTTTATGTACTGAGTTACATTAATTTATTTTTTGAACGATGTTAAGAGATTCGTTTATTGTTAAGAGAAGTTAATGATTAGATGGTGACTATGAACCTAGGTAGTGAGTTTGAGATAGTTTGGATTTTACGTAAAATTGGAGTTTGTAACGTCCCTTTATTTTACAAGGGAATTTTTTTTAAATTATTATTATTTTATGTAAAGCACTTAATTTAATTTTAGAGTTGATTAATTTAAATTTTAGGTTTAATTTAGAATTTATAACTTAGAATTTACGAGTTTATTTCATTCGTAAATCTTTCTAATTGCTTTATTAGCTTAAATTAGTTTGGGTCGTACTAATAATTATTAATGGGCCAATTAATAATTATTAATCATCTTTTGGTAAGTTTAAGTGCTTCGGGTTTCGTTTCTAAAAGCTAAAAGCAAAAGAGGGACGAGTTTGTAATTTTCGAATTCTTAAAATATCAAAACACTATTCACTCATCTTCTTTATATAGACCAAATAGTGAAATTTTTACATAATTTTTCTCTTCTTCTTCTTGCCAACCATGGGTGCTTCTTGGGAGGGAAATTTCTTTCGGTTTTGGTTAACTCTCGACGGATCGTCTCGATTCTAGTTGTATTGGATTGCTCGGGACGAGGGCTACCTATCCAACCTACCTTTTTGATGTTTCTCGTTCTCTAAGGAAAGCCTTAAAAAGTGAGTTTTCAAAACTTTTTATATGGTTTTCTTTGTTTTTGTTTCTAATGAGTTTTGAAGTTGAAATCATGTATTTCCATCAAGGAATTTGACGATTTCGAGCTCGGATTTTCGAAAAACACTATTCACCCAAAACACTATTCATCTGAAATCACTATTCACCTGAAAATCACACCTTTTCTCATTTTTGTTCTGATTTATAATTTTTTTTCAATTGATGAATTGTAGGTGCGAATGCTCGTTTTATTGTTCGTGGGAACTTTGTTGTCATGCACACTTTTGAGGTGAGAATAAATAGTACTTAAATGTAAACTTAGAAACCAAATAAGTTGAACGATTTGTAGAATCGGAAGTTGAGATTAAGATTTGAATCCAAAGGATTAAATTAAGTGAGCTAACTTTCTTAGGCTTGGGAGTAGTTCTAATTTGAGTCGAGAGAACTCATGGATTTCTCGAGGGAAATGTTTAACTCTTGAAAGTTATAAGTTTAGATTCGCTTCGGAGTTTACTAATGATTATCAGAAGTTGAAGGTTTCAAGTATAATGGAATGAATAAGGAAATTGTTTATGGAACTTCAGATGTTTACTAAAATCAATGGAATCATTTGATTGGAGACTTTATGATAAAATTAGTAACTCAAGTTTATCTGAAGGCTGTTTGGCTTGATTTATTTATTGTTTTCTTGTTTTATGTATAATGGGTAATTCGTGATTCTTTATCCTTTATCGTTATGTTATCTCAATAACTTCGAATGATTATATTTATGTTTACTTGCATTTGAGACCACATTCATATTCATATTGCATAATCTATTATTTTGAAGAATAATGAGGCAATGCATAGCTTGAGCGTTCTTGTATTGTCTGGTAATATTCATTTTATGTTTAAGTATATGTATCATGAGGAATGCTAAAGGCCGTGAACTTTACATGATCAAGGGAGATGGATAATGAGATAATGATGGAACTATGTGAGTTCACATTATCTAGTATTATCCATAATTACTATGATACATATATGAGGATATAGGGGTACATTGAACCTTGTATTCGGTGGGTGAGTTAATGAGGTAATGCTTAGATTGAGTGAGCTTCATTACCGTCATTATTCACTAGAGGTGGGAAGATATTATTGAAAAGATTTCATATACTTTGTGTTTGGAAAGCGAGATAATGAGGTATTGTTAGACTGTGTGACCTTTCAATACTGTCATTATAAGCATTTGATGGTTATATTGATGTAAAGGTTGTGTGTCGTTTACATTTGTTGAGCGAGTTAATGAATAATGTATAGACTACGCGTGCTAAAATTATCGTCATTAATCGGGAGTTATCTTGTTTAAATATGTTAAGACCGAGTGAGATTAACATTAATTATTAAAGATAAAGGAATGTAAACCTTATTTTATATCCTACATTTATATAGAGAAAAGAAATGAATTATGATTTATATCCGAGTGCTATAGGAAAAGGAATGAGATTGAATTGTATAATGAGAGAATGCAAGGATGTATTGAACCTTGTATATTTATTATGATCATATATGAGAGAACTAGATTCTCAATTATTTGGAAGATCTTGAAGTTAGAGATTATAATATTTGATGTAAACCTTGTCTATAGTATAAGGTATTAAAGAGAATGAAATAAGAATGATTTGTGTGTTATAAAACACGTTCTTCTAAATGCTTGAAAGTTAGTTCCTCAATTATTTGGGAGATTTGGCAATTGAAAGTTGGATACTTGATGTGAAAACCAATTGAAGTGGTTGATTGGTAAAGAGTATGTAAATTTTACTTTGACACAAATCCGAATACAAGTTTGGAATCTAATGTTACTTTATTTTTGGTTTATTTTCACTGGGCTAGCGTTAGCTCATGATATTACAAAAAATTTCAGTTAATGCTCGTGTTTCTGGTCATGGGAGAGAAGTCGATGCTACCTGATCTGGATGATGATGATGGCGAGATGGACTAGAGAAATTTTAAAGTCCATGGGCTCACTTTATTTAATGTTTCCTCTTTTGGGTTGTATATTTGTATATAAGCTTATAAGAGCTTTTTGTTTTAACTTTTATAACTATGAAACTCCTTTAACTTTGCAACTGGAAATGCATTTCCTTGTCTTTAAAATTCTCTGATTGTGAAAAATGTAAACAGGTTTTGGATAGTCCTAGTTTTAAACATATCCATGCCCTTTTTTTAAATATTAAGACTTCCTCTGTGTTTTTGTTTTGAAATAATTTAAAAAGAGTCGGGTCGTCACAGAGTTAATTATTGGTTTTGATTGAAGAGTAAGTTTTAGCTCATTTTTAGAAGTTGTGTAAGGCTATGGTGGATTTTGGAGAAACGTGGAAGAAGGAGGTACTTTGTTTGGTTTTGGACCAAAGTAGCTTAGAAGTTTTTCTTTTGAGTTGTTTATTGTAGAATTTGTGTTCTTTTGTCCTTAATAGCATTGTTATGTTTAATCTTGTTAATTGCTTACTTTAGGAACTATAGACTTCGTGGAACTTGGCATCAATGATGATTCTTGGTTATTGTTTATCCGATCTTATTACCTTATGTAAGGAATAAAGGTTATGGTTTGATTGTTGTATTAACGTGGAGTATGGAAGTTGTAATGATAAATGATTGATGATGCTTGTGGTTGTTTAGTGGATTATGGAATCCTAATGATAGTACGATTGAGGCACTGAGACTTTTGGTAAGAGGCAACACTTGATAAGTACAAAAGATAAGCATGTCATTTAGTGTAATCGTATTATGATTTTATTGTATGTTAGTTGTTTGTCTTGTGATGCAATAGGGGTCATTAATGGATTTATGGATATAGTGGATTCTTAGATGAAACAGGCTATGGGTGACAATTATATCGAGGTACTATGTGATGTGATCTTGGGATATAATGGATTCAGAGATGAAATAGGCTATGGGTGACAATTATATCGGGGTACTATGTGATGTGATCTTGGGATATAACGGATTCATAGATGAAACAGGCTATGGGTGATGTTATATGACGAGATTGGCAGATAAATTGAGTTCATGACATGAGAATCCTAACTTGTTTGTTAGTTGTTATGTAAATACATGCTTATCTTTTGTACAAGTGTTTTGATTTCAATGGTAATACTTTATGTGGAAATATGGTAACGATGTATGTGGTAGTATGTTGATGTGGTAACATACGGTAACACGATACGAGGTAACTTGATGCGGTACGACATTGGTAATATGGTGTGGTAACAAATATGCATCTTGAATCCGAAATTATCAAGTTGAATGAGCCAAAGTTGTTTGTATCCTAAAAAGCTAGAAGTTACCATAAATAGCCCAAAACTATTTTTGGAAAGTTTCAAATCTGCCCATATTTGAATATATGCATCTTTTTCTTTAGGAAAGTATTCTTTTCTGATCCAAAGTGCCTTAGGGAAGTCCAATTTCGAATTTTTCTCTTTTAGGAAAGTTTATTCTTGCTTATTTTCTTGTTATTCTTTCCTATTTACAAAAATACACCATTTGAAAAATCTGTCCTTTTATTTCTCTAGCCACCCAAGCTGATTGTTTCTTATTTCTTTATTGATACTTTTTACAAATATCATTAGTATCTTAGTTGTTTGATAGTTGCTAAAGTGTGCTAATAGTTCAAGGTTACATTTAGGCCCTAAAATCTGTTTTTGAGTGCAAACACGAGAGAACGAACATCATCGAGTGTAAACACTTAGGGAGTGATTGAGAGGTCCTATTTTTATTATTAACCTTTTTATTTGCAACAATGTATCATGAAAGGTTTGATCAAATGAGAAGTAAGAAATTTCGAGAGGTAGAACAGACCCGGAGCCAAAATAGAGAGGTTTATCATGGAGGGATGGAGTATAGAAGCTTAAGAGGTGATAAGCTCAAGTTAAATACTTTCTATGGGAGTTCTAATCAAGAGGAATACTTGCAATGGGAGACAGAAACCGAGCACTTCTTTGATTACAACAATTATAGTGAGGAAAGAAAGGTAATGCTTGCTATTTCCAATTTCACTAATAATGCTCATGTTTAGTGGTCTCAATTGAAAGTGAAACTAAGGAGGGAGAGGAAACAACAAGTAGAAACTTGGTATGATCTTAAGTGCCATATGAGAAAGAGATTCGTGTCAAGACAACATCAAGACCATCTTGTGCAAAAGTTGGATAACCTAATACAAGGTTGCAAAAGTGTGGATGATTACTATAAGGAGATGGAGTTTCTCAAGGCTAGGGCTAATGTTGAGGAAGAATTGATTTGATAATAATATTGCTTTTTGCTTTGACAAAATTGCTTAGTTTTGTAGCCTTGTTCTAGGTTGCATGTTTTAGAAACATTCAAGCATAATTTGATCTAGTATGTTTGTGAATTGTTTCGATCTTGAAATAAGAACAAGTTCTCTTATTTCAAGATATTAGATAATTGGAATAATCTTCTTCTTCTCGTATTCCATAGGTTTTACCTTATTGTTCATTGGGGTTTTAGGATTTGCATCTAGGGGTTCTTTGTGCTTTCAAAGGGTTTCTATTTCAATTTCCTAGGGTTTCATATCATTTGGTATCATGTGTTACAAAAGTGTTATACATTTGAAAATAATGAAAGAGAGAATGAAAAGATTGGTGAAAGGAGGATTAGTAAATTTTGGGAGGTAGAACATCCTAGGAGTGAACATAATGACATTTATGATGAGAGGATGGAGGAAGATGAGGAGTCTACTATTGTAAGGTTCTTCAATGGATTGAATAGAGATATTGCTTGTCAAGTGGAGTTACAATAATTTGAGGAGTTAGGAGAGTTAGTGTATTTTGCCAATATGGTTGAAAGAAAAATCAAAAGAAGAAGAGATACACAGTATGCTTCTAAACCTATTTCCAATACTACTTCTTCTTATCAATTGGGTCAAAAGGGTCTATTAATGGATGATAATGGAGCTGCCTATGGCTTGGTAGAAGAAAATGAAAGATTGATTTTAGAGAAAGTTAAGATGATTGAAAGTGAACTTTTAAAATCGAAGGAAGTTTTCAATGCTAGCATGGAGGAGATAAAAGAGGATATTCGTGCTAATGTTTTTGTGGAGGAAACTTGTGAGCTACAAAAGAGTTCTATGTTTGAAAGTAATGAAAACTTTGACAAAAGAGTGAGCCAAAAGAAAGAGAGATGAGTGCAAAAGAAATTAGTGAGTTAAAAGAAAGAGAGATGAGTGATAAAAAAGAAATGAGTGCTCAAAACAAAGAGAGTTGTGAGTTTGAAAAGAAAGAGTGTAATGAGATTGAAAAGAAAGAGTGCTTTGAGGTTACAAAGTGTTAGACACTTGAGTTTAGGGAGCAAAAAGAGAGTGAAATAGAGAGTGAGAGCTTGAAAGTTAGATCAAGTTAGGCTAGAAATGAAATCTACCAACCTACATTTGTACTTTTGTACAAAGAGGTTTGTTTTACACTTAACCCATCTTTGCCTAGTATGTTTGTTGAGTTTTTGCAGGAATTTAAAAGGTTGTTCCCTAATGAGATGCCTAGTAATTTGTCATCAATGCAAGGCATAAATCATCATGAAGACAACATTCAAGGGGCTGTCATACTCAATAAACCACCATCTCACATGATTCAATGCATGGAAAATAAGGTAAACACATCCATGGTAAAGTATCTGAACCCTATTCTTGATGAAATGCATATTAATTGTTTGCTTGGTAAATTTGGTATTAAATCTGAATTTTTACAACATCAAATGAATTTCAATGATAATTATGCATCTTACTCTAAGACTTACTTTCTTGATAATTTCCAAATTGAAAAAGTTGATTTGCTTACTAATTTTGATGATGTGCATAATGTTTTACATGATTCTTGTTTGATTGATCAAATGATTTTGCATGATTATCACTCACTCGAAAAGAATGTTCGGTTTGTTTCATATAAGTCTAAGGATGATTGCAGTGTTGGATCTTTGTTAATGTTACCATATTATAAGAAGATTTATGAGATTGACTATGGTCCATGCATCTCTAAGTCTTCCTTGCTATTTCAAGTAACTAACAATCTTGTGAGCTTTGATGATGTTTGTCCTAAGATAGGTCATTTCAAGAAATTACAAAATATAGATGAGACAATGGACATACAATTGCTAAGAAAAAAGATGATATCAAGGAAGATAATGGTTTTTGACCCGGGAGGTGTTAACTTGAAAGGAGAAGGAAGGATACCCATGTTGTTGTTCTTGTTGAAAATAGATGATACATGAGGTACGTATGCTTTATGTGCTTTTATTTATGTTATTAACTTAATTTATTGCGATGTAGGTAATGTTATAGATTCGAGGACGAATCCTTTTCAAGAGGGACGGGATGATATGAATCATGGAACGTCACAAAAAGCCCATGGACAAATCACAACATTAAAGTTCAAGAGAAGCAATTGAACATCCATTTACAAGCCTACATTAGCAAAGTCAAGACAAGCTTTGAAGATCCAAGCATGGAGGCTAACGAAGAGGACTTGATGAACTTTAATCAATGGAAAATACATGTTGAATAAGAGTATTGAAGACTTGTTCAATCAGAAATGAAGAGAAGAGCAAATTAGGAAAGTTGCATCACTTTGCAAACTTTCCTTATTTGGACCACTTTCCATATTTGTTCCCGAACTTGACATATATGATGTCCACTAATTTACAATGTATTTGGACATGTTTTAGGCCTTTATTTATCAGTTTTAATGCTTAGAATAGTTTAGGAATGATATAATATCTTCTAGGGCAAAACTTTCCTAAAATGCACCAAATGCACTTAAGGAAAGATTTGGCAGATTTTGTGCCTCCTTGTAATCCGAATTTCCTTGTTATTTTTAGGGTTTCTTTGCCTATTTAAAGGCCTCATTTGTAACCCTAAACATGAAGAATTAATATGATAGAAAATAGCTTTGTTTTGCTTATTGCTTGGTTGATTTTACCTTGTATTTTGTAGCCTTGTTCTAGGTTGCATGTTTTAGAAACATTCAAGCATAACTTGATCTATTGTGTTTGTGGATTGTTTCAATCTTGAAATAAGAACAAGTTCTCTTATTTCAAGATCATAGATCATTGGAATAATCTTTCTCTTCTTGTGTTCCAAGGGTTTTGCCTTATTGTTATTTGGGGTTTTAGGATTGCATCTAGGGGTTCTTTGTGTTTTCAAAGGGTTTCTATTTCAATTTCCTAGGGTTTCATATCATGAGGGAAAATCACATAGAACGGGTTTCCGGCTCAAACTCGGTTTTAGGGTTTAGGGGAAGTTTCTAAAATTGACTAAAACGACTTTCCCGATTGAAATCTTCAAGCTTCGATGAACGAATTTGAAGATTTCAAACCAAAACCTCCATTAAAATACTATTCACATCAAATTTTAAAAACTTTGTCATACCTTAAGGCCTCGAGAAAACGGGCGAAAATCACGATTGGTAGGTTGGAAATGATCCACGATCCGAGGGCTTTCCAATGGAACAAGAATCCAGACGATCCACCAAGAATTGAAGAAAAACCAAAATTTGGAAAATCCTCCTTGATAGGCTCGGCCCCAAGGGAAGAAAAGAAGCGAAAAATGAGCAAATTTGTCTACTTTTGACTTTTTAAAGTGATGATGAATAGTGTTTTTAGATATTTTATGAATTTGGAAAATGAAGCCTACGTCCCTCTTTTGTTTTTACTTTAAAAACGAAACCCGAAGCTCTTAAATTAATCTAAAGGTGATTAATAATTATTAATTGGCCAGTTAATAATTATTCATGTCACCGAAACGAATTTAAAGTATTAAAAGGATAAAAAGGGTTTTCGGACGAAAATAACTACTAAAATCGAAATCACTATTTTTAAATTAACCTTAAATACTTTAATTAAAATAAAAAAAAAATTTACCCCCAAAAGTAACAGGACGTTACATAATTTAAAGGATTTAATGGATTCGGGTTGTTACAAAAACCACATGGGTGTTATTTGCAATTTACCCATTAAAAAATAATGTTAATTTTTTCCCAACAACACTCTCACTATTATCACAACTTGAAATAATTCCACAACACCATACTCTCTAACCTTTATACACACTTTACAACAAAAAATGACATGATAAGGATTGCAGCTTCTAAGCCATAAGCCTTGTAAAAGAAAGTCATGATGTCGGTAGCGTGGTTTTCATTATCAATTTGTGTGTCAAACTTGAAGGAGAGATCACTTAGATGGTAGAATTCATGATTCAATTTGTTACCTCCTAATTAGCAACTCTTAATGGAGGATGACACGACTATAATTTCACCACCTTTCCCTAAATAGTTGTATATTTAGTGAGAGACAAAACCCGTAGAGAAAATATAAAAAGAAGAATATGATTCATCCATTAAATATATTTTGTTGGGAACTTCAACAACTGTTTTAAATTGAATTTAAATCCATTGTATGAATTGAATGATGTACAATGTATCATGCACAAAAAAGGTTAGTGAATGGGAATAGACAATATCTAGTTTTTGGAAATAGACAATATCTAGTTCTTGGAAATTATGTTTTTTGAGAATTCTAATAGTAAAGAAATTTTGAAACCCTAAAGTTGTTAGTGAGGAGTGTATTTTTTTTTAATATAAATATTTTATTTAAATTGTAAAAAGGTCAAAAGGGAACATAAAAATTCTCCCCTAATTCATATTTTTAATATATTGAGATAAGATAGAACTAAACAATTTACATTCATTTATTATTAACCAATTTTACTCCAAATACTTTTAAAAGAGAATCATGTAAACAACTTGTTTTAACCCATTAATTAGTGTGACGACCCGACTCTTTTAAATCATTTAAAAAACTAAAACACAGCGAAAGTCTTTATATTTAAAAAAACGGCATGGTTATGTTTGAAACTTAGGCTAGCCAAAACCTGTTTACATTTTCACATTAGAAAGTTTAAACATAAGGAATTTCAAATTCCTATTTCAGGAGTTTAAAAGGATTAACATCCATAAAAGTAAAACCATAAGCTCTTAAGAGCTATATACAAGTTTGCATAACAAAAAATACAATTAAACAAAAGGAGTCCATGGACATTTAAAAGTATCTAGTCCATCTCTGATTCATCATCCTCTCGATCATGCCGCACCAGCTCCTCTCCCACCACGACGGGCATAAAGCATTAACTGAAATTTGTTTGTAATATCATAAGCTAACAACAAGCCCAGTGAAAATAAAAAGAATAAAAAGTAACAATATATCTCAAACCCGTATTATGAATTGTGTCCAAATAAGATTACATATTTCTTTCCAAAGCTTTCTAAACTCAAAACTTTAACTTCCAACTATTTAGAAAAAGTACTTTCATAACTCATAATATCTTCAAGATGATAATACTAGTCTATGTAGTCAAATCCTCATCCAATAACTCATTAAAACAAGTATAAAAAAATTTAATAAACTTTACATAAGCATATGTGACGACTCGTCATAGTTGCTCTCAACTGTGACGACTCGTCACTTTTAAATAAATTAAATTCAGAGAAAACAGCGGTAGTCTTTTATTTTTAGAAAATTTTGCGTGGTTTTGTTTGAAAGTTGGCATGCCGAAAACCTGTTTACATCCTAATTTTTCAATCTAATAAATTCACATGGACTTTAAGTCCCAAATCAGGAGTTCAAATATTTCATATCATAAAAACATCAACAAAAGCTCTTATGAGCTAATTACAACATCAAAGTCTTGAAATTCACAAAAAATATTTACATATACTTTACAAAAACAAGTCCATCTCGAGGTCAGCATCCCTCGATCACGCTGCACCATCTCCCCTTCCACGGCCTCTAGTCAGGGCATTACCTGAAATTGGTTGTAATATCATGAGCTAACAAACTAAGCCCAGTGAGAATAATAAGCATAAAAAGTAAAGATAGACCTCAAACTCGCATTTCGATTTGTGCCCAAATAAATCCGACACTTTCTTTCCTAGAATTTTTCAAAGTCTAGGTAATTCTAATCCATTTTCTCCAAAGTATGACATTACTACACTTGTAGTCAATTCTCAACCATTAACTTGTTATGACAAAGAATAAGTACAGTAATTAAACTTTGTATAAAATAATATAATATCTCGATTCTCTATTTCATCAATCATATGCAATGAAGGGTTCGCATATACCCTTATGCATGAATGAAGTAAATTCATCAATCTCGTAAGATACCATTCACTTCTTTTTCATTAAGAGTAATGAGCCAATCCCGTAGGATCCCATTCGTCTCTTTATCACATAGAGTAATGAGCCAATCCCGTAGGATCCCATTCGTCTCTTTATCACATAGAGTAATGAGCCAATCCCGTAGGATCCCATTCGTCTCTTTATCACATAGAGTAATGAGCCAATCCCGTAGGATCCCATTCGTCTCTATTTTCACTTTCTTTTCTTTTTCACTTTCTTTTTCTCTTTCACTTACTTTCTCTTTTCGTTTCCTTCTCAAAGAATGATGCGAGATGTTATGCATATGCTTGCAAAAGTAAATAAAGTAAATGTAAATGATAAAGTAATCAAAACAAGCATAAATTAAAGGAGCAAAAGTAAAGACATAAAGTAAAGGACATAAATAAAATAGATAGCAATCTCGGATGAACGATATGTCGATCGAACTCCGGCATCAATAATAAAAGTAGAATCATAACACGAACGATTAATCTATTAACCATTCTAAGAACAAGCTTGGATCTTCTAACCTCCAATGATCCAACCTAAGCTTAGAAACGAAGCTAACTTAGAATCTTCTAAGATTCGATCATCGTCCTCGAGAACTCCTAAGTTCTCACTTAAAGGATTAACTCTTAATCCTAAGGGCACTAACTCTCAAGCCTCTAATCTTAGACTCGGTTTCTAGTCTTAGTTTCAACTCTACAAACCTTCACACTTATTCGATTTCTATAATTACTTTAAATCCTAACTATTCTCACCTTAATTAAAAGATGACTTTGCTCCTAAGTCCGAAGGAGCGATCAAGTAAGCGGTTCAAAAACACCTACAAAGAATTATATCATACAATCAATAATTAACCAACTATCGATCAAACATCAACCAAACGTACAAAACAACGAAAAACCCAACAAAATCCCACATGAGGCCCACGGCCGTAGCATCAAAATTGGGTCTCGGGTTTGGTTTTTCGGCTGAGTTGGTTTTAAGCAAATTTGATATTCCCGATTTCAATGGGTATCAATAATTAGGGTTTTTGAACATTAATCTCTTTCCCGAATCGAATTTAAATAAACATTCATTCATTAATTTCTAACCCAAAATCAAACCCAAAAGGGTAAATTTAAAACGGAAAGGGTTTCGACTGAAACTCGGTTTTAGGGTTAAGGGATGGTTTCCAAAAACACGTAAAACTACTCCCGAGTTTACAAACACCGAGTTCTACAACACGAAATCGAAGAAAATCAAGTAAAACTCCATTAAAACACTATTTGGAGCTTAGGGTTTGAAACTTTACTTACCGAGATCTCCGCAAAACACGAGTGGCAAGTACGAAGGTTAGGTGGAAAAGATTCGTATGACCGATACCTTTCCAAAGGACTCGGAATCAAGTCGATCGGGCAAGAAACGAACAAAATCAAAATCTTCTCTTTTCTTCTTTGAGACCCACGGGTGGAGGAGGGAAAAATTGGAGAGTTTTGGTCAAATTTGAGTCAAAGGAGAATTTAAAGAAGATAGTCAAATAGTGTTTTTAGATATTTTGCAAATTGGAAAATTACGATTTTGCCCTTTTATGACTTTTGGCTTAAAAACAAATCCCGAACATCTCAAACTATCCCAATGGTGATTAATAATTATTAATACCATTAAAATGTATTTAAATAAATAAAGCCATTAAAATGAAATAAATTACTAAATTCTAATTCAAGGATAAATAAATAAACTTTAATTACTTAAATTAAAATAAAATAAATAAAAGTTTTTTTTTTCACAAAATAACGGGACGTTACAGCATAACATCTCAATTCACCTTGTTATCTTACTTTCCATAATGAAATATACAACTCCTTCTCCATGATATAATTCCACCGAAAATATGAATAAAGGTAATGAGAACTTCTCGTAGGATTCACATTCTCCCTTATGAATGAAGGTAATGAGAACTTCCCGTAGGATTCACATTCTCCCTTATTTTGTTTCTCACTTTCCTTTCGAATCAATGATGTAAGATGTTATGCATATGCTTTCAAAAGTAAATAAACATAAATATGAATGTTAAAGTAAACGAAGGGTATAAAGTAAATGGATCATAGATGTCCTTGTGCATAAAGTAAATAAATAGGAATTTCGGGAAAACAATAAGTAAATCAAACCAACGATACTTTAATAAAAGTAAGATTTTAACTTGACGAATAAGTCTCCACTTCCAAAGATTCTATACTTTTCAATAAATATCCAAAATTCCATATTCAAGTTCCTTAGTCATTCCATTATACGTGGATCCTTCAACTTCCAATAATCCAACCTAAACTCCGGATCAATTCTAAACATAGAACTTCCAAAGTCAAACGTTCCTCTCAAGAAAATCAGTAAGTATTCTCACTCAACTAGAACTAGTTCCAAACCTAAGTATACTAGCTCACTTTCCTTTATCCTTTGATTCCAACCTTAATCTCAACTTCCAATCCTACAAATCATTACACTTTTTCGTTTTCTAAAGCTACGTTAAATCCTAATTATTCTCACCTTGGCAAAGTAGACTTGCTTCCAATGACCGGAAGAGTGATCAAGCAACGATTCAACAACCACTACAAATAATTACATCTAACAATCAATAATTAAACAAACATCGATCGATTGTCATCTAAAAGCATAAAACGACGAAAACCCAATAAAGGACCACAGGTGCTCTCGGCCCTAGAGGAAAAATAGGCCTCGGGTTTGGTTCTCCGGCTTTTAGGCAAATTAGAGGTGTTTCGGGTTGGTTTCAAGTAGTTTGGAAGTTTCCGGTTTCAATGGGTGACGATAAATCGGGTTTTTTTACAATAATTACTTTCCCGAATTTAATTACAATTAGCAATTAATCAATAAAAGTACATCCTAAAACAACCCACAAGATGTAAATTTCAAACGGGACGGGTTTCGGCTCAAACTCGATTTTAGGGTTAAGGGAAAGTTTCCAAAAACACTTAAAACAACTCCCGTAGTTAAAGTCATCGAGTTTAACGGCAAGAAATCGAAGATTCAAAATGAAAACTCCATTAAAACATTATTTTGAGCTTAGGTTTTGAAAGTTAAACTTACCATGAGGTCCTTAGAACATGGATGGAAAGCACGATTGCTAGGTGGAGAAGAATCTTAGGACCGAGGGCTTTCCGATGCAACCGAAATCAAGTCGATCCGTTGAGAAACTAATGAAACCCGAAATTTTTCTTTTCCAAGAGGAGGCTCTCGGTTTTTGAAGAGAATAAGAGGAAGAATGGGCAACTTTTGGTCAAAGTGGTGATTTTAAGGAGAAGTGAATAGTATTTTGATATTTTAGGAATTTTAGAAATGACGGTTACGTCCTTTTAATGACTTTTGACTTCTAATTCGAAACCCGAAGTTCTTAAACTATCCAAACGGTGATTAATAATTATTAGATGGCCCGTTAATAATTATTAATATAACCAAAACTAAATTAAGCTATTAAAGTAATTAAAAAGGTTTAAACCGAAATAAACTTCTAAATTCTAAATTACTGAATCTGTAAAGTCCCGTTATTTTGAAGTGAATTTTTTTTTATTTAATGTTATTTATTTATTTCAATTTAAGTATTTAAAGTAACTTTAGAAAGTGAATAAGTATAATGATTTGTAGAATTGGAAACTAAGACTAAGATTCGAATCTAAGATTAGAGGAAAACGAGCTAGTGCCCTTAGGATTAGGAGCTAGTTCTTTGAGTAGGAACTTAGGAGTTTCTCGAGGAAATATTGAATCTTAGAATATTCTAAGTTAGATTCGTTTCGAAGCTTAGGATGGATCATTGGAAGTTAAAAGATCCAAACTTTTAGATGGAACGGTTAATAGAACCTCGGATTTTTATTGGAAGTTTAGCATCCTTGAAGGAATAGGTTAATCGTTTAAGATAGGATTTACTTTTATTATTGTATTGGAGTTCAATTTACATATCGTTCTTCTGGAATTTCCTATCTATTTACTTTATGTCTTTTACTTTATGCCCCTTTACTTTTTGCTTGTTTCGGCTACTTTAATATTCGCACTTTACGTTTATTTACTTTTGCGAGTATATCATAACATCTCGCACCATAACATATTGAACCATAACATCTCGCATCATTTAAAAGAAGAGAAAGTGAGAAAGAAAGGAAGGGGAAAATGTTGGACCCTACAGGGAATGTCCGCATCACCTTCAGAGAAAAAGAAAAGAAAATGAGAAAGAAATGAAGGGGAGAATGTTGAACCCTACGGGGAATGTCCGCATCACCTTCAGAGAAAAAGAAAAGAAAGTGAAAAAGAAAAGGAGGGGAGAAAGTTGGACCCTATGGGGATTGTCCGCATCACCTTCTTCATTCATAAGGCTGAATGGTGGATACTACGGGAAATGTCCACGTTACCTTCATTCATGCATAAAGGGCGAATGCGAATCCTATGGGATATCCTCATTACCTTCATGCATATGATAGATGGAAATATATATCATGGATAGAGAATCGACATGTTATATTTATGCAAAGTTTATTTACTTTTCTTGTTTATGTTATAACAAGTTAATGGATGAGAGTTAGACTACGTGTGTTAGTAATATCATCTTTTGGAGATTACAGAATGAAATTACCTAGAGTTTGGAGAACTTTAGGATTGCTTGTGTCAGATTAATTGGACACAAATCGGAATACGGGTTTGAGGTCTAACTTTACTTTTTATTCTTATTATTCTCACTAGGCTTAAGTTGTTAGCTCATGATATTACAAAAATTTCAGGTAATGCCCTGGCTAGAGGTCGTGGGAGAGGAGAAGGTGCTGCGTGATCGAGGGATGATGACCTCGAGATGGACTAGGTTGATTTAAAGTCCATGGACTATGTTTTGTGAATTTTACACATATTTTGGATTTGTATATTTGTAAATGGCTCATAAGAGCTTATTGTCTTTACTTTTATGATTATAAGTCTTTTGAACTCCTGATTAAGAACTTGAAGTTCCTTGTATTTTTCTTTAGATTTTGAAATTAAGATGTAAACAAGTGTAACGTCCCGTTATTTTGAAGTGATTTTTTTTTAATTTTATTTAATATTGTTTATTTAGTTATTTATTTCAATTCAAGTATTTAGTTTAATTATTATTTTGTAATATCGATTTTAGTAGTTAATTTTGCCCAAAATTCTTTTTAACCGTTTTAATGTTTTATTTTCGCTTCGGTGACATTAATAATACTTAATAGACCAATTAATAATTATTAATCACCTTTAGATTTATTTAAGAGCTTCAGGTTTCGATTTAGAAGTCAAAAGTCATAAAAGGACGCAACCGTCATTTTCAATTTCTTAAAATATCTAAAATCACTATTCACGTATCTTTAAATATCACAAAATTGCCTTCATCTTTCTCTCCTTCCCTTCTCCTTGCCATGGGATTCATCCACCATTGATGGATTTTTCTTTTCTTCGTTTCTCATTCGTTTATCAGTGGATCATCGTGTTTTCGGTTGCGTTGGATTGGTAGGGACGGGAGCTACCTATCCAACCTAGATTTTCGAAGTTTCTCGTTCCCTAAGGGAAGTTCCAAAAAGTACGATTGCTCGGTTGTTGAATTGTGAGAAATCGAAGATTTTGAGAAAATCTTATTTGGCTAAGGTGAGAATAGTTAGGATTTAAAGTATCTTTAGAAAGCAAATGAGTATGATGGTTTGTAGAATTTAAAACTAAGACTAGAATCCAAATCTAAGATTAGAGGGATGTGAGTTAGTGCCCTTAGGATTAGGAGTTAATCCTTTAAGTGAGAACTTAGGAGTTCTCGAGGAAACTATCGAATCTTAGAAGATTCTAAGTTAGATTCGTTTCAAAGCTTAGGTTGGATCATTGGAAGTTAAAAGATCCAAACTTGTATTTTAGACCGATTAATAGAACCTCGGATTATGTTGCAAGTTTCGAATCCTTGAAGGTATAGGTTAATCGTTTAAGTTATGATTTTACTTTTATTATTGTTAGCGGACTTCGATTGACATATCGTTCGTCCGGAGTTTCCTATTTATTTACATTATGTCCTTTACTTTATGCCTTTTTACTTTATGTTTGTATCGGCTACTTTAATTCCGCACGTTATTTATTTACCCCAAAACATATCATATTGCATCATAACATCTCGCATCAAAAGAAAAAAAGTGAGAATGAGAAAGACATGAATGGGAGAATGATGGATCCTACGGGATAGACCACATTACCTTCATAGAAAAAGAAGAGAGAATGAGAAAGACATGAATGGGAGAATGATGGATCCTACTGGATAGACCACATTACCTTCATAGAAAGAAAAAAGAAAGTGAGAAAGAAAAGAAGGGAGAACGATGGATCCTACGGGATAGACCACGTTACCTTCTTCATGCATAAGGGCGTATGCGAATCCTACGGGATGTCCTCATGCATTCATGCTTATGATTGATGACATAGAGAATCGAGATGTTATGTTTTATACAAAGTTTATTTACTTTTCTTATTCTATATCATAACAAGTTAATGGATGAGGATTTGACTACGAGTGTAGTAATATCATTCTTTGGGAGAATAAGATTTGTTGTAAACCTTGTATATAGTACAAGGTATGTAAAGAAAATGAGATATAAATGCTATATGCATTTACGAAACCATACCATAAATATTTGGAATGTAGTTCCACAATTATATTGGAGAATTGGTAAGTGAAAGTGGAACATTTTGATATAAACTCTTTGAATGGATTGATAGGAAATAGTAAGTATGTTCTTGGACACAAATCGGAAATGCGAGTTTGAGGTCTATCTTTACTTTTTATTCTTATTATTCTCATTGGGCTTAGTTTGTTAGCTCATGATATTACAAACATTTCAGGTAATGTTTGGGATCGTGGAAGAGGAGCTGGTATGCGCTTGATCGAGAGGGTGATGATTTCGAGATGGACTAAGTTGTTGTAAAAATCCATATACATGGTTTTGTGAATTTTATATAATTTTGAGATTTGTGCAATTGTATATAGCTCTTAAGAGCTTTTGTCTTTACTTTTATGATTATAAATCATTTTGAACTGCTGGATAGGAACTTAATGTTCCTTGTGTATTTTAGATTTTGAAATTAAGATGTAAACAGGTTTTGGCCAACAAATTTTCAAACATAACCACGCCATTTTTCTTAAAATATAAAGACTTCTGTTGTGTTTTCTAATTTAATTTATTTAAAAGTGTCGGGTCGTCACAGTTGGTATCAGAGCCTACGGGTTCTGTAGACTACATGCGATGCATGTTTGTTTTCATGTTTTGTTTTAAGTCCATTCTCAAGTCATCATCTGAGATTAGCGGCACCAGGTATGCCTATAACTCTTATTCTCATACGTTATTTCTTTGATATTGGAAGAGTTTTGAGAATATTGTAGAAGTTAATGATGTTTGTGATATTTCACATCCTTGTAAAACCACTATGTGGTTGTGTTTATTTGACCCATTTTGAGAATTGGGTAAGGTTGTTGAGAATATGCATGACCCCGTGCAGTTTTAGAGGTTATACACCTCGTTAAGAGTATTGACTTAATGTCAAAGTAAAAGAGATGAGATACTTCGAGAGATCAATCGTTTGATCCTTAAGTTGATTAAAGTGTTATTGTCACACAATTGCTAAATAGTGGTTTTAGTAAATGTGTGTTGACATTGTGTGTAAAAGGAGACATGATTGTCTGAAGCCCATAATTTAGAGATAAAGCACCTATTGGAGGTGAGTAAGTGTTGATAAGTAATCGGTCTGACTCGGGTCCAGTAACCTAGATTTAACTCAATGGACAAGTTCCTTGTTTGTGTTGAGAAAGTTGGATTATGGTAAGTGGTGAATCCTTGTGGTACTGTTGTACAAAAAGGAAAGTGTGTTGCTACTCAAAAGAGGAAGTAAGAACTCTATGTGATGAGTCTCAATGAGGACCATTAACGGTTTTGTTAATTGGTCATTGGCCCAGTTTGGTCACTATCACGGTATGATGTACCAATTTGATTTGGATTATACTCGGGTCGAGTTATCGAGATCCATATTTGGTAAATTCTCAAGTTTGACTAACACTAAGGTTGAGTGTTGGTATTTGATTGAGATATAGAAGGAAGTTGATGGACCGTGATATCGGTAACTTCTATAAGGCAATGAGATGGTTTGGTGAATTTCAATTCACATTGTGTTGACCATCTGATTGGATAGTGAAATTTGAGAAACTTGTAGGTCATAGTTTGGACCTACCGAGTCTTTTCAAGATAGACTCTAAAGTGAATCCTATGTTGGAAGGATAGGACGTTAATGGACTAAGGTGTTTGACAGACACCAGATTTGCTTTCCAAGAAAGCAAATGATCTTTAAGGTTGAGTTCATTCAATATTTGAATAAGGAGGCTTAGGAGTCGTCCTTATCTTGGATTTTACATCTTCTGAAAAGAAGAGAAATTTACTACTACGGGACAGACTACCTCTCAGAAGAAGAAAGCAAAGGATGACGATGTCAGTCAAGGGATACCGCAGCAGCAGCAACAGCAGCAGCAACAACAGTAGCAGCAACAGCAACAACAACAGCAGCAGCATCAGCAAAAACAAGTTCGAGGTGGAGCTCAACAAGGATAGGATCATCCTTACTAAAATAGTTGTGTCAGTTTCCATCAGGGAGATGCACACTTCCATCAAGATGCTATGTTGTGATAAAACTTGGAATCACGCCACTTTTATAGGGTGTATAAGACTTAACCATCACAACATAGTAGTAAGGTCAGGATTATTAGGAAAAGCTGCCGGTATGGTAGTGTTTTATACTTTATTATTTTCAAGCCGTCTGGCTTTTATTTTGGAGCTAGCCACTCTTTTATTTTATCTTGTTATGATGAGTTGGCAGCTTTTGAGTCGAGACTGTTAAGTTTCGAGATATGTGCTTTTACCCAGTGGGGAAGTTTATTATGATGATAGTGTGATTGGCACTTATGACATGTGCATTATGAGTAGATGCTCACATCTTACTTTGATTGTTATGCATATGTCTGATATTGATGTGATATTGATTATGGATTGGCTATCATCCAATCATACCATTGATTGTACTAAGAGTGTTATTGATTTTATGAGTCCTTGTGGGACTAGTCTATGTTTTCGTGGGTTTAGTAGCCGAGTAGCACCCACCTTGATATATATGTTAGAAGCTAGAATGCTAACAAGTGATGGAGTCTTGGGCTATTTAGCTAGTATTATCGATACTTCTGTACCGGAGACTAGCTGAGTTAAAAGAGCTTAAGAGTCAGTTATAGGAAGTCTTAAACTCAGGGTTTATTCACCCTAGTGTGTCCTCGTAAGGAGTACTTTGTTGTTTGTGAATAGAAAGACAGTTCAGCGAGACTGTATATTGATTATCGAGCGTTGAATCAATTATAGGGAAAGACAAGTATCAATTGTATTTGATTCATGATCTATATGATCAGTTGGGAAGAAACCACTATCTTTTCAAAGATAGATTTGAGATCCGGTTAAATCCGTTGAAGATTTAGGATTAAGATATTCCTAAAACTGCTTTCAGGACGCGTTATGGACAGTATGAATTTGTAGTTATGTCCTTTGACTTGACCAATGTGCTTGCAGCTTTAATGGATTTAATGCACACTGTGTTCAAGAGGTTCATCAATTTTATTAAAAAATCAGAAGTGGTATGCCAAGTTCTCAAAGTGTGAGTTTTGGCTAAAAGAAATGGCATTTTCGGCCATGTAATATTGAGTAGAGGAGTATCTGTTGATCCCTCTAAGATTGAGGCAGTTAGTAACTGGCCTAGACCGACGAGTATGGCTGATATTCGCACTTTTCTGGGACTTGCAGGCTATTATAGACGGTTTGTGCAAGATTTCTCCAAGATTGCTTCAGCCTTGACACGTTTGACCCGGAAGGGAGTTGATTTTGTATGGTCTGAGGATTGTGAAAGGAGCTTTGAGAATCTCAAGAGGAGGCTTGTAACAGCACCTGTTCTAGTGTCGCCTGACAAAACTGGTGGTTTGACTCTGTACAAGATGCTTTACATAGAGGTTTGGGGATGTGTGTTGATGCAACAAGGAAAAGTTATAGCCTAACAGTGGGGCCTACTTTGAAGCAGAGGATGATTTATGCACAGAGAGGTGAGGCTCATCTACAGGCCAGTTTTAGAGAGGTTGTGTCTTATGTGCCTAGCTACTTTACCTTCTCTACTGATAGTGCTTTGATATATCGTAATAGGCTTTGTGTGCCTATGGGAGCGACTTTTAGAAGGGAACTGTTGGAGGAGGCTCACAGTTATATCTTCTCTATTCATCCAGGTAGTACGAAGATGTACGAGGAACCGAGAAAATATTATTGATGGCCTGGGATGAAATATAAGATTGTAAAGTACGTGAATAGGTGCTTGATTTGTTAGCAAGTCAAGGCCCTAAAGGAGAGTATACCGGGTTATCTTAACCTTCAAAAGTACTTGAATGGAAATGGGAGGAGATTTCCATGGATTTTAACAAAGGTTTGCCGAAGATGGCAAGAAGTTATGATACCATTTGGATGATGGTATACTGTTTGACAAAGCCGCACACTTTAATCTTGGAAGGATTATCTATCCAGTTAAGACTAGGGAATAGTGGTACCTAAGAAAGATTGTTAGATTGTATGGTGTGCCGGTGAAGATTTTATCTGATCGAGACACTCGCTTTGTCTCGGAGTTTTGACACTGTTTAGGCACTTTGTGGTAGAAAGTATCGTTCTTCCGCTCATTTGGATGAAATTGGAGAAAAGAGACTTTTGGTACTCAAGTTGTAACAAATGACTAGCGAGTCTATCATTTGTTTAGAGAGAGGTAAAGGGTTAACCAAAGTTGACAACAGGATTCAGTGTAGTCCGTTCATGTTGTAGTAGTGGATCTCGTATACTTCAAGTGACACCAACGAAGGGTGTTATGGAGGTTGGGAATAAGGGTAAGTTGAGCCCTAGATTTGTTGGCCTATCGAGATACTCAATCGAGTAGAAGTGGTAGCTTATTCTTTAGCTTTACCACTTCTGTTATCGGCCGTTTGTAATATTTTCCATATATTGATGCTTTGGAAATACATGATGAATCCGTTCCACGTGATTGATTATGAACTGGTTGTTTTGAATGCTAATAAGTCTTATGAGAATGCACCCGTTAAGATAACAGCATTCGAACAAAAGTGATGAGAAATAAAAAGGAATTCACTTGGTTAAGGTTCTTTGAAAGAACCAAGTGTCAAAGGAAGCAACGTGAGAACGTGAGGATGAGATACAGTCAAAGTACCCTCGCTTTATTCACTTAGTGATCGCACTTTTCGAGGACGAAAAGTCTTTTAAGGAGGGTAGACTGTAACGTCCCGTTATTTTGAAGTGATTTTTTTTTATTTAATATTGTTTATTTAGTTATTTATTTAAATTCAAGTTTTTAGTTTAATTATTATTTTGTAATTTCAATTTTAGTAGTTAATTTTGCCCGAAATTTTTTTTAACCGTTTTTATGTTTTATTTTCGCTTCGGTGACATTAATAATTATTAATAGGCCAATTAATAATTATTAATCACCTTTAGATTTATTTAAGAGCTTCGGGTTTCGATTTAGAAGTCAAAAGTCATAAAAGGACGCAACCGTCATTTCCGATTTCTTAAAAGATCTAAAATCACTATTCACTTATCTTTAAATATCACAAAATTACCATCATCTTTCTCTCCTTCCCTTCTCCTTGCCGTGGGATTCATCCACCATTGATGGATTTTTCTTTTCTTCGTTTCTCATTCGTTTCTAGACGGATCGTCGTGTTTTCGGTTGCATTGGATTGGTAGGGACGAGGGCTACCTATCCAACCTAGCTTTTCGAAGTTTCTAGTTCAATAAGGGAAGTTCCAAAAAGTGCGATTGCTCGGTTGTTGAATTGTGGGAAATCGGAGATTTGGAGAAAATCTTATTTGGCTAAGGTGAGAATAGTTAGGATTTAAAGTATCTTTAGAAAGCAAATGAGTATGATGGTTTGTAGAATTTGAAACTAAGACTAGAGGGATGTGACTTAGTGCCCTTAGGATTAGGAGTTAATCCTTTAAGTGAGAACTTAGGAGTTCTCGAGGAAACTATCGAATCTTAGAAGATTCTAAGTTAGATTCGTTTCAAAGCTTAGGTTGGATCATTTGAAGTTAAAAGATCCAAACTTGTGTTTTAGAACGATTAATAGAACCTCGGATTATGTTGGAAGTTTAGAATCCTTGAAGGTATAGGTTAATCGTTTAAGTTATGATTTTACTTTTATTATTGTTAGCGGAGTTCGATTACATATCGTTCGTCCGGAGATTCCTATTTATTTACTTTATGTCGTTTACTTTATGCCTTTTTACTTTATGTTTGTATCGGCTACTTTAATTCCGCACTTTATTTATTTACTCCAAAACATATCATATTGCATCATAACATCTCGTATCATGGAAAAAAAAGTGAGAATGAGAAAGACATGAATGGGAGAATGATGGATCCTACGGGATAGACCACATTACCTTCATAGAAAAAGAAGAGAGAATGAGAAAGACATGAATGGTAGAATGATGGATCCTATGGGATAGACCACATTACCTTCATAGAAAGAAAAGAGAAAGTGAGAAAGAAAAGGAGGGAGAACGATGGATCCTACGGGATAGACCACGTTACCTTCTTCATGCATAAGGGCGTATGCGAATCCTACGGGATGTCCTCATGCATTCATGCTTATGATTGATGATATAGAGAATCGAGATGTTATATTTTAAACAAAGTTTATTTACTTTTCTTATTCTATATCATAACAAGTTAATGGATGAGGATTTGACTACGAGTGTAGTAATATCATTCTTTGGGAGAATAAGATTTGTTGTAAACCTTGTATATAGTACATGGTATGTAAAGAAAATGAGATATAAATGCTATATGCATTTACGAAACCAAACCAGAAATATTTGGAATGTAGTTCCACAATTATATTAGAGAATTGGTAAGTGAAAGTAGAACATTTTGATATAAACTCTTTGAATGGATTGAAAGCAAAGAGTAAGTATATTCTTGGACACAAATCGGAAATGCGAGTTTGAGGTCTATCTTTACTTTTTATTCTTATTACTCTCATTGGGCTTAGTTTGTTAGCTCATGATATTACAAACATTTCAGGTAATGTTTGGGGGATCGTGGAAGAGGAGCTGGTGCGCGCTTGATCGAGAGGGTGATGATTTCGAGATGGACTAAGTGGTTGTAAAAATCCATGTACATGGTTTTGTTAATTTTATATAATTTTGAGATTTGTACAATTGTATATAGCTCTTAAGAGCTTTTGTCTTTACTTTTATGATTATAAATCATTTTGAACTGCTGGATAGGAACTTAATGTTCCTTGTGTATTTTAGATTTTGAAATTAAGATGTAAACAGGTTTTGGCCAACAAATTTTCAAACATAACCACGCCATTTTTCTTAAAATATAAAGACTTCCACTGTGTTTTCTAATTTAATTTATTTAAAAGTGTCGGTTCGTCACAACAGGTTTTGGCTAGCCAACTTTCAAACATAACCACGCCAATTTTCTTAAAATATAAAGACTTCCGCTGTGTTTTCTAATTTAAATTATTTAAAAGTGTCGAGACGTCACAGAATCTAAAATAACTTTAATTACTTAAATTAAAATAAAATAAATAATAATTTTTTTAATACCTCAAAAGTAACAAGACGTTACAATTATATTATTATTAATGCAATTAATCTTGTTTTTTAATTAATAATATAATATTAATAAATAATTTTCATTTAGATGATCTCATTATTTAACTTAAAATATCATAATTGATAATATTAAATTTAATTTCTATTTAAATAATATCATTAATTAAACAATTAATATTGCCTAATTTAAACAAAATCGATTACTTAAAATATTTGTTCTTCCTATGTTAAATAAATATATTAATTTTGCTACAACGATATTTGGGCTGCCATAGGGACCCAGACCTCCAATAAAAAAAATTAATTAATTGATTAAACTAATTAATCAATTAGTTATTATTATTAACTAAGGGTTATTCCACTATAAATCTATGATTACACTTTAACATCATCAATGGGTCGAGCCGAGCAGGCTCAACCCAAACATTTGAAGGCTCAAGCTCGACTCGGGCTCGAGCCCAATGAGCTTTTGTTTTTGGTCGGGCCGAGATCTAAAATGTTAAGGCTCGTGGCTCGGCTCGTGGGCTAGGCTCATCGAGCCGAGCTTGTGCCTGGCTCGTTGGAGCGAGCCAAGCTTGGCCTATCATATAAGTTCATTTTTGTATTATATTTTCTAAACAAGTGTATAACTTTCGAATCACTTTTTAAAAAAAAAAATCAAGTGTTAGCAAAATTCACATATTAAACTTATTATTTTAAATAACAATTTTATCCGTTAAATAATTTAACTATTTTATTTTATCTTATTTAGTAATTACACAAAAGTATCAACTTTAAAAATATATATTTTTATTAATTATTTCATACATGAATATTTGAAAATAAAGTGCATCACTACAATATAAGTACATCCCAACTAGGTTGGCACCCACTTATTTTATTTTATTTTTTATAACTCTATTGTTAAGTAATAATAGAATTTTTTATCTTAAATTTATAAAATGGTAATAATATAAAATTTTATTTAAATAATAAATAAATATTGTGAGCTTTATTTGGGCCGAGCTTGAGCCGGCTCGTTGGATATGCCCTATGGAGGCTCAAACCAGCTGTCCCACGAGCCGGTTTGTTCAAAAAAAGGGAGGCTCATATCCAATCCAAACAATTAACGAGTCGAGCCGAGCCGGCCAGTCAAACGTTGACTTCCGGGCCGAGCTCGGGCCGAGTCAGGGCCGACCTTTAGGTCGCGAGCCATATGATGATGGTGAATTACACTCCCCTCACTATGGATGAGTTATGTCCATTGGTTGTTAAGTTAAGTTGTGATTTCTAGTTCACGTGGTAAACTCATAGTTACAGCTCGGCTAAAATTATATCATTTTATTCCAATAATTATATCATGTATCATCATGTACTCGGTGTAACGTAGCATTATTTTGAGGTTGTGACGACCCGACTCCTTTTAAATCATGTAAAATCGAATTGCAGCGGAACACTTAATATTTAATAAAATTTTAGGGTGGATATGTTTAAAACTTGGACTATCCACAACCTTTTTACATTTTTCACAATCAGAGAATTTAAACGATAAGAAATGCAATTCCTGTGTAAAATTTAGTGAACATACTTTAAACCTCTCATTTGCAATCTCAAACTCAACTTCTGATCAATACGAATCGTTTAACAAATTCAGTTTCTACGTTTACTTTAAGTTCTATTTATCTTCATCTCAAATGTTTGCGTGAAAAAAAAGTTCCAATGAACTATCAAACGAGCAATCGACACCTTCAATTCATCAATCAAAACATTTAACAACCCACAACTATTTAGTTATTTTTGGATGAATAGTATTTTCAAGTGAAAAGTATTTCGGAATTATGAGCTCGAAATCATTAATTTTCTCATTTAAAAACAAAAATAAATACAATCATAGTAAAAGTTTTAAAAACTAACTTTTTAGGGAAAGAGAATTGCCCCACATCCCGAGCAATCCAACGCAAAAGAAATCGACGAAATCGGTCAAGAAACGAAGAAAATCCAAGAGCTAAAAAAACCTTGGATGCTTCGGTCAAGATGGAGAAGAGAAAGGGTGGCGAATTTTTCTTTTTGGTCAAAATAAAGAAGATGATAAGAATTTAAAGTGATGGGAAAATTACGATAAAGCCCTTTCTTTTCTTTTAGCTTTTCAAAACTAACCCAAAACATCTAAACTTACTAAAAGGTGATTAATGATTATTAATTGGCCCGTTAATAATTATTAATACGCCTAATACTAATTTAAGCTTCTAAAGTAATAAACGTCAAATAAAAGAATATAAATTCTATAATTGAAGTTAATTAACTATAAAATCCAATAAAATGATTTAGATAAAATAAAAATAAAATAGTAAAAAAATTACCTTGAAAAATAACGGGAAGTTACAGAAACAGGCCATGGGCGCCACTATATCGAGTGATTTATGTACATAATAGGTTCAAACAGGCCATGGGCGCCACTATATTGATAAAAATATGGATATATGGGGCTCTTGGAAGAAACGGGCTTTGGGCACTAATATATGATGGTATTTATGGATATAATTGGTTCATGGATGAAATAGGCTATGTGCACCATTGTATCGAGAGACTATTAGATATATTGAGCTTCTGGATAAAATAGGTCTTGGGCACCAATATAAGATGTGATTTGTGGATATAATGGGTTCAAGGATGAAATAGGCCATGGGCGCTGTTATATCGAGACTATCTGGTTTGATGATCGAATTCATGACATGAGTATCCCAACATGTTTGTTTGTTATGGAAAGACATGCTTGTCTCTTGTACAAGTGTAATGATTTTGAATGTAACACTTTATGTGGTTCGATGTATGTTTGGGATTGGGAATATGATTGAGACATGCCTTGGATCTATTGGGAGTATAGAATGGGAAGTAAAGAGTATGCTTGGACACAATTTCCAATATGAAATTCAGTCCATAGGATTATTTGCCTCCATTTTACTCTCAGTAGCATTTTTATGCTAATATTGCTACACTTATTACTTTTAGGTACTCCACGTGGTAGAGAGCGTGGTTGAGGAGATGGTACCGCTTGACCAAGGAGCTATGACATTTGGAAATGGACATGGATTTTTTAGCATTCTATGAATGCTTGACTTTAATATTTTCACTCTTGTTCTTAGATATTTGATATTTTGGGCTAATGAGAGCACTTTGGACTTGTTCCTTTATGTTTATATGTTTTTCATTTTGGGATTTATTTATAATAGGAAATGTGCATTTCCACTTTTCTGTTTGGTTGTGAAAAATGTACTACAAGTTATGGGATAGTCCAAGTTTTAAAACGTTACCATGCCGAATTTTTACTAAAATTAAGTCTTCCCGCTGTATCTTCTGGTTTTAAATAAATTAAAAGGAGTCGGGTAGTCACACAATGATTCTCTAATGAAAAACTTCTATAGTCTAACTATAGCTTAATAGTTCCATAATCACTAGACGATGAGAGGTCTCTTTGTTAAAGTATCAAGACACTACATTAACGGAGTTACCTAAAGTTCTTAAAATGCTGAGGTGTCGTAGTGATAGTGTCATAGTAGGAAAGTTATAAATTCTATCTTGTGTATAAATGTTCCAAGCTACTCATTTTGTTATGTTTATAAAACAAATGTGTATTGAGCATATCAACGAATCACTCTCAGTTATGTTCATAAGAGGACAAAACTCCACAAGTAGGAGTTCATAACACACTCAGTATTAAGTTCTATCACGCTTGATCATCTGAGTGATGATTTGACCATTTCCTATAAACGGTATTATATGACGAATTGATAAACATTGTGGTCCATTCTTGTACAATCCGTGTTGTACAGGATACCTCCACTTCCACGTCTTACACAAATAATCTGAATAAGATCATTTGTATTAAGTACAATGAACCGTTTCAAAAATGTTGACATGATAATGTTCCCAACCTTATCCATCTAGTGTAGACTATTTTAGTTTCTATCTTAAGTGTATCCTCGGGTATCACTCAAATACCCATTTGAGATTACATATATGCATCTCATAGGCTTTTAGGTAATTTAAATGCATTATATTGAATATATGAGACATGTAAGTGGAGGTATCTATACAATATTGATTGTGCAAGACTAGACAATGATGTTTAATCAATTCCTTAATCATACTGCTTATAAAAAATTATCAAAACATCACTCAGATTATCAAACATGATAGATTTTTATCCTGAATGAGTTATGAACTCTTACTTGTAGAGTTGTTTTTTTATTCACATAGTTGAGAGTGATCTGTTGATACGCTTGATACCCTTCTGTTTTAGGGACATAGCGAAATTAGTGGCTGGGAATATTTCTATACAAGATGGAATTCATACTTTTCCTAATCTGACAGTGTCAGTGCGACATTTCATCATTTTATGAATTTTAGGTAACTCCCTTGTCTAGTGATTCGATACTTGAACAAAGAGACGTCGCATGTTCCACATATCATGAAAGTATTACTTTATTGTTGGACTGTAAAAGTTGTTCATTAGAGAATCACCGGGCACACAAGGATAGAATAGATAATTACGGGGGTAAAATGGTAATTTAGCCCATCTGTCACCATGAGTTTTACCACGTAAAGGATACATCACATCTTTACTTGAAAACCAATGGACATAACTCATCTATAGTTAGGAGAGTTCAACTATGAGTTTATTGTTGAATTACTCATAGTTAATAATAATGTAATTAATAGAATAATGAGTTTAATCGATTAATTAACTTATTATTGGAAAACATGATCTAAAGGTCCATTGGGTCCCTATGCTAGCCAAAATATTGATGTAACAAAATTAAGTTATTAATTTAACTTAGGAAGAACAAATATTTAAAGTATTTGCTTTACTTAAAATTAAACTATAATAATTGTTTAAATAAATATTTTATTTAAATGGAAATTAAAAACGTTTAAATAATGACATTAGTTAAATGGTAATTAATGATTAATATTATGAATTATAAGGCAATATTAATTATTTAAATAATAAGATCATTTGAATTGAAATTATTTAAATATTTTAATTAAATATATTTTAAGGCAATATTATTTATTCATATAAATTGTTTTATTTAAATAGAAATTAATAATATTATTAATTATTTACATTAAAAAATCAATAAAAAGATCCATCAAAATCCATATTCAAAACATATCCGATAACAACCTGACCCTAAAGCAGGTCAAGATCGCGAGTAATATTAGCGAAAGAATAATTGAACCCAACTCTGAAGAAAAAAAATTCGTTTTTGGAAAATTTTGCGTGGATGTGTTTAAAACCTTAATCCTAGCAAAGAATCATACAATTTATTTTACTTGCTAAACAGTTCCAACTAAAGTCCTAATACGTCACTAGGGGTACACATCACCCCAGTTTTCAAAAACTATTCAGTATTTACTCAACCTAAGTATGGTTGCAAGAATCTTTATATTTTGACAAAAGGAAGTCCATTTCATAAATAATAATAATAATTTTACATAGAGATTAATGACATCCCATGTCGAACAAATCTAGCTATCGACATGGCGTCCTAATAACCATTAAGTACTTCATTATAGACATAAGTTCATACAAATTATAGACTTTAACCAAAATACTATCAACCTATTTAGTTTGAAGTCAAAAGTCTAAGTATGCATCCTCGTTTTTCCTACCTTGAGCTTAGAAACGAATACCGGTCATTGTCCCAAATATTCATAGGCAAAACCTGAAATTAAAACAGACAACAAGAGCAAGTGATAAAATATTCAACAAGTTATTATTTCCCGCTAAGCAATCCTTCGTAATGGCTTTCCTTATTTTCCACTTTCCATCACTTTATGCTCTTGGATTCTTTATCATCTTTACACCATTATTCCATCGCATATCATGCGATCATGAATAAGCAATCATATAATAGACTCATTCATTCAATATTCGTACGTAAAAAACTTATCATTTAAGAAAAAAATTCCATACTTACATGCTTCGTAAAACAACAAGTCATATCATGCGAGTCATATAATATTTCATTAGTTTTCGACATAAATCAAACATGCATTATTAATAAGCCTTTCACTATTCTTAATTTAGTTTTCAAGCTACCATTACTTAGTTTAGCACCACTAAGTATTTTAATAAAGCTCTTTTATTTATCACAAAGTTTAGAATTAGTTTTGAAACGAACTAATACAAAGACTTAAATTTATTCCTGAATGCCAAGTTCTTAATCCCGATTCCCTGTCACTTCTATTATTCTTTGAATATTTAAACTGATAACTATCTTAAGAGTGAATTACCTAAACACTTTCTTAATGCTAAGTTCTTATTGGTGAATTTTTAAGAGTGAACTTCGTGGAAAGAAAGGGTGTTTAGCCTCTGGTGAATTTTTACTTCAAAGAGTGTTTGTTCTTTATCATACCATTGTTAGATGATTCCCAACCAAAAAAATAAGAATTTAAAGCATTGATTTAGAGAGAGTTCTTAATCAAACATGTACAAGAACAATTTTAAAAACAACATAACCCAATTTGCCTAAAACCCACATTTTAACTTTCAATTGCCAATTCAATTTGTAAAACTCTGTGAAACCATAACACAAATTAATTTTTATTTCAAAATTCATATTCAATTCATCGTATTTTAACAATGCTCTTTAAAATTATTTCACCCCAAGAAGAGTAGAAGCCATTAAAAGAGAAAACCACAAATTTGTTCAAAACCTAAAAATGGAAACTTACAAATTTGAAGTAGAAAATGAAAAGGGAAATGGATGACCTCCTCTCAATTCTTCTTCTCCCTGAAAATCTAAACAATTTAGCCTTTAGAATGAGTTGATTTGGTTGAATGCTAAAAAACCCATAGATTTTCTTGGTTTTTTCCTTCTTGGCCGAGAAAGAGAGAGGAAGAAATAAAGCAGCCAATTTATGAAGAAGATGACTTAAAATTGATATATATATATAAGTTTAATTAATTGCAACCTTGTCCATGCAAACTTACTCATCCAAAAGTGCCCCCATGTAATAGTTTCTAGTCTAACCTTCTTTCTTTCTCTTAAACTAACCCCCTCCACTACCCATCTAAGGTTAAATGCATTCCCAAACTTTACCTTATAACTAATCATGATTAATATTTAACCCAACAATAATTAATCAACCCAACTTCAAGAATGAATTATGAAATAATTCTCCCAAGCTATAATAATTAAAAACAATTCAAGACAAAATTATTTGTAAGTTTAAATAAATATTTTAATTTATTTTCTAATTTCCCGGGTCCTTACATATCTTAAAGACTTAAAGTTTTACAACAATCCAAAAAGTCCATAAGCAATAATTTTTAAGAGTCTATAAATCAAAAGACAAGAAGTAATAGTCCATAATATGCCCGTCGAAACCAATGATCATCAAGCTCTGATTCCTTTACATTTACCGAAATTTTTTTTAGTGTAATACCATTAGCTATACTCTCTAAGTAATAAAATAGAGGTTATTTACAAATAAACTCTACAAGTTTCACTTGAGGCATTTTAAAATCATTTCTCTCTCTTCAACTACCTAAGTAACATATCTTACCTAAAATTTACACAAAAACACTATCACCTCACCCCAGAGGTAAAACTCAAAACCAAAGGACAAACAATTTAAGAATGTAGCCTTATATGTCTTTTATTATTTGAATCCACTAGACTAGGCACGCAAGCTAGAATAAAGTTCAATTCTCAAGTTACCGATTAGAATTTTGCTTATATAGCTTTAGTACTTACTAACTGTATCAGGTACAAAACCCTAGACTATGACATACATTCATAGCTTCACTTTTATTATGGGATCATAACTACGCCCTTCTTTTGTAGTGACAAGAAAATAGCATCAACTATACATTCCCACAAACATGTGCAATTTAACCAATCTTGATGCCTAATTTCTCAATGAAACAATAATGTCTCGTAATCTATTATGGTGCATTGGAAATCTTTCCCTCTCAATTCCACTCTTATCAATAATCCATAACATCCAACAACAAAAAATGAAACACGAGTCCACCACATCAATTTAGTCACCTAGTTACAGCCAACCTAAAGAAAGTGAATGCAATCTCGGGGCACCTCAACCCATTTTCAAAACTAAACGCCATTATGAAATGAAATGCTTTTCCCACATATAGAAATACAATCTAACTAAAATGAAATTTATAGAATGAAATTCTCTTCCCACATATGGAAATACAAACTACTTAAATGACATAAGTTCATTAACATATTGTACTAAACACGATCACAATATGCAACAAATCAATTCAATCAGTCAATTCAACACTCAATCGAACCTTAAGGTTCATTTCTAAACAAACAAAAATTTACCATTTCTAACTCATCTTTTCTAAATTTAAAAAGTCTACTAGATATTGAATTTTCAGAATTGTTAAACAACCACCGACATAAACACAATTCAAAATACATTTAATTAACCAACTAAACATATTATACTTGACAAAGAAATAAAAGACACAAAACAGAACTCGACACAACCCAAAATGTCAAGAGGCCAAATGCCACATTTCATAGGGGGGTGTTGGGGTGTTTGCTTTTTGGGGATTTTTTATGAGGAGATTCTTGTTTCAATTTTTGTTGATGGATTCTAACTTTGGGCTTAAACTTTTTAGGAACGATCAAATTTTCTTGGTGGTTACCAGAAAATAAAACAAGTATGGAAAAATCAAGAGAATGATTCCAGTTGGGTTTTTAGCTTTCAAGAGGTTGGGATTCAAGAAAATAAACTCTACATCTAGAAAATGAAAACCCATAACCATATGCAATTGAACGTAGAAGAAAAGATGAAAACTGCTTTGATCAAATCTTTTGGGTTTGACTGAACTGCACCTTGAGTGGAGACTTGAAAGGCCCAAGTCTTATGGTGGTTTTTTCTTAGCTTTGATTAAGAAATTATGTTAACATAATGTGCAGTTGGCTGTGTGGTATCTATACAAGCTTATCGCCAAGATTTGTAAATGGTTCAAATGCAAGGCTGGGTTTTGGCTTTCTCTGAGGACGGCGACAACTTCTACGTAGTGAGAACAATAGAATAATTATATGATTTGTACCTCATGTGTAAGTAGGGGCTATGTTTGAGAGAAAAAAGAGAGGGGTGAACTATTTGGGTGATTCTTGGAAGGTTATGTATAATTATGAGAAATTACACGCTCTTTATTATTCGTCTCAATGATGTAATTGATAACTCTACAAAATAGAGTTATTTGGTCCTATTTTAATGCCTATGTGATAATTATTTGATTGAACTTTGCTCATATTTTGCATACTTTGAACTCATTTTGCATAATTCTTTATTAAAGCTTATTTTGGGAAAAACTCGGATTTTTAACACTTTAAAGTATATTTAGGATTATTCATGGCTTTTGGTATTTAATTTTGTTAATTTGAATGAAAGAGAGTCCTAAAAGAACTGCAGATTTCATACAGGAACAAAGAAAAAAGTGCAGATATTTCAACAGTGCTGTGGCAGTGCTGCAGCTGTGCTGCAACACACTGGAGCAGTCTGGACAGCAAGCAGGATCACGATTTTCAGCCTTAAAAAGTCTATTTTTAGGCTCGTTTCAGCTGATTCTCTTCAGATAAAATAAGCCCATCATTGGGGTCCAACTTATAAGAAAACTTGGAGGAGATTAGAAGGAAGCCCAAGCCCAAACAAAAGGAAAGAGGAAAAGAAAAGAATATTGATTAAAAAGAAAACCTAGACTTCAACGTGAAAGGAGAGGCTGAACGTGGAGAGACAGAGGCTGCAACGTACTTGAGAAAGAAAGAGGAGAAACGCAGGAGACTTCTTCTTCCTTAGGGAGCTTCGTTTGGATCTTCTTTTCTAATGGATTATTCTTGCTCTTAGTTGTTTATTTTTCTTCTTCTTCTTCTTCTCCATTATTAGATTATGTTAGGTTTAGTTTTTATTTTGAAGAACACTTTTTTTTATTTGAATTTCATTATGAACTAAATTTCTTAGGTTGGAATTGATAGATGAATCCTAAGGGGAATTAGTTTTTCACAAGCTTTAATGAATTCAATTTTTATGCTCAATCAATAGTTCGATAATTTTTATCTCTTTGCTTATGCTTGATCAACCTAAGTAAATTGCTTAGTTTAGTTTTAATTCTAAAAAGGTTAAAATTGAATGGAAGAATATTGATTGATAAGGGTTAACTATTCTTGAAATTGTTTTTGGTAATGCATAGACATATGTGTTTACACCTTAAAGCCTAAACCGGAGCATCAAAGCGTATTTTTAATCTAACTTAACCTAGACATAGGAATTAAGTTGGATTAAGAATTAGAATCATGCTAGGCTTGACAAAGTCACATGAACATTTGAGTTTGCTTGCATAAAAAGTGTATTTGTTATTGCAGATTGCTGCAGCACAGCCACAGCACTGCTGCAGCATTTGTAAATTCTAAGACTTTTTAGGGGGATTCTTGATTTTCCAACCACTCATCTCTACATAGTTTAATCACTTTAATATTTTTCCACATTTTAGGAGTAATTTCGGCCACTTTAACCCATCTTACTTATTTTCCATATTTAATTTAGAATTTTGTCATTTAGTTTTGCATAATTTCACAATTTTAGTTGTTTAGTTTCATAAATCATATCACCCAAAATTTATCATTGTTTTTATTTTTCTTTAAGCTATTTGTTAAACACCACTTTAAGTCACTAATCCTCGTGGGAATGATCTTTCTTATCACTTTATTACTTGTTCGAATACGTGCACTTGCGTAACACAATTTCACATAACAGTAATCTTCAGTTTCAATGGAGTCTACAGGGACGTGCCAATTGGGATCTTGTATCAATTGTGGTGCCATTTTCTTTCACCTATTTTATTTATTCTTTGTTACATTATTTATCATTCTTAGATTAGGGAGTTTAGGGATTTAACAACCATTCAAATTCCTATAAAAACTTCCTCCAAGTTTCTTGAAAATGGTTTTTTTAAGACAAATCCATAAATTCCAAGCAAAAGGAATCAAAGAAACAAGAAAATTGGGGGAAATTTCTTTAGGGAAAAAATGGTATTTTTAGGATAACGCTCTCTACATAGTTATAATTGATATGAAATAGCAACAATTGATAGCTCGCAGAAAAAACAATGAGTTTTGATACCTTACTCACTCAAAACGGAGTTAAGATTAAAAGATTATGGCCAAAATACATAGTTTGAGACATTTGGGGAAAAATGGAGGTTGGAGAAAGGAAGAATAAGGAGCAAAAAATGAAGTGTTTTTTTTCTTTTACCCAATGATTCTGAGTGTCAACCCAAAACAGATGGAAGAGATAAAATTAGTTGGCATTTTGGTTCTTTTCTTTTTAAAACTCACATAAGGGTTCAACAACAACTCTTTACTATTTAAGCTAAAATACAAAATTTTCAATTTCAATTAGGGTTTGTTTGGGAGTGTTTGTGAAACAAGTTGTGACGACCCGACTTATTTAAAAGTCTAGGACGTGAGCACGTAACGGAAACGAGAAGTTTAAACTTAAATCATATGAATTATTACAAATAGTCGAAGTTTCAGCATGATGTATACGTAAATTCATTAACCCAAAACATACATACACCTGTTTATTAACATAAACGGCTCGTCGGCCGGTTCAGAAAAACCAAGGGTTCAAAGTCTAAACAGCAATTTGGTGCACCAGTTTTAAAATAAAAACATGACATATACACATAAGTTTCAAGACTTGACTCCAAATACAAGTTCGACTATCAAACAACATTCCTCAAAATCTTTTGGCTCGCATGACTGTAGGCCAATCCAAAAGTCTTCATCTCAAGTTATCAACGAGCACCACCTGCCGCTCCACGCCCTTGTCCCCGAGCATTACCTGAAAGGTGATATAGAGCACCTTTGAGCATGACACTCAGTGAAAACAAAAGAATATGAACGGTGATGCGGAAATGATCATAGTTAAATGTATAAAGAGTGATGACATGCTTAAAAAATGTAAACCAAATAGAGTAAATGCAATGCGAATGGATGGTGTCAATTAAACACAAGTTCTCTAACAAACACTTTCGTCAAACCGTTACCATATCGCACTTATCACAATTACCATCCTCTTTATTTTCTCAAGCCATGCCATCTCAAATCCGACGTCTCACTAGGCCCAAGCTACATGATCAATCATCATCCGAGCTATAACTCATCTCAATTTCAAGCTATCTCAACATTCACTAGCATCCGGGCCATTCATTATAAAGCACACCGGAGCTCATCACCTTTCCACGGAAACCTCGTGTAACGTCCAACACCCATACACCGTTACACGGGTTAATCATATCTCTGCCACGATAACCACATGTAACGTCCAACACCCACACACCGTTACACGGGTTACGACCCCATGGCCACAAACCGATCACGTCATATGCATGAGTGGAATGATATGAAATGAAATGGAATGAGCATGCTTCCTTTCTACAACATACTATAACAAGTATTGGTTTACCGAACATAGGTGGAACAACATATCAAGTTAAAATACAATACGAACTTTACTCACACGATGCACAATATTCATGCAAACTCTTGGTTCATGATCACACTTTTCCTCTTTAATTACATTGATCTATAACCACCTAACATAAATTGGGAATTATAGCAAGTATGCATAAACATGTTCCCAAATCAGAATATAACTCATTTATAAACTTAAACTCAAATATAAAGCAATTAGGCATGCTTATATGATCAACTACTCAAAACGAATACCGGTTTTGAGTCAACAATTATTCGGCCCCTTTTTAGCCATTACCGAGGTTAATATCCACTACCACATTTCTCTTGGGTTCACATCTTTACCAACCACACCACCCATTTTTTCCACTTTTAACCACAATCATATTTTGAGATAACTCAGAAAATGCTTGAAACTACACGCCATTCACCCTTCCGATTCTTTGTGTTCTCACCTTTTCGATATGATCTCAAAGCTTGTTCTTGTCTCCTATCCTACATGAAACATCCCACACATACTTTAGATGTAAATTATTACATATAAATCAGCCCATGGTAACAACAACTCATCGCAAACCCCGTTAGTAGCAAAGTGCTCAAAACTAGTCAACTTGGTTACTATTTTTGGCCAAAAAGGAAACTAACCCAAGAATCTTTAAGTTAAGCTTCCCATAAGTTTTTCATGTATAAAATATACATATTAACATCCAATATTTCCAGAATTGACAACTTTACACAATTAATCAAGAAAAACCCAAAACTAGCTAAGTGTAAAAACTAGCTTTTTAGGCCAATTTTGGAAACCTTTCTATAATCATTCCTTTATCCTTCCAAGTTTTTTTTCATGTGACATATATACATATATACACACATACTTTCCAGAATTTAAGAATTTCAAAGTAAAACTAAAGAAAACCACATTTTAGAGAAACTAGAAATTCCAAAACATTGCCACTTTAAGGTGTTTTTCAACATGAGTTTATCCATGGCTTTTAGTTCCTCATAAACTTGCTAAAAATACATCTTAAAGCTTTAAAACATCAATTTAAAGCTGAAGGGATGATTTACTAAATTAGCGGAATTTATTTAGTAACACAAATTAACACTTAATTTAGGATCTATTAATATCATGCAATTTGTGATAAAAAGACGAAGAACATGTAGATTCATGCTTTAATTTCGAAAATTAAAACCGGTTTACTTACATTGAGTAATTAATGGAGAATCGGTTGGAGGTTTCTTTACAGCATCAAATCCTCAGCAACACCGGATCTTCTACGCTATATCCCGATCGATCAAACGAAATCCGATTGTGGGATCGAACTTAAGAAGAAATTGGGAAGAAGAAAAATATTTTCTTCCCAATAATGATAAGGGAATTTCGGCTATGGGGAGGGAGAAGGGAAGAAGAGAGAGTTCCAACTTTCTATGGAATTAAATTGTGTGATTTATGAATAACCCAACCCTCCTATTTATAGAAAAATAGGAATCCTAATCACATTAGGATTAATCTATAGAGATAAATACAAAAAGAAAAAAGATTATCTCTTTCCTTTATCTAGCAATTTCGAAAATGCCATGGATAAATAGGAGATTATTTTATTTTCTTTATTTTTATTTATCTTGGGTAAATAAATCTATGTAATTATTTTAGGATATAATTCAAAAAATTATCTCCTCAAAATACATGTCATGGCCGATTTTATCATCATAAAATAATAAATAAATACAATTTATTTAATTAATTATTTTGGGCCAATTCCAATTGGGTTCATTAATCCAATTGGGCTTGAAATTCTCTCTTAAATTAATAAGTCCAACTTGATTAATTTATTTATTAATTACCATTTAAATAAAATATTTTATTTAAACAATTAATAATATTAATATTTTCTCCTGACTAAATATTATCCAATTTATATTTAATTATTAATTTCCATTTAAATAATTTTCATTATTTAAATAATTAATAATAAATATTATAATTATTAATTTCCATAAACTCATTATTTAATTAATAATTTTATTGACAATATTTTATTATTAATTTAATTAATTTTAATTATTAATTTCCGTTTAAATATAATTAATTATTTAAACAATTAATAATTGTTAATTAATTTCAAATTATTAATTACCATTTAAATATACTCAATATTTAAATAATTAATAATGTATAATTAATAATATTTCATTATTAATTTCTTGTTTAAATAAACTCATTATTTAAACAATTAATAATGTTTATATTAATTACCGTTTAAATATACTCAATATTTAAACAATTAATATTGCCTATTTTAAGTAATTCACTTTACTTAAAATTTCCATTTCTTCTACTTGATTTTGCGACTACGATATTTGGGCTAGCATAGGGACCCGATGGACCTATAGATCATGGGCTTAATAATTAGTCAATTAAGTGATTAACACATAATTAGTTAATTACTTATTATCTAACTATGAATAATTCCACTATAGATTCATAGCTGAACTCCCCTCACTATAGATGAGTTATTGTCCATTTAGTTTATCATTATTTGTATCTGTGATATTATCCTTCACGTGGAACCCTCATAATTACAGGCGGATAAATTTACCGTTTTGCCCCTGTAATTACCGCTTTGTCCTTGTGTTTCCGCTGATTCTCCAATGAACTTTATCTTTAGTCGAACTAGAGATAAGATACTTCTGTGATCAATAGAAGTCGTGACGTCACTTGTTCATGTCTCGAATCAGTACGTCAAGGGAGTTTCCTAAAGTTCCTAAAATGTTTAGGTATCGCACTGATACCATTAATTTATAGGAAAGTTATGAATTCCATCTCATGAAAATGAGTTCCCAGCTACTTATCTAGTCATGTTCCCAAAACAGGAGTATATTGAGCGTTCTTATAGATCGCTCTCAACTATGTGAATCAAAGAACATAACTCCACAAATAGGAGTCCGCATTTCACTCAGGATTGAGATCTATCACGGTTGATAAACTTAGTTTGATATTCGATCATTTCTCGTAAACGGTACTAATGAGAAATTTGATCGAACATCGTGGTCCTGTCTTATACAATCAACATTGCATATGATACTTCCATTTCATGTCTCCCACATGAATGATCAGGATTAGATCATTTGTCTATAAACAAAATGCGAAGCTATCAACAGTGTTACCAGGATAAGGTTCCCAAACGTTATCCATTTACTGTAGACACTTTTAAGTTACTCATCTCGACTTTAATTCTCTCGTATGACTCACATACTAAGTTGTGATTTCATAAGAGTGACTTAGGGTTTACTATTTGAATGTTTGATATTTATATATTTCCATATATTCCTAATATCTTCAATTGAATCAATCTAGATAATATAAAGAACTTATGTTTATTTATTTAATTTATTCTTAATAAATTATTATTATTAAATGATTACAAGTTCTAGGACACCATTCCTAACAAAAGCCAATTTCCAGAATTTAACATCCTACAAATTCAAGCCAAGAACTCAAAATAACAACCAACATAAGCTTGGAATTTCACCATCAATGGAGGTCAAGTGTTCTTGCAAAACCATGGTTCCCAATTTCCTTTTAAATATACATGAACCTTAAAGCCAAAACTCATCAATTCAACATCAATTTTCCAGAAATATAAAAGTATGAAAACCCACATACAACAACTCCTTAAACTCCAAACAAGAGGATTCAAGTGTGGGTTAGGAATTGAAAATCAAAACAACAATCCCCATAAAAATCTGAAACTTTCCCTCACTTTTTCGTCCCTTAGAAGTGGATGGAAATACTTCAAATGTAGGATGGGTAGAAAGCTTTTTGTGAGAGCTTTCCAACGAGCTAAGGCAAGAAGAAATCGGTCGAGAAACAAGAGAGATCCAACCCTTTCTTTCTCTTCATTTTTTCTCAATTCTTGCTCGGGTTTGGGGAAGGAAGAAGAAGAATGAAAAATGTGTTTATTGATTTTTCTCTTTTCTTTTCTCTTAATTTCCATTATATAATTTTAATTCATAAAATCAAAATAATGAAATTGCAACAAGGTCCCTCCACCTCCTACCGTTTTCTGTATTTTCCTTTGCTAACTAGCCCTCCATCCACTTGATATTTTCCATTTAATCCTTTTCCTAACTTAATCATGGTTAAAATAACTATGGTTAAGCTTCAAAAATCAAATAAATAAAAAATATAACCTTCAAAGTAATTAATAAAATAAAATACGAACCCGGGTCCTTACACAAGTGATATATTATTTGATTGTTTGGTTATAATACTTTAGAGGTACTTTTAATCTTGTTTAGAGTTCTTTTTTTCTTATTTAGAGTTCCTTTTAGAGAATATGTGTAGAAAAGATAATATGTAGAAATAAGTTAGTGAAAAAAAATGTGCTACTCGAAAAAATAAGTTAAAGAGAAAAAAAGTTTTGAGAGAATTTAGAGAGAGAAAGTGTGTATAGAGAGGTTAGAGAGAGAGAGAAAGTGTGTAGAGAGAGGTTAGAGAGATAAAACGTGTAGACAGAAATTAGAAAGATAAAATGTGTAGAAGAAATTAGAATAAGGTTTAAAAAAAATAAAAGCACATTTTACTTACTTATTCAAAAAGTACTTTAAAGTGCTTTTGACTTTCACAAAAAAAGTGCTAATACAATACAAAAAAAGCGTCATTGGTGACGCAAGCATTAGCCTTGCACGACAATTGTGTGGCTAATGCGAACCATTTGCCACGCCAAAAGGGGGTGTTGCCCATTGTTCCTACCATGTAACCATCCGCCACGCCATATATGTTAGTGTTGCCGATGATAGACTCACAAGCCCACTTATCCAAATCTCGCGTTTAGGAAGTGCTTTTGCTCATTTAGAAGCACTTTTGGCTTGGCCAAAAACACTCCCAAACACACCCTTAGCCTTGGTCTAAATTAATCCAATACCAAAATTAAATTTTCTTAACGTAAAAGATATAACCTATTTGAAAATTTCAAATTTAATGTAGTAAATTATCTTTTAAAGTTCAAATCTCTAAAAGAAATATTTATTAACAAAAAAAAATTAATTTATTTAAAAAGTTCGGGTTGTTACAATTACTCTCGCCCCAACGTGCTTTACTAGGAAGAATTGATAGGATCAAGTGCATTAGAGCTACTATGATCGCACACTGACATGAAATGTGCATAAATTGTAATTAAGACACTCACACAATTTTTGTGAAATGGGTGGTGTCAATCTATGAGAAAGGATTTCAATGCAAAAAATTTGGGATCAATTGCTCCAGATGTTTTCATGGTCGTGGGAAGGCATTTACAACAATCACTGGCTTGTTTGGGAGTGTTTATGAAATAAGGACGTTTAATCAAAGTACTTTTCTTATAAATACTATGATAAAAAGTGTTTAGTGGTTTATTCTTTTAATATTTTGATCTATTATTTGAAAATTTGCTTTTAATTTTGTTTAGATTTCTTGTTGGAGAAAATGTGTGTAGAAAAGAAAATTTATAAAAATAAGTTACAGAAATAAAGTGTATAAGAAGAAGTTATAGAGAGTTTGGGAAAATAAGTTAGAGAGAGAAAATGTGTGGAGAGAGGTGGGAGAGAAAAAAAATGCATGGAGAGAAGTTAGATTGAGAAAGTGTAATGTAGGGAAAAGTATGTACAGAGAGGTTAGAGAGAAAAGTATGTAGAGAAAAGTTAGAAATACAAGGTTTAAAAAATCAAAAGAAGTTCAAAAAGCATCTATTACTTAGGACTTGTTTGGGAGTGTTTGTGAAATAAGTACTTTTAATCAAACTACTTTTATATAAGTACTATAATAAAAAGTACTTAGTGCTATAGTACCTTATTGTTTGGTTATAATATTTAAAAAGAGCTTTTAATCTTATTCAGAGTTTTTTTTTAGAGAAAATGTATGTATAACTGAAAATATGTAGAAACAAGTTAGATAAACAAAGTGTATAAGTAGAAATTAGAGAGACTGTGGAAAAATAAGTGAGAGAGAGAAAATGTGTGAGAAGATAGAGAGAGAAAACATGAGAGAATTTAGAGAGAGAAAGTGTAATATAGAGAGAAGTAAGAGGGAGCAAGTGTGTAACAACCCGAAACCATAAAATCCTTTAATTTCAAAGTCGCAGCGGAAGACTTAGTTTTTTTTTTAAAAAAATGACATAGGTTCATTTAAAAATCGGATTATCCAAAACCTGTTTTACAATAACCCAATCCAGAGAAAGCAATAAACAAGGAATGCGCATTCAGATTAAGTTTTAAACCTCTAAGAGAACTTAAAATCACAAGACCAACATGATATTTAAACACATGCTCTCTCGAGCTGAAAACATAAAGCATGAAAGATAGTAAAATATTCACAAGCATTTCAAAGAACGCTAAACCAAAATAAGTTTATGTTTCTGTCCATTCATCAACTCGGCATGTCAAACAGCGCCATCTCCTCTACCACGTCCTTTGTGATGAGATTTACCTGAAAAATTGTAAGTGTAACAACATTAACATAAAAATGCTAGTGAGACTTAAAATGAATGCAAGTAATCCTATGAACCAAATTCCATATCGAAAATTGTGTCCAAAGGCCTAAATTGTACTTTACTACCCATTCCACATTTCCAATTTCCACACAATCATACAATCGTAAAATACTTCTCATAATAGACTTTCAAAGAGACTTAAAGTAAAAGTAATAACTAATACTAAGTCTTACTACACAATGCTAATGAATATATGTAACTATAACACTAACTTTCTTTGTTACCAAATAAGTTTCATCGTAACATGTTACCGTATGGATCAACATCAACATATTACCACGTACGGTCTTACCATATTACAAGTCATCCTAACAGGCTACCATATGGATAAGCATCAGCATACTACCCCGTACGGTCTTACCATATCACATATTATCGTAACGGGCTACCATATGGATAAACATCAACATACTATACTGTACGATCTTACCATATCACAAGTCATCGTAACGGGCTACCGTATGGATAAACATCAATATACTACCATGTATGGTCTTACCATATCACAAGTCATCGTAACGGGCTACCGTATGGATAAACATCAACATACTACCCCATACGGTCTTACCATATCACAAGTCATCAAGTTCCCTAGTAAGTTAGATTACTTAAAAAGATATTCCTAAAGAACATAACTACTTGAATTACACGAGTGAACACTCAAGTGTAACTTCTAAGCCACTTTGACTCCCAAACCACTCAAGGTTCCTTAAATTTCCACTTTGATCTAAAATCTCCAATTTCATTTAAAACTCATCAATTCATCTTACAAGACTTACAAATTCATAAGAATTCCAAAGTCACTCCACTCACTTCCGAGTTTAAAGTCTCTAACCAAGTATTAATTTTCAGAAGTTAGTTCCCCTCTTAACCTCGATAAACAATATCGTAACGAAACTTAATGCATTTTCTAACTTCCATTTTAAACTCACTTTAGAATTGAAACCGAACTTCTAAAGTGTCGAGGTAGATCCCACACGAGCAATTACCAACCTACAAATAAGTTACATCCAATAAACATTAATTAACGTAAAATTGAATCATCGACATCTAAACACGTAAAACGATGAAAAATCCGGTTTTTAGCCTTATGTTACTCTCGGCCGTAGGAGGGAAAATGAGGTTTGGGTTTGGTTTTTCGACTTTTAGGCATTTTAGAGGTGTTCCGGGTTGGTTTTAGGTACTTTGTAGGTTCAAATTATCAGAGGGTAACCATGGTTTAGGGTTTTGCACAACACTTGATTCTCGAAAAATTAAGTAAAATACAAAACAATGACAAACTAAACACCCTAGCCATCACCAAGTGAGAGAAAAACAAACGGAACGGGTTTTCGACTTGGGTTTAGGTCCAAGACAATAACCTCATCCTAAGTAATTTTTCCTAACTATAATTCACAAACAACACCCGAGAAAAACGAATCATGGCTTGCATACAAGATTGGAAAAAAGAAAACCCAAAAACCCATTTCTTCCTCACCTCGTATCTCCTAGTTCTTGAATGGATTGGCTCGATTGATGGGATGGGTAGAAAGTACGTCTCGAGAGCTTTCCAACGAGCTAAGGCACGATGAAAGCGGTCTAGAAACGAAGCCGAGGCGACACTTTCTTTCTCTTCCCTTTTCCTTCTCTCTAGCTACGGGTTTGGGGCCTCTTTTCCACTTCTCTTTTCTTTTTTTTTTCTTATCATTATCCTAGAAAAATATGTAGTAGATATATATAAAGAAATTTTGGTAAAAGACCATATTGCTCCTCCTCTTATTTCCTTAAGAAAACTTATTCCGTGTGCTCGTTATTTCATGTTTCTAATTCCAATTCAACTTAACCACTTATAATCTATCTTAAAAGTATTTAACAATAAATAATGGGCCCGCTAATAATTATTAATGTCACCCAAACTAATTTAAAGTAATAAAAGGTTTAAAAAGGTTTTCGAACGAAAATAACTACTAAATTCGAAATTACTAATTTAAACTAACCTTAAATATTTTGATTAAAATAAAATAAATTAAAGAAATAAATAAAATTAAATAAATAAATAATTCACTTCAAAATAACAGGACGTTACAAAGTGTTATGTAGAGAGAGGTTAGATAGACAAATTAAGTAGTGAGAAGTTGGAGATATAAAATGTGTAGAGATAATTTAGAAAGACAAAATGTGTAGAAGAAATTTAAAATACAAGATTTAAATAATCAAAAGCACTCCAAAACGCACATCCTACTTACTTCTTCAAAAAGCAATTTGAAGTGCTTTTGACTTCTATAAAAAGTGCTTATAGAGAGCCAAACATATATATTGTATCTATAAAGTGTTTTTGGTCATTTAAAAGAACTTTTGGCTTGGCCAAAACCACTCTCAAACACACCCTTACTTATTCAAAAAGCACCTTAAAGTGCTTTTGACTTTTACAAAAAGTGCTTATAAAATGTAGCTAAACATAAATAATATTGTAACTAAGAACTACTTTTACTAATTTGAAAGTACATTTGACTTGGCCAAAAGCACTTCCAAACACACCCAAGCCCATGTGAGATTGAAAAGTTAATGGAAAAATAAATTAAATCAGGAAATTTAAAAAAAATATATTAAAAATAAATAGTGAATTTAAAAATAAATAAATAACGAGGATTGGTGGTTTAGTCCCCAAATTTATATTACTCTCGCTGGAGTACACTTAATTAATTAAAAGTATTTGATTTGTATCACTGAATCAAAGTTCCGACAAAATGATGCAAAATGATTAAAAGAAAAAAAAGAAGATATGATGGTTGTTAAAAAAAAAAAAGAAAAAAAAAAGAAGATATGATGGACAAAAAGAAAAGCTAAAGCGACAAAAGACAAAAATATAACGTACAAAAAATTAATATTAATAAAATAAAAACAAATAAATAATGAAATTAAAGACAAAACGCTAAGCAAATTAAAAAAATTGGAATATTGGTGATTGGGAATCGTGCTAAATTCTTTATCATATTTACAAATATAAAATCTTAAAAAATATAATAAAAATTTCCTTCAAATTTATGTATGTGTTATATATTTTTAAAACATCTATTAGTGATTTATTATGTAGTAGTTAAGTAAATCATTAAATTATGTTAATAAATTATTATTTTATGTAGTGAAATTTACAATATATTATAGTAAATAAATCATTTATCACAAATTATCAATGACTAATATGTTTTTTTTAAATATCATGTTTATAAATATATTCTAAAGATATTATAGAATTACGTAAAAAAATGAATATAAAATTTAGATCTCAACAAATATGATTGTAGATCTGCCGGGTATCGTACTGCCGACGTGCAAGGATAGCGAGAAAACTCTTTAGAAGAACACGAGTGTGGTACAAGTTAAAATGCTTCTAACGGTAAAGTTTTGGAATTCCAGTGAGATTTGGGGAGAGTAACAATAAAAATTGTTACGTTGTGTTACCTCAAATGGAATGTTTACCTTTTATAATCGTTGAATAAATCTGGCTAGTAACGTCCCGTACTCAATAAGTAATAATTATTGGAATTTAATATTGTTTAAGTAGATAATATTAGTAAAGTTAAAAATTATATAATGTTTGGCAAAAAAAAAAAATTATATAATGACTCAAATCCGTTAAATCCTTTAAATTCAAATGCACAGCAGAAGACTTGGTTTAAAGAAAAACGGCATGGGTACGTTTAAAATTCGGACTAACCAAAACATGTTTTACACTTTTCACAACAGAGAAAGCGAGAAATGGTGGAATGCGCATTCCAATTGAAAATAAAACTTCTAAAAACAACTTATAAACATAAACCATTACAAATTTTAAAATAAATGCTATCACCTGAGCTCAAAACATAAAGTATGAAAGAGTATAAATATATACAAAGCATTTCAAGAATGCTATACGAAAGTCCATTGTTCAAGTCCTTTCATCGCCTCGAGAAGTCAAACAGCACCACCTCCTCTACCACGTCCCTACGTCGAAAAGTACCTGAAAAATGGTAAGTGTAGAAACATTAGCATAAAAATGCTAGTGAGAGTAAAATGAAAGCCAGTAATCCTATGAACCAAATTCCATACCGGAAATTGTGTCCAAAGACCTAAATTCCTCTTTACTACCCATTCGACACTTCCAATTCATCCTAATCATACACCAATCCACTTCCCGATTTTCGAATCATATCGAACCACAACTATTACCAATTTCGTACCACATCAAATTACCTCGTTACGTGTTACTGTATATTACCACCTTAATATACTAACACTTACAACGTTACCAAATCATATTACCATATCAAGTATCCTCATTAACGTGTTAGCGTATGGATCAACATCAACATTCTACCATGTATGGTAATACCAAACACAGTGTCCTCGTAATGTATTATTGTATGGATCAACATCAACATACTACCACGTGCAGGTATTACCATATTCCCCACATAAAGTATTACCATTGAAATCAAACACTTGTACAAAGGATAAGCATGTATTTACATAACAACTAACAAACAAGTTGGGATGCTCATGATATGAACTCGATATATCCGCCGATCTTGACATATAACATCGCTCATAGCCTGTTTCATTTATGACCCTGTTATATCCCAAGATCATATCACATAGTATCTCGATAAGTGACGCCCATAGCCTCTTTCATCCATGGACTACACATATCCACAAGTATCCTGATATAGTGACGCCCATAGCCGCTTTCATCCATGGACTACACATATATCCACAAGTATCCTGATATAGTGACGCCCATAGCCTCTTTCATCCATGGAATACACATATATCCATAAATCAGTTCATTACATGAGCATCTTAACGCAAACAACTACCAAACAACTAACAACAATACAATCATACTACAATTACACTCAATGACATGCTTATCTTTTGTACATATCAAAGTGTTGCCTCTTACCAAAAGTCTCAAGTACATCAATTGTACTATCATTAGGATTCCATACTCCACATTATTACCACATCAAACCATAATCCTTAAGGTAATAAGATCATATAAACCCTAACCATTATCATCACCGATGTCAAGTTCCACAAAGTCTTATAATTCCCCAAAGTAAGCAAAATCGAGGTTTAACAATTCAATGCTACTAAAGAACATAAGCCACTTTGAATTACACGAGTTAACTCTCAAGAATTTCATTTACTTTACTTTAGTCCAAAACTACCTAAAGTAATTCCAATTCCCAACTTTATCTCAAAATCTCCATAACGTTTAATACTTCCAAGAATAACTTCTAAGCTACTTTGACCCTGATTACTCCAAGTATCTTAAACTCTCAAATTTCTTCTAAAACTTTCCATAATCTTACAAGACTTCCAAAACGTTCTCAAACTTACTTTTTCACCCAAAATCACTAAATAGTTTCAAAGACACTCAAACTCACTTCCGAGTCTAAAGTCAGCAACCAATAATTATTAACTCTTATGAGATTGTTTTGTCACTTAACCTCGATCAACAATATCGTAATGAAACTCAATTCATAAAATTACTAATTTACATTTTAAATTCACCTTAGCCAAGATGTCGAGTTTCCAAAGAGCCGAAAGAAAAGTCACCGAGCGTCTAACAAAACCTACAATAACACCGATCGAATACAATTTATAAACCATAACTAAATAAGAAAAATGATTTTCGGATGAATAGTGTTTTCAAGTGAATAGTTTTTTTTTGCAAAATTCCGAGCTAAAAATCGTCAAATTTCTTGATGAAAATACATGATTTCAACTTAAAAACACATTTAGAAATAAAAATAAAGAAATCCATAGGAAATTTTTTGAAAGCTCACTTTTAGGGCTTCCCTAAGAGAACGAGAAATGCCACAAGGTTAGGATGAAAAGAAAGCCCACATCCCGAGCAATCCAACGCAAAAGAAATCGTCGAAAATGGTCGAGATTTGAAGAAAACCCAAAGATTTTTCTCTTTTCCTATGGAGACTCACGGCCAAGGAGAGAAAAGGAGAGAAGAAAATGAAATTTTTTGTCTTCTTTGGAGAATATAAAGAGATAATGAATAGTAAAGATATTTTTAAGGAATCAGAAATTACGAATACGTCCCTTTAAATGATTTAGCTTATAAAACGAAACTCGAAGCTCTTAAACTAGCCAAATGGTGATTAATAATTATTAATTGGCCCGTTAATAATTATTAATACAACCAAAACTAATTTAAGCTAATAAAACGATTAAAAAAGTTTTCGAACGAAATTAACTACTAAATTCTAAATTACTAATTTCAAAAATTAAATTAAATACTTTAATTAAATAAATAAATAATTAAAAATTTCACTTCAAAAGTAACGGGATGTTACAAATTATTATTTTAGAACTTAAGTGAATTATTATTTTTTCTTTGGTGGGAATAAAAATTAATTTTAATTCTCTTATTATTAGGAAAATAATAATAATAATAAAATAAAAGATGAGTAGGGAAGCAAAAAGATTTTTTGTTAGTTTGCAGTCTTCGAACAGAGAAAGAAAAGGTATGTTCTTTATTCCTCTTCTTCTCTTAACAGCCGCCGATATGGCCATCTCACGACCGAAATTTTGATCATTATCCTTCCTTTTTCTTATCAAGTAGGTGTGGGTTGGTGTTCTTGAAGTAGTTTTTTATATTGGAGGAGCTTCAGAAGAATTCTCTTTCAAGATTCAAAAAAAAGTAAGGAAATTATTTTCTTTTAAATTTTTTATTTTTTGAAAATTAATACCAATTCCTATCTAAAACCATAAGAATTAGATATTTAAGAACTATAATTTTAAAGCCCCAATTTTATAGTTCTTGATTTCAATTCTTGAAACCCTAACCTATAAATTCTTGATTTAAACAATTATAAACGTTATACCATTGTTTATCGATTGTTAACAAGCGAAACAGGAGCCTAAAATTCTTTCTTCCTCCTCTCAGTTTGGGTTCAAAAACCCAGAGCCATCATGGGTCTCGGGATTTGTAACGTCCCGTTATTTTGTGATACAAAAATTTTTATTTATTTTATTTTAATTTAAATAGTTAAAGTTTATTTATTTATCGGTAAATTAGAATTTAGTAGTTTATTTCGGTTTAAGTCCTTTTAATTACCTTTTTAGTTTATTTTCGTTTTAATGGTATTAATAATTATTACAGGGCCAATTCATAATTATTAATCACCATTGGGATAGTTTAAGAAGTTCGGGATTCGTTTTATAAGTCAAAAGTCAAAAAAGGACGTAACCGTCATTTCCAATTTCTTAAAAAACTATCCAAACACTATTCACCTCATATTAAATATGCCATTTGATTTCATTTGACTAAATCTTCATCTTCATCTTCTTCCTTTCTTCCTCCCAAGGCCGAAATTTGATTTTCGTTCGTTTCTTGCCCGATTGACTTGATTTAGGGTCCATTGGAAAGGTATCGGTCCTACGATTCATTTCCAACCAACCATCGTACTTGCCACTCGTGTTATACGGAGTTCTCGGTAAGTAAAGTTTCAAACCCTAAGCTTCAAAAAATATTTTAATGGAGTTTTCTTTGATTTCCTTCGATTTCGTGTTGTGGAACTCGGTGTTTGTAAATACGGGAGTTGTTTTAAGTGTTTTTGGAAACAATCCCTTAACCCTAAAACCGAGTTTCAATCGAAACCCTTCCCGTTTGAAATTTACCCTTTTGGGTTTAATTATGGGTTATAAATTATTGAAATATTGTTTATTTAAATTCAATTCGGGAAAGGGCTTAATGTTCAAAAACCCTAATTATTGATACCCATTGAAATCGGCAATATCAAATTTACTTAAAACCAACTCGAAACACTTTTAAATTGCCTAAAAGCAAGAAAACCAAACCCAAGGCCCAATTTCCTTGTGAATGTGAGAGCCTCTTTATGGGGGATTGATGGATTTTCGTCGTTTTGTATGTTAGGTTGTTGTTTGATCGATAGTTGGTAAATTATTGATTGTGTGATAAAATTCAATTGTAGGTTTTTTTGAACCACTCGCTTGATTTCTCCTTCGGACTTAGGAGCAAAGTCATCTTTTATTTAAGGTGAGAATAGTTAGGATTTAAAGTATTTATAGAAATCGAATAAGTGTGTTGTTTGTAGAATTGAAACTAAGACTATAATCCGAATCTAAGATTAGAGGGATGTGAGTTAGTGCCCTTAGGATTAGAAGTTGATCCTTTAAGTGAGAACTTAAGAATTCTCGAGGAAAGTATCGAATCTTAGAAGATTCTAAGTCAGATTCGTTTCACAGCTTAGGTTGGATCATTGGAAGTTAAAAGATCCAAACTTGTATTTTAGAACGGTTAATAGAACCTCGGATTATGTCGGAAGTTAGAATCCTTGAAGTTGTAGGTTAATCGCTTAAGTTATGATTTCACTTTTATTATTGTTAGCGAAGTTCGATTGATATATCGTTCGTCCGGAGTTTCATATTCATTTACTTTATGTCTTTACTTTAAGTCCTTTTACTTTATACTTGTTTTGGCTACTTACTCATTTACATTTACGTTATTTACTTGTGCAAGCATATGCATAACATATTGCACCATAACATCTCGCATCATGGAAAAGAAAGTGAGAAAGAAAAGAAGGGGGAAGAATGTTGGAGCCTACGGGTAGTGTCCGCATCACCTTCATAAAAAGAAAAGAAAGTGAGAAAGAAAATTAAGGGGGAAGAATGTTGGAGCCTACGGGTAGTGTCCGCATCACCTTCATAGAAAAAGAAAAGAAAGCGAGAAAGAAAAGGAGGGAGAACGATGGATACTACGGGATAGACCACGGTACCTTCTTCATGCATAAGGGCATATGCGAATCCTACGGGATGCTCTCATGCATTCATGTTTATGATTAATGAGAAAGATAATCGAGATGTTATATTCTATGCAAAGTTATTTATTTTTCTTATTTATGTCATAACAAGTTAATGGATGAGGTTTTGACCTTAAGAGTTAATATTATCGTACTTTGGAGAATATGGAATAGAATTACCTAGATTTTGGTGAATTCTAAGAAAGTTTGTGTCAGTTTAATTGGACACAAATCGAAATACGAGTTTGAGGTCTATCTTTACTTTTTATGCTTATTATTCTCACTGGGCTTAAGTTGTTAGCTCATGATATTACAACCAATTTCAGGTAATGCCCTTGCTAGAGGCCGTGGAAGGGGAGATGGTGTTGCGTGATCAGGAGATGTTGAGCTCGAGATGGACTCGTTGTTGTAAAGTCTATGTAATTATTTTGTGAATTTCAAAGACTTTGATGATGTATATGTTGTATTTAGCTCATAAGAGCTTTTGATGTGGTTTTTATGATATGAAATATTTGAACTCGTGATTCGGACTTAAAGTCCATGTGATTTTATTAGATTTGAAAAATTAGGATGTAAACAGGTTTTTGGCTAGCCAATTTTCAAACAAAACCACGCCAATTTTTCTTAAAATAAAAGACTTCCCCTATGTTTTACAAATAAATTTATTTAAAAGTGTCGGGTCATCTCAGTTGGTACAGATGACCCGACACTTTTAAATAAATTTATTTGTAAAACATAGGGGAAGTCTTTTATTTTAAGAAAAATTGGCGTGGTTTTGTTTGAAAATTGGCTAGCCAAAAACCTGTTTACATCCTAATTTTTCAAATCTAATAAAATCACATGGACTTTAATGCCCAATCAGGAGTGCAAATATTTCATATCATAAAAACCACATCAAAAGCTCTTATGAGCTAAATACAACATATACATCATCAAAGTCTTTGAAATTCACAAAATAATTACATAGACTTTACAACAACGAGTCCATCTCGAGGTCAACATCCCTCGATCACGCAGCACCATCTCCCCTTCCACGGCCTCTAGCAAGGGCATTACCTGAAATTGGTTGTAATATCATGAGCTAACAACTTAAGCCCAGTGAGAATAATAAGCATAAAAAGTAAAGATAGACCTCAAACTCGCATTTTGATTTGTGTCCAAATAAACTGACACAAACTTTCTTAGAATTCACCAAAATCTAAGTAATTCTATTCCATATTCTCCAAAGTACGATAATATTAACTCTTAAGGTCAAAACCTCATCCATTAACTTGTTATGACATAAACAAGAAAAATAAATAACTTTGCATAGAATATAAAATCTCGATTCTCTTTATCATTAATCATAATTATGAATGCATGAGAGCATCCTATAGGATTCGCATACGCCCTTATGCATGAAGAAGGTAACGTGGTCTATCCCGTAGGATCCATCGTTCTCCCTCCTTTTCTTTCTCACTTTCTTTTCTTTTTCTATGAAGGTGATGCGGACACTACCCGTAGGCTCCAACATTCTTCCCCCTTCATTTTCTTTCTCACTTTCTTTTCTTTTTCTGAAGGTGATGCGAACACTACCCGTAGACTCCAACATTCTTCCCCCTTCATTTTCTTTCTCACTTTCTTTTCCATGATGCGAGATGTTATGGTGCAATATGATATGTTTTGGAGTAAATAAATAAAATGCGGAATTAAAGTAGCCGATACAAGCATAAAGTAAAGGAGCATAAAGTAAAGACATAAAGTAAAGGACATAAGTAAATAGATAGGAAACTCTGGACGAACGATATGTCAATCGAACTCCGCTACCAATAATAAAAGTAAAACCATAACTTAAACGATTAACCTATACCTTCCAGGATTCTAAACTTCTAATATAATCCAAGGTTCTATTAACTGTTCTAAAAACAAGTTGGATTTTTTAACTTCCAATGATCCAACCTAAGCTTCGAAACGAATCTAACTTAGAATCTTCTAAGATTCAATACTTGCCCTGAGAACTCCTAAGTTCTCACGTAAAGGATCAACTTCTAATCCTAAGGGCACTAACTCACATCCCTCTAATCTTAGATTCGAATTCTAGTCTTAGTCTCAATTCTACAAACATCACACTTATTTGCTTTCTAAAATTACTTTAAATCCTAACTATTCTCACCTTAAATAAAAGATGACTTTGCTCCTAAGTCCGAAGGAGTGATCAAGCGAGTGGTTCAAAAACACCTACAATTGAATTTTATCACACAATCAATAATTTACCAACTATCGATCAAACAACAACCTAACATACAAAACGACGAAAATCCATCAAACCCCCATAAAGAGGCTCTCGGCCTTCACAAGGAAATTGGGCCTCGGGTTTGGTTTTCCGGCTTTTAGGCAATTTAAAAGTGTTTCGAGTTAGTTTTAAGCAAATTCGATATTCCCGATTTCAATGGGTATCGATAATTATGGTTTTTGAACATTAAGCCCTTTCCCGAATTGAATTTAAATAAACATTATTTCACTAATTTATAACCCATAATACCCAAAAGGGTAAATTTCAAACGGGAAGGGTTTCGACTGAAACTCGGTTTTAGGGTTAAGGGATTGTTTCCAAAAACACTTAAAACAACTCCTATATTAACAAACACCGAGTTCTACAGTACGAAATCAAAGGAAATCAAAGAAAACTCCATTAAAACACTATTTGGAGCTTAGGGTTTCAAGAGAAACTTACCAAGAACTCTGTATAACACGAGTGGCAAGTACGATGGTTGGGTGGAAAAGGATCGTAGGACCAATACCTTTTCAATGGACCCGCAATCAAGTCGATCGGGCAAGAAACGAACTAAAATCAAATTCTCCCTTTTCTTCTTTGATGCTCACGGGTGGGAGGAGAGAAAATGAGAGTGATTTGGTCATTTTTTGAAGTCAAAGGTGTTTTAAAGAAGATGACCAAATAGTGTTTAGATATTTAGGAAATTTAGAAATGACGGTTACGTCTTTTTATGACTTTTGACTTATAAAACGAAACCCGATGATCTTAAACTATCCCAATGGTGATTAATAATTATTAATTTGCCTGTTAATAATTATTAATACCATTAAAACGAAAATAAACTAAAAAGGTAATTAAAAGGACTTAAACCAAAATAAACTACTAAATTCTAATTTACTGATAAATAAATGAACTTAAATTACTTAAATTAAAATAAAATAAATAATTTTTTTATCACAAAATAACGGGACGTTACAGTCAACCCTCCTAAAAAGGGCTTTTCGTCCCCTACAATAGTTGAGGTCCCAAAAGCCTTATCTCCCCAACCTCATCCCAGTGAGCTGGAGATCGACACTTTCTACCATAAAGTGCCTCAAATGGTGCCATCTCAATAGTAGCCTGGTAGCTGTTATTATAAGCAAACTCTACCAAGTACAATTGAGAATCGCAACTACCTCCAAAATCAAGAACACAAGCTCTCAACATATCCTCCAGAATCTGGTTAACTCGCTCGGTCTGACCATCTGTCTGGGGTGAAAAGCTGTGCTAAAATCCAAGCCAGTACCCATGGCTGAATGCAAACTCTGCCAAAACTTCAAGACAAAACGAGTGTCCCGATCTGATACGATCCACACAGGCACACCATGTAATCTAACAATCTCCTGTAGGTACAACTGTGCCCAAGTCTCAACTGGGCAGGCCGGTTTTAGAGAGGTTGAGTCAGATATTCCTAGTCATTTTACCTTCTCTACAGACAGTGCTATGATGTATCGTAAGAGGCTATATGTGCCTTTAGGATCGACTTTTAGAAGGGAACTGTTGGAGGAGGCTCACAGTTCTATCTTCTCTATTCATCCTGTTAGTACGAAGATGTACAGGGACCTGAGAGAGCATTATTGGTGGCCTGGGATGAAGCTTGAGATTGCGGACTTTGTTAGTAGATGCTTGACTTGTCAGCAAGTCAAGGCTTTGAGGAAGAGTCCATCGGGTTTTCTTAACCCTCTGAGTGTGCCAAAATGGAAATGGGAGGAGATTTCCATGGACTTTATCACTGGTTTGCCGAGGACATCAAAGGGTTACGATACCATTTGGGTGATTGTAGACCGCTTGACGAAGACAGCACACTTTATAGCTAGGAGAATCACCTACCCAGTTGAGACTTGGGCACAGTTGTACCTACGGGAGATCGTTAGATTACATGGTGTGCCTGTGAGGATCGTATCAGATCGAGACACTCGTTTTGTCTCGAAGTTTTGGCAGAGTTTGCATTCACCATGGGTGCCTGGCTTGGATTTTAGCACGACTTTTCACCCCCCAGGATGATGGTCGAGCCGAGCGAGTTAACCAGTTCCGGAGGATATGTTGAGAGCTTGTGTTCTTGATTTTGGAGGTAGTTGGGATTCTCAATTGTACGTGGTAGAGTTTGCTTATAATAACAGCTACCAGGCTACTATTGAGATGGCACCATTTAAGGCACTTTATGGTAGAAAGTATCGATCTCCAGCTCACTGGGATGAGGTTGGGGAGAGAAGGCTTTTGGGACCTGAGTTGTTACAGTTGACTAGTCGGTCGATTTACTTGATTAGAGAGAGGATGAGGATTGCCCAAAGTCGACAGAAGAGTTATGCAGATAGACAACGTAGTCCACTTGAGTTTTCAGTGGGGGACCACGTGTTTTGAAGGTAGCACCTATGAAAGGTGTTATGAGATTTGGGAAGAAAGGTAAGCTGAGCCCTAGGTTCATTGGCCCTTTCGAGGTACTTGATCGGGTAGGAGCTGTAGCTTACAGGTTGGCTTTACCACCTTCTTTATCGGCAGTTCATAATGTATTCCATGTATCTATGCTTTGAAAGTACATGGCAGATCCTTCTCATGTGATCGATCACGAGCCGATAGTTTTGGATGCTAGTATGTCTTATGAGGAGACACCAGTTGAGATTCAAGCATTCGAGCAAAAGGTGTTGAGAAACAAGACTATTCGCTTGGTTAAGGTCCTTTGGAGGAACCAAGTGTCTGAAGAAGCTACGTGGGAGCGTGAGGATGATATGCGGGCAAAGTATCCTCACCTTTTCACTTAGTAAGTTTACTTTTCGGGGACGAAAAGCCCTTTTTAGGAGGGTTGACTATAACGTCTCGTTATTTTGTGATAAATTTTTTTTTACTTATTTTATTTTAATTTAAATAGTTAAAGTTTATTTATTTATCGGTAAATTAGAATTTAGTAGTTTATTTAGGTTTAAGTCCTTTTAATTACCTTTTTAGTTCATTTTCTTTTTAATGGTATTAATAATTATTAATGTGCCAATTAATAATTATTAATTACCATTTGTATAGTTTAAGAAGTTCGGGATTCGTTTTATAAGTCAAAAGTCAAAAAAGGACGTAACCGTCATTTCCAATTTCTTAAAAAACTATCCAAACACTATTCACCTCATATTAAATATGCCATTTGACTTCATTTGATTAAATCTTCATCTTCATCTTCTTCCTTTCTTCCTCCCAAGGCCGAGGGTCTCACCTCCCCATTTCCAAATTTGATTTTCGTTCGTTTCTTGCCCAATCGACTTGATTCCGGGTCCATTGGAAAGGTAACGGTCCTACGATTCATTTCCAACCAACCATCGTACATGCCACTCGTGTTATACGAAGTTCTCAGTAAGTAAAGTTTCAAACCCTAAGCTTCGAATAGTATTTTAATGGAGTTTTCTTTGATTTCCTTCGATTTCGTGTTGTGGAACTCGGTGTTTGTAAATACGGGAGTTGTTTTAAGTGTTTTTGGAAACAATCCCTTAACCCTAAAACGGAGTTTCAGTCGAAACCCTTCCCGTTTGAAATTTACCCTTTTGGGTTTAATTATGGGTTATAAATTATTGAAATAATGTTTATTTAAATTCAATTCAGGAAAGGGCTTAATGTTCAAAAACCCTAATTATCAATACCCATTGAAATCGGGAATATCGAATTTGCTTAAAACCAACTCGAAACACTTTTAAATTGCCTAAAAGCCGGAAAACCAAACCCGAGGCCCAATTTCCTTGTGAAGGCTGAGAGCCTCTTTATGGGGGTTTGATGGATTTTCGTCGTTTTGTATGTTAGGTTGCTGTTTGATCGTTAGTTACTAAATTATTGATTGTGTGATAAAATTCAATTGTAGGTGTTTTTGGACCACTCGCTTGATTGCTCCTTCGGACTTAGGGGCAAAGTCATCTTTTATTTAAGGTGAGAATAGTTAGGATTTAAAGTATTTATAGAAATCAAATAAGTGTGATGTTTGTAGAATTGAAACTAAGACTAGAATCCGAATCTAAGATTAGAAGGATGTGAGTTAGTGCCCTTAGGATTAGAAGTTGATCCTTTAAGTGAGAACTTAGGAGTTCTCGAGGAAAGTATCGAATCTTAGAAGATTCTAAGTCAGATTCGTTTCACAGCTTAGGTTGGATCATTGGAAGTTAAAAGATCCAAACTTGTATTTTTGAACGGTTAATAGAACCTCGGATTATGTCAGAAGTTAGAATCCTTGAAGGTGTAGGTTAATCGCTTAAGTTATTATTTCACTTTTATTATTGTTAGCCGAGTTCGATTGATATATCGATCGTCCGGAGTTTCATATTCATTTAATTTATGTCTTTACTTTATGCCCCTTTACTTTATACTTGTTTTGGCTACTTTATCATTTACATTTACTTTATTTACTTGTGCAAGCATATGCATAACATATTGCACCATAACATCTCGCATCATGGAAAAGAAAGTGAGAAAGAAAAGAAGGGGGAAGAATGTTGGAGCCTACGGGTAGTGTCCGCATCACCTTCATAAAAAGAAAAGAAAGTGAGAAAGAAAATTAAGGGGGAAGAATGTTGGAGCCTACGGGTAGTGTCCGCATCACCTTCATAGAAAAAGAAAAGAAAGCGAGAAAGAAAAGGAGGGAGAACGATGGATACTACGGGATAGACCACGGTACCTTCTTCATGCATAAGGGCATATGCGAATCCTACGGGATGCTCTCATGCATTCATGTTTATGATTAATGAGAAAGATAATCGAGATGTTATATTCTATGCAAAGTTATTTATTTTTCTTATTTATGTCATAACAAGTTAATGGATGAGGTTTTGACCTTAAGAGTTAATATTATCGTACTTTGGAGAATATGGAATAGAATTACCTAGATTTTGGTGAATTCTAAGAAAGTTTGTGTCAGTTTAATTGGACACAAATCGAAATACGAGTTTGAGGTCTATCTTTACTTTTTATGCTTATTATTCTCACTGGGCTTAAGTTGTTAGCTCATGATATTACAACCAATTTCAGGTAATGCCCTTGCTAGAGGCTGTGGAAGGGGAGATGGGGCTGCGTAATCGGGGGATGTTGACCTCGAGATGGACTCGTTGTTGTAAAGTCTATGTAATTATTTTGTGAATTTCAAAGACTTTGATGATGTATATGTTTTATTTAGCTCGTAAGAGCTTTTGATGTGGTTTTTATGATATGAAATATTTGAACTCCTGATTGGGACTTAAAGTCCATGTGATTTTATTAGATTTGAAAAATTAGGATGTAAACAGGTTTTTGGCTAGCCAATTTTCAAACAAAACCACGCCAATTTTTCTTAAAATAAAAGACTTCCGTTGTGTTTTATAAATTAAATTTATTTAAAAGTGTCGGGTCATCACAGGACTACTTCTCGTTTCTGTTTATCCTTTTTGCATATGATTAAATTTAGTTATAGTTAGAAGTATATTTTAATTCTTAGAACTTTACTTTTCAGATTGTGGTTGTGAAAGGAAGGATTTTTGTTTTAACTTTAGAGTTCAAGGTGAGCAGATAAATAGTTTGGTTAGTAATGAATTGGGGAAACCCGATTTCTTAAATTGTTGTTTGGTTATAAGATATTGAGATCCGTTAGAGTTTTAGTTCCTGTTTTAAGGTATTTTTAGGCTTAATTAGTTACTAGATTTTCTGAAAATCGACGTAAAAAGTGGACTTTCGTAGTTGATTAAGACTAGATTTGAGCTGGTTTGTTTGGGGTGACTAGTGTATGATTTTGGGAGATTTTATGAGTTTTGGAAATAGTTTAGAGATGATTGGAAGTGGTTTATTATTAAAAAGAAATTCTTGAATGGCAATTATGGAATTCTAGTATATGTTGTTAAAGTAGAACTTAATCGGCTTTGTTATGCCTATTTTTATTTTGTGTCTAGATACAAGTGTATGTGTATGAGAGGTTCGTATTTGTTAAGGAATAATCTTTAGTGAATATTGTAGGCTCATATTAAGTGTGATCAAGTAATAAAGAATTTTTTGTAATTTAGTTCTTTAAGAATGTATAGAATAAATTACAACGAAAGTTGGTTTCATATGTTAATACGGAAAAGAATACTCGCAGGTTCATTCGTTGTAATTTCATTACTTAAAAAATAATATCTCATTTCTTCTTTTAGGTAAAATTTTCTTATTGAGATATAAAAGAGGTTCGTCAATATTTTTTTATATGTTTAAAGAATACCCAAATGTGAATGAATGCAAATTAATTGTAACTGAGATGTTGATGTTTGTAGAATTATGTGACGAAATGGGTTTATCTTTGGACTTGACAAATATCACACATATTAAAAACATTAATACTCTTTCTATTTATTTACACGTTGATCGTAGCATCATGATGTGACATTTTACTTTTTCACGTAAAAATGGGAAAGGAGTTAACAAACGATGAGAGCTCGAAGAAGGAATGGTTTAGATTGTGACAGTCGACACCAATTCTTCTTTATTTCTTCTTTAAATTTTAGAAATATAAAACTAGATTTTGACATTCATTTATTTCGAGTTTACATTTACTAAGGAGTTTATTTAGTTGATTTATTTATTTAAAACTTCAATGATTTTTGTTTTGGTTGTAAATAATTAATTCATGAACATAAAGTAGAATCCTGATTTTTATAATTTAAAGTAAATAAAGAGGTTTTGAGACGACCCGACACTCTTAAATAAATTAAATTAGAAAACACAGTGGAAGTCTTTATATTTTAAGAAAAATTACGTGATTATGTTTGAAAATTTGCTGGCCAAAACCTGTTTACATCTTAATTTCAAAATCTAAAATACACAAGGAACATTAAGTTCCTATCCAGGAGTTCAAAATGATTTATAATCATAAAAGTAAAGACAAAAGCTCTTAAGAGCTATATACAAATGTACAAATCTCAAAATTATATAAAATTCACAAAACCATGTACATGGATTTTTAACAACTACTTAGTCCATCTCGAAATCATCATAATCTCGATCAAGCACGCACCAGCTCCTCTCCCACAATCCCAAACATTACCTGAAATGTTTGTAATATCATGAGCTAACAACTAAGCCCAGTGAAAAATAATAAGAATAAAAAGTAAGGTTAGACCTCAAACTTGCATTTCCGATTTGTGTCCAAGAACATACTTACTCTTTGCTATCAATCCATTCAAAGAGTTTATATCAAAATGTTCCACTTTTACTTACCAATTCTCCAATATAATTGTGGAACTACATTCCAAATATTTCTAGAATGGTTTCGTAAATGCATATAGCATTTATATCTCATTTTCTATATATACCTTATACTATATACAAGGTTTACAACAAATCTTATTCTCCCAAAGAATGATATTACTACACTCGTAGTCAAATCCTCATCCATTAACTTGTTATGACATAGAATAAGAAAAATAAATAAACTTTGTATAAAATATAACATCTCGATTATCTATATCATCAATTATAAGCATGAATGCATGAGGACATCCCGTAGGATTCGCATATGCCCTTATGCATGAAGAAGGTAACGTGGTCTATCCCGTAGGATCCATCATTCTCCCTCCTTTTCTTTCTCACTTTCTCTTCTTTTTCTGAAGGTGATGCGGACACTACCCGTAGGCTCCAACATTCTTCCCCCTTCCTTTCTTTCTCACTTTCTTTTCTTTTTCTGAAGGTGATGCAGACACTACCCATAGGCTCCAACATTCTTCCCCCTTCTTTTGTTTCTCACTTTCTTTTTCATGATGCGAGATGTTATGGTGCAATATGTTATGCATATGCTTGCACAAGTAAATATAGTAAATGTAAATGATAAAGTAGCCAAAACAAGTATAAAGTAAAGGGGCATAAAGTAAAGACATAAAGTAAATGAATAGGAAACTCCGGACGAACGATATGTCAATCGAACTCCACTACCAATAATAAAGTAAAATCATAACTTAAACGATTAACTGAACCTTCAAGGATTCTAAACTTCCAATATAATCCGAGGTTCTATTAATCGTTCTATATATAAAAGTTTTGGATCTTCTAACTTCCAATGATCCATCCTAAACTCCGAAATGAATCTAACTTAGTAATTTCTAAGATTCAAAGTTTCTCCTCGAGAATTCCTAAATTCTCGCTCAAAGAACTAGCTCCTAATCCTAGGGCACTAGCTCTGTAACGTCCCGTTATTTTGTGATAAAAAAAAAACTTTTATTTATTTTATTTTAATTTGAGTAATTAAAATTCATTTATTTATTATTAAATTAGAATTTAGTAATTTATTTCATTTTAATTCATTTTAATGGCTTTATTTATTTAAATACGTTTTAATGGTGTTAATAATTATTAACGGGCCAATTAATAATTATTAATCACCATTGGGATAGTTTGAGATGTTCGGGAATCGTTTTTAAGTCAAAAGTCGTAAAAGGGCAAAGTCGTAATTACCCAATTTGCAAAATATCTAAAAAACACTATTCATTTGTCTTTAAAAACAAAACTTTGACCACAAATTGACCAAACTTCTTCATTTTTCTCCTCCTCCTTGCCGTGAGCTTCAAAGGCCAAAAGAGAAAATTTGGTTTTTGTTCGTTTCTTGCCGGATCGACTTGATTCTCGTTCCATTGGAAAGGTATCGATCCTACGATCCTTTTCCACCTAGCCTTCGTACTTGCCACTCATGTTTTGCGGAGTTCTCGGTAAGTAAAGTTTCAAACCCTAAGCTCCAAATAGTGTTTTAATGGAGTTTTACTTGTTTTCTTTCGATTTCTTGCCGTGAAACTCGGTGTTTGTCAATTCGGGAGTAGTTTTACGTGTTTTTGGAAACTATTTCATAACCCTAAAACCGAGTTTCAATTAAACCCTTTCCGTTTGAAATTTACCCTTTTGGGTTTGATTTTGGGTTAAAAATTAATGAATGAATGTTTATTTAAATTCAATTTGGGAAAGGGAGTAATGTTCAAAAACCCTATTCATCGATACCCATTGAAATCGGGATTATCGAATTTTCTTAAAACCAACTCAAAACGTATTTAAATTGCCAAAAAGCCAAGGAACCAAACCCGAGACCCTTTTCTAGGGAGGGCCGAGAGCCTCCAAGGGGTAGGTTTGGTGGGTTTTTCCATCTTTTTGCTTGTTTCATCGTTGTTTAATCATTGGTTGGTAATTTATTAATTTTCGGGATATTAATCCTTTTGTAGGTGTTTTTGAACCGTTTGTTTGATCGCTCTTCCGGTGCTTAGGAGCGAAGTCTTCACTTTTAATTTAGGTGAGAATGATTAGAATTTAAAGTAACTATAGAAAGCAATAAGTACGATGATTTGTAGACTCGGAACTAAGATTAGAATCCAACCTAAGATTAGAGGAAGTGAGTTAGTGCCTTAGGATTTAAAGTTAATCCTTTAGGCGAGAAACTTAGGATTTCTCGTTGAAAACCTCGAATCTTAGAAGATTCTAAGTTAGATTAGTTTCGGAGTTTAGAATGGTTCACTTGAAAGTTTAGGTTAATCGTTATATTTTGACCTTTACTTTTATTATTGTTAGCGGAGTTCGATCGATATATCGTTCATCCGGGATTCTATCTATTTTACTTTATGCCCTTTACTTTATGCTTATTTCGGTTGCTTCATCATTTACATTTACTTTATTTATTTTGCAAGCATATGCAACCATATGCATAACATCTCGTATTATTGAAAAGAAAAGAAAGTGTAAAAGAAAAACGAAAGGATAAAGGTGGAATACGAGAAAGTCCACATTTCCTCCATGCATAAGTTTTGGTGGGATATTTTAAGTTGCCCACACTACTTCCATGCATAAGTTTTGGTGGGATATTTTAAGTTGCCCACACTACTTCCATGCATAAGTTTTGGTGGGATATTTTAAGTTGCCCACACTACTTTATACATAAGGATAAGGGTGGATAGTATGTAAAAAAATCCACATTACCTTCATTTCATGCATAAATGGCGAATGCGTATCCTACGGGATGTACTCATTACTTTTATGCTTATGATAGATGAGAAAGAGAATCGAGATGTTATATGTTAAACAAAGTTTATTCGCTTTACTTTATTTGTCATAACAAGTTAATGTTTGAGAATTGACTACAAGTGTAGTAACGTCATACTTTGGATTTCATGGAATAGAATTACCTAGAGTTTGGAGAACTTTAGGAGTAGATTGTGTCAGTTTAATTGGACACAAATCGAAATGCGAGTTTGAGGTCTATCTTTACTTTTTATGCTATTTATTCTCACTGGGCTTAGTTTGTTAGCTCATGATATTACAACCAATTTCAGGTAATGCCTTGGCTAGAAGCCGTGGACAGGGAGATGGTGCTGCGTGATCGAGGGTTGCTGGCCTCGAGATGGACTTGTCATTGTATAGTTTATGTATCATTTTTATGAATTTCAAAGACTTTAATGTTGTATTTTGGCTCATAAGAGCTTCTGGATGATGTTTTATGATATTATATATTTGAACTCCTGATTTGGACTTAAAGTCCATGAGATTTTATTAGATTTGAAAATTAGGATGTAAACAGGTTTTCGGCATGCCAATTTTCAAACAAAACCACGCCAATTTTTCGTAAATTAAAAGACTTCCGCTGTTTTCTCTGAATTTAATCTATTTAAAAGTGACGGGTCGTCACAAGCTCACTCCCCTCTAATCTTAGATTCGAATTCTACAAATCATTATACTTATTCGCTTTCTAAGATTACTTTAAATCCTAACTATTCTCACCTTTGCCAAATTAGTTTTGGTCCAAATCTCTGATTTCCCACAATTCAACAACCGAGCAATCGCACCTACAACTCATCAATTGCACAACATATTACAACTCATATCTAATATGAGAACAAGTTTGCATTTTCGGATGAATAGTGATTTCGGATGAATAGTAATTTCGGATGAATAGTGTTTTTGGGTGAATAGTGTTTTTCGAACATCCGGGTTCAAAATCGTCAAATTCCATGATAGAAATTCATGATTTCAACTTCAAAACTCATTTATAATAAAAAACGAACAAATCCATATAAAAAGTTTTGAAAACATACTTTTTGGGACTTCCCTTAGGGAACGAGAAACTTCGAAAAGCTAGGTTGGATAGGTAGCCCTCGTCCCTACCAATCTAACGCAACCGAAAACACAACGATCCGCTGAGAAACGAATAAAAGCCAAGAAAAAGTATTCTCATCCATGAAGGAAATGGCTCACGGCCAAAGGAGAAGAAGAAGAGGAGAAAATGTGATTTTTGGTCAATTTTGTGATTTTTAAAGATGAGTGAATAGTGATTTTAGATATTTTAAGAAATTGGAAATGACGGATACGTCCTTTTATGACTTTTGACTTATGAATCGAAACCCGAAGCTCTTAAATAAATCTAAAGGTGATTAATAATTATTAATTGGCCTATTAATACCATTAAAACGAAAATAAACGAAAAAGGTCAATTAAAAGATTAAAACCGAAATAAACTGCAAATTCTAAATTACCGATAAATAAATAAACTTTAATTACTTAAATTGAAATAAAATAAATAAAAGTTTCTTTTTATCACAAAATAACGGGACGTTACAAATGGCTTATAGGTTAGCCCTACCACCTGCTTTGTCTGTTGTGCACAATATTTTTCACGTTTCTACGATTCAAAAATATTTGGCTGATCCCTCTCATATTATTACATTTGAGTCTACTCTAGATGCTAATTTGACATGAGGAGATGTTAGTCGCTAATTTGGCAAATGAACATAATATATTAGGAAACAATACGATTAACTTGGTCAGGGTGTTATGGAGGAACCAAGTAATAGAAGAGGTGATGTGGGAAGGGGAGGATCATATGCATGATCATTATCCTTTCTTGTTTCACAAGGGCTAGATTTGCAAGGACAGAAAGTCAATAAGGAGAGCGGACTGTAATGGCCCAGGCACTCGTTTGTTTCAGTTGGTAATTAATATTTTAGTTTATTTCATATCTTATGGCAGTGAATGTTTTGTTAGCTTTAGTTACCTTTGTTTGGATGTTTAAGTGCAGCTATGGGTTAAAGAGAAGTTTAGTTTAATTAAAAGGGAAATTTATTAAGATTACCAAGTAGGTATCTTGATATGAAACCCTAGAAAATTGAAATAGAAACCCTTTGATACACAAAGAACCCCTAGATGAAAATCCTAAACCCCAATGAACAATAAGGTAAAACCCTTGGAAAACAAGAAGAAGAGGATTATTCCAATGATCTAAGATCTTGAAATAAGAGAAATTGTTCTTATTTCAAGATTGAAACAATCCATAAATAAACTAGATCAATGTTTGCTTGAATGTTCCTAATGCATGCAATCTAAGAACAAGGCTACAAAACAAAGCAATTTCAGATAAACCAAAATATTATTATATGAATTACGAATATTTAGGGTTATAAATGTGCCATTTAATGGAAAAGAAAATCCTAAAAATACCTAAGAAATTTTAAATAAAGAAGAGAATAAAATCTGCCCAAAACTTGCCTTATATGAATTTTAAAGATTTTGGGGAAAATCTTTCCTAGAGAATAATATCTTTCCTAATTCTTTTCAATCTAATAAAGTGAATATAAATGGCCTAAAACGTGTATAAATACATCCTAAATTCGGAGGAACCATATATGAAAAATTTAGGAATAAATATGGAAAGTTGTCCAAATATGGAAAGTTTGAAAAAATGATGCAACTTTCCTAATTAGCTCTCCTCTTCATTTCTGATTGAAAAAGTCTTCAATACTCTTCTTTAAAATGAATTTTTCATTTATTTAAGTGCAACAATTCCTCTTTGTAAGCCTCCATGCTCGAATCTTCAAAGCTAGCATTGACTTTGGTAATGTAGGCTTGTAAATGGATGTTCAATGCTTGTCTTGAACTTTGATCTTGTGATTGGCCTTTGAGTTATTTGTGAGGTTCCATGATTCATATCATAAGTTAAGTGTTCTTATTATTTAAACAAAAGAAAAACATCATCACAAGTTCTTCTTCTCTCCCACGATGGAACCTAGTAAGGCAAAAAGGGGAACTTGGGGTTTCTTCAATTCTCCAACTTTTTGGCAAGGATTTGTTTCCAAATTCAAGAAAAATGAAGATCTAGACTAATTCAAGTATAACCAAGCCTCTATACACAAAGAAACAAGTGGATTTAGTAAGTTTTGGTTTAAGTTTTTAATAAAAGTTTGGGGGATTTTGGGGATTTGGATGTGTTCTTCCTTTTAACTTAAGTTTTAATAAAAAAAAATTTAAAATAATGGAACTTGGAAGTGTTTTGGTTCAAAATCAGATATTGATGTTATAGTTTGATTTGTTTTAAGTTTGTTATACAAGTTTTTTTTTTTTATGAATGAACAAGCATGCACCTCCATTAATGAACAAGCTAGCACCTCAAATGAACTAGTTTTAAAATTTTGAATTTTTTTCTAGTTTTTTTTTAAATTTATTTTAGCTTGGTTTTGATTCTAAATTAATTTGAAAAAGTAACAAAACTCTTTGTCCTTGTTGTTTTCTTGCTAAATTAAAACACCCCTTTCCATTTTAGGTTGGGATGCCCTCATATTTGAGAGCTTTTTCAGGCGGCTCGAATGTACTGTCACTACAAGAAAAATGGCGTTTTGAGATGAGACATTTATGACGTCGTGAAAGGTGTCTAATTTGTGACGCCCTTCATCGTAATATGTAGCATTGACCGCACGTGACGCTTGTCGTCGCAAAATTACGATGAGAAAAAAGAAATAGTCAATAAATTAGGCGCGATGTTATGGCAGGAAATGAGTTACGCATATCATTGAGAAAATGCGACGATTTCATCACGGGCTTTGGAGCGAATATTTCTCAAGAAGAAAAGGATGACATGGGTCACAATAATTATGACAGAACTTGTAATGCATTTTGGCGCCAAGTTATGGCAATGTTCTGCCATTATTGGCTGTAGGATTGGTCTCAAACATTGTGACTCTGTCGTCATAAATAGTTGCATGAAAGTGTGGCGGGAAGAAATATAGAAATGTGACAGAGTCATTGCAAATTTTATGGTGGGAAAAATGTCAACCTTCTAGCCAAATTTAGTGATGAAACTCCTCACTAAATTCCAGATTAGATGTGCCCAAATTTTATTTGCAACATTGAAAACAAAATACGTGAATGGATGTACGTTCGTTTGGTTGACTGTTTCATAAATGATGAATTTGTTGTCGTTGCTAGAGAGTTTGTACGACATGAAGAAGCGAGTGGAGGGTCTCAGTTTACTTGTCGAGAAGATAGATTGTTGTCAAATCGAATGCATGATATATTGGAATGTTGATGCGAGCCTTTATAACTGCAAAATTTTGCTTTCATCCCAAGAATAAACAATGAATCTCACTCATTGATTCCAACTTGGAGACCGCAGGACATGTTGTCACTTATCCTTCTCCCACTCAATATAGCTAGCTAAGGCTTTTAATTTAGATATACCCAGGCTACCTCTAATATCTATGTTCAATCTAACTTATAATAGCTCTTATAGATTAGTTAGATTGATTTTAATGTGAAAGCCAAGTGATTAATCTCTATTAATCCTAACACATTATGCATCGTCTCAATGAAGAGAGTTATTAATAAAATATGACTCCCAGATCGTTCCCAGTTAGAAGGGTCCCGTGTTAATGGAATGATTAAATAACCTCTTATCTTGGGCAGAGCTTTCTCGCCAGAGTTATATTTAAATTAATAATTTCAACTTCATTCATTTTTAATTAACTATTTAATTAAAAATAATGACATCTCATCTTTTAGGTTTTAGTTTCAAATCCTGTTTAAAACTTGTAACGACCTGATTTCCGTTAAATTCTTTAATTTTCAAATGCACAACAGAAGACTCAAATTTTAAAGAAAAACGCCATGGGTTCGTTGTTGTAAGAAATCGTGATACGCAAGTGCACGCAGTCAAACAAGTAATAAAGTGATAAGAAAGATATCGTTCCCACGAGGATTAGTGATTTAAAATGGTGTTTAACAAATAATTTAAAGAAAATAAAGACAATGATAAATTGGGATGATGTGATTTATGAAACTAAATAACTAAAATTGTGAAATTATGCAAAACTAAATAAATAAATTCTAAATTAATTAAGGAAAATAAATACGATGGTCTAAGGTGGCTTAAATTACTCCTAAAATATGCAAGAATAATAAAGTGATGAAACTATGTAGAGATGAATGGTTGGAAAGTCAAGAATCCCCCTAAAAAGTCTTAGAATTCACAAATGCTGCAGCAGTGCTGTGGCTGTGCTGCAGCAAACTGCATTAATAGAGACACTTTTTATGCAAGCAAACCCTATTGTTCAAGTGACTTCGTCAAGCCTAAATGATTCTAATTCCTAATCCAATTTTAATCCTATGTCTAGGTAAAATTAGATTAAGAAATATGTGTTCAATGTTCCGGTTTAAGCCTTAAGGTGTAAATACATATGTCTATGCATTACCAAAAACAATTTCTAGAATCGTTAACCCTTATCAATCAATATTTGTAATGACCCGATTTTCCGTTAAATTCTTTAAATTCAAATGCACAGCGGAAGACTTAATTTTTAAAGAAAAACGGCATGGGTTCGTTTAAAAGTCGAATAACCAAAACCTGTTTTTACAACCCAAAGTCCAGAGAAAGCTATAAATCGGGAATGCACATTCCAAAGTAAAGTTTAATCATAAAAACATCAAAATACTTTACACATACACCCTTCACGGGCTCAAAATGACACAAGTATGTAAAAAGTATATGATTTACAAGCTTTACTACTAATGCTTCAAAAGTGTTTAATATTGTCCTTACACCACCTCGGCCAGTCAAGCGACACCATTTCCTCTACCTTGCTTCTTAGGACGGGGTTCACCTGAAAATATTGTGGTGTAGCACCATTAGCAAACAATGCTAGTGAGAGTAAAATGAAAGCAAGTAATCCTATGAACTAAATCTCATACCAGAAATCGTGTCCAAAGGCCTAAATGTTCATTTCTACCAATAACCACATTCCAATTTCCATGTAAACATAAGATAGTATCATACTACCCGTATTCGTCATTCAAAACCATGAGATGGAAATAAAGACTTAAAGTAAAATTAACATTCACAACTAAGTCTCACTACACGTTTCTAAAGAATAGGTAAAAATAACATTAACTATCTTTATTACCAATCAAGTTTCATCGTATCGTGCTATTGTATGGATCGAAATCAACATACCACGTCACGGTCATACCATGTCACAACCATCGCACCATGATACGTATGGATCCGAATCAACATACTATCATGTGCCGTATCATAGATCATAATACCATGGTACGTCCGGATCCGAATCCACGTACTACCATGTACCATATCACAACCATCGCACCCGGTATACCATATGGATAAATATCGCATACTAAGCCCGCACGGTATTACCATATCACAACCATCGTCATCGGTATACCATATGGATAAATATCGCATACTAAGCCCGTACGGTATTACCATATCACAACCATCGCATCGGGTATACCATATGGATAAATATCGCATACTAAGCCCGTCCGGTATTACCATATCACAACCATCGCATATCGAGAGTTTCACCATATCGGATATCAGGAATTTCACCATAGGTATCAGGAATTTCACCATAGGTATCAGGAATTTCACCATATCGCAACATGATATGTATGGATCGAAATCGACATACTATCATGTGCTAGTTACAAACCAAAGTACCAACATCACACCATGACTACGTATGGATCGAAATCAACATACTATCATGTGCTAGTTACTAAGTGCTCAAAGTTCCCACAAATTCATCACACCATGATACGTATGGATCGAATCAACATACTATCATGTGTGAATCATTGTGCCCTAGGTCTCCAATAAGTTAGCTAAACTCCGAAGAAGTCTACTAAGTTAAATAGAAACCTAACTAACTAGAATACACGAGTTAACACTCAAGTGCATCTTCTAATTACTTTACTTCCAAAGTCATCCAAATGACTTCAAATCCATCAAAGTAACTTCTAAATCAACCGAAGTAACTTCCAAATCAACTTTCATCTAACATCTCCAAATCACGTTACCATACTTCCAAACCTCCCCGATGATCTCTAATCATCGAACTAACCATAAGTCCAACTTTCTCCACACACACTTCCGAATTAAAGTTTCCACCCAAAACTTAATTCTAAGAAGTTAACCCCCTCTTAACATTGATAAACAATTACATAATGAAACTAAATTCATAAAATTGCTAACTATCATATTAAACTCACCTTAGCCAAATAACTCCAAATCACCACTTTTCACGAAACAACAACCGAGCAATCGCACCTACAATTCACCAATTGCACAACATATTACAACTCATAACTAATAAGCGAACAAGTGTGCAATTTCGGGTGAATAGTGATTTCAGATGAATAGTGTTTTCGGGTGAATAGTGTTTTTTGAAAATCCGGGTTCAAAATCGTCAATTTCCATGATAGAAATTCATGATTTCAACTTCAAAACTCATTTATAATAAAAAACGAACAAAACCATATAAAAAGTTTTGAAAACTTACTTTTTGGGACTTCCCTTAGAGAACGGGAAACTTCGAAAAGGATGGTTGGATAGGTAGCCCTCGTCCCTACCAATCCAACGCAACCGAAAACACGACGATCCGCCGAGAAACGAAGAAAAGAAATTCTCATCCATGGCTTGAAGTTGCTCACGGCAATGGCAAGGAAAAATGACAAGTTTTGGTCAATTTTGTGACTTTTAAAGATGATGGAATAGTGAATTTAGATATTTTGGTAGTTTGGAAATTACGGTTTTGCCCTTTTTGACCTTTTGCTTATAAAACGAAAACCGACGGTCTTAAATAAATCTAAAGGTGTCTAATAATTATTAATTGGCCCGTTAATAATTATTAGAGTCACCGAAACGATTAAAAACGATAAAAAGGATTTTCGGACGGAAATAACTAATAAAACTGAAATTACTAATTTTAACTAATTTTAAAAGCTTTAAATAAATAAAAATAATAAATTAATAAAATAAAAAAAAAAATTTACCTCTAAAAGTAACGGGACGTTACAATATTCTTCCATTCAATTTTAACCTTTTCAGAATTAAAACTAAACTAAGCAATTTACTTAGGTTGATCAAGCATAAGCAAATAGATAGAAATTTCAAACTATTGATTGAACATAAAAACTGAATTTATTAAAGCTTGTGAAAACTAATCCCTTTTAGGGTTCATCTATCAATTCCAACCAAATAAAATTTAGTTCATAACAAAACCTAAATTAACAAAAGAGTTTAACAAAATAAAAAGTAAGCCTAACATAACTTGAGTTCAACAATGGAGTTTGGAAACTAAGAAGAAGAAGAAAAAGAAAATATAAAATAAAACATAAAGAGAAAAGGGAAAAGAATCAAATCCGAGTTTCCAAGAATCGAAGCTTTTCTCCTCTCCCATGGTCGCTACATCTTCCTCCCTCTTTCGATTTTTGCCTCCAATGAAGAACTAGGGTTTCTTTCTTTTCTTTTCTCTTTTTATGATGACTTCCCTTCAAGATTCCGGTTTGGGCTTCATTAAAACTATCCAAAATATGCTCTTTGATGGATCCCAAGGCTTGCCCTAATTTTTCCTCACGTTTTTGGGCTGAAACGGGCCCAAAAAGATGACTTTTTGGGCCAAAAATCGTGACTGTGTACTGCTGTCTTTTAAAATTCTGTGCAAGGTGTCTTGTGGCGATCTTGCAAAGATCGCCACAACACTTTTCAAAATTCTGCACTTTTTTCCTATTTCCTACATGAAATTTGCAATTCTTTTAGGACTTTCTTTCATTCAAATTGACAAAATTAAATACCAAGAGCCAAGAACAATCCTAAATATACTTTAAAGTGCTAAAAACCAGAATTTTTCCAAAATACACTTTAATAAAGAATGATTCTAAATAAGTTCAAAGTGCACAAAATATAAGCAAATTTCAATCAAATCATTATCACTTAGGCATTAAAATAGGACCAAATAACTCTATTTTATAGAGTTATCATTCGTTTAAAAATCGGATTATCCAAAACCTGTTTACAACAACCCATATTCAGAGAAAGCAATAAACAAGGATTGCGCATTCCAACATGTAATTTAAACTTCCAAAAGAGATTAAAACCATAGGGCATTTACAGTTTTTAAACAAATGCACTTTCGGGCTAAAAAAGACACAAGTATGAAAGATGAGAAATAATTTACAAGAATTACTAAGAATGCTAAACCAAAAGTGTGCATATTATTGTCCATCCATCAACCCGGAATTTCATACAGCGCCACCTCCTCTACCACGTCCCTTGCAATGGGATTTACCTGAAAAATTTGTAAGTGTAGCAACATTAGTATAAAAATGCTAGTGAGAGTAAAACGAAAGCAAGTAATCCTATGAACCAAATTTCATACCAGAAATTGTGTCCAAAGGCCTAAATTTTTCTTTACTATCCATTCCACACTTCTAATTTCAAAACAATCATACGATAGTAATAAACTTCCCATAATAGACTTTCAATGCCATATGAAATAGAAATAAAGACTTGAAGTAAAAGTAACAACTATTACTAAGTCTTACTACACAATTCTCAGAAATATATGAATTTGTAACACTAACTTTCTTTATTACCAAACAAGTTTCATCGTAACGTGCTACCGTATGGATCGAAATCAACATACCACGTACGGTCTTATCATATCACGAGTTATCGTAACGTGCTACCATATGGATCGAAATCAACATACCACGTACGGTCTTACCATAGAACCATTCATCGTATCGTGTTACCGTATGGATAAACATCAACATACTACGTAACGGTCTTACCATAGAACCATTCATCGTAACATGTTACAATATGGATCGAAATCAACATACCACGTACGGTCTTACCATAGAACCATTCATCCTAACATGTTACCATATGGATAAAAATCAACATACCACGTACGGTCTTACCATATCACAAGTGTCGTCAAGTTCCCTAATAAGTTAGATAATCTTAATAGAATTCTACTAAGTTACTAAAGAACATAATCTACTTGAATTACACGAGTTTTCACTTAAGTGTAACTTCTAAGTCACTTTGGCACCCAAACCACTCAAAGTGCCTTAAACATCCACTTCATCTAAAATCTCCAATTCATCTTAAAAACTTCCAAACCACTCCGATATTTCCTTTTCACCAAACTCACTAAAATTCCAAAGTCTCTCCACTCACTTCTGAGTTAAAGTTACCAACCAAACATTAACTCTCAGAAGTTAGTTCCCTCTTAACCTCGATAAAAAATAACATAACGAAACTTAATTCATAAAACAACTAACTTCCATTTTAAACTCACCTTAGAGTGTAGTCAAGCTCCAAACGTTCTGAGGTCGAAAAACACACGATCAGTCACAATCCTACAAATGAATTACACCTAAATAACATTAATTAACCGAAAATCGTACAAACAACATCTAAAGGCACAAAACGACGAAAAACCCAAAATTCCTCCCTAAGGTTGTGACGACCCAACTCCTTTTAAAATCTTTTAATTAGAAAACACAGCGGAAGTCTTTATATTTTAAAAAAAATGGTGTGGTTATGTTTGAAAGTTTGCTAGCCAGAACCTGTTTACATCTTAAATTCAAAAATCTAAATACACAAGGAACTTCAAGTTCCTAATCAGAAGTTCAAAGAGACGTTTACCATAAAAGTGAAATTGAAAAGCTCTTAAGAGCCATTTACAAATATACAAATCCAAAATATGTGTAAAATTTAGAAAACATAGTCCATGGACTTTAAATAAACCTAGTCCATCTCGAGGTCATCATCCTGCGATCATACAGCACCAGCTCCTCTCCCACGACCTCTAGCACGGGCATTACCTGAAATTGGTTGTAATATCATGAGCTAACAACAAAGCCCAGTGAGAATAACAAGAATAAAAAGAAACAATAGACCTCAAACCTGTATTCCAATTTGTGTCCAATTAATCTGACACAATCTTTCCTAAAGTTCTCCAAACTCTAGGTAATTCCATTCAATAATCTTCAAAGGATGATATTACTAGCACACGTAGTCTAATTCTCATCCATTAACTTGTTAATCAATTTAAGAGAAAAGTAAATAAACAATGCATGAGCATAACATCTTAATGTGCCTTTTCCATGATATATTTCCATCGATAATATGCATGAAGGTAATGAAGACATCTCGTAGGATTCGCATTAACCTTTTATGCATGAATGAAGGTAATGTGGGCACTTCTCGTGGGATCCACATTCTCCCTTATGAATGAATGAAGGTAATGTGGGCACTTCTCGTGGGATCCACATTCTCCCTTATGAATGAATTAAGGTAATGTGGGCTCTTCCCGGAGAATCCACATTCTCCCTTCTTTCTCTCTTTCACTTTCTTTTCTTTTTCACTGAAGGTAATGTAAACTTCCTGTGACGACCCCGACACTTTTAAATAATTTAAATTAGAAAACACAGCGGAAGTCTTTATATTTTTAGAAAAATGGTGTGGTTATGTTTGAAAATTGGCTAGCCAAAACCTGTTTACATCTTAATTTCAAAATCTAAAATACACAAGGAACATTAAGTTCCTATCCAGGAGTTCAGAATGATTTATAATCATAAAAGTAAAGACAAAAGCTCTTAAGAGCCATTTACAAATGTACAAACCCAAAATATGTATAAAATTCATAAAACATAGTCCATGGACTTTAAATCAACCTAGTCCATCTCGAGGTCATTATCCTTCAATCATGCAGCACCATCTCCTCTCCCACGACCTCTAGCCAGGGCATTACTTGAAATTTTGTAATATCATGAGCTAACAACTTAAGCCCAGTGAGAATAATAAGAATAAAAAGTAAAGTTAGACCTCAAACCCGTATTCCGATTTGTGTCCAATCAATCTGACACAATCAATCTGACACAATCAATCCTAAAGTTCTTCAAACTCTAGGTAATTTCATTCTATAATCTCCAAAGGATGATATTACTAACACTCGTAGTCAAATTCTCATCCATTAACTTGCTATAACATAAATAAGAAAAGTAAATAAACTTTACATAAATATAACATCTCAATTCTTTATCCATGATATATATTTCCATCGATCATATGCATGAAGGTAATGAGGACGTCCTGTAGGATCCCATTCAACCTTATGAATGAAGAAAGTAATGAGACATCTCGTAGGATCCCATTCAACCTTCTTTTCTTTCCCACTTTCTTTTCTTTTTCTTTGAAGGTGATGCGGACACTCCCCGTAGGGTCCAACATTCTCCCCTTCTTTTCTTTCTCATTTTCTTTTCTTTTTCTTTGAAGGTGATGCGGACACTCCCCGTAGGGTCCAACATTCTCCCCTTCCTTTATTTCTCACTTTCGTTTCTTTTTCTTTGAAGATGATGCGGACACTCCCCGTAGGGTCCAACATTCTCCCCTTCTTTTCTTTCAATGATGCGAGATGTTATGGTGCAATATGTTATGGTATGCTCGCAAAAGTAAATAAACGTAAAGTGCGAATATTAAAGTAGCCGAAATAATCATAAAGTAAAGTGCATAAAGTAAAAGACATAAGTAAAGTAGATAAGAAATTCCAAAAGAACGATAAGTAAACCGTACAACTGATACATACTAAAATATGATCTTTATCTTCCAAGGATTCTAAACTTCCAAATAAGATCTAAGGTTGTACATTCACGTTCCTTAACCGTTCTATCTAAAAGTATGGATCTTCTAACTCCCAATGATCCATCCTAAGCTTCGAAACGAATCTAACTTAGAACTTTCTAAGGTTCAATATTTTCCTCGAGAACTCCTAAGTTCTCACTCAAAGAACTAGCTCCTAATCCTGGGGCACTAGCTCACTTCCCTCTATTCTTAGATTCGAATCCTAGTCTTAGTTTTCAATTCTACAAATCATTATACTTATTCTCTTTCTAAAATTACTTTAAATCCTAACTATTCTCACCTTAGTAAAAGATGACTTCGCTCCTAAAACCGTTAGACGATCAAGCAAGCGGTCCAAAAATCACCTACAAATAGAATTATATCTAACAATCAATAATTAACCAAATAACGGTCAAACAACATCTACAAGTACAAAACGATGAAAAACTCAACAAACCCCACATGAGGCTCTCGGCCCCCCATCCATAAAAGGGTTTTGGTTTTGGTTTTCCTACTTTTAGGCAATTTAGATGTGTTTCGAGTTGGTTTCAAACAAAGTCGATATTCCCGATTTCAATGGGTATCGATAATTAGGGTTTTTGAACAATATGTAATTTCCCGAATTGAATTACAATAAACATTATTTCAATAATTATTAACCCATAATCAAACCCCAAAAGATAAATTTCAAATGGGAAGGGCTTCGACTGAAACTCGATTTTAGGGTTAAGGGAAAGTTTTCAAAAACTCTTAAAACAACTCCCGTAATTACAAACACCGAGTTTCCCGACAAGAAATCGAAGAATCAAAGAGAAAACTCCATTAAAACAGTATTTGGAGCTTAGGGTTTCAAGATGAACTTACCGATCACGGGAGAAAGGCACGATCGTTGGGTGGAAAAGGATCCAACACTCGATGGCTTTCCGATGCAACCGAACTCGAGCCGATCCGTCGAGAAATGAGTGAAACCTGAATTTTTCTTCCCCCCATTCTTTCCCACGGTTTGGAGGTGAAAAAGATGAAGCAAATGGTCAAAATTTGGTCAATGGCAATTTAAAGAAGAATATGAATAGTGTTTTGGATATTTTTAAGAAAGGGTAAAATACGTTTTTGGTCCCTATAGTTTCACTTTGGTTTCATTTTCGTCCCTGTAGTTTCAAAATTGACTTTTTTCGTCCCTGTACTTTCCAAAACCCACTTTTTTCGTCCTTCTGTCAAGTTTTCTGTCAGTTGACCGTTAGTAATATGTTGATGTGGCATTTTTAATGACGTGGCAGGTTATTTCTTCTTCCTCTGATTCTTTCCTTTTCTTCTTCTTCGTCTTCCTGTTCTTCTTCCTCGTCTTCCTCTTCCTCTTCTTCTTCGTCTTACCAGGCTTGGAAGAACCAGACAACATATTATTCCGAATGCTAAAAAGGGTCAATTTTTGCAAGCCAAATACTTGATCGGGTATTTCACCATCGATGAGGTTCCTTTTGATATCGAGTTGTTTAAGGAAGTACAATTAGCAACATCAACAGGAAATTTACCATAAAACGAGTTGATACCCATATTCAGGACTTCAATTCTAGTGGAATTGAAACAAACACCAAATGAAATTAAACCACGTAAAGAATTCTGAGAAATATCAAGAAATTTAATGGAGGGTAAATGAAACAGAACTCATTAGAGCTAAGATCAAAAACTTCTAAATTTGGCAAATGAAACAGAGGCAATGGAAGCAAATCTTTGAGGAAATTAGAAGAGAGATTAAGAAATCTAAGCTGTTTCAAACTACTGATTGAATCTGATAATTTACCCGTTAACTTCCTTTCTTGAAGCTCCAATTTTACAACCATACCAGATATGAGAGATCTAGATCTTTTTCTCTTACTACCTCTAGAATGTAGTAAGAAGAGGAAGACGAAGAAGAAGAAAGATCGCCGCAATTGAGAGATCCAAGCCTGGTAATCTGGGATCTCTCCATTCTTCGATCAACTACTCCACTGATAAAACGTCTTCGTTTGAAGAACGAGTCGTGAGAATCGTCGGGATCTTCGTCGGGTTCAATTTGTGGAGATTCTCCGGCGATGACACGACAACTTCAAAGCCTTGATTTTTCGGAGAAGAAGAGTAGGGGATAGAGAGAGAGAGTAGGGGAGAGAGAGAGGAAGTAAAATGCCACATAATAAATAAATATTAATATTAAATGTATAAAATTTGCCAGCTAATTAAAACCTTACTACATCAGCTTGCCACGTCATTAAAAATGCCACATCAACATATTACTAACGGTGAACTGACAGAAAACTTGACGGAAGGACGAAAAAAGTGGGTTTTGGAAAGTACAGGGACGAAAAAAGTCAATTTTGAAACTACAGGGACGAAAATGAAACCAAAGTGAAACTATAGGGACCAAAAATGTATTTTACCCTTTAAGAAATCAGAAATGACGGTTGCGTCCTTTTATGACTTTTGACTCCTAAATCGAAACCCGAAGCTCTTAAATTAATCTAAAGGTGATTAATAATTATTAATTGGCCTATTAATAATTATTAATGTCGCCGAAGCGAATTTAAAAGTATTAAAACGATTAAAAAGAATTTCGGGCGAAATTAACTACTAAAATCGAAATTACAAAATAATTAAACTAAATACTTAAATTGAAATAAATAAATAAACAATAATAAATAAACAAAAATTCACTTCAAAATAATAGGACGTTACACTTCCCGTAGGATTTACATTCTCCCTTCTTTTCTTTTTCACTTTCCTTTCGAATCAATGATGTGAGATGTTATGCGCATGCTTGCAAAAGTAAATATGAATGGAGCGTAAAGTAAAGGGTATAAAATAAAGGACATAAAGTAAATGGATCATAGATGTCCTTATGCATAAAGTAAATAAATAGGAAATTCGGAAGAAACATAAGTAAACCGTACAATCGATATATACTAAAGTATGATCTTTAACTTCTAAAGATTCTAAACTTCCGAATATGATCCAAGGTTGTACAATCAAGTTCCTTAACCATTCTATCTAAAAGTATGGACCTTCTAACTCCCAATGATCCATCCTAATCTCCAATCGATCTAACTTAAAACTTCTAAAAGTTCCACTCAAAGAACTAGCTTCTAAACCTAAGAAAACTAGCTCTCTTCCTTAGATGTTTTGATTCGAATCAAAATCTTAACTTCCAAACCTACAAATCATTATACTTATTCGTTTTCTAAAGCTACTTTTAATCTTAATTATTCTCACCTTAGTAGAAGTGGTTTCTCTCCAAACCTCTGGTAAGGTGATCAAAACAAATGTCGAAAAACACCTACAACTCGAATTACATCTAACAATCAATAATTACCAAATAACAATCAAATGACATCTAAAAGTATAAAATGACGAAAAACCCCATAATTCCCAAATGGTGCTCTCGCCCCCCCCCCCCAAATAATGGGTCTCGGGTTCGGTTTTTCGGCTTTTAGGAAATTTAGAAGTGTTTCGGGTTGTTTTCAAGTACTTTGGTAATTCCCGATTTTAATGGGTAGCGATAATTTGGGTTTTTGGACAATATGTAATTTCCCGAATTTAGTTGCAACAACAAATAATCAATAATAAATAACCCAAATTCAAACCCCGAAAAGTAAATTTCAAACAGGAAGGGTTTCGACCGAAACTCGGTTTTAGGGTTTAGGGAAAGTTTTCGAAAACACTTAAAACAACTCCCGTACTTAAAACCATTGAGTTCCTCGGCAAGAAATTGAAGAATCAAAGAGAAAACTCCATTAAAACACTATTTGGAGCTTGGGGTTTGAAGTTTAACTTACCGAGAACTCCTTAGAACACGGGTGGAAAGCACGATGGTTGGGTGGAAATGAATCCTAGACTCAATGGCATTCTGATGCAACCAAAATCGAGTCGATCCGTCGAGAATTGAACGAAACCCAAAATTTTCCTTTTCCCCAATGAAGCTCACAGTTTTGAGAAGAAAAATATGAGAGAATTGGTATTTTTAGGAACTTTGGAAATGACGGTTGTGTCCTTTAATGACTTTTGACTTATAAATCGAAACCCGAAGTTCTTAAACTATCCCAATGGTGATTAATAATTATTAATTGGCTCGTTAATAATTATTAATACCACCATAACTAATTTAAACTAATAAAGCAATTAAAAGGACTCAAAACCGAAATAAACTACTAAATTCTAAATTACCGATTCTAAAATAAACTTTAATTACTCTAATTAAAGTAAAACAAATAAAAAAAATTTATCACAAAATAATGGGACGTTACAAAGGTGCTCTCGGCCATACAATAGAAAAGGGGTTTCGAGTTTGGTTTTCCGGCTTTTATGCACTTTAGAGGTGTTTCGGGTTGGTTTCATACTTTGGGTGTTCATAACATCAATGGGTAACCTTAATTTATGGTTTTACTCAATAATCAAGTTCCGAAAAATTAAGTAAAATGAAAAAACATAACAACCTAAACATCCTAACCAAGGCCAATGAGAGAAAATCATACGGAACGGGTTTTCGGCTCATCTATTCTTTCTCCAAGCCGTGGCTACCAAGAGGGGGTGGGAAAGATTTCTTGGATTTTCATCATTTCTCAATAGATCGTCTTGATTTCTTTTGTGTTGGATTGCTTGGACGAGGGCTACCTATTCATCCTAGCTTTAAGTGTTTCTCGTTCTCTAAGTGAAGCCCTAAAAAGTGAGTTTTCAAAACTTTTCCTATGGTTTTCTTTGTTTTTGTTTCTAAATGAGTTTTTAATTTGAAATCATGAGTTTCCATCAAGAAATTTGACGATTGAGAGCTCGAATTCTTGGAAAACACTATTCATATGAAAATACTATTCATCTGAAATCACTATTCACTTAAGAATTACATTTTTATCATCTTAGTTATGGGTTGTAAAATGTTTTTCAATTGATGTATTGTAGGTGTGATTGCTCGTTTGATAGTTCGTTGGAATTTTATTGTCACGCGAACAGTCGAGGTGAGGATAAATAGAATTTAAATGTAAACTTAGAAACTGAAAAAGTTGAACGACTTGTAGGATCAGAAGTTGAGATTGAGATTTGAAATGAAAAGATTAAAGTAAGTGAACTAACTTTTTTAGGCTTGGGAGTTAGTTCTAAACTGAGTTGGGAGAACTCATGGGTCTTTCGAAGGAAACAACTAACTCTTGGAGGTTATAAGTTTAGGTTCGCTTCAGCGTTTATCGGAAGTTGAAGGTTCCAAGTATAATATTGTGAATAAAAAATTTGGATATGGAACTTCACTTAATTATTAAAATAAGGAAATGACACTTTTATGTTAAGTTAATAATTTAATATTATCTGATGGCCGATTGGCTTGACTTTTATATTGTCAAGTGATTATCTGAAGGTCGATGGGCTTGACATTAATATTATCATTTGATTATCTGAAGGCCTTATGGATTGACTTTATTTCCTGCTATGAGACCTTATGGATTTGCATGTTATGGAATTTTATGGAAATTCTGAATTGTGAGACTATGGTACTTTCTAGTTTTATGCAAAGAAAGGTAACTAATAATATAAGCATCAATAATAGTTTATGAATCCTTTGTTTATTTGAATGGTTAAATTTAGGTTTACTCACACTTGAGACCTTGTTTATGTTTATTTTGCATAATCATATTTGGGAGGAATAATGAGACAATGCATAGACTTAGTGTGCTTGCATTGCCTTGTATTATTTGTTTTATGTTTACATATATATATCATGAGGAATGCTACAGGCAGTATGAACTTTGCATGATTGGGGGGATGGATAATGAGATAATGTTGGGACTGCGCGTGCTCACATTATCTAGTATTATCCATAATTACTATGATACATATATGAGAGAATGCAAAGGCTGAGTGTACCTTGCATTTGGTGAGTGAGATAATGAGGTAATGGTTAGTCTGTGTGAGCTTTCATTACTCGTCATTATTCACTAGAGGTGGGAAGATACTTATAAAAGACTATTGGTACTTTGTTTTGGAAAGTGGGATAATGAAGTATTGCTAGACTATGTGTGTTTTCAATACTGTCATTATAAGCATGACTATGGTTATATTAATGTAAAGGCCGAGTGTACTTCACATGTATTGAGCGAGTTAATGAATAATGATGAGACTGCCTGTGCTAACATTATCGACTTTAATCGAGAGTTATTTTGTTTGAATATGTTAAGACCGAGTGAGATTAGCATGATTTATAAAAGATAAAGGAATGTAAACCTTAAATATAGTATGAGGTATTGAAGAGAATGAAATAAGAATGTTATGTGAAACCCTTTTGAAGTGGTTGAAAGGTAAAGTGTATGTAAGCATTATTTGGACACAACTCCGGATATGGGTTTGGAGTCTAATGTTTCCTTATTTTCCGTTTATCTTCACTGGGCTTTAGCTCATTATATTACAATTTTTCACGTATCGACCGTAGTCAAGGTTGTGGGAAAGGAGTTGGTGCTAATTGATCTTGCTGACAATGATGGCGAGATGGACTAGAGAAAGTGTATAGTTCTTGGACTAATGTTTACTTTATGTCTTTCCTCTTTTGATGCACATGTGTATATAAGCTCAGGAGAGCTTTTTGGTTTTAAACTTTTATAATTCTAAAACTCCTTTGAACTTTACTTCAGGAAATGCGTATTTTCTTGTCTTTACGATTTCTCTGATTGTGAAAAAATGTAAACGGGTTTTGGATAGTTCAAATTTTAAATGTATCCATGCCATTTTTTTTAAATACTAAGACTTCCACTGCGTTCATATTTTAAATTATTTAAAAGGAGTCGGGTCGTCACAGTTTTTATCAGGGCCATTGTTTTTCATATCTTGTTTTAAGTCCATTTTCTAATATTTGTCTGAGTTTAGTGGAACCAAGTATGCCTAGAACTTTTATCCTCTAGCTTTATTTTCTTTAATAGTGGAATTTTTTATGAGAAGGTTGTTACACATTATCTGTAATTTTGATCTTTCACATCCTCATAAAACCACTATGTGGTGATGTCCATTTGACCCCATGATGAGATCTTGGTAGGGTGCTACGAATTTGGAAAACCCTGTGTAGTTTTGGAGGATGAGCACCTCTTTAGCGTAATGACGTAATGTCAGTGTAAAGGAGACAAAATAGTCTGAAAGATTGATCGTTTGATCCTTAACGTTTGATTAAAGTTTGATTGCCACACAATTACTAAGTAGTTGTGTTAGTGAATGTGCGGTTGACGTTTTATGTGTCAAAAGGGGATATGATTGCCTGGAGCCTAGTATTAACAGATGAAACACCTGTTTGAGGTAAGTAATTGTTGAAAAGTAATTGGTCTGGCTTAAGTCCAGTAACCTAGATTCAGTTCAAGGAACAAGTTCCTGGTTTGAGTTGAGAAACTTGAATTATGGTAAATGATAAATCATTATGATAGTATTGTGTAAAATTGAAAGGGTGTTGCCCCTCAAAAGTGGAAGTTAGAACATTTCGTGATCGGTCTCAATGAGGACCATTGACGATTGTGGTTAATGGCCTAGTCTGGTCGTTGTTACACTACGATGTATCAATTGAGTTTGAAATACTCGAGGTTGAGTTATTGAGATCCACATTTGGTAAACTAACAAGGTTAACAAACATTAAGGTTTAGTGTTTGTATCTAATTGAGATCTAGAGGGATTGTTGTCGAACCATAGTATCAGTGACTTTTATAAGGCGATGTGATGGTTTGGTGAACTTCAAATCACATTGTGTTTGACCATCGAATTGGGATGGTGAACTTTAAAATACCTGTAGGTCGTTGTTTGGACCTAATGAGTTTTTTCAATATAGACCCTAAGGTGAATCCTATGTTGGAAGGTTAGAACGTTATTGAACTAAGGTGCTTGAGAGACACCCGTTTTGCTTCGCAATAAAAGAAACGATCTATGAAGTTGATACTAGGAAATTGAAATAAGAACCCTTTGAAAACACAGAGAACCCCTTGATGCAAATTCTAAAACCCTAATGAATAATAAGGTAAAACCCTTGGAAAATAAGAAAAATAAGATTATTCTAATAATATAATATCTTGAAATAAGGGAACTTGTTCTTATTTCAAGATCGAAACAATCCACAAACATAATAGATCAATAAGTGCTTGAATGTTTTTAAAACATGCAACCTGGAACAAGGCTACAAAATGCAAGGTAAAATCAACCAAGCAAAGAGTAAAACAAAGCCATTTTATATCATATTAATTCTTCATTCTAAACCTTACAAATGAGCCTTTAAATAGGCGAAGAACCCCTTAAAATAACCTAGGAAATTTGGATTAGAAAGAGCATAAAATCTGCCAAATACTTTCCTTAAATGCATTTAATGCATTTTAGGAATGTTTTTCCCTATAAGATATTATATCATTCCTAAAATATTCTAAGCACTAAAACTAATAAATAAAGGCCTAAAGCATGTCAAATACATTGTGAGTTTGGGAACAAATATGGAAAGTGGTCCAAATAAGAAAAGTTTGCAAAAGTGATGCATCTTTCTTAATTAGCTCTTCTCTTCATTTTTAATTTCACAAGTCATTAATAATCTTCTTCCAAATGCCTTTTCCATTGATTAATGAGCATCAAGTCCACTTATTTATCCTCTATGCTCAGATCATCAAAGATTGTCTTTAATTTACTCATGTAGGCTTATCAATGGATGTTCAATGCTTGTCTTGTCTTGTACTTTGATCTTTTCATTAGTCCTTGAGCTATTTGTGACGTTCCATGATTCATATCATCCCATCCCTCTTGAAAATGATTCGTCCTTGAATCTATAACATTATAATAACTTAAGTTAGTAACATAAAGAAAAGCAATTAATTCAATCTTACCTCGGGAATAATAAATTAGCAACAAAAGAGTAGCAATTATCCTTATTTTTCCTTTGAAATGTTTGAAATAGTTATCTCCCCCGGGGTCAAATATGGTTAGTTTTATTCCCTTTAGATCAGTAATATAACCTAGCTTATCAAAAACCACATCAATAACAATATGATTAATGGTTAGTGAAAACAAGTCTAAGAGAATAGGTGGATCATAGTCAATCTCAAAAAACTTTCTCATACTTAACAATATAATTTTATGGTGAAGGTAAGGAATCAGTCAAAGAATATGATCCATAATAATATTCAAATAGTTGTAAAGTGTTTTGGTAAACTAGAAAATATGAAAAATCCGTGCTATCCATAAACACATTAAATCATCTATCAAGTACAACTCTTATAGCACAAAACAAATGATTTTCATTAATGATTTTCACAATCCCCAACTTGCTTATTTCTAGTCTTTAGCAATTCAAAGCGAAAATAAAAAGTTGTTATAAACTTAAATTTAAATTAAACTCTCCTAAGGATATTAAAAGTATGTAAATCAAATTCAAGCCAAAATTAATAAATGCTATCAAGAATAATTCAGAAATGACTCGGAGATCAAACTATAACCGTCTTACCACAAACCATAACACAGGTAGCATAGAAAAAATAGAAGAAATTTAACAAAGTTAAAAGCCTCAACTTCAAATACCTCACGGGAATAATGAAAAATTTAGTGCTAAGATGTCACTCTTGGAGTTGGAAAATAAGAAAATATTCAAAAGAGGTTTTAACAATTTAAGACAAACTAATAATCAACATTGATCAAATGATAGATGTGTGGAAACATTTTACTAAAAAACAAAATAAGCTTTTAGAATTTCAAATTGGCTAGAAGGAAACTACAAGTAAAGGACATAAAGTAAAGTGCATAAGGTAAAAGGATCATAGATGTCCTTATGCATAAAGTAAATAAATAGGAATTCCGGAAGAACATTAAGTATATCGAACTTCCGATACTTAAAATAAAGTAGATCTCATCATAAACAATAATCTTTACATTCAAGGATTCTAAACTCCCTAAATAAAGTCCAAGGTTCTATTTTCAAGTTCCTTTAACCATTCTATCTAAAACTTTGGATCCTTTAACTTCCCATGATCCATTCTAATATCCGAAACGATTCTAACTTAGAACGTTCAAAAGTTCAATGTTTCCCTCGAGAAACTCCAAAGATTTCACTCAAAGAACTAGTTCCTAATCTTAAGGGCACTAGCTCACTCTCTTTAACTCTTAGATTCGAATCCTAATCTTAACCTCCGATTCTACAAACCGTTCTACTTATTCGGTTTCTAAAATTACTTTAAATCCTATTTATTCTCACCTTGGCCCATTTAGTTTTGCTCCAAATCTCCAATTTCCCACGAATCAACAACCGAGCAAACGAACCTACAATTCATCAATTGCACAACATATTAAAACTCATAACTGAGATGAGAACAAGTTTGAATTTTCGGATGAATAGTGATTTCGGATGAATAGTAACTTTGGGTGAATAGTGATTTCGGATGAATAGTAATTTCGGATGAATAGTGTTTTCGGGTGAATAGTGTTTTTCAAAAATCCGGGCTCAAAATCGTCAAATTCCATGATAGAAATTCATGATTTCAACTTCAAAACTCATTTATATTAAAAAAACGAACAAAACCATATAAAAAGTTTTGAAAACTTACTTTTTGGGACTTCCCTTAGAAAACGGGAAACTCCGAAAAGGTAGGTTGGATAGGTAGCCCTCACACCTACCAATCCAACGCAACCGAAAACACGACGATCCGCCGAGAAACGAAGAAAAGCCAAGAAAACTCACAAGCCTCCCATGGTTTTGATGCCCACGGCAAGGAGAAAGGAGAAGGAAGAAGATGAAATGATGTTAGTCAACTTTGTGACTTTTAAAGATGATGGAATAGTGATTTTGGATATTTTTAAGAAATTGGAAATGACGGTTACTGTAACGTCCCGTTACTTTTGGGGGTAGAATTTTTTATTTTTATTTTATTTTATTTATTTACTTTAATTAAAGTATTTAAGGTTAATTTAAAAAAAATAGTGATTTCGATTTTAGTAGCTATTTTCGTCCGAAATTCATTTAAATCGTTTTAATACTTTAAAATTGTTTCGGTAACATTAATAATTATTAATGGGCCAATTAATAATTATTAATCACCTTTAGATTTATTTAAGAGCTTCGGGTTTCGTTTTTAAAGTAAAAACAAAAGAGGGACGTAGGCGTCATTTTCCAATTTCTTAAATATCTAAAAACACTATTCATCATCTCTTTAAATATCAAAAATTAGACAAAATTCATCATTTTTCCTTTCTCTTCTTCTTCTCCAACGTGAGCATCCATGGATGAGAAGAAAAATTCTTGTCTTTTCTTCGTTTCTAGACCGTTCTCGATGAGGTCAGTTGCGTTGGATTGCTCGGGATGAGGGCTATCTATCCCACCTAACCTTGTGCCGTTTCTCGTTATTTACGGGAAGCCCTAAAAAGTAAGTTTTCAAAACTTTTTACATGGTTTTGTTCGTTTTTTATTATAAATGAGTTTTGAAGTTGAAATCATGAATTTCCATCAATGAATTTGACGATTTTGAGCCCAGATTTTCGAAAAACACTATTCACCCAAAAACACTATTAATCCGAAATCACTATTCACCCGAAATTCCCACTTGTTCTCATATTAGATATGAGTTGTAATATGTTGTGCAATTGATGAATTGTAGGTCCGATTGCTCGTTTGTTGATTTGTGGGAATTTGGATGTCACGCGAGCATGCAAGGTGAGTTTAATGTGAAAGTTAGTGGTTTTATGAATTGAGTTTCGTTATGTTATTGTTTATCGAGGTTAAGAGGGATTTAGCTTCTTAGAATTAAGTTTTGGTTGGAGACTTTAATTCAGAAGTGAGTGGAAAGAATTTGGAATTATAATGAGTTCGATGAAAAGGGAACATCGGAGTGGTTTGAAAGTATTGCAAAGTGATTTGGAGATGTTAGATGAAAGTGAGAATGGAAGTTACTTTGATGGATTTGGAAGTAAAGTAATTAGAAGATGCACTTGAGTAGTAACTCGTGTAATCTAGTTGGTTAGGTTTCTAATTAACTTTGTAGAATTCTTTGGAGTTTAGCTAACTTTTTAGAGACCTAGGGCACATTGATTCACACATGGTAGTATATGATTTTGATCCATATGTAATCATGGTGTGATGATTTGTGGGAACTTCGAGCACTTTGATTCACACATGGTAGTATGAGATTTTGATCCATATGTAATCATGGTGTGATGATTTGTGGGAACTTCGAGCACTTTGATTCACACATGGTAGTATGAGATTTTGATCCATATGTAATCATGGTGTGATGATTTGTGGGAACTTCGAGCACTTTGATTCTGCACGTGATAGTATGTGATTTTGATCCATATGTAATCATGGTGAGATGATTTGTGAAATAGTACATGGTAGTATGTGATTTTGATCCATATGTAACCATGGTACTATAATTTGTGATACGGCACATGATAGTATGTTGATTTTGATCCATATGTAATCATGGTGCGAGGGTTTGTGAAATAGTACATGGTAGTATGTGATTTTGATCCATATGTAACCATGGTACTATAATTTGTGATACGGCACATGATAGTATGTTGATTTTGATCCATATGTAATCATGGTGCGAGGGTTTGTGAAATAGTACATGGTTGTATGTGATTTTGATCTATATGTAACCATTGTACTATAATTTGTGATATGGCACATGATAGTATGTTGATTCGGATCCATACGTATCATGGTGCGGTGATTTGTTATATATGGTGAAATTCCTGAGACCTATATGGTGAAATTCCTGAGACCTATATGGTGAAACTCCTGAGACCTATATGGTGAAACTCCTGAGACCTATATGGTGAAACTCCTGAGACCTGATATGGTGAAATTCCTGAGACCTATATGGTGAAATTCCTGAGACCTATATGGTGAAATTCCTGAGACCTATATGGTGAAATTCCTGAGACCTGATATGGTGAAATTCCTGAGACCTATATGGTGAAATTCCTGAGACCTATATGGTGAAAATCCTGAGACCTGATGTGGTGAAATTCCTGAGACCTGATGTGGTGAAAGTCCTAATATCCGATGTGGTGAAAGTCCTGATATCCGATGATTTGAGATATGGTACGACCGTACGTGGTATGTTGATTTTGATCCATACAATAGCACGATACGATGAACTTGTTTGGTAATAAAGATAGTTAATGTTACATTTACATATTCTTTAGAATTGTGTAGTAAGACTTAGTAGTGAATGTTACTTTACTTTAAGTCTTTATTTCTATCTCATGGTAATGAATGATGAATATGGGTAATATATGACTATCGAATGATTGTATGGAAATTGGAAGTGTGGATGTGGGTAGTATTGAGCATTATAGGCCTTTGGACACGATTTCGGTTATGAGATTTTGTTCATAGGATTACTTGCTTTCGTTTTACTCTCACTAGCATGTTATGCTAATGGTGTTACAAATTTTCAGGTAAACCTCGAGCTAAGAAGCGAGGTAGAGGAAGTGGTGTCGCGTGACTGGCCGAGATGGTGTAAGGACAATGTTAAAACACTTTTGATAAGCATTAGTAAAAATGCTTGTAATCATATACTTTTTACATACTTGTGTCATTTTGAGCCCGTGAAGGGTGTATGTGTAAAGTACTTTGATGTTTTATGATTAAACTTTACTTTGGAATGCGCATTCCCGATTTATCGCTTTTTCTAGAATTTGGGTTGTAAAACAGGTTTTGGCTATTCGATTTTTAAACGAACCCACGCCGTTTTTCTTTAAAAGTCGAGTCTTCCGCTGTGCATTTGAATTTATAGAATTTAACGGGTTCGGGTCATTACAGTTACGTCCCTTAATCCAAAATCAGATTGTGGCGTTGAGCCACTATGGAGTTCATGGTAAGTTACAGACATCGTGGACAAATGCAAACCCAGGGCGTAGATTCGTTGGTTATGCATATTACAAGGTTAGATTTATACAAGTTGTTATTTTCTGATTTGGAAATTCCATTATGATTTTAATATGATATGTTATTCTACTCATTTATCTTCATAGGGAGGTTCGTCAAGATGTGGGTTTTTCCACTGGTATGATTCAGAATTCACAGATCATGAAATGATGGTCATAAACAGACTGAAAGATGATGTTAAGAAGCTAAAGAAGAAGAATAGGAAGCTGCTAAAGTGGAAGAGGGCTTGTTACTTATCTATGGTTGTAGTTATAGGTTTGATTATGTACATGTACTTAGGAAGCTTTAAATGAGTGGAAAAGTCTGTTCAACGGTAGCATGAACTGCTGAATTGGAAGTTTTCTATTTTAGTCCCTCAAAAGGACTGTTTGTGTTTTAGCTCATATGAACAATAGTCCCTTGTTCCCTGTATTGTATCAGTTGGATTAATAAAATGAAATGAATTCATAGTTATCAGTTTGTGTTCAACTTTTGCTGTGAATGGATTTTTTTAGTTTTTTTTTTATTGAAATTGTAAATCTTGAGCAAGACAATGGAAACAAAAGAGAATATTTTGAGATTGTAAATTATAAGGAATCTCTTACACACAAAAAAGGACATGTGGTCCCATGATGTACATTAATAAAACAAACCATAAGTGCACAAAAAACATCCTCATTCACCTACCAATTACACCTAATACACAAGCACATAAGTGCACCAATATAGAGTCTACAAACCCTAAAACAGCCAATAGATAATATAAAGAAACAGAAAATCAGTTGTCATCCTCTTGACTTGGTCCTCTTCCTCTTCCATGACTTCTTATCCTTGTTAAATATGTGCGGCCAACTCCTCTTCCAGATCTCCAGGATGATACCTGCCCATCAGATTCAACTGTAGCCCCATGAACAACAGTAGCACCTTTATGAACAGCCGCATCAGATCCATGAACAGCAGAAGCAGATCATCTTCCTCTTCTAGCAGCAAAACCTCTTCCTCTTCCAACTCAGCAGATCCACTTCCTCTTCCACCAACAGCAAATCCTCTTCCAGCTCCCCTTCCTCTTCCTGCTCCCCTACCTCTTCCAACTCCCCTGGCTCTTCCAAATCCAACTGTAGCAGATGTAGTCCCAGCAGATTCAGCCTCAGCAGATCCAACTTGATCAGAGGGTCCAGTTGCAGAGTTGTTAGGTACGTCCTACATATAACAGAGATAAATATAAGAGATATTTAACTTTACTTAAAGGGTAATATATTCAATTGATATGAACTTACAGTTGGGATGTTGAACCCCATGAAAGTTCGAGGCCTTGATGCTTTTGTTCTTGTAGTAATTGGCCGTTTACATGTTCTTATATTATGTCCAGTTTCATTGCATCTACGATATGAGATTAAGCGAAACTTTTTACTCTTCTTATTACTTGAAGATGGGGCCTCTTCTGCAACCTTTCTCCTCTGCCTTGTCGGTCTACCAGTTGGGTGCCTGATAGTTGGGGGTAGCACAGTTTCATATAGGGATTTAGGCAACGCATTTTGGCCACTTATAGGAAACATAAAGCAGGAATATGTGTTTATTAATGTCCCTTTATGATAGTAGCTAGCAATGAATTCCTCTAGAACAAGTTTTAGAAATTGGATACAAGGTATGGCATTATCACATGGGATCCCAGTCAAGTCCCATGACCTACATGTACATGTTGCTTTTGCCACATCAACTGCATATTGTTCTCTAAACTTCTCAACCTCGAACCTCTGGTCTCCATACCATGTAGTCACTGAATACCTAGACAACTTCGTGATCTCTGCAAATTTTTGTTTGATCCTTGGCCCGACAAGTCCTCTCATAGTACTATATAGTGCAATCTTCCTCGTGATCCTACTATTTATGAGCTTCGGAACAATTTCCAAACATTGAATGATAGGCTTATCTCTGGCCTCCGTAATAATGGCATTAAAACTCTCAGAATGGTTATTCAACAGCATATCGCATTGTTGCTCTGTCCTAAAAGCGTGCTTAGACCAACATCTTGCCGGGATATTGTTAAGTTATTGGAAGGCGTTGACATACAACTTTGCTAATTTTTCCATCCAACTTTTCAGTTTCACGATTTAGAAAATGCCACATCAGCTTGGTTTTCCACATCATTTATGACATTTGCCCACAAATTTAATGCCACGTCAATTAATGAAGTCCACGTAGGCCACCGTTACTCTCCTAGACGGAAAAAGGGACGGAATGATGAAAATGACATGATTTGGAAAGTTTAAGGACGATTTTGATCTTTTTTGAAAGTTCAAGGACGAAAACGAAACCAGATGTAAAGTTCAGGGATGAAAATGGTATTTTACCCTTTTTTAAATAATATTTAAATATTTGCGACCTCGGGGGTGGCAAATATTTCAATTTTTTTTATTATTATTAATAAAAAGTTATTTTATTTAAATAATTATTATTTATTATTTATGAATTATAATTTATTATTTATTATAAAAAAGGAATAAAATAATCAAGTATATAAAAAAAATTCAAAATAATTCGTATACAACCCAAAATGATTTACTAAAATATATAAAAAAAACCAAAATAATTCGTATACAACCAAAAAAAAGGAAGTAAATGAAAAAACTACTGCGGTGGTCGGGGAGGGGGCGCTAAAGATGAAGGGTTGGGGACATTCGGTCCACGAGAAGCGAAGAATGCAGCCAAAGCAACTGCAACCTATGCCTGGACCTGCTCGCTGACCGAAGTGCGCATCCCCTAGACCGAAGTACTCATCTCATGGACCTTTGATTGGAGCTGTTGGACCTCCTCACATAGCTGCCTCTCAACAGTAGTGTTCCTCTGCTACAAGCTGCTCTCAGGTCGAGGTACATCTGTGTATAGACGTCTCACGTACGATCCAAGGCCAGAAACATATCCATCTGGCCGAATGCCTCCTACCGCTTCCAAGAATGCTTCCTGCCGATCCTCCTATGTCAGTTGGGAGTCTTTGGACGACAGGCGCTGGGACAATGTGTCCCTAAAACGGTCCTGTTCAAATAGAAGTAAAACATAAACACTTTAGTTATAATATATATTTTAGTAAATAGAAAATTACAATATAAGGGTAGACAAAAAATTACCTGAACCGCTTGCACTTTGCCGTCCACAATAGTCTCGTCCTTCTTTGTGTGAAGGACTAAGTGTATCTCATCGGGTGGGACTGGACATCCAAGCTTTTCTTCTAAAAAACATAAAACAAATAAATGTATATTATTGTGAAAGATTTAAATTAAAATTATTATTTAATTAGAATAAGAAAAGAAATTGTACATAGCGAACTTACCAAAAGACGATGGTGCTCTTCGTCAGGATGGGCCCCGCCAATGTGGAGAGTAGGGTTGACCAAACGGTTACGTCGGTTCATTGTAGATAGTCTGACTGTAGCCTCATTGAGCATGCTCACAAGATGCCGGGCGTGTTCCTCCTCACTCATCTAGACAGGGCGATTCACTGCGTTCTTCTTCTGCGCCTGATTGAGAATGTCTTTATATTGGGTTTGCATATGTTTATCCCAGAGGGGAAATATTGTGACGACCCGACTTGTTCAAAAGAAGTAGGTCGCGGTTACGCAAGCGGAAGAAAATAGTTTAAACCCAAAACAATACTTTTATAAAATATTGAAAATTTCAGCATGAAGTATTCGTAAAGCTCATGCCTCACATACAATACAAAATAAACCTGTTTTTCCAGAATTCATCGGCTCGTCGGCCGATTCAGAGTTTCGTAAAACTATACTAAAAGTAAAGATCGGTGCATCGATTTTAAAGTATCATACAAACATAATATACATAATGTTTAACTCAAAATCAAAAGAAAACATAAGTCAAAGCTTGACTCCTAAACTTCCAAAATATAAAGCTCGCGTGCCCGGAGACCAATCCAAAAGCTCCACCTCATCATAGTCAATGAGCACCACCTGCCGCTCCACGCATTCGTCCCCTAGCGTTGCCTGAAAGGTGATATAGAGCACCTTTGAGCATGACACTCAATGAAAACAAAAAGAATATGAATAGTGATGCGGGATGACCGTGACAAAGTGCAAAAATACATAACAACATGCTCAAAAGTGAATGAAGTACACATGCTTTATATTTGGATAATAGCAACTAGTCATAATATTTTTAAAACATAATTTCCTTCTCTTTGATACCACAAGCATTGCCATCATGAACCCAGCGTCTCACTATGCCCATATTATAATTCAATCATTCCTTGAGCCGTAGCTCATCTCAGTTTTTAAACCATCTCAATTTACTAGCACCCGAGCCATCCTTTACATAGCACAGCAGAGCTCCATCACCTCTCCACGGTAGCCACGTGTAACGTCCAACACCCACACCCCGTTACACGGGTTAATCACATTTCTGACACGGTAACCACGTGTAACATCCAACACCCATACACCGTTACACGGGTTACAACCCCATGGCTACATAATGATCACATGATATGCATGAATGGCATGTATGACATAAAATGGGTTGAACATGCTTCTTCACAACATTGTTATTGAACGAGACTTAGAATCAACAAGGGTAAATAGAGCTACTTATCAAATCCGGCATATGTCATCAATCTTTACTCATACAATGTTGAAGTCTCACATATTCACATGGTTCGTAAGCACAACTAATTTCCAAGCATAATCAAGAAAAGTATCACATATGCATAACTAGCCCAAATCCAGCAAATGACCCATTCATAGATTAAGAATGTGGGAATAAAGCAATTAGACATGCTTGAATGATCTCCTAGTCAAAAACAATAATTCTAGTTTAGGCTATCAAGCATTTCGACTCATTTATCCAATACCGGAAACGATATCTCTTCTCGTTACTTCACTTTTCCAAATTTACCATCCCAACCACCATTCATTATCAATCATAACCACAAACTCCATTCCGACACAGTTCGAAGAGAAACGGGAACGCCACACCAATCACTCTTCCGATTCTTTTTGTTCTCACATTCGAAATTGACTCCACGTGTATCCACTCGCTTTCGGCCTACAACAAAGTAATTCATAAATTTTTAGGCTAATATAAACATTAAAAATCAACCTTAACAACCACAAATAGCCCCGAACCCGGTTAGTGACACAAGTGCCAAAACTAGTTGATTCGGGATGCAATTTTCGGTCAAACAAGGAGTACTTATGAAATAATCATTGGATTGATGCTCTAAAGTGGTTTCCTTGTTAAATAAGTATATTTAAACACCCAAATGCTCCAGAATTGATAATCCTTCATTAAAATTCAAGAAACTCACAAAACATGAAAACTAGTCAAATAAAAGTGCAACTTTTTGTCAACTTGGAAATTTACCCAAAATTCACTAAATTGATCTTCCAAAGTGTTTTCCATGTATAAAATATACATATAAACATCCAAACTTTCCAGAATTAACAACTTTTAAGATTCAACAAAGAAACACCCAAAACTAGCTAAGTATGAAAACTAGTTTTTAGGCCAATTTGACAACTTCTCAAAAATCACCCTCTTGCCTTTCCAAGTTGTTTTTCATGTGGAATATATCCATATAAACACACTTACTTTCCAGAATTAATAATTTCAAAGTAAAACCATGGAAAACCTTACTTTAAAGAAGCTAGAAATTCCAAAACATTGTCATTTTAAGGTGTTTTCAACATGAGTTTATCCATGGCCTTTGGTTCCTCTTAACTTTGATAAACATGCATTTTACAATCATATAAACAATCTTAAGTTCCAGAATTGAGAAGTTCAAAGTGATAGTCAAGAAATCCTAAAATCAAAGAACACCAAAAGCTTCAAAAACGTCCATTAATGGAGTTTTGTAAAAGCTTGAACCCACTTTTGTCTTTTACCTTTTAAAGAAGCTTAGGAGATGAAACTTAAAGTTCATAACATCAATTACCTCACCAATTCCAGAATTATAAATCAAAAAGACCCTTCATAAACATCCTTGAAGAAACTTCAATCAAAACTATGGAAAGTTTACCAAAAATGAAATTCTAGGTTAGTAGTTACCATGAGTTTTGATCAAATCTACTTCCAATACTTGCTTGAATCTTCCTAGGTTGTTGATTCATTCACAATCCAACAAAAACCCAAAGGAATTTGACAAGGGATCAATGGAATTGGATGAGAAAAGAAAAGAGAAAAGATGAGGGAGAGAGGGGGGGGTCACGGTGGAAGAGGGAGAAATGAAGGGAATTTTTTTTTTTTTTTTTCTTTTTGTCTTTCCTTTTCTTATTTCTTTTTTTTACTTTTGTTATTCCTTAATTAAAAAATGTCAACTAAAATCAATTTACTACCAAGTCCCTCCACCTCTTCCATTTAACACCAAGCCCTTCCACCTCCTAAATTTATTTCATACCCCTTCTCTTCTTTCTTTTGCTAACTAGCCCTCACTCAAAATTAACTATGGTTAACTTTTCCCTTCAATTAAACTCCCACCCATAGTTAAACTAACAATGGTTAAATACTAATTAACCAAAAATACTTATATTAAACAAATAAAAGAAGTCAAAATAAGGACACATTCTTAAATATACTACAAATATTTTCCGGGTCCTTACAAATATCCTCTGATCCGTCACATCTAAACCAATAGTAAATTTACCCTGCAAATATATAAAATATGTAAAGAAAAAATTTACATTAATAAGTTGTGGAAAAAAACAAAGATATAAGATACGTAACGAAATATTTTTTACCTTCCAATTGTCATACAACCTCCTCTTCTCAGGGTATGAAATCTTCGTCCAATGAAACTCTCTAGGAAGAGGACCACTCTAAAGCACCTCTCGAAACTGTTTCGAAACCGTTTTATGCGGCTACAATCTGATATTCATAAAAAAAAATGAGAAATATAATTAGATTTCATATAAAAGAAATAAAAGAATATAAGTTTGTATACAGGTTACTTACTCATCTCCCTCGATCCGAAGTAATGATGGATCACGAGGACGGGCGGTGGCGGAATTCATGGACAAGAACTAGACCCAAGCCGATCTCGGCTTCGAATTGAAAGTACCTCGAGATTTCCCAGGTGTGTCATGTGCTGCACGCGAGTCCCGAGTCGTGTCTCAGTACTACCGTATATGAAGCTAGGGTCTCATACTGTGCGAGCAGCTCGTCCAACTCCTCCATCGTGGGTGTGCCAGTAAAAAAGGCATCATAATCATCATCATCACCAATACCGTGTGATCGTGGAGGATGTCGTGTGCCCGTCATTTTTTTGTCTGCGGTTGTAAAAATAAAACTACATTTATTCAAATAACTACGTAAACTAATATAATTCTATTTGCATTAATCTAAAAATATTTTAAATTTTAATCTATAGTTACACACTAACTTAAATAGTTTAAACTATAATAAACCCTAAACTAAAACTAGTATAATTAAATTAATCTAATTAAAATTAATCTAACTAAAACTAATGTAATATAATTTGAGTAAACTAATCTAACCAAATTAAATTATACTAATTAAAAGTTATGTAAACTATTCTAAATACATAAATTCAAACAAAACTATAATTAAATTACTAATTAAACTAAATGAACTAAACTAAACTAATGTAGATAAATTAAAGTATATGCATTAACATCTAACAATATTAATATAATTTAAACCCTAAATTAAAACTAATCTAATAATATAAATATAATTTATACCCTAAATTAAAACTAATCTAATTTAAACTAATTAACAAAACTAATTTAACTAAACTAATTAACTAAGCTAATTAACTAAAGTAAAAATAATGTTTAGATAACTAACCATTTCTTTTATGGACGAAAGGAAATCCCAGGATTTGAGAAAATGAGCATTGAGGGAATGGAATATAAAGAAACGGTATTCGGGAAAAGGATATAAAGGAACGCGGGAGGGGACAAAACGGAACAGAATAGGAAAGAAAAGAAAGGAAAAGGAAAGAAAAGAAAGGAAAAGGAGAATGGGGAGGGGGAGAATCCGTTCTACCCTTTTATTTTAATTTTTACGACCATATGGTCGCAAATAGTAATTATGACGGAATATGTGGCGTTGCACATACAGTCAATTACGACCATCTGGGTCGTAAATATGAATTTGTAACTATTACAAATTGCGACTATAGGCGTAATAGTCAAAATCACCGCCATAAATTTGGTAAATTTTCAAAATTGCCTCTAAATATTACGACCATATGGTCTCATTTATATATATTGGTGACCATTTTTACTTTCTCGAGGTAAAATTATGACCATTCAGTCACAATGTCCATTAGGAAAATAAAAAAATATAATAGTTGTAATGAATATTACGACCAGCTAGTCGCATTTTAACCTTGCACTTTACGACCATTTGCTCGTATTTATAACTATTTTTTAATGTTTTTTAATGCAACAATTAAAAGAAAAATAACTTGTTTCAGTCATCATCCCTGTGTCTTCTCGTTCTCCTTCCAGTGCATCCTCAGATTCTATTTTAGTTTCTTCTTCAGCTGTTTCATCTTGTGAAGTTTCATGATCACGATCATTTGGAACATCTGTATTGTCTTGCAATGTCATCGTTCCATCATTCAGTGGTCTAGCAGTACTATTGTTCTGATCATCGTCAATCGCACGCAATATTATCTCGTCTTCCTGGAAAGCACTGTACTATGTAATGTTCTTCTTGGAGATGCCTTCTTCTACATTGGGCGATTTTACTTTACAAACAAGTAACCAATCTGTCAGATCACGTCTATTACATGGATAGTTTATATAATAGACTTGAATCGCCTGTAAAGCCATGACAAACCTATCTTCTATGCGCCTATGTTTAGACTTATTAACCTCCATAATCTACAAATGAGACAGCTTACGAATTTTGCCTCATCTCGTTGTCTCGAACCATGTGCAGTTAAACAGAATAATGCGTTTTAGTGTCAAACTTTCGTATTGAATCTCAATGATCTCACCTATTACTCCGAAATAATCGTCTTCATTGGTGCCAAACACTTGACTCTTTATGCAGACCCTACTATTGTTTGTTGCTCTGATAACTGAATGCACCTTCGTTTGAAATCTGTACCCATTACCAATGTAGCGTATATGATCTTGCAACCCATGCAGGTCCTTTTACCAAAGCAAGAATGCGAGGATCAGATACTGGCAATGTAGGTGAGTCAACATGTAATCACATATATTGTAAAAGGTAAATTTAATAAGTGCAATATATATTACAAAATAAATTTGACACATTAGCCAAAAACTCACGTATGCAGTGAACCAAGAACGAAACTCTTTGTCAATCATTGATTCCTCATCAACGGATGAAAGACAAGGCAGAACCATTTAAACGTATAGGTTTAGAAACAATCTACATGAAATACATAAGTTAACAACTATTTGAAACAGTTCAAATTGTTTTAAACTATGGACATCATAAAAAAAACGTACTCTATGAATGGCTCCACTTCGGTACAGTTACATAACACGTATGTTTGGATAACGTGATACTCAGCATCGGTCAACGGCCTCCGAACACTTTTACCAACAGTCATGCCAGCCTCTGCAAATATGGACAAGTCATTTACATCAACACCTATTAGTAAATTTTTAACAACATTTCGTTTCACCAATCAATACTGCTTTGCAATGTGCTGATCAAAATAATAGGAGCAAAATGTGGTAGTCTCTAGCGTAAGGTACGCACTACTGATAGATCCTTCTACTCGCGATCTATTTTCGATCATCGTCTTCAACCAACATAACTACCTGTCGATACGGTGTAATACATAAGTTAAATATTCAATGTGTTGATTGCGTATGTAACTAATATTATGAGTGTTTTACCTTTCAAATGGGTACATCCAACGGTAATGCACCAGACCTCCTAAGAATTCTTCGTTTGGAAGATGCACTAGAAGATGCTTCACTGTGTCAAAAAAAGTCAGGCGGGAACATTCACTCCAACTTACAAATGATAACAGCAATCTCCGAACTCATTGATGCAACAATTACGTCGGTCAATTCAGTACAAGTCAAGTCCCTAAAAAAACACTCCACTGCGCGATCGGCTCCCGATGTTTATGCTCTAGAAATGGCCTGAACGCGTCTGGCATCAATCGTTGCATGAATACTGTAACGTCCCGTTAATTTTGAAATGAATTATTTTATTTTATGTTATTTATTTATTTCAATTTAAGTATTTAGTTTAATTATTATTTTGTAATTTCGATTTTAGCAGTTAATTTCGCCCGAAATCTTTTTTAATCGTTTTAATACTTTAAATTCGTTTCGGTGACATTAATAATTATTAATAGGCCAATTAATAAATATTAATCACCTTTAGATTTATTTAAGAGCATCGGGTTTCGAATTATAAGTCAAAAGTCATAAAAGGACGAAACCGTCATTTTCAATTTCTTAAAAATATCCAAACACTATTCATTTGTCTTTAAAATCACATGTTTGACCAAAAGTCATCATTTTCATCCATTTTTCTTCACCATGGCCGTGGGTGCTAAAGGAGGGAAAGGAATTTTTAGGTTTTTGCTTATTTCTCAACCGATCGACTTGATTCTGGGTGCGTTGGAAAGATATCGAGTCTATGATTCTTTTCCACCCATCGATCGTGCTTTTCTCTCGAGATCCATGGAGTTCTCGGTAAGTAAAGTTTCAAACCCTAATCTCCAAATAGTGTTTTAACGGAGTTTTCTTTGTTTCCTTTCGATTTCTTGCCGTGAAACTCGGTGTTTGTAAATACGGGAGTAGTTTTAAGAGTTTTTGGAAACTTTCCCATAACCCTAAAACCGAGTTTCAGTCGAAACCCTTCCCGTTTGAAATTTACCTTTTGGGATTTGATTTTGGGTTATAAATTAGTGAATTAATGTTTATTTAAATTCAATTCGGGAAAGGGCTTAATGTTCAAAAACCCTATTTATCGATACCCACTGAAATCGGGAATATCGAATTTGCTTAAAACCAACTCGAAACACCTCTAAAGTACCTAAAAGGCGGAAAACCAAACCCGAGACCCACTTTTTATGGGAGGGCCGAGAGCTTCATAATGGGGTTTATGGGGTTGTTCGTTGTTTTGAGCTTTTAGATATTAATTGATCGATGTATGTTTATTTATTAATTGTAGATGTAATTAATTGTAGGTGTTTCGGATCATTGTTTGATCGTGCTTTCGGAAACTTGGAGCGAACTCTTATTTGGCTAAGGTGAGAATAGTTAGAATTTAAAGTATCTATAGAAAGTAAATAAGTGTGAAGGTTTGTAGAGTTTGAAACTAAGATTAGAATCCGAACCTAAGATTAGAGGGTTGTGAGTTAGTGCCCTTAAGATTAAGAGTTAATCCTTTAAGTGAGAACTTAGGAGTTCTCAAGGAAAGTATTGAATCTTAGAATATTCTAAGTTAGGTTCGATTCGAAACTAAGATTGGATTATTGGAAGTTAGAATCCTTGAAAGTATAGGTTAATCGTTTAAGTTATGATTCTACTTTTATTATTGATACCGGAGTTCGATCGACATATCGTTCGTTCGAAGTTTACTATTTATTTACTTTACGCCCTTTTACTTCATACTTGTTTTAGCTACTTTAATATTGTACTTTACTTTTATTTACTTTTGCGAGCATATCACAACATCTCGCACCATAACATATTGTACCATAACATCTCGCATTATGAAAAGAAGGAAAGAATGTTGGACCCTTCGGGGGATGTCCGCATCGCCTTCAGAGAGAGAAAGAAAAGAACTTCGGGGAATGTCTGCATCGCCTTCCAAGGAAAAGAAAGGAAAAATGAGAAAGAAAAGAAGGAAAGAATGTTGGACCCTTTGGGGAATGTCCGCATCGTCTTCAGAGAAAAAGAAAATAAAGAGAGAAAAGAAAAGGAGGGAAGAATGTTGGACCCTTCAGGGGGATGTCCGCATCACCTTCTTCATTCATTCATGCATAAAGGGCGAATGCGTATCCTACGGGATGTTCTCATTACCTTCATGCATATGATCGATAAGAAAGAAAATCGAGATGTTATATTTTATGCAAAGTCATTTACTTTTATCATTTTATGTCATAACAAGTTAATGGAGGAGATTTGACTATAAGTGTTAGTAGTATCATCCTTTGGAGAGTATAAAATGAATTAGCTAGAGTTGGAGGACTTTAGGAGTGAATTGTGTCAGATTAATTGGACACAAATCGAAATGCGAGTTTGAGGTCTATCTTTACTTTTTATTCTTATTATTCTCACTGGGCTTAAGTTGTTAGCTCATGATATTACAAACATTTCAGGTAATGTTTGGGATCGTGGAAGAGGAGCTGGTGCGCGCTTGATCGAGAGGATGATGATTTCGAGATGAACTAAGAAGTTGTAAAAATTCATGTACATGGTTTTTGTGAATTTTATATAATTTTGGAGTTGTATATTTGTAAATGGCTCTTAAGAGCTTTTGTCTTTACTTTTATGTTTATAAATCATTTTGAACTCTTGATAGGAACTTAATGTTCCTTGTGTTTTTAGATATTTGAATTTAAGATGTAAACAGGTTTTGGCTAGCCTATTTTCAAACATAATCACGCCAATTTTCTTAAAATAAAAGACTTCCGCTATTTTTCTTTGATTTAATTTATTTAAAAGTGACGGGTCGTCACAAATACATGACAATCGTGACTTTTCATCCCTAACATTATATGTTTCTGGCTGTTTAGAGATTGGAAACGTATCCGTCTAGAACTTGATTGACCTTATCCACTTAAATAATGTCTTTTTTTCCTCCGTGGTCAACATGTACTTCGCTTTAGTGTAATGATCATTAGCATCAGGCTCCAATTCAAGGCGATCGCATATCTCTCAGATATCATAACATGCCTTCAGATTGTTTTTTGTTTTTCCCGGATCATTCAGAATAGTGTTGAAAACATTTTCAAAGAAATTCTTCTCAATATGCATTACATCCAAGTTATGTTTGATTAGTAGATCTTCCCACTACGGTAGATCCCAAAAAATACTATGTTTCTTCCATCCGGTGTTTTTCCCAGCCAACTTGTTTGCATTCTCTTTACCTTCACATGTAATCTCCTGCATGCCTAGGGCATCTATACCGTGAAGAACTTGTCGCCCGCTAAAAATTGTCGGTGGTATCTCTTTTCGTGCACGTCGACCTTTCTTCCAGTCACTATTGTTAGCACGAAATGAAAGATTCAAAGGTCGAAATCTTTTGTGACAATCGAACCAACAAGTTTTTCGACCGTGTTTTAGAGAAAATGCCTCTTTGTCAAGCATGCAATGTGGACATGCGTATTTTTCGTCTATACTCCATCCTTTAAGAGGATGAGAAAAGGTATAGATTACTTAACTACAGATTATGAATAAGCAAGCAATTACGAAAACTAATAAACAGAGAAAAGTATAAATAATATGTTGAACATACTTGATAACATTGAATACGTTGGGATGTCACTGATCGTCTAAATTAATGCAGCACGCATCAAGAAATTTTGTTTCCTTGATATATCATACGTCATAACATCATCAGTCCATAACTTTTTCAACTCTGCGATAAGTGGTTGCAAATACACATCCAGTTTTTGTTTTGGACTTTTCGGACCAGGAATGATCACAGTTAAAAAAATCACTGGGTCTTTCATACACATCAAGCGTGTCAAGTTATACGGGGTCACAATCACTGGCCATACTGAATATTGTGCTCCTGACGCCCCAAACGGGTTAAAGTCGTCCGTGCATAATCCCAATCTGACATTTCTAGGATCTTGGGCAAAATCTGGATGACAATTATTCAAATGCTTCCACGCCGTAGCATCTGAGGGATGTCTCATAACTTCTTCATCTTCAGAATACTCGTGATGCCATCTCATGTGAGAAGCTATCACATTTGATGCATACAATTGTTGCAGATGGGGGGTCAGCGGTAAATAGAACATACAAGTGTGTGGAATCAGGCTGCTTCTTCCTTGTTTATATCTTGGCTGAAAGCAAAATTTGCAGTAATGCAGACTCTCATCCACATCCCAGTATATCATGTATCCGTTTTAACATGAATCTATTCTTCCAGGGGTAAACCGTGACCCTCCACTAGTTTCTTCGTGTCGTACAAACTATCTGGAACTGTGTTTTTTGGAGGAGCGCATTGACGAAACCATGATGCAATTGAATCAAATCCTCTAACTAATATACGATACTGTGCCTTTATATTTAAAAGTTCCTTAGTTGCAGCAAGTTGGCTAACCTCACATCCTTTATACAACAGTCGACTAGTTGTGGTCAGCATCTCGTGCATCATACGTACTTATGGATTCATTTCCTCCTCAAAGAAAGTTTGTTCTTCATCTCCTCTTTGGCGATTAATTTCATTACCATACCTTGCACCATCTATTATCATCTGCTGCATTTGACCGAACTGGTTTTCTTCAATATGGACCGCAACGTCAACATAAGAGCTGTTTCCTTCATACTGTCGAGATTCCTGTATAGCAGCGTTGAACATTTCCTTCATTTCACCTTCGTACACCCAGTGATAATAATTTGGCACAAAACCCCGACTATACATGCTTCTTCAAATTAGGAACCGGTATGATTTTTCTGTTGTCACATTTTCTGCATGGACATTATAGTTTCTGACCATATTTTTCGTAATACCCAGTTCCCATGCAAAACTCAACAAATTGATGAACCCCTGCAATGAATTCATCGTTCAAAAAACCCTCAATTAAACGAATGTACATCCACTCTCTCATTTTATTTTACTTTGTTATGATAAACTATGTATGAAAGTGCATTTTATAGAGTCATTTTGCAACCAAGTCGTCACAAAAATTGGCGGGAATGTAAGTAATATTCCCTCCATTTCTTGTGACCAAATAGTGGCCTATTTGTGACAATTTGGTCGTAATTGATCTCATGATATTTCCCTCCAAAAAAAGTGACTAGGAATATGGAGAGTCGCTTTAATGCGACCTCGTAGTCGAAATGTATTTGCGACCAATTGGTCGTAAGTTTGCTTTCGCGCCAAATGTTGTGACTACAAATGTGTAGGTCATTTTCCTACGATCGTCTGGTCGTAAATAATTTCGACCCTACGGTCGTAAACTTAGCGCCATAAATTCGTGTGCTTTTTTATGTCTATTTAAACAATCTGGTCACATTTTGGTCGCAGTTTTTTCGACCAAATGGTAGCTCTTAGTCAACGCTTAGTTTTGCGACTCGTTAAGTCGCAACAAAGCTACCGCATGTTCTGGTCACAAAATTCCAGTCGCAAATTGCCGGTTTCTTGTAGTGGTACTGCTTTTGAGAAGTTTTTTTAAAATTATTTTAGATCATCGTTTTAGGTCTGTTTCATGGCAGAAATTACTTTGGATAATTGCATATTTAAGGTGAGTTAACGATTTAATTAACGGTGGGGTTTTTGAGAAATCTAAATATTCAATATAATTATTAATGTTATTCTGGAATGTTTGGTCGGATTTAGATTTTAAGAAAAATCAATCTTAGTTTGGGAGAATTGGATTTTCGGTTAGAACTAAATTGGGCAATTTTTCGGTAAAAAGTGAATTTCTTTAAATCGTTTCGATTTTGATTGTTATGATTGATAATTCTAGAAATTTTTGGAGTTTAAGATGATCATTTGATATGAGAATGGATTTAGGAAACGTAAAATTGAGTTTTTGGGTTTTCAGCAGTTTTTGGTTCTGAAGCCTCAACACGCCTCAACGCCCACTAGCCACCTTGCCTCGACCCTGACCTCTGCCATTAACTAAAAGGTGAAATAGAGGACCTTTGAGCATGACACTCAGTGAAAATAAAATGAGACAAGTGATGATATGTTTGAATGTGATGTATGCAAAGAGACAAAAGAACTAAGCGTGGATGTAATAAAAGTCATGGAACCTTAAGCAAGCATAAGAATTGTTAGCATTTTCTTATGTATTAATCGAAGTTATAACTTGCTTTCATTTGCACGTGTCTTCCTATGCATATCTTGGAAATCATCTTAAAATGTAAAATTCGAACTTAAGGCTATCTTAGTAGCCGCATATAAACACTAGGCTATGCATGTAGCCACATATAATCACGAGACTATCCCTATAGCCTCTTGAGCTTTTGCTCATTATACTTCTAGGCTATCCCTATAGCCAGTTAGCTTTTGGTCCATCAACCACTCAGCGCCTCAGAGTCTTTCTCAATCCACCACGATAACCATATGTAACGTCCAGCATCCATTCACCATTACATAGGTTACAACCACATGGCTATCAAACAAAGCAAATCAAATGAGGTGCATGAATGCAATGATATGTGAGTACTCATGCTAGTTTCATAACACTCATCGGTCTTTAGCTTTTAACATATCGAGTACACGAATAAATATAACCCAATCAGTATATGACTCAATCTTTCACTTGAAACTACTGATAATCATTTATAAGCTGCTAAAGCAAGTTACTATCAGAATATAAGCAAGATTAAAGTAGAGTCCGTCTCACTAGTCTTGTTTCCACGATCATCCTGTTATTAGAATGGCTTATCGGTTTTCCTTCTCTTTCCCCTTTATTTCACTACTAGTCCATGGATAATGGCCTCATATCAGCCCCCTATTATTGGTAAACAAAAACTCCAAACTCTTTCCAAAGCAACCCCGAACATCCAACCATACCTTCACTCGTGCACGTTTTTTTCTGACCTTGTTAATCTTTGCAAATTTGCCTTAAGCTCGACCTCCTCCTACAAAAACCATATCACACTTATTAAGTTGAACAATATCTTACAATTCCAGAGAATAACAACTAAGAAAGACCTAGAACCAGGTTCAATTCAAAAGACCATACTAGCTAGTTAAAAGTCAAAATTTTGGGCAAAATTTGGAGGTTTTCGAAAATACCATGGCTTGCCATTCTAAGATGTTTTCCCTATGCTATATATATATATATATATATATATATATATATATATATATATCTAAGAACAAATATATTCAAGAATTGAAAGTTACCAAGTTAAAAGTCATAAAAACCCAAATTTAAAAAAAAACTAGAAAGCTTGAAAATTGTCTTACTAGAGTTTTAAACCTAAGCTCTCCCATGGTTTCTTGAATCAAGATACAATTTGAAATAGAAATTCCTTGAGTTTGAAATAATTTTTATGAAAGCATAATTCCATAGATTTAAAAGTTACTTAACTTAAAGGAAGAAGATTCAACAATTAAACACAAGAAAGCAAGAAAGTCTACAACCTAGGTGATGAATTCTTGAGTTTTCCATGGATGATTACTTACCTTAAAGCTTCTTAAATCTATAGATACTTCACCCAACCTTCCTAACTTGTGGTTTCTTCAACAAATCACCCAATTTCTACTTGATTTCACCAAGAACCTAGAAGAATTGAAAAGCAGAGAAAAAATCTTCTTGTCTTCATTGGGGGCTGACGGTGAGGGTGAGAAAAGTAAGGAAGATGATGACTTTCTTTCTTTTCTTTTTTAATTCTAATATATATATATATATATATATATATATATATATATATATTAAGTTGGCTGAAAATAAGAGTTACTAATTTCTAAAATGTCCTCCCACCTCCTAATATTACTTCCAAGTTCATAATATTGCTAATCCATCCTTGCTCAAGCCTATATTGCTAACAACTCCTTCCTTCCTTATCTAACCATGGTCAAAAGCTTTATTTTAACTAATTTCTTCCCTTAGTTAATATTTAACTATAGTAAACTTACCAAATAATCAAAACAAAATTAGAAAATAATTTTTAAGAAGTTAACACCAAACACACAAACAAACAATAAAGAGAAATTCTATAATTAAACCTCATAATAGGAACCCGGGGCCTTACAGTCTTCCCACCTAAAAATTTTGCATCCTCATAAAAATTACGCTTAAGAGAATAAGAACGGATATATCTCCCTCACCTTATCCTCAAACTCCCAAGTAGCTTCCTCCACAAACTAATTCTTCCACAAAATCTTAACAAGGTTTATCATTTTGTTTATCAAAATTTCTACTGGGTTGCTAAGATTTCCACTGGTGTTTCCTCGTATGTCAAAATCTTAACAAGGTTTATCATTTTGTTTATCAAAATTTCTACTGGGTTGAGGCCATGTATAAATCTCACGTTGCGAATTTGAGACTAGTGGGCAGAGGTCAGGGTCGGGGCAAGGAAATCTTATCTCATGTTCAACCACCTTTCATTTACTAACAACTTAGTAATCACACGAATTTAGAGTTTAGTTAGTAAAAACTCATTTTACTTATACTTAACTCATTTGATGTTTAATTCGCAAAGGTCTTTTGTCGAATTCTTACATGGAAGTAAATTCATGTTCGAATTTGAGCCCGTGCAACTCATAATTTCTTTTTAAGTGTGACCCACCAATTTAATCTTTTAAATAAAAATTGAAGAGTGTCTACGAAGTGTAGATTCAGTCTTCAACAGCATTTAAAATTCTTTATCCCTTTTGGGAGACCCAACCTGATATTGATTTATACAATAGAACCTTCCTATGAGAATGAACACATGCAGCAGTGTTACAGAGACCATGTATAAATCTCAAATTCGAACATGAATTTACTTCCATGTAAGAATTCGACAAAAGACCTTTGCGAATTAAACATCAAATGAGTTAAGTATAAGTAAAATGAGTTTTTACTAACTAAACTCTAAATTCGTGTTATTACTAAGTTGTTAGTAAATGAAAGGTGGTTGAACATGATGGTTTCAAATCAATAGTTAATAGAGTTTATTTTATGGCGATAAAATATGGAATCTATTACACTTAATGAAACTAACATCGACAAAAAGAAATACATACTAAACAGATGAAAACGTTATTGATAAAGTATTAAAATGACTACCATGGCTAAGTAGTTGATAGTCATCCAGTTTGACTGGAATTACAAGTCAAATCTTCAATGATTTAGGACAAGTGGGAGATTGTTAGGAATGGTGTCCTAGAACTTGTAATTATTTAATAAGGATAATTTATTACGAATAAATTAAATAAATAAACATAAGTTCTTTATATTATCTAGATTGATTCAATTGACGATATTAGGCATATATGGAAATATATTAATATCAAATATTCAAATAGTAAAACCCAAAGTTACTCTTATGAAATCACGACTTAGTATGTGAGTCATTAAGGTCGAGATGAGTAATTTAAAAGTGTCTACAGTAAATGGATAATGTTTGGGAACCTTATCCTGGTAACACTGTTGATAGCTTCGCATTTTGTTTATAGACAAATGATCAAATCCTGATCATTCATGTGGGAGACATGAAATGGAAGTATCATATGCAATGTTGATTGTATAAGACAGGACCACGATGTTCGATCAAATTTCTCATTAGTACCGTTTACGAGAAATGATCGAATATCAAACTAAGTTTATCAACCGTGATAGATCTCAATCCTGAGTGAAATGCGGACTGCTATTTGTGGAGTTATGTTCTTTGATTCACATGGTTGAGAGCGATCTGTAAGAACGCTCAATACACTCCTGTTTTGGGAACATGGCTAGATAAGTAGCTGGGAACTCATTTTCACGAGATGGAATTCATAACTTTCCAATAAATTAATGGTATCAGTGCGATACCTAAACATTTTAGGAACTTTAGGAAACTCCATTGATGTACTGATTCGAGACATGAACAAGTGGCGCCACGACTTCTATTGATCACAGAAGTACCTTATCTATAGTTGGACTAAAGATAAAGTTAATTGGAGAATCAGCGGGAACACAAGGATAAAGCGGTATTTGCAGGGGCAAAACAGTAAATTTATCCGCCTGTAATTATGAGGGTTCCACGTGAACGATTATATCACAGATCGATATAAATAAAGATAAACTAAATGGACATAACTCATCTATAGTGAGGGGAGTTCAGCTATGAATCTATAGTGGAATTATTCATAGTTAGATAATAAGTAATTAACTGATTATGAGTTAATCACTTAATTGACTAATTATTAAGCCCATGATCTATAGCCCAAATATCGTTGTAGTAAAACTAAGTTATTAATTTTAACTTAGGAACAACAAATAATTTATGTAACTGAATTTACTTAAAATTAGGCAATATTAATTATTTGAATAATGAGATTATTTAAATGAAAAATAATATTAATATAATTAATATTGATACAATATTAATTGTTTAAATAAAGAGTTTATTTAAATGGAAATTAATATAACAATATCAATTATAATATTTAAGGCAAAATTAGTTGTTTAAATAAATAAATTATTTAAACAGAAATTAATGTTAATATTATTAATTATTTAAATAATGAGTTTATTTAAATGTAATTAATAATTTATATTATTAATTAAATAATGAGTTTATTTACTTTAATAATAAATATTAGAGAGAATTAAATACAATTCGTTTAAGAAACAAATTGGTTTTGGCCCAAAATAATTAATTAATTGGATGAGATCCAATAATAATTAATATTAAGATTTTCGGGTATAATGTATTTAAATAGAAATAATTATTTGAATTTTTTCTAATTTAAAATATAAAGAACAAATAGAAAATTATATTTTATCAAAAGATAAACATGAAAAATGGTTTTTTATTATATCTTTTGACTGTACACGTTTTTTGTCAAAAGAATAAATAAGAAATTTTGTTTTCTTTATTCTTTTGTTGTACACGCGACGCCAGTTTGGTAAAGATAAAATAATTGATTTTTTTTTACTTAATAATTAGGAGATAAGCATATCTATAGAGATTAGATATCATATTTACCTATAAATATGACTATTGGGATTCATATTTTATATACTTCTCACTTTAATTAGAAAAGTGAAAATTATCTCTCAAGTTTTTGCCCAATTGCCGATTTTCCTTAGGGAAAAATTTAGAAGAAATTTCTTCTTCTTTTGTTCTTCCGATTCGATTTCCACAAGTCGGTTTTGCTTTCGATTGGGATATAGCATAGAAGATCCAGTGTTGCTGAGGATTTGATGCCGTAAAGAAACCTCCAACCGATTCTCCATATTTTACTGAATGTAAGTTCCGGTTTTAATTTTCGAAATTAAGCATGAATCTACATGTTTTTATCACAAATTGCATGATGTTAATAGATCCGTTATTAAATGTTAATAAATTTACTAAATAAATTTCCGCTATTTTAGTAAATCATCCCTTCAGGGTCAACCACATATTTGTGGAGCATAAAAACATTGAACACGTTATGTACAGCTGATAATGCAGGTGGCAATGCTAACTCGTAAACTAACTTTCCAACCCGGTCTAAGATCTCAAAAGGTCCTATGAACTGTGGACTCAGCTTTCCCTTCTTGCTGAAACACATCACACCCATCATAAGTGCAACCATTAGAAACACGTGAGCGCCCAATGTGAATTCTAAGGTACTCCGTCGAGTGTTAGTGTAACTCTTTTGTCAGCTTTGGGCAACTCACATCCGTTCCTTGATCAGGTTAATTTTCTCACATGTCATTTGCACAAGTTCAGGTCCCAAAAGTGTACGTTCAACGACTTCGTCCCAATGGACAGGGGACCGACACTTTCTCCCATAAAGTGCTTCAAATGGTGCCATTTCAATCAAGGGCTGATAGTTACTATTGTACGCGAACTCCACCAGATATAGTTGAGTATCTCAGATACCCTCGGAATCCAGATTACAAGCTCGCAATATATCTTCCAAGATTTGGTTAACCCTTTCTTACCATCGGTATGGGGATGAAAATCTGTGCTAAAATGAAGTTGAGTCCCCATCACATTATGAAGGTTTCCCAGAATATGTAGACAAAACACGTGTCCCAATCGAAAACGATCCTAAGTGGCACCCCGTGTAATCATACAATCTCTATTAGATAAAGATGTGCCCAAGCCTAAATATGTTATCTTTCCAGGTACAAAGTGGGCAGTTTTGAACAAATGATCTACTATCACCCAAATCGTATCAAACCCTTTAAGTGTTCTTGGTAATCCACCAATGAAGTCCATTGATATGTCTTCCCACTTCCATTCCGAAACACTCAAAGGTTGACACAAACCCTACGGACTTCGTTTAAGTGTCTTTACTTACTGACAAAGAAGGCATTTACTCACGAATTCCACTATTTCCCGCTTCATTCCCAACCAACAATAATGTTGTTGTAAATCATGGTATATCTTATTGCCACTAGGATGTACCAAAAATATCCAGCTATGAGTTTCTTCTAATAACTCTTGATGAAAAGTCGACCCCAAGGTTTCGCACAAACGTCCACAGTAAATTAAGGCACTGTTTGTGGAGAAAGTAAAGTATCCTGGTAGGTTAGACTTGCCTCCGCAAACCTCGTGGCTAAATGGGCTTCACCTCATTGAACCGCAATCATTCGCTGTTAAGTGTAGGCCCTACTGTCAAGCTTACTAGTCTTACTGTAACATCTGCAGAGAGGTACATGATCTTTCCCCGTTTTATTTCCTAGCCAAGTCGTACCTGATGTGTTAAAAGTGTCGCGATATGTGACGTCTTCTTGATAAGAGCGTCCGCAACAATGTTGGCTTCCCCGGGTGGTACTGGATATCACGATTATAATCTTTTACTAACTCTAGCCACCGATGTTGCCTCATATTTATATCTTTGTGGGTGAAAAAGTATTTTAGACTTTTATGAAAACTAAAGATCATGACCTACTCCCCATATAGGTAATGACGCCTTATTTTGAGAGCATAAACCACTACTGCTAGCTCCAAGTCATGAACCAGGTATCTTTTCTCATGCTCTTTCAACTGATGCGATGCATACGCTATCACCTTATCGTGTTGCATAAGTACACATCCAATACCCCTTATAGAAGCATTAATATACACTGTGAGACCACACGTATGATCAAGCGATGTTAAAACTGGAGCTGTAACTAGTATATGCTTAAGCTCCTCAAATCTTTGCCCACATGTTTCCGTCCACACAAATGTCACCACTTTTCTTGTCAACTGAGTGAGTGAGATGTGATTTTAGAGAATTTTTGTACAAATCTCCTATAGTATCTTGCAAGACTGAGAAAGCTTTGAATTTTTTCTACACTAGTCAGTCAAGACCAACTACTTACCTCCTCGATCTTAGAGGGATCAATTTATATACCCTTGCTAGCACCACGTGCCCCAAAAAGGTAACCTGTTTCCAGAATTCACACTTCGAGAACCTTGCGTCAAGTTTCTGAACCCTTAGTATCATCAATACATTCTCATGATGAATCACATTCAACTCCTCTGTTTCTGAATAAATCAATATATCATCAATAAAAACAATGAAAACAATAAAGAAAAGATCCAGAATCTTTCAGAACACCATGTGCATGAGATCCATAAATGTTGCGAGTGCGTTCATCAAACCAAATGACATAACCACAAATTCCAGTGGCCATATCGTATTCAGAAAGTCGTCTTTAGAATATCCTAACTGGAAATCCTCAATTGATGATATCCGGACCGAAGATTGATTTTAGAAAACATGGTAGCCCTTCTCAATTGATCAAAAAGATCTTCAATACGTGGTAAAGGATACTTATTCTTTACCGTTACCTAATTCAACTCATGTTAGTCTATGCATAGCCTCATTGACCCATCCTTCTTTTGACGAACAAAATTGTTGCACCCCATGGAAAAACACTAGGTCGAATAAACCCGAGGTCCAGAAGTCCCTGAAGTTACACTTGTTCATTTAGTTCAGTCGGTTCCTTCCTATACAGTGCTTTAGACAAAGGTGTTGTTCCCAGAGTTATCTCAATGAAGCAATTCATCTCCCTTACTAACTTACTGGAGGTAAACATGGTAACTCATCAAGAAAAACATCAGGAAACTCTCGTACAACAGGTACCGTACTCACACTTACCTCCTTTATCGAGGTATCAACAACACTTTCTAGATAACCCCAAGCTCCATCCTGCAATAATACATTAGCTTGTAGAGCTCATATGGTAACCGATGTCACTTTGACTTTGGATCCACGAAAACAAATATGACCTCCACTCGGCCCTGCAAACTCCACCTTCTTCTGTTCACAATCAATTGTGGCATTATTAGTTGATAACCAATCCATGCCCAGAATTACATCGCAATCAGTTAGAGGCATTACAATCAATGTAGCCTGAGCGTTGCAATATGAAATCCTTAGTTCTCCTGTGTATAAAACTCGATTAACCACTATAGACTTCCCAACAGGTGTTGTCACACATAAATCATAACCTAATGGTTCAGAATTAAAGCAGCATACGCAACAAAATCCGTAGAAATAAACGAATGACTTTCTCCATAATCGAATAAAACTTAACTGATTGCCCTAGAACAAATAAAATACCCAGTAGCATCATACCTGAGGCCTCTGCATCCTCTTGACTAGTGGAAAAGACTCTTCTCTGCTACTGCTACTAGTTAGGTCTAGGTTGGCCTCAACCTTGTTCCTGCCTTTAGCTTTGAATCTGTTTACCCTGCTAAGGTGGTAACTGTGTTACCAATCATTGGTTTGCAACATGCCTCGACTGTCCGTATCAAAAGCATTTCCTAAGTTTGAAACATTCCCTCGAGTGATAACCAGAGCAGTGATGGTAAAACGGAAGAGAATTTCCTAGATTTATTTGTTGGAAAGTTTGGCCCCCAACTCTATTGGGTGCTATATGAAACCACTGCTGATGTTCCTACCCGTTTGAATACTTCTCAACCTTTCTCTTACCCGAGGAAGACTGCCCCACAATAGCCTACTTTGCCTTCTTTTCAGTCGAGGCTATATCCAAAATTAATGCAAAATCAAGGGCATCAGCGTAAGTAGCCGGGTGTAATGCATTCACTTGCCCCAGAATATCGGCTTGCAAGCCCACAATAAATCTTTTATTCCTGCTTTCTAGTGTGGCTACATGTCCCGTTGCGAAACGAGATAACCTGTCAAACTCCCTCTTATATTCTACCACTTATCGTTCCCCCGGTTTAAGTATACAAAATTCCACCTCTAACTGATCCTGGTTGTCCAAAAGATAATATTTATCAAAGAATTTTTCATGAAACATTTCCCAGGAAACTCGCACCTTGGGAGGTAAGGACTGTGAAATGGAATCCCACCAGTTCATCGCATCGTCCACCAGTGAGTAGGTTCCGTAATGAACCTTCAACTCGTTAGGACACTGAATGTATCTGAACAATTTCACTACCCTTGCTATCCACCTCTCCTGAATGTTCCGTAATGAACCTTCAACTCGTCAGGACACATAATGAACCTTCAACTCGTCAGGACACTGAATGTTCCGTAATGAACCTTCAAGTCGTCAGGCATAGATGATGCTTCGAAAGAGATGTAGAGCTTCTTTAACTGCTCGTTAATCTTGTCTAGCATCTCTTTATCTTTTGAGATCAATCTAATCTTAGTGTCTATTTCTAATGTACGAAACAGAGGAATGTTTGGATCAACCTTGGGGGTAAGATCCATCTTAAGAATCTTTGTAGATCTTTGAGCTATTATCCTAAACTGCTACTTCAATCCTGTCTAATTGGATAGCGATAGTAGAAAGCAATTTGTTAGAATAATTATTTTGATTTTGGATAGAGCGTATACCTTTAGACGTCGTGTCTATGGAATCTTTCTCATCCATTTGTTTGAATGGGCTACCTATGACAGTGTGGCCATAGGTTGTTTGAAATATGATATCCTCTAATGGAGGATGATATGAAGATACTTCTTTCGTTCCCATTTTCCATATGGTTTCTTTGATGTGACACAACTTCTGTTCATATTCTCTGCGTCTTGCGAACCAATGAAAAGAAGGTATATCTTTTTCTAGCTCTTGCATTGTCTACTTCCAACTAGCTTTGAATTATTCTCTCTTTTCGCTATCATAGGCGCGAAAGAACAATTGTCTGCAAAATTTATTATTTTCATAATTGAATTCTGCTCTTAGCTTCTCAATATTAGGAGAAAACGTCGATGTGAGGACGTTAATTGAATTGAAATATGATGGAGCTTCCATATAATATTGAGTTGGAGAGGATGATCCTGAACCCTCTTCATAATTGACATTTGGAATGACTTTATCAAAGTTTACAAACTTGATATTCATAGAATTACATCTTGTATTTCTTTCTAGTGCTTCTGATCTTGAAACAGAAGTGCTTGGTCTAGATTTCATGAAATTCTTGACCTTTGGAGTAGTTACAGAATCATCACAGAATTTAACCTCAACTCTTCCATCTGAGAATTCTGTTATATAAGATAGAGTCTTCTTTTTGGGAAGAGGCTTTGTAGCTCTTTCAAAACTCCACTTTGATTTCTAGGTTACTTGATCCCAAGGTATTCTCTTTGGGATATTGACTAAGGATCTCTCAGTATTAATTTCTATCAGCAACGTCTCACCTTTTGCTGAGGATTTGATTGATTTTGGAGATATGTTAGTGTGCATAAGCTTATAACATACTTTAAATATGATCACTACTGAAGTGATCTTTCTTTCATCCTCAACTCTTTGGTGTTGATTCTCAGCATTAACGAGGATAAAATAAGATGTGACGACCCGTCATTTTTAAATAAATTAAATTCAGAGAAAACAGCGGAAGTCTTTTAATTTACGAAAAATTGGCGTGGTTTTGTTTGAAAATTGGCATGCCGAAAACCTGTTTACAACCTAATTTCAAATCTAATCAAAATCTCATGGACTTTAAGTCCAAATCAGGAGTTCAAATGTTTCATCACATAAAAACCACATCAAAAGCTCTTATGAGCTATATACAACATCAAAGTATTCAAAAATTTATAAAAGTGTTACACAAACTTTACAAAGACAAGTCCATCTCGAGGCCAGATTCCTCGATCACGCAAAGACCACCTCCTTCTCCTCGACCTCTAGCCAAGGCATTACCTGAAATTGGTTGTAATATCATGAGCTAACAAACTAAGCCCAGTGAGAATAAATAGCATAAAAAGTAAAGATAGACCTCAAACTCGCATTTCGATTTGTGTCCAAATAACTGACACAATACACTCCTAAAGTCATCCAAACTCTAGGTGAAATCATTTTTACATTCTCTAAAGGATAATACTACGAACTCTCGTAGTCTTAATCTCATCCAAATTCTTGTTATGACATAAACAGGAAAAGTAAATAACCTTTCATAACGGTAAATTATCTCGATCCTCTATCCAAGTTATATATATATATTTTCATCAACCATATGCATGGAATGCATGAAGAAGGAAATGCGGACAATCCCCGAAGGGTCCAACATTCTGTACTTCTTTTCTTTCTCATTTTCATTCTTTTTCTCGGAAGGAAATGCGGATAATACCCGTAGGCTCCAACATTCAGACTTGTTATTTCTCATTTTCATTCTTTTTCTCGAAGGAAATGCGGATAATACCCGTAGGCTCCAACATTCGGACTTCTTTTATGCGAGATGTCATGGTGCAATATGTCATGGTGCGAGATGCAATGATATGCTCGCACATACTTACAAAGTAAATAAAATAGAGTGCGAATAATAAAGTAATCGAAATAAACATAAAGTAGAATACATAAAGTAAATAACATTAAGTAAAAAGAAAGGAATAGATTGTAACCTCGGATGAACGATATGTCGATCGAACTCCAATATCAATAATAAAAGTATAATCATTACTTAAACGATTAACTATACCTTCCAGGATTCTAAACTTTCAATAAATCGAGGTTCTATTAATCGTTCTAATTACAAGTTGGATTCTTAACTTCCAATGATCCAACCTTAGTTCCGTATCGAATCTAACTTAGAATCTTCTAAGATTCAAGTCTTTCTCGAGAACTTCTAAGTTCTCACTTGAAGGATTAACTTCTAATCCTAAGGGCACTAACTCATAACCCTCTAATCTTAGATTCGGATTCTAATCTTAGTTTCAAACTCTTCAAACCAATACACTCATTTGCTTTCTATAATTACTTTACATACTAATCATTCTCACCTTAATAAAAGTGAAGACTTTGCTCCTAAACACCGAAAGAGCAATCAACCACGAAGTTCAAAAACACCTACAAACGAATTATATCGTAACAATCAATAACGAAACCAACTATCATTCAAACAACTACTAAACATACAAAGCAACGAAAACCCAATAAAACCCACAAAGAGGCCCACGGCCCTATCATCAAAAACGAGTCTCGGGTTTGGTTTTTCGCTTTTTGGCAATTCAAATACGTTTTGAGTTGGTTTTAATCAAATTCGATAATCCCGATTTCAATGGGTATCGATGAATAGTGTTTTTGAACATTACTCCCTTTCCCGAATTGAATTTAAATAAACATTCATTCATTAATTTCTAACCCATTTTCAATCCCAAAAGGGTAAATTTCAAACGGAAAGGGTTTCGACTGAAACTCGGTTTTAGGGTTATGGAATAGTTTCCAAAAACACTTAAAACTACTCCCGAATTGACAAACACCGAGTTTCACGGCAAGAAATCGAAAGAAAACAAGCAAAACTCCATTAAAACACTATTTGGAGCTTAGGGTTTGAAGAGATTCTTACCGAGAACTCCTCGGATCTCGAGAGAAACGGACGATGGCTAGGTGGGAAATGATCCTTGACCCGAGGGCTTTCCGATGGATCTAAGATCAAGTCGATCCGACAAGAAACGAACGAAATCGAAATTTGGAAAAACCAATGAGGAGGCTCACGGCCTTGGAGAGAAAAGAAGAAGAAAAAAGATGAAGCTTGGTCAATTTGTGGTCAAAGTTGTGTTTTTAAAGACAAATGAATAGTGTTTTTAGATATTTTGCAAATTGGGTAATTACAACTTTGCCCTTTTATGACTTTTGGCTTAAAACGAATCCCGAACATCTCAAACTACCCCAATGGTGATTAATAATTATTAATTGGCCCGTTAATAATTATTAACACCATTAAAACGTAATTAAATAAATAAAGCCATTAAAAGGAATTAAAATGAAACAAATTACTAATTTCTAATTTAATAATAAATAAATGAATTTTAATTACTCAAATTAAAATAAAATAAATAAAAGTTTTTTTTTTATCACAAAATAACGGGACGTTACATAAGAGGATAAAATAAAGAAAGAGTATGGTTAGGAAAAACATTGAAATATACTAGGCCATTTTCAAGTTGGATTCGGTAACATCCACAGGCTTTCTGTATATTCTTTGAACCTTTCATCCCTTAAAGAGACAAGTATTGGAGAGTCTAACCCAAGACGAAACAGCGGTTTGACTACAACTTGGATTAGTCCGAGATGAAAGTATTTGAATTCTTCTCTGTGTTTGAGAATTGTTTCTTTTGAGAATAGGTGAATTGCCTCTGCCTCCATAGTGACTGGGACGTTTCTCTTCATTTTTTTGATTACATCTCGTGATGTAAAAGTGAACGTGTTGTGGTAGTAGACCTCCTTTGGATCTACTTTTGGAATACTCCAGTTCCTGAATTCTTGTTCCACTCTCGCTATCCTCAATTCTTCATTGCCCTATGACGACAAGATCTGGTTCTCCTTTGATATCTATGATGTCTTCTTCTTCGACATCCTTCTTTGCCTTCCCCTTTGATAATATTTTCTTTAAGAGTTTGGACATAAAATAAGTTAGCTTCAAAATAAATTGACAAAGTTAAAGGGACTTCCCTGTTTGGCTGCTTGCAACTGGAACATCCTGGCTTACCAACGGTCTTACGAAGCTCTGCGAAACACCTTACGCCTACCAATGTCGTGGACAAGCAACCTGGGACGAACAGCTTCGAGTTTTAACTTTAAAAGTTTAAATTGAAGAGAAACATATGATATCTCTTCCACCACCAAAAATTCATTATCTAAGGATAAGAAATTGAAGAAGATAAAAGATGAAGACGATGAATAGGTAAATGGGATTCCGTTTATCTTAGATATTTTATTTCAAAGGCTTATTGCTGTTCTGATATTTTTTAAAATGTATGTTTAGGATTATTTGAGATTGAATATGGAAAAATGTGAATATATCTAGTAAAGAATAAGTTTTACCAAGATTAGAGGAATTTAGTAAATATTGGTTTGGCCAATTCTAGGGGCGTTTGAACTGTTTATACATTGTTTGGTGGAAAATATACATATTATGATCTATTTCACTGATTTATGAGATATGTATTTTGAGACCCTATTTATTAATTCCTGTTGTTAATGGTAAACATGATATGTAAAGATGCCGTGTACTTTGCATGATTTCGGTTTACTTATGGTGGATGTATTAATTAATGGGAGGGATGGTAAGGTAATGTATATGTTGTGTGTTCTTTACATTATCTGTTATAATCTAAGTGTTTATGTTTCAATATAACTGAGATATTTAAGGACTGCGGTTGACTTACATGATCTTTAGTGACATATAGTGGTTGTATTAATGGGAAGGGTAATGAGGTAATATATATATCGTGTGTTCTTTGCATTATCTGGTATTATCCTATGTCGTAATGATGATAGTAATGATGTGTATGATAAAGATGTGATTGGGAGGAATATTAAGATAATGTTGAGACTGCGTGTGTTTATATAATTTGACAATATTCATGTGATGTGGAGATAAACATGAAATGTTGAAGATGCGTGAACTTACCATGTTCTTAATTTATAGTTTTGGAAGATTTAATGTTTTATCATGAGCTTGGTTGTGACTTGACTACTTGATGGTATTAGGGAACTATGTGATATTGGGAGAAGTTTTTGAAAAGCTTACGTTGTTTGTTATGTTTTCGCGGGGTAGTAAAAATAAGTAGGAACTATGGACACAAATCGATTCGATTTAGAACCTAAAGTTACTTTCTTTTTTGTTTACCTTCACTGGGTGTTTTTATTCATGATATTACACTTTCATGTGTGAGACGTGGAAGGGGTCGAGGTCGTGGAGCTGGTGTTGCCTAATCCTGATTGATGATACTTAAAAGTTGAACTAGAGTTGTTTATCATTGTCCAGGGACTAGTCTTTATTTCTTGTTTTGATCTTATGTTTGGTTTAAGCCCTTTAGTATATTTGGATTTGGAGAATATTTGCCTCCTGACAAGTCAGAAGGTGATCCTCCTGATATCCTTATATGTTCTAGTACTATTGGTTACAAAATAATAAAGAATAATTAATATTTTTTTTAATAATTATATGCGACCCATTGATTTGCTTTTAACCAATCAAAATGAACACATATGGAGATCGGGTCAGGAGGCAAGTATTTTCCTTTTGATTTTTAGCATGTTTTCTAAAACTTTGTCATTGAAACTTGATGAATTTTCAAATTTGAACCATTTAAATTTAAAAAGAGTTGCACAATTCGTTTTGTGAAAGTTATGGGCTTTAACCAAATTTGTCTATCAGATGAATTGGATTTCAAAGTCTTTCGCTTGCACTATTCTAATTTTATTTTTAAATTAAACAGTCGATTCTTTACAATGTACACAACAAGAGCGTTCGATTAAAAAAAGATTAGTACAAAAATTAAGCTAATTTCTAATTTATAGAGTGCTTAATTGACAGCTAACTTACAGCTTACTTATATATGTTAATAGTGACACTATTAATATAGAATCACATATCTATGTTAGCAATGTTTTTATGTTTCCATTGAAACCAAAGGTAGGTTCTTTTTTAAAACAAATACATCTAGTCTGATGCGTTTTAATTGAGATCTTATTTCTAATATGATTATTCAAGTTATGAGATAAGTTTTTCTTTGAAATATGAGCCCATAAGAAAAATAGTTCAATGATTTCGATTTGTGGTTTAAAAGTTATGATTGTTCGAAGTTTGATATTTATACAAATTTACTATTTTAGGAATTTCTAAATACTTTTTAATACATGATTTTTCGTGGCCGATTATTTAAAGCTAATGATCATTGGTTTTTTTTTCCTTAAACAAGAATCGTAAAGTAAGATTTAGGAACAAGAGTCACCCCGTTTCTTTTAACATATAAAAAGATATGATTTTTCAAATTTGATGCAAATTTTACGAAAAGTTATGTAGTTAAAACCATGAAGAAGTTGTTGACATAAAATCTGATATTTTTTTTATATATAGGTTATGAATACATTTACAAATATTGGATTAGGGGAAGATATTTAGGAGAAAGAGAAAAGTCAAAATATATTTTAGTAAATAGCTATGAGTTAGTTTAGGTTAAGATGTTTTCTTTGGAATATTTGTTTTAATTTACTATAACATAAATTTTCATACTAATTTATAGAATGTCATAATTTTTAAAAAATTACTCAAATAGCGTAATTGTAGTTCAATAAATAATTGAACTAATACTTTGTTATTCTTCATGGGTATTCTCAATGAATTTCCTTGTTTTTTACATTTTTAAGTTAAAGTTCAATAATTTATTGAGCTATTTGATATTTTTCATTATTATTTTCAATAAATTTAATGATTTTTTTTGTTTACATTTTTTTAGTTCAACAAATGATTGAACTAAACTATAGTTCAATAGATAATTGAACTATATATAATTATGCTATTTGAGTAATATTTAAGAAATTATGATATTTTAGTAATTAATATATAAAAATATATTATTTTAGTAATTGTCCAAACTTATTAATCATGTCATATTTATACTATCTTGCAATTTTAGGTTTAAGCCGATTTGATTGTTATGCTATTGATTTATTCCTGGGTACATTTTAATTGATACATTTGATATTTTGAATAATTATTTGTGATTTTACTTTCCTTATTGCAAGTATTCACCTTATCTAAATATGGTAAGAGCCTGTTTGACAACCTTCCTAATTTTTCGTTTCTTGTTTCTATTTCTGTTTTTTAATAAATGAAATTGTTTGGTAACTCTTCTTTTTTCTATTTTCTTAAAACACTTCCCAAAATTATGTAGAATTTTTAGAAACAACAAATTTTAGTTTCTTATTTCTCTTTCTTGTTTCCAAAATTTTCAATACATTGATAAATTATTACAATGTCCCGTTATGACTTATAAAATATATTATAAATATCCAAAAATTATTTTATTTTAATATTTTTAAATATGTCATTAAATTGTAATATTTTTAAAAAAATATTTTTTTTAAATGAGAAAAAGAAACAAAAAATTGTTACCAAACACATTTCTATTTCTTTTTCTTTCAAAAACAAAAAAGAAGAAACTGTTGTCAAACATGTTTTTATTTCTCCTTTTAAAAAATAGGAAGAATAAACAAAAAATAAAAATATGAAATAAGAAATAGAAACGAGGAACGTTACCAAACAGGTCCTAGTATACAGAATTTGAATTTATTAGATATTAAATTTCCAACATCAAAAAGAATAAAATGATTAATAACTTAAAATTTAAATATAAATATTAATTTATTAAGATTACTAATTTTCAAATTCTATCGTTGTTTCCCAGGATTTTCAAATAAACTTTCTTTATTGCAAGCATAATTTTGCACATTCCTTTATTGGGAGTGTATATTGCTTTGCGGCCGGAGATTTTTCAATAACTCATGATGAAAGAAACGCACTATGTTTTGTTTTTTATTATTTTATTTTTTTAAACTTTTAATTATGTGTTAAAATTAAGATGTGACAGCACCACGTTTTGTGAAGAACGACAAAACTTACATAAAATCAGGTGTTTTGTTAAAATTAAGATGTGAACGCAGTATGTTTTGTTTACCTAATATTACCTATCTCAAAAAAAAAAAAAAAAAAAAAAAAGTTTAAATAAGGACAGTTTTAAATAAAACTACGTTATTTTTATAAAACAGTACAAACTTTCATATATTTTAAAATAGTGTTTATTTAACATTTATTAAGTTCATGAAACAATTTGAAAAAGAAAATGATGAAAGAAAAGTATTAATTAAAAATTTAATAAAATAGTAAATATTAACAAATCTTAATAATATTATTAAATTTTAATTTAAGACATTTTTAACAACCATCATTAAAAAAATGATATACGATACTCAACAATACAAAAGAAATTAAATTGATGAAAATAATTCCTTAGTTAATGAAGAACCAAAATTATATATTTAAGTTGAAAAAAGTTTTATAATTGTAATTTGTAGTTAAAATTAAAAAAATAACCACCATAATATTTTTCACTTCAGTTTAATGTATGATATAAGATTTCTTTATATAAGAAAAAACAATGAATTTGTTTTGATTAATTTTTTCTATTTTATTTTAAAATATTGAATTTCAATGTTGTTTTTTTAGGATGGTTATAACCATAATTCTAAATTCATAACTTTTGTTAGTTTTTACTATCGGGTATAAAAAGAATATAAAAATTTAAAAGCAATTAAAGTGTCTAAAACTTTAAAAAAAAATTGACATTTTTTTAGCATTCACTATTTTAATTAAAAAATAAAAAATAAATAAATAAACTGATAAGCTATTCGGATCAGTATAACTAACTAAACATGAAAACCATAGAATTCAAATTCAAGCATCCAAATGACCATACTAAAAAAAATAATGAGATTTGCAATTCCGAAATACAAAGAGAGAGAATAAAATTAATTTAAGGGTAAAATGTAAATAAGACCATGTGGTTTTTGCCATATATATGAAAATCTCCTGCCATTTGAAAATAACAAATCATACCTCTGTAGTTTCAAATTATTCCAATGACACCCGTTCCTTTTAACACCAGTAATTTTCTTGTAGCCATAACTTTTTTTTTTGAACTACAATTTAGATGAATCAAGATCTTTTGCAATATTCATTTCGAGCTCTACATTAGGGTCAGTTCAAAACTTCTAAATGATCAATAACCTCAAGTGGTAATGGCATAAATCATAGCTTACATTTTGATGATAATGAATTCTTTTTTATTAATGATTTTGAAGTTTTGAACTGATAATAACGTTGAGGTCAAAACGAGGATTCCCAAAACATTTTGAACCATCCAAATTAGAGTACAAAAATAAGGAAGTTCATTTAAGTTTAGTGTATGTTTTCCCAAACCCTAGACTCAAAAATAAATTAAATCCCGTCCTCTTGGACTCACCCAAAACTGTGGGCTGTTTGTGATCACCATTCTTAGTTTTGTGTTTTCTTTAATTTTATGGGAAGGATTCAAGTTCAAAATCTCTAATTATGTCTACCCATTGATAGTACCATCTTCAAAATTACTTGAAACCAAGCCGGAACACCTCAAAAATACATAGAAGTCGGGAAATCAAGCCCAACCCACCCCCACCCCCGATTTTGGTCGTGAGCTTCAAGGGCCTAACAGGGCCGTTTTTGTTCTTTTATGCATTTAGGTGTCATTTGTTTGTTGTTTGGTTAATTAATGTATATTATATGTAATTTAATTATAGGTGTTGGTAATCACACGTTTGACCAATCGTTCGACACTTAGACAGTTCATCTACTTTGCTAAGGTGAATTTAAAGTGTTGGGTTGTAATCTTATGCTTCGAGTTGCATTACGATATTGTTTGATCAAGGTCAAGAGATTCGCTTGTTGCTAAGAGTTATTAAATGGTTGGATGGTGACTATGAAGCTTGGAAGTGAGTTCGAGATATTTTGTATTTTAAGTGTACTTGGAGATAATTATTGGAATCGTTTGAAAAGTACAGTTTAGTACGTTTGTGGAGGTCTTGTAAAGTTATGGTGGATTTAGAAGAATCTTGAAAGTTGAAGGTACCATGAGTAGTCATCAGACCAAAGTAGCTTAGTAGAATTCTTGGAAGTTAACTATTGTATTTTAAAGTGTTCTTTTTCCCTTGGTTGTTGCATTGATGTGTTAATCTTGATAATTGTTTACTTAGAAACTACGATCTTCGTGAATTTGGTATCAGTGGTGATTACGGATGTTGTTTTGTTTAATATTGTTACCTTATGTAATGATTGAGGGTTATGGTTTGATGTCGGTAGTACCGTGGGATTATGGAAATTCTAATGATAATATGATTGATATACTTGGGATTTTGGTAAGAGACAAAACCTTGAGGAGTACAAAAGTGTAACGCCCCGCTTTCCGTTAAATTATTTAAATTCAAATGCACAGCGGAAAACTCAATTTTTAAAGAAAAGCGGCATGGGTTCGTTTAAAAATTGGATAACCAAAAACCTGTTTACAACAACCAATATTCAGAGAAAGCGATAAATCGGGAATGCACATTCCATCATATAATTTAAACTCCCAAACAAGATTTGAATCATAAAACATATGCAATTTTAGACAAATACCCTTTCAGGCTCAAAAAGACATAAGTTATGGAAGTTGGAAATAATTTACAAGCATTTCTAAGAATGCTAAACCAAAAAGTGTTCAACATTGTCCATTCACCGTCTCAGCAAGTCACACAACACCACCTCCTTTACCACGCCTCTTAGGACGGGGTTTACCTGAAAATTTGTAAGTGTAGCAACATTAGCATAAAAATGCTAGTGAGAGTAAAACGAAAGCAAGTAATCCTATGAACTAAATTTCATACCAGAAATTATGTCCAAAGGCCTAAAATGCTCATTACTACCCATATCTACACTTTCAATTTCCATACAATCATACGATAGCAAAATATTACCCGTAATAGTCCTTCCATGCCATGTGATCGAAGTAAAGACTTAAAGTAAAAGTAACAATCATTACTAAGTCTTACTACACAATTCTAAAAAATATATATAAATGTAATATTAATTATCTTTATTACCAAACAAGTTTCATATCGTAACGTGCTATTGTATGGATCGTAATCAACATACCACGTATGGTCGTACCATATCACAAATCATCGTACCATGATACCGTATGGACCGAAGTCAACATACTATCATGTACCGTGTCACAAATCATCGCACTATGATACGTATGGACCGAATCAATATACTATCATGTGCAGAATCCCAAATCATAGTACCATGGTACCGTATGGATCCGAATCAACATACTACCATGTACTATATCACAAATCATCGCACTATGATACGTATGGATCCGAATAAACATACTATCATGTGCCGAATCAATTGTGATCAAGTTCCCCACAAATCATCGCACTATGATACGTATGGATCCGAATCAACATACTATCACGTGCAGGATCAATTGTGATCAAGTTCTCTAATAAGTTAGATAATCTCCCAAGAATTCTACTAAGTTAATAAAGAACCTAACTACTTCGATTACACGAGTCATCACTCAAGTGTAACATCTAAGCTTCTTTAATTCCAAACCACTCAAAGTAACTTAAACTTCCACTTTCGATTTCCAATACACGTTACAATACTTCCAAACCACTCCGACGTTTCCTTTTTACCGAACTAACCAAAATTCCAAGATACAACTCCACTCACTTCCGAACTAAAGTCTCCAACTAAGCATTAATTCTAAGAAGCTAGTTCTCTCTTAACATCGATAAAAAATAACGTAACGAAACGTAATTCATAAGACAACTAACTTCCATTTTAAACTCACCTTAGCTTGTAGAAAAGCTCCGATCAATCCGAGGTTGCAAACACCCGAACAATTCACAATCCTACAATTGAACTACACCTAAATAACATTAATTAACCGGAAATCGTATAAACAACATCTAAACGCACAAAACAACGAAAAACCCGGATTTACTCCCTATGGTGCTCTCGGCCATACAAGGGAAATTAGGGTTCGGTTTGGTTTTCCGGCTTTTATGCATTTTAGAGGTGTTTCGGGTTGGCTTCGGATACTTTGGAGGTTCGCAACAACAATGGGTATCTGTAATTTAGGGTTTTGTACACTAATCTATTTCAGAAAAATTAAGTAAATAGCAAAAACATAACAACCTAAACATCCTAATCATAGACAAGTGAGGGAAAATCATACGAGACGGGTTTCCGGCTCAAACTCGGTTTTAGGGTTTAGGGAAAGTTTCTAAAATTGCCCATAACGACTTTCCCGATTGAAATCTTCAAGCTTCTATGAATGAATTTGAAGATTTCAACTCAAAACCTCCATTAAAACACTATTCACATCAAGTTTTAGAAACTTTGACATACCTTAAGGCCTCGAGAAAACGAGCGAAAATCTCAATTGGTAGGTTGGAAATGATGCTTAGGCCGAGGGCTTTCCAACGGAAGTAGAATCGAGACGATCTACCGAGAAATAAAGAAAAACCAAAATTTGGAATTATCTCTTTGTAGCTCTCATCCCCAAGGAAAAAAAGAAGAAGAAAAATGAGATGAATTTGTCTTGGAATTGATATTTTAAGAGAAGATGAATAGTGATTTTTAGATATTTAAGAATTTGGAAAATGACGCCTACGTCCCTCTTTTACTTTTACTTTAAAAACAAAACTCGAAGCTCTTAAATTAATCTAAAGGTGATTAATAATTATTAATTGGCCCGATAATAATTATTAATGTCACCGAAACGAATTTAAAGTATTAAAACGATTAAAAGGAATTTCGGACGAAAATATCTACTAAAATTGAAATTACTGAATTTAAACTAATCTTAAAAGTTTTTAATTAAAATAAAAAAAAATTTACCTCTAAAAGTAACGGGATGTTACAAAAAGATATTAGCATGTAATTGAGTGTAAATTGTATTGATTGTTAGTTGTTTATGTTGTGATGCAACAGGGTGATGGACCGATTTATATGATGTGATTTCGGGATATAATGGATTCATAAATGAAACAGGCTATGGGTGTCATTATATGATGAAATTTGTGGATATAATGGATGTGATTTTGGGATATATGGATTCAAAGTTGAAACATGCTATGGGTGTTTTTATATGATGAAATTTTTTGATATAACAAATGTGATTTCGGGATATAACGGATTTATAGATAAAAAAGGCTATGGGTGTTATTATATGATGAAATTTATAGATATAATGGGTTCATGGATGAAACATACTATGGGCGCCGTTATATCAAGGATATGTGGTATGATGATAAATTGAGTTTATGACATGAGCATCCCAACTTCTTTGTTTTTTGTTATGGAAAAACATGTTTATCCTTTGTACAAATGTTTTGATTTAAAATTATAATACTTTATGTGGTTCAAAGTGTGTTTGGAATTGGGATTGTGATTACTGTTATGCTTAGGACGTATCAGATGTGTAGAAATGGGTAGTAAAGAGCATGCTAGGTCTTTGGACACAATTTTTGATGTGGAATTCAGTCCATAGGATTACTTGTCTCCATTTTACTCTCACTAGCATTTTTATGCTAATGTTGCTACACTTACTTCTTTTCAGGTACTCCATGAGGTAGAGGGCGTGGTAGAGGAGAAGGTGTCGCTTGACCGAGGGGCGATGACAATTTGGACATGAACTTGGTTTTGTGCATTCTATGAATGCATTACTTAAACATTTTCATTATCGTTCTAATTTATTTCTATTTTTGAGACGTTTGTAATTTGGGCTCATAAGAGCTCTTGGAGTTATTTCCTTATGTTTAAATGTCCTGGTTTTTGGAATTTATTGATAAAGGAAATGCACATTTCTACTTTTCTGGTTGTGAAAAAATGTATTTTAGGTTTTTGGATAGTCCAAATTTTAAATGTCTTCATGCCGTTTTTTTAATTTACTAAGTCTTCCGCTGTGTCTTTAAATTTAAAGGATTTAACGGAGTCGGGTCGTTACATAATTTAAGGTAAAAAATTGCTTTAGAAAATAAACAAACTCTTGCTATATTAAAAATTCAAGTGGAAAGAGTGATGTAGGTGTAACTGCTCTAATATTACTATTATTATTTTAATGAATGTTAAATTTGTCTATTTTTAAATTATTTTATTTTATTATATTTTTGGAATAATCACAAATAAAGTATTTTCTCCAAAAACACCTTTTAGTATATTGAAATGTTTTTTTTAGATGAAACACTTAATTAATATTTATTTTAAAACGTATAACTCAAAACACTTTCAGGACATGTTGTACCAAACAGACCCTTAGATTGGTGCGAACCTTTTTTAGAAAAGAATTTGTCTCAAATAGCATAAATCTGCATACTAATTACTAAAATGTCAAAACTTTTTAAAAATTACTCAAATAGCATAATTACAGTTCAATAAATTATTGAACTATTTTTCATAGGTATATTTTTAACGAATTTGTTTGTTTTTTGGTTTTTTAAGTTCAAGGTCAATAATTTATTGAACTATTTGATCATTTTTTATTATTATTTTCAATTAATTTGTTAAAATATTTAATTTTTTTAGTTCAATAAATTATTGAACTATAATTATGCTATTTGAGTAATTTTTGAAAAGTTCAAACATTTGAGTAATTATTATGCAAAAATATAATTGTCCCTTTTTAGAAAGCATGATGAGATATAAGATGTGAAATCGGATCCAATGCTGGATTGAAATTTCTACCAACTTTAATAATGTGAGAAACTGGTGACACTATTCTACTACTGTATTTGAACACTTGTTGGACTATAAATTGAGATATCAAACTGCTAAAAAAGGCAAGAAAACGATAAGGCAAAATAAGAAGAATAGTTTTCAAAATTAAAGTGAGGAAAATGGCTGGTGGAGTTGGAAGAATTAAACTTGGTTCTCAAGGTTTGGAAGTGTCGGCTCAGGGCCTCGGTTGCATGGGCATGTCAGATTACTATGGACCTCCAAAGCCAGAAGAAGATATGATTCAACTCATTCACCACGCTATCGCCAGTGGTGTCACTTTCCTCGATACATCAGACATTTACGGCCCTTTTACGAATGAAATCCTCATCGGAAAGGCTCTCAAGGGTGGTGTTAGAGAGAAGGTTGAGTTGGCTACAAAGTTTGGTATCAAAACTGTTGAAGGTGGTGGCTTTGAGGTGTGTGGCGATCCTGCATATGTTAGAGAAGCTTGTGAGGGTAGTTTGAAACGTTTCAATGTTGATTATATTGATCTTTATTATGTACACCGGATTGACACCAGAGTTCCCATTGAAGTCACGGTTTGTCCCTCCCTCTATCTCTCAAATCCCACCGTTAATTTATATTTCTATTTGAGATGTTTGAACTAGATTAATTAATTATTCGAGTTTTGTTTTTTTTTTCTTCGAGATATTACATCAAATTATGGGAGACTCAAACCTTTGAACTCCTGGGAATTTGTTTTATGATTTCGATAAATTTATTATATAATGAAAGTTTAAATCTGTCATTTATAAAATTTTGAAAGCTTTTTATTATTTTTGAAATTTATATTTTAAAAAAATATTCCTAAAATGTAACTGTTTTCTTAAGCAAATTTAGTCTGCTAATAATTAATTATGTTTTTAATCTTGGGCACGGTGAATGAAAGATTGGGGAGCTGAAGAAACTAGTTGAAGAAGGCAAAATAAAATACATAGGTCTATCTGAAGCATCAGCCTCTACAATTAGAAGAGCTCACGCTGTTCATCCAATCACAGCCGTACAAATTGAATGGTCTTTGTGGTCAAGAGATGTGGAGGAGAGCATAATTCCCACTTGCAGGTTAATTTTAAAATTCGATTTTTTTCATCCTTTGATAACCGTTTAAAAGTATCACTCTATAAAGTATTTTTTTAATTTGATAATTTATACTATGTTAATATGTGATTACACTGATTAATGTACGTATTAGTGATAAACTTAGTATAAAAATATGTAATTTACAAATATTTATCGGATAAAAAATTGTTATATTTACAAATATTTTTAGAGATCATATTTTTACAAATATTACTATAAAAATTACTAAATTTGCAAATGTCCATTTTTTTTCAATTGAAGGGTCAATCTATTTCATTCTGGATTTTTAGTTTTTGCTTTTAATAAAATATATATATATATATATATATATATATATATATATATATATATATATAACCATTTATTTATTTTTAATCTAAGAAAATAAAAAACAAAAAGTCTAAGAACCTAAATTTTATAACTAAAAATTCAAAAACCAAGAAGCCAATTGGTTTTCTAATCATTCTTTTTTTTTTTAATAAAAAAAAACCAAAAAATAAAATAAAATTGTAATGGCTATCAAATCAGATTTAAATTTTATAATTCTATATATTTATATTTTTTTTTATTTATGTATCTATTATTTGAAAATTGTCTGTAGGGAATTAGGCATTGGAATTGTGTCATATAGTCCTCTTGGAAGGGGATTTTTATCATCCGGGACTAAGATCCTTGAAAGTTTAACTGAAGATGACTCGAGGAAGGTGGGTAGAGTAAATTATTAATATTATGATTCATTTTAAGAAAATAGTTGCTTCGAAACTAGTTTGGAGAAGCTCTTTCATACTTTTATAAAGACGTTCCTTCATTTTATTTGGATGAGACTTTCGTTTAATTTCTTTCTTTCAGACGTTTCCGCGTTTCCGTCCTGAGAATTTGGAGAACAACAAAATTATTTTCGAGAAGGTGAAAGAAATAGCCACAAGGAAAGGATGTACAACAGCTCAGTTAGCTCTTGCATGGGTTCACCATCAAGGAAACGATGTATGTCCGATACCCGGAACGACGAAAATTGCGAATTTCAATCAAAACATCGGAGCTTTATCAGTGAAACTCACACCAGAAGAAATGGCTGAACTTGAAGGTTATATTTCATCCATTGTTATCAAGGGTGATAGATATGGAACTACTCAATCTAAATGGGTTTGGACTGATTCAGAAACTCCCCCACTTTCGTCTTGGAAATTCTAGACAAAGGATGTTTTTTAATTAGTGTGTGGTCTTGTTTGGTTTGTTGAGACTTCATTTCTTGTTTTTAATTAGCGTGTTGTCATGTGTGGTTTGTTGAGACATCATCTCTTGTTTTTAATTAGCGTGTTTGTCATGTTTCCTTTGACATTTATGCAAAATAAAAATGTCAGGTTGTTAGAAATTGATGATACAGATTAAAAATAATAATATTATTAAGCCTAACAGTAGTGTTAAAAAAATAATGATGTGATTGATATGGTTTTTGAGACGTGAAACAAAACAGTGTCTTTAAGGTGATTTTTGTCCTCTATTATTGTTGTAGAGATATCGGACAAATCACCTCCAGGATACAAGAAATTTGTAGGAAGTCATCTATTTATAATAATGAAAAGTTACAATTTGAAGAGTTATAATTGTTCAGAACAATTACGACTCTTGGGTAATGGTTAAAAACCTTGAAATTTTTACTAATATTAATAACCATTGAAAATAATTAGTTATTCATATATAAATATATTTAATTAAGACTGGTAAAAAATAAACTCTATGGGATATAGAATAACATTGATACTTTAATTAATTGGGACAGTTAGTAAAAGTTTGAAATAGCATATTTTTCATACTAATTACTTTCAGAACTTTTTAAAAATTACTCAAACAACATAATTATAGTTCAATAATTTATTGGACTAAATTTTTTTTTAAACAAACTAACAAATTCATTGAAAATAATAATGAAAAATAATCAAATAGTTTGATATATTATTGAACTTGAACTTTTAGAAGAAAAAAACAAACAAATTCATTAAAAATACATATGAAAAATAGTTTATTATATATTTGTGACGACCCGACTCCTTTAAAAACATATATTCAATTTCGCAGCGGAAAACAACCATTTTATAGAAATTTTGAGTGGTTCTATTTATATTTTGAACATACCAAAACCTGATTACAATATTCACATCAGAGAAAAACAGGAAATGCGCATTTCCTATGTTTAAGAGAACATAAACGACATCATAAAACGTTTAAAATACAAAACAACGCTCTTTCGAGCTCAAAACGCCATATATACACATTTACAAACGACCAAAAGACTTGCATTTTCACAATGCCACAATTCCATATCCCAAGCTCATCGCACGGTCAGTCAAGCGGCACCACGACCTCTACCCTGACCTCTCCCACGAGATGTACCTGTAAAAAAATTGTAGTGTAGCACCATTAGCAAAAAGCTAGTGAGAGTAAAATGAAATCAAGTGTTTATATGGACCGAAGTCCTTATAAAAAATAGTGTCCAACATTTCTATTACGAGCCTACTTTCAATTAAGCATCCAATCACTAAACACCGAGCACATCAACAATAAGGCTAAATATGCATTTACATTTCGAACTACATGCACATGGAAGTAAACGTAGTTGGCTCGGTTAAAGTCAGTTTCAACTACCATAACACATTTTAAACTTCCTTTGCACCTCGCGTATAACAACGCTATAGTCACCGTAATTATATTGTCACCATTATTACATGTCACCATAAGTCACCATGAATATATGTCACCATTGGTCACCATAGTCACCGTGAATATAAGTCACCATAGTCACCATGAATATAAGTCACCATTAGTCACCATAGTCACCATGAATATAAGTCACCATTAGTCACCATAAGTCACCATAGTCACCATGAATATAAGTCACCATTAGTCACCATAGTCACTGTTGACATGGTTTTATATCATAATATTACCCTTAATTTAATTGGTTTTTGATGAGTTTGATGCTACTTTAATTAGTTTTCTCTTTTTATGTATATTTGGAAACATATTTGCAAAATAAGAGAAAAAAGAGATATTTTGGAAAAATTCAGTCAAGCGAGCCATCGCTATCTTTCGAGCAAGTCATCGCTTGAACATTTAGAGAAGTCCAGATTTTAGCCTAGCGATCCATCGCTTGAGAAGTAGCAAGGTGTCGCTACCTACCTAGCGAGCCATCGCTCAACATTCAGCGAGGCGTTGCTCGTCCGTTTTTAATGAAGGCTTGCGACATTCAAACGAGCCATCGCTTGAAGTGTAGCGAGGCGTCGCTCGAGCCCGAAATCTGCCACCGACTTTAGAGGCCTATATAAAGGTAGCTGAAACTTATTTTTCATTCATTCTTTACATTCTTGGAGGCAGCAGCTTTGGAGCACTTTTTGGAGTTTTTCAGCGATTTTCGAGGGAGTCTTTTATGTTTTTTAGATTATTTATTTTGTTGAATTTATTTATGGATAGCTAATTTTCTTATTCTTAGGGGATTGATGTAGCTACTTTAATTTTATGGCTTGAGTATTTAATTCTAGTTTAGAAGACAATTTTATTATTTTATTTATGTTCTTATATTCTTAATGCTTTTGATCTATTGGCCATAGATTAATTGATTTTAATTCTGAAATCTAACACTCGGGAGAGGTGGTTTTAGGATAGATTTTGGGAACATAACTGAAGGTAGATTAGAGTTGGGAAACTTAATCTTAATTTAGAAGTCTAAAAAGAACTTGTAATTCATACACTTTTAATTACTGAAATTGAATAGGGATATTAGTTTCTTAATTAATTGTGATTCTTGATTTGACACTCGCGAAGGTAATTAAGAGTTTTAGTGTTCTTGACTTATAGAATATGAAATTGTTGTTCTGAACTAAATGAATATTAATTCCATAAATTAAAGTAGTGAAATCATTCCTCTAGGACTTTTTCTCCATTGATTTAATTCAACCTTTGTTTTCATTTAGTTTTGTCTTTTCATATTAGTTTATTATTATTAGTTTAGTCCATTCATCATTGGTTTACGATTTCTAAATAAAATTGAGTTAGTCATACATTAGTACTCAGGTAGAATTAATTCTTTTTCCCAAAGGACGACAACCCTTTGTTCTTATCACTATATTAAAACTTGAATCTGTACGCTTCCGGATAATTTATAATTTACGTCAACAAGTTTTTGGCGCTGTTGCCGGGGATTAGGAAATTTAGTTTTACTTGATACTATTGTGCATTAACTTAGTCTTAATTTAAAATGTTTTTTTATTTTTATTTTTTATTTTTCATTTATATTTTCTGAAACTTTTAATTATTCTTTGTTCACTTGTTTCTTTGTTTGCTGTTATTTTTCCAGGTTATTACATATTATATGCAAAAGGACGGAAGTAGTAGTCTTGTACCACTAAATCCGGAGATTGAGAAAACTTGCAAAGCTAACCGTAAGCAGAAAAGGCTTCAAGCCGAGACAATGGCTAATCAAGATGATCAGAATGCGATTGCTAAGAACAACACGAGGAAAATTAGGGATTATTTCAAACCCGTTGTTGCTCAGAATTTTTCAGGCATAGCTAGGCAGACCATCAATGCTAAAGGGATAAGGCTAGGGGATGGTTACTATCAGTACAACCAGGAAGTATCACTAGTTGGGCAGACATGAATGAAAAGTTTTTGACAAAATTCTTCCCACCATCGAGGGCCACTCAAATGCGTACTGAAATCAACACTTTCAAGCAACAAAATTTCGAAACTTTATATGAGGCTTGGGAGAGATTTAGGGAACTTTTGAGGAGGTGTCCAAATCATAGACTTCAGAATTACTTACAGATTCAACTTTTCTATAATGGGTTGACAGGACAGACTAGATCGAATGTTGATGCTGCAGCAGGAAGTTCGTTAATGTCTAAAACTGTTGAAGAAGCAATAGAATTACTTGACAACATGGCTGAAAACAGTTTCCAATATCCCGATGACCGTTCTATGACTCCAAAAGTGGCAGGAGCATTGGCAGTTGATGATGTAACATTCATTAAATCTCAGATTGCTTCACTTTCACATCAGGTAGCAAAATTATCAGGTTCTAAGACTTCAGAGTCCATTGGAAATTTAGCAGCTGCTAGTGAAGTAGTTCAATATGAAGAACCTACAACTGAACAAGCCCAATATGTGAATAACAGGAATTATGGGTATAGAGAAAATCAATATTAGAATCTATTGCCTACCCATTATAATCCAAGGCTAAGAAATCATGAGAATTTGTCCTATGGAAACAATAAGAATGTTTTGCAAGCTCCTCCACAGAACCAGGGTGATAATAAGCTTTCTTTGGAGAACATGTTTGGAACTTTCATTACTGAATCAAGGAAAAGGTTTAATCAGAATGAAACTATGATAGAAAACTTAGCTGCAAAAGTTGACAATCATAGTATTATTTTGAAAAACCTAGAGGTACAGATGGGACAGATAGCTACTTCAGTGAATGCCCTTCAGAATGCAAAGTTTCCTAGTGATACTGAAGTAAACCCAAGGGAGACATGCAATGCCATCACATTGAGGTGTGGAAAAGAACTTCAAGAACGAACTTCACCATTAGAAAAAGAATCCACCACTGAAACAGTTGAGAGCAAGGAAGAAGAACAGCAGGAGGCTACACCTAGTTTGGCAGAAAAGCCAATTTCTATTCCTTTATCTTCTGATATTCCTGTTGCACATTCTAATTTACCTTATCCTCAACATTTTCAAAAGAAAAAGATTGATCTTCAATTTTTAAATTTTTAGATATTTTTAAGAAAATTCACATTAACATTCCTTTTGTAGATGCGCTGGAACAGATGCCAAATTATGTGAAGTTCATGAAAGATATAATGTCTAAGAAGAGGAAGTTGGAGAACTTTGAAATAATAAACATGACAGAAGAGTGCAGTGCCATACTTCAGAAGAAATTACCACAGAAGCTAAAAGATCCAGGGAGTTTTACTATTCCTTGTACTATTGGTAGTTCTTTGTTTGGTAAAGCATTATGTGATTTAGGTGCCGGTATTAATTTAATGCCTCTTTCTGTGTTCAGGAAGCTTGGATTAGGTGAATTTCAACCTACTACCATATCTTTTCAGCTTGCCAATAGAACTCTCACTTACCCTCATGGAATCACTGAAGATGTGTTGGTAAAGGTTGATAAGTTCATATTCCCAGCTGACTTTGTAGTCCTAGACATGGAAGAAGATGAAGAGATTCCTATAATTTTGGGGAGACCATTCTTAGCTACAGGTCGTGCATTGATTGATGTCCAACAAGGTAAGTTAACATTAAGGGTCAATGAAGAAGAGGTACACTTCAATATCTATCGTTCTTTGAAATTTTTCGATGAGGTCAGTACCTGCCATAGAATTGATGTTCTTGATAATTTGTTATCTAATTCAATAGAAAACAAAATTCTTGATGATCCTTTACAAACTTGTTTAGCTGACTCCTTGACTAGCACAAAGATTACAGGAATTGTTAAGAAGGAGGATGAATCAGCAAAACCTCTTGATCCTGAGTTGAAACAATTACAAGAGAATTCTCGCTATTCTTTCCTAGGTACCTTAGAAGATCGAAGGAATTCATGTGATATACTGGCTCAAGCAGATTCAAGAAAAAAGGGACTGGGAAAATTTGACGAGTTTCATACTCCCTAACACAAATAGAGGGATATCGTCGAGCTCACGACGTTAAATTAAGCGCTTTTGGGAGGCAACCCAATCTCTAGACCCTTTACTTTATTATTTTTTTAGTTTAGTTTAGTTTATTTTATAATTTATTTATTTATTTTTTTTCCTGTTTTTGTTATTTGAAAAAAAAAAATAGTTGAACAGAACTGAAGAGAGGGACAGAGGCAAAATTAGAGCGACCCATCGCTAGACTTCAATCGACAGCTCGCTTGACCAAATCCAGAGGTAAAATTTCGTTAGAGCGACACATCGCTAATGTTTAAGCGACACCTCGCTACCACGCGATTTCAAAAAAAAAAAAAGGTCAAGCGAGCACTCGCTACACTACGAGCGACACATCGCTTAACTGGCCAACTGTAATGCTTAGTCCTTTTCCACTTTCAGGGCAGTTTCTTCCTTCCTTTACTTTTTGTTTTTATTTTGTTTTGTTTTCTTCACATTAGGGACAATGTTTAGTTTAAGTTTGGGGGTGTTTAGTTTATTTATTTATTTATTTTTATTTGTTTTTCTTTTCGTATTTTTTTGTTTTAGTTTTAGTCCCCCTAAAAAAAAATTAAGATAGTGATGGCCTATGATGAGTTCTTGAGTATTTTCAGACTTGAAGAGAACTTAGTGTTAAATTTGTTTATCCTTGACTCTATGCATGCTACATTCTATTGACATTCACTTGCACATTTTTTGAGCACTAGATTTATGCTTAACACTGTCAACTTGATACTAGAATCTCACTTGTTATATCTTAAGTAGTTTTCCATAGAATCGAATTTATTGAGAGATATTTAGGATTTGATACATATTACCTTGTGATATTTTTTTTGGGCCAACGAGCAAATTCACTACATCATGCTCTATTTTTTTTTCTTCTTTTGAGGGATTGTCTTACATAGTTGATTTTTCTGGATCTTGCATTGTTATACATATCGTTACTTCTTTTGCTGAGTTGTTTGTATGGAATAATTTGGGCATTTAGGTGAAACCATTTTTAGATTCGAAAAGAGCCAACCTTAATCATTATCTTTAGTAAGCCTACTTTGAGCCTTGGCCAATTCTTTGTTTGAAAATTAACCACATTTTAATGATCCTTATCCTTCATGTTAATTTTCTTTGAACCTTGAATTTGAGATTGTTTGAATTCTTATAGAAAAGGCTTATTCATTCTTGAAGTTGATCATTTTGAGGCAAAGTAGTGGTATATATTTTGAATGATTTTGGTTTGATTCGTTTGAAAAAAGAAAGATTGAAAAAAAAAAGTTTGAAAAAAAAAAGAGAGAGAAGAAAAGAAAAAAAGAAAGAAAAAAAAAGTCACTAAGTTGTGGTTGGAGTAGTTTTAGTTGAAGCTTTTCTATAAGGGTTCAAATAATTTCTAAATTCCATAGCTTAAACTTTCCTTCCATCAAACCTCACCTAAGCCCCATTACAACCTGTAAAGACCCCTAGATTCCTACATTCAATTTCTCAATTGTTGGTTATGATATGATATATTTGCAAACTCTGAGTAAAGATTTCTATGTTTTGACTTGAGAGTATTACTTTGCCCTAAACAGTTTGAGCGTATTGAGTGCATCCATGTGAGAGTATCATTTTCCAACTTGTCTTTTATTTTGATGAAATTCTAGGGTGATTGCTTTTGTATAATTTGAGAGTTTTCTTAGTTGATGGTTGACAAAGTAATCTAAATCGATCACACACACACGTTTAAAATTGTTTATGGTTTGGAGCATGTTTGTGAGTCTTATTTATAAACAACATTTTGCATCTTATTTTTCTTGTTTGTCTGAAATTTCTTCCTAAGGCCTGAGTCTAAAAATTTCAAGATCGTTTTGATTGCTCGAGGACTTGCAATTCTTTAAGTTTGGGGGTATTTGTTGACATGGTTTTATATCATAATATTACCCTTAATTTAATTGGTTTTTGATGAGTTTGATGCTACTTTAATTAGTTTTCTCTTTTTATGTAGATTTAGAAACATATTTGCAAAATAAGAGAAAAAAGAGATATTTTGGCAAAATTCAGTCAAGCGAGCCATCGCTATCTTTCGAGCAAGTCATCGCTTGAACATTTAGAGATGTCCAGATTTTAGCCTAGCGATCCATCGCTTGAGAAGTAGCAAGGTGTCGCTATCTGCCTAGCGAGCCATCACTCAACATTCAGTGAGGCGTCGCCCGTACGTTTTTAATGAAGGCTTGCGACATTCAAGCGAGCCATCGCTTGAAGTGTAGCGAGGCGTCGCTCCAGCCCGAAATCTGCCACTGACTTTAGAGGCCTATATAAAGGTAGGTGAAGCTTATTTTTCATTCATTCTTTACATTCTTGGAGGCAGCAGCTTTGGAGCACTTTTTGGAGTTTTTTTGCGATTTTCGAGGGAGGCTTTTATGTTTTTTAGATTATTTATTTTGTTGAATTTATTTATGGATAGCTAATTTTCTTATTCTTAGGGGATTGATGTAGCTACTTTAATTTTATAGCTTGAGTATTGAATTCTAGTTTAGAAGACAATTTTATTATTCTATTTATGTTCTTATATTCTTAATGCTTTTGATCTATTGGCCATAGATTAATTGATTTTAATTCTGAAATCTAACACTTGGGAGAGGTGGTTTTAGGATAGATTTGGGAACATAACTGAAGGTAGATTAGAGTTGGGAAACTTAATTTTAATTTAGAAGTCTAAAAAGAACTTGTAATTCATACACTTTTAATTACTGAAATTGAATAGGGATATTAGTTTCTTAATTAATTGTGATTCTTGATTTGACACTCGGGAGAGGTAATTAAGAGTTTTAGTGTTCTTGACTTATAGAATATGAAATTGTTGTTCTTAACTAAATGAATATTAATTCCATAAATTAAAGTAGTGAAATCATTCCTCTAGGACTTTTTCTCCATTGATTTAATTCAACCTTTGTTTTCATTTAGTTTTGTCTTTTCGTATTAGTTTATTATTATTAGTTTAGTCCATTCATCATTGGTTTACGATTTCTAAATAAAATTGAGTTAGTCATACATTAGTACTCAGGTAGAATTAATTCTTTTTCCCAGAGGACGACAACCCTTTGTTCTTATCACTATATTAAAACTTGACTCCGTACGCTTGCGGATAATTGATAATTTACGTCAAAAATCACCATGAATATAAGTCAAGACAACAATCTCAACCAAAATTATTTTCTCCAACTAGAAATCACCAACGACACCCGAGAAAAACGAATCGAAGCTTAAACGTAAAATTGGGAAAAATGAAACATAAAAACCCATTTCTTATTTACCTCGTATCTTCTGAATCAGAAACGGATCGACTCAATTGATGTTATGAAATGAAAGCTTGCGTTGAGATCTTTTTATCGTGAAGAGAATCAACGAAATCGGTCGAGAAACGGTGACGGAATCTCAGTTTTCCTATTTTCCTAAGCTCACGGGTGGGAGGGTTTGGAGCTCGAATTTTCTTTCCTTTTTCTTTCAGTTATACGTACTAAACTTATATTTAATATATATATAACTTTTTCTAAATGACCGTTATGTCCCAACTTCAAATTCTTTAGTAAAAAATGTCCCGGGTTCTCGTTATTGCACAATTTCAATTCCAATTCATTTTAACCACTTCTAATCTAACTTAAAGTGATATAACAATTAGTAGCTGGCCCGTGAATAAACGTTATTACACCCGATTCTATTTAAACGTTCTAACGGAAATTACTTAACGATCGAACTCGAGCCTAAAATTAAAATACTAAATTAACTTCTAAGTAAAATAAACAATCACCAACCACTATAGTTATACTAAGTGAAGCAATAATAATAATAGTAATGATAATAATAATAATAATAATAATAATAATAATAAAAACAAAAATTTTCACCTCAAAAGTAACGGGACGTTACAGTCTACCCATCTAAAAAGAACTTTTCGTCCCCGAAAAGTTAAGTTCCTAGGTGAAAAGGTGAGGATACTTAGCCCGTATCTCGTCTTCACGTTCCCATCTAGCCTCTTCCGACACTTGGTTTTTCCAAAGAACTTTAACTAAGTTTACCGTTTTGTTCCTCAACACCTTTTGCTTAGTAGCTAGAATCTCAACCGGTTTCTCCTCGTAGGATAGGTTAGCATCCAATGATACTAGCTCGTGGTCAATGATATGTGAAGGATCTCCTACGTATTTCCTGAGCATAGATACATGGAATACATTGTGCACGCCTGATAGGGTAGGTGGTAAAGCCAAACGATACGCTACCGAACCAATGCGATCTAGGATCTCAAACGGTCCTATAAATCTAGGGCTCAATTTGCCCTTCTTCCCAAACCGCATTACTCCTTTCATGGGTGCCACCTTTAGAAACACGTGGTCATCTACCTCGAACTCAAGTGCACTTCGCCTCACATCGGCGTAACTCTTCTGCCTACTTTGGGCTACCCTCATTCTTTCGATGATAAGAGTGATCGACTCACTCGTTATTTGTACCAATTATGGACCCAGAAGCTTTCTTTCACCAACCTTATCCCAATGAGCCGATGATCTACACTTCCTACCATAAAGCGCTTCAAATGGTGCCATCTCGATGGTAGCTTGGTAGCTATTGTTATAGGCAAACTCAATCAAATATAAATGAGAATCCCAACTGCCGCCAAAATCAAGTATACATGCTCTCAACATGTCTTCCAGAATCTGATTCAACCTCTCCGTTTGCAAATCGGTCTGGGGATGAAAAGTCGTGCTAAAGTCGAGGCCTGTACCCATGGCAGAATGCAAACTACGTCAAAATTTTGAAACAAAACGAGTATCCCGATCCGAAATGATCCTCACAGGTACACCATGGAGTTTCACAATCTCTCGTAAGTACAACTGTGCCCAAGTCTCGACAGGGTATGTGATCTTCCCAGGTATAAAATGGGCAAACTTCGTCAAACGGTCTACGATTACCCAAATAGTATCGAAACACTTCGATGTCCTCGGCAGTCCACTGATAAAATCCATGGATATATCCTCCCATTTCCACTCAGGCACGCTCAATGGATTTAGATACCCTGATGAGCTTTTTCTCAAGGCCTTAACTTGCTGACAAACTAAACACTTGCTCACATATTCTGCAATCTCATGTTTCATTCCAAGCCACCAGTAATGTTGTCGCAGGTCCCTGTACATTTTAGTACTACCTGGATGTACGGAAAAGATAGAACTGTAAGCCTCCTCCAATAGTTCCTTCCTGAAGGTTGATCCTAAAGGCACACAGAGCCTCCTACGATACATCAGGGCATCATCGGTCGCAAAAGAAAAGTGACTAGGCGTATCCGACTCTACCTCTCGGAAGCCTGCCTGTAAGTAAGTCTCGCCCCTCTGTGCCTCGATCATCCTCTGTCTCAGAGTAGGCCCCACTGTCAAACTAGCCAAACTCACTGTCACCTCAGCCGTAAGAAAAGCTACCTCAGCTCTTTCCAATTCCCACCTCAGTCTCATCGGTAAAGTCGATAAGTGTGACGACTTCCGACTAAGCGCATCTGCCACTATATTGGTTTTACAAGGATGGTACTAAATGTCGCAATCGTAGTCTTTCATCAGCTCTAACCATCCCCGTTGTCTCATAATTAACTCTTTCTGAGTGAAGAAGTACTTGAGACTCTTATGGTCGGTGTATATCAAGATTTTCTCTCCGTATAAATAATGTCTCCACAACTTAAGAGCATGAACCACAGCTGCCAACTCCAAGTCGTGTGTCGGGTAAGCCTTCTCATGTTCTTTCAATTACCGAGAAGCATAAGCTATAACTTTCCCGTGTTGCATCAACACGCACCCTAATCCCTTCTTCGACGCATCAGTATATACTGTCAACCCAGTAGAACCATCAGGCGACACTAACACTGGTGCCATCACGAGTCTCCTCTTGAGCTCTTCAAAGCTCTCTTCACAATCTTGAGACCATACAAAATCCACTTCTTTCTTCGTTAGATGAGTTAAAGCCGATGCAATCTTAGAGAAATCTTGAACAAAGCGTCTATAATAGCCCGCAAGTCCAAGGAAACTCCGTATCTCCGCCACACTAGTTGGTCTAGGCCAACTACTGACTGCCTCAATCTTGGAAGGATCAACAGAAATCCCTCTACTCAACACCACGTGTCCCAAGAATGCTACCTCTTTAAGCCAGAACTCACATTTTGAGAACTTTTCATAAAGCTTCTCGTTACGTAACACCGTCAAAACTTTCTCCAGGTGCATACCATGCAACTCCTCAGTCTCAGAATAAACCAGTATATCATCAATGAACACGATGATAAACGAGTCGAGGAACCTCCTAAACACTGTATGCATAAGATCCATGAAAGCGGCTGGGGCGTTAGTAAGGCCAAATGACATAACAACGAACTCATAGTGGCCATATTGTGTCCTGAAAGTCGTTTTCGGAACATCTTCATCTCTGATCCTCATGATATCCCGATCGAAGATCTATCTTCGAAAAGATAGTGGCTCCCCTCAACTGATCAAATAAATCCTCTATCCTGGGCAATGGATATTTGTTTTTCACCGTAACACGATTCAACTCCCGATAGTCAATGCACAACCTCATCGAGCCATCCTTCTTTTTCACAAAAAGAACAGGTGCTCCCCAAGGTGACACACTCGGGCGAATGAATCCTAAGTCTAAGAGCCCTTGTAATTGACTCTTGAGCTCTTTCAACTCAGCCGGTGCCATACGATAAGGTGCCTTGGACAAAGGAGCCATCCCAGGTATCACCTCTATCTGAAAGTCTAACTCTCTCACCGGTGGTAACCTAGGTAACTCATCAGGAAAAACATCTACAAAGTCTCGTACCACACGTATAGTATCTAGAGTAGGCACACTGACAGACGTGTCGACTACACTAGCAAGATAACCCCAAGCACCATCACTCAGTAGTGCCCTAGCCTGAAACACCGAGATAATAGCTGGGGTCGCTCTACCTCGAGTTCCACGAAAATGAAGTTTAGTCCCACATGGACTAACAAAATCCACGACTCTCTCGCCACAACCAATACTAGCATGGTTGCGAGACAGCCAATCCATGCCCAGAGTAATATCAAAATCAGACATGGGCATCATGATCAATGTAGCATGCAAACAAAAACCCAAAATACTCAACTCATCAGAATGAATGACTCTATCCACAATAATAGACTTCCCCAATGGTGTAGTAACACATAACTCATGCCCTAGAGGCTCAGACTCAAAAGCAGCCGACTCAACAAACTCAGTAGAAATAAAGGAGTGACTAGCTCCAGAATCAAACAATACAAGTGCAGAATGGCCCATAAAAGTCACAGTACCTGTAACAACGGTCCCTGCAGCCTCGACATCCTCACTTGTGGTAGCAAATACCCGAGCCTGCTGGCTGATCTGAGGTGGTGATCTCAACTGCTGGTTTGGCCTAACCTGGCCTCTACCCTCAAACTGTCCTCGTCCTTGTCCTTGCTTCTGGCCCTGACCCTGGCCATGACCTTGGCCCTGTCCACTGGGTTCCTTCGTGGCCTGAAGTCTCGGACAATTTCGTCTGACATGCCTCAACTGGTCACAGAGAAAACATCTCGTCATCTTGCACCCCCCAAAATGATACCCAGAACAGGCATGAAAATATGGCATAGGAGGAACCTGAGCCCTAGGCTGGCTCGTCTGTCTCGAATAAACCTGAGACCCGGTTGATACCCCGCTCTTACCTTGGAACTGTCTCTGTGGCTGAGTCCCTCAACCTGAATTGTCATCTTCAACCTTTCTTTTCTACGAAGAATACTGTTCAACTGCCATCTCAGCCTTCTTCTCGAAGGGTCCGATATCCAAATATAAGGCAAGGCTCAACACCTCCGCATAGGTTGTGGGTCTTAAAGCTCATACCTGCCCCCTAATATCTTCTCGCAATCCCACGATGAACCTCTTCTTTTTGTTTTCAAGGTTGGCAATGTGACCTGTGGCAAACCTGGATAACCGGTCGAACTCTCTCTCATATTCCAACCCAGATCTGTCGACTTGTTTCAAGGTAAGAAATTGTACCTACAACTGATCCCTGATATCCTCCGGGTAATACTTATGAAAAAACTTCTCCCGGAACATTTCCCAAGTAACTGTCAATGCCGGATCTAGAGAATGGGATAATCCCTCCCACCAGAACCGTGCGTCATCGACTAATGAGTAAACCCCACAGTGGACTTTCAAATGCTCGGGGCATCGAATGGAGTCAAGTGCTCTCTCCACTCTCAAGATCCATCTCTCGGTAAGTGCCGGATCAGTAGAAGTCCCATCAAACTCAAACGGTGCATGCCTGCTATAATCTCTCAAAACCTTGGCAACATCATCAACCCTTGGTAAGGCAACTGCCGAATCAGGTACTCTAGCAGGTGGAGGAATAGCGGGACCAACACAACCTCCTCCACCCCGTAGTAAGTCTAGGTAGTCTTTTTCCGGGATAGTAATATTTCTCCCTTGCCTAAGCGGCGGATCGACTGGGGGCTCATTCACTAAGTCAACATTGCCTGGAGCCGCACCTCCAACATCAACATGATCCACAGAGGGTGGCGGTGGTGGATTGATGATTCTAGACTGACCTCGTCCTCGTACCACAATCGAGGTTGCACCTCTACCTCCCCTAAGTGCTCTCGGAGGCATACTGAAAAACAACAACACAAATTATGAGATAAATCACTACATACTAAACTACGAATTCACACTTTTAAACTTAACAATAACAAGTTCTAAAAGTGCAAAGTCTAAGGTTACCGGGTGCCGTTGACCTCAGTTGATGATAGGGACATGGATTATAAAACCAAAACATGAAAACATGCGATGCATGTGGTCTACAGAACCTGTAGTCTCTGATACCAACTGTGACGACCCGAGTCTTTAAAAACATATATTAAATTTCGCAGCGGAAAACAACCATTTTATAGAAAATTTGCGTGGTTCCATTTATATTTTGAACATACCAAAACCTGTTTACAATATTCACATCAGAGAAAAACAGGAAATGCGCATTTCCTATGTTTAAGAAAACATAAACGACATCATAAAACGCTTAAAATACAAAACAACGCTCTTTCGAGCTCAAAACGCCATATATACACATTTACAAACGACCAAAACACTAGCATTTTTACAATGCCAAAATTCCATATCTCAAGCTCATCGCACCGTCAGTCAAGCGGCACCACGACCTCTACCCCGACCTCTCCCACGAGATGTACCTGTAAAAAAATTGTAGTGTATCACCATTAGCATAATGCTAGTGAGAGTAAAATGAAATCAAGTGTTTATATGGAACGAAGTCCTTATTAGAAATAGTGTCCAACATTTCTATTACGAGTCTACTTTCGATTAAGCATCCAATCACTAAACACCAAGCACATCAACAATAAGTCTAAATATGCATTTACATTTCGAACTACATGCACATGGAAGTAATCGTAGTTAGCTCGGTTAAAGTCAATTTCAACTACCATAACACATTTTAAACTTCCTTTGTCACCTCACGTATAACAACGCTATAGTCACCGTAATTATATTGTCACCATTCATACATAGTAACCTTAGTCACCATTGTGACCATTATTACATGTCACCATAAGTCACCATTGGTCACCATAGTCACCGTGAATATAAGTCACCATTAGTCACCATAAGTCACCATAGTCACCACGAATATAAGTCACCATTAGTCACCATAGTCACCATGAATATAAGTCACCATTAGTCACCATAGTCACCATGAATATAAGTCACCATTAACCTCAGTTTCTATCCTATTTCCTTTTTCTTTCAGTCATACGTACTAAACTTATATTTAATATATATATAACTTTTGCTAAATGACCGTTATGTCCCGACTTCAAATTCTTTAGCAAAAAATGTCCCGGGTTCTCGTTATTGCACAGTTCCAATTCCAATTCATTTTAACCACTTCTAATCTAACTTAAAGTGATATAACAATTATTAATTGGCCCGTGAATAAACGTTATTACACCCAATTCTATTTAGACGTTCTAACGGAAATTACTTAAACGATCGAACTCGAGCCTAAAATTAAAATACTAAATTAACTTCTAAGTAAAATAAACAATCACCAACCACTATAATTATACTAAGTGAAGCAATAATAATAATAGTAATAATAATAATAATAATAATAATAATAATAATAATAATAATAATAATAATAATAATAATAATAATAATAATAATAATAATAATAAAAACAAAAATTTTCACCTCAAAAGTAACGGGACGTTACAATATTAAATTATAGTTTAATAATTTATTGAATTATAATTATCCTATTTGAGTAATTTTTAAATATTTCTAACAAACTATTAAAATATAATATATTTAACTTGTTATAAAAACTGTGGCAACAAATATCAAACTATTAATATAATATCTTTAACCCAACATTAAAAAAAATAAAACATAAAAAATGAAAAAAGAAATTAACTAAGTCAACCAAGGGGTCTAAAAAAATACTCATGGTCTAAAACTGTGAAGGGTAGATTTAACAATTTTGCACGTGACGATACATGCTGGATTCTTGCGACTATGAGTATCTGAAACAAGAAAAACACAATTATCGGAAGGCACGGGTGTGGTACTGGGCAAAAAGCCTCCGACTATCACGTTAGTCCTCCGAGGATGCGTCCAAAATTGGAAAGGGTGTCACACGAAAATTAGTTCTTGCTTTTTGTGCATACCTTATAAGGTGAGTCATCTTGCCTTATATAACTTCTTGGAATATGATCTAGGCCTCTCCTAATCATGTTAGTTTGGATTATGCTTTTCTTTATGGGCTTCAGATTTTCCTTTTAAAGCTATGACATCCTTAATTGGACATTATCGGTTTGGACCTTTTCAGAATCAGTCCATCTTACTAACGTCATATATGGAACATTTTTACCCTCTACAGTTTTCAACTATTTTATGTTCTAGAATTTTAAGTGTTGGAAATTTTTAGTGGTTCTCATCGTTTCTGGACGCCACTTGTTTGATCCATCATGGCTTATCGGATAATATAGGTCGCATCTATTTAATGAGTGATCGTTTGGGCTTCTCAAGTTCCGACTTTCAAAATTTCAACCGACTCATTTCCCGCTATAATAGTCAGTATCTTTGGAGGTCGTTGGATAATTTACACATGTCATGATCGTAGCTTTTGTCACCTTTCACTTTATATAGCGCTACTATTTACTCTTGAAATCTTTTTATCATCTCTTTCATTTATAATATCTTCTCTTGTATTCCCACCTCGACATTCTGTAGAATCAAGTTCGTTCCTCTTTGCTAAGGTCGATCGCTTCTGTCTTCCTCTTTCCTTTCTCTTGACTTCAATTAATTGCTCGATTAAAAAGAACCAATTGAGCATCAAATAGAGAATTTGAGGGTATAGTTTCTAGCGAGGTTTCTCATGGTTCACAAGTCATAGAAAGCTCATTTCCTTCTCCTTCATATTAAATTGAGAAAACTTTAATTTTTTGGAGTGACCCGCAGGCCAACGTGGTTGCTGAGGGGACAGTTTTTGTGTCTAGGCATAGTCGGAATTACAAAATTTAGGGTATTGTTTCCCTTGGCCTGGGTCCTTAAGAGAGTATTACTCAACCTTAGATTTCGATACTGCGGCCTCTGCTTCTTTATCCTTCGGTGATATGGGGAGTTCTGGCCTCCCTGTTGAAGGGAAGATTGTAAGTGAGCTTAAGGACCCTTTTGCCATGTCAGATCCTGTTAAAGAGAATAAGGGGAAATGCTCTGGTCAAAATTAAGGTTTTTGTCTTGAAGAAAAAAGATCGACCGAGAGATTTCCCTTCCTCTATGAATCAAATGGATCTTGATCACTTAATGGTTCAATTTAGGATTCTCCAGATATTGCAATGAGGCTCCCTAAGGCCTCTACGCGTGCCTACATTTACCCTGGATAGGTTTTTGTCAGGAAAAAGCTCATTGTGTTTTCCTTGAGTCGTTTGGAATGTTTTATTGGGAAGAGTTCGCTCGTGACAGTGGATTATTTTCATCGGCTTGTTTACTCCTCCAGTAGGATTTGATTCTCGTTCCCCTCTCGATAAGGCATTTCTCGTTCACTTTTTGTATTGCGTTGCTTTGACCTCTTCTCTATCATAGATCAAATAGTTTGCTTTATTGTTTTAGCTTTGAGGAGAAGAATGATGTCTAGGTATCTTATCCTAGTTCTTGCTAAAAAGGATCATGATTTCTTTGTTGCGGTGCTGAAGGTAGGAAGACAAAAGGGTTGACAATGAGGCTGAGCCAGATAGGAAGAGAAAGTGAATTCTCAAAGGTGATGAGCCCAACACGGATTTGGTCCGATACAGAGTGAGGTTCGCGTCAAGGAAATAAACATCGTTGAATCCTCTATGAAATAATCTCATCCTAAAATGAAAATGAGTGGCTACGATGTGGCCTATGATTGTGTGGTAAGGGTCCCTGAGGCCATAATGAAAGCGAGTTCAACGACTGTTGTCACATGTAGCTCACTTGAGAGCAGTTGTCCTCCTCTTTTTAATGCTAAATCTGAATTACTTTCCCCATCTATTTAGGTGGATAATCTGAAGATTTCTTCTCTACCTTCGGCTCCAGGTTTGGTCTTAGCAGGAGTTCGCAGGATCCGATTCTTCCTTTGGCAGCGGCATCTGCAGCCCACACTTCTAATTCTGCTTGAACTTTTACTTTGGGGCCCTTCTTTTAAGGGTGCTCTCCCAATCATTAGGGCTTATGTGACCCCATGTGAAGAATTTGACTTTCGATATGTCTTGCCGATAAAGAAGTTTACCGACATATCCTTGATTCGTTTAAGTTTTCAACCAACACGAGTAAGCTTGACTTGACTTCCTTTATGACTATGATGATGGGGAGGAGATGACAAGATATCTAATTCACCGAAAAATGGCTCATCTCAAACATAGGTCGAATCTTCAAAGGAATTACGATCTATCCAACGAGACCAGCTTGCCAAAGGAAGAAGAAAGAGATTCATAATCATGCCCGATAGGTTTTGATCTTTTCTTCCAGAGCGTGTAAGGATGCCAAAGATGCTGATGCATATCGTCTCCAGGTCTTTTTTTAGCTGAGCTTGTGCGATTAATCACCCATATTCATCGTCACTATGCACTCTTGGATGTCTCATGCGATCTGTTTGCTCTTCACCAAACTCTGCTATGTTGTCGCAATAATTTTTCCTGAGCTTGTATTGAAATTCATTTTCACATAGCATCATTTGTGTAGTAAAATTTTTCTAGTGTACACCATAGATCATATCAAGATTTAATTTATCCTTAACACGTTGGAAATCATGTTAGTGCAAATTATACAGTAAGTGGAAATCACGCATCAAAATACGAGACTAACTGCAAGTCGTTGTCTAATATAATTAAGAATCTCTCCTGACATTAAATCATATCTCACGTTGCTCGGTTGTATGAGGCTACACATTAATATGTCAGTCTCAGTGATAAATGATCTTGTGTTATCTCTAACCACTCGTTTTCAGTCTTTCGAGATTGTCAGATTTCTAGTACCCTTTCCCTTTAAGCAGTGCAAGGTTCTTTGCATATGAACGTTTAAACAACGATGACAAAGACAGAACTATAAATATATTATTTAGTTAGTATAAAAAAAAGCATAAATAACATTCCCAAAAATAGGTATTCTTTCGATGACCAAAAGTATATGATGGCATCGGTGCATCCATAGAAGAATTTGATGTCAGGCCGAATATATGACCAAGAGAAGGCGATTTAGAATGCATATGTGTATTCCCGTTTCCTGGTGCGATGGGTCATGACTTGTCCATCCTACCCTTCCCCTTATTATTCCTGTTTAAAACACATAAACACAAATGTTAAACAAAAAAATAAAGTATGCAATTCATCTATTTATAGAAATTAGGAAAACCACGCAAACCTAACTTACTATTTCGAGTCATCTCATCACTCTCTTTTTCCCAATCTTCTTCATTATTGTTCATAAAATCTTCTATGTCATCATCGTTAAACTCATCATCCTCTTTCCAAGATCTCGATTTATTTAGAACTCGTACCATAACCGTTTTTCGACAACACTTTGAGGAATGTCATCTCTATCGAGCCTTTGAGGATCTAGACTTTCACTCACGTGCCTATTCATGGGTGAAACCACGTGTAAAATCTTGTCATTCTCATGATCTTCCTCTAACTCAGGACATTTCATGCATTTTTTTGTCTTAAAGTTTGAACTACCCTCTAGTCTTTATCATATTTAATATAATCTAAGTTTACAACTTGTTGAGCTTGACTAGCTAAGATAAAAGGTTCTTTCTCAAAACATTTTCGATATATGTTAATAAATATATTTCCCGACTTTTTCTTCATTTTAGATGGAGATGTGTCAAAGCATTTATATCGGAATATAACAACTTGATTGAATCTTAAGTAAATAAGATCAAAAACCTCATTTAAGAGTCCATAAAATGTTGTTCATGATTCGTCGTGATCACCCTAAACCCCACAACATACCGTATATGATTTAGCACGAATGTCTGTGCTAAAAAACAATGCGTATAAATCATAACTTACTTCACGAGGACTTTATAATTCACTAACTTAAATTATCAAATAAACTTTGTATTACAAATTTATGTGCACAATGAGCTATAAAATGAAAATAAATGAGAACAGATCTTATACGACATTTGAATTGAGTGGAAAACTGTGACTCTTGATGTTTATGCATGTCGCTCAAGCCCTCGTATTCAAGAAAATAAAGGTGATCCCTATGGATGATTTGTTCAATACAACAAATCAATATGAATATATGAAAATCAAATTATTGGAAGAGGTGTTAAGATTATGGAGTAGATAAACATACCGCAAGTATGGTTTTACTTCATCGCAATTACTCAATGTGTACCAGTGTACTTTAGCAATGTTTGATTGTGTTAAGGTCAACAAATCGTAACACCCAAGAGGACGGGGCGTATCTTTAAACACTGATATGTCATTCTCTACACAACTACCAACTTCTCATTCATATTTATGATCCAGCCTATTAAATAAGGTTTCTATGACTTGAAGATATCTAGAGCACAACGTGACTAGCTCATTGAAAACATACGCCTAATGTACCCTTCTGGGTGTGCCATATTCCTCACATAATTCTTTATTTTTTATAGACTTCATTTTATTGGATACATCCAACTATAACAGACTAACCCTACTATTCTAGCTTCATACAACAAATGAATTGATAAGTGAACCATGACATCGAAAAAGTAGGAGGAAATACTCTTTCAAGTTTACAGAAGATGAAAGTGATGTCACACTGTAAATGGTCCAACATATCTAAACTTATATCTTTGGCACACGAACTATGAAAGAATTTACTGAACTATGTTAGCACCTGACTTATATCTTAATTAAAAAATGTTGGGATTGCTAATGGTAGCAATCATTGAAATAGAACGCGACAATCATGGCTCTTTAAACCGATAAGTTTTCTTGCCTTAACATTGACACACCAAGATATTTTTAATGCAAACCCATCTAGAAACTTCACACTTTTCAAGAACTTACATGCTTCAATGTGCTGACTCGTAGTCAATGCATGCACAACAACGGGTTTCACAAACTTATCTTTCCAACGTTTTGTATATACAATTAAGATCGCATTCCTAAGTCTACCAGATCGTGACGGACTTTCAATGCATCCTTATTCTTTCCTTTAATAGAGATAACCATTCTTACCAAGTTATCACATATGTTTTTCTCTATATGCATTACATCTAGCTTATGACGTAGAAGCAATTTAGACCAATAAGGAAGGAAAAAGAATATACTTTTCTTTGTCCAACTGTCATTTTCTTGTTGCCATTTTCTTTTCTTTTATTAGATGCAAGGATGCTTATCAAACTTGGGAAAACTTAGCTGATAACCCCATATTTAATATCCAAGTTACCCCTCAATTCTTGTTTTCTATCATACACTGTTTTGAAACGCCCAGATTGCCCATGTGGATATACTTCGATGACACATGAAACATATTTTGCTTCGATTACCCATTAAAAAAGTATCTTCCAAATATATGGGACACGATTTGTGTTCTTTCGTACTCTAGCAAGACAAATCACCATATGCGGGGAAATCATTCATGGTTCATAGCAAAGCAGCCCGTAATTGGAAATACTCAAACTTTGAGCTATCAAAAGTTCTTATCCCCTTACTCCAAAAATCATTTAACTCTTCAATCAATGGTAGTAAGAATACATCAATGTCCTTTTCGGGTTACTTAAGCCTAGGAACTAGTAAAGACATGAAGAGATCATTTCATACATTTCCAAGGTGGTAAGTTATATGGACTCAAAATAACGGGCCACATGTTGCACGTGATACTCATTTGTCCAAAGGGGTTAAAACTATCAGATGCTAATGCCAAACGAACATTTCTAGGATCAGAAGCAAACAATGAAAACTCTTTGTCAAAATGCTTCCATCCTTCTTCATCTGACCGGTGACGTAAAACATCTTTCATTTCTAAACGTTTATCTTTGTGCCATATTATAGCAGACGGTTATATTTCGATGCAAAAAGTCTTCGTAACCTAGGTTTCAATGAGAAATGTCTAAGTACCTTTTGAGCCACTTTCTTCTTAGATTTCCCCTCATTCACCACATATCGGGGTTTCCAATAAACTGAACAAATCTCATCTTTTACGTATTCTTTTCTAAAAAGAACACCATCAAACTCGAAGACATGAATTGATTCGTACCTTAACAAAGCCCACATAAGAAATTTTTTGAAGCATAATATGATCACGGTAAAATCATCTCTTCGGGTAATGCTTCCTTTAAAAACTCGAGAAGAATATCAAATGACTTATTACTCCACCCATTCAAAACCTTGATAGGAACTAACTTCACTAAGAAATTGAGAGATAAATAGATTCTACATCTCGGATATAACTCTTTTTGTGCTTTATTGAATAAGTGTGAGAATTCCCTATCACACTCACCCATGTTCACATTTTCCTCACCCTCAGGTATATTTTCTGGGTTCTCAATTTCATATTCATCAAATGCACCACCTTGCATGTAATTAAGCATGTCCATCATTCCATCATCATCATCATCACTCAATGATTCCTCTATGGGAGGAACACTACTACTCGTGCTACACATTCTAAAATTCTCTCCATAGTATGTTCAATGGGTATATCCTTGTGATATTCCATTAATGTGGAAATGCCCTAATTTCTCGTAGTGTGTCAAACCCAACATTCACACACTTTATACAAGGGCATCGAGTCTTTCCATTTTCATTCAAAACCATCCCCTCAATCTCTAAAAATGACCTCACCCCATCAATATACTTTTTACATAACCTATCATTTAGGTCTATCAAACTCCTATTGGCGTTCAACCTATTTAAAACAAAGCATCCTAAGTAAATTAGGTAATTAGTTCTACCCTCAATGTAAAAATCACTAAAACATAAAAGTACATACATATATACATATATACATATATACATACATACATACATATATATACATATATACATACATACATACATACATATATATATATATATATATACATATATACATACATACATACATACATATATATATATATACATACATACATACATACATACATATATATACATACATACATACATACATACATACATACATATATATATATATATATATATATATATATATATATATATATATATATACATACATGCTTTGAGACGGCTAACTTTGCTGCAGGATAAGCGTCTCCCATAACATTCATAAAATATAAAAAATTCATAAAATAAATCTAATATCAACTCATACAACTAAAAATACTATTTAACATGCTTTAAGATGGCTAACTATACTACAGGATAGCAGTCTCCCACCAATGTACATAAATATAGTAAAATAATAGCTTTAGAATATTAAACTTGGATCTTGACATTGTATTGCGCTCAGAAGATATTATAAAATATAATATGTTCTAAATTACACAATTGAAAAATTTAGAAAAGCAAATTACAACTTTCAAATTGAATTTTGAAAATTAAATATATAAAATCAATATAACCGAAATTGAATTAAAAAAACCATAGTTTGAAATTTCCTAACCCCTAAAGAACGAATTTAAATCACATGAACAAACTAGAAAACAAATTTAAATCATATAAACAAAAGCTAAAAACCTAAAAAATTCCCAAATTGTCAAATTGGTAAACACCCAAATTGAAAAAGTTTTTAGAAAATCATCTCAAATTGAAAATTATTCATCAATATTTCAACAAATTTACAACACAACAAACTAAAAAACACAAAAAGACAATTTAAAAAAACATAAAACCTAAATCTATCAAATCTTGACAAAATCTCAACTATTTTTGTAAACTAAACTATAGAAACATACTTAAAGATATCTAAAATAAAAACCTTCGCTTTTGAACAGAGAAAAACGAACTTTAATTGATAAAAAAAATCGAAATAAACCTGAGAGGGGGGTGGGTTTTCACAGCTGTTGTCCAGAAAGAAAGAAAAACCAAATATGAAGAGTGAGGAAGAAGAAAGGGAAGAAAAGAAAAGGGAAAGGTACTGCTGCTGACGCACAAGAGGTTCCTTAAATGACTTGTGTTGGCAATGGGCTTGCTCAATGGTGAAGCAAGACAAGCCTAATGTCAGCGATGGGTCGACACTTGGGCTAGAAGCCAAGAAATTGTGACGGAGGACAAGGCGTGTGTCTGCATTAAGTAGCCATTATGAATGCACGACAAGTGTCTCGGTGATGGGGGTGTATAAAGTTGCAATGTCGATGATCCACCCCTGTGACGATTTTGGTGGCGTCAGTAATGACTATATTTCTTGTAATGTAGTATAGACTAGGATTTTCTTTATGCGCTTCAATTCGGCCTTTTTAAGCTATGCTATCCTTTGTTGGACATTAGAAATTTGGACCTTTTCGAAATCGATCCATGTTTCTGGCACATACATGAGTGATTTTTACCCTCTACAAAAAAAAGTTGTATCTAAATCAACTAAGGAGTTACCATGATTTGGTGCCCAGAGATCATGGTAACTTCTCATCATGGTCTCAAAAAAGACCTATCTGGTCAAGCCCAAACTCCGTGTATCGTCTCAAATCACCTAGTGTGTGGGTAAGCTCCTCATAGAAAAGCTGTGAGGAAGAGCGAGAGTTCCCTGTATAGTCCTAACGAACTTGGCATGGTCGAGCTAAACCATCCCCAACGGCCTTGAACTAGATGGAAAAGAAAGCCCTGAAAGGGAACCAAGTTTGAAATCATGAATTGAACAAAACTGACAGCAAAAGCACCCTGGTATCTATTCATTACAATTATATAAATTATTTTAAAACTTAAAGCATTCCTTAAGACTCAACTTTGTAGAGAATTATCTGCTTTCTAAGTTTTGAGGTTATGATTTTGGGACCATTACCAAGCCTTCATGATTATGACTCAAACGAGAACAATGTGTGGGTACCAACCTTTTTGAATGGAGAAAAGAAAAAAAAAATTCTCCTATGCTTGGCGAAAAATGGTGAGGGAGAGGAAATTTTTTTCCAAAGTTTTATTGACTTCTTGAAAGCTCATTTGGTTTCGAAAACCATTCCTTGTTTATAAGGGAGTTAGAAAATCTTTGTGAATATTTTAATATGGAAGATATGATATGAAATGTTTATCAAAATAGTAATTAAAAACTATTTTCATATCACCCAAGATATTCAAATCATATTTTTCATATCTAAATTTATTTTAAGTAATCAAATTAATCAAAAGATAATGGAAATTATTATTTACCATAAATAATATTATATTGTTATAATTACCAAACATGGATGTTTCGTTTATTCCATAATAAACTGCATGCCCACTTCTATTAATTATTGGGCTTTGGTTTAAACAGGCTTGGGTATTTTTTTCCTTTTGTTTTCTCATAATAGATCAAAATCCATAGTCTATTAAATGAAAACTATCTATTTGATTCAGCCATTTAATTTCAAAAATTCAAATTAAATTAATTCCAAAATAATTATTCTAATTAATTAATGTTTCTTATTACATGAGCTAACCTAAAGACTCAATAGACCTGTAGTATGTGAGCTCCAATGATTAAAAAATTAATTAATTAAAACTCATTTAATTAATTTATTCTTATTCATTTACTTTGAATAATTCCACTATATATCCAAAGCTGCACTCTTACTCCTATAGACAATTTTATGTCTAGCGAATATAATCATTACCTACATGACTGATGATTTACAAGTGGTTCGCGTTATTACAGCAGAGTGATAATACCGATTTTACCTGTAATACATCTTGTTCCTTTAGAGCCTACTGATTCTCTTATGAACAACCTTAAATAATCTTGAATATGTGTTTGACTAATTCCTTCATCAGAAGAATATGAGAGCCACGTTGTTCAAGTATTGAGTCTGTTCTTAAGAGAACCACTAATAAATTTTTCATATAAGGAAAAGAGTGAATTCCTTATTGTGGTATTATGTTCCAAACTATTTTCATGTCTAACCCCCAAAAAGGGAGGCTTATCGAGCGTATTAAATCTGAATCATTCTCATCCATGCAAATCAAAGGACTATCTTCTTAGAGGAAATATGTCTTATAGCAGCTAGTTTTCCCTTCTTCTCATAAGATGCCAAATCCAAAGAAAAGGGCAAACTCTAAAGCCTATTCATTAAAATCTGGAATCAATCTTAACTTCATAGATAATTTCTATTCTTGCAAAGCAAAATAGACGTCTCTCAAGCACCTTAGTACAATAACGTTCTAACCTTCCAATATAGAATTTACCTTAGGGTCTATCTTGAAAAGATTCATTAGGTCCAAACTACGACCTACAGGTTTCTCAAAGTTCACCGTCCCAATTAGATGATAAAACATAATGTGATTTGAAGTTCACCAAACCATCACATCACCTCCTTATAAAATTCACCGATACCACGGTCTGAGATCATATATAAACATTCAACCTTAGTGTTAGTTAACTTTGGTAATTTACCAAATATGGATCTAGATAACTCGACCTCGAGTATTTCAAACTCATATTAATAAATCACAGTGGAATAGCGACCAAACTAGGACATTAACCAATTAACACAGTCATTAATGGTCCTCATTGAGACCCGTCACGAAATGTTCTAACTTTATATTTTGAGTGGCAACATACTTTTCTTTTAACACAATACTATCACAATGATTTACCACTAACCATAATTAAACTTTCTCAACTAGAACAAGGAACTTGTTCCTTTAATTGAATATAGGTTACTGGACCTGAGCCAAACCGATTACTTTTCACCTTAAACAGGTATTTCATCTCTTAATAGTGGGATCCGGACAATCATGTCCCTTTTACACATAAAACGGCAACCACACATTCATTAACACCACTACTTAGCAATTGTGTTACAATCAAACTTTAATCAAACATTGAGGATCAAATAAGCAATCTCTCGGAGTATCTTATCTCCTTTAAACCAACATTACGTCAATACGTTAAACGAGGTATACAACCTCTAAAACTACAAAGGGTCATTCACATTCTCAGCACCCATACTAGGATGTCAGCCTGGGGTCAAATAAAAATCGCCACATCGTGGTTTTACAAGGAGGTGAGATATCACAATTACAAAGAATGTGTAAAACCTTTTCATAAACTTTCCACTATTGAGGAAAATAAAGCTTGAGAATGAAAGTTCTAGGCATACCTAGTGTTGATCTCAGCCGATGATTAGATAGTGGATTTAAATAAAACATGAAAACAAACATGTGTTGCATGTATTATACAGAACCATAAGACTTTGACACTAACTGTGATGACCCGACTCCTTTTAATTCATTTAAAAACCAGAATGCAGCGGAAGTCTTAGTATTTTAAAAAAATGGCATGAATACATTTAAAATTTGAACTATTTAAAACTTGTTTACATTTTTCACAATCAGAGAAATTGTAAAGAAAAGGAAATGCACAAAAGAGTTTCAGAATTATAAAAGTTTAAAACCAAAAATCTCTCATGAGCCTATATACAAATGTACAACCCAAAAGAGAGTACGAAATAATATGAGTCCATGAACTTATAAAACCATCTCTAATCCATCTTGCCATCATCGTCATCCGGATTGGATAGCATCAGCTCCTCTCCCACAACCTCGACCAGGGTCGATAGCTGCAAATTTTGTAATTTCATGAGCTAAAGCCTAGTGAAGATAAACAAAAAATAAAGCAAACCCATATTCAGATTTGTGTCCAAAATCTTACTTAATCTTTACCATTCAAAGGGGTTTACATCAAATATTACAATTTCCAATTTCAAGATCTCTAAAAGGAAAAAGATCTAGCTCTCAAGCATAACAAAGTATTGTATTTCACTATACAAATAAATCTCCTCCCTTTCTCTATAACAATTGAAGCTATACATAACATTTCATTTATTTTCTCTATAGCAACTCGGGCTATACATAATATTTCTTTTCTTTTCTCTATAGCAACTCGGGCTATACGTAACATTTCTTTTCTTTTCTCTATAGCAACTTAGACTATACATTAGGTTTACGATCCTTTGTCACTAATAACTTATGCTAAGCTCACTCGGTCTTAACATATTTAAACAAAATAACTCGCGATTAATGTCAATAATGTTAGCACACGCAGCCTAACATTATTCATTAACTTGCTAACCATAAGTAAAGTACACGTAGCCTTGACATCAATATAACCATAAATATGCTTATAATGACAGTATTGAAAGCTCACACGGTCTAACAATATATCATTCTCATGCTTTCAAAAAACAAAGTATACGAAGTCTTTTCAATAATATCTTCCCAGCTCTAGTGAATAATGACGGGTAATGAAAGCTTACTCAGTCTAACAATTACCTCATTATCTCACCCACCGAATGCAAGGTACACTCAGTCCCGTCATTCTCTCATATATGTATCCTAGTAATAATGAATAATACTAGATAATGTGAGCACGCGCAGTCCCAACTTTATCTCATTATTCACCCCCGGGAAAATGCAAAGTTCACACTGCCTTTAGCATTCCTCATGATGCATATATGTAATCACAATACAAATAATACCAAACAATTCAAGAACATTTAGTCTATCCATTGTCTCATTATTCCTCCTAAATACGATTATGCAAAAATGAACATAAATAGGTCTCAAGTGCAAGTAAACATAAATTTAACCATTCAAAGTAATCGAAAGGATATAACGATCAATAATATGTGAATCTTTAATTACCTTTCGTGCATAAAACAAGAAAGTATCATCTATCATTCGACAATATAATAGTCAAGCCATATGGACTTCAGATAATCTCATGATAATATAAACATCAAGCTAAATGGTCTTTAGATAATATCAAGGTATTAACTTAACATAAAAGTCTTAATTCCTTCTTTTAATAATCAAGCAAAACTCCATACTCGATTCCCTCGCTCATCCAATTATACTTGGAAACTTTAATTTCCCAAAAACATCAAGAAACACTGAATTGATCATAAACTTAAAATTTCCAAGAGTTAGTCCTTTCCACCAAATAAACCATAAGGTTACCCAACTCACTTTAGAACTAACTCCCAAGCCTAAACAAGTTAGTGAACATACTTTAAACCTCTCATTTCCAATCTCAAACTCAACTTTCGATCAATACGAATCGTTCAAAAAAATTGGATTCTAAGTATACTATTAAGTTCTATTTATCCTCACCTCGAAAATTCACGTGAAAACAAAGTTCCAACAATCTGCCATATGAGCAATCGACATCTAGAATTCATCAATTGAAAAACATTTTACAATTCATTACTAAGATGAGAAAAAGTGTGATTTTTAGGTGAATAGTGGTTTTCAGTGAATAGTGTTTTCAGCAAGTTACCCAATGTTACTTAGATAAATTCAACAAATTTTCATTTGCTAAAGAATTAAATCACGTGTCATTACACATTAAAGTTCAAATAATATGCAAGTTATCAAAAACGTTTTTCATTATCCAGTAGAAAATAAAAGTATGTGTCAAAAAATACAATCTTTTCTTTAGAAGGCCATATGAAATACAAATAATCACATAATATTGTATAGCTCAATTCATAATTTCCATTCCACATTCATCAAGAGTTGTTAAAGAACTATCTAAGAGTTAGATAAAATCTTTATTAGAACCTCAATTGAGAGGGAGGGTTGTTAATCTACACAAACACCCAAATTTGTAACGTCTCGTTATTTTGAGGTGAATTTTTTTTATTTAATATTTTATTTATTTATTTTTTTATTTAAAGTATTAAAGATAATTTTAGAATTAGTTATTTAGAGTTAAATAGTTAATTTCGTTCGGAAAACGTTTTTAATTGCTTAATTAGCCTAAATGAGTTTCGCTTGTATTAATAATTATTAATAGGCCAATTAATAATTATTAATCACCATTGGGTTAGTTTAAGTGCTTCGGGTTTCATTTTAAAAGCTAGAGGCAAATAAAGGACGTATGCGTCATTTCCCGATATCTTAAAATATCCTAACACTATTCATCCTTCTCCTTTTTTAAGCCAAAATTAGACATTTTTCCTCATTTCTTCTTCCTCTTTGTCGTGGATCATCTTCTCCAAAGTCCAAATTTTGGTTTTTCTTCAATTCTTGCCGGATCGTCATAATTTTGGTTGCGTTGGATAGCCACGGGCCCGAGCATCATTTCCAACCTACCAATCGATCTTTTCCACCATTATCTAAAGGCCTTAAGGTATGTCAAAGTTTAAAACCTAAGCTTCAAATAGTGTTTTAATGGAGTTTTATGTTGAAATCTTCCATTTCGTGCCGAGAAACTCGAAGATTTCAATCGAGGGAATCGTTTTAGGTGATTTTAGAAACTTACCCTAACCCTAAAATCGAGAAACTCGAGCATTCATGGGTTTTTGTTTTCCCGAGTTGTTTTGAACGGGGAAGTGTGGTGTAGGTTGTATTGAGTGATATTATGGTTGGTAAGGTTAGGTGTGAAAAAGAATTATGGAAACGAATATTGACTCCGGTAGTGGCTAAAGGGGCCGAAATGTTAATTAGTTTAAACTAGTTCATGGTTTGATAGTTTGCCTATTAGCTTTATTATGATGTTCATAGTCCATGAACAAGTCATATACTGGATTTGGGGCTATGATTATGCATACTTGATACATTTTGATTATGCTTGATAAATAGTTGTGATCATGAACCTCGTGAATATGTGAAACTTGAACGTTATGTGAGCAAAGATTGAGTCTTATACCGATTTTGGAAAAGTGATCCATTTACATTTGTTGATTCGTTATTCCGTTACATAATGTTTTTGTGAAGAAGCATGCCAAATCCATTTCATGTCATACATTCCACTCATGCATATCATGTGATCGTTATGTGGCCATGGGGTCATAACCCGTGTAACGGTGTATTGATGTTAGACATTACACGTGGTTACCGGGGCGGAGATGTGATGGAGCTCTGGTGTGCTATGTGATAAATGGCCCGAGTGCTAGTGAGTTTGAGATAGTTGAAATTATGATGAGCTGTGGCTTAAATGTTGGTTGATCTTGTGACTTGGGGCGTAGTGAGACGCCGGGTTTGCGGTGGCATGGCTTGTGAAATTTAAAAGGATGGTATTATGATATGTGAGATATGGTAACGGTTTGACGAAAATACATGTTGGAGAACTTGTGATTTGTTGACTCTATCTATACATAATGTATTTGTTCTAATTTTTGCATTTTAAGCACAATATTACCTCTTTTGCTTTCTATCACGATCATTTCGCTTCACGATTCATATTCTTTTTTTTTCACTGAGTGTCATGCTCAAAGGTGCTTTAAATCACCTTTCAGGTAACGCTCGGGGTCGAGGGTGTGGAGCGGCAGCTGGTGCTCATTGTTTGGATAGTTGTGCCTACGTTTTTGGATTGGCCTATAGTCACGTGAGCCATGCGTTTTTGGGAGCGTTGTTTCGATAGTTGTGCCTACGTTTAAAGTCAAAACTTTAACTTTTATGTACATATTATATTTTGTATAACGGTTTAATTGGTGCACCAAATTTTGCTTCTTTTGTTTTGAATTTATGTGCACTCTGAACTGGCCGACGAGCCGATGGTTTCTGATTAACAGGTTTTCCTTATTTCGTATATGAGACTTGAAATTTACAAATACTACATGCCGAAATTTTCATTATTTATCAAAGTCAACTATTTAAATCTTAAGATCTTGCTTCCGTATGCATACTCGCGTCCTGGGCTTTTAGATTAAGCTGTGTCGTCACACCAGCACTTGTAATATTTTTAAACAATAAATGTTATGAATAAATTTATATGAATTAAGTTTATTTTTTTGAGTCAATATGGGCATTTCTTTGATGGCCCGACTCCTTTTAAATAATTTAAAATCAGAATACGGCAGAGGTCTTAGTATTTAAAAAAAGGGCATGGATCGTTTAAAGTTTGAACTATCCAAAACTTGTTTATATTTTTCACAATCTGAGAAATCGTAAAGACAAGGAAATGCGCATTTCCTGAACTAAAACCAAAAGACTCTCCTGAGCTTATATACAAATGTGCATCAAAAGATAAAATTAATAAAGTACACATTAGTCCAAGGACTATACACTTTCTCTAGTCTATTTCGCCATCGTCGTCACCAAGATCAATTAACACCAGCTACTTTGACATGACCTAGACCACGATTGATACCTGAAAATTTATAATATCATGAGCTAAATCCCAGTGAAGACAAACGGAAAATAAAGTAACATTAGACTCCAAACCAGTATCCCGATTTACGTCCAAATAAATCTTACATACTCTTTGCCTTTCAACTACTTCAAAAGGGTTTCTTATCAAGTATCCAGCTTTTACTTACAAGATCATTGCAAATAATCAAGAAACGAGATCTCAAACATTTAGAAGGACGTGTTTCATAACACACATAACATTCTTATTTCATTCTCTTTAATACCTCATACTATAAATAAGGTTTACATTCATCTATCTTTAATAACACATGCTAAGCTCACTCAGTCTTAACCAATTCAAACAACATAATACATGATTAATGTCAATAATCTTAGCACAAGCAGTCTCAACATTATTCATTAAATCGCACAATACATGTAAAGTACACTCAACCTTTACATTAATATAACCAAAATCATCCTAAGCTCACTCGGTCTTAACATATTCAAATAAAATAACTCGCTCAATACATGTAAAGTACACTCAGCCTTTACATTAATATAACCAAAATCATGCTAAGCTCACTCGGTCATATTATGCTTCAAAAAAGAAAAACATGTGATTAATGTCAGTAATGCTCGCACACTTAGTGTCAACTTTATTCATTAACTCGCTTAACAAATGTAAAGTACAAGCAACCTTTACATCAATATAACCATCAACATGCTTATAATGAAAGAATTGAAAGCTCACATGGTCTAACAATATATCATTATCTCGCTTTCCAAAAGAAAGTACACGGAATCTTTTCAATAATATCTTCCCACCTCTAGTGAATAATGACAGGTAATGAAAGCTCACATAGTCTAACCATTACCTCATTATCTCACTCACCAAATTCAAGATACACTCAGCCCTTGTATTCTCTGGATAATACTAGATAATGTGAGCACGCACAGTCCCAACATTATTTCATTATCAATCTCTCCCAATCATGCAAAGTTCATGCAGCCTTTAGCATTCCTCATGATACATATATGTAAACATAAAATGAATAATACCAGACAATGTAATCACACTCAGTCTATGCATTGTCTCATTATTCCTCCAAAATACAATTATTCAAAATAAACATAAACAAGGTCTCAAGTGGGAGCAAACATAAATTTAATCATTCAAATAACCAAAGGAATCATAAACTATTATTAGCTACCTTTCTTTGCATAAAGCAAGAAAGTACCCATAGTCTCACAATCAAGAATTCCTATAAAATTCCATAACCTGAAAATTCATAAGGTCTCATAGCAGGAAATAAAGTTAAGCCATAAGACCTTCAGATAGTCAAAAGATAATATTAAATGCAAGCCCATTGGCCTTCAGATAATCACATGAAAATATTAAAGTCAAGCCAATCGGCCTTTAGACAATATCAAGTTATTAACTTAACATAAAAGCCTCATTTCCTTATTTTAATAATCAAGCGAAGTTCCATATTAAAATTCCTTATTCACCCTATTATACTTGGAACCTTAAACTTTCGATTATCATTAAGAAACGCCGAATCAAACGTAAACTTAGAACCTCCAAGAGTTAGTCGTTTCCTTTGAAAGATCTATTAGTTCTACCAACTCAAATTAGAACTAACTCCCAAGCCTAAACTAGTTGGTTCACTTATTTTAATATTTTGATTTCAAATCTCAATCTCAACTTCCTATCCTACAAGTCGTTCAACTTGTTCGGTTTCTAAGTTTACATTTAAAATATATTTATCCTCACCTCAAATGTTCGCGTGAAAACTGAGTTCTCACGAACTGTCAAACAAGCAATTGCACCTACAATACATCAATTAAAAAACATTTACAACTCATAACTAAGATGAGAAAAAGAGTGATACTTGGGTGAGTAGTGATTTCAGATAAAGAGTGATTCTTGGGTGAATAGTGATTTTGGTGAATAGTGTTTTCAGATGAATAGTGCTTTCACATGAATAGTGTTTTCCAAAATTTCAAGCTCAAAATCGTTAAATTTCGTGATGGAAATACATGATTTCAAATTAAAAACTCATTTAGAAACAAAAACAATGAAAACCATAGTAAAAGTTTTGAAAACTCACTTTTCAGGGCTTCCCTTTGAGAACAAGAAACGCCAAAAGAGTAGGATGGAAAGAAAGCTTGGAGTGAGAGCTTTTCAAAGCACTTAAAATCACAACAATTTGCCGAGAAAGGACAAAAACCCAAAGAATTACTTCTCTTCCCTCCCTTGACCTACGGTTTATTTAAGGAGACAATGAATAGTGAAAGATATTATAATAAATAAAAAATTACGAAATCATCCCTCGTTTGCTTTTAGCTTTTAAAATTAAACCTGAAGCACTTAAACTAGCTAAAAGGTTGTTAATGATTATTAATTGGCCCGTTTATAATTTTGAATACGCCCAATACTAATTTAAGCTACTAAAGTAGTAAACGTCAAATAAAAGAATATAAATTTTAAATTCTAAATTAACAAACTGTAAAAATAAATTAAATGCTTTAAATTAAACTAAATAACAATATAACAAAAAAACATTACCTTGTAAAATAACGGTACGTTACAATCAACCACCCTCCTTAAAAATCTTTTCGCCTCCAAAAAGTGCGCTCACTAAGTGAAAAGGCGAGGGTACTTAGACTGCATATCATCCACACGTTCCCACGTGGCCTCTTCTAACACTTGGTTTCTCCACAAAATCTTAACCAAGTGGATCATTTTATTTCTTGACACCTTTTGTTCGGATGCTAGGATCTCAATCGGTATCTCCTCATAAGACAGGTTATCATCCAAAACCGAAGGTTCATAATCAATCATGTGGGATAGATCTGCCATGAATTTTCTGAAGTATCCATACATGGAAAACGTTATGAATAGTCGATAACGAAGGTAGTAAAGCTAAAGGGTAAGTTACTGCTCCAATTTGATCGAGTACCTCGAATGCGCCAATAAATCTAAGGCTCAACTTTTCCTTCTTCCCAAATCTCATAAGTCCCTTTATAGATGCCACTTTAAAAAAATACATGATCCCCCACTACAAACTCGAGCAGACTCAATGCTTATTGGCATAACTTTTCTGTCGACTTTGGGCAACCCTCATCCTCTCTCTAATCAAAGCGATAGACTCGATAGTCAGTTATAACAACTTGGGTCCCAAAAGTCTTCTTTCTCTAACATCATCCCAATGAGCGGGAGAACGACGCTTTCTACCATAAAGTGCATCAAACAGTGCCATCTCGATAGTAGCCTAGTAACTGTTATTATAAGCAAACTCCACCAAATACAACTAAGCGTCACTTCGCATCAAAGTAGAGAAGACAAGCACTCAACGCATCCTCAAAATATGGTTAACCTTCTTTATATGACCATCTACCTAAGAATGAAAAGTTGTGCTAAAAGCGAAACCGATACCCATGGCGGTACATAAACTCTGCCAAAACTGCAAGACCAAACGAGTGTCCTGATTTGATACAATTCTCACCGCCATACCATGCAATCTAACAATCTTTCGTAGGTACAACTGTAACTTAATTTTAAAAGGGTAGGTGATCCTCCCAAGAAAAAAGTATGCGGTCTTCGTCAAACGGTCTACAATCACCCAAATAGTATCGTAATCCTTATGTCCTCGACAAACCACTAATAAAATCCATGGAAATCTCCTCCCATTTTCATTCTGGCACTTTCAAAGGTTAAGATAACCCTATGGACTCTTCCTCAGGGCCTTGACTTGTTTACAAATCAAGCAACTACTCATATACTTTGGAATCCCATGTTCCATTCCAGGCCACCAATAATTATGTTTTAAATCACTTTACATCTTTGTACTATTTGAATGAACAGAAAAGATAGAACTGTGAGACTCCTCCAATAGTTTGAATTGATCCTAATGGCACACAAAGCTTCTTATGATTTTTCAACACACTATCTAGAGAAAATATAGATTGACTAGGCATGTTTAACTCTAACTCTCGAAAACGAGCTTGTAAGCCTTAGAAAACTGCAAATCTCATGCACGCTAGTCGGTCTAGGTGAACTACTAACTGCCTCAATCTTAGAGGAATCAACAGACACTCCTCTACTCGATACTATATGGCCTAAAATGCCACTTCTTTCAGCTAAAACTCACACTTTATGAACTTGGCATAAAATTTTTGTGACAACCCAACACTTTTAAATAATTTAAATTAGAAAACACAGCGGAAGTCTTTATATTTTAAGAAAAATTGGCGTGGTTATGTTTGAAAAGTGGCTAGCCAAAAACCTGTTACATTTTAAATTCACAATTTAAAATACACAAGGAACTTTAAGTTCCTAACCAGAAGTTCAAAAGGTGTTTATAATCATAAAAGTAAAAACAAAAGATCTTAAGAGCTATTTACAAATCTACAAATCTAAAATTATATAAAGTTCACAAAAACGAAGTCCATGGACTTTAAGTCAACCTAGTCCATCCCGAGGTCATGATCCTGCAATCATACAACACCAGCTCCTCTCCCACGACCTCTAGCACGAGCATTACCTGAAATTGGTTGTAATATCATGAGCTAACAACAAAGCCCAGTGAGAATAGACAGAATAAAAAGTAAAGTTAGACCCCAGACCCGTATTCGGATTTGTGTCCAAGTAACTCTTACAACTTTCTCAATAAATTTCCAAAACTGGAGAATAATAACTCCCAAAGTTTAGATGAAAGTGATCAAACTCAAATTTCTCCATAAAAACCTTCATCGAAGTATAAGGTTATAATCCTTTGACCAAAAAACTTATATCATCTTCTCTTGATATAAATATATTTAAATAAAAACAATTTTGTGATGAATGACAATAATAATAGCTCCCGCAGGCTATGTGTAAGCTCTCGTGGCTTTGTGATAGCTCCCGCAGGCTATGTGTCAGCTCCCGCAGGCCATGCAATAGCTCCCGTAGGCTGTGTGGTAGCTCCCGCAGGCTACGTGAAAGCTCTCAGGCTATGTAGTATGAATTAGAAAATCTTGTGATTTAAAATAAAATAAAAGTAAAGTGCATAAAGTGCCGTTCATAAAGTAACGTTCATAAAGTGCATTGCATAAAGTAAAGTGCATAAAGTGCATTGCATAAAGTAAAGTGCATTGCATAAAGTAAAGTGCATTGCATAAAGTAAAGTGCATTGCATAAAGTAAAATGCATAAAGTAAGGTGCATAAAGTAAATAAACAGAAATTTCGGATTTACAATAAGTAAACCGAACTCCCGATAATTAAACAAAGTAGATTCTTTCTTAATTAAGTAATCTACACTTCCAAGGATTCTAAAGTTCCAAATAAAATCCAAAGTTCTATTTTCGAGTTTCTTTAACCAATCCATATAAAAGTTTGGATCCTTTAACTTCCAATGATCCATCCTAAGCTTCAAAACGAATCTAACTTAGAACTTTCTAAGGTTCAATGTTTCCCTCGAGAAACTCCAAAGTTTTCACTCAAAGAACTAGTTCCTAATCCTAAGGCACTAGCTCACTTTCTTTTACTCTTATATTCGAATCCTATTCTTAACCTCCAATTTTACAAACCGTTCTACTTATTCGGTTTCTAAAATTACTTTAAATCCTATTTATTCTCACCTTTGAAGATGTAACTTCGCTCCAAACGTCCGGAAGAGCGATCAAGCAAGGAAAATCAATAAACACCTACAAATAATTACATCTAACAATTAATAAATAAACATACATTAATCGATTGACAATTAAAGGCATAAAACGACGAAAAACCCCGAATATCCCAAAGGATGCTCTAGGCCATGATAGGGAAAATAGGCTGCGAGTTTGGTTTTACGGCTTTTAGGCAATTTAGAGGTGTTTTGGATTGATTTCAAGTATTTTGGAAATTCCGGTTTTCAATGGGTAACGATAAACCGGGTTTTTAAACAATATGCCATTTCCCGAATTGAATTACAATAAACATTATTTCAATAATAATTAACCCATAATCAAACCTCAAAAGGTAAATTTTAAACGGGAAGGGCTTCGACAGAAACTCGGTTTTAGGGTTAAGGGAATGTCAAGTAATAGTTACCCAATAAGTTTTCCATTAACATTCAACAACAAAATTGGAAGGGAATGAGAGTTTTGGCCAAGAACTCAAAAGCTTGAATCAAATTCCATGGAAATACTAAGAGAATTCGAAATCTAGGGCTTACCCTAGAGAGTTGGAAACGTTCCAAGAGTGGAATGGGTAGAAAGGTCTCGGCGAGAGCTTTCCAACGCATCCGAAATCACGCAAAACGGCCAAGAAACGAAGCCGGGGCAACAATTTCTTCCTCTTCTCTTTTCTTCCTCTTGTTGCTCGGGTTTGGAGAGGAAAAATGAGATGTTTTTGGTCAAATGCTTGGTCAATGGTATTTTAAAGAAGAAAATTGAATAGTGTTTAGATATTTAGAAATTTTGGAAATGAATGTTGCGTCCTTTTATGACTTTTGACTTATAAATCGAAACCCAAAGTTCTTAAACTATGCCAATGGTGATTAATAATTATTAATCGGCCCCGTTAATAATTATTAATACCACCATAACTTATTTAAACAAATAAAGCCATTAAAATGTCTTAAATCGAAATAAACTACTAAATTCTAATTTATCGATTAATAAATAAACTTTAATTACTTAAATTAAAATAAAATAAATAAATTTTTTTTTATAACAAAATAACGGGATGTTACAATTTTGATTTAGTAACACCGTCAGGACCTTCTTTAAATGCATAACATGCATATCCTCGATCTTAGAATAAATCAAAATGTCATGAATAAACACAATCATAAAAGGATCGATGAACCTTCTAAAAATTTTATGCACAAGGTCCATAAAAGTGGCAAGCGCGTTAGTCAAGCCAAAGGACATAACCACAAACTCATAATATCCATAACGCTGTTTAAAAGATTCTTGGGAATATCCTCATTCTGGATCCTCAATTTATTTAACTAGATCTCAACCCTATCTTCAAAAAGATAGTGCTTCCCCTCAACTGATCATGTAGATCCTCAATCCTAGGCAAATGATACTTGTTTTTTACTGTAACTTGACTCAAATCTCGATAATCAATGCACAGTCTCATTGAAATGTCATTTTTTTATAAACTACACAGCTCAGCTGATATCATACAATAAAGTGCCTTGGACAATGGAGTTGTCCCAGGAACAACCTCAATCTAGAAGTCTAACTCCCTCACCAGCTGTAAACTGGTTAACTCAAAAGGGAAAACATCAACGAAATCCCACGCAACAGGTAGAGAACTCAAGCTAGTCTCTGGTATAGACATATCCACAACACTAGCTTAACAGCCCCATGCTCCATCGCGAAAAATTATAATATCATAAGCTAAGGCCCAGTGAAGATAAACGGAAAATAAATTAACATTAGACTCCAAACCCGTATCCGGATTTCTATCGAAATAAAGCTTACATACTCTTTACCTTTTAACCACTTTTAAAGGGTTTCATATCAGGTATCCAACTTCTCATTACAATTTCTCTTACTATGAAAAATGTAATTAGATTTTGGATAGTTCAAATTTTAAACGTACCTATGCCTTTTTTTTTAATACTAAGGCTTCCGCTGCATTTTGATTTTTAAATAATTTAAAAGGAGTTGAGCTGTCACAATCAAGCTGCCAATCTGAGTGGAAGGTGCAAATTTCATGACCCTTTTTCATGTGATTGATACTTGTTCCACATACAGTGCCTTGTTTGGAAGGTCGTGGTTTCATGAGATGGGAGCTAACCCATCGACGCTCCATCAAGTGATGAAATGTTTGTAAGCATTCAAGAATGCTACACCTAAATGCATTTGTGTTCCTGTCCATTCATCATCTCGATAAGTCACGCGGCGCCACCACCTCTACCTCGTCCTCTACCGCGATTCTTACTTGAAAAATTGTAATTGTAGCAACATTAGCATAAAAATGCTAGTGAGAGTAAAATGAAAGCAAGTAATCCCATGAACCAAATTCCATACCGAAAATTGTGTCCAAAGGCCTATATTTCACTTTTACTACCCATTCCACATTCCAAATTCCACACATAATCAACATACATAATATGCTTCTTGTAAAGTAACGATATTAAGACTTAAAGTAAAAGTACCGGTTATTACTAAGTCTTTCTATCCATTCCAATGAGTATATGTAACTGTCACATTAACATTCTTATTACCAAACCCGAATCATCGTATCGGGTATACCATGTGGATCAATATCACATACTAAGCCCGTACGGTATTACCATATCACAAATCTTTGTATCAGGTATACCATATGGATCAATATCACATACTAAGCCCGTACGGTATTACCATGTCACAACCATCGTATCGGGTATACCATATGGATCAATATCACATACTAAGCCTCTACGGTATTACCATATCAAAAGTCATCGTATCGGGTATACCATATGGATCAATATCACATACTAAGCTCGTACGGTATTACCCCATCACAAATCATCGTATCGGGTATACCATATGGATCAATATCACATACTAAGCCCGTACGATATTACCATATCACAAATCATCGTATCGGGTATACCATATGGATCAATATCACATACTAAGCCCGTACGGTATTACCATATAACAAATCATCGTATCGTGTATACCATATGGATCAATATCACATACTAAGACCGTACGGTATTACCATATATCAAATCATCGTATCGGGTATACCATATGGATCAATATCACATACTAAGCCTGTACGGTATTACCATATCACAAATCATTGTATCGGGTATACCATATGGATCAATATCACACACTAAGCCCGTACGGTATTACCATTTCACAAATCATTGTATCAGGTATACCATATGGATAAATATCACATACTAATCCCGTACGGTACTACCATATCACAAATCTTCAAGTTCCTTAGTAATTTAGATTTCTTAAACGAGATTATACTAAAGTACTATAGAACATAAACTACTTGAATTACACGAGTTATCACTCAAATGTAACTTCTAAGCCACTTTGACTCTCAAACCATTCAAAGTTCCTTAAACTCCCACTTTCTCTAAAATCTCCAATTTCATCTAAAACTCTTTAATTCATCTTACAAGACTTCCAAACCACTCAAAGTTCCTTAAACTTCCAATTTCATAAGAATTTTAAGTCACTCCACTCACTTCCAAGTTTAAAGTCACCAACCAAGAATTTATTCTCAAAAGTTAGTTCCCCTCTTATCCTCGATAAACAATATCGTAATGAAACTTAATTCATAAAATTACTAACTTCCATTTTAAACTCACCTTAGATTGTGAAATCCAAGCTTCCAAAATGCCAAGATCAAAACCACGCGCTCGATCACAATCCTACATAACGAATACACCTAATATTCATTAATTAACCGAAAATCGAACAAACAACAATTAAATTCATAAAACTATGAAAAACCAGGAATTATGCCATAAGGGACCATGGCCAAACAATGGAGAGAGGGCTCGGGTTCGGTTTTTCATCTTTTATGCACTTTTAGAGGTGTTTCGGGTTGATTTCGGATACTTTAGAAACCGAGATATCAATGGGTATCCGTATTTTAGGGTTTTACATAATAATCGATTTCCGAAAAATTAAGTAAAATGAAAAAAACATAACAACCTAAACATCCTAAACATAGCCAAGTGAGGGAAAAACACACGGAACGGGTTTCTGTTTCGATTCGATGTTAGGGCCAACGATGGACATACATCAACCCTAGACACTTTTATTTTAGCTAGAAACTTCAATTAATCAAAGGATAAATGAGGGATTCAAGCATGAATCAAAGATAGAATTTCAAAATCAACAATACCCATATTTTAAAGAATTTCCCTCACCTTTTCGTCCCTTGTAAGTGGATGGAAAGGCTTCAAATGTAGTATGTGTAGAAAGCTTGTTGCGAGAGCTTTCCAACGACCTAAGGCACGAAGAAATCGGCCAAGAAACGAGGGAGATCCGACACTTTCTTTCTCCTCTTCTTACACGGGTTTGGGGGGTTTTGGGAGAGAAAAATATGACCAAATTTTACTTTAAAAAGAAGGAGAAAATGAATAGTTAAATGGGATATTTTTTAACAAATTGAGAAATGACGGTTACGTCCTTTTTTAATTGATTTAGTTTATAAAACGAAACCCGAAGATCTTAAAATAATATAAAGGTGATTAATAATTATTAAGTGGCCCGTTAATAATTATTAATGTCACTGAAACTAATTTAAAGCGATAAAAGGATTAAAAGGTTTTCGAATGAAAATAACTACTAAAATCGAATTTACTAATTTTAAACTAAACTTAAATACTTTATTTAAAAAAAAAATTTACCTCCAAAAGTAACGGGTCGTTACAATCTACCCTCCTAAAAGGGCTTTTCGTCCCCGAAAAGTAGGCTTCCTACGTGAAAAGGTGAGGATACTTTGCCCGCATCTCATCCTCACGTTCCCACGTAGCTTCCTCTGATACTTGGTTCTTCCATTACACTTTAACCAAGTTTATTGTTTTATTTCTCAACACCTTTTGTTCAGTAGCCAAGATTTCAACCGGTATCTCCTCATAAGATAGACTAATATCCAGAGTAACTGGCTCATAATCAATAATATGTAAAGGGTCAGCCACATATTTCCTGAGCATGGACACATAGAACACATTATGTACTGCCGACAAAGCCGGTGGCAATGCCAATCGATAAGCGACAGACCCAATCCGATCTAGGATCCCGAAGGGGCCTATAAATCAAGGGCTCAACTTGCCCTTCTTCCCAAACCTCATCACCCCTTTCATGGGTGCCACTTTCAGGAATACGTGGTCACCAACTTCAAACTCAAGTGCACTACGCCTTTCATCAGTGTAACTCTTCTGTCTACTCTGAGCCACCCTCGTCCTCTCTCTGATAAGAGCAATGGACTCACTAGTCATCTACACTAACTCCGGTCCCAGAAGTTTCCTCTCACCAACTTCATCCCAATGAGCTAGTGATTTGAACTTCCTACCGTAAAGTGCCTCAAAAGGTGCCATGTCGATGGTAGCCTGATAACTGTTGTTATAAGAAAACTCAACAAGATACAACTGAGTATCCCAACTACCACCAAAGTCTAGAGCGCAAGCTCTCAGCATATCCTCCAGAATTTGATTGACCCTCTCGGTCTGACCATCTGTCTGAGGATGAAAAGCAGTACTGAAATCTAAGCCAGTGCCCATAGCAGTATGCAGACTCTGCCAGAATTTCGAAACACAGCGGGTGTCTCGATCTGAAACAATCTTGACTGGCACTCCATGAAGCCTGACAATCTCTTTCAAGTACAACTGTGCCCATGTCTCAACAGGGTAGATTATCTTCGCTAGTATGAAATGTACACTCTTAGTCAACCTGTCAACTATCATCCAAATAGTGTCATAACCCTTCACGGTTCTCGGCAAACCACTAATAAAGTCTATCGATATTTCTTCCCACTTCCATTTAGGCACACTCAAAGAGTTAAGGTAACCAGTGGACTCTTCCTCAAAGCCTTTACTTGCTGACAAATCAAACACTTACTAACAAACAGATACTTCACGTTTCATCCCAGGCCACCAATAATGCTGTCTCAGGTCCCTGTACATCTTAGTACTACCTGGATGCACAGAAAATATAGAACTGTGAGCCTCCTCCAAAAGCTCTTTTCTGTAAGTCGATTCTAGAGACACACACAGCCTTCTACGAGACATCAACGCATTATCAGTGGAGAAAGTAAAATGGCTAGGTAAATCGAACTCTGCCTCACGAAAACCCTCAGCCAAGTGCTTTTCACCCCTCTGTCCATCAATCATTCTCTGTCTTAGAGTAGGGCAAATAGTCAAACTTGCCAAACTCACAGTAACCTCAGCTGTAAGAACGACTATCTCAGCTCTTTCCATCTCCATTTTAAGTCTCAGCGGAGTAGTACTCAAAGCTGACAAGTGTGATGACTTTCGACTAAGTGCATCAGCAACTACGTTGGCCTTTCCTGGATGATACTGTATGTCACAGTCATAATCTTTCACAAGTTCTAGCCACCTCCTTTGTCTCATATTTAACTCTTTCTGAGTGAAAAAGTATTTGAGACTCTTGTGATTTGTGAAAATCAGAATCTTTTCACCATCCAAATAATGTCTCCATATTTTCAACGCATGTACCACCGCTGCTAGCTCTAAATCATGAGTCAGATACTTTTTCTCATGCTCCTTTAACTGTCGAGAAGCAAAAGCTATTACCTTCCCATGCTGCATCAATACACATCCCAGTCCCTTCTTGGATGCATCTGTATACACTGTCAAACCACCTGACTCATCAGGTGATACTAAAACTGGGGCCGATACAAGTCGCCTTTTAAGCTCCTCAAACCTATTTTCACACTCATCAGTCCACACAAAATCAACCCCCTTTTTAGTCAAATGAGTCAAAGAGGATGCAATCTTGGAAAAATCTTGCACAAATCGTCTATAATAACCTGCAAGTCCAAGAAAACTCCGTATCTCCTCCACATTAGTAGGTCGGGGCCAACCACTAAAAGCTTCTACCTTGGAAGGATCAACAGAAATGCCTTTACTAGATACTACATGTCCAAGGAAAGCCACTTCCTTCAACCAGAATTCACATTTAGAGAACTTCGCATACAACTTATGAGCTCTCAAAGTCGATAAAACCTTCTCTAAATGTATAGCATGTAACTCCTCAGTCCTCGAATAAACCAGGATATCATCAATAAACACTATCACAAAGGAGTCAATGAACCTCTTGAACACTGTATGCATCAGATCCATAAAGGCCGCAGGAGCATTAGTCAAGCCAAAAGACATGACAACAAACTCATAATGACCATATCGTGTCCTGAAGGCAGTCTTGGGAATATCCTCATCTCTAATTCTCAACTGATGATATCCTGATCAAAGATCTATCTTCGAAAAGACAGTAGCTCCCCCTAGCTGATCAAACAAGTCCTCTATCCTAGGAAAAGGATACTTGTTTTTCACTGTGACCCGATTCAGCTACCTATAATCAATACATAATCTCATGGAGCCATCTTTCTTTCTTACAAACAATACCGGAGCTCCCCAAGGTGATACACTTGGGCGTATAAACCCCAAGTCTAAAAGTTCTTGCAACTGCCTTTTCAACTCTTTAAGTTCAGCTGGTGCCATACGATAAGGTGCCTTGGACAATGCAACGGTCCCAGGAATCACCTCTTTCTGGAAGTCTAACTCCCTCACTGGTGGCAAACCAGGTAACTCATCAGTGAAGACATCAATGAAATCCATTACAACAGGCACAAAAGCTAAGGTAGTCACATTAACAGACGTGTCCACTACACTAGCTAAGTAACCCCAAGCACCGTCACTCAAAAGTGCTCTAGCCTGGATCACCGAGATAACTGCAGGTGTCACCCTACCTCGGGTCCTATGAAATCGAAAACTTGTCCCACATGGACAAACAAAGTCTACCACTTTCCCACTACAACCGATGTTGGCGTGGTTGGCGGACAGCCAATCCATACCCAAAATGATATCAAAGTCAGACATTGACATCACAATCATCTAGCATGCAGAAAGCAACCCATAATACACAAATCATCGGTAAAAAAACAACTCTATCAACAATCACAGATTTTCTGAACGGAGTAGTAACATGCAACTCATGTCCTAATGGCTCAGAATCAAAGGCAACAGACTCGACAAACTCAGCAGAAATAAATGAGTGACTAGCCCAAGAATCAAATAATACAAGAGCAGAGTGCCCTAATACCGACAAAGTACCTGTAACAACAGTACCAGATGCCTCAGCATCCTCTCGAGTAGTGGCAAAGACACGTGCCTGCACTACTGGTGGCGCTCTCTGCTGCTGAGTAGGCCTAACCTGGCCTCTACCACCTGCCTGACCTCGGCCCTGACTCTGTCCTCGGCCCTGACCCTGTCCAGAACTTTGACCCTAACTCCCACGCTACTGTGGTGTCTATAAACTAGGACAAAATCATCTAACATGCTAGACCTATCCACACTGGAAGCACTTCTTCACATAACACTGACCCAAGTGGTACCCAGTACAATCAGGACAATAGGGTAAAGAAGGGGCTCAATCACTAGACTGACCTGAATGGAACTGCGGTCCTATCTGTCCCTTGCCCCTACCAGGAGCCTGTCTATGTGACTGTGTCCCTCGACCGGGAAGGTCGTCCACAGCCTTCCTCTTCCCAGAAGAGGTCTGTGCAATAATCTCATTGGCCTTTCTCTCAGAATCACGAATATCTAAGGCCAAAGCAGCAGTCAGAGCATCAGCATACGTAGCAGGCTGTAAAGCTCGTACCTGCCCTCGTAGCTCTGCTCTTAAACCTACAATAAACCTTTCTCTCTTGCTCTTAGGATCAGTAACATGTTTGGTAGCAAATTTTGTCAACCTGTCAAACTTTCTCTCATACTCCACAACAGATCTATCACCCTGTCTGAGTGTGAGAAACTGTATCTCTAACTGATCTCGTGTATCCTTTGGATAGTATTTTTCAAAGAACTTTTCATTGAACATCTCCCAACTAACCTGCAACTCAGGGCTGAGAGTATGAAATAAACCTTTCCACCAGTACAAAGCATCATCTACTAAAGAATATGTCCCACATTGGACCTTCAAATGATCCGGACACTTAATGAATTCAAGTACCCTTTCTACTCTGGTGATCCATCTTTCAGCAACTGCAGGATCAGTAGATGTCCCATCAAACACGGGAGTATTATACCTGATATACTCTTTAAAAGTTTTTGCAGCATCAGTAATGCCAGACTGGTCTACCACTGGAGCAGGTGCTCTAACAGGTGGTATATCCTGACCAGCATGTCCACCACCTCGTAACAGGTGATACTACGACCATGACTAGGTGGCTGATCAACTGGAGGCTCATCCTCTCGATAAATAGGTGGAGGGGGTGGCGATGTAACTGCCCTCGCCCGACCTCTACCTCATACCCCAACTAGTACTCTGCTTCGACCTCTCCTAGGTGTCACTGTCCTCGGAGGCATACTGAAATCACAATCAGAAAAACCTCTCATGAGATAATAGGAAAGGAATGGCAAAACTATAATTACACTTATCAAAAGAGAAGGTTCTAAGGATACCTGGCGCCGTTGACCTCGAACAATGATTGGACAAGAACAAAATCAAACCATGAAAACATGCGATGCATGTGGTCTACAGAACCAAAGAGGCTCTAATACAAACTGTAACGACCCAAAACTTGTAAAAATCCTTTTGATTCAAATGTAGAACGGCAGACTTGATATTTACAGAAAAACGACATGGGTTCGTTTAAAAATCGGATTATTCAAAACCTGTTTACAATCCAATTTCAGAAAAAAACAATAAACCTGGAATGCGCATTCCATACTATGATGAAACTTCTAAAGAAAGTTTTAAAGTTCAAAAACATATACAAATTATACAAATGCTCCATCGAGCTCAAAATGAAACATAAGAAAAAGTGATGAAATGTTTGTAATCATTCAAGAATGCTACACCCAAATGCAGTTGTGTTCCTGTCCATTCATCATCTCGATAAGTCACGCGGCGCCAACTCCTCTACCTCGTCCTCTACCGCGATTCTTACCTGAAAAATTATAATTGTAGCAACATTAGCATAAAAATGCTAGTGAGAGTAAAATGAAAGCAAGTAATCCTATGACCAAATTCCATACCGGAAATTGTGTCCAAAGGCCTATATTTCACTTTTACTACCCATTCCACATTCCAAATTCCATACATAATCAACATACATAATATGCTTCTTATAAAGTAACGATATTAACACTTAAAGTAAAAGTACCGGTTATTACTAACTCTTTCTATCCATTCCAATGAGTATATGTAACTGTAACACTAAGATTCTTATTACCAAACCATAATCATCGTATCGGGTATACCATACGGATCAATATCACATACTAAGCTCGTACGGTATTACCATATCACAAATCTTTGTATCGGGTATACCATATGGATCAATATCACATACTAAGCCCGTACGGTATTACCATCTCACAACCATCGTATCGGGTATACCATATGGATCAATATCATATACTAAGCCCATACGGTATTACCATATCACAAATCATGGTATCGGGTATACCATATAGATCAATATCACATACTAAGCCCGTACAGTATTACCATATCACAAATCATCGTATCGGGTATACCATATGGACCAATATCACATACTAAGCCCGTACGGTATTACCATATCATAAATCATCGTATCGGGTATACCATATGGATCAATATCACATACTAAGCCCGTACGGTATTACCATATCACAACCATCGTATCGGGTATACCATATGGATCAATATCACATACTAAGCCCGTACGGTATTACCATATCACAAATCATCGTATCAGGTATACCATATGGATCAATATAACATACTAAGCCCGTACGGTATTACCATATCACAAATCATCGTATCGGGTATACCATATGGATCAATATCACATACTAAGCCCGTACGGTATTACCATATCACAAATCATCGTATCGGGTATGCCATATGGATCAATATCACATACTAAGACCGTACGGTATTACCATATATCAAATCATCGTATCGAGTATACCATATGGATCAATATCACATACTAAGCCCGTACGGTATTACCATATCACAAATCATCGTATCGGGTATACCATATGAATCAATATCACATACTAAGCTCGAACGGTATTACGATTTCACAAATCATCGTATCACGTATACCATATGGATCAATATCACGTACTAAGCCCGTACGGTATTACCATAGCACAAATCTTTAAGTTCTTTAGTAAGTTAGATTTCTTAAACGAGATTATACTAAAGTACTACAGAACATAAACTACTTGAATTACACGAGTTATCACTCAAATGTAACTTCTAAGCCACTTTGTCTCTCAAATCATTAAAAGTTCCTTAAACTTCCGCTTTCTCTAAAATCTCCAATTTCATCCAAAACTCTTCAATTCATCTTACAAGACTTCCAAACCATTCAAAGTTCCTTAAACTTCCAATTTCATAAGAATTCTAAAGTCACTCCACTCACTTCCGAGTTTAAAGTCACCAACCAAGAATTTATTCTCAAAAGTTAGTTCCCCTCTTATCCTCGATAAACAATATCGTAATGAAACTTAATTCATAAAATTACTAACTTCCATTTTAAACTCACCTTAGATTGTGAAATCGAAGCTTCCAAATTGCCGAGATCAAAACCACGCGCTCGATCACAATCCTACATAACAAATACACCTAATATTCATTAATTAACTGAAAATCGAACAAACAACAATTAAATGCATAAAACGATGAAAAACCCGGAATTAAGCCATAAGGGACCACAACCAAACAAGGGAGAGAGGGCCCGAGTTTGGTTTTTCATCTTTTATGCACTTTTAAAGGTGTTTCGAGTTGATTTCGGATACTTTGGAAACCAAGATATCAATGCGTATCCGTGTTTTAGGGTTTTACATAATAATCGATTTTCGAAAAATTAAGTAAAATGCAAAAAACATAACAACCTAAACATCCTAAACATAACCAAGTGAGGGAATAACACACGAAACGGGTTTCCGTTTCGATTCGATGTTAGGGCCAACGATGGACATACATCAACCCTAGAAACTTTTATTTTAGCTAGAAACTTCAATTTATCAAAGGATAAAGGAGGGATTCAAGCATGAATCAAAGATAGAATTTCAAAATCAACAATACCCATATATTGAAGAATTTCCCTCACCTTTTCGTCCTTAGAAATGGATGGAAAGGCTTCAAATGTAGGATGGTTAGAAAGCTTGTTGCGATAGCTTTCCAATGAGCTAAGGCACGAAGAAATCGGCCAAGAAACGAGGGAGATCCGACACTTTCTTTCTCCTCTTCTTACTCGGTTTTGGGAGAGAAAAATATGACCAAATTTGACTTTAAAAAGAAGGAGAAAATGAATAGTTAAATGAGATATTTTTTAAGAAATTGAGAAATGACGGTACGTCCTTTTTTAATTGATTTAGTTTATAAAACGAAACTCAAAGATCTTAAAATAATCTAAAGGTGATTAATAATTATTAATTGGCCCGTTAATAATTATTAATGTCACCGAAACTAATTTAAAGCGATAAAAGGATTAAAAGGTTTTCGAATGAAAATAACTTCTAAAATCGAATTTACTAATTTTAAACTAAACTTAAATACTTTATTTATAAAAAAAATTACCTCCAAAAGTAACGGGACGTTACAGCTGGAGAGATGACAAACTGAACGAATTTCTTAAAAAGCATTAAAAGACCTTCGCGTGGGATCACACGAACATACCAGGGATATATCCATGAATAATAACTCATAACCTCGAAGTTGATCCGAACCAGCCTCCTATCTGGCAAAGAAGGCAAAAATTCGCTCCAGAGCGGAATGAAATCATCAACAAAGAGGTAAGGAAGCTTCTAGAGGAAGATTTTATCTGAGAGGTCAATTATCCAGAATAGCTGGAAAATGTGGTTCGGGTAAAGACGAAAAACGGGAAATAGTGGACATGTATAGACTTTATAGACCTCAATAAGGTCTTCCTAAACGACTCCTTTCCGTTACTAAAGATAGATCAGCTTGTAAACGCTACTGCAGGGTATGAGCTGTTTAGCTTCATGGATTCCTTCTCCGTGTACAATAAGATAAATATGAATCCAGGAGACCCGGAAAAGACATCTTTCATAACCAATATCAGAACCTAGTGGTACAAGGTATACCTTTTGAGGTAAATTTATTTTATTTTATTTTAATTAAAGTATTTAAATTTAATTTAGAATTTATAACTTAGAATTTACGAGTTTATTTCATTCGTAAACCTTTTTATTTGCTTTATTAAGTTAAATTAGTTTTGGGCTTATTAATAATTATTAACGGGTCAATTAATAATTATTAATCACCTTTCAACTAGTTTAAGTTCTTCGGGTTTAGTTTTAAACTCTAAAAGCAAATGAGGGATGAGTTCGTAATTCTTGATTTCTTAAAATATCTTTTTACTATACATTATCTCTTTAAAAACACCCAAATTGTAATGTCCCATTTACTTTTGGGGGTGAATTTTTTTTTTAATTTTCTTTATTTATTTTAATTAAAGCTTTTAAGATTAGTTTAAAGTTAGTAATTTCGATTTTAGTAGTTATTTTCGTCCGAAATTCTTTTTAGTCGTTTTAATACTTTAAATTTGTTTCGATGACATTAATAATTATTAACAGGCTAATTAATAATTATTAATCACCTTTAGATTAATTTAAGAGCTTCGGGTTTCATTTTTAAAGTAAAAACAAAAGAGAGACGTAGGCGTCATTTTCCAAATTCTTAAATATCTACTTTTTACTATTCATCTTCATCTTAAATATCAAAAATTAGACAAAACCTTCATTTTTCTCTCTTCTTCATACGTGGGTCCATTTTTGGAGAAGTAAAAAGCTTGGGTTTTTTGTCAATTCTCGACCGATTTCGATAATTTCAGTTGCGTTGGATTGCTCGGGATGTGGGCTTTCTTTTCATCCTAGCCTTGTGGCGTTTCTCGTTCTTTACGGGAAGCCCTAAAAAGTGAGTTTTCAAAACTTTTTAAATGGATTTGTTCATTTTTTATTATAAATGAGTTTTGAAGTTGAAATCACGTATTTCTATCAAGGAATTTGACGATTTTGAGCCCGGATTTTTGAAAAACACTATTCACTCGAAATCACTATTCACCTGAAAATCACACTTGTTCTCTTATTAGTTATGAATTGTAAATTGTAGTTCAATTGGTGAATTGTAGGTTTGTAATTGTCATGTGGATTCGACTTTGATTCCTTGGATACTCGCCTACAAATCCAAGGTGAGTTTAAAAGGGAAGTTAGTAATTTTATGAATTAAGTTTCATTACGATTTTTCTTATCGAGGTTAAGAGGGAAATAACTTCTTAGAATTAATGTTTGGTTAGAGACTTTAATTCGGAAGTGAGTGGAGAGAATTTGAAATTATAGTGAGTTCGGTGAAAATGAAACAACAGAGTGGTTTGGAAGTATTCTAAAGTGAATTGGACATTCTAAATGATAGTGGAAGTTTAAAGCACTTTGAGTGGTTTGGGAGTCAAAGTGGCTTAGAAAATACACTTGACTGATAACTCGTGTAAGCCAAGTTGATTAGGTTCTTTAGTAACTTAGTAGAATTCGGTTAGGATTATCTAACTTATTAGAGAACTTGATGATTTGTGATACGGTATTATGGTATGGTACATGGTAGTATGTTGATTCGGATCCATATGATACCATGGTACGATGATTTGTACTACGGCACATGATAGTATGTTGATTCGGATCCATACGGTATCATGGTGAGATGATTTGTGATACGGTATTATGGTACGGGACATGGTAGTATGTTGATTCGGATCCATACGATACCATGGTATGATGATTTTTGATATGGCACATGATAGTATGTTGATTCGGATCCATACGGTATCATGGTGCGATGATTTATGATACGGTACGTGGTATGTTGACTTCGGTCCATACGGTATTATGGTACGATCTATGGTAGTATGTTGATTCGGATCCATACGATACCATGGTACGATGATTTGTGATACGGCACATGATAGTATGTTGATTCGGATCCATACGGTATCATAGTGCGATGATTTGTGATACGGTACGTGGTATGTTGACTTCGGTCCATACGGTATTATGGTACGATGAAACTTGTTTGGTAACAAAGATAGTTAGTATTACAATTACATATTCCTTAGAATTGTGTAGTAAGACTTAGTAATGGTTGTTACTTTTACTTTAAGTCTTTATTTCTATTACATGGCATTGAAAGACCATTACGGGTAGTATATTACTATCGTATGATTGTATGGAAATTGGAAGTGTGGAATGAATAGTAAAGAGCAATTTAGGCCTTTGGACACAATTTCTGGTATGAAATTTGGTTCATAGGATTACTTGCTTTCATTTTACTCTCACTAGCATTTTTATGCTAATGTTGCTACACTTACAAATTTTCAGGTAAACCTCATCCTAAGAAGCGTGGTAGAGGAGGTGGTGCTGTGTGACTTGCCGAGATGGTGAATGGACAATGATAAACATGTTTTTGGTTTAGCATTCTTTGTAATGCTTGTAAATTATTTCCAACTTTCGTATTTGTGTCTTTTTGAGCCCGAAAGGGTATTTGTTTAAAAATTTGCATATGTTTTATGATTTAAATCGCTTTTGGAAGTTAAATTATATGCTGGAATGCGCATTCCCGATTTATCGCTTTCTCTGAATATTGGTTGTTGTAAACAGGTTTTAGATATCCGATTTTTAAACGAACCCATGTCGTTTTTCTTTAAAAAATTAAGTCTTTCGCTGTGCATTTGAATTTAAATAATTTAACGTAAATTGGGTCGTTACACAAATAGTAAAAAAAAATACAAGTCTCCTAATCTTTTCTTTCTCCTCATTATCGTGGGTATAAATTCTTTGGGGGAATTTTTGTTTCAAATCTCAACGGATCGTCTCGATTCTAGGTTCGTGGATAGCCATTGCTCCAAGCTTCTTTTTCAACCTACCTCTAAAGCTTTTCCTTCGTTTTTGAGAGGCCTCAAGATATGACAAATTTTCTAAATCTTTAAGGGTTTTGCTCCAATTGATGTTTTAATGGAATCCATGGTCGAAATCTTCAATTTCTCCCCAAGAAACGTGAACATTCAAATTAAGAAAGTTGTTTTAGGTTCTTAGGAAGTTTTCCTCTAACCCTAGACTTGAGATCGAACCAAAACCCGTCCCGTTTGATTTACCCAAACCATGGGCTATTTTAGGAAGATTATAATTAATTAATTTTATGTTGTATTTAACTTTGGGGAAGGAACTCTTGTCCAAAAACCCTAATTAAGTTTACCCATTGAAATTACAATCTTCCAAACGACTCGAAACCAACCCGAAATACCTCTAAAATGCCTAAAAGTCAGAAAATCAAACTCAAGCACCTCCTATTCTTGGTCGAGATGGGCCATTTCGTTTCATCATTTTATGTGTTTAGTTTTCGTTTGTTTGATGTTTGGTTAATTAAAGTTTATTAGATGTAATTTAATTGTAGGTGTTGTTGGACCGCCTCTTGAACGCTCGTTTGGAACTTTTGAGCTAAACTACTTTTTCCAAGGTGACGATAAGTAGAACTTAATGTAAACTTAGAAACCGAAGTAGTTGAACAACTTTTAGGATTGGAAGTTGAGTTTGGGATTTGAAATGAAAGAATTAAAGTAAGTGAACTAACTTGTTTAGGCTTGGGAGTAAGTTCTAATTTGAGTTAGGTGAAATTATGGATATTTCGAAGGAAACTACTAACTCTTGAAAATTCTAAGTTTACGTTTGTTTCGGCGATTCTTGATGATTTTTTGAAGTTCAAGGTTCAAAGTATAATAACGTGAATAAGGAATTTGAGTATGAAACTTTATTTGTGTAACGACCTGCTTTCCGTTAAATTCTTTAAATTCAAATGCACAGCGGAAGACTCGATTTTTAAAGAAAAACGGCATGGGTTCGTTTAAAAATCGAATAACCAAAACCTGTTTTACAACCCAAATCCAGAGAAAGCTATAAATCGGGAATGCGCATTCCAAAAGAGAAATAAATCATAAGACATAGACAATTTTTACACAAAATACCCTTCCGAGCTCAAAAAAACACATGTATGTAAAATGGAAATAATTTACAAGCATTTTATCAAATGCTAAACCAAAAGATGTCTTTAACATTGTCCATACACCATCTCGACTAGTCACGCGGCTCCACCTCCTCTACCACGCTTCTTAGCTCGAGGTTTACCTGAAAATTTGTAAGTGTAGCACCATTAGCATAAAATACTAGTGAGAGTAAAACGAAAGCAAGTAATCCTATGAACAAAATCTCATAATCAAAATCGTGTCCAAAGGCCTATAATGCTCAATACTACCCACATCCACACTTCCAATTCCATACAATCATTCGATAGTCATATATTACCCGTAATCATCATTCAAAACCATGAGATAGATATAAAGACTTAAAGTAAAGTAACATTCACTACTAAGTCTTACTACACAATTCTAAAGAATATGTAAAGGTAACATTAACTATCTTTATTACCAAACAAGTTCATCGTATCATGCTATTGTATGGATCGAAATCAACATACCACGTACGGTCGTACCATGTCTCAAGTTACCGTACCATGATACCGTATGGACCGGAGTCAATATACTATCATATACCATATCAATTATGCTCACTGTCTCCACAAATCATCGCACTATGATACGTATGGATCGATATCAACATACTATCATGTGCCGAATCAATGTGCCACTGTCTCCACAAATCATCGCACCATGATACGTATGGATCGGTATCAACATACTATCATGTGCCGAATCAATGTGCCACTGTCTCCACAAATCATCGCACCATGATACGTATGGATCGATATCAACATACTATCATGTGCCGAATCAATGTGCCACTGTCTCCACAAATCATCGCATCATGATACGTATGGATCGATATCAACATACTATCATGTGCCGAATCAATGTGCCACTGTCTCCAATAAGTTAGATAACCTCTAAGGAATTCTACTAAGTTATTAAAGAACCTAACTACTTAGATTACACGAGTCATCACTCAAGTGTAACATTTAAGCTACTTTAATTTCCAAACCTCTCAAAGTAACTTAACTTCCACTTTTATCTAACATCTCCAAATCACTTTACAACACTTCCAAACCACTCCAATGTTTCCTTTTCATCGAACTCATTATAACTCAAAATTCTCTCCACTCACTTCAGAATTAAAGTCTCCAACCAAAACTTAATTCTAAGAAGTTATTTCCATCTTTACCTCGATGAACAATAACATAATGAAACTAAATTCATAAAACCACTAACTTTCGCTTTAAACTCACCTTAGCTTGTAGACTAGCTCCGATATATCCGAGGTTGCAATTCCACGATCAAATCACAATCCTACAAACGAATTACACCTAAATAAAATTAATTAACAGGAAAACATTCAAACTACATCTAAACGCATAAAACAACGAAAAATCCTGGATTCCTCCCTATGGTGCTCTCGGCCATACTAGGAAAATTAGGGTTCGGGTTTGGTTTCCGGCTTTTAAGCACTTTAGAGGTGATTTGGGTTGGTTTCGGATACTTTGGAGGTTCGCAACTATAATGGGTATACGTAAATTAGGGTTTTGATGAACAATCGATTTCCGAAAAATTAAGTAAAATGTAAAAACACAATAAACCTAACATCCTAAACAAGGCCAAAAACGGGACAATCAGAAGGGACGGGTTTCCGGCTCAAACTCGGTTTTAGGGTTTAAGGAAAGTTTCTAAAATTGACTATAAAGACTTCCCCGAATGAAACCTTCAAGCTTCGGTGAACGAATTCGAAGATTACAACTCAAAACCTCCATTAAAACACTCTTCATCTTAAGTTTTAGAAACTTTGACATACCTTAAGGCCTCGAGAAAATGAGCGAAAATCTCGATCGGTAGGTTGGAAATGATCTACGGACCAAGGGCTTTCCAACGGGAGTAGAATCGATACGATCCGCCGAGTATTAAAGAAAACCCAAAATTTTCTATTCCTTCCTTGCTACTCTTGGCCCCAAGAAGAAGAAGAGAAAGAAAAATGACCAATTTTGCCTTTGTTTGGATATTTAAAAGATGATGAATAGAAAATTTTAGATATTTAAGAATTTGGGAAATGACGCCTACGTCCCTATTTTGTTTTTACTTTAAAAACGAAACCCGAAGCTCTTAAATGAATCTAAAGGTGATTAATAATTAGTAATTGGCCCGTTAATAATTATTAATGTCACCGAAATGTATTTAAAGTATTAAAATGATTAAAAAGAATTTCGGACGAAAATAGCTACTAACATCAAAATTTCTGAATTTAAACTAATCTTAAAAACTTTAATTAAATAAATAAAAAAAATTTACCTCAAAAAGTAACGGGACAATACAATTTGTTTACTAAAATGATGAAAACAAGACTTTTATGTTAAAGTTAGTAAGTGAAAATTTTCTGAAAGCCGTTTGGCTTGACTTTTACATTGTTGTTCAGAAGTTGATACTTTCTTGTTTAATGCAGAAAATATAATTAATGATTCATGTATCATTGATCATTTATGTTTCTTTCTGTTACTTTGAATGATTAAATTTATGTTCACTCGCACTTTAAACCCTTTTTATGTTTATTTTCCCTAATCGTATTTGGTAGGAATAATGTGACAATGCATAGACTGGGTGTGCTATTATTGTCTAGTATTATTCGTTTTGTGTTTACATATATGTATCATGAGGAATGCTAAAGGCTACGTGAATCTTGCATGATTTGAGGGGTGGATAATGAGATAATGTTGGGACTACGCATTCTCACATTATCTAGTATTATCTGTAATCATTGTGATACATATATGAGAGAATGTTGGGGCTGAGTGTACCTTGCAATTGGTGGGTGAGATAATGAGGTTATGGTTAGACTGCGTGAGCTTTCATTACCCGTAACTATTCACTAGAGGTGGGAAGATACTTATAAAAGACTCTAGGTTTTCAATACTGTCATTTTAAGCATGTTGATGGTTATACTAATGTAAAGGCTGAGTGTACATTACATGTGTTGAGCGAGTTAATGAACAATGCTGAGACTGCGTGTGCTAACATTATTGATATTAATCTCTTGTTATTTTGTTTGACTATGTTAGACGAAGTGAGCTTAGCATGTGTTACTAGAGATAAAAGAATGTATATCTTATGTATAGTATTAGATATTATAGAGAAAGAAATAAGACTATGAAAGCCTGAAAATATACACACCCAGTTGAGATGTGATCTTGAGAGCTAGTTTCTTAAATATTTGAGAGATCTTGTAAGTGAAAATAGAATACTTGATGTGAAACCCTTTTGAAGCTATTGAGTTGTAAAGAGTATGTAAGTTCTATTTGGACACAAATTCGGATGCAGATTTTGTGTCTAATGTTACTTTACTTAGTTCATCTTCACTGGGTTTTCGCTCATGATATTACAATTTTTTAGGTATGGCTTGTGCTCGGGGTTGTGGAAGATGAGCTGGTGCTACGCGATCTGGATGACGATGATGGCGAGATGGACTCGAGATGGTTTTATAGTCCATTGACTCATTTTATTTCATGTTCTCTTTTTGGGTTGTACATTTGTATGTAAGCTCATTAGAGCCTTTTTGTTAAACATTTGTGATCTGAAACTCCTTTTGAACTTTACGTTAGGAAATGCGCATTTTTTTTTCTTTATGATTTCTCTAATTGTGAAAAATCTAAATAGGTTTTGGATAATTCAGATATTAATCGTACTCTTCTCTCAAACTATCAAGATGCTCCTGCGTCAGAATAGATGGTCAATCTTTGGGATGGCTGTTTCAAGCTAACTTCGCTCCAGTCAACTTACCCTTCAAAGGAACTCTCACCAAAACCCTAATAGTTTTACGATCTCTAACTAAAGGAACTTCCCAATGATTATCCATGATGAATGCTATCGAATGGAGAAGCAAAGCGAGAAAACTAATTTTGAGTCGTGAATGGGAAAGTCCTCGAAGGCAAAGCGTCAAAGATGGGGTGGGAACTAGTGACTTGATAAATTCAAAGTGCAAACAGGCCTCTCAAATCTGAAAAGACATGCTATATAAAGAAAATAACATGCAGCTAACCATCGTGACACATGGTAAGCATCGCAACGATCTATAGTCGAGAAAATAGTCCATTGAGGAATTCATAACAACATACGAGACCCAACTATTTGCCTGTTCAAAGAGTTATGTCCTGTCGAACTAAAAATGATGACCTATCACAAGATACGTCAAGAATTGATCATAATGCAGTCGATTTCCAGCTGTGAATTCTTCAATAAGGAAAACAAGGGAAAATTGTAAAGGGTAAAACTCGCCCTCCCTTGAGTCGAGTAAACTGGATCAATATGAAAGGGCTCAGGCCGTACAAAATCAATACAAGGATGAGCCAATTTCAAATGAGCCAAAAAGAAGCCCAATGAAGCCTAGTCCAAACTATAAAGGCCAAACAATCCTACGACTTAATAGGTATATAAGAGCAGCCGAATAATCTAATCAAGTAAGTGTACAACTATGAAGGCATAATTTTCTGGGAGGCTCCTTACCTAAAACAAACTTAATCGTCGAAGGTTTCTTAGCCGGTTCCACACCGGTGCTCTTTGACCATTCATTTCCTTTTTTAAACGATCGAAGCTATCAGAATCTAGCACGTGTCCTCACGTGCTCAACCGTGAATAAATATCCCAATCATGTGGTAATCTCATAAATACAGTATGGCCAAACTTACCTTTTTACCTCTATAATTATCACTTTGTCATTGTGTACATGTTTATTTTCTAATGAACAATTTCCATCATCTAACTATGAACCAAGTTCTTTTCAGGCCAGTCAAAAGGTGAGGCCTCATTGTTAAAGTCTCGGATTATTACCTCAAGGGAGTTAACTAAAGTTCCTAAAGTGGTTAAGTGTTACACTAACACTTTCATTTCTAGGAGAGTCATGAATTCCTTCTCATGTAGAAATATTCCTAGCTATTTGTTTTGTTATGTCCAAAAAACAATAGTGATATTGAGCGTATTAACAAATCACTCTCAACATAAAAGGAGACAACTTCACAAATAGGAGTTCATAACACACCCGGGATTATGATCAATCACACTTGATAATCAAGTTGAGGTTTTGTTCATTTCCTATCAAGGTGTTAATTAGGAATTGATAAAAAAAAATCTTAGTCCACTCTTGTACAATTATTATTGTAACAGGATTCCTCCATTCATATGTCTTACACATGAATGATCGGTATTAGATCATTTGTACTCAGTACAAAGTGGACCGTATCAACAGTGTTATCGGGATAATGTTCCTAAATTGTATCTGTTTATTGTAGACTATTTGAGTTAATATCTTACAATAGATCCTCTTATATCATATATTTAGTCAAGATTACATTTTAAGTAACTCAGAGGCTTTTGTATAATTTGAATGTAATATATATCGAATGTATAAAATAAATACACAGATTGACTCAAAAGAATGAACCTTATTCATATAAATTTATTGTTTACAAAAATTAAAAGCTCCAGAGCACCAATCCTAACACGAAAGGACAAACCCGACTACTACTAAATTGCCTACTTATGGCTGGACACAATCAAATGAGGCATTAAAAGACATGATTATGCTAAGATGGAAAAAGAGACATCAACCAAATAATTTATTTTGAGTTTGATGAATCGATTTTCTAAAGCAGAAAAAATGTAGCAGTAATTGGCGAAGCAGGTAAAGTAAGTATCATCTTTGAAATTCTTCCAAAGAAGTTTGATTAGTATAAACAAGAGTTTATAAAGCATGAACATTAGTTTATGATTAACCAATTATTGACTAAACTATAGAACTACGACTCTATAAAAATATACAAGAAAGAATCTCCAACATTAAAAGTTGTTAAAAGAAATATTAAAAAAAACTGTGCAATTAAAATTAAATACACATACCCAATAGAAATAGGAAGCTCTTTCAAGAGAGTAAATGTGATTCAGTTTTTATTGAATCATGCCTAGTGGAATATAACTTTGGATAATTGATTTTAGCACCACTAATCATGTATGATCATCTATTTAGATGGTTGTTTCTTAGAAAAAGCTTGAGCGCGTGGAGCGTACACTACGTGTATGAACCTAGAAATTTGTTTCATCAGCTGCAATGGGAGACATTCGTCTCCATTTTAATTTATCTTATTTACTATTGGAAAATGTGTTGTTGATCCATGAATTTAAAAGAAATCTAATCTTAGTTTGATGTTTGATGGATAAAATTTATTTAGTAAACTAGCAAAGTAATATGATTAGAAGGCCTTTTATTGGAATATATGATGGAGCCTCAAAACCACTAGAACTTGTACATGCTGACCTTTGTGACCCGTTCAATGTAAAACTTGTGGTAGATATGAATATTACATCTCCTTCACGAATTATTATTCACGCTATGAACATATCTACGTAACGATTCACAAATCAGAAGTCCTTATAAGTTCAAAGAGTATAAGGCTGAAGTGGAAAACTAATGACCTTGTAAAAATAGGTTCTAATTACCTCTAATTTAGCATTTATTTAAGAAGATTGGCGAGTAATGATTAACAACATAAGTTAGTTTAGCTTAATTTTGATAGTTCGCTCTTTAGTCTTACTTTTCTTTGTGTCTTCCTTATTTTCTCTCCCTAGCTGCTTGTTTCTTAATGGTCTGATATTAAATCTACTATCTCTACTCCTGATATTCTTTTAAGCATTATTAAAATTCTTCTTATGTGTTATTGTGTTCATTTATAAAGGATAAAAGCTTGGAAGAGCCTCTGCATGTAGACTACCATTTCCTTGTTCAGGGCATCACCTTAATCAGCTTTGCTAGGTTATACAATCAGCACATTTAATGAAGTGGATGGAAACCAAGTTGGAAAGCTCCGTTTTCTACTACTTTAGCCCTCAATTTTAGAACTTTGGTTCCCTTTTTAAAGACATATTCTCGAATTTAAAAGCATCATGACATGAGGAGGAAGATTGATCATTTGAAGAAGCTCTCTCTTGTGGTGGAGGCAGATGAATAGTCCCTCGGCTAAGAGGCTTGAATGGGGCAACATTGTTTCTGGAAGATGATAGTCATCATGAAAAACTACTACATCAATCTCTTCTTCTCGACTCTCTCACTTGCATTTACTTTCTTTTGCAACTGAAACAATTGTATGGATAGTTCTTATACATGTTTGATGTTTTACAATAACTCTACCTTAACTTCCTTTCCTGTTTACAATCATGAATGGCTATGCTTTTGAAGGTTTCATGTTGGGAAAAGGGATTAGTAAACATAAATTTTGTCTATGGCTTTTTGATGAAGTAATCAAATTTTAATCTTACTTATTTCAATCTCTCTATAAAACTCGATGAAAATGAGTTGAGAAGCATTTAATGTCCGAAAGGTTCTTTTTAGGTGATTATTAGAAAGATTAAACCAAGTGTTAGTCATTGTTTTTAGAAATGAGAAATGAGTTAATGCTTGAGATTGCTAATTAATATGGTTATCTTTTGATTTATACTTCGAGATAAGTGTTAGATCTAAAAAATAACTAAAGGAAAAATTGCTTCTGAAAGGAAGTGTGGTTTAGCTTTTGAAGTAGGCCTTGAATTAATTAATCTAAGGTTATTTTCCCTTGTTAAGAAAGATTGAGAAATTGTGAATGCTAATCACAAAACACGTTATGAGCCACCTTTTTAATTTAGAACACAAGTCTTAGTTACCACATTTCATAATTTCATAACTTTTACGTTTATACAAATTGTTTAAAATACTTGTTAATCACGCTCAATTTGTCTAACATCACAATCTTTGTGGGATAGACTCTTGCTCACCATAAGATATTACTTGTTGATCATGTATACTTCCACGCTACCTTCATTTAGTTTAGCACTACAACACAAATTCTTAAACACAACAAGTTTTTGGCGTTGTTGCCAGGGATTGGCACAGGTTTTACAGATGAGCGGTTTAATTTGCATTTTAAATTTTCAGTATAGTATAATATTAGAAATTTTTGGTAGTTTAGAATATTTAGAAAAAATCATTTAAATAAATTGTTGTTTTCTTTTACATATCAATGCCATTTTTATTTACCATTCACAAGCATCTCAAGTATACATTTATGTTGTTGATACCTTCAGATTTCCAAGTTTTATGACTTGAGAAGGAGGAAACCAGACACAGAGAAATTTATACCCATACAAACCTGAGATAGCAAGAACATTCAGGAAAAGAAAGCTTGTGAATTGGGAAAAAAAAATTGAAACCATGGAGGACAATGGTAGGCAAAATATGCAAGGAGATGTTCTAATGGAGACGCAAATCCAAATGCTGTAGCTGGAGGTCATTTGAAAACTGTACCAATCGTAGATGTCAGAAATAAGGTGATGAGAGAATTTGCATATCCTAACTTTGAAGTATTGGGACCCAACAATTGCATGACCAATGCAAGAAAACCATTTTGAATTCAAGCCAATTATGATTTCAATGTTGCGATCAATAAGACAGTTTAGTGGATGAGCTAATGAGGATCCACACAATCACATCGAGTTGTATATGGAAGCGTGTAATTCATTCAAGTTACTAGGAGTTTCAGATGAAGCATTGAGGTTGACTCTGTTGCCATACTTATAAAGGGGAAGAGCCAGCTCTTGGCTCACATTAATGAATTTAGACTCTATTATCAATAGAATGATCTAGTAGATAAATTTTTAACTTAATATTTTCCCCTAATATTTCCCTCCAAGTAAGGCTTCTCAAATAAGGACTGATATTCAAACCTTCAATCAAGGTGGGAGTGTGAACTTAGCTGAAGCTTGGGAAAGAAGGAAGGAATTACTATGACATTGCCCTTAGCATGCAATGCCTTGCAGATGGAAACTTTCTATAAAGGGTTGAATGATAAAAGCAGGTCAATTAGTGATTATTCATCTGGAGGAGCTTTGACGTCAAAAGCTTATGAGGAAGCTGTTAATATTATTAAGGGAGTTGTCTACAATAACTACCAATGGCCAAATCTAAAAGTAGGTTAAGGACAAGAAACTGTTGGAGTACATTTAAATGCTCGAACTCAACAGATGGCCACCTTGTTTATAAAATATTTGGGTGTTAATATGGGACAAAATCTAGTTCTAACCAATGGAGTGCAAGCAGTGAATCAAGTGAATGCATCTCAGTTTTTTCATGGCATCCCATGTACAATGTGTGGAAAAGGACACCCGGTGGAATTATGTTATAATGCTCTACTGCTTGACTACCCTTGCTGCCCGAGTTGATTAATATTTGCAATATTATTCATTCAAATTTTCAAATTTCTTTAGCCTACCAGAGCATTACATGTGGCTAATGGTAACTTGGGTTTTCTTCATGCTTTTAATGGCTAAAAATAAGTATCTTAATATAAGAAAAATTACCAAGAAAATCTTATTTTTATCTGTAACGTCCCGTAATTTTTGTGATAAAAAAATTATTTATTTTATTTTAATTTAAGCATTTAAAGTCTATTTTAGAATTGGTAATTTAGAAATTAGTAGTTTATTTCGGTTTAAATCTTTTTAAATTACCTTTTTAGTTTAATTTTGTTTTAATGGTATTAATAATTATTAACGGGCCAATTAATAATTATTAATCACCATTGGGGTAGTTTAAGAACTTCGGGTTTCGGTTTATAAGTCAAAAGTCATAAAAGGACGTGTAAAGGGTAAAAATAGCCCTCTTATGGGCCGCGCTCACACCGGGCCGATTCACATGGGACAGGCCCATTCGAATCACATCCTGAAGGAGCTAGCTCTTCTATGGGCCGCGTTCACTACAAGCCGGCTCATATAGGGACAGGCTCGTCCGAGCCAACGCCATAAGGAGCTCGTCCCTCACAGACCAAGTGGAAAGCCCATTAAGCCTAGCCTCATGCTAGCCCAGTCGATGAACCCTTGATCAAGGAACTATAAAAGGCACTTGACCTATCAAATCAGGTATGACACTTTAACCTAGAAAACGAACAATCTGATTGTTTTGACCTAATCCTTGCGGCGCAAGGCAAATCTCACCTACCACCACCTAACTTGATCGTCGAAGGGTCGTCGGCCGATACCACACCGGTGCCCTTCTGACTATCATCTGCTTTAGCGTTTCAGGTTGCTCCACCGCTAAGAAACAGCACGTGATGCGACGTGCTCTATTATGTAGAACGAGGCTCCAACGAGAAATATCCCACACAGTTTGGAGCCCACCGTGGGGCCGTTCATCTTCGATTTCCTGTGGAATCTAGATACTCACGCGGGTCCTACAAAAACGAATCAATGACTACTCGTTCAACCAGGCAACGAGCTCTTAATGAAAACACAAACAAAGAGAAGGAACAACTGACGATGCTCAGAACCTTAATCCAACACCGGGAACCATCACCATCACCTTGACAGAGCACCGAGAGATGGTAGAAGCACACAATGTTTTGAGAGAAGAAGTACGGGAAATGAGGGCCTTGTTAGGGAAAGGCTTGACGACGGTCCAAGCCAACAGCCAAAATATCCTGAACGTTGATGAGGGAGGCCCTTCCAAACCGCGAATTGGCAAGTCTCAGGCCAGGCAACGGCGTAGGAGGACCACCACGTCCGAAAAGGCAAAGAGTGTACCGGGAGACGACCTCCGGACCAGGCTGACGGCTCGCCGACGGGGGGAAAATGCAAGTTTAGAGATCTCCTCGTCGAAGGAAAAAGACGCACCAAACAAAACAGGCCCCACCCGGCAAACTCGAGACAAGATGCCGTCATAGAGGGGTGACGGAGGAAATCAGGACTCAAGCTACACAGGAAGCGACGAGGGAAGCTCGACATCTGCAGGCAAGAGCAAACGCCAGAAAAAGCAACAGAAGTACACCGATGCAATGCAAATCCTCGAAGAAAAGCTGGCAAAGAAGGCATCCGAGAAAGGGGCTAAACCTAATTCAGATGCCCGAGAACCGGGGGATTACCCCTTTACGAGAGGAGTCATGTCCGTCCCACAGCCGAGGCACTTCATCCTCCCAAAGTTTGAAATGTATGACGGAACTGGAGACCCGATGGAGCATGTGTTTCATTTTGTAAATATGATGGAATCCTCATGCGTGATTGGGCCCGATCTGGATGCCTTAACCTGCTGTTTCTTCCCCACGAGCTTGAAAGGTTCGCCCTTGCTATGGTTCAACAGCCTCCCTAAGAGGTCCATTAAAACCTTTTCAGACCTATCTTTTTCCTTCCTCAGTGAATAAAGCGTGAGTCAGAAGTTCGCCAAAACGAACCACGACCTCTATGATGTGCTGATGGGAGAAAAAGAATCCCTCCGAGACTTCATTGTCAGGTTTCGACAGGTAAAGTTAGAGGTCAAAGACTGCAATGACCTAGAGGCGGCTACCGCATTCTCACGGGCAATACACCCAAACCATCCCCTCTGGAGGTCTTTTAACAAACGGAGGCCTACGACTATGAAAAGGCGTTGGACAGAGCAATGGCGAAGATATCGCAGGATGAGTTCAAAAGGGTAGCCCGAGAGATGCAGAGAACGGGATCAAAGTTCGAAGGGGATGCAAGAAGAGAGAACCTCACGCCGAAGAAAGGAGAGGAAGAGAGCGCGGACGCTCAGACAGAAGGAAAGAGGAGAAGAGAGACGAAATGGAAAGAAAATCCGTATGGGGAAGGATTAGAGATCCGAAGAAACACAGCCCGGAACGAATCCTTCACGCGGAGACAATTCATTCTTTCTGAAAGGAAGAGAGAGAGAAGAGACCGCGGTACGCCCAAAAAAGTCTGAAAAGAAAGGAACCCTACTGCAGGTTCCATAAATCTAAAGGGCATGCCACGGAAGACTGCAAGATCCTAGCCCGGGAAATGGATCGCGTGTGCGAGCAAGGTCTGACCCGAAGAATTGATAGGCAAGATCCGAGAGAAATAGATGGAAGGCTCACCGCACCCGCGGAAGTTCCGGGGGACGGTCAAATCAATTCGATCCACTGCACCAGAGAATCTGTCAACACTCATAAAAGGTCTCATCGCAAAGCTAGACTCCCCATATATCGGGTCGAGCACACTTCCGAGGATCTGATTAAGTATTCCCAGAAGGATCTAGAAGACGTGCACCTGCCCCACAACGACGCACTAGTAATATCGATATCTATTGGATCCTATATGGTCAGCAGGGTTTTGGTAGACCCAGGGTCTTCCATCAATATACTCTATATGTCAGCATTTCGAAGCATGAAGCTCAGAGAGTCAGACCTCACGATGAACTCACAAGACCTAGTGGGATTTAACGGGGCGGTGACGAGATCCAACGGAACAATCAAATTGTCAGTCAGAGTCGAGGGCGTAAGCCCAATGGCGCTCTTCCATGTCATAGACTCCTGCTTAGGGTACAACGCCTTACTCGGAAGGCCTTGGATTCATGATATGAGAACACATCCTTCAACGCTTCACCAGAAGCTGAAATACCCTACCGAAAAGGGGATCAGGGTTATAAAAGGGGACCAGCAGGTTGCAAGATCATGCTTGGTCGATATCGTCAAGCTGAAGTCTCAATGCCAAGCATAGCAATTACAGGATCGAGGCCCCGAAAGAGGCCTGCCCTTTGCTCGGCCAAGAATCGAAGCGCCTGAGGACGGATCAGTGAAAATACAGATCCATCCAGAAGATCAGGAGAATAGGACGTGCATTGGGAAAGATCTGAAAGAAGATCTAAAAGACAGAATGGCATACCTCTTAAGAAGAAGCTGGAAAACGTTTGCTTGGGACCACACAGACATGCCCGGTATAAGTTCCGATATAAAAACTCACAATCTCGAGGTTGATCCGAATCAACCTCCCATCAAATAGAAGAGGCGCAAATTCGCACCTGAGCGGAATGACATAATCAACGAGGAAGTGCGGAAGCTCCTAGAAGCAGGTTTTATCCGAGAGGTAAAATACCCTGATTGGCTGGCGAACGTAGTAGTAGTGAAGAAGAAGAATGGGAAATGCAGAGCATGCATTGACTTCACTGGCCTCAACAAGGCTTGTCCAAAAGACTCTTTCCCACTGCCCAAAATAGACCAACTGGTAGACGCCACAGCCGGCTATGAACTGCTCAGTTTCATGGATGCCTTTTTTGGGTATAACCAAATCAAGATGAATCCGACAGATCAAGAAAAAACTTTGTTCATAACCAACATAGGTACATACTGCTACACTGTGATGCCTTTTGGTTTGAAAAACGCAGGAGCCACCTATCAGCGCCTGATGAACAGAATGTTCGAAGATCTTCCTGGGAAAACAGTGGATGTGTATATCGACGACATGTTGATCAAGTCGCGAAAGGCTGAAGACCATCTAGCCCACATGGAACAAGCTTTCGAAGTGCTGAACCGATACAGGATGAAGCTAAACCCTGATAAATGCATGTTCGGAGTCCCAACAGGCAAGTTCCTAAGTCACCTGGTGACCAGCCGTAGGATCAAGGCGAATCCTGACCAGATCCAAGTGATAATAGACATACAAACGCCAACGAATCTGAAAGGCGTGCAGAAGTTAACCGGATGTTTGGCAGCACTGAACAGGTTCATATCCCGGTCATCGGATAGATGCATACTGTTCTTCAAAGCACTGAAAAGGAGTAAGGAGTTTTGCTGGGGAGTCGAGTGCCAGAAAGCGTTCGAAGAGCTCAAAGCCTACTTGTCTTCGCCCCTGCTGTTGGCCAAGCCCTCAGATAACGAAAAGCTATTCCTATACTTAGCGGTATCTGATGCGGCAGTCAGCTCGGCGCTGGTGAGCCAAGACGGTCAAACTCAGCACCCAATCTACTACGTGAGTAAAGCGATGATTGACGCCAAAACATGGTACTCAAAGATGGAGAAGCTAGCACTAGCTTTGATAGTCGCGTCGCGCAAGCTGAAGCACTATTTTCAGGGCCATTAGATATTGGTAAAGACCACCTTCCCACTGAAAGTCGTTCTTCACAAACTGGACGTTTCGGGATGGCTGACAAAATGGGCGATAGAATTTGACGGATACAATATCACTTACGAGCCAAGAACAGCCATCAAAGGACAAGTTCTAGCAGATTTCGTTGCGAAAATGACTCCAGCAAATCCAAGCGAAACCGAGCCAAACTCGCCGCTCGCAGCTGACCCCGAAGTGGAAACCTAGACCCTAAGCGTTGATGGATCCTCGAACTCAAGAAGATCCGCCGCAAGGCTAGTCCTGTCAACCCCCGAGGGATATCTCCTAAAACAGTCAATCCGATTCGGATTTGCAGCTTCAAACAATGAAGCCAAATGCGAAGCGTTGATAGCTGGGCTAGAGAGAGCGAAGGAACTGGGAGTAGAGAACTTAAACATCAGAAGTGATTCTCAACTTGTGGTGAACCAGGTAAAGGGGTTATTTGAGGCAAAAGACCTCAGGATGGCGAAATATCAGGAGAAAGTTCTTTCCATCCTATCTCAGTTCATGAAGTACGACATCAGCCAAGTATCGAGGGCTGAAAATGGACATGCCGACACTCTGGCTAGTCTCGGATCCGCAGTCCAAATGAAAACCAGGAGAATCATCCCCGTTGATCATTTGTCTGAACCAAGCATCACCCTTGATTCGAACATGGGGAGTGAAGAAGATGGAACAGTTGGACAAGTAATGCCGGTAGAACAAAATCTAGAGCTCGAATCGGATTGGAGAAATCAAATCCTTGAATACCTACAATCAGGACTTCTGCCCGAGGAAAAACTATAAGCGCGAAAAATCTGATCCAGAGCAGCCAGGTACTCGGTCATCCAAGCAGAATTGTACAGGAGATTCTTCAACGGACCCTATCTAAAATGCCTGGGAAAACCAGAAAGTTCTTACGTTCTGAAAAAGTTGCACCTTGGACACTGCGGAAATCACGCAGGACCGAGATCCTTGAGTCATAGAACACTAACGCAAGGGTATTACTGGCCCACCATGGTGACAGATTCTAAAGACTTCATTTCCCGTTGTGATAAATGCCAAAGGTTTGCGAAGACGATTCACGCATCGCCGACGATGTTAACTACAATCTCGACACCTTGGCTTTTCATGCAATGGGGCCTAGATCTGGTGGGAAAATTACCATTAGCTCCAGGACCGAAATGTTATCTGATCGTAGCAACGGACTACTTCTCCAAGTGGATTGAAGCCGAACCACTAGGAAAGTCGAGATGTTCCTCTGGAAAAACATCTTTACCCGTTTCAGAATTCTCAAGGTCATCATCACCGACAACGAAACCTAGTTCACAGGAAGATCCATTCGGAAATATTGTGCAGATAGGAAGGTGGAACTGAGATACTCGACACCCCGCTACCCGCAGGCTAATAGGCAGGCCGAAGAGTCTAATAAAACTATCATGGACTCTCTGAAAAAGAGATTGGAATGAACGAAGGGGAAGTGGGTAGATGAACTTTCAGGAGTCCTTTGGGCATATCGGACCACCCCAAGAATCCCAACAGGCGAAACCCCATTCGCCATGGCTTTCGGGGCTGAGGCTGTAATTCCCACAGAAATGATCATCTCCACAACCCGGAGTTTGATTCCAGAAACAGAAAACAACAACATGATGGTCGAAGTGCTAGACATGGCCGAAGAAAAAAAGGAACATGTGACGACCCGACACTTTTAAATAATTCAAATTAGAAAACACAGCGAAAGTCTTTATATTTTAAGAAAAATTGGCGAGGTTATGTTTGAAAAGTGGCAAGCCAAAAACCTGTTACCTTTTAAATTCACAATTTAAAATACACAAGGAACTTTAAGTTCCTAACCAGGAGTTCAAAAGGTGTTTATAATCATAACAGTAAAGACAAAAGCTCTTAAGAGCTAATTACAAATATACAAATCCAAAATTATATAAAGTTCACAAAAACGAAGTCCGTGGACTTTAAGTCAACCTAGTCCATCCCGAGGTCATGATCCCTCAATCATACAGCACCAGCTCCTCTCCCACGACCTCTAGCACGAGCATTACCTGAAATTGGTTGTAATATCATGAGCTAACAACAAAGCCCAGTGAGAATAGATAGAATAAAAAGTAAAGTAAGACCCCAAACCCGTATTCGGATTTGTGTCCAAATAACTCTTACAACTTTCTTAATAAATTTCCAAAACTGGAGAATAATAACTCCCAAAGTTTAGATGAAAGTGATCAAACTCAAATTTCTCCTTAAAAACCTTCATCAAAGTATAAGGTTATAATCCTTTGACCATAAAAACTTATATCATCTTCTCTTGATATAAACATATTTAAATAAAATTAGTTTCGTGATGAATGACAGTAATAATAGCTCTCGCAGGCTATGTGTAAGCTCTTGTGGCTTTGTGATAGCTCCTGCAGGCTATGTGTCAGCTCCCGCAGGCCGTGCAATAGCTCTCGCAGGCTATGTGGTAGCTCCCACTGGCTACGTGAAAGCTCTTAGGCTATGTAGTATGAATTTGAAAATCTTGTGATTTAAAATAAAATAAAAGTAAAGCCCATAAAGTGCCGTTCATAAAGTAACGTTCATAAAGTGCATTGCATAAAGTAAAGTGCATTGCATAAAGTAAATAAACAGAAATTTCGGAAGAACAATAAGTAAACCGAACTCTCGATAATTAAACAAAGTAGATTCTTTCTTAATTAAGTTACATAAACTTCCAAGGATTCTAAACTTCCTAATAAAATCCAAAACTCAATTTTCGAGTTACTTTAACCATTTTATCTAAAAGTTTGGATCCTTTAACTTCCAATGATCCATTTTTAATGTCTGATACGATTTTAACTTAGAACTCCCTCGTATTCGATGTTTCCCTCGAGAAACTCCAAAGTTTTCACTCAAAGAACTAGTTCCTAATCCTAAGGGCACTAGCTCACTTTCTTTTACTCTTAGATTCGAATCCTATTCTTAACCTCCAATTTTACAAACCGTTCTACTTATTCGGTTTCTAAAATTACTTTAAATCCTATTTATTCTCACCTTAGAAGATGTAACTTCGCTCCAAACATCCGGAAGAGCGATCAAGCAAGGAAAATCAATAAACACCTACAAATAATTACATCTAACAATTAATAAATAAACATAAATCAATCGATTGACAATTAAAGGCATAAAACGACGAAAAACCCCGAATATCCCAAAGGATGCTCTCGACCATGATAGGGAAAATAGGCCTCGAGTTTGGTTTTCCGGCTTTTAGGCAATTTAGAGGTGTTTTGGATTGATTTCAAGTACTTTAGAAATTCTGATTTTCAATGGGTAACGATAAACCGGGTTTTTAAACAATATGTCATTTCCCGAATTGAATTATAGTAAACATTATCTCAATAATAATTAACCCATAATCAAACCCCAAAAGGTAAATTTCAAACGGGAAGGGCTTCAATTGAAACTCGATTTTAGGGTTAAGGGAATGTCAAGTAATAGTTACCCAATAAGTTTTCCATCAACATTCAACAACAAAATTGGAAGGGAATGAGAGTTTTGGCAAAGAACTCAAAAGCTTGAATCAAATTCCATGGAAATACTAAGAGAATTCGAAATCCAGGGCTTACTTTAGAGAGTTGGAAACGTTCCAAGAGTGGAATGGGTAGAAAGGTCTCGGCGAGAGCTTTCCAACGCATCCGAAATCAAGCAAAACGGCCAAGAAACGAAGCCGGGACGACACTTTCTTCCTCTTCTCTTTTCTTCCTCCTATTGCTCGGGTTTGGAGAGGAAAAATGAGATGTTTTTGGTCAAATGCTTGGTCAATGGTATTTTAAAGAAGAAAATGGAATAGAGTTTAGATATTTAGGAATTTTGGAAATGACGGTTGCGTCTTTTTATGACTTTTGACTTATAAATCAAAACCCGAAGTTCTTAAACTATCCCAATGGTGATTAATAATTATTAATTGGCCCGTTAATAATTATTAATTGGCCCGTTAATAATTATTAATACCACCATAACTTATTTAAACAAATAAAGCCATTAAAATGACTTAAATCGAAATAAACTACTAAATTCTAATTTATCGGTTAATAAATAAAGTTTAATTACTTAAATTAAAATAAAATAAATAAATTTTTTTATCACAAAATAACGGGACGTTACAGTCAACCCTCCTAAAAAGGGCTTTTCGTCCCCGAAAAGTAAACTCAACATAACGAGATAAAATAAAAGAATGATTAGCTCCAGAATTAAACAGAACAAAAGCCAAACGGCCTGAAAATAATAAAGTATAAACCACTACCATACTGGTAGCTTTTCCTGATAATCCTGACTTTGCTACTATGTTGTGATGGATCTTATACGCCCTATAAAAGTGGCATGAATCCAAGTTTGATCACAACGTAACATCTTGATGGAAGTGTGCATCTCCCTGATGGAAACTGGCACAACTATTTTAGTAAGGATGATACTATCCTTGTTGAGCTCCACCTAGAACCAGTTGTTGTTGTTGCTGCTGTTGTAGCTGTTGACATTGTTGCTGCTGCTATTGTTGCTTCTGCGGTGTCCCTTGACTGGCATCGTCATCTTCTGTCTTCTGCTCCTGAGAGGAAATTGGTCTGTAGTAACTAGTTTTCTTTTCCTTTCATAATATGCGAAATCCAAGATAAGGATAACTCCTAAGCTTCCTTATTCAAATCTTGAATGAACCCCACTATAGAGATCATTTCGTTTCTTACAAAGCAAAACTGGTGTCTGTCAAACACCTTAGTCCAATAACATTCTATCCTTCCAACATAGGATTCACTTTAGAATCTATCTTTAAAAGGCTAAGTAGGTTCAAACTACGACCTACAAGTTTCTCAAAGTTCACCGTCATATTAGATGGTCAAACTCAATGTGAATTGATATTCACCAAACCATCTTATTGCCTTATAGAAGTTACCGATATCACGGTCCATCGACTTCCTTCTATATTTCAATCAAATACCAACACTCAACTTAGTGTTAGTCAATTTTGACAATTTACTGAATATGTATCTTCATTACTCGACCTCGAGTATTTCCAATTCAGATTGAAACACCATAGTGTAAAAGCAACCAAACTAGACCATCCACCAATTAACATTGTCGTTAATGGTCCTCATTGAGACTTATCACGTAAAGTCCTTACTTCCTCTTTTGAGTGGTAACACACTTTCCTTTTAGCACAATTCTACCATAAGGATTTACCACTTACCATAATTCAACTTTCTCAACTCAACAAGGTACTTGTCCATTGAGTTAAATCTAGGTTACTGGACTTGAGCTAAACCGATTTCTTTTTAACAATTTCTCACCTCAAACAGGTGTTTCATCTCTTAATACTGGGCTCCAGACAAACATGTCCCCTTTTTACACATAAATGTCCACACACATCTACTAAGACCACTACTTTGCAATTGTGTGACAATAACACTTTGATTAGCTTTAAGGATCAAACGGTTGATCTCTTGGAGTATCTCGTCTCCTTTACTTTAACATTATGTCAATACACTTAACGAGGTGTATAACCTCCAAAACTGCACGGGGTCATTCACCTTCTCGACACCCTTACCCAAATTTCAAAATGGGTCAAATAAACATAACCACATAGTGGTTTTACAAGGATGTGAAATATCACAAACATCATTAACTTCAAACAATATTCTCATAACTCTTCCAATATCAAAGAAATAAAGCATGAGAATAAAAGTTATAGGCATACCTGGTGCTGCTGATCTCAGATGATGAATTGAGAATGGACTTAAAACAAACATTGAAAACAAACATGCATCGCATGTAGTCTACAGAACCCTAAGGCTCTGATACCAACTGTGACAACCCGACACTTTTAAATAATTCAAATTAGAAAACACAGCGGAAGTCTTTATATTTTAAGAAAAATTGGCGTGGTTATGTTTGAAAAGTGGCTAGCCAAAAACCTGTTACATTTTAAATTCATAATTTAAAATACACAAGGAACTTTAAGTTCCTAACCAGGAGTTCAAAAGGTGTGACGACTCGACACTTTTAAATAGTTTAAATTTGAAAACACAGTGGAAGTCTTTTATTTTAAGAAAAATTGGCGTGGTTTTGTTTGAAAGTTGGCTAGCCAAAAACCTGTTTACATCCTAATTTTCAAATCTAATAAAATCACATGGAACTTTAAGTTCCAATGAGGAGTTCAAAGATGTAATATCATAAAACAACATCTATAAGCTCTTATGAGCTAAATACAAAATACAAATCTTCAAAGTCTTTAAAGTTTACCAAAAATATATACATAGACTTTACAACACTGAGTCCATCTCGAGGTCATCATCCCTCGATCACGCAGCACCACCTCCTCTCCCTCAACCTCTAGCCAGGGCATTACCTGAAATTGGTTGTAATGTCATGAGCTAACAGACTAAGCCCAATGAGAATAATAAGAATAAAAAGTAAAGATAAACCTCAAACTCGCATTTCGATTTGTGTCCAATTAATCTGACACAATTTACTCCTAAAGTCCTCCAAACTCTAGGTAATTCATTCTAAACTTTCCAAAGGATGATATTACTAACTCTCGTAGTCAATCCTCATCCAATTAACTTGTTATGACATAAAATAAGAAAAAAATAAATAACTTTGCATATAATATAACATCTCGAGTCTCTTTCTCATCGATCATAAGCATGAATGCATGAGAGCATCCCGTAGGATTCGCATACAGCCTTATGCATGAAGAAGGTAACGTGGTCTATCCCGTAGGATCCATCGTTCTCCCTCCTTTTCTTTCTCACTTTCTCTTTTCTTTCTATGAAGGTAATGTGGTCTATCCCGTAGGATCCATCATTCTCCCATTCACATCTTTCTCATTCTCTCTTCTTTTTCTATGAAGGTAATGTGGTCTATCCTGTAGGACCCATCATTCTCCCATTCATATCTTTCTCATTCTCACTTTTTTCCATGATGTGAGATGTTATGATGCAATATGATATGTTTTGGAGTAAATAAATAAAGTACGGAATTAAAGTAGCCGATACACACATAAAGTAAAAGGCATAAAGTAAAGCACATAAAGTAAATAAATCGGAAACTCCGGACGAACGATATGTCAATCGAACTCCGCTAACAATAATAAAAGTAACACCTATCTTAAACGATTAATCTATACCTTCCAAGATTCTAAACTTCCAAAAATCCGAGGTTCTATTAATCTTTCTACATACAAGTTTGGATCTTTTAACCTCCAATGATCCAACCTAAGCTTCGAAACGAATCTAACTTAGAATCTTCTAAGATTCAATACTTTCCTCGAGAACTCCTAAGTTCTCACTTAAAGGATTCACTTCTAATCCTAAGGGCACTAACTCACATCCCTCTAATCTTAGATTCGGATTCTAAACTTAGTTTCAATTCTACAAACCATTATACTTATTTGCTTTCTATAGTTACTTTAAATTCTAACTATTCTCACCTTAAAGAAAGTTGACTTCGTTCCTAAGTCTGGAAGAGCGATCAATCAAACGGTTCGAAAATACCTGCAATTGAATTATATGACACAATCAATAATTTACAAACTATCGATCAAACATCAACTAAACGTTCAAAATGACGAAAAACTAAACAACCCTCCCAAAGAGGCTCTCGGCCCCCTCAAAGAAAAATGGGCCTCAGGTTTGGTTTTCCGGCTATTAGGCAATTTAAAAGTGTTTCGAGTTGGTTTTAAGCAAATTCGATATTCCCGATTTCAATGGGTATCGATAATAAGGGTTTTCAAATATTATGCCCTTTCCCGAATCGAATTTCAATAAACAATATTTCACTAATTTATAACCCATAATTAAACCCAAAAGGGTAAATTTCAAACGGGAAGGGTTTCGACTGAAACTCGATTTTAGGGTTATGGGAAAGTTTCTAAAAACTCTTAAAACTACTCCCGTATTTACAAACACTGAGTTTCACGGCAAGAAATTGAAAGGAAACAAAGAAAACTCCATTAAAACACTATTTGGAGCTTAGGGTTTCAAGAGAAACTTACCGAGAACTCCTTGGATCTCGAGAGAAACGCACGATGGTTAGGTGGAAATGAATCGTAGGACCGATACCTTTCCAACGGAACGAGAATCAAAGCGATTCGGTAAGAAACGAACGAAAACCGAATTTCTCTTTTTCTTCTTTAGGAGTCTCGGCCTTGGGAGCAAAATGAAGAAGAAGATGGAGTTATTTTTTGGTCAAATGAAGTCAAATAGCTTATTTAATAAGAAGTGAATAGTGTTTGGATAGTTTTTTAAGAAATTGGAAATGATGGTTGCGTCCTTTTATGACTTTTGACTTATAAAACGAATCCCGAACTTCTTAAACTTTCCCAATGGTGATTAATAATTATTAATTGGCCCGTTAATAATTATTAATACCATTATAACGTATTTAAATAAATAAAGCCATTAAAATGACTTAAATCGAAATAAACTACTAAATTATAATTTACCGATAAATAAACAAACTTTAATTACTTAAATTAAAATAAAATAAATAAAAAATTTTTTTATCACAAAATAACGGGACGTTACAGTCAACCCTCCTAAAAAGGGCTTTTCGTCCTTGAAAAGTAAACTTACTAAGTGAAAAGGTGAGGATACTTTGCCCGCATATCATCCTCACGTTCCCACATAGCTTCTTCAGACACTTGGTTCCTCCAAAGGACCTTAACCAAGCGAATAGTCTTGTTTCTCAACATCTTTTGCTCGAATGCTTGAATCTCAACTAGTGTCTCCTCATAAGACATACTAGCATCCAAAACGATCGGCTCGTGATCGATCACATGAGAAGGATCCCCCATGTACTTCTGAAGCATAGATACATGGAATACATTATGAACTGCCGATAAAGAAGGTGGTAAAGCCAACCTGTAAGCTACTGCTCCTACCCGATCCAGTACCTCGAAAGGGCCAATGAACCTAGGGCTCAACTTACCCTTCTTCCCAAATCTCATAACACCTTTCATAGGTGCTACCTTCAAAAACACGTGGTCCCCCACTGAAAACTCAAGTGGACTACGTCGTTTGTCTGCATAACTCTTCTTGTCGACTCTGGGCAACCCTCATCCTCTCTCTAATCAAGTCAATCGACTGACTAGTCAACTGTAACAACTCGGGTCCCAAAAGTCTTCTCTCCCCAACCTCATCCCAGTGAGCTGGAGATCGATACTTTCTACCATAAAGTGCCTCAAATGGTGCCATCTCAATAGTAGCCTGGTAGCTGTTATTATAAGCAAACTCTACCAAGTACAATTAAGAATCCCAACTACCTCCAAAATCAAGAACAGAAGCTCTCAACATATCCTCCAGAATCTGGTTAACTCTCTCGGTCTGACCATCTGTCTAGGGGTGAAAAGCTGTGCTAAAATCCAAGCTAGTACCCATGGCTGAATGCAAACTCTGCCAAAACTTCGAGACAAAATGAGTGTCTCGATCTGATACGATCCTCACAGGCACACCATGTAATCTAACAATCTCCCGTAAATACAACTGTGCCCAAGTCTCAACTGGGTAGCTGATCCTCCCAGGTAGAAAGTGTGCAATCTTCGTCAAGCGGTCTACAATCACCCAAATGGTATTGTAACCCTTTGATGTCCTCGGCAAACCACTGATAAAGTCCAGGGAAATCTCCTCCCATTTCCATTCTGGCACACTCAGAGGGTTAAGAAAACCCGATGGACTCTTCCTCAAAGCCTTGACTTGCTGACAAGTCAAGCATCTACTAACAAAGTCCGTAATCTCAAGCTTCATCCCAGGCCACCAATAATGCTCTCTCAGGTCCCTGTACATTTTCGTACTACCTGGATGAATAGAGAAGATAGAACTGTGAGCCTCCTCCAACAGTTCCCTTCTAAAAGTCGATCCTAAAGGCACACATCGCTTCTTACGATACATCAGAGCACTGTCTGTAGAGAAGGTAAAATGGCTAGGAATATCTGACTCAGCCTCTCTAAAACCGGCCTGCAAATGAATCTCATCTCTCTGTGCATCAATTATCCTCTGCCTCAAAGTAGGTCCCACTGTTAAACAAGCCAGACTCACAGTGACCTCGGCAGTCAGAAATGCTATCTCAGCTCGTTCCATATCCCACCTCAACCTCAAAGGTATGGCTGACAAAGCTGATGAATGAGAAGACTTCCTACTGAGCGCGTCTGCCACTACATTGGCTCTCCCAAGATGATACTGAATGTCACAGTCATAATCCTTAACGAGCTCTAACCATCTCCGCTGTCTCATATTCAATTCCTTCTGAGTGAAAAAATATTTGAGACTCTTATGGTCAGTAAATATCATGATCTTTTCACCGTACAAATAATGTCTCCAAATCTTCAATCCATGAACAACAACTGCCAACTCTAAATCACGAGTCGGATATTTCTTCTCATGCTCTTTCAACTGACGGGAAGCATAAGCTATAACTTTCCCGTGTTGCATCAACACACATCCCAAACCTCTGTGGGAAGCATCTGTGTACACAGTCAGACCACCAAATCTATCAGGCGACACTAGAACAGGTGCTGTCACAAGCCTCCTCTTGAGCTCCTCAAAGCTCCTCTCACAATCCTCAGACCATACAAACTTAACTCCCTTCCGAGTCAAACGTGTCAAAGCTGAAGCAATTTTGGAGAAATCTTGCACAAACCGTCTATAATAGCGTGCAAGTCCCAAAAAACTACGAATATCAGCCACACTAGTCGGTCTAGGCCAGTTAGTAACTGCCTCAATCTTAGATGGATCAACAGATACTCCTCTACTCGATACCACATGGCCTAAAAATGCCACTTCCCTCAGCCAAAACTCACACTTGGAGAGCTTGGCATACAATCTCTGATCTCGTAGTACTGTCAATACTTCCCGTAGGTGCATAGCATGCAAATCCTCTGTCTTGGAATAAACCAAGATATCATCAATAAAAACAATCACAAAAAAGTCAATGAACCTCCTAAACACCGTGTGCATAAGGTCCATAAAAGCTGCAGGCGCGTTGGTCAAACCAAAGGACATAACTACATACTCATAATGTCCATAACGCGTCCTGAATGCAGTCTTGGGAATATCCTCATCCCGAATCCTCAACTGATGATAGCAAGATCTCAAATCTATCTTCGAAAAGATAGTGGCTCCCCTCAACTAATCAAACAAGTCTTCTATCCTGGGCAAAGGATACTTGTTCTTCACCGTAAAACGGTTCAACTCTCTATAATCGATGCATAAACGCATAGAACCATCCTTCTTCTTCACAAACAACACCGGAGCTCCCCATGAAGAAACACTCGGGCGTATAAACCCCAAGTCTAAAAGTCCCTGTAACTGGCTCTGGAGATCTTTCAACTCAGCCAGTGCCATTCGATAAGGTGCTTTGGACAATGGAGCTGTCCCAGGAGCAACCTCAATCTGAAAATCAAACTGTCTCACCGGTGGCAAACCGGGTAACTCATCAGAGAAAACATCAACGAAATCTCTCACTACTAGCACAGAACTCAAGTTAGCCTCTGGTATAGAAGTGTCAACAACACTAGCTATATAGCCCAAAGCTCCATCACTTAGAAGCATACTAGCTTCTAACATAGATATCAAAGTGGGTGCTACTCGACTACTAGTCCCACGAAAACGTAAACTGGTCCCACATGGACCCATAAAATCAACAACTCTCTCAGTACAATCAATGGTGGCATGATTAGCTGATAGCCAATCCATACCCAAAATCACATCGAAATCAGACATAGGCATGATAATCAAAGTAGCATGCAAGCAACAACCCATAAAACACAAATCATCTGTGCTAATCATACTATCAGCAATAACAAACTTCCCTACAGTGAAACACGCATCTCAAAACCTAACGGTGCAGACTCAAGTGTAGCCAACTCAACAAACTCAGAAGAAATAAAAGAGTGGCTAGCCCCAGAATCAAATAAAACAAAAGACGAATGGCCCCAAACTGTCAAAGTGCCAGTCACTACAGTACCTGCAGCCTCGGCCTCCTCTCTGGTGACAAATACTCGAGCCTGATGCTGAACAGGTGGAGGAAATCTCGGTGGTGGTGGAGGTAATATCTGTGGCGGTGGAACAACAGGTGGAAGTCTAAACTGCTGAGCCTGTCCACCCTGACCTCTACCCCTGTATTGACTCTTGCCTCGGTCCTGACCTCTGCCCCTAACCGGAGGAGCATATAAAGCAGGTGGTGACTGATATGGTCTCTGCTGGATGCCCTGACCCGGGTAACCATACTGTGGTGGTGGTGCCTGAAGAGTCCTACACTATCTAGATAGATGTCCCTCCTGGCCACAAGTATAACACCTCTGTGGTAGAGTACATATCCCAGTATGATAACTAGAACAGTTTTGGAAAAAGTGAGGAGATCGTCCCTGTACCCTCGGCTGTCTAAACTGGATTCCACCCCGAGCCTGCTGCTGCTGCTGTCTCTGCTAAGGCAGTGGTACTCGACCAGTATGGTCATCCTCTGCCTTCCTCTTCTGAGAGGAAGTCTCTCCTGTAGCAGCTAGTTTGCCCTTCCTTTCTTCAGATGCCAAATCTAATGAAAGGGCAAACTCTAAAGCCTCCTCGTAGGTAGTCGGACGTAAAGTACATAGATGACCCCTAACTTCAGCTCTCAATCAGACCAAAAACCTCTTCATCTTACTCTGAGGGTCGACAATCTGTCCAGAAGCAAACCTAGACAATCGATCAAACTCTCGCTCGTACTCTGTCACTGATCTATCACCCTGTTTCAGGGTCAGAAACTCCACCTCTAATCGATCTCGTAAATCAGCTGAGTAATATTTCTCATAAAACCTTTCTCGAAATACCTCCCAAGTAACCTCCATAGTAAGAGAAAGTGATCTATGAAGGCCTCTCTACCAATACAAAGCATCATCAACAAGAGAATACGTGCCACAGTGGACCTTCAGCCGGTCCGAGCACTCAATAAACTCGAAGGCTATCTCAACCCTATCAATCCATAACTCTGCAACAGATGCATCTAAAGACCTACCATCAAACTCAGCAGGTGCATATCGTTTATACTCCCTTAGAGTCTTAGCAGCATCAGTGACCCCTACCTGATCAACTGTTATATCTGCTGCTCTCGGTGGAGGTATAACAGGCGCAACGGGTCTACCAGCATCCCGTAATAACTCAAGATAAACATCCTCAGCGATGTAAACTCCTCGCCCCTAAACAGGTGGCGGTATAACAGGAATCACAGGTGGAAGTGATGGTGGAGGTGTAGGGTTACGGGCTCAGCCTCTACCCTTCACAGGAGCAGCCGCTCTCACTCTAGCTCGTCTAGCACCCCTTCTAGGAGGCATACTGCATCATAGTCAATATAACTTTATAAGTTACTAGTAAAAGAGGATTCACCACTCCTTTACAAAATCGAAATACAATGGGAGTTTAAAGATAAAGGTCTAGGAATACCTGGTGCTGCTGATCTCAGATGATGACTTAGAGAATGGACTTAAAACAAAACATGAAATACAAACATGCATCGCATGTAGTCTACAGAACCCGTCGGCTCTGATACCATCTGTAACGACTCGACACTTTTAAATAATTTAAATTTGAAAACACAGCGGAAGTCTTTTATTTTAAGAAAAATTGGCGTGGTTTTGTTTGAAAGTTGGCTAGCCAAAAACGTGTTTACATCCTAATTTTCAAATCTAATAAAATCACATGGAACTTTAAGTTCCAATCAGGAGTTCAAAGATGTAATATCATAAAACAACATCTATAAGCACTTATGAGCTAAATAAAGTACAAATCTTCAAAGTCTTTAAAGTTCACCAAAAATATATACATAGACTTTACAACACTGAGTCCATCTCGAGGTCATCATCCCTCGATCACGCAGCATCACCTCCTCTCCCTCAACCTCTAGCCAGGGCATTACCTGAAATTGGTTGTAATATCATGAGCTAACAAACTAAGCCCAGTGAGAATAATAAGAATAAAAAGTAAAGATAGACCTCAAACTTGCATTTCGATTTGTGTCCAATTAATCTGAAACAATTTACTCCTAAAGTCCTCCAAACTCTAGGTAATTCATTCTAAACTTTCCAAAGGATGATATTACTAACTCTCGTAGTCAATCCTCATCCAATTAACTTGTTATGACATAAAATAAGAAAAAAAAATAACTTTGCATATAATATAACATCTCGATTCTCATTCTCATCGATCATAAGCATGAATGCATGAGAGCATCCCGTTGGATTCGCATACACCCTTATGCATGAAGAAGGTAACGTGGTCTATCCCGTAGGATCCATCGTTCTCCCTCCTTTTCTTTCTCACTTTCTCTTTTCTTTCTGTGAAGGTAATGTGTTCTATCCCGTAGGATCCATCATTCTCCCATTCACATCTTTCTCGTTCTCTCTTCTTTTTCTATGAAGGTAATTTGGTCTATCCCGTAGGACCCATCATTCTCCCATTCATATCTTTCTCATTCTCACTTTTTTTCCATGATGCGAGATGTTATGATGCAATATGATATGTTTTGGAGTAAATAAATAAAGTGCGGAATTAAAGTACCCGATACACACATAAAGTAAAAGGCATAAAGTAAAGCACATAAAGTAAAAGACATAAAGTAAATAAATCGGAAACTCCGGATGAACGATATGTCAATCGAACTCCGCTAACAATAATAAAAGTAACACCTATCTTAAACGATTAACCTATACCTTCCAAGATTCTAAAGTTCCAAAAATCCGAGGTTCTATTAATCGTTCTACATACAAGTTTGGATCTTTTAACCTCCAATGATCCAACCTAAGCTTCGAAACGAATCTAACTTAGAATCTTCTAAGATTCAATACTTTCCTCGAGAACTCCTAAGTTCTCACTTAAAAGATTCACTTCTAATCCCAAGGGCACTAACTCACATCCCTCTAATCTTAGATTCGGATTCTAATCTTAGTTTCAATTCTACAAACCATTATACTTATTTGCTTTCTATAGTTACTTTAAATTCTAACTATTCTCACCTTAAAGAAAGTTGACTTCGCTCCTAAGTCCGGAAGAGCAATCAATCAAACGGTTCGAAAACACCTGCAATTGAATTATATCACACAATCAATAATTTACCAACTATCGATCAAACATCAACTAAACGTTCAAAATGATGAAAAACTCAACAACCCTCCTAAAGAGGTTCTCGGCCCCCTCAAAGAAAAATGGGCCTCGGGTTTGGTTTTCTGGCTTTTAGGCAATTTAAAAGTGTTTCGAGTTGGTTTTAAGCAAATTCAATATTCCCGATTTCAATGGGTATCGATAATTAGGGTTTTCGAATATTATGCTCTTTCCCGAATCGAATTTCAATAAACAATATTTCACTAATTTATAACCCATAATTAAACCCAAAAGGGTAAATTTCAAGTGGGAAGGGTTTCGAGTAAAACTCGGTTTTAGGGTTATGGGAAAGTTTCACGGCAAGAAATCGAAAGGAAACAAATAAAACTCCTTTAAAAGACTATTTGGAGCTTAGGGTTTCAAGAGAAACTTACCGAGAACTCCTTGGATCTCGAGAGAAAAGCACGATGGTTAGGTGGAAATGAATCGTAGGACCGATACCTTTCCAACGGAACGAGAATCAAAGCGATCCGGCAAGAAACGAACGAAAACCAAATTTCTCTTTTTCTTCTTTGGGATTCTCGGCCTTGGGAGCAAAATGAGGAAGAAGATGGAGTTATTTTTTGGTCAAATGAAGTCAAATAGCTTATTTAATAAGAGGTGAATAGTGTTTGGATAGTTTTTTAAGAAATTGGAAATGACGGTTGCGTCCTTTTATGACTTTTGACTTATAAAACGAATCCCGAACTTCTTAAACTTTCCCAATGGTGATTAATAATTATTAATTGGCCCGTTAATAATTATTATTACCATTATAATGTATTTAAATAAATAAAGCCATTAAAATGACTTAAATCGAAATCAACTACTAAATTCAAATTTATCGATAAATAAACAAACTTTAATTACTTAAATTAAAATAAAATAAATAATTTTTTTTTATCACAAAATAACGGGACATTACAAAAGGTGTTTATAATCATAACAGTAAAGACAAAAGCTCTTAAAAGCTAATTACAAATATACAAATCCAAAATTATATAAAGTTCACAAAAACGAAGTTCATGGACTTTAAGTCAACCTAGTCCATCCCGAGGTCATGATCCTGTAATCATACAGCACCAGCTCCTCTCCCACGACCTCTAGCATGAGCATTACCTGAAATTGGTTGTAATATCATGAGTTAACAACAAAGCCCAGTGAGAATAGACAGAATAAAAAGTAAAGTAAGACCCCAAACCCGTATTCGGATTTGTGTCCAAGTAACTCTTACAACTTTCTCAATAAATTTCCAAAACTGGAGAATAATATCTCCCAAAGTTTAGATGAAAGTGATCAAACTCAAATTTCTCCTTTAAAACCTTAATCGAAGTATAAGGTTATAATCCTTTGACCATAAAAACTTATATCATCTTCTCTTGATATAAACATATTTAAATAAAAACAGTTTTGTGATGAATGACAATAATAATAGCTTCCGCAGGCTATGTGTCAGCTCCCGCAGGCCGTGCAATAGCTCCCGCAGGCTATGTGGTAGCTCCCGCAGGCTACGTGAAAGCTCTCAGGCTATGTAGTATTAATTTGAAAATCTTGTGATTTAAAATAAAATAAAAGTAAAGTGCATAAAGTGCCGTTCATAAAGTAACGTTCATAAAGTGCATTGCATAAAGTAAAGTGCATTGCATAAAGTAAAGTGCATAAAGTAAATAAACAGAAATTTCGGAAGAACAATAAGTAAACCGAACTCCCGATAATTAAACAAAGTAGATTCTTTCTTAATTAAGTTATATAAACTTCCAAGGATTCTAAACTTCAAAATAAAATCCAAAACTCTATTTTCGAGTTACTTTAACCATTTTATCTAAATGTTTGGATCCTTTAACTTCCAATGATCCATTTTTAATGTCCGATACGATTCTAACTTAGAACTCCCTCATATTAGATGTTTCCCTCGAGAAACTCCAAAGCTTTCACTCAAAGAACTAGTTCCTAATCCTAAGGGCACTAACTCACTTTCTTTTACTCTTAGATTCGAATCCTATTCTTAGCCTATGATTTTACAAACCGTTCTACTTATTCGGTTTCTAAAATTACTTTAAATCCTATTTATTCTCACCTTAGAAGATGTAACTTCGCTCCAAACCTCCGGATGAGCGATCAAGCAAGGAAAATCAATAAACACCTACAAATAATTACATCTAACAATTAATAAATAAACATAAATCAATCGATTGACAATTAAAGGCATAAAACGACGAAAAACCCCAATATCCCAAAGGTTGCTCTCGGCCATGATAGGGAAAATAGGCCTCGAGTTTGGTTTTCCGGCTTTTAGGCAATTTAGAGGTGTTTTGGATTGATTTCAAGTACTTGAGAAATTCCGGTTTTCAATGGGTAACGATAAACCGGGATTTAAACAATATGCCATTTCCCGAATTGAATTACAATAAACATTATTTCAATAATAATTAACCCATAATCAAACCCCAAAAGGTAAATTTCAAACGGGAAGGGCTTCGACTGAAACTCGGTTTTAGGGTTAAGGGAATGTCAAGTAATAGTTACCCAATAAGTTTTCCATCAACATTCAACAACAAAATTGGAAGGGAATGAGAGTTTTGGCCAAGAACTCAAAAGCTTGAATCAAATTCCATGGAAATACTAAGAGAATTCGAAATCTAGAGCTTACCTTAGAGAGTTGGAAACGTTCCAAGAGTGGAATGGGTAGAAAGGTCTCGGCGAGAGCTTTCCAACGCATCCGAAATCACGCAAAAAGGCCAAGAAACGAAGCCAGGACGACACTTTCTTCCTCTTCTCTTTTCTTCCTCTTGTTGCTCAGGTTTGGAGAGGAAAAATGAGATGTTTTTGGTCAAATGCTTGGTCAATGGTATTTTAAAGAAGAAAATGGAATAGTGTTTAGATATTTAGGAATTTTGGAAATGACGGTTGCGTCCTTTTATGACTTTTGACTTATAAATCGAAACCCGAAGTTCTTAAACTATCCCAATGGTGATTAATAATTATTAATTGGCCCGTTAATAATTATTAATACCACCATAACTTATTTAAACAAATAAAGCCATTAAAATGACTTAAATCAAAATAAACTACTAAATTCTAATTTATCGATTAATAAATAAAGTTTAATTACTTAAATTAAAATAAAATAAATAAATTTTTTTTATCACAAAATAACGGGACGTTACAGAACAAGCGCTAGTCCGTATGGCATGTTACTAGCAGAAGTTGGCCAAGTACTTCGAAAAGAAAGTAAGACAGCGCAACTTCAAAGTAAATGACTTTGTTTTGAGACAAGTATTCCAAAACACACAAGAGTCCGGAGCGGGGAAGCTGGGTCCGAACTGGGAAGGTCCGTACAAGATAATTGAAGAAGTCAAGCCGGGAACTTATCGTCTCGAAGATCAAAAGGGCGAATTGATTCCGAGGGCATGGAACACCATGCATTTAAGAATTTATCGTATGTGAGGATGAGAGAACCATTAATTCACACAGAAAGGGAAGCAAGCAAGCAATAAGTGAATAAAGTGCCAACTTTTATTTCACAACAAACAAGTAAGGCTCGAACCCACATATCGGGAACTCAACCGAAGGAAATTACACGAGTTCTACTAAGTAAAATTGCGCAATTCAAGGCATCAGATTCTAAAACAGTAAGGATGTTCTTCTAGGAGAAGACAAGGATATCGCTAGGAAAACGAGTGAACAGAACCGAATCACCAGCCGGCTACTCCACCCACTCATCGAATCCGAGGCTCAACAGAAATCAACAGATGGAAGATGGGAGGCCTTCTGCTTGCTGCGCCCGAACCCCTGACGAATTTTCGAAAGTATCCATGCTTTTGCTGGGGACAGAAAGGGCGAGGATGGTGGTACTCTGAGGACAACATTCAGGCCCAGAGAGACACCATTCCCACCGCTTTCCGACTCCGCAATGGACTACTTCTCCAATTAAGTCAGAGCAGGTTCCGGCACGGGCAGACAGAGGACCACCTCTTTCATCCGACGTCGCTCGACGCTTGTTGTGTGAAATCATGATACGCAAGTGCACGCAATCTAACAAGTAATAAAGTGATAAGAAAGATATCGTTCCCACGAGGATTAGTAGATTAAGTAGGTGTTTAACAAATAATTTAAAGAAAATAAAGACAATGATAAATTGGGATGATGTGATTTATGAAACTAAATAATTAAAATTGTGAAATTATGCAAAACTAAATAAATAAATTCTAAATTAATTAAGGAAAATAAATACGATGGTCTAAGGTGGCTTAAATTACTATTAAAATATGCAAGAATAATAAAGTGATGAAACTATGTAGAGATGAATGGTTGGAAAATCAAGAATCCCCCTAAAAAGTCTTAGAATTCACAAATGCTGCAGCAGTGCTGTGGCTGTGCTGCAGCATTCTGCAATAATAAACACACTATATCCAAGCAAACCCTATTATTCACGTGACTTTGTCAAGCCTAGCATGATTCTAATTCATAATCCAATTTAAATCCTATGTCTAGGTAAAATTAGATTAAGGAATATGTTTTAGTGTTCTGGTTTAGGCCTTAAGGTGTAATTACATATGTCTATGCATTACCAAAAACAATTTCAAGAATCGTTAACCCCTATCAATCAATGTTCTTCCATTCAATTTTTAACCTTTTCAGAATTAAAATTAAACTAAGCAATTTACTTAGGTTGATCAAGCATAAGCAAAGAGATAAGAAATATCAAACTATTGATTCAGCATAAAAAATTGAATTCATTAAAGCTTGTGAAAAACTAATTCCCCTTAGGGTTCATCTATCAATTCCAACTTAAGAAATTTAGTTCATAATGAAATTCAAATAAACAAAAGTGTTCTTCAAAAATAAACCTAAACCTAACATAATCTAACAATGGATAATGGAATTCTAAAGAATGAAGAAGAAGAAGAGTAATCTAAATAAGAAGGAGAAGGAAATTCAAACGAATCTCCATGAAGAATGCTCTTTTTTTCCTCTCCAAAAGCTGCTGCGTTTTTGCCTCTCTTCCTCTTCTCACGTTCAGCCCCTCCTCTTTTCACCTTGAAGTCTCTCTGGCCAAGCTGCTGCCTTTTCTTTTCTTTTCTAGGTTAATCTTCTCTTTTTCTTTGTTTTGGGCTTGGGCTTTTCTTAAATCTCCTCAAAATTGCTCCTAAGATGGACCCCAATGATGGGCTATTTGTTTCTCACTTGAACCAGCTTAAACGGGCCCAAAAAAAGACTTTTTAGGGCCAAAAATCGTGATCTGCACTGCTGTCCAGATTCTGCCCAGTGTGCTGCAGCACTGCTGCAGCATTACCACAGCACTTTTCAAAAATCTGCACTTTTTTTCTATTTCCTGCATGAAATTTGCAATTCTTTTAGGACTTTCTTTCATTCAAATTGACAAAATTAAATACCAAGAGCCAAGAACAATCCTAAATATACTTTAAAGTGCTAAAAACCCAAGTTTTTCCCAAAATAAGCTGTTAATAAAGAATGATTCTAAATGAGTTCAAAGTGCACAAAATATGAGCAAAGTTTCAATCAAATAATTATCACTTAGGCATTAAAATATGACCAAATAACTCTATTTTGTAGAGTTATCAACGCTCGTCTCAGAGGAAGCGCATTTCTCGCTTCCTTAAACACGAAACAAGCTGCCACCTCCCATGCTGAAGTACCGAACAGTGTGATGATGAAGAAGACCGTTGGAGGACCGGCAAAGGAGTTGCCCCCCCCCATCGTTCGCCCCAGTTCCCGGATGCTGCTGGAACAAACTCAGGAGGCGCGGTAGGAGGTGGTCGAGCGACTGATTAGCCCGGACAACTTGAACCTTTAGGTCCATCCTCACAGGCGTGGAGGATTACGACCACCAAGGCCAAGTCCGCCGGGGCCAACCAAACAGGCGTAGAAGATCACGACCAAACTTTCTCAACACAAGCCATGACCAAGGAGGGCCAGACGTGGAAGAGAAACAGGAAGAAATGGGGAAACCATGGTATGTGATTTTGAACTCTGTAAGAAAACTTGAAAATCTGGGAACGAAAGAGAGTGTTCAGAAAACAGGGTCTAAAGATGCGAATAGAAGAGAAGTCATAAAGGCCTATTTAAAGGACCTTCAGACCGTTGCGATTGTGACAACTGTCAAGCATTATACGCTGCTACGCGAACCGTCAGGCATGCAAAATGACGTGTGTATTAACCCGTAGTTAATGCGGTTAATCCCCCCTAATTAACCGCATTCAAGATTATTTAACAGGAATGATAGACCTTTGACACGACTAATCTCTACCAGACGTCATCGCCTCGAGAAGTGGAACGGCTCTTTGCATCGAGTAACATCCGAATTAATGACAAGTCCTTTCGACTCCCACACGAAACGCCTCCTTCTCGCTATAAAAGGATAGGGATCAGAGGAACATCTTACATACTACCCTACCAACCAACTTGCGTCTATTATAAGAAATGGAAGACTCCGCAGCAACCTCGAAGTCGACAAAAAAGGTCCTGAAATGGGAAAACCACAGATTGCGTGCGGAAATAACCAAACTAGAGGCAACACTGCTGGAGGAAAAAGAGAAAGGAGAAGACTCGGAGGCCCTGAGACAAGAGGTCCAGAGCATCCGAGGGGCCCTCGATGTGGCTAAAAGCTGGGCAGAGGACCTCGAACAAGAAAACCTTTCCCTCCGAGAACGCCTGGAAATCACAGAGACGGATGAGGATAGCGAACTAGGTGAGCCCTACCATGTGCTCGAAGATCGCCTTCAGTCGGCAAAAAATCTCCACAACTATTACGAACGGGAAAACCAATCCCTGGAGGAGGAACTGGCCTCCTTGAAGCAACGAAGAAGATTGACTCCAACGGTCATCATCGACAGCGATGAAGACTAGAAGGGTTGCCTGAAAGGCCGAAGGCGTGTGAATAACCTTGTTTTTTCTTTTCTTTTTTTTCATGTTTTTGACTAAACGATGTACAAGCAAAGAAAAAAGGAAATTATATCGTTTTGCCTCATATGGTCTGCTTACACCCTCTGTCAGGACAATCTAAAAGCCTTCTCCGGAAGCAAAAGCCTCAATTCGTCCGAGCATTTAAAAGCCTTCTCCGGAAGCAAAAGCCTCGGTCCGTCTGGGCATTTAAAAGCCTTCTCTGGAAGCAAAAGCCTCGGTCTATCCGAGCATTTAAAAGCCTTCTCCGGAAGCGAAAGCCTCGATCCGTCCGAGTATTTAAAAGCCTTCTCCGGAAGCGAAAGCCTCGGTCCGTCCGAGCATTTAAAAGCCTTCTCTGTAAGCGAAAGCCTCGGTCCGTCCGAGCATTTAAAAGCCTTCTCCGGAAGCAAAAGCCTCGGTTCGTCCGAGCACTAAGAGCTTCCTATTCCGAAGAATAGAAGACATTGGAGTATTAAAACGTAATAAACCTCGGTCCGTCCGAGTATTCGAAAGCCTTCTCTGGAAGCAACAAACCTCGGTCCGTCAGAGTACTCGAAAGCCTTCTCCGGAAGCAAAAAAAACCTCGGTCCGTCCGAGTACTTGAAAGCCTTCTCCGAAAGCAAAAAACCTCGGTCCGTCCGAGTATTCAAAAGCCTTCTCTGTAAGCAGAAAGTCTCAATCCGTCCGAGTAGCCGGAAACATTTCTAAGAATATTTACAACTCAAAACACTCATGCAAAGCGAGCAGGGAAACACGACAAGCTGACATGAAAAACCAGCATATATTTATGTCTTCCCAAAAAATGTGTATGTTCGAACATAACAAAAAAAAGCAAAAAGAAGTTCAAAGCAGCAAGAAAAGGAGTTTACCCTAAAGAAAAGAAAAGGAGTCAGTCTGAAACATAAACAGTCTTGGTGGGGGGAACTTCGGTAGAGGCATCTTCAACAATCGCTCCATCTCCGCCTTCAGCACGGATAACAGCCTCCTTGACCACAACGCCCTCTGCAGCGGCCTCACCTCTGGAAGCCTTCAGACTCGTAGCCCGCTCGAACAACTCCCTTCGGCGGTCCACGGCGTCATCATAACCAAACAGACTGATTGGATCATATTCATCCTCTAATTGCTCCATCTGCAGCTTGACCGAATCTCGCCTGACGGCTAGCCCGATGAGAATGGAGTCCACCGACGCCGCAGTCTCCATGACCAACTTTCGCTGGAGGTCGCTGACACTGTCACAAATGATCGGAAGCTCGGACACCTGACTCCTCAGCGAGTCATTCTCCAATGCAACAAGGTCCATTGCCTCCTTGTCCTTCCTGAAGGACTCAGCTTCCCGGTTGAAGGCATCCACGGGCTTAGACCCCTCCTCACGAGCAGCGCCCAGATCCTCCAATGCTTTGTTCCGAGCAACGATAGCTTCATCGAGCAGCTTCTTGTTGTTCTCGTTGAGGGATTGGAGGTCCTCATATTCTTTCCAGACGCGCTCAAGATCTGCAGACAGCTGCAGCCCATTAACCTCCAGTTAGGAAATTTTCTTTTCGGCCTCATCCAGATCGGATTTCAGTTGAAGGCCCTCATTCAGCGCCGAGTCGAGGACGTGAGACTGCCGACCGCTGGCCCTCGCCTCTGCCAACTCCTACTTGAGCTCCCGATGCTTGATAAGCAGACTCTCCAAATTGGGAGTTATCTGTGTCGAAGCCTGGGTCCCCTAACAGATCGGATACTTCATGACGTAAGAAACCAACTGGAAACAATAGAGGAAAAGTAAACAGTGAAGTAAAAGACTAACCAGCCAGCTACGATAGCACATGCGGCTGAAAAGTCTCATCGTCACTATCGTAGTCGATGAGAGGTTTCAGCTGCACGTCCCCCAAGTCATGGGAGAATCCGACCGAATGCATAGCTCGTCGGATATAATAAGAGCTGGAGAGGGACCCCTTGTCAAAGTCCGCATCAGGGGGAACGAGCAAGCGAAGCAAGGGAGATCCACCACCTGCAGCGCCCGATCCACTCGGCATCGACGGACCCGGGTCCGATGGAGGGAGGATAACTGGAGAAGTTTGAGCGGGTAAGAATGGAATTTCACTGTCAAGGGACCCCCCGGTCGTCTGGTCTTCCTCCTGTTCAAAGTCCGTATCAGAAGATAAAATATGGGCATGATCAGAGGGAGAGGGCGAATCCGCCTCAGAAGGAAATGATCGATAAGCCATCTCAGGATGCTTCAAAATATATGCATCAGCACCCCTTACCGCGCGGTCAAGTGTCCTGATGATTCTGCCCCTTCTTCGTTTCAGGACCGGAGAATCCGTAGAAGGATCCACAAGGGAATCCGAAGGAAGGTCCGCAGGAGGATCCATGGGAAGAACCAATGCACCCGCTGTAGAGGGTTCCGTTCTCACGATCTTCACGGATTTCTCACCTTCGAATTTACGGGGAAGCTTGGGAGCAGCCACCTTCTTTCCTTTCGGATCGGATGAAGATTCCGCCTCAACTCTTTTCTTTTCCATATCCTGAAGAAGGATAAGGAAAGCCTCAGGGTCATTGGTGTCGGGGACAGGGGTGAGCGTGACGCCAGACATTCTTCAGCTGAAACCTGCTTCACAACCAGCCCAAATTAGCCGCACGCCAAGTTAAGCACATAGAAATGAAAAAGGGAAAAGGAGCAAAACAAACACTTACGAGGAGTAACGGGCACAAAACCTGGAGGTGGAGCCCAAAGTTTGGTAAAGACTAGCCAAGGATGCTGGTTAAATTCCTCCCAGTTGAAAGGACCTTTCTGGGGGAGAATCCTGCACTGACCAAGAGTTTCCCGAGAGGCACCCTTCAAAAGCGGATTCCTCACTGAAACGAGACAAACTGAAAATGGTTAGCACGACTATAGATAAACGAGACACAAAGTAATACAAAACTCATGTTCTCACCCTCGTCTTTCCACCAGGTAGGAAGGGACCCGCCTCCAGGAAGAAAGGGGCCACGGATGAAAAACCACTCCTCTTTCCAACGCTTGTCACAGGAAGTCTCATCCACCAAAGCTAGTTTTTTATGATTATGAAAGATGAAACGCATACTGTCTTGGACATTCAAGTGAAGGGACCAGAAGTGGGAGACCATGCTCAGGGTAGGTCGAAAGCCCAACCCGTAACACACCACCGAAAAGGTGATTAAAGATCTCAGGGCGTTCGGCATCAGTTGACCCAACGCGAGGCCGGCATTCTGAAGCAACTCGGCCATCAAAGGGGGAAGGGGAATCCGAACACCCCATTGGAAAAATCGCGGATAAAAAGTGGTCCAAACCTCCCCCGGGGAAAGATAAACTCTCTCCAACGCCTTTGGGAGCCTCATTTCAAAATCCGAAGAGATCCCATAATCGACCCTCAACCTACCGAGCTTGGCCTGCGTTAGTTTTGAGGGAAAATGGAACGGGCCCCTATCTTCCTTGATGCCCTTCGGCTGAGGCTCTTTTTTCTTCTTCTTCTTCTTGCTCATTGTCTCCACCTCGTCCGAATCAGCAGCAGGAGATCTAAGAAGGTTAGAGACGATAACCTCGCCAGCCAAAGAGGAATCCACTTCCCCCGACGGCGTAGGGACAAATTAATCAACCTGAGATGCGGCCTCACTACCCTTAGAGCGACTTTTCCTTTTCTTCTTTTTCTCTTGGGCCGCCTCCTCAGCAAGAACAGGAAGAGGAGGATGCGAAAGGTCGAGAACAGTAGTTGGGCCCATCGAACAGAATCCATTCCCCCCAATGGGTGAGAAGTAGGAGAAGGGACGGGGTCTAAGCCTACATGAATCTTAGAAACTGACCCAAGCTCACTCACAGAAGGGAGGGATTCCTCACCAATCGATGAACGAAGATCAACCGCAGGCTCATTCCCAGGCTCATTCCCCTCAGGCTCACCCCGAGATGAGGGAATGGCATTAGCCCCATCGGTACAGGCAGAGGAAGGGGAAGCCCCAGACTCAATTCTCTCAAAAACCAGACCATCATAGTCATCATCCCCCACGGCTAACCTAGGGGTCCTATGACCTCTAACCACGGAGTTTCCCTCAAAATTATCCATTACAGCAAGAATGGAAAACAAAAGATAGAGAGGAGAAGACTAACCTTCGAAGAAGAACAAGGAAAGCTTTGAGGGAACAGAACGAAGATGACGAAGAATCTTTTGAAAGCGGACGGTTTACAGACAACTTCGAGAATTCAAAAGGCAAACGAGCCTTAAAGTCTGGGGAAAACCCTATTTAAAGAAGAGAACACGAATCCAATCATCGCGACACATGGGGAGGGACACGACGATCTGGATAACCCAAAACTCTTTGGCATTCGTGCCCATCTGAAGATCCAACAGATCGATTTCGCAAGGAGCCATATCTCTTAGAACGGACACGTCCACAAGAGAACGTGACGACTCCAGAGAGAAGGTTAATAGAGCCTGAGTCATGACAAGGCCGAGGAGGTCTATCTTCCGAAGGGTCGTGGTCCCCAACCACTTCAAAGTAGCACGAAGACTCGGGCAAGCATCGCGTCCCTGATCTGATCGATCTACTATCCCCTGCATCAGACTTTCCAACCCAGGAAATAGGGGAAAATTGTAAAGGGTAAAAATAGCACTCTTATGGGCCTCGCTCACACCGGGCCGATTCACATGGGGACAGGCCCATTGGAATCACATCCTAAAGGAGCCAGCCCTCCTATGGGCCACGTTCACTACAAGCCGGCTCACATGGGGACAGGCCCATCCGAGCCAACGCTATAAGGAGCTCGTCCCTCACAGACCAAGTGGAAAGCCCATTAAGCCTAGCCTCATGCTAGCCCGGTCGATGAACCCTCGATCAAGGAACTATAAAAGTCACTTGACCTATCAAATCAAATATGACACTTTAACCTAGAAAACGAACAATCTGATTGTTTTGACCTAATGCTTGGGGCGCAAGGCAAATCTCACCTACCACTACCTAACTTGATCGTCGGAGGGTCGTCGGCTGGTACCACACCGGTGCCCTTCTGACTATCATCTGCTGTAGCGTTTCAGGTTGCTCCGCCACTTAAGGAACAACATATGATGCACATGCTCTATTGTGTGGAACGAGGCTCCGACGAGAAATATCCCACACAAGACGCAACAGTCATTTCCGAAATTCCTAAAAATATTAAGTTACTATTCACTTTCTCTTTAAATATACCAATTGACCAAAACTTGACCATTTTCACTCTTGTTTTTCTTCTCAAAACCGAGAGCACCAAGGGGATTGGGGGAATTTTCGGGTTTCGTTCATTTCTCGACGGATCGACTCGATTTTGGTTGCATCAGAAAGCCATCGAGTCTAGGATTCTTTTCCACCCAACCATCGTGCTTGCCACCCATGATATACGGAGTTCTTGGTAAGTTCATCTTGAAACCCTAAGCTCCAAATAGTGTTTTAATGGAGTTTTCTCTTAATTCCTTCGATTTCTTGTCGTGAAACTCGGTGTTTGTAACTACGGGAGTTGTTTTAAGAGTTTTTGAAAACTTTCCCTTAACCCTAAAACCGAGTTTCAGTCAAAAACCCTTCCCGTTTGAAATTTACTTTTCGGGGTTTGAATAAGGGTTATTTATTATTGATAAATTATTATTGTAATTCAACTCGGGATTTGGTATATTGTATAAAAACCCTAATTATCGATACCCATTGAAATCGGGAATATCGAAATTGCTTGAAACCAACTCGAAACACATCTAAATTGCCTAAAAGCCAGAAAACCAAACTCGAGGCCTATTTTTCCCTATCATGGCCAAGAGCACCCTTTGGGATATTCGGGGTTTTTCGTCGTTTTATGCCTTTAGTTGTCAATCGTTTGATGTATGTTTATTTATTAATTGTTAGATGTAATTAGGTGTTTTTGGACCTTTGATTTGATCACCTTACCTGAAGTTTGGAGTGAAATCTTCATTTACTAAAGTGAGAATAGTTAGAATTTAAAGTAACTTTAGAAAGCGAATAAGTATAATGATTTGTAGAATTGGAAACTAAGACTAGAATTCAAATCTAAGAATAGAGGGAAGTGAGTTAGTGCCCTTAGGATTAGGAGTTAATCCTTTAAGTGAGAACTTAGGAGTTCTCGAGGAAAACATTTGAATCTTAGAAAATTCTAAGTTAGATTCATTTCGAAACATATGATGGATCATTGGAAGTTAAAAGATCCAAACTTTTAGATAGAACGGTTAATAGATACTCGAATTATATTGTAAGTTTAGAATCCTTGAAGGAATAGATTAATCGTTTAAGATAGGATTTACTTTTATTATTGTGGCGGAGTTCGATTTACATATCATTTTTCTGGAATTTCCTATCTATTTACTTTATGTCTTTTACTTTATGCCCCTTTACTTTATGCTTGTTTCGGCTACTTTAATATTCGCACTTTACGTTTATTTACTTTTACGAGCATATCATAAAATCTCGCGCCATAACATATTGCACCATAACATCTCGCATCATTGAAAAGAAAAGAAAGTGAGAAAGAAAAGAAGGGAGAATGTTGGACCCTACGGGGAATGTCTGCATCGCCTTCAGAGAAAAATAAAAGAAAGTGAGAAAGAAAATAAGGGAGAATGTTGGACCCTACGGGGAATGTCCGCATCGCCTTCAGAGAAAAAGAAAAGAAAGTGAGAAAGAAAAGAAGGTTGAATGGGTATCCTACAGGATGTACTCATTACTTCTTCATTCATAAGGTTGAATGGGTATCCTACGGGATGTACTCATTATCTTCATTCATGCATAAAGGGCGAATGCGAATCCTACGGGATGTCCTCATTACCATCATGCATATGATCGATGGAAATATATATCATGGATAAAGAATCGAGATGTTATATTCATGCACGTTTATTTACTTTTTTTACTTATGTTGTAACAAGTTAATGGATGAGAATTTGACTATGAGTGTTAGTAATATCATCCTTCGGAGAGTATAGAATGAAATTACCTAGAGTTTGGAGAACTTTAGGATTTATTGTGTCAGATTAATTGGACACGAATCGGAATACAGATTTGAGGTATAACTTTACTTTTTATTCTTATTATTCTCACTGGGCTTAAGTTGTTAGCTCATGATATTACAAAAATTTCAGGTAATGCCCTAGCTAGAGGTCGTGGGAGAGGAGATGGTGCTGCGTGATCGAGGGATGATGACCTCGAGATGGACTAGGGTTATTTAAAGTCCATGGACTTCGTTTTTGTGAACTTTATATAATCTTGGATTTGTATATTTGTAAATAGCTCTTAAGAGCTTTTGTCTTTACTTTTATGATTATAAACACCTTTTGAACTCCTGGTTAGGAACTTAAAGTTCCTCGTGTATTAAATTGTGAATTTAAAATGTAACAGGTTTTTGGCTAGCCACTTTTCAAACATAACTACACCATTTTTTTCTTAAATTATAAAGACTTCCGCTGTGTTTTCTAATTTAAATTATTTAAAGTGACGTGTCGTCACATTATCCAACATTGTTGATCCCTTTGAAGGCTAATTTTACATCATTTAAGCTTTTATTAGATATTTTATTTGGCTATTGGAGAGCCATTTTTTCATTGTACTTAAAACTTCAAAAATATTCTTTGAGATAAATTTGTAAGGGTTAAAAATATATTTTCACACATTGGGTTTAGTTCTAAGATCGCGGAAAAAAAAGAACGAGGTGGGTTCAATCTTTTCCCAACGGAAAAGGATTGGGTTAGGTTCTAGATCTTGTAAAAAGATATATTTATAAGGGTTTGATCTTGTACCCATGAAAAGGATCGGGTAGTGAGTAAAAAATCTCGAGATGTACTCGGGGAATGGACGTAGGCCGATTTTTGCCGAACCACTCTAAATATCGGCATAATATATCTCTAACCCTTCTCTTTTTATTGCTTGCATATTTATTATTGTCTTGCTTGCTATTAAATACTTGATATTTGTTACTGAGAATTTATTGCTTGTGCATTTAGTTCTAGAACATTTATTTTAGGAATTATCTAGAATTTATTTAAATCAGTAAGAGTTGCATAATATATTATTTGGTCTTAAAAAGTTTTATTTGCTTAACCATTTGGAATTAAAATTAATAAATTTTAAATTTATTTAAACCCTATTCACCCCCCTCCAGGGTTTCCATATCGATCCTACCGTCTTTTTATTGTGCCCTATTAAACCACACTTACCACATCTCCGTGTTTGTATTGTTTCTCTAGTTGATGGGATCCTCTGTTTTTTACTACGCTCATTTTTTTTCACTACATTCGGTGGTAGCATAAGTACCGGCTGATAAACTTCTGATGTTTTCCACTCAAACCCATGAATGACTGGATTCATAGGCTCAACATATACATTCAACTAGCATTATATTGTATAAAAGTTATAGCATAATGAATATGAGCTTATGTTGTGGTCTCTTTCTATATCTAGTGTATGGGAACATAGTATATGGTTTGTTGGGATGTATGCCAGGAATGTTGATTATTCATTTATTAGTAATATTTACATTTTGTTATTTATTAGTTTATAAATACTTGTTTCATCCATCACAAGATCCAGAGATACTATTTGTCACTTGAACTGAGTATGTGATGCTTACATAAGATTCAGCCCAGTTTTAACTCAAATAGTCTATATTACTAGAGATAATGGTTGGGAACCTTATCCTGGTTACTCCAATGGTAAAGGATGGATATAGAAGAATCTTGTCTAATGTGCTATTTCTCATTATGTACGTTGACGACATATTATTAATTAGAAATAATGTAAGAATCTTGTCTGACGCAAAGAACTAGCTTGTTAACAAGTTTCAAATTAATGATCTGGGACAAGAACAATATGTTCTTGGATATTATAAGGGATCGTAAGAACAGGATGTTAGCATTTTCTGAAACTTCCTACATTGACAAAATAGTTTCTAATTATGGAATGGATAATTCCTAGAAATGATACACTATAAGAAAATTGGAAATAGAACACACTAGTCATTTTAATAGGAGACGCAAGAAAATAAAAATCGGATGAATAGTGTATTTTTAAAAATAGAACCAAAATCACGTCACCCATTCCTTTCACTCTCACTCTCTCGCTGAAATCGTAGACGAAATCCTCTCGCCCTTTCACTCTCGTTCTCTAGCTCAAATCGGAGATGAAACCCTCTCGCCCTTTCACTCTCGCTCTCTCGCTCTCTCGCTCAAATCGTAGACGAAACCCTCTCGCTCAAATTGCTCTCTCCCAAACCCTTAACCAAATCGCAGACAAAATCCTGAAGCTCAGACAAAACGAAGACGAAATCGCCATAAGAATTTCTCATACCCTCTCGCACTTTCACTCTTGCTCAGAAGAAAAAGGATTTTTCTCAAGAGAAAAAGGAGTTACTTTTTTATGCCACAACTTGTTCAAGCTCTGCGATTTGATGAAGGGGTGAGTTTTAGTAAATAGCCCTCTTATTGCTATTCTTTTCCATTCCTTGTTTAGTATTTGGTTGTAGCCGCAGGACGTTGATGAAATTATTGTTCTATTGCCTCCATTATTTTTATTTATGTCAATAAATTAATCAATTTAAGGCTTACTAGATCTTGGGTAAAGTTTTTGGTACTAGGTTGTTTGTGACTTATTATCAAGGAGAAACTTATTTTTTTTATGAAGTATAATTTTGTTCAGTTTAATTGATATCAACATAATGTAAAATTTCTTACTTAATGATATTTTGGTTGTTCATTAATGAGAAATTTAGATTTATTCTGTAGGACATGATTGTTGGGTTTGACCAAGAAGCTGCTGCTGCAGTTATTGCACGTCTAGTTTCGTTCAAGATGGAAAATGAGGTAACTGTCATGTTGTTTTCAAGTATTTGTATCTGGAACGTTGGTTTCATCACTTCAAGATTATATTGATAAATTTGGTATCATAAAAGTAATGACATATTCTCATATGGTTATAAAAAGAGAATTTATGTATATTAGATGTTTTCTCATTCCATCAGTAATGCATTTGTGTGTCTATAAGAATCAAAAAGGAAAAAATTTCTTAAACAGCTTAACTCTTATCTAGATATCTACTGGAGCGATGATTTATTTTGTCTTCGATAATAATTTGTCTTTACCATTTTCATTTTTATTACATCTATAAATTTATTATTGTAAATTTTCATTGGGTCCAATACATATGCTCTGGCTTTCCTTTTTCTTCCTCTTTAAGAGAGACAGAGGTATTATATTGGCTTAGTCAGAGATGCTGATAATATAAAAAAGTTCAAGGGCATACCAAGGAAGAAAACTATAAATTAAAAAAGAAAGATCTTAATTTTATTAATAATAATTAGAATAAGAAGAAGAAGAAGCAAGGAAAATTACATTGCCTTTTGTATTGGGAAGTGGGCCCCAAAATGATCGTAGTTTTTAGGAATCTCAAATTTTTGTTTTAAAGTTTCTCTCAAGGGGTTGGATTTGGTGAAATTACAAACCAACAAGGAAATGACTTTTTAACATTGAGTTAGGCATTTGTTTGAATTGTTTATATTATACTATGAAATTTAGGCATTAACCAAGAAGTAATTTAATAGGTTTTTGACACGCAATGTGTGTGAGAGTGAGATTTGGAATTGATTCTCTTTAAGTAGAAATTGAAAAATAAGATAATAATTTGATGTATAATTAAAAGAGGTATATATGTATCTTAGTAAAGTGAACACTATAAGGAAAATGACAATAGGACACTAAACATTTTAAGAAAAATGACAATAGGACACACTAAGCATCGCTGTTATTCACCTTTCATCCATTCATTAATCAGATTTTGAAGGTTCTGTTCGCGGGGGGTTTATTCGAAGGGATTTGAGAGGCTCATATAAAAAACAAGCTAGGCGGATTTTGAAGGTTCTATTCCCAGGGAGAATCTTGTTCTTGTGCTTCATCTCTTCGTTCATTTCGCTCGGTTGAAGCTGTCTCAATTCCTCATTCGACAGGTGCGGGATTTACTAAACCTAACCTTTTCTACTGCTTAATCAATTCTTCTTTTATAACTAAAATTAAACATAGAAAACCAATTCTTCTTCTTCTTCTGTGTATTTCTACTGCTTAATTACATAATTACAGTCATTTAGTCACATTATTGATTTCTTTCTATTATGTAATCTATTAGAGTATTGATTTTCAAGTCCCCTTCTTTTGTAACTGTTTCAATTGAACAATGCTTATAGATAAGTATGCTTTTTATTTATTTAACAATCAGTATTCATTTAGAACCAATTATTGAAGTTTTAGAATTGATAAGATTGGTTTTTTTGAATTTAGAGTCAATGGTTGAACATTGAAGGTTGTTGTCTGATTTGGTGTCGTGTTTGAAAGCCCATTCACAACTAAAAAAAAACCTGATTTCATTTTCATGTGTCTGACTCTGAGTCAGTCTAAAACAAAGTATTCTTCTGAGTCTGAGTCAGTCTAAAACAAAGTATTCTTCTGAGTCTGAGTCAGTCTAAAACATGCCTTTTAGATACATGTTGCTGAAGTTCATTTGTTCTGTGGTCTGATATACATATTTCTTTATATCAGTTTTGTAATGGAATCCCTCTGACTACTTCCGCTGCTGCTAATTTCACCCTTGCAAGGTTTCTCATTTCTTTCTTATTGTAAGTTCCGTTTGATTGCTCGTGCTAGAATGTTTCCATTTAGTGTTGCAGGTTAACCTTTCTCTATTCCACGGCTGATCTGTGTCAAAATAACGGCGATATTAAATTCTTTAATGCAAAATGTTAAAGTAGGCTTGGCTATCTTACAAAATAACACTATCATGTATTTGTTTTCATTGTCAACTGTTATTTATTTCTTAGATATTGAATTTAAAGTTTTTGAGCCATTTATTTATGATATTAAATTCAAACTGACTTGATGTAACTATGCTTTTCTGTAATGTAATTGTATGTTAAATGGTGTTTGTATGTTTAATGCATTGATTCTGATTGGTTTATGAATAAGCTTGATTCTTTTTATTTAACAATGGATAGTGACAGTCTGTGCAATATCAATATTTTATGACTTTTATGATTTGATAAACTAACTTTCATTCTTAATCTATTTGAGTCCATTTCTACTAAGGCATATGCTAGAATTGATTTTTTTTTAATTGATGAATTTAGATTAGTTTGATTTAAGTATTTGTGGATTAAGGATTTTTCTGTTAGTTTTGGTGTTCGTGTTTCTTTGAATCTCAGCCTTCAATTTTCTTCAATTTCCCCTTTATCATTTTTTTTCCATTCTGTTTATGTATTTAAGTTTTCCATTCTCCCTTTTGTCTAGTGATGTACACTTAGCATCAAATCTCGAGTATCTTGCAGTTGAAGTGCTCGAATTGGATGAAAACGTGAGTAAGGATTTGAATGTGAAGAGACTCACTCCAAAACATCCTCAACTTACTATCAGAGGAGATTAAGAGCTTGATTCAATGATCAAGAGAACCATTGCGGAAGGTAGTGTAATTCTTCACATTCACAAATCACTTATTAACAAAGCCTCAATGGACTAAGACCTTTACCTTGTGTTAAAGTTATTAAGCTGATTAACTAATGTTACTTTTATTTAGGATTGCAAAAAACTTTGATTCATGTTAAGTGTATATATTGGGATTTATTGTTATGTAAAATTGTTGCCTTGTTAAAATGTTAAGCTTTTTTTTTTAAAGCATATGTTGTTCTTTATTAGCATGTTCAAGTACCCTTGACGTGTTTTAAACATATATCATTGACTTGTGTAGTGTCATGACTTGGTCTTACTGTACCAGGTTCATTGTCATGGACAAATCATGGATGGCTAAAAGTAGACTCTCTAAAGAGTACGAGTTGGGGGTTGAAACTTTTATTAAGTCTGGGTTATGTCATGTCAAACCGTTAAACACTATAAGATGTCCACGTCTCAAATGTGGGAATCTACACAGTCATAACCCTACTACCATTCGAACTCACTTGTATATTAATGGTATAGACCAAAGTTACAAGGTATAATATTGGCATGGTGAAGATTTGCCGTCGGAAAAAGTTAACCACAATGAGTCATATAATGAATTTGACGAAAAATTTGGAGAGGAGGATTTCGAAGATGTGATTGAGATGGTTCAAGTTGCTCAAGAACAATTAGAGAAGAATTCTATATCATTCGAAACAATGTTTAGTGAAGCTCAGAAGCCTTTATACGTAGGATGCAAAAAATATACGAAATTATCATCTTTAGTGAGGCTATACAATTTGAAGGTTTGATTTGGGTGGAGTGATAGGTGGAGTGATAATAGTTTCTCAGATCTACTATCCATAGTTAGTGATCTCTTACCTAAACCCAATGAAATGCCAATTTCCATGTATGAAGCGAAAAAAACCTTACGTGCTCTAGGGTTGACTTATGAAAAAATACATGCATGTCCAAAGTATTGTTGCTTGTATAGAAAGGAATATTCAGAGGTCGTTAGATGTCCTATTTGTGGTACTTCAAGATGGAAATCAACGAAGAATTCACAAATAGAGAAAAAAGGGGTTCCCATGAAGCAAATATGGTATTTTCCTATCATTCCAAGATTGAAAAGATTGTTTAGAAGTGTTGATCATGCGAAAAACTTGATTTGGCATCCAACAAGTAGAAAAAATGATGGGATTTTATGACACCCTTCTGATTCACCGTCATGGAGGTTAGTAGATCACTTATGGCCAGATTTTGGGTCGGAACCAAGAAACATCTGGTTGGCTCTCTCAGCAGATGGGGTTAATCCTTATGGAGATTTGAGTAGCAAGTATAGTTGATGGCCCGTACTGCTTTCAATATATAATCTTCCACCATGGTTGTGCATGAAGAGAAAGTTCTTGATGTTGTCATTGTTGATATCAGGACCAAAACAATCGGGCTATGATATAAATATATATTTAGCTCCATTGGTTGATGACTTGAATCTTTTATGGGAAATCGGAGTTGAGTGTTACGATGCATTTAAGAAAGAGACATTTAATTTAATGGCGATATTATTACGGACCATCAATGATTTTCTAGCATACGGTAACTTGTGTGGATGCACTGTAAAGAGTTTTCATGCATGTTCAATATGCGCTGAAAATACATCTTCACTCTATTTAACACTTCGAAAGAAGATGACATATATGCGACATAGGTGGTTTTTACCACGACATCATCCGTATAGAAAACAGAAAAAGGCATTCGACGGTAACACTGAACATGATAATGCTCCCCAACCATTGTCAGGAGAAGTGATTTACATGAAAATTAATGAGATTGAATTTTCAAGTATTGAGAAGCATGTAAAGAAGATATATCGGAAGAGAAAGTCTATATTTTTGAGCTTCCATATTGGCACAAATTGTATGTAAGGCATTGTCTAGATGTAATACATATCGAGAAGAATGTTTGCATGAACATAATTGGAACCCTTCTTGATATTCCTGGAAAGAGTAAGGATGGAGTTAGTGCTAGATTTGATTTAGTTAAATTGAATATTTGGATTGAATTAGCGCCTAAAGTTGAAAAAAAGAGAACGTATTTACCTCCAGCTTGTTATACCCTTACAAAATAGGAGAAACGTCGTGTGTGTAAGACTTTATCAGAAATTAATGTTCCAGAGGGATATTCATCTAACATTAGAAACCTCGTGTCAATGGAAGACGTGAAATTAAATGGACTAAATCTCATGATTGTCACGTATTTATGCAACAACTACTTCCAGTGGCTCTACGCTCGGTCTTACCTAAGCACGTCAGGTATGCAATAATTTGAATGTGCTTCTTCTTTAATGTGATATGTTCAAAGTCCATACGTGTAGCAGAGTTGGATAACCGTCCATTTAGTAAGAGAAATAAAACTATGTGGTCCGGTTTATTTATGATGGATGTATCCTTTTGAGAGGTATATGAAAGTGTTGAAAAGTTATGTGAGAAACAGATACCATCCGGAGGGTTGTATTAGTGAAGCCTACGTTGTTGAGAAAGCCGTGGAGTTTTGTTCAGAATTTCTATCTGATATAGAACCTGTTGGTCTTGGTTTGTACAGAAAAAAAGAGTTAGAATATAATCAAGACAGACCATTATCCGCCGCGACTTACTCAAGTCCTAGCAAAGATCAATTAGAGCAAGCACATCGTTATATATTGGAGAACACTGATGATGTGTAGCCGTACATTCAGTAAGTTCATTTTTGTATCATCATTTAATAAACAATGTGAATGATTTATAATATTTTTGCTATCACATTCGTAGGGAGCATATGGAATTCTTAAAAGCTCAAAATTCGAGTAAATCGAATAGTAAAAAATGGCTACAAGATGAACACAATCGTTCGTTTAGTTCTTGGCTACGTGACCGGGTATAGTATGCCTCTATTTATAAGAGATGACGTTGATGTTCTCATAACATCATTTTGATGTTTAATGGAATTTTTCAGGTAGTAGAACAATTAAGAAGCGTAGATAACAATGTCACCCAAACATTAAGATGGGTGACACATGTCCCGCACCACGACGTGAGGACATATGAAGGTTATCTCATCCAAGGTCGTCGATATCATACATAGTCTTATGATAATATGCGTACCGTACAAAATAGTGGGGTTTCTTTGGTAGCCATAACAATGCAAGTAGCCAGTTCCAAAGATAAGAAACCTATCACAACAGAAATGACTTTTTATGGGGTCATCCATGAGATATGGGAGGTCAATTACAACACATTTACAGTTATAATGTTTAAGTGTGATTGGGTGGAGAGTAAAAATGGCGTTCAAAAAGATGATCTCGGATTTACTGTAACGTCCCGTTACTTTTGGGGGTAAATTTTTTTTATTATTTTATTTTATTTATTTACTTTAATTAAAGTATTTAAGGTTAATTTAAAAAAATAGTGATTTCGATTTTAGTAGCTATTTTCGTCCGAAATTCATTTAAATCGTTTTAATACTTTAAAATTGTTTCGGTGACATTAATAATTATTAATGGGCCAATTAATAATTATTAATCACCTTTAGATTTATTTAAGAGCTTCGGGTTTCGTTTTTAAAGTAAAAACAAAAGAGGGACGTAGGCGTCATTTTCCAATTTCTTAAATATCTAAATTTACTATTCATTTATCTTTAAATATCACCAAAGTTGACAAAAATCATTTCATCTTCTTCCTTCTCCTTTGTCTTTGCCGTGAGCTTCCATTCACCATGGATGAGAAGTTTCTTTTCTTCGTTTCTCATTCGTTTCTCGGCGGATCATCGTGTTTTCGGTTGCGTTGGATTGGTAGGGACGAGGGCTACCTATCCAACCTAGCTTTTCGAAGTTTCTCGTTCTTTACGGGAAACCCTAAAAAGTAAGTTTTCAAAACTTTTTACATGGTTTTGTTCGTTTTTTATTATAAATGAGTTTTGAAGTTGAAATCATGAATTTCCATCAATGAATTTGACGATTTTGAGCCCGGATTTTCGAAAAACACTATTCATCCGAAATCACTATTCACCCGAAATTGCACACTTGTTCGCATATTAGTTATGAGTTGTAATATGTTGTGCAATTGGTGAATTGTAGGTGCGATTGCTCGGTTGTTGTTTCGTGGAAAGTGGAGATTTGGAGTTATTCGGCTAAGGTGAGTTTAATGTGAAAGTTAGTGGTTTTATGAATTTAGTTTCATTATGTAATTGTTTATCGATGTTAAGAGGGAGATAACTTCTTAGGATTAAGTTTTGGTTGGAGACTTTGATTCGGAAGTGTGTGTGGAAAGTTTGGAATTATGGTTAGTTCGATGATTAGAGAACATCGGAGAGGTTTGGAAGTATGGTATTGTGATTTGGAGATGTTAGATGAAAGTGGAAATGGAAGTTACTTTGGTTGATTTGAAAGTTACTTTGATGGATTTGGAAGTAAAGTAATTAGAAGATGCACTAGAGTGATAACTCGTGTAATCTAGTTAGTTAGGTTTCTTTTTAACTTAGTAGAATTCTTTGGAGTTTAGCTAACTTTTTGGGGACCTACGGCACATTGATTCTGCACGTGATAGTATGTGATTTTGATCCATATGTAATCATGGTGAGATGATTTGTGGTGACCTTAGGCACATTGATTTACACATGGTAGTATGTTGATTTTGATCCATATGTAATCATGGTGTGATGATTTGTGGGAACCTTGAGCAGTTTGATTCTGCACGTGATAGTATGTGATTTTGATCCATATGTAATCATGGTGAGATGATTAGTGGGATAGTGCATGGTAGTATGTGATTTTGATCCATATGTAACCATGGTACTATGGTTTGTAACTAGTACATGATAGTATGTGATACGCTCCATACGGTATCATGGTGCGATGAGACCTATATGGTGAAATTCCTGAGACCTATATGGTGAAATTCCTGAGACCTATATGGTGAAATTCCTGAGACCTGATATGGTGAAATTCCTGAGACCTATATGGTGAAATTCCTGAAACCTGATATGGTGAAATTCCTGAGACCTGATATGGTGAAATTCCTGAGACCTATATGGTGAAATTCCTGAGACCTGATATGGTGAAATTCCTGAGACCTGATATGGTGAAAGTCCTAATATCCGATGTGGTGAAAGTCCTGATATCCTATGATTTGAGATATGGTACGACCGTACGTTGTATGTTGATTTCGATCCATACAATAGCACGATACGATGAACTTGTTTGGTAATAAAGATAGTTAATGTTACATTTACATATTCTTTAGAATTGTGTAGTAAGACTTAGTAGTGAATGTTACTTTACTTTAAGTCTTTATATCTATCTCTTGGTAATGATTGATGAATACTGGTAATATATGACTATCGAATGATTGTATGGAAATTGGAAGTGTTGATGTGGGTAGTATTGAGCATTATAGGCCTTTGGACACGATTTCGGTTATGAGATTTTGTTCATAGGATTACTTGCTTTTGTTTTACTCTCACTAGCATGTTATGCTAATGGTGCTACACTTACAAATTTTCAGGTAAACCTCGAGCTATGAAGCGTGGTAAAGGAGGTGGAGCCGCGTGACTAGTCGAGATGGTGTATGGACAATATTAAGAACTCATTTTGGTTTAGCATTCATTGAATGCTTGTAAATTATTCCATCTTTATATACTTATGTCTTTTTGAACCCGAAAGGGTATTTGTGTAAAATATGTCTATGTTTTATGATTTAAATATCTTTTGGAATACGCATTCCCAATTTATCGCTTTTTCTGGAATTTGGGTTGTAAAACAGGTTTTGGCTATTCGATTTTTAAACGAACCACGCCGTTTTTCTTTAAAAGTCGAGTCTTCCGCTGTGCATTTGAATTTAAAGAATTTAACGGGTTCGGGTCGTTACATTTACACTTGTTGATTTCAGTCCTATCGGGCACAAGAATGATTCTTTCATATTAGCTTCACAAGCTAATCAAGTATTTTATATTGAAGATTCAAGTGATACGAGATGGTCTGTTGTTCTTTCACCCCCTGATCGTGAATATATCGATGAAAATGATGATGATGATGATGCATCCTTTGATTGCCCCCCTCCAACTAAATTTGTTCCGGAAGATCCTTTACTTGATGATCTAGATGAAGATATGTCATTGTATATGCGAGATGATTGTGATGGAACATGGATTATAGATTCATAGCTTTATATTTGTTTTGTAATGTATTTACTATTTCATCCTGTATAAAACTTGTTTTGTAACGTTTTCTTCATGTATAATATTTTTTGTTTTGTCGTGATATCTATTGATTTTCAGGTATTATGAGTCACTCGAGTGGTAGTGATGATGCATGTGACTCAAAGAATGAGAAAAAGAAGAAAACTCGTGGACCAACTACCATGCGACATCTATTTCATGCTATGAGTGAAGGAATGAAAAGAGATGTACGATATAATGAATTCGGTCAAACTGTTGGATTGGAGTCTATCAACTTGTCAAATTATATTGGGGCATGCGTACGTGAGCATGTGCCGATTACTTATAGTAATTGGAATGTCGTCCCTATGGAATTGAAGGATAAACTTTATGTCATGATTAAGGTAAGTAGACGATTATTTTAAAACTATTGAATTATAATGTATATAACATCATCTTAATAATGAATTCTAATGTATATAGGGACCATTTAATACTGCCAAGGAATCAAAAAAAGAGTTGATGAGCGCCGCTGCAAATTGTCTTCGTCAGTTCAAAAATAAATTGGGGAGGAAATATATTACGCCCCATCTCGACAACCCTGACCGCTTATAGCGTCCACCGGAGATGTATCACCAGATCACTCTAGAGATTTGGAGATAGTTTGTCAATTCCAGACTAACTGATGAATTTAAAGAATTTAGTGACCTACAAAAGGCACGGCGAGCGAAGAATAATTTATAATCACAAGATAGGTCGACAAAGCTACCCGAATTTTAAAGAACGTTTGGTAAGAATTTAGCAAGATATCCTCATTCTTTATTGTTTTCAAGATTAAGAAGTTGTTATAGTGCTTATTTGTAATTCATTGCTGTTATGAATTATATGTACTTTGTTATTATTGTTTAAGATGAAGTTATTTTGCTTCTTTGTTTTGATTTATGAACACAGATTAAGTCTAAGAAATATGAGTAAATTGATGATCGGGCTATGGTGTGGAGGGAAGCACAATGTGATAAAGATGGGAAACTGGATGAAATGACTCAGGCCGTGGCAGATCGAATTGTTAGTATTATTTGCATTTTCTTATTCGTTTAATTTTACTTTGTTTATTTTAACGATTTTACATATGCGTAGGATGCGTTAATTCGAACAAATAATTTAAATGTGGAGTCAATATCTAGCAAGAATGAGGATATATTGACAACGGCATTGTCATCTAAAGAACATTTTGGATGAGTTCGAGGATGAGGCAAGGGTATCACCCCAAATTCTTATTTTAATAAGCCAAGGCGTACTAAAAAGAAGAAAGGGAGAGATGAAGAAGAAGAAGACCCATATGTGCTTCACGCACGTATCCGAGAGTTAGAGTCCGAGCTGCAAACACTTAAGAGAGACTCTATTTCTAAGCGGGATAGTTGCTCTAAGATGTTTGAAAAGACAAATGAAGAGGTACTATAACACTTTTTTATTAATAGTTATAGTTTATCACAATTAATAAGTTATTATTATTTCCATTTCTATTTTACAGAATGAAGAATATAATGTTGGTGAAGATATTGTTGAGATACCACAACCTATTGAGGTAGTAACATTCTTATTTTTTATATATGTTGAACATATATTATGTGTAGTAATTATTTCATTTTATACTTTGTATCAAAGGGGAGAAAATGTCGATTGTCAGCGGGATCCATTACCATTATTGTGGCTATTGGGATGGCATTTGTACAATAAAATACCACACAAACAAGTTTGATGGCGGAAGAGGGTAATGTGATGGTATCTATTGATATGCTTATTGGGGAGGATTGTTTGCTGCCTCTACCGCCTAATGAGGAGATAATGAGACTTTCTCAAGTACTCGGTTCAACAATTGCATGGCCTAAAAACCTCATCTTGTTGGGAGAAGCCATGAAGATTGAGTCTGAAAAAAAGAAAAAGGTAAAGCGAATAAAAAATATTATAGAAGAGAAGAAAAAGGAAAAGAAACCACCTCTTGCGGTTCAATTTTTGAGACTACAAGCAGAACATAGTCATGTTCTGTGACGTCCCATTATTTTGAGGTGAATTTTTATTTATTTATTTTATTTATTTATTTATTTAAAGTATTAAAGATTATTTTAGAATTAGTTATTTTGATTTAAATAGTTAGTTTCGTTCGGAAATCTTTTTAGTTGCTTAATTAGCCTAAACGAGTTTCGATGGTATTAACAATTATTAATAGGCCAATTAATAATTATTAATCACCATTGGGCTAGTTTAAATGGTTCGGGTTTAGTTTTAAAAGCTTAAGGCAAGAAAAGGACGTAGGCGTCAATTCTGATTTCTTAAATATCTAAACACTATTCATCCTTCTCCTTTATTAAGCCAAAATTAGACAAAAATCATAAATTTCTTCTCATCTTTTCATCCCAAACCCGTAGCTTAGAGAGAAAAAAAGAGGAGAGAAAGAAATTGTCACCCCGGCTTCGTTTCTCGACCGTTTTCATCGTGCCTTAGCTCATTGGAAAGCTCTCAAGACGTACTTTCTACCCATTCCATCAATCGAGGTTTTCGTCCATTCTCTCAAGGCTTTAAGGTATGTTAAAGTTCAAAACCTAAAGCTTCAAATAGTGTTTTAATGGTGTTTTGGTTTTAATCTTCCAATTCTTGCTCGGTAACTCGAAGATTTAGATCGAGGGAGTTGTTTTATGTATATTTAGAACTTTCCCTAAACCCTAGAATCGGGTTTGAGCCAAAAGCCATTTCTTTTAGTTTTTCTCATGTTTGATGATGGTTAGGGTTTTGATTTTGATATGTTTTATTACTTTACATAATTGTTCGGGATCGAACTTTTGTCTAAAACCCTAATTGAGGTTTACCCATTGATGGTACCAACCTCCAAAGTGCCCGAAACCAACTCGAAACACTTATAAAGTGCTTGAAAATCTAGAAAACCAACTCCACTTTTCCTTTCCCTCGAGCCGTGGGCCTCTTGGGGGCATTTCCGGGTTGTTTTGTCTTTTATTTTAGTATCGTGACGATCATTATTCGATTCGGTTAATTAATATACTTTAGGTGTATTTTAATTATAGGTTTCGTGCATCGTTTGTGAATTTTGGTCAACCGGTGATTCGGAGTTGACTTCGATTATAAGGTGAGTTTAAAATGGTTGTGATTACTTTTATGTTTTCAAATTAAGAAGGTTATTAGATTTTAGAACTTTTCCAAGAATGCATATAATTGGGAGTTAAGGAAAGTGCATAAGGAAAGAATTAGTTAAGTTGTATGATTTAAAGTGAGATGTTATTGGTGTATTAAGTTAATTTCTCGAGAAGGATTAGATTCCGAAAATTGGAGAAGAGTATTAGATAATCCTTTTATTTCGAGTGGTTATAAGGTAGTTAAAAGAGACTTTGGAGAGATTCTTCATGTAGAATCGAGTTAGTATGATATTATAAGCGATGGGATTCGCTATTTAGTACTACCAAAGAGGAGTAGTACGTGTGGTGTTATAATACACACGATTTATGATTGGTGACTGTGTGGTCACGGTGACAATGAGGTCATGGTATGGTTATGTATGGTGACAACGTGGTCATGGTGACAATGAGGTCACGGTATGATTTGTGTAGGGTTACAATGTGGTCACGGTGACAATGAGGTCACGATATGATTTGTGTATGGTGACAATGAGGTCACGGTATGATTTGTGTAGGGTGACAATGTGGTCACCGTGACAATGAGGTCACGGTATGATTTGTGTAGGGTGACAATGTGGTCACGGTGACAATGAGGTCACGGTATGATTTGTGTAGGGTGACAATGTGGTCACGGTGACAATGAGGTCACGGTATGATTTGTGTAGGGTGACAATGTGGTCACGGTGACAATGAGGTCACGGTATGATTTGTGTATGGTGACAATGTGGTCACGGTGACAATGAGGTCACGGTATGATTATGTATGGTGACAATGTGGTCACGGTGACAATGAGGTCACGGTATGGTTGCGTATGGTGACAATGTGGTCACAGTAACAGTGAGGTCACGGTATGATTTGTGATTGGTGACAATGTGGTCACGAGTGTGAATGTGAATGGTGACAAGTGGTCACGGTTGAATTATAAAATGTGACAATGTGGTCACAATGTGAAATTTACTTTGTTATTTACTTTGTTATGCACTAGTACTTTATTTTACGAGCTTAAATGTTTAGTTTTTGAATTTACGATATAGTAGAATGGGATTGATTTCTTATGTAAAGTACTTGGGAATATTGAATGGGTAGTAAGAGCACGTTAGGATTATTTGGACACATTTTCCGATATGGGATTGGATCCATAGAAGTGCTTGCATCCATCTTATTCTCACTAGCATTTTTATGCTAATGTTGCTACACTTAAACTTTTCAGGTAATACTCGTGCGAGAGGGCGAGGTCGTGGAGGTGTGGTGCTGCGTGATCGCGAGTGGATGTCTTGGATACTTGGACTAGAAAAGGTATATTTTGAAGCATTTTAGAAATGCTAAATATAAACTTTATATTGATGTCTTAAACTTGTATTTTGTGGCTCATGAGAGTCTGAGATCCATTGTTTATATTTTCGTGTTATTTTCTCTGATTTTGGGTATAAAATGGAGTGAAATATCTATTGTTTTAAATTCTCTGAATTGAGTTCATGTAAACAGGTTTAAGGAGTTCATATTTTAAACAGATCCACGCCAAATTTTTATAAAAATAAAGTCTTCCGCTGTTTATTCTAATTTAAAGATTTGAGAAAATTCGAGTCTTTACATGTTCTTAGTTCAATATTGTTTACCCTACCTTTCGACTTGTTTGAATCGGAAAGCGGTTACAGGCTATTGCAAAAAGATTTTATTCATTTCTGTGATATGGAGCCTATTGCAGTTGATTGCATAACTGCTTATGTTGCGTAAGACGTTTGTTTTATCCTAATTTATTTAATTTTAAAGTTTTTCACTTTGTATATGTGATTAATTTTGTTCGATTCTATAGGTATTTGTACACCCAGTGGATTGTACCTCATGCTTTGGGTATGTACAAATTTATGGACATTCGAGATGTATCTGTGAATGGAGGTACTCACGAGGCGCGAGCGGTAAAATTATCATTGAGATTGTGCACACTTGAAGTTGGCCAAATCTTGTTAGTTCTCTATATTATTGGGTAAGTGTTTTCTCAATCACCACTTTCTTTATTATCTTAGCAATTTCTTCTCCTGTTATTAATGCATTCATTTAATCTTTGGTTGATTTTTAGAGGTCACTATGTTCTAGTAGTGATCGATCCAAGTGCAAATATAGCATATTACATGGATTCTATGAAAAATCGTCTGTGTGATGAAGTAACAATCGTGGTGGAAATGTAAGTTAACTAGAATTATGGCTTCAATTCTCAATAATTTTTTTCTTACAATAATTATCTATCAATATGTATTACTTGTAGGGCCTATAAATTGTATCAGGTGAATGAAGGGAACAAAAATAGAAAAAAGCTAGCATTTAGAGTGGTGAAGGTAAATACATTTCCACTTTTTATTAGCGATTAGTATTTATTAACATAGCTTTATTAAACTATTTCACTATGTAGTCTCCTTGCCAACCTGGTGTCGTTGAATGTGGCTACTATCTAATGAGATTTATGCGTGAAATCATCAGAAGTCATAGCACACAAATCATTGATGTGGTAATGTTGACTTCTATCTTCTTTGTTTAAGATCTAAGCAAATATTATGACATCCAATGTTTGGTCAAACATTCGGTTTTGTGTGTAGATGAAGAATATGCCATCAACATTTAGTCAAAAAGAACTAGATGAAGTCAGGGGTGAGTGGGCCGAGGTCGTGGCAGCTCAATTAGATTAGGTAATACTTTAAGTACTTTTGTGACTATTTTATACATATCGAGTGTCATGGCTATCCTGTAGTGACGCTAGCCTTGACTATGGTTATTTATTTATTTTTTCTATCTTGTACATATCGAGTTTCTTGGCTATCCTGCAGTTATGGTAGCATTGACTATGGTTTTATATTTATTGTGTCTATCTTGTATATATCGAGTGTCATGGCTATCCTGCAGTTATGGTAACCTTGACTATAGTTTGTATATTTATTGTGTATATTGAATGTCATGAATATCTTTGTGTTATGGTAGCATTGACTATCGTTATTTATTTAATGTCCCTACATTGTACATAAACCCATCATTTTTCAGTTTCTTATCCTAGACAAGTTAAAATCAGCTTCCAAAAGGGAATAAATTTTGAAAACTCACGGTGAGTATTGCTAGTGTAAGAGTATGAGCATGAATCTAGCAGTGCTTATTTATTTATTTTTTGTTTTTTTGTTTTTCTTGATGTGACGACCCGTCACTTTTAAATAATTTAAAATCAGAGAAAACAGCGGAAGTCTTTTAATTTACGAAAAATTGGCGTGGTTTTGTTTGAAAATTGGCATGCCGAAAACCTGTTTACATCCTAATTTTCAAATCTAATAAAATCACATGGACTTTAAGTCCAAGATCAGGAGTTCAAATATGTATATCATATAAACATCAACATTAGGCTCTTAGGAGCCAAAAACAAAATACAATTTATTAAAGTTCTTAAAGTTCATCCAAAATATGACATAAACTTTACAATTCCAATAGTCCATCTCGAGGTCAGCATCCCTCGATCACGCAGCACCACCTCCTCCTCCTCGACCTCTAGCCAAGGCATTACCTGAAAGTGGTTGTAATATCATGAGCTAACAAACTAAGCCCAGTGAGAATAAATAGCATAAAAAGTAAAGATAGACCTCAAACTCGCATTTCGATTTGTGTCCAATTAATCTGACACCATACACTCCTAAAGTCATCCAAACTCTAGGTAATTCTATTCCATGAAATCCAAAGTATGACATTACTACACTTGTAGTCAATTCTCAAACATTAACTTGTTATGACAAATAAAGTAAAGCGAATAAACTTTGTTTAACATATAACATCTCGATTCTCTTTCTCATCTATCATAAGCATAAAAGTAATGAGTACATCCCGTAGGATACGCATTCGCCATTTATGCAAGAAATGAAGGTAATGTGGATTTTTACATACTATCCACCCTTATCCTTATGTATAAAGTAGTGTGGGCAACTTAAAATATCCCACCAAAACTTATGCATGGAAGTAGTGTGGGCAACTTAAAATATCCCACCAAAACTTATGCATGGAAGTAGTGTGGGCAACTTAAAATATCCCACCAAAACTTATGCATGGAGGAAATGTGGACTTTCTCGTATTCCACCATTATCCTTTCGTTTTTCTTTCTCACTTTCTTTTCTTTTCAATAATGCGAGATGTTATGCATATGGTTGCATATGCTTGCAAAAGTAATAAAGTAAATGTAAATGATAAAGCAACCGAAACAAGCATAAAGTAAAGGGGCATAAAGTAAAGAACATAAAGTAAAGGGCATAAAGTAAAATAGATAGTAATCCCGGATGAACGATATATCGATCGAACTCCGCTAACAATAATAAAAGTAAAGGTCAAAATATAACGATTAACCTAAACTTTCAAGGATTCTAAACTTCCAAGTGAACCATTCTAAACTCCGAAACTAATCTAACTTAGAATCTTCTAAGATTCGAGGTTTTCAACGAGAAATTCTAAGTTTCTCGCCTAAAGGATTAACTTCAAATCCTAAGGCACTAACTCACTTCCTCTAATCTTAGGTTGGATTCTAATCTTAGTTCCGATTCTACAAATCATCGTACTTATTTGCTTTCTATAGATACTTTAAATTCTAATCATTCTCACCTTAATTAAAAGATGACCTTGCTCCTAAGTCCGGTAGAGCAATCAAACAAACGGTTCAAAAACACCTACAAAAGGATTAATATCCCGAAAATTAATAAATTACCAACCAACGATTAAACAACGACCAAACATACAAAACGACGAAAAACTCAACAAACCCCCCATAAGAGGCTCTCGGCCCTCTCATCAAAATGAGGTCTCGGGTTTGGTTTTTCGGCTTTTTGGCAATTTAAATACGTTTTGAGTTGGTTTTAAGCAAATTCGATAATCCCGATTTCAATGGGTATCGATGAATAGGGTTTTTGAACATTACTCCCTTTCCCGAATTGAATTTAAATAAACATTCATTCATTAAATTTTAACCCAAAATCAAACCCAAAAGGGTAAATTTCAAACGGAAAGGGTTTCGACTGAAACTCGGTTTTAGGGTTATGAAATAGTTTCCAAAAACATGTAAAACTACTCCCGAATTGACAAACACCGAGTTTCACGGCAAGAAATCGAAAGAAAACAAGTAAAACTCCATTAAAACACTATTTGGAGCTTAGGGTTTGAAACTTTACTTACCGAGAACTCCGCAAAACACGAGTGGCAAGTACGAAGGCTAGGTGGAAAAGGATCATAGGACCGATACCTTTCCAATGGAACGAGAATCAAGTCGATCCGGCAAGAAACGAACAAAAACCAAAAATCTTCTTTTTGCTCTTGAAGCTCACGGCCAAGGAGGAGGAAATGAATGAGCTTTTTGGTCAACTTTGAGTCAAGATGAGTTTTTAAAGACAAATGAATAGTGTTTTTAGATATTTTGCAAATTGGGTAATTACGATTTTGCCCTTTTACGACTTTTGACTTAAAAACGATTCCCGAACATCTCAAACTATCCCAATGGTGATTAATAATTATTAATTGGCCCGTTAGTAATTATTAACACCATTAAAACGTATTTAAATAAATAAAGCCATTAAAAGGAATTAAAATGAAATAAATTACTAAATTCTAATTTAATAATAAATAAATGAATTTTAATTACTCAAATTAAAATAAAATAAATAAAAGTTTTTTTTTTATCACAAAAATAACGGGACGTTACACTTGATTTCCTTCACTCTCCTAAGATCTTAATTATTAAGATTAAGTTTATGAACAAAATGTCATGAACACCCCCATAGAGAACGAATGCTACATAATGTGATAACTATTAAAAATTCTTAAATTCTAATTGACATTTTCTTTCCTTTAACGTTGTGTTAACTGTTTACTCTTCTAAAACATGGGGTGTTCAATGCTTCCTTTTGAAGGCCGAGTCACTCATATATCTGTAACGTCCCGTTATTTTGAAGTGATTTTTTTTATTTAATATTGTTTATTTATTCATTTATTTCAATTCAAGTATTTAGTTTAATTATTATTTTGTAATTTCGATTTTAGTAGTTAATTTTTGCCCGAAATTCTTTTTAATCGTTTTAATATTTTATTTTCGCTTCGGTGACATTAATAATTAGTAATAGGCCAATTAATAATTATTAATCACCTTTAGATTTATTTAAGAGCTTCAGGTTTCGATTTAGAAGTCAAAAGTCATAAAATGACGCAACCGTCATTTCCGATTTCTTAAAAATATCAAAACACTATTCATTTGTCTTTAAAAATCAAGCAATTGACCAAAGTTGACCAAAACCTCTCATCGTTCTCTCCCAAGGCCGAGGCTATCAAGGGGGAAATGGGGGATTTTTGGTTTTTGCTCGTTTCTCGGCGGATCGACTCGATTTCGGTTGCATCGGAAAGCCCTCGGGTCTAGGATTCATTTCCACCCAACCATCGTGCTTCCCACCCGAGATCCACGGAGTTCTCGGTAAGTTTCTCTTGAAACCCTAAACTCCAAATAGTGTTTTAATGGAGTTTTCTTTGATTTCTTTCGATTTCGTGTTGTGAAACTCGGTGTTTGTAAATATGGGAGTTGTATTAAGTGTTTTTGAAAACTTTCCATAAACCCTAAAACCGAGTTTCAGTCGAAACCCTTCCCGTTTGAAATTTACCTTTTGGGGTTTGATTATGGGTTATGTATTGTTGATAAATTGTTGGGTAAAATACCATTTTGGTCCCTGAACTTTCACTTGAGTTTCGTTTTCGTCCCTGAACTTTTAAAAATGACGTTTTTCGTCCTTGAACTTTCCAAATCGTTTCGTTTTCGTCCTTCCGTCTATTTTTCTGTTAGTTGACCGTCAGTGATTGATGACATGGTAATTTTAATGATGTGGCTTGCTGACGTGGCTTCTTTTAATATTATTTTAATTTATCATGATTTTAATAATTTTTTAATCTCTCTCCTCTCCCCATTTTTCTCCCTCATCCATTAATTCCCTCTCTTTCTCTATCCTCTTCATTGCTCTCTCTCCTCCATTTTCCCAAACTCCTTCCCAGCCGTCTTCCTCCTTCATTCTCACTTTTCCTCAATTCTTTTTGTTGTCTTTTTTTTCCTCTTTCTACATATGGATTTTCCCAAACTCCTTCTCAGCCGTCTTCCTCCTTCGCTTTCATCCATTTCATCCATTTTCGTATTCTATTTTCCCCATTTCTCACTCCATACGACATCCTTTCTTCCACTAATATATCACATCTTTCTCACTCTCCAAGCTCTATTCTTCAACAATGGCGGATTCTCCATCCTCTTTACTACTACACTCTAATTCTATTTCACTCTTAGGGTTCATCTTCCTTCCATAGCTAGGGATTGGTTTTTTATTCATTAGCCATTAATGAAATTCAGTCATTTTTCCTTGCCCAACCCAAGTTATTGTGATTTTTGAAAAAAAAGAATCGAAAACAGAGAAGGAAAGGAAGGAGAAAAAAAACGACTTCAATTCCGGCTTCGAGAATGACAAGAGCGACGAAACTTACCTGAAAATTTGCGATCGGGAGGGTGCCATTGCAGGTGAAGACGATGGTGGTGATAATGGTGGCGTATTCAAATATACGTATTGCCGATTGCCGACCCAATTGAACCCTAATTTGGAAAATTCCTATTTTAACACAAGCCTTACCATACTGTAATTTCCCATTTTATCTGGGTTTTTATTTTTGGGTGAAAATTCATGGATTGAAGCTAGTTTCAGGATTAGATTTTTTTTTAAATAAAGCTATGTTCTTTTCTCACACATTTACTCTATTTTTAGACATTAAATTTCATCTTCTCTTAATCTCAAGAGAAGAATTTACTACCAAGAAATTAGGAGAAATAATTGAAAATCACAATAGAACAAAATCAATAAAGAATCAGTGAAAATCCATATGTAGAAAGAGAAAAAAAAAGACAACAAAAAGAATTGAGGAAAAGTGAGAACGAAGGAGGAAGACGGCTGAGAAGGAGTTTGGGAAAATGGAGGCGAGAGAAATGAAGAGGATAGAGAAAGAGAGGAAATTAATGGAGGAGAGAGATTAAAAAATTATTAAAATCATGATAAATTAAAATAATATTAAAAGAAGCCACGTCAGCAAGCCACATCATTAAAATTACCACGTCATCAATCACTGACGGTCAACTAACAGAAAAAATAGACGGAAGGACGAAAACGAAACGATTTGGAAAGTTCAGGGACGAAAAATGTCATTTTTAAAAGTTCAGGGACGAAAACGAAACTCGAGTGAAAGTTCAGGGACCAAAATGGTATTTTACCCTAATATTTATGATTATGGTTTAAAACAAAAATTAGCATCTCTCCTGAAGAAAAAAAAAAGCTTCTCAAAATTAATGGAAAAACAACCAACTTATATCAATATCTAACCCCCTGGTCCTCTTCCCTTCTGCACGAAAAGAGCTCAAACTAGTCTCTCCCCTCCCGCTAAATACATCCACCACCCTCTTACCATTGTGAGTTTTCACTAATTAATCACTCATTGATTAAAACGAGTAAGATGACAAATATTATTTGATATGGTATGGTATTATATATTGATTTGGATAAAATGAGATTTTATATTATATATAGTATTAAACTATATATATAGATATAGATTTAACACAAATAATTATGTAAAAAAAAGTTACAAAATGATATTTTAAGAATTGATACTTTTAAAAATAATGAAATTTTTCAAAAGTGGCATTTCTCTTTAATTCACTTCTTTTTTTTAATCAAAATTTCCTCTTTAGATCGTTATTTATGATATTATCTTTTAATTAACTTTCCATATATTTTCCTATATATATGTTTTAACAAACGATCACTAACTACAATCCTTATATTTTAATTCCGCCTATATCTTTATTAATAGGAAAAATATCTTTGAAGAACACTTCTTTTATGGTCATTTTCTTACTCGGTTTGTCATTAGCCACAGCTGTGGAAAACTGGCACATCCATGTTGTTAATGGACTAAGCAATGGCCTAAATCTGGCTGTTTATTGTAAATAGAAAGAGGATGATTTGAGTCCACATAATCTCGTAACCAAACCTGAATTCCTATGAAGTTTCTCAACAAACATATGGGGAACAACTCTATATTAGTGTAATTTGGGTAAACCAAATAATAAAGTCTAATTTTAAGCCTTTTGGGTTGGGAAGAAGTCAGTGTGGCTTCATTCTAAATGTTTTGAATTTATCTGTTTCTGGATTGCTAAAGATGATGGAATTTACTTGAAAGACAATAATACTAATTCTGATAAATAGATTGATAATATATATATATATATATATATATTTTTTTTTTTATATTAAGGAATAAGGATTATATGATTGAGGGCCCGAAACTATATTTTCGTACTGGGCCCTTATTTTCTTAGAACCGACCTTGGGTTTGAGGAAAAAATACATTGGATTAAAACTGGGAGCAAGAGAAATTAAAATAATAATAATAATAATAAATCTTAATCCGGGTCGGAGTCCTGATGGGGTCAAATCCCATCACCCCGACTGGTGACCCCGACCCCGATTACACGCTTAAAGGAGCATGTTCACTAGGTATGCCTAGTGAGGACGAGCCTCTTTTCATGTGGAGATTTTTATTTATTTAAATTGGCCTCTAATTGTCCTTTTGTAGTCTGGGTCGTGTCTTTTTTTTTTTTTTTTTGAAAAACAGAGTTTTACAGCAAAAAGAAAACAAAGAACAGCAAGCTTCACTCCATGGGAAGCTAAAAACGAGGGGGAAGACAACCCCACCAATGACCCGAGCAGCCTGAGTCTGCCGCAAATTTTGCTAACGAATGAGCAAAGCCGTTGCAACTTCAATTTGCATGATGAAAACCTGAGATTTCGCTATGTTCAGATAAAGATTGAATTTCAGCAATGATAATCCCTACTTCAGTGAAATCAGTGTCAATGTTGTTGAGAAGGTTTATTATGTTTAAGCAGTCTGATTCCACAATGACTCATAGCTCCTGGTCGTTCACATGAGAAAGATCTTCCTTGATAGCCAACTCCTCGAGAAGCTTAGGATAATTGATTTATTTATTGCAGTTTCATATTAATTTGTATTTATTTCCAATGTTTATTCCATGTATTATAAGGTGTGATATTATTTTCAAACTATTACAAAATTATAAGAAAGGTGACTTGTAACGTCCAGTTAATTTTGAAATGAATTATTTTATTTTATGTTATTTATTTATTTATTTATTTCAATTTAAGTATTTAGTTTAATTATTATTTTGTAATTTTGATTTTAGTAGTTAATTTCGACCGAAATTCGTTTTTAATTGTTTTAATGCTCTAAATTCGTTTCGGTGACATTAATAATTATTAGTAGACCAATTAATAATTATTAATCACTTTTAGATTTATTTAATAGCATCGGGTTTCGATTCATAAGTCAAAAGTCTTAAAAGGACGCAACCGTCATTTCCAATTTCTTAAAATATCTAAACACTATTCCCTATTCTTCTTTAAATAACCATTGACCATCATTGACCAAGAAAACCTCTCATTTTGCTCCTCAAGGCCGAAAGTTCAAGGGGGGGGAAGAGAATTTTTGGGTTTTCGTTCATTTCTCGGCGGATCGACTCGATTTCGGTTGCATCGGAAAGGCCTCAAGTCTAGGATTCTTTTCCACCCAACTATCGTACTTGCCACCCGAGATCCACGGAGTTCTCGGTAAGTTTCTCTTGAAACCCTAAACTCCAAATAGTGTTTTAATGGAGTTTTCTTTGTTCTTTTCGATTTCTTGCCGTGAAACTCGGTGTTTGTAAATACGGGAGTAGTTTTAAGAGTTTTTGGACACTTTCCCATAACCCTAAAATCGAGTTTCAGTCGAAACCCTTCCCATTTGAAATTTACCTTTTGGGATTTGAATATGGGATATAAATTAGTGAATTAATGTTTATTTAAATTCAATTCGGGAAAGGGCTTATTGTTCAAAAACCCTAATTATCGATACCCATTGAAATCGGGAATATCGAATTTGCATAAAACCAACTCGAAACACCTCTAAAGTACCTAAAAGCCGGAAAACCAAACCCGAGACCCACTTTTTATGGGGGGGCCGACAGCCTCATAATGGGGTTTATGGGGTTGTTCGTTGTTTTGAGCTTTTAGATGTTAATTGATCGATGTATGTTTATTTATTAATTGTAGATGTAATTAATTGTAGGTGTTTCGGATCATTGTTTGATCGTGCTTTCGGAAACTTGGAGCGAACTCTTATTTGGCTAAGGTGAGAATAGTTAGAATTTAAAGTATCTATAGAAAGTAAATAAGTGTGAAGGTTTGTAGAGTTTGGAACTAAGATTAGAATCCGAACCTAAGATTAGAGGGTTGTGAGTTAGGGCCCTTAAGATTAAGAGTTAATTCTTTAAGTGAGAACTTAGGAGTTCTCAAGGAAAGTATTGAATCTTAGAAGATTCTAAGTTAGATTCGATTCGAAACTAAGATTGGACTATTGGAAGTTAAAAGATCCAACTTGTAATTAGAACGGTTAATAGAACCTCGGATTATATTGGAAGTTAGAATCCTTGAAGGTATAGGTTAATCGTTTAAGTTATGATTCTACTTTTATTATTGATACCGGAGTTCGATCGACATATCGTTCGTCCGAAGTTTATTATTTATTTACTTTATGCCCTTTTACTTCATACTTGTTTCAGCTACTTTAATATTGTACTTTACGTTTATTTACTTTTGCGAGCATACCACAACATCTCGCACCATAACATATTGCACCATAACATCTCGCATTATGAAAAGAAGGAAAGAATGTTGGACCCTTCGGGGATGTCCGCATCGCCTTCGAGAGAGAGAAAGAAAAGAAGGAAAGAATGTTGGACCCTTCGGGAATGTCCGCATCGCCTTCCGAGAAAAAGAAAGGAAAAATGAGAAAGAAAAGAAGGAAAGAATGTTGGACCCTTCGGGAATGTCTCATCACGCTTCCGAGAAAAAGAAAGGAAAAATGAGAAAGAAAAGAAGGAAAGAATGTTGGACCCTTCGGGGAATGTCCGATCGCCTTCAGAGAAAAAGAAAATAAAGAGAGAAAAGAAAAGGAGGGAAGAATGTTGGACCCTTCGAGGGATGTCCGCATCACCTTCTTCATTCATTCATGCATAAAGGGCGAATGCGTATCCTACGGGATGTACTCATTACTTTTATGCATATGATAGATGAGAAAGAGAATCGAGATGTTTAATTGATGCAAAGTTTATTTACTTTTATTACTTATGTCATAACAATGTTAATGGATGAGTATTGACTACGATTATTAGCAATATCATCCTTAGAAAGTATAAAATGAAATTACCTAGAGTTTGGATGACTTTAGGAGTGAATTGTGTCAGATTACTTGGACACAAATCGAAATGCGAGTTTGAGGTCTATCTTTACTTTTTATGTTTATTATTCTCACTGGGCTTAAGTTGTTAGCTCATGATATTACAAACATTTCGGGTAATGTTTGGGATCGTGGGAGAGGAGTCTGGGCGCGCTTGATCGAGAGGATGATGATTTCGAGATGGACTAAGTAGTTGTAAAAATCCATGTACATGGTTTTGTGAATTTTATATTATTTTGGAGTTGTATATTTGTAAATGGCTCTTAAGAGCTTTTGTCTTTACTTTTATGTTTATAAATCATTTTGAACTCCTGATAGGAACTTAATGTTCCTTGTGTTTTTAGATATTTGAATTTAAGATGTAAACAGGTTTTGGCTAGCCTATTTTCAAACATATTCACGCCAATTTTCTTAAAATAAAAGACTTCCACTGTTTTTCTCTGATTTAATTTATTTAAAAGTGACGGGTCGTCACATGACTAAGTCATAGACAATCTTCATTTTTTTTAGTATCACACCCCTTAGATGATTTACATTCATTAAGAGATTAATTTGTTATATTATGAAATAAATTACTAATATTTATTTAATAAAAATTTATTAATTTTTAAAACAGTTTTAGCTATTAGTATAGAACTTCTTTTAAGTAAAATGTAATTAATTATAAAGGTAATTAAAATATAAAATGTAATTATGAACATTTTTAGACCGTCGATACTCTATCAAATCTTTAATTACAAAACATTGCTTTGACAATTAATAATATATTCCCTCTACTTAATTGTAATTAATTGAAATTAATATACAAATAAATTCTTAGTGTGAGTTAGTGATTAATTTATTTTTAAAATATGTAATTAAATGTTAATCATTGAATTTTTTTTTTAAATATTATATCAAAGGGGATGAGACTCAAACCTTCAACCTTATGGGAAGGAGTAGAGTAGATGCTTAACCACTAGAGCTATGCTCGTGTTGGGAATGTTAATCATTGATTGATCACCTTAAAATTTGATATATTTAAAACTATTTTTTTTATTACAATTTAAAACTATTTTTAAATCATAATATTATTTTAAATATTATAGAAAAATTTGCAAGATTCGCAATCATCGATTTTAAAAAAATAGTATATAATTGATATTTTCAAAAATCGCAAAAAAGAAATTAAATTTTCAAGAATAACATATTTTTTCCTCTCTTGTCCAAAGTAATTGTGAAACTCAACTCACACATGCCTTCACAAAACATCATTTTCATTTTCAAAACTTTTGGTATTTTTGAAAATATCAATTCATAAAATGTCATGTATGGAAAATTTTCATTTAAATTTTTTTCTCCATGAAATAACTGGATTTTAATTTTAGATTGCTACATATAAAAAGGAACTTAGTTATTTTCCTTATAAGTAATGCCTGATTTTAGAATAAAGTAATAAAATAATCTTCAAATTTGTAACCGTTTGTTGGAGCTTTAAATGAACATTCATGTAATACATGAGAATCGATTAATATTTTTGAAATTCACTTTCAAAATGTTGCCATATGTGTAATTATTCAAAGATTAAATTTATTTTAAAAATTTTGTTTTTCTATTGGCAAATTCACTAATTTATCATCCCTCAAAATTCCCATTTTAATCCTCCCCATCAAATAAACCTTCTTTATTCATCAAGATCTCCTCTTATGACTCCTTATTTATGATATTGTCTTTTATAACTTTCCATATATATATGAGGATTAAATTGGACGGGAAATTTCATAAGATAGTAAATTTTATTGCAATATTTGTAAATCAATTTTTATTGCGTTAATACTGATTAACAATGATGAATGTGTGAATTAGTGATTTACTTATTATTGAAATATTTATTTAAATGTTAATCACTGATGGATTAGTTCAAAATTTGTTTTTAAAAACATTTTTAAACCATAATATTATTTTTAATATCACAGAAAAATTTGCTAAATTTGTAATCATCACTTTTAAAAAACAGTATTTTATGAATTAATATTTTCAAAAATAATAAAAAAGATTGAAATTTTTTAAGTCTCTCACCCAAAATAGATGTGAAACTCGACTCACACATGCTTTTAAAAATATAATTTTTATTTCAAAACTTATGATATTTTTTAAAACATCAATTCATAGAATGTCATCTAGTAATCAAATTTGATTCTCCATGAAATAAGTGGATATTAATTTTAAATTGCTACATATAGAAGGAAGTTAGTTGGTTTCCTTATACTTGATTGCCTGTTTTTAGAATAAAGTAATAAGATAATCTTCAAATTTGTAACCGTTGGAGCTTTAAATGACCATTCATGTAATACATAAGAATCAGTTAATATTTGTGAAACTCTCATTAAAAATATTGCCATATGTGTAATTATTCCAAGATTAGATTTATTTTACTCCAAATCCAATGCCTTGTAATTTTATTTTCCTATTGGCGATTCAATATCTTGCTTCGACCATGCATGCATTTCCCTTGACATTACGAACCATCAAATTTACTCATTTATCATCCCTCAGAATCCGCGATTTAATCCTTCCCATCAAATCAACCTTCTTTATTTCGCTTCTTTCTTTATGAAGATTTCCTCTTAAGCATCGTTATTTATTATATTGTCCTTTATTGAACTTTTCACACACATATATATAGGCTTAACACATCATCACTAAATACAATCTTTATATTTTAATTCAGTCTATATCTTAAGTAATGGGAGAAATATCTTTGAAGAATACTTCTTTTGTGGTCATTTTCTTACTTGGTTTGTCATTAGCCACAGCTGTGGAAAACTGGCACATCCATGTTGTTAATCAACTAAACAATGGTATGAATCTAATTGTTAATTGTAAATCGAAAGAAGATGATTTGGGTGTACATAATCTCGTAACCGGAGCTCAATTCCAATGGAGTTTCTCACCAAATATTTGGGGAACAACTCTATTTTTGTGTAATTTGGGTAAACCAAATAGTAAAGTTACATTTGACGCCTTTTGGGTTGAGAAAAAGTCATTATGGCTTCATTCTAAATGTTTTGAGTTTAACTGCTTCTGGATTGCTAAAGATGATGGAATTTACTTGAGAGACAACAATACTGGTTCAGATGTGTTTGTTCACAATTGGGAACCTATAAACACACAATAAATTTAATAAATTTATTGTAATAAATTACTACAGCTTTTCCCCTTCCCCTTTGTTGTAATCAAGTCAAACTTGAATTTTCTATTGATATATTATAATGGCTTGTTACCAACTTCTCATCTTAGGATCACTTTCTTTTATTGTTTTGACATCTGATCTTAGCCACACTTCAAGTTTTTTGTTTTGCATATCCAAATAGCACTGGTAAAAATGTTAATTTAATGATATGATTTATATATTTATCATCACTATAATTGATATAATTAATGTGCATATATAATAATATAACACAAAATGGCCAATAATCATCAACATAATACATGTCTCGTTAGTAACGAGGACGAGTCTCGCCAACCAGAGTATAACCAACTAGGGTATAGCCCATTGATTAAGGCATGTAGTTCAAAACTCAAGAGTGTGCTTTAATTCTCACCCTGACACTTTGTATAAAAAAAACAAAGACGAACCTCTTTCACATTGATATTATTATTATTATTTAAATTCCGATCGTCCTTTTGTCATCTGTGTTGTGTCTTGTTTTAAGTTTTGTTGTTTTATTGATTGCAGTTTCATATTAAATTTTATTGATTTCCAAAGTTTATTCCTTGTATTAAGGTGTGATATTATTTTTAAACTATATCAAAAAGTTATAAGAAAGGTGACTATGTCATAGACCATCGTCATCAAATAAAATGTTGGAATAACACACCTCTTAGATGATTTACATTCATTAAGATTAATTTGTTAATTTATGAAATAAATATTAAAATAAATTACTAATATTTATTTACTAAAAATATATTAATTTTTAAAACAGTTTTAGCTATTAATATAAAACTTCTTGTAAGTAAAATCTATTTAATTATAAAGGCAATTAAAATATTAAAAAAATGTTCATGTATTAAAAACTCCATAATTTCTTTAGTATTTTGTTTTCAAATTTAGAGCAAATTATTAAAAAAATAATAATAATAAGTTAATGAATAAGGCGAAATACATGCTTAAATTTATAACTACTAGTTGAAATAACATGTTGCATGTGATCATGCATCATTTTCTATTAAATTCACGAAAGTGCAATTAATTATTAAATGTAATGAAGAAGGTTTCGGCATTTATTCAAGTTCAATACTTGAAGATAGAAATGGTTTTATCCTATCATTGTCGTTGTTTTAATTTTTGTTAACATGATTCACATTTCCATTTCAGATGCATGTAGTTTGCTTTATTGTAATTTCTAATGTATCTCTTGTTTTCAAAACTTTTTTTTTTTAAAAATAAAATTATTAGATGACCGCTTTTTAAAATTATATGAAAAGATGAATAATATTGAAAAAAATATTTATGATACTTATATTTTCATCAATAAAAATAATCCTCATAATCTTGAAATTCTCTCATACGTGCAAGTTTGAATATTTTTCTCTGGGATGAAAAAAATATATATTCTACATTCTTTAAAAAAAAAAAATTCTTTCTAAAAATACTTTTAAAATTATATGAAAAGACAAGTAACATTTAATTTTTTAAAAAGATAAATTACCTCTTCATAAAAAATAAATACATATAGAATGAAAGGTTATTACAAATCGTGCACATTGAAGGAATATTATTACCATGGATATATAAATTGAAATAAATACTTGCAAATACTCAATAATGTAGATTCATGGTTCATTCCCATATGTAACTTAAGTTCAAACTCCCAATATAGATGATCTGGAAATGTCCCTCATATTCAATATATTTAGTTGAAGTTTAATAATGTAAATTAAATGTAAGTTTAATAAATATAAAAATTAAAATTAAAATTCTACGTTGGATTATGTGTTTTAGTAGAAATTAAAATGTTAGGGTTAGTACAGACATTAATGATAAAATTGAAGATATAAATGGAATGGAAAGATTTTCCACTTCTTCCTACTTTTAATATATTAAGAATTAAGATCAATAAGCTAATTATTAAATCATGTATAATTTAGCATTAATTTCAGTAATGGACAAATTAATATTTTTTATTCCAAAAAAAACACTATCTTTTATATATATATCAAAACTACTCAAAACCACCACCAAAATTATAAATTAAATGATATATAATTAATGAGATATAGTTATCAGCAGAGATAAAAAGGTAATAAGGTAAATATCGAGATCGGAATCCACCAGAATCTGCACCATAAATGGTGTTTTGTGGGTAAATATGATATTAATATGAAACAACCATTAAAACTAAAATTAGGTAAATTAAAGTAGTTATTAGTGTAAGGGTATGCAAGAATGACCCCTGTATTTTCACCCAATTTCAAGTATGACCCTTACACTTTATTTTTTTCAAAATACACCCCTGCACTTATCAAGAAGCCATCATCTAGTAAAAAATCATCCATTTTAACGTTGAAATATTATTTCATTCATTTTTTAAACATTGTGACATGATATTAATATTTCCTAACCTTTATGACTAACCTTGGATAAAAAAAACCGGGACCCCCAATGTTTACATAGGCATTCAGTCATCCTTTACTTAAGAAAAAGGGTAAAATACGTTTTTGGTCCCTATAGTCTCACGTTGGTTTCATTTTCGTCCCTATACTTTCAAAACTGACTTTTTTCGTCCCTGTACTTTCCAAAACCCACTTTTTTAGTCCTTCTGTTAATCTTTCTGTTAGTTGACTGTTAGTCATGATATTTTTAATGACGTGGCAGGTTGACTTGATTTTTTTTATTAATATTTGTAAATGAGGTGGCATTTTAGTACTTTAAAACAATATTTTTTTTTTCGTCCTTTAATGACTTTTGACTTATAAATCGAAACTCGAAGTTCTTAAACTAGCCCAATGGTGATTAATAATTATTAATTGGCTCGTTAATAATTATTATTACCACCATAACTAATTTAAACTAATAAAGCAATTAAAAGGACTTAAACCGAAATAAACTACTAAATTCTAAATTACCGATTCTAAAATAAATTTTAATTACTTAAATTAGAATAAAATAAATAAATTTTTTTTATCACAAAATAACGGGACGTTACAGTAACTCAGGCTATATATATCGTACACATTTCCTTTCTCTATAGCAACTCAAGCTATACATAACTTTCATATTTCTTTTCTCTATGATATCTCATGCTAAGCTTACTTGATCTCAACATGTTTCAAACAATAATATCACGCGATTAATGGCAATGATTAACTCGCTTTACACATATAAAGTACACGCAATCTTTACATCAATATAACCATTACAAGAATATCACGCGATTAATGTCAATAATGCAAGTACACGTAGTCTTAACATTATTTATTAACTCACTTTACACATACAAAGTACACATAGTCTTTACATCAATATAACCATCAACACGGAAATAATGAAAGACATTGAAAATACACAGAGTTTAACAATATCTCATTATCTCGCTACAAATCATAGTACACCCATCTCTACATCACTTTTTTCCCACCACTGGTGAATAATGTCATGTAATAAAAGTGTGTCTAAACATTATCTCACCCACCGGTGTAAGGTACATGTAGTCCTTACATTTCTCTCATATATGTATGACAACGATTATGGATAATAGCAAATAATGTGAGCACACGCAGTTCCAACATTATCTCATTATCCACATCCCCCCCTCCCAATCATGCAAAGTACAAGCAATCTTTAGCATTCCTCATGATACATAAAATTAAACACAAATCGAATAATACCAAACAATGCAAGCAAGAGCAGTCTATGCATTGTCTCAATATTCCTCCCATATAATAATGCAGGATAAACATAAACAAAGTCTCATAGTCTCACAATTCATAATTTTCATAATAGTTCCATATCCTACAAGTCCATATTATCTCATAGTAGGAAATAAAGTCACGCTAATTGGCCTTCATATAACATCAAGTTATTAATTTTAATATAAATCAAGAAAAGTTCCATATTTGATTTCCTTACTCATCCTATTATACTTGGAACCTTCAAATACCTGAAATCATCAAGAGTTAGTCAACTCCACCAATAGTTACATAAGCTTACCCAACTAATATTTGAACTAACTCTCAAGCCTAAACAAGTTAGTAAGCATGCTTTAAGTCTCTTATTTCCAATCTCAATCTCAATTATCGACAATAAGAATCGTTCAACAAATTCGGTTTCTAAATTTACTTTAAATTCATTTATCCCTTGCGTTCTTGAGTGAAGACAATGATCCAACGAACCGTAAAACGAGCAACCACACTTACGAGAACACCAATCGAAAATATTTTATAACACATAACTAAAATGAGAAAAAGAGTGGTTTCGAGTGAATAGTGATTTATGAAATTTCGAGCACAAAATCTTCTAGTTTCTCGAAGGAAATTTAAGATTTCGACTTATAATCTTATAAAGAAATAACAAGGAAGAAAAACTTAGGAAAAGTTTTGAAAACTCACTTTCTAGGGCTTCCCTTGGAGATAGAGAAATGTTATAAGGGTAGGATGAACGGAAAGTTCAAGTCCCGAGCCAACGCAAAAGAAATCGTCAAAAATTGTCGAGAAACAAAGAAAACCCGAGAGCTCATGTAACGTCCCGTTACTTTGAAGTGAAATTATTTATTTATTTATTTATTATTATTTTATTATATTTTATTTAATGTTATTTATTTATTTATTTCAATTTAAGTATTTATATTAATTATTATTTTTGTAATTTCGATTTTAGTAGTTAATTTCGCCCGAAATCCTTTTTAATCATTTTAATATTTTAAATTCGCTTCGGTGATATTAATAATTATTAATAGGCCAATTAATAATTATTAATCACCTTTAGATTTATTTAAGAGCTTTTGTCTTTATTTTATGATTATAAGCTTTTGAACTCCTGATAGGAACTTAATGTTCCTTGTGTTATTTAGATTTTGAAATTAAGATGTAAACAGGTTTTGGCTAGCCAATTTTCAAACATAACCACGCCATTTTTCTTAAAATATAAATACTTCCGCTGTGTTTTCTAATTTAAATTATTTAAAAGTGACGGGTCGTCACAGCTCAATATACCATTCTTTTATTTATTTAATTCCCTTTTTAATTTGACAATTCAAATTAATTAATTAAATAGAGTTCTCAATTTAATTTCTCATTCATTTTTGAAAAGCTCAAAATTAATCAAATAGCCTCTTCTAGTTTAATCTCCTCTATTAAATAGACTCCTCTATTTCATTTCCATTAATTAAATAATTAAATAAACTCCTCTATTTATTTTTCCCACTTTCCAAGATGATTAATCGTATTAATCATGTTCTCAATTACATGTGATAGCTTGGAGGACTTAATGGACCTATTAGACTAAGCTCCTTAGAGTTACATTGATTAAACTCATTTAATCAATTAATCATTATTCATTATGTAACGTCCCGTTACTTTTGGAGGTAATTTTTTTTTTTTTAAATAAAGTATTTAGTTAGTTTAAACTTAGTAATTCGATTTTAGTAGTTATTTTCGTTCGAAAACCTTTTTAAACTTTTTAAACCTTTTACTACTTTAAATTGGTTTCGATGACATTAATAATTATTAACGGGCCAATTAATAATTATTAATCACCTTTAGATTATTTTAAGACCATCGGGTTTCATATTTTTAATCGAATCTTTTAAAAGGGACATATACGTCATTTTCCAATTTCTTAAAATTTCACTATTCATCATCCTCATCTTTAAATAGTCAAACATGAGTCAAAGTTATCATTTTTCTTTTCTTCTTTTCCCCTTGCAAGGCCGAAGCCCCCTCCCCTTCTCCCTCTCTTCTTGGCTTTTCTCCGTTGCTCGGTGGATCGCCGTAATCTTATGCCCGTTGAAAAGCTCTCATCCCGAGGATCGATTCTAACCTAACAATCGAGGTTTTCGCTCATTTTCTCGAAACCTTAAGGTATGACAAACTTTCTAAAACTTGTTGTGAATAGTGTTTTAATGGAGGTTTTGAATTGTAATCTTCAAATTCACACCCCGAAGCTTGAAGATTTCAATCGAGGAAGTCGTTTTAGCAAGTTTTAGAAACTTCCCTAAACCCTAAAATCAAGTTTGAGTTGAAAACCCGTCCCGTGTTAATTTCTCTCACTTGACCAATATTAGGGTGTTTGGTTTGCTATGATTTTACGTTTTACTTAATGTTTCGGAAATCGATTATTATGTAAAACCCTAAAATATCGTGACCCACTGTTATCTCGACTTTCAAAGTGTCTTTGATCAACCCAAGTCACCTCTAAAAGTGCATAAAAGACGGAAAACCGAACCCGAAACCTCTCTTCCTTGTTGGGCCGTGGGTCCCTTAGGGTTAAAATCTGAGGTTTTCATCGTTTTATGCGTTTAGATGTTGTTTGCTCGATTTTCGGATAATTAATGGTTGTTAGTTGTATTTGTTATGTAGGTTTGTGATCGATTGTTTGACTTTGACTCCGGCACCTTGGAAGCTTGGATTTTCACATCTAAGGTGAGTTTAAAATGGAAGTCAGTAATTTTATGAATTATGTTTCATTACGATATTGTTTATCGAGGTTAAGAGGGGAACTAACTTCCGGAAGTTATACTTGGTTGGAGACTTTAACTCGGATGTGAGTGGAGTGATTTTGATGTATTTATGGTTTTGGAAGTAAAAGAGGAATTATGAGTGGTTTGGAAGTCTTGTAAGGTGATTTGGAGACTTTAGATGAAAGGGATTGACTAAGGAACTTTAAGTGATTCTGGAGTCAAAGTTGCTTAGAAATTACACTTGAGTATTGACTTGTGTAATTCAAGCGGTTTATGTTCTTTAGTAGTTTAGTGGAACTTTATCTAACTTACTAGGGAGCTTGACGGATTCTACGAGGTTATGTGATATGGCACATGATAGTATGTGATACGCTCCATACAGTATCATGGTGCGAGGTTATGTGATATGGCACATGATAGTATGTGATACGCCCCATACAGTATCATGGTGCGAGGTTATGTGATATGGCACATGATAGTATGTGATACGCTCCATACGGTATCATGGTGCGAGGTTATGTGATATGGCACATGATAGTATGTGATACGCTCCATACGGTATCATGGTGCGAGGTTATATGATATGGAACATGATAGTATGTGATACGCTCCATACGGTATCATGGTGCGATGATTTGTGATATAGCACTATATACGCTGTGCTAAGGGTGGCATTCGAAGATTTGAGCGTGTATGGATGTGTTATTATTGTTATAATTATTATAGTACTATACACGCTGTGGTAAGGGTGTCATTCGAAGATTTGAGCGTGTATGGATGTGTTATTATTGTTATCATTATTATAGTACTACACATGCGGTGATACGGTTGGCACTCGAAGATTTGAGCATGTGTGGTTGCGACTTTATTAGCACTTAGTATATCACATTCTTTTACTTGTATCTTGGTTTGATTATTTCTTTTATGATGATAGAATGTTTTAGAGGAAATCAATAACTCATAAGATTCGTTGAGCCACGAAGTTGAGAAAGTTTATTATGTATGTTGATTATATGTGGACTTTGGAATGTGGAATGGGTAGTAAAAGTGAAATCCAGGCCTTTGGACACGATTTCTAACATGAAATGTTGTTCATAGGATTACTTGCTTTCATTTTACTCTCACTAGCATTTTTATGCTAATGTTGCTACAATTACAATTTTTCAGGTAAGACTCGTGGTAGAGGACGAGGTAGAGGAGGTGGCACTGCGTGACCGGTCGTGATAATGAATGGACAGGAACGCAACTGATTTTGAGAGTAGCATTCTTGAATCCTCATGAACATTGCATCACTTTTTATTTTGTTACATTTTGAGCTCGATGGAGCGTTTGTATATATATTTTGAACTTTAAATAGCATTTTCATCATATCATGGAAAGTGCATTCTAGTATTATTGCTTTTCTGGGAAAAACTGGTTTGTAAACAGGTTTTGGTTTATCCAAATTTTAAACGGACCCATGCCGTTTTTCTGTAAAATCTAGATTTCCGCTGCGCATTTGTTTTAATGGATTTTACGAAAAATTCGGTCGTTACACATTAACTCCTAGATAACTCCACTATATATCTTGAGTTGTACTCTTAGTATTATAGACATAGTTATGTCTATTGGCTATAATCATTAAGTATACTTTGATCCTTCACAAGTAGTTCGTATCCATGGCTAGGTAATTTTACCGTATTAACCTCCATGATACATCTTATTCCTTAATCCCAACCATTTTTCTAATGAACAACATTACATAATCTCCATTATGTGTCTTTACTTTGATTAGAGGAATATGGGGCCCAGATGTTCAACACCCAAATTATTCCGTAAGTGAACTACTTATCTATTTTCCTAAAAAGAAAAGAGTGAATTATAATATTGTGTAATTACGTTCCCAACTATAGACAAGATGCAATCCCCAAAGTGGGAGGTATATTGAGCGAACTATATCGAGTCACGCTCACCTATGCAAATCAAAGGTTTGTCTCTTGCAAACAGATTAAGATCAATTATACATGATCAATCGATCGATATACGAAGTGTATTTATGTAACGACTTTACCAGAAGACAGTAAGTATATCTTAGTCCAGTCTACTGCAATCTCTATTGCAGCAACCCATACTCACATGTCTCTACATGAGTGATCAAGATGAGATTACTTGTTTCAATTCACATGTTGGCCATGTTAGTGCCGCAGATTTTTCGAGTTACAACTTAAGCAAATCTTCCCATATCACATGCTCACTTAAGTTATCATAAGTAACTCTTGATCTTATGATGGACAACATTTATTAAACGATAATAAATGACAGTGAAATATTACTAATTAAATAATCTTTTATTTATTTATAGTTTAATTGGATGACAAAGATTTAGGTCACAAATCCCTGAAAAAATAGTTGCCAAGGAACAATCTTCTAAGACAACTCAAGAATAGGGGTGAAAGTTAAAACCCCGACCCCGCTTCCCCGCCCCACCCCTGCAAAACCCGCTTAGTAAATGGGGCAGGGGCAGGGGCAGGGGCAGGGGCGGGGGAAAAAAATTTCCCCCGTTTAGTAAACGGGGCGGGGGCGGGGCCGTGAGTAATGGCCCCGCGGGCCCCGCCCGGCCCAGTTTAAGCTGAATTTTTTTTTTATATATATTTTCTTTGCTTTCTTTTTTCTTATTCTTATTTTCTTTCATTTTCTTTTCTTTTCTTTTTTTCCTTTCTTTTTCTTTTCTTTTTTTCTTTTCTTATTTTTCTTTTCTTATTCACTCAACTCACAGCACGCTCACGCACCCAACCAAAGAAAATCCCTATTCCCCTGCCTCTCTGTCTCTTCTCTCAGACTCGCACTCGCCATCGCCCCTCCCTCCCTCCACACGTCGCCGCTCCATACGCCGGCGCTCCACACGCCGCCGCTCGAAGACGCGGCTGACCACTCTACGCCGCCGCCACTCTGATATTTTGTTAGATTAGAAGGTAAACACCAACTAAACCCTAAATTTTCAAATCTAATATTTTTGATTTATGATTGTTAGGGTTATGAAATTATGAACCTTTTGATTCGGATTTTCTGGACTTTTGTTATATTAAGTATTGTATTGTATTTTGGTTTTGCTTTTGATGGTTGAAAGTAGAAAGTGTAGTGTTTTTTACTAAAGCACTCAATGTGTTTGATGAAATTACTGTGAGAAATATCTTCATTGTTTTAAATGAGTAATATGATTTGAATTGATTAGTTACATAATTTATTTGGTTTAATGTTTTAGTTATAGTATTTTGGTATTTGGTTTTAATCTCAATCGCTTGAATTTGATATTTTCATTTTGAATGATAACTGAGTTGCCTATAATTATATGATTATTGAATTGAATGAGACTATCCTGCAGTTATGGTAGTCATGAGTAGAATGAAATAATTTTTAGTAATGTATGCTTATGTTAGTTTTGTTACAATTCAATAGGATTTTGAGTCTTGAAAAAAGAATGAGTGATTGGGAAGAACAAGCTGGGGATACCATGAGTGATGAGGAGACCCCCATAACCAAAATGTTAGATTCTAAAAATACTAAAGCTCAAGTAGAGTCCAATGTAGTAGAAGTAGAAGTTAGGAGTAAAGGGAGAAAGAGAAGAAGAACTTCAATAGCATGGGATCACTTTGAGGATGTCCTTGGTTATAGTGAGGAAGATGGGCGTGCTAAATGTAAGCATTGTGGTGCCATTTATAAAGTATGTTCAAAGAAGAATGGAACTAAATCTATGTTAGATCATCTTCGTATTACATGTCCTAAGGATCCACTTGGAGTCATTAATAAGAAAGGGGATTCTCAACAAAAGTTAGTGTTCACACAGAAGAAAAGGGGTGTAGATGGTGGAGGAGAATCGGTTTTGAGTTGCGAATCCTTTAGTATAGAAAACGTAATAAGGCTCATCGCCGAAATGATTATCATTGATGAGTTGCCGTTTTCTTTTGTGGAGAATAAAGGGTTTAGACGATTAATGAGAGGTACCGTATGTTTATTTGAACCGAAGTTTGTGATTCCTTCTCGTATCACAGTTGCGAAAGAATGTATGGAGATTTTCAAATTTGAAAAACGAGTGATGAAAGAAATGTTTAAAACACAAGGTTTTAGAGTGTCCCTCACCACCGATACTTGGACATCAGTTCAAAATATGAATTACATGGTTCTCACAGGGCATTTCATTGACAATGATTGGAAGCTTCATAAAAGAATCCTCAATTTTTGTCCAATTGAAAATCATAAAGGGGAAACCATAGGAAAAGATGTCGAGAGATGTCTGAGAGAGTGGGGGATAGAAAAGATACTGACCTTGACAGTTGACAACGCTTCTTCTAATGATACGGCAGTGGCTTATAATGTGAAGCGTTTTAAGGACAATCTTATCTTGAATGGGGAATACTTGCATGTGAGATGTTGTGCTCACATCTTGAACTTAATTGTACTAGATAGTTTGAAAGATATTGATGATTCTATTTCGAGGATTAGAAATGCAGTGAGATATGTAAGATCCTCCCCTCCAAGATTTGCTAGATTCAAGAGTTGTATTGAGGAGGAGAAAATAGATAGTAAAAGTTTTGTGTGCTATGATGTGACTACTAGATGGAACTCTACTTACTTCATGCTTGATGCGGCTGTGAAGTTTCAGAAGGCATTTGATAGGCTAGAGGATCTTGACACAACATACATGAATGAGGATAGGCCTAATTTTCTTGATTGGGATGTTGCCAAGGTTTATGTCAAGTTTTTAGCGGTCATTTTTGGAGTTACAAGGAGGATTTCTGGGTCTCTTTATGTTACCTCCAGTCATGTCTATAAGGAGATCAGTTTGGTTCAGAATACTATTAAACAATATTGTGCGCCTGAATATGGGGAGACCTTTATGACGATTGCAACTAAAATGCAAGCAAAGTTTGACAAGTATTGGGGTAATACAGATAAGACAAACTTCTTGATATATGTTGCAACTCTAATGGATCCACGACACAAAATGAAGATTTTATCATATTGTTTCCATAGGTTTTTTGAAACCGAGGTTGCTGCAAAACTATGTAAGACAGTTGAGGGGGTTTTGAGAAAACTAGTTGATGAATATAATTCTTCATTTAATTCTAGTTCTAACACTTCAAATTTGAAGACAATGTCATCCTCAACAAGAAAAATGATTCCCGTTGCTAAAGATGATGCATTTTCTTTCTTGGATGGAATGGATGATGATGATATTTCTGGTATGGAAACGGAGGTGGATATCTACCTTATGGAGAACCGAGTGAAAGATGACGAAAAGTTTGATATGCTTTATTGGTGGAAATGCAATGCACCTAGATTCCCAGTGCTTAGTAAGGTTGCTAGAGATTTATTGGCCATACCGGTTTCCACAGTAGCTTCTGAGTCTGCCTTTAGCACAGGTGGGAGGGTTATTGATCCATTTCGGTCTTCACTAGCTCCTGCTACAGTTGAGGCGTTGATATGTACTCAAAATTGGTTTGATAGTGATCCAGTTAGTATCGATCTAAAAGAGTATATGGATGAGGTTGTTCGAATCGAAGAAGGTAAATTTTCTACTTCTTATGCTTTTTAAATCTATTTGTTGTTTATTTGTTATTCTCGTTATTAGTCATTGTTATTCTTATGCTTTTCTTTTTTATCATGTAGATTTTGCAACATGTATGGATGAAAGTGGAGGCCCTCCTCTTCAAAGTGAAACTCAATCTCAAGGCGTTGGATCATCTAGTACCAATACCAATGCACATACCAAAGGCAAAGGCAAAGGGAAATAAGCATATGATGTTTGAGTTGAAATGTTGAATTGTTTATCTAATGTTTATTTGAGAATTTATGTTTTAAAGTTATGACTATGGATTCGATTATGTTTAAGGTTTATCATTATGTTTGTTGTAAGTTTGGATTGATATGTTTATGTTTTAAAGTGGAGGCCCTCCTCTTCATTTGACAACTTGTATGTAACCTCGAACTTGGATTTATGATTGTGTGTTTAAACTTGGATTGATATGTTTATTGTTTGTGACTTTGAAATTCCAAATTTGATTTTGAATTAATTTGATAATATGGGGAATGGAATGATGTTAAATGCATTATTTATATTTTATGGAATAGAATGAAAATATGCATATTATATATGATTTAGGTTTTAAAATAGAACAAAACATGAAAACAATGTCATAATCATGCATTAAAGGGATTAAAATTACAATTGAACTATTTATATGTTTATGTATTAGTATTATAGTATATAATAAATTGGAAACTATATAATGTTACACAATAAAATCCATAAATTAAAATTTTATGAGACATAATTTTATATAAGTTTGAGAGAGATAAAAAAAAAACTACCAGACCCGCCCCCCGCCCCGCCCCACACCGCCCCGGCTTCACCCGCCCCTGCCCCACCCCCGCCCCTATAAACGGGGCGGGGACAGGGGCGGGGGAACCCCCTTAATGGGGCGGGGTGGGGTTTTTCCCCTTAAACGGGGCGGGGGATAAACGGGGGACCCCGCCCCCGCCCCACCCCGCCCCATTTACACCCCTACTCAAGAAATTAAGAATATGAGACAATGTCCTTATGCATCTGCAGTTGGAAGTCTTATATATGTCAGGTTATTTACAAGACCAGACATCTTTTATTTAGTATGAATAGTAAGTCATGATCAGTCAAATCCTGGTTATGATTACTAGGTGGCAGTAAAGAACATTCTCAAGTATCTACGGAGAACGAGAGAACATGTGCTACTGTATGATACTGAGGACTTGATTCTCAAGGGATACACATATTATGATTTCTAAGAAGATAAGGATTCTAGGAAATCTACATCTAGATTAGTATTCACTCTTTGTTGTGGAGTCATTGTTTGGAAAAGTATCAAGTAAAATAGTAATACTGACTCCACAATGGAAGTTGAGTACGTAGCTTCTTGTGATGTTGTTAAGGAAGGTGTATGGGTTATGTAACGACCCGATTTCCGTTAAATTCTTTAAATTCAAATGCACAGCGGAAGACTCAATATTTAGAGAAAAACGGCAAGGGTTCGTTTAAAAATCAGATAATCAAAACCTGTTTACAACAACCCATATTCAGAGAAAGCGATAAACCAGGAATGCGCATTCCAGCATATAATTTAAACTTCCAAAAGAGATTTAAATCATAAAATATATGCAGATTTTAAACAAATACCCTTTCGGGCTCAAAAGACACAAGTATGAAAGTTGTAAATAATTTACAAGCATTTCTAAGAATGCTAAACCAAAATATGTTCATCATTGTCCATTCATCATCTCGGCAAGCCATACAGCACCACCTCCTCTACCACACTTCTTAGGACGAGGTGAGAGTAAAACGAAAGCAAGTAATCCTATGAACTAAATTTCATACCAGAAATTGTGTCCAAAGGCCTAAAATGCTCATTAATACACATATCTACACTTCCAATTTCCATACAGTCATACGATAGCAAAATATTACCCTTAATAGTCCTTCAATACCATGTAATCGAAGTAAAGACTTGAAGTAAAAGTAACAGTCATTACTAAGTCTTACTACACAATTCTAAAGAATATATATAAATGTAATATTAACTATCTTTATTACCAAACAAGTTTCCTCGTAACGTGCTATTGTATGGATCGTAATCAACATACCACGTACGGTCGTACCATATCACAAATCATCGTACCGTGATACCGTATGGACCGAAGTCAACATACTATCATGTACCGTATCACAAATCATCGCACTATGATACGTATGGACCGAATCAACATACTATCGTGTGCCAAATCCCAAATCATAGTACCATGGTACCGTATGGATCCGAATCAACATACTACCATGCACTATATCACAAATCATCGCACTATGATACGTATGGATCCGAATCAATATATTATCATGTGCTGAATCAATTGTGATAAAGTCCCCCACAAATCATCGCACTATAATACGTATAGATCCGAATCAACATACTATCATGTGCTGAATCCATTGTGATGAAGTTCCCCAAAAATCATCGCACTATGATACGTATGGATCCGAATCAACATACTATCATGTGCCGAATCAATTGTGATCAAGTTCTCTAATAAGTTAGATAATCTCCCAAGAATTCTACTAAGTTAATAAAGAACCTAACTACTTAGATTACACGAGTCATCACTCAAGTGCAACATCTAAGCTACTTTAATTTCCAAACCTTTCAAAGTAACTTAAACTTCCACTTTCGACTAACATCTCGAATACACGTTACAATATGTCCAAACCACTCCGATTTTTCCTTTTAACCGAACTAACCAAAATTCCAATTTCTCTCCACTCACTTCCGAACTAAAGTCTCCAACCAAACATTAATTCTAAGAAGGTAATTCCCTCTTAACATCGATAAACAATAACATAACGAAACGTAATTCATAAGATAACTAACTTCCATTTTAAAATCACCTTAGCTCGTAGAAAGCTCCGATCAATATGAGGTTGTAAACACCCAAACAAATCACAACCTACAATTGAATTACACCTAAATAACATTAATTAACCGGAAATTGTACAACCAACATGTAAATGCACAAAACGACAAAAAACTCGGATTTCCTCCCTATGGTGCTCTTGGCCATACAAGGGAAATTGGGATTCGGGTTTGGTTTTCCGACTTTTATGCACTTTAGAGGTGTTTCGGGTTGGTTTCGGATACTTTGGAGGTTCGCAACAACAATGGGTATCCGTAATTTAGGGTTTTGTACATTAATTGATTTTCGAAAAATTAAGTAAATAGCAAAAACATAACAACCTAAACATCCTAAACATGGCCAAGTGAGGGAAAATCATACGGGACGGGTTTCCGGCTCAAACTCGGTTTTAGGGTTTAGGGGAAGTTTCTAAATTTTCCCATAACGACTAACCCGATTGAAATCTTCAAGCTTCAATGAATGAATTTGAAGATTTCAACTCAAAACCTCCATTAAAACACTATTCACATCAAATTTTAGAAACTTTAACATACCTTAAGGTCTCGAGAAAACGGGCGAAAATCTTGATTGGTAGGTTGGAAAGAAAGCTCGGACCCAAGGCTTTCCAACGGAACGAGAATCGAGACGATCCACCGAGTAATTAAGAAAAAAAAAAGGAAGGGAGAAGGGAAGCTACGGCCTTGAGGAGAAAAACAAGAGACAAATGACTAATTTTGTCTAATTTTTTACTTTTAAAGAGATGAATGAATAGTAAAAGTAGATATTTAAGAATTTGGAAAATGATGCCTACGTCCTTCTTTTGTTTTTACTTTAAAAATGAAACCCGAAGCTCTTAAACTAATCTAAAAGTGATTAATAATTATTAATTGGCCTGTTAATAATTATTAATGTCACCGAAACGAATTTAAAGTATTAAAATGATTAAAAAGAATTTCGGACGAAAATAACTACTAAAATCGAAATTATTGAATTTAAACTAATCTTAAAAGTTTTAATTAAAACAAATAAAGAAAATAAAATAAAATAAAAAATTTACCCCCAAAAGTAACGGGACATTACAGGTTAGGAAATTCCTAATCGAACAGTAAATAGTTCAAGATATGGACAAACCGATTACACTTTTTTGTGATAACAGTGGTGCAGTGGCTAATTCTAAATAACCTAGAAGATAAAAAAGAGGAAAGAACATAGAGAGAAAGAATCATCTCATGAGAGAGATAGTTCAAAGAAAAGACGTAGTAGTCACGAAGCTTCCCTCTAAAGACAATATTATTGATTCCTTTATGACACTCACGACTAAAGTGTTTGAGCGTCATATGGGTAGCTTAGGATTACAAGATAGATGTCATTAGCATTAATGCAAGTGGAAGATTTCTGAGGTATATGTCTTAATCTATGAAATCCGCAAAACTATTAATAAATAAAAGAATGACCGTTTATTCAATTGTTAGTAATATTTCTTATTGACTATTTATTCTCTTATAATTAATACTTGTTTCATCTGTCATAAGATTCAGAGTTACTAATTGTAACCTTAATTATGTTTGTGACACATAGAGAAGATTCATGCAAGTTGCAATTCAAATAGTTTGTAGTAATAGGGATAATGGTTGGGTACCTTATCCTGATTAGACTACTGACACACACAACCAACTTGTAGTTTGAACAAGTGATCTTATCTAGATCACTCATGTGGAGATATGTGAGTGGGGGTGTTACTACAATCAAGATTGTAAGAGACTTGACTAGATGTATTTACTGTCCCCTGGTAAAATCGTTCAGAGATATACTTTATACATTGATAGGTTGGTCATGTACTGTTGATCTTAATCTTGAGTGGGTTACGAACTCCTATCTTTAGGATATAGTCATTTCATTTGCATGGGTAAGAGCGACTCAGGTATAGTACGTTCAATAAGTCTCCCTCATTGGGGATTAGATCATGTAGATGGAAAGGAACGTAATTCCACAAAAAGAAATTCACTATTTTTCTTATTGGAAAATAGATAAGTGGTTCTCTTAAGAACTGATCAAAGCTTGAACAACGGGGGCCTATTCCTCTAATCAAAGAACTAGTCAAACGTGTAATCAAGATTGTGTAAGGTTTGTTCATTAGAGAATCATTAAGATATTAAGGAACAAGATATATTACAAGGGTAAAATGGGTGAAATACCGACTTGTAATAACGAACCGCTTGTGAAGAGTGAATTATGTAGTTAAAAATTATATCCAATTGCCATACCAATATCTATAGGATTGGGAGTTCAACTATGGGATTTAGTTGAGCTACCAATGAGTTAGCGAAAGAGAATAAATTAATTAAATGGGTTTTGATTAATTAGAATTCTAAATCATTGGAGCTCAGTGCTATAGGTTCATAATTTCCTTGAGCTAGCACATGTTAGTGAGAACATTAAATAATCAAGATTAATTAATTCTTTTGGAATATTAAATAATTAATTAATGTGAAGTTGTCAGATTAATTAAAATATTAATTTGAATTTGACAAATTGCAAATAATACACCCGTGGTTTCAATCAAAATCATGAAAAAACCCTTGTAGTTTAGAAAGGGCAACCCTGTAGTTCCAAATTATGCCAATAAGACCCCTCTCTTCCAACGTTGTAAACTTTCTTTTAGCCATAACTTCTTCGCTTGAAATCTGATTTGAATGATTCAAGATGTTTTGAAATCCTCATTTTGAGCACTACGTTATGGTCACTTCAAAATTATCAATTAATAAAAGAGTTTATTATCATCAAAATATTATGTTTGATTGAAGCCATTAATGTAAAGACTCGAATTTTCTCAAATCTTTAAATCAGAATAAACAGCGGAAGACTTTATTTTTATAAAAATTTGGCGTGGATCCGTTTAAAATATGGACTACCAAAACCTGTTTACCTAAGTCCAAATCAGAGAATTTAAAACAACAGAAGTTCATACTCCAGTTTATAACCAAATCAGAGAAAGTAGACTCGATAATATGTAAAATACATCTTATCTTAGGCTCTCATGAGCCACAAAATACAATTTTAAAGACTAACAACATAGCATTCATAGAATGCCCCAAAATATACATATATGTCCATGTCCCAAAAGCCATCCGCTCGGGATCAAGCAGCACCACCTCCTAGACCTCGTCCTCTCCCACGAGTATTACCTGAAAAAGTTTAAGTGTAGAAACATTAGCATAAAAATGCTAGTGAGAATAAGATGGATGCAAGCACTTCTATGGACCGAATCCCATATCGAAAAATGTGTCCAAAAATCCTATTGTGCTCTTACTACCCATTCGATATTCCCAAGTACTTTGCATTAGAAATCAATCCCATTCTACTCTATTGTAAATTCAAAAAGTAAACATTCAAGCTCGTAAAATAAAGTACTAAAGGATAACAAAGTAAATAACAAAGTAAATAAAAAAGTAAATTTCTATTATATACGTCATTCCACACGTTATTTCATATTGTGACTACATTGTCACATTTTACAATTCAACCGTGACCACTTGTCACCAATCACAACCATATCGTGACCTCACTGTCACCGTGACCACATTGCCACCAATCACAACCATACCGTGACCTCACTGTCATCGTGACCACATTGTCACCAATCACAAACATACTGTGACCACATTGTCACCAATCACAAGCATACCGTGACCTCACTGTCACCGTGACCACATTGTCACCAATCACAAACATACCGTGACCTCACTTTCACCGTGACCACATTGCACCAATCACAAACATACCGTGACCTCACTGTCACCGTGACCACATTGTCACCAATCACAAACATACCGTGACCTCACTGTCACCGTGACCACATTGTCACCAATCACAAAACATACCGTGACCTCACTGTCACCGTAACCATATTGTCACCATGCGTATCATAACGCCACATGTACTACTCCCTTTGGTAGTACTAATTAGCGAATCTCATCGCTATAATTACCACACTAAACACCACAACTCCTTTTCTCCAAATATGTTATAGTCCAACTAAACATGATACTTTCTTTCCATTTTAACTATCTTAACTCAAATAAACAGAGTATCTAATTCCCTTCTCCAATTTTCGGGATCTAATTCTCCCCGAGAATATAACTTAATCCACCAATAACATCTTACTTTAATTAACACAAAACTTAACTAGTTCTTTTCTTATGCAGTTTCCTTAGCTCCCAATTATATATCTTCTTGGATAAGTTCTAAAATCTAATAACCCTCTTAACCTTGATCGAACATAATCGTCAAGCAATTCGAAAACATAAAAGTAATCACAACCATTTTAAACTCACCTTATTAAAGAAGTCAACTCCGAATCACCGGTTGACCGAAATCATGAACGATGCACAAAACCTATAATTTAAATACACCTAAAGTATATTAATTAACCGAAATGAACAACGATCATCACGATACTAAAATAAAGGACAAAACAACCCAGGAATGCCCCATGAAGCCCACGGCCAAAGGGGAGTTAAAGGTGGAGTTGGTTTTCCATATTTTTAAGCACTTTAAATGTGTTTCGAGTTGGTTTCGGGAACTTTGGAGGTTGGTAACATCAATGGGTAAACGTGATTTAGGGTTTAGGTCAAAAGTTCAATCCCGAACAATTATGAAAAACATAAAAACATATCATTTGAAAAACCCTAAGCATCACCAAATATGAGAAAAACTAACGGAAATGGCTTTTGGCTCAAACCCGATTCTAGGATTTAGGGAAAGTTCTAAATATACATAAAACAACTCCCTCGATCTAAATCTCCGAGTTCCTGAGCAAGAATTGGAAGATTAAAACTAAAAACACCATTAAAACACTATTTGAAGCTTTAGGTTTTGAACTTTAACATACCTTAAAGCCTTGAGAGAAAGGATGGAAAGTTCAATTATTAGGTTGGAAATGATGCTCGGGCCCGTGGCTATCCAACACAACCGAAATTGTGACGATCCGACAAGAATCGAAGAAAAAGCAAAAATTGGAGAACTCCAAATGACCCCCACAGTTTTGAGGAAGAAGAAGGGAAGAAAAATGATGAGTTTTGTCTAAATTTTGGATATTTAAGGGATGATGAATAGTGTTTTAGATATTTAAGAATTTCAGAAATGACGCCTACATCCTTTTCTTGCCTTAAGCTTTTAAAACGAAACCCGAACCACCTAAACTAGCCCAATGGTGATTAATAATTATTAATTGGCCTATTAATAATTATTAATACCATCGAAACTAATTTAAGCTAATTAAACAGTTATAAAGGTTTCCGAACGAAATTAACTAATTAATTCTAAATAACTAATCCTAGAATTATCTTTAATACTTTAAATAAACAAATAAATAATTAAAATAAAATAATAAAACAAATAAATAAATAAATATCACCTCAAAATAACGGGATGTTACAATTAACCCTTTTGTTTACTGATGATTTAATTTTTTTTTTCAAGTACCTGTAACGTAGAGCCCAAAATAAGGATTCCAAAACATCTTGAATCATTAAAATCAAAGTTCACATGAAGAAGTTATGGTTTAAAGAACGTTTACAACGTTGGAGGGGAGAGGTCTTATTGGCATAATTTGGAACTACAAGGGTTGCCCCTTTTAAACTATAGGTGCTATGCAAGAATATGATCGAAACCACATGGGTGTCATTTGTAATTTACCTTTAATTTAAAGGCAATTAAATAGATGGGTTCTATTTAAATAAATTAATCAATGGATTAGATATATTAATAATAAAGAAATAAAAATGCACATTGCCTACATATGCCCAGGCACAAAGCACAAGCCCAAATAAGAGTGTTGAGCGTGTGGCCTCAAGGTTCACACACCACAATGATGGTAACTGGGTTTTTCAATTTTGACATTTTATTTGAAATATCTAATTCCGTTAATTAGATAAATTAGGATATTTAAATATAGAATTAGATATGATGATATCTGAATTTAATTAATTTGATTAATTTAAATATGGTATTCGATATTGCAATATCTGAATTAAACTAATTTGATTAATTTATATATGGTAATAGATATTAAATGATTTGAAAAACAAATAAATACAATTATTAGATATTTAATTTTGATTTGATTTTCAATTTGAAAACAATTTCTAAGATCTTCTTTTTTCCCTATAATTAAGGATTTTTAGAAACTTAATACACTCAAGCTTTGAGAAGTTTTTAGAAATTTTTCTTCCTCTTCTTCCTTTATCTCTTGCTGTCTCCGCCCACATAGTGAAAGAAAAGAATTAATTTTCCTTTCCTCACTTTTTCCAAAGAAGGTCAGTGCCCACATGTTATTCTCTATTGTTCATAGCAAGGAAGGCTTCTTAATGGTCCTAGGATCGTAAGCTTGAAGAATGAGTAGATGCTTCTCTACAAGGGTTAGTTATGTTATGGTTTATTAGTTTAGAAATCTGTAATGAATGATATATGCGGCCTTCTTCTATTGAGAGGTCTCACTCCTAACACAGTCAATATCAAATGCTCGACAATTGTATTCTTTAGCGTTCAAATAAATCACACCATCATTTTCGTCATCTTCCACAATGGAATGATAACAATCAATATTTGTTACGCTTATTGTCAGTGAGTTTAGTTGATTTTTTCATATAATATCTTCTGCATGATTGGTAAGCAAAGTTATACACTTGGATGCTTCACTCTGGCCGTCCAAAAATCCCTCTTGCAACTTGGCTAAGATACATTCTACTAGTACAGTTCCCAGTATTTCAATATCATACACCAAGACACTGTTTACAGAATCTATAATACTTGTGGTCATTATATATACATCCTGGATGGGGGATCACTTGTAGGAATGACATAATGCTAATCCCTCGTCGCCCTCGGCGATCCCCACTTGGCGCTTTAGAAAGATTGCAGGGCGTTGAGGCTTGACTAATAAGATAGAAAGGGCTCAACCTAGGTTAGGGGCTAGCGCGCGCCCTGACTTATTAGTCAAGCTTTGATTTGAAGCCAGCTGAAAAACGGGTCATGCCCATTTCTCTAGACCGACCTCTTCTAAGTATTCACATACACCTTGAATTATTTTCTGGCAGTCCTACAATGGCTGAAAATATGCCTCACAATAAGCCTCAGCAATAGAAAAAAAAGATTGATTGAATCATTTTTTAATTTCACGTTCAGATTCATATTCCCGTGATGTATGCATAATCCATGGATCCTATTTGGGAAGATATTCGCAATGGACTTCGCAATGCTTTTGTGTCTATAAAAAAAACCAAATGGACAACCTCTCTGATGGTACCTTTAAGTTTTTTCAAAAACCAAGACCACTATGGATATGTCTCTCTGTCCACAATGTCAAATCCAATGGGATAAATTTGATTATTTCCATCCAAACATGCACTATTGAACCACGTCCCCAATAGTTTCCCTTTAAAAATAACAATCAATAGCAATAACAGGTCTAATACAGCTAAGAAATCCTCAAATAAAAGGGCCCATTATAATAAAAAAAAATTGAAGTGATGATCTTCTTCAAGTATGATATGCAATATTTTTATATTTCACAATATTGGTCCACGCTTTAAATGACCCTCTTACTATATCATATGGATCCTCTCTGACAATCCATGCTTTATTATAACTTATATTAACATCCCACACCCTATGTATGTCAAATATTATATTTTTGGTCTATACTTGCAACCAACATCTAGAAGTTTTATCATTATAATCTCTTCAATGAGCTTACTTCTATCTTGCATATGATCATGGTTCAGCACGTCAAGCGAACAAGAATGGACATCTACATGCTCTAAAGTTTTAAATATGTCAGTGCCCTTCAAACACATTGCTCGTAACCTCCATTTACTATTTTGATAAATACATGCGATAGGGTATAATGATTTGGTCAACTTTTTCACTCTAAACAACAAAAAAATCATCGTCATCTTATACAATCTCTTTGACAAATCCTTCTTGCATAAGAACATGCGTCCTACTTCAAACTCATCATTTGAAATATTTTACAGTGAAGTACTATAATTGGACATAGTTTCCATATGATCTTACTCAAATCGAGAGCCCCAACTTTACATGTTCTCTTTGAATCATGTATTTGTGTGTGGTTCGACTCATTATGACCTCCTTCTTGCCAGAATTGAGATTTGGTAGGTGGAGTCTTGGACGATTCATGAAATGAATGCCTTTCAGATTCCTCACTCAAAGAGGCAAACTTATCATTATTCTCATATTGATGGTTTTCACATGTCATATTGTCTCTCTCCCAATCCATCCTATCATTTTCATCATTCGTTAAATCATATGATGAACATTCTCATCCAATGGTGGGATCAATTGTAACGTCCCGTTACTTTTAAGGTAAATTTTTTTTTATATTTTATTTAATTAAAGTGATTAAATTTAATTTAGTTATAACTTAGAATATACAAATTTATTTCGTTTGTAAATCTTTTTTAATTGCTTTATTAGCTTAAATTAGTTTGGGGCAGAAATTATTTTAAACTTTGTATCAGTGCATTTCCTTGTCTTTATAAATTCTCTAATTGTGAAAAATGTAAAAAGGTTTTGGATAGTTCAAATTTTAAACGTATTCATGCCCTTTTTTTAAATATTAAGACTGCCACTGCATTCAAATTTTTTAAAGTTTTAAAAGGAGTCAGGTCGTTACATATTTCGTATTCTCTTTTTGGGCTGTACATTTGTTAATAAGCTCATGATAGCTTTTTGGTTTTAAACTTTTATAATTATGAAACTTCTTTGAACTTTACTTTAGGAAATGTGCATTTCCTTGTTTTTACGATTTCTCTGATTGTGAAAAATGTAAACAGGTTTTGGATAGTTCAAATTTTAAATATATCCAAGCACTTTTTTAAATACTAAGACTTTTACATAATTATGATTTGTAAATGATTTAAAATGAGTCGGGTCATCACATCAATGCAATATTATCAACCTCGTTCATTACATGGTTACTTCCCGAAGAAGATGCATGAAACGAGTTAATACTCTTATTCCTTTCACTAATCAAATCTCTAGGTTCAATAAAAATGGAGAAGAAAATATCTTCACCACTGAATTAAAACCTTAAATATTTGGAGGAACGATCGATGTTAACTTGTATGTACACTTGATTTTGATAGTCATCATTGCAGGTTAACTTGTGTTTTCTCGTACAGTTGGACTAGTAAATCTTCATATTGTATATTTTTATTCACAACTAATCCTCCTAATGAGTCACCTATACAGTTGTAATCATCAAAATTTCATTGTCCACTACAACGAATGAAAACTCTTACCATCAACCCCTATGAAAAAAAATAGAAAAGAGTGGGAAGAAAAAATAGTGAAAAAAAGTTCAAAAATTTCAGACCTACTAAACTCATACAATAACGAACCAAAACTCATACCATATCGGAGAAAAATTCAAAGAACGGATCAATATCAAACCAACCCATATTTTTATTAAAATCAGAAGGGTATGACAAATAGGTGAATGATATAACACTTGAAGATAAACAATAATTAAAAGATGAAGTTCACTTGAAATGGTCTTACTTTTTATTTCAAAAATTAAAGGTTTGTTGTGGATGTGATAATCTCTTGAAGAAACTTTTATAAAGATGGATAGAGTATTGAGTTTTTTTGGAAAGAGCAAGCTAAGAATGACTTTTTCAAGTTGTGTTCATGGTATTCAAAAGATGAAGTTTAGGTGTAACATCCCGTTATTTTTAAAGTGAATTTTTATTTTTATTTTTTTTATTTAATATTTTATTTAGTTATTTAAATTAAAGTATTTAGTTTAATTTTAGTTTTAGTAATTTAGAATTTAGTAGTTAATTTCGCTCGAAAACCTTTTTAATCATTTTATTAGCTTAAATTAGTTTTGGTCGGATTAATAATTATTAACGGGCCAATTAATAATTATTAATCACCATTTGGCTAGTTTACGAACTTCGGGTTTCGATTTATGAGTTAAAAGTTATTAAAGGGACGTAATCATAATTTCCAATTTCTTAAAAATATCAAAATACTATTCATCTTCTTTAAATAAGCCAAAGTTGATCAAAGATGACCAAAAAATTCACTTTTCCTTCCTCTCCTTTTCTTCCTCATGTGAGCATCAATGGTGGGGAGAAAATTCTTTGGGTTTTCTTCATTTTTCGACAGATCTTCGTGTTTTCGGTTGCATTGGATTACTCCGGATGAGGGCTACCTATCCAACTTGGCCTTGTAGCGTTTCTCGTTCCCTAAGGGAAGTCCTAAAAAGTGAGTTTTTCAAAACTTTTTACATGGATTTGTTTGTTTTTTATTATAAATGAGTTTTGAAGTTGAAATCACATATTTCTATCAAGGAATTTGACGATTTTGAGCTCAGATTTTCGAAAAATACTATTCATCCAAAATCACTATTCACCCAAAAATCATACTTTTTATCATTTTAGTTATGATTTATAAAAATATTTTTGGTTGATGTATTGTAGGTGTCGGTTGTACGTTGACGCCTCGTTGAACCATTGGATTGAACTTGAATTGTTAAGGTGAGCATAAATAGAATTTAAAGTAGCTTTAGAAACCGAATAAGTTTAACGATTTGTAGAATCGGAAGTTGAGATTAAGGTTTAAGTCGAAAGGATTAAAGTAAGTGAACTAACATGCTTAGGCTTGGAGTTAGTTATAATTGAGTGAGAGAACTCATGGATTTTTTTCGAATGAAACGAATAACTCTTGGAAGTTCTAAGTTTAGATTCGTTTTGGAGTTTAACAATGACTATCGGAAGTTGAAGGTTTCAAGTATAATGGAATGAATAAGAAACTTGATTATGGAACTTCGAATACTTATTGGAAGCAATAGAATCATTTGAATTGGAGACTTTATGATTAAGTTAGTAATTCAAGTTTAACTAAAGGCCTTTTGGCTTGATATATTGTTTTCTTATTAGAAGTTCCTAATTTCTCATTTTATGTATAAGAATATTCCGTGATCAATTTGCCTTTATGTTTTTTCGATTACTTTGAATGTTTATATTTACTTACTTGCAGTTGAAAGCATATTCATATCATATCATATCATATTGCATTATCGATTATTGGAAGGAATAATGAGGCAATGCATAGACTGAGTGTGCTTGCATTGTCTGGTATTATTCGTTTTATGTTTCTGTATATGTACATGAGGAATGCTAAAGGACTGCGGGACTTTACATGATCGGAGGAGATAGATAATGAGATAATGATGGAACTATGCGAGTTCACATTATCTGGTATCATCCATAATTACTATGATACATATATGTAACGTCCCGTTAATTTTGAAGTGATTTTATTTATTTATTTATTTTAATTAAAGTATTTAAGGTTAATTTAAAAGTAGTGATTTCGATTCAGTAGTTAATTTCGCCCGAAATTCTTTTTAATCGTTTTAATACTTTTAAATTCGCTTCGGTGACATTAATAATTATTAATAGGCCAATTAATAATTATTAATCACCTTTAGATTAATTTAAGAGCATCGGGTTTCGATTTAGAAGTCAAAAGTCATAAAAGGACGCAACCGTCATTTCCGATTTCTTAAAAAATATCTAAACACTATTCCATTTTCTTCTTTAAAACACCATTGACCAAAAGTTGACATATTTTTCATCCAAAAACCTCTCAAGGTCGTGGGTTTCATGAAGGGAGGAGAAATCTTTGGGTTTTGCTCATTTCTCGGCGGATCGACTCGATTTCGGTTGCATCAGAAAGCCCTCAGGTCTAGGATTCTTTTCCACCCATCGATCGTGCTTTTCTCTCGAGATCCACGGAGTTCTCGGTAAGTTCATTTTCAAACCCTAGGCTCCAAATAGTGTTTTAATGGAGTTTTCTTTGATTTCTTTCGTTTTCTTGTCGTGAAACTCGGTGTTTGTAAATACGGGAGTTGTTTTAAGAGTTTTTGGAAACTTTCCCATAACCCTAAAACCAAGTTTCAGTCAAAACCCTTCCCGTTTGAAATTTACCTTTTTAGGTTTGATTATGGGTTATTTATTGATGAATTATTTTTTATTGAAATTCAATTCGGGAAATGGTATATTGTTCAAAAACCCTAATTATCAATACCCACTGAAATCGGGAATGTCGAAATTGTTTGAAACCAACTCGAAACACATCTAAATTTCCTAAAAGCCGGAAAACCAAAACCAAAACCCTTTTTATGAGGGGGGCCGAGAACCTCAATGTTGGGGTTTCTGGGTTTTTCGTCGTTTTATACGCGTAGATGTTGTTTGACCGTTATTTGGTTAATTATTAATTGTTAGATGTAATTTTAATTGTAGGTGATTTTGGATCGCTTGCTTGATCGCTCTAACGGTTTTAAGAGCGAAGTCATCTTTTACTAAGGTGAGAATAGTTAGGATTTAAAGTAATTTTAGAAAGCGAATAAGTAGAATAAGAAGCTAAGACTAAGATTCGAATCTAAGATTAGAGGGAGGTGAGTTAGTGCCCTAGGATTAGGAGTTAATCCTTTAAGTGAGAACTTAGGAGTTCTCGAGGAAAGCATTGAATCTTAGAAAATACTAAGTTAGATTCGTTTTCGAAGCTTAGGTTGGATCATTGAAAGTAAAAGATCCAAACTTTTATATAGAACGATTAATAGAACCTCGGTTTATATTGGAAGTTTAGAATCCTGGAAGGTATAGGTTAATCGTTTAAGATAGGATTTACTTGTATTAATGTAGCGGAGTTCGATTTACATATCGTTCGTCCGAGATTCCTATCTATTTTACTTTATGTCTTTTACTTTATGCCCCTCTACTTTATGCTTGCATCGACTACTTTAATTCCGCACTTTACTTATTTACTTTTACAAGGATATGCAGGCATATGCATATCATATTGCACCATAACATTTTCGCATCATTCATTGAAAAAGAAAATAAGGGAGAATGATGAACTCTACGGGAAGTTCACATCACCTTCAGAAAAAGAAAAGAAAGTGAAAAAGAAAAGAAGGGAGAATGATGAACCCTATGGGAAGTTCACATCACCTTCAGAAAAAGAAAAGAAAGTGAAAAAGAAAAGAAGGGAGATGATGAATCCTACGGGAAGTTCACATCACCTTCAGAGAAAAGAAAAGAAAGTGAAAGAAAAGGAGTTGAATGGTATCCTACGGGATGTTCGCATTACTTCTTCATGCATAGGGGGTTGAATGGTATCCTACGGATGTTCGCATTACTTCCTCATGCATAAGGTTGAATGGGTATCCTACGGGATGTACTCATTATCTTCATTCATGTACATAGGGCAAATGTGAAATCCTACGGGATGTCCTCATGCATTCATGCTTATGATCGATGAAATAGCGAATCGAGATGTTTTATTTTATGCAAAGTATATTTATTTTTCTTATTTATGTCGTAACAAGTAAATGGATGAGAATTAGACTACGTGTGTTAGTAGTATCATCCTTTGGATATTATAGAATGGAATTACCTAAAGTTTGGAGAACTTTAGGATTGATTGTGTTAGATTGATTGGACACAAAGCGGAATACGGGTTTGAGGTCTAACCTTACTTTTTATTCTTATTATTCTCACTGGGCTTAGTTGTTAGCTCATGATATTACAAACATTTCAGGTAATGTTTGGGGTCGTAGAAGAGGAGCTGGTGCGCGCTTGATCCAGAGGATGATGACACGGTGATGGACTAGATATTCTTTTAAAGGACCATGGTCTCATTTTGTTAATTTGTATCTTATGTTATGAAAATTTGTATTTAGCTCATAAGAGCTCATTGTCTTTTTTTTTTTTTATGATAATCATCTTTTTTGAACTCCTGATTAGGAACTTGAAGTTCCTTGTGTTTTAGATTTTTGAATTTAAGATGTAATAGGTTTTGGCTAGCCAACTTTCAAACATAATCAATCCAATTTTTTTAAAATATAAAGACTTCCGCTGTGTTTTCTAATTTAAATTATTTAAAAGTGTCAGGTCGTCACAATATACAAAGATACAGAGTATGACTTAGCCTACGGGAGCTCATTATCTATATTTGGTGGGTGAGATAATGAGGTGAATGAACTTAGCCTATGGGAGCTTCATTACCTGTCATTATTCACTAGTGGTGAGAAGATATTATTGAAAGGAATTCGTATATTTTATTTTTGAAAGTGAGTTTAATGAGGTGAATGAACTTAGCCTACCGGAGCTTTCATTACTTGTCATTATTCACTAGAGATGGAAATATATTATTGAAAGGAGTTTGTATATTTTATTTTGGAAAGCAATATAATAAGGTGAATGAACTAGCCTACGGGAGCTTCATTACCTGACATTATTCACATGTGATGGTTATATTAATGTAAAGGTTGTGTGCTCTTTACACTTGTTTAGTGAGTTAATGAATGTTTAAATATGTTAAGACGGAGTGAGCTTAGCATTATTTATTAGAGAAAAGAATGGAAACATTATGTATATCATACATTTCCATAGAGAAAAAGATGAAATATGATGTATAGCCGAGTGCTATAGGAAAGTGGAATTAGATTGAATTGCAAAATGAGAGAATACAAGGGTGTATTGAACCTTGTATATTTATTATGATACATAAATGAGAGAACTAGATTCTCGATTATTTAGAAGATCTTAAAATTGGAGATTAAACACTTAAATATAAACCTTATATATAGTATAAGGTATTAAAAAGGACGAATAAGAAAGAGATATGTGATATGGAAACAGTCTTCTAAAAGTTGGGAGTTAGTTTCTCAAGTTTTAGAATTTTTGGTAAAGAGAATGTAAGTTTTAATTGGACACTAATCCAGATGCGGGTTTGGAGTCTAATGTTAATTTTTATTCAGTTTATTTTCACTGGGCTTGCTTTTAGCTCATGATATTACAAACATTTTTAGGTAATGCTCGAGATCGTGGAGAGAGGAGCTGGTGCAGCCTGATCTGGATGATGATGATGTCGAGAGGGACTAGATATATTTTAAAGTCCATGGACACATTTTATTACATTTTATTTTATCATATAAGTTGTATATTTGTTTATAATCTCATAAGAGCCTTTTGTTTTAACTTTTATAACCTTGAACTCCTTTAATCTTTACAACAGGAATTGCATTTCCTGTCTTTTAAATTATCTGATTGTGAAAAGTGTAAACAGGTTGTGGATGGATAGTCCAAGTTTTAAACATATCCACGCCAAATTTTTATTAAATATTAAGTCTTCCTCTGCAATTCGATTTTAAATGATTTAAAAGGAGTCGAGTCGTCATATTAGGGGTAAGAATGTACATTCATATAGTAGTTACATTGTTAAAATGAAGAAGCTATGTTGATACAACTTGAAGCTCCACACTGTCAGCTATTAGTAAGAGATATGAGCTGACTGTTAAGTTTGTTATTATGGCATGTAAGAAGGGAGAAGAAGATAGCCTAATATATATATATATATATATATATATATATATATATATATATATATATAGCTTTAAGTCAAGTTGTTTTCGTTTTTTTGCATAATCCTTTGTTCAAAGTTGATGTAGAGATTTTCTTCAAGAAAACAATAAAGATTTAGTTTGTTCTTCAATTTCCATTCTTGAGTTTCTCTTTGTTCTTAATATTAATCTTGTGTTAAGGTTTTGTGTGTTTGAAATCATAACAACTTGGTATCATAGCTCGAGGAAGACAATTCGATTAGCAACAGAAATGATCCATCAATGGTGTTGGCAAGATATGATATTGAGATATTTGATGGCACAAGAGATTTCAAACTCTGGAAGAAGAAAATCAGGGCAGTGATCACCAAACAGAAGGCTGTTAAAGCTTTAGATGACCCCAAAATCTTGCCTAAAACCATGAAGCCAAAAGAGAAAGAATTGACTGAGAATATAGCCTATAGTAGTCTGATTCTCAATCTTTCTAACACTATGTTGAGGCTCGTAGATGTAGAGACAACTCCACATAAGTTATGGAGTAAGCTTGAGAAACTCTTTGGGAAGAAGCATCTTTTGAATAAGATCTACCTTAAAGAAAATCTTTTTACCTACAAGATGGGTTCTGGCAAGACAATGGTAGAGAATTTGAATGAATTCAAGTCCCTGACATTGGAGTATGATAGTATGGGAGAAAAATTGGGAGAAGATAATGAAGCAATCATCTTGCTCAATGGACTACCTGAAGCCTATAGTGATGTAAAGTCCTCACTAATGTATGGAAGAGAATCAATTCCACTATCCTTAGTGCTTTCAGCAATCAACACTAAAGAATTGTTATTGTCAAAGGGTTAAACAGAACTGAGATGCTGATGGATTATTTGTAAAACACAAAATAAAAAAGAACTACAACTACAACAAGAACTCAAAGAATTGGTCTAAGAACCAAAAAGGGAAGCCTAAATGGAAGTGTTACATCTACAATAAGGAAGACCACTTCAAGAAGAACTGCCCTAAGAAGAAGATTTACAACAAAGGAGGTAAATGGAAAGAAAACAATAAGAAAACATCAAAGGGAGAAGATAGTGTGTCATATGCAAAAGTACTAGCACTTGAGGAAAATAGATCATAACTTAGAAAGGAGAAATTTTGTAAAGAATGTGTTCTAGATTCAGGTTTTACGTTCCACATGACACCTTCGAGGATTTGGTTTAGTACATTCAAAGCCAAAAGTGATTGTAATGTACATATAGGAAATGGGCATATATGTAGAGTGGAAGGGACTGGAAACCTCAAATTGAACCTGAAAGATGGATCAAAGAAGATTCTACATAATGAAAGGTATGTTGTAACGACTCGACTCAAACAGATACTAGGCCGCGAGTACTCTCAGCAGAAGCGTGGAAAACATGAAATTCAATATAAGGTAGTTGCAATTTAAAACAAAACACAATGAAAGGCAACATTCTTATGAAAAAATCGCGTGGGTCCATTTAAAAATTGAACGAACTCAAAACCTGTTTTACACTGTCCCAACAGAAAAACGAGAAATGTGCATTTCTAAAGTAAAGGAAGTTCAAAACAAGTTTGTTGAAATCAAGTATGAAACTATGCTCTGATGAGCTCAGGATACAAAATATACAACTTTACACAACGCAACAATCAAAAACAATTTACATAAGTTTCTCTTATCCTTTTAACACAACTGGAGCTGGAGGTACGATGTCCACTAGTCCATTTCCAAGTCCAGCATCCAAGCTTCAACATATACCAGCTTCCTCTTCACGACCTCGATCACATACGAACCTGAAAAGTGAAATGTAGCACCTTTGAGCATGACACTCAGTGAGAATAATAAGAAAATGAAGTAAATTTACATATGGAATTCGTAGTATGAAGTGGGTCTAAGAATTCGAGTCTCTCGCTTCTCTCTCAGTCTTTACCTTTGTTAAAGAATTTGTCTCCTATAGTTCATCTCGTACACTAACTAAGAACTCCCACATTTTCGATTTTAAATTAGCGATGAACAGTTAAGTCAACTTCTAAACCATTAAAAACTAATTCAAATCTGTTCGCTTCTTTTATCCCCATCTCGTGCCTACCTATCCTCGGTACTTACTACACTTTGCCTTAACACTCTCTTGAATCTCACCAAAACAAAGCTAAACCAATTACCTCTCTTTCTTTTGCATTTCCCTAAACCTGTTTCACCTAACTTTTCAACCGTCAGGCCCAAACTAACCTATACTACTCGCTAAAATGTTCCACGTACTTAACTCTTACACACATCTTAGAATATATAAATGTCAGAAGTTAACTATAATCAAAAATCGATATGATGCAATTGAGATGGCAAGGAGACAAAGCATGTATGTTTAAAAGTTAAGTTTCCGCAAAAAAACACAAGTGTTGCTACATGATCTTATATTCAAACCAGTGCTACATCTCACTTACACTTTCACTTGTCTTACTACGCACATCTCAGAAACCATCTCAAAAAGTGAAATCTGAACTCAAGGCTATCTCAAAATTAGCTAATGGCATAATTAAATGATGTAGGTGTAATGGCTAAAATGCATAAAAATGTTCAAATTCTTAAACATGTATGTTTATTCAAAACTTTCAACATTTCAAGACATGTCAACTCGTGTCAACCTTGCTCAATCCGATACTAAATTTCCCATATCATTTATCTCGCGTCTTACCACGCATTTCTCAAAAAACATTCTCAGTAACCACTCGAGCCATAGCTCATTTTGTAAAACTATCTCAGTAATCACTCGAGTCGTAGCTCATTTTATTCTTCCAGACTATCGTAATAACCACTCTAGCATCCGGGCCATCCACTACACAACGCCTTGGAGCTACATGCAACCCGCCACGGTAATCATATGTAACATCCAACAACCACTCACCATTACATAGGTTACGACCACGTGGCATTTCAACAAACACATGATATGCATGAATGAAATGAGATGTGTCTAAACATGCTTTCTTTACAATTCTCATCGGAAATGCACTTTGGCTTACGAGCACAAGTAGGATAATCCTCCAATTGGCATATGACTCAATCTTTCACTTGACACTTTCAAAGTGTACAACAAGCATGTAAGGTATAACTTCAAGCACTATCGTTTTTGCATTTCAACTATGCAACTCTCATCAACTATCAATCATTAACGCATCGATAATAATTAAAAGTAAATTCCAAATCAGTATATGACTCGATCTTTGACTTGAAATACGAATAAAATCAAGTAAACATGTGAAAATGTATAAATGCAAGTAATCATGTAAGTCTAGCTCAAGATATATGTAAAGCAAGTTGGTCAAACAATACCGCTCTTTCGAACTCTCAATAGCAAGCCAAGCTTAGCTCTCGTCATCCGTTACATTCACAACCTCCGGTTTCCTTTCAATTCCTACACCAAAGAGACCTCAAAACCATCCAAAATCACTCTATATCCATCCCACACCATTCCACTAACAACCACAACAACACCACCATCACCACTTTGATTCTTTTTGTTTTCACTTTTATATTCAAAACAAGGCTTGACCTTGGCTTTTCTTTCCTCATCAATCACAAACAATTAAAAACTAACCTTAAACTTGAAATATCATAAAATTTCACTAAGAACAATAAACTAAACCCGGGAACCCGGTTTGCTCCAAAAAAATCTCTAAACTAGCTAAATGGAAAAGTAGCAATTTTGGCCATTTGAGGGGTTTTTCGAAAATCATTGGTTGGACTCTCTAACATGATTTTATTATGTAAAATATGTATTTAAACACCCAAATATACCATAATTGAAAGACATTAAAAGAAAGCTAAGAAAACTCCAAAATTAGAAAAACTAAGAAAACTTCAAGTGGCCAACAATGGGATTTTGAGCTTTGGGTCTTGTCCATTATTTCCTTTCCTTATGTCATCACATAAATGTCAAAGACTTTCATTACACTACCTCTTCTCATAACCGTTATAAGTTCAAGTAACAACGTCTAGCTTACCATAGTAAAACCTTACACAATAGAGAACTCTTCCTCCACATAACCCATTTTGACTTACACACCTCCAACTACTTATTCATGAGTAACCCCACATCTAATTATTACAACTTGACAATCCTACCCAAAGTTTAGGCATCAATACATATAGAAATTCGTCATATGAAATTCAAACATAAAAGTACTTCAATCCATTTTTGTTCCCACCTTGGCATCAAAAGTTTAGCTTGCACATTGGGCTTTGATTTGAACCAAAACCTACATACAAGTCATTTCATTCATTTAAAAAACTTTATATACCATAAACATTTAATATTTAACATTTTAACATAACCCAAGACCCCTAAAACAGCCTCTAAATTCTTTAACATAACAGTGAGCAAGTTTGGCTAATTGACATAACTCTAAAATAATGTTCCAATTACAATCCCAATCATTATTTTGAAACCTAAATCTTCATAAAATAAGTTTAATAAGATTTTAAATATAAAAGACAAATGAACACTCCATTTACAAAATTAGCAAAACTTGAATTTTAACAACCATGGGGGGTTTTGGTTTCATTTTTAAAGAGTCCTTCAAATTTTATTCAAAGTTCTCCTATTTTCCTTTGAATTTTGAAAAAACATAAACCTAACCTCATGAATTATATAAGTTAAGAATCATCTTTTTTAGAAATTAAAGTGTGTTTCTTTCATAATCTTTGCTAGATAAGAAAACCCATAACTTAAAAACATGAATTTCTACTTTTCTTATGTTTTTTAAAATCTAGATTTTGAGAAAACTTACCATGAACTCTTCAAAACTTGTTGATCTTTCATTGGTTCTTCCTAAAATACAAGGCTCTTCAATAATCTTCTATTTTCCCCAAGATTTCGAGCAAGATAATGAAAAATCCAATGAACTCCCCCCATGGGCTGCTACTTGGCGTGAAAAGAAGAAGAAGAAGAGAAGAAATTGCCAACAAATCTTGCTTCAATAATCCTAGAATCCAATACCCATCAAAAACCCATGAATTTCCCCCATGAAATGAAGCAAGAAAAGAAGAAAAATGAGGAGAAAATCACCCCCTATGGCTGCTTCTACTGTTCGACTGAAGCAAGGGAAGAAAAAAATTCTAAAGTCTGATTTTTGGCTTAATTAGGAAGGAAGAAAGGAGGAGATGACACCTCACTTAATGACTAACCATTTTAATTGCTTTTAACCCTTTTCTCTTTAAAATCTCAAGACTAACCACATTAACTTTCAACCTTTGTCTCCTATTTATATTTTATTTAAAACTAACCCCAAAATAATTTAACCATAGTTAAATGTTTACTTTTCCAACTAACCATGGTTAGTTTCTTACCCAACCTTAGTTAACTCATTTAAACTTAATTAATTAACTAAAAATAAATAACTAACTTCAAATAAGCCATTGAATATTATTTTAATTTCAATTTACCAAATATTAAATTAAAATATCAGTTTATGATCATTTTTCCAAAAACCCGAGCTACCACACAAACTATGGTTATTAGTTTACCAAACCTCCATTATACTTTAACCATAGTTAATTCACATCAAAATAATTATTTAACTTTATTTAAAACACAAATTTTTATTATAAATAATTTTTCAACTTCCATTATTTCAAATAAATGTTTTTTTTAACTATTTTAATTATTTTTCCAAAACCTGGCCGTCACATATGTTCCAGAATTGGGAAGAAATCTGATCTCACTTGGATTGCTAGAAAGTCAGGGATGTTCCTATTATGCAAAGAAGGTTCTTATAGTAGAAAAAAAGTGAAAACAAGTGCTAAAGGCAAAGAGGGTGAACAGATTGTATGTCATGAATGATGTTTTACCCCCTGAAGAAGCTCTGACAGTAGAAAGCAATGAATTAACTAATGGAGATCTTTGGCACAAAAGACTCTCTCATGTTAGTTCAAGAAAATTACAAGAATTGACAAGACAAGGCATAATCCCTGCTGAAGTCATAGAAAGAACCAATTTCTGTGAACACTGTATTTTTGGAAAGGCAAAAAGAGTAAAATTCCTAAAATCCAAAATCAAGACAAAAAGAACACTTGATTACATCCATTTAGATATGTAGGGGCCGGCTATAACACCTTTAATCGGTGGATTAAGGTACTTTCTAACTTTTGTTGTGACGACCCGACACTTTTAAATAATTTAAATTAGAAAACACAACGGAAGTCTTTATATTTTAAGAAAATTGGCGTGGTTATGTTTGAAAATTGGCTAGCCAAAACCTGTTACATTTTAAATTCACAATTTAATACACAAGGAACTTTAAGTTCTTAACCAGGAGTTCAAAAGGTGTTTATAAACATAAAAGTAAAGACAAAAGCTCTTAAGAGCTATTTACAAATATACAAATCCAAAATTATATAAAGTTCACAAAAACGAAGTCCATGGACTTTAAATCAACCTAGTCCATCTCGAGGTCATCATCCCTCGATCACGCAGCACCATCTCCTCTCCCACGACCTCTAGCCAGGGCATTACCTGAAATTTTGTAATATCATGAGCTAACAACTTAAGCCCAGTGAGAATAATAAGAATAAAAAGTAAAGTTAGACCTCAAACTCGTATTCCGATCCGTGTCCAATTAATCTGACACAATCAATCCTAAAGTTCTACAAACTCTAGGTAATTTCATTCTATACTCTCCGAAGGATGATATTACTAACACTCGTAGTCAAATTCTCATCCATTAACTTGTTATAACATAAATAAGAAAAGTAAATAAATTTTACATAAATATAACATTTCGGTTCTTTATCCATGATATATATTTCCATCGATCATATGCATGAAGGTAATGAGGACATCCCGTAGGATTCACATTCACCCTTTATGCATGAATGAAGATAATAGGTACATCCCGTAGGATACCCATTCAACCTTATGAATGAGGAATTAATGAGGACGTCCCGTAGGATCCCATTCAACCTCCTTTTCTTTCTCACTTTCTTTTCTTTTTCTCTGGAGACGATGCGGACATTCCCCGTAGGGTCCAACATTCTCCCTTCTTTCTTTTTCACTTTCTTTTCTTTTTCTGAAGGTGATGCGGACATTCCCCGTAGGGTCCAACATTCTCCCCTTCTTTTCTTTTTCACTTTCTTTCAATGATGCGAGATGTTATGGTGCAAGATGTTATGCATATGCTTGCACAAAATAAATAAAGTAAAGTGCGAATATTAAAGTAACTGAAACAAGCATAAAGTAAAAGACATAAAGTAAAATAGATAAGAATCCCGGAAGAACGATATGTAAATCGAACTCCGCTACATTAATAAAAGTAAAATCATAACTTAAACGATTAATCTATTCCTTCAAGGATTCTAAACTTCTAATATAATCCGAGGTTCTATTAATCGTTCTATATAGAAGTTTGGATCTTCTAACCTTCAATGATCCATCCTACGCTTCGAAACGAATCTAACTTAGAATTTTCTAAGATTCAATGTTTTCCTCGAGAACTCCTAAGTTCTCACTTAAAGGATTAACTCTTAATCGTAAGGGCACTAACTCACTTCCCTCTATTCTTAGATTCGAATCCTAGTCTTAGTTTCCAATTCTACAAATCATTATACTTATTTGCTTTCTAAAATTACTTTAAATCCTAACTATTCTCACCTTAGTAAATGAAGATTTCGCTCCAAACTTCCGGTAAGGTGATCAAATCAAAGGTCCAAAAACACCTACAAATAATTATATCTAATAATTAATAAATAAACATACATCAATCGATTGACAATTAAAGACATAAAACGACGAAAAACCCCGAATATCCCAAAGGGTGCTCTCGGCCATGATAGGGAAAAATAGGGCTCAAGTTTGGTTTTCTGGCTTTTAGGCAATTTAGATGTGTTTCAAGTTGGTTTCAAGCAATTTTGATATTCCCGATTTCAATGGGTATCGATAATTAGGGTTTTTAAACAATATGCCAAATCCCGAATTGAATTACAATAACAATTTATCAATAATAAATAACCCTTATTCAAACCCCGAAAAGTAAATTTCAAACGGGAAGAGTTTCGACTGAAACTCGGTTTTAGGGTTAAGGGAAAGTCAAGTAATACCCAATAAGTTTTCCATCAACATTCAACAACAAAATTGGAAGGGGATGAGAGTTTTGGCCAAAAACTCAAAAGCTTGAATCAATTTCCATAGAAATACTATGAGAATTCGAAATGTAGGGCTTACCTTAGAGAGTTGGAAATGTTCCAAGAGTGGAATGGGTAGAAAGGTCTCGGCGAGAGCTTTCCAACGCATCCGAAATCACGCAAAACGGCCAAGAAACGAAGCCGGGGCGACACTTTCTTCCTCTTCTCTTTTCTTCCTCTTGTTGCTCGGGTTTGGAGAGAATATGGATGAGTTTTTGGTCAACTTTTGGGTCAAAGGCAATTTAAAGAGATGAAGTGAATAGTAAATAGATATTTAGAAATTTTGGAAATGACGGATGCGTCCTTTTATGACTTTTGACTTATAAACCGAAACCCGAAGTTCTTAAACTATCCCAATGGTGATTAATAATTATTAATTGGCCCGTTAATAATTATTAATACCATTAAAACAAAATTAAACTAAAAAGGTAATTTAAAAATATTTAAAACGAAATAAACTACTAATTTCTAAATTACCAATTCTAAAACAGATTTTAAATGCTTAAATTAAAATAAAATAAATAAATAAAAATTTTACTTCAAAAGTAACGGGACGTTACATTTGTAGATGACTATTCTAGAAAGATATGGATTTATTTCCTGAAATCTAAGGATCAAGCCTTAGAGAAATTTAAGGAATGGAAGCTACAATGAAAGACAGACAGGTAGGAAAATCAAGTACTTGAGAATGGATAATGGGCTAGAGTTCTGTGGTGAACTATTCAACCAATTCTACAAGAATGAAGGAATTTCAAGGCACATGACAGTCAGATTCACACCACAATAGAATGGTATTGCTGAGAGGATGAATAGAACAATGTTAGAGAGAGTGAGATGTATGATATGAGATGCTAAATTGATAGAGAAATTTTTGATCGAGGCTGCATCAACTACAATTTATACCAACAATCGATGCCCAAGTTCCGCAATTTACCTTTTAACACCAGAAGAGAAGTGGACCAAGTATTTACCAAGCCTTAAACACCTTAGAGTGTTTGGCTGTACAACTTATGCCCAATTGAATCAAGGGAAATTGCAACCAAGGGCCATCAAGTGTATGTTTTTGGGCTATCCTAAAGGTGTCAAGGGGTAAGCTTTGGCATGTAAAGGAGGGAAAAAGCATAATAAGCAGAGATTTTGTATTCAGAGAAGAAGAAATGTATATGAATTCTGAAAAAGAAGTGACAACATCAGCAGAAGCGGGCACTAGTAAAACCACTTCAATTGAGGTGGAGTTATCTCAACAGCAAGGAAAGAGTAGTAATCAAAGAGTTGTCTTTGGAGCAACAATCATCACAATAAGAAGAACATTCCTTTAAGGAAGAAGAAGATATTTCTTAATACACTCTAGAAAATGATAGAACGAGGAGAAATTAGAACACCTAACAGGTATGTTCAAGCATACTTTATTGCTTATGCTCTAAATATTTCTAAAGAAGGCATGGAGGATGAATCTCAGACACTCTTTGAAGCAATGAATTACAAGGATTCGCTCAAGTGGAAACAGCCATGAATGAAGAAATGGAGTCTCTCCACAAGAACTCCACATGAAAATTGGTGCCCATACAAAATGACAGAAAACCTATTGCTTCAAAATGGATCTACAAAAGGAATGAGGAGGTCTCAAACTCACAGAAGACAAGGTTTAAATCCAGACTAGGAAAATGGGTTCTCTCAGAAGGAAGGTATTGATTATACAAAAGTCTTCTCCCTAGTAATGAAACATTCATCAATAAGGTTGCTTTTGTCAATTGTAGTTCATCAGAACATGGAATTGAATCATCATGATATTAAGACAACCTTCTTGCATGGAACCTTAAATGAACCAATCTACATGGAACAACCACTTGGTTATGAAGAGAAAGGAAAGGAAGACTATGTGTGTCTACTCAAAAGATCTCTCTTTGGGTTAAAAAAATCACCTAGATGCTGGTATAAAATATTTTATCAGTTCATTACAAAGGAAGAATTCAAAAGAAGTAAATTTGACAATAGGGCTACAAGGAAATCAGACATGATTTACCTATTACTATATGTAGATGACATAATATTAGCCGAGAAAATTGGAGCTGAATTGCAGGAAATCAAGTCAATGCTCAATTCAGAATTTGAAATGGAGGATCTAGGGAAAGCAAAGAAGATTATTGGTATGAAAATAAAAAGGACAAACAAGGAGGAAAACAGTTTGTCGGTAAAGATTCCTATGTGCAGAAATTACTTAGAATATTTGGCATGGCTGAGGCTAAAGCAGTCATGACTCCCCTAGCACAACACTTCAAATTATCAGCTAATGACTTATCAAAGGAAGATGACAGAGATCACATCAGGTACAAGAATCAAACACCCTACTCTAATGTTGTTGGAAGCCTCATGTACCTTATGGTACGCACAAGGCCTGATTTAGCCAATAGTGCAAGCTTGGTGAGTTGATATATGTCAAACCCTGGGAAGAGACATTGAGAAGCTGTCAAATGGATCCTCAGATACTTGAAAGGATCTATGAAGACTGGTCTTTGTTATCAACAAGCAACAGAAGCAAATCAAAAAGTAATTAGCTATGCAGATTCTGATTTTGTAGGTGATTTAGACATAAGAAGGTCCATTGCTGGATATTTGTTTGTTTTTGGAGGTAGCATTATAAGTTGGAAGGCTACTCTTCAGTCAATAGTCACTTTATCATCCACATAGCCTGAGTTTGTGGCTTTAACATAGGCATTCAAAAAAGGGCATCACAGCTGAACTAGGGTTCGAGTAGAAGTTTGTGGAAGTTATATGTGATAATTAGAGTGCTATACACCTCTCCAAAAATCAACAATTTCATGATAGAACCAAACATGTAGAAGTGAAAGTCCATTTCATTAGAGAAATGACAGAAAAGGGAGAAATATAGATAATCAAGGTGCATACTAGTGAGAACTTGTCAGATATGTTGACAAAGCCAATGAAAACCTCAAAATTCGATTACTATCTTAACAGGTATAGTTGAGGTAGCTTGAAGGTATATTGAGAAAGCTGAAGGAGAAACCATAAGCAATTTCAAGGTTGATCAAAGATGGAGAATTTGTTAAAATGAAGAAGCTATGTTGATACAACTTAAAGCTCCACACTGTCAGCTGTTAGCAGGAGATAGGAGTTGATGAAAGACTGTTAAGTTTGTGGTGTGTAGGAAGGGAGAAGAAGAAAACTTGATATATATAGCTTTAAGTCAAGTTGTTTAGTTTTTGTTTTTTGCATAATCCTTTGTTCAAAATAGATGTAGTAATTTTTTTCAAGAAATAATAAAGATTTAGTTTGTTCTTCGATTTCCATTCTTGAGTTTCTCTTTATTCTTAAGATTAATCTTTTGTTAAAGTTTTGTGTGCTTGATATCATGACAGACATTTATCAAAATATCAATATTATTTAAAAACAATAGCCCTTAGTTTCCAAATTTTGAGGTCAAAGTCAAGTTTTCCAACATTTAAGTCATTGGTCTTAAAGTTTTAAAGACGAATATATTACAAATGGAGCAACAAATAGTATTTTATTTGACATTTTTCTTGGAACTGATAACCTTTTGGTGAATCTTCCAATTTTATGTTTAAAAGTAAAATCATATGGCAGCATAGTTTATGTTTTATACGTGCGGAACATGAATGAATAAATAAATAAATTACGTAAATAATTTAAAATACTTATATTATTAAATATTTATTGAACTTTTTATGGTGAAATGCATAGCTTTGGGACTGACAAAAAGAGAGATTTTGAGATATGGATGGGTAGCCAGTGAAATGTGTGCAGTTTGAAGTAAAAGCTTTGAATTTGTTTGGATATTGTTATGAAGCTTTTCATGCTTTGCCTCTTAAATCAAAGACCAAGCTGAGCCAAAACCAACCATTCTATTTTATTTTGTTGGTTTGGAGTGTTGTAATATGTCAGGCCCTGCAATATCCAATGGTCTACCAAAAGCCCAACAAATAGATTCACATACATGATTGAAATATATAATTCTTTACTCTTTCTTTTAATTGCTTAATTTATTGAAATCTTTTAGTGAATTCAAACATTTATAAGAGTTTATTATGGAATTAATTTTTTTATTATTAAAAATTTATATAATAACATTTTTACCTGTTTTATGTTATATTTTTTTTCTAGGTAAATATTAAAATAAATTTTGTCAAATAGAAATTTTTAAATATTTAACTCTATTCATGTCACTATGTTTGTTTTTTCCCCTAAAATAGCAGATATATTGTTCAATAATATATTGACATTAAAATAATAAAATATTGAATTAAAAATAAATTATCAAAGTTAAATTAAAACATAATGAAATGAGAGTTTTGATTATTAAAAACTCATTTAGATTACATTTATTTAGTTCAAAAGAAAAATTAAAATATTGAATACCAAAAGTCAACTTATCAATAATTTATTGAAGAGTTATATGTTATTTTCATAAATTTTTAAAAGTTATACTATGAGTAAATTTATTTATTTATTTTACTATTTTGATCAATCCCCCCATTAAAAAGTTCAAGAAATTAAAAAAAAAAATCTTCATAGAACTTAAATATTTTATATTTAAAAAAGACAATTTTGACACTTAATGGTTTTGAAATATAATTTCCAAATTAACTAATTTCTAATATGAGTCCCATATTCGCTCGTAAAGTAGAAGAAAAGTAGATGATATGTAATGAGAATATTGGGAAGAGAAGAGGTATGATTGGAATTTGGAGAGATGCAACGAGAGTGATCATTTCTACAGACGAAGGCATGCTTGAGCTATACAAACTTAGAATCATGGATTGGAGATTCCAATTCCAAAGTTTTAGTTTTTCCCCCAAAATAAATTATCAAAATGCCCTTTTCTTATATACGTGCCTTCCTTTTTTGTAATCCCTATTCAACCTACTACACTAATCATGTGTGTTCCCTTTCCCTCTCCCTTTATTTTCACCTTAATTCCCAATTTTGCATTTTAGATTGTGGAATTTGTGAAAGCTTTTGAATTATTAATTTGACAAAAAGATATACAGTTTTTAAATTGAGTCATGACAATATATAGGTGATATTACGAAAGATTGGTATGTACTTCTTATATTTAATTATTTATCTCATGATAAATTTCTATCTTCAATCCATGACTTATTCACCGAATCAAAAAAATCTAGGGATGTAGTTTCCATAGAAAATAATCCTAATTTTCTATTTTTATTCTTTTTAAAAGTTAATAAATATATTTTAAAAATTGATATTGTTAATATTTTACCTTTAATAGATTAAATATTTTATTTTACTCAGTATTCCATCTTTTTATGAATAAAAAAAATTAATGAAAATTCCGAAAGGAAATCTAGCAAAAAAAATGTTTATTATACTTACAAATGTAGAAGTTTATAAAAATAATTTACAAATTTAACAAAAAAAAAAAAAATCAGTAATATTGGAAAATATATCATTTTTATCAAACACGTAAATTAGTTATTTTATTATGTTTAGTGTTAATTAATATATAAATCAACTATTGAATCATGTAAATCAATAGTTATTGTGTGGAGTGTTATCGTTGTAAAGGGTAAAAATAGCCCTCTTACGGGCCACGTACACACCTGGCTGGTTCATATGGGACAGGCCCATCCGAACCATCATTTAAAGGAGCCTATCCTTCATGGGCCGAGTGAAAGCCCATTAAGCCTAGTCTCAGACTAGCCCAGTCGATGAGCCCACGATCAAGGAGACTATAAAAGGCAACCTGACCTATCAAATCAGGTATGTGAACCTAAAAACCATGAGTCACACATTTGACCTAATCTTCCTTGCGGCGCGCAAGGCATAATCTCACCTACCACCACCTAACTTGATCGTCGGAGGGTCCTCGACGGATACCACACTGGTGCCCCTCTGATCGTCGTTCTTTGTAGTATTTTAGGTAACTTCACTGTGAGGGACTAACACGTGTCGCAGCGTGTTCAACCGTGTAGGGAAACCCGTCACGAGAAATACCCCACACAATCGTATATCATACTTATTTAGTCCTTTATTATATAGTTATTTTGTAATTAGGTAAATTTCATTGTATAACATAATTTTTAGCAATATTTGTAAATATATCATCTAGCATTTTTTATAGCATTATTAAAAAAAAAAAAAAAAAAAAAAAAAAAAAAAAAACTCATTTGTTTGAGTAAAATCAATAATAACTTATTAGATGAATTACTGATTACACGTGTAAAATATCAACTAAAATTTTGAATTAGAAAAATCAGTGATTACTTATATAGTGGTTTGGAAATCAATGATTATTTGCGTGAAACTAGTGACAAATTTGAAATATTATATGAGTGAATTTGGGTTTTATATTATATTTACATGTGAGTTTTTTTCACTGTTTTTTTTTATATTGAGCTTGATTCTGCTATATGTATATATATATATAAGAGTCTATGGCAATTAACTTATATTTTTTTAAAAATATCTTTACAAATTTTTAAAAAAAAATAATATATCTATAAAAGTTAGATTAAAAAGAATACTACAATTTCACTAATAAAAATATCCCGAAATATGATTTAATGTTCGGTTTAGGTAAATCTAAATGTTAAAACTTTCCATCAAAACACGTGTGTTATCATTTGAATTGCAATAAAACCTTGGTAACCTTAAAATATATTAATGTAATGTGTGTCCCGATGAATTCACCTCACGTCACAACAATTCAAACTCTCCACTTGGATATGTTTTTATCATGATATGCGGATGAGAATCCATCATTCTATAAACCCTTTCGATATGCATGCGTACGCAATTTCATTTGTATTGCTATAAATACCATTATTTAACTATTTTAATCCAAAAATAGCAATATAAAAATTGTAGGATTTTAATGTCTTAAGGGATATTTAGTAGGATAAAATATTAAATTTGAGTTCGAATAGTCAAAGATTGCGATGCTCGCGTTTGTATAAATTATGTTTTGATATATTGGGGTATGTGAGTTTATATATACTTGGTAACTGAGTTTCATTTTAATATAAATTTTGTATTGTTGAATTATTTTATGAGAGAACAATTCTTCAGTTTTTCCAGTTTAAAATTCTTGTGTTTAGAAAGCAAAACCGATGATAATTAAGCCTATCCAATAAACATAGGTTTGGCTAGTGAAGCTCTAGCAACCCCACCCCATCCACCCCTTCTATCCAACACCTTTAAAGACTCAAATAGAAGGAGGGGAGTTTCAAACTTACAACCACATGAAAAGGAACATTAATACCTAACCAATAAAATTCTGATCAAGTTGGAATTATGTAGTTGTTCATGATGGAGAAGTTTATGTTGGATGAGTTTGACTTCTTTAACTCATTCGGTATTAATTTGTAGATCAATTTTAAAAAAATTCAATATGTTTTCTCTTTCAGAGCTTCTCTTTCAAGCAAGGAGAAGAATCTTGACTCTTCCTTGCTTGTTGCAATTACTTCTCTAGCTTCATCTTTTGTAAGTTTTGATATCAGAAGCACCAAAACTTTGAAAGATGAGAAATCTAGTTTGGTTCACTTTAGGTCGACCCATTTCATCTCACATATTACAAGTACAAGTTTGAGTTAAAGGAAATTAATTAGTTGATTAATTAAACCAATTTTAAGTATCATACAAGAGTTGGATCTACTTTATTATTGTAATGACCCGTTACTAAGTAAGAATATAAAAAATTTATAAATTATTATTATTTTCTCAAAATGATATTAATTGGGAAAAATTGATAAATTGGATGAGAAATAACTTGTTACACTACAAGAAAAACTGCCATTAGTGACCCAATTTTAGCGACCTAAAACATGGGATGCTTGTTAGCGACACATTTAGTCGCCAATCGCAAGGTTGACTTTCGACACAAATGATCGCTAACTAGCGTCAGCAAACTCTACATCGCTAAGATTGATAATAAGTTTGGAAGTAGCAATGCAGTTCGTTGCTATCCAGCGTCCTAATAAAGTCCATTGTTAATGTTTTGTCTCAAGAAATGGCGCAAAGCTTCCCGCCATAATATCGACTCATTTTGACCCTATATTAACAACGAAATGTGTCGCTTTCTTACTATTTTAGATATGAATGGTTATCTCTTTATTCAGAGACGTAGTCCGTTGGTATTGAATTTTGTTTTTTAGAGACACATGTTGTTGTTAATCTTGGCAGAAAATTTTCCCTCCAATATTTTCTGGCGAGAATATTTCCCGCCAAATTAGAGATAAATTTCATGAGCCAGTAGTAAAATTATAAATATGTGTGCATAATCACTTCAAGGAAAAGAAAATTTCATTAAAACGTATTCCCGAGAGAGAGAAAATGTGTGAGTGAATGTACATCCATTTGGTTGAAGGGTTTCTCAATGACCAATTTGTAGCCGGGGTCGAAGAGTTTGTTGAATTCTATCAATCCACCATGATTTTTTATAACAACGGACAGAAGATATGATGTCCATGCAAAAAGTGTATAAATAAGAAGATATTACCGACATATGATGTGAAGTTACAGTTGTACGGTCGTAGTTTCGTAGATAATTATTATTAGTGCCAGGGAGAATCTGAAGAAATGTTCAATGCAGCGAGGGACAAATCATTTCGAAATGAAGGAAGCAGCTGGCAGTTCAATTCAAATGTGAATGAAAGTTCTGAAAACGTTGAACATCGGTACGTTCAATTAGAACAGATGGTTTTTTTATGGATGTGGTTATCAAGGAGATGATCCTCATAATTTATTACATGAAGATTTAAACCCATATGTGCAAAGAATATTTTAGATGATAGAATCAGTGAGTAGGCACTTGAACGCAGGTTGTGATATCACGCAACTCACAACTGCAACTGAACTATTGAATAAAAAAGCAAAGTTTCACATCCCAGAAAGAAGATTCAACTCGATTTCACAATGGTTTCATCAGTGCGCTCGTGCAAACAATACGTTGGCACAGAGTTTGTACGATACGAAAAAATTGGTGGAGGGTCTCAGTTTATCGGTGGAGAAGATTGATTGTTGCCCGAACAGATGTATGATATATTGGGGTGTAGATGCAAGTCTTCATATGTGTAAAATGTGCAATCATACGAGATACAAACAAGGTAAAAAAAATAGTCTTATTCCACATACTCGCATGTTTAATTTACCGATCACACAACGTCTACAATGGTTGTACGAGTCAGAAGTCACTGCTTCTCACATGAGGTGGCATCACGAGCACTTGCTGAGGCGTGTAAACACTTAAATCGTTGTCATCCTGAATTTGTGCCAGAAATTAGAAACATTAGATTGAGTTTATGTACTGACGGGTTTAACCTTTTCAGGGCTTTAGGAGCTCAATATTCATTGTGGTCACGTATGTTGATGCTGTATAACTTGCCTCCATCGATGTGCATGAAAGATCTTGTAATTTTCTAACGATAATTGTACTAGGCTCGAAAAGTCCGAAACAGAAGCTGGATGTGTACCTCCAACCATTAATTGCTGAGCTCCATGGTTTATGGAATGAACAAGTTGTGACATATGATGTTTCATAAAACATATTTTCGTGATACGAGCAGCAGTTATTTGGACGATAAGTGACTTCCCGGCATATTCAATGTTATTAGGTACATTTGTAAAGTAATTCGTTTGAAATTATTTTTTTTGTACTTTAATAATCTTTTCAGTAATTTCGGATTTTAGTAGTTATTTTCTTCCGAAAACCCTTTTTAATCGTTTTAATATTTTAAATTCGCTTCGGTGACATTAATAATTATTAATAGGCCAATTAATAATTATTAAACACCTTTAGATTTATTTAAGAGCTTCGGGTTTCGATTTAGAAGTCAAAAGTCATAAAAGGACGCAACCGTCATTTCCAAATTCTTAAAAATATCAAAACACTATTCACTCATCTTTAAAAAACTCATCTTGACTCAAAGTTGACCATTTTTCTTCATCCATTCTCTCTCAAGGTCGTGGATAGCAAAGGGGATTTTGGGATTTTCGGTTTTTGCTCGTTTCTCGGAGGATCGACTCGATTTTGGTTGCATCGGAAAGCCCTCGAGCCTAGGATTCCTTTCCACCCAACCATCGTGCTTGCCACCCATGATCCACGGAGTTCTCGGTAAGTTTATCTTCAAACCCTAGGCTCCAAATAGTGTTTTAATGGAGTTTTCTCTTTGATTCATCGATTTCTTGCTGGGAAACTAGATGATTTTAAGTACGGGAGTTGTTTTAAGTGTTTTTGGCAATTTTCCCTAAACCCTAAAACCGAGTTTCAGTCGAAACCCTTCCCGTTTGAAATTTACATCATGGGCGTTGTTTTAGGATTTATTATTATTGATATATTGTTTATTGTAATTCAATTTGGGAAATTACATATTGTCCAAAAACCCGAATCATCGATACCCATTGAAATCGGGAACTTCGAAACTACTTGAAACCAACCCGAAACACCTCTAAAATGCATAAAAGCCGGAAAACCAAACCCGAAACCCCTTTTCCCTTGTATGGCCGAGAGCACCATCGGGAGGAAATCCGGGATTTTCGTCGTTTTATGTGTTTAGATGTTGTTTGTTTGTTTTCCGGTTAATTAATGATATTAGGTGTAATTCATTTGTAGGATTGTGAATTGTTCGGGTATTTGCAACCTCGGATAAATCGAAGCTTTTCTACAAGCTAAGGTGAGTTTAAAAGGGAAGTTAGTAATTTTATGAATTACGTTTCGTTATGTTATTGTTTATCGATGTTAAGAGGGAATTAGCTTCTTAGAATTATCGTTTTGTTGGAGACTTTAATTCTGAAGTGAGTGGAGAAGATTTGGAATTATGGTTAGTTCAGTGAAAAGGAAACATCAGAGTGGTTTGGAAGTATTGTAAAGTGAATTGGAGATATTAGTCGAAAGTGGAAGTTTAAGTTACTTTGAGTGGTTTGGAAATTAAAGTAGCTTCAATGTTACACTTGAGTGATGACTCGTGTAATATAAGTAGTTAGGTTCTTTAATAACTTAGTAGAATTCCTTGGAGATTATCTAACTTATTGGAGACCTTGAGCACATTGATTCGGCACATAATAGTATGTTGATTCGGATCCATACGTATCATAGTGTGATGATTTGTGGAGACCTTGAGCACATTTATTCGGCACATGATAGTATGTTGATTCGGATCCATACGTATCATAGTGCGATGATTTGTGGAGACCTTGAGCACATTGATTCGGCACATGATAGTATGTTGATTCGGATCCATACGTATCATAGTGCGATGATTTGTGGAGACCTTGAGCACATTGATTCGGCACATGATAGTATGTTGATTAGGATCCATACGTATCATAGTGCGAAGATTTGTGGAGACCTTGAGCACATTGATTCGGCACATGATAGTATGTTGATACGGATCCATACGTATCATAGTGCGATGATTTGTGGTATGGTACATGGTAGTATATTGATTCGGATCCATACGTACCATGGTACTATAATTTGTGACACGGCACATGAGAGTATGTTGATTCGGATCCATACGTATCGTGGTGCGATGGTTTGTGATATGGTACATGGTAGTATGTCTATTCGGATCCATACATACCATGGTACTATGATTTGTGACACGGCACATGATAGTATGTTGATTCGAATCCATATGTATCGTGGTGTGATGGTTTGTGATATGGTACATGGTAGTATGTTGATTCGGATCCATACGTACCATGGTACTATGATTTGTGCTATGACACATGATAGTATGTTGATTCGGATCCATACGAGCACGTTACGATGATGGTAATATGGTACATGATAGTATGTTGACTTCGATCCATACGGTATCATGGTACGGTGACTTGAGATATGGTACGACCGTACGTGGTATGTTGATTTCGATCCATACAATAGCACGTTACGATGAAACTTGTTTGGTAACAAAGATAGATAATGTTACATTTGCATATTCTTTAGAATTGTGTAGTAAGACTTAGTAATGAATGTTACTTTACTTTAAGTCTTTGTTTCTATCTTTCTTTAGAATGATGGTTACGGGTAGTATTTACTATCGTTGATTGTATGGAAATTGGAAGTGTGGATATGGGTAGTAATGAGCATTTTAGGCCTTTGGACACGATTTCTGGTATGAAATTTAGTTCATAGGATTACTTGCTTTCGTTTTACTCTCACTAGCATTTTTATGCTAATGTTGCTACACTTACAAATTTTCAGGTAAACCTCGTCCAAAGAAGCGTGGTAGAGGAGGTGGTGCTGCTTGACTTGTCGAGATGGTGAATGGACATTATCGAACTCTTTTGGTTTAGCATCCTTAGAATGCTTGTAAATTATTTCCAATTTCATTAACTTGTGTCTTTTTGAGCCCGATAGGGTGTTTGTCTAAATATCATGAGTTTTTATGATTTAAAGTATGCTTGTGAGTTTAAAACTAGATGATGGAGTACGTATTCCCGATTTACAGCTTTTTCTGAATATGGGTTGTAAAACAGGTTTTGGTTATTTGATTTTTAAACGACCCATGCCGTTTTTCTTTAAAAATTAAGTCTTCCACTGTGCATTTGAATTTAAAGAATTTAACAGAAAATTGGGTCATTACACCCAACATAACGAATGTACTACCCTAACGAAATTTGTTAGGGTGGAATACTTTGAGAAAGTTTACATGCCCTCATTGCATGGACAATATCGTGCCTTCTAGTTGGTGCATGGTCGAAAAACGTGTTGGTTTGACTACCATAGAAAGTTCTTATCGCTAAATCATTCATTTCGATCGAATAAAACTGACTGGTGTAAAGGGCAGTGTGTAAGAAACGAAGGCCCTCTTGAAGTTATCAATGGATATCAAATACTGCAACGGTTAGATGCGCTTGACATGCGAAGTGCTACAAAGATTTGTGGTGAGGCTTGGAATAAGAAGCCAGAGAAAAATACAGGTTGGAAGAAAAGAAGTATTTTTTGGGAGCTACCGTATTGGAGAGATTTAATAATCAGGCATAACTTAGATGTCATGCATATTGAGAAGAACTTTTTCGACAATGTCTTCAACTCAGTTCTAAATATACTGAAAAAACTGAAAGACAATCTGAAATCACGTTACGATATTCGAGAAATCAGTCATCAACTTGAATTAGAGCCTAACGAAACTGGAAAAAAATACTCGAAGGCAAAGTACATGTTAACTGCAGACTAGAAGAAAATATTGTTTGAGTGGATGCGATCGATTAAATTTCGTGACGGTTATGTATCAAATCTGAGCAGGTGCATTGACGTGCACATTCATATTATGTTTGGGATTAAAAGTCATGATTGTCACGTATTCATGTTACGACTTATGCCCTCTGCATTCAGACCATTTCTTGAGCAAAAATATTGGGAACCGTTGGCACAATTGAGTGTTTTCTTCAGAGAGTTAACATGGGCAGATCGAGTCATTGAGTAGTGAGATTGCTGTCATAATTTGCAAGTTAGAGAGAATGTTTCCACCGTCCTTTTTCGACTCGATGGAGCATCTACCAGTGCATCTACCATACGAGGCATATCTAGGAGGCTCAGTTCAATACCAATGGATGTATCCGTTTGAAAATTAAATAATTTAACTGTTTCTGTTATTGTGTCATAAATTACTAGTTGTGACTTATTTATTTTTATGTCAGATATTTGCATAGGCTAAAAAGAATTGTAGGGTGAAGGGATTGATATACTAAATTAGTGGAATTTTATTTAGTAAATAAATTAACATTTAATTTAGGATCTATTAACATCATGCAATTTGTGATAAAAGTGAAGGGATGATTTACTAAATTAGCGGAATTTATTTAGTAACACAAATTAACACTTAATTTAGGATCTATTAATATCATGCAATTTGTGATAAAAACATGTAGATTCATGCTAGTTTTTCGAAAATTAAAAAAAACTTTTACTTACATTGAGTAAAATATGGAGAATCGGTTGGAGGTTCTTTACAGCATCAATCCTCAGCAACACCGGATCTTCTATGCTATATCCCGATCGATCAAACGAAATCCGATTGTGGGATCGAACTTAAGAAGAAATTGGGAAGAAGAAAAAAATATTTTTCTTCCCAATAACACTAGGAATTTCGGCCAAGGGAGGGAGAAGGGAAGAAGAGAGAGTTCCAACTTTCTATGGAATTAAATTGTATGATTTATGAATGACTCAACCCTCCTATTTATAGAAAAATAGGAATCCTAATCACATTAGGATTAATCTATAGAGATAAACACAAAAAGAAATAGGAGATTATTTTATTTTCTTTATTTTTATTTATCTTGGGTAAATAAATCTATGTAATTATTTTAGGATATAATTCAAACAATTATCTCCTCAAAATACATGCCATGGCCGATTTTACCATCATAAAATAATAAATAAATACAATTTATTTAATTAATTATTTTGGGCCAATTCCAATTGGGTTCATTAATCCAATTGGGCTTGAAATTCTCTCTTAAATTAATAAGTCCAACTTGATTAATTTATTTATTAATTACCATTTAAATAAAATATTTTATTTAAACAATTAATAATATTAATATTTTCTCCCGACTAAATATTATCCAATTTATATTTAATTATTAATTTCCATTTAAATAATTTTCATTATTTAAATAATTAATAATAAATATTATAATTATTAATTTCCATAAATTAATAATTTTATTGACAACATTTTATTATTAATTTAATTAATTTTAATTATTAATTTCTGTTTAAATATAATTAATTATTTAAACAATTAATAATTGTTAATTAATTTCAAATTATTAATTACCATTTAAATATACTCAATATTTAAATAATTAATAATGTATAATTAATAATATTTCATTATTAATTTCATGTTTAAATAAACTCATTATTTAAACAATTAATAATGTTTATATTAATTACCGTTTAAATATACTCAATATTTAAACAATTAATATTGCCTATTTTAAGTAATTCACTTTACTTAAAATTTCCATTTCTTCTACTTGATTTCGCGACTACGATATTTGGGCTAGCATAGGGACCCGATGGACCTATAGATCATGGGCTTAATAATTAGTCAATTAAGTGATTAACACATAATCAGTTAATTACATATTATCTAACTATGAATGATTCCACTATAGATTCATAGCTGAACTCCCCTCACTATAGATGAGTTATGTCCATTTAGTTTATCATTATTTATATCTATGATATATCCTTCACGTGGAACCCTCATAATTACAGGCGGATAAATTTACCATTTCGCCCCTGTAATTACCGCTTTATCCTTGTGTTCCCGCTGATTCTCCAATGAACTTTATCTTTAGTCGAACTAGAGATAAGATACTTCTGTGATCAATAGAAGTCTTTGTTAGGAATGGTGTCCTAGAACTTGTAATTATTTAATAATAATAATTTATTAAGAATAAATTAAATAAATAAACATAAGTTCTTTATATTATCTAGATTGATTCAATTAATGATATTAGGAATATATGGAAATATATAAATATCAAACATTCAAATAGTAAACCCTAAAGTTACTCTTATGAATCACGACTTAGTATGTGAGTCATACGAGAGGATTAAAGTCGAGATGAGTAACTTAAACGTGTCTACAGTAAACAGATAACGTTTGGGAACCTTATCCTGGTAACACTGTTGATAGCTTCGCATTTTGTTTATAGACAAATGATCGAATCCAAATCATTCATGTGGGAGACATGAAATGGAAGTATCATATGCAATGTTGATTGTATAAGACAGGACCACGATGTTCGATCAAATTTCTCATTAGTACCGTTTACGAGAAATAATCGAATATCAAACTAAGTTTATCAACCGTGATAGATCTCAATCCTGAGTGAAATGCGGACTCCTATTTGTGGAGTTATGTTCTTTGATTCACATAGTTGAGAGCGATCTGTAAGAACGCTCAATACACTCCTGTTTTGGGAACATAACTAGATAAGTAGCTGGGAACTCATTTTCACGAGATGGAATTCATAACTTTCCTATAAATTAACGGTATCAGTGCAATAACTAAACATTTTAGGAACTTTAGGAAACTCCCTTGATGTACTGATTCGAGACATGAACAAGTGACGTCACGACTTCTATTGATCACAGAAGTATCTTATCTCTAGTTCGACTAAAGATAAAGTTCATTGGAGAATCAGCGAGAACACAAGGATAAAGCGGTAATTACAGGGGCAAAATGGTAAATTTATTCGCCTGTAATTATGCGGGTTCCACGTGAAGGATATATCACAGATATAAATAAAAGATAAACAAAATGGACATAACTCATCTATAGTGAGGGGAGTTCAGCTATGAATCTATAGTGGAATTATTCATAGTTAGATAATAAGTAATTAACTGATTATGTGTTAATCACTTAATTGACTAATTATTAAGCCCATGATCTATAGGTCCATCGAGTCCCTATGCTAGCCCAAATATCGTAGTCGCGAAATCAAGTAGAAGAAATGGAAATTTTAAGTAAAGTGAATTACTTAAAATAGGCAATATTAATTGTTTAAATATTGAGTATATTTAAACGGTAATTAATATTAACATTATTAATTGTTTAAATAATGAGTTTATTTAAACAGGAAATTAATAACTAAAATATATATTATTAATTATTTAAATAATGAAAATTATTTAAATGGAAATTAATAATTAAATATAAATTGGATAATATTTAGTCAGGAGAAAATATTAATATTATTAATTGTTTAAATAAAATATTTTATTTAAATGGTAATTAATAAATAAATTAATTAAGTTGGACTTATTAATTTAAGAGAGAATTTCAAGCCCAATTGGATTAATGAACCCAATTGGAATTGGCCCAAAATAATTAATTAAATAAATTGTATTTATTTATTATTTTATGATGATAATTTCGGCCATGCCATGTATTTTTAGCAGATAATTGTTTGAATTATATCCTAAAATAATTACATAGATTTATTTACCCAAGATAAATAAAATAAAGAAAATAAAATAATCTTCTATTTTTCTATGAAATTTTTGAAATTGCAAGATAAAGGAAAGAGATAATCTTTATTCTTTTTGTATTTATCTCTATAGATTAATCCTAATGTGATTAGGATTCCTATTTTTCTATAAATAGGAGGGTTGGGTCATTCATAAATCACACAATTCAATTCTTTGGAAATTGAAAAATCTCTCTTCCTCCTTTTCTCTCCCTTTGCTGATTTTGCTATTCAAAATTGGGAGGAGAAATATTTTTTTCTTCTTCCCAATTTCTTCTTAAGTTCGATCCCACAATCGGGTTTCGTTTGATCGATCGGGATATAGCATAGAAGATCCGGTGTTGCTGAGGATTTGATGCTGTAAAGAAACCTCCAACCGATTCTCCATTAATTACTCAATGTAAGTAACGGTTTTAATTTTCGAAATTTCAAGCATGAATCTACATGTTTTTTCACAAATTGCATGATATTAATAGATCCTAAATTAAGTGTTAATTTGTGTTACTAAATAAATTCCTCTAATTTAGTAAATCATCCCTTCAGTCGTGACGTCATTTTTTCATATCTCGAATCAGTACATCAAGGGAGTTTCCTAAAGTTCCTAAAATGTTTAGGTATCGCACTGATACCGTTAATTTATAGGAAAGTTATGAATTCCATCTCGTGAAAATGAGTTCCCAACTACTTATCTAGTCATGTTCCCAAAACAGGAGTGTATTGAGCGTTCTTACAGTCGCTTTCAACTATGTGAATCAAAGAACATAACTCCACAAATAGGAGTCCGCATTTCACTCAGGATTGAGATCTATCACGGTTGATAAACTTAGTTTGATATTCGATTATTTCTCGTAAACGGTACTAATGAGAAATTTGATCGAACATCGTGGTCCTGTCTTATACAATCAACATTGCATATGATACTTCCATTTCATGTGTGACGACCCGTCACTTTTAAATAAATTAAATCAGAGAAAACAACGGAAGTCTTTTATTTTAAGAAAATTGGCGTGGTTATGTTTGAAAAGTGGCTAGCCAAAACCTGTTTACATTTTAATTTCAAAATCTAAATAACACAAGGAACATTAAGTTCCTATCAGGAGTTCAAAATGATTTATAATCATAAAAGTAAAGACAAAATCTCTTAAGAGCTATATACAATTGTAAAATCTCAAAATTTAATAAAATTCACAAAACCATATACATGGATTTTTACAATTACTTAGTCCATCTCGAAATCATCGTCCTCTCGATCAGGCGCGCACCAGCTCCTCTCCCACGATCCCAAACATTACCTGAAATGTTTGTAATATCATGAGCTAACAACTTAAGCCCAGTGAGAATAATAAGGATAAAAAGTAAGGATAGACCTCAAATTCGTATTCCGATTTGTGTCCAATTTACCTGACACAACTCACTCCTAAAGTCCTCCAAACTCTAGGTAAAACATTTTATTCTTTCTAAGGATGATATTGTTAATAATCGTAGCCAATACTCATCCATCACCATCATTATGACATAAGTAATAAAAGTAAATGAGTTTTTGCATCATATTTAACATTTCAATTCTCTTTTCATCAATCGTATGCATAAAAGTAATGTGTACATCCCGTAGGAAACGCATTCGCCATTTATGCATGAAATGAAGGCAACGTGGATATTCACATTCATCCACCATTCCTTGTGCATGAGGAACATGGATATTCACATTCATCCACCATTCCTTGTGCATGAGGAACATGGATATTCACATTCATCCACCATTCCTTGTGCATGAGGAACATGGATATTCACATTCATCCATCATTCCTTACATTTCCATTCTCACTTTCTTTCCTTTTTCACTTTCTTTCTTTTTCACTTTCTTTTCTTTTTCACTATCTTTCAATGATGCAAAGTGTTATAGTACAATAAATGATGGTGCAACGTTGTTATGCATATGCTTGCATATGCTTTGCAAAAGTAAATTAAGTAAAGTGCGAATATTAAAAAGATCGATTTCAACATAAAGTAAAGAGCATAAAGTAAATGACATAATGATAAACATAGATAAGAATCTCGGACGAACGATTTATAAATCGAACTCCGGTATCAATAATAAAAGTAAAGTCAAAACATAACGATTAACCTAACCTTTAAGGATTCTAAACTTCAATAATCCGAGGTTCTATTAATCGTTCTTTATAAAAGTCTTGGATCTCTTAACTTCCAATTATCCATCTTAAACTCCGAAACTAATCTAACTTAGAATCTTCTAAGATTCGAGGCTTTCATCGAGAAATCCTAAGTTTCTCGCTTAAAGGATTAACTTCAAATCCTAAGGCACTAACCCACTTCTTCTAATCTTAGATTGGATTCTAATCTTAGTTTCCGATTCTACAAATCATTATACTTATTCGTTTTCTATAATTACTTTAAATCCTAACTATTCTCACCTTAGCCAAATAATTCCAAATCTCCAATTTCCACGAAACAACCACCGAGCAATTGCACCTACAATTCACCGATTGTACAACATATTACAAATCATAACTAATATGCGAACAAATGTGCAATTTCGGGTGAATAGTGATTTCGGATGAATAGTGTCTCGGGTGAATAGTGTTTTCGGGTGAATAGTGTTTTTCGAAAATCCGGGCTCAAAATCGTCATTTTTCATGATAGAAATTCATGATTTCAACTTCAAATCTTATTTATAATCAAAAACGAACAAAACCACCTAAAAAGTTTTGAAAACTTACTTTTTGGGACTTCCCTTAGGGAACGGGAAACTCCGAAAAGGTAGGTTGGATAGGTAGCCCTCGTCCCTACCAATCCAACGCAACCGAAATCAAGCCAATCCATCGATAAACGAATGAGAAACGAAGAAAAGAAAATCCACATCAATGGTGGATTGAAGGCTACGGCTAGGAGAAGGAAAGGAAGAGAAAGATGAAGTCATTTGGTCAAAAATGCATTTTTAAAGACAAATGAATAGTATTTGGATATTTTTAAGAAATTTGGAAATGACCAGGTTCAGTCCTTTTATGACTTTTGACTTCTAAATCGAAACCCGATTCTCTTAAATAAATCTAAAGGTGATTAATAATTATTAATTGGCCTATTAATAATTATTAATACCATTAAAACGTATTTAAATAAATAAAGCCATTAAAATGACTTAAAATGAAATAAACTAATAAATTCTAATTTAATGATAAATAAATGAACTTTAATTACTTAAATTAAAATAAAATAAATAAAAGTTTTTTTTTTTTATCACAAAATAACGGGACGTTACATCATGTCTCCCACATGAATGATCAGGATTCGATCATTTGTCTATAAACAAAATGTGAAGCTATCAACAGTGTTACCAGGATAAGGTTCCCAAACGTTATCCGTTTACTGTAGACACGTTTAAGTTACTCATCTCGACTTTAATCCTCTTGTATGACTCACATACTAAGTCGTGATTTCATAAGAGTAACTTAGGGTTTACTATTTGAATGTTTGATATTTATATATTTCCATATATTCCTAATATCATTAATTGAATCAATCTAGATGATATAAAGAACTTATGTTTATTTATTTAATTTATTCTTAATAAATTATTATTATTAAATAATTACAAGTTCTAGGACACCATTCCTAACAAAAAGACATGTAGATTCATGCTTGTTTTCAAAAATAAAAGGCTTTTTTACTTACATTGAGTAATAAATCGAGAATTGGTTGGAGGTTTCTTTACAGCATCAATCCTCAGCAACATCGGATCTTCTACGCTATATCCCGATCGGTCAATCGAAACCCGATTGTGGGATCGAACTTTAGAAGAAATTAGGAAGAAGAAAAAATATTTTTCTTCCTAAAATAAGGCCTAAAAATCGACAATGGAAAAAGGGAGGAGAGGAAGAGAGAATTTCAATTTCTACAAATTGAGTTGTGTGATTTATGAATGACCCAAGCCTCCTATTTATAGGCTAATGGAAAATATAATCTTATTAAGATATGCCATAGAGACAAATACAAAAAGAAAAAGATATTCTCTTTCCATTATCTTGGTATTTTCGAAAATACCGTAGATAAATAAGAGGGTATTTTCTTTTCTTGTATTTGATTTATCTTGGGTAAATAAATCTATAAAATTATTTTAGGATATAATTCAAACAATTATCTCCTACAAATTATATATGATGGCCGAAAATTTGATGATAAATAATTAATAAATCAAATTTATTTAATTAATTATTTTGGTCCAATTTCAATTGGGTTTATTAATCCAATTGGGCTTGAAACTCTCTCTTAAATTAATAAGTCCAACTTAATTAATTTATTTATTAATTACCATTTAAATAAAATATTTTATTTAAATAATTAATAATATTAATATTTTCTCTCGACTAAATATTATCAAATGATATTTAATTATTAATTTCCATTTAAATAATTTTCATTATTTAAACAATTAGTAATAAATATTTTAATTATTAATTTTCATTAAATAAACTCATTATTTAATTAATTAACAACTTTAATTGACAATATTTTATTATTAATTAATTAATTTTAATTATTAATTTTCGTTCAAATAAAATTAATAATTTAAACAATTAATAATTATCAATTAATTTCAAATTATTAATTACCATTTAAATAAACTCAAATAATGTCTAATTAATAATATTTCATTATTAATTTTCTGTTTAAATAAACTCTTTATTTAAACAATTAATAATGTTTATATTAATTACCGTTTAAATATACTCAATATTTAAACAATTAATATTGCCTATTTAAGTAATTCACTTTACTTAAAATTTTCATTTCTTCTATGATTTTGCGACTATGATATTTGGGCTAGCATAGGGACCTGATGGACCTATAGATCATGGGCTTAATAATTAGTCAATTAAGTGATTAACTCATAATCAGTTAATTACTTATTATCTAACTATAAATAATTCCACTATAGTTTCATAGCTGAACTCTCCTCACTATAGATGAGTTATGTCCATTTAGTCTATCTTTTATTTATGTCTGTCATATATCCTTCACGTGGAACCCTCATAATTAAAGGTGGATAAATTTACAGTTTTGCCCATGTAATTACTGTTTTATCCTTGTGTTCCCACTGATTCTCCAATGAATATTATCTTTAGTCGAACTAGAGATAATATACTTCTGTGATCAATAGAAGTCGTGGCACCACTTGTTCATGTCTCAAATCAGTACATTAAGAGATTTTCCTAAAGTTCCTAAAAGGTTTAGGTATCACACTGATACCGTTAATTTATAGGAAAGTTATGAATTCCATTTTGTGAAAATGTGTTCCCAGCTACTTATCTAGTTATGTTCCTAAAACAGGAGTTTATTGAGCGTTCTTACAGATCGTTCTCAACCATGTGAATCAAAGAACATAACTCCACAAATAGGAATCACTCAAGATTGAGATCTATCATAGTTGATAAACTTAGTTTGATATTCGATCATTTCTCGTAAATGGTACTAATGAGAAATTTGATCAAACATCGTGGTCCTGTCTTATACAATCAACATAGCATACAATACTTCCATTTCATATCACCCACATGAATGATCAAGATTAGATCATTTGTCTATAAACAAAATACGAAGCTATCATCAGTGTTACCAGGATAAGGTTCCCAAACGTTATCCATTTACTGTAGACACTTTTAAGTTACTCATCTCGACTTTAATCCTCTCGTATGACTTATATACTAAGTCGTGATTTCATAAGAGTGGCTTAGGGTTTTACTATTTGAATGTTTGATATTTATATATTTCCATATATTCCTAATATCGTCAATTGAATCAATATTGATAATATAAAGAACTTATGTTTATTTATTTAATTTATTGGAAATAAATTATCTTTATTAAATAATTACAAGTTCTAGGACACCATTCCTAACATAGGAAATAAGGCTAGAGTGGAAGGATCTATATGCAATGCATACCAAACACATGAGACGACCACCTTCGGTTCATATTAATTTGATCAATGAATTGCAGAACGATAAAAAATAGTGAAGCGAAATTTTTTTCAAGATTCACTTCCTCTAGGAGTCGATCCAAATGATTTGTCTATTTTTACAGTATTAGGTAGACCTATTGGAAAGTCTGTGTGGGGATCGTTAAACGAGGAAGAGTATCACATCTCATAGACATACGTGTTATGTAATTGTCTAGAGGTGGAACTATATATTGAGTAAGGATGAACTAAATTAACAGGTCAAACAGTTATATCAATTCCTTTTCACAATATATTATTTTCAATAATAGGTTATTCATTGAATTATTCGTATGATCAGCTAATTCTAGACTCAACACAGCCGGGGAGGGGATCATAATTGATAGAGACTTCCATTCATGGTTTTATGCTTACATGAGTATGATTATGTGTTACATTTGTTCATATTAACTGAAATGATGTAATTTCTCAATCCAAGTTCATTGTCATGTAGGTTGATTCGCCCACGACCCCAGTTACAAATAATCACATAGTCGTGTTGGCAAAAGGATCTGCTAGATTTTCCAAATCATACTTTGGTTATCTAGGGAAGGGCTACAAATCTGAAACAAAAACTCATGCACATAGTAGAGCAACAGACAACAGCGGCGTATGCATAATGGGTCAAGTGTTCGGAAACAATGAAGAGGATTTCTTTGGAGTTACTGATGAAATTATTGAGCTTGAATATGAGAAGAAAGTGTAAAGTGTACCATATTATTTAACTGCACGTGGTTTGAGACAATGCGGCAAGGTGGGATACGAAAGCTAGCACATTTGAAGATTTTAGATGTAAATAAAAGAAAACATATGCGCACAAATGATCGATTTGTATTGGCACAACAAGCGATTCAAATGTATTTTCTGCCTTATCCGTCTTCTTGACAATTTCATGATTAGTTAGTGGTTTGCAAAGTGAGCCCGTGTCACATTGACGAAAAAATTATAGATAAATATAGCCAGGATTTCTTTGCTTTCCAAGAAGAAGAGGTGCAAGGTCATGAAATAGATAAATGAATAAACTCTTAAACTTCTCAACCATTAAATGACATAGCAGAAATGTTGTTTCATCCCAATGGCTTATATATTGAACTTCCTTTTATTGATGATTCATCCCCTAACCATTCTGAGGAAGAAGAAGATACTGAGGACAACAGTTCTAAATTCAACACTGATGAGTTTAAAGATGATTATTAAAGTAATAATGAATTATAAAACTTGTAAAGGAAAGAAAAGAAAAAGAAAAAAAACAAGGATATTAGCGACGAACTGTTTGATAAAAGGAAAGAGAATTTCAAGAAAGATCTAGTTTTAGCGATGCAGTTCGTCACTAAAGGAAATATAATTCCAGAACATTCACTACATAGCGACACAGCTCGTCGCTTAGGGGGAAATCATTACCCTTAACGGATATTTTCCCTTATAGCGAAGAAATGTGTCGCTCTTTTGAAATCAAGGATTCCAATAGATATTTTCACTAATAGAGACACATTGCGTCGTTAAGGGAAATGAAAAGGCGCCTATTTCGAATATTCACTCACATTAGTGATGAATTGTATCGCTAAAACTGAAATTAATGGCGGTTAATAATAAAAATTCAACTTCTTCAGCGACACATTTCGTTGCTTAGATGAAATTAATGGTGCGTGATTTAAAAATCCATGCACCAGTTGGAGCCTTTTCATTTCCCTTAGCGACGAATTTTGTCATTAAAAAAATATATAAAGGGTCTTGCAGACCCCTCCCCTACTCACTTTTTTTTCTATCCTTTGTTGTTCTCTACTTCTCGTCTCCCCCTCTCCTTCTCTTCTTTTCTACCTCTTGTTTCTCCCCTCCCCTTTTCTAATTCAATTTTTTTTTTCAATTTCCCATAAAAACGTCGGTGAACGGTAATTTCTTTTCTATTTAGTTTTTTAATTAAAATAATGAGCATAAATTCAAGTAATTAGCATGTTAATAAAAATAAAATTGCATGCTAATTGTTAAGTTCTTAGTTTATTTAGATTAATTATATTAAAATTTAATTCATTAGTATGTTAATTGTTAAAGTTTAGTTACATAGTATGTAAATTTGTATGTGACCTTAATTAGATTAATGGTTAATTAATTAATTAATTTGTATGTTATTTATTAAATTTTAATTCATTAGTATGTTAATTGGTAAAATTTAGTTTAATTAATTTGTATGCTATGTATTTGTTTTTAATTCATTAGTATGTTAATTATTAATTTTTAATTGAATAACATGTGAATTGGTTTAATTTAGTGTATTTAGATTAATTATATTAATGTTACATAATTAACTTGTATGTTATTTATTAATTTTTAATTCATTAGTATGTTAATTTTTAAAATTTAGTTACATAGCATGAAAATTTGTATGATTTTAGTATGTTTACCTTAATTAGATTATTGTTAATTAATTAATTTGTATGTTATTTATTAATTTTAATTCATTAGTATGTTAATTATTAATTTTTAATTAAATAACATGTTAATTGGTTTAATTTAGTGTATTTAAATTTATTATATTAATGTTATTTAATTAATTAATTTGTATGTTATTTATTAAATTTTAATTCACTAGTATGTTAATTTTGATTTTTTAATTAAATAACATGTTAATTGATTTAATCTAGTGTCTTTAAATTAATTATATTAATGTTATTTAATTAATTAATTTGTATGTTATTTATTAAATTTTAATTCATTAGTATGTTAATTGTTAAAATTTAATTACATAGCATGTTAATCATTTATTTCATATTAATCATTTATTTCTTAGCAAGCCCGGCTTAGACGTTGAGCGTGTGGAGCGATGGCACTGGGCCCCCAAATATTGGGGCAATGTGTATATATATATCTATAAAAAAAATAAAAAATAAAAAATAAAAATAAAAATAAAAACTTAACTTTAGTGGCAGGGAAGGGAAACGTCAGCGGCATGGTGGGCAAGTAGCCGATTGGGGCCCAAACAAATATATATATTAAAAAAAAACCGTCAGGCAGCAATAGTAGTAGGTTATTTGTTTATTAGATAAACTAAAAGAACTATATCTTATTAAAAAAAATATTAGTCCATACCATATTTTTTTAACCTAATAGCTAGCAGTAGCCGACATAATACATTGACACAGTGAGTCAGTGACATTGTTGCAGAGACAAACACAAGACCTTGAAGATTTATTGTTTATTTGGTGGAGGTATTGCTAAGTGCTAAGTAAGTTATTTTTTTTATTTTTTTTTATAATTAATATACTGTTTATTTATTTTCTTGCTCGATTAATTTAGTATACAATTAGATGTATGTTTTAATTCTTTTTCATTCATGTTAAGTACCATTTGTTCTTGATTGGTTTCTCGTGTTTTTTTTTTTAAAAAAATTAACTATAATAATTATATTTTGTGACAGATTCTCTGATATGTTTCCTAGAAAATATCAATCTGGTTCTGAAAAGCGTAGAAAAAAAAAATTGAGCAATTTACTCAATCTAAAAAAAGAGCTATTGATAAATTCTTTACAATAGAAACTCGTGTGGATGAACAAAAATATGATGTTGACAATCAATTGCTAGATGATCATGATCTTCATATACAAGATCAAAATAATTGTGGGGATGATAAAAATTTAGATGGTCATGATGTTTAAACTGAAGATCAAGATAACAACGTTGATATGCATCAAAGTGATAGTGAGAATATTGAGAGTGTTGATAGGTGTTTTGATAATGGTGGTCAAAATGATATTTCAGTTTTATTTGACATAAATGATCCAAGGAATTGGGATGCTCTTGATTCTAGATTAATAGAGCTTCTTGTGAAGAGTGGTTTCAAGAGAGATTTATCAATACTCAAGGGTCCTAAAGATAAACACTCTAGGAGGTTTTCTTCAATATTTTACACAAGATGTTTGCTGAATGGAAAGAAGTGTGATAGAGATTGGCTTGTATATTCAAAGGAGCTTGACAAGGTGTCCTGTTTTTGTTGTAAATTTTTTTAAAAAAAAACAAAAAGTGGTTTAAGCAATGAGGGTTTTGGGGATTGGAGACATCTTGGTCCTAGACTAAAAGATCGTGAAACAAGTGTTGACCACATGACAAATATGACAAGTTGGATGGAATTGCGTCTTAGATTACAAAAAAAATGTGACCATTGATAAAGTGGCTCAAGATTTACTTTTGAAAGAAAAAGAATACCGGAGGAAAGTACTATTCAGGATCATTGTTGTGGTTAAGTATCTTTCTAAGCATAATTTGGCATTTCGAGGAACAAATGAGAAGTTATATCAGAATGGTAATGGAAACTTTTTGGGCCTAATAGAGATGTTAGCTCAATTTGATCCTATCATTCAAGAATATGTTCAACGTGTTAGTAACAATGATCTACATCATCATTATCTTGGTCATTCAATTCAAAATGAATTGATACAAATGCTTGCCTTTGGGATCAAAAGAAAGATAATTATGAAAATCAAATAGGCAAAATATTTTTCAGTGATATGGGATTGTACTCCTGATGTCAGTCACAAAGAACAAATGCATTGATTATAATATGTGTGGATGTCTCGACATATTCAACTAAAATAGAAGATTTTTTTTTAGAATTCTTGATTGTAAATGACACGACTAGTCAAGGTCTTTTTGAAGTATTGCAAAGTGTGTTGAAATCTCTTGACCTTGACATAGACAATGTGAGAGGACAGGGTTATGACAATGGATCAAACATGAAAGAGAGACATCAAAGTGTGCAGAAAAGGCTCTTAGATGTAAATCCTAGAGCATTTTATACTCCTTGTGGTAGTCATAGTGTTAACTTGACTTTGTGTGACATTGCAAATAGTTGTGGTAAAGCAAGAGATTTTTTTTGGAGTAGTCCAACGAATCTATACTTTATTTGCTAATTCTACAAAGAGATGACATATTTTAAAAAATAATATAAAATGGTTGACTCTTAAATCATTGTCAAATACTCGATGGGAAAGTCGTGTAGAAAGTGTCAAAGCGATAAGATTTCAAATTAGTGACATTCAAAAAGCTTTACTTGAAGTGGCAGATAAGGACAACGATTATAAAATACAAAGTGAGGCTAAATCTTTGGCTACAAATGAACTTTGTAATTTTGAGTTTATTCGAGCCACAATCATTTGGTATGAAATATTAGGTACAGTTAATTTGGTTAGCAAACATTTACAAGCAAAAGATATGCTTCTTGATGTTGCCATTGTTGAAGTAAAAGGTTTAATTTCTTTTTTTGAGAAATACAGAGAAATTGGTTTTTCTAATGCTATGGATGTTGCCAAGAATATTGCTTTTGAATTGGAAATTGAACTGGTGTTTCCTCCGAAGCGTGTCATTTGTAGAAAGAGACAATTTGATGAGAGTGTCGACGACACTCCTTTATCACCGGAGGAATATTTTAGAGTGCACTATTTTCTATACATAGTCGATCAATCCATTGTTTCATTGACCCGGAGATTTGAGAAATATTAAGTATATGAAAGTATGTTCGGGTTTTTATTTAGTTCTAAGAAATTACAATCTTTGGATGACAATGATTTGGAATGTTGTTGCACTCGTCTCGAAACAACTCTTAAGAAAAATGAACAATGTGGTGATGTTGATGGTAATGATTTGTACATGGAACTAAAATTACTTAGAGAATTGTTACCAAGAGAAAATATTGGAACAACGAGTATATTGAATTCATTGAAAGAGAAGGGTTGCTTTCCAAATGCTTCAATTGCATACAGAATATTATTGACTATTCCTATTACTGTTGCCTCAGCTGAAAGAAGTTTTTCAAAGTTGAAGTTGTTGAAATCTTACTTACTATCAAGTATGTCACAAGAGAAACTCAATGGACTCGCTTTGATTTCAATCGAGAATGAAATTTTGGAAGACATTGATATCAAAAGTTTAATAGACGATTTTGCATCTAAAAATTCAAGCAGAATGTCACTTTTTAAATGAAAATTTAAATTGTATTACTTTATTGTTACTGTGTTTTAATATAATTTTACAATTTTTTTGTTTTAAAATTTTGAAATTTTTCCATATTAAAGTTATATGCTAGAAGGCCCAAAAATATTTTTCGCACTGAGCCCTTATTTTTCTAGGAATGGCCCTGTTTCTTAGATGTCTACATCGAGGCGTCATCCACCTCGTTCTCAAGAGTTCGATACTCTGGATACTTCTGATACTGCAGCCTCATTAGAGGATACATAGGTATCCAACACACCTCTCCCCACCGCACCGACCACGTTAGACACCCTCATCGCTGAGCAGTTGCCTATCACCGGGGTCGTCTTGAGGATGACGAGAAAGAAGTGAGTGTACTTTTATATTTTTGTTTAAATTATTAATTTTTTATATAAATTATTTTTTAACCTATATATTTTTGTGTCTTTTTTATAGATTACATCCATCGGGTAAGGTTTCCTGATTTTCACGGATGTTTAGAATCCCAAGTTCGGGAAATAGAAGGACATTTCTGAAATTTGTAAATTACGGTGGTTTCAGACATGGAATGTAAATTTTATAAATTATGTTATTTGTAGCATTTTAAATTGCTAACAAATTTAAGATTTTTGTTTTTTATAGACACATTTTACGATCCCTGCAGATCTCACTGATGAGATGATTTACCCACGTTGGAGCAAACAGGCTGGGAAACCTTATAAGGATACCATCCACAAAGCGAAAGGTAAACCCGCTGAAAAGCTTTTTTGGATGACTGAGGAGGCTCGACTAAAGATGCTTGAGGATAGTCAGACTGCCGAGCAGTTGCGCATCTCTGAAATCAACTCACTCAATCGAAAGGCGAACCAAGCTATGTACACTAGTGGGTAAGTATTACGATATATTGGTAAGTACTTGTAGTCTTTCGTTTATATCTTTAATGTTTTTAAATTATTGTTTTCCTAATCTTTTATTTTTCTTGTTCTCATTTTCATAGACTCAAGATGGACGTGAGGTCAATCCGGTTGATTTTTTGCTCCATCTACACATAAAGGGCCACAACGGGGGTTACTTTTGTGGATGATCAAGCGCGGGACTTACATGTTAGTTTATTTCTTTTTGTGCTTTCAAATATATTTAATAATATTTTTTTTACTTACTCAAATAAATTTTTGGTTAATTTTTATAGGGAAAAATTCAATAAACGCTCACATCGTTATTGCCCACTTCTGAGTCTTAGCCCACTCAGGAAAACCATCGTGATGCTTTCCTTTTGGCAGCCAGTGGTGTTTGTCCCAATGGCTTAGTCCCTGGTCTTGGCCCTTACGGGAGGGAGTTTTATGTAGACTAGCCACATGCTTCGAGTTCTTCTTGTGTTGAGACCGAGGCTTTGAGGCGAGACAACACCCCATTGCGCAAAAAGGTTGAAGAGATCAAGCAAATCAATCAAGCTTTCAAAGATAATCTTCAGGCTCAACATGATCGGTTAGCGGCTGAAATGCGGGCATGGATGAACCTGAACAGGGATGCCGACTCAGGATCTACTTCTCACCATCAAGATTCTTAGCATACGAGTCCAATGTAGTTTTTTTTGGATATTTCATTAACTTATTTTTGGATGTAAATATTTAATGAAATATTTGTTTTGTTTTCATATTTAATATTTATTATGTTTTTAATTATTGTTTTCTTTTAATATTGATAATTGATTTAAAAAAAATGGCTAATATAGCGACGCAATGTGTCTCTATTAGCTTTTTAAATCATTTTTTAATAGTTTAATTAGCCATGGAGTTCATCGCTAAAAGTCAATCAGTTGACTTTATTAGAGAACAAATATGTCTCTGACTTAGCGATGGAATTCGTCGCTAATATTAGTGACTTGTTGAGTCACTAAAAGAGAGACGTGGTGAGTCATTATGTCTCTATCTTCAGCGATAAATTGTGTCGCTAAAATAGTCAACATTTTATGTAACATCCCGTTATTTTACAAGGCAAAAAAAAAAATTATTATTTATTATTTATTTTATTTTAAGCATTTAATATCATTTTAGAGTTAATTAATTTAGATTTTTGAATTTATATTCTTTTATTTGACCTTTATTACTTTAGTAGTTTAAATTAGTATTGAGCGTATTAATAATTATTAACGAGCCAATTAATAATTATTAGCACCTTTTGGTAAATTTATGTGCTTCGGGTTTAGTTTTAAAAGCTAAAAGCAAATAAAGGACGCATTCGTAATTTCTGAATTCTTAAAATATCTTTTTTTTTACTATTCACTCATCTTCTTTAAATGGGTCAAAAAATCAAATTTGAAGACAATTCCTTCTCCTTTTCTTCCATGGTCGTGGTTCACCAAGATGGGGGGAGAATCCTTGGGTTTTTTTCGTTTCTTGGTGGATCGTCTCGATTTTGATTGCGTTGGATTGCTTGGGATGAGGGTTACCTATCCAACCTAGCCTTGTGGTGTTTCTCGTTCTCTAAGAGAAGCCTTAAAAAGTGAGTTTTCAAAACTTTTTATATGGTTTTCTTTGTTTTTTATTCTAAATGAGTTTTGAAGTTGAAATCATTCCATCAAGGAATTTGACGATTTCGAACTTGGATTTTTGAAAAACACTATTCACCCGAAACACTATTCATCCAAAAAACACTATTCACCCGAGAATAACATTTTTTGTCATTTTAGTTATAAATTGTGAATTGTTTTTCAATTGATGAATTGTAGGTGCGATTGCTCATTTGATGGTTCGTGGGAACTTGTTGTCACGCGAACATTCGAGGTGACAATAAATAGAAATTAAATGTAAGCTTAGAAACTGAACAAGTTGAACGATTTGTAGGATAGGAAGTTGAGATTAAGATTTGAATCGAATGGATTTAAATGAGTGAGCTAACTTGCTTAGGTTTGGGAGTTTATTCTATTTGAGCTGAGAGAACTCATAGGCATTTCGAGGGAAACGATTAACTCTTGGAAGTTCTAAGTTTAGATTCGCTTCGGCGTTTAATAATGTTTATCGGAAGTTGAAAGTTCCAAGTATAATAGGGTGAATAAGGAATTTGGATATAGAACTTCGTATGTTTACTAAAAACAATGTAATCATTGGTTGGAGACTTTTATGATAAAGTTAGTAATTTGAATTTATCTGAAGGCTGTTTGGCTTGACTTATTCATTGTTTTTCAGAAGTTCCTAATTTCTAGTTTTATGTATAAAGGGTAATTTGCGATTTAATTATCATTTATCGTTATGTTCTTTCGATTACTTTGAATGCTTATATTTATGCTTACTTGCATTTGAGACCATATTCATGTTCATTTTGCATAATCATATTTGGGAGAAATAATGAGACAATGCATGGACTGAATGTGCTTGCATTGTCTAGTATTATTCGTTTTATGTTTACGCATATGTATCATGAGGAATGTTAAAGACTGCGTGAACTTTGCATGATCGGAGGAGATGGATAATTAGATAATGATGGAACTATGTGAGTTCACATTATCTAGTATTATCCATAATTACTATGATACATATATGATGATACAGGGGTGTATTGAACCTTGTATTCGGTAAGTGAGTTAATGAGGGAATGCTTAGACTGAGTGAGCTTCATTACCCGTCATTATTTAGTAGAGGTGGGAAGATATTATTGAAAAGACTTCGTATACTTTGAATTTGGAAAGCGATATAATGAGGTATTGTTAGACCGTGTCAGCTTACAATACTGTGATTATAAGCATTTGATGGTTATATTGATGTAAAGGCTGCGTGCACTTTACATTTGTTGAGCGAGTTAATGAATAATGTTGAGGCTGTGTGCTAACATTATTGTCATTAATCGCGAATTATCTTGTTTGAATATGTTAAGACTGAGTGAGCTTAGCATTAATTATTAAAGATAAAGGAATGTAAACCTATTTATAGCCTAATTTTCTATAGATAAAAGAAATGAAATATGATATATAGTTGAGTGCTATAGGAAAAGGAATGAGATTGAATTGTATAGTGAGAGAATGCAAGGGTGCATACTGAACCTTGTATAATTATTATGATACATATATGAGAGAACTAGATTCTCAATTATTTGGAAGATCTTGAAGCTGGAGATTGCAATATTTGATGTAAACCTTACGTATAGTATAAGGTATTAAAGATAATGAAATAAGAATGTTATGTGTGTTATGAAACATTCTCCTAAATGCTTGTAAGTCAGTTCCTCAATTATTTGGGAGATTTGGTAAGTGAAAGTGGAATACTTGTTATGAAACCCTTTTAAGTGGTTGAAAGGTAAAGGGTATGTAAGCTTTATTTGGACATAAATACGAATACAGGTTTTGACTCTAATGTTACTTTATTTTTCGTTTATCTTCACTGGCTGGCTTTAGCTCATGATATTACAAAACTTTTCAGGTAATGCTCATGTTCGTGGTTGTGGGAGATGAGTTGGTGTTGTCTCATCTGGATTACGATGACGACGAGATGGACTAGAGATGTTTTAAAGTCCATGGACTCATGTTATTTCGTATTCTACTGTTGACTTGTATATTTGTATATAAGCTCATGAGAGCTTTTTGGTTTTAAACTCTTATATTTTTGAAACTCCTTTGAACTTTACTTTAGGAAATGCGCATTTCCTTGTCTTTGTGATTTCTTTGATGGTGAAAAATGTAAACAGGCATTGGATAGTTCAAATTTTAAACGTATCCATGCCAAATTTTTATTAAATATTAAGTCTTTCGGTGCAATCTGATTTTAAATGATTTAAAAGGAGTGGGGTCGTCACATTTTATTAGCAACTCATTATTTTTTGTCGCTATTAGTGATACATTTCGTCGCTAATATAAAAAAGCGATGACTTTTTTTGCGATCAACCAGTTTGTTGCTATTTTCGTCGCTAATTCATGCATTTCTTGTAATGTTATCTCGTAAAGGTACTTTTGTAATTTCCCAAACCTCAAAATTAAAACTACAAGTTTAATTTAATATTTATGGATGATTTTGATCATCTCGATATTTTGTAAATATAGTACTTTTAAAAAGTATTTATAAATATAGCATTTTTATAGCATTATTACCCTTCATTCGTTTGTTTCAGTAAAATCAATAATAACTTATTAAATGAATTAGTGATTACATGCATAAAATATCAACTAAAGTTGTGAATTAGTAAAATTAGTGATTACCTATATAATTGTTCAGAAATCAATGATTACTTGCGTGAAACTAGTCACAATTTTGAAATATTATATGCGTGAATTTGAATTTTATATTATATTTATATATAAGTTTTTGGACTGCTATTTTTTTTAAATATTGGGCCTGATTCTACTATTTGTTTAAGAGCTAGTGGCAATTAACTTAAATATATTTTTTAAATTATTTTAATTTTTTTTTAAAAAAACACATATTTATAAAAATTAGATAAAAAAATTTGGAATGCTACAATTTCCCTAAGAGTTATTTACTTGAATAATCAAATCGCCCTATATATATTTACAAAGATATTGGTATGTACCAATTAATCACAAAAATAGACATATCATTCTGTAGAAGGTGGTTGCTCCATTTTTTTTACCATTTTACCTTTTATTCATTTAATTACTTTATTTGCATGTTTGTTTTTAAATTCTTAATTAATTGTAAATTATCTTCTAATTATTGTGTTGATTTTGTGTTCACATTCCACCAAATCAGCCCCACGTTTTCAGTTACCTTTTTTAATTTTTCCTTTTAATTTCAAATTTTCAGAATCTTGAAGAAATATTTTTCCTCTTTGAATTATTTTTCAGTTTTGTTTTTTTCCTCTTCGTGCGTCCTCTTCCATTTTTTTTTGTTCCCTTCATCTACTGCTTTATGTCTTGGAGTTTTTCAACATTGCTTGAATGGGTCATTCGATTAAAGCAATGTCTTACATAGTGGCCGTTTTAATGAGAATTCTAATTATGTTGAATATCAGTCTTCATCATTTCGATGTGCCAAAAATATAAACCTCGAAAATTTACAGAAAAAATTGGCAAGGGAATATGGCTTCTACAAACATTCGCACAAAAAATATATGGCAATTATGGGGAAAAGAAATACATTTCTTTAAAGTCAAATGATGAGGTATCTTTTTTTGTTACTCAGTTGGTGATCCTTCGTACGTATGAGTCGATATCTTTGGTCATGGACGCTGTCATATAGAATGAATTTCATGGAGATTCTGACAGTTCTTCCAACAATCCATTTTCATTCGACTATGTCATTCATGATTCTTGTGATGATGAAGGTAGAACATTATTTTTGTTGGTTTTTTTTTTGTAAGATTTTTTGTATTGCTTTAAGTGTCTATTTAAAATAAATATTATTAAATATTTACCTTTTAAGAATTCAACGTGTTTTCCATTTATTTTATAAAATTTAAATGTTTATTAAAACTAAACGCCATTAAATTAAACGTTTTCAGTTTTCCATAAGTTAAAATAATATTGATAAGTGTAATTTGTTTCATCATTAGACAAAAATAAACAGTTGTCAGCTTAACTGCTTTTCTCTTTTAATAATGTTTTTCACATTTTTCATAATATGTCTAATTTATTCCACAATTGAACAAAAATAAACGCTATTAAATATTTATGTAACTGGTCTGTTATATTCGTTTTCACAACAGTGTTTATCCCCTACTGTAATATATATAAACACAATAGTTCCACTTACATGGCATAGTAAAAACATATCAGTTATAAATTAATGTTCTCATTCACGCACTCTTTTGTGCACAAGGCATAACAATATGAAATATAATTTCATCCACAACATACGAAATTTAAGTTTAAAATTCAACAACAATAATAACCATACATTCTAAAAAAAAAAAACTCAACATTTTCAGTTTGTCTTTTTTAATGTAGCATTTTTGTGTTTCTATCACTCTGGTATTCTTCACAGATTCAATGCACCTGGTTGGACAAATTTGTATGTTTTATTATAAGAAATGGTTGTTCATATTCAGTTTAAATTTCTTAAATATTGAATAACAATAAACGTTATTAGATATATGACTTCAACTGAAATATAAATAAGCATCATAATTCCACTTACACAACGAAGTAAAAGCATATCAAACTTAAACTCATGTAATTAATCATGCTATCTTTTTGAAACATGTCATTATGAAATGTATTTTCATCCACGACAAAGAAAAATTAAGTTTAAAATTCAACAACAATAGTAACCATAAGTTCTAAATATCAAAATAACAAAACATTTGAGTTTTTATTTCTTTATGATGCATTTTGTTGGTAATATCACTCTGGTATTCATCATGGTTTCATGATGCCTTTTCCTTTGATTTTTTCTTTTCCTTCTTCTTCTATTTTTCCCTTCTGGTTTCTTCTCCATCAAAGTTTTCTTCTTCGTCAAAATCCTGAAAAAAACAAATATTTATAACGAGCAAATTTAAATATTTTCCATTATTCAGCATATTTTAACAAAATTAAATACTTATATAAAAATATCCAGGACAAGAAACTATACATGAAAATTTAACACTATTTAACAAATATAAATACTGAGTTATTTTCAAGAAATATATATGATATGATGTAATTTTTTACCTCCACTCCTCCTCCTCCTCTTCATTCCTCTTTCTAACCACCCAAATAAAATCATGACCTGAATCTTCAACACCATGAGCTATTTCAAGTAATTGAGTAGAAATGGTTCTGATTCTGAATCAATCTTTTCATGAAGTTTGTAATAACATAACGAGTGTTCAATACAATTTGAAATGAATCTAGAGACTTGAAAAACTAACCTTGGAATCCCAAGCCTGGATGTAGCATTAGTAGTCCAAGACAAAATCATATCGTTTACGATACAATCGACTTTCATTTCACCCAATATTTTTTCAATCTCTAGGTTAAGAGATTGAAATGTTGTACCCAGTTTTACAAAGATATCCGTGGAAGTGGATTGGCTGAAGGTTTCAATACTTGGTGGGAGATGGAATTTGGAATAGGGAAATTGAAGAGTGTAGATTTTGACTTTGGAAGTGAGGTTGTTTTGGAAGAGAATGGCGTTGGCTAAGGTTGTGATGAAGGTAACGTCGGCACCGTGGTGAGAAAATAGCATCGCTATGTCCATAAGAGGAATCTGTAATGTCCCGTTATTTTGGAGTGAAATTTTTATTTTATTTTATTTTATTTTATTTAATATTGTTTATTTATTTATTTATTGCAATTCAAGTATTTAGTTTAATTATTATTTTGTAATTTCGATTTTAGTACTTAATTTTGCCCGAAATTCATTTTTATCGTTTTAATGTTTATTTTTTTCGCTTCGGTGACATTAATAATTATTAATAGGCCAATTAATAATTATTAATCACCTTTAGATTTATTTAAGATCATCGGGTTTCGTTTTATAAGCTAAAAGTCATAAAGGGCAAAACCGTAATTTCCAAATTACCAAAATATCTAAATTCACTATTCACTCATCTTTAAAAATCACAAATTTGACAAAAAAAAATACATTTTTCTCTTCTCCTTCCCTTCTCCTTGCCGTGAGATGCTTTCCACCATTGATGGATTCTTTCTTTTCTTCATTTCTCATTCGTTACTCGGCGGATCGTCGTGTTTTCGGTTGCGTTGGATTGGTAGGGACGAGGGCTACCTATCCAACCTAGCTTTTCGAAGTTTCCCGTTCTCTAAGGGAAATCTCAAAAAGTAAGTTTTCAAACTTTTTAGGTGGTTTTGTTCGTTTTTGATTGTAAATGAGTTTTGAAGTTGAAATCATGAATTTCTATCTTGGAATTTGACGATTTTGAGCCCAGATTTTCGAAAAATACTATTCACCAGAAACACTATTCATCCGAAATCACTATTCACCCGAAATTGCACTTTTGTTCTCATCTTAGTTATGAGTTGTAATATGTTGTGCAATTGGTGATTTGTAGGTGCGATTGCTCGGTTGTTGTTTCGTGGAAATTGGAGATTTGGAGTTATTTGGCTAAGGTGAGAATAGTTAGGATTTAAAGTAATTATAGAAATTGAATAAGTGTGAAGGTTTGTAGAATTTGAAACTAAGACTAGAAACCGAATCTAAGATTAGAAGGATGTGAGTTAGTGCCCTTAGGATTAAGAGTTAATCCTTTAAGTGAGAACTTAGGAGTTCTCAAGGAAAGTATCGAATCTTAGAAGATTCTAAGTTAGATTCGTTTCTAAGCTTAGGTTGGATCATTGGAGGTCAGAAGATCCAAGCTTGTATTTAGAACGGTTAATAGAATTTCGGTTTATGTTGGAAGTTTAGAATCCTTGAAGGCATAGATTAATCGTTCGAGTTATATTTCTACTTTTATTATTGATACCGGAGTTCGATCGACATATCGTTCATCCGAGATTGCTATCTATTTTACTTATGTCCTTTACTTTAGGTCTTTACTTTTGCTCCTTTACTTTATGTATGTTTCGGTTGTTTTATCATTTACATTTACTTTACTTACTTTTGCAAGCATATGTAAACATATGTATAACATCTCGCATCATTGAAAAGAAGTTGAATCGTAAGTTGCGGACGCACATATTACTTCCTTATGCGGAGTTGAATCGTAAGTTGCGGACGTACACATTACTTCTCATGCATAGAAGTTGAATCGTAAGTTGCGGACGCACACATTACTTCCTTATGCGGAGTTGAATCGTAAGTTGCGGACGTACACATTACTTCTCATACATAGGGAGTTGAATCGTAAGTTGCGGACGCACACATTACTTCCTTATGCGGAGTTGAATCGTAAGTTGCGGACGTACACATTACTTCCTCATGCATAAAAGAAATTGTGGAATCTTACGGGATGTCCTTATGCAATCATGATTATGATTGATGATATAGAGAATCGAGATGTTATATTTTTTTTTATATATACAAAGTTTATTTACTTTACTTATTCTTTGTCATAACAAGTTAATGGATGAGGATTGTCTGCAAGTGTAGTAATGTCGTACTTTGAAGAATATGGAATAGAATTACCTAGACTTTGGTGAATTCTAGGAAAGATTGTGTCAGTTTAATTGGACACAAATCGAAATGCGAGTTTGAGGTGTATTTTTTTACTTTTTATGCTTATTATTCTCACTGGGCTTAAGTTGTTAGCTCATGATATTACAAACATTTCAGGTAATGTTTGGGATCGTGGAAGAGGAGCTGGTGCGCGCTTGATCGAGAGGATGATGATTTCGAGATGGACTAAGTAGTTGTAAAAATCCATGTACATGGTTTTGTAAACTTTAAATCATTTTGATGATTTGTACTTTGTAATTAGCTCATAAGAGCTTATTGTCGTTGGTTTATGATTATAATCATTTTGAACTCCTGGATAGGAACTTAATGTTCCTTGTGTATTTTAGATTTTGAAATTAAGATGTAAACAGGTTTTGGCCAGCAAATTTTCAAACATAACCACGCCAAATTTTCTTAAAATAAAAGACTTCCGCTGTTTTCTCTGATTTAAATTATTTAAAAGTGACGGGTCGTCTCAGAATCATATGACCTGGAGCTGTGAATGGGAGGAAAGCCAGTTTTAGTTCTTCTTCTTCGTCCTTCTTCTTTTTTGTCCTTGTTTATCTTCTTCTTCTTATTCGTCCTTCTTCATCTCCAAAAAACAAAATAAGAACTTTGAAAGAAGAAGTTTTTTTTAATGAAATTACCTCTTCGACTATTTCTGCTTGAGCATCTTCTTCAATCTTTGTGATATTCTTTTGTGTTTGCTCATTTTCTTTATCACTTGCTTTCATGACCAATCTCTTTCTCGCCATTAAAATCTTCTTTTTGGTAACCATGATTTCTTCTTCTCTATTGCTTTCTCTCTGATCTTCTTACACGAGTTTTATGAAAATGTGAGATTTATTTTTCTTTCATATTTTGAAATTTTGGGGGATAATGTATATTTTGATTTGATTTCCCTCTTTTCTTGTAATTTCTTTTTATTTTTATTTTGAATCCTTATAATTTCTCCGACTGTTTTTTATTAATTGCTCTATTTTTTAAAATTGCACGTAAAATTAAGAAGAGGTTAAAATTGTCTTTCACATTTTACATGTGGGGGCTTATTTGCATTTTACTCTAATAATAATAATAATAATAATAATAATAATAATAATAATAATAATAATAATAAGCGCTAATTTAATTAATAATCAACATCACTACCATAACTACACATATATAGGGAGAGACTAATTAATTACAAATATAGACAACCTCTATGGTTTTAATTTTCTTTTAGCTACAATTTCTTCATTCGAACTTTGATTTGGATGATTCAAAATGTTTTGGAATCCTCCTTTTGAGCTCTAAGCTATGGTCAGTTCAAAACTTCTAAATCATCAAGTAACCAAAAGCGTTAATGGTGTAAATCATACCTAGTATTTTGATGATAATAAACTATTATATTTATTAATGATTTTAAAGTATTGAAATGACCATAATTTAGATCTCGATAGGAGGATCCCAAAATATCTTGAATAATTTAAATCAAAGTTCAAATGAATAAGTTATGGCTAAAAGAAAATTAACGGCGTTGAAGGGAGGAATCTCATTAGAATAATTTGAAATTGATTTGTATTTTTAAATCACAAGGGTGTTCATGCATTTGATAAAAAATATACGGGTTTATTTGCACTTTACTCATATTATTATTATTTTTAGAAGAAAAGGGTGATATTGAGTATATCGTTTTCAAATTCGTGAAAAGAGTGAGAGAAGTCGGTTTGCCGACTTGTTTAAAACCCACCCTTCACAATCATCGTTATCAATTCTCGAGTTTGAGGGCATCATCACACATCCAGTCCAGACCCAAACCCAAAACCAAAACCAAAAGGTAAAGCGTGTCTTAATCTACTCTCACCTATTCTTTAATTTCTTTCACATCCTTCCATTCATTTATAGATTTTCCCCCTTGTTTAATCATATATACATTTTTAAACAATTCCTTTTCTTTTGATTCCATTCTTGTACTGTTATATGAGATTATTTTTTCCATTCTTGATTTCTTTCACTACAGCAAGATTTCTGCATTTTGATTTCATAGAGAGAAATTGTGGCTACTTTCTCTTAAGCATGTCTAATCAACCAGAAGACATGGATGAATTTGATAACATTGAGGATGATGACGAAATGGCATTTGAAATTGATGATGATGATGATGATGATGATTCTGATGCTGATGATGAAAATGAAAATTACTTGGTTTGTTTAAAACCCTTTTTTAGTTTAATTTAATACCTTACTATGTGCATTTCTTTAACAATATTATCTTTTTCAGCATACGAAGGCAACAGATACATCATCTTCCCAAGCAAGAAAGGGACGAGACATTCAAGCTATTCCGTGGAATAGATTGAATATTACCCGTGAAAATTACCGAAAGATGAGATCTGATCAGTATAAAAATTATGAAAATATTCCTTTATCTGGAAAAGCTGTTCTTAAGGTATGTATAAGTTGTCGTCTAATTACGGGCTGACGATATTCGAAGTTCTTTAGCATTTTTGTTTTTTTTAGGAGTGCAAGAAAGTAGAGAGTGGTGGGAACTACTATGAGTTCTTTCATAACACAAGACTGGTTAAGCCTACTATCCTGCACTTTCAGGTACTGAGTTTTTGAAATTTTTTAGTGAAGAAAAGTTGATATACTGTTTGATGTTTTACTAGAGTTAGGTGGTTTTCTTTCCTGTTTTCGATATGTTCCTGAGTATGAACACAAATTTCTGTTTCAATGGTATATTTCTTTGTTAGATTTGATTTTAATTGAGTCCGTATTTGGTAATTGACGATTGAAACGGAATACTGAGAGAAATTCATATCGTTGTTTGTAATAATATAGTTTCTGTTTCTGTCCGTATTTATATCTCGTTTTTTTGTTTCACAGCTAAGGAACTTGGTCTGGGCTACTTCAAAACATGATGTCTATTTAATGTCCAACTATTCTGTCATGCACTGGTCATCATTATCTGGGAATTTGTCTGAGGTACTCAACTTTTCCGGGCATGTAGCACCTACAGAGGTATGACACTTATTCTTATTCTTATATATATATATTTTTTTTAAGTTAATCAAAGCAGACCGGAAGAGAGTAGTGTAGTCATTCTTCCTTATGGTTCTCTTAGTTTTGTGCAAGAATTTACTTTACCTTTCTAATCTTATCAGAAACACGCCGGAAGTTTATTGGAGGGTTTTACACAAACTCAGATTAGCACACTGGCAGTCAAGGATAATTTTATGGTTGCAGGGGGATTCCAAGGAGAAATTACTTGTAAGGTTAGAACATAGCTAGTGATTTCTAGATCATTTTCTCATGTTGGCATGTCCATCCTTCAGAAACATCTTATCTTACTTTCTCTTGGTTTTTGTAAGTAGCATGGTTGGGAGAAGGACAACCCTAACTCCTGAAGGAGATTATTGGTTGTTGATATATAGGGAAGTTTGAATTATGCATGGTTTCCCCCGATTTATATTGATTCACATTAGTCAACTGTATTTTCATTGTTTTTAAGATTTGCATTATGATATATGATTCATAATTACACGGTGTTTCAATGAGTTTCATTTTTTTACATGGTGTTTTTCAATTAATGCAGTGTGGCAGGAATAGTTTCATTTTTACTTTGGTATTTTGTGACATGATCTTATGAAAGAGTTTTTTTCCCCTTAGGAAATAACCTTCTGCTTTTTTATTTCATTTTATGGTGTCTACCACATGAAGTTTGAAGTTAAATTTAAAAGAAATTAAGAAGTATTTTTTGCATAAGTGGCTCAATATTTTGTGCTGTCACATTGTATTAAACATTTTATTTATTCCTGCAGCATTTGGATAAACAAGGGGTAAGCTTCTGTTCTCGCACTACACAAGAAGATAACGCCATCACAAATGCTGTTGAAATTTACAATGCCACGAGGTTTTTTAAGCATTTTGTCTGCATCTGTTTAGCTGGAATATTTTAGTACATGAAGTCAAACTGATCAATTCATTTTTGCAGTGGTGGATTACATTTCATGGCATCAAATAATGATTGCAGTTTAAGCGTGTATGACACAGAGAGGTTTCAGCTTTTGAATCACTTCCATTTTCCTTGGCCAGTAAATGTACGTCTCCTCCAAATTTTACATGATGTTCTGTGTGATTGGATCTGTGCAGAATGTTCTTGCACTTTATCCATCAATTTCTTCTTCTTTTTGAATATATGATCTGCTAACCATACAATGATGCTGGGAAAGCCCTGCTAGTGGTAGTGTTAAATTGACTTTTAACAAATAAAAAGGTTATTATAAGTTTGGTCTCTGTACCTTATCATTTGTGTCAATCTGGTCCCTATGTTTTTGGAAGTTTCATTTTAAGTCCTTGTTATTTGGTTAAATCATACTCTTGACATTTGTAAATATTGTAAATTTCTATGGGAAATCGACATTAGTAAGAAGTTACCAAGTCTTTGGTGAATTTGTGGGCAGTAATGTAATGATAAGGTCATCTGGAAGTTCCAAATCAATTTTTGTAAAAAATCAATACATTATACTAATTACATAGACTATTGGTAAAAGAATGGAAGTATAAATTTTTGATATCGAAAACCAAATTGATACGAGTTACAAAGTATAAGGACTGAACATATAATTTAACCAGTTTAAAAAAAGAGAGTTTGAATGCAATGGAAGTATTTTAATAAATTGAGCATTTTAATGGTGATGATTGTTCTCGATTTTGTTTTGGGTAATTTCTTAAGACGTGAGTTGCAAAAATTTTCAAGATTTTATTTTAATGATTTTTGGTTCATGTCATTGTTCTGCTGCAGCATACATCAGTGAGCCCAGACCGCCGACTTGTTGTTGTTGTTGGGGATTACACAGAAGGATTGATTGTGGATACACGGAATGGAGCGGTAAGAAAAATTTCTTTCTGTCAGATTTCTGAACCCTGGCAATACATTGTCTTTGAATATAGGTTGATGATATAATTGGAAGTTGAAAAAGCTAATATGTTCTTTTAAGTCTTGCCTTGGCCCATATTTTCGAATTTGTGTTCTTTATCAAGTAATAGACAATATTTCTTTGAGTTCATTGCCATTCTTTTTAGTTGCTTTAGTTATGTGAACTGATTTCATGTTTCTGACGGCCATTAACTACGTTGTTCATAGCCCATTTAAGTAATTGAAAATTAGAAATCAGGGAGGAAGGTTACTGTTGTGCTGGATCCTAATATATAAATGGGCAAAGAGGGAGAAAGGAATTTGTGAGGAGGAAAGGAAAGTAAAGTGAGATGGCATGGAAAATACCAGTAAGCTTTTTTCATAAACAAACAATTCCTTCTTCGCCAATCTGAGTTTTGCTCACGTCTCGAATGAATTCAAGGACATATTTGAAGAAATTCTGAGGAAAAGATGTCCCTCTTTGTGTGCCTCTCTCTTTTCTTATTTTGTCAAGCAACTTTAACATATTAATGATTTTAACCTTTTTAATAAAATTTCATATTCATTGTTATATCATGTAACGAAGTAAAAAAAGAATTCCTTGGACCATGCAATGAAAGGATTTATTCATATACTTCTGTGGATTTCACTTTCCTTGCACATACTAATGCCTTTTTGTGCTTTAACTGATTTTATTCGCACAGTTCATGAAAGATCAAATGAAAATTGATTCATTTTTCTTGTTTTTTCTTTCCTCTTCACGATGCCATAATAATTTTTAACATTTTGGATTTGTATGGAAGCTTGCTAGTTACTTGTTCTTAGGTTTATGGTCAGTTTATGTGTCGCAGACTATTGGAAAAGTTGTTGGTCATCATGATTACTCTTTTGCTTCTGCATGGCATCCTGATGGTCGCACATTTGCTACTGGGAATCAAGACAAGACATGCCGAGTATGGGATATAAGGAAGTTCTCATCACCCGTTGCAACTCTAATGGGTAATATGGGTGCTGTTCGATCGATCCGTTATTCAAATGACGGTCAATTCATGATTGTGGCTGAAGCTGCAGATTTCATACACATTTACCGAACTAATATAGATTACAAAAAGAAACAAGAGATCGATTTCTTTGGAGAGATCTCAGGGGTATCACTGAGTCCGGATGATGAGACTCTGTATATAGGAATCTGGGACAGAACATATGCAAGCTTACTACAATATAACAGGCGGCATACCTATGGTTATCTTGATTCATTCTTGTAATGACTCTCTAGAAAGAGGTAAGATTTTGAGAAAGTATTTG